>CM036619.1:24184487-27123237 GCA_020746105.1 Trogon surrucura | reverse complement strand
CTGAGGATACTAGTGCTTCAGGACAACAGAATAGCTAGGAGCACTTATACACACTGATTAAATAAAGCAAAATGTCCATCCACACTCTGACAATGCAGAAAGAAGGAAAAAAACCCACAAAACCAAAACAAAAACCAACAATATGGGAACAATGAAAACCTTATCTCTGGAAAAATTGAACTCCACAGCAAAACCAAAACAGAATATAGCATGCTCTGAGAAGGCAACATTGACTGTTCAGAGATCACAGCACTTCAGAGGAGGTAGCTGCCAACAGGTGAGAGGTAAAATAACTTCCTGACTTCAAAGAAGACTTTGCTTCCCGATTCTTATTTTGCACACCCTGTGTTGTGTTTTATTAACTAGCTTTTGAATGAGATTTTATCTTTAATTTTTAATAAAAGGTGCATAAGCATAAACCAGTGGACACAGTCAGCATGTTTGTACTGGTGGCTGGAATCAAAGGAAATAATTCGTCTTTTCTTTGTAAGGCAGAGTGTCGCAGTCTCATCAGGTAGTAATGATCATCAGCACACCTTAGCACAGGGCTGGTAGCAGGAATTCCCAAGATTCCCTTACTTTGAATCATGCAAAGTTTGCAAAACTCTGGCTCTCTGCAAGCACGCTGACATTATTATATTGATAACCAAATCTCAAGATTTAGTTTGTAAAAGCTTCTATACCTACAAGCTAAAAATCTGAAAACAAACAACAGTGATTACAGAAGTAGGGAACCAACAGTTCCTGTGAATAGCCAGAAACGGTCCCCAAACCATACACTCAAATGTAGTCCCATGCACTAGGCTACAGAAGGAAGCCCTTAAACCTTATTCATTTTCCTGACTCTCTTAAAAAGAAAAACTATAACACACATCTGTGACCTAGCAACAATATGGTTCGAAATACTTTCCAGATCACTGAACTGTGCAATACCTTTAAAAATGGGATGACAAAAGGTCGCAGTGGGAAGTTAGTAGCTTCTTGCAGTTTGGAATGAAATTCCTCAATTGTCAAAGTAGAATTCTGTTGAGAAAAAAAAAAATCTGTCTTGGTGACAAAATAATGAAAACACTTACCAAGAGAAACAGTAACCAAAGCACTCTGAAATTGCCTAATAACTTGTTCTTAGTATTGATAAGACGATAAAGAAAAGCATGCCACATATTAAATTATTACCTTATTAAACTACTCAAAGGAAACCACCAGCATCTCAGACACTCAGTGACTGTTGCTTAGAGTACAGCTTAAGCTCTCAGGTTCTAACCATGGAAATGCTTTCACATTTCAAACATCGGTTAAAGCTGCTTTTCTCAACATATTTTTTTTACAATTTTCTGTTGGAGCCTCCTGTAATTTTGTTCCCAGTGTATAAGTGGTAATTAACATGCACACACACCAAAAAAAAACCCCACACTTTTGAAAGGCACATTCCTCATTGTCTGAGGACGAAAAATGCACTTTGGCTCTGGTACCTATAGAGGGCTGTTTACTGTGTTCCACGCTACGTAGGAATGTCACTATTTTGCAGCTGAAAGCATAATCATGAAGACCACATATGCTGCACAGGGCTGACCAAGGGAATAACGTGGCATGTGGACATTCCCAAGGAAAATATTCTAATTTGCTCCTCAGAGCTCAGAAGGCGGCAAAAATGAACTGTAGCTAACAGCAGGCAAGTACTTTTGATCTGAAAATCAAGGGCAGGTGGATGGTCCCAAAGCTGTCTTTAGTTTCTTTACTAGTTCCTCCTTCCACAGAGAATCAAGTGACAAGCCAAACCACCTTAAATGGGCATTTTGGGTATGGAAGACAATGGAGAGCAGGACTTGCTGAAGTTACACTGCCTACATTGCACTTCCTTTTGACGCAGATTGAAGTGAAGGGGCAGCCACTGCTCTCAGGTAGGGTTCTGTGAAGATACAAGCAGAGGACACCTGAGCTCTAGTCCTAAATAGTGCTGGCAGGCTTTGCTCCAAATTAAGTCAATGGCAACTGCAGCTGCTCAGAGCAGATGTAAATTAGAGCACCACAACAGCACTTTCCTGGTGCATCTAATTATTGCTGAAGGAGATACAGGGGTGACAACAATGTCCGGCTGAGAGAGGATTTTACTGGGAATATAAAGAATCCTGGGCCAGATCACAACGGTTTGCCTGTAAACCAGAGTGACAGATGTAGGTAAGAAAAAGCTGAAATTTTTATCAAGGCACATAATCACATCAATATAACCTTACAAATGAGGTAACTTAAGTAGCAGCAATGCACTGTCAAGGTCCCTCATTGTTGGGTTCAATGAATACTGAGAATAAGTTTTCCCTCGCATAACCAGTCCAAACCTATATTCAGTTCATCTTTTTAATCAGTATTCCTCCACTACATATGTCGGGCACTCTGTTTTCCCCAGCCAACTACACTAGGCAAGCCACACCATATTTAACTACATTATATAATTCAAAGTATGCCTTCATTAGGAGTGGCTGCCAGTATAGAACGAAAACCCTTTCACACCGTTGCAGCATAATACTATACTGGCAGAAAGACTCAAGTCTGTATCTGGTTGGGAATAGCTGCCACTCATGGGAAGCCAGTCAAGTTACTCATGTTAGCTCCGGCAGCAAGAGCCAGCACTTCATTCTTGCATGTTTGGTATCTTTAAAGTATGATATATGCAGTATACGTGACCCATTCTTTTATACAATAAACATGTCAAGCATAAAAGAGGGAAAAGGAAAGAAAAAGATCACAGTTATTATATCATTGGTTTTTTGCTTACCACAAGTCCTAGCACAAGGGTACGCACTCTCTCCCCAATCTCTGGTGAAATGTCATTGCCAAACTGCTGTAAGGTTGTAAGAAATCTCTTCAGTTTGCTGAGTTGCCTAGCTCCACAAGCTGGCGGTAACTGCTGGTTAGCCAGAGAAGAGGAAGAGGAAGAGGATGGCCCATTGCTAAAGCCATTAGGAGGAGATGGAGCTCCATTTAACGCTGTTGGTGAATGGCTAGTGCCATTGGTTACTGAAAGAAAAAGAGAGAAAGGGGGATAAAATAGAGAGAGGAGGGAGAGGAGAGGGAGGGAGAGAGAGAGAGAAAGAAGACAGAGGGGAAAATCCATCAGCTTATGTTTTCTGTGCTTGACCTCAAAATTAATTAAGTTGCACAATCAAAGATAATTAGCCTTTTGACAGAGCGACACTCTGCAGTTGATATTTATTTCCCAGTAGCTGGTACTGAACGGCGTATGGATTGGAAGACACAGCAGCCGCCTCTCACACAGCCCCCTCCAATACTCCTGGACCTGAAAAGCATCATTTGAATACCAGCCTTTTGTCAGAGGATTTTTAAAAGAGCGAGAGGGAAACAGAGAGAGAAAGAGCATGAGCGTATGTATGATTGAAGACCAAAAAAAAAATGCACTTTGGGTAGGAAAAAAATGTGCAGACATATTTCATGAAGCCTCAGTTTATCTCTGAATATTTTTACTTGTGATTTGTACACACAACTGACAGCTGTGTTTATAAAACAGGACTTTCACGTTTTAACCTTACACCACTCAATGAGAAGGTTATTTTTTCTGATACAGATTTCCGAGCTGCTAACATATGGAGCACACGAAGTTGTTTGGGCAGGTACAAATGGTGCTGTGCTCGCTGTGGCCTGAAGCCTTGCAGCTAGGGCATGAAGCTAGACTGCAGAAGACTTCTCGGAGACCACGAGGCAAATCACTCAGCTTTCATGTGCCAATACCGTATCTCTAAAAAGGATAAGAAAGCATTTCCCTCCTGTTGCAAGGTTGCTGTGAGAATAACTATCTGAAGTACTAAGTGTTCAAAATTTATGGCAACAAGATTCATGCAGACATACTGAAGACAACAACAGACAGTTTTTGGCAGAGGTTTCAGTTTGATTCTTATCCACACTCCAGAAGAGAGCAGAAAATCAAACTGAGGACATCCTTTTCCACCCAGGTTACTTGGAACAGCAACAGTCAAACACGCTCTGTTGAGGTTGGTTGAGTCTGACTCGCCAAAATCACAGCAAATAGTTCAAAAAAAAAAAAAAAAGTCCCCAGAAATACGAGTGTACCAGTGCACTGGCAGATGTGGGCACCCAGCACGCAACTGCTCCCAGCAGGAGCCATGTTCACCTGGCCAGTGCCCTGGAGAAATCTGCTGATTTCTTTTTTGGAAGCCACTCAGAACCCATCCCCCTGCTCCCAAAAAGGAAAAAAAAAAAAATCAGAAAAATCTGGAACTAGTATACAATCAAAAATGAATAGGATTGTCAGTCCAAACTGCTTCCTGTTTAAAAGCATAACCATGGCGAGCTAGCAGCTTAAAGAACCTTCAGTGTTTCTTAATGACTGGCCTCTCTAAAGCCAAACAGCCCTTTCCTCTTTGTAACTTTCTCCATCAGTCATCTTTATTTTTTGACAGCAAGTCCTTTTTGAGGGTACATACCTACCTATCGCTAGATTTAAATTGCTACCACAATACTTTTAAACGGCTTTTGCCCTAGTGACTGAAGTGCCCTTCTGGAGGTACTACAGAAGCAGCTATCTGAATGGTTATCTATTTTCTGCTTGTATTTAAGCCTAGGGTTTGGTTGCCTATTCTAGCTGTGCGGGCTTGGGAGAACAAGAATGGAAAAAAAAAAACAGAAACAGAAAGCAGCTGTCCTCAGCAAGTTCAGCTCTATGTGCAGGCCCAAGTCATGCTCTCTGAGCAGCAGAATGAAATATCTCAATAAACAAGTACACTGTGATTGCAAGGAACTTGCATAGCCAAAAGTCATCGTATGATGAACTTAATGAATGAGGATGGGGAAGAATAAGAACATGTCCTGCTCTAGCCCGACATCACCCAATAACTAAGTCACCAGTGAAGCGCTGCTCTAGGCAGAGGGTCCTGGGGCTAAAATCAAGAAAGCACAGAACCCAGCATAGACATGAGGAGGAGAGAAGCAGGTAAAATTTCTCCCACAACAACAGAAAGATAGAAAAACTCCCAGAAAAGCTTCCCTAAAACTTTCTTTAATAGCCCATCCCATACTAAGGATTTTATCTCTTCCTTTACAATGTCTAAATTTGTCAACTGGCAAAGATATACGTAATTTCTGAAACAAAACCATGTTACTTATAAAACAGAATTTAGCATTGAAAATCTAAAACTAATATATGTCACGAGTTGTTTTATCATCTAAACCAAAGAAAACAAGCATACTCTTGACCAGAAAACGAGTATGATCTTCCTGGCCTACAGGCATTCCTGCTGTAGTAATAATAAATGTAACAGACACTACAACAGAAGTGCCCGTTTACTGTACAAGCTGGAACAGCTAAGGCCAAGCTCCAAAATTTGGCAGGGTAAAAGGCAATTAAACTTAGACTTTTTCAGACTTTCAGTCTTCATATAAACAGCCCCAAAAATCCAGCTATGGTTTGCGCATCTTCCAAAGTGTTGATCCCAGTCAAATACACAAACATCCAGAAATCTTGTGAGTACACTGAGGATTATAAGAGTGATTCAAGAAGAATATTGTCCTATTCCTTTTATGATTGCCAAAGATTACCCTGAATTGTCCAAAGTGCATCACACTGGAAAGCTTAATCTGTAAGAGCTCCATCCTACAGGAAACTAGAAACAATTTAACTTGATACCGGAGCAGGTCCAGGGATGCTTCAAGTGCTGGAGTTAAGCAAAGCAGAAAAATCTTTGCAGGATCAGGGTCACTGGGTTAAATTTGAGTTTATGCGAATAGCTGGCACAAACCCTCCTCACTGTTTAAGTTCAATGTAAATTGTCAGGACAGGGTTCCCTGGGATAAGTACTACAAAGGCCTCCAGCTGGCCTTCTGCATAGAGGTGTATTTTAAATAAGGCATTTAACAGACAGAGAGGGACTAAACAGACATAGGCAAGACAAATAGAAGATGCTGCCTTCATTCTGTTTAGGCATATGTATTCTACTGTTCTAAAAATGTTTTATTTAAAATGTGAAATGTAAACACATTCTCATGTTTATACTATTACAAGGCAGTATAAAAGAGACCAAAAAATTTGCAGCTAAATCTTGGTAAGAGAAATGTGGATCATTTCATGGCTGTGAAAAGAATAGTCCAGACAACATGCCAGATTCAAATCTCAGTTACACTGATATGAATGCAGAGTAATTCCATCAAGACCAGTAGAGTTTCCTGTGTGTTTACATCAGTAAACTGAGACAGAGATGCAGCCCCTAGTGATTTAGAGAACTGGTCACAGACTAGAAAGTTCTAGATAAAACAAAAGGCCTTTATTTTTTTGTTAACAGTATTAACTAGAGAGTATATATAGCATTTAAATCAGAATTCTTCATTCAGTCATATATGGGATAAGTATTTTCCTTATGAATTATTATCCCCACTTCAAAACCATAAACAAATGAAAAACCCCAAAGTTTCTATATAAAAGGGAAGAGGATCCTTTAAACAACAGAATGGCATAGAAGTGGACAAGAAGGTTTTCCATACTTCCTCACAGAAGGACTGATCTGAGCACCAAGTACATGGGGAAACCTGTGTTTCTCTGACACCGTGGCCAAGTTGTCAATGAAACAACAACACAACTCCGAGCTGAACATCTTAATACCTTAAAGATGGCTTAATTTGTTTTGACCCTAGCTTTGCTGAATTACTTTACCACAGCAAAACCAAGAGCTGCTCCTCTCATGTCATGCAGGTTTCCTGTCACATATTTTAGTTTCTTACATACAGAATAGAAAGAACATGGAAGAAAAGGAAGAAAATAGAAAATAAGTCTAATTACACGTTGTGGGCGTGAATGAACTGGTTCTTGGAGCTCCTTGGGTAGTGGGAGGAGGTGGCATGGTTGGAGGCGTCAGCCTGGATTGTGTCTTCACATCCACAGGTGAGTCTGGCATTGTGGAATGCTTCTCAGTGCGATCTGCAACACACACCACAGGAACACACCGGTTTATTTCCCCAAGCACACCCCCTCTGACAAAAACTTAAAAGCTAACGCAAGAAGTGAGCCATTTTGGCATCTGCTGCAAAAGATTACACCTGATTATCTACTCCAGTGTGCTCTTCCCAAATTACATCATCTAAACCTTACTTAAGAAGGTGTAACACAGATGGTAAGACCTCATTTGTAGCAGTGCTGCATTATCTTTTGTTTTTATTTCTGGCATGTGCAGATGCTACCTCCCAAGCACTCCTGGAGCTGCAATAATGCCACCTCCCTTCAAGGCTCTCACATTAGCCAGGAGGAAAAAAAACATATGAAAACACAGGAAGATAACAAATCCTCTTACGACATCTCTTCCAAAAACTAAAACCTGAAGCTCTTCAGTACAGGTGAGATATCGGGTGTGATATTAGTTAAAACCAACTCTCTTCAGGTCTCTTCTTTGCAACACCTGCTTCTCTCTCCATTGCTCCTCTTTGTAATCATAGAGAGATACTTATGTCCCTGTCCATGGCAGTGTGGTTCTAACTAAATGATCTTCAAGGTTCCTTCCAACCCAACCCATTGTATGACTTTATGTTAAATACTGGGTGCCTCCTGGATCCCTTTACCACCCTGCCCCTGGATATTCTTACATTCACCAGAAAAATAAACACAACATGCCAAAATGGTAAGTAAATCATCACACATACACAAATGTTTTTTAAAAAACAGTGCTAAGTTTGCACCTTTATACATTAAGAACAACTTTAATGTTCAAACCTGCAAGATAAGTAGAAACACACCTCCCCAAGAAAAGAAAACAAACAAAAGGCAAAATTGAGCAGAAAACCTAACAGTTCTCTTTCTACTAAAGACCTAAAGGTATATGATACAGAAGCTATAGAAGGATCTTCTTTTTCCAACATCTTTTTGGATACCTCTATGTTAAAATTTTTAAAACCCCACGCAAACCCTTATGTTTCATTTATCAAGAATGGATAAAACATGACAACATTTATCAACTGAAAGCAAAATTAAAGCTTCCTTACTTATGGCAGGAGTTTAGCAAGCCATCTTGAGTAAAGATGAGTAAAAGCAAGTTTAGCTTTTAATAGGCATAAGTTAAATTCTTCTATCCCTTCTTTGGGGGTCAGGGTGCTAGACAAGTCTGCCTGAGCCCCATTAAACTATTTTACAAAGCAAGTAAGTGTCGCTGCTAATAGGCAAGCATGTAAATCTGTGGGTTTAGGTCAAGACAACAGCAAAATCTGCCACGTTCTATAAATTCTGTCACTCCACTTTGCGACATACTTCCCTTGTTCTTACTAACAACATACAAACTTCAAAAAAATCGTATCGAAAATATTCCCTGACACTAAGAGAAACTGAATGCAATGCACAGATTTAACAAGGAAGGGTATGCTTAAAAGAGCCTCAAAACACTTAATTTTCAGCACACTTAATTATCAGAAAGTAAAAAAGCAACCATGAAAATTAACAATGCATAATAGATACCAGTCTTTAGCTGCCTGAAACCGAGGAAGCAAGTCCCAGAGGTGCAGTGCACTGCAATTACAGAAGCCATCTTCACCCTTTGTCAAAGCACCTATAGACGATGCTCTTAGGGAAAGGGAGTCATTTCATATAGAATATAGAGAGAAGTTTGGAGAAGATGAGCAGTGAGACCTCTCCAGACCAGGATGAGGGGAGTTTTTATATATATAAAAAAGCAAACCTCTTAAAAAGTGGTACAGAAATGCAGTATAAAAGTATTACAGTATTACAGTATCTGTAGTGTTGATTTAAGGTTAGTAAACCTCATCTGTGTAGGGAATAGCATCCAAAATTATTAGCTTGACTATTAAAGCTGCTATACATACAGGTGAGGTTTGGTTTGCAAATCAAGCAACAGTAAATTATTACATGCTGGAAAACAAAGGCAAGTCTTTAAACATATTCTATATAAATTTCCTTTCCATATCGCTATGTGAAAACAGTTAAATCTCTATCTTCAACAAGCCATTCATTTAATATAAAGAACTATGAAAACTAGTCTTGAAATGTTAATTGCTTCCTTAATAGCCGAATTCATCTTGCACTCACCTCAACCAACCTCAGCAACAAGGGAATAAATAGCTTTCAGCTCATGTTGCAACAGAGGGAAAGAGGCACAGCAGTGAGCCCAAGCCCTCCTAAATAAAGGCAAATATTTCTGCCATGCCAAGAAAGGAGAGAGAAAGGGAGGCTTGCCAGAGCTGGTGGGGAGATAACAGTGGGAACTGCTGGTCCATCTGGTTTTCATTCTGCTAACACTCACATTGAACTGTTAAGGAAGGCAGTCCAGGTACACAGATTTGAAGCATGTGGGAGCGCAGACACAGGCACAGAGGAGATGGAGGTGGGTGGAAGAAGGAGTGAGAGAAATCGAACTCCTCTAACAGCCTGCTGCTCGCAGCGAGCAGGCACAGCCTGTATCCTCCAATTCAGCTGCTGATAACTAAAAGCAATCCCGAGCCTGTAACCGACTGCACGGCTCCTGCTCGCCTCCTTTGCTGTGTTTCAAAGTTCAGGTTTGATCACAAACACACTCAGACTGGAAGTGGGGAGGCTTTCCCCCAAAGCTGGCAATGTTTTGTGACTTAAATCGAACACGGTAGCGGGAAACAGTGTGTTGTTTTTGCCCTCCAATTTCAGCTTACTGTTCTACTGTGATCCAACTGGTTTTTACTCCCTCAAATAGTGTTTGCCACCTGGTTTGCAGATCGCTGAAATTATCCACAGACCCCTATACTTCTCATATAAATCTAACAACTAGGCTTGATTTTCCTAATTACCTTTCTTTGGACCTCTTATGGGGGGGAAAAAAAAAACAAACAGCTCTACAGCCCACTTACCTTTGCTTAACCTCTCTCTCCCCCTTGCAAAGCCCTAAACTCCACTCTGCTACTGTACGGTCGCAGGCAGACAGATTTATTTCTGGTCGTCCAGAAGTTCCCTAGCCCTGCCTTCTGTAAGGAGATAGAAGGCTCTATTCAAGCACACCTCAAAACACTTCAAACTAGGGTACAAAATTTTCTTGTCAGAGCAGAGACCTTCCTTGAGGGTGAGGGGAGGGCTTCTGAAGAAGTACAATGCAAAATGCAAAGCTCTTCCACGTGCTTGGAAGACATCACCACCACCCACGAGAACAGCCTCTGCATCCCACTTGTCCACACTCTTTAATAGTAAAACTCCTGCAGGAGCCATTCTGCTCTTAATGCTACGATTTCCCTGTTCCTTGCCTCCACAGCTGGTTCCCTAACCCACCAACTGCTGTCCCACCACCCACAAGCCCAGAGCACCTCAGTAGCTGCCTCGAAGAGGTAGATTTTTCAGGGGGTGGAGTGGTGATGGAGCACAAAGCAGAGCCACCGCTGGTAAAAGCGTTACCAGTTCTTGTGATCTAAAATCCTAAAGTCTATGTTGTCTTGATACTTAGCCTGGTACTCCAGCTTCTACAAATCGTTATTTATTTTAATTTTTAAAAGTTATAAAAAACCCTGAACACAACAGTCAATACTTTTTACTTGAATTGTTGAAAAATAGCGTGGTGCGCAGCAAAACAGTATTAAAATCATATTCACAAGTTTCCCTTAAACCATGTTATTCCACAATGGCTTTGATGTATAGACATTTTTGTACAAACTCTCTGGATATTCTGCTATCTGTATATTCAGAGGTCAGGAGGGTTTGGGAGGGGATGAAAGAATCACTCAAGGGGAAACACTGTATTTTTCACATTTGAAATTCTGCCTGTATGACATTTCATGTGCATTTGCTCCATTTTATAATATAGGAACATATACATTGAACTTTGCCTGAAATTTGGAAGAACTTTAAGGAAAACTGTGTCTTAAAATTGCTTAATTTCTTGAATTCAAAAACATTTTTATGCTTTCATGTCAAACTCCCCATTTGTAAGGCTGGTTCTGGTATTTTTTTGTTGTTGTTGTTGGACTTTGACATTTCAAACGATAACCCTGAATTACCAGGCATACACCAGAGAAAGTTTCATACAGGCAGGCAGTATCCCACAGCATGACACATTTCAGAGCGCAGACTGTGTCTACAGAGAGAGTAACTTCTTTCAGGTGCAAAGATTTCTTCCACCAAATCTCTTTAAACGGTGACAGACTCCTTAGCCCAATTCAGATCAAATGGGGCTGAAACCAGAGGTCCTCCAAAACAGAGGGAAAAGGAGACATCTGCAATTCATTCTGCAGCATTCGCTGCAATCAATTCCGGATGGAAAGAGATGGTGAAATAATGGTCTAGTCCTAATCCATACACATAACCCTCTGGTGCAGTGAGAGACTTAGAATAAATTCAGAAAATATGTTTCAAGTATGCAGAGATCTATTGCATTTGCTTTGGATTATAATTTTTATTTAAAAAAAAAAAAACCAAACCACCAAACATTTTGAAATATACATTCTTGAATCCCTCTTACAGCATAGAGAGAAGAACTGTGATTTTACCACAGAAGTATTTTGCTCCGTTTTAAATTAAAGAATGTTGTAAAACCAACTTTAAATTATGGTATTTTTTCTGTGGATTTCTTGGTTTCATGAAACTACACTGTTCTTGTCATTCATTCAGTTTTTATGGCAGGACTTATTTTTATCACTGTATTTATCTGTTAGGTGAACACTGATATTTCTCACAAGCGCAGCCAGCTTCCGAGGACAAATAGTAAAGAGGCAAAGTAAAACACACAGGAGCAGGGGCAAAGAGACATGTGCATGTATTCAAACGGATTTACTTTACTTCCTGTACCCTAAAAGATTTAGTCCATTTTTAAAACAAGGCGGTCTTTCATATATGGCAACATTTCAGCTCATGTGGCACCCTTCCAAGTCTAACGCATCAAGGAAAGCTGATGTATGGAAGAAAATATGGAATATATAAATACTTTACTGATACCATTTCAATAGCCAATTCAATGTCAAGCATTTCTGGGAGGGGTGTGTTTTCAATTTCCTTTTTTAAATGAAAAAAAGTATGGTATAATACGCTGTGGCATTTATTTTACTTTTAGTTAGTGCAAACAGTTCCAGATGTATATTCAGGCATGAAAGATTCTTAAAAGATGCTCTATATTGATTGTACAGTACTGACTACTTCTGTGCCAACATGTTAAAAATAAAAATTGCCAAATTAAAAGAGTCCATTGTGTTGTTTCCTTTAAACTCACAGAAAGAACAAACCCTGCATATGACACGTGGGATTCGAATCCTCCTCCATCACCCAAATTACATGAATTGAGACTTAGATCTGTGGGATTTAATACTGATGACAGTTACCTAGATGGCTTTGTGCTAATTTTGAGAGGGATAGCATGGAATTTTCAAGCAGGTAACTACAGTTTGTGAGTGAAGAGTAGTGATGAACTGGGAGACAGAAATCCACAAGTCCACCTAAAAGGACAAATTACACGGCTCTTTCATCCAGAACAACAGAATCATAGAGTCGCAATTGGGAAAGATCTTTAAGATCACCAAGTCCAATCATTATCTAACTCTTAGTCCCACTTCTAAAACATGTCCGTGAGCACCATATCTTAATGGCTTTAAAGTACATCCAAGGATGGCGATTCAACCGCTTCCTTGGGCAGCTACTTCTAGTCTTTCGTTAAACTTTTTTCCTACCTCTGACCTAAGCCTTCCCTGGCGTGACTTGACACCATTTCCTCTTGTCCTATCAGTTGTAACTTGTGAGAAGAGACCAACACCCACCTCTTCACAACCTCCTTTCACGCCACAGTCTCAGAAGAACCTTCCTTCCTTCAGATTGAGCGAAGCCAGGTAGCATGTGTGTTGGTGGAGACTCACAACTCCTGACTCTCAGATCTCTTGCTACACAGAGCAGAACAATATTACAAGGTATTTGCCTTAGTTGAAAAGGACTGATTCAAGGATGATACATAGGGGAAAGCCTACCCAACCCATGCACCTGGTGAAACCTGCAAGTCCTGTGATGCAGCCAGAAAACAGGATATTCGGACCACATCACCGCAGACTCTCTCCCAGCCAAGCATGTCTGGGACTTGTCTGAGACCAGTCCAGCTTTCATTCCATTCATCTCTTGGCCCTTTCTGACTTCTTCTTAATGAATAAACAAGGACCTCAACGATGGATGTTTCTGTGCTATAAACAACTGGTCTCAAACAGGCATAATATAGGCAGAACTTTTTGTCGCCACCAGATGCAGTCACATTATTGCCTACAAAGAAAACATCAACTGGTTCCCAGCTCATGGAAGACTTCTGCTCCCTGGGTGATTGGCAGAAGGGCAGTATCAGAAAGCAGCAAGCAGCTCGGACACTCAGGCTCCATCTTTTGTCACAAAACATCACCCCTGCAAGCTTTATCCACCAGGAATGAGAACACATGTGAGGCAGGTGACAGACACGCAGGGTAAAACATAATGTTTCACTGTCTCTTTAGCACGCTGGCTATGAAGCTTACATATTGAAGATGACCCTTTTGCAGGAGTGGTATCACAACACTGCTGCAGTCTTATCTTGGTTCTCCTCTGTTCAGATCGCTGAACATTTCGTATCACCACCTGTTCTTCAGAATAAATGAAAGCACTCCCAGTTTACCCAATTTCCTCTTATTTAATATGCAGGAGCCAGAAGAAATTCTGCATCCTGGGAGTTCAATGAAGTTATCTCAGGCCAAGTTATCAGAGCTTTCTTCAGGTGTGCTAAAAAAAAGCCTTGAGAATAACGCAATCTCCACTTTGTCTCCCAAAAGCTGAAAGAGATTTTTGTGCTACTGTCTACAGTTTTGGCAGCAAGAGCTTGTAGATGATATAAAGTAGGTAAACGACAGATGATGCTTTGCACCATATTCTCCATGCATAATGGTACATTGACCGGTCCTAACGTCATGAGAATAAACCAAAAATGCAGAAGGGCTCTCTTTTGTTTCAGTTATCTATGGTGAGGAGTTCTGACTGGCAAAAAAATGTGTCCCACACTCATGGCTTGGCAGCTGAAGGCCAGATAGTTACACGTATTAAAATAAGCAATGCATGAGTTCAATCTCAGAGTTGGGATAAAAATTTTATGGCTTGGGTTTCCTTGGACATATTATTTTCCCCTGAAATACATAAACTTGTCTTACCATATAATTTCATTAAATAAGAGGGAAAAAAACAGAAAAGTAGTCTTTTTTTTCCTCTCATCTAACAATCTAACATGTTTTGACAGTTTCAAAACTATCATAAATTCACTTTCAGTTACTTGATAATTAAAAACTGGCTCCTGTCAGAATTGCACCTTTTTTTTTAAACACCTCTTTTGTCCTTACTCCTTCCTGGCTTTGCAAATTTTACCATGTAAATAATTTGAACGTACAAAGGAATGCAGGGAAAAAGAACATATTCTAAATCTAGATCTACTACCACCAGAATGGTTTATGAAATATTTTAGCAAGAACAAACAAGCAAAATAAGGGCCAAATTGTGGCAGCTGTCCTAAATTTCCATAAGCCACCAGAAAACAAAGTCCACAAGTTCCCTTGCCATAGCTGAACACATATACCAGTTGGCCTGCAACGAAGGTAAAGATGATGCAGATTTATTCTAAACATCCCACCAAGCATCATAAAATGCCTCTGTGTGTGCATAACTAATACAGTTAATAAGCAAATGGTCCCACAATCATCACTGAAATACTGTTTTCCAATTCACATTGTTTCCTGGGTCTTTTCTACTTCACTTTGGTGACAACCTTCCAGACTAAGAATTGTGTGTTTTGTGTGGTTGTCTTTCACATTACTGGAACTATTACTACTATTCCAAAACCAGCTCACTGGATGTTGAGGCCCAAGGGAAGTGAAGAAGAGGTGCCCACTGCCTCCATGAAGAACTGAAGAACAATCAGAGCAACCGCTGGCCAAACCCAGTTCCAACCTCCCCTACAAGCTACGGAGGTGACAGCCTCTCCTCATCTGCAACCCCTCCCCGTCTCTTATACTTACAGAGTAAACCACTGGGGTGTTTTAGGATTTGGTTTCCCAAAGGTTCCCTGATCCATAATTCATTTCCTTTTAGTACCATCTTCCCTGGAAGACCTACCCTTGTCAGGATTGCACGTTATTTGGCAAACTACAGATTAAGTTAGGCTGATAGAAACTCAAATGCCATCAGCATCAAATTGGCATTGTTTGTAGGCTCTTAAGTACTCAACCACACATAGCATACATCCCACCAAAGTAAGAACATTTTCTTTCCCAACGCCAATTAAAATTCCCAAACTTGCTCTCCAAAAACATGCTTATGTCCTTAAGCCAAAGTTTGTGTCCTGGTTTGAGCTAAACAGAACCAATTCTGCTCAATGATTTTACTTTTCAGCTCAGTCTCTTCTAAAAGGCTGCGCTTTCTGAAGTTAACAGTATGTTTTCCCTTCCCATTTGGGAAGGGAGAAGGGTTAGAAAGCATCTGTCAGTATTCAGTGACCGGCCCAGCCTTAACCCTGAACATTTTGTATGGGCCCAAATTAACAGCAGTTTGTTACACACAGCTAAAAATCTGAAGCAAAATAAATAAAAACGCTCTTACACAATGTAAAGCATAGTTGTACCCAATTTAGAAAAGTCCTAAGAGAATACTGATGCCAATATTCCATTAGAGTCAACTAGAACTAAAGACTCCAATACAGACTAGATAAAATAATCTAAAATAACTTACTTAGGTTCAGGGCAACTTTAGGTATTAAATTACTTTGCCAGCAAAAAAAGTTATGATGACTCTACTTTTAAAAGGCATCACTTATATTTACAAAACCTACCAGAAGTCCTTTAGGCTCAAAAAGAATCAAACATGGGTGTGGGAGGTGATACTTTCCATGGTTATACATCTGAAAAGATGATATAGGGACTACTGAGAAGGTAATGGATATACATCTGGTTTTGCTTGTTTTAACAGTTGGCCTCGATGATCTTAAAAGGCTTTTCCAACCTAAATGATTCTACAATTCTATGAATGTGTCACAGACAAGTCATGATCCTGTAAGATGCAGAGTGATGTTGGCCAGTGTGGGGCAGACTGCTCCCCACCTCATGGATCAAGTTCCCCAATCCCTGGCTCTATCAGATTGCGTCATTTCACCCATCTGAAAACCAAATTATTCGCAGTGTAATTTCAAATTATGAAAAGTTTGTTCTGTTAGACCAGATACACAGGCCTGGGGAGCAAAAGCCTTACCCCTAAGACAGAAAGCATGGGCAGCCAAACTCCCTCTCCATCGAGTACCAGTCCAGCCCAAAGAAGGCTGCTAATTTCTGCCATCTAACATAGACAGCTAAATTAGCAGACAAGAATCACCATAAATCAGTGAAAAGAAGACTTAGACCCTCTAATTTATTAATTCCTAAAGCTGCTCAGTCAGGTGGTCTAAACATTCCTGTTAAGATGAAGGTCCTTCGCTTCATGAGAACCAGAACCACCGGCTGAGTTACACAAGAACTGGTCATCCTCAGCCGCCAGGCATACCAACTCCTTGGTTTCTGTTCAGCCAGTCAAATTAATCCACCAATGAAAAATATATAATGAAACATATTTCCCCTAGAAGCACTCACTCAGGTGCTGCCACTGTTACTTACTGCCACTACCAAAGACAGAACACTGAAACTGTAGGCTTTTCCCCCATCTCAGTATTTCACACTGACAATCTTCAAGTAGTGCAATTTATTACCCTAATCAGCACTCCGGCAATTGTGGAAACACACACTTTGGAAGACTATCATTTCACATCATCAGATGATGCCATTAAAGACATCTTGTGTTTACATGACTGACTGTCTAGACAGAGTGTGAGAAAATAATCATTATTAGTTACAAGTCAGCTCCTCCTCGATGCTGCATGTCACACACGCTGCCTTGTATTTTGGGCACTGGATCACACCTGAAAGCAGCAGTGGGGAGGTGGGAGGGGAGGAAAAGAGCCTCAGAAGCTTCACACAAAATTAAGACGCTCCATCTCAAATACTTTCTTAGATGAGGTAATATGACTTACTGACAAATAAGCTCACAAGCAAAACAAATGTTACCATTAACAAAAACAAAAGCATATTTCAAATTAATTGTCTGGCCTAATATATCACATGCATACTTAAATGTGAATATAAAATAATATAAGCATGTAATGGAAGAGGGAAGGGAAGAAAATTGTGTATGTAGTGTAAAACCAGATTAATAAATGTAAAACCAAATTAAACCCCCTTCTGGATCCAGTGAATTCACATAAATTCACGCTGGCACAGAAATCGGGTGATCTCACCCAGGCACAGAGATGCTGGTTTATAGCCTTGCATACCCCAGCCCCAGGAACACTCAGGAATATGTGCTTAACTATCGACACTGAAAACAGCTGTAGGTAAACTAATGAGACCACTCACAGGGCACCCAATTACATGCAACGTTTCTAGACCTTAAAGCATCGCAGCAGTCTTAGTTTTGCACAATAAAACTTAAAACTTCCTTCTTTTAATGTATCTTCCCTTTGTTTTGAATTTTAGATATCAAACTGCAACAACAACAACAAAACAACCCCATACAGCTGAAGCTTGAATTGAAAAAATATTATGGAGTCCACAGAAAATACAAGCAAAATATTTAAAAAAATTCAGGTATCATAGCATTGCCATGCTTGATGGTTGTAGAAAACATGCTTCATTACACATCCAGTAGATTCAAATTAACTATATTCTTTCTTTTTTCCCTGACAAATACATTTAAAAAAGGTTTTTATATTTGTATTTCATCAAGCCAGCTAAACTCCCTACTCCAACACAGCAATTTAATACTGACCTTTGTGGATCAGTGCAGCTTCCATAGCTCACCTCTATATATGTGTATATATGTGTGCATGTGTGTGTATGTGCATGTGTAATTATACACACATTTAATTGAGTTTTACTTACTTCATTTTGTGTATGAAGATACTGCGATTTTAGCTCTTTTTTAAACATTATGCTTAGAAAATTGTAAGAAAGAAGTAAGTCTTCAATTACACTGAAGGGAGTGTTAAATGGAGGGGAAACTGCAGGGTGAGAAGTCAGACACCAGAGAGAAGCCACTTAGTGCTACAAGTGCAAGAGAAATATTGACAAAGTAAAGTCCAATGCATTTGAACTCTGAGTGTTCAACTTGGATGCATTTAACCCTTGGTAATACAGTGAGATTCGCTGTACACAAAAAGAATCTTACAAAAAGCAGATTTAACTCTCTCTTTGCTACAGAAACACCCTACACTTGGCTTTGGGTCTACTTGAGTACATATATTTTGCTTCACCAAGAAGCAGACTAACCATATTTACGGGAAAGGTAATAATATTCAACAGGAGGAAAGAAACTCAGCGGCGGGGTGGAGGGGGAATGGTTGAGAGGGCAGCAGAGCAGGCTCTTCCCAGGGACTGGCAGCAGCCCCAGGATGTTGGTGGCACCAGAGTGTGGGATATACAAGGGGTACATGAAGCAGGGTAGGGAGCCCTTGGCCACTGGTGGCCGGTGGCTCCTCCAGGCGGCTGCTGACCAGCAGAGGGAGCCGGCTGCGTGCGGCCGCGCCGGGGCGACACAAATCAGCGGCTGGGAACCCGGGCAGCCAAAGGTATGAAGATGCTCTCAGAGAAGTTCCTCCCCCTGGCAGAAGCTAACCTTAGCCGGGCAATACAGGAGGGAAAGCTTCTGATATAGAATCATAGAATCAAGAATGTTTGGGGTTGGAAGGGACCTCTAAAGATCATCTAGTCCAACCCCTCTGCCAGAGCAGGGTATGCATACATGAGTATGTGCTGTTGTTTCCACAGTACCAAATATTAAGCACGTCTCTCTAAATTTTGTCTGTTTCCTCCTCAAACGACTAACCAGGCAGTACTAGCAGCAACAGAAGACCATTTTCAGTGCCTCCTATCATGACCTATCTACCCCAGCTTAACAATTAGATGTTCTTCTCCCACGCAAAACTGATACCTACTCGCCCCTGGCCCATCCTGTTCTGAAGATGGCTTGCTATATGAAATACTCAGGAGGTGAAATTGCAGCAGGCAGCACATCATACAGCAGCTTGCCTACAAATCACACACTGTATCCAGTCACAGGAACCCAGGCCATACTCACACAACTTTAGCCCATGTGATGATACACAAATTTGAAAATAGCCCACCCAAACTTTGTCATTTCTGGTTTTGCACAAAAGCACTGAGAACCGAACCAAAGCTGCTATTTTCTTCACATCTATAATCACTCAGAGAGACCAAATGGCAAGCAGGGCAGGAAAAAAAAGGAAGAAAATACTAGGGTGGCACACACAGATCTTTATGAACATCCTTGAGGACCGGTTTAGCTCACTCGGTTGAGCACAGTGTTGAAACACCAAAGGTCGTGGGTTCAATTCCCGTTCGATCCTCATATGTTGCCTGATCTAGTTGAGAGGCATCCCTGCCCATGACAGGGAGATTGGATTAAATGATCTCTAAGGTCTCTCCCAGTCTAGGCCATTCTATGATTCTGGCATCACATATGTATTAAAAAAGCTAATCCCAATGGCAGAGACAATTCAAAAGCATAGCGAGATAGTGACTGCACTAGGATTTTCTGTGAGGACATGTTACTTTATGGGCTTCACTTGGAACAGAAGATATAAAACACAAGAGTAGATGCCTGGTGGGCTTTAAACTGCTTGGATATGAAGAAATAAACAACTCTGAACTGCAACAGCTATCCAAGGCAAATTCTGAAATTATGAAAGGAAGATCCAAAAAAGGAAAAATACGAGTACCTGGATGATGTACTAAACAGTTAACAAAGAATAATTGTCCCCAGATGCGTTCCTATCCATTATCTTTTTCATAATTGTTGCAACAGAGCAAGTGGCTTCAGTAACTGTGCATACAAATGACCTGTTAAAAACTTAACAGGTCATTTCCAAAGGTGATTATGAGCACTGACTTACAGAGCTACCCAGTTTTGCACATAATTCTGTTCAATGCCAACAATCTGCACAAAATTAAGACAGAATGTGTTTCCACAAGACCAAGCGGAGATAAACTTTCAGAAACTATAACCATTGCTCCAGAAGGTATGAGGTGGTGAACACTGGTGTATCAAATGCAGTCATTTTCATAACTAAACTGTTAAAAAATTTGCCTTTGCCTGTGCTTTGGTGTCAGGAGAATGGAAAAGAGGCAGTAATTACAGGTTACAATGCCACACGCTATAATTAAATTATAATGAGTGTAACAGTGAAAAGTCTAAGGTTAGACAGAAGGGATAAAAAGCATAGTAGGTTATCTGAGTGGGCATCTGCTATAGATCACGGTACAAACAGCATAAACTTGTGGGTAGATAAAGATACCCCAACCGACTCTTTAAAGAGTTCCTGTGACAAGAGGATGTCTTCATCACAATGGTCCTTATTGGCTCTGTTTCTTAATGGGTAGTTGTTTGTGTTTTCACTCTAAGTGAACATGCAGTAGGTTTTTTTTATTAGAAAGTATTAGAAAATTATTCAGAACCACCATTTAAGGAGAGCAGTAAAGGAGTGTAGACATGCAGCTTCCTCAGTTGCTGAGGTTGTTAAGAAATAGTTGGAGACACAGAAACAGATCCTGGCACTCCCACTGTGAACGACCTGGGCGCGTTGTAAAGACGTTAACTGAGCAAAACCAGAATAGGTTCACTTAAAATGGGCAGGGGGAAAAGGTGAGAGCAAGCATACCAAGCTACATTAACCAGAGGAAACAAAAGAAATACCAGCTTTCATTCATATCAAAGATAAATGAGAAAAAACTATAAAAATCTTTGACCATAATTGAAATTGAACAAATATTGTGAGAACTAACACATTGCTATGATATTGGCACAGTTTGGGTTTAAACTGCCTCAGTGTCTGAAAAAGAAATGGGTGAGGGGGGGAACAAATTGGACCAAAAAAACCACCCTGACTGTGGAAAAATATGTATGTGATTTCTTTTACAGGAAGGAGTGAAACAGCAAATGGGATCCTGACTCTTCTTCCCTCACTTTGCCCTCCAGGACAAAAAGGGAGAAAAGGTAAAACAAACACACTGAGATACTGTTACACTGTTCAGTAAGGCCTGGGATTTCAGGAATTTCTTCACATACCTTCCTTTCCTCCAGTGACCCCAAACCCTGACAAGAATGGGGACAAGAAACTGTATGGATGACCTCATCGGTTCTGCAGGGAGCAGGCAGCCTTCTCATTTATTACTCCCCCACTTCTGTTTCTTTTTCTTATTGTTTAAAACAATCTCCTTTTTTACCATCTCAAATGTAGACACTAAACACATGCTCTAAATCATGTGTCATACTCAAACAGCTCCTCAAAACTCTGAACTTCACTTGTCATTATTTATCCAAAAGCTTTGTTTTCTTCTAAACTGTGTGTATTTTGTTGGGCTGTATCTACTGATAGCTGAACTCCCAAGCCTCAAACCTACCATCTCAAAGAAGCTGATGCAAAAGAGTGCGAGTAGAGTTTACTGTCGGTCTGTAATGAGGGTAAAATTATAAATCTCTGTACTGAAAGCCAGCTGCTTCATTCTTAGCTCTGATTTCCCCCCCCTTTTCTTTTGCATTCTAGCTAGCACACAGCTGTAATAAATGTGGCTCTTCTCACAAGCCGTGCAGATGTTAACAGTTCTGTAGGACATCAAGAAACATTTCAAGAATCTTGTAAGTGCTGACTAAACTTGCTTGAATTACCCACATTACCTCCTCCACATTCCTATTCAGTAACATTAGCCTTCCTGAATATATTAGGAAAAAAAAAAAATTAGCATTTAAGCCAAGACATTAATGCCTAGGTCTAAATGTACTATCAATAAACAAGGAATGTTCTTAAGCCATCAGACAACAGATACTCAGATAGTGAACCAAAAGAAGTCAATTTATTCTTTGTCAAAATGACTAATGCATTTTTCATTTCTTATCTACGCAAGAGTGGCTAAATGACTGTCTGAAAATATATGTTTATAAAAGTCACGGTTGGATGTATTTGAAAGAATGAAAGAGAACTGTAGCAAGATCTTTTCTTTTCTAGTAATCGAGTGTATTAATACTAAATTAGAGTGAAGGAGTTCAAAGTGCTACCTAGTACATTCATATTAACGTTATATTAGCATGACAGTCATATGCATTAAAGATTAAGCTAAAGCCTCAAACCACAGTCAGTTTTGGGCAGGAGCAAGAGTCCAACTGTGCAGGTAGAGGATGAGATATCAAATGCATTCATTAAGTGGGTCTGTACTAGAGGTGTTTAATATTCTTCCCTCTTTCAGCAGCAAGCTTAGTCTCCTTTTTTGGGGTTGGACGTTCTAAACACGTGAAGCAGCTGAGGAACGCAGTCACCGGCAAAGGCAAATGTGGCTGGTACTCTTGTATTACTCCAGACACTTGAAAATCCCACATCAAATACCCTACCCTGCGTGTAAACTTTACACTTTGAAAACTTCCTGGAAGGAGGGCTGCAGAGCAATTCACAGCACTGATCCATGAAAGGATCCCAATCTTTGACAAGTTCAGAAACAAAATGTGCGGTCGAGAGTTTCTAAGGCGCAGTTTTGAGATTGTGTCCAGCCAAGTGTCAATCTCAGCAGAGTTTCAAAGAGGACAGGGTAGAGAGAAATAAAAAGAACGTACCAGTACATTTCCTGCAAGGGATCGATAAAAAGACCTCACTCCTACAAAGACTTACATACCTGCTCAACTTCAGATACTTATCCTATTATGGTAGCACACTTGAAGTCAAAATCAAGTCTTTGAAGATGCAGGGCCCCAATAATTTACCGTGAAATGCGGAATTCAGGGTGATGTTTGTTCTTTAATTAAGCAATACAGGAAATCTGAATATAAAGCAGAATAGCAATGTGCTATTTTTTAGATGCTTGATGACACTGCTTTTAAGAGTAATTTCATCAAAGTGTCATAAAAAGTGCATTTAAGCATTTTGAGGTAAGCAAAACGACAACAGACTACAACCTTTAAAAATAAGTTAATGCAATATTAACAGAAGCTCTGTAATTAGCTATTCCAAAACCTCAACCCATCCTAAGCTTCCCTGAACACAATAAATGGGAAGGAGAGAGCAGGAAGAACTAAAAAAGAAAAAATTAAAAATGATAAAAAGAGAAGGGAAAGAAAGCCCACACGAGCCAGAGTCCCTCACTGCTGTTATCCCTCCCCGAGCGGAAATGCTCCGTTCAGTCATGGCTTAGGAGGCATAAACATCATTGAAATTCAAAGGCAGCTCCGAGAAAGAGGACGCCTCAATTGGTATGCAAGTGGTGTTTTCTCGCCCTGAATACATTATGAACTTGCAGCATGCTAATATGCCATGCTATCATAAGCACCAGATGGAACAGTAGGCAGTATATGTCCCATCAAACCTCAGGAAGATGTATTAACGTTCCTGCTCTTTTTTTTTTTCCCTTCCCTTCCCCTCCCCCTTTCCCTACTACAAACCCTTCAGCTGTGTCCCCAGACTGGCACATTTCTCAGCATCAGTCACCTGCTCCTGGAGCACAGTTCTCCAGGGTTGCCTCATCTTCTCCAGGTGGTGCCAAAGCAGCTTTTCAATCTTTTTTATCGCAGAAGGTAAAGGCCACGCGACGTGTCAGGCTGTGCTTACTGAAGGGTACCAAGTACAAAAGATAACATCATGAGATAAATGATAGATGAAGAAAGACTTTGGGTTTAAAGCTAGCACAATTGTTTTAAATTATGTATAAGTAGTGCGGCACGAATTTCCCCCTCAGTATTATCAGCAAATGAAGAATTGGGGGGCAATAGCGAAGGGTAAGGTTTTGTGTGTAAGCAAATAAAACAGAGGAAACTGGATTAAAGATCTTTGAACTGAATTCCTTTTTTCACCACGCTGGAAACCCTCTTCAGAGAAGTCGTACACAATTCAACAGCCATTTATAGGGTAGGGGGCAGGGTTTAATTTTAAATCAGAGTATGAAAATGGCACCCAGGCAAATCAGTTTACAGGTTCTTGATTTTTTTTTTTTCATTAGAGATATCACATTCTTCGGTTTTTATGACTAAAAAATTGCTTGGATTTGTATGTGCGATTCTAAAGAAGTGTTGTATTTTAATGCTGCTTTGCATCATTAATGAATTCAGTTCCAACCAGGTTTTTTATGACTAAAGAGAAATGTAATCTAGTGTTCTGTATGAAAGTATTTGCATACACATACAAAACTAAAACAGATTTTCTGATATCACCTGAAATTTTCCTATCTGTTCTAGAAACATGCCTCCTATTGACATGTATACTTTGCAAGAAAACTATTTTCTTCTTTTTCCTGCTACTGAGCCCTCCAAAAGACAAAACAAGGTCCTAAGACTGAAGACTCTGTGAATTCAAAACACAAGTACGAAGACCTGAGATGGCTGGAGAAAAGCAAATCAGCTTTTCATATTTGAAGTTTTAATGTTCAAGCATTTTTAAACACGTTTGTTTCTCAGAAAGAAATCGCATCAGTAAACATTTTGCTAATTTCTGATATTTTAGAAGCCACCTGCTGATTTACAAACAGCCCTCACTATGCATGTAAACCTATTATTTCCCTTCTCATAAATACAGTCTGCAAGATGTTGAGTATTATTACAACTCACAGGAACTTTTCTAGGAATTAGCATTGCTCAAATCCTCACAGTAGCTAGTTACATGAGTTATCTGTTGCACTCATATAAAGGATTTTTCCAAATATTAAAGGTCTGGTTGATAGGTATTTCCACCCCTCCCCCGCCATCCAATACCAAATAAGATTAAAGATAATTACTGGTTTATCTCAAACAAAGCACTTTATGATTGTTATTCACAAATAACAGGCACTATTCTAGCATCTGCTAAATTCAGATAGACTCTAATGCAAGGATCTGAGTCTTAGGGACAGAGCCAGAAATCTGACCATTCTTTTTTTCTCTTCCTACTGAATATTGGGGGGATTGTTTTCTTTCTTAATATATAGCCTTTAAGGGTAATTTTCTAGATTATGATTTGCATTGTGCAAATAAGTCTATTTAAGTCCATTATCCTGCATTATAAAGTAATTTCTGACACCTTAACAGCACTCAATTTAATTACAACACAGTGAAACAGTACAGCTGACTCCCAAAGGAACCTGTTTGGATCAGAAGATGATGATATATGCTAGCTGCTGATCATCTTTCACCATCAGATCCACAATCAACTGTTTTAAAGAACAGTATCGGAACATCTGCATCATCATACTGCTTTGTAGCAAAAAGCCCTCCAAACCTCAATAAATGCATGCAATAATGTGTGCATATCCCAGACATATTTAAAAAACAGCAGCTTTACTGTAATGACCAAAGGAGAAAGGGGGGGGGGAGGGGAAAGAAAAGGCTTTGATTTTGATTCAGCAAGCATCAATTTCTTCAGCAGAATCCCCATTGGGTAATACATCAAGGCATCTATTTTATATCTAGTGTGGCAAGACAGCGAAAACACTTAGAGCCTCCAAAACCAAAAACGCTCGTGACAAAACTATTAAGCATTCCTGGTGATTAAGTAATAGACACTCATTCTTTCAAGACTGTCTTGAACAAATGCCCCAGACAAAACCAGGCAATCTTATTTGCTGGTGTCGGGATGGCATCATAATCTTCTGTATTCCTTCCTTCAAGAAAAAAACATGTTATTCAGCAGCATCCAGAAAGCTCTTTCTGAAAGAATATAGAAGTTAACTGAGGAGAGCATATCTAATTTCTGTTGTGGCTCTACAGAGGGATACAGGTCGATACCTACAATGTAGGTAGTATTTTTAACTTTGGAGCTTTTTACAGACTCTCAGGAGCGGTTTGGAGCAAAAGCTTTAAGGCAGCATAAAGTAAAGAATTCTGTTTCTGCCAGTCTCTGAAGATTACATACCATTGCTTTTTTTCTTCAACAGGGAAGGATTTAGAAATTGCTACTCTACCAACTGACATGTCAGAGAAGAAGCTTGGCTGGTCAGCTGAGAAGCAACCATGCAAATCCAACCTTTCTTCCACCACGACATGGTTCTGCCTGTGGGGAGAGGAGTCTGAAGAGGGCAAGGACTGACTGTAACGCCGGCTCTCCCACAGACAGCAGAGAACTTTTTATACGTGTTCTGAAGACTCTGCTTCATACCAAACTCTCAATGAAAGTTTCATGCACAGATTCATCTCCTGCACAGCACCCTTGCTTATTAAATATAGAAAACCCAAATACAATTTGCTTTTACAACCAGAGAATAATGTAAAGAGAGATGTAAGTAAATTAACAAAACAAGATGAGCATTCTTAGAATACTTAAAAAATTTAACCTGAGAGACACAAATAGTTTTCCAAGAGAGAACATCATCTCACTTCTCTGTTTGCAAGGGGGCAATAAAGTGGTCATATTGACTATTAGGAACTCAGAAAAGTAAAATATATACTCACTACTGCATAGATCCCCTCTAGAAATTGCAAAGGACTTTGCTTTTGTTTCTAAAGATTCAATGCAGTCTAGCAGTGATCTCAGTGCAAAATAATCAAATACTGACTTTAATGAAGTAATTTAAATTACTTTCGAGCTCAAATACGAATAAGATTGATAGAAACTCTCTCACTTTTAAGACCCTAGGAGTAAGGAGATCCTACAGTGCCACGGAAGAATGAACTCAACCAGTGTGGACCACCTGCTCTAGAAACTGAGTCTTATCAGTTCTCCCTCTGCCAAAACAAAAACTAAAACCACCAAGACCAAAGACATGGTAAATTCAGTTTCAGACCAGTTTCCTTGAAGAAAATCCATGAATTTCAATGCTATTCAATGACAGTGCCATCTGACCTCGCTGGATATCTAGTTATACTCTAACACACATAACCAAAATTGCTTTAATGAGCATCTTTCTGCCTTCTTTACTGTGTTAGTAACTCTCAAAGTCCCCACAGTTCACTCAATATTTCTCCATGTGTACTTTCAAACCTCATACAAACCTAGATTCCTTCTCAAAAGAACAAGGTTATTGCATCCTTGTTTTTTAAAGATTATTTTTGTGCATTGTAGTGCTTATAGTTTAAAAAGTCAAAAACACTGTATCTTGTACAGTTCAGGAGCAGGGGGCAGGGGGGAAAGTTAGCTAAAAGAAACAGTAACACTGTCCATGACCTCTTCTACACCTCAGTTAAAAAACTTTCTTTAACTAGAATACAAGTAAATGTGTGCAAGACTGGCAGACACAATGACGCAATCAACAGTTATGTAGTCATATGGACTGGAAAAATAAAATTAAAACAATAAATGTTAATTTGCATTTGCTAGTCACAAATGATGGGGCTGATTCTCTGCAAGATACAAAATCCTAAAAAAAAAAAAATGGTTCTCTTAAAAATTCAAGGAATGATACAGGGAAGTCACATACAGTTAAGTCTATGGAGATGGCATTCATTTGGATTACAAAATAGAAAATTCAAGGCTGTGTACACATGCTTGTTGCCCTGGCCTAAAAGGGCCACCAGAATATTTTTGGAACGCACAGTTTAGAAGCAAGAATCAAACTATGGCTGTATTTTCATATGCTACTAGTGCACACATTTTCCAAACTGGAATCTTGCGGCAGGAAGACTATTTAAGTCATGTGTGTTTGCATGATTCACAAAACACATATTAAGGAGAGATCTGAAAGAAGGAAAGGGAAAGGCCCTGTATGTATCACTAAACCGGGAGATTACTCCTTCAGCAGGATGTGGTTTCAAAACAGGAGAACAATAAGACAGCGAACCCAGCACTGCTACAGGAATCAGAGAGGAAGGAGGGGGACTACAAGAATCTGCACTGGAGATGCACAGGAGGGCTCCTGAGGCTTGGAGAAGTAGTTTATAAGCACATAAAGAAAATTCCAATAAAGGATTAGAACCGAAAGAGTAACAAGTTATATTTTAGAGATGCTTTACGAACTATTTCCAGAAGACAGAATCGTGCATTAACCCCCGGAAGAGATGCATCAATAAACTGAAAAGGGCAATGGACTTTGAAAGGTAAAACTTATTCCTGATTCTTGAATCATCATTTCAAACTTCATTGCTGTTAAGCATATGCGAATCCCTCTCCCTCAAAATTCAATTCATTACAGCAAAGCCTTTTTTTTTTTAGCCAAGAATGATAGAGGCTTGATCCTACACCAGATCTGCACAAACTTGCAGTATGCTTGAATGGTTACCAAAACACATTTTTCTTCCTTATTCCTCAGCCTTTCCTACAAGAGGTGATCAATATCGATTCCTTTCGCTCTTCTACTTCCACACTTCCTTTGGTCTTTGCCAGCTCAGTATTGTCAATATGTAAAAATGTGGCAGAGCTTGTTACAGTCTGCTTCCAAGGGAATGTCCACAACGAATGAAAACCACACGTGCAGGACTCTTAATAATTGCGTCCACTGCTAACAGTATTTGCTTCCAAACTTCAGAAAGATTTCCTGCCACCTTTGACTTACACTTCATGCCCATTTAGAAGCACCGTTAAGTTGCAGGCACTGTTCCAGAACATATATCCACATTAATACTGAAATAGCTGGCTGGATAATTTAAATGAATTCAGATCTGTGGGTCCTACCAGGTAGTTATTCCTCATGAAAATTTCACAAGATTACCAGGTCCCAAGAGCAAGAAGAAGTAGAAATAAACGCACAACTCATTATGCAACATCATGGAAAAGCTCAAGTAAGGCTCTAGCTTCATGCCACAGGAATTTGGGCAGGAGATTTGTAGAAGTTGGATCGGTTCAGTGTCTCTCTTGACATTACAGCCTTAAACCAGCTGCAGGAACATTATTACCAGGTGGTGTGCTGCAGCACAGGGACAAACCCAGGACAGCCTGTGAAGCTCCAGTTGAAGCGGGTCCTCTCAAATCCCAACGTCTCCAGCAAGTTGTTGTGTAAAGTTCTGCAGTTAATGCTCACAATGTAGCTATTTCTCCACACTCTAAATGGCAGTAAACAAGAAATTACTAGTAGGGGGAAAAAAATAAAAATAAGAAAAAACAGCACAGAAAATGAATTCAGTTTTGGTACGTGGAAAGCACAGCTCCATGAGCTACCACAGGAAGGAGATGCAGCTCTTTCAGCCAGCACCAAGCCTGACAATGGTGCTCTTCTACTGGCACGCAAAGGCAAAGTTTATTCTGCAAGTTACAGATCAAATAATGGTTTCAGATCAAATTCAACAAATAAGTAACATTAGGTGCTGAAGAGGGTCCCTTCGGAGAGCCGGCCAAGATAACAATCATCACACCAATATGGCTACAGATCGTCCTCCCTTAATTGCTCCGGACAGCTCAATATACACAGTTCAGCAGTGTCCCCGCGCCTGCCCCTTCACAGAGTTGGTCAGTCACAGGTTTACACACGCCAGCGTTTTATTGGACAGTGCCATTCAGCTATGCAGGCGGCTCTCGCCCCCCCTTCTCCCCCAGGGCCAGCACCTCCAGCCAAGCATCTAGCAAAGCTCTCACAAAACAGATAAAACCTCCTCCTCCCTGTGTTCCAAGGCAGCTTCAAGGACAGAGCCTCTGTTTAGGCCTAAGCTGGGTTGTCCACACTTTTAAAGTTATACCGCACCTCTGCTCCACAAGAAATTCCTCTACATATCCCCCTTTTTCTTTTTGGACAACCCAGGCTTCGTCCGCTAGCTTGCTTGTAATTTTCTTGATTATACTTATCAAACAACTAAACATAACTAAGCCTATAACAATTAAAACTGCAATAACCAAAAATGCCTTAACTAAACTCTTAATTCATCCTGTCAAAGTTCTCACACCCATCACCCTAAATCATACTTTGATCCTTAATCACACACTTCTAACAAAGCAAAAGGCAGCTGGTTTCCCTGCCTTGCTTCTAGCTAAAGAAAGATCACTCTGCTGGTTAGTACATAAACCTTAACACCTACTATGTGGCTTTGATTACACAACCAATATAAGCTTCTTTGTTAGTCACGCAAAGAGGATACTTATTAATACAACAGGTAACATTGAGAACAGTCACATTTTCCCATAATTGCTCTGCCATCAGCCGTAAGCATCTTCTGCCAGTCCAATCCATATCGTCGTTGGTAATCAGTACCTCAGGGTCCCATCACGTCACTGGGCGAAACAAGGGGTTCAACAGGCAGTCCCAGTGCACGGTCGTGTTGCTGCTGCGCTGCTGAAGTGACAGGATGCTGCACAGCCGCATCATGCAGGATCATGCGGTTCCCAGGTCCCTTGTCCGTTATTAATAATAACAGGACACGCAATCGAACTGGCTGCTTCCCAATCTCCCTCTGTTATAGCGTCTCTGATGACACCGCTCCATCGCTGTTGCAAAGGATCCTTTATGGTTCAAGCTTGAAAATCAGGCTTGAGTGAGGGAGCTGATGGTAATGGGGGGGGCTGAACTGGTTTAAGGGTTTCTTCTATTTCTCGCTGTCTAGTTGATAATTCAGCGAGTTTGTTCAGGATCTCTTTCAGGGGTTCATCCTGATCTTCCTTCTTCCCCCTCTTTTTTTTTTTTTTTTTTTTTTTTTTTTTTTTTTTTTTTTTTTTTTTTTTTTTTTTTTTTTTTTTTTTTTTTTTTTTTTTTTTTTTTTTTTTTTTTTTTTTTTTTTTTTTTTTTTTTTTTTTCTCTTATTAGCTCAAGTATTACTTCAATCACTCTGTTATCACACAGCGAGAGCAGACTTTCCCCGGTCTGTTTTGATCACACTCTCCCGTTCACTCCCATGCACATCTGGTGTACAAGAAGCGTCTTATCTTCATTCTCACGGACAAGCTCTCAACATGAGCTGTACCTGGCTGGTCAGGGTCTCTTTTCATAATTAGCAAGCAAGAGTTATGCACTTGTTTAGAAAAGAGCTCAGCTCAAGGACGAAAGTCTTAATTCTGCAACGCAGTGCAGTTTCTCTTTTTTTTTTTTTTTTTTTTTTTTTTCTTCCATCCAGTCGGGACGAGCAGGGAGTTTCTTCCTTTGCCTTTTTCCTTTCCTGCCCTCCCTCCAACGCTTCGGTCGCTGCCGCAGCAACTTTCTTTTCTGCTTGCATGATTTCTAGAGTGCATATTACGGTTTTCCAAACTGTTCCTAGTTTTTTCGCTTCCTTTCCTTCTGTTCCTCCCTCTAGAGTACAGTCCCACAAAAGGTCTCCTACTTCACGCCATTCCGTGGAACTAAAGACTAATGGTGGGTCGTTCATTTTCTCCCGTTTCCGAGCCCATGGGGCTAATACGTCTCGCTCCTTTACTTTTCCTCCTCTCTCAGAGAGTATACTAAGGAGGCGAGTTGCCGCGTCCGTTTCCATCGCGGTCTTACCTTGGCAGGGGCTTGATCGGCTGCTCAAGCTCTGGTCTCCGGTGCCCTTTTGGTCACACCTGGAACTCTCCTGCCTCCAGCTCTCCGGCTCCCAAATCGGCTCACGTCCGATGCTTCGGAGTCTTCCCACATTTAAGCAATGCGCATTTAAGCGTCCATAGAGGGTCCCTTGTTCAGGCGCCAGATGAAGAGGGTCCCTTCGGAGAGCCGGCCAAGATAACAATCATCACACCAATATGGCTACAGATCGTCCTCCCTTAATTGCTCCGGACAGCTCAATATACACAGTTCAGCAGTGTCCCCGCGCCTGCCCCTTCACAGAGTTGGTCAGTCACAGGTTTACACACGCCAGCGTTTTATTGGACAGTGCCATTCAGCTATGCAGGCGGCTCTCGCCCCCCCTTCTCCCCCAGGGCCAGCACCTCCAGCCAAGCATCTAGCAAAGCTCTCACAAAACAGATAAAACCTCCTCCTCCCTGTGTTCCAAGGCAGCTTCAAGGACAGAGCCTCTGTTTAGGCCTAAGCTGGGTTGTCCACACTTTTAAAGTTATACCGCACCTCTGCTCCACAAGAAATTCCTCTACAAGGTGCCCAGAAGCTCAAGGCTGCTGAAAATTACCCTTGAAACACAACACGAAAAAAAGTCAGTGCTTTGGACTGCTCCTCTTCCCCCTACAGCACACAGGGCTGAACCACCCCAGACTGGTTATCCAAAAGAGCTAACGGATCCAGTAGAACAAAGAATCATCACGCGGACTGAAGTGACCTCAGGAGATCAGACAGTCCATTCCTTTCTGCCTCAAAGCATGTGCAGTCAGACCAAGTTGCCAGGGGGCTGTCCAAAATGGTGACTTCAATAACGAAAATACTACTACCTCTCTGGACAACCCATTTCAGTGTCTGACCATCCTTACGGTGAAGAATTTTTCTCCTGGTATGTACTAGGGATTTACCATGGTCCATTACTTGCGTCTGTTGCCTCTCATCCTATCATTATGCACCCCTGAGAAGAGTTTGGCTCCATCCATCTTCTTTACACCCTCCCATTAGGTATCTGTAGACAGCTCATGACAGTAAAAATGATATATTTAACTAGCAACTGCCTACAGATCACCAACAGGGAAATACTGGAGATAGGACGCTTTACTCCTGCCTTTCAAGAGCCTCAGTAACTTGGAGACATAGGATCCACAGCACTACTTCCTCCTCCAGAAAAGATGTCCATATCCTCACCTTCAGAAGATTGGCAAGTACAACCGGTTTGTGCAAGACAGAGAGCTAAGCGAGAAGGAAGAGGTGAGCTTTGATTTTATTCAAGTCTTCTGAGTGGAAGCTTCACTCTGGAACTGAAAGACATGAATTCAAATTCTCCTTCTGCTTGCTCAAGCTCCGGTCTGTTTCCTTTGCGGGGAGGAAAGCTACTGCTTATTCTGGTTGGGAATAATCTCCATTGCTCTTGTCCTACCCGAGAACTGAGCAGGAACATTTCAGGAGGGACCAAGGCCTGAAGATCAATGGCAGCAAGGAGCGAACGGCTCTGGACTGGTCCCGCTCTCTGGTGACTCTCGTGTACAAGAGGCCAAAAGAACAAATGTACGTGGCAAAAGGCAACATGGTACAGAGATGGCTGAGCTCTTGGAGAGCTGAGCCAGTGAATACAATTGTGGTACAGCAGGGCAAGGGCTTCACCAGCTTCACAGAGGAACTGCGTGTATGTGGAGTTAGCACAGCGGGATGTTGAAGGAAATCAGCCCGACCAAGCAACCGATATAGCTAGAATGTATCTGCGTACAAGTGAAGATGCTGTGCCCTATGAATTTCCCAATTTAATCTCTACTCGCCTCAGCATCACTGGCTCTGCACTTCATTTTACACCCCAGACATTTCTGGGAACAAAAAGTAAGCCTGCACTTGCTAAGAGATCGACATTTCTGAATATGCATTGGGCTTCCTCTGAGATTACCAACCAGATCCAACTGTGTGAACGACTCAAGACAGAAATGCTTCAATTTCAAAGACATAGATGTGAACTTAGCACCAGCCATCTTAACCTTATTGATACTGAGACAGATCTTAGCATGCACAGGTGCAGCTCAACATGCTAGTGAAACTTTTAAAGCTGTAACAGTGATGCATCTGGAATGAGGAGAGAGTTGAGGCAGGCAATTTTGCATTTGGAAGCCAGCTACTACTTCAAGTGCAAAAGTCATCTTCTGCACTTAGCTTTAATCTGTGACCTAGTAGTGAGAGATCAGGCTTCAGCTGTAGAGTTAGCCTTGATGTACACACTTGGAAGAGAGGAAAAAAAAAAAAAAAAAAAGTATGCAGTAAACAATCCAGAAAACTGAAGCAGGAACATATACAGGTCCTGAAAAGGACCAGATACAATGTCATCTTCTACTCTTAGATTGTATCAACTTTTCCATCTGAACTTTTCAAATTGGCATATCATATAGGTGTGTATATATATATATATATATTTCTGCAGCATGATCTACACCCCATGACGTGTTAGTTACTTGCCACGCACACGTAGCAGGATTCAATTCACAGCCCCATGGGTTGAAAATAAGAGCAGTAATGTCATGCAGACTTTGGAATTTATCACTACCATAACAGAAGAAGAAACGTTAATACTTTGAAAAGCAAATCATTACACGTTGTCTCCCAAACCCTGTGGCACATATCTGAAGAACCTAGTGACCCACCGTCCTCTTAGGGGAAATAGCTTTTTGCTCCTATCCGACTCCTGAAGAAGATAAAGTTATTATGTAGGACGATTGGAATAATGACGCAAGGTTAACACTCGGACTTAAGTATTTCCAGACACATTTTCCCCGTTTTGGCAGGAAACTTGTTTTGTAAGACACAGAACTGTCCTAATATAACAGCATAGCAACTGAAACTTAAAACAGAACAAGGCAGTTAATGGACTGTTGGGAGACTTTTGCTGTATAACAGCATTTAGACGGATATATTTAAAAAACAGGTGGATAATCCAAATGTTCAGTTACTAGGACACTAACAGTTATGTCCATGGCAATTTTGTTTCTGTTCTTTAAACAAATCATCACTTGCAAGCACTAATGTTAAAACCAGAAAGCCAGTGTAGTACACAGTGGCTATAAATGCCAAATCAATTTTCAGCAGATAATAAAGTCCATGTTTTACAATCAGCAATGCACTGTTTTACTACCCAAAATGTAAGCTAATAATATATAGCTCTGCTAAATGGAAAATGCAGATATGCTGTTAAGAAAAGGGCTGGCTGTGAGATGATGGATCATTTCTGCTGGGACCTTCTTAAAGCTATGCGCAAATGTTTTGAAAATATCACATGATGTGGCCATGTGTTAAAAATTACAGCCAGTTAAGTTCTCTGCTAAGAAAAATATGTGGGCAATTTATGAAATGCACTCCAGGATGGAGATATCTTAAGTAAAACCAGATTTTGAAAACAAACCCCTTTTTTTTTTGAAACATGAACTTAAAAAAAAAAAAAAAGTTGCAGCCACATCTGGAGAGCAGAAGTAAAGAAAGGGTGGTCTGACCTAATACCAGGCCATCTTCTGAAAGAGCAGCATTATTTCTGGGCTACAATGACTGTGATCACTGATTGTCCTTTTAAGGAAACCATGCTGAATACTGCCACGGGCAATAATAAAGCATTTTGTAGGCCAACATCTGTTCTTTGAAAATACTATAAAATGACTGATAGATTTGTAATGTTTCATAAATAAAGTCCGGAATAAACATTTCTTAAAAAAAAAAAAAAAAAAAGCCAAAAAACCCAAAACCACACTCATAGTAACCAAACCAGTGCACAGTATTAGATTTGAACACTGCTCCCCCAGCATCAATTATTTAGAGATAAGCACTTCCTAGAGTTCACTACGCAGAATGACAAAATGGTTAACTTGGTTACTGCGAGCTGCATGTTAAAGGGATTATCTTTCCAGAGACTTTTCTCAAGAGTTGCAGCAGTGCCTTAACTGAGATCTGAATGGCTTTCGCGGCGTTTCATTTGCGAGCGTCGCTGCCGCCGCTTTGCCCTGACTGGGAAGTGAGGAGGTGAGCGGCCAGTCATGATTATAACAGTACGAGCAGCTTGTCTTTGAAGGGCAAATGTAGTTTGTGTAAAAGTGTTATCGCTACACATAAGCCAGAGCCCATCTTTATTACTTCCTCCTCTCTCCCCAAAAGAAGGACTTCAGATGTCAGAATCACTGAATCGGATGCTTCCGAAATCAAGACTTCACAGATACACAAAAGGCACTGACATAATATCAGATTACATAAAAATACACATCCTTTTAATCTCCTGTACATAATGTGCTTACTTTTAAAATACGAAATCTGCCCCAGATGGCTAATAATGCCCATTTGAAAAAAAACCAACACCACAATATTAAAGGGCTAAAATATGCTGTGAACAGATTGAGAGGCAGTTCATCCTAGAGGAGAGTAAAAAAGTGCAGATGGGTGTCAAAAATAGCCAAGTGTCAGATCTGTTCAAGTATCTCCATTCTGGCACATGCTCCCAGTCACAGCTGTTGGTGTATTCTCTGTATCCAAGTGCAAGGTTTTCTAACACTCCGAGCTGACATTAAAACACACTTCTTGCTTTCTACTGCTTTAAGAGAATGCTGGAAATGAAAGATTTATTTAATGGTAAAGCTTAACGAGTATTGATAAGGGCATACATACTCGAGTGCAGCGCATGCCATTTTGATTAAAGATGCATGAAATTTTAACCAGCAGGTAGATTAAGTAATTTAAATGCCAAAGGCTTAATAGGTTTTCGAAAACCTCCACTCTGGGCATTCCAGCACTGTTTGTCAATAGCCCCAAATAATGCACACAAGGATCAAAAGTGATAAGATTATGTCAGTTTAGGACATTTAAATACCTTAATAAAACACAGGAACAGTAAAGCGCACGAGAAGATGAGTTTCATACAAATATAAGGGAAACATCAGTGGATTCAAATGATACAGGATGCAATTTTCCGAATTGATGAATTACCATGATATTTCTAACGAAGACCACATTCCCAGAAATGCAATGCATGCAAATCAAATTTGACATTTAAAGGGTTAAATTGACCTTTCATAGTCCTCAGTTGTTATCTATGCAAATTAATTTGCCCATATTTCAACCATATAAATCCTCTCAGTCTCGTGCTTTGAGCAAACAGAGCCCACTTTCCTGTAACAACCAGAGGATCAGCAAACATACCAGCAGTAGGGTACGACCGTGTATAAAAATCCTAAAAGGAAAAACATTCTTCCAACAACTGGCAATACCTACATGCAACTGTGGTTGCAGCAAACTGGCAGATACTGTTTCAAAACACCATCTGCGAGGTGTACAGACTCTCTGTGATCAAGCGTAGCCTCTTCTGTCTGTCCTAACCAAATAATCCACAAGAACCAGCCAGCTGTAGGATCTCTAGCCTTGTCTTTTTTTATCCAGAGACACAGGCTGCTATAATCAGGCACATGGCTTTCCTCAGTCCTTACTAAAGGGGGGGGGGGGGGGGGGGGGGGGGGGGGGGGGGGGGGGGGGGGGGGGGGGGGGGGGGGGGGGGGGGGGGGGGGGGGGGGGGGGGGGGGGGGGGGGGGGGGAAACGACAGACACAAAACAAAACAAAACACAACACACCAAATTCAATCCACTCAGTCGTGGTCAAGCATCTCACAAAACCTCTCAGACAAATCACCCTGCATAGAAGCACCATTTTCGTTGGCAATGATACTTATCAATTAGACAAACGATCGTAAGATCCAAGGATAATATTTTCCTGAGGAAACCAACCTATTAAAATTTCCAGCTCTGCAGCAATTTCTCTGTTTCAGCAGATTTTTTTAATTGTTTTATTTTGAATCAATGTATTCCAGTGATCTGCCTGGTGACAGTTAAGGGCTGCGATTTAGGGCAACGCTGGAATAATTTGTTTTATAAATCTCCTTCACTTCTCTAACATAAACAGCTTTTCACAGAGATAATTTCAGCTGATGGGTGAACACTGTGAATGATCTCTACCGATCAAATGTTTGCAGATTCAATGTACAGCTGACAGTCATGAAAGCCAGCCCGAAGCTGTATTTCTCTCCGCTAAAAATGATCCCCCGTGCAGAGACCCGCACCCACAAAGCCGGTGACTTTCTGCTATTTCTATCCCTTTTCATTGAAACATCCAGTCCTGCTGCAAGTATCATCTCTGGCAGTTCCCTCGCACAAATTCCCCTCCCCCAAACATATACACAACAGAATTAGCATCCACGATCGCTCCATACCCATATCAGCTTGCAAATCACCCTCTATATTAAAGAGAAAAAAAAATACTATCAAAAAACAATTAGCGTTTCCTCATTTAAAACCGAAAGAGCTGCAATAATTTCAACTCACCAGGCATCCTTGGATAAAATATACCACACTGTAAATGGCTCTCTCCTAAAAGCAAGCTTATTTAGGGCTCAGTGCCTCCTGTTCTGGAATGAACAGAGAGAAGCGAGGAGGGCCATCAGAACTGGCTGTGGCAGCGTAGCTGGAGGCAGGATGCTGGGCGCGTGCGTTTGCCAGGCAAAGACAGATGGAGAGCTGACACTCTGTATTGCACTTGGAGCAGAAATGTGAATGATGACAGGAGCACATGTGGCCTTGAACCCAGCCCTGTCTCTTCAGGCAGAACAATGACAGGGATGTGTGTGCAAATTATCACAACCCCGGATCCCCTCAGCTGACTCCTTTTACTCTACCTTTCACACCAAGTTCCAGATGACCAAAGAATAGAAAGTAAAATGCAGAGTGATAAGCCAAACACTGAATTATTCATTTTTTTTTCTTTAAAAGTTAACCCTTTCTTCTGCCGAAAACAATTAAAGGAAAAGGCAGCGCTTCAAATCAGCTTTCCTCCAAAAGCGCAAAGAAATTCATTCTTTAACAGCCACAATTTCGCACTCCATAGGACTAGATTTGTTTATTTAGCTGGAAATTCAGAACATGCACGAGGATATACGAGAGTGTCCCCCCCCCTCCTCTTCCCCCCTTCCCCACACTTTTGTCATTATTATGCTGTTTTACTATAGCAAACGGAGTATCGAAATCACTCTTTCTCAGATTCTCAGTAGTATGTGTAAAATAGAACACACTTAGAAAGCAGACCACTTTTATTTTACTATAGTGCTTTTAACCCCCTGGGATTCCTGCATTGATATGTTCCAAACATTTGCAGCTTGCTCTCCTTTACCTTGCATGGTGATCCATGGGGGATGAAAACAAAATCTTCCCTGTAAAGCTTTTTCAAAAGCTAAACAATCATGTCCTCCCAATTTCTGATTTTGCACACCCCTTAAATGTTTATCCTTCACATGAATAACGTATGCCTGGCTAGGTTCAATGCACTCTTCCCTATTAAGCTTTAATGGACACCATGATACATAAAACTACAAGTCTTTGTTATAGTGCTTTACCTAAAGCTGGCTATTTTCTTCTCAGCAGTCCCTCTTTAGTCCTTTGTAAAACATCTTTCCCTCTTAGGAGGAACATACGCCTGACTCACATGCCTTCTGTAGCACGTATAGCCTTGCACAAAATTCCAGGCACACGGAAAAATATCTTCCTCTTTGAAACTCTCCTCTCATTTAGCAATTGCAAAAGCTTCTCCCTTCAGTAACGAGCATTTCTCCAGCAATTAGCACATAGGTCCTGACTTTACCTTTGCAGTATACATTTAAACCCACTTAGAAAGGCAACAATTCTCAGTGAGATCTTCAGGAGCCCCATTCTTGTCAAAGACTCATCCCTCTGATTTTGCGTTATGCCATCTTCTGCCTCTACAACACAGAAAAAAACCCTCTGCTTTCGGGCCTTCCTCTTCCTTCCTCTAGCTGCCACAAAGCCCGATAAAGATCTACTTAGGAAAAGGACGTACATGCAAAAATTAAGCAAAAATATAACAACCCTTCCAATATCTAGACTGAACTCATGAATTTTTCTCACTTAAAGCAACTAAGTCACTTAATTTACTGATACTGCCACAATAACTTTTTAACGCTATCTAAGTGCCACCCTTAAGCTTCACTTAAATAGACTCCAAACACAAGACTGGCAAATTCAAGATGATCAAAGATGCAAAGGAGCAGCTCCCCTTGCCCACTACACACCCCAACCTAATGCGTCTGGTACTTGAGGCAGGTCTTTTCTTCATCTTCATCAGGTACCTACTGTAACGAAGCTCTCTAGAATGGATTTTTGAGTGTCCGAGAGCGCAAGAGAAACACCGAGACATGACAACCTTTTTATGACACACTGACTTCATGAAGGGGAAAAAAGCTGAGGGGAGGAAAAGGAGAGAAACAAAGAAAGGGAGAGACAAACAAAGTCTGCACCACTCAGGCCTTTAAAGAATTTACCATTCTTTTTTTTATCATCATTTCACGCGCTATTTAAAAACAGTTAGTATTGTATTTGCCGTGTTGTTCTTCTTTTTTAATGCTGTACTCTAGGAAAGGAAAAACATTTTCACAGTTGGAAATGCAACCTTTCATCGACATAGGTGCAGCCTGAATCAGCTTCAGAGTAGAAAGTAACGTGTCAAAGGTATGACGCATTTTAATAAAACCGAACAATATCCAACTCTTAAAAGAAGGTCTTAATATCAATACACTGTAAATCCACAGACCAAGGCTCACGAAATTGAACTTCCATATGCTGTGTGATTATGCATCTTTTTTTTTTCTGTGTGTAAAAAGCCTTTTTAAGCTGTTATCTGACTACAGTAATTGCCACTTAAATTGATCCACGTCAACAAAACCTGGATCCCTGGAGATTCTCACCTAGAAGTCTGCTCATGGAAGGGGCTAACAGAATGCCTGTGCATCTGAGACTACTTCAGCATTTTCTCAAGCAGCCAGCTGCATGAATAGTTCTTCCCTCTCATTATTTAATACACTGAGGCAGGCTGCAACCCATTTGGCAGTCCTCCCTGAATAAGTATCTGTGGATATTTATTCGCTTTCCCCACCCCACCCCACCCCCATTTTTAATGCAGTCACTTAAAGCTTGCCCTAACAGTTTTTGCACCAGGTCTGACATTTTAGCAGGCCAGGCAAAGGTGGGCAGCTCATACTGTAAAACGGGGTTACTCTCTGATAAGAAAGGCGAGGCACTGGTTTTAACACAGGAACATTTCTGCTGTATCAGAAGAGTCGGTATTATGTGTAATATCAAAATAAAGGGATACAAAGGGAGTGGAAAACGTAGAAGATAGTATTCTGCCAGTTTCTTTATGGTGCACATTATGCCTTTCTGGGTGGGAATCTGCTCCTTCTTTGACAATCATTCAAAACACTTTGCAAAATAATTTTAAATAATCCTCTACAAGTCCTAATTTTGAAAATGGGTAGAGAAGGCAAAACAGTCTTCATATTCATACATTTGAAGGGGAAAAAAAACTTTTATGCAGTGGATGATATAAGGTCACTAAGGCATGGATCTGATGGAAAAGAGAAATTCCAGATGACCACCCTTTTAAAGCACAGAGATTGCCTTTTGCGCAAACCTAGCTTAATAACAGGGACTGGAAGTCCGCTGAAACGCATCTGTAGTTAATGAAAGCTCTCTATTAACAGTGAAGGAAGAATTTAACTCAAAGCTTTTCTGTAGGACTTCTCAACTTCCCGCTCTACTTATAGCAGACTGTTGTGATACATTGTGACTTCACACAGTGGGTATTAAGTGAGTTAATTCAAAGGAGCTGAAACCTCATTGATCCTAATTGAAAGCAATACACCCAACCAAATAGTTTTCTACCCCATCTGCTCTGGCCTGCCACCAGCTATTCAATACAAGAGAATTAATAGTTTCAGATATTCTAACTGACCCAATAAAAGCACTCATTTAAGCAGGACTGCATTAACAAAGTGAAAAACCAAGGGCAAAATGGGTTCAAATGGAGCATTTTACTCCTAGTTGGCTTTAACAAAGCTGAATAATGCTTATTCTGACTTTTTATGTGCAAGACTTGATAAACTGAATGCGAAGGCACTCAATGATCAGTCAACGAGCATTGATGAATGGTCATTAGGACCCCCCCAATCTCAGGGAAGGCCATTCCACAAAGTGGCACACCAGCTTGAAAGGGCGGACTCACTAATGTCCAGATTTCCCCGCTTGCTTGTTCCACTTTCACTTTCAGACCACTGGCCACCAAATGAGGCTGACATATTGGAAAATAATCTTTTATGGGCGAGTGGTAAATAAAAATGGAGGCATTAGCTGGGCTTTCAAATTCAAATCTGCTAGTTTTGTCAGACCCCAAACGTTTTGATTTTCCACCCAGCTGGAAGCTATTAGTGTTTTCTTAAGGCATCCCACTGACAGGGCAAACCCACCTCATGTGTGAGCTGTAGAGCTGATGGGGGGGACGGGCCTCGACCACTTCTGGACGCTTTCTGAACTTTATGCAGCTGATTGTCCAACCAAAGTACAGTAAAGGCAACACCTTTGGGTGCTGTAAAACGTACTTTCTTGCTGCCCAATATCACGTACCACCCGGTGCAACAATCAGCCAGCCAGTGCTGTAATGGGCAGGTACTCTCAGTGAGACTTTTTCCATGTACCTAGCCTCCCTGGTTTATACTGCACTGTCACAGAAAGAGCTATTCAAGAAAGGCACTTCTTTATAAACTTGTAATTCTGTGCTTGGAAATGGAATTAAAATATTCCAATAAGATATGTGCTTATCTGTTAACAGTAGCTCTTAATGCATGCACCACAAAACATTCGCTAGATAACACTAAACATTTCCCTAAGCATTTCCTTATTGGCAAGGCTTTCTGGGCTTCTGAAAAAAAAAGATAAATGGGACCTTTAAAACATACATAGCTCTGTGAAATGCAGACTAGCTGAGAATACCTGCACAAATGATCAATATTTGAAAACTAGAGTCACCAAGCTGGAAAGAAAGCTTTCTTGGTTGTCTAAGAGAAACTGTTCGTGTTACCTCTAGTACTGGACTAAAATCATTGGAGGTGTGAAAGCATTCATCTCTCTTTGCAGTTAAGAAAACTTAAAAGTCATACTATTTCAGTGGGATCATCAGAAACTAGTCCTCTAAAGAGGATTTCGAATTATCTGTTAGAAACAAAACAAAAAAAAAAGGAACCTTGGCAGTGGGTCAGACTTGGCAACCTAGATTGCCTGTTGCTTTTTGATCCAAAGAAAATCAGAAAAAAGTTCATTCTTGTTGAACCTTGCCAGAAATCCCCATGGCATTCCAGGTTTATTTCAGGTTTTAAAACAATAAAAGAAACAAAAAGACCTATCATAGGAGGAGGAGAAGAATGTCACCAGAAATTAATGGACCGAAAACAAGACAGCAAAGGGGTTTCAGGTCTTAAAGAATGTACACTATTTTGCTCTCTATATACATTTTAGTAAAATGTTTATCCTTGCATTTTTTTATTAAGTATAGTATTTTCTATACTATGGGTAAAGTAAATCAGAATTTACTGTTAATTTCTATCTTCATTCAGATTCAAGGGAATCTGAAACACCCTCTGAGCACAGGAATCACTGACGCACTTCAGAAAATTTGATATTGATTTGATATTATTTCTGAAAGGACACAAGAAAATACCAAAGATGTCATTTCATTAACAGGAGAAAGAACACATTCAGGGTGACCCAGGGAAGCCTGGACAAGAATATCTGGTCCTGCTGAACTAGGGTCATATTTCAAGATCCAAAAGAAGAAGATATTTTTAAAAAAAAAAAAAAGGTTTCAAGCTATCAGTTGCTTTTTGACTTGAAGCTCAAGAGCGTTTGTTCATTTAACATGGGTAGGGAAACTCCTCCTGCTGTAGTATATTAACCCTAGTTTTGACCTCTAATCGATGTCTTTTCAATGCATAGCATTTTCATAATAAAGATAACGTGAGAGCATATTTGTGTGAAAGCGTATCTACCACTAGCCATAAATTCGAGCCTTGCATTTTTCTTTGTAACATGTCAATATTTGTGACACTAACTAAACATATTTTATTCATTTGACAAGGACTGTTACATTATATTGAAAACTTTTGTTTCAATGTCACCACCTCCCCGTTTTGACTGATGGCGAGTTAGTTTTGTGAAAACGCAAAGGGTGATAGCGTATGCTCCAGTGAACTTTCCCTCCTCTCAGCACCAGAGACAAAAACCTGCAGCTCTGCTCTGTGCTGGCAGCCATCTGGCCAGCTTTCTCTCAATGCCTGCCCCACACCACACTGCAGGCAAAATTTCAGGGCTCTAGAGCTCTGTGGAGCTATTCATGACATACCAATTTCACATTTTCTGCTTGTACGCTTGCAACAATAAATGCTAATGAGGACTATGAATGACATTTTTAAAGACAATAAAAAGGTCTCCAAATCCCTTGCATATGGAGACACTATTTTCTAAACTTCACCTTCTGTTAGGGAGCCATTACACTCTAAAGGAAAAAAATAACCTAAGGAGAACAATGAGATGATCAAAGCATAACTGAGTCCTTACGAATTCCAAAGAAAACAATGTTTGCAAAGCTCGCTTAATGACAGACAGATTTTACGCCAATGTACAGCGGTAACACTTCAGCGCAGGAACTCTCTTTCTCAATAGCGCTGCTACCTCTCATCAGAGGGGTCATGAATTGGGGGGGGGGGAGCCAGAGCAAACCCTTACTTTCACTGATTACGTATTACCATCCACAAGCCATGGATTTGGACTTTTTAATTACTAATCTCTAGGTGAGTCCATGAGTAAATTGTTATCATTAATTGACTTGGAATGCCATGCTTTCCCAGAGATTATTGTACTGACCAAGTGTGGCCAAGAGAAATACATAATTTTAATGCTTTCTTTACCCACATCTGCCCTTTGTGATGCTATTGCTATTCTAGAAAAAAAAAAAACAAGGTTGCCTTCCCTCTTGGTACTGTGTTCTATACTTAATTAAAGACAGCTTTCCCCTATTAGCAAGCATGAAAAACACTTTCAGAAAAATCCACCAGGTGGAGCAAATACACAGCAATACAAACCGCATATTTATGCTCCTACTGCCATTTTCACCAGGGGGAAAATGTTTTATATGGAAATATTCTTACCTCTTGACCTTCCTTCTCCACCCTTTGTCATATATTGATCAATTTGTACTTATTTGCTACATTTATAATGGTACAAAAGCTTTGTTCAAAGGGGCCTCAATACAAAGCTACTGTTGCTGATGAGATTCAATACAAATTTGCAAACCGCAACACTCATCAGATATATAAGGGAAATTAGTCAACATGTATATTCAACAATAAGGATAATGTCATGCCTGTAAAGCAAACTGACAAACATTCAGAAAATAAAGCTTAGTCTTACATCAGACAGCAAAATCTTTACACTGGTCTCCACTATAACAAGCTGGAAACGGGGCCATTCTGCATGCCTTGCCATGTGTTTATATACACAGGAGTGCCAGCAACATCAGAGCAGCGCCACTGTACAGTATCTTAGTGTTTACTATCAATGCCTTTATTTCAGTATGACATCCATCAACTACTGAGTAATTTCAAGAGTGCAGTGAATGAGGACTGTAAATAAATATTTGAGCATATCTAGGACAGCTAAGCATTATCTCCCTGTTTAAAGTATTTGCTTTCCAGAGCCAGGTGAGAAAGCCACTTCTTCATCAACTATTTTAACTTTCCCTGATGAATGAGAAGCCAGGGGGCCACCTTTTTACATGACGAGAACTAAGTCCTGACGGAAAAGTGGTTATGGATGAGCCTTCTCACGGTTATAATGGGACGACCTGCTGGCACAACCTTTAATTGCTAAAATGGCAAAGCAGTATTACCAAGCGAACTGCTCTAATGCAGTTCAGTGTCTCAAAACACAGCAGAATCAGTACGCAGACTCATTCAACTCTTGAGGATGGGAAAGCATTCTCTTCTGTGAGTGACAAAGGGAAGGTACTGATTTTAGTTAAAGAAATCTTTTTGTTTCCATTGTTTCCTTAGTTACACCTTCCATCACGTTTTTCTCTTGCTTTTCTGTTCAGTGTTCTTTGTCTTGTCTCTGCCATCATGCCCAACCCTATGTTCTTGATTCTGGGGCCACCTCCTCACCCAGTTACACACCTCCCTTCCCCAAACCACCACTACATGACTTGTTGCTGTTCTTGCTGCCTTGGACACTTGTCCTCTCCCACCTCTGCTAGCCCTGAAAGCTGGAAGAAGTTTCAGGATTTGAAGGTGTGAGTGCTACTGTAAAATATTACCCACAATTAACACATCAAGGAAAGATCAACAAACACTGTGCCCATTCAGCTTCCACTGCAAACTGAGCAAGGATGGGATCCCTTTAACGGGCAATCAGATGAGCACACCACAATGTGTTGACATAAGCTTTGTGTGCTTTTAGTCCAACCCAGACGAATCCCATCATAGGTAAGGAAAATTAACATACAAAATCTACGTTTCTCTAGGAATGGAAAGAAGCCCAGAGAAACATAGGCCTTTAAATTTCATTTAATTTTATCTAATTGTGTTGTACTCCACATGGTGCTTCGTTGTAGCCATTCAGAAGAGAAGCAGGAGAAGAATGCAGAGGTGATTATGAAGTGGAATTTCATACCAAGAGCAAATTACACCACTTCACACTAGGAGAACATCTGCAGAGAGCAGCAGTAAGTGTGCGGGCACAATGCAAGGTGCCAGTTTTAATAAAGCCCAAACCAGCTTGGGAGCCGTTATCCACGACAACTTTTCTTAAGCATGATTGTCACAGCAGAAACTTGCAGAGATGCCCAAGAAAACCATTTTTTCAAACAGAAAACTAATTTAAAAACATTATCTCTGAGGGATTTTTGAGGTGGCAACCATGAGTTAAAGGCTGTCATTTTCCGCCTTTTTCAAAGAGGAGTTAGACACCCGGTGGGTAGGAGTAAACAGTGTAGTTCTTGTCACCACGCATCCATGAAGAACTTTTACTGTGTTGGTGGCCAAGGCGGGCAACCGTTGGTTAGAGGACTTGGGTAGTTCATTGGGTTATGAATTCCACAAAAAAAACCAAACATAAAGACATGTAAAACACTGTATGGAAGGACACAACTGATATGACTTGCAAAGGTGTAACTAACTAATAGAGCTTTCATACAGACACACAATTTCATTTATATGTACAAATCCTACGTAGGAACATGACATTGACCACAATGCATAAAGCAAATTTTTTTCATCCTGTAGATATAAGCAATGCTTATTTAAACTATGGCTTCTTTACAGTACAGCAGGATAAAGAGATTTAGAACCACATGTCTAACTCATACACTTAAAGGTACCTTTATACCAGAGTAGCCTAAGGAGTTCATAATGAAGAAGGGGGCCTGATTCTAAAGGTGAAGGATTATGTACATATTTAAGAGCTTATTAGATCATGATTATCGATCAGATACACTGTAACAGCTCTTTTGTTGCACACCCCCTGCAAATCCTTCTTAGATGGAGGATTAGTGACACAAGAGATGATAATGACTCTTTTGGTCCCGCTGCACTACTGTTGGCTCCCAGCTGCCTACGCCCACCGAAGGTTACCTTCCCTTAACGAAGGGTCCCCACGTTGGCATGTAACAAGAACAGTACACCCTTAAATCTGTAGTACAAAATCCTAATGAAATTATAAGGGAAACTCAAAAATAAGGGAAAATACAAGTAACTGCTCAAATGATTTCATTCTCACTGACAAAGTACCCGAAATCATTAGCAAAGCAAATTCTCCAAGACTGCAGGAATAACTCTACAGACTGCAGTGAAGGCCTTCAGCATAAAAGGAAATGAAATCTTAGTTAACTTGCAGCTCTCCTTCCCCACTCCTACAACCACAAATATCTTTCTTGGACCAGCTTCTGCCCACAACAATAAAAGGCAATAGTCACATGCTACACTCATTTTTGCTACAAAGCCATATTAATTATGTTTCCTTCCTCTAGTACTTGTACCTTGTGATCTTAAGTTCTGCCAGTACAACTATTAACAGCACTATACTAAAAACTGGAATATTAAAATTATCCAAATAAGAGCCATATTCTTCATTTATCATTCAAACAAGAAGTCATACTTTAATTCTATACAAATAAAAAAAAATATATATTCAAGACCTTTACATGAATGAACATTTCAGTACCGTTCAGCTATAACCCTGAGCTCTATATCCAGATGAACACTTCCCATCTACGGGCCCAAACCTGACCAGTGCCCAGAGCACCCGTCTCACTGCTTCAACAAACAGCAGCTACAAGGAGCAAGGACCATAACTGACCCTATCCCAAAATTTTAAAATTGAACACCAAGCTGGACATGTAAGAAAATCACATGAATAAAGAGAATGGAAGCACTCATAGCTACCACCACTGCTCTAATGGGCCATGCCAGAACAAACACTGGCTTGGTTTGGATCCATGGGATGAGTAAAAATACCGTTGCCAAGCATGCTGAAATTGAAAAACCTAAAATGCCAAGAATGATGATTATGTCAATGATCACTACCCAAAAAAATAACATTTTCAAATGTTTATTCGCTGCATAGCACAAACACCCCCTGAAAGAATTTGTCCTTAGAAGATTTTAACCTCTGAAAACTAAGAGGGGGAGAAAGATTACAGTAAAAAGAAAAAGCCATGAATCCAGAAGCGAAAGGGTTAACACGTGTTGTTCTAGTCTGTATCATACCAGTGCCAGAATTGCAGGGGAAAGAATGAAAAGAGCCAATTTTTTTTTGTTGTTTTTTAATTATTATCCTTTAAAAGAAAAAAAAAAATCAGGCCGATCTGTCACAGGGTTGTCCGGGCTGGAAGAACCGGCAGGAACCTCAAATTCCTGACCAAACCCTCTTGCACACAATGCCTCCTGAATGGAAGGAACCCAGGCCCGGCAGAGATAGCCCGCTGTCAGGAACCAGCCCTGACGTTTGCGGACAGACGGCGCTGGCCTCGCAGGATGTCAGAGCGGCAAACTGCTGCTCGAGATACTGGGTTTTCACACACTCCCAGCCTGGATGTTTTGCTCTTCAGGTAATTAAACAAGGAAACGGGGCTGATGTGGACAAGTCTGACCCCTGCGCCACGGCTCCGCGGTTCTGCGGATCAACTTCCGCACGAACCGCCCGGAGCATCAACAGAGTCCTCTGCTCCCGCTCCCGACACCAAGCTCTAAAACAAATACTCCTGGAAATATCTGCTGCTGCCTGTTCTATTCTTTTCTCCTTTTTTTCTTGCCCCTCCCTCCCCCCCCCCCCCCCCCCCCGCCATTTAAGAAGGGCCAAATTACTTGCTCTGTTCCACACATCTTGCTGCTTTCTCATGAAAAGGACAAAAGGAAAGAAATGGGTATTTTTGGCTGTTCCCAGCCAGCCATTCAAAATATTAAATATGTGGGGGAGGGGAGGAACAGACAGAAAGATGAGGCAAGGAATTCCCAAATGAATGCTTACGTTAAGGTCAACACTCAAAATGAAAACGATCTTGAAAAGTACTTCCAATTCATTCAACCAACTCCCAGAAATTCACTTATTCAGAAATAAAATTATTCTGTTTTAAGCATTATTGCAGAGTCTTTGTCTTATGAGATGACATAAATCATAGAATCAGGCATTAGAAAAACATACACCAGTGTTTTCTCTCTCTTTGCCTATTTAAGAAATGGAAAAAAGGCAGGTGTTACCACCTATACTCCCTGAAAACTCTACACAGGCTGCTCTATGACTGACCTAGTTTCTACGCTCTTTAAAGGCTATTTAAACAAAAATGATTTTTTTTAAAAGGTAACACATTCCTACTTCTTTCTGAAAAATCCACAGAATAGAATATTGGCTGAAAAGAGAAGAGCCCAGAAGAAAGAAGAGCACAAAAGCATGCCTGCTTGTCTGTGTTCAACACAAAGAACATTAAATGAAAACAACTGGCACGCCGCCAAATTCCTATACAGGCAAAGAGATTCAAATAAATTGATTTCACGCATCACACTGACCCGGGATCAGTGAGCAGTGGTACAATACACTCGCTGCTCCATGTGGGGCAAAGCCCATTAACGTTATCAGAGCCACAGTACATTACCAAGAGGGAAGGGAGGGCAGGCGGGTGGGGGGTGGGGGATGACACAGACAGAGAGAACCCAAACTCTGCAAACTCAGGAGGGGGAAAAAAAAAAAAGAGTCACAGGAACTTCAGCTGGAGTGCTTGGTTTCAGTTTACTAATAAATGTTATCATATAATGAGAACTCGTCCTCTGCTCACCTCCAGTATTTCAAAGATTGCATTTTCAAATTAAAATAAGTACTCATGTCACACACACACACTCCCCTTACATTCTACTTTTAACACAGTTGTTCTCAAACTCAGTTATTCTCTGTAAATTTCCTCCCTTCCCCATCCGCCAGCATTTTATATAGATTATGGTTATTTTCTTTGTACTTCAAAAGCTGGATTCCTGCCCAGGATACTCTTACTGGCTCAGCAAGTAAGCTGGAGAAATCGTCCACCGCTCTCAACTGGTCCAAATCAACCTGACCTACAGAGAAAAACTCTTTATTTGCAAGGCAGCAATGAGGAGAGCCCTGGTTCCCTTTGCAGAACCCCGGGCACTCTCCCTCATGAGCTCTCTATCACGAGGCGTTTGCTCTAAACCAGCATTTACTTCAAATTTCACTTTCTCACGACGTGTGAAACAACCTGTGTGTGCCGTGGAGTCTCTCCTTGTTATCCCAGCTTTTTTTCTCATTAAGATCTCTCACACTCTGATGAAGGGCAATGCCAGCAAGCCACAGGTGTGCACCACATGAACAGATGAAAATCCAATTGCGATCTGTGTAATGACAATTCGCTGTCTATAACACGCTCATCCCCTTTTGCATCTGTTAGAAGGGGAGCTTGTTATTTCAGTTGTACTCTTTAAGATACACAGGTAAGCAAACAATTGCTTTGAGGATGCAAAAGGAAACTAAGGGAAGACGACTTTGCAATAGCAAAAGACAGATGAGGATGCACAAAAGAGATCACAAAAGCAGAGGCAGGTAGGCTAGTGCTACAAGAGGTCACTGCTTCAAGGAGGTAACACACTCAAACACCTTTATTTTGCTTTCATTCCATTTTGATTTAAAATACTAAGTCTAATCTTCTTGGTTACAGCAAAGTCCATATCAAGTCAAGCTGTAAGAGTGTCCTCATCTCTAATCAATCACTCATAGCAATTTCAGTGTGGACCTTCTTGGCTATTTAAGACCAAAATTTCTGAGCGTATGACAAACACACACATCTAGATGCAGGTACCCTACCCAGTCACCTCATTTCAAGTAAATCTCAAACTGGGAATGCCCAAAGATCTAACAATTGCTAACCACCACTGGCCGCGCTCTTCTAACAAGAGCTACAAAGCAAGCAGTATTGGATTACCTTCATCACCAAGGTGAAAACTACACAAGATCTTTAACTCTGTAAGTCGTGTTACAGAGAGGGTATTTTCATTTTGGTATAAGGCTACACAGCCAGAACTGCAGAGGAAAGGGAATCGTTTAGTACACGGCGACTTCACAATGACAGAGATGTGCTCGCACCCAGGTGATACAGGCAGCCTCACGGCCCCGACCGTTAAGGAGACAGACAATGTGTTGTTTCCTCCCTTTTATGAATATTTCTTTAGTACAGGCAGATCATTTTGACCTTATAAAAATGAAGTGAATTTTAGTCATATTAATTCCCTCTCTCGATAAAAATGGCTAGTATTAGAAAACACACCTTTCTCCCAACTTGTAAGAAATTTCCATTATCTTGCACTGCTTTGACAGCAATAAACCACAATAAGTTCCCCATTAGTATGCTAGTGCTACATGCTTCAGGCATGAAATCTTTACTTTTACATTTATTTATTTTTAAATCCTTTATAAAGACCCATATGGCAAAAGAAACCAATCAACAACCACCTGTACAGGGTACGCTTGCACTTTGAAAAATAAGACTGTAGCTAGAAAAAAGGAGAATTAGTCAGAAGCTACACACTGCTAAATTAGCAAAATAAAAATGCAAGAAGGAACCCTGCTCAGATTATTCATTCTTTTCCAATGCTGTCTGTCTATAGCAAGGTCCCAGAGAAGCATTTACTTGTTTTAAACCGAGCTAGGAGCTTGAATTAGAATGCGAATTCATTTTTAATAGGATTTAATTTTTAAAAAGTATGTTCACACTGGTGCACAAAAGCCCGCAGCCCCAGCCCCTTATCACGGCGCGATGCGCAGAGCTCCTGCTGCTCTCCCAGCTGTGCTCCACCTCTCCTCCACACCCCACCGACAGAGCAGCGTGGGCCACAGCCTCGTGGGTGGGGAGACGAGTGATAGGATTCAGGCTCAGCTGCCTTCAAAACGAAGCCAGGGCACAGCCCGGAGTACTCAAGATATTGTCTGGTTTTTCTTGGTATCACACTCAAAAAGTTGCATCGCAGGTGAAATGGTCCAGCACTGAGAAAGTATCAGTGTTGGAAAGAACTTAGAATCAGTTTAGTAGTTTCTTGCCATCTAGACACACCATTTTAGGAGGAAAAAAAAAACCAGTTACAGTAAAGACAGGAATGACGGTCATAGGTCATCTAGAAATTTTGTTCTGCTATAGCAGATTCATTTTTCCAGTATGGTAAACGTCTTTGCACACAAGAAGCGGAAATGTCCATTCTCATCACCATCTCAATCAAATTTATCACAGGTTCCCAATGCAATGAGTTTACCAGAGGCTTCCACTAAATTACAAACACAATCATTTTGCCAATTTGATTACAACTGTCCCTTAACCTGGCTGCAAATACTGCTCCAATTCACAGTCCAGGAAACTGAACATCACAATTTCACAGCCCAGCCAAGGGAGATTTACATGCCATATAAAGAGCAACTATGTCATCAAAACCACAAAACACACAGTTAAAAATTTTGCATATTTTTTTTTTAAGCTAGGGAAGATTTTAGAAAAGTCATCACTGACAGACTTTATTGGCATTGCTGTATTCTTTCTCAGTGATATTAAAATGAAGACACCACCTTCATTGACCTAGGCAGACTCTTGGAGGCTAAAGGGACAGATTTCTTTTTAATTACAGTTTATGAGGCAAGGTACAGGCATTAAAAATAACTTGTAAAAGGTATGCACATTACAAAATCAAATATTTTTCTGTTCCTTACCTTGACAAAATTCAAAGTTCCCTTTTTTTCCGGCAGTCACCTATCACTAAACTCAGTGCTCTCCAAGTGTTTCTTTTGACAGATATCATTCTCCACCAATCGCTCTGCTAATTTCCTCTTTCCTTTTCTGACTGGGACAGATATTATGTTCACCAGCCCAGAGATCAATCTTTTCTATTGACAACAACAAATGGGAAAAAAAAAAAAGAAAAGAAAAAAAAAAGGAAAGAAAAAAAAAAGAAGCACATATCACAGCCAGTTTGAAGCACCACACCCCTTCATTTGCATGATAATAGCAGTCTTTTAAATAAATAGGGAAGACAGAAATGCTATCATTCTAAATCAATTACCACATTTTCTTAGTTAATATAAGGCAATACTTTAAAACTGTATTAATTCTTTGACAAAGGCTGTTTCATGAGTTGCTCATTTAAAACAGCTGACATATAAAGGGGAACAAAGTAAGGGCAGCCTGTATTCTACCATGAAAACAACTATTAGGCAATTCTGAAAAATATGCTTGATTTTCAATACATTCATATAATATAAAATATCACATACTTTACCTGGTTCAAAAGAAGCTCTAAGGAATCATTTATTAAACAAACAGGGTTACTGAAAATAGAGACCTTGCAATTACACATCGCTATACTAATTTGGATTTGTATGTGGTAACAGCAAACACACTTAAACAAAGGGAGATCAAAAAGCTATTGATATATTTACAAATCAGCCTCCCACTTTTGAAAAGTAATTTCCCCCACTCCAACACCTACAACAACTGTTTATTTGGGTTACACAAGTACGTTGTCGTTCTTAGAGTTTGCATTACAGCGTTGTCAATTTTTCCAAGGCATTAATATGCTTTTCAGGAGTTCGTAATTATGTCAAGGCAGAAAGAGTTTCAGAGCCAGGCACACACAGTTACGTACATGCTTCAGTCTGCATCCACGATTCGGGTGTTTTGGGACATCAGGTTAAGCATGCACAAGGATCTGGTCGCAGCTGCATGCATCTCACCGAGAACCCAGCCCCCCCTCCCTGGACTAGATCTTACGGCAGAAAAAAAAATAAAAGAAATCTGTCACCTAAGGGCTTTTGCAAAAGATCACGTTTGGGTCTGTGCTAGGAATCGCAATCTTTCCCACAAATGAGCACCCTCCTCAAACACAAACCAACCTCCCCAAGTTAAGGTTACAGAACAAAGGAGTTCACCACTCAAAGTCCTCTCAGCCCCGTGGTCGGATGGTTCCCCATAGCCAATTCCCCATTCCCAATTTGACACAAGCCAAAATTCCATTGATTTCAGTGAAAACGAGGAGCACGTGAGGACCACAGGACTCTACCCAGCATTTGGCAACTGTGAAGCTTTCATTACAACACAACTGCCTTCGGCACTTGGAAAAATAATCTCCGAAGTGTGGCTAGCACTCCCCAACTTGGGTGCAATAACTACTTTTCTAAAATTATTTTTATTTTGCATGAAATTCTCTAGTTGTCACTATGTTCTTTACACAGGCAATAAATTTACCTTTCAGTTGTGCCTTATCACGAATTGTGTGGGTTTCCATTGCCCAGACTTTTGCATAACACTCTACATTTCCATAAATGCATACAACGTTCCCTAAATTGTTGTTATTGTTGCCTCTGATTTTTATGGCCATAAACTCATGCCCCTACCAAAACTGAAAAATCCTTCACTGACCAAGTGGCCCTATTAATTTCACTGAGATCATTTAAACACCAAGTTTTCTACTGAGTGATGATAGCACAATCTGGTTGAAATATGGACTTACAGTGGAACATTAAATTAACATCATATTTTGGACTCAGAATTACACACAGCAGCCATCTGTAAAGATGTATTCATGTTTTGCTAACCTTTACTAATTTGGCCACTAGAAATAATTATGATCAAGTATGTTAAATTGTGCAACATATAACAATTCAATATCTGTGTCTGCTGAACAGCATACTCCTTTTTCATGTCTGGGAAACGATTTTTCAACCTCTTACTGTAAAAAACAAAAAAGTTCTTAAAGAAAAGTACCCATCTGCCGTTCACTTTACAATGAAGACATCACTTTAACTTACTGCTCCTCCTTTGTTTCAGCCCCATGTTCATTTTCTCTACATGCCACATTTTCCAAAGTGATGGATGCATTTTGCTATACCCATTCTACACTAATCCCCTTTCTTAAATTCATTTTTGCCTCCTGAATTGTAAACTGCTGTTGTTGTTCAAATGTAGATGCAAAATTGTCTAAAGGCTGAACTTGACTGAAAGGAGAATGCCTCAAACAATTTGTAGTCTTACAAGAGTGTTATAAAAAAGGATCAACATGTTGTATTACCATGGAAATTTTGAAAAACATACTTTCCCAAACAAATATTACTTTTTCTCAATGGTATGAAGTAATGAAAACCACATGTGTAAATCTGCGATCCGTGCAGTAGTTCAAGCTGCAGCTAATAGAAAATACAGAGAGTGAACTCTGCCATATAAAGGATTCTTGTTACAGAAATATAATGTGAAAACCAGATGCAGACAGAAAACCTTAATCACAGATGGGAATGTAATCACTGGCATACAGAATACTTTTTTGATCAATCTCAACCATATGAGAAATGTATTTATTTTCTAAGGAATGCAATAACTCGAGAGAGCCTTCTATTTGAATTCAGTTAACCTCATATTCACAGTGCTTTTATCTTATATGTGAAGAGAAGGGGGATATAACCCGAGCCAAGATTTTTAGAAGAGCCATTGGCCCTGGCAAATCATTCTTGTATCAGCCTATCTTTCAAGGAATTAATAGGATGTAAAGACTACAAATATCAGGATCAGCCTCAAAAGAAATCAACCGTTATTGCACTTCCTAGTTATTGCCAAAAAACCCTTCATCACCAAGTGCTTCTCCAGTTAAATTTTTCCCATAATATGTGGTTCTTCAGAAATACGATGTTAAGAGCAGCACGCTCTTGTGCTGAAGTTCTGCAAAGCAGAACTGAAGTCCTACACCAAAGAATCTCCCTAATCCTTTATAAAAGCTGAAGAGTCACCGGTTCAAACCTGTGTTTACTTTGAGTTTCCTTCTAACTGCTGGAAGCCCCAGTGAATGCCCCCACTCACCCAGCTCAGGGGTGCCAGCAGGACACAAAGGACGGCAGCACACTGCAGCTATCCAGTTCCATCGAGTGTCACAAAGAGAAGCTACCTTCTACCAACTACCCAGACCTAGGTAAGCCAGTTTGCATCGCTGCTGACATTTCTGCTCAACTTTTAAGAGATGGAAATGCAACAGTAGCAGTAAATGCCTCCTGTAAAATACGGAAATTGCCATTGATATCTGAAAATCAAGTTCAGAGTTCAGGTCATCGACTGGGTACCAGCAGCGCCTACCTACACTGTCACAAAGTCCCAGCATCTTCAAGCAATTACACCACCTACAGTTCATCATGTAAGGGTTATACTTGCCTAGATTTTTACAGCAGATGATTGAACTGAACCATTATGTTAAACAGCAATATTAAAAATACAAAACTTAAGAAAGAAGAAGCATTCAGAGATGACAGACCTCCCAGGTTCTTGGGTACCAGCAGTGGTAGTTTACCTCCTGGCAGTCCCCAATCCCTGCTGCACCCTGCTCCTCAAGGTACCCACTCTACCCAAGAACACCACACAGCTCTCTACACAGCACTGCTGCCTATCACCACTCACAGCTGAGCTTATAAAGGTAGCCCACAGTCAGCATTCATTTATTTTTATAGTATTAACGTAAACTGCAATGATTTGGTAGCTGTTACACCGGAGGAGAGAGAGGGTGACAAAAATCTTTGACGGGGACAGGGTAAACAGATTCTCCCTCTCTCTTACAGCCTTTTAAATCCCATCCCCACCATCCCATTTCAGGTATCTGAAGGAAAGAGGACAAAGTCTATTCAGTACCCTACCATGACAATGACTCATCACAGGTGTTTATTGGACTAATTCTGCCTAAAGTTCCTATAAATGTCCTAAACTGAATGCCTGTGAGTTAGGTGAAATTGGAAGTCAACTGCTTGCTTTTTCTCCACCTGTGTCAACAATTAGCAAACCATTTGATGAAAATATTTTGACCACTGCAACAGAAGTTTTTTTAAACCATCCTGTCTCTTCTGCCATTTAGCTTTACATTTCTGAAACTGCAGCATTGATAGATAATGCAGAAGTCAACATTTAACAACAAAGTATTACAGGCTGGATATGCTTGTCTTATTTCTAAACAAGCATGCCTAGATTAATAATAAACTTTGGCCAGATATGTATTTTAATTTGCATGTTTTTCATATAGTGTCATCATCATCATGTGTGTGTGGAGTACTAAAAATGGAGCGAAATCTTCCAGCTGTAAAACAGTTCCATGTGACAAAACAGAGAGGGATCCTGAAAACTCCTGCTTCATGTCATGTGTGAGCGTGTGTGCCTGTGTCTATTTTTTTTCCTCTCATCTAATTTCATCTGCGAGAGACTGTCCCTAGAGGACAAGAGAAGAGAGAACCAATTATATCCAGAGGTTGGTTTCTCCAAAATGAAGGCATCTGTTCCATGCCAACGACTTCCACATGGAAGAAAAACAGAACTTGGAAGGCATCTGCGTTCATGGTTGACAGTCGCAGATCTTAGGGTCTACTGTAATTGCCCAGCTGCAAACATGATTTGGTTGCTGTTGTTGTCAGCTGATCTCCTTGCACTGAAAAGAAGGGAGCTTAAAGAGCAAATAGCTGGATAAAAATCAGATATTCTTCCACAATACTGACACCTTTTCCCATCTGAAGGAGGCGTTTTTCCTGGTACAATGGGCTCGATCGAAGTAAATTGCAAAGTGGTTTTTAAATGAACATTTACAAAATACTCTGCTTTAAAATGCTATTCTTTAAATAACGTGCAAGTCCAAGTACAATGTGCTCATTATTTATTAGTATTTCAGGCTTATATTTTGTGATTCAGAAACCAGTATGACTCACCAGCCACGTAATCCTGCAGCCCACTTTATTTGAGCAAGTAATCTCAGCAAAACCAAGAGTACACCTGAGCAGAAGCTCGGCGTTTTCACTCAAAATGCATATGGCAGATAAAGAACGTATGATATTTATTACCCAGCTCACGCCATTTCCAACATGAGTGGATACTTTCCAAAAGACAAGAAATTTATTGGTACGGGCTTACAGCACCGTGTGCAAGATACTCAGCAATGCTTGCACCTTCATTGTTAAAAAAAATCAAGCAAAGAGCTAACAAGAAGCTCATCCGAAGTAGCAAGACCCTAACCTTTTTATGCTTTTCCAAGGCACAGCACTGAGTCCCATTTAGGGATCCAAGACTACTGGTGGTGCAGTGGCAACAAAGACAATTAAAGCTCGACCGGCCTAAGCAGAAAATGCATTTACGTTCCCTATTTTCCACTCATCAGATAAAAGCATCATTTCAGAAATATTTCATGCACCTCATGAGATTTTGTATTTTTCCTGCCTACGTCTTTTATTAATAAGGGAATTAATATTAATTGAAAGAAGGAAGACGCTGTACATTAGGGAAATACTGTTGGATTTTATTTTTTTAAAACAGAATTCTCTGATATTCTGCTGGATCCCAGCTGCAATCCCAAACATACTCCCTGCGGCGATGGCATTCAGCCCCTCCAGCCAGGTAGCAACACAGCTTAGAAGGATTAGTATGCAGTTTCCCTTGCCTGGTACATACCTTAGATTACTATGCACCTGGGGGGACAGAGTAGGCCTGACACTTCCTGACCACATCTAAATTGCCTTCAGGAAGGACAAGAGTTGGAAGCAAGGACAATTAACACAGCCACCTGCTTCCTGTGATCTACTGGGGAGCAGACATGGCCACTGATGACTTGCTCTGGCAAAGTCACTGAGGTCCTGCCCATCCTTCTCTTTCCAGAGAAGCTACAGGATAATAAAAACAATAGCAGCCAACAATAGCTCGGTAAGAGAAGGCAAAATTTAGGCCTGGAATTACCAGAAGAAAGAAAAAAAAAGGAATAAAAATTACGAAAATTAACACCATAACTTCCCCATATAAAGAGGATAGAACCAATAAATTTCAGAACTTGAACATGGAAAGGAAATTATACATTGATTCACTCTTTAAAACTACTATAGCTGTTATATACTGTAGCTGTAAACTTCTCTGTAAAATTCTGGAGCAGGCAGCTGGCTTAAACACAGCTTAACACAGCTCTTGAAATACAAGTCAAGAATTCTGGCCTCATGGAAGAGGAACCTCTGAGAGTATTATTACAGAAGGAACAGTATTTTTCTCTCTAGATGGAAGCCTTGTCAGGCAAATCTATTATTTACAATTCAAAGAGAATTACTTACTTTACAGACCTAAGCTAGTCCACTTAACCTCACATAACATAATGTCATTAGGGCCATATCTGGATCTAAGTCTCAGAACTGATCCAACAACATCTTGTTAAGACCACAGATGTGAGATGGGAAAAAGCCTAAAGGTCCAGATTCTCCAACTGCCGTTTAAATGAACCAATCTTCAACGAGAACTGGACAGGTGAATAAACATGGAAGATCTGAGCTTCAGTACTTTAATTCAACATTTACAAGCTCTGCTGACCCATGGAGTTACGTTAAATTATCACAGTGCACATGAAATGCACATTAACACTCGGAAACTAAGCTAGGCTATTCAGTTCCATACAATGGTTGCCTTGCTCTTCTGCAGCATGCTTTAATACAGGTTGCAACATGCTTTTCCACCTTAAGTGGCTTGCCAACAAGCTTTAAAAATAACAAATAGTACAGCTTTTGCTTAATGGTTCCTAGAACTCAGTGACTTCACTCACTAAAACCCATTCTATAACATTACCCTTAAATACTCTCAGCAATGCCACCATTAAAATAAAAGAAAAAAAACCATCCTGGCACTACCACCCATTGATAGCACACCCGCAGGTGTTATTATCCCTAAATTTGCTGGCAGCTTTCTCTGGCACCACTACTCTTTAATGGCTCTGGCAACAAATCCCACCTGGATATCACTGAAAGCACTCCTTCGGAGCACTCTTCCCAAATATCCTTTGTAGAAGTATCATTCTGTCTCCTTTGTTGCATCCTCATCAACTTGTTTTCTGGCAAATAGCCTAATCCTCTCTCACTGTCAAAGCCTGAGCTGGTCTGGGACAGTTGTCTTCCTGAACTTGCCTAATGCATGCATGATTCAACATTGGGATGGATTTTCCAAGAGGATTTCAGGACAGTATCTTTGCTGCTTAGGTTGGGTATTCACTCGGATCCCAGCTTTAAAATTCGTTGTATTACTTTCCAGTAACACAATGTGACCAAATCGATGGGAAAGCAAAGCACAGGTAGAAAATCCTATGCAGTCTGATGCTTTGTAACAGAGATTGTTAAACTCTGGGACTTCCAGAAGGCATATGCAGGTTTACTCAATGTGCCACCCAACCTGTCAGGACAGCATGAAGAACCAGCATCCTGATGCTGCCATTTACAGAAGTAAACAAAATGAAGAACAGACAACGAATTCTGGAAAATACAAAATTATGGAAAAAGGTGGAAGAGTCTTGGGGGTTGGACTGGGTTTTTGCCCGAGCTACCCTAACACCTGGGCCACAACCGCAATGGACACCTGGGTGGTCATCATCAGAAATCAAAAAATGTAGACAGTAGGTCTCCAAATAAAAGGAGCCACAAAAGAAAATGGCTAGTGGTAATCACTACTACTTATGCAAATTGTGTATTAACATCCAACAAGGCAGACATACATAAGCCTCCCAGAGCTACAAAAGTAACCACAGTCTTGTACTATTTGTAATGTTCATGCAACCTCTCCCCAGATGCCTATCAAAATTCCCGGTTTGTATGCACGGCATCAACCTGGCTTTCCATAAGCAATATCGATTTTATTATAAGCCACTGCCTGCCACTGTGTGCAGATTAATTCCACTCCACTAGGTGGAGTCTTCTGTCTTTCCAGGCCACAACATAATTTCCCAAAGAACCTACTATCCACCATGAACTTTGGATATTTACTTTGTTACAATATAAGCACCACAGTCTACCTGTCTTCATGGACAGGCAGGTGGCAATGAAACAAATCCCTTTCTTGAAATGACTGAACAAGCCATGAACAGTCCCATGAAGATCCCACATCAGCATGTTGCAATATGGGATGGTCATTCAGGAATACTGCTGCTGTACAATACTGTACAACAGGGCTGTGCTTTTATGATGTCTAAATTCAACAGACAACAAGTGAGTAAAAGAAGGTATCATTTAAAGAAGTCACCACATCACACGTGCCCGAAAACTACACATGCACAAAACCAAGATGCTGAACTTTTAAATTCTTTTTGTGTATTCAGAAATATTTTGAGTATCTAGGATGCCCTTCCTTTCCAGGCATCCCAAAATCTGTTCCAGAAAATGAGAGGGAGAATGAAAGGATTTCTTTCCATGTTCACATTTCCATTCACAACCACTGGAGTTAAATATGGCAACTATTCAATAGGAACAGCAAAACTGCATGCAGCATTTTTGGCAAAGAACAAGTAAAACAGAGCACTCTCATGAATGTGTTCCGAAAACCTAGATAAGAAAATCTGGATACCCTACAGTAAGTATAATCTTCCTTTTGGGGTTGGACTCCACCCCAACTCGTGTGAAAACCACCCCACCCACCCCCAAAAAAAATAAAAAACCAAACAAAAAAAAAACCCACCAGCTCCACGACCACAGCAAAAAGCCACTTGGGTTTAAAAACCGTTCAGGTAGACAGTATCTCCACTAAAACGCTATGGAAAAGCGTCTGCTCGGTGATACTGGCGAGCAGAAAGCTCCACGTAGGTGCCGAGTGCGAACGTGAGCGAGCTGCTCCTCGGGGCTCTCGCATCCCCGGGTCAGCCGAGGTAGGGCCTCCTCGGCGCGGCTTCTGCTGCTGGCAGATATCACGAGCTATTTAAGGCTACAGACACTTTGCCCCGATCGGCCGTGGTTTTGGTAATATTTACTTCTCGTACATATGTCTATAACTATGTATACGTCCCACAGAAGGTGAGGTTTAACAGGGTTAGCTTTGTTGGGGGGAAAGAAGGTTCGGAGGAAAGGAAACAACTTTCATGTTTCGAAGATTTGAATCTAGTGGCTGTCATGGGATGTAAACACTCTTCTGGGGAGGGAGGCTTTTTGTTATGTTTCAGGAGTGCACAGCGTTTTGGATAAAATCTGTATAAATAATCATCCCTCTGTCATTCAACATAAATTTATGCACATGTGTGCACAGAGTTATGTTTGCGAATACAAACTATAAAGTAGACATGCCACAGACTTCTAGACGACCTACCACAAGCGCAGATCCCACACAAAATCCATTCTGTATTTAAATTCTAGTTTATTGAATTTTAATTATTTCTGATCTGTAGATCACTTTGAGGAAAATCCCCCAAGGTCAAAAGCTTACAAAACCAATTGCAAAACCAAACAGAAGCATCAGCAAGACCCTTTCCCATGCAGTCACCTGCCAAAAAAATGAGTTCCTGACTACTAGATTAGAATCCAAAACAGCTAAAACCCATTCTAACATTAAAACCAGGTAATTCTCTATGTCAAACTAAGTAGTAAGTAAAAGCTCTCATTTTATTCTGCATGTTTACTCATGTTATGTACAGAGGGCTCTATAGAAAGAACTAAATTATCACTTCTTCAGTTAGATCCTTATTTATAAAATTAACGAACACATATCCTTTTTATTAGATTTTTTCATATAATTAAAAAGCAATAATGTTATTTTCTCTAGAGATGCTGCCTCTGATAGAAAATTTATGTTCTACCAATGCTGTGCTTCCCAGGTTCATAAAACTCACTTTTATTAGCAGCTCCACAGCAGTGAGTATTTTTGTATATATGCATTCAAGCCTGACTTAATCATTTCATTTACCACAGAAAAAGTTACTCCAGAAGCCCCATTAACTAAAATGTTCTTGATGAGCCTAAACTTCAGATTTCCATGTACAGCAGGAACGAAACAAGCCAAAGAACGTTCTGTCATACTCTGAACGTCCTTTATTTTGTGCAAGGTCCTCAGTAGTAAGTGAAGCTGTAACACTGCAATGGGGAAGTTTTACGATACAAGCACAGTTTATTAATAAAATTATTTTAAATGTACGAGTTAAATCCTTTGACCAATATAGTGACATTCAGCCACCCAGTGCCATTTTTACAGTCCAAATAGATACGGTCCTAATTGCATAATGCCATTTTATCTGCTGAAGATAAAAGTGCCGATAAACAAAAATGCACATTAGGCAGGAGATTTTTCAGAATAGATTTTTTTTTTAAATAACCCACTTGCATTAACAAAAGATTGCAATGGCTTCCAAATTATAGGGTGTTATTTTTAGTGGAAGTAGTTCAATATTCATATTGGAGCAGATGTAGCAGTTTAACAAAACAGCTCTTCAAATCCTGCACAAATTGAAAACAGGAAAACTGATTGCATTTTCTCTTATCACTTTCCTTTTCTGAATTGACACTTTTGGCCTTCTGAAAATTTACACATGGCTTTCATCTCAACAGCACCTGCTGATCAAACAGAAACCTAACATTTTCATGAAAATGGTATAAAGGACTAGTTTTCTTTTTACCATCTTAAAGGGCATCAGCAGTCCACTTGATGGCAACAATTGCCGAGTAGATGGCACACTCAGAATACATTTTATATTTTTCATTATGCTTACTTTTTAAAATGAGTTAAGTCACTAGTGGCTCTTTCATATTAGCTCTTTGTCTGCTTTAAATTAATTTCAGTCTCTATCTCTGCCTAACCCTGATGGGTTTCATTCTATAGTCAGCTAGATTTTAAAGATCTGAAAGCCTTTGAAATAATAAGACACGTTGTATGTTCTGCAGCCACTAGGTCTTCTTTATATATGTATCTCCATGCAACCATATAAATTATTATATATAATTATACATACACATGCACATACTGCACAGACATTTCTTTTTACATTGCTTATACCAAGGGAAAAAATGTGTGTATGTATCATTCCACTCTAGTCTCATTGCATTGAATTCCCTGAGCACGGTCGACAAAGCGTGTTTTTAAAAGAGGGGAGAAATTCAAAATGAATTTATTTATTTTAAAGTTGCTCTTTGTTTCCTTTGCATTCTTCAGACTGGGAAGAAGGTCTTAGCAGGTGCTCTGGAACCTGAGCATCAAGACCGGATTGAGATGCTGCCATTGGTGAACACGGAGAGCATGCAAATAGCACAATCCAAAGTCCTTGGGCTCCTGCAAAAAGTTTAAGGTATCAAGTCATGTATATAAAATATGAAACATAAGTACCTTGTTATCCTGTCTGCTTCTGAGCCTGTAAACTCTGAAGCGCAGCAGCAGGTAACAAGGACCATCTTCCCTTGTACATAATTCTAGGTGTAATTAAAGGTACTCCTGAAACCTGCTATGTGTCAGCCTCTTAACTGATAGAGCCCTAACCCCTCTGAAGTACTCTGCTGCCATCCATTACCATTCTGCTTCAGTGATAAGGTAACCTGAAGGCAGAGATGACATACAGTAATATATGTGCCACTCCAGACAGTTGGTTCGTGAATTTCAGTGTTTCATCATGCTCACTGAGGCAATCGCAAACCTGAAATGTCAATATGTTCAGTCAATGGAAGTAAAATAATGGGGCTCTATTGTCTTACCCTATCGATCTGCTGCTGTCAACAAGAATACATGCCCCCCCCGGCTTTAAACAAATTTTAATTAGGCTTTTAGTTACCGGATCATATCTATATATCTATCTGCACAAACACTTGACAAAGTGAAACGGCAATATAAATATTTCAAACTTTTTAAATATATTTTAAAGGTGGCTGTTTAACGTTGCTTTAAGATACGAGAGCTGATAAAGCTAAAGCAGGGTGCGTGCCACACGCTCAGCGCGCAAAGTCACATCTTCAATTGAGCAAGAACTGAAAAAGCACCATCTAAAGTCCGAAACAACAAAATATAAAATTGAAAAATAAAAGAAGAAGAGGAGGCCACTTGTGAACGCCGCTGTGGTCCTCTGCGAGGATTTTGGCAGGCAGCAGCCTCCGCCGGATCCCCCCGCACGCCGGCGGGGCGGGTGCCCGCACTTCCCGGCTCGACGGCCGCTCCGCCGGCGCAGCGCCCCGCCCGGACATCCCGGCCCTGCCCGGCCCGGCCCGGCCGCGCTCCTGCCCGAGGGAGGCGGCTGCTCGCCCCGGCCCCCGCCACCGCCCCGCTGCCGCCCGGGGCTGGGGGCCCTCCCGCCGCGCCGCTTCTCTCCTCTTCCCGCCCCCTGTCCCGTGGAACCCCCGGCCGGAGCTCTCCTCCTCCCTTCGACTGTGTTCAAAGTGGGGTCCCCTCCGTAACCCATTGTTCTCCGGCCGGCGACCCCCTCGGCTCGAAGCGGGGAGGCAGCGCTGAGGCCGCGGCCGCCCCCCCGCACAACAAAAGGCAGATGCCTTCTCCTGCCGGCTAATCTCTGCCTGTAAATCCCCCGCCCGCAACGGGGAGGGAGAAGATAAGAGGTTACATCTTCACTTCTCCCCGCTCCTATCGACTTGTGCAGCGCCGGAGGAGCCGGGCGGAGCGGCCGGGCGGCGGCCAGCGGTGCCTCCCCCCCTCCCCATCCCATCCCCGCCCGCCTCTCCCCGAACCGCGGGTGGAGATTACCTTCCGGCGGAGGGAGGGAGGGAGGCGCCGGCGCGGCCCGGGCTTTGTGCGCCTCACACGCCTCGCAGCTTATCTGCGGCGCAAGGACGGCACATCGCGCCTCCGTGGCCCTGCCGGCGCGGGGGGGAGCGGGACGGCGGCGTGCATCGGGGCGATTACGGTATCAGCGCGGCCCAGATGGAAGCCGGAGGATCTCGGGTGGGTTGCGAGGGAGAGCGGGGCTTGGGGCCCGGGCGGCACGGAGCGGCCCCAGGGTCCCCCCGGCGAAACCGCACCCGGCATGAGGAGAGGGGCCACCTCCGCGCCGCCCACCGGGTGAGAAGGCGGCGGCTCCCCGGGCGCTCACCTCAGGCAGCCGACCCGGCTCTGCCCCTAGAATTTGCCCCAAACCTCTCCGGGATGAGTAAACCGCAGAGACCCAGGGGAGCGCAGTGCTGGCTCCCCAGGGCTTCCCTACCTGAGGCACCTCTGTTACCACCAAGGTGACCTCCCCATAACAGCCTCCAGCCTGGCTCCCGCTGCACAGCCCATACCCATGTCCTGCACGGAGCAGGACGGCTCCTGGCCCAGACATTTCCTAGCCCAGCGTGGTCTCAAGACCAGTTTGGCCAAGTCCCAGCCTAACCTGACCCACTTGGCCTTGCCAGTGGTAGAAGAGCCCGAACATCAACACCGCTGCTACGGACGGTAGCATCATTCACCAGAGAATGAACGATAAGCCAGAGTAGGTCGCTACACATCATGGCCCAGGTTTGGAGAAAACAGAGGGTTTATTTTGACAGGATTCATCAAAGAGGACAGGGTTATGCTGAGGTAGGGGGCAGGGAGGCAGCCGAGCAGCCTGTCTTGCCTACCACAAGCACAGTCAGCCACCAGAATAGGTGTTGCCAAGAGAACTCTGCACACTCAGGTTTTAAAGTTTTAAACCCGTTTCTCCCGATGAATCGCTTAATTGTTAAGGAAACGCGTTTCCATTGCGTGTCTGGGAAGGAGCACCATGAAGGCCGGGATGAGGACAATGCCAGCACGCTGGAGTGAGAGGGGCATTGTTGAATGCAGAACTCCTTCCAAAATCACTCGTCCAAGATAGCAGTGGGGGTTTTTTCCGCAAGAAATAAAGGGAATTTGACACATAATGCAAAGTGAAAACCAGAACCTAGATGGGGGAAGGGCGTGTGTGTGAAAATCGTGTCACCGCAATGAATGTCAGATAAAAAAGGGGTCTGTCACAAATCCTCCCCTAATCCAATAATGCGAAAACCTCTTGGTATCACTGAGACATAGCACAAGATAATTTTTTATTATTATTTTTCATAAACCACGCTCTATGCTCAGCCTTAGAAGGACCGCAATTCAGCAAATTTTCCTATCACAGAACCAGGACTTTGGATTTTTCGTTAAAGGCAAACTGATTTTCACATGTCAAATTTACTACGCATTCCGCAGGCAGTATTTTTACCCTGAAGAAGGGCCACTTCTCCCTCAACTTTGACCAGTTGTCAGTTGTGTGACAACCATATTTAGAGGTAATCAGACAGGTCATATTACAAAAGTTAGTCAACTCATTTGAAACCTTAGCCCCTAAACTTAATGGCACGTTCCATGCATTTCTAAAGAAAAGTGATTTCATATAATTCAACCTGCAAGGTACCACAGAGCTTTCTATCTGTATATGTGCTTTCAAAATATTACGTACAAATGAGAGATTGCTCTTTTTAGGGATTTTCGTTATGGAATTTTGCCTTGAAATGCATATATATCATGCCATGAACTAATTTAGGATCCATCAGATTCTCATCTTGCAGGGCCACCATGTGTGTCCTGTATCTATATTGGCCATTCTGACAGGCAGTTTTACTACTCAAATCACAAATCTCTAAAGAAAAACTAATCCAGGTTCCTTTCTAATGTGAACAGTTTGCTGCAAAAAAACACATTTAAAAATAAAGCAATGTGTGTAAATAAAATAAATACAATCAGGGTACAAGTGTCTAACAGAAGTGGCGTTCCATAAGCACAGCTGTCTCAAAGTCCAAGCTGCAGGCTAGAAATCTTAATTTCAACTGACTCTCTCTTAATAATGGGTTACCTTCCTATAAAGCGTAAAGTCCATCTGCCCCAGGCAGATAAGTTTTGAAGCATTAAAATAGATAAAAATCTAACATTTTCTTTCTTGCATTGAATATGTGAATTCTAGTGTGCTATAATGTGAGAATTCCAACATATGACCATTATGGCATAATATCTCATAGCTCAGCTTGTCATTACTTCACTTGTAATTCTTATGTTAATTATGTCCATAATTACTATAAACAGATGTGGTAGAAATTCATGTGACCTTTTACTGCAGAACGCATTTCTCACTCTTTCCACTTTATTTCAGTAATATAATGTTAAACCAGAGGAAAGTATTTCTGACACGCTCTGTGTGTATGTATTTAACACGAAACCCTTTCTACCTCGTATTTCAGCCAAAGGACCACCTATATGCCAGTCCACTGACAGGAAAGTGATGGTAACCGAGAAGTCTACCATGAAACATACCCCTATAAAAGACCGTCCTCACAGGGAAACCTTTCTGGCTAAACCCAGCTAAAGCCACCACTGAAGTCTGGGACTTAAACGGAGGGCTCTGCATTTTTATTCAGCACCTTTGTTAATGCAGCAGTATCCTGCTTTACAACTGTAAGTACATGACAGCCACACAGCAATTTATTTTACTCACAGCCCAACCATCACCGTCTGTACACAAAACACATTTACAATAAAATCACTATGGATTTCATTAAGAGAAAGCCTACTCGAATTTCATTTCTTTGGACCTAATCTATAATTAGTGTGGACAGACAGGTGCAAACCCTTCTCCTCTACAGATGGCTACTGGAAATGGTGCAAAATAGCTCCTTCTGTTTAAACAACACACAGATAACCTGCTCTGCTCTTATCACTTACAATTACCTCCATTATACTGAACTAATGTTTACTTTAATAAAATGTCCACTGTTCTCTAAACGTTATTTGGAAACTTTCATATCTATGGCAGGAAGAAAAAAAAAAGTCAGTGCCTTTCAGAAGAAAATCTTTTTTGGGAAAAAAAAGAGCCTCTTAAAAGGGTAGGATATTTTGACTTTGATTTTACATCTGCTGATCATTTTTCTTTATCCACAAAACCACACAGTGTACTACTTCCTGATGTATTTATGCTACCATATATTAAACTAATCAAGTTTATAGTAAATAAGAGCAGGATAACCACAATTTTAAAGCGGTTCTTTAAAAAGGAACATCTATGTAGAAAACCAAGACCCTTTACAGTGAAAGTTTGGTTTTTAAACTAGCTCTTTTAGGTCTTTCATGTAAAAGAAGGTGAAGAAAAAGTAATCTGGAAGCCAGTGTTTTAAGAATTTGCACTGTTGCTACTTCGGCTAATTTCAGTTTCAGTTTAAACTTTTATAAATATTATAGGTTGCTATTAAAGGCTCTATGAAAAAGAGCAGGCTGCTACTAACTACATGGATCAAAGTTTTTTTAATCTATTCTGATTAAAAATAATTTTCTTTTTGCATTTCTTTGGCAAAGCCACAAGAAATTACCCCTTCACGACACCAAATTCACATTTTATTTCAGCTGATAAGTCTTCTTGATCTCTGCATGACAACTTAAGTTTCTACAGAACAAAAGAGCAAGATCTTCTCCCCACCCCCTGCCTAAAAAATCTGAAGCTCCTGCAATAGCAACATACTAATATCCTTATTCAATTAGCTAAAGATTTAACAGTAATGGACTGTGGCAAGTGGATTTGAAAGATGAAAATGACAATTGCAAGCCCTTTCTCCCATCACCCCCAGTGCAAACACTGCAGATGCCTCTTTCACCCCAAGTGTCTGGCAACGAGGAGTTTGCAGTCTGCACAGTACCTCAGTGAAGTGAGCTTCGCATTCAACGCCTGTCGTCTGAAGTTCATTTCAGAGAAGTGAGAAACAGGATTTGACAGGGAAGAATGTCCTGAACTGACTAGCCACTGACCAGCACTCCAGGTGGAGCTGTTTTTCTCCCCTTTATTCTATAAACAATACTTCCAGTATGAAACGCCATGTGCACGCAGGCATACATAGTGTTAAGCATACACAGATGAGAGACATCTCGTGGTGTTTTACTGGTCCATTATTCAGGCACAAAATGAGTTAATGTTAAGGTGGTCAGAAATGGTAGAAGGCAATGTTTTACTTAAAAAGATTTTTTGGAAACTATTTAAAAGCTCAAAGCCTTTGAAGAAAAACAACTTGTGCAGCAGTTGCCAGGAAGCAGTGACCTAACACTGCTGTCTGCATTCCATTACAAACAGAATGGTTCTTGTCTCCTTACAGCATGCTCAACCCAGCCGCTCACCCTCCTGCAAACAACGCAGGGCCAAAGGAAGAAGCCCCTGCCATCATCTCCTGCACACCTCACCTGGCTTCAGCTTGCCAGACACCTCAACGGATTTAAGGATGGGTTAGGTTTTTGGTGGGGTTCAGTTTTCTCAAGCTGGTGCATGGCTGTGCTTCCCATGACAGCGAAGCAAAAATGGTTCATGAATTGAAACTAGTAGCAGTTACACTGAAGGTTCAGATATGATGCAACTGACCTCAGAAAAGTTATCAATCGCCAAATAAAGTGTAACTTCCTAATTAAAACCTTTACAGCAACTCTGCAGTACATCTCGCACCTAACAAAGCCTTTGCCAACTTTGTATTTTCATAGATGGTGTAATTATGAGTAAGCCATATTCAGATCTTTCTCCTAGGTTGGTTTTTTGTTTGTTTTTTTCTGTTGATGGGGAGCCACAGAAACACCTAGTGCTAAAACCAGGACATACAAACAAGATAGACTAACTTTTTTAACATCCAGCCAAGCTGAAGGAAATTCCCTGATCATATTGGATTTCCTAAGGAAATCGGCCCAGAATAAACTGAATGAGGTTTTCAGACTTCCCATGGAAAGGTCAAGCATCAGCTTTAACAGCCATTAGAAAGTAGTTTCAATCCTCTCAGCTATCCAGATTCACTAAACCGTTAACAGAAAAGCAGAACAGAAAACCTGGACAATAGCATTCAAATCCAAAAATGTCTTTCATGACTTTTCTCAAACTACAGTTAACAAAGTTGCTTATTTAAACTTTCCCTTGCATCTGTCAGGATGCAGAAATGGAGAAGGAAATGAAGACTACAAGGGTATAATTAAATAAATTATATTCACCCTTAGCCCTAACATATTGTGTTTACAAATACAATAATTATGTTTCTAGCTACATGTCAAAAGAAAATATTTTCTAAGTCCTTCAAAAAGCATGCAAGCATTACTGTAAGTAGGAAATAAGTCAAAACAGATTAGTAGACCAAAAATGGGAGGGGGGAGAAAATAATAATAATAATCCCGCTTTGGTCAGCAACTCAGACCACCATCGGGGGATAAATCAATTTGTAGCAGCTGTGGACAGCCATTTAAGTCTGGGGCCTGAACAGATTAATTAGGGGAAGCGATGTTAAAAGTTAAAGGGGTCAGCGTTACATTAAGCACACGAATATTTGCTGGAGGAAACGCTTGGCTGTACATACCAAGACTCAGAAAGACATCCTGTTTGTCCGTCAGGGCTGTGCCTATAGCCTAAACGTTTGGCACTTGCTGCTTTCCCACGGACAGCACGGCGGCTCCCGCAGGCTGCTTCTAAGATGTACGCACATACCCATCTCTGCCCGGCCCCTGCTCTGCCCTGCCTGTCACCGCCGTCCCGCTCTGCCCGCGAAGGCAAAGCCCGCAGCTGGGCACCACGCGTCCCGCAAAGCGCACCTCGGAGACGCTCCCCGCCAGAGCCAAGGCGGCCTCTTCCAGCCCCGCTGCGCTTGGCGATGGGAAACTTGAGCAGCTTTCGGAAGGAAAACTCGCTAGCGAGGCTGAGCGGATGGCAGCCCGCAGCCGAGCTACCTGCGAGGCAGGAGCTGCCTGGCTCCAGGGCGGCACTGCCAGGAGGCTCTCAGAGACGGGTCCTTTCCCTCGGCGTGATTTAGGGCAAGGCAGAGGTAGGAGGGGGTGACTGGCGGAGCCAGTCTGGAGAGCAAGGGCTGCTCTGGCAGAGAAACCCGAGCTGCTTCGAGGCGGCTCGTTCTCCACCGCGGCGCTGGCGGGGAGCTCCCGGCTGCGGCCGGGCAGGGCGGTCCAGCCGCTCCGGGCTGAGACTTTGCGGGGCTGGAGGGGGAGGCTGCCTCGGCGCGCCCCTTATCTTCGCCCTGTCGCCTTTAAACTTCTCAGTGAACTGAGGGAAGTAGCATTTTAGGTCCCGGTTGGACCAAGAACGATTTGAGAGCAGCGTCCGATTTAGTTACTTTCAGTTTCTCTCCAACATTTAGGAGAGCAGAGTACAGTAACAACACAGGTATTTCTCTAGAAATTAACGTGTAATGGAGTCGCGGATGCCTCTGCTAGGATGGCAAGTCCTTCCCTACCCTAGACCAAATTTTAGCCCAACCTCGCAACTTTGGCACTAACAAAAGGACTCGAACTCGCCAAAAGTCAAAGGCTCGTCTAAATGGCCGGGAGGATGGTTTTTATCCTTTCGAGCTCCCTTATGGAGGTTCTGATACGAATTTATGGAATCAAACCGTTCAGCTCAGCTACACGAGATGACACAATTACATTGTATTGCGGTTTTGGAAATGCAACCCCTACCGTTGCCCTATCGTTTTAAGAAACGAGATACTTGCAAGATCGCGGTGCAGTTAAAGACGATGGGCATCGCCTGAAATATTTCTCGCAAAATAGCCTGAAGTGATGCTGCCAGCGCTACATAATCCGATGATCGTAATGAAACAAACAAAACAAAAATCCCAGCAGAAATATTTCAGACACTCCGACTCGCATTGCTAGTTGTGTGATCTGGAGAGAGGGAAGGCGGGGGGGGCGGAGGATTAAAAAAAAAAAAAAAAAAAAAAGCGATTCCTAAATCGAGACAGAAACCCAACGCTGTGGAAGAATATGTACTTGGGAGGGTTATTTTCTGCAAAACTGGGTCGTCTAGTTTCTAGGATCTTGAGAAATATTCGGGGTGCGAGTTTGTGAGCCGAGGGGACAGCGGGTGTAAGAGCTGCATGCAGTGCTAACCTTGCCCGGGCACAGCGGCAGCCCCGGTCCGCCTGGGTTAGTTACAGCCACGGGAGCCCCTCAGAACCGAGGGAGCCCTACGGGAGAGGAGGAAAGGGGGGGGGAAAAACAAGGAAAAGGGGGGTTTCGGGCTCCCCCCGCCCCAGCGCGCCCTGCCCGCGCCCCGTACTCACACTGCAAAGGACCGGAGATTCCCACCATTCGCCACGGGCTGCGAGCTGCAAATAAAAGTTCCCGTCCTGCTCGGGGGGAGAGCCGGCAGCCCAGGCTGCTGGAGGGGCGAGGGGGTGGGAAAGGGGAGAGCAGCGCAGCGCGGCTTCCCTTCCCAGTCCAGATGATCCACGTCCACAAAAGTCAAAACGAGCTGAGGAGAAACTCCAGCTGCTCTTCTCCCCCCACCCCCCCCACCCCCCCGTCTCTCTCTCTCTCTCTCTCTCTTTTTTTTTTTTAAAGGAGGATCAGCTCGAGAGAGACTACTGGTTCCACGGGAAAGGACAAGAACCAAAAATAAAGCAAAGTCTCCAAGTCGAGATCAGTTAATGCCCAGGTCCTTCTCGCTGCTGCTGCTGCTGCTGCTGCTGCCGCCGCCGCCGCAGACAAACGTGATGTGGGGAGCGGCCGCTGTCAGTGGCGGGGTCTCTGCGTGTCTCCGGGCAGCCGACGCATAGCTCTGCCCCCGGAGAAGCCCCGCCGGTACCGGTGCCGAGTCGCCCGCCCGAGGCTGCGCCGGTCTCCGCGCCGCTCCGCGCCTCTCCGCTCCGCCCGGCTCCCCCGCTAGCAGGCACCTCCCGAGGCAGGCAGCATACTGCCGACAGCCGGCCCGGCCCCGCTACCCAGGTGCAGGGGGGGAGGGCTTAAAGCAGTGGGAGGTGATAGAGGTAGGAGACATCTGTGTCGTGAGGAGGTTAGTGGGGGTCAAGTATATGTTAACAATGGGCGAGCGCGGTCCCTCTCGGACAGCCTGCCTACTCTTTCTTTCTTTCGCTTGCTTTTACCGGGTGGACATCTAACTTGCTCCCTAATGATGCCTCCCCGGCTTTAAGAGTCCAGACTGCCCTGCAGTAACCCAAGACAAACACTTTCTCTAGCCATCTGGAGAGCTCCTGGCTGCTCTGCCTGTGTCTCATCACTGTGTGAAGAGACAGCAGTGCTAGAAATCAAGCCACTCTCAGATCTACTCTCTAATCCCCTTCTGTTAGCTGATTTCCAGTCAGACTGTTTGCTTTTGCATTAGATAATAGCCTTAGAGAAAACAATTATCGTTTTCTTTTTCCCTTTGTTTTCCCCTCTTTCCAAAGTACAGTATTGAGGAAGGCCTCCCTGTCTTTTTTAAACGAAATTTATAGTCTTTCGTGGCTTGCAGAACCCAGATGCAATTTCACACTTTCCTGGAAGGGGATTCTGGATTCTTCTGAAAGCAGCGACACGATTGCAACTGCAGTGAAAATTAATTACTATCATCTACAATTAATAGAAGCATGCCACCGCCTGACTTCGTGTTTCGTTACATAATCATTTCGGTAGGCATCCATATATTTTCCGATTCATCAGTTATTCCGTTCTACGTTTTGAGGAGAATATTATTGTCAGTCATACAACCTACAGCAAGCCAGTGCTTCTGCTATTGCATTGACACTATGTAAAGAAGGCGTATCCACAGAAAAAAAAAAAAGAAAAAAAAAAACCAAAAACCATACATCAACTTCATATATTGAGTAAAAAAGTGTGGGGTTTTTCAGATTGCAGATAATGGATTGGAATTGTCAGAACTGCCTGGACATTTAGGTTCATTTTTTCAAATGTCAAACGTTAAGTAAAAGAGTGAGCATAGAGCTGAACTTCAAGCTGCGTTCTTTTTTCCTGTACATACACGTGCACATGCGTGCATGCTCGCGTATGCTATAGGCCTGATCTTGCAAATTTACAAATAATTTTAAGCACATAAATAGACCCGTTAAATGCCAAGTAGCTTTCCATGTGTTTATCATAAGCACATACACATTTCCAGAATGAGGGGAAAGCTTTTATATATATGAATATATATATATATTTATAAATGTATTTATAGCAATATTTATCTGCCTCTGTGGCTGGCTTTGAAAATTTGGTTGATTTTGAAAATATATTTAAATAAGTTTTATGATCTGGAAAAAAATCTACGTTTTCTGCAGATATTTAGGTATATGGAATGGAGCTTTAAGGAACTGGTTGGCATACTGATACGTGGTCAGATTTACCTTACTTACTGATATACTTACACATACACTGATATGTGGTCAGATTTACCTTACTTACTTCAGCTCAACAGAACATAAATCACGACATGTTTTGGTCTGCTGTGATTTCAATTTACAAAAATGGTAAGAAGCCACACGTCTGCCATTGATTTCTAATTCAAAAGCTACCCCTTTTACAGAGTTCTATTTCAAGGACAAAATTATGGGAGAAGCTTTAAAAATGTATTTTCTAGCATTTTAAAATAATCTAAAAATACAAATTTTGCAAGGCTTCCTTTTTCTGTGGCAGATCTGGAAACTATAGTTGAGCCTGAAAATCTTTCTGTGCGGCGTGATACTTTCATCCCAATTGTTGTATGTGTAAGCTGAAAGATAAATAAGAGACTTGTCAATGGTCCCAGAGCATGTTTTGCTGAAGTGTCAGGGACTGAACACTGAGTCCTAATTCTCAGTTTACAGCTTTAAAAAAATGCCACAGCGCTTCCTCTTTGGCGTGTAAAAGATCAGTCCACTTTCTAGGTATTATCTTCCAAGATAGAGAAGCAACATCAGCCTAGATTTAGAAACTCTGGAACCTCCAGTCTGAGCTATTAACAATTTAATATCCACCTACAAATTGATTAAAGTTTACAGACTTCTGTTTTCTCTTTCCATAACAAGAGAAATACAGAAATCACCCATTAAACCCTCAGCACTGGGTTGTATTGCCCAGCATTTCCCACTGCTCCCAGTAAGGACAAAACCTACCCAGATAACAAAGCATAATGGAGAGAGGTAAATATTGACTAATTCATGGCAACTCTACTTTTCTCGTAGACACTGGGAGAATAAATTTATACAATTCCTAAAAAACAAAAGACTGAAACTACATTGCCAAGCTGCTGATTGAAGCCTGGCTTATTGCAGACTTCTCTTATCCATACCTTTTTCTTTTCTCTATTTATTTCCTGGAGAAAGCAGATATGTTTTAGTGAAAAAGGAAAAATAAACATGTTCTTTGAAAGATGAATTCATGTTTCAAGAAATAAAAAAAAATGCAGCCTCACAGTAGACCTCACAAATACTTGGTAACTTTACACCCTGCAGATTTTTTCTGCAGACTGTAGATGCCATGTCTGATTTGACATATGAAGGATTTACACTGTGTATCACTGTGTGACATTGTGCGAGAGAAAGGCTGGTAAAAGTATAGTTGCACATGGAAGTCAGAAATATCCTGCTAGGCTGTCCAAATCTGACTATATTTTGATTGTACAGAGACCGATCAAATGTTCAGAGCTGAAACATGGCTTACACTTTGCTGTGAATAATTTTATTATGGGCAGTCATCTGCACTGAAATTCTTGGAAGAGAACTTATATATCAACTCACCTCATTGCTGTTTAAAAATAGAGGCAAGTATGTCCCTCCTAATTGTCACTGCCTCGCAGCTCGGAGTGTTACACATTGTCACATGTTCCCATGCAGAGCTCAATCTCCGCAAACACTTTTTCCACTCAAACTGTGCAGACTGTAAGTCCTTCTTTTTTTTTTTCCCTTGTTTTGCCTTTTTTTTTTTCCACTGCAATGTCTCTCTATTAAAGCCTCTTCCACTTCCGAAAGTCTCAGTCTCAGTTTCACCCTCCGTGAAGCACACGAGAATCTCACTATTCGGTTCCATTGGAGCTCACGGATTGGGGCTGCGCGTAGTCGCTACAGTGCTCGTTCGGCAAGCGCTCGTCTGGGTGGAGCAGCACAGTAAGCGTTCACATAAAACTAAATAGTCAGATTGAACACTAAGCTGGATCCCTGGTAGCTTTCCTTTCCCTTAACCATGTTTTTTTCCCAACTTTCCCTCTCATTTACAAGTCTATTTTACACGTTAGCGTGGGCCACGCTTCACTTTCGTGTTCGCTCAACATTTGTCGGCTGTACAGTCCAGAGGACGGCAGTGGAGTGGAGGCTGCTGCAGGGTTCCCCCTACTTTCTTCAGAAAATCCTTCCCAGTCTGGCTGGACTACAGGCTAAATCCTGCCTTGACCCTTGCCCAGAGGAGCAGCAAAGATGTAGAAAGTCCTGTGTTGCAGAAATGCTGCCTCTTGCTGGGAGTGGAGGGCTCGGGGTGAGGACTGGGGCAGGTGACAGCTGAGCTGCTGGATGCTCTTTGCAGCTTCACATATGGGGGAAACGTGTGCCAGGGCTTGAGAACGGGAGCAGAAAATGTGCAACAGCAGCAGCAGCAGCAGGATAGATCCCCACCCTTTAGTATGCAAAGCATGTCCACTAGGTGATGTACATGCTGCAAGAGCTGACATACTACCTGCTCCTCTCCCTGCTCGTACTATTGTTTGCCCTTTGCTTTTGGTAGTGAGAAAAACGCATTAAGTTCGTTCCAAATTAAAAAAAAAAGAAAAGGGAGGCTATCTACTTTCAGGAGTTTATAAGCTCCTCTGATGTACGTTTTAATGTCCTCTCCCTGCCTAACGTGATTGATTTTCACCCTGCTTCATGTATATTTATTTGGGATATTCCTTAATTAAATTGTATGCTAAGGGCATTTTTTGCATTTTTGTTTGCCTTTTGGCATTGTCAGTACTCCTAAAAAACCCCTTTAATGTTGCAGCACTCTGAAACACTCTACAGAGGAATATATGCACAGCAGCAGAAAAAGGGGAGCTGGGTTATTCTGGAGAAGATCACATAATGAAAATTTATATATTGGCAATCATTTACGGAAATGCCAGCTTTGTCACTCATTTTCAGTGAAATATGGTTTCTTATTAAAAAACAAATATTTTCAAGAGAAAAGCTTCCGCTGGTTAAATAAAGCAATACCAAGCAAAAAGGGGAAGAAAAAATATTTTGAAAAGTTCCTATTTTTCAGAAGCAAAAAGCTTATCTTGCTTTAATCCACTGACTATGTTTTATTTACACAAATAAATATGTATTGAATATTTATTAAATAGATATTTGATAGTAAATGTATTTTTAAATAGAAAATATCCGGGTTTAGTGCTGAATTATTTTTTTTGTACGTGCTGAAATAATGCAGTCTTATCACTTCTTCTCCAACAAATGTGAAAACACCAAAACGAACATGATAAATTTGGTTTCCATCAATGTCAAAGAACAGGAAACATTTTGCTGTTGAGGTTCCTGGAAGCAATAAGTGCTGTATTAACTGCCACGCAACACACACACAGGCTCTCACACAGGATATCTCCCCTAACAAGGGGAAGCGGTTGCCCTAACACACATGCACACAGTTCCTTAACTTCCCACCTGCTGGGCAGCCACCTGCAATAAACAATAGTTTGCTATTATCAGACAGGAATAAAATAGGCAGCCACAAAGCTGTTTACCTAAACATCCCTAGAAGACCCTCAAAAAGCCGAGCTTCAGACTGGGGAACCTTCACCTCCCAGGCGAAGGGGGGGACCTCTCTCAGAAGAGCCTCCAAGGACCAGCATGTTCCCTTTTTAAACATACCTACTGTTGAACTAGAGACAGCGACCATCTGTAATGTACGTAATGGCACACAGCTACTATAATGTAACGAATCCAAGGTGCATGATCTGTTCCAGGTTTCCTTTTGTATATACACAGTCCCTCGGTGCTACATCTCCTAAAAAGTACAGTGACATTTTGTATACGGAAGGCTAACAACATAACTCTCTTATCTTTTTCACTGACATGTTGACAGTACGTTATTCCACTCACACACAAGCTTAAATTGGGAATATAACTGCATTTCCCTGCTGGCTGCAACTAACCGATATACTGACCCCGCTCCTGTATTGAAAATCTGGCTCATTCAAATTTCACAGAGCAAGCTGAAGTCCTCTTTTGGTATATCAGATCTCCATGTCTGCAGCTGTAAATAAAAACAAATTGGTCTAGCTGGGAACACTATTAATATCATGACCTCAGTATGATGTAACTGAAACCACATTTTCCACACGCCCCCCAACCACTGTTTATATTTGCATCAAACTAAGTTAAACAAAGGTAGGTTTTAAAGGCTCTATCTGGGGGGGGGGGGGGGGGGGGGGGGGGGGGGGGGGGGGAAGTGTTCTTGAAGGCAGTTTGTACTGTAGTGATTGCTTCAAAATGCTTGAGTCTCTATAACCTGGAAAACTCCCTCACAGAGATCCAGAAATACTCTGGAAGCCATTTAGAGATTTTGGTATTCCAGTTTCCTTTATGATCTATTTACAATTGTGTATATACTTATATGTTTTGACTGTTCATATGTGAGTCAAAATCAGGTTTAGACCTTGCCTTGCTCAGGTATAGTCCTTCCATGACTCTTTTAAAATTCAGAAGACAATAAATTAAAAATCAATTTTTAACTAGGGTATAATACACAGGTTAAGCTGAAAAACACACATTAACATAAAGTAGGTAAGTTTAAAAAAAAAAAGCAAAACACAAAACCCCAAGTATCATAACAAACAAAAATGGTATTTCGAAGTTTCAGACTGCTGTGGAAAAAACTCAGCTAGATAATTGAGTCTGATATTACTTCATTTGTTGGACTCTATTTAAAGCCTAGTTTATTTTTAGAAAGAAACTGGTGAAATCTAGTTTGCTCAGGAATAGTTATTTGCAGATCAATAGCAACTTACAATGTTGTTTCATATGCACATCATTACAGGAAGATACTTTGATACATCAGTCACTTATTATTTCTCCTCTCAGACAAATAAGAAAAGTAGAAATAATGAAAAAAACATGTCTTACAGAAGACAGAAGTATTTTTCCCCTTTTGCTGGCAAAAGCTTTCTTTTTAAAAACTTTTAAAGATGGAAGTTAGGAGGATGTAGGAAGTAAATAAAGCAAAATATAAAATTATTCAGAAAGAGCAACGCACAGTGTGAGAGATACTATTTATAGAACAATGAGGAAATGAACTAGCACTTTTAACACTACACAGTGCAATGGACAAAATTTCATTTTAAAGGGAAAATAATAATGAGAATGCCTCAGGAAGCCTGCATCTTATACAGTTAAAAAAATAAAGAGCTAAATTCAACCACCTTTAGCTGAACTGAGTCACAACCAGTTCTGGTGTATTCTCTATCAGTTTATTGGAACTTTTCTTTAAATTAGGTACTGCTGCATGTGTCAAAATCTCATGCGAAATGCCATAATAATTTATTGCCCGTTTGCAGAAACAACCTGATTCTGTCTCACTGATATAACTGACATGTTTGGCCACTGATTTCCTAGGAAAGGAACTGAACTAGAACATTCACAGACCTTATTACTAAAAATACTCTTCAAATAATGTATTTTTAGCTCAAACTTCTTTCCTTCTTACACAATTACTTGCCTTTTAACCATGGGCAAAAAAATGTAAACATAATGTATTTGATAGTTATGTCCTACATAACAGAAACTGAGTAAGTCAAATTTAGAAGGCATTTAAAAAAATTTCAAAAGTAGAAACTATCTTTAGTCTGCAAGACATAAACATGTTAAAATAAATAAAGAATACATTTCCTTGATTTGGCTTGTGTTTTTCCACTGCCAACAGTGATAAAAACTATTAACTTTGTCTCTAAATCATCCACAAACCCAAAGATGTGACTTCTGAGCTGCTCTCGTCACCTACAGTACATGGTGCTGCAAAAGGTCCAGCTTGCAGCAGCCCTTCCACTTCGCATAAATATCTGCATTTCTGCTGTCACTTTGGTATCTGTGAGTTTGGGGAAGGGTATTCATGGTTGTGTTTTACAGAGCCGCAGCAGCGGGGACCGGCTCTTGTTCTCATAACCATGAGACATCCCCTGCATTGGCAGCCAAAGGAAGAACTTATAGTCAGTTCTGCCCTTCAGCTCTGATGTGGCAAATCTGCAAGGAAAATAAAAAAAAAAAGTTCAGATTTTAAATTAAAGTTGATGAATCATTTGTATTTATCTGTTTGGTGATATAGCATGAGCTTCTAGTTTGTTCTTTTAATTTTTTCTTATTTTCTATAGTGAGAATTATACTGACCAGATCACTGTGAGAAGGTGAATACTTTTTGGTTATTCACAGAAGTATTTCCTTGTTCTCACAGTGAGTAATTATTCAAACGTTATTAAATAAAATCCAAGCAATATGTCTGATGTTGCTTTTTCTATTTCTCTTCTTAACAGTTTTTGCCTGAAAGCTTCCCAGTGTTGCTTGTTTATCTTCTCATATAGTTTTGAAGAAGGAATATACATCTCCCCATGTCCTTCCTTTGCCTTTCTCAATCCATAAACAATCTTCCACTGAAATTTGCTACACGGCAGCAAATTGCAGATCCTGATGAATTGTAGGCTTCAGTGACTTCCAGATGAAGTAAGTCTCTCTATTTTCTGGGACTTCTCTGAAATTGATTCCTTCAATGCTGGAGATTTCTGTTTATTAAATTTAGCATTCTTCAACAAAATTATCTCCTTACTGGGATCATGGCCATTCAGCATTTTCTAGGTCAGTAACAACCAATGAACAAAGCTGAGAGAGGCTTATAAACGTTTTCATTTAACTGTATCAGAACCAGGTTTCCTAACTTAATTTTGCATAAGCTTTGGGATCCACTCCTATACTTAAAGTAGAAAGTTTCAGGATTTCTATAGTTCTCTTCATCTAATGGCCTTTAAGCAGAGCCATTTAAGATGGAAGATTTTCATCAGGAGAGATATGGTGTTTTGAAGGTTATTCCACATCACAAAAGCTACTGAAATAGGCCTCACAGGCACTGTATATCTCACAGAGTATCTAGCTTGTATGTATGTGTGTGTGTAAGTGTATATATATATATATAAACTTTTCTTTATTCTACTTGCACGTGGAATGAACAGGAAGTAGGATAGCCACACATCTTAAAAGAAAAAAAAAAAAGAAAAAAGGGAAGCCCCAGACAATCAACCAGAGTTTTTCTCCTTCAGCTGCTGCTTTTGCTATTCTTTCCTGAAGTCTCCCAGTTAATGCTGTGTGTATGAGATTTCTTTCTGAATATCATGAGGTTCATGATTTTGTCCCATGATTTTGGATCTACTTGCTCGGAACTATTATATTAATATACTACCCTGCATTTGGGTAAATACCAGGATCTCTAATGTATCTTTTGCAATAAATTCATTCCTAATAGACAAGCTACAATTCTTAGAAGATCTAGGAAACTTGAACAGTTGTTAATTATATGCAACTAGTCTCAGACTTCAGCAGTCTCTCTGCCTTCTGAAGCCATGGATAGTCATTGAGAAATGCCTGAGCTAGCAGGGTGAAATCAATGCAAATACATGCAGCAATGTGCATAAGTCATATATGATTAGTTCAACCCATCTGGTTTCTACAGCGATGCCAATGTGTCAAAAGGACACCAACATACGCTTTGGCCTTGATGAACGCTTCTCCTGAAGAATGATCTCCGTAAGCTTCCAGATGAACTTAATGTGAGCAGATTTTGAAGTAGGGGAACTTGTCTGTATTTCAAACGCGTGACTGATCTCTACAGTCTACAGAGTACCTTATTAATAGCATGGGTATCATTGGCCTGTCATTAGACGTTATCGAGACCAAGAACATACTCTATCATTCTTTTGTGGACCCATATGGTTGCCCAATATTCTCTCTCTGTTGGATTGTGCTAGGTTTTGGCATCTGAAAGCTATCCAGAACAATAAGCTACAGGTTTCCAATCATGTCCATGTAACTGAAGTAGCACCATACCACGACCATAGCTGCTGGCATCTGCTGAAACAGCTGTAGACTTAGGAACATCATAAAATGCCAGAACTGGAGATATAGTCAACAGAGTCTTTAAACTCTCAAACCCACAATCCTGTTCTTTATCCTGTTTCTTTTCAATGTCTGCTCTAAGCAGTGTATTAAAAAGGCTGTCCTTTTTAATAAGAGGTTAAGTATGAATTTGCTTCAGATTTTATCATGCTAATGAACCGTACCAGTTCTGATACATTTTTATATGGTGATATTTCAAATATGGTCAAACCGATAATCTGAATAATGTCATAATTTCAGCCTTGTCATGACGGCGTAATCCTTGTCTGAGTCTGTACCTGCATCTTGCAAGAATTTTGGAGTATTTGTTGATTGTGAATCATACCTTCCTGCTGAAAGGAACAGACCAAGGAAAGATCTCTTAAATCTACTTGTGTGGTACTTTCACCAAAACTGATACCAAAAAAGCAAGCCCAGAATCAATTCATTTCCAAGTTATGATTGTTGTTCTCTACCATTCTACAAATATTTCTTTTAAGCTGTGGAAAATACAACTTCAGGCAATATTTGGCATGAATAAATGTATACTACTTTGATAGGGTTAAACTACTTTTTTCCTGAATTTGGTAAATTTAATCAAACTAAGCTTACCTCCTCAGTGCACTATACAGAACCTAGTAAAAAGATTTACTTGTAGTGGTATTATTATGGGAAGAAAAATCACCAGAATGGGATCTTTGCCTTAATAACTAAAGCAAGTGTTGATTCAGTGTGTGACATGTCTCATTCCAGCTGAGGTTTTGACCACTATCCTGGGGTGCTTCAGACTTCTATTTTAAAACAAAGAAAATCAAAGACAAAAAAAAAAAAAGGAAAGGCATCAGGAATTCCTTTCAGATTGTTTCCACATTTCTTCTGGGCTACACTGTAAATTATTCCAAATTGCTCATTTCCCAGACCTGTCTCAACTTTTTTCTGCTTAAAGCCGAAGAGCCTGACTGCAACTCCCAGAACCAGCCTGATCCCTCATCACCAAAGCAAAATGGAAATTACAGGCACCTTCCTAAGGGAAGCCAGGACAAGGAAACCAAAACTGAGTTTGACAGATATCGGCTTCTTTACATTTCAGCTGCTTACCTGTCCTCAATTTCTTCCACTGGTGACTGCAGTTGCTAAACAGTAAAGGTAAAGAATAGCTGGTGAGCAAGCATTCCTTCATCTGTGTGGAAGTTTGGTCACCCTAGGGTCTCTGGTTTGTGTGCACATTGGGTCTGTCCCATTGCCCTGATAAGGGGTGCTCAAGCTTGCTTCCCCTTCCCTTCCCTTCCCTTCCCTTCCCTTCCCTTCCCTTCCCTTCCCTTCCCTTCCCTTCCCTTCCCTTCCCTTCCCTTCCCTTCCCTTCCCTTCCCTTCCCTTCCCTTCCCTTCCCTTCCCTTCCCTTCCCTTCCCTTCCCTTCCCTTCCCTTCCCTTCCCTTCCCTTCCCTTCCCTTCCCTTCCCTTCCCTTCCTTTTTCAATCTCTCATTTCACAGAAACTTTCATTTTTCAGTTACTCCACATTTTTTTTTTAAATTTACCTTGACTTTTAACTGTAAGACTTCTGTGAGGCTTATTTGTCAGTTCTGCTCAACCCTACGTATCAGGCACTCTCTGATGTGTTCGTTGTTGTTGGAATCAAAGCCGCAAGGCTCTTTCTATTCATTTTGAGCCCATCTAAAGACTTAAATCACATCAGAATGTGCTTATCAAACATATTAAGGGCAACGTCTTAACATCACCCTCCTTTAGAAAGACAAATTATTTATAAATATTTTCCACTTCACATTGGATAAATTGATGTGCTAATGTGCACATCACCATTCTTTTTGCTAAAGTGTACTTCACCACTCCTTGTGCTAAGTTTTCTGTAGCGCTAAGTTCACACATGCCATTTGGTTATATTCACATCTGGAAATCTGGACAGCATTAAATTTTATTACATTATTAATTTCTGATACAGTGTCAGAAAATGGTATAAAAATAGAGAAAGAGCTACTCCATTTCACAGATGTCACTTCTAGAGGCCAATGGTGATGCTGGGGACAATGTTCAGTGTGTCATAGTGGTCCTTCTTAAAAAAAAATATATCCTGTGGCTTACAGCTCTTCCCATAATCATACTCATACTTCTGACCTTGTGAAATAGGAAATAAAACTTGCTTCATTGTATTTGCAAAAGTTTCTCCATACTACCAAGTACTTATATTTCCCATGAGAACCAGAGTAACAGAGAATACAGAATTTTGGAGGGGAGGGAAATGCATGATACCTTCTCTTGTCTATTCTGTCTGTCGTTGAAATCACCATGATATTTTTATCAGAAACATGGAATCTGCCCCAGTTTATATGTCAACACATTGGTTAGAGCCTTTACCAGATTCTCAGTGTCAAGGTCATGGGAGTCTCAGCACAAACCTATCTGCCAAAAGCCTCACTCTCCCATATCAACCAGGAATACCCAGGAGTGGCCCTTCTGTTCTGGCCCAGCTCTCCCAGAAACAACCTTCAAAAACACACTCCAGTGCTAATCCACGCAGTGCAAGTGAGGGTTTTCAGCTCTGCTGTCCACAGTCAGATGAGATGGAGCTCACTACCATTGCCACCACTTCCCCACAGGAGATCCTGCTGCTTTTTAGGATTTACACCTTTATAAAGGGCACGAAATGACCACTGCCATCTCTGCTCTGCTGATACTGTTAGTTTTGTCAGGTTTCACTCTATTGATTTTGATAAAGCCAAAACGGTGTCCTCAGCTCATCCAGCAGTAATCCTGCTTTGCTGCCAAGATCCAGGCTAAAGCATCCAAGCAAAGTCAACCTGCCAGTAGTCAGATTTGTCCCACCCATAGCACGCATCGTGCAGTAGGGCCTGCAGTCTTTCAGAAATAGGGTGCTGATGACAATACGGGATCAATTGCACGTGTTGAAATATGACCTAATTACAAAAAAAAAAAGGCTTTGGAGAAAGTAACACTTATTAAATATAGATATAAAACTACAAGGTAAGTTCTCTGGAGTGGGTCTCATGCTTTCTCCCAGTAGAGGGAGTTTCCTCCATCATTTCCTCTACTCGTGGTGTGTAAATATGGGACTTAAAATTACAAGAGAGGAGAGAAGCTCTGTCACCTCTTTTATTTCTGTATGTATTAGCTTCCTACACAGGGTGGGTTTTTCTTCCAGACTAACTGAATGTGTTTGTCGGGAAACTGGTTTCGCTATTTGGATGTTATTATGCAACGCTGTAAGATTGGTATCTGTAGCAAAAATACCACAGATCATTTCAAAGGGTACTCACACTATCGAATATACTATTTCGAGTCGCATGCTTTTTTCTACCACTCAGCAGAATTGGCAAGCATAGTTTCTTTAAAAAGGAGTCAAGAATAGATCTGTTTTTGTGGCAACTGTGGTTCTTGGTAAGGAGGAAAATGAGGGGAAATGATTCACAGGTTTTCTGATAAGTACAGAGTGTTTATAATGGTACCATGTCATAAAGTGAATGATCACAGTACTTAACACTACAAATATTTTCTCAGATTCTCTGATGATTATCACAGTGCTGTGCTCTCACATAGTGCTTTTCACAAATGTACTTCACGTAAGATAAAAAGATGCAGTTAACAGGTGAGGAAAAGGAGCCACAGCGTGAACAAGAGCCACAACTCATGCACAACACCCCAAAAGTTGCCGACACAGGGTCACCCTAGGACCAGTACAGTGCTCTCAGCCCCAGGCGGGACAGTCTGACTCCCACCCCATCCCACCCAATGATTGTGACCTAAAGATAGCTCCCAAGGGAGAACCACGGTGGAGGAATCCCATTCTCTCAGTGGTGGACTTCAATAGTCACAATACACCAGCTTTTCTTCCCAATGAAAGAAAACCTCAGCAAAATTGCATATCTTTTGTAACTCCCAGCAAATCAGTCCTGCTCTGTGACACATGTGTGAGTTCATCATTGAAAGAAAAGGGCATCAACACAGAGCCATAAACCCACAGGGACTGCTGGCCGCTATGTCAAGGCACACTTTTCTTCAGACTGAGTCTGTCCTAGTGTAAAATGATCAAAATCAGGAAACCTCTCCAAACCTCTTCATAAGCTTAGAAACCACAGCATCACAGAAATGGTTTCTTTCCACGGTATTAATCAGTCAGCCTTAAAGAATTATAAAATAAACCTATTATTAATTGGTGTTGTGGTAAATTTTAGAGTAATGCTAATTGCTTAATATTAAAAGACAAGAAAAATACCGTGGTTCACATTGCTACGTTTTGTAATCATATTTTTTTCCAAGAAAAAAATACTATGTCATCTCTTTTTATCAATTTCCTTTTGAAGTTTTTATTAACCTGGGTCACAAAGGTCTATCATAGAGTTCTCCCTAGCTGATAGTACAAAAGCATATTGAATGTGGTCTGACACAAATACCAAAGCTTGTTACCATTAGAAGGCTCAGCTCTTTTAGCTGATAAAGCAAAACAGCAGTATTGCCTACAAGAGCTGTACTAGGCTTCTTTAATACACATATAACATGGCAGCACAGCATCCTACTACTTTTTTGACTTGTTCCCTAGTCTTTTGTTCTCAGAAACCCTACACAAGCATAGGGTGATAATCCAAGCCTGACATGCAAAATGTAAACTCCTTTCTACTTTCCCACATCAGCTTCCCCTGCTGCTTTTGATCAGACAGAAGTTGGCCTTGGAGTATTGGTGGCCTGTCTTTAATTTCTCCTGGCTAATTATGTTTTGCATATTACAGGGTCAGTATGGTACAAAGACAAACACAGAAGAGAACTTACAAAGACACACCCCGTACAAATCCTAGCTGTTGCTCTGCTCAGAGTCTGGCAGTTTCAAAAAGGCACCAATAAGGGACTTTGGCTGCTTGAGGACGTGCCTGCGCTATTTGTGGTCTGGTAGGTGCTTGTCACTTCTGACGTTTTCCAAGCAAGGTCCAGGCCAGTCTAACCTTGGCAGTCGGTGCATAACTTGTCACTTATTTTGGTGGCACCACATTTTATATTACTTTTAATCTGGGTTTCTCTGGCTTTTTCCTCTTGACTGCCTCTGGTTTCTTGATAATGCATCTCTTTCCTTGATGCGTTTTCTTCCCTGCAGTTTCATTTCATGGCACTGTTTTGAAACAGATGCTCTGGCTACTTGCACAGTCAGTCCTGCCAGCTTCATGATTCTTCCTTGCTGTTTTTGACTGTAACCCTCGATTTACTAAGGCCTAATTGTAAGAGATAATGGGAAAAAAAGACCAAGTAGACAAAACATGAAATGTAAGACTTTCAGCTTACATTTGCTACAGCATATTTGATTTTTCACTAACAAGGATTTCTGGTTCCATGCTTTTTATTTTGGATTTAATGAAAACATATTGTTTCTATAACTTAGTTGAAATAAAACGAGCTGTCTAGTAAGGTAGAACCGCTAGGAGGAGAATTTGAAAATAGTCTTTTGTTCCTCATCTGCCCCTTACTAAATTGTTTTACTTAGTTTGGTAATATAAGCATAGCTGCTTAAAGCTAGGTGCATAAGTCTGTATTTAAAAACACAAAAAGATTGCTTGTTTTATGTATAAAAATTATATATAATGTCAATATTATTTCAATGAGGACTCTATAGTTGGGATCTCTGAGCCCCCGGCTATTAATGAGGTATCTCAGCATGTTATAGATATCTAATTTTAGGCATTGAAAGTTGACATTTTCAAATCTTAATGTTAATTTTTAATTCACGTGAAAGTTTCCCATAAACACAACCAAAAACTAGGTAGTTATCAGTGGCATTTGTATATTTGGAAAGTCCTTGGATTTCAGCATTTGTAACACAACTATTTTTTCGTAAGATGCCAGTATATTTGGATGTAAAATGAGATATGGTTTCCTAGAAGTGTAGTGGATTAGCAAGCTTTTAGCAAAAAAACTACTCCCATTTCATATTTCTCCTTCTGTGAATTCACTCTGTGTTTTAAGGAGAAGAAATTAGCTCTCTAGACAACATTTCAGTCAGTGATTTCCAGGAAAACAGACTGCTATGCCAGAGAACATCTTTGCTCAATGTCTTTGCACCGGCCACTGGAATTTATGGTCCCTAATGTTAAAGACAGATTGTTGCGTGAAAGATCATTTATTGGTCATAAGGCCATTCAGTAGCCATAAGGCCATTACATACAGGCCGCTGAGCATGTTTCTGTCAATTTACTACAGAGAACGTGTACTTAACCTTGATGATTAGACATAATATTACTGAAATATAAGAGATAAAGATAAACCCGTGTATTAATTACCCTGGAATTACCTTTTTTGACAATATTTGTGCCAATACAGCAAAAGCAGAAGAATTAAAATGAGACAGACTTTCTTACTGGTAATGTCAAAGTTTAAGCCAGGAAGAAGGCACAAAGTGGTTGTGTTGGTTTTAACCTGTTAAGGTCCAAAAAATGTGATCTGAGTAATGTTGGGAGTGTTTGTTAAGACAAACTCATTGGCGTGTTGAAATAAAACCACAGATGACACCAAATTCACATATTATTCAGAGATGAACTTTTAAACTTACGCTTTCTGATAGGAAAATTCTTGTGAAATAAGAAAATAAATATAATTGTAAAATATCATTTGTAACCCTCAGCATGTCGAACTGTATATTTCATTAAGGTGGGTCAATTTTTCAGCAAGTCTGGAGAGATTTAAGACCATACTGTAAGGTTATGTGTGCTTTAATAATTCAAGTAAGATGGCTAGTTAAGATACATTGGATAGTTTTGACCTCAAACTAAGAAAATTCCTTTCTTTTTTTTTTTTCCCCCTGAGTTTTGGGTTTCATTCAAATTGAAACTCATGGCAAAACTCCAGGGTCTTTCTTTATGTTTTCTTGACCTTGGGACTGTTGTGTTAATATGTCATGTGGCAGAGCAGTCTAAATGAGTTAACCTCTCCAGACACCTAGAGCATTTCTTGATGACAGCCAGTTGGGAGAAAGAACATTGCCACCCATCCATGCCAAAGAGAAATTAGAGGAGCCCTTTTTCACAGTGACCAATGCCTTGGGCGGGCTACATTGGATTTAGGAATGCTGTATCTTTGCACAAAATAGGACTCCAACAAATGGGAGAATCCAGGCTGAAAAGGACAAATCTGGATGCATGAAAAACAAATGAAAAGTTTACACAAAGGCTTGGTGAGTGTAATTGCAGTGTTTTGCTAAACTTTGCTGTAAAACACATATTCCCCTGAGAAGGAAGAGACTCAACAGTCTATTGGTGGGTGCAGACTGCAGAATCCACAACTGCATCTGAGTCACCCAAAAAGACCACCATGGCCTTACATTTCAGATGGCTTGTTCAGGGACAGGTTTGCAAGCCAAACAGAGAAAGTGCAAGCAAGCCTGGATGGTGGTGAATGCTTTACTATGAACAGGTCACAGTTTGCCATGTTATTTATGCCATTGCAAATCATCACAAATTTAAATGGGCTATATTTTAGTCTGAAATCTCAAACAGTAGAAAATGTCAGGTTCGGTTATGTGTTCTCAGATTTGAGGTGTAATGGCCTTTTATACCCACGGACACGACATTTTTGATAGAGGCTGTAAAACACGTACAACATGAAATACGAGAAAAGAAAATGTAAATGTCACACAATTGTACTCTGCATTCTTACTGAAATTTCAGCTTAGAACAGCTACAATCAAACATCTAAAGTTTTCTTTGGAGTCTCACAAAGGGTTAAGGCAGCTTGTTTGGCATTAGATATTTGTATAATGAGCTTTTACTGAAGTAATTAAAATTTGTTTATAATTAATACAGATGAATTGGTTTCTGCACAATAATAGTTAGGAGATTAACAAAGGCCACATTTTGGCAACAGGACTACGTTCTTTTCCAAGTGCTGTGGGACTTTATCCAATGAATGTCTGTCCAATCCGGCTGATTCTTCAGAGATGCCATATGGCACTGCTATGCATTACAATTTTTTTTTTCTAAAAGGCAGCCATATGACATAACTGATCTTCAAAACGTTGTCAGAAGGCATTACCTAGGTAGGCTGCGAGCTGCTTTCCAAAAACTTAGCAAGCACAGGGGCTATTAATTATGAGCAAAAGAAATGTGCACACACACGCTGGAAAGTTGGCATCCTTTCCTCTCTAGTCATAGCTGAGCATCTCTTAAACTGCTTGAGCTAGGAAAGTGAAGAGGGTTGTTTTAACTTTACACATCTTCCTCTGAAACATTAATGCAGCAATTTCACAATCAAGTTATCTCAGAAGTGTCAGCACATCTGACCCCCAGTGCCCATGAATAGCTTATTTTACCAGCAGCATGTGTTCTTATACTAACTCCACTGCTTTCACTAGCACATTTGCTTAGATCAAAAGTTTGTTGCCTTTCCACACCCTCACATATGTCTTCTTAAGTCAAGATGGTACAAACCATCCTTGAAGCCAGCTATATTATTTGTTTCATAGATATGTTTGCCTGTTACTTGTTATATAATTTGCTTTTATGGAAAAGGAACTAAAGGAACTAAAGGCCTCTGTGTGTGCTGTAGTTGGCCATTATGAATAACACCTGAAGACTTTGATTTTACTCCTTCTCGCAACACATGAACTGCAGTATCATCATGGGTGATTTATGTTCTTTTCTATTCTCTTTATTAGCAATAGGCATAGCCATGTTCATTCTCCTCTGTAAAACTCCCAAGCACTTCAGCTCACACTGATAGTGATCTAGCAAAGTGACTTTCCAGAAACCTGCCCCATGGACCTCTGTGGTCATGCTCAGGTCAGAAAATTTCTGCGAAACTGGGGGTATGCTATGGGTTTGTCTGCAGTGTTACCTTATTGTGGCACTTATTTTCGAATAGTTCTTCCAATCTGTTTTCCCATGTAGACGAGCTTTTTTCCTAAAGAGGAAATAATTTTCCATGCCTTTACTTGGGCGTTGAAATAGCATATAAGCCTCTCTTATCCATCTGTGCAGTCCCCCTCTTCCTGATCATTAAGGCATTTGGACATGTCTGCAGTTAAATTTGCTGTGTGCTTTTTTTGGTATTTCTTTAAAATGTGAAATGATCTGTAACAAATACTGACTGCTCTGAGTGGACACACTGTACCACTATTGTCCACACTGCCATATGACTTCTGCTTTGGATTGTGATATCTTGGTGGAAGTACTCTGAATTTCATATGGATCCCACAGTACTTTGCTCAGCTGATGTGTTGTAGTTCATCCTATTTTCCACTGTAGGAAACAAATAACAGATAGAAAAACTTGAAGTTAAATCAAATTATTATTGTTGTTTTTCTCTTATACTGTTCTTCAGGTATTATCTAGCCACACAGACTGGTATGTTATTCTTCTGGTGATTAGTAAAAAAATAGGCTTCTGCAAGGACATAAAAAAGTAATAAAAGGGATCGTAGAGCTTAGGCATGTTCTCAAAAAGTGGAAGCTAATGTTGAAATTGTCCCCCTTGAACTTCTTTTTAGGTGGCTTCATATTTTGCACGTCAGTCAACGGCAAAGGAGTGCTGTGATTGCTGTTGCACATCTGGTGACAGAAGCACTGACTGCTGAAATGTGTCCTTCTAACAGGTTCCTGGAGCAGTGGATGTCTCTCACATGAGAACAATCTGTGTTGCTACAGCTAAATGAAAGGTTGATATTTCTCATAGCTCAGTATGTAGATAAGGAGTTCAATGATGGCAAAAGAACTTGTGACACTGGCATAAATGATTTAGCAAGATGATGCTGGATCAAAGGACAGGATACCACACAGAAGGCTTTTAATACTGTTCCATGATTTGGCTTCCTAAAATATTCAGTAGCAATGCATGCGACATCTTTTCCCTCTTTTTGCTCCTCACACTGCACATGTGAATTCACAAACAGAAAGTGTTTTTTCTTCACGGTGTTTGAAAGCCAGGCTCATGACTGCTTGGAGACCCGAACATATTTATAGGCACTGCTCTGAAGTTCATCACATTTAATTTACTGGACGTTTGCTGCAATGGGAAATGGAAATTTTGACCCCCCTGGTCTATATGAGTGAGCGTTGCTCTTCACTCAGCCTCTTTGGAAGATGCAGCTTCCCTAGAGAAGATATTCCTGGCTACCTCAATGGGACAACCAAACTCTTTCGCTCCCCCTGAAGGTCTGTGGGGGGGGAATGATGCAAAAAGACTGACTTTCTACCTTCAATTTGCTAGCCTGAGAGTAGATGACTGCCTAAGCCTGTTAGTACTTAGAAACCTGGAGTCAGGCATTTACCATGTTTCCGGTTGGAAGCTGGTGACATCTGTGAGCAGTACGTGTTTTCATGTTTTTCTCATGATTGCAGCACATTACAATAAGGTGTAATTGCTGTGAGGCATGCACCTATTAATGCATCTTAAGCAGTTTTTAGTGTGATGTAACATGTGAGCTTTTGAAGAGCGCATGTTTGGACTTTAATGTGGTGCAGTGAAAGCAGTGGGGTTAATAGAAAGGCTCATGAATAAGAGCAGAGTAGGTGAATATTTCTGTTGACCAATGAATATTCGATAAATAATGAATACGCACATTTCTAACTTTATCGGCAGTTAGTTAAAAAAGTATCAAATACACACAATAGTTTGGGTAGTTATAAAGTATAAAAAGAAGTGTTTTGTTGTTAAAAACTTGCATATCTTGTCTGTATCGTGGCTACTGCTAAAAGAGTCTTGTCTTTTGATAGCATTAGAATTGAGGGGAATTTGCTATGTCTAGAACTTTATTTATTATTTTGTGACACAATCTCCTCACAAAGGGATTTCTTTAGGGCTGATGCAGTGAATGATGTGTTCAAGAACGCATATGCTTCAGAGACAAAAGCCTGAAGGCGACGTGCAGAGACAGCAGAGCCAGAGAGAGCCCACAGCTGCCATGTTCTTGAGAACGTGTAGTCGTCCATCTCATCCGTTTTGCCTGGGAGAATGGACCGCTTTTCTGTGCTATCTCTTTTGATTCTTGTCCTGCTTCATGAGCCTTGGTTAAGCGTTTTTCTGAACCAGGATACATCATGGATTTCAAACTGGGAGTTGTTATAACACAGAAAAATATTGACTGTAACAGCTGTTTCATAAGTGTTAAAAGTTTACCATGAAAGCATAAATTAAGGCAGATTTATGAATATGTTATTTTTAACATCTCTGGTATAAAAACACATTTAGAATATAGGCAGTAAAACTCCTTATGAAAAGTAGTTACTTGACATGTAGAAGACACACTCTCCAAAGTTTAAGAACTTGTTATTTTTCACAATACAAAAAAAGCAATTAGAATACATTATGAACTAATGTCAAACTATATCCTTGAGCTGAAGAGATGCTGATTTATAGAAATTTTAAATATATCTTGAACTGATAAACTTTTTCCATTTATACAGTTGAAATACATTTAAAACAACCAAGCCAAATCATTCTTAACTCCAAAAAAATCTTTTCTTTTCTTTTTTTTTCTTTCTGGTGCCAAGTTTCATCTTGAAGGGAACATTTATAGTTGATGTAAAACGCCGTAAAAGAGGATTTATAATGGAAAGCTCTCCCCTTACTATAACAGCATTAGCGGGTGCCAGCCTCTAACAAAAGTCCGTACTCTGCCATGATGTACTGAAAGCAATGTGAATAGAATGCCATTATTTGAAGTGAGAGGAAATGAAATTCAATTCATCCACCTTAATAGAATAGTCTTATACTTAAGAGATAATGTCAGTAGTATAGGAAATTGTCACAGGAAAATTAACTGCTGCTGCTGCTACATGAACACCAGGGCAAGACTGAGGTACTTAAAATAAATTTGGGGCTAAGCTGGCAGTTCCTTTTGAAACGGGAAATCCTGATCCTGTGACAATGTTCTGCTATAAAGACATCTTGTTTATCCTGAAGTGCGGCAGAACCACAGGACCAGGGGTGCTTCCTTTGGGGGCAATGGTAGCTTGTAAGGTCCCCATCTCCCCCTCCAATTCCAGCTGTTTTCTCTTTCTCAAGCTGTGGTGTTCTCTCCTTTCTTGGCAGTCGGCTGGTGGAGATCAGTCTGGGTTAAAAAGTGCCTCTGTCCCAAATGTAGTGGGTTTTTTAAGAGAAATAATTTTTCTGTTGTCAATTTCCAGGTCTGGTTCCTTACACGGCTTCACAAACTACTATGTTGACACAACTGTCGAGGCAGCTCAGTGTGGGATGGCGAAATGAGACAAGCAGGGACACGAAAACCTTCAGCCATTAGCACTGCCTCCGAAGCCAGCAGTGACAAAGTGACAGCCCCACTGACAGATGCAGACAGGATCACCTCGCCTGGTAGTGGCTGTCGTGGCAGTGATGCTTTCTGCAGTTGCTGACCTCCTGTTTCTGTTTGCACGTGAGTACTCTGAAAGGCAGTGCTGGAAGAAGTCCAAGATGTGTTCCCTCTGCTCCTCTTTGTACAAGAGCCGAGCACTGAAGCCAGGTGCAAAACTTTTCAGCCAGGTGTTGAATTCTGTCTTGGGACATTTAATCAAAGTCTGAATAGCAAGTGGGATTTGGGGGTGTACGAGCGGTGTTGGTGTGATTTCAGTTCTGCCACTGGTTGCCACTGTGCCTTCCCGGCAGAGAATGGAGGAAGATGCTCCAGGCACTGATCCACGCAGTGGAGGGGGCAGAGGTTTTCCATTCAGGCTTTCCCTGCATTTACTCCACTGCCTTGCTCCTCGCAACAGTGTTTTGAGCTTTATGGATACTGGCCAAAGAGGGGAACAAAGCCCTTTCACCTTGGTACTTCATGTATTTCATGTACTATTTGTAAGCCACCGGGTTGTTGCTGGTGGTGTGTTCTCTCATTATTCAAACCCCTTTTGCATTACTACATTCGTTAACACAGGACTGATTCTTTTCCAGGGCACGGAATGGTGAATAATTCCCCTGAAATGAATGAGTCTCAACATGTGTAAGAGTGGCAAAATTCAGCCGATGATTATTAACCTGAGTGAAGCCAGTTTTATACCATAGATTCCATTTATTTTAAGGCCAGAAAGGACTATCATGATAATCTAATCCAGTTTCTTGCATTACATAGGTTGCAGAATTTCACTAAATGGTTGCTGCATATAGTTCAATAACTTGTAATTGAGCCAGACTACATTATTTCTCTTAAGATACGCAGACCAGGTTCCAGTGGTGGAGACTTACCGCATACCTGAGAGATTTCTGCCAATATTCAGTTAAACTCAAGGAAAATTAAACTCCAGCAAAATGATAATTACTAACATGACATATAGATATTCCTGAGATTGTTACCTTAAACATTCTGAGCTCTAACAAAAATGACTTCTTTCTGTAATAACAAAAAGTTTGAGCATGAATGAGAGATATTACGGGGAAAAATTTATTAGCTTATACTAACCCGACATTAGTTGAATATAAAATGCGCCAATGTGTTTTCACCTGACATGTTGTTAAAAACTAATTGAAAGTTTGTTTATGTTTAGCTACTAATGAACAAAAAGTTTTATGTCTTGGTAACCGCAGCAATTCCCAAAAAACTGCAAATAACCTGTTGTTATCCGTGATACCTGGCACTGCTCTCAAATATTCCTTTCAGACAGCAGAAGCAGCAAAGTCTCATTTAAATCAACGACAACATGAAGAAGTGTGTTGGAGTTTGTGTTTTTGCAGGGTGTTTCTGGGTGCACTTGCAAGAGCAAAACCCTAAATTCCTCCAAATCACTTTTGTTTGAGAAGGGAGTGTGCCGGAGCAGAGAGGACAAGGTCTTGCTTCCCGTTGAGCACAAGGATGCAGCTTTGCAGAGCTGGGCTGCTGCCTTCCAGTTTCCCCCCTCCAGAGATCTTTTCCTAGAAAGCTGCTTTAAGAGGGTTTGCAAAAGCCCTCATTCCCTCCAAGGAAGTTACTCGGAAGCTACTAGACCAGATGGGCTACAACACCTTTCTTTTAGGATGTTGCTCTAGTAAGTAAAACAATAAGAATTAGACAAAATAGCCCTGATTCTCCTTTCCCCAGATATTGTTTTACATGAGCCTATTTCTGCTGCCATAATCAAAAACCAGCATCAGTACAAAAAGAATTAAGCCTCAAATTCTAAGCAGCTGAGATTAAAATGTAAATAAAAAATATGTCAGCAAATAAAAAATATGGCAGTAATAACATCACAGAATATGAGAGATTGATATTTAAATTTCGTGGCACAGCCCCTTGACCTCCACCCCCCCACACAATTTTTAATGCAGTGGCAGCATATCAGATAAAAGAGTGTTGAGTCACATAATTTTGTATAATAATATTTAATTTTAAGTTGTCTGGGCAATAAAACATGCAACATCTTTGTTAGTGTGCAGGTCATTCAAGGAAAATGTATGGAAAAGTAATTCCCCTTCTGTGCAAGGAACAGGTGACCAGACTAGGACTCTTTGGCTGGGGAAAAAAAAAAAAAAAATTACTAGAGGGAAATGTGATGCACATCTCCAAAATTTTGAGGGGTATATTGTGAAGGAGAATAATAGGGGCATCACAGGAAACAGCAGGTTCAAAGCAGACAAATTAACGTGGTCTTTCCTAAAATTGGTGCCTAATTTGTAGAAATCCAGATCACAGAAAGAATGTGAAAAGTTCACGTGCATCCATGCATTAAAAAGTGGTTAAAAGGCAGACAACTTATGACAGACAACCAGATAAGGCTATTAAATTGGCCTACTGTACCTGCATCTCAATTTCTTGGAGGTACAGATTTCTAGAGGATAGAGAATATTCTAAGAATATATTGCTTCATTTGCAGTGTTTTGGTTTTAGATTTGTGGGTTTTTTTCCTTCTTCAGGCAACTCTTGGTGCTTAGCTTATTCTCAGGGACTGACTACTGGGTAAGACGGACTTTTGTTCTGAACTGATAAAACTATTGTCATTTTCTTTATTCAGACCTGAATTGCTCCACTTGGTCCGAAATTATAAAGAACATAAAACTAGTAGCATTTAAATGCTCTGTCTCTTTAGATTGCACAGAGCTCACTATTACTGTTGATGCATTTTTTGGGTGTATGGTTCAGTCTCCGTCTACCCTTTCAGAACCACTATCAAAGTGAGAATTGCCATAAATATATCACCATATGTAAAACAATTGGCCCCCAATCAGTTGTCAAAAGACTTGAAATTACGGATAGATCATATCTTCCTTTGTCTGAGAAAGCTCCTAGATATGTGATTCAGAGACAGGCAATTACTAGTCTAACAGGACAAGAACAGTTACAAAGTTAATTACCTGTGATTATCTTACAAAAGGTGGTGATTATATAGCTGAACGACAAAAGAAGAGTGTTCACGAAGACAAAAACACACGGTACCATAAACTGATAAAAACAGGGCCACCCATTGTTAAATTAGAAATAGCCCACTTTAGTTTATGTTTCTGTTACAATAACACCTTCCCCATTCTGCTAAACCTCCTTGCTTTTTCTGAAAGGAAACACTAACCTCATGAAAGAGCTGCCACTCTTCCCTTCCTTAAAGGACTTTAAAGTTTCACTGTGAATTTTAAGGGCTGTTAAAGTAACAACCAACACGGGCTACAGCGAGGAAAGAGGCAGGCGCTACCGTGCAATCTCCTCCCCCAGCTTGTCTGCACATTCACCTTAATCTTCTTGACCTTATCATACTTACTTGACCCATCCTTTAGCCGGCTAAATAATGAAAATAATCAATTCCGTGAATCCTAGCTGCTGAGCAGCAATTCTAAATTCCCTTCGCAGTCTTAGCCCTGCAACATGTGTGGTGCCAGTAGTTTCTGAAGAATTTGCTTCCCCCCTCAAAACCCCCAATGATCATGGAACCACACTCATGGGAGTAGATTCCCTGATAAAATCTGTCTATAGGAAATTTGGTCTTATGCGAGCCCACTCTTTCTTAGACAAAACTCCCTTTGAAGTTTCACAAACATTTTGCCTTCTGTGAGATTTTTGCTTCAGTCCAGGAATCGGTTTTCTTCTTATCTCAACATTTAGTTAGCATTTTGGTAATCATAGGTTCATGTGTTGGAGGTGTTAGCTGGTTGCCTAATGGAAAAACAAAATTCATAAACATCTAGATGAGTCAGAATGTGCACACACTGTGTTAGCACTCCTTTGGGTTTCCTTAACACTTGTGTGAACAAAGGTTTTATTATACAAATATTAATAGGATTCCAGATTCATGTCTGTAATTTGATGGTCTTCAACGTGTCCTTGGGACTTCCCAGAAAGACACCGCTGATGTAATTAGGAAGAGCAGTGGAGGCTGCATTCCTCCCATTCAAGTACACTTCCATTAATGCATTTAAATGTGACCAACATGTAAAAGTGACTCTCTTGAACCAGAGATCTGAAAATATTCCAGCCAATCTGCGCACAGGGAATTATATAAGGCAATATAATTAGGCCACACCATTCAAGGCAGAACTGCATTAAGTACACTGGCTGCAGCCACGTTTGAAAGATTGTGATAGGAAAAAAATAATTTAAAATACAACTGCAGCTCTAAAATAAGTCTCAGAACTTTAGAGTTTTCTATCAATATGAGTAACTACTCAGCATGGAGATAAATGAAGGATCCTCTTGCTTCTGGCTCAGTTTCCACAGCACAGACAGATCTCTCTTGAAGGTGGTGGCTGCATTACCCCACAGTGAAGACAGTGAACTACAAAGCTCCCAAGCCTATATGCAAATACTCTATAATAGTTTCTCCAATCTATCTGGTTGCCCCTCTCTGCCACGCTCTCATGCTTGATACATCCACAGATGACGAGCTAAACAAATTCTCAGGAAAACTGAGGGTTGCTAACTAAATTAGTAGCTTCTGACCCAGCACCTCTTGAAAGGCAGCACTTGGGAGATGGGACACACCTGATGCGTGGGGAAGGAACCATCACACTCTGCTCCTCTGCTCTTCCACTGAGCACCATGGCTGGCCTCTGCCCGGCGTACCACCTTCCCCGCTGGAAACCGAAGGGATGCAATGAGAATCTTCATGAGCGAGCCAGGGAAACGAGCAGGCTGAGCCAATGCTGACGCCAGCCCTACTGCACTCTTCTCCTGCTGATTTCAGTGGGTGTTGGATATGCACGTCTTTGAAGGGCAAATTTACCTCCAGCTTAATAAGCATGATAACTCATAGATTTGCTGGGAGCAGGAGCAGAAGCCCTCCTGCATCTGTTAGCACATTATTAGCACAGCTTGTTATGGGGCCTCACGTGATGCAGCCCTGGTCGCAGGACGCAATTATGGATGAATTCCTGCTCTGCCTCCCCCACTGACTCAGCAGCACAGCTGGAGCCAGCCATAGTCACATTGCAGGAGGTGAAAGGTACTCTGAATTATAGATTGCCTTTGACCTTTTTTGGTTTAAATTAAGGATAACATCCAGGAAAGTGCCTCCAGCCAGGACAATGCTTAAACATATGCTTAACTTCCAGTGGGGGCTGGTGCTCATCAATGGAGATGAAACGCTTGCTCACAGTACAGTGTGTGCAGAGATGCTACACCAGTTAAGATTAAATACCTTTCTGAAGAGGAGCGTAAATGGTGGTTTCCTATAAAAATAGTAACCAGCATAGCTCTTGAAATCCAGAAACACCCTCGAACCTATGAAAATATTCACTTGAAATTCAGAGCAGATGTTGAATTTCAGCCATAGCTTATAAATACATTAAAGGGGAGTACTATGAAAATTACACATCTTCTAAAAGATAAAAGAAGTATAGGCTTTTAACAAAAAGAATCAAAACTCGATGTGAGTATGCCATCACACAGGGATATTTATCTGAACAGATAAACTCCCTTACAAACCTACTAAGAAAGAATTAAGGTCAACTTGGCCTCTTTTCCTCAGAGTGTTTTCTATGATAACTTTGTAAGTGCTCTTAATATATAACAAATAATCTCAGGGCAAAGATCTGTTTGAAGGAGATATGATTGATGACCTATCATCCCTAATTCACTGTTTATACTCGTAGTGAGCCTATTGGGAAAATACCTCATTCATCAGGGTATTAGTGAATTCAACCAACGTATGGCACCTTCATTTTAACAAACTAAAGGAGAAAAGCTAAATGGGGGAAAATTGACAACCATCTCTGATTCTATGATAATGCAATTAGGCTGCTCCTCTCCAGAGCTTTTGCTAATTCACAAAACAGCTTCAGTCGGCAGGTCATAAATATATGATCATTTTTCACACTTTGAAAAGTAATGATGCCTTGACATGAATCAATAAATCTTGGTGAAGTCATTTATACATTTGTGTTGTGCATACAAATCAGTTTGAAAACAATTGTATATTAATTTTGACTTTTATGTAGTCTCTGTTTACAAAAAAAAAAACCCTTGAATTTTGCAGAGGCTTCTGCGTTCTTTGTGTACCCCAAACTCAAACTGAAATCACTTCCCATTTTGAGGACCGAGCAATCTTAGACCAGACCTTACGGCTCTTAATATTTTTTCTGTCTGATGGAGACATAAAAGGGAGGAAGGGTGAGAGGGAAATGAGAGAAAATAGCTTTTCCTCTTTTTTCCTACTCGCATGTCTTTGAACTTCCTTCTGAAAATATGTTTCCCAGCAAATATTGACACTCCCATTGTTAGTTTATGCAAGTTCCCACTCTGTACCTTCAGTCCTTTTGTCCTAAGGACAGGTGTTAGGCTTGCCATGATGCGCTCTAATGTTGCTATGAGGAAAAAAAGGGGAGAAAGAGTACAAGAAGAAAGGTTATCAGAGCATCAAAACTTGCCCTTTGATCTTAGGAGGTATGCGAGCAGAGCAGAACAACACCCGGTGGCTGCACAAAAACTGAACCTTGCCGCGGGTCTCATTTAGTAGAAATTTTACATCCTTATGATCTTTTTAATGCAAAGTCTGTCTTCCTATAGGAAGACCTTAAACTTCGGGTTTAAGGTAAATATGATAAAACCCTGAATATGTGTGTATGCTGACATGAACAATGCACATCACTGTTCCGTGATGCCTCCTAAGTTTTGTGGTTAATAACTGAATAAACCCCAAATACTTCCTTATGTCATGAGTATGATAGAATTTTACCTGAGGCAGACCTATGCAAAGATAACCAATAAAACTGAAATGCTAGCCACCGATTCAGTGATAAAACTGCTTTGTACAACTTAGCAAAACATAAATCACGCTGTACAATCTCTCTGTACATCCAAGAGCGTAAAAATTCACAAATAAGTTCTACAGTACACAAAGGAATGATCATGAATGATCCACAGTAAATGTAAGGATGTGCAGGCTGATAAATACCTCAGGTAGCTGTTGATGTTTGCCTTGTTATTAAAATATCTGCATGTTGCCAATTTGCAGCAGTTATCCTGCATGGAATAGAAGGTTTTACTTTTTATACCTGAGATGCTTGACAATTTTACAGCACACAAGGAGAAATGACACCAAATCACAAGTGTACCTGCTGTGCTGTCATTTTCATTAGGATATCTCTTTTGTTTAGTTTATTCACTGCTGCTTGTTCTTTAAGAAACTGATTTTCTAATGGGGATGGACAAAAACCCACGTGCATCAAGGAGCTGAGAAGAAAAACATGTTTTTAAGTTGAGAACAAAACCAAAATGGCACACAACTCCAGTTAAGTCACTTTGAATTGCTGATTAAAATAAATATTGTACTGAAAATTGTTTTTGTAGTCTCTATGTGTTCTGCCCTGTCTTCATTATTTGATCTCTGTTACGATAAGTAGCCAGCTTGTGATACACTGTGCAACTAAGCCAAATGCATACAGTACACAGCTGAAAATTTAACAATGCCTTAAAGTGCAAGCTCCCATGTTTATGTAATTTTTATTTCACAGACTTAAGTAATAAAGTAAGAATATTTTAAACAAAGACAGGATGTATTCTTTAATAGACATTAAATACGGCATTATGAAATGGTAGTTCAGTAGTAATTTTAAACAGTGTTAGTTTTCAATCATGTATTCTATAATATGTATTTTAATAAAATACTGAGGACTGGATCTCAAGCTGATAGCAATTAATCTGGCTTTGCTTGAATTAGAGGGAATTCATCACGTGTTCTAAGTGTACGTGATTTTGTGAATTAGTGCCAGGTGAGAATCCAGTCCATTGTGTCTCCCCCTGATGTTCGACGCTCAGCACCATGATTTTTGGATTTCAAGCAAGCAAGAAAAAGTGCCTCAATAATTGTGTCACTGGCCTACTAACCAGAATCATCTGTAACAGACCCCTCCAGCACCTATAACTGCATCGTCTTCTGTCAACTTACCATGGTTTCCAGCCCTGCTGAAGGTGTGGTATGCATTGTGTGAAGGTTCTTACAAGGAAAATATTTGGATTAATGATATAATTTAGTGGCAATTTAGTGACAGTAGGTCTCAGTAGAGTGACAATGGGATTGAAAAAGTAAACCTGTGGGATATACTTGATTGTGGCTGTTGGGCCGGCAGCAGGGAAGCTGCAGGGGTCACACTGATTGGCATTGTCACTTTCCCCATTCATCAAGCAAGGCCAGACTTCCCAAATCATTTACCAGATGGGGCAGCTCGTCAGTTTAAACACCTGATATGAAGCCATCCGTCATCTGATAACATGATCGTTGGGCTGCAGCTGGCTCCGTGCTCTGCAGCCTGAGTGCACATGTGATGGACTGGAGCCAGGGAAGCAGGCTTAGCAGTGCTGCACTCCCCTGATAGGATTTGCAGCCCTCCACTGGACCATGGAACAGGTGGAGATGGAGAGAGAATGAAAAAATTACCATGTGTTGCAGGGATTAGAGAGCACACACTTACCACTCCACTTGAATACCAATCAAAGGACAACCTTGAGCAAGACAAATTTAAGGCCATCCATGATGTAATATGGAGAATATAGCTTCTTGCATATGCTAATGCTAATATATCTTTGGTTTCCCACAGAGTTTTGGACCAATACTTGGCAATACTGTAATGTGCTTTTCATTTTCTATTGTGGAAGAGAGAGCAAGTATTTAGAAATATGGTCGCTTTCACCTCCCGCCCCCCGCCACCTTTTCAAAGGACATCTTATAGCAGGTTATCTCTTACCAAAAAAAAAAAGCATACTTCTAGGAACTGATCAGAAATCCTGTTAGTTTTGCCCAGCAAGACAAAAGCCTGCCAGGATGGAGAAGATATACCATGAATTCAAAATGTGATGATTCTTACTGAAAACCAGTCCCACACCCAGATTCCCCAAGTTATTGAAACGCTCAGATCTTCCTGATTTCAAAGGAGTCAGATGACTGAATAGCTCTGAGAATCTGTCTTTTAGTGGGTCCTCTGGAGCCATACTTCAAGTCCTTTCTCAGTCAGCAGATACTATAGCTTTGATATCAAATAAATCCCTCCTGGGAAAACCGCTATGGAGGAGATACTGTGCTGCAGTGTTAACAGGTGTATTAAATTGCTTCAATGTACATAGGTACCTTCCGGAAAGTGAGATGGTTTTCTGACCCACAATACAATTCACAAGCCTTCCTGGGGGTTTCAATATGACAGTTGCTTTGCAGAAGTGTGCATCAGTTAATCTCATAGGCTGGGCAGTGACTGGCTTGAGAGCAGGCCTAAAGAAAAGGGCTTGGGGGTACTGGTGGACGAGAAGCTCAACATGAGCCGTCAGAGTGGACTTGCAGCCCAGAAATCAATTGTCTCCTGGGCTGCATCACGAGGTGCGTGGCCAGCAGGTCGAGGCAGGTGATTCTCCCCCTCTACTCCACTCTCGTGAGACCCCACCTGGAGTACTGCGTCCAGTTCTGGAGCCCACAGCACAAGAGAGATATGGACATGCTGGAGCATGTCCAGAGAAGAGCCACGAGGATGATTAGAGGGTTGGAGCACCTCTCCTGTGAAGACAGACTGAGACAGTTCATAGAATCAAAGAATCATAGAATGTTAGGGATTGGAAGGGACCTCGAAAGATCATCAAGTCCAATCCCCCTGCCAGAGCAGGAATGCCTAGATTATGCTACACAGGAACGTGTCCAGGCAGGTCTTGAATGTCTCCAGAGAAGGAGACTCCACAACCTCTCTGGGCAGCTGTTCCAGTGTTCCGTCACCCTCACTGAAAAGAAGTTTCTTCTCGAGTTTAAGCGGAACCTCTTATGTTCCAGTTTCAGCCCATTACCCCTTGTCCTATCAGTGGTTGTCACCGAGAAGAGCCTGGCTCCATCCTCGTGACACTCACCCTTGATATATTTGTAAACATTAATGAGGTCACCCCTCAGTCTCCTCTTCTCCAAACTAAAGAGCCCCAGCTCCCTCAGTCTTTCCTCAAAAGGGAGATGCTCCACTCCCTTAATCATCCTAGTTGCCCTGTGCTGGACTCTCTCCAGCAGTTCCCTGTCTTTCTTGAACTGAGGGGCCCAGAACTGGACACAGTATTCCAGATGGGGTCTCACCAGGGCAGAGTAGAGGGGAAGGAGAACCTCTCTCGACCTACTAACCACCACCCTCCTAATACACCCCAGGATGCCATTGGCCTTCCTGGCCACAAGGGCACACTGCTGGCTCATGGTCATCCTGCTGTCCACCAAGACTCCCAGGTCCCTTTCCCCTACACTACTCTCTAATAAGTCATTCCCCAACTTATACTGGAACCTGGGGTTATTCCTACCCAGATGCAAGACTCTACATTTACCCTTGTTATATTTCATTAAATTTTTCCCCGCCCAACCCTCCAACCTGTCCAGGTCTCGCTGAATGGCAGCACAGCCTTCTGGTGTGTCAGCCACTCCTCCCAGCTTGGTGTCATCAGCAAAATTGCTGATAGTACTCTCTAGTCCCTTATCCAAGTCATCGATGATTATATTGAATAATACTGGTCCCAGTACCGACCCTTGAGGGACTCCACTGGATACAGGCCTCCAACCAGACTCCGCCCCATTGACCACAACTCTTTGGCTTCTTCCCCTTAGCCAGTTCACAGTCCACCTCACTACCCGAGAGTCTAGACCACACTTCTGCAGTTTAGCAGCAAGGATGCTGTGGGAGACTGTGTCAAATGCTTTACTGAAGTCAAGGTAGACCACATTCACCGCTCTGCCATCATCTATCCACCTTGTTATATCCTCATAAAAGGCTATGAGGTTAGTCAAGCACGACTTCCCTTTGGTGAAGCCATGTTGACTGTCTCTAATGACCCTCTTATCCCTGATATGCCTTGAGATGGCACCAAGGATAAGTCGTTCCATCACTTTCCCAGGGATGGAGGTGAGGCTGACCGGTCTATAGTTTCCCGGGTCCTCCTTCTTGCCCTTTTTGAAGACTGGAGTGACATTTGCTTCCCTCCAGTCCTCAGGCACCTCTCTCGTCTCCCAAGACTTGGCAAAGATGATGGAGAGTGGTCTAGCAATGACATCAGCCAGCTCCCTCAGCACCCGTGGATGCATCCCATCTGGACCCATGGATTTATGGATGTCCAGATTGCTTAACTGGTCCCTAACTCAGTCCTCATCAACTAAAGCAAACTCTTCCACCGCCCTGACTTCCTCTGGGGCCTCAGGGGAACGGGGCTCCTCAGGACAGCCTCCAGCAGAGTAGACAGAGGCAAAGAAGGCATTCAGTAACTCTGTATCATCTGTCACCAAGGCACCCACCTCATTCATCAGTGGGCCTACATTGCCTCTGGTGTTAGTTTTATCTGCCACGTATTTGAAAAAGCTCTTCCTGTTGTCCTTGACCCCTCTCGCCAGGTTTAATTCTAGGGAGGCCTTTGCTGTCCTAATTGCCTCCCTACATCCTCGGACAACAGCCTTATATTCTTCCCAGGTGGCCAGCCCTGCCTTCCAAGATCTGTAAATTCTCCTCTTGCACTTGAGCTTACCCAGCAGATCCCTGTTTAGCCACGCAGGTCTCCTGGCTCCCTTCCTTGACTTCCTACGTGTCGGGATGCTCTGATCTTGAGCACGGTAGAAGCAGTCCCTGAACACTAACCAACTATCTTGGGCCCCTTTACCTTCAAACAGCCTTGCCCATGGGATTTTCTCTAGTAATTGTTTGAAAAATCCAAAGTTTGCCTTGGCAAAGTCCAGGGTTGCAATTCTGCTTGCTATTTTTTTTCTGCTACATGAGATCCTGAACTCCACCGTTTCATGGTCACTGCAGCCAAGGCAGCCCTCAACCTTTACTGCTTCAACCAGATCCTCCTTGTTAGCGAGGATGAGGTCCAGCAGTGGTCCTCTCCTAGTCGGCTCCTCCACCATTTGCATCAGAAAATTATCATCGATGCACTGGAGGAACCTCCTGGACTGTGGCTGGCTGGCTGAGTTGTCCTTCCAGCAAATATCAGGGAAGTTAAAATCCCCCACGACAACCAGGGCCTGTGATTGTGAGACCGCTCTCAGCTGCCTGTAGAAGGCCTCATCAACTTCCTCACCCTGATTTGGTGGCCTGTAATAGACACCCACAACAGTATCTCTCTGGCCAGCCTGCCCCTTAATTCTAACCCATATACTCTCAACTTGCTCCTCCTCCATGCCTGGATGGTATTCAAGACATTGTAGTTGCTCTTTCACGTAAAGAGTGACTCCACCACCTCGCCTGGCTGGCCTGTCTTTCCTGAAAAGGACATGGCCACCCATGACCACATTCCAGTCCTGTGAGCTGTCCCACCATGTAATTGCCACCAGATCATAATCTCCTGCCCGAACCCAGGTTTCTAGCTCCTCCTGCTTATTCCCCATGCTGGGCGCATTGGTGTATAAGCATTTCAGGGAGCAAGCTGAGCACACTGATCTCACCCTAGGGGGATGGGAGGCCACCCGGCCCTCATAATTTCTAGAACAGTGCCCCGCTGCAATCCCAGCTATAACCCCACCTCCCTTCATATCTAGTTTAAAGAACGCTCTATGAGTCCCGCCAGCTCGTGACCAAGGATCCTTTTTTCCCTTTGTGTCATTTGAACCCCAGCTTGTTTCAGTAGACCAGCAAGTTTAATTTTTTTTTCTCCGAAGCAGAGACAAAGGAGACATTGCCACTTCTACATTTGAATTCTTTTGTGAGAAGGAAACATTGTCAAAAGTTCATTACCCAGCTGTAGACACTTAGAAGCACCAGAGATACTATAATTTTTATTTGAAATTAGTGGAATGAAGACTAAGTTATTTGAAGAAAAACAACTTAAAAGATTGCCATTTGTTCCCTATATACCTTCTTTTGTCTTACTTTGCTTTCTTTTTTTATAAATACTTATGTACTTTACACTCACATTCTGTTAGATAAATTCTGCTTTCTTTTTTGTTTAAAAGAATGTCTTTTTTTGAGCTTGATAGGAGGGAACTATTCTGGGGAATAATGAGAGTTAAAAGACATGCAAACACTGTATAGATATAGCATTAGAAATGTGTAAACTCATAAAAAGAACATAGGAAATACACTAATTTTGAGAACTGGTCAGAGATCCACAGACGTACAGAGAGATCTCTTGTTCCAGCAGAAAAGTCCAGCAGAAATCTGAGAATGAATTACTGATACAAAAAAAAAAACCCACCTCCATTGTTCACTAGTACAAATGACGATATTTTAGAGATGAAACAAAAGGGTTTACGCCTGCAATATACCTTTAAATCTGTTTCTTTCGCCAACTGCTTTTATCTGTCTATAGAATAATAATTAGCAACTTCAAAAAAACAACTAGGCTATTTTATGAGAGGAAGGATAACTTTTTTCCCAGCATAAAAATGGGGAAGCTGAGGCAGATGGGTTGATATCCCTATGAGGATTAAATGAGTCGATGCTCAGAACTCAGTTTTGGTTTTAAGCTGTAAGAAAGTTTTGGGTTGTCTATGGTTTGGGGTTTTTTTGTTTGTTTGTTTTATGGCTTGTTTTCTTTTTCATTAATTTTTCCACCCTCTCTTTTAATTTAGCAGCTAAATAATACACAGAGGTGAATTACTTATAGATGATTTGTAAAGAAAACTTAACCTGCTGATAATAGGAATAACATGGGTTGTTATAGATGTCGTGGTGTGGGTGTGTGGAAATACAGAGCATGAAAATAAGATAGAAAGGAAAAATGTGTTAGATGATGACAGAGGGTTATTTTCTGTCCAGATTTGTACCTGCATTTAAGAGAGCGTCATCTCAGTTTTTTATTTAATGTATGTGTACCTTTAGGTTCCTTAATTGCCTAAGTACTGTGTTACATTTATTTAGAAGCAAATAGCTGAATTAATTTATTTCAGGATTTTTTAATTTGTAGATGATAAGCAAATCTCCCAGCCACCACCAGATATTGAAATGGAAACTCAAATATGAGAAATTGGCAAAATAGGCAAAATGTGAAACCTTGTAACTACCTGCCTCTAAACACAAGATATTGCAGGTTTCCTAATCCATTTCTCACACCTTTTGGGTCTTCAGTGACCTCCCACTGAAACAAATGAGAGCTTTTTTCTCCTAGATCTTGAAGATGAACTGAGTCCTTTCTATACAGCACCCTGGGGAAATATAATAAAACCTGATAATAATACTGGTTGTCATAGAAGTACAGAAAAAATTGTAGAAGATGCCCAGAACATTTTAAATTACATATTTAGATGTCTTCTCTGCATCTTTAACACAGAAGTAAAATTCATGTCTTGCTGATAACCTTGGTGCCAAAATGTCACATTTTCTCTTTTTATTGTCCTTTCTTTTGAAGCTGAAAAAAAAAAAAGTTGCAATCCTCATATGTAAATTCTATAAGCTTTACTGTTCTCCTCAGGTGTGCATGCCAAGTTTTCATTATGAAGGCTCCCTGCTGCGAAACAAAGGTACATTTTCACTTTCATGTGTCTGTTCCTTTGTGGTAGAAAGGCTTGAAACATTAATGAGTAAACTAAACTAAAACTGTACAGACATTCCTGCAGGAAATTGGGTAAGTTTCTGATTCTGAGGGGAAGAAATTCAACTAGGTCAATAAAACCGTGTGATTTTGACACTGTGAAGTCAGTTGTCACTAAGGAGTTACCCGTGCTATTTTTATTCATGTTAATGGCATTTTTATGCCCTGGTGTTTTGTTTTGAAGATTTTATCCCACTGAACCAGAAGAATTGAATAAGGAAAAAAAAAGAGCATGAAAAGAAAAAGAATTTCTTCACAAGTTCGTATCATCTGCCCTTGAAGACTGGTATCTGTAATGATTTTTTCCTTTCTCAAACCATTTTACTAAGTCATCATATCATACTACCTTGACTTATATTATCAGCATTGGGGGCAGGAATGATGTCTTTATTAAACCACCATTATTTATGAATCACTACACAATAGCTTAAATGGGTATGTTAGTGACAACATATATTTGGGTACAGTGTATATATCAATACTTTATGGTATGTAGATTAAAAGCAATGCTTATTTACTCAATAAGTATTAATGATTTTTAATGGGAAAAATAATCTATTTTTTCCTATAGATGGAATGTTGATGTGTCTTATCTGGTTGTAAATCTTACAGTAAAACATATTTCACCGGTAGTGAGGAAGTGGTCAATTTAAAAACAAAACAAAAAAACAGCAACCAACTCATCCTAGAAAATACTTTTTTTTTTTTTTGAGGCAATTCCTTTGACATAAAAAGCCAATGGGAAAAGAGAAATCTTTTAGCTCTTTTAGAAAACGTAAACATTTTTTTTTTTTCAATTTAGGTAAGAAAACATCTGTTTTCCAGCTATCTCTAGACTTAGTTTTCTCTAGGATAAAGCAAAGATCCAGGCAGAGATTCAAGCAGGAGTTCATCGTAGAGAGCTCAGTCTCACTAAGCATATCACAGCAGAGCATCATGAATTTGCTCCAAAACATACCCCCAGGGACAGAGATTCTTCACGCAGAATGACAACAAACTCTTGCCTAAAAAGGGAAAAAAAAAAATAAAGTGGCAGCATCTAAAAGGTGATTCAGATTCTTAAACGTTAAATGAAAATAGTTTTATTAATGTTTCTTAGAAAAGGAGAAATGGAACGAAATATTCAATATATAGAACATATTAGGAAGTCACTCATCATTCTGTGTTACTCTACTCGGTTTTGTTAGCTAGACCTGCAATGGAAGCAGGAGAACGGTCTATTTTTTTTTTAAGAAGAATGGTGATTGAGCCCAATGGACTGATAAGCATCTGGGAGGTGCCAGGATGCCATTTTCATTCCCTACAAAAGTTGGTGGCTCACACCCAGCCTTCAGACAGAGCCTCGGGCCAGCACTTGCTTGTACCAAAGGGTACCTGAAGGACAATGGCAGAATCTGTTTCACCTTAGCACCCCGCTCCCGGTCAGACAGGACAAAAATGTTGATGACCTCCCACTTCGTTGCCCTTAAAGAGTTTTGATGAGCGAAGGGAAACTAGACCAAACTTTTCTGCTAGCCTTTCACCTGCAGGCAAGTTTCCGAATTTCTGCATGTAACAGGGCAGATTTAGGCTGGATGTTAGGAAAAAAAAGTTCACAGAAAGAGTAGTCAGACACTGGAATAGGCTGCCCAGGGAGGTGGTTGAGTCACCTTCCCTGGAGGTGTTAAAACTCATTTAGATGTAGTGTTGGGGGGATATGTTTTAGGAGTGGACTCTGTAGAGTAGGGTTATAGGTCAGACTTGATGATCCCAAAGGTCTTTTCCAACCTGAATGTTTCTGGGATTCTCATACAGCAACCTGTTTCTGACTGGAGGCACCTGGTCATGGACATGCAAGGATCTATCTAACAACACTGTTTTCTGCGGTGTGATAGAATCACATCTGCTAAATGGTATAATAGTACAATTTATGATCTCAAACTGCTTGACAAACATCTCTGAATTACTCTCCATACCACCATAAGACAGCTAAGTTTAATTTTCCACATTTCACAGATGGAGAAAGTGAAATGTAAGGGTGTTAAGTAACTTGACCAGAAATCAAATAAGTCTGGGAGTTGGAACTACATGCCCTCATGCAGGAAAACACTGGAACAGATGTTTAACTCTGAGTATTGAAATATTCAATTCAAGACAAGCACTTTAACAGAAGGGCAAAATACTGCATAGAAAATGCTCCAGTCAGCCCATTCTTCAGCTACTACAAAAAAGGAATGTTAGCCTTAACTATCCATTTAACAGCTTGCGAATAGCTCATGATATACGATACAAAAATGTTGTGCTCTCTACTGTTTATTCACTTTCCCCAAATAATAGTGACACAAGCTCTGAAACACTGGTGGATCCCGTGTAGTGGGAAAAGCGGAGCAGATGTTGATTTTTAAAAGGTTCAGGTTAGTGCTTGGTAATGGAGGATTCCATCCTTAGGCGATCATACTGCAAGGAGAATGAAAGAGCCTAGAGAACAAAAAAAATCAGGGGATGTGTTAAGGTGTCCTGTTAGTGATGGATCGACGGTTCCTGCTTTGCCTACTTGTGTGGGCCCCTTTGCTGGTGGACAGCAGTTTTATCAGCACTCAAGACACATTTGGGATAAGCGTTCTGACTTTATCAAAATCTGGACAGACAGCAGTTTTATCAGCACTTGAGATTCAGTTGGGATAAGCATTCTGACTATCAAAATCTGGATGGTAAATCTCCTCAAGAGAGATATTCATCACATCTGTGGTAAATTGCAGCATGAACTGGTCAGAAATAGCCAAAATCAGCTTCTTGATATTCTCTGCCTTTGGCAAGAAACACAAAAGTATATTAACATTTAATAAGCCTCACTTAGACTTCTCTCTTTTTTTTTTTTTTTTTTTTTTTAGGAAGGATTCAGTTCAATTCCTGTTTGAGCATCCCTTTTGACCCTTGCTGTAGCTCCAAATTTTCCATCAATAAATATGCCAGTACCACATCTATAAATTAAAATTTGTGAACCTGAGCAGCCTTGACTCTGAAACCTTGCACCTAGGATTCACGTCTGAGCATGTGAATAATGAAGTACATTTCTCTGTAAGCTCTTTAAGTTTGATCCATCCCTCCCAACAAAGGTGTGGAAAAGCAGATACCCAATTTCGGCCTCATAGCACACATAGCTCTACAGAGCCCTCTTCTGCCAGCACTCCCCGTCAAAATTTGTCATCTCTTGCAGGCTCCTTTTTTTTTTTTTCTTGGAGGAGAACTCACCATGGATCTGTAAATGTGATGCTTAGCGACATGGTTTAGTGGTGGACCTGGCAGTGCCAGGTTAAGAGTTGGACTCATTGAATTTGAGGGTCTTTTCCAACCTAAACAATTCAATTTAGGTGGGGCAGGCCCACCACCCCCAGCCAGTGCTGCTGCCATGTCAGATATGTCCAATGATGACGGTGTGAGAACTGTGACCCCTTTGCACCACTTCACCTTTCGTTTAATTCTTTTCCCTTCCATGGCCTTTTGGATCGCAATCCACAGACACAGTGGCCTGCATAAACAACAGCCAAATCTGGCTCATGTGATGTGCCCGGAAAGAACTATTCCTTTGTGATATTTGGATCTGCACATGAATCTTGGCACTATCAGAGCCATATACAAGAAAACAGGCTGAAACAATGTTGTTAAAAAGAAATATGTATTCTGTGTACAAAGAATGGATTTGTCCATTTGCTTTTCATACTTCTTACTAAATCCTCTATATTTTAGATTAGATATTAATTCTTTTCATATATGTATAAAAGTTGGGTACACTGAGATGTCCTCCTGAGTCCATCACAAATTACTCAGTCCAGTGAAGCATCGAGATCCAGGATGACCTCTTATTACCGATATTTTGGTGACTGTCATTAGAGATGCAGATCCCATAGTAGGGGTTGCTGTATCCCAGGAGTTTAAATACTGTGTTGTGAAAATGCCTTAGAAAGGAGAATGAATATGACAGCAGTTAGACCACAAGGTGAATAAAGTGCCTAATTTGGATAGCCTAAACCAATAATACATATTTTTAAATGCTGATTTTTAAATGTTACATTTTTCCAAACTGTAACATGGAAAACGATTTTGGCTACATACTATGTCAATACGTTGTCTGCATTTAATATAAGGACTGAAAAAAAATGAATAAAGAGAATATGGTACTCCTACCAAAAATATTGCTCCTTTTTTACGTCTCCTGGGGCTTTATAATTAATAGGCTACTTCCATCACGACACTATTTTCTTTTTGGGAATGTAGTTTTTAAATAACACATGTGCTGCTTCCTATGATCTTGATGTATGTTGGAAAGCAATGACAAGTACTAGATACTTATTTTTAGATGACAAAGTAATTTTAGGAGTGAAGTGCTGTTAATACAGTGCAGCATGTATTCTAACAACGTATCTGTTGATGTATGTGACTAATTTGCAATAGCAGAACACTATATTTGATGAAGTTGAGGTCTTTCCTGGGAAGGAATTCAGGCACTATGAGCTAAAAAGCCCTGGTTTTGCACTTTAGAAAAGGAGAAAGATAAAATGTTAAACCTCTTCAAGCTACATGTGTAAAAACCATGTTCTCCTACAATGACGAGTCATCTCATCCTAGTCCTGCTCATGTCAGCTGTAAGTTTGGGCAAAGAAACATGCAGAAGAACATACTTTATTCACACAGTCTGCTTATCTGTACTCTTCTCTCTGACTGCCAGCTGAAAAGTGAGTCTAATTTGCTGATGAATACAATTAGAAGCAACTGATCCATTACATTAACTTTAATGACCTGCAGCAGGTCACTTGGTTATGGACAGCACCATGCAAAGGTTATAGTTCAGGGCAATACCAAATTTCTGACAGTCATCCATAAAGCTCTTGCGAAAAACACACAACAAAAGACACACTTAGCAAGTCCTGGTCACAGAAGTGACTAGATTTCATAGCCCACTGCTATCTGCCATAGCTTTAGTTCTACAGTTTAATAATTCATAATTAGCTCTTAAATAACTGACAGGCACATAATAAAGGGCACTAATTTACTGGTCTTGTAGTATTGGGGTGTGAGAGCAAGTTTTCACATCTAATATATTTTCTCAGATAAGGTTCAAAGAACTCATTCCAAATTTACATTTACTTCTCAAGCACTGAAAAAAAAAAAGTAAGTTATACAGTAATAGAGTCCAGGGTAGTCAAATGTAACACACGATCTCATCTCATCTGTACTCTCAAAAGGAGTCTAACTCATAGAAAGAATCTTAATTTCAGAACATTAATATTGATAAACTCTAAAAGGTAAAAATAGATGAATGAAAGACTTAAAATATTGGTATTAGATAGTGATGCCATTGCTTATACTATTTTTCTGTGACTAAAGTCTCAGACCTCTAGAACTGTGTTACCGGAAGAAACCAACTCCATATTCATATCTAGACAGGCAGTTTAATCCAGAAATTCTAGATATTAACTTTATTATAGTTTACAGTTGCCATAAACTGAAAACTTCTTTTGGACCCAGTCTGAGCTCTCTCAGAAGTTATCCAAATGCACTGTGCAGTCCCTGAGCCCAGCCCGCTGAACATGAGAGCCACCTGCCAGGGTTCAGGACCAGGTAGCCACCTGGCCTGGGATCACAGCTGGATCACAGCTGGAGCTCATCCAAGTTAGCCTGGGTGAGGGCTCACTTTGAGTAAGGCAAACTAGGGCAATTCATTCTTCTTATTAGAAGGGAAGAAGCAGGTAATAGGTATCTGTTAGGCTAATGCAGCTCTTCTGATCGCTAGTTGAGCTGCGAATTTACACTAGATTGAAGAGTTCTCAGACAGGTAAGTAGATTGCGCTAAATGCACCAATCTTGAGAATGATTGCAGGTATTTATAAATTTGTAGACTACTCATTCATGTATTGTTCTTTTTTTCCTCAATTATCTAGAAATTGTCTTTAGTTTGGAAAGCTTACATTTGATAGATGAGGAACTATTTTTAGACCGTGATGAACTGCTTAATTTGACTGCTTGTTACTCTTATTTTTGATTTGTATTTGATCACCTAGGTCATGCACCTTGAGTGGACAACAAACACTTCAAAAAGGGCAATAATGGTAGAGAAGCACAAATAACCAATGGTGAATAAGGAACACCCTTGTTCACACACAAATGCCCTTGTTTGCACATGAATATGGGTTTTTGTATGAAAAAGACCCATTCTCCAAACATCCATGTGAAGAGAAACCCATTCAGCATGAATGTTTGTGAACACTGAATAACAAGTGGATGAACAAGCCTGAATCAAACAGCCGTTCAGACTTTGAACCAATGTTCGCAAACACTGGTTTGCATTATTCACCCAGTCGTGTGAACAGCCATCTGTTCAATAACTGATAATGGAGATGGAAGTTGGGTTGTTGGGTAGATATGGCTCATCAGGGAGACAATGGCTATCTCTTTGCAGGATTTCTACTTTGTTGCAGGCGTAGCCTCTGTTCCTGTTGACCTGTGATACCGCGTTTTTCTTCTCTCTTCTGCCAAGATGAGGTTTTCTTAATCTAAGATTTAAAATAAACTTGTGTATGTAAATATACAGACACAAATATACCTATACACACACATATGTATATTTACTGTTCCTGCTTTTTGCTTTAAAATATATGTATTTGTTGATAAATTTTAAAGTTAGGTACTCAAACATCTTTGTGACTGAAGTGCTTAGCACATGCTTAAGACCTAGATGTGAAAAGATTCATGCCTGTGCAGTTTAAAAATGTGGTTTACATTTCTTTAGATTTAAGACCAAATGGATTAATATGTTGCAGAGCTATACCTATCTGCATATAGTATAAAATAATCCTCACCTTCCTTTAGGATTTTATAACTGTAATAACAAAATTGTTATTTTTCAGGTATCCAGGACATAGTTTGAAACAAAAGTTGTTTGCATTCTGGCTTTCAACCAACTGTTCCTCACTATTATGAACTTTCCTATCCAAAAGATGATAACTTCTAACAATTATTGTTATATGAAATTAATTAAATACATACAACTTGTCTAAATTGCCTGGTGCAGTATACTTATTCCAGGTATTTCAGTGAGTAATGAGCCTGTTTAAATCTATAGAAAGGCTGCAATAGCTTTTGTTCTTGCTATGGCAGATTGGTAGCTTTATTTCTATGCAACTGATTTAGTATAATTTATCTTAAAGTCTGAAATGTTTCCAAGTGCTTCTACTGCTTTCCTAACCCCTAGCCAAAATATCTCTTCTGGGTTCGAAAGCATCAAAATAATGTCTGCATAAAGTGCCACTTTATATTTTTGATTTCTGACCTCAGCTTCCTGTGGTCTTAACAGTATCCTTCATCTTTCTTGGGAACAGCTGGTTCTGCTACCAGGGCAACTACCAAAGGTAGAAAAAGTCTAGCATCTTTACCCATCAAATACAATTCTGATCAGTGTGGGATATTTATCAACTATTGTTTAGCACTTATTTAGAATGTGTTTTCTTAAATTGTGGAGGTTTTTTTGTTTTGTCCTCCCTGCAGCTTTCTTAACTTAAAAATGCCTAAGTGCACTTCTCACAATTATTGAAATAATTATAAACCCAAGGATATACTAAATTAAGATGATAACTGCACCTGGTTTCCAAACTGTAGTTCTCTAGTTTTTTGATTCTTCACTTTGTCAACATAGCTACAGGCTTACTCTAACACACGTATAATTCAATATTTGCTCATTTCAATGAGCTGGGGAATCAGGTCTCTGTGCCTAAACTTTGTTCCAACTTTGTAATGCTATTTGCAAAACAGTCGCTCCAATTCTCATCCGTGAATTGCGACATGAGCATGTATACTTAATCACAACTCTAATACAAAAAGAACAAATCATTCATTAAGAATGTAAATTGAAAAAATAATGAGTTTAATTTTTATTCAATTTTACCCCCCCCCCCCCCACATATCATACTTTAAAAACGCACGTGCACATTTTCAGTTATGTACTGAGAATTTTAATAAAGATTAGAGTTGTAGTGTGTGTTGGGTTTTTTTGTTGTTGCCATTGTTGAGTATAGCATATGCAAAGAACTAAGACACAGCATGTTAGTTAGAGTGTGACCATTCTAAATTGCAATAGTTTTGCTGTGGACCCAAGTAATAATTACCTTGTTTTTTAGAATTTGCCTTGAAGAGAAGGAATAGATAGGAGTAACTGCAGCCCTAAAGCAGTTAGTCAGCTGATGGGAAAAGGAAACAGCTTGATTTAGAAAAGCAAACAGTATGCAAAGTTAATGGCTGGAGCTATTGTCCAGTTGATGGGTGGTGAAGCAAGACTGAAGCAGCACTGATCACTTTCGGCAGACTGTTTTGAGGAACAGCTCTTATCAGTGTTTTAAGAGTTTTTGCTGCTCAGCTGCTGAAAAGGGAGTGCTGATCATTTTTAGCTTTTCCAGTAAAACCTGAAAACTGTCAGAGGAAAACCTATCCCATAAAAAGTACGTTGTTTTTTTTTACTCATTCTTTTTATTTTCTTTAAAAAAAAAAAAAAAACCCACAATATTTCAAGTGTTTTCCTCCTCAGCTTTCTAAGTCTCAAAGCTTTTCACGAAAAAGGCGGTGTGGCTGCCATCCATGGCCTTCAATATTGCAGAAGCCACCCACGTGCATGCCTTTGTGTCCAAAGCAATGAGGGATCAGTGATACCACCATATGCTACGTGTTGTGAATATCATGTCAGCTGTCCTTCAGAGGAATAGACGGCTGCAAACAAAAGTCTGTCTCTGTGTGGTTTGACTTCTTGGTAAACTGCTGCATTTTCAGGGCAAGGAGGAAAGTCTGTTTCTGAAGACAAATATGGATCCCTTCCTTTAGTAATGAGCCTGGATATTTCCTGTGTTTTTATCAGCCAAGAGGATTTCAAATCTCTGCAGCAAGTGGTGGTTTGGTCACTCCTACTTATAAAGTCAAGCAATTATGAACAAGTAGGTGTTACCCAAAGAAAAGCTTTGAATAACCAAACTTCCAATTCCGTTTTACACATTAAAAGGAAGCACCATGTTTCTCCTTGCATGCCTTGTTCCCAGAACAGGCTGAGAACTTCTTCAGACCTTGTCCCCAGCTGGTGCGGGGGGCCACGCTGCCCAGCTCGGCACACAGGCTGTGGCACCGTGGGCAGTGACCTCGGCTGGGGGAACCAGCCAGACCCACGATTGAGGCACCCACATCCTGCTGAGGACTTGCAGTGCTCTCTCTGCAATAAAATCAGGCTTAGTGACAGCATTAATTAATTATCTCAACAACATTTCGGCGACTGCCTGTTTTTGTGGTTTTGCTCAAGGGCTGCAACTCCTTTCTGGGATACGTTTCTGGCCTTTTTCAGACCCGACGCTGGGCTAATAATATTGCCTCTGATTACAGCCTTGGCTGCTCTCCAGCTCGTACCTTGGAGTACGTTATAAGGCTGTCTGAACCCTGCTGAGCTCAGTTCACAAAGGGGCTTGTGAATGGAAGTGTGCAGCTTCGGGGCTGGCAGTAAAACCAAGAGAGCAAACTGCCCTCAGCAGCAACTCCCACCATTTGTGGGCCCTTGGCATTCCCCCAGCACCATCCCCAGCACCTTCTTCCTCTCTTGCACCTTTTCAGAGACCACTGGGATCTGGGAAAAAAAGAAAACAAACATGTTTTCTTGGACTGGAGGCTCCCTGCTTGGCACCAGCCGTCACAGGACATCTTGTTTAGCATTTGCCAGGTGTGAGCTGTGCATTTTGCTTTACCAAGGTGAAGAATCAAGAAATTAGTGCTTCCCACTACCGAGTTCCCTTTGATACAAGTAGTTCCTTTCACTTTAGTGCGTATCATATCTTCTTTTCAATTCAAGGAAGTTGTCCTAATTGAAGCCCTAACCCTATAAGTAGGGGCAAGATTTAAAGTAATTTGGTTGTAATAGCCATCATCTTAGCCACTTAACATTAGTTTTACTAAGACTACAAGAAGTTGTTATTATATCCCATAATTTGAGCTACTGCAAGAATTATCATAATACATGCTAACTCACAGAATCATAGAATGTTTTGGGTTAGAAAGGACCTCTAAAGGTCATCCTGTCCAATCCCCTTGCCATGAGCAAGGACACCTCCCACTAGACCAGGTTACTCAAAGCCTCGTCCAGCCTGGCCTTGAACATTTCCAGGGATGAGGTATCCACAACCTTTCTGGGCAATCTGTTCAAGTGTCTCACAGTAAATAACTTCTTCCTTACATCTGATCTAAATCTACCCTCTTTCAGTTTAAAGCCATTACCCAAAGTCCTATCACTGCGTGCCCTTGTAAAAAATCGCTCTCTGGCTTTGTCGTAGGCCCCTCTGTATACTCCTCCCAGTAAAACTCCCAATTAAGATAATATATAGTGAATTGTTAAATACATATCTTTACCATGTGTTAGGAACATAAATTGCCTCAATTGTCACAGTTTCTTGCATAAAGACTGTGTTCATCAGCAAATGTTTGCTATTTACGTCTTTTATTTAGGTTTGAGGAGAAACATTTAAAGTGACTCATTGGCACCCACAATGTAAAATAAGTAACACTTTGTTTTTCCTTTTACTTGCACACTTGCCAAGCTCAAATACATTAGAACTACTAGCCGTTGATCATTGACCTTAATGGATAGTGAAAGAGGCCTTAAAGACTCATATCCATAGAGTAGTTGGAGAAAAACAAAGCTGATTTGTCTGTGAAGCCACAGTATTTGAGAGCAAGGGTATATAATCTGAGCAAGTTTTCCTCGAGTTGGATTTACCTATTTCTACAATAAAATATTTTTTTTTGATGTTTGTTGCTAAAGAATGACTAGGAACACAAGTGCAGAAGGAGCTATCAAAACAGATATTTTATAATTGTTCTTTAATGTGTAAAATCCCCTTTTTTTTTTCATAGAAGGGCCTAGGTTGGAAAGGATATTAGAGATCATCTAATCCAACCTTTATTTTCCATCTTATAACAAATACAACTATCAATAAAAGTTTGTTCTTCTTTCTTGTGTTTAGAATTTATTTTTTTTTAATCTTAGCTCTTAAGTTTGAAAATTCAAATGGGTTTATTTATCAGAATTTTATTTAACACAAGGAACACATTTCTAGGTATAGGAAGTGCATTTAGTCAAATTGACATGCTGAGATTTTGCCACAAAACTCCCATCTTTAGTAAACAAGCAAAAATGCATTCACACATACTATGTGTAAGCATACATATATATATATACATATGTACATGGAAAGATATGTATCTTGTATACTTATATATGCAAGATATAAAATATGCAGATAACAGAACTAATTAATTTGACATAACATAATCAAAACTGATGTTGAAATTATTTCCATGTTCTCCTCAACACAGAGCACTTTCTTTGTTAGACTCAGGTTCTTCAACACCGTTTAGTATTTCCCATGATATGCAACTGCTGTGTCATGTGTGGTACATTTATTGCAAACATAAGGTAGAAGATTTTTGGGGAAAGCTGCACTAAAAGCACACTTGTCTTATGCTTACAGGTGTCTTGTCTGCCTAGGTCAAAGTCACAGGGGATGATCTAGAGCTGTTACCAGCTCCCAGTAGCAGAGCGGGGTACATGTGCATCTCTTAGGTGCAGAGGAGAAGATTTTGTCTACGGAATCCCAGAAGCCCATGCCCTCAAGGGGAAAAAGCTGTCCCAAAAGACATATATGTTTTTATACCTGTCAAGTCTTCCTAACTGGTTCTCCCCAACTCCGCTTCCTCTTCTTCCCACACCTCCAGGAGATGAGCATTTCTCCTGACTTCTCTGCTCTGACATTTTATATCCTCCTTTAAAAATGCAGGGTTTTTTTTTCAATTCCCTTGTTTCCTTTCCCCAGCTGGTTATAGGGACATCCCAGAAACGTTGTTAGTACAGCATGAATAGGCCTATTTCTTTGAATCCTCAGGGAAAGCTGAAGGAAAAGCTGCTTCTCCCACCTTCTAGCTATCTTTTTTATTTTTTGGATAGGAAAGTCTTAAGTCTTCCTACTTAAAACTAGAAGTAGGCAGCCCCAGTTTTGCTTACCTTGTGTCCTCCCAATACCTACTCACTGATACAGAAGCAGTGTTTTTGTTTGACTGAACAAAGAAAAGGCTGCTAATAGAGCTGGAGGCAGGGTAGTGGGGTGACTTAAGTTCAGGATGAAACTTCTGCCCTTCTACAGTAAAATAGTATACTCAAGTGTGTAGATTGTTAACTGTAAGTGCTCAGATCCTAAGTTGTCTTCACTCTTAAGCTATCAATGAGTAAATGACAGTTTTATGTCAATGTTACTATCAATATCAATTAAAATATAGCTTTTATTTATTCTGTGTTTATTATCTTTTGAAAAGAAACTGAATATACTTTTAATTCAGCCTTAATAAATTTACTTAAAATGTAGATAGCAGAAGGATGGGACAGTGAAATGAATATGTCCTCCAGGAAGCTTGTCCTCTCAAATGATTACAGTTTATTTTGTTCTGGCCTCCTGATAATGTATTTGGCTGCAGCAAGGAACAGGATCAGTTCAGTTAGTCTGGTAAAATCAATGTTGCCCACTTAGACAAATGTGTTCTATGAAACAGTGAGATAAATAAAGCCAATGTAATAAAATCCAGAATTGACAGACTGTGTAATGAAAGCCCTTAATAGATCCTGAATTTGTGTGTCACGCCAGGTGTCTGTGCTCTCCCAGTGCAGTGTAGGTGTGATTTGAGGAACGAAGGACTATTCAGCCAGTAGTCCCAGGGCTTATCTCAGCAGGAGGCACTGAATGATGAGCACCAGGTAAAAGAAACTTTGGTGTCCATGCTTGGATTGAAGAGCCCAGTGCTGTAAAAACATCACCATCCTTCTGCAAATTCAGCTGCTTCTTGTAGATCTTGGTCTCTGCAATTTCTCTATCATGCTGATTTTGATATTTTTTTTTAAAAGAAGATATTGAAGAATTATTTTCTTTTAATTTTGACATACTTTTTTAAAGATCATTATGTAATTTCTATTAAAGTTATCAATATTTTTGTCTTACATTCCATTTTTATCACAACAAAGTCAGTAATGGCTTAATGGATTAGGTTTACCTGCTTTCTGAAATCCAGGACTATATGAGATGAGGGTAGGGGACCAAAGAGCATTAAAGTAAACTTCAGCTCCACTAAAGACTTGAGGAGAAAAACTGAACCCAAACCAGTAATAATATAACCTAAAACCCAGTACCTGGCAGAGCATTTAGGAGGTCTGAAGCACTGTATGGTTGTCTGAGGAATCAATGGTTCATTTGTAGTTGCACTTGCAGCTGATATTTCATTTAGGATTTAATTGTATATCCCTCTGTGCTTATAAATAGTGTTAGTGCCTTATTAAAGCAGATTCTGAACTTTCTCCCTTGGCACCCTCCCCTCCGAATAATTTCCTGTCGCTGGTATGAACTGCCATCCAGTAATACGAGCGTGGTCTCAAACAATGAATCATATCTCAGTGCTTCCTTGTGAATTGGGCTGTGTGTGATGATACCCATTTAACATGTAGATGGAATCTGAAGCCTGATGACCAGGGGCATCACTCAGCAGAGTCACAAGGAGAGATTACTTCACAGGAGCTTATACAGTGCCCGAGGAAAACAGTTGGCACAAGGTTGCTCCTCATGTGGTCTGATGACCAGCTCTTTGCTCCTACCAGTTAATGTGCACTCTGTAATATAGCACAGGCAACAGCTTAACTGGTCTCAGAGGCTTACAGCCACATGAAATTAATGTGTTTTCAGAGACCTGAGTGCCACAGTTACAGAATTAAATCGTATGCTGAATAACCGACTGACCAAAAGGTAGTTATTGAAATTATTGCCTGTGGGTGCCCCTCTCCCTGAAAATCTAAACTGTTGTAGGAGTTGCCTTAGACTGTGCTTGACCTTGACTAAGATTGTGTAAATGCGGAAATGTGTGACAAATGCTTTCTTCAGCTGTCAGACGAGAACAATTCCTACCTTGTATTGTCTGACTGCTGGAGCTGATGCGGGGATGCTGCCTACCTCCTGCACACATCAGCACCCATCAAGGTGTGCAGGCCTGTGTTAGCAATGCTGCCTTGTGCCGATTCCTGCTGTTAACACTACCTCAGAAAAATAGTTCCTGATTTCCAAAGTGACAACATGAAATGTCAAACTACTTCCCTTTCATAGGAGGTGACCTGGAGATGATATGAGATGCTGATAACAGAAACCCACAGCTTTACACCCAGACACTGGCCAAGTCCAAGTCTGAGTGCTGCTTTTCAACCCTACCTGCACTTTGAGAAAAGATCCTGCCAGGTGGGCAGGGGTGCCTGTGTTCAGGCTCATGCAGGACCGTGGACCTTCTGCACATGCTTCCTTTGCTTTCTACTCTGTACCTAATAATCATGTAACTGATTCTGGTCATCTAGTTTGAACTGCATCATGTAATGACCTTGTTATCTGGAAGTACTGGAAGAATAAATAACTCCACATTGCATAATCTATGAACTATAGCACACACTTGGGATAGAATATTGCCATTAGGGTGGTGCAATGTTGCCACTGCTGTCATGCCAAATTGATGGAGAACGTTCATCTGCAATGACAAGCACGATATGACACTACTTGTCCAAGAGAGTACACAGGTATTTGGGGAATTTGGTACGCCTCCATTTCTGGGAGACCATGATATACTGGTTGAAAGAAGCTTGATTCTTCTGAACATGCTGAAAATCCAGCCTCAAATAATTGAAGTTGCCTTCTGCCAACTTCCAAAGATCAGACTATTCAAAACCCCAGACACGCCAATTTGGTGCTTTGTAACATTTTTACATTTTCAATGTGTTTTTATTTCATCCATTTGTTACTATTTGGGGATATAATTAGGAAAAGGGTGCAGTACTGAGGGACTCAGAATCACTTTCTCTTTTATTATCTGTTTTTTCCTATTTATCTATTTTCTTGTAACTGCTTTACATAATAAAAGGAGTTTGCTTGGCTGGTGGTTTGTTGGTTTGTTTTGTTTTTTTTTCCCCAGAAGGCAAAACAGATATTTTCAAAGGCTGCTAGCACAAAGACCTTAAAATAGTCTTGGCCATTGCTAAGATACCCCAGGCAAGCACTAAAAAAAAAGCAGGCAAAAATAATATGAAGAAAGGCTGGAGATGGCACAAGTTCTGCCAAAGCAAACAGTCAGAAAAGGAAAAACAAACACCCTCCCCCTGCTTCCCCAGAATGCACATGTAAATTCAATCGCATTTACAAATAAATTTGCTTTGGTTATGCTTACACCTTTACATGTGTGCTTTACATGAGTGACTGTCAACATTTACTTATGTAAATACCAAAGACCTGTGATTTTGATTTTTGTATATGCAAATATTTACACTGGAAGTCTTGTAGTGGGATATCACACCTCTGGAACCACCAGCTGACAGTGTTCCCCTCCCACCTCATTTCACAGTCTTGACACAGAAAAGAAAATCAGCCAGAGAAAGACTTGACCATGAGTTTTGAGAACAGGTTAGGAAAGCACTTCAACCTGTCTTGAGTCTGAGATACAGGAGCTGGAAAATCACATCACAGGAAATTCGAGGATGCTGTTGGAAGGGTTTATCTGGCATGGAATACTTAGAGATTCCTCGAATTCTTTGCTGGAATGAAATGCATGAGACAGATAAATGATGTATTGGAAATCCTCTATTCAACCAAGTACCAAGGGAGAATTGCCTTTAAATTCCTCACATTGCCTAGGTTTCTATTGAAAGTGATTTTGGGGAAATGTATGTCTAGCTGAAAAAAGGAAACAACATCAGGTTTCCTGATAATGGTTCTAGAAGCCTTCATGCATTTGTCATATAATCAAGAAAATCAAAATTGCAGGGAACTTACCTAGGCCAGTGTACATCAGATTTACTGTACGGACTTCTATGCATTTATAACGAACTATTTGCAATTCCTTCAGACAATAGGAAAAATGCATGAAAAATGCACAAACACTAACATTTTTCTGTTGCAATCAAGGGAAGGTAATTTCAGTCTTCTCTCATGTAAGTAGAAAAACAGGGCAAATGTCCTGGATCAGAGACTGGTTCTGAGTCATTTGCTCAACTTCTGAACCTGGCTTCATGTGTAAAATATTCCATCCCACAAATTCATTTGCTCTTCTATCACCTATTTTCATGTCTTATCTTTGTAGCTATGGAGATAATGTAATATCTCTACCAAACTTCGTATGGACCAAAAGACTAGGGAGCAAAAAAAGAATGCAGAAGAAAAGAAGTTCCTTGTTTCAGCAGTTCTTCTGTGCTGAAGTTTGGGTTTATGGCCTATACACACTCTTCTGAAAACTCACTTTTTATTCATATTCACTCATCTGACTCCTCATTCAGACAGTCAACTTGATCCTTCCCAGGTTGAAAGCCTTTCCCTTTTAGCCTAGAACTTGTGTCTGATATTTTCCTAAGGGCACAATAAACCTCCACTATCTTGTTATATCTTTTATGCTTAAAATAAGAGCAACAAATGTGTGTATTTTAAATATTTATTCTTGATTGTGTTATAGTATACTTTTAGCGTAAGGCTATATTTTTCAGGTACAGTGCTGCTATTTCAGCCGTCTTTTCCAGGATATTTTAAGGCAAGTTCTGAAGAACATCACAGAAACTTCTAACCTGCAATGGTATCTCAGGCAATAGCAGTTTTTTTTCCAGGCTTCTAAACAGATGGTAACCAATCCAAACTCAGCAGTGCTAGCAAGCAACACTCAATAAAATTGTAATTGATGCATATGGTACCTGCTAAGCTGTTTAAAAAACAGCTCTGTGGCGCTAATAGGAAATTGTTTAAATGTCCTGGTGGAACTGGACCTGAATTTTGGAGCAAATCTAGTGGAGATGAAGCCTCCCTTCATGTCTTTAGCCTCTCAATAACCCCTCTTTTCATGTTACAGCAGCAGAGTGTTTCTGGCCTTCACTTTCTAGGAATCTACCAGAGAAGCTCTAGGTAATGCCACCATAAAGATGTGCGTCAAGACTTTCAGGCTGTAACAAGAGGCTGGGCAAAAGGAGCTGAAATAATTTCTTGCAATTCCGACGTGAACCAGAGACAAAGGAGTATAATGTGTCTCCTCTATTCTGACGAAGTTCCTTGCTTGATGTTCCACAGAAAACACGCCATCCAGCAGTTTGGTCTCATTGTAACACAACACAGTGTCACAGTCTGACTTGTTTGGCTCTTGCATAAGGAAGAGGAAAAGAAAAACACAAACACTTAGCTCTGTGTGACTCTGAGTCTGATTAGCCCACAGAACAATCTGGAGGAAAGAGTGCTTCATCGCATTATGAAGCACAGTGAGATTTTAATGGAGAACAGTGAGGTCCAAACTCCTGTTAATTTACACAATAGGATGTGACACTGAAAATATTTCTAATTTATCTCTGCAAAAGGAATAGACACAATTGGAGTTGCCTTTTAATAGGTGAGATATTCTAGCAATTTGACTTCTACTCTGAAAATAACCAACCATCAGGTATCAGGGAACTGATGGAGGCATGCCATCCACCAGAATATACTATTTTTCAAATTCCTCATGACAAGAGTCCTTTCTTCTTCCCTGAAGAAAATGAATGAGATTCTGTGGTGCTTAAGGTGAGCAAAAAACAGGAAAATGATGTTTAAAGACATGGTTTCACTGCACAGATCAATGTTGTATAGAAAACCTAGAGTTAACCCCAGATGGGGCAGGATAAACTAGCCCAGGCTCAGCACTTTGTGGGTTTGCTTGTATGGTAGCTCTGGCTCATTGTAATGCACTTGTAAGACAAGGAGGCAAACACATAGGATAGGACAAGGGGTAATGGGCTGAAACTGGAACATAAGAGGTTCCGCTTAAACTTGAGAAGAAACTTCTTCTCAGTGAGGATGACAGAACACTGGAACAGGCTGCCCAGGGAGGTCGTGGAGTCTCCTTCTCTGGAGACATTCAAGACCTACCTGAACACGTTCCTGTGTAGCATAATCTAGGCATTCCTGCTCTGGCAGGGGGATTGGACTTGATGATCTTTCGAGGTCCCTTCCAATCCCTGACATTCTGTGATTCTGTGAGAGGCACATGAATGGGAACTGAGCGCCACTGAATCTGCTTTGCCAACATTCCTTAGTGGAAGATCCCATACATAGGGGCAATCCAGTCCCTCATTCTTTAACTACTTGAGTTTTAGCAAATAGAGTGAGTGGACTGAGAAGAAAAATGAGAATTGGAGTGGGAGGATGACTATTTACAGTCCTGCTTGAGAAGAAAACAAAGGACCAGCAGTAGCATGAAGGGTGGGAAATTCCACACAGTGTTTGACCACTGTTGGGTGTTTGGGTGTTGTGAGTATGATGATAGACTCTTACAGGGCAAGGACCTGAAGGAAGATACTGAGCAGATACAGCAACCCTCTTTTTGTTGTGAAGCGCAATATAGAAAAATGGATGACAATGCTTGTTTATGCATCAGAGAAGTGACAAAAGTAAAAGTGAGCTGAATGTGGATGAGAGCTGATGTCCTCACAGTCACACCATGAGAAATTATAGACAGAGATAGGCTATATAGGTGATTTTGTGGTGAAAATAAGATGACATTAGAAAGATTCCTAGAAGAAATGATGAAATGCAAATAATGGGACAATGATCTGAGCAACTAAGCATCACTGGGGTTAAAAAAAACCAAAACAAAAGAAAAAGTGAGGTGAAGGCAGTGGGTAGAGCTGGTGGGAGCTGCCACCAGTGGTCCTGGACCGAGCACACAATCATCTCAGAGACAGAACAGAAAAGAATCTGAGTGTACCATTGGGAAAGCATATAGGGCTAGGAATAGGTTTGTCATTTTGATTTTGTTCTGAGACAGAAAAGGCTAAAGTGAGTTTGCCTTGTGTGAGAAAAGAGCCTGCTGGGACCTAGAAGTAAAGGAAAAAGGTAATTTGGAAACCAGTTTATCCTAACATGTCCTCGAAAGTTTCATTTGTATTGCTTAGAGAAAACTCTTTGTAGCTTTGGGTTAAAGCCCAGGACTGTACTTTTTATCTAGAGTATCTCTTGGTGACAACTCCAGTGCTGAAAATGCATGGTTGTTCTAAAGGTACAGCTGTTTCAGCAAATACTAGAAATTAAAATCTCTCTGAGGTGCTGCTCTGTTTACACTGACATGTAAACTCCCTGGAGACAGAGATCAGGTATGGACAAAGAAAAATGAAATGTTTGGCAGGCATACAGAGGACTCACAACCTTTCACAGGGTCTTACTCATTCCAGCCTTTAGACAGATCATGCTCCACTACACCCAGTCCCTCCAAGTGTCATAATTGCATTGTAAACCTCAAGAAAACTTGTGATTTTCTTAAAGTGTGCAAGTTCACCCTATTACATTGTAATCTAGTCCTCATACTTAAAAAGGAGCTTAAAAATCATCCTCTAAAGACTTCCCAGAACAGAATTAAAAGGTAATCGTATATGCTACATTCTCATATCTTGTGATTTTACCTTACGATTTTTCACAATGTCTTGGCAACTCTGCTCAACTGAGCTAAGAGACTATCAGGGACTGGCTTACTCTCTTTGTAAATTTTAAAATGTTGTGAAGTATGCACTAAGATAGTGGGTCCCAAAATGTTGTTCACCCATAGGGTTATGCTAAAGTGGGTATCATTTACTGCACAACTTCATGCTGTAGTTTTCACATTGCCTTCACAGCACATTCTACTAAAAGGTGGAAGATAATTCTTCCAAATGGTGTGAGAAAACATAGTGGCCACTAGGAAACAGAGGGTCCAAAAGGCCTACAAATCCTTGCAAAATTGTAATTTCATTGCAGAATTAACTTGGCTGTATGTTTTCAAGCTCCTCCTTTCCCGTTAGACTATCACATGGGAGAGCAGTCTGAGCAAGGTGTGAGCCGCTGTGCTCATATGGGCACCTTCCTGCCTGAGGACAGAGAGCAGTCATTTCCATACCCAACCCACTACAGGAACCCACCTGAGCTACCTTTAAGCTGAACAGCCCGGGTTAGTGGCTGGGCACGGCAGGAGGGAACGCAATGTAGGTTAACCACCCAATTACCTGTTCTGCTTCTCTGTGGGATCTCGGCACACACTGAGCCTGCTGCTGCAGCTCTGCTGTGATCAGTACCTGAACTAATGAGATCAACGCTAGCCCTGAGATGTCACAGCACAGTCCTGCCCTAATGTTTCTGAACTGTAGAGCTTGTCTAGCACCCCACTCTCAGTAGAAGGATTCATTTGTTCATGGATAAAGAGCTTTTCTCTCTGGTTTTGCAGTGACACTGCAGTGTGGCTCTGATGGCACAAGGTAAAGCAGGACCACACTTGGGGTGAAGATCCTTTTGGTAGATGGGACTTGAGGCAAGGCTTGGGTGAGTGTCAAAGTCAATCCCATTCCTCGGAGGAAAAATACATAGAAGTATCTTCTGAAGAAAAAAAATAGTTCAAATGGAGAAACCAAAATCAAGCCATGCCTGTTATTGGACCAACTATATCAGTTATTTCTGTTGCTCAGGGCACGTGTATCATCAGGAGACCAGTGACAGGGTTCTTCCTACTACATTTGTATTTTGCTTCCCTGCATAGGAATAAAGACCTTACAAAGACCTTGTAAAGCCCCAGAAGCACTCTGGAGCAGATGAAGGCAAACCTAAACACATGGGCCAGCATATTAGCAGCCACCATGTCTGTATTTCCAAGTCTGGTCAGTACAACATAATTTAAAAGATATTATACCCAGACCAGAGTTCTGGATTAAGTCAACATAGACAATGGTGCAGACATCATGGACAAGGATAGGATCATGTATGAGCTGTGTAGGGAATAGGGTGACCAGAGGGACAGACATTCCTAAGCTGACCTACATGAAGGCCAGGTAGCTTCACTAACTGTAGAGGCTTGACTTACTCACTGTACGTGGCTTTAAAGAGAGTGAGTCTGAAGGACATCAGACTTAAAAGTAGTGATGAGTGTTTTCAGTATCAGTCTCTGCCTCTGAAAATATAGGTTTACTGAAATAAAGATAGCTGATAGGTATATTCCTGTTTTCACAAAGCTTCATGCAGAGTGAAGAAAAGTTGTAAAGAAAATGTGCTGTATGATCTCTTAACTTGGGGGTTTTATTGGCTGTTTACCATCATGGCTTCCCTGAATTTTTGCCAGCTGGATCTGCTAAGGTTACTAGAGAGCATAGAGTTCAGAAGTCTCATAGCTTCCAGATAAGTCAGTATTCTAATATATTGAATTTAATATGCTGAATATACTGTATTTCCATTTGAGAGGAAACTAGCTTTCCATCTTATTTCAGGATGACAATTTTTACATATCCCAAGACTTTTCATGAAAGTGAAATGAAATCAGTTTTATCTTAATAGTTCATCTACATCTACAAATGCTGAACTGTGTCGGTCCAGCAGAACAAGCCTTCACAGCTAACGTACCAGAAGAACCAGAAAAAGATATTTATCTTCAGTGGTACATAACTAAGGAAAGCATCTTGGACCTTTTGCAGCAAAGAAATGTTGGATGGAATTCCTCCATTCAGCAGATGAAGAGCAGAAAACAAAGGTGGCTGGAGAAACCCTGGCATGTCTGCACATGCAGGCTGCTTAGTGTCCATGCCTCTGAAGAGTCCCTTGCAGGGAAAAACTGAGAAGGAAATATTTGTGATTTATCATTCACGTTTATCTTGTACTGACAAATGATAAATAACAATGTATGCCTGACAGAGGGTGTTCAGTCTAACATAACCCCTCTGCAGAGGTGTTGGCCAGGAGGAAAACTGTTTGTTATTTTAGCTATAGGATCACTGCTATCTGACAGACAGTTAGGATGATGAATGAAAAAAAAATATTTTTAAAAAAGCATCTAGTGAGGAAAGCTATTTCAAGAGAAATGAAACAAAAAGAAGGAACACAGCTTGCTACCCTCTAGGATGAGCACTTATTTAAAACATTAATTTCTTCTCAGTCTAAAGCAAAGAACCCACAAATGCGCTTCCCAGACACGCTATTGATTTCTGACCTACAAATTACTCTCCTTCAAGGAGGGCTGATGTGGAGCACAGACAGTGGGGGAAGAGGGCTGGAGTAGACTGGGTACTTCTCAGCTGCAATCTGCATAATGTTTAGTATTCAGTGAGTTAAAGCATGCAATGAAAGGGAACTGTCAGCGCAATCTAGAAGATATAAAGAAATGAAGGGGTGAAAAAAAGCCGTATGCTAATAATCCACTCAGTAATTAAGTGAAGATCGCTGCCAAGCGCCACTGCCACTTTCAAAGGGTAATTTGTACAGGAAATCATAGAGTCATTGTCAAATCATTTCAGGATAAAAGGAAAGTCATCAACTAAGATAAGATAAATGCTGGGTGTCTGGCAGCATGTGCCCTAGGAAATGCCTTTGCTTTTTTATATTAAAAAAAAATTGCAAAAGTGGGGCTAGGAAAACTTGACATGTTGAAATGCACATTTACTATTAATAATAGGGGTGATATATGCATAGATGCATTATTAAATAGGTAACTGGAACAAGAAAAAAATCATCAAGTGAGCCAGCTAAAGGGGATGTAACTTGCAACAATCTTATGTGACTTTTAAGTTGAACCTTCAGTAAATTAGAGTAGACTTCATCCCACTCCCAAAAGAATCTTTTGTAATTAATATACTTTAATATTCCTTTCTTCTAAGTATGGGATAATCTGTGGGAGAGCCAGTTTCCCACAAGAAAAGAAGTATTCAGAAGAAAAAAAATCTGCAGCTTTGCAACTGCTAGCCTCCCACAGATCCTTTTCAGTGTCTAAATATTGCCATGTTACAGCTTTTTGGGCCCTCCCCAGCACCGAACCCTCAGTCAGCATGGCACTGTTGGGGTGCTATGGCTGCCAGAGTGAGCTTTCACGATCCAGACACCTCTTCTCTGCAAATGGACATTCTTCAGCATCTGCTTAGATCAGGGTTTTAAAGTTTCCCCACGTTCTCTGGGTGGCACTGAGTTTTCCAGCATATGTATTTAATCTTTAGCGTGTCCTGGTGAAGGTTGTGCTTTTCCAAAGACTGTGCTCTCGCTGCGACTGCCCTCGGATGAGGATGGATGTGGCCACTGGACTGAGCAGTGTTTGATGTTCAGGATGGGCTTTGTGGGACAGGAGCACGTATTAAAGGCTGGACTCAGAAGGTCAGTGATCAACTCCCATAAGAGACAGAGAATTCCCTGAGAACAGGATTTTACCCTGTATATCAGAAGGGGTTGAACTTGAAGTCTGCCTGGGACAGTGTTATAGAATAAAAATAAGGAATTTAATCATTTTAGTTTTTCATGCCATGTACTGAATTGCTTTACCTCAAACTAATGAAGTGTATGGAGTATATTTCATGGGTAATCATATTTATTCCACATAGTTAATGACAAATGGACTTATCCAAGATTTTTTATACCATTGTATAAATGATTTTGACTCTATTGTTTTCTTTCACCATATCTCGAAATGACATAATAAAAATAGACTAATTTCTAATTCTTGTAATTAACTTTTGTGTAATGATATTTGAATTTTATTAAGTGCACATTCTGGCCTGCATTTGACCTGTCACAGGTGTACAATTACATAGCCCAATTTATGAATTGCAAGAAGGTATTTGTTTTCAAGAAACCATGTTTATCAGATGTGGAAAAAAAATTGTATTTCATATATTTTTTCAGATATACCAAGTAATCTTGTAAAATGTGAGCAGGAGGCTCTTCAGATGTACACTCGATTTTATTTCTTGCCAATTATTTTGCACCTAATTCAGCAATCCAAACACAGAACCCAGATCTGAGAAACAACACAGACTCCTCTTGGTATTTAGCACAGAAGTCTTAACACTCAAACAGCATGAGGGCTTGTTACGTTTTGGAGCGAGTTCTGATTTCTTTAAAACAGTGATAACGTTTCAGCCATCCAGATTTTTTCAGCCATGACAGATATAGTATAGATCAAACAGCTCGTATCGTAAATAATTCAAGTCTAATTTAATAAAAGTTAATGATCTACAGTAGAAATGGCTTTAATTTTACTTTTAACTGTTTCACAACATTGTGAATGAAAAAAGGGGGCTGGAAACGGACTCGACAACATGCAAGCTCTCCTGATTTTTTTTAACGTGCTACCTTTCACAAAGAATAAATTTCAGAGTGTTTACACAGTGCTGTTTTAAAACTTCTGCCAAAGAGGCTGGGAAAAGAAAAATGATCACGAGGAGAACAGAAAAAAAAATACAATGTCCTTCAGATATACATTTCCTTTATTCTCTTTTCTTCCTCCCAGGTTGTGACATTATTACTCTATATTTATTCCTTTATATTTTATCTTGTCTTATATGAAATTAGACTTCTAAACTTTTTTATGTTTAGAAAATATCTTTTTATTTGAAGGTGAAAGTGTTTCTGAGTTCATTTTTGATTATTATCTTACTTATATTGCATTTCAAAGTAAGCCTCAATAGAAGAACCTCCAGAATATTAATTTACTGTTGCATGATTAAAGTGAGCAAGAATTGGATTTAGAATGCATGATTTCAGAGAGTGCCATATAAGTCATAAAAATAAAAACCCTCTTACCTTTCTGTTTCTGAGCTATGCATATTTTGATCTAAATAGAGATAGAAGAAGGTCTTACCTGTTCTCAGCACAGAACAGTTAATCTATCAGTATTAAAAAGGAGAAAGAAAAAGTCCTGTTGATGGTCCTCTTGCTAACGAAAATTGATCTAAAATATACTATGGTACAGTTAGACTGATACCTTGCAATATTTGACTTTATTTCTGAACAAGATGATGGCTGTTTGTCAAGCATTTTTTTTTTGTAGTGGATTAGTTTGGGTAAAGGATTAAGTAGGGTGGAATTTCTTCCTGTATATCTAGGCATGAAAGACTTCAAAAAAAAAAAAAGAGAGGGGGGTAGGTTAGATAGATTGGATGGTTGTGTTTTCCCATACCAACAGGTGCCCAGCTACCACCACCTGGAGCAGAAGCTGCTTCCATGGGTAAGGACCAGGCGTGCAAAAATGCAAGCATAGCATCAGTTCAGTGGAAAAAAAACCCTGAATTAGACTGTACAGACTCACAGGCCTTAGTATTTAAAAGTAGTTCCAGTCCCAACTGAAAATTTGGCTCCAATTGGATTTTACCAATAGTGAAAATTTAGCTGGAAGTTTATGAGGTGAAATGTTGTATTTCCTGGAATAACAACGATGACTAATCTGTGATTGTACGGCGTATCCTAACAGCTGTGATATATGTTGCTTTGAATTCATTTAGTTGTAACAATATTTGTTAATTTTTTCCTTCAGATGACTGTTGTTGATATTTTCTAAATAAAGCCAAGGAAAAGAAAACGCCAGCATTTTGAAACATAAAGCAATCTGTAAAATTAAAAAAGCTTTCGTTCCCAGCCCCTCCAACCCCCCCTCCCCAAATGTATACCATATGCCGAAGCTACTCCTTAACTACAACCGACTGTTGTTACTGTAGTAATCAGTCTATGTCAGAGCAATTACTTAAAATCATCCGTCCCGGTTGTTTTGCAGAGACTGCATCACACTGAGCAGAACAATGCGGCTGACGACCCTTCCCCGCCTGCTGCCTGACTGACAGGGACCCGTGGCAAGGGACCACAGGCACAGCCTCAGTCTCGTCCTCTTCGCCGGGTTGGGCTTGGTTGGGTGGGCTTGGTTGGGTGCCCCCACCTTTGCTGTGGGCCAGGAGGTTGGGATGGGCTCGTGGCAGCCGGAGCGCGAGATATCACACCGGCATGGACTTTGCGGGAGAGATGAGAATGAGGGAGGTATGTCCCAGACCCCTCCACGTGCAGCTGATGTTGGGTGATGGGGAGGAAAAGAAAACCTCAATAATCCTCATTGAGATATAGACTTGCCAAAAATCATCAGATGCTGCAGAACCCGGCAACGGAGGATATCCCCTTCTAAATCCTGTCCTTTACTGGACATCTCTACGAAACCAATTTGCTCTTGTTTCTGCCCTTAAGAACATGCTTATGCAGCAGGAAAAAAGTAGCCTCCAAACCTGCATAATTTGCTCCAACAGTTCTGAGATCTTTTATTTTTCACTATCCACAGAGACACTTTTCAAACATTCATATCTCATTTTATTAACAAAAAAAAAACTCTGTTAGAAGGGAAAGCCATGTATAATCAATTGCTGGCTGAAAAGAGATGTACACATTGATTTGTACACCAATGATATATCGTGCCTATTATTACTGAGGGAAATATTGTTTAGGGGTAAGAGTTGTTATACAGTTGTTGTTACTTTCTTAATTTTTATTATTATTGCAAATTATCTTCTAGAGTAGAGGGAAGCAAATGATGTGTTATGGAGCCACGAAAGCAGCTCACAGACATTTGCAGAGGAAAGAGCACAGAGCCTACACAGAAGACGGTAATTCTGTAACTTCAAATCCTTGAAGCTTTTCTGTGACCAAAAAAAAAATAAGTTTGGAAGTAGGAATAACGTATTCAGAAACTGTAACCTTATTATTGAGTTCTCAGGAAGGGTTTTCTGCTCTGTTAATTACTTTTACAATACCTGGTGAGATGGCACCATGGCTGGAATGCTTAGGATTTTGCAGTTGAAATAATAAATAATCATCTGACATTTCTTAAAAGACTTGCTTCTTTCTGAGCGGTGTTGTCTTTTATCAGCCTGCCTCATGCCTTTACTACGTTTGTTCTCATTCAGATCAGTGAAGGCTTTCATTTCCTCAACAGTCGCCAAAGCCAGGATTTGTAGCTTGTATTCAGATTCATTTAAAATCAATGCAGTACAAAATCATTAGAGAAACAAAAAAGGTTTTGCAGGTTCTTTTGTTTCCTTAGATCTTTTGACCAGAAAATGGTGACTGTCTGTGTTGGAGAAGTGTTTTAAAATAGACAGTGAGTGTATGTGTTATCTTGCACACATCCTGGCTGTACACCACACAGACCTGTAATTGCAGAATTCTAAACATTAATACAAAGAAATAAATTTTTTTTTTCCTCAGCAACAGAAGCATCAATAAAAAAAGCCAATTAGAAGAGATGAATTTTTATTACATGCTGATGATTAAATCTACATTAATCATAAACATCCACAGGCCACCAACAGGGCTTGTTTAATCATTTTCAACCATTTGCGTCTCTCTCCAGCTACCATTCTGTTAGATTTTTCTACATTACTTCCATATTTGGTATTAGGATGTTAGAAAGTGCAAGTATACTCCTGGGTAATCAGGATTTCAGGCAATATGACTCAAAAAAACCCATCCACAAAAGAACTCTCCTGAAAGGTTTCTAAAACCATAATTTGATGGGCTGTGCAGTTACGTGACATTGTTTTATGGGGCTATTGTGTCATATGTGGCACTCACTGTATGCTCTGAGGTTATTTCAAGTATTAAATAACTATTGAATTAGGTAGGGAGATAACTACATAACTGACATAGACATAAAAGATATAATGGAGAATAAAAGGTCAAGACAGCACCAGGTGCAATGACCTGGACAATGAGAAGGACAAGAAATGACTCTAATATCAACAGGAGAATTTTTAATGAAATTTGTTTTGAGCACCAACCTAGGGAAAAAAAAAGATATAGCATGTTGTCTCATTGCTAGGAGCAAGTAAATAACACTACAGAAGAGTTCAGACCTAATTGGGAGTTGGAATAATTATAGATGATGATAAGCCAGCCACCAGAGAAATGCAATATTCAAGATGTGTGGTAACAAACACATTGATTAACATAAGTCAGGACAGGAAAGAACACAGCTTAGAAATACGGTATATAATTTATGACCATGGCAAAAAAAAAAAAAAGAATATCAACAATAGATATAGAATTCCTCTCTTCCGTGCTTTTTTTTTATATTTATTTCACAGTGTTTTTCAAGGAAAGAGCATTTAGTTTACAATTTTTCATTTAAGTATGAATTACATTGAAAGTGAATGCAGCTTCCCCCTTTACCCTTTCTGAACACTCACAGAAATTTCCTAGCAGTTTTTGGTGGGATATTGAGAAGTTTTTCTCCATGTAGTCTTATTCCAAGTTGCCTGGTGCTGATGATTTTTTTTCTTTTTATAAGCAGGCTTTTCTTATATGAGGAAAGGGGAGGAAGGAGGAGGTAAACAGAAGCCATTTTAGTTTTCCCTTAGATAAATTAAGCCAGCAAAAATGCTCTTGGGAGATTTCCGATAGGAAAAAAATAACACTTTCTGGGCTCGTATTCTTAAGCTGCTTTCTATTCCCAACAGCTTGACAAAAGGCATTTCTATGTTTTACAGTTTCATAGAACTGTGTGTTTCTTCCTTGCCTTGGAAGGGTTTGGAGACTGCCGAGCCAGTAAGGATTCCGGGATGGTCTGGTCTGACCTGGGGCTGTACCGTGCCCCAAAACTGGACCCTACTGGATGCTACAAGTGGCCAGGGAGGTGACCGAGGAACAACCAGTGGCACAGACAGCAGCTACCCCATCCCATCACTAGGAACTTCATTTCTACTGTGTTGCCCATATGAATGAAAAGAAGATAAGGAACTACTGCTCCTTAGCCAAAAATCAGATTGTCTCTGGACAGGCGACGTAATTATTTAAATACTCTAGAATTCTACAGGACCATGTCTGTGTCGCAGAGTGATTTGTTTCTCTGGAAAGGTGGGTCAGACTTCAAAACAAGGGATCAGACATATAGTGGCTACTGGCTTTCGAATGAGTGGTGTGGTGATCGCACCACGAGAGAATCTCTCCTTATGTCTCCCAGAAGCAAAACAACCTTAAAGTCTGCAGATTTGTAGTGGCGGAGGAGGTGCTCTCTGTTCTAATTTTAAAATGCCACCCTCATCAGCATGTACTCCATCAGCAGAATATGCCTTGGCTGAAGTCAGTCGGTGGGAAACTATGGAGTTATATTGCTTAAACTAGCAGTTCAGCGCATTTCTGTGCTCCAGACTGGTCTTCTCTGAATTTCCCAAGTACCTCTGTACACGTATATCATCAAAATATTAACTGAAAACACTATTAAAGGCAACATGGCTCATTGACCACATACCACGGTGTTGCTGTCAAACAGTTATTTGTAGACCACACTTCGAGAACCACTCACTGAAACTGCCTAAAATGAAGTGTGGAAAACATTGTGTAGAAAAAAAGCCAAGGAAATAATATATTGGCTAGGAAATGGAATCTAGCCTGATCTTTTTCTGTCTCACAGTTGCAGAGATATATGATAGCTCTATCAATTGTAATGTCAGTCTAAGTCAGAATATATGGTCAAGCACAAAGAAATAATTAGGGAACTGTCACAGCAGGCAAAAAAGAGGTATAAGGAGTAGCAAATGAAGCTAGGCTGAGATGGATGTAAAATGTCGAGAGTCACGAGAAAAGTGTAAGAAAAAAGATACCAGCCAGCCCAACAACATGAATATGATATAAAGCAGAACAGCTTTTAGTTAAGGTGGATCTCAGTTTCTTAACATTCTGTGAGGAAAGATTTGCAAAAGAATGGAGCAATGTGTGAAAATAAGAAACAGAAGGAGCAGAAGGAAGACAATATGGTAACGCATGGTTACAGTTCCAAGACTTGAGAATATATTTCTTGTACTATATCCCTTTATGTTAAAATGCATTCTGTTTATTCTGGCTCAATGGCTCAGCTGGTACCATAGTGTAACACCCCACCACATGGTAGACCTAAGCTCAGGAGCAAGCTTGGGCTAACAGAGCTTGGGACTGTCACGGAGGTGATGCTGTTAACTTCAGCGTTGCCCAAGGAAGGGTTAGAGCTGTGTGTTTCTTTAAGAACAGCAAGAAGGAAGGAAAACAATAAGCAAAATGGAAGAAAATGCATCTCAGAGAAATAAAGAGACAAAAATATAGATCTCTTGTAGGTCTTGCTTTCTCAGGGAAGTGAGAACGTCTTTGCCCATGGTTTTATACAGGACTGATAGAAGACGCTGGCTATACTGTAAATATTACTCTCCAAAGTAAATTTTATTTGCCTCTAAATATTTCTTGCATTAGTATGGCTATAGCAAGTGAACTGGGAAGAACAGCAAAAGCTTAGAGCTTGATTGATACCTGATTATAAGAAAGCAAACACTGTACATAGTGATCTTATAGATCCCTTTGTAGATCACCTATAGATCCCTTTGTAACCTACACAAGATTAAGTATCAGGACTGCAGTCACTGTCTGATGGAGCTTCTCTGCCTTTTACCTTCTGAGTTTTAACACAAGTTGGAAGAAAACACGAAAGATAAACCCGCTGATTTCAGACATCCTGAAGCTAGTTTCCAGATAGCTCTCTTGAATCATTTATTACTTTACGGATTCAAAAAGTGGGATTTATCTAACCTCAGTCATCTATTGATTTATCAGTTAGTTACTCATTTTAGCTACTGACTCCAGAATGAGGCCTTTTTCTCCTCCTGGAGAGAAAAGTTGATTAAATTACAAAAGATGCTGGATTTCCTGGTGATTAATCTGAGGTGAGATGAAGCCTGGCCCAGGAAAACACAATGGAACAGTTCTTAACTCCATGTATTTCATTCCACCTGCTTCCATGTCTCTGAAGTATACCAAACATTGCAGTCAGAGAGAAATCAAACTGATTTATTCTGGCTTTCTTGATAGCAATGACACATTGATAACGAAGAACAAGTGGTTTCTCTCAATAAAATTTATTCCTTGGTCTGCACCATGGTAGTGCAACCTGATGAATATTTCGCAACAAATCTCACATGGGCAGTATGGCTCTGAAATATAAGCTGCTCTTTTAAAATCAGCTCAGTACTTTGCACATTAGCCAGTAGCTTTTGATTTGTTTTAGGCATGTTTTAGACACAGTGTTCATACAAATAAATACATATTACTCCAAAAATACTTCTTATCACAGCTATGAGATCACAGGACTTTTTTTATCAACTAATTTTCCTGAAGAAATAATTATGCAAAATATTGTCTTTTAGAAGCCAACTGTAACTATTTCAGAAATTGCTCCTTCCTCCCTCCTCAGACTTGAAAATGCCAGGGAAATATCATAGAATCATAAAATGGTTAAGGTTAGAAGGGACCTTGAAGATCGTCTAGTTCCAGCCCCCCTGCCATGGGCAGGGACACCTCTCTCCCACTAGACCAGGTGGGAGAGCCCCATCCAACCTGACCTGGAACACTTCCAGGGATGGGGCATCTACAACCTCTTTGGGCAACCTGTGCCAGTGCTTCAGTACCCTCATGGTGAAGAATTTCTTCCTTATATCTAATATAAACCTACTCTCTTGCAGTTTCAGGCCATTGCCTCTTGTCCTATCATTACAGGCCCTTGTAAAAAGCCCTTCTCCAGCTTTCCTGTAGGCCCCTTTCATGTATTGGAAGACCGCTATTAGGTCAACTCAGAGCCTTCTCTTCTCCAAGATGAATAACCCCAGCTCCCTCAGCCTGTCCTCGCAACAGAGGTGCTCCAGCCCTCTAATCATCTTCGTGGCCCTATATCTGCAAGTTATTCCCAAAGACAATCTCTGTAAAACATATTTAAATACAAAACACACGTCTAAGCAGCCTGTCCTCGCAACAGAGGTGCTCCAGCCCTCTAATCATCTTCGTGGCCCTATATCTGCAAGTTATTCCCAAAGACAATCTCTGTAAAACATATTTAAATACAAAACACACGTCTAAGGTCGTAAAAAAAAAATTGAGAGCAAAGTTATAATTAAGAAGTATTTAAATTCTACAGACAATTAAGTTTGATCTGATCAGGGAAATAGGTACTTTTAGCCTGACAAGGACGGGTACATTTGCTTTGCCAGATCTGGGACAATGCATCTTTAAGATACTGTGCCATTTCTTTTAAGCACTACTTCAAAAATGTGGGAGGAGGGAGCATCTAAAGCAAAATTGCAAATGCAACTTTTGATTGTTATGATTTATTTTTAATTATCCTTTTCTCCTTTTGTCTTAATTGGACAGAGCCAGTCTAAACTTGTTCTGTGCAATTAAGAGCAGTTACATGCATAGAAAATTGAGACCTATTTTAAATCTCATTTGGACTGACTCATAGTTCAGCTTGCTACAGGAAAATTAGAGCAAGAAAATATATTTAAAAAACTAATGAGCTTTAGTAAAAATATCCTCAACAAAATGATGTGCTGGGAAATTTTACACATTCACTTCAAATCATATCAGACAGTGGATTGGGGGAAAAGCATTTAGCTGTTACTAGGCTTTCATAGGGGACATCTAGGAGCATGTTATCGAATCCTCTTAAAAATCTGTTTTAAAGTTTGAGCTATTTATTTCCAAGGCAACTAAACAAATATTTTCCAAATAACTCATACATGCGGCTCAGACGGGGGTTAATTCTGTACTCGGTAATTTCCTACCTCTCACAAACACAATTGGCACCCAGTGTACACAGCAATGCACTTTCCAATAGTTAAGGTAACAAAAACACTGTAAGGTGAAGGCTGTACTAAAGCACCTGCATAATGCCCATTTGTGTTAATAAGGGTTTGGGAGAACATATCCAATACCTCCATAAAAGGTCTCATGCAGCTTGGAATAAATGTGCAAAACAATAATAAATTAGTGAACCAGTATGAGAATAATAGTTTGAAATGAACCCAAATCCAAATATTGGAAATTTCTGGGGGTTTGTGTTACACATGGAGCTTACTTCTTAGATTCTTTGACTATGGTGCTTGGGAGGGGGAAAAAGTGCCTGAGAAATCCTTTCTCCTCTCCTGGCTGCTTGAATGTATCTTTGGACATGGAGGAGGCTGCATGGATGGGGAGCAGTCATGGCGAGATTTTGCCTGCTTGGCATAAAATACATCTTCTGGCTCTCCTGGCCACTATCTGTTCCTCCACGCCCTGCTTCAGGTGCTGCATAGGCCAATGTAAAATCAAACCAAACCGCTCAGAGCCATGTGTGTGCTTGAAGGCTAAATGATAGTTTTGTGAGAAAGCCCACGGCACAAGCCTTTGCTCACAGTTCCTAAATATTCTTTCCAGTGACTTAAAAAACTTGAATAGAGTTATTTTATTTTTTAGCCTTTGTGTTTTATTGCTGAGCATCCTTGTCACCTGCAGTCTCTAGTGAGAAGTAGCAGAAGGAACATATCACCAATCAAGCTTTACCATTTGTCCATTAAAAAAAGAAGTTTCCAAACCCCAAGACCCTTAAACAATTTGAAGTTGCATGGTAAAAGTACGTGTTTGTTTTGAACACCTTCTGCTTTCTGAACTCTCCTTTAACTTATGGCCTTTTTGGCCAAGGTCCTGCGCCAAGGTCCGGTCGATAGACCTTGAATTTTCATCAAGTCAGATGAAATGCAAACCTGAAGTTGAAAAATTGGCTCCTCTCCAGTCCTAAATATAGCTGTGTGAGAGCTCTTTGAAACCTGCCAAGCCGTCAGTCCCACTCTTAAATAAAAGAAAGGCCTGAAATACTTAGGGTCCCTCAGTTTGCCTCATTCATTTCTTTTCTCCTAGAGTTTTGCAGGTCCCTATGACCAGTTAGACCTTGCCTATGCCCAGTTCAAAGCAAATTTTTCATGCTGCAGTGCTCTCTATTTTTCCAGAGCATCTTCCCTTCTGAAAGAGTGGCTTCATTGTGCCCTGAGAGTTGCATTGGCACTGGAATGAAATTTCAAGGTGGTGGTAAAATAGTGAGTAGGAATTGTTGCTAGAGCTTGGCAATGTTGAAGTCTCCTGGGACAATGTGTTGGCTGGTGACCAAACCAAACCATCTTTCCAAGTATAGCCTCCAGTGAGGAGAGGCAGGGCTCTTTGTGGGAAGGCCCAAAACAAACAGGGTGTCAGCAGTGTCCAGGGAGCCGTCTGGCTGCAGAGACGGGGATGATTTCCTCACCTGAGCCTGGCATATCTGGAGGGAAACCTGTGTCTGGATCTCTGAGAAAGACCACTGACACCCCAGAAGACTCCACATGGCCACAGACGGTCACAGATGGTCACAGATGGTCACAGACAGTCTTGATGGCTAAATCACAGTTAGGCGGTTCCATTTCAATGGGGGTTGCCAGTGTGAGACTACACTTTGGAAATGGCACAGCAGGGCTGTGTCTTGCCCCAGTTAAACGAAGTCTGAGTGTGCAGAGTTCAAGAGACAGTGAGCAGCCCACACTAGAGCTCTGGCAGGGGACATGACAGTCAGTCATTAATGCTAGATGTCCTTCTTCAGCTTTCAGCTTCTCTGCCTTTTCCCCAAGACGGAAAGAGATTTAATAAAGAAGTCCCTAGTGTTATTTTTTGCTCTTCTCTACCCTGCTCCATGCCTTTTAGCATCGTTTTTGCTTGGTCTGCTCTCTGCTCTCCCATTGGAGGGTCTATCACAAAGACAGCAGCACAGTACAAACATGGCCTGCATGCTGAAAGAGGCTACACTCTACCAACGAGCTTGGGTTTTAAATTTTGGGCAAAGACTTCGATACAACTCTTTTCCTTAAAGCATGTGCAGAAACGTACAGAAATTGGCTCCTGAAGACAGATTAATAATAAAAGTCAGTGTGACTGTTGTACATTTTCAAGGCCCTTAAAAGAAAAAAATAGCTCATGAGAAGCTAAGAAGTGCCAAAATTTTTTCAGACAGCAGGGTACTTGGGACTGACTACGGATGATAATAGGATGAGAAATTTAGAGCAGTAAGAGATGAGGAGCTGCAGCTCCTGGCACCCTCCTCTGTGCTCTGGAGCTGGGGGGAGAAGAAGGGTGTGGGGACTATCCCCCCAGCATTGTGCCGCTGTGATGTTGCTGCCACCCTATAACAAGTTTTCTAGGCAATCCTATGTGTATTTATGTCTCGCGTCTAAGGGTGCCAAGAAAGATAAGGAAGGAAAGGAAAATGGAGGGAATGAAGAGAAAATGAGATATAGCTCCAATTCTTCTCAGGCTCCAGAACTTATCAGTGTTTATGAGGAAGAATTCATTCCTATGTACTATTAAAAGAAGGAACATATTTCAGTGTATGTGCTTGTAAAGGAAATATTTCTGATACAGGACTCAGATTTTCAATGCAAAAAAATGACATTTTGCTTTTGAACTAAGTATATTTCTTCTCAATTCATTTTATTTTTTTCATTTAAATTCTAATCTTAATTCTTGTGGGTAGACAGGTTGCTCTGAACCTGGGAGACATACACAAAAAGGCTCTGGCCTGAAGTCAAGAAATAGACAAAAACACAATGTTGATTTTGCCAGGAATTTTGTTTGTGGCTGCTGTTGGATGCAGTCTCTGGATCTTAATGGTTAATGTATTAATTATGCTGTTATCTTAGCAAACATCTAAAATTCTAGGAACAGAGGAATTTAGGACTAGAAAACTGAATAGACAATTCTTTCAAACATGCATAAACTGAACAACTGCATCTTAAAATTTATTTGGATTTTTTCAGAATCTATTTCCCATGGAAAGCTGTTCCAGAATGTCATTGATTTTATGGTTAGAAATTTTCCTATTTCCAGTCTATATTTATCCTTGGATAGATTATATCAACATTTTTTTGCTTATCACTATTCTTTCTTTAAATAGTACTTATCCCTGCCTGATGTTTATTCCACACAAATAACACATCTCATTTCAGACTGTGTTTTGATAGGCTGACAAACAAATTCTTTTTGTTTTTTGAGATAGGCTCTTCTTTCTCCCCACTATCTCTATAGCTGTCTTCTGAAACAGTTCCATCCAGAGAAGGTCAATCTTGCACATGGATGGCCAGTATGGACATGCTGTATTTCAGATGAGGTCTTCCTGATGCATTGCACAAGGGCATGAACACTTTCCTATCTCCCATGGAAATACTCCACTTGGCTCATGTAGGACGATCTCACTTGCCTTTTTCCCTAGCTGCAGCATCTTGCTGGTGCAGAAAGGCAGTTCCTCTTTCCTTTTCGTTTCAACTGATAAACTCCAGATTACAGTGGGAATCCTAATTAATCTGGGATTTTGTAACCTTACACTGAAAGTAAAAATGAACCTTTTCGTTTGTTTATTTTTAACTTCTTGCTTCTTTAGGAAATTGCATTATTTCCTTCTTCAGACAGATACCTCTAGTACAGTGCTGTCTACTACAACATGCTGTCTACAAAGTCTTGAGATTATATTGACGCAAATATTGCACATTTTGGAGAAACCAGACCTAGGCACAGCCTAGTTCAGCTCAGCTCTTCCTGTCAAAACATTATCTCAGCTACTGGTATGCTCTGATCACCGATTAGCAGTCGGATCAAGATCTCATTGCATTTTCTCATCAAGTTAAGGAGATAGTCTTTTCTGCGTAGAGTTTAAGCTGGTATGGGCAGAAATCAAAATTTTTGATATGAGATTTTACTGATCTTTACAAAGTAGTGCCCTGATTCATTGGCGAGATTTCGGGGAACCACTAAAAATACCTTGTAGAGGAACCCAGATGAGAATCTCAGAAAAAAATTTTGAAGAGAATAAAAAAATCCCAATACAGAACTGAATTTTGAATATTAATCAGTTTTAAATGAAGTCTTTAGACATCTTTAACTATTTTGAACTTAAAAACATACTAATTATAAACACTGTTTATGAAGCAGGGATCTGATCTGGGACAGTATCCAACAACGAGCACCTCCTGGTTTTAAGAAAATGCTTGGCTTACTGTGAGATGCTTTCTGCAAAAGAGGTGCTTTCCCTGAACTGTGGATCGCCTTTGGAACTCGTCAAAAAAGACAATGCTGGTTTCACCAAAAATCCAAAATGCCAACACTTTCATTCTGAAGAGTGAGATTCATTTTTAAAAACCAATAATTGCCCATTTTTAAAAGCACAAAGAGTGTTACTAAAATGTATTTACTGTCTCAATTTCTTAATGAAACTAAGGTCTGTTTAATTCTTCATACTTTTTAAAGGAGTTCTTGGATTTTCAGTATTTTAAGTGGATTTTCTGTGGCACTTTGAATCTTGAAAGTCATTGTACATGTGCCCTACAAGAAAGTTATTGTGGCCATTCTGAGATATCACTGGCACCCTCCTCTAACAAAACTATTTGAAATACAGTTTTTCTCAACTATAAATACAAAGCCAGTTGCAAATTATGATCTCCGAATGCAAAATATACCAGGAGCAGAGAACTCTACTCTTTGCAACTTTTTAACTTTTTTTTTTGTTTGTTTTTCCATTCAGGTTAGGTATATTCCAAGTACCTACTTTAATAGAAGATGGAAGACGTTTGTTTCAGATCAAAGGTCTTTATTTTTCCTTCAAAAATTACCCCCAACCCAAAGATTTAATTATGTTGTACATGGGGCTTCTGGCTCTGTCAAGCTGCGTAGACAACAGCGAAAGGTATTTCAGCCTTACTCAGCTACCAGAGGAGATGGATATTTAGCTGAGAGTCAAGAAGGCTATTTTATTGTATTACTTAGGAGCAGAAAGACAAAGAATTTACTGTACACTTACCCAGCTGTGGCTACAGAGGCTGACACGGAGTATACCATTGCACTGAAAACACTGCGGCAACACTTTTAAATGCCGTTTAGTGGTTTTGGAGAACGTCACAAGCACAAGAAGTGGAGCGTAGGATATAAATAAGCCTATACACAGCTACTCGGCTGCTCTAGGAGCATGTGAATTTGGTACCATGCAGCACAAAATGCTAAGGGATCAGCTAGCAGAGAAATCTTCTGTTCTGTGTACTCGGGAACAATTGCTGTTTAAAAGGGAAACTGACCCCATATAGGTGACTGGAAATTGCTCATAGCCCACGGTCAAAGCTGGGAAAGGTTATGGGACAGGAAGATTTACCTCAGCATTTTGCACAGGTACGTTTGCTCTTTGCTAGCTCTGGTCCACCAAAGAACTACACTATTCACTGTTTTTGTGTTCAGTCAGGATGACAGGAACATATTTGCAGTTTACAGCAGGTGCCCAGCCAAGTCAACAAAGTGCAAACTATGCAGTAAAAAATAATATATAAAAAAGGTCACTTTGCCAGGGTATGCCGCTCCAGCAAGTTTCAGTGCCTTACAGGGTGAATGTTTGAATCCAGTGACCGGAGTGATACTTTGCTCACCGCATCGTCAGTAAAAGTGTTGTCTCCTGTTTAATGCAGGCAGAGACTTTTCAGATGCTTGTCAGCTCTTGTCCTGATGATCATTACTACACCTGTTTCTTTGGAAAAGAAACAAAATCAGCCTATTCGTTCCTAACCTCCAGGTGGACACCTTTGTGCTTGTGAGAAAAAGTCATTCTTCCTGGCAGCTTTTTCCCAATCAGACTCTTAATGTCATGTCACTTTGTTGAAGGGTCTCAGGACACATGCCTGCCTGGCCCCTGGCAACGATGGAGGCCTGAGTCCATACCCTCTCTGATGCCTATGACTTCCGTATCTTTCGACTGAGGATGAAGGAGGCAGAATTGAATATACTATAATTAACCGCAGACAATACTGCACAAGAAAGACAAGTGGTTAAACAACAGTGGTTAAAATCTGGATGCATGCTGATAATTATTTAAACAAAAATATAAAGGCTACTCTCAGGTGCCGAATGCATTAATAGACACTAATTGCCCACTGCCTTTGCATCTTTACCTGGGACATCACCCCACACTCTCCTCCACAGGTTCTGGGGCTCCCCTTGTGCATGTATTCAGGTACAGGGAACAAGGAGCTCATCCAGTTAAAGACTAAGGGACAAAAAAATATTATTTTCCAGGTGAATGAGCCTCCATCCTTTGCATGCTGAAGCCAGCAAAAGGGAAGAGGCACAACTGTGCAGTCCTGGGAAGGAGAGACAAGTCATTTTCTTTGCTGGTACACATGAGAGCCTAGCATTTAACTCCTGAAGGAGTTAACCTGGAAGATCAGTGGCAGCTTCTAGGCACAATGAGAGAATTATAAAGCCTTTCAATATTTGAGCTAAGGGGTTCAGCCATAACTAGCCACACAAACATCAACAGAACTGCGAACAAAACATTCTGTAACCTTTTCTGTAGGCTTTTTTCATACACCTCCTATTTTTGAAGGAAAGAAAAGCTGATAGTAATTTTACTTCTCTTGTTATGACAGTGCTGGTTATCATACGATGAAACTAGGACAGTGCCTGCATTAAAAGAAAACTTACAAAGATGTTTTCTTTCATGTGGTATCAAAACAGTATTATCAGTGTTTGTTAGTTCTACATAGTGTGTGGACATTGAGCCCTAGGAAAAATAGCAATGTGGACAAAAGTAAGGCTCTCAGAAACCACTGCACTTGGACCAAATTGGAACATTATAGGATTCAGAACTCCCACTAAAAGTGGTCTCATTACAACATATGGATTTATGGAGGTGGAGGAAAGATATTCCTTTATAGGGGATATGTTCATCCCAATGGTGGAAGAAAGAGGACAACATTAGATAGAAGGCTTTTGGTATCGTGCCAGATATTGCTGTTACCTGTTATTTTCAGATGGATTTACTAAGAAATGGCACTTAGGGAGTCATGCTGTGTGCATGTCCACCTTTTTAACTGCTGGGTCCATTGACTCAATTGCAGACAAATTTGATAAATGGTTGGTGTTCTCAAGTACAGTAAGAACTGACAAGTTTCATTAAAACTTTTATATATGTATATAAATCAAATATAAAGTTACATAAGTAGCCAGGTTGAAGTAAAGATGTATATCAGCACATTGCTAAAGGAAAGATTGCAATGTGAACTCACTTGTACTCGATATCAGAAAATTTCCTTGGAGGTATAAAACCCAAGAGAAGCCTAAACTGGTCTTTGTGTCCTAGCGAATATGAGATCCTACTCTGCACACAAGCACCAGGAAGCAACTTCATTAATTTTGCAACTCCTGGGACCGCTTGTTTCCATCAGACCAGAGTTCTTTAGGGCATTGTCCATCCACTGAGAAACTGTATGGGAGAGTGTTTCTCTGGTGAGTAATTTCTAAATTATTCTTCTGCAGATTCCCATGGGTGAAATAACTAACGTGTTGCTCAGACAGGGAGATTGAATGATAAACAGTTGAGACATTGCTGTGCACTTCAGCCTTTCTTAAATAACCACGTAAGGATGAATACCTAAGAAGGGAGTGGTCTTACTAGCCATATGCAAAAGGCCAGATAGAGCAAAAGAGTATATTTATTCAAATCTATCTGAATTTCATCTATTTACTAAGCTTTACAGTGTGCCCTGAAGGTCAGCTGACTCAGATGTCCTTGGAATGGAAATGAGGAAGAGATTTCAAATCGGTGGACCTTCGCTGAGGGGGTGTTTGCTGCAGCATCTGGATGGTTAAATCACCACTTGAGTAGCTCACGTGGTCTCAGCAGCTGACAGTAAATAGCAGAATAGAGGCAGTTTGCTCACAACATGCAGCTAATAGTTAAGTTCATTTGATACGTGTTTTAATATTCATTCTTTTTTTTTCTTTCTCCAGAATTTAAACTGCACTTGTGCCTCCTGAAAGGAAGGAGAGAAAAAGTAATAGAGACATTTTTTTTTTTCATCAATTAACCATCTGGGACTGAACTCTGAGAAATTCTGACGCAAAAATACATTTTTTTAGCACTTAAAACAAACATGGTTTCCTTTGATAAGGGAGGACCAGAGTTCATTTAAACCTAGAGGAGTTTTTGCCGCTGATTTCATGGTCTCTTGGATATCGGTCTCAATAACACATTTTCCAAGGTACCCAGGCATGAGGTAGGTAGTAAGTAAGCAAAATCTCACCTTTCTTCATGTTTAGACTTCTGGCCACATCCAATAATGTGATGCTCGGTAAACTTCAGCTGTCAAATGTTGAGTTTTCTAAGCTAATACCTGCACTCCCCATGCAGTCCCAGGGCTTCTAGCAGACCACTTTGTCATCCCATTGCTCTCCTGATGCTAGCATCTCCGTTCCATGCTCACCTGAAACCAGTATCAATCCAGATGACTGCTAGCAGGGATGGTCTCACTATTTCAACCAGCTCTCGGACATCTATCTTAAAATGAGATAGATTACCCTTGGAAAGAGCCCCTATCTCTTAGAAGCTATAATAGATAAATACCTTACAGATAAATAGATAAATATTGTATAGACTTGATTTTAAACAGCTAAAGTTAGCTCATGTGCAACCATCTCCACTAAATCAAGTAAAACCCACGAAGCTAGGAAATTAAGGCCCACTCCAGAACACGTTTGTACTGGCCTATGCACAGTGGTAAATGCTTCTGGATAGGCACTCCTGAAGAGACTTGGTTTAAATCTTAAGGCTTTTTTTCTAGAGGGGTTGACTGGTATCCTAAGGAGCCCCAAAAAACTTTTCCTGTCACTATTGTGGAATAATTCTCTCCTTAAGACTGAAGTCTAATAGAAGTAACTTTTGTTGAAAACGTGGAACTTGTTCAATAACATTTTTAGTCTTTTCTTTGATGTGCACTAGGATGCCCATACTAGGAGCTTAGAAAATGGGCAAGGAAATACACTTTTTACAATAACTTTTATTATTCCTAATTAACATCTACCAAAGACCCTCGAACGGCACAAACTTTTGAAAAAACACCGATTTCCTCGTTATCTGCACACACTTCACAGCTAATATTTCAACAGCTGAAATGTCAGTCCAAATGCACCAGTCCTAGGGTGAAAACACTGCTTTCTGCGGCTCAGGTCTGGGCCATGCTGAGTTTGACCTTGGAGAGGTACTGACAGCAAGTAGATTGTCGTCTTTGTCCTTTCAGTGCTGGTCCTCCCTTGCAGAGTGGAGAGCAGGACTACTGTCTCCTTCGAACTTGAAAGAGATGAGTTACATCTTGTCTTGATGTGTAAGAAATGCAGATTAGGTCCTGATGGGGGATGTTGAAGTGGGGCAGAAGGATCTGAAGACGAGTATATTTAAAGAAACTGTAACAGAGAGTGGGCTGGGGCAGCAAAGAGGAGGCTAAGAAGAAATGCAGTTAGCTAGCAAGTGGAGAACACAGGGTGGGATAGGAGAAGAGTTTTGTTAAAGAAAAAAAGGAGGCATACGGGGATTGAGAATTTTTGGAGCTAAAGGTTTTGGAAAGGAAAGAACACCTGAAACCAGACTAAGGAAGGATGTTAAGTAGAATAAAGACACAATCGGAAACTGGCTAGGTGTGCAGAGTGTGGGAAGACTGGCAGAGAACATGGGAATTGTCTAATGGGTAAAGCTAGAGCTCACAGGGAGACACATTTGGTTCAAATGTCTACAGAGATAATTTGGCAAGACATAAATGATGAAAGTGGAAGTGGAGAAAGAGCCAGAAGGAAGAAAACAACGAAACAGAACCAGGGACAAATTGGAGGTGCTGGGTGGGCATAAAGGATAACTTGGAAGTGTTTGCAGTAGGGTGTCTCTCATTTCAAGCAGAATCCTTTCAAAAGCTCCAAACAGAAAGCAAGAGTCCCAAATCCCACCATTTGTCTCCCGCCAGCATCAGTGAAATCCACTGGCTAAAGTTGCAGTACTGTTTGTTTCCCGGAGATCTGTTGTGCCTGTGACTCCCTTGGTGCAGAGCTCCGTGAGATTCCCAGTCCTGGTGGTTTGCAGCAGGACAGAGGAGATATGCTGTATGTCAGAAATGGGATTTCTGAATTTTTAATGTGCTTTGTTACAAACCTCAGAAATTATACAATATGTGCAAACTGATCTGAAAAGTGAAAATTACACTATATTACACTCAGACATTAGGAATTGTTGGACTTCAAGTCATCTTCCTGAAGTAATCTGTTTTACTCAGTGAACATCTTATTTTTGCTCCAGATGATTCAGGAAATCTATTAAAAATAATGACCTTTGCAGCTGAAGTCTCCTCAGCCCACTGCCTATCTTGAATGCCGAATAAGGCAAGGGTCCAGTAGAAAAAAATCAGCAGAACATGTTATGTACAACTGTGTCATATTCAAGTGCAGGAATGCTTTAAATCAAGAATAGAAAATATGTTGTAAAGTGAAGGAAGTTTCTCAATATCTTTCTCAAGGAAAACAGAGTGACTCAGTCCTGTAGATTGATTTTTCCTCCCTAAATATTTATAAAGGTCTGAGAATGGTTTCTCTTTTGGCCTTTTCCATCTTGTAGGTTTCTGCTTAACCAAAAAAAAAAACCAAACACAACAAAATAACAGAAAAGAGCATCCGGAAGATTTTTCTGCCTAATTTACACATCCCCATACATAAAAAAAAAAAAAAAGTGAAAATACATAAAGTTCTTCCTAATTTAGTATTCCTGTGCCTTATTTCTTCAGCAGAAACAATGCACACATCACACGATTCTGCATTTTTTTCTGATGTTGGCTGATAATTTACTCATGAGAATCGTCCCACTATAGACACTGTGATTGTTCACATAACCGTTGCTTAGCAAAAGGAGGGCAGAGTTGGACCCTCCTGGGGTCCAGCTCTATATAGTTATAGAATCAGTGAAACATGTGATGAATATATGGGAGTGGGAATGGGGAAAACAAAATGAGTCTGTGACTTGAAAAAAAGAGCATGTTTGATTATCTCAGGTCTCCTGTGTACCTTCTCTCTATATCTGCAGAAGAGAGAATATTGTCTGGCAGATATCATTTATTATTTATTTTTTATGCTTTAATTATTTGTGGAAATCCTTGGCTTCTACTTGTTCAGCCAGCTCCTCTGACAGTAAAGTTTACACATTAAGATGTGGGAGGTGAAGCTCTGGTTCAGTGGAAGGAAGGAAGGAAGAAATATTGCTTTGACTGCTGGTGACGTAATATTGACCATCTGCAATTTTTATGCTTTAATCTGTTCTTATATGTTTTCCAAATAAAAACCTACACAGATGACGAATGATTTCTTATCTGACTATTTCCATTACTTTCTGAGCTGTTTTATTTGGGCCTTCATGCTACTGATATAACCTCTTTATGTTTAAATTTAAGGTTTGGTTTAGAGCCAAAGCATTTGATTTCTTATCCAAGCTGTGTTCATTCTTTTCTAAAACTTTGTGCTTCCTATTCCTCCCATTCCCTTCTCATCTCTACATTTCTCTGGTTTTTTTCTTCCCTGCTCTCCTGCCAGGCAGCTTTTTTTTTTTTTTTTTTTCCTAGCCTGTCATCTGAGTTTTCTTGGATACTTCTACTTTTTCCACCTGGCAATTCTGTCTGGGTGGAGTTTGGAGATTTTGGATGATTGTCAGGGATTTCTAGACATCTGGCAATCCATTTGAAACAGGATGGGAAACTTTATACGTGTTCCTGCCCACATGCGGATGATGCCTCCAGTACATGTAGAGACGATCGCGCAGACCCCAGGAACGCTGGCTGGCAGAACATGTGCTATGCAGGTGGTCTTGAGAGGGATGGCAAGTCCAGCCTGTTTGAGAAGATCCGAGTCACAACGAGTCTGCTGGGTGGTGAATGTCCACGGATGCTGCTGTGTCTCAGCCCATGAGGCAGATTTCATGTTCATGTGCAGTGCCTCCTCTCCCAAACATGATGGGGTGTTGCACAGACAACCTTATTAATTCCTTCCATTCAGCTCCTGGGCTGCTTAGTCCTCTGTCCTTTACTGTGTTCCTCTGCCTCTTTCTGCCAGGAGCAGCAGAAATTTGGGAATTCATGCCTCTCTGATATTCTTGGGTCAGAAGAAAATGAACATGTCAGGGGCAGGTGAGAGCTCAGGGACTTCTGTCACAGCTCACCAAACCTAGAGAGTGGTGTGGTGTTGAGTGATGTTTGGGCTAATTCTCTTCCTCAGTTCCTCTCAGAATTGATTTGTCTCATATGATAATCATTATTAGTAGTAATTGCTAGGCCTTGGTGCCAGAAGGATTTTAGATGATACTGAAACCAACTGAGCATTAAATACCTACAAGAAACACAGACTCTCGGCTTTAGTGCTTATGCCCCCCCAGTCTCCAAGGGGTTTACAAGTGAGGCAAGCTTTGTTATTCACAATATGAAGGTTGGGGAAGAGGAGCAGTACAGATGAAATTCTTTCAGAGGTATCACCTAACTGGACAAAGTCTCCCTAATCCTGTCCAGAGTGCCATATATTTGATCACACTGTTTCTCGTGTTTCCTCTGTTCCAAAAAACTTTCTTCTGTGGGAGAGCCCTTTATGCTTGCCCATCAAAAATCTCTGCTAATAGATCTCTGGTGGGTTCTCTTCCATAGCTAACACTAAAATCAGAGCTGGTTCATAAAAGTGAGGAGCAACAGAGGGAAAAATAAAGCGTTTCGTTAGGAATCCTGGGTACAACACACAAGCCAGGATTCTGGAAAAGCAGCCTTTGTGTTTTGATATGATACAGTTGATGCCTAAAAACTCAAACAAAATGACTTAAATAAATTTCACAGACACTGCCAGGAAGTGCTCTAGATACAGTAATGGTACATGGAAAATCAATATTTATTATAATTTTAACTGAAAAATTAAAAAGATTTGCCATAAAATACAAATGCTTTGCAACATTTTGCATGTTCAGAGCATGCCCTCTAGGGTGCTATTAATATAGTTTGTCAAGTGAATGATGCATTGTTTATGCAATTATAGAGATGTAGCCAAATCTTCCCTCTCTCCCTCTTTCCCTCCTCTCAAGTGGTGGCAGCAGGTAGCTGGAGCTGATGGATCACTTTTAGACCTCTGTGGTGAAGAATATATATTTTCAGAAGTAATCTACTAATTGGTTATGCAGACCATCTCCCAGCTGTGTCCCAGTGCCTAAGTGCAGGGAAATCCAAGCCCTCAGATCTGGAAAGGGTAATGCAATAAAAACCTGTTATCATGTAGTAATTGAGGTCTAAGGTTTATAACAGCATCGTAAACATGATGCATTCAAATGCAAAGGCGAGTGACTCAGGCTTGGGCAGGAGTATCAGAAGTTTATTAGTACTCTATGGCCTGGTGCACTTGGTCATTCAACATGCATTGAATTTGGAAGGGCTTAAACACTGCTTTTAAATAACTTTTCACAGTTTATTTTCCTCTGGTGGACACATTTACTGCTCTGACTTGTTGGATTTCGCCTGGCACTTGTTATCTGTGCAGCGCAGCAAATCTTTCCACGAGCTTTCAACTTTCAAGTGAAAAAACTTGAAAGCCAAGATCTAAACCTGGAGTAGGTACAATGTAGGACCATTTATCCACATGGCACATCAGCCAGGTTTTGCATACTTCCCTTTAAAATCCTAAAGGTCTGGATTCAGATATTTTGGTGGTGACTGACTGACTGACAGAAATGCTCCTAAAGTGTCTTACAGTAATTGTGATTGGAAGTTAACCTTGTTTTTCCATTGTGAATGTTGGGAACTGACTTCTTTATCATACACGGAAATGTGTAAAAGGGCAACAAAAACTTTCCAAAGACTTAAACATCCGAGACTTTATGTTAATAACACAAGGAAAAATCCTGAAGAATTTCATACTGACTCTAGTACTATCATGGGTTAATTGGGCAAAATGCCATAACACCTGGGTACTTCAAAAGGCATACTGATAAAACTTACAATATAGCAATTTTTACGTGATAAAACCAGGGATATTAGCTTGATACCTTCTGGTGTTCCAAGATAAAACTGAGCAATTACACAGGAGAGATTTTTCAAAGCTTTCTGAGCCAAACTACAAACAAGTCTCACTATTTTTCATGCACTGTAGTTAATTCTGCAGATCTGTAGTGAATAATAGATTTATGACAAACAAGTAAAAATCTGGCTCTAATTAGTTCTGCTAGAGATGTTGCAGAACAGAGTACTTTCTTTCTGACTCTTGCACAGAAAGAGTTTATAGTTTAATTTTTGAATAATTTATTTGGTCCAGAATCTGATTACAGTTATAAAGATTTGAATCAGTAATTGCACATGGATTTCAAGAGTTACTTTTGAGTTGCTGTAACACGAAGGAAGAAAATAAATCAGACCCATGGTTTAACTTTACCCAGTATTGTGTTCCACTTTGAAGGAAGGAAGTAAGTTGCTATATTTCTTTAAAGTCTTTGTTCAGTGAATTGAGTGCAGCAAAGATGCATAAAACTCCTCCCCTGAAAACAGTATTCTGATTTGCATAAAAAGTGATACTTGTATCAGCTGAAAGGTGTTTAAAGGATTATACAGCAGCATCTATCTACCTAAGAGATATACATGAACTGGTATGAACAGGGTGAAAATTGCCAAAGGAGATACCAATTTCCGTAACAGCGGCAACATCTCCATACCTTAAAATTATGCTCAATAACACCTTTAAATAAAGTCTCAGTGCTGCTCATAGCACTGCGTGCTCAGAGGACACATCTTAACTTTTTCTTATGCCACCCATAGTCTTTTAGGTCTCATATCCTGAAACCCACTTTATCCAGATGATGGTATGATTTGCAGTAAGAACAAGAAAGAGTAAAGAGTTATAAAACATGAGAACTACTGGGGAAATGTCTACAAATGGAAAATGTGCAGGGAGCTTCTAGAAACTGAGCCTACGCTTGCACCTGAATGGGAAGCCAAGAGTGGGAGCTCTAAGACGCTGGCTACTTAGTCCTTTTCATAAAATAAAATAGAAATCTTACAGGATTTAAAGAGTAGCTTGCTTTTCAGCCATTAAAAAAACTTTTTAGGTTTTTGTTTTTCTTTATCCATTGGGATCTAGCTATTTTCTTCAATCCTAAATCTTTTGAAATGATTTTTTACTCTTCTTACACTTTCTTTAAAAGGAAAATACCACTGGGAAAATTGTATGCCTTCTGCTGAAAGTCTCGTAGCAGGTGATTAATATCTGCTGCTTTGATAGGGAGCCTGAAACTTCAAAACCTAGGAGTTCAAGCATTTTGCTGCTAGCAGTTTGCTCTGCTCTGAAACCAGTGCCTAAGACCAGCTGAAAGACTACCCATTATTAGGATATGCTGTCGATTGCCTAGTGATTTAGTTCTGAGTAAAGAAAGGGGAGACTAAAGCATGTAAGCACACAGGGGAGAAAGCTTTAAAAGTAGCAAGACTACAACATTGCACATGGAAGATGAGGGGAAGGGGGTGTCCTCCCCTGATCCCCACTCACTTCTTTATTCTCCCTCCTTCTGTCTGATATCTCATGGGGAATAACAGAGAGGAAAGACAACCTTCATTTCAAACATGGGACAAAATGAAGCACAGGAACTGGATTGGACGGTCTTTTCTGTCCCAGTTAAGCTAAGCAGTACGTTTAGTTGGAGTCGGTGAAGCCTTTTGTTTAAAGTAAGGTCTGTCTGCTACAAGCATGGCAAAACCACCATGGTTAGAGGCAGGAGGTGCAGAAAAGAAGTTGGTGAATAAAAGGAGGAGGGGAAGCAGCATCTAAAGCACAGGCAGAGACTTTTTTCTCCCAGTGGTCAGTGTGAACATTCTCATCATTAATGGTGTGATTTGTCTTCCTCGACAACTGAGTATTTATTTGACTTAAAGCACTGGCTATTTCCAAGATATTTGAAACAATCTTCAGCTCATATCCACACCATAATAATGCCTCATTCATATTTTGACTGATGCTTTGACTTACAGTGAATCATCCCTTATTTAATGGCCAAGCAAACTTGAAATTGGAGCTACAGTTATCCATGTTAGGTAGAGGATGGCATACAGGTAAATACAGACCACTGCTGTCTAAGATTGATGGTACAATCTTTTGTCAGCTGCTGAACACCTAAACCCTACAATGATTGTACAAGTTAATAACACAGGGGCAAGGGACAAGAGAGAAAGGAATGATGTGACAGTTGAGATCAATACAAACCAAATGTCCAATCGCCAGTTTCAACTGGACAATATTTTGCAGAGATTTTTAGCAAGGTTTAGCAAGTATACTGCTTATGCATGAGACCCAGTGTTATCTCAGCCTTTGTACCTGCTGTTTGCTACTAGAAAACAGGCAGGCATGAGGGGCGCTGGTTTCTCAGAAATGTGTTTCCTATCTTCACCTTGAGCCACAGCTCCTAGAACTGTAGTTTGTAGAGTTTCCCTTATATTTGGAAGAGCTAAATAATGTACTGTGTGGGGTGTGTTGATGTAGTGTGACTTCTTCACACGTCACATTTGTGTCATGACGGATTGCCTATTTAAGGATTTTTATCAAAGGGAGGGAGAAAGGATAGATGAAAAGTATGTCTTCTTTACTTAGCTCTTGAGCCTATGAGCTACCCAGAATCTTCACGCTTAACATTGACTTCAGTGTAAGTTAAGTGTGTTGAGATCCTTCACAAAAGGATGTAAAAGGGAAAATAATAATAATAAAACCACAAAAAAAATAGCCTTTGAACTATTAGCAATAGCTTATTTATTTTCTTTTTCCTTAGCAGGGCATGAAGAGCACAGTTTGCAGTTTTCCTACAGTAAACTGGCCTCTGAGATCAGCCTGTTGTTTTGTAATACTGGACTCTATCCAGCACAATGAAAATAGGGAGTGTATTTCTGTCTTGTTTTGGTTTGTTTTGTTTCATTTTTCTAGCAATTGCTAGTGCCTTTTATTAGACTTAATTCTATTATATGTTCACAGCTCTGGCTCTAGACCTAATTACCACTTCTGGAAAACTACTACTGCACATGCTGCACATCATGCTGTTCAGACTCCTGTGATTCCCTGTTCATTTAATATTTCAAAATATTTCAGTTTCTTCCCAATCCAGACCACAATAAAATAGTAGTAACCCCTTCTCCTGCCCTTAACTTCATATACAAGTAAGAGCAGCCCCTAAACTCTTCTTGTGAACAAGGAAATCCACTTGCTGGCCAGATCTACAGTTGTTCCCTGAAGGACTGCTCTGGCCTGTGCATCAAAGGTTTTATTACACAAACTATTCAATTTAGACGAGCTAAAGAGAGTAAAATGATTGTGTCACGCTGTAGGAAAAAAAAAAAGCACACTGTGAAATTTATCTAGAGAAGAACAAACTGCTTTGGAAGAGTAAGAATTTTCCTAAGCACTTCATCAAGTTTATCACTGATTTGGAAACAACCTGGATTTTAATGCTGAAATTAAATGATAAAATTTGATGTCAGGTAAGAAGTCATTTTAGCCACAACCACCATGAAATAACAGGTAGAAGGTGGAGTAGGAAGAGAAACTTCAATAGAGATGTAAGGCTTTGGAGAAGGAGAAACCAATAGTTCTGTTCACTGAAAATGCTTCTTCAGCGGTGCCAGAATTATTCACTAACTTGGCAAACAGATTCTGTTCAAAAAGTTCAGTCATGCTGACATCTTCTTTTTTTTTCAGTACTTGCAGAGTGTTATTAGCGTGATTACAAGAAGAGTCTGTAAAAGCCTGAAGAGACTCTGATGTTCATTGCAGGATAACACTTTGCATTGTACCCTCTTACCCTTGAGGAAATTCACCTCTGAAAGTCTTCTCTGAGGTGCAGGGTTACTCCCTTTCTTAGACACCCAAATTGTGTAATTATTGACATAATATGCAGTTGATTCAAACATCTTATAAGCCAGTCTTTTAATTTGCCACCAGGACATTTGAGGTAGCCATTCATGTTCTTACTTCTTGCTTGTAGCACAGAAGGAGAAACCCCTGCAATTCCGTGGCTTCAGTAGCCATCTGAATCACAGGATGGAAGATTATGAAGGGTAATTCACCCCAGGCAGTTTTTAAATAGCTGAAATTAGAGATGGTGTTCAGCTGTTGACATTAGGAACTTCCGGTTTAGGTACAGACACACGCACCAAACTCCTGTGAAGTGTCCAGTCTCTTATAATAGCCAGTGGAGAACCTTCTAACATAGTCAGCAGAACTAGGAGCAGTAGTTAAACTAATTTTAGTTTCTGGATGGTTGTCTGGATAGCTCTCTAGGACTTCTTTATGATGCTGACTAGATATCTGTAGACCCTAATGGCACCTTAGACCCCTGGGGATTGATAGGTGAGAGAAAATCTAACCTTATAGAATCGTAGAATGATTTGGGTTGAAAGGAACCTCAAAGATCCTCTAGTTCGAGCCCCTCTGCCAAGGCAGGGACATCTCCCACTAGATCAGGTTGCTCAATGCTCCATCCATCCTGGCCTTAAACACTTCCAGGAAGCGGACTTCCACAACCTCCCTGGGCAACCTGTTCCAATGTCTCACCACCCTCAGGGGAAAGAATTTCTTCCTTACATCTAGTCTAAACCTACGCTCTTCCAGCTTCCACCCATTACCTGTTGTCCTATCACTACAGGCCCTTGTAAAAAGTCCTTCCTCAGCCTTCTTATAGGCCCCCTTTAGTACTGGAAGGCTGCTATAAGGTTTTCCCGGATCCTTCTCTTTTCCAGGATGAGCAAGCTTAACTTTCTCAGCCTGTCTTCATAGGAGAGGTGTTCCAGCTCTCTGACCATCTTGGTACCCCTCCTCTGGACTCGCTCCAACAGCTCAATGCCTTTCTTGTGTTGGGGGTTCCAGAGCTGGACGCAGTATTCCAGGTAGGATCTCAGAAGGGCAAAATCACCTCCCTGGACCTGCTGGTCACAGATCTCTTGATGTATTGCAGAATACGATTGGCTTTCTGGGCTGCAAGCACACACTGTTGGCTCATGTTGATCTTATCGTCCACCAACACTCCCAAATCCTTCTCCCCAGGACTGCTCTCAATCCACTCATTGCTCAGCCTGTATCTGTGCTTGAGATTGCCTGGACCCAGCTGCAGGACCTTCCACTCGGCCTTATTAAACTTCATGATGTCCTGGACCCACCTCTCAAGGCTGTTAAGGTCCCTCTGGATGGCATCCTTTCCCTCCAGCATGTGGACTGCACCACACAGTCTTGTGTCATTGGCAAACTTGCTGACGGTGCACTTGATGTCACTGTCCATGTTGCTGACACAGATGTTAAATAGTACCTGTCCCAGTACTGATCCCTGAGGGACGCCACTTGTCACTGGTCTCCACTTGGACATTGAGCCATTGACCACAACTCTTTGAGTGCGGTCTTCCAGCCAGTTCTTTATCCACTGAGTGCTCCATCTATCAAATCCATGTCTTTCCAATTTGGAGAGCAGGGTGTCTTGCGGGACAGTGTCAAAGGCCTTACACAAGTCCAGGCAGATGACATCAGTTGGGCTTCTCTTTTCAACTGATTCTGTTACTCCATCAGAAAAAGCCACCAGAGTTGTCAGACAGGATTCTCCCTTATTCTCTGGTAAGATCCATCTTTATTCTCCACCTTCACAGCCTGGAGTCTGTTATGGACATGCAAATTTATTTCTCCAGTCTGTTAATTAAAATAGCAGTGCAGCTTACAACAACACTTGCAGTCTGACATTTATTTCAAAAGAAAGGAAATAGATTGTCAAGGGTTAGGGCTGGGCCAGTCACTGAACACTGACAAATGCTCTCTAATCCTTCTCCTTCCCCAAAGAGGAAGGGAAAGGGAATAAGGCAGAGAGACTCCAGAGAGACTGGAAAAGAAAACTAAAACAGTTTTAATAAAACAATGATACTTCAAATAAATAAATAATGGAAATAATGAAATGTATACAAATATATACAAAAACAATACTGAGAACAACTCCCCAGCCCCCACCGATAACAATCACTATTAATCGCTACTAACGCTGCAGAGCAGGCAGCACCAGGGAAGTCCTAGTCTCAACAGTAGAGGAGAACGGGATACAAGATCTGGACAGCTGGATTTAGGAACTCAAGATTGTAATGGACAGAGACCTTCTTGGACACCTTGGCCACTGAAGAAGAGACCTTAACCCCTGAGAACCCTTGGCTTTGTACCAAATACAACATATATGGAATGAAATACTCTTGTTAGTCACCTGTGCTGTCCATTCCTCACCGGAGGTACAATCTTTTGCTTCATTGTGATTCCTTTTACTTCCTAGCACCCCCAAGCTGTTACATCTTGGTCACTACAGGAGTAAGTATAAGCAGGAGACTTTGTACTTGTGTTGGTTAGCTCAGAATGAACCTTAAGGATCCAATCAAAGTATTTGTGCTTACTGCCTTTTCATTTTACTACTAGAAAATTTTTTCTCTGCCTCTGCATGAGATAGACAGTGTATTTAAAACGTCTCCTCTCCTCACATTTTTGATGTCAGGTCAAAGATTTCTGGGAGAATGTACTTTTTTTCAACCAGCTCTGGTACTGAAGTTCCAGTGAGGTGCATACACAGCCACCTGGACTGATGTCAGATGTGGATGCTTATGCTAGAGTGGCTAAATCCAAATAGTTATTAGGAAATCCATCTATAACAGCCAAAAAAACACTCCCAAATCCACTGGAGTTATTTGTGCAACCTGCCTCTATTTTTGCCAACAGAACTCTTCAGGGTAGCGTAGGCAATACCGTATTTGTACGCTGATGAAGTCTATCTAGGAAGTGATACTCTATTGCTCTGCACTTACCTCAGAGTTCATTTTAAGGAACTCTGTTTACCAGTCCTGTGGCAGACACACATGAAAGAGCAGACACAGTCAATGATGCTTTCAGTCTATTCCACCCCAACATCAAAGATCTCTGTCACAGTGACACTAGGATCACAGTCAAGTACTCATTAAAAAATAGAAAATCAACTCAACATTGTGTTACTCCAATACAGATTACAGAGCCTTTGGTTGTTAAGTTTCTTGTAAATGCTAATCAACTCCAGCCTTTTTAATTCTTTATCCTGGACATCTTGTAGCTGTGTGCCTATATGTAGCTGCAGCACTTTGGGCTGAAGTACAAACAGCAATCTTTTTATGGGTCTGTTGTTAAAACTCTAACATGAGATTCATCAAACTAAGTAACACTGCTAATCCTGTAAGAGTCTCTTCTCACCCAATGAATGATTTATAACGAAAGAATAGTCTACTTTATTAAAAGGTTCTCATGCTCTAGAGGCTCTCGTGCTCAAACAGATAAGAGCTACCACTGTTGCATTAGAAGAAATATGCTTTTCATTGGGACAAAAGGAACTAGGGAAAGTGTATCAGTCATTGGCTTTCCCTGATTTTCTTTCTTTTCTCTTCTAGAGATTAGTCTGCACAAAACTACAATCACAGCTTTTCCAGTAATGTTTTTGAATTTGAGGTGTACCTAATTGCTTTAGTGTTCAACTCAGGGCAATGATAGTTTTGTCTGTGTATCAGTATATATCATTAATTGTTTTGGAAAACATTAAGGTTATGTAAAGCTATAGAACATAGTGGGGCACATTTTCAACACTGTCTGATGACCTGCTCTTTTGACGTCCAGCCTCAATCTTATGCATCTCAGTACTTCCAAATATTTTCAGGACTGAAAACTCAAGATATTCCTCATTTTAAACTAACTGGTTTATGTGTTGCAAAATTCAAAATGTGGACACGCAGTCACAATTTTTTTCTGGAGAAACATGATGGTAATAAATAATTGTATTCAGAAATGTTCAGTAGATTAAACTCATGAGGAAAATATATGGAGAAACATTAATTTTAAAACTCATGTAGAGACGTGTAGGACTTTCTTCACATCTATTAATTTTAATATAATCTAAACTATAATTTTTCCCACAAAAATTCTGAACTAGGGAAAAGAAATTTTGTTCTCATGAAAGGAGACCCCTAAACTGTCTGTGAGGAGAGTTTACCAGTTGCTACTAGTTGCTATCAGTTGCTAACAGCCTATCAGCTGCTGAGCCCACTAACTTCCTACGCTGTGACAGAGCTAACTACAACCAGCTGTTAAATATAGTCACAATACAGCAAAGTACTTCAACGTGTGTTTAACTTTGTCAGGGTGAGTATGTGGATTAAAGTCATCAAGATCTTCTATATACCTGAGTAAAGTTCATACTTTAATGTCAAGGTGGACTGGGCCTTTCACCTTCATTTCCTCTTGTCCACATGTAGGTATTGCTGATATATCCCTTAACACGCTGATGGCAAACTTCAGCAGTTTGGTCCTGCACAAAAATAAGATTAATGGAAACAGAAGGAATTCTTAGAAACCTGTTAACAAATGTTGAAGATGTCTGTGTAGTTTTTCTAGGAAATAAAAAAAGGTATTGGTGAAATAATTTATTTATAATCTTTTAAGTAGGCAATCATAACACGGTCTCATAAAATGGATTCTTTATGATGACGGGTGTTCTTATCAGCAGTCTTCCAAGCTGCATGTTACATTCATACATGCATTCATGCTGGTTATTATTATAAAGTGAAATCTATACAGTAAATAAAAATTGGAATGCTATACACTAGGTACAATTCAGAACTGCTTCCCACGTATGATTGCAAAGGTTGTCGAGTTGCAGGTGGACCACTCTGAGAGTTATCAGATGCTTGCTCTAGGAAACCTAGGTCTGTTCATCTTGAAGTGGAGCGTGTATTATATTGCTTAGGTAATATTCATCCTGCTCTTCCTTCTTAATAAGCATGGAAGTGTCACAGCGTAACTGGGGGAAATTCCAGTTTTAACAATGCTTGGTCTTTTTCAGCTAATAACTGTGAGCATTGTCTCCTTGCAGCCACCTGTCCTAAATTGGGCTCCAGCACTGACTACAGGACTGGGATGTGTGTGGAGGAGGAAAAGAGCCTGTTCATTCTGAACCTAACTCAGTTGTTCTCCCTCTGTTGAGATTGTTACGAGAGTGTTTTATTCATTTCTCATTATGTTCTATCATACCTGTCAAGTGGCTGTCACAGAAATCCATGAGGCATTTTCTAGTGGAGTCCTCCCTCTCCAGGGATGCAGCCTTGAGGGCAGAAAGAAAAAGACCTGGGAAGCAGAGGGCCTGAAGGATTTAAAGTGGAATTAAGTAGTGAGGAAGAGAGAAGACTTTCCTGGGAAGAGAATGGCAACTTGGAAAATAGAGAGGCAATGCACAAGTGGGCTTATGAAACAAAAGGATAACACACATCCAGTACTGGACCCTCATGTTTTACTTATCTTTGATTTCTTTCCTGTTCATTCGATACTGTTCGAATTTTGAAACAAACAAGTCGTCTCCATCTCATAGGTACAGTTAAGTACAACATAAAGGTACATGAGTGAGACATGAAGTGCACTTTGACAGCTGTCACTTACATAGAATTTATAGGAGGAGATTTTGTGGAAGATAACTAGTTTGGAAAAACCTACACAGTGCTCATCATTAATGTTTTGGGTGGCTTACATCAGGATGCATACAGCAGGTTTTATGTATTTTTACTTCTCTTCTAGACACTTACTTTGATAAAAGTGGGAGTTCATACAGTACATGAATGTAATTCCAAAATGGGCATCTCTCGAACTGCATGTTTTCTCTGTGACTGACAGTACAATTGGGAGCGATTTGCTGCACAAAGAAAATGTGCAAGGAATTCTTTTCTGGGTAAGCTCAGAGCATCATTATTATGTGCAGTGGTGTTTATACGCAAGACCCAAAGTGCCAAAGTGCACAGAAACATACTTGAAGTGCTGCTCCTCAGAATCTGCAGTAATCATATTCTATGAAAGTCAGAGATTAAGGGAGTCATCTGAAAAATCAGCAGTGCATCTGTCTCACATGTTATATGCAGTTTGAAGTATCCCTCAATTTTTTTTCTGTAAAACTAACATCAGTGTTTACCTATAAACAGACACAGAAGTCATTGCTGACTATACTCTGCTTTGTATACAATGCTATTATATAGAGAGCTCGAGCAGCACGTCTGCCTGCCTAGATGTGTGTGTTCTCCTACTCCAGCTGCCAACAACCTAAATTATTCAGCAAGCCCTGATCATGCCAAGTTTTTAGTCAACAATGGAGATCCTGCCAAAGAGCTAATAATGTTTAAAAAAAAAGAAGCAATGTTTGTGACAATTAACAGAGCCTGCAGCCTGCAAAGAGAGTTGGACTCATTTGTAAAGGAAAATTTAAATGATATGCTTCATTATAATTGGTCCCATGCAACACATTGCTAATCAACCAGAGCAGCTTCTTTTTTTCTCCTCCTTTCCTATCAGATAAACCAAACAGCAGCATGAGCCAAAGTTCTTGGCCACTGCTTGCTATAGCTATAAATGTGGTGTGGTTATCTATCAGTATCATAATCGGCTCAGATCAAACTGAATAATTAGCACTAAAGTGGATGAATAGAGCCCCAGCCTCTTATCTTGTCTATTAATAATAAGTATAACTTCACAGCCAAATCAAGAGGTATGTTATTGTACCCTTGAGAGCCTGTTTGGGTAAAACCCCATGCGACCTCCCCACCATAAGCCGTGCAGATGGGACAGTGTGTGCCTGTAATGATGAGATGCCAGCTGCCAGCCCCCCCCAACTCCACAGCTCAAAGTGGGAGCGCAAGAGTAGATAAACAAACCGTGCACAAACATGAGAGCTCTGCTTGCAGGGATTCCTTCCTCCCCCCGTCTTCCTTACTCACACCACCTCTGTTAATAATAGTTGCTTTTCAACAACAGAGCTCTGCAGACAAACAGCTAAGAATAACCGGTGTTTTTCACCCAAGCTCACTATGAAATTTAAGTCATGCTTTATAGAGGTACTGTGATGACTAAAAATTGCTAAAATCTTAGGAGTAATATTCAGACATGCTCTTATCATGTTTGGACCCTGGTACACACCTACTAACTACTGTGCAGAGTCCAATGAAATAATTATTTTTATACTTTGTATTGCGTTACAATATTACTCTCATTTTAGGATCTCTAGGAATTTTAAGGAACGTTTATCTAATTAGCATCAATACAATTCTGTTTATTTTAATAATTAGAGAAATTAACTCAAAGGAATGGGTTCAAGTTTTGCAAGAGAATGAAGTACTTTTACCTGCTGTCTGAGAAAATACTTACCACAACTCATCTGCAGTTTACTACTCACATTCGCTTTGGTTTTATTGACAAAGATACCTGTAAAATGCATTGCTATAAACAGCCTGATTATTCAGCTCACAGCTATCACAGAAGTAGAGTTTTATTTATCTGAGGTAGATGTATACTTTCTGAAGTAGTCTCTCTCTGATTTCTGTCTGAACTGGGATGAACTTAAACCAGGCAATTTCTGATTGGATTTACTTTTGTGTTTTCCAGAGGCTCAAGCCACGCTTTCCGTTGTGATGGTTTCCTATGAGACTTAAGTTATGAAAAGAGGTTTGGGTTGCCCCATTACTAAGAAGTGGCTGAGATAGGGAAGCAAAGAAGGAAAGATTTTCTGTCTTCCCCTTGTAGGAGTACTGGTGACAGACCTAGCAGTGTTGTCTGGTGAAGGAGGAAAGTTTTTACTTTTTATTAGAAGCAGATGAAGGTTGCCTGTTGTTGGGATCTGGAGCAGAGCAGGAGGAAGACAGAGAGAAGTCTGAATTCACAAGAAAGCATTAGCATTAATCTGCTACTGTTTATAATGAGATTAAATGTGGCTTAGGTATTTTTTATCTCTTTTTTTAAACTGAAGTATTGAACACTCAGTAATGCCATTAATTTTTGCTCATAATTTTTTATTTGAAAAACTGAAAAAAACTCAAATGCCAAACTCACTACAGGGGACACGGACACCTGTGTTTAACAGTGGCAAACAGACTGCACAGTTCTTACAGACTTGGGCATTTGCCTACGAGACACCAAAGGAGCCAGCCACAGCAGCTTCAGAGGAGTATTTCCCAGTGAGAAAGCTTCCAGGCTGCAGTAAGGCCACATTTGGGCAAACACCTGAGCGTATTTGGTGTCAAAGAGCAGAAAGAGTTACTAAATACAAGCCCTTAACAAACTGTCCAGGTTCAGCTCTGTCCTGATTCAACCTCGAATAAGTTAATAAAAAACCTACGCTGGCTTCAGGCAATGTCAGACCAAGCCAGGTTTATAGCTAAAGAAAAATGTTAATACATGATTTTATATCAAAATGGCTTTACTGCAAAATGCCATTTCTACATGGACACGCGAAACTTATCACTTCTGGTTGCTGGAGCCAGCTTCCCTAGGATGGCTTGTTAGAAGAGGATCGGCTTCAGAATTAAATATTTGACATACTTTTCATGTGTGCAAAAACTGTTTGTCACTGACACCAATAACTTCCAGTAAATATGTATTTCCTTAGGAAAAGAAGATGTGTGAAGGCAGGACTTGTGGTGGAAGGCTGAGCCCTGAACCATGACGTTCCACCTCTCATGGCTGAGAGCAGGATTAAGCTGAAATCATTCTATTTTCAGCTTGTTGTTTCTTTATACTGCCTTCTTTTGTGCATTTATAGTCAAAAATGAAATGCTTAGTTAAGGAAATCAAATTAGGATTTACAGGTACACTCTCCGTATTTGTTTAGATCTCATTCATTTTACTCCAAATGAGAAAAAGTGTGCTATTTCACTTAATTCAGTCAATCACATCTATGAAGAGTGGAACCTTGAATGCATCCGAGTGATGACCTGAGCCCTATGCCCCTAAAACTCTTCACCTCTTGTCATCCCCAGGATAACAGGCTGAGATTCACCACTTTTTTTTTTTTCTTCTTACTGTTCAGTTTACTTCTTCACAACCATCCATCTGGCATTATTGTGCTTGCTTAGCAAATTCAGGACAAATAAAAAAGGAAGATAATTTCTTCAAATTCCAAAGTAGCTGTTAAGCTACATCTGCCCATTCAATTCAACCACCAGCAAAGACTCTGCCTCTGCCAGACATGCAGCTGTACTTGCAGCCGTGATTCAAGTCTGGAAATGAATTTCCAGACTCACTAAAAATCTGCTGGAGAGACATGCAATGAGTAATATTTTCTGTTTTGTGTATGTATGGATTTAATATAGACAGAAATTTGGCAAAAGAACTTGCTCCACATTTCCAGTATCATATCCCTGTAGACTAAGTGTTAAAATATATATGTATACACTCAAAGACACACACATTTGTACATTTATGCCCATATATACACATGCACACCCTCCTATTCACTTGGACAGTTACTAACACCAATTCTCTGTTAAAAAACTGGAGAAGGGAAAATGATCAATTTTTAATAGTATGTTACCTACAAGTGCAGACATGAGTTTAGTAATCGTGCTTTTGCTGCACACAGACTGTAAAATATTTATGGAGACAATGTGATTTGGGTCAAGGCATTAAATAAAGTAAAAGTTGCTTTATTCAATATGTGATGAACAGTATCCATATTAAGAACCAGAGGGAAAAGTGTTCAAATGAAAAAATATGCTTAAAACAAATTCATCTGTTCAATGTTCATAAATGTTTTAAGAAATGCAGACAAACAAGTCTTGAAATCCATATTTGCTGTACACAACTGAAAAACTAATAGTATTTATTTAATCCAAAGGGAGAAGTGACTAAAAATTTAGTATTTAATGATCAACAAAAAAACTTTGTCCTTGGAAATTACCATAGTATTTATTGTCAGGCATGTTACAATAGGGTTATAGCTCTTCTCTTGATAAATTAATAAAGCTGTTAGGTCAACATTGATCTAGAAAGAAAACATTTCCTCCAAGTCTGAGAATATTTTTTTAAGCTTCAATTCCACAGTATTTCCGCACTAAAATATGTGGAGAATGCAAAGTGAATTTGCTTGGCTATGAGACTTCTGCTTCATAAATAATAAAGATTACAAAAAGATCTGATCCCATGAAAACTTAAGCACAGAATCACAGAATGTTAGGGATTGGAAGGGACCTCGAAAGATCATCAAGTCCAATCCCCCTGCCAGAGCAGGAATGCCTAGATTATGCTACACAGGAACGTGTCCAGGCAGGTCTTGAATGTCTCCAGAGAAGGAGACTCCACAACCTCCCTGGGCAGCCCGTTCCAGTGTTCCGTCACCCTCACTGAGAAGAAGTTTCTTCTCAAGTTTAAGCGGAACCTCTTATGTTCCAGTTTCGGCCCATTACCCCTTGTCCTATCATTGGTTGTCACCGAGAAGAGCCTGGTTCCATCCTCGTGACACTCACCCTTGATATATTTGTAAACATTAATGAGGTCACCCCTCAGTCTCCTCTTGTCACAGGTCACAGGCTTGACTTTATGCATGTATGAGGTCATACTTGCACTTCAGGTTGAGAGTTTGTAAAGGAAAAGCAACTTAAACAGCCAAAGATATTAAACAGTGCTGATCTGCAGGTGCATAGTCTACATGAAATATATGTAAAATATAGTATACATGAATAATAATTCATAGACATATACAGACCGTGTACTTTTTCTTTAACTGAGATAGAAAATACAACATTATTTGGCTTTCTTACCTTATGAATGTCAGAGGGAACCTACCCATCCTTCGAGATCTCATCAACTCTGGGACTTCATACCTACCCTTTTTACCTTTCATTGTGTACACCTTAGTATTCATTTTTCTGCTCTTCCTGATGGCTTAGTTTGTCAGTCTGTCACTTTCTCCTTCTGAAGCTGAATTTCATTGTCCTTTATAGAATTGGCACATAAGATGTGAGACTCTGCTCACTGCTTTTTTTAATTCCCCTCTTCAAAACCTACCAACACCGCAGTCCTTAAAATAGCAGCTGTGTAATTATGGGTCAGAAATGAGCTGCCAAGGCTTGAAGGTGCTTCAAAGGCTCCACATATCTGTTGGGCCACCGTAACGATGCTTAGACCCTCCAGGTCTGATATAATGGACATGTGGTAAAGTGCATAAGCATAATAAACTTTTTTGATAACATTAGAGCTGCCATGTTTTACCTCACATTTGCTATGAGCTAACAGCATAGGGTCAGGTACAGTGGCTTGCAGAACCTGATAAATCATTAGGATGCAGTAGCTCATTGTATGTCTGAGGTAGTTAGTTGTTATTCTATGTATTTAAATCCTTTAAAAATTAAAGAGAAAGGTATCCTGCCTTTTGTGACTTTTGAACCCTGTCAAGACAATCTCAACATTAATTGCAACTTTACTAACTAATCACAGTTTATGCAATTTGAATCATGTTTCTGTTCAGGAATTTGTTCAGGATATTATACCTTTTTCTCTGTCCATTCTTAATACGCCTGCCATGCTGCTGCTTAAAGACAAGCAAAAATGCCACTGAAACCCCACAGAAGTCTTTGAAATAAATAGATAAGTGTTACAGAAGGAAGCAGTGTATCAGAAAGGAATTTGGTCTGCGTCATATACAAAACCCAGTTGAATCACAGCAAGCTCAATGCTCTTTCGACTTTGCAATATTCCCCCAGAGAGTCACTGTTACAGGCAGAATTTTCTTGTGGGAGTTCTGTTTTTTTCCCTCTATTACACATATCTCTTTGGTGACATTCAGCCCTGGCTAAATGAACAGGGCAGGTCCCAGTCAACCTTTATCAGATACCTGCATGCAGGCAATTTGAGCTAGAAAAGGCCTTACTGCCCTAAACAACCATCAGAACTATGTCATAAAATGGGAAAAGCAATATTTGATTTAGACAGCACTGAGAAAAAAATATTATTTCATTTTTTCTTTTATCCAGAACCTTTCTGAGTTAATACTGTGCGAACAGTGCCATGATATCTTCAAAATCAGTCAGCTTCTTTTGTTTGATTCCCAGTTATTATAAAATACAGTTGTATTGACACATTTAATCCCATAACAAGATGTGGTGTAATGAGAAAGGGAATATATTAAAAAGTCTATAATAAAATAAACTATTTACATTTTAGTTTTCATGTTACAGACTGTCTGTTGTGTCTCGAAGTTCAGTAGGGTTGCCTCCCTTCTAGGTAACAGACACAAACCATGGTGTCACTCACATGGATCATAGCAGAACATTGTCTGCAGTTTTCTTGCCTTCTGCTTGCACTTTCTGAATGTCACAGACCTAGTAGCAAAATAATCCATTTTGTATGTCTAGATTAGAAATCCTGGAAAATTATCAAGGATCATCTCAGCAACTCTTTCTTCTTCAGTTTGTAAACAAAACTGAAGCCCAGACCTCCCCTGATATCTTTATCACTGAAATCTGCTCAAGGACTGGGAGTTTTCTTCTTCAATACTTGAAGTACCTCCAGTGCAAATCAGAGAACGTGTTCAGACATGGTGGTGGTGTTTCTGTGTTGGCTACTACACATCCAATGTGTTTCAGATGGATGGGACAATTCAGCAAAAGTGAGATAGCTTTGGCACATGTTGTAAACAACACTGTCATACCTTAGAACTTTTGGTAGAGTTAATTCATCATTATTCATTTTGCTCAGAACTATAACGGTTTGACGTTTTATGTCATGAGCCACCCTTCACTTCAGTTGGCATGAATATCCTATGCAAGGTTAGAAAGTAACCTGTTCCCAAAAAGGTTAATATAGAGCAATAAATCAGTGTCTTCCAAGTCCATACCTGGGGATGACAGGGATTTCACCAGAAGCTTGTATTTCTTTTGATCTTAGTACCACTGATAATTGCTGTTATTTTTGGATCCCTGCTGGGTTTCTCATGGATGCCAGTGGTACATGTACTTGCACTATATTTATTAGTTCAACCGATGTTACCTGCTCCTTAGTAAAGCTGGTACTCTCTGACTGTCAGATTTAAAGTCTGGGATGACTAATGACTTCCCACAGCTAAGTGCTGGAAAGACAGAGACTATTTTAATTGGGGCTTCCTGTCAGCTAAAACAAATGTCTCCTCTTCACTCCATATTGGAATGGTGTCATCCTGAAGTCACTCATCCTACGAACAGTCCTGTCATCTTTATTGATTCAGGACCAAGTTTGATGCACACAGTGGCTGAGTTTCTAAGGCAGGATATAAGGCTTTACTTTCAATATACGAGCAAGTCACATCACGACTGCTATGGAAATTCAGGTATATTTTCCTTAATTTCCTCAAGAGCGTAGAAATGGTGGGGTTTTTTTTCTGGCCTTCTTAAAAGTGGTCAAAGATACAGCTCTTTAAAATTGTATTGCCCACTTTATTCTTTTTTCTTTTCTCTTTTCCATTGAGTGTCCTGGGTTTAGCTACAAGAGAATCTAAAACTTTCACCCCCTGCATGAGATGTTAACAAATACAAGCGACTACAAACTTCAGATGCAATATTCATGAACCCAGCTAAGCACATATTTCATGCCCTCTACATGGTGATTTTTTTCTGTGTCACCGCTGCAACAAAGATATCAAAGACGAGGACAAAGACAGCCAAAGCCAATGACTTTCTTTTCAGTCTTAGTAGACACCTGTCACTTTATACTTTTACCTGCGCAAAGTGAAGTCAGAAAGGCAGGAACACAGAGCTGTGCATGATGATGCGTACTCAAGGTATAGACAACGAGGAAGCAAAACCTGTGACTTTACCGCTATCTGCCAAATTGAAGAGTTTATCACAATTATCATTTTAATCATATTTACTTATTACTTACCTATTGATTATTCCATTATTATGCACCATTACAATGTAAACAATGTGGTTTTTTATTAACCAAAGCATACAATATATATAAAAATGTAAATATGTTCATATATTGCAACAAAGCTGTACAAAGGTAGATATACTTGGCTTGTAATACTGTATGGACTAACTCAAAGAGGACACATAGGCTTTCTGTTACAAAGAGAGCTGAGCTGAAGATTTAAACCACTTATTTTGAAAGACTGAAATAGTTTGTCCCCTGAGAACCTTAGATACTTCTTTCACTTTATGTACTAAATCTTGTTTTATATTCTGTAGATGCCAATCTCCTCTCTCTGTCTGCTTACTGATGTTCAGCCTTGCGGGTATGCTTCTTCAGTTGTTTCTTTTTTACTGAGGTTTGGGAATGATATTCTAAAGTTCAGAAGCATTGCTGTAACCTTGGCCACATATATGTTTCAATTAACTCTTTTAGTGCTGCTTTTCTGAAGATAGATCTGTGCGAAGCATTCTTACTCAAATAATAGATTGTCAGTTACTTGAATAGATAATAGCTTTACGAAAATTAGAAGGATGATGATCAAGAACACAGAAGAGCCTATAAAGAATACATTAACTACATCAGTTTAGTAGGTAATATAGTTACAATATGGTAAGAAGTATCTAGTTTCAATAAAATCAGTATACAGGTAAATGGGAAAAAAAAAGGGGGGTTATGTGGAATGATCTAAGTCCATTAAAACATCAAGGTTTAAAAAACCCCAACATTGTGATCTACAGTTACAAAGCTGCTGTAGGGAAACCTGTTATTAGATTATCAGTTGTATAAAACACGCTGCAAATTCAGTACCTCACATACTAAAATATGCTAAAATAGCTGAAGATATGTGCCTTAAAATTTTGGGTGCTGAGATATGCTGAACAACTTTCTACTTCTGTCTCAGCAAGGTGGGGAGAGATTGATCCGCTTGGCCATGAAGGAGGTCCGTGGGGAAGGCAATGAAGGACTAGAATCATAGAATTGTTTAGGTTGGAATAGACCTTAAAGATCATTGAGTCCACTTAAGTAGCTTAACTTATATTCTCCCTAAAATTCACAATTTGTTCACTCAAGATGGTCTCACTCACTTGCAGCTGCAGGTGGCTATAATGCTTGGGATGAAATCACTGCTAAACTGGGGTGACAAACTGCATGTGTTGTGTTGAGGATTGGGGACAGCACAGAAATACCTCCCTTCGTTACCTGGAATAGAGGCATGCAACGGCTAGCACAACCTGCTCTGTGCTGACCTTTGCATGTCTTCTAGCCCACTCCGTCTCACACAAATCCCAAAAAGACCAAGAAATCCCCGAAAGATCAAGAAGTAAAGCCTCTTCATGAGAGCACTTGTGCTGACCCAATACTAGACTAAACAATCTGATACCAAATTGCAGTGTGTGAATGACAGTCAGGAAAATAAACTGAAGAGAAAAAATGGGGTGTTTGCCTCAAGCACAAAGATCCTTCTGAGGGAAAGATTATTGTCTTGCATCTAGTGCCAAAGATGTGAACATGTATCTTATCTTTCAAATACCGTGCAGCAATTCCTCTCCTTTCCCTAGAAGTCTGCCTGCTGGTTAATTTCATAGATATCAGCTGAAACGCAGAGTTGCCAGCTCCGTGTAACCCACCCCGAATCTAACAGCTGTACTTGTGCACATGCAGCATCAAGCCATCTGTGCAACGTAGCACAAAGCACTTACTTGACTTAGGAAAGGACAAGAGAGAAAGGCTTTAGCGCTGTTAAGAAACCTTTCTTCTCGGGAGTGTTTTGGCCAGCTTACGCCTCGCTTCCCGGGAGGCTTGCAGAAACGGGTGTCTTGGAAAAGCCACGAGGGAGTCTGGCTGAGCGAAAAAACATTCCTTCTGCGGGCTCGCGGTGTGTGCGCACCACTGTTGGTGGAACAAATGGTAGCCATATGCTTCCTCCTGCGAGCTAGCTAGGCATATGTGACCACTGCCCTTCTTATACCAACTCCTCTGTGTTACCACTCAAAAATCCAGCACCCCAGGAAGGACTGATCTTGTTGATGTGATCTTTGCCAGGACCCATACCTAGGAGCAAAGAAGACATGGCAAAAGCATATTCCCCCTCCTTCAGTGGCTGACTTCAATCTGGCTAATTTGCCTTTGTAAGAGGAATGAGGGGGGGTTGCTCTTTTTCTTCTTTCCCAGTGTCTGTGGATTAAAATGACAACAGAGAATAATTCAGCAATCACAAGGTGACAGTCGGGTTTGAAGGATATGTTAACACTTTCTTTTTTTATTTTTATTTTTTTTTAAAGAAACGATGCAGATCGAACACCTGACTCTCCAAAAACATGCTGCTTTTATTATGCTCTTTACTGGCACAGCTCTTGACTTCCATGCAGTCAGTTATCTGCGGTGACACAGGAGAATGAAAATAGTACCCACACTGTGGTGTCACTAATTGAGAGTATGGGAGGTGCCAGTCCATATTCCACGCAAGTTTTATTTTAAAGAATGAGAAAGTATAAAATTAAAGTACATTGAAACAAAGTTAATAAATTTATACAAGGAATTAATTGTCCCAAAAGCTCTGACCCAAGTCATGTTTCCATCAAGGCTTTGAATGGTGGAGAAGAAGGCTGGGAAAGAAGATGGAACCTGGATTCAGACATTTTTAAATTCCTCATTAAGAGAGAAATCACTTGTAGGAGTGAAATCTGGACTGTTTTTTACAGTATTGTAAGTATTTTGGACTATGTGCTTCATAGATTTTTCAATAAGGGTCAATTCTAATTAAAATAAACATCCAGCCTTGGGCTAACTGTTCAAAGGATTTTATATTTCTGAGTCTTTCAAAAAGAATCAATGCCTTTGAGAAGAACAAAGTAGTCTCATTTATAAGATTGCCTGTGGCTCCACCCCTGCAAACAGGTATTGAAGAAATATACCATTTTCAATCATATGATAGTGGAAAGAAAGCTCATTTGATATGGTCAAACTAGTTTTCAGGGAAACTGGACCTGTATTTGTTAGCTACATGGAAGAAATGCAAACTGCAACTGAGACATACACAGGTGCTCACTCACTCTCAGCTGGTATTCTTGTTGGTACAGTAAGAGGTTGACAGAATTAACAGAAAAATAGGTCCTCTTTGCTGAGTCATGTTAAAACAAATTCAAATAGATATTCATAAGAAAACAAAATCCACAGTGGATCTTTCTTGTTGAAGCCTGAATGAATATGGCAGACTGTAATATTTTATGTATTTTTTCATTAAATTAATTAAAACCTTTAAGTAGTGGTGGAGTTCGAGTTGTAAGGAATTCTTGGCTTCACCTTTGCTTTTCAATGGAGCCTGTCCTGCAAGGGAGTTACTGTTTGGGTTGTTATGAAATTCACAGTCAGTAAACCATGAAGACAGGTACAAATGCTCCCATCACTGAAATGCATAAATAAACATATTTTTTCTTTGAAATCAGACACAGTCTGGGTGTTGAACAGTTATCTCAATGGGAAGGAGAGTTTAATTTCTTCAGTAAATGAAATTAAGAGATTTTATGCTTGATTGGCAAGTGTGTAGGTGTATCTGATGATTCCAAAAGTAGAAACCCCCCTCGAACAGAAAGGAAAAAGGTGGGAAATATTTTGGCATTAGAGACAGTGAAAGATTACTCTGCTAACAGGGGTAGCAGACAATTCATATGTGAAATTATGGGGATGATGAAAAGTAGTCTTCTCATACTTCATGTTAACATACTTTTCACAGTGTACAAACATCTGGGATTACATTAATAAATTTTCAGACCTGTGAAATGGGCATATTTGTATTTCTTTTGCATAATTCCCAGGGTATTATTCAAGGAACAGGGTTATGTTGTTGTTCTTCACACAGTGCAAACAAATAAGAAAACTACATGCTTGAGAATGTGCGTGGTCTAGGTCCATCTAAATGAGCAGATAAACAGGATGAAAGAAAAACAGGGAAAATAAGGGGATTTTGAGATTTGGAAAAAAAAAAAAGCCCTGCTCACTGACTATGTAGACATTACCAGCTGCAAAGGTTTTTCTGGTATGTTATGCTGGGATGCATAGCAACAGTTAGTATTAAGGTGGAATCTAAGGCAGGCTGCAGCAAGACATACAGGCAAACGCAGCTGGACATGAGGATGGCTGCAATGATATGTCACATATTAACAAGTCTCATATTCAAGTGCATCTGAAGCAGATATTTCACTATATTGACTCGCATCTTAGACTAACTCTTGTTACATTATCATTTGCATCCTCCAAAAGAAGGGAGATATTTACTTGCCAAAGACTTTAGACTGCTCTTTTACTTGAGAGTATCTGGGCAAAAGCAGGTATTTTCCTGCTCAAGGTTTGCCCCTTGGCATCTTGTCTGCTTTTGTCTCAATCTGGCATGACTGAATATTTCTGAATCTACTGCTCAAATTGATTTGTTCTATAGTAACTGAACATAACTCCTCTTTGCTGCAACGAGATTGAAGCAATTCACCAAGTCTGTGTCAACAGACTAGATTTCTACCTTGTAATCAAGAAAACTCACTAGACAATTAGGAGAATTCTATTTATTTATTTTTTAATTCAAAGTTATGTACATCTCCCCTGACAGAATGCAGTCCATGCTTCCTATCATCAAGACAACATTGGACCTAAAAGGAAAATAGTATCAGTCTGCTGCTGCAACAGGAGTGGAAGAAAACAGCAGCAGTGCAATTCTGCAGGCTGAAACTTAATTTTGAGCCAGTCTCACACAAAGTGTGTCAATGTGTTCAGAGACAGGTGTTTTGATTTAGGTTGATTCAATCTGCAGTGAAGTAGTTTGCTTTTTCTAAGTAGAAAACCTGAAATGTTTTGATGGAACAGAAAAATTCTTCTAAAAAACATTCTTGTGAACATTGTATTTTGTGCCAGAAAAGCATTTATGCGAAAAATTACCGGTCAGCTCTGCCGTAGTTCTTGCTCAATTTTGTTCTATTTGTATTTTACTTTGTCAAGTAAATACCAAATCCTTGGTAGATCTTCCTTTTTTTTATAACCTTTAAAGCTAAATTTTGACAGTGAATGTTAGAAAGTAAAGATCAACTATCTGTTCAGTACATTGAATTCCATATCCATTACATGTGGAAACTAATATATTCCCAGAATTTTCTCTCTCCTCTTGTCTCAGCTTTTGATAAGTTTCTGAAAAGTCTTTTACCTGGAGCCCTATCTTCCTGCTATTCTTAGGAAGAATGAGTGTTATAGCAAATGGATTGATCTCGAGAGCGAAGTTAGATGATCAGGAAAACAGGTAATAGACTTAGCCGACTGCTCTCTTTGCCTCAAAGAGCCACTTTACAGACCATTGCAAAGTCACTCATAATCTATAAACCACAAATATCCATCACTTTTACTAGGTAGTGCCTGTATCATTAGGTGGGAGAAGATGAGGAGTCTATGTGTTCAGTTGCTGATTTCTTGGTATAAGCCTACAGTCGTGAGAGCAGTTAGAGGAGCTCTGTGGGGTAAAACATTCACACACATACAGACCCACGAGACCTTATTAAGCTTAACAGTTCAGAAATGCTACGAGCAGTTACATAGAAAATTAGAGTCAGGTATGATGCACAGATGAACAGACATTTGTCTATTCTCTCAACTTCTCTCAGGGATGTGCGTAGGAGATGGGAGGTTTCTCCAATCTCCCTGCAGTTAAGAGAGAAAAAGAGAAAAGATGAACTAATTTAGAACCTACCCCAAGGAAAAGTTTTTGGCCCTGGTGGATTTAAAAGGGATTTCTATAAAATATTTAGCTTAGTTTTCTATGTGCATTTACTTGACAAGCTCTATTCCTTGGAGGCTTCAGGTGGATTAATTTCAGCCACTCCGAGTGCATACATCTGATTGTACAGATTACAGAAGTGATATCTCTGTAAACTGATCTTATGCATCCATGAGGAAAACAAACCCTTAATAAAAGTGAACTCGGTCAACACCACCCCTATGAGCTGAAAAGATGTGATGTTCTCGACCAGAAGCACACAGTTTTGCTATAAGCTGTGCTGGGCACAGCTGTAGGATGCCCTACTGTATTCATCACAGCCTACAGGGGTTCAAACCCAATGTTTGCTCTAGAATCCACAGCTAGTAGGACTGTTGCCTCCGTAGTGCTGAGATGAAGTATGCTAGTTTCTCTTCACAGGGAACTATGTCAGTTCAACTACAGACAGTTACTCAGTGGTGTAGGAGCAATGATGGCACCCAAAAGCCTCCAGGTCATAGTACTCTGGGAATCAGATGAAAACGTTGGCAGATCCAGAGACTCAGGGGAATCTTAGACCTTTTTTTGGGGGGGTAAGGCAGAATGCACTTGATATTTTATGATATTCATTCCCTAGGACTTATTTTCTGAAGAACAGTTTTATGTTGTAATGATTTTAATTTTGTAGACTTACTGGAAAAGTGATTTCTCATTTCACAGCTTCTATTTGTCTTTTCAATCATACATTTTGCAGATTAAAATAAGAACAGGCAACTGATATTTGCACAGGCAGTGAATATTACAAGATCACAGTATCACAATGTCACAGTACGCTAGGGATTGGAAGGGACCTCAAAAGATCGTCTAGTCCAATCCCCCTACCAGAGCAGGAACACCTAGATGATGTTACACAGGGAAGCGTCCAGGTGGGTTTTGAATGTTTACAGGGAAGGAGACTCCACAACCTCCTTGGGCAGCCTGTTCCAGTGTTCTGTCACCCTCACTGAAAAGAAGTTTCTTCTCAAATTTAAGCGGAACCTCTTGTGTTCCAGCTTGATTCCACTACCCCTTGTCCTATCATTGTTTGCCACCAAGAAGAGCCTGGCTCCATCCTTGTGACAGTCTCCCTTTATATATTTATAAACACTAATAAGGTCACCCCTCAGTCTCCTCCAAACTAAAGATCCCCAGCTCCCTCAGTCTTTCCTCAAAAGGGAGATGCTCCACTCCCTTAATCATCCTAGTTGTCCTGTGCTGGACTCTCTCCAGCAGTTTCCTGTCCTTCTTGAACTGAGGGGCCCAGAACTGGACACAATATTCCAGGTGGGGTCTCACCAGGGCAGAGGGGCAGGAGAACCTCTCTCAATCTACTAACCACCACCCTTCTAATACACCCCAGGATGCCATTGGCCTTCCTGGCCACAAAGGCACACTGCTGGGTCACGGTCATCCTGCCGTCCACCAGGACCCCCAGGTCCTGTTCTCCTACACTGCTCTCTAACAGGTCATTCCCCAACCTATACTGAAACCTGGAGTTGTTCCTGCCCAGATGTAGCACCCTACACTTTCCCTTATTGTATTTCATCAAGTTATTCCCTGCCCAACTTTCCAGCCTGTCCAGGTCTCGCTGGATGGCAGCACAGCCTTCTGGCGTGTCAGCCACTCCTCCCAGTTTAGTGTCATCTGTAAAACTGCTGATAGCACACTCAACTCCCTCATCTACATAATTGATGAATATATTGAATAATATTGGCTCCAGTACTGACCCTTGAGGCACTCCATTAGATACTGGCCTCCAACTAGACTCTGCCCCATTGACTCTCTGGCTTCTTTCCTTCAGCCAGTTCACAGTCCACCTCACTACCCAATCGTCCAGTCCACACTTCCTCAGTTTAGCAGCAAGGATGCTGTGGGAGACTGTGTCAAATGCTTTACTGAAGTCAAGGTAGACCACATTCACCGCTCTGCCATCATCTAGCCACCTTGTTATACCCTCATAAAAGGCTATGAGGTTAGTCAAGCATGACTTCCCTTTGGTGAAGCCATGCTGACTGTCTCTAATGACCCTCTTATCCTTGATATGCCTTGAGATGGCACCAAGGATAAGTCGTTCCATCACTTTCCCAGGGATGGAGGTGAGGCTGACCGGTCTATAGTTACCCGGGTCCTCCTTCTTGCCCTTTTTGAAGACTGGAGTGACATTTGCTTCCCTCCAGTCCTCAGGCACCTCTCCCGTCTCCCAAGACTTGGCAAAGATGATGGAGAGTGGTCCAGCAATGACTTCCGCCAGCTCCCTCAGCACCCGCGGGTGCATCCCATCTGGACCCATGGATTTATGGATGTCCAGATTGCTTAACTGGTCTCTAAGCCAGTCCTCATTGACTAAGGCAAACTCCTCCACCGCCCTGACTTCCTCTGGGGCCTCTGGGGAACGGGGCTCCTCAGGACAGCCTCCGGCAGTGTAGACAGAGACAAGGAAGGTATTCAGTAACTCTGCCTTCTCTGTATCTTATGTCACCAAGGCACCCACCTCATTCATCAGTGGGCCTACATTGCCTCTGGTGTTAGTTTTATCTGTCACGTATTTAAAAAAGTTCTTTCTGCTGTCCTTGACGCCTCTCGCCAGGTTTAATTCTAAGGAGGCCTTAGCTATCCTAGCTGTCTTCCTACATCCTCAGACAACAGCCTTATATTCTTCTCAAGTGGCGAGCCCCTCCTTCCATGACCCATAAACTCTCCTCTTCCACTTGAGCATAGCCAACAGTCCCCTATTTAGCCACGCAGGTCTCCTGGCTCCCTTTCTTGACTTCCTCCATGTCGGGATGCTCTGATCTTGAGCTTTGAAGAAGCTCCTTCTTTACACAGAAGATCCTTCTTTACACAGAAGATCCTTCTTTACACAAATAGATTCCTGACAAATCTTGAAAGACCAGATAACTCCACTAACATTTTTAATTCTCCTCCTAATGCCTTATGATAAATACTTCTGAAAGATTATGAACTCTAATGTGCTTCTTTAGATGATCATCTTCAGATGATCACCCAAAGTTTCAGATTTTGGAGATTTTAGTGTCAAATACTAAAGAGAGTCCATAAAACTACATTTATGAAACCAAGTAAAGCATGTAAGTGAGTTCGCTGTAGGATAAATTCATTGCAGCTTTGACATATGGAAAGTGAGATTTCTAGTAAGTGCTGTTTGGAGTGATGATCCTGTTAGCAAGTCCATAGCTTTATAACAAGTAAGTTGCGTCGTACAAAAAGTCACACTTCACAAAATCAGACAGTTTGCACTTATTTGCTTTTAATCACTTTTTTGAGGAGCCTGCAATCTCTGCATTAACTGTGTAAATTGAGGAATGTTGGAACAATGCTTGAACTGAAAGTTCTCAAGATTTTCCAAGGTGCATCTATTCTCTAAGCAAATAATAAACTGGTGTCCTTGCATTGTTTTCCAGCAGATATTCCTACTGAATTTGGTGATATTTTTCTAATGAAAAGGAATTTTTTAAAGAAGATGAATTTTAACTGAAGGTGCTGTGGAGCTTTACTAGTGACTTAAGTGTTCAAACCCAAATCCCGGGCAAGTTCCAGTTTGGATAAGATATTTGCTGCTCAGTTAAGGTTAACCTATGTTTATGATCAGATACACTGAGGTACTCCAATGGGATAACTTGAGGTCAGTGTAATTATATTAATTTATACCAATGAGGATCTGGCTCAATATATTTCTTCACTTCTTGCCCTAGGATCTCACTAGGGAGGCTATTAATAGAGTGACAACAACACAAGGGAAAGAAAATGGGGAAAGGGGAATTTGGATAAGTCTTTAAAAGTAAATGTAATCCAATCAAGACTACAGACAGTGTCAGAAATGAAATTCTACTCATGCAGTTACTCTGTACGGTCACAATAGGACAAAGTTCCTAATTTTTCACAGTAGCATTTTCTATGCTGAGTTTTTCCCTTTTTTTTTTCCTGGTAATTGGTATATTATGCTCATAGTGCCTTTTTTTTCGCTCATTTTGCCTGGTGCTTTGTGTGGCACCAAGTCAATACGGGATCAGACAGGACATGACAACAAGCAAAACCATAACTAGATTTATCAGTGTTGGAGCAGATCCATCCTGCTCCACTGGGCTTATTTCAGCTGCTGAAGACCTCTGTGACCCTGATATCACCTTGGCCTTCCAATCCCTGTTCTTGGAGTAGGACAGAAGTAGACAGCGAGGTGTGGGTGTTTTTTCTCCCTTTTAGGATTGTGTCACTCTGCTGTAGCATGAACACACAAACACAAATTAAACCTGAATTCTCTGAATTCTTTGACAAGATGTTGGGAAACAATGGAACGTGATTTCAGTTATCTTGCTCTTGATTAACAATAGGTCTCAGACCCGCCACCGACCTCACGCTAGCTTCTTCCAAGCCTGTGATGGTTCATGGAGGAGCACGGTAGGCACTTCCAACTTGTTTTTCAGCTGCTCACAAGTGTCAACAAACCTTGTTCAGGAGGAGGCATTGATGCTTCATACACATAAATGGAAAATGGTTCCTGTTTCTGTCTGATAGTGACAAAGTCCAAATAACAACATTGATTATAATTACAGTAAAATTCAATAAATACCCCTTTCTGTGTCCATATCAGTATTACATTTACATGAGTTAAGTTAATTTAAATGTACTTAATATATTTTCAGTCAAAACACAATCAGAAAGTGAAGGCATTGTATGGCTTTAATTTGCATTTTTTTATATATTTACAATATCTGATATCAGGAATAGATCTGTACATGTGCGTTGACAGATAGTGTCATTACTTTTAAACAAGAGAAATGTTTACAGGAATGTGCTTAAAAAAGGTTATCGTAACACATCTTCTATGGAAGCTACGGACTGTAAAAATGCTTTGTGGATGACTTCTTTGTTTGTGCTAGATATAATTTTTGTGTGTTGTGATCTGACAATGGACATGATGTTAATGACTATATGCTTTCTATTCAGCGAGCAATACTGTTGGATCCAGCCTGATTTATAAAACAACAACACAACAGCACTAGTTAGGGCATTGTATTCTACTTGCCAGATGGTTAACTCCCATGGGTTAATGAGTATACCCAAATTCTAGATGATTTAAGATGTCCTGCGGATATTTCCTTAGGTACAAGGATTGCTGGCTGTTAATTTACATGTGTACTGTATTTTTCCCTCCCTCTATTGGTCTCATGAGAATTCTGAATTTCTTTTTCTCCATAAAATGCTAATAAGCCATATTTAACACTTTCTCCTTTTGCTGCTCTGACCATCAAAACATTGTTTTCAGATTTCAAACACTTCATCTATTAGTCTGAATTAGTTCCTCACAAAGAGCCAGGAACTGGAAATTCGTATTTGTATACACACACACTGTCACATATGTGTATGTGTATGTGCATGTGCATGTGTATGTGTATGTTTATACACACTGTCTCTTTTTTAGTAGGCATTTCTCAAGACCTCAACACTAGAAAACATTTGAGCATATAAACAAATTTTTTGCAAACGCTAAAAATCCAGGTCGTTCATTAGTTGGAGAAAAATCTAGACTTTGTCTTATGCCAAAGCAAAAAGTCTAAATTTATGTCATAGAGGGATTTTGTTGTTCTTGATAGCTGAAACTCATGGAAAGGACTCCCTCTTAATCACATTTTCTTGAGATCTCTCTATAGTGGTGTAGAACTTCTTGTTATCTCTGACCATGCCTAGCTGGCACACATTCACCTTGAAAGAGAGTAGTTTAAAAAAACACATGAAAAATATTGATCTAGAGTGAAAAGGCATGACTTAAGTACAGCTTTTTTTTTTTTTTTACATGCACATGTGGAAGAAAAGAAAAAAGATTAGGTGAAATTGCAGGGCACTATGTCAGAAATTCAGTGGTAAACTAAGGCCAAGTTTCTATTTCAAGTTAGCTGCCTTTTGGTTTCTAGCCTGTCTCTGTTTATCGGGTCATCTTATACTCCTCAATTATATTAAAAATAATTAACTATATCATTCACAAAAATGATGTGCTGGAGAAGTCGAGGAGGGGCTGTTGGCAAAGGAAAAGAGAAAGCAAGGAGTGAGGAACAGTTCTTCTGTATAGAAACATAGCTGCTGACACTGTGAAATAGTTTACGGTCATGTTCCTCCTGGCAGCAGTTGCTAATATGAAGTTTTGTGAAAGATGCTCTAATGGGAAGTTCTTTTCTGAATCCTTTTATCTGTTTAAGGGACACACATGTTCCCTTTTACCTACATAGAGATTTAATCTTCATTTTTAATATCCTATTAAACTCTTCACATAAACAATACCTTGAGGTAATAAGTTTCACAAGCTCAGCACATATTGCAGAAATCATATCTTTTTGTTTCAGATTAAATGTTTTATATCTACACCTTTTTTAGCTCTTTCCTCATTTTTGATAAGATGCTATTTTAATTTACTTTTCAATTCACTCTTCAAAGCATTTTATGTTTCTTTTGTAATTCATTCATTCTCTGTGTCTTGCTCATAACCTTTTTTTTGCACGTCTGCTCAGAACTGAGTGTATGATACTGTTCAACTCCGGGTCCTGGTGCCCGTCTGCAGTTCTTAAGCACCGAGGATATACACGTTACTGGTGTTTCTGCCACTCATAGCAGCATCAACAAACAATCCTGGTATTTTCAGAAGCCTCTCCATCATCCTAGAGATATTCATTGACCACGTCTGGATTCTTTCTATCACTTCTTCTAGTTAGGATGGCAAGAATTCAAAATGAAATTTAATCTGAAGGAAAGCCATTATAACAGCAAAGAATAAAAGGTCTATTTTGGAGCATTCTATATGTATCTAATATTCTCCTTTTTTTTTTTTTTCCACCATAAATGTACCAAAACTGAGAATTTTGTTTGAACTATCCACTTAAACATTTGGATTTTTTTTTTTTCACTGAGTTACCACAGTTAATTTCAAAACCAGCAGTGTGAGTAATGCAGGTGATTTCTTTCCACCTGCATTATTTGGTGAGACTTCTGTTTCCTCACAGTAAAACTGAGGTACCTGGAAATATCATCCGAGTATTTCAACAGCACATAAACCAAATATACACGGTCAGCAGAAAACGAGAAAAGCAGCTGACCTTTGTCAGTGTATTATATACCATGTCTCATTGTGGAGACATCTCCAAGCAAGTTTGAGCCCAGTGCTGAAGTAATTGATTGAAGTTTAGAAAATCTGTCTGTTGGAGCTCGGGGTACTGACTTGGTTTTCAAGCTAGGATGATGTGATAGAGGCCCAGTGAATGCTTTGCCCTGCCCTGCTCTAGAGTGGCATAGACTGGGAGCACCAGTGGCCATTCCTTCCTGTTCACCCCTTGAAGCACATCAGTAAATCAAGCCAAAGCCAAGCAGCATTATAGCAAAAGGCCTATCTAGCCTAGACAGAGAGAATGGGAGCATTTCTGGGTTGCCCAGACTGGGAGCAGGATGCTAATGTGCACGGGGTCCTGGGCTACCCATGGCAACTGCATCTACACCAGCCTGTGTCAAGAATTTGCAAGACACCTTTTGTCTATGTCTCACTCCAGGACAATAAAATCTGCTTCTTTGACTGTGACTGTGCTTCCAGACCTGGGTAAAATGGTTATAATTAATAACTTGAAGATTTACTTACTCAGGGACCTCAAAACTAAATTGTACCATGAAGACAAATTCTATGGAAAGCCCTTATGAGGCTGGAGAATAGCCTCAGATAATCTTGCAGACCTCTGGAGGACTGCTGAGTGAGGTAAACACCATTCGCTCGTCAAGTTCGTGCACTGCACTTCTATCAGTTTTCTTCGTTCAGTAGGAGACCTGCCCTCCATGTTAAAAGTACGCATTAAATTGACAGCTCGAGCTGCACATACCTGTTTGGAAACCTCAAAGTCTGGAGGCTGCAACCAGGTCTGAGGACATGAACTGAGGCTGCAGTCACCATGACCAGCTACACAGTTATGAAGCAATGTCAAAACAAAATGACACGGCTATAGGGACAGTGAAATGCCTGCTGAGGGCCTGCAGTGACAAAGTCCACCAAGGCTATAGATGCTTTGTTTACGACCCTGTACCATCTGCCTCAGCTTTTTAAACACCCACAAAGGCCACCAGGTCTGATCCCAGGGAAGAAAATCTCTGATTTGTGGTAGGAGGTAGCTGTGGGTAACACATACATCTGTTCTGGTTGAAAGTTGTTAATTCCAGATAAGGAACATCCTGATTGGTTTCTTACGAGACAGGAGAGCTGGAAACAGGGAGATGGTGGAAGAGGGTGCCAGTGACAGGCTCAGCTCCTTAATTCACTGATTCTTAGTGACCAGACAGGACATGAAAGTGTAAGTTGTATATGTAGCCTATTATCTGCTCCTTGTGTAAGTTTTGGAACTTAATCTCATAACACTGGATGTCTAAAAAAAACCTGACAAGCATTTCTACACAAAAGCACGTGATTCTCTTCTTGTCTGTAATATCCAGTGATTATACAGTTAAGAAACCTATAGTATGATGGGCAAAGAAGCAAGCAGCAAACAAGAAAAATATAGACTAAGTGAGCCAGTATAGGGAAAGAGCCACGGGCTGAATGCCCATCTATGGAAATCTAATCAGCATGGACTGAATACAACTCTGCCACCCAAACAGAGTATTACAGAATGCCAGCTGCATCTGCTTCCCTCCCTAGCTACTATTTTTGAGCACAAACCAAGCTCTTAGGGAGCAACTTCTAATAGCATACCCAAATAAGCCATGCTGTGAGAGGAGTTATAAACCTTTAAATTGCCATTAGCTAATCAGAATCATTGTTCAGTGACCATTATCTTTTATGAAATGACCACTGAATCAGAATGTTCATACTGATTTTCAATTACAACAGAATAGTCGCCATGAGTCAATAGCACCCATCAGCAGCACTAGAACCGCTGAAATGCCCTTACCAGGAGGAAATTCAGTACTTAAGAAGGTAGGTTAATTTCTTCTGGTAGGTACTTGTTTCTAGCCAGACAGATTTGGAACAGGAATTGGGGTGCAGTCACAAACAAAGGCATGACCCTCCTCTTCTAGTTTTGCAAAGTCCCATCTCTTTTTTTTGAGAAGGACTAGAGGGGAGAAGCATACAACATGCATGTAGAAGGGCAAAATTTCTTCCTCCTCATATGGATACTGCCAGAGCCATGGAGGATTACGACAACTCTCACCTTGGGGAGGCATAGGTGCAACTTAGAAAATAGAATACTTTTAGAAAAGTTGAGTATTAAATTTACTGTGTGGTATGAAAATGCTTTTCAATTCTATAATTAAAAATAAAATTATAACAAATGTTCTAGAGTTCTTTTAGTGATATCAGAGAGGTAGTTTGTGGTTTTCAATCATAACTATGGGACTGGTCTTTATATAAGGGTAAATCACATCCTACACATACATGAGTTCCTGCAGAGAAGTCTCTTCTCACTTGGTATACTGGTAAAGATAAAATAATGGATAGACAGGTAGCAATGAGTTAATTCTCCCAAAGGAAAGAGAAGCACGTAGTTAAATACTACATCACAAATTACCATTTTTATGTCACCACCTCACCATGACTTTAGCACTAACCCATCTCCATCTTCACACTCTCATTAGGATATAATGCATATTCATGGTTCTGATTATATAGCCACTTTCTTGACTTGTTTTAATTGTGCATAAAGACATTGTGACAGGAGACCTGACCTTTTCAAGATCATTTTCTCTCCATTACTTTTCACAAAGCTATTAACTTGTCGCCTTCCATAAGATTGCAATAATTTATTTCCCATTAATAAAAAATTCCTGGTGCCATGCAAATTAAAATTTATTCAGCAAATAGAATTCTTTGGATTATTTTCTAATGGCTTTATATACTTCCAGCTTAGGAAGAAAAATAATATTAATGGATGCAGGCTGAGTGGATAATTGCATACATTGGAGAAAAATGAATATACAACTGGTTCTGCGGCTTGCTGCACACCAATTACCCAGACGAGTTCCTTTACTTCCTTTTTCAAGAAATATATTAAATAATTTATTTCAGGGGATATCATTATAATCTTGAAATTATTCCCATTGTATAAAGGGTTTGGCAACCTGATGCACAAACAACAAATGTTGGTATTAGAAAACCCATGAAGTAAAAATACTTGTAAGTGTAAATGAAACTACAGGAAGGAGTAACTTTGATAAAGTTGTAACAGTACTGCAATAGAATTAGGAAAGGATTATATGATAAAGTGATAAACAGAGTTTCTTTTTCAGTAGGAATTAATTATATTGAAATTGCATAACATGTTAATAATAGAAGGGCTTAGGTGTTCTGAGAACTTTTTGGTTTTGAGCACTTGATAAAAATATTGACATGATAGGAAAACCAGAGCATTGTAATTCAGCAGTATTTATGTCTTTTTTACAATTTAAAGTACGATATGTCCTCAGACATGTTTACTTAAGTTCCTATTGGGAAAAATATCTCACGTACGTTTGAAGCCATGTATTAGTGATATATAGTAACTACTGTACAAACAGATATTTCAGTGTTTGGAAGCTGGCGTGAAAGCTGGAAACCATATAATAGCTGCCATTTCAAATCCCTGACCATCTATCTAAGTGGGAGCGATGATGATAAAACTCAGTGATATGTTGTTGGAACGTTTCAAGGCTGTAGAAAAAGAAGTCATTAAACTTTCTACTTGAAAGTCACAGAAACATGAGCAGAAAAGGGAAATTTCTTCTGCCTGCTTCCTCTCCCAAACAACTCAAGGCTGTTGCCACTCTGCCCTGGTGCGACTGTACACACTTGCTTAGAAATCTTTTGAAAACTGCTAAAGAGTTCTATACGTCAACTGTGTAGGAAAGCAAGGTGTTGTTTAACTCGTTAGCAAGACGGACTCTAATGGAGTAACACAGAGATTTTCACGGAAAGGTACGCAAGGAGAAAGGAGAAGGAATGGTCAGGGAGGGAAGTTAGGCTACAGTACAAACCACCGCAAGTCTGAGCCCTGGAAGAGAGAGATCTGGGTGTTGGAAAAGAGACTTTGTCCACCAACTACACACTGCTACCAGTGTCCTCACTGACCTGAGCCTAACTCACACTGGGGACAAATCCAGCAACTGGAATGTCAGAGATGTGCTATGGTCTGTGCCTGCAAATGTCTCCTGGCAAAAAATGACATTTGTGTTTGTAGGAAAGGGCAGAATGTGTGTGTGCTTGTCCCAACGATAGATCTTACTTCCCAGCTTGTTTTATGCAGGAATAGAAAGAGATTTTGGTATGAAACCCTTAGTTCGTCAGTGAAGGCTGTGATAGAAAAGAGAGTCTGAAAAAGAAAAAGTGGTGTATGGAATGGCCAGGGAGGACCCAGCTCTAATGATTCATCCTTTTGACCGGTCTCTAAGAGGGTCAGCAAGTGCTTATGGTTCTGGCTTGTTCAGCTGGCTGTGTGTGTGAGGATATCCCGGGGAGCTGGTCCAGTATATCTGAGACTGAACTGATGACAACCACCTGAGACTTTAGATTTCCATGCCATTAAGTGAAACTGGCCTTGTACACTACCCTGTATATTATCAACAAAGGTGAACTTGAACTTAATTGTCTCTATGCAGTAGCAATTTATGGCTGGAGGATATTTTTAGGAATTCAAACCAAAAAATACTGAATTATTTTTGTGGTCTTTTAATACATAGACAGTTTTCTTAGTAAATCTTTTGAGGTCTTCTTGGATGTTTTTTTGTAAGTAGATTTGTTAATCAAAATTAATATGGTCTTCTTGTCCCACCAGTTTTCTAAGTAGAGGATGAATTAAATTCAAAGAATAAAATCAGCAATACAGAACAAAAATTGGAAAATGGAAGGTCAAGGTATAAGATGTTGACAATGTTGATGAACTCAAAAACAGGAACAGCAGCTGGATTTCTGACCTATGGTGAACAAAATCCTCACAGGAAAGGCAGTCTACAACCTAAATGGCTTTTTAATTCTGTTACTGCATTAGACCTGTGAAACCTGCATTTATTTTTTAAAAATCCTGAAAAAACTGATTGGCAGTACAAGGATTTTTTAACTTTACCATGTAGACCCCCTTTAAATGCTGCCTTAAAAACGACTCACAAATCATTACAACAATCTGGTTTATGTTCATAGTTTATCTCAATGCGAGGAAAAATCAGGGTTTTTTTGTGTTGTTTTTTTTTTTTTCCAGTTGGCTTGTACTTATTCAAATCCACATTCTCTTTTCCTGTCTTAGCTAACTGAGTTTGTGACCATGAACTCATAGTTTATCCCAGAGGGTAATTGTTCTTGTAGTTTTAAATTCATAGTCATACCTAACTTAGACATTTTACACACCTGTAAATTTCCTAGGGAAACTTTCATAGAATAACAAGAATTACAAACATTCAGTAATAGAAAAAACATTCAAATCCATTGCAGCTATTCCTTTGCTCATACAAATTACTTTCACAAGTTCAGAGTGGTCATTACTGATCCCTGAATACCTACCAACAGTAATCACACTGATGTGCACAAGCTCTGCAGAAAATTAATTACAGTTTGTCTTTCCTAGGATTGATGCCTCATTTTTTAAATAGGGTACCAGTACCTTTTATTTTACAAGGTGAGAAAGAAATGGTTTAAACGTGCAAGTTGGTACAAGTTGAATAATAGGACAAGGTCATTTCTAGTGAAAAAGTTGTTGCAACTTTCTCTGTTAATAGGTCTTTGCTAATAAGGACCAGATTTGTAAGGATGCTCAAGATGTCTGGCAAGATTTGGCATTTCCTTGTGCAATCGCCTGCATGTAGCTACAAGGCTTATCATGAAATGCTTACATTAGGGACTTGAGTGGAAGTCTGAATAATCCAACTGTCAATTTACGCTGCATTTGTATTTGAACTATTACAAATTTAAGACTCGGGAAGAAAGAGTTGGCCACAAAATTACATATTCCTTCACAAAAAAAAGATGAGTGAACATGAACATTTTTATTTGCTATCACAGAAAGCTTGAGCAAAAAAAACCTAAATCAAATATTGAAATATTTATTTTGGTGAAAAAATACTCCAAACGGTTTACACAGAGGATTTTTTTCGTTTTACTTTTGTAGGAAAAAGCCATTTTTTCAAAAGCATTTGTTAGAGACCTTTGTATCACATCACACTTCACTGACCCATGCTGTCCTCTTTCTGAGTAATAAAACTTAAAGCAGCAAAACATGTTGGACCGTGTTTTTATTTGGGGCAACTTTACTGCGGTGTTGAAATAAACAGAGACACACTGGGGATTTACTCGATCTGGTTTGCCTACTACCAGTCCAACAGTTTTATTTTCCAACGGTCAATAGCATGTTATATCTATTCCAAGAATACAGCTCTTACTAAACCATTGCATCAGTTGTGTTTCCCCACACTGATGCTCACTCACCATTAAAGTGAGCTCTGCAACACTGCAAAGAAAATTTTTACATCCTGGCTTAGTTAAATGGTCGAAGCAAATGTGACATGTACCTAGTTCACAAGGTAGTGTAATGTGAAGACGGGGCTCTTACTCCCCTTTACTTGTGCAGATGGGTATATTTTGCATGCCTCCCACACATCTCCATCCAAATGCACAATATGGATGTTTTATCTTTCACAACAGGAACCTTCTGTTCACAGATATGTCAACATTCCTGAGAACATTTCTGAATTTTGCAGGATGGGACCCTACCTGAATACCAGATAGTTCATGCTACAATACTGATACAATGCAGAGAGGAAGTTCAGGTCTTTGGAAAAATGCCCCAATAATCTATATTATTATCAAATTTAAGAACCTTGGAAGCATTGCTGTCCTTATTAACATGACCATGAGTATCATCATGTACTTTCATTAAGCCAAGATTTACTCAAATCTGGATTTTCCAGCAAATGATTTATGTGTGTGTTTTATATCCATCTATGTTGTGAGATATGATATCTTACATATAAAGCTGACCTTATTTTCTCATTTGGTAAGAAGCTAAAGTTTATATTTGCAAATGATCCTATGCCACGTTTGTTACATTGCTTCTGCTCATTTTTTGAGAAAAATACAAATGTTCACTTTTTAAAAAAAAACCCCATACCACTAAAAGGAGGATGCACCTAGCTGTAGATCTGATGTAGACAATATCTTTTATAATGTCCTGATGCTGCCATATCAAAGATTTGTCATTAAAGGCAAGCATACTATCAACTGGGAAAGCAGACTTATATTGCAATCATTTTCCTATTAGCTGCTGCCCATTGCTCCTGACAGGTATAAATTAGATCTCGCCAGGTTGCCTACAGATTAATGAGTTCCGAAATTGACATTTAATTGTTTGGGAGTAAGAGGCAGAAAAAGAAGGTATCTGCAAAAAATCTTTATCCACCTGTGATTAGAAGATATTCTCCTTTCTTTCTGCTTTTCCTTTCTCCCCTGGCATTGCTTGGGTGATAACTGACACTTCTATCAGAGGATTCCTTTCGACGCAGCAGAAACTTGCAGCTGAGGCAAGGCCAGAATTAATAATCTGCGTGAGCAAACACACAGCTGCTGTTTGTGGAGAGAGATTCTATTAACGAACAGTGAATTCTCATAATTAGCTGAGCGGTTTCTGCAGCTGCCTGCCTGACCCCAGACTACACAAATTGTGGGTGGTGTTCGGCCTCTAAATCAATCTTACCTAATTACTATAAGCATGTTCCTCCAGTCCTAATGACTGGGGGGGTGTGGGGGGGAATAGACATTTCCTTACCCATTCAAATGTTCCTCTTATTAGATTCTCCTTTGTGCCTAAATTCATATTTTTTCTATTAGCATTTCTAAGGGTATACAGGTGTGGTTACAAATCAGAAGCACAGAAGTATAATTCATGTCCTACAGCCATGTGCCAGTGTGTGTCTGCTTTGCAAACAGTAGCAAAATGTGTGCTTGTTGGAAGCATCTGCCTTGCTTCAATTCACAAAACATAATTTAAAGCACACATGTCTGTCTGGATTCAAAGCCTTTTCTCTGCCCTACTTCCCCTCCCCCACAAATTAATGTGACAAAAAACGGAAAATCATGAATGGTTGTGCCTTCACCTGGTCTGAAACCCAGTTACTTACTCCTGCCTCATCACGTGGCACCTGAGTAGACAAGCACATTTGTCACTTGGGAGAAAAAAAAGGGATGATTTTCACTGACGGCCCGTTGTTCTTCATCTTCCCGAGAGGCTTCTTGTGCTTCACCTTCCTGAGATGGGGTGGAGTGCTGAACCAAAGGGCTCTCTAGTGCTGTGGTGGGCAAACCCTGGAGCAGGGTGTCGGGAGGTGCAGGGGGGCTGTTGGGCACCCATGGGACATGGCACTGGAAGAGGAGGAGGAAGAGGAGAAGGAGAAGCTGGTGCCAAGTCTTGGTGGTAGCAGTGGCCTTGGGCAGCATTTTTTTCTGTCGATGGGAACATTGGCTGAACACGTTCTCCAGCAAATTAGACGTGGTTTACAACTAATTAGATCTAAAAAAGCCATTTTCCAGAATAGAATCCCTTACCCATTCCTGCCCTTTGTCTGCCCCTGCACCCTCATAAGCAAAGACTCTCTTTGTCACTTTTCTGATAGCGTTCAGCTTACAGCAGCTCCTCCCCAACAGTAAAACATACCGCTGATGTCTTCAGTCCTTCGCTCTTTGGAAGGCCCAGGTCTTAACCTTCTCCTTCGGTGGTCTGTTAGGCAGTTGACTTGTTATCATCTTCTGCTGTCGGAACTGGCAACACCCAGAAGATCCATATCACGTCCTGTGTTCCTTTTCTGTTTTAGTAGAAAAATTTGATCTGGGGCAACTCATTAAGGGTCTAAGGGTGAGCTAGCTGAATCTGATTTGGTGTTGACCTAGGCAGTAATTGAATGTGGTTAATGTAAAATCAGATGTTTGCTGTAATTTTGAGTCTTAATTAACTTAGGAATGAGGTGCACAGACAGTAAGTTCAAATGAAGCTTTCAGAATGGCTGGAAATATTAATTCTCAGGAGCTTTATGTAGAGGTCCCAGTATTACTGATATAGAATCACTAAGCTGCTTGATCGATTTTTAAGAGGGCAATATCTCCCAAGTTATTTTATATGTATTTAAGATGATATCTTTGCTATGATTCTAAATATTAGGGATTGGATTGTCACCTGCTGGTCAAGGTCAACCTTGCTGCCAAGGGCAACCTTGCTGACAAGGGTACAACTCTAACAACAGTGTGACACTAATACACAATGCAGCATCGTGGAAACGGGCTGTGAGGGAGAAGGGCAAGAAACAACTTGTAGGGCAACTAAATTATATAGAGATATACATTTTCCAAAGCGCTATCACTTGTGATTGTTAAATGTTTGTATGTCAATTGAGAAAATCTCAAATGGATTAATTTTCTGCAATATTTATAGATTGTTTTATGAATTATTCTTCCTTATAAACTTAACATTTGAGATCTAGATCTAATTGGCACTTCCACAAGTCATGCTTTTTTTTGTTTCTTTGCTGATTGGTTCATCCTGCAACTGACAGACTGGATTTCAAATTTTGATGTTAAGACCCAGCACATAAGTTGAAATTAGTTTGGGTGAAATGATTAGAAGCTGTGATTTATAATTTCATTTTCATAAGTTCATGTCATGGCTAGTAAAGCTCCTGAATTTTTATACAAAGTGGAAGCGGTAGGATCACAATAACCTCAAATACATTTCACAGAAATATGTGTATTCCTAAAAATATTTCCTCAAGAAATAAAAAAATAATTTCTTGTGAAACGTAATACAAAGAATTAAAATATATTATACTGTCAACATCTCCAGCTAATGAGAATGATGTAGCTTAACAATTTTTTCTTTAGTGCCACTTATATCAGGTGATATTACATCAGAAATCCAAAATTAAACAACCCTGGACCCTGAGTTAACAGATTAACAACATAAAGACTAGTTCGTATATCACATTACCAGTAGCCCAGCTGGACTGGGCCCTCTAGATTGTTCTTGCTTTCATACAGAGAAAACCCATTAATGATAATACTCCTAGTCTTGGAAGCACAATGTCATATACAAAATTTGGTTGTAATGTTTTATTGGGATGTTACGAGGTAGACTCAGTAGGTAAGCAATAAATGGAGACATAATGCCTGTCCAAGTATGTTGTCTGATGCACGTTAGTAATACACGATAGATGCTACTTCTGTCTGTTTTATTTTAACATACTGGCTTCTTTTAATATTAACAATAAGACACTGCCTGAAACATACTCTGAAGATGCACATCTGTTTCAATCTTCTGTGTATACAGAATGCAGCTTCCACAGTAGATCTTTTTTAAAATAGAACATGTTGGTGCAAATAAGCCAGAAAGAACTCAGCTTCTTAGAGGGAAAAAGACAATCTTTTTTTTTCCGTTAAATCTGTGTATTATAGATATCGCATTTCTTATGTCAGTCAGGAGAAAGTCACAAGGTGTTTAGATCCTCTCTTATAACAACAGAAAAAGGAATAAAACAGTCTTTCAGAACTCTCCAAACAATTTGTTTTCATAAACAAGGTACTGCAGGGCACTCTCATCACAAAGCCTAGTAAGTAAATACGGATTTGTGGCAGCAATAAGGGACTTGTTCGGTATCTGTAGTCAATAGACACATGGAATGTACAAAATAGAGGAGGTATAGATATAAATAAAAAACCCACAAGGCAAAATCCAATATAAAAACATTAAAAATAATTAAAAAAAAAAAGTCAACAAAATCATCTGGTTAGGAATATGGTGCTAACTACAGCACTTGAAAATTATTCATGTCTGAAGAATCTGGTGTTGAAGCAGAACAAAGTCAATGAGAGAAAAAGTGTTCATCTTTTCACCACTTTACTCACATGAACAGCTCTAATTTACATATCCCAGCATAACAGAACAGCCACTGGTTCTACCTGTGCCAAGAGAGAAGCTCTTATGCTATTCACATAGAGTTTACTCCAGAATCCTCTTAAATCATAGGATCATTTAGGCTGGAAAAGATTGTTGAGTCCAGCCAGTAACCTAGAAATGCCAGGTCCACTGCTAAACCATATACCTAAACATCTCACCTATATGTCTTTTAAATACATCCAGGGATGATGGCTCAACCACTTCCCTGGGCTTGACAACCTTTTTGATGAAGAATTTTTTCCTAATATACAACATAAACCTTCCTTGGGGCAACCTGAGGCCACTTCCTCTCATCCTATTGCTTGTTGCTTGGGAGAAGAGACCACTGGCATCTTTCCGTCTAAGGCCCACATGGTTATAGATATCAAAAGGTTTTGTTTTCTCTTATCCTTTTAATATTTTCCCAGTCATTTTTTATTAATACAGTCATCTGAGAATGGCTGCAGTCTGATGGCAGAATTCCTCTCTTCTGGGAAGGAAAAGTTGAACAACAACAGAAAACACAAGTATCCTCCTCTCCCTTCTAAAGAGAGTTGTCCTTCAGATAGGGTCCAATGGGAAGCCCACCTGTGGCTGATGCCTGGGCACAGAGTGATACATGCAGATTTTGGACTTCCATCCCTAGAAAGAACAACTTCAACTCACAAATCCAGCTCAAGTTTTATTATGCCATGGATGCTGCAGCCTTTTCTTTAAAGAATGGGAAAAGTTTTGCAGCTCTTCTTTTTTTTTTTTTTGCCTTGGCCAAGACTAGCCTGGGACCCAGCTGTGTAAAGGATGAGGTTATGCCAAGCTGTTGCTGCTCAGCTGATGGCAGAAGCCCAGCACAAGCTCATGCCAAAGGGTTTTTCTGTTTTTCAAGCCCTGTTGACAATGAAGTAATGGGGGATCTCTAGTAATCCTGAGAAAAGTAGCCCAAGGGAGTAGAGAGGCAGCTTTTACAGCAGGTTGGTAATAGGAAGGACTGGGGTTTGCAAAAAGCTGGGGCCAGCCTGGAAGGAATAAGAAAGATTAAAGAAACAACAGGTTACTAACAGTGTGTGTTTTAATACTAGGTAGCTGTAGACAGACAAAATGGTTAAATTAACTCATATCCTCTTGTCTGTATTTCCACAAAGTTGCGGCAAACCACTTTGATTCATGCAGCTATTTATGACCCTGAGAAAAATATTATTTGAACCTATGAAGAAACGTGGGTTCAGATCCATAACCCTCTATGGCTTGGTATCTATTTACAGAACTTGTGCTTGGATTTTCATCTATTCTGCAGCAAAAGTATGTTTCCTCTGCAGAAATCCAATGCAACAGGTAGACCTCAATAAAATCAATTGGCAGGACAGAATGGAACTCCACTCCTAAGGATCTGAAGTCTAAAAGTCAGAAGAAAACCGAATCCCAAATCTAATTTTTGATTTTTGCGACAATGTGTTGTCTACATGTTATACTTTATGCTAGTCTCACTGTCCAAAGAGGCTGAGAGTGGTGATCACAGTCCTAGGAGTTGTGCAGCAGGCAGGCGAGGGTTCAGGTAGCAGCAGCTGTTAATTTTGTGAACCGGACCCTATTACTCAAGCAGAAATCTACTGTAGAGTGAAATGGACTTTGTTTTGTCAAAGGGTGCCTTTCAACCAGTATGTTTCAAAATCAAAGCTCAATTCACTCATGGTAATATCTACTTTGAGATATATGTATTTCATGCAAATTATTTTAAACAGAATGTTACAAAGAATACTCTTATAGAACTAAAAATATCAACAGCATAAGATTTTTGTGTTGGAGGATACCTTCAACATTTTATCAAGTTATCTTACTTGTTAATGTGGTCATGTTTTGTCTAATGCATAAATGAAACAATACACAAATTTCACTTTCTCTTTTTTTTCTAGATGTCTCATTACAAATGCTTACTATTTAACATGCACAATTATAGAACTTTTAACCAAGAATAGTTGATTAGTAAATACTCAACCATATATACATCCTATACTTTACCTGTCCAGCTGTGGTTGGATAATAAAGTTGCCTACTGTGACTTGAACAAATAGCAGTGGTAAAATCTGAAATTTTGAATTCTCCTAGAAGGGTGATCCTCCCCTTGAAAAACATCACTTGGAGCACACTAGGTGCAGGAGAAATTCTCTGCTGGTTTGATCACACTTTCCTCTATCTTTGCCATAGAGACTCTGGAGAAGGCAAGCCTGACCCCAAGCCCCGAAGTCCTGGATCAGCCTTGGAGTTTTCTGCTGTTCTAGTCCATGACTCCACTTGTCTGTTGCCTGTCTACAAGCACCTCGTCCCCTTTAAAGTGTGTGCATGTGCTTCCCATCAGTTAAACAAAGGGCTTTACGGAGCATGTTTCAAACCAGATATAGGTGCATCTATATTCTTGTTATTTCTTTCAACAGTTGAAATATGAGCAATACATATCTTTAGGTATATCTCTAGGCATCATCTTTAGGTACATTTGAACTTTAATATCTAACCCCTAAAACTCGACATAGTTGCCTCAAATAAGTAAAATGACTTCTTCTATAGGATTATTCGTAATTAAGTGCTTTGTTGATCTGAGGCCTCAGATCCTTGTTCTGTAAAAGGCTGCATGTGAGAATAAGATACAGAAGCAGTAGCTGACACACATTAAGGGCATCGAGCCAAGGCAAGCAATGACTGGAAGGGACCTCAGAGCTTGCTCTGTCTTTCTTTCAGTCCCAAGGCAGAAGCAGCCCTATCTAGAATGTCCCTGGCAAGCGTTTATCTAACTCGCCCAACAAACTTGTGATTACAGAGCATCACCATCTCCTCAGACTCCTCCTCTAGTTTAAACCTGGAAAATTCCTCCTAAAATCTAATCTGAATCTTCTGTCTGGCAGTTTAAACTCTTGTCCTAGCTGCCTCTGTCCCATACTTGAGCAGCAGAATTCCCCTCAAACGCTCCCCAGCAAAATTAACTCAAATATTTCCAGCCTTTCCTCCCAAGTAATTTTTTTCCCAAAAGTTTTATAATTTTCATCACTGTCTATTGTATGGTCCCCAAGTGGGTTAAACTCCTACACCAAGGTGTGAAAGGATCTGAAAGAGGCCATACTGCTCGAGGTGGGACTTTTCCAGTGGCAAGGGGAATGGAAAGATCACTTCAGCTGTCTCCCCATATATATACCTTTATATATAAAACTTGGTAGGATGTTTTTGTTTTTTCTGCAGTAGTTAAACACCCCTGACTCGAATTCTGTTTATAAGCCAGTGCCATCCCCAGAGCATTTCCTGAAGGCTTACTGTGAATAAGCTGTTCCTGACAAAGCTACATCAATTCTTTCTTGTACTTCTGTTTTCTCCCCAGCTTGTTTGATTATTTGTTCCAGTGTTTGGTAAGAACCAAAGCTGATATGATGGTCTGAGGTTAACAGCAGGTACCAGCCATAATAATTTGCTGCTATTTTGACAATGTACCCATTTCTAAAACTACAGGCAGAGCTTATGTTTTTTCCTCTAGGTTTTTAAGCATCCTATGGTGAAGCCCATCAGACTCAGCTGATCTGAAAACATCTAATGAGTAGTCTCATCAGCTCCAATGAGATGCATGTGCTCAAAGTTAAGCCTGTATTCAAGTGCTTTGCTGGACCAGAGCCAGAAAGATCAGCACTTCACAGAATGAAGCTGCTTTAAGTTTCCATGATTGACAGTGAAATTACGGGACTACCCAAAGGGCTGTGCCCACACCTCACATGACTCAGGCACAGTTTAAGAACATACAAGTTATACAGCATTGCATTGCACTTCAATAAGGGAAAATGTGAAGCCGATTTCAGGTCAGGAATGGTCAGACCCATTATTTTTAGGGGAAAAAAAAAAATTCCTGCATGAACTATCACCCCACAACCACTACTGATATAATAGTGTTTTCTTGCATCTCCATAGTGAAAAAATCCTGTTAAAAATGGAGGAAAATAAATTAGTGTAACAGCACTTTTGTGCAGCAGCAACTTTTGCAATAGGCAAGTATAAGAATTGTAGGTTTGAAAGAGATGCTAAACTGTTTGTGGGAAGTCCTTGGATTTCTGGGGCACTTAAATCAAGACCCATATCTGCCACAAAGGTAACAGAATCCAAGTGTAAATTTTAATAATTGCAGCAGTGATTACTTTTAGTTCTTGGCAGCTCATTACTGACTGCACAATTCCAGAGGCTCTCATTAAATGGTCCATGGAATGAATCAGGCATGGAATTAACCTATTTTGAGTTCCCTGAAGCTTATGTCCCATGAAGGAGTATTCACATAACTCTCTTGGGGCCAATCCTGAAAGCCCTTCCTCATACGAGTAATCCTTACCCACACCAGACTGCTGTTGACTTCAGTGCCAGCATTTGTGCTAGCAAAGACTGTGCTCGTGAGCAATCAATTGCAGGATTGGGTGCATGGTTTTCATGTTCCATTTGACAAAAGCAAATTACTTGTGGGCACAGTCCCAAGCCTACATGAAAAATTACACTTACTTGTTTAAAAAAGAACGAGCACTTCTGTTACATTCTTCCTTCCTCTCTAATTGCAAGCACATTTGTGCTCTGTCCTAACGGAGGCAAATGCCAGCGAGATTGGGTGCAGTGGTTGTGAATCATTATTAACTGCACAGTGCTGTTCAGATGCCAGCTGTGATGATCTGTGGTCTGTCTGCTAGGATTCCCTAGGGAAACAACATCTGGGAGAGGGTAAAGCTAAACAGAGGGCTAATAACTATTTCTTTCTCTTCTTTAAAGCTTCCCTTTTCAAATGTTTTGCTTAAACAAAAGCCAAGAGAAAATCCATTCCCCACCCCCATATTGTCTAAAGCCTGCAAGGATGGAGAGTCCTGCTGGGGTCCAGCTCCCTTCCCTTCTGGCCAAAGTCAGCGACAGACTCAGGAGGAATTGGGATGCCATCTCCTGGGGTTGTCTTAGTGCTGTCCACACATTTACAGGCTGCTCATGGCATTGCATGCCACAGGCAGTGGATGGATGCTGGAAACTGCACGATGGGCACAGACACACTCTCTTCAGCACAAAGAGCTTTACGGTTGAGGTGGTGTAACCAGAAGCAAAACCATTCCTAAAATTCAATGACTGATTGGGCTCCTCTACATTGCTCTGAATAATCTGTGTGTGTCTTCTCAGCACCTTTAAGCATGGCCTTATGAAACCAATCCCTAAACTGCATCTGGAAGATTGTACAGTAGTACTGCCTCTGTGGAGAACAAAGCCAGTGCTTTAAAGATAAGCTTCTTGGTTCATTTTTCCTTCTATGTCTGTTTTGATCAACACCTGATTAGGAACTCACAAAATCCTTATATGAATGATAAAGTTAAACCCTCCTTCTTCTCTGTCAAAGAAGTGGGTTAGCCAGAGTCAATGAAAGTTTCAATTCATTTAAAGAAAACAGCACTGGGTCTAAATTAATAATTGTCTACATTTACTGCAGTAAAATCTATTCAGATGGGAGGGTTTTTTTCCTTTTTTTTTTTCTTTTTTTTTTTTCTTTATTTTCTTTTTCTTCCTATAGTGTATGGACAGGTGTAGAGTTAAAATAGAAACCAGGTGTCATGCGAGCTGGTGTTATTTCAAACTGCTTTTCATAGTTCTTCAACAGTAGCTAGTCTGGGCCAGTGATGTCTCCACTTTATCTTAGTGGAAACATCATGTTGAGACAGATACTATAATGATTTTTTTTCCTCTGGAAAATTATGACTCAGATGATACTGGAAAATTAATTTTTGTAATTTAAATTTAGGTCTCCAAAAGAAAAAGATCAGGGGCTAATCTTTCAAAGCCTCTTTCCCATACTTAGTCCTTAGCCCTGAGTGTAGAAAACCTTTCCCCAAAACCTGCAGACCAAATTATTTCACTAAGATATCTGAGGTGACATGAAGATTCTGAAGAATATGAAAATAAAAGTGCTAAGTTGGTGAAATCTTTGCCTGGGCAATAGCAAGGCGAAGCCTTTGCCCCACTTTTGGGACATACAATTCAATTACCTGCTAACACTGAAGATGTGATATTGGCTAACTAACGGTAAACCCAGCAGAAAAGCTGCCACTTATCTTTCTGTATTAAACCTTATCATAGAGTTTTTTGGAGCATTTAATTTTTGTAAAGCTTTTAAAGCACTTCAGGCATTTGAGGACTTTCACAGCATGCTAAGCATGAAAAAAAATCCAGTATCGTGAAAGCACAATACCAGGGGTAGTGCCGGGGTCTCACTGCATAGCCTGACATGTGCCTCTCCAAATACATGTAACCAGAGCATAGAGACATCCTGATCACAGTCCAGCTTAGGATACTATTTAACCCCTTCATAAACCTGCAAGGTTCATCCTGGCATTGATTAGTTTTTCCTCCCTCAGACTCCAGACTGAAAGACTCTGCTGTTTTTACTAGCTGGAATTTATGCATACACTTCTTCTTTCATGGCTGTGTATATAGCATTCATGTCATAAGTAACTAGAAAGCAGACACAAAATCAATACGTGGAAAGCTAAGGCTTAAAATACAGTATAATATTTTAATGATCCCAAGTAGAGCAATAAAGAGCTCTGGCACAGAATAGGGGACAAGGTAACCAGACACTCAGCTCTTCCAAGAAAGCTCAAAACAACTAACGCTGGAGCAGAAGACAATCAAAACCAGATTGAGATTCACAGAGATGCGGTGATAGATCCATCAAGCCCAGTCATGCACACAGCCAGCCCCATAAACAACCTCTAGGTATCATTTTTGCTGGAGTGGAGCCACCAGCTGCTCCGAGCCGACAGCGACCTCACTGCGGGGCTCTGCTGCTGACCTCCGGTGCTTTAATTCCTCTGCATGCATATTTTAACATTATTACAAAAGGTTTCATTTACAATTCACAGGCTGAGCAACAATGAGTACATTTCGTGGAGGTCAGCCTCAACCATTCCTCCTAGTGATGGAATTATAGTTTAAACAGCTGGAGCATGGTCCCAGGAGGGACACTGGGATATGGTTCCTTTACAGCAGAATAAATCCATCAGGCATATTTCATGTGTCCAATAACATTAATAGATATCAGGGCTTTTTAATATTTAATGAACTCACTTTGAGGTTGTTTACTGGGAAAGGAGCAATCAGGAAGGTGATCACAGCCTTTTGATCTGTAATAACAAGAAAACCCAAATCTCAGCCGATGGGACCAGCTTCCCCCTCTCCCCTCTCACACCCTCCCACTGCCTCTCTGAGCCCTGTCAGAAGAAGCTTCCTCGTGTGCAACCTGTTTCAGCTTCAGAACGTGCAAGAGTGTTTTTAGTTTTGTGGTTCAAAAGTTAATAATTTCCATGTTTCCCACAATTTAATAGAGACGCCAGAAACTGTCAAATAGCTTTCAGTTTAGTGATGGGGAAAACAGGAAAGGAAAGATAACTTGCAGAGGCATAAAGCAAACAGTGCTCCACTAACGGGAGCCAGAATGAGCCTGGGTGTGCTAATGAATGTTATGTCCATTAGCGCAGAGATATCACCGAATATGAGCTTTGGCAGTGACTCTCTTTACTAATGGCCTTTGGTCTTAATATTGCCATCATATGTTTCCTTTTTAATTTTGCTATAATACCCAGTTTATTAGAGATTAGAGGATTTCAGCTGAATAGCATATTGCTTTTCTTTCTCTATTTCATGTCCTTATTTTTACTGTACTTTGTCAAATTTGGTTCGAGTGGGAAACTAGGAGGAATTCTTTAGAGAGGAGATATGTGTTGAGATCTACCTCTTATTCAGAGGTTCCAGGCATATCCTTTCTTTCAGAGCATTTTTGTGAACATTTAGGATTAGTTTTCTCTGTATTGGAGCAAATGTGAAGTAGCAGTCTTGTGCAGATGAAAGATGTACGATGAACAAGCACAAAAGATGCAGATTATCTTGCTGCCGAGTATGAAACTGACTGGAGTTCATCTGTTCTGAAATTACTAGGGTTTGCGGTGAGCATGCAAGGGTACACACACAGATTCATTGAGATTAAAAGGTCTACTCCAGCCCCCAGGAATGGCCTACACTCACTTAAATGTACAAGTCTGTGATGTGAGTCATCCTGTTGACATCACTGACCTTGGCCAAGGCAGATACGGAAAACATCTCAGACCTGGTCTGCTCAGGATTGATTCGGAAACAGTGACTACCTCCTCACAAGGCACGAGTGAGATCCCCGTGTCTATTTGATCACCTCCGTGCAGGGGACCTGAATTCAGGCTGGAAGGGTGCAGAGAAAGGGCAGTAGTAAGATGAGTGAAAATGGAAAGCCCGTTGTATGAGCAGAAACAAGTTTCTTCTTTCTATAATCTAACAGACAAAAAGCTTAGAGGAGCAGGATTGCCTTCTGCACTCGTGGAGGAGGGAGAAGAAGGACAGGACCTGGAAAAATGACTTCAGCTGGAGAATGCTGTTGAAAGCTGAATAGAGTGCCCAGGAGTGCATATATCTGGAAATTAGAAGTAGATTGGAGGTTAGAAGTAGAAAAAGGAGTAACGATCTGGAAAAAGGAGTGGTAAGATTAAAATCTTAGCTTGTTTGCAGATGGAAATCGGTACATTCACACCACTTATACAAGTGATTGTATTAACGCCTTTAGTAACTAAAAAGGGAGTGGATTTCATAGTCAAGGAGATGCCTTTCAATCTGATGTCCATGAACAAATGTAGATTTGGGAGCTGTGCTCATTTCCCCCTCATCTTGCACTGAAAATCTTTATTAATAACTGTTTCTGAGTTACAAGCAGGTTAGCCCAGGATGGCAGACTTCATTCATAATTTTTGTACTTCATTTGTCAACATTCATCAGAAACAGGCTGCATCTCTGAGTGGAAAACTTTTAGCAGATTATCCAGGGTTACTAGTTTAGAAGAATGAGTTGCTGTGAAAAGGGGTGAACTGTGTAGAGAAACACATTGCATGTGAAAGCCATTAGGATTGTTCACTTGTGGGTTTTTATTTTTTTCTTGTTACTGTTTGGTTTTCAGATTTTCTGTTCCTTAAAAAGTGGAGAAGTAAGCAGATGGTGGATTTCCTGAGAGCCAGGGCTGCTCCACTGATGAAGTGCTGTCATTCTTAGTGAGAAAATCTCCACCAGCCTTCACCTTTAAAAAGAAATCATTTTCAGGTAGAAGCACATTTAAAACAGTTTCAATCAAAGCACTAACCCAGAAGCAGATGTGCAGATTTGGTTTAGGAATAGTTAACTGTTTTGGCAATGAATACATATAGATCGTTTTTAACAGACACTGGGTACCTCTCCACTCCTTTCCCCTTTTCCTTCTGCCTGTTAATGACAAAGGGTTAAACTAAAGGCTCAGATGCAGCCCTGCTGATATACGAACAGGTAAAAAATACCTGCCTGGTAGAAGAAATTATTCAGCTTTGCATCAGGATCTGATGTCAGATGCTGGAATTTAAGATGTACCTGCAAGCAACTTCCATGGAAACATCTTATTGTATAGAAAATTAATGACAAGAAGAAAAACAAGCTGTTTCTTTTTCTTCTTCTTCCTTCTTTTGATTTGTCAAAACTTTTTAATCAATACACTTTGGAAATACAAAAAAAAAATCCTGGAGGACAAAGGACCAGAGACCTCCCTTTGGAAACTGAATCTGCTCTGGAACAAAAATTGAAAGCAATAAAAGCTGAAACTAATTTCCAGATGGAATAAATTCGTTCCAGGGTTTCTTGAGATTTTGGCCAACATATCACACCGCTGAAGCTGAATTTGCTAATTTTACCAAGGGAAAATGTCTTAACAGAGACGCACACCCCTTGAGACTGTGTGCTGCTTGTCCTGGTCTGTTTAGCCTCAGCTATCTATTTCTCCCTGTCCCCAAAGGCAGGGCACACATTTCGACAACACTGTCCTCAACACTCTCTTGGGGTTACAACCTGGCCAAACCTCGACTCCCTGCATTGCTTCAGAGTCACATAAATGCTCTCTGAATCCTGTCAACCTCCAAACCTGGGTGGCTGGGCAAATTTTATCTGATTGGAGCAGGGTGGGTCTGGTTTATTTATTGTTTAATTAAGTGTAATATCCTTGACAAGGTGCCTTATTGACATTGCAGCAAATTAAAGACCTTATTATGCGACAAACACTGTCATCACTCAAGCAAAACTTAGTTCAGAGGGCAATTTTACTGGAGAAAGGACTGCAGTGTTTGAATGTATTGTTTATCTGAATAACCTTCATTGCAGTGTATGGAAAAGTATTCTAGAGTGGAATATGAGATTCTTCTCCACATTTTGCCTGTTGCCCCTCTGCCAAGATTGCCAACAGAGACTGTGCTTTTGATGGAGACACCTGTCTGCAAGAAAAATCCTTTCTTTTTCCTCAAGGCCAGGCAGCCAGATGTGGTGGTACATGGCTGCATCTGTATTTGAACCTGTGATGTGTGAGATGGGGTGAAAGGTTTCGGTTATCCAGTCAGTGGAGAATACTTATTTTTAAAAGAAATAACCCTCGTTAAAGTACAGCAATATTTCCATGCCACAAAATTACAGATCTTACTCCTTTCCAAGAAAAGAGGGGGAAAAGGCCTTAAAGCTTTTAAAAACAATAAAAACTGTTTGTTTAATAAGTGCTCTTTTGCACACTTGCCAGCAGCTCAAACCATATTATACAGAACAGTCATCTGTTTAGGGTTTCCAATGTTAAATAAAACCTCAACCAAGCACAAATTTGAGAATAGACCGAAAACATCGCACTCACTGGCAGTTTATTTTCCAGCACACAGGGTTGAGGCTCAGGGGTAGTTTTCTGTATGACCTGAAAGGCTTCTGTTAACCACCACTAGCACTCAGTTCCTGTCTACATGCATGATCCATGATTTGTCTTGCATGATATATTAGAAACCAAGGGGAAACATATTTATTCATAGCCAAAGCATCCCCTTATGTTACTAACAATTATTGTGTTCCAGGTTCTGAGATTTTGGCTGGCTAATCCAAGGTGGTCTTGGAGAAGATACGTGCTAGGCAGTGAGACAGCACAGGCTGCCTAATTTCCCGTGGGCCTGTCGAGTCACAAGTGGGCTTACAAAGGGCTGGCTTACGCTGAAGAAAGGCTAGAGAGTGACAGGGTATGCCTTGGATTTTGGCATCTTCTGTAGCTCTAGACAATTTCTAGAGCCCTCTGTCTCTGTGAATACCTTTCCTTCTGGCTCAGAGCAGGTGCTTCACAACACCGCTCTACAATATGGCCAGCTAGAGCTGAGACTGACTACTGATGAGCATCTTCTGCTACTTAATTAAAGCCCTCCTGGTCTGCATATTTTTGAAATTCAAGTAATAACTGCCTTTTAGATATCTTCATTATTGACCAGTGGAGATTATATTAATTCATTTCCTGCATAGCAATGAAATCCAAAGGTGATATTCTTTTTATCCTGATGGACTAGCCCCCCTCTCACTCTAGCCATATCGAAGTGGCAGAGTAGCCCTCCCAAACCACAGAAGGGCTCTCACTCCACAGCACTGACGTGCCTGCTCATGCATTATTTCTTGCTGGGGTTGAAGGAGATTTTTCTGTCTCCTGAGACCCTCCTGCCTCTGCTAGTCCTACCTGGCAGACAGAGCAGTTACTGGGGAAAGGCATACCAGTCAGATGGGGAGAAACACTACATGCTGTCCTCCTCCTCCTCTTCCTTCTCCTCCTCTACCTCAGCCTCCTTCACTTTGCACGTCAAGAGATACTGAACAGGAGGGATTCTGCCTCCGACTGCAGCTGATCAATATCTGTTGTTTAGAAAATCTACTAATTAAATTATTAGAACTTTCTTGCAACAATACTTTCTCCTCAAAGTAGAACCTACAGAATAAGACCCTGTCTGTAGCCCTCTTCATCTTTGTAAAACAAAGCAAGAAGGGATGTTTGGATGCTTTGTGTTCTTAGAGGACCAAATATCACAACACTGTGGGATTAATGGTAAAAGCTGTGAGGTTTAGTCACCCACAAACTCCATCGTTCTTCAGACAGAATGGGAAATGTTAGGGGAACACACATGTCACTAGGAAGCAAGAAGTTTGTTTACCTTACTGAATATAGAATTGTTTCTGGTTTAGTGGGTTGGTGTTAAAATACTACCTACCATATATATTTCTTTAGTCTCTCCCATCAACCAAATTACAGACTGATTTTTTTTTTCCACTGGGGAGGGCAAAGGTGATTCAATGATCCACAATTTTCCCTCAAACATGCTATCCATATTTTATTAACCAAGTAAATTATTTAAACATGTTCACTTACACACATGTCTCCTCTTATACACATGCCACACATTCCTGCCAGTGCAGCCTGCCTAGATGAAATGAGATGCTCCTCTCTGCATCTTTTTTTGCCCAATCAGACTGTAATTAAGCCTATGAAGATGCAGGTAAATGTGCAAGATGCCAGTTTAATTAAAAATGAAAATGAGGGTTTAAGTATCAATTTGTGTTCTATTCAATTATCCACAAGATTCGTAAAGTAACTTTACCTTTCAGTACCTTTTAATTTAAAAAAAAAAAAAAAGAAAAGAACAAAACTAAACCTTACACACCCTAAACTCCTACTTCCATATGGCATGGTTACTTCCACATGTGGCAGAAATGTTGGTATATTACAGAAAATCCCATAAAACCCAAAATGATTACATCAATTCATGGAGGGAAAAAAACCCACAAAACAAAACACAGTGCTGTCAGAACAGAGCAGACTGAGTCAATGCTTGCATATGGAAACAATGACATGATTGTTTACTCACTGGTTTAATGATATTCACTTTCTCCTAATGGCAATGTTGAAAATGTGAATGCCAGATGTTGAGCCTACAGCGCAGAAGCTATGAACACTGGAAGGTCTATGGAAAGGAATTTATCCTGACATCAAAATATAGTGTAACTCTTCAGCTTATTAATGTTGTGTGTGTTGTTGTTGTTGTTGTTGTTTTTAATTTATAAAAAGAAATAGTTTCATGTTTGCAGTTTAAATTTCCATATTTTATAACAGTTCAGCAACAAATTTACATATTTCCTGGAATCTGCAGATATAAAAGCGGTAAAACACTCCAGGCATTATTAGATAGTAGATTATAACCCATTACTATTGTTTCAATTAGCAATGTAAAAGTGACCTGCAGTGTTCAGATGACCCACTAATGGATTTAAATGCTTTCAAATATTAATGCAGGTTTTCTAAAGATGAATCCCAAACCCATTATTCCTGGAATAACCGTGAGCTGAAAAACTGGCAATGATTGTGCATTATGTGGAAAAGCTCATGGTTAATTAAATGAATACCTAGCATTACACTGTTCACTTTAGTGCTACAAAATTATTTCTCATTGATTTTTACATTCCGAGCCTGTGATTCAATTTACTTCTGCAATTTGTGTTGTTGTGTCAATAAAACAGAACTGCTTGAAGATGGAAGCATTAGAGAAGGATACATACATTAAGACACAATTTTCCTATTTTTTTCCCTATTGAAATATAATTTGTAGGCATCACTTTGTTATGTATTATTAATACAATTTTTGTTTGTTTCCATCTGCTCTTTCTTCATTTTTATATTCAGGAACTGGAATGTTAGTGATTGCTTAAGGGTGAGTAGCTAATTTTTCAATAACAAGTTCTCCTACTATCAAGAACAAAAGCACCATCAACACAAGTCTGTTATTTCATGTTAAATGGACTAGAAGGGCTCAATTCATCAAAGCAATCATGCTGGAGAGTCAGGGAGTTTTTAATTTGGCAAGCACATGAAGTTGAATTTTTAAGTTATTAAAATGGAGAATTCTGATAAGCGAATGCTTACGCTGTATGGTTTTTGGGAAATGCCCATTCTCTGTGATGTACGATACTGCCTGGAAGAAGGGGGGAAAACTCCTTCCTTGGAGCTGCTCACTGAGGAAAACTGATGTGAGTAAGCTCTCTGGTGGGTGGTAACACTTAACTGCTGTTCTTTAGGATACATTTACCATCTAAAGAGGGGCTTGTGTGCCACTTCTGTGAATTTTCCATGATTTGACTGATAATTCTCTCAAGAATCTTTGGTCTTGGCCACCTGTGATTGTTTGCAGAATATATACATTTTATAGCGTCTGAAAATATTTTAAATTAATCCCATTTATACTTGTGTTATGCTATGCACAAGGTGAATGCAGTAACATTTGCCTCATTTTTCTCTTGGGACTTTAAGTAAATCTGATCTCCTGGGTCAGGAAGAATTCAGAATGAACACTGCATGTCAAACTCTAAGCCCCCTTCAACCCCAGTCAGACTGAGATCAGGCTCCACGATGGGTTTGGATAATAGCAATATCTTTGCAGAAATGCTCTTATGGATCTACTTCTGTTGCATTGTACCTAAATGATTTGTCTCATGGTCGTAATTATTCTTAAGGCAAGTTTTTTAAGTGGGTGTGCGAATCTCTATTTTCTTACTTCAGGGAGAAAGGAAGAGTAATTCCGTTAGAGCCGGTGGAACTGTGATGATGTAAAATCACTGTAGGTGAGAAGATAATCAGGCCCACACTGTTCATCGTGTGACACAGTCCTGTAATCACTTACTTGCATGAGTAATGCTGTCTTCAGGAAGTTCACCGAGTTCAATTGGATTATTTGCATGAGTAAGCATCCCCTCATGTGTGTGCACCCTATTTTCATATGTTTAATGCTTCCAAAAGGGAAACTAACTATAAACCAGCACTGTGAAGAAACAGAAGATATAAAATACTTTAATAAACCTGTAAAAATTGAATTAAAATTGAAATACAAAAAAAAAATGCAAAAAAGCAAAGAGGACAAATTTGGTTTTGCTTCAGGGCACTTCTTTTCAGAAACCAGAAGGTGTGGCAGAAAATCCTATTCAAAGTTAGGATCATTATAATCTCAGATAATTAAATGGCTAGGGAGCTGTTTTGTGTTCACCAACTAGGACAATGCATTTAAAACTAAAATGCACTTATGTGTAGCCTCGCTTAGAGCATTAGCCATTACTTGAACCTTGACCATGAGCACTCAGTGTGACAGTAACCAGTTTTACATCTAGATCCAGCTAAATGAGGATGCATGTTTGTGATATGGATTAGAGAGTTGCTCTTTCTGATAGCAGAAAATAACAGAAGGTTTGCAACTGGCTTAGCTGGAAGAAGGTCTGGTTTTCATTACTAAAGGTAAGCAGCCCTGAACATAATTAAAGATTTCCTGCAAAATGGGATCACTGTATCAGGATTCTTACATAGCATAGCTTTTTACTCTATGCTATGATCTGTAGGTAAACACTAATTACATACTTCTTTTTTTTAGTAGATGAAAATATCATTTATTGATTAAAATGTGAAAAAATCTCCTAGCTATTTCTGTAATTAATTCATTCTCATTTTACCACTCTCTGGAATGCTATTTCCTTGTCCTTCTGACTTAGCAGAAAAAAAATATAAATGCAGTTATTTCCCCTTTGTTATGTTGTCCGTCGTGCTATAAAATACAGTGAACAAACCCCACTAGTTTGGCTTGTAGAAAGTTGCTTCCTGAACCTAAATTGTGGAAAGCCAGCTACACTGTTAGTTGCACATCCCTTGGCTGTAAGAAGGTGGTGATGGGTGGGAGGTGCTGTTTCAGGGACTTTCATGGCATGGAGACTGCTATCCCATCACGGGTAGGATCATAGAGGAAAAACTCCCATTAATATTAGTGGCTTTTTTCCTTAAGTGAGAAGTGCAGAGCTGGATTCAGCAAGCTATGATTGAATGATCTGACCACAGCTGTTGAAAGTATCAAAAGCCAGACCTGAGGGAGGATTTAGGACACTTAATTAGAGTCAGATGAAGCTTAGAAAGTATGTGAGCAAGTCACAAAATCATAGAGTCATAGAATCATGGAATCAGAGAATCATAAGACAGTTTCAATTGGAAGAGACCTTCAAGATCACTGAGTTCAACCTTTGTCCTAGCCTTATCAACACCACTAAACCATGTCCCACAGCACATCTACTCATCTCTTAAACACCTTCAGGGATACCAACTCAACCACTTCCCCAGGAAGGCTGTTTCAATGCCTGACAACCCACCCAGTAAAGAAATTCTTCCTAATATCCAACCTGAACCTACCATGGAGCAACTTAAGGCCATTTTCCCTTGTCATAGAATCATAGAATGGCCTAGGCTAGAAGGGACCTGAGAGATCATTTAATCCAACCTCCCTGTCCTGGGCAGAGATGCCTCTCAACTAGATCAGGCCACACATGAGGACCTACCACTTGTCACTGGGGAGAACAGAACAACCCTCACCTTGCTACAACCTCCTTTCAGGTAGCTGTAAAGAGCACTGAGGTCTCCCCTCAATCTCCTCCAGGCTAAACAGCCCCAGATCCCTCAGCCTTTCCTCATACGACTTATGTTCTAAGCCCTTTACCAGCTTGGCAGCCTGCCTCTGTATCCTCTCCAGCACCTCAGTGAAGCTCTTGTAGTGAGGAGCCCAAAACCAGGCACAGTACTTGAAGTGCAGCCTCACCAAAGCTGAGTAGAGGGGCATGATCACCTCCCTGCTCCTGCTGACAACACCATTCCTGATCCAGGCCAGGATGCCGTTGGCCTTCTTGGCCACCTGGGCACACTGCTGGCTCATGTTCAGCCGGCTGTCCATCAGCACCCCCAGATCCCTCTCTGCCTGGCAGCTCTCTAGCTATTCCTGCCCAAGCCTGTAATGCTACTGAGGCTTGTTGTGACCAAAGTGCAGGACCCGGCATTTGGCCTTATTGAAACTCCTGTGACTGGCCTTGGCCCATCAGTCCAGCCTGTCTTGATCCCTCTGTAGAGCCTCTCTACCTTCAGGCAGATCAACACTTCCACCCAGCTTGGTGTCATCTGCAAACTTACTAAGGGTGCACTCTATCCCCTTGTTCACATCATTGATGAAAATGTTAAACAGGACTGGGCCCAGTACTGAGCCCTGGGGGCACCACTTGTGACCGACTGCCAACTGGTTTTAACTCGGTTGACTACAACTCTTTGGACTCAGCCATCTAACCATTTTTTTAACCAACAAAGCATATGCCCATCCAAGCCAAGAGCAGTCAATTTCTCTGGGAGAATGCTATGGGCAACAGTGTCAGATGACTAACTAAAGACAAGGTAGACAACATCCACAGCCTTTTCCTCATTCAGCAGGTGGGTCACCCTGTCACAGAAGGAGATCAGGTTTGTTAGACAGGACCTGCCCTTCATAAACCCATGCTGACTGGGCCTGATCACCTGGTTGTCCTGCATGTGCTGCATAATGGAACTCAGGATGATCTGCTCCATCAGCTTCCCTGGGACTGAAGTCAGATTGACAGGTCTGTAATTTCCTGGATCATCCCTCCGTCCCTTCTTATAGATGGGTGTTATACTGGCTGATGTCCGATCAACTGAGACCTCCCCAGTCATCCAGGACTGCTGATAAATGATGGACAGTGACTTGGTGAGCACCCCTGCCAGTTCTCTCAGAGCTCTAGGATGAATCCCATACAGCCCCACAGATACGTGCATATAAATGTGGAGCAGCAGATCACTGCCCATCTCCTCCTGGATTATGGTGGGGCTATTTTGCTCTTGGCCCCTGTCTCTTGGCTTGGGGGACTGGTAAAAGTATTTCTATTACTAAAGACTGGGGCAAAGAAGGCATTAAACACCTCAGCCTTATCCTCGTCTCTGGTTACCGTATTTCCTCCTGAGTCCAGTAGGGGATGAAGGCTCTTCCTGGTCTTTGTCTTGTTGTTAATATATTTATAGAAACTTTTTTTGTTTTTACCTCCAAAGCCAGATTAATTTCTAGCTGGGCTTTGGACCTTCTAATTATCTTCCTGCATAGCCTAACAATACTCTTGTTATGAGTGGCTTGCCCCCTCTTCCATAGGCCATAACCTCTCATTTTTTTCCCTGATTTTGAGCCAAATGTCCCTACTCAGCCAGGATGGTCTTCTTTGCCATCGGTTCATCTTATGGCACATGGGGATGGCCTGCTCCTGTGCCTTTAAAACTTCCTTCTTAAAAAGTGTCCAGCCTTCCCGGATTTCTACGCCCTTCAAAACTGACTCCCAAGGGATTCTGTCAAGTAACCTCCTAAACAAGTCAAAGTCCACCTTCAGAAGTCCAAACTGGGAGTTTTGCTGTCCCCCCTCCTAACACCGCTAAGAACAGAGAACTTAATTTCATGGTCACCGTTCCCTAGATGGCCTCCAGCTGCCACATCCTCCACAAGACCTTCTCTGTTCACAAACAGGAGGTCCAGCAGGGCACCTTCCCTGGTTGGTTCACTTACCAGCTGTGTGAGGAGGTTATCTTCCACACATTCCAGGAACTTCCTGGGTTGTTCCCTGCCTGTTGCTTTGTATTTCCAGCCGATAACTGGGATGTTGAAGTCCCCCACAAGAACAACAGCAAATGACCGCGAGATTTCTCCCAAATGTGTGTAGAATGCTTCATCCAATTCCCTGCTTTGGCTGGGAGGTCTATAGCAGACTCCCACAGCAATACCACCTTTATTGGCCTTGCCCCTTAACCCAGTCCAGACACTCTTGAACCCATTGTCACTATACTAAAGTTCTGAGCATTCATAAGAGTTCCTAACATACAGGGCCATTCCACTGCCTCTCCTTCCCTGTCTTTCCTGTCCTTGTAGCCATTGATTGTGGCACTCCATTTTGTGAGGCATCCCACCATGTTTCTGTGATAGTCACTATGTCATAGTTTCCTGTTGCATCACGGCTTCACGCTCCCCCTATTTGTTGCTCATACAGCATGCGTTCATATAGATGCACTTTAGATGGGCTACTGATCTCAACATTTTCTTGTGAGGGTGGGCCTCGTTTCCTACCGGACACTTCTCAGGTGTTTTCATGATTTCTAAACCATCAACAGCAAAGTCGTCAAAGTTTCCCGTCTGCCAGGTTGCTGAAGCAGCTACCTTTATAGAGATAGATGCTCTTAGACAGTCGTGCCTTGTCTTCCCCAGTCCTTATTCTGAGGCAGGGAAATTTTCAGTCCTTTATGTTTAATGGTTTACCTTCAACAAAAACAGAGCTTCTGCAATGGAGGTGGAAACAGCAAGCAGAATACCTCAAAGGTAGGTCACCTGCTTCTCAGGCTGGTGTACTGAGCCTCAGGGTGCCATTCTGCTGTTCTCCTCTGGCAGTTGTTTCTACAGGCAAAGACAGTGCCACAGTTGGCCTCTAAATAAAGACTGAGACACCATTTTTCTGGAGGAGATCCTGGGTCATGAATGAGAGGTATTCAGGTATGTAAAAAAAGGACTGAAATGAACAACTTGACTCAAAAAAAGTAGATGGGATTTCAGACATCTCTCTCTGCAGCCTTTTCTCTTGTCTAGAATACTCTTCTCCCTGCCTACTCCTCATGCATCTTATGTTGCAACTGGAAGCCACTGTGTGGGGACCTCAGGCCAGCATATAAGTGCCTGGTTCTGGTCTTTACTGGTTACTACAAGTCAGCAGAGATTGTACACATCCATCCCACTCCAGCTGGGATGGGAAACAGAGTGGAGAGCATATCTTCCCTTCTGGCTTTGCACACAGGGGGGATGTCTTCAACCTGCTTTATGTTGCTGTGAGCAGAGAGAGGTTAATTCACTCCTGCTTTGGAGATGCAGAAGTACTGGTTCAGAGTTGGTGCAACTTCATCTCAGACAAATCTCTAATTGTGAATTTTGCAGTTAGAAAGGTTGTTCTAACTGTAAGATTTCAGTATTGGACATCTTTGTGGTTTTTTTTCTAATTTAGAATAGACATTGCTTCTGATAGTACTTCACACAATCCTGTATTTCCTATTCATTGCTTTAAAATTGGTTAAAATTGTTTTTTTGCCAAGGCAAGGCAACAGAATTTTGTTCTTTATAGATACACATATGCTGTGATTACAAGTATTCAAGATTAAATTACATGAACAGAAAAACAAATATCCTGTGTAAAAGCTATTCTGTAAAAGCTATATCGTATAATTAGAAAGACAGAAACAGAAATTATTACAGCAATAAAGAATTAGAACACAATAAAGAATATAGATTTTAGAAATTTATTGTGGACTACCAACACTGTGTATGGATTATACAGCTGTGAGGAAGTCATTTGGAGAAATATTTACTTACCAATACAGTAAGTATAACAGTTGAAGGCTACGAATATCCATTAGAGTTCTGTATTTTTAATAAGAAATGAAAATGAGATTATTGTTTGGACAAAGGACATAAGGTATGTCTACAAATTAGGAAAGACAGATCTATACTTGTGCAAGAGCTGTTATTAATTACTAGAAATATAACTGAATTTGGAAGAAATTCTGAGAAAAAAAGAGGAAGGTACACGATAAAAGCTTTTCTTATACAAAGATAAAAAAATCTAAACCTGCATTTTATGCAAAGCCTGAAGTGAATTCAGATCCTTTGTTATGGTTCACGTATTTTCAGCTTCCCACGTTTAATCATAACAGCCTCCTTGTGGTTTAATTATGATCAGAGTTCTGAAGATGATTCAACCACTTGCACCGAGAATTTGACTTGCATTGATCAGAAAAAAAAAAAAAATCTCCAAGACTTAATTAACCATTTAACTGAAAAACATTCCTTTCCCGAGACTCTGCCTTATGCTATGATAAACTAAAGATGCGTAAACTGTGAATCATAACCTGGGAAAAACATATAATAGCTGCACACGGGCTGTAAATAAGATTGCTGTTAAGTATGTTGATACAAATTTAACCCCTTGCTACACAAGCTTTTGCACGGGTTTCGTACCAGAATTAACCAGATTTGGGAAAGAAGGATTGGATACATACTATGTGCGATGAGTAGATCTCAGGCATGGATATTTGCTATAGGACAGCAGTCCTTACAAAAATAAGCATAGTTTTTTTGGAAGTGCTCATGGTGGCTGTATCACGCACTGAACTCAGTGGGTCCAGAGGGTGGTGGAGGCTGAACACTTGTGAAAATCCCATTCCCCATGCATGAAGCTTCTTGACTACAGCATCAACGGGAGTGCAAACCCTCTAGGTGCTCTGCTCTAATTTGCCCTTGATATTCCAGCCTAAAATGAAGGAATTCTTTTAGCTGTGGCAAATCTCACAATTACAAGGGCAGATCCTGAAACCGCTTTCACCTCGTGTGACTCAATGACTAATTTTAGTGGCTTTTTTTTCCTTTTCACTTGTGTAATATAATAGAGCTGGAGTCTCAATGTCTGAACCTATTTCTAAGATCATCACTTGCATTGAAAAGCAAATAAAGGTATGCATGAAAGGTGAGGGTATGTTGCTGTAAAACTTAACTAACAGCCAAATCCACACAACTCTTCCATCGGACAATTAAATTCTCATCCACTTTATAATTTTAGCTGTAAATCAGGCGAAGTCATAATAAAAACATATCCACTCACTCACATGAGGAAATTATTTACATAAATATTGGGTGAGCACGCGTGTTTTTCAAGCATTGATCAAAACATCAGGTTAATTTGAACTGTAGATAGATGCATAATACAGATGTATAAAATTGAAAAATCTGTTCTTATTTGAATGCTATGAGAATAAGGCTTTTAACAAAGATTCACACTTCCGCTAAATCTTAACAACACTGGAAAGGAATTCCTGTGTATTTTAAGACTGTTCTGTGTTAACTTTTCATTTCTGCAGTTTTCAGTCTTATTAGAGATTGTCCAATAGGATTAATCCAGAGTATTTTGTACTCAGAAGGAGCTGCTGGACATTATCACAAATTCCCACCTCAGTGGAACTCTCAATGTGTCAAGTTGTAACGACTTAATCAAGTGCACATCTTAAAACCTTAAAAAACCTGCATCTGCCTTTGATAGAAGGCTTAAAAATATACGTAGGAAGGAAATGTAAAATTTGACACAATTTTATTTTAAACTGAAATAAAAGACAGCTGAAAATTTGCATGAAAATTAGTGTGCAGCAACCTTGTTTGAGATAAGATTAAACTGCTGCAATGCCAAAATTTGTTGTTGATAAGGAAGTTTAAATGTGTTACACTACGCTGTATTTTGCCTCACTTTGACTCAGAAAGTGTATTCATTATAATAAATTCACACTTTACTATGTAAAATTCATTCATATAGCCAGAAGCTTATAAAAAGAATATAGACTAAAGAGCAAGTTGCATAATGAGATCTAATCTATGTAAAATAAGTCCCAGAAGAAATGTCCTTTACTTTGATCATATCCCTTGAAACAAGATCCCCTGCTGGAAACCACAATAAAATGAGAGCTTGGGAAAACTTGCCTGGCAAGCAAGTTAGGTTTTTAAAAATAAAACCTCGCCAAGCCCACCGACCTCACGATCCCAGGCAAAACGTAATTAAGGCTAATAAAATCTTTCAGACTCCCTGAGGCTTAATGGGAGAATAAAGATTTTGGGGGGCTCGTGGTATATTCCTCTCTGCCTCTGTGCAACTGAAAACCTCAGCTTGCTGCCACATGCGGGGAAAGACCCAAGGTCCATCCAGAGGGAGATGATGGTGTGGGTAACCCTCACACGTTCAGAGACACACACACTTGTGCACAGACACACACACATGCACAGACACACACACACACATGCACAGACACAGACACAGACACAGACACACACACACACACACACACACATATACACAGGCACCCGTGCACACACGCACCGCATCAGGGGATGTAGCGGCCTTTCTGGGTTCTGGAGTATTTTAGCTCTGGCTCGTGTCTCTGGTTCACAGGGACAACTTCTGAGTTGCTCTTTGCCACCAGCACAGTAAGTGAATCACCACTGTTGGGAGATTATAATGTTAAATTAATTTTCTTTAAGTGCTTTGCTCTTCCAGGATGAAAGGTGTCATGCAAGTATAAAATGTCCTTATCATGAACTGAGAACTTAGAAGAACACACTGTAACGGCCTCTAGTTTAAATAACCAGCAGATAGTATCCTGTGTCTGAAAGGAAAATGCAAAGAAAACTATTAGTTTTTTAAGCAGCAGTATTTCCTATATATTGTACTTGAGTCTGTAATACCATGAATCATTTTATGTCATGAAACGAGATATATAAATGGTTACTTATCAGGGAACTGCTGACTTCTTAAAAAAGAAATTAAATAATTAATATAGAAATATATTATTTTCTTCCTGATATGGCTGGTAGTCTGAGGGTGTTATTATTTAAACACACTTCTTGAGCATCCATCAATGTAACACCGTCCAAGGCAATCACAGATGCTGGGTGCTCTGCAAGACAAGAAGTTAAAGCCTCTACACCCCCAAAATAAAGCTGTTTGAAACAAAAGACTCACTTTCCCATGTACAGAAAAGAGCACGATTAATTTATCTTGTTTTCTGTAGAAATGGTGAGCTGAACTAGCATCCAGTCACCCGTCTGCTGTGCCATGCACTTGGGATGAAGCTGAGGGAAATGGTTTGTGCTGCTGCCTTGATTAGGCTGAACTGTTCAAATTTTCTGCAGCTGTCACACTGCGGTGTCTGAGCATACCTGGGTAAATCAGTTCTAAATGCTGAGCTCAGCAGTAGTTTTACTTTTTTTTTTCTCTTCTTCCTCTGATGGTCAGGAACTCTGAACAGGGTGAAGGCGTTTTTCAGCAGTGGGTTATCTGTTAGCCCAAGATCATGGTGAAACTCTTTTTTCCCTCGTGCTGGGTGCTGCTCCAAAATTGCCACTGTCACATGCCCTGAGGATATCAAGGTTGACAGTAATTTTTGGGGATAGCTGTAGTCAAGGAGAGGAGGAGCTGATGGAAAAGCCAGAGAAGGTACCTTGGCTTGGACCTCTAAGCTTTGATGATGAATACTGTTCGCCCTTCCTTTTGGTCTAGTTTGAGGAAGTTGCTCTGTGGTCAGCAGCTGGTGTTGGGTTGATGCTTGGACTTGATGGTTTTAGAGGTCTTTTCTAACCTTAATGATTCTATAATTCTACGATTCTATGATCACTCTCACAAGCTGGTTGTGGTGTCAGAAAGGGACAGGCAGCATCTCCTGCATCCTGCTGGGATGAATACCAGAGGATGGAGTACAGGGACAAGAGAGACCTGTTGGCTCCACTGCTCCCTATCCTTCCCCAGAATTACTCCCTGTCACCCCAAAGGGACCCATGTCATATTACCAACATTTCAGTAAGCCAGCCTGATCCCTTCTTCTCCATTCCCTTTCTCAGAGGAACAGAGAACAGAGAAAAAGCCTTGGTCAGCCCTCAGCCCTCAGCATACATGTGTAATGCTATCTGACCATTTGTGATGAAATGATGAAAAGTCATGATTGTTTCAGTATTTTTCTAATAGCTTTTTCCCCATTTGGCTTCATTTCATATATACGTAAACCAGTTTACAAATATGATTATCAAGGTTGAGTTATGAAAATCTTATCTAATATATGACTTGCTTTAAAGACTGTTAGAAGAATGACTTCTGCATAATAAAACCTCAGGAATACACAAGCAATCTTAACAAATACAATATGACTGCTGTGTGGTTTCCCATTGCCTTTGTAGTTTCTAAGACACTATAACATTATTTAATTAGCTAAAATTTCCTCTCTCTTGAGGATGGAAACTCAATGAAATGTCAACAATGTTGTCAGTCTGCTTCAGGCTAAACTCGTTACACAAAGGCTCGCGATAAAAATAGTCCAAGACAGATTATTTTGTTGCAAAATATAGGCCCACACAACTTATGCCTCAGAAACCAGATGTGAAATCCGTGGAAGTGATGAATTTCAGGGGTTAATGAGACTGCTATGTTCCACCAGGCAATTACAGATGCTATGTACTTTCAGTGTTCTATATATGACCAGCAAAGAGGAAAAAGAAAAAGACTATTAAATCCCGCCAATGATTTCTCACAGACTGTTTGCTGAGGGGTATTCTTACATCAGTCAAAGGATGATATGAAATCTATATCTTTGCTTTAAAAATTCACCTTCTCCCTTCACTGAGAGAGTGAGAAGATCTTGTATTTTAAGTAAAATATGGTGAGGAGTAAAGAAAAAAATGTTTCACTTAATCTGAATTATATCTGATATTTCAGAATACATGTGCTCATTACTAAGCATAATAAAATTTGGCATTTTCTATTGTCAGAGGGTTTATAAAGGCTAAATTTCTTGATTTATTTAAATAGACAGATAGGAAAGAGCAAACCACAAAAACAAGTGCTATATACTGAAGGCATGTGAATTACCTCCTTCCCAAGGATAATGCAAATTAGAAGTATGTAAAGCTTTGTCTGCACCTGGGATCTTTAATGAGGATAAAGAAAAATCAGACGGAGATTCTCCTGGGAAAAGAGAGGATCGTTATTTGAATAACCTGCAGTGAATTCTAATCAATGCAACGTGACTTTGAAAATGAATGTGGTCTTTCAACCTGCTGTACATGAGCCATAATATTAATCATAACTTCATGGTACAGTAAAGCCCATGACAAACGGTTATTCAGTGGACTAACGAAAAGATTGTTCATAGTAGTAGGAAGGTGAGGGCCATATATTGAGTATTTTTTTTTGTTTTGCTTGAAAAATCATCTGCCTAAATATATAAATAAATATATGCATATATGTGAGCGTGCATGTGTGTGTGCACGCACATATGTGAGTATGAATGTGCCCCCAGTTTAGAATATAAACATGAAATAAGTTCATTTTCCTTCAGGAGTAACACGAAGAAGAAGTGTCTTATCCTGTTATGCTTCAAAGAATATTATTTAGTGTTACACAGGTTAACGTAAAGCTCGGAATTATTTTCTGAAACAGGGTTTTCTGGATGCATTAGTCATGTATCTTCCGATGTTTGAAGCCTCTACCACACTTTTAAAAGGCTGGAGGTAGTTTGTGTATTCTCTCCAGTACTAAGCTTTGTTCACATTCCTGTTTTTGTAGGGAGAGTTTAACATAAAACATGGTTCACTGGATGCAAAGTAGAAACACAATGCTGATTGATTTATTTACCTAGAGCACAAACCAGGATTTTTATATATTTTTTCCCATCTCAGGAATTAAAATCAATAAACTTTTTGACATGCTCACTATTAACATCAGTGAAATAAGCTGTGTTGAAAATCAGACTTTCAAAGAAGCACTTGTAAAGGAAATCAGATGTATTTTGCAACGTGTTTTTTAAGGGGTGAGTGCATATTTTAGCCAGAGGGTTATTTATGTAGGATATGGTGAAGTAAATATAACTTGTTTTGTTGATGTGATTTGGCAAGGATGTTCATATATAAGCAGTAAAATGTGGCAAGATATGCCATAAAATGCTATGCACCAACATACGTGACAAGATTTTTATTTTTTTTTTTTTTCTCCCCCACTGTAACTATCTTCCACTTGCAAGTGGCATTCGTCACCCTTCCCCATGGATATGCCCCCTGGGAGATCTGGCCAGACAGGGAGCTCCAGTGCAGCAACCCAGCCAGCACCACAAAAGGATTGAGGTTGAGTTGTGTGGAGGTGGCAACAAAATCTGTACAATATGTGAGCAACCACATTAATAGATTCACATATATACTAAAGTACAACTGCCGCCCACAGCAGCCCTCAGGCAAAAGCTCAAGAAGAGCTCAAGGGTCTTGAAGGTTAAGCTCAAGATCTGTCAGTCTTGGGTAAGAAGCAAACCACAGAGTTCAAGTCATTCCACTTGCAACTTCTTGCCATCTGACTCTGGACGTTCGAACAGATAGCACTAACCCATCATGTATCAGTGTTCCAGGGGAATACAGGTTGTCTTTCCTATAGCCAAAAAATCAGTAACATAAAAGAATAATAAGAGCATCTCTGTGAAAGGGAGGAGAGACCCACTGTGGATAGCTGGCTGAGCATGCACTCAGAGTGCAAAAAGCAAATTGAAGTCCTGGATGTAAATACTATGAATTACCTAGCAGATACAGTGTCATAAAGGCTGTCTTCACAGTAATATTTCTTTCATCAAACCTTCTTTAAAAAAACCTCAAAAAATTAAACCCAAAGAAAGAGCCACAATGGAATTTGAGTCTCTTGGAGGGAGTTGCTGGTTGCAGAGAAGCTCATTCTGGCTAAGGGTGATTTTATTAGGGTGGATAAGCGTCCTTTTGGACAGGAGGTTACACGTGTTCATTTAAGTAGTAAAGAACTAGGAAGATGGAATTTTTAACAGTAAGAATATTTAGTCATTGGAATAAAGAATCAAGAAATAAATTGAATCTTCTACTGCTTCAAATTTTGAAAAGAAGGCTGGATAGCTTTCTGGAAAAGGTACCGTATCTCCTTAGAAAGATGTGGGCTTAATGTAAGAAAAGTCAGGTGAAATTTTATGTTCTATGTAAATGCAAGCAGTCAAACACAATGACAGAAACTAGGCGCAGGTTCTTTTAGGATTGCCACTGTCTTTTCCCATTAATATACTGATGCATACTCTGTTTTAGCAGATACTATGGTGGCCCCATATCTGAACAGTTGCCTGATTAGATCAGAGTTGGTCCACTGACCCCAAAATCTATGAGTTGTGCTGTAAACTAGTGGATTAAATAACACTAACACTATGTACATCAGTCTGACAATGTTTTTGCTTTAGTTGTTTCTAGAATGTAAGTGCCCCCTCAAGCCAGTCTCAAGGGTCCGTGATAAAGCACACACCTTCCTTTGAAGAACGTGTGAGTTTTAAAAGCTTAAAAAATTTAGGCTTTCCTGAATATTTCTGATGAAGGATGACCGTAAGTCGTTCAGTGGTTACAGAGAGGCACCAGTGTCAGAATCTCTGGTAGTTCTCTTGCCATTATTCTTGATATTATCTGTTCTGAACCTGAAGTTAAGCTGTTACTTGCTGCAGTGTCTGGTAAGAGGTGGCTTCGCTGTTGCTGTTCTTTATTTTACAATGCTCCCTTGGCTTAGTTTAATTTTGTACTGTGAACTTCAACTGCTGGTCAATTTTTTTTTGTTCGGGTTTTTTTGGTTGTTGTTTCACTTTTTTTTCTTGTGGAAGACAGTCTTTGTCTATAAGAAGATAATAAATAGCTAAACTGGAGGAAAACACAGCTTTCGCACTCCTCTTGCAGCAGCTTGGAACAGCAGGAAGTCAGACTGTCTTCTTGTCATGGACATAGGCCTAAGCCATCAAGTGGTCCTTACACAGCTTTCATGCCAGATAATCGATTACTCAGGGGAATATAACTTGGCAGTCTGATTGTTCAAGGACAAGCAGGGAGTTTAAGTCCTCTGTGGACTTTCCAGATTTCTCCTGTGCTTTTCTGGAGGGCAACAAGATCCAGTTAGGTTTCAGGAAGAGTGAACTGTTTGAACCACTTTCTTTTGATTATATCAGTGAAGAAGAAAATATACCTGAGGCACGAAGAGCACAGGCAAAAGGCACTTTGAATTTTTCCTGACTCCCTTTTCTCTTTATAGCAGCTTTGGTTTGATCTGAAAAAAAAAATAATAAAAAAAATAAATCCAAATTATAAGAAATTAACCATGGAATTTGCAGTCTAGCTTCAAAAACAAGACGTTTTTAACAAACGTACAATATTTCTGGCTATATTTTGATAGTCTGAGATAGTGATATCAATATTTCAGACCTCAGTGGTCATCCAGTATGGATGATCTACAGCTTGCCTCTAGATGTTTTTCAACACGGCTTTCTTTGTTAGCCAGTGTGGACCACTCTTTCTTGAGCTATCTATTGTTTGACACCATTGTGTTTTATTTCTTCTAAGCTAGCCAGATCTGATTTCACCAATTGGGGCTCAAACTGACTGTCCCATTTTCCTGTTCTCTATGTCAGGAGGAGAAGTTTGGATATAATGCCTGAAGAAGATGATGCCTTTAGAAAGAGCCTAAGATAATTAAACTAGGTTGCTCACAAAGTTGGTTTCTGCCTAAGCCCAAGTAACCAGAAAATGGTTCTAAAATCTTTTTGGTTTTAACTCTGTCATAACTTTGGATGCTAATGGTACCTATAAAAAAGTTTGGTCTTTGGTTATATGTGTCTTCAAACACAAACTACTAAAGATCTAAATTTGTTGTGTTTCTTATGGCTAATTTTACGCAAAACACTTGAGAAAACTTAACAGAGTCAGATTTGGATTGTAAAAAGCTACCTCATCCTTAAAAGAAAGTAAAAGAAGAGTTATGTGTCTCTGTCAATCTATATACTCTTTGCTTATGCTACTGGATTCATCTTCAATTAATCTTCAATTAACTGCAGAGTTTGCTGCAAGAATTTTATTTTCAAAGCATTTCTACAGCACAGCAGTTTAGGACTGATTCCAAGGAGGACTTCCTGAATACCTGTTCGTCTGTATCCTAAATGCCAGAACTGGCACCAAATCAAAAGCCATTCATTCAACCAAGACTAAAAATTTGAGTGCCAGTGAAGTCAAACGGAGTTTAGCTGCTGAGTTTAGTGGAGTCAGCATCATCCATCAGTTTCAATTGCATTTTCATGCTATTTTAATGTCACTGGAGACGCTGGAGTTATACGGAGAGAAGGAGTAAAACCACTCCCACCTAATAGAGGGGTCAGAGAGGAAAGAAACTTCACTCTCATCCATCAGAGGAGAGATATAAACTTTAAACTGCTTCTTTTGTTCCTGTTTCGTAGTGGTTTAAAATTCTTAAGATTTTTCAAATTTCCTAGAAGACTTGCTGTTACAGATTCATAGAACCACAGAATCACAGGATAATTGAGTTTAGAACAAACGTCCGGAGGTCGTCTGGTCCAGTCTCCACCTGCTCAAGCAGTATCAACCAGAACCAGTTGCCCAGGACCTTATTCTGGACTCACCAATATTCAACCTAGGTAATGACCACCCTTGTTTCTGAGGAAAAAAAAAAACCTGAACAAATCTAGTATGCAGAGCTGATCTAGTGCCTTTTCTGCTACCCACTCTGTGTCCTAACTTTGTTGTTGCCTTGGACTCATTTCACCTGTTCTTCCATCGTCATGACCTGCAGCTTTGGTTTCTGGCACTCAGATCTGTCCCAAAAAAACAGAATATCAGAACAGTGGCAACAGCAGCTAAAGCCCTACTTAGCCCTGCTCTGGTGTCATCCCTTGCAGCTGTTCTCTGGTATCACTTTAACTTTGTCCATTTTACATTGTGATAGTGTATATGAGCTCAAAAAATATGTTAGGAAAGTGGAATAAAAGTGTGATACCTGTTCTCATGTATCTTCAACATGGACTATGGGCAGTTTAGACACAGAAGCAAAAATGGAAACAATTATAAGGAAGGGATGTCACATGGAAGTAGGCTGACATTCTATATCCTCGTAAAGTGATAGCACCAAGGGTGTCCCGAGTTTCTCCTTCTATTAAAAGATAGGACCTCTCCCAAACATTGTTCAAATAGCTTGATAATTGCCAACATCAAATGGAAAACAAACTGCCATTGGTAGTGGATATGATCCTGCTCCCTCTAACGACAGAGAAAACTGTCAGGATCAGACCCAAAAGTAACAGTAACACAAAGATCAAATGTCTGATTGCAGTCACATAGAAGGATTATTGATTTATCCAAGGGTTACTGAAATGAAGATCGGGCTTGTGGTTCAGGTGAGGATGGGAGGAAAGTGATTACTGCTTTATTACAGGTCTTCCCTGTAGATGTGGGGTGTGGAAATAATCAGGGCTGATCTTACAGGGAGTGCAGCAGATGCACAGCATCTGGTCTCTGGTCTCCAAGGCTACATCTATACTAGTAAACTAAACAGGCTTAGGACATGTTTAAGCACTGCTCCATGAGATCCATACTGTTTAACCCTTCCCACTGTCTCTGCAGTTTGGCCCTTGCAAAGCAGCGCTGCCCGGGTGGACAGGTCAGCAGCTGCACCCCAAAGGCAGCGGGCACAGGAGGGAAGAGGGTGAGCCGTGAGCAGTGTGAGCTGAGCTGAGCTGCACAGGGCCTGAGGTCAGAGGATGGACCACCATTCAACCTATTTATTTGCGTCGACATAGGCAAAAAGAGTCTCCAGATGACCAGTTTCTGACCACACTTAAGGGGTCTCATCCACTGTCTCACTTTTTATTGAAGTAAAACACATAACTAAAGTATTTTTCCTGAAGAAAGAAAACACATACTAGAATAATTTCCCATTGTCCTTCGGATTACATGGACGAAGGACCAATTTTCATCCCGGTTCTGGACCCTATACTTAGAAGAAAACTCTATTCCTATAGCCACAAGGCAAATGCACACAAGTCTGGTCTTTATCCAGCTGATGCCAATTTTGTCCCTGCTTCAACTCCAGTGCCTGAAATGACCTTGGCCACTGTTTTTTTCCCTGGGACACAGAACAAGGTGCTGGGACAATATGAGTTTTCCTCTGAAATGTGTATCAAGCTCTTGCTCTGACTCCAGTGATCTGGACCTCATCATTGACCGCCTGGAATCCAAACTTATAACTCCGGGGGTCGGTTTAGATTTTTGTAAATATATCATAGAATTCGGTGTAGTTCTATTTCACCAAGCAACTCCCATGTAGAATAGACTGGTAAAAGGAAAGTCCCTGGTGAATTTCCTGGGTTTTTTGGCTCGTCTCCTTTTTGGGGTTAATTTAATCAATTTTTTTAAAGAGATAATTAGATTTTTACAACTTTTTTTTACAGAGGTAAAAATTTAAACCTATTTCCACATTGAAGAATTTGGAAGGTACCCAAGATTTCCTTTCAAAGTAACATCATCAAATAATATTCTCGTGTATCTGAGATTTAACATTTCAGATTCTTTCCCCTGCACCTTTTATTGTTCCTATTTACAGTGCACCTGAAACACATTGTGTAATTGGCAGAGAGCCCAGATTTTCCATTTAAGAACAGTTTGATGATTTCACTTTTTCTTTCCCTCTCTCTCTCTTTTTTTTTTTTTTGAAAACAGCAGGTGCTCTACATTGTAAACAATGCCAGTCACCATAATATTATTAGCTTTTGCATTTTTATTACATTTTTGCCTCCCTACATATTTTAAACTTCATTGCGAGGCATTTTTGGCACCAACTCAGAGAGCTTCTTATTTCATAAGGAAGATGGATACCAGTGAACACAGTGCTTTGTTGTCATATATAATTAGAAAACGTAAGATTTACTTAACCATTAAACCACCCAATATTTGAACGTTTGTTTCTCATTTTCTGTGCAATACATCCACATCTGTCCCATGCAATACATTAATTCCTTTTTTTTTTTGTAATACGGATTTTCAAACCCCTAACCCTTCTCTTTGTTCTGTATCAAATTCAGCTCTTATAACATTGCTTTTCTCCTCCCTATCACCTTGTCTCAGATCCCGTAAACTGCATTTCAGATTTTTCACAGTTTGATGGGTCAATAGCCAGAACTGACATAGCCCAGTGGTTCTGCAATTACTCTTGTTGTGTACTGAGAGTTTATATTCCATTGGTTATTAAAAATGTGTGCAAACAAATGGAGTTGAAGAAAAACAAATCAGAAATTCATTTTAAAAGAAATCTGGGAAAAAATCAATGCAAGGAGGAGCAGATGAATACTCCAGAAATGCAAATAACACAAGGCAAGAATTGTCTTTATGTGCAGGTTTTTTTAATGCTTGTGTTTACATGATTTCTAGATAGAGGACATATCACTTAAAAACAGATTTAGGCAAATGTCATGTGCCATAAATATTTATTGTTAGAATTATTTGTGGTTTCAATGAGGTCTTCATTAGCAAACAAAGGAAAAAAAATCAAGCTATTTTCATGTTTATACAGCAAGGATGTCTTTTGCTAAACTGCGTTTCGAGCTACATTTTTTTTCCAGATCAATTCAATAAGTGAAAGCCCAACAGAGAACAGATGCAATATAAGAGCAATAAAGGGAAGTAAAAAAAATTAAAAATCCTTTGTTCTCCCTGCAGTACATCCGTAAATCTATTAGTGTTATTTTCCTTTCTTCTCTTTTTTGCATCCCAAGCCAGATCTCAAGTTCTCTGAAGCAATCCTTAATCAAGCTCCCCAAAGGCCTACGACTGCATGCAGCAATTTCTCCCCTGCTCTCAGCACAGATGTTTCGAGCACATTCCATTACACCTACATGCCATTACAGCTAATGGCTTATTCTGATGAAGAAAGCTGCTTTCTGCTCAGTGCAGCAAAGGGGAAAATAGCCTCCTGTACAGTTCGTACACTGCAACAATGAAATGTGGGGGCAGGTGGTACAACAGAACTCTCTAATGTTAATTACATACTGTATTACCCCCAAATTTGGCTGGTCATTAATTATGCTAATTTACCTTCCTGAAAATTAGCACCATTCATGTGAACATTTGAGCAGTTTTTAGCGAAATGAACTACGGCATCGCCGTTTGTAAACGTCAGCCTTTTGAACCGACCCAACTCAGGATGGCGGCGGCTGCAGGACGTGCAGTGGGACCAGGTTGGCAGGCAAAGGACCCCACCAGTGGCCCCATCACGTGCTCCTCTGCGACCTTGGACAGGTCGCACCTAGCTGGTCCGTGCCTCAGTTTCTCTCTGTGCAATATTATACCTGCTTCTCACAGGCCAGATCTCCTCATGTTCAAAGAGGAGCCTGAAGGATGACGACCCTTTCTGCTGCAGAACGTTACTCATCAGATGACTGGGAAAGCTGGAGGTGTCAGATAAATGATCAGAATGTTTTGCTCAGGTAAAGAATGTTTGCTGCTTTTCAAAGACAAAAGTAAAAAATTACCACTTAAAAGCTTTCTTCGGAACAAAGAGAGAAAATGACAGAATTAAAGATTTCTGTGCTCTGTAGCAAACCTTAATAGACTCCAGGATCTGCTAGAGAGGATGACATTGGAAATACAAAGCTTAAACGTCTTCTAACTTCTTAAACCTGTCCAAGCAACCCTGGAATGATTTTTTGGTACGTATTTAGATTACATTAGTTCCCTACGAAGAGTGATATAGTAGCTTCAAATGTGTCTATAGCTATAGATTGATTTTTTTTTTTATTTAACTGTTCATAAAAAATTAATCTCTGTCTTCTTCCAACAAAACCTAAGATTATACCATATTGATTATGGGCCTAACATGGTAAGGTATCAGATTTAAATTCAATTTGTTTCCCTATGAATTAAATACATTAAATCACTTTTTACTCATGTTGAAATTGATTGAGCTTCAGAGTTAAACAAAATATCTTCTCTATGTTGTGAACTGTCTCCATTTCTTCCTCAAGGCTGCTGTTTTCTTCTATCCATCTCCAAGAAGCCATCATCATATTAACATAGATGACAATCTGGCAAGGAGGTGCTGATCAAAGATAAATTTCACACTCGCACTTCGCATTTTCTAATTACACCATCTGTGTCAGACTCTTTCGTGGCAGTTCTGCCCAATCTGTCAAATGCTGCATGCCTATGGGAATGCAGAGGAGCTGAGAAAATCGCCTCCATTTCCCCCACCAGCCGATCCATCACCCCAATCGGAGCTGGGTGGATATATTAGTCTAATTGGTACCGGGATGAAGGTTCCAGACTGCATATAAGATGAGGTGTTTGGGGGATGCAAGACATGAGATTTACAATTTGAATCATATTACAAGGCTTGCCCCAGCTTGTTTCATAGCAAGCTGAGAGCAAGCCATGCATGCAATATCAGCATGTGGAGGGGGGAAAAAAAAGGAAGAAAGAAATGAGGAATATTTAAAAACAAATCATGAATGAGAAGGTGTCTCCTTTCATTACTCTTGGCTTCTTCCAGACATACTAAATGTAAATGATTACCAATAAGTTCAGATGAAATGAATTTATCCTTGTATTAGAATGTAAGAAAAATAAACATAAAGCATAATATACCCTGACCTACCAGAGACAGCTAGATATATTCTCATCAAGTCTTGAACTATTAAATCCACCAGCTCTATCAAAACAGGGATGGTCCTTTCACACTAAAAGTGTATTACTTCCTATCCATGATGCATGAGATTAAGTCATAGAAGGTGAAAAGTTGCAGCTTTTCTAGCAAGGCTGACATTTAAAATTACCTACTTTATGGGTCAACTTTTTGCAGGGAAATTAATCTCAGTGTTGTATCTTGGTGGAAAAAATTGCAAACTACCATTGCTGGGTGCAATCAAACCTGGTGTAATATCTCTGTGTCCCCCTGCAGTCACATTTAAAAGTGAAAATAAGTTGCACTTCTAGGTACCTGAGAAGAGGCATGCCTGTTTGCTTTGAGGTCTGCAAGCCCAAAAAGCGAGTGCAAAAAAATGGTGTGACAAAAAGAGATCTGTTTGTACAGGCTACACACAAAAATTGTGAACCACATATGGGGATACATGTTCTCTCATGACGTCTTACTGCATTTGTACACACACTATTGATTTAAAACTTCACACTTCTTTTTTTCTAGACAAAAAACACACCATGGAGACATGCTCAAATTCATCTCACACGTCTGCAATGGAGTCTGGATTTGAACTCAGGTTACCATTGGTTTTGGGTGTTGCCTCCAGCATAAAACTGTTTCACCTAAGGGTTATTTAATGCTATTATACTTAAAATGAGTGAGAGAAAAAAAAATATGGACCAATTAAAGAACTCCTTATTTTCAAATACAAATTTCGGTAGGACATAATAAGCAGGATTCAAGCACATTATTTTGCATTCCTGCCTTTGGTTTAATTACTACAGAGTGAAAGGCATCACTGATCCAAGAATGCTGTTGGTCTGCAGCCCCTGCAAAGTAACACTACTGGAGTACAACACTTTTAACATCCTTTTCTGCATTCAGAGTAAGCTGGGGAAAGAGCTGTTCAAATATTCATAAAGGACAGAAGACAAATATTTGGCAACTCCCAACATTTCAGTGCTAAATCATTTAGTAAACACAGGCTAACAGCATTAACACAAGATCAGACAAAACTGCCCAGCACCACTCAGGGCTAGGTCAGCTGAAAGTAACCTTAATGCTGTAAATCAAGCTTTTACTGCCACATATTTGACTGAACTTGTGTCTTTACTTGAACTTTTGAATTTTTCCCTTTCAAAGAAATGTATAAGACAGCCTCAAGGTGGAATATGCCAGAATGACTCCACTTCAGAGGCACAATCAATGAACAGCAATTATCTCAGATATATTTGAGCTTTTTATAGACAAAGACCTTTGTCTGGGTGGGTGCTGCGTAACATAATGTGTCTGTATAGGCTACTTCTCTTTCCCCTGTGCATTTTAATTACACTGGCAATTTTTTTTCTCCCCAAATAGCTATGAATAGAATTTCAATTACACTTATTCATGAGTGTGCAATGCTCATCCCTGCTTCTGTGAGCCTTGTGTACGGGCTTTGAGGAGGGTGCTAGGAGATACTGAGAGGCAGGCTGATGTCTGTGCTGGGGATGGCACAGGGACCTGCTGCTGCTCTCAAATTAGAGAAGGGGCCGCAGTGTCCCCTGACACATTTTGCGAAGTGTTCACAGCCGGTCAAGGCTCATGGCTGTGTGATGATGTGCTACATGCTTCAAGGTCTTTTCCACAAGGGTCTCCATGGGGCTGGCTCCAAGCTGTATAGCATTATTAGTAGGAAAACCTAAGTGGATACCCTAAAGCACTGTGGCCAGAATGCAACCACTCTTGCCCTGCATTACAATAACTCGATCACCTCTCCCCAGCACTGAGCACACAGGTGTGCGGCTAGGCAGAAGAGGTATGGGCCGGGCTCACTTTGAATGCCCTCTGTCCAAGACTTGTTCCTTCCTCAGTCATCAAGTTTCAGAAGAAACATGGGGATTTCTTGCCTTTGAGATGGACATCACTATCTGGGGTTACACTTGGACAATGAGTGCAAAATTATTGGTGATGGGCGGGCAGACAAAGTCGGTTTGGTTGTGAAACATTAGTGGGAAAGCACCTACAGATAGGGAAAATCAGATAAACCTCTTGCTGGAGAACTGTGTGACAGTATTGACAAGGTGAGAGTACATCAGAGAAATTGTATAGAGTACAACCATTGTAAACAGCACCAGTTAAACACCACAGGGTGAAGCTGCGCCAGTGCGCATACATAAGGAGCAACTGTTTGTGAAGTGGAGAAAGTGTAACCATTTCTCGTATGAAAGATATTTCTGCAGCCAAAGACATATTGATATGCCTGGAAAATCCCCCTATTTTTTTTTTTTCCCTACAAGGAAGCCCAGGCACAAACTGTCTGCAGTAGGAACGCCAATGAACCTTCAGGCAAGTCTTTCGAAACTAAACAAACACAAAACTCTTGCTTGGCTGTTCTTCTTGCTTTGCAAATCCTGTACCTGTTTATTTAAAACAAAATCTGGAGGAAAGCCCCTGGTGTCATCAGAGCTCTGACGCCCCATTACTGATACCCTTCCCCAAAGCCACATGATGGTGGTATATGGGAGGTATCTGATTTGCTGAAAATACATGATGTTCTTCTCCAGAGAAGGGAAAGCAGATTGGTTCCTTCTGTGAACTTGGGACAATCTGCTCACACAAGTGACAGAAAAAGCCATTTCTACTGTTTTCTCTCGCTACTCAGGCTAGAGGCTTTGTTGTTCGTATGTTTTCTAAAAGATCACTACCAGTCTTCATTGCTTCCACGTGCCTAAACCCACTGAAACCCATGGCTTTGCACAGGTGCCATTAAGGACCTTCTCTGGAGACAATAGGGCTGGGTAGGTTTAAATGAGGTAACTGAGTTTAAGAAAAGTTTGTTGCAGGTGATGATGACACAGAAGAGGGAACAAAGGCTTGCAATTAGAGGAATCACTCTACATTTATAAACTGAACACATATGATATGAAAATCACTGGTGAAAGAGTCTTGAATCTGTGCTGTGCAGCTCTTGCAGGTTCCTTTCAGAGCAGGGCTGTGCTTTCAGCAGACAGTTTTTTAGAGCTCATAAGGCTACAGTCAGTGAGTGTATGCATCATTGTTGTTGGAAAAATAAATACCCACTAAAGGAACCTGGTTCAGAAGAATAAAATAATTAAGAAACATGGAAAACATTACTGCCCATATTCAATTAACAGCTGAAGTATTCTTAGAAAGATGGATCAATCTGGAATGATTTGACTAAAAGCAACAGTTTAGATAACTTGTCTGATAATGGCATGTGCATATCCCATAAATGCCCAGCAATCCTATATCCTTAAGCCTTCAAGGATAAGCCTGATTGATGACATTGTACCTGCATGAAGCAGCTCAGATGGAAAAATTCCAATGTGTGCCTGTAAAGTAACTATGCTACGTTGTCGGACAGGAATGGGGCAGATATTCCAGTGCTCTGAGCTCTGTGTGTGTTCCCTACACTGAGAGGCATCTCTGTGCATTAGCAGCTGAGACAGAAGCAGCTCTTTACTTGCTTCTCTTCTTTATTTATTCTACTGAATCTTCAGGGTCACTGTCTCTGTCCCATTTCAGTACATCTGTACTACCTTTACGTGGCAAAGGAATACTGTGTCCATCTACAGCAACTTTATGCTCTGTGTATTGCAGTATAGACTGTTCCAAACACAAGCAAATTCAAGATGCAGAAATTTGAAACCAAAGTGATGCCATCTCCCATATGCAGAAACACACAAGTTGTTTAACAGTTAACATTCACCAGCGATGAATCTATCTTCCTTACTTATTTTTTTTTTAAAATCTCTGTCTCCTGTTACCATTCAGCGCAAGGACTAAAAATAAGTATGTCACAATCATGCAACCCAATCCAAGTAATCAAGCGCTCTTATTTCAGTAATGCTCTTTATGTATAAATATTTCAAGAATAAAGATTATTTTTGATCTCTCGAGTGCTGAAATATAATATTTACACTTATAAAAGTAATACTTGGGACAGGAATTCAGTGAATCATCCTCCTCAGCTTCCCAACAAATGGTGGTTGTTGTTTCTTTGCCTTCATGAGGAGAACTCAGTATATAGGGGTAAGGGTACAGAAATACAAAAGACTGACAGATCTTCTTTGCCTTGGTGGCCTCCCTTTCCAGAACACACAACCTGAGCAGCCCTCACCAACAATCAGCTCAGATGAGTTTAGTTTCCAGTTAAGTATGTGAAAACGGGGTAATAACATTAGAAAGACTTATACAAGACCCAGACTGAATTTCCAGAAGATCGTTGTTTTTCCTTTCAATCTTGCATCAGTCCCTTGAATTAGCATGGGTAGGAATTACATCTCGAGTCTCAAAACGGGTTTGGAAATCCATTGAGGCCCATCTAGAGGCTCCTAGTACCGTTGAGATTGTTTAGACCAGAGACAAAGAAAGAAGATACTTCTTTTATGGTGTTTTGGCAGAGGAGAGCCCAGTTTCAGAGGCTTAAAAATTTGGCCTAAGTTAGTCTGAGCTTCAAGGCAAAAGCAGTTCTTTTCCTACTGAGTGTCTGCTTTTACATGTAGAACATGAAGTGAAATAAAAGGCCTTGTTCTTGGTCTAAATCATTTCACTAATTTCTGATTTGATTACCTCTTGGTCTTTTCAAACATGACGGTTTCATTTTAGTCAGTGACAAAAGCACCCTCCTGCTGGTTTCACTAGGAGTGGGATCTGTCCCAAGGAAGACATCAATATGCTTGTACTTTGTGGGCTGCCTTACATGACTTGTAGACAAACTGTGACGGAAAGCAAAAACTGACCACAATCGAGATGCTGCTTTTGTGTGTTGGACCCATATCTAAAAAAAGTAGATTTGGCACACAGATTGCACAAACAATATAAGTCAGATACTGGTGTCTGTTACTATTATTTACAGAATATGGAATATGCTGATGTGAGTATTTTCCTTCAGAGGACTATTCTGCAGAGAGAAGCACTCCTATATGTGTCAGCTACGTTCTCAGCTACACCAAAACCAAAAATTAGTAAACAATCCTTTTGCTTAAGCAAATTTAAACAACCATGAAATTGTGTCCCAAGCCATCTGATATTCTCGAACATTTACAAATTCCAATCGACATCATGCAGCTGCCACCCAAGGCTGACAAGAAAAGTTAAGACTCCATCTCAGACCTCACCTACATGCGGCAACTTGACCAGAAATTTCTTAAGTTTTCGAGAGCAGTTAATAAAGACACTTACCTTTTGCTTTCTAGGAATGACTTTCACATGCAGAGAGACAGCATCGAAAGAGCTAGATGTCATGTGCAGAATTAATTGCGAATGTGAAAGAGATGGTGAGAGGGCCATAATACCTCACATCAGATTGATAAAACTCAAGGTCAGGTCAGTGCTCCAAGGCAATTTGACAATATATCATGAAGTTAAGAAGTACAGATGAAATTCTGCATCCTTTAAAAGCAAAATGCCCATTGTCTTTATGGGACAGGACTGAACCTGGTATCCATATCCACTGATACCTCACATAAGATCCTGCATATAAGTACAGTTTTCATTTTCATCATACTGCAGATACTGCCCGCTTTAGAAAAAGACTGATTGTTGTCTGAGTGAACATATAAAGCTAAGTCTTCAATAGGTACAGTTCTTTCCACTGAGGTGTATCACGTTATCTTAAGTTAGTTAAAGCAATGCCTAGCATTAGTAGCAGTATCTATTTAGTGACACTGGTAAAAAGTAAGTAATTGAAATACAGGACAATTTCACAATGGAATTTTAAGATTTTTTTTTTTTCACATATCTGTTTTAATGTTTTCATCTATTAGTGTTTGTCATCGTACTTCTTCACCTTTCATCTTTTAGGCAGAATATACTGCTCTGAAAGGTACAGTATAAATATGACTTTGTAGTGGTTTATTTCACCTTTTTTTCAACATTTATATTTCTCAGGTTCCCCTCGATTGGCTTGCCTCTTCTTAAAAAAATTATACTACTATTATTTATTGTTCCATCAAGGGCAAAAAAAAATCATTCCAACCACAGAAACCATAAATTAATAGTGCTGAAATTCAGTGTAAGCCTCTGAACGGGTTGGGATTTTTTTTACATTTTAAGACACCACAAATGCTCAGAAAATCTGGAAACATGGAAAGGGTGACGATATCTTTTTTTCTGTGTCTGAAGGGAATTGTGCAGCTACTTTGGATAGTCCACTGGTAATGTTTTTGATGCTGACATTTGTCTCTGTACTCCTGTGAGTTGTTTACATTTTTCTTATTGAAGATCTTCAATCATTCAAGCCAAGGATTCAAGATAACATTGAATTAAAAGTAATAGCTTTTCATAATGGAAAAGAACACGCAAAGAAGCAGTTATAATATTTGAAGGAGAGGAGCCATCTGTTTAAAACCTTGACACTGATAACACAGGGACAAACAGATTCTATGGAATAGATCACATGAGCAGTTACTTACATGCTTAAAAGTTTTTGGGATGGACCTGTGGAATGTGACTGGATTTCATTGGACTAAAATTAGCAGAAATCATAAAATACTCCAGCAGTGATGTCAAGACAATGACTGTAACACTGTGATTGCCAGTTATTCTCATTATTTTTCCTTGTGACAGATTTTATTAAGGCTATTTATTGTTAACACATGGGTTCATGGGTTATTAATGTTGCATATATATATATATATATATATATATATATGATTCCTACATTATTGTCCAACATAACTGAGATTTCACTGGAAAGAAAGACTTGGAATTTTGAACATTGAATTCCAGATGTCTTCTCAGTAGACCTTTACTACACAAAGATGCATTATGCATTTACAGTTTAGTACCTGGAGAGAAAAGAATTAATATAGGGGTTGCACATGTCTAGCTTCTATGTCAAGCTCAGCTGAGGAAATCAGTTCATACTGCAGCTGGTCCAAAATCTATCACACTTTTACATTTTTGGCAGGATGTCACCTTAGGCACTGTAAATGGTGTATGTGTGCTATATAATTATATTGTCCATGGATTTATGCACCTGTGTTGCATATTTCATTACATTTTCTTGGCCTGCTTATTAGGACTGCATTTTACATGTCTAATAATATGATTCAGATTCTAGCAAATATAAAACACTGACTTTCAAGCCGAGTTAAATGAAGCTTAAGTAATTTAACATGAACCAATGGAAGACGAAAGAATTACTTCACTCATAGCAAGGTCACGAGGTTCCTGTAACTGCTCTTCCACACACATTTCCTTTCTTTCTGCTTGCAAAAAAATTTTAGCTGGAGAGATGTAATTTTAATCCATCTATTTACTGACAATACAACAGAAAGCTCATTCCTTTTTTTGGAAAGAAAGCATTAATGGGATATTTACAGGAAATCACAATGAGCTTGGAATCTTTTGCAGAATCAAATCACAGTTCATACAACAAATATCATGCGTGTTTTGTTGTTTCTAAACATCAATTGGCCATATAAAAAGTGTAATAGAAAAATTAAAAATTTGTGATTACAATGACACGGAGCGTGTGCCAACAACTCTGTGGATGGCTTTTTATCTCATTCCCTTAGTGAAAACAGTTAACTAGGCACTGGTGAGATATTCTGTAACTGCGCAACAAAAAGCTGGCACAACTGCCAAGTGTGGCATGCCAGATGTGTGAATACATTCTGGAGAGCAGTATCAGCAGCTCCAACAGAAAGCCATAGCCATTAATCTAGAGACCTCTGGGAGTTCAGGATCGTGCTGTAAAACCTAGACCCTGCCAAGACTGCATCAGATAAAGCCATCAATGCATTGTAAAAAAGACACAAAACCTATTTCATGGGCTGCACTGATCAAGCAATTACAATCATTGACTACATTAAGCAAAGAAACAGCGGGGTGCCCTATAAAATTGACTGCCAACTTGAATAATCAATAGACTCCATGTAGAGTAAATTAAATAACTGAAAAACTATTTGGAAAAGCTGAAGTTAAAAAGCCAATCTGTAATCCCTCATCCATGGAAAAACAATCCTGCATCCAAAAGATTTTTTAGCTTGCTTTCATTCTTGTCACGGGGAAATACAGTAACAGTAAACTCAGACAATCTTTAACTATCTCATTCACTAGTTAATAATTGTTCATTTAACCCAGGCATTCATAATCAATGCATGCATTAGTATCATACCTCCCAAACTGCCAGGCTTCAAACATGGGCCTAAATTGCAGGGCTAATACTCAGAACAAGGGAACCCAGAGAAATTGTATGTACTCTGGGAGACTTAAAATGATACAGAGTGCTTTCCTTAATACAAGACATATTCAATTTGGCCTGACTCTCCTGATTATTTCCAACATAAACCATTTATAGCAAAAGCCATAATTTTGCAATTGATAGTAAAATGGTTTGGAAGTGTTACGGCAGTGCGTTTCTTTTTTTTTTTTTTTCACCAGAAAGTGCTGATTCATCAGAAACAAAGGTTATGGAAACAGAATGGCATTGAATAAAGAGTTTTTTTAGTTCAACGCAGGAAGACAGTTGACAGAGAGCTTCCACCTCTCTCCCCACTGCAAACGTGCAGGTGGAGATAATGTACTCCCCCTCACACAACTGCCCATCAAAGAAGTGGTTGGAACATGTGATTGTCCTACATCGATTCTCCAGAAGAGAAATCCGAAGCCAATTGCTGAGCAAGGACCACCCTCTTGGATTTTCTTTTTTCTGTATCTCAGATGTTTTCTGAAAAATTTTAATGACTTTTACATTTTGAATAAAGAAGTCTAAGAGTTTCCAGGCTCTCTTGGTTTTCCAAAATTTTACAAAGTTTGTGGGAGTTTTATGGTATGCCTAAATGGCTATATAGGAGTGGATTGCAGTGGTGCTGTGAAGCAATATATGTAAATCAGCAGTCCACCTGCAAGATGCTAGAGCTGGGCAGGAGCTGTCTTTTACGAATTGCATTGCACTATGTCAATGGAGTTCATAGATGTTTTGGCCAGGGACCCTCAATTGTAGGACCATCACAGAATCACAGAGTGTTAGGGGTTGGAAGGGACCCTGAAAGATCATCTAGTCCAACCCCCCTGCGAAAGCCGGATCACCTAGAGCAGGCCACAGAGGAACGCGTCCATGTGGCTTTTGAATGTCTCCAGAGAAGGAGATTCTACAACCTCTCTGGGCGGCCTGTTTCAGTGCTCTGTCACCCTCACAGTGAAAAGTTTTTCCTAATGACTTAGTGGAACCTCTTATGCTCCAGCTTATACCCTATGTCCTATCACTGGACATCACTGAGAAGAGCCTGGCTCCACCCTCCTGACAATCATGCTTTACATATTTATAAACATTAATGAGGTCACCCCTCAGTCTCCTCTTCCCCAGGTTAAAGAGACCCAGTTCCTTCAGCCTTTCCTCATAAGGGAGATGTTCCACTCCCTTCATCATCTTTGTGGCTCTGCGCTGGACTCTCTCAAGTAACTCCCTGTCCTTCTTGAACTGAGGGGCCCAGAACTGGACACAATATTCCAGATGGGGTCTCACTAGGGCAGAGTAGAGGGGGAGGAGAACCTCTCTTGACTTACTAGCTTCCCCCCCTTCTAATACACCCCAGGATGCCATTGGCCTTCTTGGTCACAAGGGCACCTTGCTGGCTCATGGTCATCCTGCTGTTCACCAGAACCCTCAGATCGTTTTCCAGTACTCCGTTCTCCAACAGGTCAGTCCCCAACCTATACTGGTATTTGAGGTTATTCTTTCCCAGGAGCAAGACTCTACACTTGCCCTTGTATTTCATGACATTACTTCCCATCCAACTCTCCAGCCTGTCTAGGTCTCACTGAATGGCAGCACAACCTTCTGGTGTGTCAGCCACTCCTCCCAGTTTTGTGTCATCAGCAAACGTGCTGACAGTGCTCTCTAATCCCTCATCCAGGTCATTGATGAATATATTGAATAGTACTGGTCCCAGTCCTGACCCCTGAGGGGCTCCACTAGATACAGGCCCATGAGTGTCTCTTTCAGGGCTGATCCTTTCATTGCAGTGTTAGGACAGCTAAGAGCATTCAACTGCGTTGATGATCCTAAAGGTCTTTTCCAGCCTAAATGATTCAATGATTCTATGTTGGAAAAGCATATCCAAGTTATTGCACCCTAACAAGTACTGTTCATTTTAGGACTTCCAGGGTACATGTGCCATAGTTCTATGCTTGCAGTAAAATGAGCCAGCTAACTGGCACTGGAGGATTATCAGTGTCTAAGTGTGCTCATTACTTTTTGCCTCATTACAGAGTGGAATGCCAACCTGAGAAACAGCAGAACATCAGATTTTAACTCCTGTCTGAACTGGCCTAACTACCATTTCACATGGCCATAAGTTTGCTCACATTACCTGAATTTGGTTCGACAACTTGGCAGGAAACATACTGTAGTAAACACATACCCCAAAAGAATAGTTCAACAGTGCTAGATCACTCCATATGTCAAGAAGAATGGGAGATCTGTAAAAACATTTGTCAATGGCAAATACTCTGATTTTATATCCAAGAGAAAACTGGTTCTTTTTTAATTCCTGTAGTAAAACCAATAAATGCCCCTCTTGAAAAAACTGAACTTTTTCATGCCTATGCAAATGTTCTCAGTTTTCATTCACTCGTTTTGAAAGAAAAGTCCCTTTTTGTAGTGAAAATATATTCTTTCTTGGAAAAAAAAACCTTCTGTTTTCATTCTACCAAACTAGGAAATATCAAAGGCAAAGCTGCAACATATTTTGCTTTTCAGAGAAATCTGGAAAAATGTGATTTAGCAGTTTTTCCAGTGGTGCAAATATTTTTTACTCACCTCACACTAACATGGTTTTTTTTGTGTGTGGATAAATTAACACGTAAGCAAGGGTGTTAGGCTCTGTACCTACAGTAATAGCATGAGTTGGGTTCTTCACTGACAAATGTTTTCATGTTTTTTTAGCTGAAACATAATGTAGAATTTTGGATTAATTCAGTCTGGTCTGCAGATTAAAGGAAAACAGATGAAGAATTGAAATTAACTCCTCACTTTACACAGCTTTTCCGCTGTATTGGAAAAGTACTTCTAACACATATTCAGTACATACGCAGAATAAATCTTGGAGCAGTCATTGTAAAAAAGATTTTTATAAATTAAGACATCTGAGAAATCTTCAGGACATTAATTCATCAGTATTTGGGGGGAGTTTTGTACAAGCACTTTTCTTTCTTGGTACACGATACATAAATTGTCAATAAACAGTCTGGGATAACTATACTATCTTTCTCGCCTGTTTAAAAAAAATGGGGACAAACTCTGAAAACATGCATTATAAGCAAACTCACAGTAGCTGCATATCAAAGAAAGACTAATATGATGAACTAAAAGTGATTATGTGTCACAATAAAATTTTCAAACTTGTCTGCTGATTAGATGATAATGCTGCCCATAAAAGCGAGAGGGGGGGAAGCACTGCAGAGAACCTGATAAAACATCGTGCTGAAACCTATTGTATTTACTACTTATTAGATTCTGAACTCTAATAGATCTTGATTGTTGAGAGCTCGGGTATTTAAAAGCCTTAAGATCATCAATTACATTACTCATAATTTCCACATCTGCCTGTTCCCCAGCAATTCAGAAAGAGAGAGATGGTGGTTATAAGAGTCTTTCTGCAACTTGATTACTATGAGTCTCTGTTACAATGTGCACTTGAAATGCCTTTAAGGATTTGAACTTAACAGTAATTTGCAGCTTTATGGAACTCCTACATGGATAGCTTTTTGGTGATAGTGAAAATCAAATGAGTGGAGATGGTCCAAATTGCCTTGAAGAAAAGCAGGTCCTTATCCACTCAAAGGAATCCCTGCAAGCCTGCCAAAAACACAATAAATGCACTCTTCTTTCCTGCATCATCTGGAAAGTAAAAATGTATTTCAAATTAAACAGAATCTCTGATTAGCTAGGTTATGATGAAGCTAAACAGCAAGAAGACTATGTGTGCAGAAGGCATTTTCAGGCTGCAGGGAATATTTCTTTCCTTTTGTGTCACTATCTTCAAACTGAATGGTTTTTTTAGCAAAAACTGTTTATTTCTTTTAAAGCACTGACACTGATCCTATTTCCCACCAAAGTAAATGCAGAACTACCTGTTATCTCTTATGGGACTTGGATCACACTAATGGATTATACTTTTCTTATTCATGGCCGTCCATACCCATATACCCAGTACATGGAGTTCACACACTGAGATCAACCTAACTCTAGCAATAGAAGTATGCTCTTTGGTAACTCTGCTGGTTGCTCCTTCAGTGTTGAGTGTAGAAAGAGGCTGGATTGTGCAAAATGGATGAATCAGATAAAGCACTGTCATAGAAATAATGTGGAGACATTCTTAGAAATTGCAGAGAAAAAGATATATAAATAAAAGCAATTCCAGAAATTACTCTTGCAAAGGGTGTGTAGAATATATAACTTCCTTAGCTGCCAGTGTTTCAGCTGAACTTCTCCTAGGTGGTGTGTTTCTCTTTACTTCAAAATATCTCAGTATTTCTCATAGAGAGAAAATTGCTCATGCTGCCGCTTCACTGAACATCAGTTTTGTGAAGTCCGTAGAACTTTAGTAAGTATAATTTGTTTGTCATTTACTTTAATTATTATATAAATTACATGCATTACTAACACCTGATGTGATGTTCAGGAGGGAGAGGACTTTCATTTTAAACTTTCCCTCCCTGTTCCTGTGCTTTGTTAAAAAGACACCTGGGAAGTTCCATACGAGAGGCTAAACGTTGGAGTTAAGCCTCCAAATATCAGGAAATAGGCAGCTTGGAAGTTGAAATGGGTTTCCCAAGGAAGAAAGAATGAAAGGAAGCTAAGGGGAAGGAAGGGTGAAGGTACGATAAAGGAAGTAATGAAGTCATGAAGACAGTGTATAAAGGTGATGGAAAGGACCATAGGAGGAAGAAGATGACAAGGAAATACACATATTGTAAAAGTAATAGAGGATATGTCCAGGAAGACTAGCAGTGTTTAGGAAACATTATCACTATCCTTTGAAAAATGCATACAGAAATGCTGGGGCAAAAAGAGGGATAACTATTAGCTTCCATTTGGAATTACTGCTTGAAAATCTACTTTGCAAAATCCTGCAAACTAGTATGGTGATGAAATGAAGACTTATGACTGTTTCATCTGAGGCACCTGCAGGAAAGTAAAAGTGGGAGATGTTGATTTCGTCTAGGTTGTAGGATGAATTCTGCTTTCACCTCACTGCATTGGACACATGTATGGTTTACGCTGGAGAGTATGAAAGGAGAGAAAGGTTTTCTACCCGGACAAATGTGACAGCTCACACAGAATGCAGCACTGCTCATCCTGCCCTACAGCAGAGGAAAGCTTTGTGGTCCTTACTTTCTCTGAAAGACTTTCTTGGCAATCCAAAGAGCTCTTACTCCAGAATATGGATCGATTTTAACAATCTGGGTTTTAATTATGTATCCTTTATACTTGTCCAGGAAGACTGAGCTTCTTCAATATCATACGGTGGGAAAAGCCAGAATTTTGTATTTTTCGATGTCATCATTGCTATTGCTTTTTTGGTCATCTATGTGAGCGTGGTGAATACAACAAGATTTCTACCTCTGTCCTGGGTTTAGCTAAAAACCCAGTCCTATTTAGTGATTTTTACTTCCCAGTTTAGTTTTTTTCTGAAAGGCTGCACGTTCTGAAGTCAACAGCATGTTTTTGCAGACAGTGTGTGCTACTGGCAGTGATAACACCTGATGTTTACAGTTATGGCCTGGGACTGGTATGCAGAAAGACTCTGGCTTGTGGTTATTCCTACACTGACCAAGGCCACTGCTGGCTCTTGTGTGCCACGCTGGGGGTGCTGGGTAGTAAGAGGGGGCACAAGGAAGTAAAAGGTTGCACCTCCGGGGGGTAATAGAGAGGACAGGTGACCAACGAGAATATTCCATCCCATATACATAGTATTTAGTATAAATCGAGTGATCACAAGAATTTCGGCCCTTTTCACCCTTTTTCGCCCTTTTTGCCCTTTTCCTGCAATGGCTGGTGTCCAGAGAGGACTCCATCTGACCTCCTGCTTTTGATCCGGATCCTGAGTTCCCGAATCCAGCTCCCTGTATCCAGCTCCCGCCGCCGCTGAGCCTGGGGCTTCCCCAGTGCCTCCTGCTCTGCAGCACCAGTGGTGATTGCTATCGGGGTAGGGAGTTGGATTTGGTATTGGGCTACTCTCTATAGTTGCATATAGTTCTTTACTTTTATCTTTTCACCATTATTTCCATTATTTTCATTAAAGCTGTTCTAGTTTTTCTTCTCTAACCCTTAAGTCTCTCTGCCTCATTCCCTTTTCTCTTCCCATTTAGGAGGAGAAGAGTGGGTTAGAGAGCGTCTGTGTCTGTCTGTGTTAGTGACCAGCCCAGCGTTTATCCGCGACAACCTCTCGGTGATTTCACACTGATCTGTTGCCATTAAAATTACCAGTACAACAACTTAGATTTTCTCAGGAAGAGTATAGCTAATGGAAAATGTTTTCTACTAAATACACCACTGCTGTATCACTTTTATGGACTTTTCCAAGTGCTATATATAAATAACCATTTATATTCTGCCTCTTCATTTGCACAGCTCTTGTTGCAGATTTATATATCGATTTTCTGGGAAGCTTAAAAGTATGGAAACATAGGGTTCCCTTCTAACAATAGAAATTTTGGAAAGATGGAAAATAGCAGCACTGAATTTTTCACCGAAGCTAAGTAATATTTTCCCATGTAACTTAGCACATAAAACCCTACTACCAAATGCACTTACTGAGTAAGTAAGAAATGAATAACACTGTATTCACAAAAATACTTTGGAGTAGAGATGAAGCTGTGCTACACATTAATGGGGTTAATTGTGTTTTAGCTACATTACAAAATGGAGTGAATCTTAAAATGTTAAAAATGAAAGGTATTAATATTTTTGTCTTACAGACAAAATCTGAAATAGATGTAAGCAGACACTTAGAATGGGACTTTTCTTATTTCATCTCACTCAGCTAAATGTTAAGGTTTAGGTTAATCATTCAAAGTTTATTTGTATTTTATAAACAGAAACCATCAGAAGCTGGATCACTGTGTGCCCAAAATCCCAGATTGAGTGGAATGAATCACCCTTCAGAGATGCTTATTCTTTCCATTAACCACAGCAAATGCCTTTGACCACACACCTAATTTTCCAATGACTGAAGGCAGTTCTCACTGTACAGAAGGGACTTGCATTCCTCTTTGTAGAGAAAAAAAAAAAATTGAAATAAGCATGATCATCCCTATTTATAGGCAAGGTAATATAGTTCAGTTCACTCAACACAACATTAAGGACTAGCATTAAAAATATCCTATAAGGTATAGATAAAGCAGAATTCGATATTTGAATAGTCCACCACTCTTCTAAAGGTATCTTACCTGAAATATTTCATAGAATCATAGAACTGTAGAATGGCCTAGGCTGGAGATCATTTAATTTGTGGGAGAACATTTTAAAGAGCAAAAATACAGTAATAATTATATAATTTTAAACTTTAAGCATTATCTTCTCACTCTAAGAGAAAACACCATATTAAAATTTTCTTTTAATTTTTGGATGCTTATATTGGTGTGTTAGAATTTCGGTTTCATCTAGTGGGATCTTTGTCATGATCTTAAAATTTATGGAGGATTGTTTTTCTGATCTCTTTCATGAACTCATCTCTTCTCAGATTCTTCATTATTTACACCAAATTTTAGTAGTTCTGCGTATTTTTGTTTGCTTTATGTCAATTTCTGTTGTGATTCCTTAACAAGCAGGACAAAAACTTCTCAGTCAGTTTACTTATTATAAATCCTTTTGGATTGCAGAGAATATGTAGATACATACAGGCCACAGGATTTCTTTAAATTAATTCTGATTTGAATGACATGTATCTTTTGAACTAGTGTAGAGCACTGGCACAGGCTGCCCAGGGAGGTTGTGGAGTCTCCTTCTTTGGAGACTTTCAAAACCCGCCTGGACGTGTTCTTGTGTGGCTGCCCTAGGGGATCCTGCTCTGGCAGGGGGGTTGGACTAAATGATCTTTCGAGGTCCCTTCCAACCCCTAACACTCTGTGATTCTGTGATAACAATTTTTCTTACAGATTCCCAAATTCCTTATCCCTCTTGCAACAGCTTTGCAAGAAAAAGTTCTTGAAGAAGTGACTGATACAGGTCTGGACAATGAAATAAAATCATGGTTACACAAGGAAATATAAAAGATTTCAGTCAAACTTGTCTGTTACCATATGCTGAAGATGTGTGCCTTAAAAATTTGAAATATAACACCACACATAAATATCCATGACAGACGAACTTTTGTTAATTTTATGGATATGGGAAAATTAATTGCTCAATTTAAAATAAACTGTAGGCACGTAACCTAGAAGGCAATAATCAGTACGAAATTGTGATACAATGTACAAGGAATTGTCCAAATGTATATTTAGGGAAGATGCAAAACTGGATAGATGGATGTCAGCATGGGCTGTTTTTTTTTTTTATATTTTGTCATATTTGCAGCATCTACCATGCTGATCATATAAATTAATCTGTCTGATTAGTTTGGTCTAAATTGATTCAGTGATTAAAAGAAACAGAGTCAGTTAGAGGTCCTGGGGCTAGCTGGCAAGATAGACTATGGACCAATTCACATTCCTGTCCAGGTAAATGCTTGATGGTGGATTAAAGCAATACTGACAGTGGTCACGGAGAAAGACAGAGCCCAGAAGAAAGAAACAAACAACATTTTTTTTTTCCATTCAGATTCTTCAGCCTCATTTTCAACGAGTTGCACAATAGAGTCGTTATCACACTTCATGTATGATCAAAGGGTGTTTTCTAAGCCTGTGATTGTTTGAGAAACTTTATTCACAATCTGTAGCTTTTGTAAAGATACCAGCTCCTTTGCCCTCCAGATTTCTTGAATGATGGTCCTGAGAGATGCTGAGTAAATTCCGATGGACTGAAGCACAGTGGAGGACATGAGAAGCCCCTCCGAATGTGGACCACAGATTCTAGGGATCAGGAATGCGTTATGTCCGTGTGTGTTTAAACTTGTTTAAACATCATTGATCCTAAAAGGGAAAGGCATTTTGCAAAGGAGAAGATGGCCCAACATCTGAAGCTTTGTCAAAACTTGTACAAAAACGTAATCTCTATGCAGATCTTTGTATTCAAATAAAATCATATTCCTAAGTAATCCATGTTCAAAGTGAAGAAAAAACACAGTACCATTCTAGGAACTATGAAACTGCCACTGGTAGCTACTATTTCATAGCAATTCTCACTGTCATAGAAATGAATATAACCAGTGGAAAACCATTTTGCAGAAAGCCTTAAGTGTTATTTTGCTGAGTAAAATAAACACCAGATATGTTTCTTGTTTAGGAAAGTCAGTTATGTTACATGAGTACACGCTACTCTGTCACCAGCCTTGTGGGTCATGGTTCTAATAGGACTAAGATACAGACCTCATAAAATCAAGTGTAAACAACCTCCTTCAGTACCATCTAAATCTTATGTTGAGATCAAATAGACAGATTAAGTATTCACTAAGGTCTTGCGGTCAAAATATTAATTGAAATTTCAAGGATATAATTTTTAAAAAAGGAAAAGAATTAAACCGAGGACAAGATACTTATACAGCAACATTCAAAAGCATATCAATGTAAAGAAACATTAAAGAAGAATTTTTAATTTATAGGCACATAATCGCAGTTCTCTGAAAGAAATCAGTTCACCCAGCATGAGACATATGAGTTTTACAAACATAATTTCCATTTTTTTTTATTACCTACGAGCATTAGGATATACTTCCTTGACTCTATAATAATTGCTTGCAGTTAATTACAAATGAAACAGAAGTGCTGGTAATATTAGACTTGCACCCTGCATAAAGCTAGAAATTACTGCTATTACTCTTATTTGCTGAGAATATTGGGTCATAGATGCTAATTAGCAGTTCACAGCCCCCTACAGGAAAAAACTCATTATTATGAAAATCTGTCTTGGTAGCCAAAGTCACTACTCATGTCACTGTGAATGTTTTTGTCAGAGCAATTATAAGGTATGACAAAACTTAAGATTTACTTTTGTATGAAGAAAATTATGAAGGTTAAAAATACAACATGCTAATATAAAAATTAATTGCTATATCAGAAGAAGAGATCCTGACCTATTTTGTCTTAGTAAAATCTGACTTTATGTTGGGCAGAACGACAGCAAATTTTTATTAAGTGTGCACAAAAACACCATATTTTAAAAAAAAAATATAAAATGCAAGGAAAGCCTCTCCACAGCCAAGTAAAAAACAAACTGAAATAAGACATAAGCAGCTAAGAGAAATGAATATTGCAAGCTCCTACACCTAGAGGAAGGATCACGATTTATTACTCATCAGTAAATTTGGGGGAACATTTCATTTTCCTGGACCTGATTAAAAAAAAACTAAAAAAGAAGGAAAAAAAAAGTAAATCCCTGTTTATCCAAGTTTTCTGCAGAGTTTGTCTGAAAAATACGAAGCAGAAAAGAGTGCTTTTTTGTGATTTATTAAACCTCTTTTTGCATAGCACATGCAACCAACTTTTTATGCTTGAAAGAAAGGAGGCAGTGAATAAAAGAGCAGCTAATTGTAATGCCAGGCTGAATTCTGATTTTTTACGGAGGAAGAAAAATGTAAATGCCATGTCAGGATGAAGCAGTGGTTTAGGAGTGGTTTTAAGTCATTTAAGGGTGAGGAGCCAGTCATTGCTCCTAATTTCAGGCATGTAAAACCAGGCATTTAATCTAAAATGCTTTCCTGGACTCCCCATGTTGCCAAAATTGGGGAAAGATGTACCAGGGCAGAGTAACTCCTTACCAGCATCTCTCAGATGGCTACACAGTGAACCTAAAACAGGAGTACAGCTGAGAAGTTGAGTTTTCCACAGCTTCAGCTGGGAAAAAAAGGATCTCAGGTGTAAACAGCCTAAAGATACAAATCCATCCAAAGTCAGGTATATTCAGCTTCTTAATGTTATGTTGAGCGCAGCAAAATGAGGCAGGAGAAGAAGGAATTTGAACAACACGTAAATGCTGTTCTAAGATGGGTGGGAGGACCGTGCGAATTGTGCTGTGTTTTACGGAAAAACAGGTTCTCAAAATCATATTCTGCCTGGTGTACATTAGGCTGAACTTTGATTTCAGCAAGGCTAACTGGATTTCCATCAGTGTAAAGCAGAATGGGACTTGACTACTAATGCAACCACACTCCTCACCTACTAATGAAAACGAGTTTTGCTTTCATCAAAGGGGATTACATTAGTTAAAATTAAACAGAACAAAGCATTATTTGAAGAACTCTAATAGCAGCCTGAAAAATAGAGAAAGATAATTCCCATCTTAAAACTGGAAAGTGAAAACAGTCATATGCAATATGCTGTTAGAGAATTTGTTACCCATATATGTTGGCACCTTGCAAATCCCCTGAAACTCTGGTATGAAACCTGGAACTGTGAATAAAAGCAACTCAGTTCCATCTTGCGCACACATTGCAGGCCTTGTTTCAAAAATGGGAGATCTCTGTGAGCAAACAGAAAAGGGTCTTGATTCATTTAGGAATGCATAAAACATTATACAAGGACTGCATTATAAAGAGGTATATAAGTTTTCACAGAGATGTAAGAAAATACAACTACCCAATGGTAGGTCTCTTGCCCTGGCCACCCAAAGCTGCTCTGCTCCACAGGATACCTTGTTCTACCAGCATCATTTGGCTACTACCTTCTGGATATGCACTTGATGCTCTTACTTACATAATGTAGAATGACAATGAATTAACAAGATGAATTGCAAGGTGTAACTCAGCAGACCTCTGGGAAACAAAATCTGGAGATGGAAGGATTTTTTTACATTCTTATATCATAGAGGACCAGTCTTGTAAATCTCCTCTCATACAATTAACCTTCATTCAACTGAGTGGGGATTTTGCAAAATTAGGTCCTAAATTATTTCTAGTAGCGTAGTTTCTTGACAGCCAAGGTCAAACATCACTCCAATCCAGACAATGCAAAACCAAGGTATAGTTATAACCAGCAGTCACAACACTGAGACTTGATGGTGTGTCGACCATGGTGCCCTAAAACGAGAAGGCAGTGGAAATGGGTACATCTGGCCCATCAAGAAAATGTTGACATGGAGGTCAACCAAAGCTGACCCCAACACTTCTGCATCTTTATCACGTCCTGTGTATATTCAGCCATCTTGTCCAAAGACAAGCATTTTTGGGAAGGCCGAAGGTTGGGGCTGGTTGCTAACACTCCGTGGAAAGATTGATGGAGATCATCAGTGGCCCACCCCTGCTGTCCATGTAGCCATAGGCTGTGTGCTCTGAAGCACATCTCTCCACTTGCCCTTCTCTTGTGCCAGGGGAGAAGTATGAGTGTAACTCCTGACTGTGTTTACAGCACGCCATTCCTTATTCGTTGCATTCAGGTAAAGCCCTTCGTTATCCAACTAGAAGCGGGGACCCTAAGAAGTTGTCAGTTCTCTCCTGCAAGCTACTAGTGTCACAGCTTGATTCCTGAAAGAGAGACATTTATATTTCCACATTAAAAGAGGAAAAATTATACTACTTAACATAATATTATAACAAAGTATAATCTAACAATGCATTATATGACACTGTAACACAGATAGAAACCAAGTATTCCCCTTTCATAAATATTTCCCAAAATTCTATAATAAAATCAATACTGATATGTGTTGCTATTATTACAATAGCAACCAAATAAGAATTGTTTTGAGATCTCTGAGCTAGGCCTCTTTTATATTATTCAGAGCATGTCTCTGCTGAATCCTCACAGGCATTCAACTAAGAATCAGTCCTACTCATTGTAAAGTAAAGCCATTAACACGCTGCTTGCTTTCACCTGTAGATCTCTTTATGGAGATACGTACATGTCATTATTACCTTTTTATGCATCCCATAGATAAAATCAAATTACATTAGTACGCATGAGAACATTTCTCACCTAGTGAATGCAGCGTGGTTCTAATACTTTGGAGACTAGAGCTCTGATGATTTACCTCTCCCAAATTTCTTAGAGATTTGACAATATTAGAGTTCTTCACCCAAGTTAATTGATTTGCATGTAACTCATGTTAGCTAACAAATCTGTGAAGGCTAGTGTAGGGAGTTCATGAATGCTTCTGACTCCATGAATTCATGTAATTTTTTTTTGTAGTTGTCTCAGAACTTCTTTTCTTCTTGGATACACAGAATGGATCACAATCAAGACTGTGGATTTTTGGAGCTAAAGAACTTTAAAGTCACCTGAAGAAAAGAAAATAAGGTGTTTGCCTTCTTTGTTTCTGTGCATTTGTGTGCATGATTACAACAGATGCAGATGAAAACCTGGAAAACTTTACTAAGCCAAAACACATCCTTAACAAATCAAGGGGAGTAGTGGGTTTTTTGCCTGGTTTAAAGGGGTTTCATGTCAAAAATCCAGGTCATCTCTATCCTGGAGGACAGCATATTAGCTGTAGAGCTAGTCAGATAGATACATCTCGAGAGAATGAAGAAGTCTTGAGCAACTCAGAAAACAGATGGTTTTAGCTATATTATCTAGATTCTTTATTTTTCTTAACACCCATTTAACTCCAGTAACAAATGAACACTGATGAGAAATGATGTCTTTGTTAAAGATTCAATGCCCCTTGAGAGCTCCAAATAAGCATCTGAAATTCCCCAAGAAAGTTCTTCCACAAACAAAAGGTTAATTACATTTTAGTGGGTATCTCCGAGTGAAGGCTATTTTTCTGCCATGCAATTAGAACAAGAGTAAATTGAAGGTTTTCAGGATTTCAAGGGTTTGATTGATGCGTTCATTAATTCACCTTTTCAAACTGAGGAAGAATAAAGTTTTAAATATTTTATTAATAATTTGCATTTTTCTTGAGGTCATTTTTTTATTGCTATTTTTTCTGATTGACTTGTACCCGGTGGCTGGATTGAGATACCAAAGTCCTTTTTTGTCCTGATTTTCTAAACAAATGAAGATTATATGTTCACACAGTGGGGATGAATCTCTTTTCACTTGTAACTTTTGAACTCTTTGGCCATTTTCAACCAAAGTAGATGGTGCTGTAAGGATTTCAAACAAGCTGTGTTCCAACAGCTTCCAGGAGATTGGGTGGCCAATTGGTGGAAAGGGAGACCCTATTTATACCCCTTGGCAGGAGAGGCTGCAGGACGAGCTCTCTTCACAAAGAAAATCCACACTGTGCTCACACAGAAAGGTACTTCCAAAAGCAGCTCCTGATCAGACACCAGAGACTTTGCTTAAGGGATGCACACCTATAGAAAACCAAACTCCACTAGCTCTGACACACATCAACCTGTCTGTGAAAAGAACCCGAAACTACATGGGCAATGACATTGCAGTTTCTATACTATCAGCTGACAGATTTCAGCTTTATTTAAAAGTTACTTGCCCTCGGATAACAACAGCCATGCAGCACGCACCTCAGACTTCCCACCCAGCAACTCTGGCTGAGATAAAAGAGTGTTGGTGCTTGTAGGCTGTGTGAATTTCCCGCACAGAAACTGATGCATATGGGTGAAGTTTCTACTTAGGATTGGAATAATGCCAACTACCATCACCTCTGTGACAGCTGGGGGTTTAGTTTGAGGTTAGGGTCTCGCATGGGCACTCACTGTAGCCTGATGACCATCTTCAGGTTAATACACTACTACGGTGATCTGACAGTTTCCCCTCCAATCTCAACTGCTTTGACACTAGTTACAAAACAAAGGGAAAGAATACATTTATTCTCCAGACAAGGTTCAGCTTTGGTAGATTCGTGCAAGAATTTTCTCCTGCTGCCTCTGTCTATAGAGAAGAGCATGTCTGCCTCATTCAATCATTGAAAAGGAATGAAGCCACAGGTCTTCACTTTTCAAAATTTCCTTCTTTTCCTAGCAATTGCCTATATATATCCAGAAGGCTGAAGAATGCTTGTGTGCAGATAGCTTCTGAAAAGCCACTCAGAAGGAGAGGTGACAGCCCAGGAATAGTGCAGGTGATCAGTTTGAGCAAAGGAACAGAAACAAGAGGTGATGGTACTCAGGAATATTACAGTAACATCAATACCTTCAGGAATCAAAGCCCTGGTGTTCTGGGAATGGTACAAACTTACAGGAAGAATAACCTCCACCCTCTCTCACCTTCATTTAAATGCAAGAGACAATATTTGGGTAATACTTGTGACAACCTCCTGTTCTGCACCAATCTGTCAACTCCCTAAGCTGGGTGGTCCAGGAATGCCTGGCATTTGTCTAGAGGCTTGGAGGAGGTCTCATGCTCATGTCAGTCCCTGAACAGCTTACTAAGTCTCAAGAGGAGGAGATGCCAGTAAAAATCATGCCCATTTTCCAGACTATAGGCTGTGATTGAGGGAAATCCTTAAATGTGTGCTTTCAATAATATGGAGAAAACTAACATGCAATGACATCCTGTCCTAAACAGGAACATAATCCAGTTGTGGTGGATCTCAGTGAGGGAAAAGATGTGTTTCTTAAAGTGAGCTTCTAAAAACTGAGAATTGAAGAGGAGAGCGAAAAGAGGAGAGGATTTACTGACACTTCCTTTGAAGATGTTAATAAGATCATGTTTTGATGCTGCATTTTGAAATAAGAGGATTCCCTTTTTCATTCTAAAAATGTGCCATGTCTAAAAATGACACCACTGTTTATTGCAAAGCATTAACAAAGATTTTATGTCTATTATGGAACAAGTGAAAATATTAGCTATCTACCACTCTCTCAGCAGTATTATACTGAAATTGAAATCTGTGGCTGTCCTCTACCAGCTTAAGCCCACATACTTCACTTTCCTAAGGATCATGGATAAAAAAAGAAAAGCACCAGTGTAAAATACTTTATCAGATGCTGACCTTCTGGCGGGAAGTCAGAACCATGTTGTGGGAAAATGAGTAACTTCTAGCTCTCAGTCTCATTTTTCCTGATGCTGTACATAGCCTTGTACTACCTCCATGCTCTTGCTAAGCTTTCATTTCATGCAGGACTTGCAGAGGATATCAGGCATCCATTACACTTATTCCCTTATGTTTTTACAGATACATATATAAATACACATACATAAACCCCCAAATCTAATAATTAGTTCTCCTTATGGCAGCATGAGCACTTACTCCAACTCAGCCTGCTGAAACCATTACAAAAGTCTCTGTGCCAAGTGAAGCCATGTTTAGTCAAAAACTTTTCTTAATATATCTAAAAAAACATAAGCAAAAAAAGTACTTAAGCCTGAACAAAATCTCCAGTTGCTAAAAGACAAGAATCATCCAGAAGAAGACAAGCCTTGGATTCTGTTTTATCATGATGTATCATTTTTCTCCCTGATGTATGAAAGTCTCATCAGAGACTTGAATCAGGTTTAAAGGTTTCCCACAACTGTATAAGTAAGTAAGTAGCACTAAAGCAGACTGTCTAGCTCAGGACAGCAATTACGCTGCAAGTGTAGAGGAATAGAGGCTTAGTACAAAGTCATTATCAGACACATATTACAAATTCAATGTGTTGCACATAAAATATGCATGATTTCTCCTTACTGTATATCATGTACCAAAATATAATGTGTTTCTGAGGCACGGATGAATTTAAAATGAAGTATTTTATTGAAAAAACACACAGTTTTCCTGATGAAGGTAAGTGGAATTTAAAATTGAAAATGTTTCACAACCATCCATTAAAGCATACTTTGAAATATTCTTAGAATCCAGATTTCCTGCCAGGGAAATGAAGTAGAGTTAAATATCTTAAGCAGGAAGCTTGCCTGATAGACACTATTTACCACTAGAAATTTTTATGACATGAAAAGATGGTACTTTGAAGGGTAAATGCTCACAACCTCAAGTCTGGAAGAGTGCAGACAGCATGCAAAAAGCTGCCAGTATACTATTTTTTTTTTTTTGCTTGGAAGAACAAGTTTGTTAGAGAGAGAATGATGGGAAGTGAAAAGGACTCAGTCTTGGAAAAGTTTGAGCAATGTTTTGTGATTGTGAGGTATGTTTGTTTTTACTAAAATGAAGTACTTCAGAGATCTGATCCGGTTTCGCTCTGCCTGCTATTCTAGCAGGAATCACAAGGGTCTGGGGGCAAGGAGAGTCCAGTTATTCCAGCCCTGTGTAGGATTAACGGATGCCCACCTCGTGTTACACCTTCAGGGCAGAAACCGTGCTGGAAGCTGGGCTGAACTGTGGGCTGCAGCGTGCGGACAGAGCTGTGAGTAAGCTCAGGGTAACACCACAGTTTCTGTGTTTTATCTTGAGGGCTGCACTGGCACTCAATATAAACAGATTCAAGTGTTGCAAAGGGAGATCTATGCCTCTCATAAGGTTGGAATACAGAATAAGCCAATTCCTCTCACAGAGAAATTGCCGTAGGAAAATCCTTACCCCAAAGGCAAGCACAAATACGGTCTGAAAAATACTTTATATGAGAGAGGTCTACGGTACATCTCTGTAGTGCAGCATAAGTATGTAGAAAAAACAAACCAGAAACTAGTCAGAGAAAAGCAGAAACAGAAAGAGTTGAAGTGGCCACAGAGGAAGAGCAGAAACTAGGAAGAGAAAAGTGTATTTTCTCATATCTGCCCCTTCCAGTCCTATAGCTGTGCTCTCCCAGACCACAGTGCAGGTGTACTCCTTTGGTAACCTGCAAGCCTGGGTCCCCCCTCAATGCCATTTGAGATGTGTAAGCACACAGCCACCTGCCCTCCTCCTCTTGGAGTGAACTCCTCATTGATGGAGCCATAACTCCAGAGCACATTTGCCCTCTATGGGTTTGGGGAAGCCTTCGGGTATCATAGCTTGTGAAATGCATCACCCTGCTTATCAAGGCTTGTGTCTCTCTGTATAAGGAGGAAGCCTGCCTAAGTGCAGAGGAAGTTAATTATGCACAGAATAATTAATAGCAATTTACTTAGTGCCTCTATATACTTACTCACAGAAATAGGAAGTGCACTTGAAGTGCTCCCATTGGTTTAAGAAAGAGCCCGCTTTAACCAGGGCTCTTCCCTTCCCCAGTTGTCCATCCAGGGAATCTCTAACCAGTGGAATTTTGTCAAATTGAAAAAAAACACATGGTCACTGGGCAGTATTTGCCTTCATTGACTTGTAGGTGAAGATTCATGAGTCAATTGTGTTTTAATAGTAAATGCATAGGTTTACGTTGCTTGACAGAAGTCAGGTGGGCTGTGCGTTTCAGAGAGCCCAGCAGTGTTTGCTTGGCCACACACTGAGAAAAAGTCTTTCCTGGTAGAAGGAGGAAAACCCTACAGTTTTTTCTCTTGTTGTCTGCAGTTTAAAAGTTAACAGTTCATGTTCCTGGACACTTGTTAACCCCCTCTCCAAAACGTACTCAGGAAATCTTGACAGATTGCTGCTGTTCAGGGCCTTTGCAGGAATTATCAAACCTATTAGTATGGCTATTATTAACATAAAAATATCAAAAAGAATCTGAGTTACAGCACTGAAGTGAGGCCGGGAAAGAGCATGCTTCCACTTGTATAGCTCTCACAAGGGGAAGCAATCCTATAATTTTGTCATGGAGATTGGGATATGTAGCTGAAAATGACAAGATACAAATCTGGGTAAGCATTTTCCATGAGGACAGACTCTCCACCTTCTTTAGAAATAAATATAAAGGGGGAAGTGAATATACTTTCACTTACAGTGTTGGCTGGTTGATTTTCTCTGCAGATCCACCTTAAATCCTCTTCTTTTTTTTTTTTATTCCCTTAAAGCTGCACATCCCAGCTGGCATGTTCCAATCCTATAAACGTCTCTATATAATACACCATCATTGTCTGATGTATGGGCTTCCATTTGGTGCACCATGTCCAAAGAATATTTCTTCATGCTCGAATGACTCATGTATGAGGAGATTAATCTCTCTGGGGGAGAAATCGGTGTCTCTCCTATGGAAGCAAGTTGTTATGCACACATTAGCTGCCGATCTCACTCTGTTCTTAATATTCAGAGTAAAGCTTCTATCTGCCATAAAAATCCTTTTGTCCTTCCCCGACTTGGTGTTGTTCTCCAGTCTCGTTTGCAAAGCAAAAGGGAAAAACTAGAATTATTCTTTAAAACCATACGGTGAAGGAACACACTCAATGATACTACTATTTTTTAACTTGTAAGCCTTTTTGCCATTCTTTCTAGATGCCAGGTAGCCTAGTTTATCCTTTTTTTTTTAATCTTACAATGACTTAGAAAGAGGATATAAACAGCTGGTTTTCCTAAGTGAAGAGGGCATCCGTTTTGATTTAGATCACCTCCCCAGATTCTCAAAGACATGAGGGTTAAGCCTATACCATTTTTGACTGCTGGCAAGGCAATACGTAACAGGCAGCTTCTGTCTTTGAGAGAAATGAAAGCACAACACACACGTATCACTCAATGTACATTATCACTTTCTTGTTGGCTAGGAAATAAAGCTTATGTTCCAAATGTTTTCATCAAAATGAAAACTTCTCATGAGCTTACTTATTCCTCCTCTTTGTTTCAAATCCCACTTCCACATCCAGGCAGTAATGCTAGAAAGCAATAAGGACAGTAGCATTATAAGTAAATTTATAGATACACTAATTCACACTGCAAACTGCAATTTAAAAGATCAGGCAGAGTGTTTTCCCAAAAAGAAGACCTTGTCTAAGCAATTCCATTTAAAGTCATGGATTTAGTTTTATGCAGATTTGTCTATTAGTGAAACCTATCAAAAACCTGAGACTGTTGCAGCCAGTGCCAGTAAGCAATCTAGAGCTATTAATTAGTACACCCATGTTTTTGCCACAACAAACATTTTAATTTGTCCTCTAAACATTGTTCATGATATTAGCCCTTTGCTCCTGTTTTATTTTTGTCTGTGTGATATACATTACACATGAGAGAGTCCTACGTCCATATGTCCACAAACTGCGATGGACATATGGCAGCATACAGAAAAATGGTCTTTTACATTTTGCATACAGAAGCCCTTGCAACTATTATCATGGACGCATTACAGCATCCCTTTATGTCATGTTCCTCTTTAGTCAAGTTTATGTCATGTGTTTGAACCTTCTCAGCTGGTTTGGTTTATTTTAATTGTATGCATTGGGTTAGTCTATTTGTAACAAGCAGTGTGTGGAAATTGCCTTAGTAATAAGTCTGCAAAAACCATAATATTTTTAGTTGATTACAAAGAAATGTTGGTTGTACTTGCAGAGGAGAAAAATAAAATGTTTTATTTTTAGACGTGTATTGAATGCTTTCTGTCATTATTTCTCTAATGAAAGGATATATAGGCAAAGAATTACCAAAGACAATAGAAAAAAACAGCCCATAGGAAAGATTTATGTTTAATTTTGAATTCTAGAAAGTGGTTTCATCTCCTGAAAACTATTGAAAAAATTATACCACTTAAAAAAAGCAGATTGGTTTGAAATGGTCAGACTTAATACAAACCATAGGCATTTCATGTACACAAGGTGTATTTTAAGAGAAGGTATATGAAGATGCTCACTTTCAGATATTCAGATAAAAAAAAAAATCTCATGCAGAATGAGTGGACTATTCCTTCCCAGTCAGCTCAAAATAGCCAACAATTTAGAATATTGCTAGTAGACACTGATGGGCCAAGCTCAGAAGTGATACTTGGATGGATGTGCGAGTTACTGGAAGCACATCAACACGGGCAGTGCTACTAGAGAACTTCCTGCCCAACCCTTATGGTCTCACTCTCAACACTTTCCATGCTCTTTTCTTATCAGCAATTTTCCCAAGGAAAAAATAGTAATAAAGAAGCAAGCCCCAAGAAGGTATTATAACTGCACTGGACATATTTTGTACTGAGATACACCCTAAGAGCAGGATTCAGCTCAACTCATTCCAGCTGTGTGAAGGTTTGGTCCATCTACCCCAGTCCACTGAGTGAAATCTCTTTCAGACACCTTCAGACCTCTCAGCCATTGTAAAGGAATGAGTTACTGCTGGAGGTGTCTATGTCTCTCCAATGTCTATAGAAACAGTGTAAATAGGAGCCAGATTAAGAGCCTACATGGCTAACACTGTCATTTTACTTGGTTGATGCTGGGCAAGAGGAACTGCACTCTCAGTTTAAAGTTTCTCCCCAGAAAACAAAAATACTGCAGAACATAATGACACCTCTCATTTGCAGTGAATCTTAATATCAGTCCTCTTATCTGATGTTTTAAGGACTGTAGGCCATACTGCCTTTTCCACCCAACTCAATCAAGTGCTCATCTGTGGCATGTGCTGCAGGCACAGCTGGGAACAGGGTATGTGCTGCTCTACCACATACTGTTTGCCAGTGGCTCCCAGAGCCAGCACCAGCTGACACTGCTTGGGGTTCATTGTACCCTGCAGTGGCTCTCTCTGATGTAATTTATGCAGTACAAAATTGAACATGGAGAGGGAAAGGGAACAGATCCATTGGGCACAAAATAAGCAAAGTCAGGCATAAAATCTGCTCCTGTCATTCTAATCCAGCTTCTTCTGACATCATGGTAGAGCTCTTACAGATGTTGGCAAGAATGGACCTTTCTCTTGTTATTGCAATGACTACTGTCAGGTGCAAAAAGACATCTGCAGTCTTATAAATAATACTAAAGAAATATCTGGACTTGTACAACATGAATAATTTCTCTGTAAAGACTTATGTATGCATGCCCTGTCAGGGGAGAAAAAGCCAAATGCCAAACCATTGGTTCAGTTGTCCTGAGCATAGCTCAGTCATTCTGCTGTTCCCGGTACAGGGCAAAGGGGTAGCATCACCACACACCTCTCATTACTCCTGCGCCAAGCTGACGTGGGGGGTAAAGATCTGAGAGCCTTAATAGTGCTAGAACCCTGTGCAGGCAGACAGACTGACGACAGCTATGTGCCTCCCACACTGTGGCTACCTACATGTAGAAGGTATAACTAATCTGGTTTTCTAAGGCTAAGCAATAAAGGCTCTGAATATCAAGGTTAAGTAATAAATACAAAACAAAGGGAAAGTATTCCCTCAATTCTTGAATAAAACATTCCAAGAAAGTGTAGCGCTAATGGATCTGAAAAAAATAAGCAGAATGTAGCAATGTAGCACAATGTCTCCTCAAGTGAAAGGAACATCATGCACATTGACTGGTTCAAATTTTATACAGTTTCACTCCACCCAGCAGTAATGTACTCTTTGGTTCTCTGAGTCCCTGCATGCAGCAGGTAAAACAGGCTTCTCTCTTCCTTGTATTCATTAAGCACTTTCCAAGCAGATGACAAGGACAATTGCTGGCTAAACAAATCATGGATTGAAACTACATTTTATGTGCCCAGTTGCAATAGTTACCTGGCAACAAATATTCCTTTTCTTTCTCTCATCAAACCAGTATTGTATGAAAAAATGTGAGTACTAAATTAATTTCCAAATTAAGTGTAAAACTTCTGCTGGGATGAATTTCTTGTCTGGGATGGATACTGTGGTTCCCCTGACTCCAACCAGTTGCACAAGGACTGTACTGTCTCCAAAGGTTCATTGCTTCCCCTAAGCTATAGGTGTAGAGTATGGAAGTAAAAACCATGAGAGCTAGAAGGCAGAGGGAGAAGTGATCAGGAACAAACTTGAGGTCCTGTTAGCTTAGACAACCAGTAGTTCTTGTCGTCCCCACCAGGCTGATCCCAGCATATAACTGTCTATTCTCTCCCTTTCTCCCTACAGATTGGACTTTATCTTGGTGGAATGTGAACTTACAGGCCCATCAAATCTGAAAAGCAAACAGGTCCCCACTTGTGCTATCCAAATGATGGGCAGGGTCCCCAGTGATGTCATAGCTCCATTGGGTCTGACATGGCAGCACACCTAGCTGAGGATCCCTCCCAGAGTACTTGCTTTGTTTTATTAATCAATCATCATGTTTTAATTGAGAGAGATTTTATGTTTTACTACCTAGCATAATTTTGCCTGCTCACTTCTGAAATCTGAGGAATACCATGGTGCACTGCCTCCCCATGCTTGCTTACAACAGCAAAAAAGATTCCAAGGTTGAGGAAAAATGTGAAGTTTTGCCTAAGTCTGATATACCTACTTCTAAAAAAGAACTAAAAATGTGAAAATCCTTCCCGTAGCAGACTGAGCACAGCATATATGCCAGAAGGATCGTTAATGTTTTGGGAACATGGGACAAAACAGGCTGTCCAATCTGTTGCCACACCATACAAGTGAATTGGTGCACAGTTGTAGGTACAGACACACAAATATGACCAGCAACAAGCATCACACACTTAGGTCCAAGTTTATTCTTCTTTTCCCACAAGCCCACAGCTCCCCTTTCAAATCCCAAATATCTTGGATCAAAAGCCTGGTTTTGTTGCAGTTTCACCTGTACAGGCGAGCAGGGACACTCAGCCTGTAAGAGGGTTAAGGCTTTGCCCATCACAGGGCGTGTGCTCAGTAGAAGGGAAACCCCCATTCTCCACTCACAGGTGTTTAGATGATTCTTCATGAACTCCAGCTTAGTCCAGTGAATGCTTTCCTTATCTAGGTCTGTACCTGTACCCTATCCCTGTTTTAATCCATTAATTATCAAAATCACTGAAGCTTCCCGTTTTCATTCCCTTTCCTTCTAATCACACATCAGCAGGACACTCCTTGTCTTGGTCTCCTACAGGAATTCCAGTTTCTGTAGAGTTTTACATGTCATCTTTTCATCTTCTTCTACCCCCTCTTGTTTTCCCACTCTCACCAGCAAGTTACCCTTCCCTGCTGCTGTCCCCAGCTCACAGGCAGGAGCTGACGGGATGTGTGGACAACCTCACTGCACACAGCAAATGAGAGCAAGACAACAATTGGACTCCTCAGCCTGGTTCTCATCCCCACCTTAACCCCCACACAGCGCTCAGCACCCTGAAGTCCAAACACCTCCAGTATGACAGGCAGGGCAACCATTTCTCAGACTCTGCAGAAGGTGCGTGGGGAAAAGGCCTCCTGCTTCACTGCTGCAGTATAATCAAAGGGCAGCGACCTCACAGCTGCGAACTATAACCTTTTAGAAAGTGTTTAATGCTGTCTTTATGGCAGCCATTATTTTTACAGTGTTTTCACTTTGAGAAAGAAAACAGAGCAAATGTTTACAGCAGCTTAACTAAATAAGCTCAACAGGTGAGGTGTGGTGCTCACCTAGGATAGCCCAGACCACCTGGCAGCTCAGGCACTCAATGGCTTGAAATGAAGGAGGGGGGTGGAAATGGACCTTCACTCAGAAAGGAAAAAGTTTCTTCCCATGCTTCAGTTCTTGTTTGTTTCTTTAAGTAACAGACTGTTTCAGAAAAATAAACACACAGAAGGGCTCAGGGCAAAGATACATTTTGTATACAGCTTTAATGAAAACATGTTTTTCTTGTTAACACCTTGTTATATCCTAAAATCACAATACAGAAAAAACTGTGAATAAGGCTGCGTGCATAGACATCTCAGATTTTTAATGAAATTCACAAACCAACATAGCTTCCCCCACGCGCTCGCTGCTACTACAGCATCAGCAGCTCTCGGTGTGCGTGAACCTGGCTGAGCACTACCTGCACGCTCTTCCAGCACACAGCGCACTGCAGGGACTGCTCAAGCACAGGCTTGCAGCGCTAAACTCTTCTCACCAGGCTGAAAAGTGCACAGAAATGAGATATAACTGTCAAAGCCACAGGCCAAGAGCACTATTTTTCATTAGAGATCGCTTTTGCAGTCTAACGGACAGTCTGCTTTTGTATAAGCTGAAAGCATCAGTCCATAGACTGGCTAAAATATTAGAGGAATTACTCTGCACAGCCTCTCAGAGTTTGGGGTGGATTTTTGCTTCACCGCATTATGATTAATACATTGGCAAACAGACACTATCAGCAGCTTTTATCTGAGAAGCTTCATAAGGCCCTTCAGGACTCAACATAGCGTGTTCCATCCAGGAGATAATATTTCCGTTGCAAAAGACTTCAGCAGTTGCTTTCCAACAAAATTTTGTAATTTAATTCCCTGCTGAACCACATTGGTCAAAGCTGCTGGGTTGCAGAAGTTAGACAGGATTCAGAAGACAACTGCCACCATGCAGAGCTGGAGAGGAAGTGTCATTTGAAAAAAAAGAAAAAAAGAAAAAGGAAAAAAAAAGTGACATTTTTCTTTGATAATGACCCCAAAGTGACTCTGTTTCTTGGTAATGATCCAGAGCCCCACGTTTCTGTGATCTGCTGGGCCACCATGAAAGAGCGATGCGTTGCTGTAATGAGTGACGGCAGTCAGAGAAAGGATCTTGGGACAATGTTGATGCCGGAAGGCGGGCGCTGGCTGTTCGGCAGGTAATGAAATCCTACTTGTAACGAGGAGACAAGAAAAGATGGTACTGGAAATTGCCAGTGTTTGAACTCTGAAACTCAGTGGGAGGGAAAAGAGAAGCAGTTTTTGTGAAATACCTTGTTCTCGTGAGTTTCAGAGAAAAATCCGTGCTTTGGGGCACCTGAATGCTCACTCAGATCAACTCTTAAAGCAGAAGTTTGAATTCCTTCACATATTTAGCAGCGAGAGGGGGCCTTAGAGCAGGATTTAGACCCACTTTATACCACATTATTAATATCAAGAAACCATAAAAGACCTTTAGTGTTATTGCAAATAGGACTTTGAATCCCAACAGAGTACAAAAACTGAGGCTCAACTAGAATATCAAACCCAGACTTTGGCAAAGTTCAGATATGAATCTCCCTTTAAAACTGTTACTTAGTTTAGAAAATAGATCAGTCATCTGATATGTGAGCTGCAATTCCCATTAGCTTTGGGGAAATTCTCCTATTGATCTGGACTCCTAGCACAACTTAACTTCTGCATAATAATTATTGCCCTTGGAGCATCATTACTTTACTTTTTTTAAGGACAAAAGAAAACTACTGCAGATTTTATAGGAATAAAGTATTTTGTTTCTCAAAAGGATACAGGTCTATCAAACCTGAGAGAAAGTAGCCTCCGGCGCAGATGGATAGGCACGATATACCCACTCACTCCCACTACCTCCTCAGTGCAGATAGAGTAGCATTATTTTTAGCACAGCAGGTGTAGAAAAGGGTGGTTTTGAAAGAAAGAAAACAAGAAAACAAAAATAATGAATTATTTATGTGAGTTAAATCAAAATATGCTCCATATAAATGTTTAATCAGGTTTTCACCAACTTCTCTCCATATGCTCTGCTTTGCTCAACAGCAGATTTCTAACGGAATCACTAAATATATTTTAATAGTTCTGTATATGGTATTATGCAATTCAACTTCTGCTTATGGAGTTTTTTTCACTCAAAGAAACTACAGTAAGATAAACAATAAAAAGTCTCTCAGAGTTAATATTTAAAGACAAGAATTAGTAGGAACTATTGAAAGATTTTTCCTCTACAACCTACTTTTCACAGACAAGCTTTATGGAGGGTGACAGTCGTGCGATATATAGCAGTACAATCATTGTGCCAATGCACATTGGGTCAGATGAAGGTCTTTGTCGTATTTGAGAAATACAAGTTGCATTTGTCTGACAACTTGTTGGGACAGCCAAAAGAGAGGTCACTCTGGCTCTCACATTAGGTCTCCAGAAGGCACCAAAAGCCTCCAACTGTTCTTTTTTAATCTTTCAAACGCATTCAACAAAATCAAAGCCAGTTTGTGGTTTATTACACCTGGTTTGCTCAGTTAGCAGCTTTTACCCCACAGGGCCATCTTTTCAGGAGTGCCTGAGAACTAAAAGCCTGTATCCTGGGTGGGCTGTCAATCACCACCAGCAATAGCAGCTCCCAAATCAAAATACCTACAGAGTTCTTCCTTTTCCAGCACACCAAAAGGCTGACATGCAAGAGCTCGCTCCCTCTTCTCAGAACATAAGCAATTCAATACCCTCAGCTTTCCCTCAGCACTAGCCGCTCTGTTTCTTGTCTTCCTTTTTATACAGAGCAGCTGGTCCCTGCAGATTAACAGAGCCCGGCTGCATCTGGTCTCCAGCCACTTAACCCCTTCTGAGCTTGTCCTCACTCCTGCAAAAGCAAACAGGGTTGTCAACTTTCCAGGAGCCTCCTGAGGCTTCTTATAGGAGCATCCCTACCAGCAAAGACAGTATAAGCTTTAAACTGGGGGAGAAAATCTTGCCACGGTCTGAGAAGATTTTTATTTCATCTAGTAAGCCTAACTCTTACGGAGCTTAGAGACAGTGGTGTGAGAGAACTAAGTGGACTTGGAAACAATAATGTCACAGACAAATGTAGTAAGGATTTACAGACATTATTTTATGACTTGTTGAGTTTGACGTTAAATGATCTCTGCTTAATTATTTTGCAAAATACTCTACTGTTATGCTGTTGCTTTTTAAGCACGCTGTGTAGCGGTTAAAATGTATCTAGACGAACTGTGCACCTGTACAAAATTCTTCCAGGATTTCCAGAGGGGACCAGTGTTTATTCACAACCATTTGCCCTTAGAACTTGTGAAATCCTTAGAAACATGAGGTCAATAATACACAGGTATTTGTGACGGCTGCAACATTTACCCGATGGAGAAAATAAAAAAAAAAGTAACCAGTAGCAGTTTTGTTGAAAATATCTGTGTATGAATTTATCTATGTTTGCACTAAAGATATTGTTAAAAATTATATATTGGCTACTTTTTTCAACAATATGCATTTCTGAGTAAGAATTTGAAATTAGGAGTAAAGGTGTGTGAATAAAATGTATTTGCAAAGAGGACTTCTGTCTTTAGAAATAAAAGGGTTTTTTTTTGATATCTCAAAGTGCAGAGCAACCATTGATAGTTTGAGAAGATGAAAAAGGGATAATGGAGTTGAAAGAGTAAAGGCTCATGAATTTATGAATATTGTCTTCCAAGTGAGCCATCTAAAGGACATTCAAGACTCATATAACCACAACTAGAGCCATTCTCCAGGTCCCTGAATAGGCTCCCAGACAAGCTTGGATACCTCCACTCATCTTTCCAGACATTATGTAGTTCAGCTTTCAGTGTGATGGAAACACTTCTCGCTGTGTTTGTATCTCCTTTCTCCAGCCCTGGGAGGAACTGAGGCTGTCCAAAAGGAAGCAACTCCTCTCAGCTTAGCCCAGCCTCTAAGACTTTCTGAAAACTCAAAAGGTTTAGATCAGTAACTCACCACTCTGCCTCACCTCAAGTGCATCCAGTGGGCTTTCCTGTCTTTGGCCACATTTTAACATCTCTTTTTGTGGGACCCCAGTGAGTTGGCTTGTATCCTCTGGACCAGAAGGTTTCTTCTAACCTCATCCGAGCCAAGACTTTTTCCACATGATAATAATGAAATTCATTGCTTCATGATGTGCTTCTGACCCCAGGAAGCCCCAGAGCTACAAAGATAGAGACAGCTGTTAGTCTAGCAGAAACTGCCAGGTTTGCGAAGACCTTGTGATGGACCCAGAACACCGGCAGAAGTAAAGGGCCCTGTGGGAAGAGCAGACGTTACCTCAAGTCATATAGAAATGAGAGCAAAGGGGGAAGCAGGGAGGAAGAAGAACTAAAGTGAGAAGAAAACGGCTAAAAAGCCTAAGTCTGAGCCAAGAAAATCAGCTGGAGAGCTGCTCATTTGTGCAGGATGATAGCTGAGCTGCATTAGGGCTGGACTGAAGCAGATGTGAGCCAGGAGAGTATGGAAGGATCTGGTCAGGTTGGGAAGGAAAGGGATTGAATGCAAATATGTATAAAGTGGGAAGGTAGTAAAGAACATAAACTTTAGAAACTAAGACAAACATTCTTAGAAATTAAGTATTAATTGTCATTTTGAGTCCTCTCCTTCCTCTGGGTGCTTATAACTGCACCAAGAGATTAATGTAGATGTTGCCCCAAGTGCAGAGACTGTATTCTCGGTGTAAATCAGGCTGGGATTTTTTTTGTGGTGATGGAGGGAGAACTGAGCATGAAGCACCTCACAAATTCCTGTCTGAATGCTCTAATTTTATTTCTGAGCAGGAAAATAGAATAATCCAAGGTCAGTGCCATCTATATCCATTGATACCCTAGAAAACAATAGATGCAAAAGAAGAGCTAGTTAAAACCAGAGTGGTTTTCAGTGGCTGAGAGATCCCGTCACTCACTTCAAAACCTAAAGCAAAACTGTCCACCACTTCCTATACCCACTAATCAATCACCTCCTGGTCTCCATTCATTTTTCACCCCGTAATATTCAGATCAAAGCATTCTTGCCATACTGTCCCTTTTCAGAGCATAATGTAAGGGAAAAAAAAAAAAAGGTTAAGAGTTGAAGGTCGCTAGCCTCCGTCTCTCACCACCTTGTCTGCCACCATGCCTGGTAAGAGCACACGTTGCAGCTGGCGCGGGGCCGGGGCCCAGCCTCCCGTTCGCCCGGTGAACAGATGCGCCGGGCTCGCTGCCTCTGTCGGGCTGCACCTGTTGGCTTTGCCACCATCTGCTAGCCAAAATGGTCAAAAAAAGAAAAGCCACACCCAGAGCCGGCCGGCTGGCCAGGGAGAGCTTAATCTCTTCCCCACAGGCTTCAAAACGGCAGCCATGGCACAGGGCCGCACAAAGGGGCGGCCCCCCGCACAAAAGCGCCAACCGGCGCGGCTTGGCCTCGGGGGGCACCTAATCTCCGGTCATGGCGGGGGGCTGCTGCTTGTGCTGACAAGAAAGGGCTCTTTCTGGAGAGCTATTACCTGACAAGAAAGCATCGTATAAACTGCCCCCTTTTTAAATTTACTTTATTGTAAAAGGAGGTATTAGGTTAACATGGATACTAATATTAAGTAAATTAAGCCGCGGTGGTATTTTTGAAGAGTATTTAGCGATGCGGAAGCATTGTAAAGACGCCGGTGCTGGTCCTCATGACTGGGGATGACTTGTAAGTGCCATGGCTTGAATGCTTGCTGTTGAAATGGGAGACTTGGTTCAAGCACATGCCACCACCACTTCCTATAAAGAATTACCCAAGCTGCTGGTGTGAGCTCCAACACTCTCTGAAAAATACGCACTGCATGGAACCTGTCACCAAAACACTTAAAAATGCCTTATTATCAAATTTATAAGAAAGCAAGAAATACATGAAACACAGACAGGATTTATGCAAAAAAAAAAAAAAAGTTATTTCAGAAACCTCTCATTCCAATCTCTAAGTAATCCACAATGAAATATTGCAGAAACTGGGACTTATAATTGTGTGACCTATTCAGGCTCTGGTTTTGTGTTCATTTTGGACATATTTTCCACCATTCATTTCAACAGTGAGGCAATAAGACAGATACAAAGACAACCTGCTAACACTGAGCCTTGTCCTGAGCCCTTCTTTCAGAACACCCTCATTTCGCTGGGCTGCAGCAGCAGCAGCCTCAACACGTCTGCTCTTGGCTTCTTTATCAGACGTGTCTGAGCTTTTTCCCAGCATTTTTCCCCATTAATAGTAACAAGTCATCACCTTACTTTCCCTCAGATTACTCCCTTGTTCCACAGTAATCTGGGACTTAATTCTTCAATAGCGCAAACTTTCCCATCTTGCCCAGCTCGCTGGGTCATGCTGCACTGGACAGGATTGCTCACCCACTAGAAACTCAGTGGGGAAGGCTAGTTTTTACCCAATTTCTGTGCATACAGGTAGTATGAAAGCAAGATTCCCCGTGTCTCTGAGACCTTGAACATAGATAGTTATAGCAGCACCCTGTACTGCTTGTTTGCTTTTTTCATTCACCTCTGCATTTATGCCCAAGGGCTGTACAGGGAGCTCTGTGAGACAGATTCATCTTTGTTATGAGTAACTGTGCTACAATGGTAGTCCAATTATTATTTTTGTCTTCCTCATCAGGTATATTAATAGAAATATAGAAAAAATTAATAATTGTAGTATTGTAAGAGCTGCTCATCACCCTTAGGTTCTGAAGCTGGGGACAGTTATTTTAGTATGTAATATTTTTTCAAGGAAAATACTGGAAGTTCCATAAATTGAAATGTTTTAATTTAGAATTGATAAAGCAGTGGAGAATGGGGTAACGATCTCACATCCGGAGGGATTAGAACTTTTCTATCTCTAAATTTGCAGAAGCTATCTGAAGGCAAACATTGAATAGAAATGTATTAAATTACTGTGAGCAATCCAAATTTTTAAAGAAAGTTAAATATTAAAATATATAAATAAATTACAAGTTTTCCCTTTAAAATATGCACGAAGTAATTCAGAGCAAATGTTAGAACAAGTCCGTCTGCTAAATTAGTTACAAGGTACTAGTGGCTACTTTTCCATTTGCACTAATGATGAGAAATGTAAAAGGCCAGCTTCATCATTCAGAGTGTTCATTTCAAGAGGTTCCAAGAATACTTATGCTAGATGTGTCTGTCTAGCTAATCAGCCAGTCTCTTCTCTCCTTTTAAGACTGAAACACAATTACAGAACCTGTAGTTCCAATCTTTTTCATTTACCCCACCACGCAATAAAATATATTTCAATGTAAGGAGCACTGCAGGATGATAGAGTTGAATTAACACCCTTAAACTAAGCATATTGCATTCTCTTAAATCAGTGGTTTCACTTCTGCCCTCAAGCAATATGTGATTTGTAAATTTGAGACATGCTACCTTTAGGCAGTAGGCAATCTCTTTAAAAACACTAAAGTAGGCAACATATGGTGGCACTGTGCAATATGAAATTGTTCTAAAGATACAAGTTTCCAGTCTCAGTGGTACAAGTCCAATTTTAAATAAAACATGGTATCATATGGTTCCTGCTTAAACACTGCAGTAAAAAAAACCACAAACCTGGCTATATGGTCAACCTCTAAACAACAGAGGGAACAGTTTACACACGTACACTTGGAAATCCACTGTCTATAAACATGCAGTCACCCACTACCTTTCAATATATGTAAATACTGAAATATGACAGCTTACATAAATGCAGACCCTTGTAAGCTCATGGATTTCTGTCTTATTTTTATTTTTGATTTAATCACACAGGCACAACCATGGGTATTTTTTGTTGTCAACGCATATGTGTATCTCATAAACCACACATTCTATGTTCACATTTTTCTACCGCTGAGACCAGCTGGGTCACATTAGTCATGTCAAAGCATGTCAAGGACTATAACATGTAATTCAGTCCAATGTTACGGTGAAGGTGAATCTGTTCCATTACCCACGCAGAGAGGGGATAGTGGTATTTTAGCTTCAGGACATGACTTTTTTACTTAAGTCTGCTTTTATTGTCAAATGTGCATATAAATTCCCAAAGCATAACATAACTTTTCATCCATTGGTCACAAGGATAGGAGAGGGATCAGAGAAGGAAAATATGTTTTGTTATTAGTCATCAATGATCTGAGCTGGTAGGTTAACAATCGATTTGGAAAAGCATAGGACTGGATTTGGGAAAGAGAAATTATAACTGTGTTGCTATGCACACAGCCAGAACCCAACTTCCATTCCTACTTTTGGTGTTACAAAAACTGTAGCATTAGTTTGGTCTGTAATTTAACCTTGCATATGTTGTACTTCACTGCTCAAGTCTGGAAAATTGAGAACTCTTACCGATGAACAATTTTCATGTAAAATAAGGATAAAGATATGCATAGGAAGGCCTCATAAGCTTCTTTTTTACTCTGTAGCCATCGTACATTCTCTTACCCACGGGTGGACTTCAGTGGGAGGAATCTGAATCTGTCCACTGACAGCAATAATCAACCCTTAATTAAAAAGGTCTCTTGCCTTGATCATACTGTCTCTTAGGCTCAGATTCTTACAGTGGTTTTATATAGCAATCTATGGTAGTGGAGGCAGATGGAGTGTATGTTGGTAAGAAAGCAATGAAAGAGTCATTGGGAGTCTTGGTTTCTTCTATATAGAAATGTTACAAATTGTATGTTTTACTATTGATGGTACCAAATTCGTCAGTTGTCCTCAGCCATAGACAATGGAAAAGAAAGTAGTGCTATACTCCTTTGGGAAGCATGGAATTGGATTAATCAGACTGCTTAGTGGATGTACCAGCTCATTCCTGTGGCAACCATGTTCCTTACAGACAAACAACCTCTAGGCTAGTCCTTTTAAACTGGATATTTAAAGGTGTTTAGGCATCGAATAGTCATTGACCTCAATGAATTTAGACATATCCCTTTAAAGTTCTGACTCTTACTCATGTGACTATGAAAGGGTTAGAGTGTGGCTTGGTCTTGTCTGGTCCCCATCACCACTTGATCATCTTCTTCAAGGATTAGGCAATGGAAAAATCATAGATTAGAACAATGAAAATCTACAAATGAGCTAGAAATGTTTGGTTAATTATGGGAAGTTTTCTTCTACTGGTGAAAATCTTCTGAATCCTGCCTCAGTAGCTATTTTTCAGTAACCTCAAGAGAGTAGAACATCACTGCATGTTGACACCTTTTCTAGAGTGTTGTGTCACTTAAAATAATTAGCTAGGACAATTACATCAACTCTGTAGTTGGTATGTGACCTAGCAGTAAAACAAATATATTGATATTATTTAAACTTTTCTCAGGCACCATCTACACTCAAATCACCTTTAGACATACCTTGATGAGTACTACAATCCCTTCCTTTGCAGATTCTAAGTCAAGTATAAAAAGCAAAACTATCTTTTCTGTGACAGGCTTACATGTGGGTCTTTCCACTATGCATCTTCCTATTTTGAAAATTTTCACGAGATTGATTTGAATTGGTGTGTTCTATAATTACTTATCTTACTGCAAGCATCATCACCGAACGTCTCTCATCTGCTACTTCTACCTGCATCTCACCTGTGCAAATACATTGTGTAATTATTGTATCTGTGACTTCTAACTGGATTTTTGGGAAGAAGAATGGACTCCTCCTTTTGCACAACTAGGTATAGATGTACTGATGTGTAATGAGCTGGGAGATTTTACAAGATCTATTGATCTTATTCTAGCTTTCATTTCACCTGTTAGGGCACTCATTGTCTCAGGGTTGTTTGTGTGATGAACAGAAGAATGAGACTACATGTGCGAACTGGAGTCAAAGTAATGATGTCAGGTAAATATTTTGTCACTACTATTAATAATATCAGTTATGGAGTCCACTTCAGCAGAAATAAACACACATAAGTCCTTACAAAAAAAGACACATTGCAAAATTCAAGACCAAGAGCAAGTTAGACTTCATATTGTAGATGGGTCGATAGGAATTTCACCATGATTTTGTATCAACATTAAAATACTTCTGTTCACGCAATACATGAAAAAGTTTTATAGTTGACAAACAGAAAAATCCAAGCTAATTAAAGGAGCAGCACTATGAGTCTTACTAAAACTGGATAGCTTCTTACTCTGCTTTGACTTCTGATCTTTCTTTCCAAATAATGTCTTTTTATAGCCTCTGGTAATATAACAATGTTGTGATAAAAGAAAGTCAAGTTTCAGTTTTAACTTACAAGGCCCTTTTGCAAAATCTGAAGTTCAAAAGGAGTTTTTGCTAACTTACAAAGCTTGGACTATAACCAGGTTAATTTTTCAATTAATTAGTATTTCACCCCACACAGTCAATCCAGTATTTGGATACATATCAGTGGGAAAGTTCCCAAAAGTGGCATAGAGTTACCATGGCTACATCCACAAGTGTATCAAGTCTATCTGAAAATAACCAACAGGTTTAGCTGGTCACCTACATATAAAAGTGCTGTGACTTATGAGTACAATGCATAATAATGATGCGCAAAAACTGTATTTGCTTTGCATAAAATTAAGTGAAATAATGTGTGTGCGGTAGCAGAAATCCTGGCAATATTGTCAGGCAGAGGGCATTGTGACAGTCTTCCTCCTAGTCCTGTCCCCTTTTTCTCCCACCCTTAGAAACCAGGTAGAACTCGTTAGTTATTGGATTGTGCTACCAAGTTAAGGGAGATGTTAAATTAGATTCTCAAAATTTCAGAGAAAGTTGGCCTGTACTTACATTTTCACAGAAGGATCAGGTAATATTTGTAGCATTTCTTGGCAGCTGCTAAGACTTAGCTGAAACATGGCAATTTCGATTAAATTTTATCAGAGCTCTGGGATTCTTCAAATGGGAAAATCAAATAAAAGTAAAATGTTTTTAATATTGCAATAGATACATATAAAAATTGTATGTACTATTATGCAGAAGTGGCTTTGACAGAAATACTTTTCCGTGCAGAAAATGTTCCTACTCCTCTAGAGAGCTGCCCAAAAACTCCAAGGCAAGCATGTCTCTCTCTGTGTGGAAAATACATTGCAACGAATAGGTGGTAGATTTGGCAAGTGTCTCTTTTTTTGTCTCTGCCTAACACAAACAGGATCCCACATGTGAGCTGTATTTCAGACTTCTCATAAATACAAAGCAGAGGAAATGTTCTCATGAACCCCTGCAAAGAGAAGCCATCAAACTTCACCTCCTAGCTGTAAAACAGTATCATATGCTTCAGGTATTACAATGTATTCCTACTTGCAAGTGTTCTTGTGCTGTCTGGATTTCATAAACCAGATCACTGAACAATAGAAAATTGACATAGAGGGAGCCTGATAAACTGTCCAGTTCAACTAGTTTCCACTGCCGCATGTTTTCGGCTGCTTTGTCAGGCCTGTTGCTTCAAATGGGCCAAGTGCTGTGGCTTCCATAATATCCCTTACAATTTTATTCCATTGTTTAATACACCTCATTGTCTGGGAATTTCCTTTTCTTGTACAGCTTGAAGTTCATCTGCTTTAATTTTATCCAATTGTCTCTTGCAATATCCCCTCTGTACCAGGCATAAATATTTAATCTTTCACTTGAGGTTTGAATCGTTTCAACAATAGTCAAAAGGAATTGAGCATTTGCATGTATACCAGAAATATTTAGAATCATTATAGCTAAGGACAATGTGGATTTTGGAAAGGAGATAAAACTCGTTTGAAAATTTTAACCATAATTTTACTACCAGAAATCATAAAAGGACTTTACTGAGCGCAGACTGGGTCTCGTCTGATTGCTCTGATGTTCTTCAGCTCTCCCTGTTCACACCACCTTCTACAGACCACCTCTGAGGTGGAGTGCTTGGAGTATGCTGTGAATTTAGGGTCCACAAGGACTTCAAAGCCTCTTCCTGTGTGATAATTGCCACTTTCTTACAACAGAGCAACGCGAATTTCATAGCACTGGGAAGCATAGATTCTGCAAATTTTTGGTGATCACCAGTAATTCTTAATTGTTGTGGCTGAATTCAAGGGCAAGAAAGGAGGGAAATTTTTTAAAGACTGTTCTATCTTTCTTTAACGGTTTTCTCCACTTATACACATTAACATTTACTACTATTCAACTCTATTCTTAAAGGTCTATACTAATATCATAGCTCCAATCTAGTGTCATCTAAAGCCAGAAACATCATATGTGCTTGCTCACTACTCTGAGCACTAGAAACTTGTGGTGTCTTACCACACTTGAAATTCTTCCCCACTCTCCACAGTCCCTAATAATATCCTGGACATGTACCTTCATCTATATTCATGAGAGTGCAGATGCAGCCAAATTAGTGGCAGCAAAGCACATTTTACCCTGTAAAAAATACAATCTGTCTTCTTTTTGATTTTTTTCAAAAAAAAAAAAAGTTTTATTTAAAAAAAAAATCAGACAGTAAGATTTAAATTCAGCACCACCCGTTGCAAGAGTCTGTTTAAAAATGCACAGCTGGCTTGATGATGAGTGACAAATCAAAAGTCAGAGTGAAACTTCCCAATCATCTGAGCCCTTGCTACCCGATTAGCAGAAGAAAAACAGGGCAGATGGAGGGAGACGCAGCAGTTCGGAGGGAACAGATGGCCACTACGAACTTGATATATGAAATTAATAACACTTTCTCAAATACAATTAGTAGCAGGAATACATTACCTGAATTTTCATAACTGTGAGCAAGCTGACATTAAATGAGGTTTTTCAGATTAACAGTCAATATAGCATTGATATTTGGAGAGAAATAAAAAATTATATGGAAAGTAATAAGGACCTTTCTGCTTTTTGTGCTATAACTGATTATGAGTGCCCAGCTGTACAAAGCCTGCATGATTCTATAGTTTTAAACTCCCCAGATATGTGCTTTTATGATTAACTCATTTATTTCTTAGACCAAAGACAGGTGCCATGAGGTTTCACACAGATTCTGACTGCGTTGTGAGTGAGAATCTATATTAGAGTGAAGATTTCATCTGTCTTTACAGCCAAGGACTTATATAAATCCAGAAAATAATTTTTAGAAATTAAGACTGGGTTTGGAAATCTAAATCAAGATGTCTTAATATGTCCTGACTTCCCATGTTTCAACATCTTCTGAAAATCAGGTCCGTTTAATTTGTCTTTAATTGGGCATCCAAAATAATTAGCCTGCTCTGAGAATGCCGATTCCTGCTTTTATAGATATTCTGTACAGAGAGGACAGAACGAGAAGAAGGAAAAATATGTGATACATTTCAAAGCCCTGCTCATGGCTGAGGAAGAAACAACGTTACAAGACTGTACATAAACCAACTCAGTGGATTGCACCGACGTACTCTGGGTGGGTGGGTGGATGACAAGGATCATGCCTGGTTGCCTACAAGCCCTGGCATACCTAGAAGGACGATTTAGTAGGTGTTTCTTTAATCACAACTACTGTCGCTTTTTCATAAACCATTGGTGGCAGCATCAGCTGAGAGGTCATTTTCTCAGCTGAGAAGAAAGTGTTACGAAAAAGATTAAAAAAACCCAAGTAGTGACACTTTCCTAAAGCAACAAAAGTAAAAGTTATTGTCTTCAAGTAGAAATTGGCCTTTCCAGAGTGTGTGCATACCTGTGCATACACACCCACCCCAAATAAAGCCTTTTTCTTCATGAGAAATTTTTTACTGCAATGCAACAACTGTCACCAGAGAACCTTAAATTTGTGGTTGGATCCTGCTGTCATTCGTATTTAGTTATCAAGCTGAAGTTCAAATGTATAAAAAAATAGCCAAGATCAAATTCAAACAAAGAGAGACTGTCAAAACATTTTCCTGAGGTGATCTGAAATAAACAGTGTAATTTTTAGTCTAGAAGTATCAGTTTTCTCTGTGTAGAACTCTCTAGTAATCACAGAATCATAGAATGGTTTGGGTTGCAAGGGACCTTAGAGATCATCTAGTTCCAAGTCCCCTGCCATGGACAGAGACACCTCCCACTAGACCAGGTTGCTCAAAGCCCCGTCCAACCTGGCCTTGAATGCTTCTAGGGAGAGGACCTAAGGGGACTTTTTAAACCTTTGTTACCTGATACTTGGGATAATAAAGACATGTAGTTAATTTTCTTCATTTCACTGTCACACAATAGTCACTTTTTTCTCCCTTTTCCTCTGTTTTGTTATTTTCCTTATTGTCGTTTCCCCAGCCATAGCCGACAGATGCAAATGTAATTTGTTTATGAATCACAGCACATATTTATGTGAATATACCATATGAATATGCTTGCAGTATGATTTCAGCTGGGTGAATACTGCAAAAGATGATTTGCAAACACTGCTCTGAATAAAGGTCATGATACAAAGCTCAGTGCAATCCAAGCTCCTAGCCAAGACTTTCCATTCAAAGGAATTCTTGCTTGCTGGTTGTTGTTTGTGTTTAACCAGACAGAGCTTTGTTCGTGCAAATACTGGGAAGAAACTTCTACTTGGGGTAATGCACATTCCTGCTCAAATACATGATTTTTTTCTATGACTACATATGGTCATACGGAAACGTTATCAACGCAAGAATCTATGAGTAATCATCATTAATGACGGATAGAGTAATGAAGTATGAAGAGTTCAGGAGCCATAGACATATGTATTTTGTCTAATTCTTCCAACAGATATTCTTCCGTACCAAACAGAGTTGTCGGTCCAGGATTAGAAGGCACCAGAACTGCCTCTATAGCAAACAGGTAGAGCTTCGTGTTGTGCTCTCTGAAGTCAACTGCACATTTCCCACTGACTTCAACAAAGGCAGGATCAAGATTGTTCTCAGCATTGTAATTTACAAAAAATGTTGAAAATAGGAATGAACTTGGGCTTTAGGTTTCAGAGTTTTTAAGTATTTCCTGATTCCTTTAAGTTTCAGTTCTGCAAGGTGTCATTTCAATGGATGTTGAACTCACAGGACCCTATAGAATTGGGCCACTGCCAAAGGGCATAGCTGCTAATCAGTCTTGCATTCATGGACAATGTCTATTGTCTTTACTCAGATAAGCAGAATTTGGCCAGAAGTACCATTTCTCACACCAGACAGACAACAATATGATTAGCATCAAACTCTAATGAACACTAATGAGAAAAAGTGTTCCAACAACAAAATGAAAATGCCTTTTAGTGCAAATGTTAAAACATCTCTTTTTGGATTCCCACTGCCAACATTTAAGTTGCAGAATTTGTTAATGTTTATTCTTCAACTCTAGAAACTCTTTACAACTGCCTTCAATCTGGTCTTTTTCACTTCCTTGCATGGCAGAAAATGTCTGCAAATGACGATACAAACTGGCACTAAAGAAAATCTTTCTATGTATTTAAACTTTTGCTGTTCGCTTGACTCAGTGACCCAGTGGTATTGTCCAGAATTGCATTAACCAGTTCCAGGCAGTGGAGACAAAAATTCCTTTCATTCATCAACAGATAAGGAGTTTTGACAACTCTCCCTGGGGAGCAAGAGGGGGGAAAAAAGCAAGAGATTACAATGTAATAATGCAAAAAGCACGGTCAAGGAGCCAGTGAAAGACTGAAGGAAGCTGTAGGGCTGCCTGGGCAGACAGGGAGACTGCTATCAGAATTGAACAAGAGAAAATCCAGATCCCCTTTCCACTCCTCTACCTGTTTCTTCTCAATGTCACTATCAGTGCACACAGTGATATAAACCAGGTTCAACAAGGATTCCAGTAACTCCTCAGGACCACCAGGGCAAAACCAAAAACATTCAGAGCTTGACACTTAACCAAGGCAACATGCCAAGCTTATCACATGTGAAAAAGCCTTGTAGAGGAAAATAATCATCTCCATGTTCACAGGGCCTGGGTGTTAACTCTCCAAAGAGTCTCCTGTATTTTCCACTCTTTTGACTATTGCAGCTGAGGGGGCTATTTGCATGGAAATTCAGACATATGAACAGATTTCTGTTAACTACAGAGCATGGGAAGGAGCCAGAGATTTCTCTTTTGCATCATAGCACTGATTAGAGACAGGGCACTTCCTTGTTACTGTGGAGGCTTGCGTGGTGAGATGGCCTCAAGCTTGGCCGACTTCCTATGCAACCCAGAAATCAGGAGCTGAGCAGAGGACATCGCTTCTACTTTCTCATAGCCTTCTACATTTCAAAATATTATTTTTTGCAATGGAACATGGTGAGAAAAAAATAAACTTTTCAGAAACATTATAAAAATAGCTTGTATCAACAAGTTGTGGTGACTGCAGACCAGAAATGGGCCGCCCTGCCCAGTTAACTGCTAGTATTTACTTCATGTCTTTCTCCACCTCTTACGTCTGAAGCCTCCAGGTCCAATGCCAAGATATTCAGTAACAACACCACACTCAAAATGTTCTTTTTGGCTCCTACCCAGGCTTTCTGGGAGGAGGCGAAGGGCTAGTCTTCCACTAGCCATGAACAAGGAAGACACAAATTAAAGTTCCTGTTCTGCCAGATTCAGGGTATGAAAGATGACACTCTACTTTTGCATGTAGTACTTCTCCTTTGTTCCCCTCTCCCCAAATCACGCAGAGAGCGTACACAGAGTTCTGCCATAGCTCAGTGTTGCTCTGCTGTAGTTACTGCTAATCGTGAAGGAAAAAAGCTTGTTGATAAGCCTCCTGTAGGAGTAAATCAGGCCAAACTTTGAGTTTAGTTTGCACCCAATAATATTTGAAGGTAGCATGCAGTTCATTTGCGCCTGAAGATGCATGATCCTATGTGATGCTGAAAGCCTTAATCACGTGTTAGGTATTAATCAATGTTAATTACAGGTATCATACACACACACATACAGCCATTCAAGAAAATATCACTAATTTTAATTGGATGATTCCAAACATATTAAAATTGTGGCTTTTTTTTTTTTTTTTCCATTGAACACTTCTTTATTTCTTCTCATTAGATCCTCCTGCATTTACTTTCTTTCTGAGTGAGGACTTGACTCTTGGAAATACCACATACATGCTGAGTACTTGCTGAATACTCAGCTCTTCACAGTTCAGTGATGCTCTGTTCACCACAGTATTGGAAATTCTGATATTTAGGAAATAATGATAATTAGGAAGAAAACTCAGAAATACTGTTCAAAGCCACGAGTTTTTTGCATCCTTATATGCATTTTGGGTGGGCAAGTGGAAGAGGTGAAGGCAAACATGAGCACAATGCTCGCATATCCTCAGATAAAAACTTCACAAGACTCCTTCCTATGGGGATATGGGAGTTGCATATATTATTTCTACCTGATACTGGAGGGACATTGAAATATTCATTTAATCAACATCTAACATCAGCAGATTTCAGAGCATAAACTTTAATTTCTCACTGGAATCAAATAGAATGACACTGACAACTACAAATAAAAGGGGTACAGATTCACAAGCTGCCCCTGCTGAAAACATCAATTGCTTTCGAGTAATTCTTAATATTGTCAGTTAAAAATATATAAACAAAAAGAGGAAGCCTACAGACTTTTCAAAGAGGGTGTTTATGAGCAATAAGAATGTCAACAGGCATCTGAGAATGAGGGTCCAGTAGGATTAGTGCTGAAGAGACAGGGTTTGGTTACTGCACACAGGATCTCCGTTACATCAGTAACATGCATTTCTGAAATGTTATTGATCTTTTCCTTCAGGTAAAGAAGGCATTAGTTAAGAAATGCTTGCTTCCACCCTGTTATTTTCCTTACCAATCTATTAGAGAGACTTCAGATGCTTAGGGCACTGTGATGTCTTTGTGGAGGTCACTCTTGGCCAACATCACATAGCCTCTAGGCTAAAAAACAACAGCTTGAAGCTCAAAGAAATGCAGAGGAATAGCTGTTATTGTCTACATGTTTTATGCTATGAGCTTGCACTGTTGTATTATGTAGGTAAATAAATACCATCGTCCTCACAGGTAAGTCAACAAACTGAATGAAACCGATGGTTCTGCAGGTGAGAAGCAAAAGGCACTAATTCCTTGGGTTTTGTATAAAATTATGGCTTAATAGGAGAAAGTATTTTCTTTGTCTTTCAGGAAGACTAAATAATCAGATTGACAGCTTCAGACAGAACTTTCTAACTCTTTCCAGCCAGTAAAAATATCTCCTTCTGTCTGGTGTCCTTTTTGCCTGATTGTTTGTCCTGGAGTTTCTGTGGCTAGTGTGTTACCCACTTGTGGAGTGCTCCTTTGCCTGGAGCTAGTCTGAGGATCCCTCTTCTGACCTTACGCTTTCTCTCCTTCCCTCTCCGATGAACTTGCTTTCCCGTGTTCCAGTTTCCTGGCCCATCTGCTGCCCTCCCACACGTGGCAGAGGGCAACAGATGGGTGATAATCATGCGGAAAAAGGCAAATGGAGGCCATGCGGAGAGGAAATGCAGCTCTGTGGCATTGTGCCCTGGCAACACAAAGCCACTACTAGTCATCCACGGCACACACACCGTGAATCCGTCAGTGACAAGTAAGGCGTGCGGCTGGTTGGAGTAGGAGCAGTTTGGGACACTGCCAGTGCTGGGTGGCTGGTTTCCACTGGCGAACATTGTCATTTATGGTACAGCATTCCTCGGGAGTAAGTGAAGCACACCTTGTTCACCCCTTCAAGAAAGGTTCATCCTCCATTTTCATATGAGGGCAGAGATGATGCTTCACGGTGTCTCATTTACTGCTCCTCTAGCACACAGACCGGGAGCTAAATGGTGGGGTAAGGTCAGTGAGCTCTGATGTGTGCACACAGCAACAACCAACACGGCTGCACAGGTTTGAATCCTATAGATTTGTCCTGGAGCACAGAGCAGCTCATCTGCTTCTGACAACAGCTTGTGAGGACCTGTAAAGTCACCAGCAGGAGGTGACAGAAGAAATGGCCTTGGCTGTGTCATGGGCTAACAAGATGTAACTGAAGAAAAGCAACAACAGAAAAAGAGGTAAATATGGTATGAGGACATTATCGTGATTTCAGCAGGGGAAGTGTTAATGCGTTTGTACTGGAAAGCTCTCTCTGCTAAGTAGATTCATGGCTACCTCAAGAAGGTAGTAAGATGAATACAGAGAAGACTTTCTCACGTGGTCCATTGGTGACTTGCGACACAAAGGCCTTGATCTTGACAGTCTTAATGCTTCTTTTCAGTGGACCACAGCTCACATCTCTAGGAAATCTCTATGAAATGCATGCAAAATCAACTGCTCTTGATAGTGAAAAGTCACTTTTCCAAAAAATGAAGGCTTTCTAAATTATAGCTCCATCCATCAAACAGTACTAAATTTTTTTAAATGTTTGAGTTGCTTATGTAGCTGTACAACCTTACACTAGATCCAGGAATACTGATAGGTGACCTAATATTGTGTCTTAATATTACCAGTATAATTTTCCTATTATTTTTAAACCCTGAAATGGTATGTAGTGCATACCATTGTGCAGTTGTAAATGCTGTATTATTGTATGTTTGAAACACCAAATGACCAAAGAACCTTAGATCTGGTCTCTTCCAGCCCTGAAACAGTCAGAGGATAATATAAATACAATTAGATCAGATAGTTAATATCATGTGGAAAATCAAATAAAAACTCTGTCCTTGTTGACTGCCCTATGCACCAGAACTTGCTCATATTTCTACCTTAAATATACATATATGTTGTATTCAAAGGGTTATTTTTTCCATTCCTTCTTCCCTCATGCTTTTCATACTTACCTTTTACTTACTTATCTTTTGATATCAAGTTCTGAGCAATAAAGAATACATTTCCAGAGGATTTCAGGAATATGGCTTAAAAATTACACTCTCCAAAATCTTGGACCTACAGCACATAAGTAATATTATGGTTCTCAGATAGTTTCTGCCTGGACTGAGATGCTCTGAAATGAAGTTATGGAACAGAAATTATATGAAAGGAGCTAGTGGAAGGAAAATACACGTAGAGGTTAATGGCAATTGATTACACAATATGTTATGACATGAATATCAGCTAGTCCAAAAGACCATAAAACCATTTTATAATAACCAATACAAACAGGATTTTACCACTGGCTTATACAGAATCAAAACACAGATAAGCAGTACCAATCCAGAATGTTTTTGGTGATTTGACAAGGTAAAACTGATTTTATTTTTACTATCCAGTTTCTTTGCCAGTGATTTCTTGTCCAAAAAGTAAACCCTCTGCATTCTAGTTTATTTTCCAAGAATAACAGCTTCAGATGTTTAATTTGGCTGGAAGTAAATTAGAAATGTTAGCCACCTGTATGTATAAAAATATGACATTCTTGCAGATGGAAGTTCTGAGCTATGATATGAAGTTCTAAAAAAAAAAATTATTCTTGGGAGTGGAGAATGAAATAGGCAAAATACAGACACAAAAAATAATTCTTTGTGGACATTTTTGAGTGCAGGGTAGATGAAATGGAATAAAAATCTTCAAATAGTCTCATCTCTGGTTTCATAATAAATAGAGACAGTGTCATATCTTGAACGCTGTAGAAATGTACAGGACGCTATTGATTACCCTAAAAGCAACAGTCTTAGGCTAGCAGAGAGATGGATGAGATTCTTTATATACTCTTGAAGATGAGTCCCTTATAAAACTGGAAATTTGCACTGCAGTTCTTATACACAAAATGGTCTTTCAGCAAATGAGTTATGGCGTGTCAAAAAGAATCGTAGCGACTTTGCCACAGTGAAGTGTATTTGAGAAAAGTGCTGCCAGAGAGTAGAGGGGTTTTTTTTGCTATTGCTGATTAACAGTAACCCAGCTGGCCTCCGACTTTACAAATCTAATGGCAATCTTAGGGTTAATGAATGAAATCAGTCTTGCTCTCTCCTTGTCTTGCTCTCTCACACACACACAAATGCACAAGTTTGTGCAAAATCACCACTTATGGTGATGATAATGAGAACTATCCAAAAGGAGATCTACATATCAGCAGTACAGAGGTACTGAGGAAATGCACAGGTGATTTAGGAGACTCACTCCCTCAGAAAAAAACATAGCCTAAGCAGGCACTGTAAGGAACACCTTGAGATCTACACTGCCTTATTACAATTAAAAGTTCTGTATGATAATCAAAAAATGCAAATGAGTGGAAATGACACTGAGGAGAAAATTAATTCCAAAGAGAATAGCAATCAACAAATCAGAAATGTTCTCAAGCTCTGTCACCTGCACGTGAGAGGAGAGGACATTTTTTTGATGTGCGACCTTAACATCTCCACTCACAGAAAGATTTTGCTGGAAATCTTGCAATGTGAAAGCACTTTGGGAGATGTCTGGGCCTTTTTTTTCTCTGAGTCAGGTTGTAATGTTGTATTTTATGTGATGATTTTGCTTGTTTACCTTTTCCTAATGGGTCACGTCACAGGGACCAGCCACAACAGAAAGAAGGGAAGGATGAAGGAGCAATTGGAAAACCCACCAAGCTTGTCCTCACTCATCCAGCAGATTCATTGCTATCCTATGAAATGCATCCACAAGAGGATCTACAACACTGCCAGCCCCCAAAGGACAAGGGCATCCTAGGCACGGCTTTGCCCTTGAGTTCACACTGCCATGCAAACAGCCAGGTCGGGCAGGGCTCCTGCAACAGCTCTTTCCCACTGTGGTGGCTCCAGATTTAACACCTTGGGGTTCATGTATCCTGCCACAAAAGGGCCTCAGTCCCATAGAAAATCATTCCCAGGTCCTCAGACTCTTTAGTTGCAATCACCGCTGGAAGCCGAGGATTCCTTTAGTGGCTCTGCAATTTTGGGTGGGGATGTCATCCTGCTTGGCAAGGAATTCCTGAGGGAGTGTGGTCATTTCCAGCTCTGATTTCTCTGATCCTTTAATGCTGTCGAAATTCATTAAAACACCTGAAGAAAATTATGTACTTCTAGAGGCAATATAAAAAGAAATCTGCCTGCTGAAGCCACTGAGAAAATAGAGCAGATGTGTGTTTACAAAAGCAAAATAATCTTACAAAAGGCAAAACAAATTACAAATAAATACATGCTTAGAGTAAAAAAAAAAGGCACACCTCTTTTCTGAGACACCAGGCTAGAAAACAACCCTCACAGCATGATTCAGCCTGGTGGGCATTAATCAAGGTGCTTCCTATTCTTTTCTTCTCTTTTCTCCTCATGCTCCACCTCTTCATAATTTTCTCTTAGAGCAATTCTGTAATAAACATTTACTTTAACTTCCAGAAAAAAAAGTTTATACAGTGCAGGGAAATTTGATTTGCAAATTCAATCAGTTCTATATCCAGGAAAAGCAGATAATAATGATTGTACGGGCAACAGATACCATTGACTTACTGCAGTTAATCCATTCTAATAATGCTGATCTCTTCCCAGATCAAAGGAAAGGTTGGATAATTATTTTTTCCATTCATACAGTTACATTTTTTTTTGCAAGTTTCTTGAGGTTCAGTTTGCAAAGGCTTTAGAGTTCTCTGTGCCTTACTTGCCCACTGTGTCTGAGATTACATTAGGCAAACTACACACATGATGAGATTATGTTGGCTTTTATGTAATTTTCGTGCAGAAGTCCCAGGAACGCTCTACGCATTTGATATACCTAAACTCTGAAAGCCTCATCTTTGATGGCAGAACAGACTCAAGGTCTTTCAACATTGGTGTGGCTCAAAACTGAGACGGGTCAAGGCACTCCTGTCACAGGAAGAATGGTTCAAAGGGGTCAAACTGGGATGGAGACCAGCATCAGAGAGTTGGGCCACCTGGTCCTTCCTGCTGCTGAGATCACAGCAGGGGCAGCTGACAACTCCATGAGGAGCCAAAACCGAATACACCCCAACTTTTCCTTCCCTGGCAGGAACAGCAGCAAACCCAGCTGTGAACTTGGTTGTGGGACAGTTAAAGATATATTGCTTTCCCGAATGTGAATGTCCTGGGCGTTCTTCTGAACCCATAATATCATGAAAGTCCACTGGCAGGGACCTGATATAAAGGTCTAAGTTTTGAATTATGAATGAAAATTAATATATGAAAGCATATATAAAATATGTAATGTAAACCATACTTGGGAAACAAAATGTACAATTTTTATTATGATATAGTGATCTCCATTTTGTATGGACATATCAACTTCTACTCCTATTTGTGATGGTTTACGTGTTCTTGGAAACATCTTTTTTTAGTTCTATCTTAGGAAAAAAAGTGGCACTTAAAATAAAGGAAGGGGGCATAAATAGCCTAATTGGATTTACTGGAGTGGGATATTATTTTAGGAGGACCACTGCAGAGCAAAGTCTTGCCTTTCATATGAAGTGTAAACTCAAGTCTTCTGAATGTAACTTCAAAACCCAGGCTCTGAATTTAATTCAGTGATTTTGCTTCCGTGTTAAATCCAGAAAGACATTTCAGATCCATTTTAGAGTTGAATGAAATCTCCTAGTAGCATGGTTAATAAAACTTGGTGGTACCTTTCTGATTCTCTTAGCTGATGTGAAAAGCCTTATTTCTGTTGAATCTCAGCCCTTACTCAACCTTGAACCCAAACTCAAATTCTAAGCAAGTCAGAATTTCCTGCTTTCGTAACTGTTGCACAAAAGAGACTGCAAAGGGTCCAGGAAATCCTACTGTTGTACAGAGAGGAAGAACACAAAAAAAATCACAAAAATCTCTCCAGAAGAGTTTCTAAGGGTGTTGGTTTGGTCTGTGAGAAGCACTTATGTACATCCTCACACCTCATGGATGATTTATATGCAGAACTCCCACCTCTAGTAGAAGGAAAAATCCACATAACCTCCCTCAGACACACGCAAGTCAAAGGAGTATTCTCCACAGTTTCACTCCCAAGAGCAGAAGACAATATTCATCTGCATCCTCAGGGAAATGTTTGCAGTTGGTTATTTAAGTGCTTCTCTGCCTTTCAGGATGCAAAACTGGAACTGATGGACTTTTTTTCCTTTTTCCTTCCAGTCCGTTCCTCTTTTAAACTTACCAAATAAAAAATAATTATCCCAGGAGAATGCTATGTCTGTGCAATTTTTTCCACTGTATCGATAATTACTGTATTTCACATGCCCCTTTTAATTATATAATGCCTGTCTCAAAGAGAAAGTGCTTTAATATCTGGAGTGCTGCTCCTGTAAATTGGCATCTGAAAGATAGGCTCAAAAAGGGGCATAAATACTAACATTCCCATCCTTCTTAACTGACTGCAATGCCAATGAGCTGCACCGACTCTTTACACAGACCTCCCACATTCTTGATAGGATGTTTTCTAGCAGAGTGATCCACAAATATTATCATTCAATGACAATACAGTTTCATCAAGGTACGTCTCAATCCACAGGATACAAGCCCCACACAACAGACGGAAAATTTGGCGCAGTGATGCGCACACTGCGTGTGTTACTTACTGGTTATTGCAGTGGTCATACCGAGTCCCGTATGGCGTTACATTAACGAATGGCATGCAAGCACCTTCTGTTGAAACATCTGTGACAGGGAAATTTCAGGCAGTTTTCCAAATATTTTTTGTGCTCTGGACCAAATTTTCATTAGGGCTATAAAACCTGGCAGGCAGCATTGTTGTGTATGATTTTTTAATAAACTGGGACATGCCTTTGTTAAAGGAGTGAAGAAAAGGGCTCTTTAGAGAATTCTTCCTATTACAAAAAGTTCAGAAAACATATGACAGCTCACCAAACAGTGTCTCCTAACTTTTTTTTCTGTCTCCTCCAAGTGCAAGATTTCCCGCTTCTTTAGATGTGTACAGAGATTTACAGGTTTTGAAATGAAACCAAAAATGTAGATTTTTTAAATTTTTTTATCTCTCAGATTAAATGATTCCAACAGTGGCATTACTTGAGAATGTGTTCAAAGAGAGAGCACACAGCTAACATAGACTTTTAACATCTTTTTGATGCCTGCTGCCAGGAAACTCACAAAGGATTTTCACTTACTTAACAGACAAGGTCCCTCAGAAAAAAGAAGAAAGGAAAGCAAATGGGCATGTGCAGATCTGATCTCGTACACGATGAGAGCCTAGCACATAGCCTTACTCCTTTTTTTTTTTTTTTTAATCAAACACCCCATCGCCTGCTCTCTCCCTTCTTTTCTCACCTGCAAGACAAGAACCACCAAACACAGAATGAAGTGCCATTTTGCAGTTCTCTCTGCCACACTATGAAAACTAATTCAGAACAAACATGCTTGGCAGTAAATATGTACATTATCGTTATGTAAATAGGTATGTTATCATTATAGCAAAATGATGATGTTCTTTGCTAAGCCTATATTCCCTTTCCAAGAATATTATGCAGTTCGAAGTATAATTTCCATTATGCCACTGGGACTAGAAAAACCCTTCAGTTCAACAATAATTAGTGTACTGTATATAACAAAATGTTTACCATGGATAAAGATGATACGCTATCCTAAATCTTTTTAGGCAAACAAACAAATGCATTTTCACATGGTTGGGTTCAGCCTGAGCAACCAACACAGGCAGTTTCAGATTAATACTCATTCCCACATCCAAGCTGGGCACCATAATGTGGCATTTTATACCAACAACAACGTGAGTTGCAATTATAACATTTTAAAATGTGTGAGGTGAAAGACCTACTGTTAGCATGGGGGTGACTTCATTTTTGAACCTTAAAAGAACTAGAAATGACTGCATGTCACAGGCTGTTTGGCAATGTTACAGTGTTTACACGAAGTCCATTGCTCACGTGTAGGTATGTATATCAACACTGATAAACTAAAATCCTTAGGTTTTCGTGATTCAAAAAGTTCTTGTGGTCAAAGAGCAAGGCAAGGCCAACTCCTAAGTTGAGCAGCTCTAAGTGTACTAAGTGCATACCTACATACCTAATGCAATTACCTGCAGATTCTGGATAGGTATGTCCTATAAGACAGAGGTAAAAAATGTGCTGACTTCTTACAGGAAAAAAAGAAACGCTGGTATAAGTAAAACTGGATGAAAGTGTTAATTTTTTTCGGCTTCTTCTGAGGTAAGTAAATGTAAATACTTGTCTCTCATTTTCTCTGAAAAAGTGGATTATTTCTTTAGAAGTATGTAAATGGGTTCAAAATGTCTTCAGTTTCTTCTTTCGTTTTCCTCTGAATGCTGCTTTGAAATGAAAAAATCAATTTCCAGAAAGGAAGATATGCCAATTAGAATAAAAAAAAAAAAAAAGAAAAAAGAAGCAAAATGATTTTATAAACTACAAAATACACAGTGGCCACATTCTGACTGTTCTGCTGCCCACTTCTATCAGAGGTTCGTATACCATGCTGGAGTTGTGAAAATACTGCATGAAAATATGCATGAGTCTCAGCACTCCTCATTGTGCACTAGCTCCCTTTGGGTAACCTTTTCTGAGAAGCTCTCATTCAAAGAATAATAAAAAAAAAAAGAAGTGGAATAGCCTTTGAGCACTCTCACAGAGACTGTGCATGCTGATTCCTCCTTTCCCAGGCCAATAATTAGATATTCATTTTGCATTTGAAGGCAAATGTTGTTTGAACATAACAAACGACACACCGCGTTTCTCCAGCATTTCCATTCCCTTATTACTTCAAGACTCATGATGCGTTTGTGCTCACCACACAGGTGTGTAAAGTGTTTCTGCACAGCATGCAACCATACACGTGTCGCCGCATCACTGGGAACAACAGCCCCCAGATAGGTCCTGCTCGTGAAGCCAAACCAGTTGCAGAAAATCAGCAGGGAAGAAGTGCCGATCCCCTTTTGTCATTTATTTCAATTTCATTTCAAACTGATTAAATCATGGGATAGTTTAATTTCTTACTGATTTTTTTCCAAAATTTGGCCTCCGCAGCATAGTGTGTTACAAGATGATATCGTGGCTGGTATAGAAGAAATATTTCCCTTTCTTTTAAACCTGTTGCTTAACAGCATCACTGGATTCCCCTCGTTCTTCTGTTGGGAGAAACAGTGACTCCCTATTTACATTCTCTGAAACATCCCTGCCTTCATGTGCTTCTCTTGTATCTTCAGAATGTTTTTTTCTTTCAAGCCGAAAAGTCTGTTTAGCCTCTTTGCATATGAAAGCCATACACACCTATGGATATCTGCTACCCTTGCTAGGGTAGCTTTTCCAGTTCTACCATACCCTCTGCATATAGTATAAGACATAACATACGGCTGATCTGTAAGATAACACAATAGTATTTTCAGTCATTTTCTAGTACCATATAAGAGCAATGTAATGGAAAACTCAGATAGATTCACATACGTAGCCACAGATTGAACAATGGAAATAACTCACTGGGAGAGTCGCTGGTCAAATAGAAACAAGTAATCCAAAACAACAAAAATAATTTCCAGTCTGCTGGAAGCAAACAAAACCAAAAATAACTTATTTCCACAAAGGACACAAACTAGTTCCAAAAAAAAAGAAATCTCATTTATTTCCAGATGAGATGAAAAACTTTCTTCTATTCTAAGGACTTCAGGAATTTTTGTAGGAAACTTATGGAAAGGCTACCCCAAAGAGCTTAGTTTTTTAAAATTTTTGTCAAAATTTTTTTGAAATTTATGTTTATTTATGGCTGGAGTGAACAATTAAAAGAAAGAATAATACAAACAAATGGATATAAGCAGGAGCTAAATTAGACGAGCACTCTCTAGATTTTCTCTCTAATCTATTGTCCTGGGTTTAGCTAAAAACCCAGTCCTGTTTAGTGAATTTTACTTTTCAGTCTAGTGTCTTCTAAAAGGCTGCACGTTCTGAAGTCAGCAGCATGTTTTTGCAGACAGTGTGTGCTACTGGCAGTGATAACACCTGATGTTTACAGTTACTGCCTGGGACTGGTATGTAGAAAGGCTCTTGCTTATACTTATTCCTGTAGTGACCAAGGCCACTGCTGGCTCTTGTGTGCCACGCTGGGGGTGCTGGGTAGTGAGAGGGGGGCACAAGGAAGTAAAAGGTGGCACCTCCGGGGGGTAATAGACAGGACAGGTGACCAACGAGAGTATTCCATCCCATATACGTCATATTTAGTATAAATTGAGTGATCACGAGAGTTTCGCCCCTTTTCGGCCCTTTTGCCCCTTTTGCCCTTTTTCCGCCTTTTCGCCTTCTTTTCCTGCAACAGTCGGTGTCCAGAGAGGACTCCATCTGACCTCCTGATTTTGATCCGGATCCTGAGATCCCGAATCCAGCTCCCTGTATCCAGCTCCCCGCCGCCGCTGAGCCTGGGGTTTCCCCAGTGCCTCCTGCTCTGCAGCACCAGTGGTGATTTCTATCGGGGGAGGGAGTCGGGTTTGATATCGGGCTATTATCTATAGTTGTATATAGTTCTTTACTTTTATCTTTTTACCATTATTCCTATTACTTTCATTAAAGCTGTTCTAGTTCGTTTTTTTCCTTCTCTCACTCGTAAGTCTCTCTGCCTCATTCTCTTTTCTCTTCCTGTTCGGGGGGGGGGGGAAGAGGGGGTTAGAGAGCGTCTGTCCGTGTTGGTGGCCGGCCCAGCCCTAACCCGCGACATCTATACACCACTATCAATGTATTTCTTATTCTTATTGCTTTGATATAGCCAGCTAGGACAGGCACTTGGCAGATTTCCTATGCCCATAAGATTTAAAGGTAATACTTGGGCACCAGCAAAATCACCAAACACATCATCCACAAACATAATGGTATCTGGTGGTCAAGTCTTTCCAAAACAAAGAATGAAGAGAGGAGGTACCATGGTGGGCCCTCAGAAGATTAAATGGAGTGTAAGAAAGGGATCGGTTACAGACTGTCACTGTAAAATAGACAGTATCAGTCTTGGATTTGCAGCTTCTTCTCTCTGCAATGTTAAAAATGCAGCTGCCCCAAGAACATGTTGCAGAAGGTTCATGCAGGTACGTGCATCCTATAGCTGTCTAATGGTACAATGGTATAATGTACCCCAAGCCAAAGCTCAACCAAAGCTTTCAATAGTGGGAATGACTAATCCTTGAAAAATATGTCCATGGAACAAGAAGGCACTGCCATGATTTCAAAGCTTTAACATTTATAGAGTTAGTACTATTGTTTCTCCAGCTGGTGACATTTTCTCAAGCATCCATCTGGCAAAGGTCTCTCTTCACTCTTCAGTTCTCAGGGAGGTCCAGAATTCTCTTGAAGAAAAGATTTTAGGGACTGAGAAGACTTTGCAGCTGAAGAATCAGATACATTCCAGCCAGGGGAAGGAATACGGTGGATTTCTTTCTGCTCTACATGGACTTTGGCTAGCTGCCCTGGGTCTCACAGGAGATGCAAGAAAATCAACTTCCTGAAAATCCTGAAAGCTGGTGAGGCATCAAAGAGGAGAAGTGCCGTGTTGGGTCTATACTTAGTTGAAGGTCAGATGTCTGGGTTAAGAAACACCATTAACTGTTTAAAAGAACAACATAGAAAATGTTGGAGTGTAGGGAGTGAGATCTCTCGATATCTGTATTTTACATGCCATATTCTGAAAAGAAGGAAATACGCATTCCTCTCCCACTGAATACATGCAGCCCTGCAGATTGATTTTGGTCCATGCCATGAGGTTAATGCTCAGCTTGATCTGCACTGACATGAAAATACCATCTGTGTAACCCCAGCTTGCCTTTCTGAGAGAAGAGAAGATACAGGACCCAGCAGCTGGTCTCAGCTACTCTGGGAAAAGTGTTTGTCTCCAGACCAAGTTTGGATCCAGCCGTATCTGGCAAAAGTATCATAAGCATATCACATGTATACTCCAGAGAAATCTTAGGGAGCTTAATGGAAGTTCAGTTCATATGTTGAGACTGTTACATGGAAAGCATCAGGAAAAGCATAAACTGTTCCTGTTTCAAAATCATACAAGGAAATCAGTATATAACTTCACAGGACTGTCATAAGTTGCTCAAATATTGCTAAATTAATATAAATAATTCAAATTAAGAACTTTTCTTTCTCTTTGATTAATATTTGAGTAGTAGTTTTCATCCCTCAGCTATGAAACAGAAAGCTGACTTCCTTTTTGGTAAGCAAGACATAATTCTGAATCTTGCCATAAGCGTGCAAGGACAATAATCTGTTTTATGCACTAGTGAAAGAAAGGACTAGACTGAATCTCCCTAATTTTCTGACAGCAAGAAAGAAACCTTGAAACAATGCTTGTCCCAACAAAAGCAAAATTCCTATATCAGGTCCTTTCCTGATATGCCATAGATAAAGTGTGGTTCAATTTTTTTTCCTTAAATATAAGCATATACTCGGTTCATTTAAAAAAAAAAAAAAAAGAGCTCAGTAAATTGGTACAATCTTTTATACCATTTTTTAAAAAATAAATATCAAATTTATAATCAGCTTGGTGGATTGCTCTATTAGGACTGCATTCAGTGGAGGGGAATAAAGGTAATTGTAAAGCCACAGGGCTACATTCACCCCAGTTAAAATCAATGTGCTACCTCTCTGCTGTGCTCAAGTGAGATCCACAGTCCCTAAATCGCATGGCAGCTATTGGGAACGGAGCAATTGGAGCACAAAAGCATCCCTTCAGCCTCTCCGATCGAGCTCCCGCTCACAGCCCCGGGGCGAGGTGCTGTGGTTGAGGGGGGCTGGCTCTGCCTCCCCTCTGCCTGAACACGCTCTCAGCTGCCAGGAGATTGCGAGGTGACATGGTCAGCCCGATGAAGTACACAAAAGCTTTTGGCACAGCATATCTGCAATATCATGGACAGTCAAGGAGGCGCCTGTTATAAAAATACACAGTGAAACACAACTGGAGGACTGCTCTTTCTCAAAGGCTAACGTAATGCATTCCTTCTGTTTAGGCTCATTTTCCAGCCTTTCACATTCTTTGTGAACAAGAGTTATAAAACAAGCCTGATGCAGGCCAATTATTTTTACTTTGAAGGCCATTAATCAAGATTGACTAAGAAAATGAAGACAGCTAAGCAAAATTTCATATGTGACTAGAGTGAGATTAAAATAAAACCAGATGGGGATGGACAGAGACGTTAAGCTGCTTTCTCTCCCCCTTCCCTCCCTTTTTTTTTCTTTTTTTGACTCATGTAATAAATGTCTTTTACAAATTACAGCACTCTTATTTTCTTACAGTAAATCAAATTGGGTCATAATGTACAAGTGGTCTCATTGCTGAAATGTCAAAAATAGAACCCGCCTTGTTCTTCCAAAGTAATTCCTCAAATCTAAACCAGCAGTGTGGCCTGACAGTCTATAAAATATCTACCTGGGCGCAGATCTCTTTTAAGGTAACTGTCTGCTGATGATAGACGTATTTCACAAGCACCCAACAGGAACCATACATTAAGATCTATAGCATGCAATCATTTGCAGGAGTTTGAATGTGCAGGTCTTACATACATTGCATTTCTACAAATTTCAGGGAATTTATGGAACCAGGATTTTTTTCTAATGTTTAAACAAGTTTGAGTCAACACCAACCAGTAGATCTATAAAAAATTTGAAAAACTTGCATAATTTCCACAAAACCCCCTTTTCATTGGTTAGAGGAAAACCACCACACACATACTGTGGAGCTTATTTAGAGCTTTCAGGAAACACCAAGGAAAACAAGAATCAGAAGGAGAGATAAAGATACGGAATGACGGTCCCTTATCAGGAGGACTCTCTGATAAAGTGAGTATTACAAATTATCTCAGTTAAGAAGGTGAACAGTCATGTATATATTATTGCCATTTTAAAAAATAAACTGTTGGATAAAATGAGGGGAGCAGTGATCCAAATATGTTTAGACTCATAATTTAAAACAAGTCCTGCTTTGGAATCAAATTTTGAACATATATGTATGGGTGAGTAGACCTACTCAAATCAGTCCTGGTCTTACAAGAAGCGTATTTGATTAAATAAAAAAGAAATAAAAGAATCAACAAAAAAAAACATAAAAAAGAGAGTAATATTAACTGATTAACTGGAGGACCATAGACCTCCTAACTTTGCACAGAAGTTAGCCGGTACAGTGCAACACAGGGGCTACATTCCCAAATACTGCTGTACTTGAAAAGTTAATTGGATCTGAGATATGCCTTTACCCCTACAAGAACATCTTGTTTTAAGGAGGGAAGGATCAGGCACATATAGCTTGAAATTTTGTAAACTCTGTGAATGAAAATTTCAGTTCTCAGATCCTTTTGTGCATCACCTGCACTAATTAATTTAAGCCTGTATCTTACTTCTACCCATTGATTATAGCATTATAGAAATAGGCCTGGAAGGCATCTTAAGGGATCATTTAGGCCATCCCATCCACCAAGTCAGGATCAGTTTTTACTGAATTATTCTTGACAGATGTTTGTCCAACCTGTTTATCAACCCTTGTAGAGTGGAGTTTGTACAGGCTTCCAAGCCAATCAATTCTGTTACTATCACAGAAGACATTTCCTAGTGGCTACCCTCAATCTGTTTTCCTGAATGTTAAGCCTACTGCTTCTTTTGGACATTCACGACAGTTTATTGCTTTCCTCTTCCCAGTTACCTTTTAAACATTTGAAGATTTATCATATATCTCTTCAGTTTGCCTCTCTCTAAACTAAACTACCCCACTGCCTTCAATCTTTCCCTAGAGGTTTTGTTCTTCAGACCCTCAATCTCTTTTATTCTTCTCCTTGGACTCTTTCCAATTGATTTGCATCTTTCTTCTAATGCAGTGCTCCAAACTGGACCCAGTGCTCCAGCTGTGGTGAGAAAGCAGAAGGACTATTTCATGTTTCTTACATATGACAACATTGTATATACAGTCAAGTATCATGTTTGGGTTTTTTGGCAACAGATTGACCTTCCTGAATCATGTTTCGTTTGTGCTTGCTTAGGGCTCCAGCTTCTTCACTCAAGAACAACTTTTTTGCCATCCACACTGCCATATTTGCAGCCCACATCTCAGCCCCAAGCAAGCACACCACCACGTACTCTACACTGAGTTGCATCCTCTTCATTCTAGGTCATTTCCCTAATTTGTCAAGATAATATCCATCCTGCAAAGTCTTCACAGTCTCTCCTGGATTGGTATCATCTGCAGGTTTAATATTCTACCATCTAGGATCTTAATTAAACTTAATAACACTAGACTAAAGACAGACCTTGAAGAATCTATCCTGGTCAGATACTGAACTGGTGATAACTACTTTTCTGTACAGTCTCCCAAGAAGTTATATTCTGGCAACATATTCTCCACTTATTTTTATTGAATATCATGTGAGACAGCGTCAAAACCTTACTAAAGTCGAGATTTATGACATCTACTTCTTTGCTTTATTCAGAAGGACTATTAACCTTAATTTACTTCTGTAGTGGGTTATCTGGCATGTTTTGTTCACTTCCACTTATTGCTCTGCTATCTTGTAGGTTCTCACATCTCTGTTGGATGTTTGTATTTTTTCCGCAGAGGAAGCAAATCTCACTGAATTTAATTCCATGAGTCCACATTTCTTTATTCTTATGTGACAATGATTTATCATAAACGTTTTTTTTTTTCTTTTTCCCCTTCTAAAAAAATTAAAAAGTTGAAGCTTATGCTTTTAGGAATAGCAGGATATTTTGAAACAACAGGCTGTTCCATATAGTCTTGAAGACTCTAATCGTCTTGTGTAATTTCTCTCTGTATTAGAATCCAGATCTTTCCTCATTGGGTCCCTTGTCACAGTGTATTTGTCTATTACTTTCCTCGTGGTACTTGTTCTGTCCTAGACTATTTTCTCCTTCAATTCTCTCTTGCTGTCTCATTTTTGACTCTGATAACCGGAAGAGTATCTCAGCCACATTCAAGTGAATTTAAGTTTTTAAGCCCAGGTATTTGAGGTGCTTTGGTATAAAGGTTAATTCGACCAATTTGTGCTTTTCACATTCAAATATCTTTAGGAACAGTAGATCACACAGTTGTCTCTGAGGGGAAAACTGCTTAGGATTCTATGATAGGAGCATAAAGAAGCTGTGCACTCTGCCTTGTCTTTCTGCACATCAAAGAGATTTGAGTGCTGCTGATAGAACCTTTTAAGAGATGTTACTAGTGGCAAAATTCAGTAGCTGGCTTCCCAGATGCTTGTTTATCTCTCTCACACTTCCTTAACTTAGCTAAACATATACCTAGGTCAATCTTACATTGTCTATTGCCCTTTTACTTGCCTCATTTGCCAAATCTCACTTGGAGAGGAATAAAAGAGCAGATATTGTTATTAGAGTGTACAGATATGGATGAAACAAAAACCAGAGAGTTGTTCTGACCTCCACAAAGACACAGTGTTTTGGAAGGACAGTGGTTTTGGGACACTGGGTTTGAGATGGTCTTCACCCTGCAAATTCAAGCAAGTAAAATAAAATTTTAAAATAGGTATCCTGGAGTGCGTTAAGAAAAGCTGTCCAGTAGGTCTAGGGAGTTTTTCCTCCTCCTCTACTCTGCCCTGGTGAGACCTCCCCTGGAATATTGTACCCAGTTTTGGGGTCCCCAGTTCAAAAGATAGAGAGACCTACTGGAGAGAGTCCAACAGAGAGCTATGAGGATGATTATGAGGACATTGTAGAGAGGTTGGTGCTGTTCTCTTCTCACAGGTAATTAGGGACAGAACCAGGGGGAATGGTTTCAAGTTGCAACAGGGCAAGTTTAGACTGGACATTAGGAAGAAATTCTTCACGGAAAGAGTGGTCAGACACTGGAACAGACTGCCTAGGGAGGTGGCTGAGTCACCATCCCTGGATGTGTTTAAGTGCTGCTTAGATGTGGTGTTGGGTGATATGGTTTAGTGGTGAAGTTGTAGTGTAGGGTTAATGGTTGGACTTGATGATCCCAAGGGTCTTTTCCAGCCTGAACTGTTGTATGAGTCTATGATTGAGGGACTTGAGCATCTCTCCTGTGAAGAGAGACTGAGAGAACTGGGGCTGTTTAGCCTTAAAAGGAGATGGCTGAGAGGTAATGTATACAAATATCTGAAGAGTTGGTGTCAAGAGGAAGGTGCCAGTCTCTTCTCAGTGGTGTCCAGTAATAGGACAAGAAATAATGGGTGTAAGCTAGAACATAGGAAGTTCCACCTGAACATGAGAAGCTTCTTTACTGTGAGGGTGACAGAGCACTGGCACAGGCTGCCCAGAGAGGTTGTGGAATCTCCTTCTCTGGAGACTTTCAAAACCCAGCTGGGATATGTTCCTGTGTGGCCTGCCCTAAGGGATCCTGCTTTAGCAGGAGCATTGGACTAGATAAGCTCTAGAGGTCCCTGCCAAGCCCTAACATTCTATGATTCGATGATTTTACGAAACCATGGCTTAAACTTTCCTATCTGCTTGAAATTGCTTTCGACTAATACTGCAACTCCAAGCCAGTGATCCTGAATCCCATTATAGATTTTATACAGAACTGTCTGAGAAACGGAAACTTTCCAGCAGCAATAAAGGTGCAAGAGATCAAGCCAGGTGCAAAGGAAGCACACAGCCTGCCAAGGCTCTGCTTAGCTCACCTCTCAGCAGAAGCCGTGAGCTGGTTCTCCAACTCCATCTCCCAGATCTCTCCTCTCCTCTCCTGTCCTTTCGGCTCTCTGTGACAGTGTCAGAGACTACCTTTTCTCAGAAGTGCCTTGATAAATAAAGCTGCGAATACAGCCTCCCAATGAAGGAAGGTGTTTATCTATTTTTGTAAATAACAGCTGTGTGGAGTTGGTGAATGTTCATTTCCCAGCATTTCAACATACTCTTATGGAAAGCTGTAAGTATTCTTTAAAAATAAACCTTTTATTAACCTGATCTGCTTGTTATTCTTATCTGTGGCAGACTCTATTTGAATTCAATGAAAATCTAGTACATAATTTCTGTCCCCAGTTCTGTGGAACTGGCCCACTAACAGAGCAGAGCAAACATTGCCTGAGCATGGTTACAGTACCTTACAGTTTTGGGGGTATTAAAGTGAGACAAACTTCATTCTCCAGGTACAGATCCAGCCCAGATGCTTCAGGATCTGACTATCACACACCCTCTCAAAAGAGAAGGATTAATACATTTTCTTGCATTCTTCAAGAAAGTCCAGCATCTCTCCCCCATTGCTGTGCCTGACCCTTAGGTTATCAGAGCACTGCAGAGAAGGTGCACAGCCAAGCCTTGCTAAAAACGTTGGTGGTCTGAGGCTTTCCAGGTGCCCTCCAGAACTCAAGCTGCTCTCTAGACAGCAACACCTGCCTCTGAACTCTCTGTTTCGCTGCTCAGGTGTTTCCTTTGTCACACATACCAGTAATGATCTGCAGATGGGCTGAGTTGCTGGCTAGCTCCTTGCTCCAAGATATGCCTCAGAGAGGAAAGACTTAATCCAGATGGGATTTAACCTTCAGTGTTGCACAGGCTGTCCTTTTGAAATCATCATCCACTAGCAAAATGCTTTTCCATTGTGTGGTGAGAGGTATTGCCACTTCAACACAGTGGTAAGCAGATAAAAAAAAGTTTTAAAAAAATATCCATTCATTAGTATTCACTGATGATTCATGTCAGACGAGCCTCCTGATCCTGCTCTTTCGCATGGTTGTGGCTTAAGAGAGTCTGCTGCCTACTCACCAGACACGCTTGATAGCCCAAGTAGTGCAGCTTACTGAGGTGTTTTGACCAATGTTAATGAAGTGGAATTTATGGCAAAGGTTGAAAGACAGAATAACTAAGCAGGTAATTTACTCTAAGAAGTACAGGGTTTGTGGTCTGTTTCCATTCCCAAAGGTAAGGGAAAGGAGGAAAACATAATGAATAGTGCATTAGTCCCAAAACTTGAACTTGGTTCAAAGTGCTGCTTTGAACTTCTTGTTCAACCTCTAGGAAGCCACTTACCTATGTCTCCATTTCTCAGTGACAAGCTGCAGATTAAAATTGGGCATGATGGCAATGAAGAGTGTAGAAAATCATGTCAGGGAAAAACACTTCAGGAAGAAGCTGTGAAGCTATTTTCTAGTAGTTTGGAAGTGGGTAGAATATAAATCTGTATTTCATTTGAAGTGCTTACCTCCGATTGTTGTGGGAGCTTTCCAAAAGCCTTTCATTGAGTCCAGGTTACAGCTTGTTTAGGACATTCAGAAAGCCAGAGAAATTTTCAAAACACAATATAGGTTGCTGCTGGCTCCTATATAGAGGCTAAAATGTCAAGACAGATTTTCAGTAACATCCAGGTAGGCCTACTTGTACAGAAATCTATCTCCAAACACGTCCAGCTCTGCTTTTCACTCACCGTTCACCATCCTTACAGCAGATTACCCTATATCCTCTCTGGGAAAGTCCTAGGCTTAGTCATGAAATGGTCTCTGCTACCTATAGCTTCATTTCTTCCAAAGGCCACATCATAGCTATGCCTTAACCCATGCATCCAGGGGCTCTTGCCAGCAGAGAAGGTAAGTTCAGTCACTGCTGTTTCCTAGGGGGAACATCTAGTAGCCAAGCAGTCCCACCATCAGCTACTAGTCAACAATATGGTCAGCAGTACTTTCAGCATACTAGATACAATTACACCACAGTGTTCTGGTATAACCACTTTACACACTTGTTGTTGCTGTTGTTTAGGTATAGTAAAATTGCATTTTATCTGCTATTGTTTAAAGTTACCTCAAATCTTCAACTACCCGATCAGGCAATAGCTGTATTCCTGAGATACGTTTTGGTGGTCACCCGTAGAGAAAAAACATCCCTATTTGCTCCAGAATAGTAACACTGATTGAGGAATTTTCTGGAGAATTTCTAGTTCTTAAGTCTCACCTTGACTCTCTGTTTTCTGTCAAACAGGTGTTTTATGACCTTACTTAGCTCTTTATTTCTTCTTGAAGATATTCCACCAGCAGTTACTGACACCCTTGTTTATGGTTATGGTTATTATATTTACCAGATGTCAATGAAAAGATGCACTTGTCTCCTTAGTGTATAGATTTGTAGTGAAGATCTTATTGCAAAGAAAAATAAAGTTTTTTGTCTCCAATCAGTGCCTATTTGAAATAAACTCTGAGGGAATTACTTCTGTCCTGGATGGATGAATTTACATAAAGAAAGAGAAAAGAAGGTTTAGCTCTTGCAGGGAGGTAAGAGTTCACTTCAGGATAGGAGATAAAACAAATTATGGAATTTTAGAAAAAATTTCTTTCTTCCTCTTGGGCTACCCTTGTTTTGCCTATGGCATCATTCCTAGAATATCTAGGCTGGATGGAGACCTGAAGTCTTCAGGTCATCAATCTTCTGTCATCACAGTCACACAAACTAATATATGTATGTACAATCCTAGTTAGGCAGGATATGGTCAGGTCTGTATGTGGCTACTTTAAATGCTTTTGCCATATGACTTTTCACACCAAGGAAAATCAATTAGGAATGTCTCTCTTATTGTACAAGACAATGGTCCATCCCATGTTAAATTCACTATTTCTACTAATTGGGTGTAATTGTGAATGTTCCAGAGTATGCAGCTCTCTTCCAGAGTCTTTGTGCTCACACGGTTCAGCTGTTGTTCAAATATCTCTGACTTATGGCACAAACAGCATAAACAACACTCCAAAAACTTAACTGTCTCCCTCTCCTTTCACAAATCTTACCGTTTCACTGAATGCTCTCTCTCTCTAGACATGTTCAAGCTCTTCTTTCACAGTTTTTCCCCCTACAGATAACTAAACTACAAAAATTATTTATTTGAAAGCCAAATGCCTGCAGAGGTAACAATTTTCAAAGTTTGACACAGCACATGGCTGGTACGAGTGCAGTTTGCCCACCAGTGTAGTTGAGGCACTTTAATTCCTCTAACTAAAAGCATAAAAAAGAGTGATGGCTGTGGGTTAACATTTGATGGCCTGAAGTTCCTCACCCTGAACTGTACAGTCAAATGTTGCTCTAAGCTCCATTGACTGAGAGCAACCCTCAGCACAGATCTGGAGAAGGTGTTAACTCATGCCTCTGGTCTAGAGCACAGTATTTAAGGCATTTCACCAACAACCCATCCAGACCGTAAGAATATAAAATAATAATATCAGTCTGAGGAAACAACACTTCATGGTCATCACCACCCTAAGAGAACTTTTGCTCTCTGTTTCTAAGTAAGAAATTAACCTCTGAGATTAAAGTGAGAAAGTGAACAGTATATGGATATATTAAAAGAATAGGGAAAAGAGCTGGACAAGCATCTGGAAAAAATCAAGTTCACCCCTGCTTAGATTCTTCCAAAACAAGATTCTTAAAGGTTTTATTGGGCACCTGAGAAATGTCTCACACTCAGGTTTTTCACCTGGTGGAAAATGTTGGAGGTGCCAGTTGCAGAACAGCCATCAAATCTATCACACCTACTTATTTTCTTGTTCTGCAGGCAAGTGGTGGCCTCTTCTATTTGCTAGAAATTTCATCCTGTTCTCTGTTTCATGGCCCTTCATTTTCAATAGGACCTATTTTGTCTCTGCAGCATGAATAGTAGCTAAATCCCCTATGTGAGGCCAGTTATGGATCATCTGTATACCTGAGCTTCAGCAGGACTTCAGATACTGAGGATCTCAGTAATATACATTGACTGGTTATGAATTTCTGGGCAGAGATACAGTTGCCAGAATTTCAAAATACTGTGGCTGAGAAATTTCTGTGATGCTAGTTGCTAGTGAAGGCACTCTCATTTTTGTCAGATCTGTAGAGCTTAAGTGTGCCAGCCTTAGCTTAGAAAATTGCCCTCCCACCTCCCACAGCAAGTTCCATCTCAGGTGGGAAAATCAGTGCAAAAATGCTCATCAGCCTTATCAGTTCACCGTCAGCTTCAACTCACTTCCCTTTAGCGCACTATGTCTTGATCAAAGACATACTCAGAAATACCAGCTCTTGTCTCACAGAGTTACTCTGCTCATTTTATGCTAGTTTCTGTTGGGCATCGAGGTGTTTTTGTTTTATAATTCAGCTGAGACACTTGAAGGCGGACATAAAGAACAGTTTTCAGACAAGCATTCTGGCTTGGCAGCCTCTATTCCCACTGAAGCAAAAGTGAGTTTTACAGATTTCGCTGAAGATACAGCTACACCAAGAACAAATACGTCCAAGCACCTCACTCCAGCTGTCTTGTCTTGTAGGTGAATGTTCTTCCCTTTAAAGAATATGCTTAAGGGGACTAAACATATATACAGAGAGATTATCTCCTGTGACATCTGTGACATTTAAGATGTATGAATAGTGGGTACTTAAATTGAAATTCAAGAAAGCATTGACTGAGTCAAAGCAATTAATTCGAAGTCTGCCGGACCAGTTAGCCTATGACCCCTTAAACACTCAAAGAGAGGTAGACACAACATTTAAGTTAAATACTTACAATGGCAGTCTTACTACTTCCATTGATTCTAGAGGGAACCAGGATCTGTTAGTCTAGGAAAGAAATCTAAATCAATCATTGTCCTCTAGAACAGAGACAGTGATGTATACAATCCCAAAAGATCCCTTCATCAGTTTGAAAACTACGTGGATCAAGTTCTCACCTCTTTTACACCCTTGACAGACACACCAGGTCCTTTGAGATTTTGCAACTATAATAGAAAAGAATTTAAAACATTAAGTCATAAAGATCACATCTACATCTCTTCCCTTCTGCCTTCTACCTCTTCCACTTTGTGTTCTGCTGTGAGATGCTTTAAATATAAACACATGAAAATTTCATGGGGATTATTCTGTTAATCTAATTAATTACAGAATTGCAAATTAAAAGAATAAAGAGTGTACAAGTTTGTATTATGCCAGGAAATCAGTTTCCTTTTCCTATAGATTTCCATATAAGTTTTTTGTTTGTTAGCTATTCTTAGCTTGGATTTTTCTTTCTTATCCAGTAGAACATGTCCTAAATACAAATTGGTACAACAAACCCTACCAGATCCACAGGCAATCATTTAAGGGAAAATGTTTGCCTTATACATATTCAATGACAACCCAAAGTGTTCCTGTATAACAGCTACATAATATATATTTCAATAAATTATTTAAGTGTGTATTTGTGTAGAGGATCTACACAGCACTAAGAGTGCTTTTCTGATGCATGGATGGACGTCCTAGCCTGGAGAAGTGAGCAATGTTGATTTTGTAAAGTAATAATCTAGTAAACTGGAGCTGCAAGCTTCATCACTCCACATCCTCTCCCAGGGACAGGTGGCTTCAAACCTACTGGAGACTTGAGGATGCCCTGCATGATGCCAGGACACTCCCTGTTGAACAACGTCTGTATTTCCTCTTCCCCTTCTCTTTGCGCCAGGGTATCTGGCTGAATGTCCTTGCCCAACTACCTATATTACCGCGTCTTCTCTCTGTGCTTGGTGCTATGCAAGTGTCCCCTTCTGCTCCTCTACCCCCAGCTCTCCCCATTGTTTCCACTGTTGTGGTGTTTTTTTTTTTCCTGAGAATTAAGTCATTCTGGGTGTTAATGCATACCATAAGGAAGATGGTACAGATATGGTATAGATCGCAGAAGAGCTATCCAAGATGAGTGCAGGGTGTTGTAGCTGACAACACCTAAAAATCATTAATAAGTCATGTCTTGTTCAACTACATCCCTCTTATGACCCATTCCAGTCTCATGTTCCCATGTTCCTCCGACATCAGATGAACAAGACAAGTTTTATGAGTTAACTTCGCTTTTTCAACTTCTTTTTAACATCCAAATCCATGACACAGATTTCACTTCTTTCTGCCAGTCCCTTCTCCATTATTCAACAATAGAGAGATAAGACTTGTTAACTTAAATGGGTGCAGAGTAGAATATTTAGACTGATGTATAGAGATGTTGCTCATAAAAGCATGCACAAGGCCTTGACAAAATCATGCAACCTGTTTTCTCCAGGCAGTTTAAATATTTTCCAATTTAGCCAATGACTAGACTTATCCACTATTTTATTCATGAAAACAGTGTCAAAATGAGAAATAAGGGCATTCTGCTTCCTCCCCTAATTTGAAATATCATCTTGAATTGGAAATGAAACAGTTTTTCAAAAAAACCTTACATGCCTCAAAAACATGATTTTTTTATGCTGAGACATTTTATTCCCTCCCCCCCTTTCCAAACTGTGATTTTTTAGACAAGTGAGGTTTTTTTCCAAATGCCCTCAACTCCCATGAAATAGTTCCAAGGCATCCTCTCCAGTTATGTCAATCAGTTTCAGGCAGTCTGCAAAGAGACATGACATTTCATAACAATGACATACCAGCCTGGGAAATGATAGGTGGGAAATAAGCAGTTTTCTCAAAATAATCTCATTCATCTACACAAATTCATATCATATATAAAATGTTACCTTTCTTCAACTTAACCTGGTTAAATGCAAAAAAATATTAAAAAGTAAATTAAAAATTCAAGGGCTTGCTACCTGGGAAAAGATTCAGGTTTCACAAGTAATGAGTGGGAAGAAAAAAAAAAAAAAGTCTGATTTCTCTGCTGCTCATGGGTATTTTGATTGAATTTAACACATCTCAAGCTGCCAAAAGCCAATGCTACTCATATGAAGCAGCACTGCTTCTCCAATTAAAAAGTGGAAGCGCAGCTGCTTCCAGGCAAGTGGAAAGGAAAGTTGGCTTGAGTGGCAGCAAAAGAAGAAGGGAAAAAAATAAATAGATGTGCTAATTTCTTTATATGAAGTTTTTTATTTGGTTGTTTTTTCAAGCTGTCAGCTGCAGTGGTCATGAGAAGCTATCAGGGCACAGATGGAATGACTGTTATCATGCATTACCAGAGAAAACATAGAAATGTGAACCCCTTCCCTGCCTCCTCATTTTCTTTCAAACTTTTTTACCAGCCTGTAGGCTCATCCTTGTTTCCTCTCTCTTTCACTTTCCTGCTGGGAAAATTGTATATATTGGACCCTTGGAGTTCACTTCTCAAGAGTGAAAAGATTAACAGAAATTTCTGTTTGAGATACTTCAGGAATAAGATGTGTATATATGATGTGCATTCTTCCGTGGTGTTTGATCAAATATGAATATTTTAAAAGGATGAAATCCAATCCAGTTGTAGTACTGGTGTTTTCTCATCCTTCCTATTGAACTGATGTGCAGTCTAGGTCTACCACTAGCTGATCTGTCAATATTGTGCTGCAATTTGCACACAACACGAGTTGTGAAAAGCAATAAAAATGTCTTCATTGCATGATAGTACACAGACATGCCTAACATTCAAAATGAACCACATGTAAATTTTATTGTTCTGACATTAATTACCATACCAATAAAAGAATATAGAAAGTAACCAGCTATCACAGCTCTTTTCCATTCTTCTTCAGCCTGCTGGCTTTATGTGACATAAATAAATAAATAATGTAGCGTAAAAAAGAAATCTGCAAACAATTAAAGATGGATACAGACACAAGACTGAGATATTGGAATCATAGAATAGTTTAGGTTGATGACTTTAAAAGTCATCTAATCCAACGCCCTGAAGTGAGCAGAGCCATCCTCCACTAGATCAGGTTACTCACAGCCCCGTCCAACCTGATCTTGAATTTTTCCAAGGATGGAGCTTCTACCACCTCTCTGGGTAACTTGTTCCAGTGTTTTACCACCCTCATTGTAAAAAATTTCTTTCTTATACCTAGTCTGAATCTATCTTCTTTTAGATTAAAGCCATTGCCCATTGTCCTGTTGCAACAGGCTCTGCTAAAAGCCTGGTCTTAAGTACTGACAGGCTGCAATAAGGTCTTGATTCAGTCTCCTTTTCTCAGGGCTGGACAACCCCAGCTCTCTCAGCTTTTCATCATAGGAGAGGTGTTCCAGCCTTTCGATATCTTTTGTGGCCTCTGCTGGACCCACTCCAACAAATCCACGTCTTTCCTGTGCTGAGGATGCCAGAACTGGACACAATACTCCAAGTGGGGACTTCTCAGAATCTAGGGTGGATTAGAAACTGGAACTCACAAATTGCTCTGAACTTTCCCAAATATCTATAAATCGTTACTGGGTCAAATCCTAGACTGAAGCACAGCTTTTGAAAGTGTTTATAATCCAGATATAAATTTGATTACGCAGCTTAAATCTGAGATGTCCTCAGGTTACTGTGAGTTACCAAATCACTACATATTAACTAAGCCAAGTTATATGTGTGGTTTCATTCTTCATCAAAAAATAAAATCTGTTGAAACTTAGAAAAAATTGCCAACTTTGTGGGTTTGGCTAGTATTTTGAAGCAATTAGGTTTTTCAGTTCACCTCCCTTGATATATGGTAATGTTATTTTATTAGTAATGGGAGTTACTGATATATGTAATATATGTAGATTGGACAGAAAAAATAAAAAGAAATTTTCAAAACCATTGTTCGCAGATACGAAAGCTTTGGTCTTAAGTCATTCTGCAGAAACACTGCCTTGAAAAAAATACTTTATCTGAAGCAACTGTTTACAAGTAAATTTTTTGGAAGTACCTTGGTGGAGCGATGCTCAAATTTCTGAAGAGCATGTTCTATGCTGCGATTCAGTTTATGGAAAGTAATTTCATTTATTTTTTTTAACAACTAGAAATCTCTCTTTTGGAGAAATATAATGGGCTGTCAACACAGCTTGCTAGAATTGCTGTCCTCACAGAGCTATCTAAATGCAAACCTGTCTTAAGACCCAGTCTTAGGAAATAAAAAGATCTGCTGGTGAAGCTCCTTCCTTAGAGACCCTTCCTGTGCAGATGCAATGCTTATTGACAGGTATGCCTCATCTGTCCCTTGGAAGAAACAAACTGCCCTGGCAGAAGTATTTGATGTTTCAACTAAGAGTATGTTAGAGAATCTGTCTGTGTAAAAGTGTTATAAAAAACCAAATTGTACTATCAGCTCACACAACTATATTAAGGTTTTAAGAGCAGATCCAGCCTGTGCAGAGCAGGGGATCTTCTACGGAGGGACATGGGAAGCTGTCTGAGATAACTTCAGGTGAAACAGAGCAGATTTCAAGAGCTGTGAGCTGGTCCAAGGCTGAGCTGTGTGTTTTTTCTCTCTAAAGTGAGCAGTACTAAGGCTTCGTGCGAGTTCATTAGTGCTGGGAATATGAACTGTCCTTGCTCGCAGTCTGAAAGCAGGCTCAGACCCTCACTGTCCACCATTACAGTCAAGGTGTTACCAGATTTAAATAGGCACCCTCAAAGGAAAAGAAGATCAGTACATCACAACATTATCTCCGGTTTATTTAGCATGGAATGACCAAATGGCAGGCCATTTTTCATGTTTGAAGCTAGAACTGTAAGCAATTATATCTGTACCATTGTAACTGATACAGCCAAGCCTGTATACTTACCAGGATCCCTTTCATCCTGTTTGGTTTATATAGCATTATCACCCCTAGGAGCTCACATTGCTTTCACAGTTTTCTAATGTTTTGTAGACATATTTGGTCTCCAGGGATGAAACGAGGTACAGAAAAATAATATTTGGTCACATCTAGATGTGGATATCTGCCTTTATCTGCTGCTTTAGCACTACAGTGAATTACAGGCTCTTTTTAAAACTTAAGAAAATATCTGTATCAAAGCAACACAACAGTAAAATGGCAAAAATACTGCATAATTCCAAAGTCCTGCTAAGGCAGACCTGAGAATACACTAAAACAGAGCTAAAGAGAACAAAACTAAAGATCTTCCCTGTGGTATCTAACTGCAGATTTATTGTTGTCCCGTGGTAGGGGGAGTCTGCAGAAAGCTAGTGTTCAACTTCCATTCAGGTCAGCTCTATAGCCAAACCAGAACATTTCCCTTCATTTCACTGGGCACCTGAAATGTTTTTAGCTTTCCCACAAAGCCTCTTTAGGGGCAGCTGTGGAAGCAGTGCCTCCTTCCCAAAGCTCTGCCCCACCTGCAGTGCAAAATGTGGTCCTTCCCTCCAGCGGCTCTGTCCCCTTTTCCCCCCACTCAAGGACCACCCTTCTTGGAAGGCTAAATGCCTTCTCTGCATGAGTGTTTCAAGTGAGTTTAGCAAACCAGGCTTGTGAAACACAGCTCTGAGCTGCACGCAGCCCCAGGGAAGGGCACTCAGAGGGGACGAGTCACTTGGACCCCGGTGAGGAACTCCTCTGGTTTCCCACATTGTTTTTAACAGCATTTCAGGCATAACTGACACTGTCTAGCACCCAAACCATACTTCCTGGAATAACTTTTCCAGTAATGAGACAGAAAATGTTCAGGGAGGGAAAAGACAGCAGAGAAGGTAAAGTGTCTTCTGTGGGTAGTGACATGTCACCATCAAGTGACAGCCCTGTTTCAGCTTTTATTCAGCATCCCAGATGTTTTTGCCTGAGAACTTTCACTTGAGGACTGTTCTGTGAGACCGAGAAGTCATTTATTCATGGGAGAAATGACAGCCAACAGGCCGTGCTCCTCGATACTCTAAGAATGCACCACCCACTATTTCTACAAGGGCATCATGAGCCTGGATCTGTCCCCAGCAACACTATTTATGAAGACTGCATCTGCCAGAATGGCCACGGACTGTGGATGCCCGTGGTTTTTTACACAGATGAATGTGCAAGGAGTTCTTCTACTCAGGTGCCTATTACTCATCTGTCCTAGGTTCTGCTTTGAGACAAAACTGCTTATTGCTCTCTGTTCAAGTTAGCCTGTCCTAAACCAAGTTTAGTGGGCCACCTAATAACTTTCTTTATCCTTTGCTTACACTCTCAGTAGGAGCTGTGATCTCAGGATATGAATCCAGGAGGCTGTCATGGGAAGCCAGTGCAAACAGAAGCCATCCTAAGACTGCTCTGATTTGTGGTGTGGAGCACCCATGGCTGTGGGATCTCTAAGGAGAAAGATGGTTGATATTTTGCTCTCTGCCACACACTGTTCAGTCGCAGCTAAGGAGCAGAACAGAGATTTGTACTTGTTCAAGACCAGCAAACAAGTATTTGCACCCTCATATCACAGTTGATTTCCACACTTTCAGAAACTGCAGAGTAAACTGGAAGGAAACACAGAGTTTATCCACTGTTCTGAATGTACAGACTTCTCTATATACGGCAGTCCCAGTTGGCAGTTCTCTAAGACACGGATAAACACAATGCTTTTTGCTGTTCATCAGTTAAGATATTGAGTTTGGACCTTTTAGGAGCTGGGTGGCTACAAGCTATTCAGAAGGAGAAGACCATGCTATCATGGTCAACTGATTTTCAGGTGTTCATCACTGATGTCTATATGGTTTTGGGACTAAAAAATAATACTGACACCTCCCATATTTTACCTTAGTATTTTTTCTACTTCCCTTAGCCATACAATGGAAATCAGCTTTTAATTGTCTGATTACTTTAAAGGCAGCTTTGTGGGGGTGGAGGGTGGTGGTAGTCTCCACTAGCTGTTTTAAATAATTCAGCTCGGAATGCAGTGTCCCTCTCTGCCACAGCATTAGCTCTCATGCCAGCAGGTATCAATGCTGAGCAAGTCTATAGTAGGAAATATGGAGTGTATCTGAACAATGGGAGAGCTGGAGGATCCAAACATATGTAGACTAGGAATAGCAAAAGAAAAAAACCTAGACTGATCAGCACAGAGATCTTTGGATGGTTTTGTAAGGGGTGTGTTGAGTTGCATCTCGAGTAAAGCACTTAGAAAAAAGAATCTTCTATGGAATGGCTTGAAAATCTTTCCAGTCTTGAAAAGAGCATTATTATTATTATTATTATTATTATTGTTATTGTTATTATTATTATTATTATTATTATTATTATTAGGAAGGAAGGAAGGAAGGAAGGAAGGAAGGAAGGAAGGAAGGAAGGAAGGCAGGAAGGAAGGCAGACAGTATATACTTTTTTCAATTTAAAGGTAGCTACTGTGTTGTGTAGAAACGGTGAAGCAAGACATGTAACAAAAATTGTTCTCAGCAGTGTTTCTCGTAAGTGACGTGTCTTCCATGTACTATATGTAGGAGACTGATTGGCCAGGGCCACCTTTTTTCCTCAGGAATTAATGACCATACAACTTGTAAGAGAAACCAGCACCTCTGCAATACAGCTTAGGCCTCTGACTTCTTTAGGCAGGATAAACTAATCTTTCTACACACATTTGTAAATGAAAATTCATCTCTCAGTCACATCATTTTTAATGTAATGGTACACAAAGTCACACTAACCTAGACTGCTCCATAAGGCACCGGATGGGAGGTGGGAAACAGAATTTTTTTCAAGAATGAACAAAAGAATTGGGATTTTACTGCCAAAAAGCCTGTATTCTTATTCTCCTCATTGTTCTGTAATGATTTAATACCATCAAGAGGTAAACATTGAAAGTTTAGACTTCTTTTCCATAGCTAAATCCTCAGATATAATAATAATATGATATCTAAGTCAAAGTAAGTGGCAGAGAGGGACACTGCATTCCGAGCTGAAGTATTTAAAACAGCTAATGGGGATATGAGTATTGATACTCATATCAAATAGAATAGAACAAAATGGAATTTTAGGATACTAAGGAAGCCGCAACACACGGCTGTCCCCTTAAAAAACCCCCAGTCTTTTAGAGAACATTGAGACATTATGCAGAAAAATCTCTTTCTTTATTATGAAGACTAGCCCAGTGCATAGACAACAAAGCAGCACATGGATCTTTTATTCTTATGGGTTTTATATTAACCGTTTTTTAGTTTCATTCAAGTTAATGATGAATTTTAGGACAGAGTTCCATCTCACCACCTAAAATAAGCTAGTGGTAGGCCAGTGTTGAATGGTAATCTCCTACCTTCCTGCTTGTTACCTCCTGTGCTTTTCCTTGCACCATCTCTGAAGGTCAGCACCGTACTGGGCCAGTTCAGTTCACTGGCAAGACAGCTAAGATGATCAAGAAAAGTGAAAATTTTCCTGTTGGCTTCAGCTCAGTGAAAGGCCTGATGAGCATCAGATCTGGCCCAAAGGAAGAAGAGGTCCTGCCTGGCTGAGAGAGGAGTAGGCAAAAAGAAGAAGGACTGCTCCTTTGGCAGGAGCACTCCTCACTCTCAGAGAAAGGAATTTTAAAAAGGGAAAAGTAAACAAACGAGCAGCAAGGGTTTAAAGATGGTGGTGGCAACATGCTGAAAGGGGAAGGCAGACCTGCCTGGGTTAAGATGGGCTGTGGTTATTCACCCCAACTTGTTTAAGACCACTTGGATACAGGATACAGCAGCGTCACAGTGATCTGGGAGGTTGAGAGGAAGGTGAGAGAGGGAAACACGAGGGGGTACTCTGGCAACACTGATTCTGGACAATTTCTCAAATCCTTTGATAGTGCAAATAGCTTCTCTAGGGAAATACGGAGCTTTTGATATTTGATGAAAGTTCTTATGAATATTTTGATATGTCACCCTACCAGCGACTCCTATGTGCAGGAAATGTCTTGTGGGAAGCAGAATAAAGCAACTTTCAGAGCAATCGTCATCATATTTCAAGCAGTACTAGCTAACAGAACTCTCAAGTTACTAAAAACTTTCCTCTGGCTAATATAGAGCCTATTAGTGAAGTATTATATTATTTGTCAAGAATGCTTTATAACACTGTCCATGCCTACTCACATGAACCAGAAAACTACAGTCAGCAGTTTGCTAGCATGATTCATATTTAAATGGTGTTCTGTTGCTCACAACCTGGGACAATAGATTAATAAAAATCCCACGAAGGAAGACACAACCAACCAGAAACTGAGCATGGCTTAGGTGAGGTAACAAGATGGCTCGTACTGTTGTTTCTGGTGACAGCATTATGTAGCAACACTTGCAACAGTCGCCTTGTATACTTTTATTAAACTCGATTTTCCTTTCTCTGTAGTGCTGTTTGAGACAATGCAGCCACATATTTATTCCTGTTTTCGTTGTTTTGCATACTGCCTCTCAGCTTGTGCTTAGATTTAACAGGTAGCATGTATCAATTCTTTCACAGTGGCTCATCTCCTGCTACTGCAATTGTAAAAACAAAATATGCAACACAGGTTTTCAGAACATTCTTAAGATATATAGCAGAATATAAGCAAGACTGGGTAAATTATTTGAGCACTGTCGCTTAACATGTTGGCACACGGATTTTGGTTCTCTTGTTAGCTAGTAGAAAGGATTCAGACTGGTCTGGAAAGAACAAAACATGTAAGAGAATCTGAGAAACGCAGGTTCAGCCCATGCTCTCCTTAAAGGACTATCCACAGCCAAGAAATGGTGTGTTGTCACCCCAGGATTTTTTTAGGGGCCATCAGTACAGATAACACTTTTTCTGGGAAAGGAGAGAATGAAAATGCCTCTTCATCACACTGATTACAGGACTCTGCTGCAAGAGGGACAATAGCGATACAGTTTAAAAATGTAATGGATCTTAAGTAATTATTAAGGAATTATCATAAGGTAGTGTAATTAATACCTATTATTTGCAATAGGTATTAAGTACCTGGATCCCTTTGGGAAGATGAAATCATCGATCAGAAATAAGATTCAGATTTTATCCTCTAAGTATCTCAATTCAGTAAATCCTTTCAAATTCAGGTGTCACATCTGACCATAGTCTTATTCTGGGGGTACATAATGTGTTTTTTTTATATTCTGCTGTCACGCAAAAGGAAACTCCCTTGACCATCATCAGTGCTTCAACATGGTCTCGGCTCACCCATCTGGGGGCTAATGGAGACACCCTGGGGTGTGCCTGGGGGCCAGGTGCCTCTTTTTGGCTGGAGGAGGGAAGACGACACAGAGCAAGCCTTGCAAGATGCGGGATGGGGGCTTGCTTTTTAGACACGGGGAGGTCCAGTTTAGACACAAACAAACAAAGTCCTTCACAGCTAAATACAGCTCACGTCGGCAAAACCACTCCTAAAGGCAGCTAAGCCAGTTGGTTCTCCAGCACCAACCCGACCTGAAGGAAACTCCAAGAAAAATTATAATGTGTGTTTTTTCTTCAAATAAAACCTTTTTTTTCAGTAAGCCACAATCAAAAATTCCCAATAATTTGCTTTTGACTACAACACCATAAAACATCAACAAACCTCATAAAGCTTTAATATCTTCCATGATACCCAGCTTGTCATTGCAAGAGTTATGTGAAAGGGTTACCAGAAATTAAACCGTTACAGTGATGAGTGCTATTGAACTCTGTAACCGTTTCTGCTTTTTAATTCTGCTACAGCCTGTGGCTTCATTCAAAGTTTCATGGCTGGCTCCCTTGTACAGTCCAAGTGCTGCTTCATGGGAACACAGAGGACCTTCCCATGGGTCATGTGTGTCCCAGGGGCCTCCAAGGAACACCAAAGGGTGACTACAACACAGTAAGGTGTTGCAGCTCGAAAAGAAATATACAGTTGTTTCAGTTCTGTTCCATTTCCCAATGAAAGTTTCTTTCCTTCCGTATGTCTGTCACACAGACGAGAAGAAAAACATTTCTGAGAGCACTAAAGCCAGGACCACAACTTTTTCAAAACCAGTAATCTCACTAGTAATGTTTTCTATCAAAATTTTTATAATACAATTGCATTGGTACTGCAAATGGCCAGCTTTTCCTTTTCCACATAGTTATGAATCAAGAACATTTGTTTCAAGTAGCATGGAAACAGGCATCATCAGTAAATCAATGTGGACATATTAAGTGATGGATTTTACTTATTCAAGTAGATTATCTCTTTTCCTAGGCCCAGCTATGGGCAGAACTGAAACATTCAAAAATTTCATTTGTATAAAAAGACCAAATTCCTTTAAAGTTGGGAATTATTATTTTTTCATGTCTCCCCAGGTGCCTGGGTTGAGTAGAGGTTTAGATTTTGCCTCAGAACTGTTGTAAAAAGTTAATTTAAGTGAACTGCTACATTCATGAACAAAGAGACTTTTTACACTCGGTGATGTGGGTCACTAATTGGACATCTCATTCATCACAGACCCTTACCAGAGAAAACAAAGAACAAGAACTAAAACAGGACTCTAGTTTTGTTAAAAAAAAAAAAAAAAGGTTTTAAGGAATCTGCATTTAATCAAAACATGCAAAACAATCTCCAGATACTGTCTGGCAACAAATTTAGGATTTGCAGAGCTGAAGTGTTCATTTGCTTGGCTATAAATATTATGTTGATGAAAGACAGTCCTAACTCTGTCTTCCACCACTTCACTTCTGATAGGGAAGTTAAGATTTTATGTGTTTGCTTAGAAACCCATTAGATCTAACCTTTCCAGAAGAATTACAAAGGGGAATGATAAATGGCCATGTATCAGTTCAGAGGAGGGAGAGGTTTCATCTGGGGTACTGCAGGGGTAAGCACTCAGTCTAGGCTTATTTGATGTTATCATTCATGATGTAGCACATAAATGAAAATCAAAGATTATGCTAAGGTGGGAGAAACTGCTAATGCTAGTGAGGAAAAAAAAACAAACCCACTTAAATTGTCATCAATTGGTTAGGAAAAGGAGCAAGAAAATAAGCTTAAAGCTGAAGAATGCAAGATATTATACCTGTGAGAAAACACTCCAAAGAGACATTTAGTGGGAAGAAAACAGCAACAGTGGAAGAGAGCTGAGATTGAGCAGAATGTTAGATGTACAACTGCAACAGGAAAAGACAACAAAAACCAAATGAGGTGGTATGCATTCACAGGCGTTAGCTCACAACTGCGGAATTAGTAAACCTTTTCCATATGAATTGGCAGTAAAAAGACATTTAGAGAAAGGAGATGATCTGTGAAGTGTGTGAGCAGAATTCTGCATGAGTCTAACCAAGTCTGAGGTTGATGACTCCTGCTGACTATTAGGTTCTGCATCATCTTGGCAGAGAGATTTCTAGCTGCCTACTCAAGCCTTGCCTTAGATCCCTCCGCAAGCACAAGTGTGAAGGCTGCAGAGAAGGAACTGAGAATTTGGAATTAGATTTTTGCACAATTCCCTCTCCACTTCACTACAAAGTTTAACCCTCAGTAAACACAGGAGAGAAAAATACTGAGCTGTATACAGATCATAAATAAAGTCACAAATAAAGTCTTTGTTCTGTCAACACAAGCACATCTATATTGAGCTAAAAAAATATCCTTCAAGGTGTCAATCATCAAAACAGTATTTTGAAGTGGAATTTAAATAATATTTTTAATATGACTCTTGGAAAAATATGGAATACATATACTACTTTATTTTATACAGCATCTTATGTAAAGCATAACATCTTCTGAAAGAAACATCACGCAACAGAGGAAAGTAAATGATAAAAAATTCCAGGAAAAGGAGAGAAATAATGCAAACCCATCTTTCAGTTGTTGACACCAAACCTATAATCACGGTTGTTGCAAATATTTAGGTAAAATCAGTGCATTTAAAGAGCAAAATATTTAGAATATATCAAACATTTTTCCCTCCTTAGGATTAGTGGCTCTGTTGAAAAAATCGCATGAAGGAAAAATTATTTTTCTCTATTTAGAGATAAACTTTCACACTTTGTCTAAAACTTTCCACACATAAACTCCTAGTCATGTTTTACACTGTGTTACATATTTAATAACTACTTGCAATCAACCTGGGAGAAAAACACCAATTATCAGGAACTGGGCTCAACTCTGAAAGATTATCAGAGAACACCGTAAAAATACTACTCCTTGTAAGAGACCGCTAGGAACGGTATGTTATACCCTGTAAAGCAGCCAGGGCAATTTTATTACGGTCAGATGTCATTTGAAGACAGAATCATGAAGAAACATATTGAAAAGGCTTTTATAGAATAGTCCTGTTGTGAGAACAACTTAGGGACTTAAGCACGTGCATACCTGTGTTTCTTGTTTTTGTTTCCATGACTTCATGCACAGTCACCCAGTTTACCAGTCAAAAAAAAATTTCTTTCTTGTCACTGTTGTCCTAAGTCTTTACTATACTCTGGTTTTCAAAGCTTATGTTCCATACAATGTGATAACGAATTAGGCCTTCATTAGTCTCACTGAATAATAAAACAAACAAATGAACAATCAAAAATGTGATCAAAGAATAAAGACTTAAAATATGTATTTTTTTATTACATACAAAATTAATTAATTTTAAAATTATTTAATTTCTAGGGCGTTAAGACAGGGATATATTTGAATTACTGTCCCTCGGCAGTCAGACACTGAAACCGGCAATCTGATGTACTTTCTGAGGAGAGCAAAACCAGGGAGACAAGTCTTACTGCAACAAGACCAGAGAGTGGAAAGAAGTGCTGAACAATGCACCAGCGTATCCCTGTTCCCGAGCTCCTTATTTGAATCCATGGCCGTTGACTCTGCAGTCAGAGGCAGCCCACCAGGAGGTAAGAAACCCCACTGCTGAAGTCTTAGGTGAACCTTCCCTTATTTTTAGATACATTGATAAACACATTTTTAAAAACTGGTTTAAAATTACTCATGTGAAGGAAAATGTGATGACAAAAATCACCTTGAGTTCTATCAGGTGTCTTCTTACCTAAAACCTGCACTTAGCCAGTGTCCAATGGTGTAATAATTGCACCATTTTTTTTGTATTCACTTCTGTTTCACATTGTTATTTAAAGATATTAAGTCATGTCTTTAAAACTGCCTTGGATATGCTAAGAAGTTCTGGATTCCTAAGAACCATTGCAGTACAGAGCTATTCCAAATACCAGGCTAATTTTGTTCTGATTCTGTGAATCTTTTCAAATTCACCAGTTTGCTTTTTGAGGAACAGTGAACAATACTGGAATGACATATCCAGCTTTAGCCACAGTATGACCACCTATATGGTAACATCTCTGCAGCTCATATATCCCAAAGCTTTATATCATGCTAGTAGTTCACGTAGAGCTGGCTTTTTATACTAATATCTCCTCCATCTTTCCTAGTCCAGGCAGTCACAGGTTTTCAGGAGGAAATTCTATTCTAAAATTGAATTCTTTGTTCCTAGAAGCATTACCTGAAATTCAGCTGTGTTACAATGGGCTCATTTTCCCAAGCAAGTCAGCCTGGCATATCTCATCAGTTCTTGTCATTATTTTATATTTGCCTTTTATATTTTAATCATTTGCTAATATTACCAGCAATGATTTTATCTTGTTTTTTTTCTACCACCACCAAGGACAGTGTATGTAGACAGAGAATAGATCCCAGGGGAGCCCACTAGAAACCTTCTGTCAGACAATGATTTCAATTTACAATTGCATTTTACATTCTGCTTGTAGCTAGGCTTAATCTGTACAATACTTGCTGTATGTATTGCATATATTGTATTATATCAAAACATTATGGGAAATTATACCAGATTCTTTACAGGTATTTCTTATTTCAACACACTTTCCTTATCAACCCAATCTGTGGATTTATCAGTCCAATTTTCAACAGATCTATTTTAATTGAAAATATGCTGAATGACACTAATCATTCCATTACAATTTCTTTCTATTTTGTTTTTTTGATTTTAAGCCGGATTGCGTAGATCAGAATTTCCCAGGTCATGATATTTACCTTTTTGGTAGTAAATGAAAAGCAAGTAAAAGAAACTAAATGAATACACAGGGAAAAATACTAGATTAAGACAAGATGAATGGATTTATACTAAGAAGATTTTTGAAATTATCATTATAATAAGATGTTTGATTTCATTAGCTGGTACAGACTGTGCTATATCAATTTAGTACTATAGCTTTTTATGTAGAAGCAAAAATAAGGTTTATCATTTCATTTATTTTTTTTTTGTTGCTGCCGGGAAGAATTTAATATGTGTGCCCATATATTATTTAAGTAGAGTACATATATTATTTAAGCAGATTTAGAACATAACATACATTTAACATCCATGTTCTTTAAATATATTTGTTCTATTGGAAGATGGAGGCTGACAGTATTTGCCAGATGACAATATTTACACATGATTTGTTCATGTTACTTTGGAAAGGGCTTAGAATTCAACTACAATACACAAAACAACATTCCAAATGTCTTTATTTTTATTAAATAGTACGGTTTGTCTGTGCTGGGTACCATGAGAGAAGCAAGAATTTGTCTGGAACATTTGTTTTCTTTAAAACCATCTGATTTAGGAAGTGTTGTTTGTGATTCTAGGGCAAGAAATTTGTTTACACTTCGTCACCTAAGCAGGACTGTCATCCTTGACTCCTTTTGGATATCTGCAGTCTTGTTATGGTTGTAAATCCCTCAAGAGCGTCATAACTCTGAACTATAAGTATTTGATGATTTCATAGGAAACAGTACTAAGTACAGAGTGATTTATACCAGCACTGTTGTGAATGTCCAGCTGACTGAATAACAGCAAATACATTCTGTAATGGAACTATTATAATGAAAATTTATACATAGTGAAAAGAACAGATGAACAGCATAGCTTTTAAACAGTATTGTTGGAAAAGAGAGAAAAAAGATATTCAAAAGGAAACACTTTTAAACAATAGTTTAAAATACTTATAAATAAGAAATTAGCTTTTTTTTTTTTTTCATTTCCTTCCAAGAAACTCTAAAACCAAAGCTCGTACAAATATAAAACTGGTTATCACTGTTGACATTATGCTACACACTGTTATAATGCAAGAAAATTTATTATCACATCTTTGCCTTAGTGTCTGAGTTTTCTTATTGTTTTAAAGTACAATCAAGAGAAAAAGCTAAGAATCTTGGGGAAAAAAATCAGACTGAAGTGAATGGGAGGTTTTTCCATTGCCTTCTATACACTCAAGAGGCAAACTTATTTGGTTGGCCTTCATATTAAGACTTGACTTCTTTTTGTTCCATCACTTTCAAGCAAATCTCAGATCTCCACAGGTTTGGGCAAAGGATCCCAGGTGTGAGTGTTCTCACTGAAGTTACAAGACATAAACGTAACTTTGGTGCAGGATCTAAGGGAGGTCTCCTTGGTGCAGGATCTGAGGGAGATATTACTACCTAGGATTCGGTCTGAGCATGCAGACGGAGTTAAACTTGTTCACAGGCTTTCTTTAGCAGTGATTGCAGCATGATGTAGAGAATTTTAAGTTAGTTTTTAGCCAGGTAGGTGCACCAATGCTTTCAGGTTTTCCCCAGCCCAGAAAACTGAATGCTTTCTTGTGATGGCAATTTTGGATAGCTCGTATTGGCACTTCTCTGAGTGCAGGCAAATTGCTGAACTTAATGGCAAAGCTACACGAGTTCCTCCTCAGACACTTTAAGCAGGGGATAAAAATGAGATTTTACTAAGCAGTTTATTAACATATAATGACAAAACACCATTGAAAGAATTTCTTTCCAGGGTTCAGCTATTCCTGTTGTTTATAATGTCTCCATATCTTTGCACTGCGAATTTTCTTCTGATGACTTACTGAAGCTATCTGTTTAGTAGACAATTATAATTGTCTTAAAGATAAAGGAAGTTGTCTGAGTTCTCTCTGAAAGACAAGTTATCTTAAAGAGAAAACTCCTGTCCTCCGGAAAAAAACGCTGGCAATAGGAAGGGTTTCTGATGATTTGGGGCACAGGAGTCTCTTTCCAAAAAAAAAAAAAAAAAAAAAGGTAATTTAATAAATAGGTTGACACAATTTCCAACATTCATTTACATTAAGCCACTAAGCCAAAAACAATTATTCCAGAATCCTAATTGTGACTCTTAACACACTTCCTTTATCAGTGTTTATGTTTTGTGTAAAGCAAGAACTTCTGATTATGATCTTGATTTTGGTGCCTGATAAATGTATCCACAAGCAAATAAGGAGGCAGCTCACTTGATTAGGTGCTCCTCAAAAATCGTACCAATCACAATTTTTTCAAAACAAACCAAAACTCCTCAGCAGCAGCAAAACACTTGGCAAATTATGCTAAGCTACTGTATCTCTTTGATTTTTTTTAATACATTACCTTTCCATTTCTAAACTGGCAGAGTTTTTAATGTTTTGATGGAACTGAGTTTTATGTCTGATGACTGATATGCATTTGTTTTTGCCAATCATGAGCCAAGTACTGATCTTTTTTCTTCTAAGGATACATGTAACGAAAGAAGAACAACCTTACAGTGACAGACAAAGAGCCTCTGGGTTGCAGTGTAAACGTAAGTATTCTTGTTTTATTGTTGGAGAGGTCTTTTGGCAGAAATTGGAGGTAAATTTGAAGAGGTACTAATACCAAATAAAGAAATCATATCACCAGCAATATAAATTCTCATGTTTTGTGAATTCATAAGCAAAAGTTCTCAGAGACAGAAATGTTCCTCAAGGACTTCACTGGAGTCTTACCGAGAACCCACTGGGGCTCAGCAGGAAACTCACCCATGTGTCTTTTGACACTGCAACAGCACTCAAAAATTAAAGTTTAAGATACAATTTACATCAAAGCCCACAGACAGCAGAAAAACAATAGTGGGATTTAGGTTTAAAGCAAGTTGCTGCACTGCTGTATTTAGCATCATATAGGACAATATTAAACATGAGTATTAAACATGCCTGCAGTACCAGCATCTGAGAATTTTTCCGCGATTGCTTCAGAAATTTGCATTTTTTTGATTCAATCTATCACAATTCTTCCACAAGCCACAAGCTGGGATGGAATAACAGAAATTTTTAAGGTGAATTTTTTTTAATGAAACTTGAGTGCCAAAAATGTTTGGAAATCTTAGTGAATAATCTTTGCGTTAGTAGGATATGGCCTATGCATTTTGAAAAGAAATCACATTTACTCAAATGTTTGTACCCAGTGTAAGCATTCAGTCAGCACAACTGGATTTTACAATATCATAAACAGATGATAAAAGACACCAGTCAATCCACCAAATCTTATGTCTTAGTACCTTTTGTAAGGTTTTATTATATGCCGCAGAGTCAAATACAGAATGGCAAAGATAATATATCCTAGAAAGTTTATTCCCAAGTCAGAAGTCAAAAGATGCTTACAGTGCCAGTGGGCATTGAAAAAAGTTGAATGCAATCAAAAGTTCCAGAATTGTTTCCTTATTATTACTTTTATTAATAATACGATATCTAAAGCGAAGACTATAGGAAAGTGTAAGGGGGGAAAAAAAAAAGAAAAGAAAAGATTTGCCAGCTGCCAGATCGTTTCTCAGTTTGGAAGCTGATCAAGCATTTCCAGTTTTGTTCTGTCTTCTTTTCCCCCCTTTCATCTCAGCATAAAACATCGTAAAACACAACAATTGTAAAAAACAAAGTGAAGGAAACATAATCCTAGCCACCCAGAGACATGTTCTAAATCACATAGGAAGATCATGGAAGAAGAGAGAAGTATACCTCTGAAACATACGGCTTGTGTCATTAAAAGCAACACCAGAAAGCAGAGACCCCTTTAAAACTCATAAACACTGAAATGATGACAGCCCGACTCGGGCTTTCTTTGCATGTCCAAATGCTACTTAGAGGCACACCAGCATCTTCTGCATGTGCCAGCTGAAGCGTATCATGTTACACAGAAGTTACAGCTCAAAATATAAATTACTTTCAAGGCCTCATGATTTGGGCAATTTACAAAGAGATATCTACCAGCAGCTGAACTGTATGCGAATGTCAAACTTCATATCATAATTATCACACAACCAGTGCCCAAACAACCCAGGTGCCTCTTTACAGGAAAAGAGAAGAACACAATCTACTCCAGAAAGACATGGGAGATTTAGGAAGCAGAAGAAAATACCAGCGTTTTACCTTGTTTTCTGATGACTTTGTCACCAACAATGTTTGTTTGTTTAGCAGAGACCTTATCCTCACTAGAGGGGTCAGCAGCAGCTCTGGTGCATCCTCTCTGAGCAGCTGCCCATAAGACTGATGGTTGAAAGCATCTTGGGTTCATTTCCCTGCCTGCCCTCCCTAGCTGGTCCCAACAACCACCATCCTTTCCAGGACAAGACCCTCTGCCTTATACTACAGCCATCCAAGGGCAAAATGCTTCACTGCCTGCTGTTGACGCAACTTCATTTCACATTTACATTATTTCCCATTTCACTGGGAAATAGAGTTATTATAGCAAGTGCCTGTTTCTGAGAGCAGGAATGTCACAGGATGTCCGTCTCTCTCTGTCCATGGTGTTTGAAACTGTCTTCAAAGTGGGGACAGACGGAGGTGAGACACCAGTGCCTCATCAGAAATATTTTTCCAGTTCTTCAGTTTAGCTACAAATCAACAAATGTGTAATGTTCATACACAGCTTTGCTCAAAAGAGACTGCATGGATCAGTCCTTTGGCAACATGTAGAAGGCTTCCAAAGCAAAAATGCTTCATTCGCAGCTTTATCGCCAAGAATTAACCAGCCAGTTCCTCAACCATCTCTAACTGGGTGCTGATGGATCCTTTAAAGGAGATGCAAGGAGGAAAATGGCATAGGGTACGGCGCTAAAGTGCAGGGGGCAGATCTGCTTTTGCTTTTTGATGCACATGATGCTTTTACAGCTATGAGCAAATCATTTGATCTTTGTGCTTCTTGTTTTATTTCTAGTAATTTTGTTTTTCTGTTAACATCGTTTTTCAGGGAGACAGCGTCTCTCAGCAAGTACAGAATCTTCACTGGCTACAGTTTTAGTAAAAATCAGCATTGGCTAGAATTTTACCCCAAATTCTCCATGGTACCTTGGAAATGGACCTGTTAAGACATTTAAATGATGTTAATAAATGGCAAAATATGTGGAACTCTTTTAAAAACAGATTGTATAAAACAGGAAGTAATTATCTGTACTTGTTAGAATACACACAGTCTTTTTCTGTAACTTCTTATTTTCCCTCTCTGAAACACTTTGTGATGAAATGTATTGTGAACAGATCAACATTATTATTCCATTCAAATTTTTAAAGTGTTGATAACCTTCTTCCACTTTTCAAATCAGCGAAATAAAATCTTTCAGATTAAGAGATAAGGACACTCAGCCTTACAGAAACATTTAGTTGTCTGATCTAGCATTAAAAATTATGTTTAGGAAACAATTTAACTGCCACAAAACACAACCTTGTAAGCATTAAGCATAAGTGTTACGTATTTCTGCTATAATTATTTTTCGAATAAAGGGTTGCTTTATTTGTATATAATAAAAATAAATAATTATTTGTATTCTATAATGAGCTAAGATATCACAAATACTAGAGGGAGAAGGAGGGTTCAGTTTTTATCTCCACCATTAAGACTGGAAGCTTTCTGACATTAAAACTAACTACAGAGTTACCTAATTGGAACAGCAGTTTGAGATGGGGTCTCCTACATTGACAATTTTTGTATTATAAACCACATATTTGCATATTACAGGAGAACAGCATATATAAAACAATTACATTTTAGTTTGGGGCCAAGGGCTCCAAAAGTCTACTTAAGAAGAGAAAGGCAAATGAGTTATTCTCCCCAGTGTTTCTTCCTCCTCTCTGAGAAAAGCCTGGAAGAAAACACCACACAAAAAAAATGCTAAAAAAAATAAAATCCAATCTACCTCAAGACAATGTTTCAAACAAAATGATCACAGCCTTTAAAAACCAGTAGTGTAGCAAATCAGTCTTTGCATTTACTAAGACATGAAGCTATGCTGATGGCTCTAATTTCCCAGGGTCAGTCCTGATACAATTCCACGCCCTGGAAGTCTTTCATCCTCCACAGGTCCTCAGCCATCATCTAACAGATCAGCTATTGCCTCAGCCAATGGTCTAAGCACTGCAGACTGGATTCTATCAAGATCAAAATAGTGTAAAAATCATAGTTGCACTCTACAGTTTTCCTACAGAAATGACAAAAGCTAAAAAAATAGTTGGACAAAGTGGCTTAATATGGTTTTGCTAAAACAAAAGCAATTCCACATTTAGAATGAGTAATCTCCTTACAGAGGATATTTATTTTAAAGCAAGTAAATGTTGCTTTGACTAATTAATCAGAAATCCCTAGCATGAATTTTATCATGTCCAGTGTCACAGCATACCATGTTGAACGTGATCTGCTCAACACCCTTGCTCTTACACAATAGACGACCTATATAGTAGGAGCTTCATATCTTTATGAAACCCCACCTTATCTACTACATGTAGCAGAACCTCAGCTTTAGGCTGGGTTCAAATCCTCTCTTTTGTGAATTTCTATGCGAACTACGCTTTATGTTGAGGAAACGCTTGCAGAAAGCAAAAGAAGTGAAAGTGCTGTGAATGCTTATTTAAATATAGATTTGTGTGAACATTTGCCCCAGTATTCTCCCGGCAAAGTGGGAAAGCTGTCTCCAGTATTCATGCACCAAAAAAAACTATCATGGACGTTTTATGACAACCCCTCCCCTCAAAAAACTTTTTCCTCTTCTTCTTATTTCTTATATTGGACAACCTGTGACAGTGGCAATAGCATGCCAACTACTATCTATGCATAGATTAAACGAGACACATGTTTCTGACCATTGTAAGAACTCCTTGCATGTGTTGTGGCCATTTCTACAGGCTCTCTGGGTTGTGTATATGGTGCCTGTGGGATCCTAACAGGACTATGAGGGGTGTATCCATATATCTGCTTCATCCACAAACGGGCTTCAAACAGTGGCCCATTTGTACCTCCCCCAAATAAATTATATCTGTTAAGTATTTACAAAACACGCAAATTCTGGAAAAATCCAATACAGAAAACACACCATGCAGAAAATTCCCCAACTTTGTGCTGGTTCATAAATAAATCTACAACTGTAGTCTCCAGCCAATCAGAGTCACATCTGGTGATCTGGTCCACAGAGTGAGGCCACTTTATTCATGTTTTTAAATAAGTAACAATGGTAAGGGTGCATGTCAGTTTGTGGAAAAGGTGTGGTCTTGGCATGGGTGTGGGATCCCTCCACCTCTGATTTTCCACAGAAAACAGTCCCCTTGTCTCTACTGATGAATGGGTCTAAAACACTTACATCAGAATGCAGTGCTGGGTTTCATGCCTGGAAGATTTTTTTCCAGAGTCCTGATGGATTGCCTCCTCTGAATCTGGATGGCACTTGCATGCCAGTACACCTTGGCTGAACTGCAGATGGAAACATCTTGATGGAATGCACCGATGGGGAAAGCCTGAAGCAGTGATTTGACCTCGCTCATTCAGAACATAATCGTCCCAGAGCATGTGGAATCCAACAAATCATCTCCAGAGTTAAAATGTCTAAGAAGGCATTATAGACGTCACAAACAAATTAACAGACATAATCAGCCAGATCATCAGCTGGTATAAGTTGGCAGAAATCCACCGTAGCAACCATAAGTTTTGTAAAGCTAACCTGAATTATGCCAGCTGAAAGACTCAGTTTATTTTTTCTGCCATGGTACACATGGATTAACCTGGGTATCTCAAGCCTTTCTCATTTTGGTTTGTTTTGGTTTGTTTTTTTCCCTACTTTTTATTTTTGTATGAATTCTGTCTTTATGTACACAGACACACAAATAAATCAAAGGGTCAATTCTCCATCCCATCTGCTCTACAGCAAACCATTTGTTGCTCTTTAAATGACAGCTGCTTGGCCCAGGAACAAGTTGGGCTGCTGCTGTGTACCACACATGTGTGCTGCTGGCACAGCAGCAGTGAAATCCCCAGCTCTGCACTGCTCTGCTTGCCCCGGTCAGCCCATGCCTTGCCCTGGCACCTCGCTCCTGGGGAGAGGAGCTGTGGGACGTGGGTCAGATGGCACTGAAGTGTTCACCTGGACAGGAAACACTTCCTGCTGCTGTTCATTTTTTTCCCTGTTATTAGTAGCAAGGACACGAGGTCGTAGTCTAAGACCATGTTTATGTTACAAAGCAAGAATAGCATAAAAATTACCTTAACGTGCCTAAGACTAGTTCATCATTTCAGAATTAGGAAACTTTCTCTATGAAATTGTGGCAATGATGCCCACAATAGGGGGCTTATCAGGTTTCTACACTAGGAGTTTGCCACATAGTTTTATTAATTAAAATCAACTGCTCCCTCCCTCTTGAATTAATAAAACGTTGCTTGCATTCATTGCAATATTACAGGCCACAGTTGTTATGAAAATATAGTTGCTAGGATACCTTCATTATTTCATCCTCACCAGTTACAGTGGTCTATCAATTAATGAAGAAATTCTCAAGCTACCCCTCAGCACATCTGCACGTTCTTGATGCGCGACTTCCCTCATCCCATGTGACACTCCTTCCTGTGTTCACCTTCGAACTATGCGTGGGAAGAAACCGAGTGACCTCTTCAATTTGTGAACTATAGTAACGGTGCAAGTCTTCCACGTGGCCTTTTCTCACCTTTGTTAAAATAAGGACAGAAAACCAGGTGTCTTTACATCCAGCATTTCTACACTGAATGGACCTGAAAAAAATAGTGGTTTTGGGGGGCAATTTCGCAAGTCTATGCTATCCATTATCCATTTAAAATTTTTCTTGCACAACCTCAGCAATATAATGCTTATAAAAAATGAGTTCCTGCAAAAATTATATGTTTCTCAAGGCAGTTATCTAATAAAGTACATGAGGTATTCTCATTAGATATGAGGAGGCAGCCAAAGATCTGGAAATACTCAGTCCCAGAAATGAATTTGTTTGAAAGTCTGATGCAATCTGATAGACTACAATGGAAACTCACCTTGGATACACATGTTAAGCATTATCCTCTGCAGGAACACAGAGTCTGTGCAACACAAAACTCCTGACACTTACAGTCTGCATGGAAATTAAGTAGGAAGCAGGAATTATACAGACCTTCTGGTGTACTGAATTTCACAAGCAAAGTAGAGCATGGACTCTTCACATCATTCCCAGAGTAGGACTGGAAAGTTGGAAAATATTCTGGCAGATCAGCAGTTAGTGAATGCTGAGAGACAGAGAATAAATGAAAGCCATATCTGCATTTCAAGTTATTTTTTAAACAATTTGATCAAATATAATGCAATGATCAAGTGAACAAACAAAGTAGCTACTGACATTTTCAGACAGATCACCACATCTAAACAGCTGATCTATAAATAGTCTGCTCGCAGTATTGCAGCACATGCTGACCACACAGATGTGATCTTGCAAAGCAAGTACCAGAGACTGTACACAGCTGTTTTCACTTGGTTAAAGCCTGTGTGGTCTTTCCTCCAGGACAAAGACATACACTCCATTTTCTTAAAAAAAAAAAAAAAAAAAAAAAAAAAAAAAAAAAAAAAAGCAACTTCTACTACATGGACTAATAGATTTCATATATTAAATAGGTTAATTTTGTCCTGAAAATGATCATTGGTTCAATAAGCAAATAAAGGCTCTCAAAGAAACAAGCAAAGTAGTTTGCATAAAACATTAGGAAACTATTCCCAAAGCACTCCAGAAATTTCACAAGATATTAATAATTTGACATGATTATGTATGATTTGTTGAACACACAAGCATGCTTGGGCAGACAGAAGGAACACCTACAACTGCCCGAGAGACACTTATCACATCCATGAGCCTGACTTTTCAGGGTGTTTCGTGTTAAGAAGTGCTGAGCACTCTTGGCTCTCACTGAAACCCTGGGGAGCTGAGGAGGCTTAGAGCTTGCATAAGATGTGTAGAGCATCGCAGAGGATGCTCAGCTCTGGGAACCATGAACCAAGCTTTGAGTGATGCCAATCTTTTCCTGGGAACCTTAAGAAAAATTATTTCACTTTCCCATGCTGTCCACGAGCAGCTTTCACACCCTTTTGTGCCTGTGCTGCTGCTTGGCTGTTTGCTGTGCAGGAGAATCAGAGCCTGATGAGGAGAGTCTCATGAGCCTCTCTGCGCCAGGGGCTCCTGCTGTGGTGTCATCAGGTCAGTGGTGTGCAGAGATCTGCTCGTTTCTGCCAATGAGTCCCAACCCATCGTCTCAGTCTGTCACAAACTACCCCTGGTCAGCCTCACAGACTGTGTCACTGTCCCAGGTTTGAACATGGCCACTGCCTGCCGGGAAGGTGGACTTGATGATGGAGCATCCTGACATAGGTGGTTTTCCTCCTAAGAAAGCCCCTGATCCCTGAGCTATCCCAGCCCAAAGCTCTGTTCCTTTATACGACTGCACAGCCCTATCCTTCACTGCATGTAATGACAAATTGTATTCTAACTTTATATGGACATGTAACAGTACTGGGGAAAAGGAAAAGTAACGCTCCAATGTATATGATAAAAACTTTATTTGCTAGCAATTGGCATGTCTGTTTATCTCCTGGATAATGAAGCCATGAGCAGAATATATGCATGATCTCATACAGCGATTAGAGTTCCTGCATTTTAAATGAGCTGCGCACATATTTTTTCTTCAGTCTTCCACTTCCTCCACTGTCCTATATGTGCTTTTTATTCTATTTGTATTAGGATACTGCCTTTCATTGTCATGTTCTCCACCTTCCTGTTATAATCAACTCTTCTGCCCTTTGTTTATGCCATGCCCATTCTTCTTTCATTAGGCCTTAATTATAGCCTGTGTCTATAACGTTCTGCCTTTGGCTGTTTACAGAACTGGTTTTCTGCCTCTCTCTTATACACACGCTTCACTCCTATTCTTCTTTAGATCTCAACTTCTATACAGTCATCACCTTTTGAAAGCACAAACCAGGACAATTAGTCATTGTAACAAGATTTCCAAGGCTGGAAGGTCACATTACAACTCTTAAACTTCAGTGGTTTAGATGTTTTGAGATGCAATGTGAAAAATGTCTTTGATCTTTTTATTGCCTTGATAAACTTTTTATGGGGCAATCCATTTACCTAGTCCATTAGAGAGCTCAATAAAATATTCTGTGCAGAAAAATACCATGTTTCACCAATTACGTGTATGTCTTTGCTCTCTAAAATTTACATTTCTATGCAAAAGTCTAAAATATTATATGAATATGAATTACATTAACCTCAAAGCTCACTATTGTACCAAATTATTTGATACCTTATTTTCTCAGTACGAAGGTATTAATCATTGAATTTTGGAAGTCATGCCTCAAACCTATGAAAAGTGAAGTCTTAGACCTTAAAAGCGTGCAGTTGCTGGCATTGCAGATACAAACTAGCTACTTGTGCACGAACCCAACCAGCTCCAATCTATCTCTGGTCAGGTGTTACTCCATTTGTATGCCCAATTAGCCCTGCAAAGGTGTCTGCAATTTGCACACACTTCATTCTAAAAGGACTGACCTCATAGATTAATACAAACTCAAAACACAAGCTAAGGCTGGAGCTGGAGCCACTGGTTTGGACTTTTTACTGCCAGATTCAACATATACATTAAAAGTGTAAATATGTACTTGATACTGGCAGTGTCCTCTCACATCCAAAATTATCTGCTTTAGAATTCTAGATAACAAAAAGAAAATTGCTGGCAATTACAAAACCCTAGACCCTGTTTACGATGTCCCCTTTGAACTAGTTTAGCATCTCCTATTTGTGCTGTTTCAGCAACATGAAGTAACCACACAGGCAGCTTTACAGCTCGGGGAAGGTTCCTCAGATTTTATTCCTCAGATGATCCTTGGGGTTAACCAAGGACTCTAGGACTGGAAGCAATAGAGTGGGGCCAACGTGGACAAAAATGCCATTTCTGTCACTATGAATAAGGGCAAGGTAAGGGTAGGGACTGGTACTAGCAGGAGGATACACTCACCTTCAGCCCATTCAGCAGACAGCACAGCCCCAGACATCCAGGCCATTTGGTGGTGGCAATACCCATGGAAGGTCTAGGAAAGGACTCAGGAAAGTTATGGCTATTTTACTGCAATCATTTACTATAGGGATTTGCCCACTATGTTTCTCTGGTAAATTTCATGTGAACAGAAGGTCAATACAGCCTCAGACAAACATCTGCTGACAGCTTTAGAAGCCGGTTTACAATTGAGTAGCATGCTGTTAGTTCAGGGATTAAATAATTGTTGAAGTGGCACAAAGCTATCATCGTTCCTGTTGTGCACCAAGCATCATTTGTCTCAGTCCAAGAATATAGACACATTTTCCTTTCCCTTTGTCAGTCAACGAGTTGACTGGTTACTTTTGTCCCTTTCTTCCACATCTCTCACTTTCTGCCTTTGCTCGACCATCATGCCACCATCCCATCACAGGTCTATTTTCCTTGCTTCTCTACCTCCATACATTTTCTCTTCAACTGAGCCATCATGTAACCTCCTTGCCTCTGGCCACTGTCTCCCGGTGTCCTGTGAGCCAGCTCATCCTCTTTCCATCCACTTCAGCAGATTTCAAACCTCCCAGGCGGTGAGCACTGGCACATGGTAGGCTTTGCTTGCTTGGCTTTTATGACCGGTTTCAGATTTGTGCTTCTCTGTTTTCTCTCTCACTGAAATCTTTTCTTTGACCTGAAGTTCCCCTTTCCTTGCCACGCTCTCCCCTCCCAGCTTCATCTTGTCCCTGAAAGCTCAGCGCCAGAGACCTTCCCCATAAGCCACCTTCATGCTAGAGGCAACTCTATGCACTGCAATTCATTTAGTTCACATGATACACCCCCCTCCTCTTTCCTCCTCCTTTCCCTGCTACTGCAGCATTTGACCTGTGCTATAGAGATGTGTTGGCTGCAGGAAGAAACACAGTGACACCAGTAGTCATTTAATTGGTTGGGTGAGAGGATAAACTGCAATTATCTTGTATATTCAACTAATTTTAGGAGGCAGGGATCCTATGGAAAGCATGATATCTCAGAGGGTCACAGCAGCTCACAGTGTTGGTGACTCAGATACATGTGAGACTTTTCTTCCCAATGCTGCCAGCACCATAAACTTTTACAAACACACATTTACTCAGCAAAACAAACAAACAAAAACAACAACAACAAAAAAACCCAAAAACCCACAAAGACCAGCAGCCTAAAACCAAAATTATGTTTATGAAGCAATGTAACCTAAAAGGTATAGCAGTATCAGTGACATAACTCTGCTATTTAAACCACAAAGATGCTGTGGTCCTGGAGAAACTAAACAATTCCCCAGCAACAGTGAGCAGCAGCATGAGGCCATTAATTGAAAGCCTAGCTATGGACCTGCAGTATACACTGTAATCCCACTAGGCATCATGTAAAATTATTTTTATAAAGTCAGAAAAGGATTTGAAAAGCTTAGAACCACAGGATATAAATCTAAAATTACAGGGTGAAATTTTGCAATACTTCAGATACTACATAAATAAAATTTTAAGACCTTTGAACCTACTCTCTGCATTACATTGCTGATATAGGAATGGATGAAATTGATTTCAGAGTCTAAATTCACGTTCTCTGAAAAAAAAAGAAAACAAAGCTCAGTTTTAACCTAAGGTGATAATTTTCTGTTGCTGTGAGTACCACAGCTGAGAGTATGTATACTAGATTTACCTCCAGTTCTCTTCAGGGACAGTAACTGTGTGTGAGATACAGGAATTGCTTACATTACAGGAATTGCTTACATATGATCAACATTTTATTTAATATAGAATGAATCTGATCTCTGTCAATCCCTGATGGGATCTAGTCAGGTAAAATACCTGGAGAAATGTACCAGTACATATCAAATCAGTTAAACTGATTTTCATCTGCACCTTCCCCTTCAAGTCTGCTCAATACTACTAAATTATTACTTGTTAGATCTTTGGAGAAAATTTCAAGTACTGAAAGAGGCATTACTAAAATGCATTAAGACATCTACAGAAGTCAATAAACTTTATACTATGACTGTATCTGATATGACAACAGAAGGAGAAGGGTGTACCTTGATCAAACAAGTTTGAAGTACTTATGATACCATGGCATGAGATGAGCAATAAGCATCGTTCTCAGGCATCACACTGCAAAAGCAATAGAGGGAAATTCATGATTTTATACATACTATGTTCTAAACAAATATTTTATTTCCCCACTTTAAATAATGTCAATGCAAACATTACTCATTTTGGAAGTCTGTTTAGACTTGTTGACTCTGAATGCTATACTTTAAAATTTATTTTCTTTTTGTGTCTTGATATGCATTCTCTCAGTTTTATTATGTCAGCACATGTATCTAGAACACTTGAAAGATGCATGGTGTGTCATTGCATGTAATCAGGATCTAGGACATGAAAGGATTTTTCAGTACGATTCCTACAGTCCAGGAGTTCTGACCATGAGCACAGACAGATGTCGATGATTGTGTGAGTACAGAGGATGGTGGAATGATCCAGCCCATTTCCTGGTCACGATCTCATTCCCCACCATGGCCTTGAACACAATCTCTCTCCACCAGCACTCTTTCCCCCTGAAATGAGTTTTGGCCTTGATCTTAAATTTCTTCTGACCTGGCCAATGTGCACAGATGATGACTCCCTTGCTAGCGTCTTCCTGAAGACAAAAGACAAGTTCTTGAACTTCTTTGCAGTTCTTGAGACACTGCTCCGTCCTAACCCTGATGGTGATTTCTTTTTATCTCATCACCTTTGTGGTGCAGACTCCCTATACATAACATATCAAGGTATCAGGATTTAAAAAGATATCTGTATAGTCTTATGTCACCCTTTCCCCATTGATTTTGAGCCTCTTGCTGAATTATAGGTACCCTTTATATCATCCAGGCGACACACCACTGAGTCATCTATCCCATTATATGACCCTCCCAACACTCATTCACTTCATCTGAAGAGGAACTCTATGCAGGGCAAAAATGTATCTCAGTCCCACCCTCGTAAAGATCCAGCACATCCTGGGATGTGGTGTGCATGCATTTATTGATACAGTAATCATGGTAAGTCACATTCTCTTTCTGTGTATTTAATGGAGACATTATTATTCTGCCCCCTTTGCCTCATTATAATAAAATCCTATCCTGGATTTAATAACTAAAATAAATCTGCTTGAGTCAGGCCAGGAGCTAAGTTAGTATTCTTCCTAAGGACCATCTTAGCTATGCAATGGAGAGATGACACTCTACATCAGCCAACGTATGATAACCTATCTTTAATTTCTCTCTGCTCTGGTGCTATTATCTCTGCTCTGCCACAGCTGCATACTGCTATTGTCAGTGGTAAAGACAAGACATCTCTAATTAGAGGGCAGGATAAATTGCTTTTATCTACTTTTAACATGCTTTTACATGGCACCTGGTACACAAGTCTTAGCTAGGCAACGATAATTTGAAAAGCAAATCACTGCTTGGAGAAATATGATACATTTTAAAAAGAAAATTAAATGTATAGAATAGCAGAATCAACATATTGGAGATTGCTGAGCTTTAAAGCTGTCAGAAGTCTTGTATTCTTATGTTTTATATTGAGTTAAAATAAGCAATCACAGTCTATATACCCAGCAGTTTCTCTCCCTCTGTCTTTCTGGATGATCCTAAGAGCAAGCTGTGATTTTGGAACCACACATGCAACACAGCAAAGACACCCTTGCCATGCAGCAACTCTCTCTCCTCTGATGGTAAGTCCAACTGAACAGTTTTAAAACATGCTCTACAGGATCAGCATTGACTCATGCAGATTCATCCCTGGAATAAACCAATCTTGCATAGTACAAGTCTGTATTACTGCTTTATACCATGACTAAGAAAAATGAAATTAAAAAAAATACAAATATGCACTGACAAACATTTACCTCTGGAGAACAAATCTTACTAACAAACAATTCACCTCATCTGAGGACCCATCTGTTAACAGAAAAACCGAAGTTATCTACTAAGGTCCAGAAATTACTGATCTTTGGCTAAAAGCAACCCTCAAAGATCAGTCAAAAACTTCAGCTGTCCGTTACCTCTCTGAGTTCAGTTCACATAGCTGGGAGTGCATGACTGCCGTACTAAAACCACACTGTTCAATCCCTTTGCTCATCATCAGAAAGTATCAAGTGCTCTTCCATGAAAGGCATCGCTACAGAGACATATATTCTTTATAATGCACTGTCAGTTGGCTTCATCTTCACTAGCAGAGTCAGGCAGAACTCATACTTCTAACACATCCTCCAGGCTTTTGATTACACTTCCTTAAAAATCTGTTGAGCTTGTCTGATTGTTAAGAGCTTTCTGAGATATAAAACTTCATAGATCCAAACGCTGACTGGGCCAAATAATTTTATTTGCTATTTACTGCAGCTTAACAGTTTGGAGAGTCTATAGAAACATCCAAGAGTGACAGCTTGCAGAGAAAAAGCTCAGCAGAGCTTCTGCTGTTAGTTTAATGAAAGGGAAATCTCTTTGCCTCCAGACTATGATTTCTGGCCCAATTTTCTCCTGTGGTGGTGTGCACATCACTAAACGTGCTCACAGAGCTCTAGTCTGCAGCGTGCACCAGTTGCTGCCCATCAGAATTCCAAGTACAGCATTGGTAAAACACAGTCGGGGAAAACACCCCAGGCTGGAACAGAGTTTTAATCACATCAGATGAGTTTCCACCTCATGGTAAGGCTATAAAGGATCTTGTTTGCCCTAGCTCATTTGCATTAAATATCCTGTGAAGAGAAACCACTTGTTCTCCATCCGCTTTAACGTACAGCTGGATAGCCTTCTATTCAATCCCAGACTGGGTCAGAAAGAAAATAAGCCAAGCAGTTTCACCAGGGCATGCTGTCCATTTCTCAAAGCCTCCATAATCTACAAGAGCACGTGGAGCTAATGACCAGGGTAAATGGGGTTCATCAGGTGATGGGCGATGGGAGAGGCAGTGCCGTAGTGGTGGTCCTCTAAGGTAGTAAGGAAAAAATTTGCAGGGAGAGTGAGTCTCTGTTAACAGTCTTGCAGATACTTGGGAAAGAGAGGCAAATTTTGGGAAACGAAGCTTTCCTTCGTCTTCAAAAAGAAGGAATAAACTTCAAGAACGGTTTGAGAAAAATTGCCCCGTGACAATCTATGTTGATACATGAGGCAAAAAATGCCTGACTGGGATATCTTAGCACATGTGATGTGGAGAACTGATGCTGAGCAAAACTGTCAACTGTAGGTGACAAGATACTTACAACAATGTTTAGTGACTCACATACAAATCACAAAGCTCCAAAAGTGAAATTGCAATTTAATTCCTCATGTCTGATTCAAACAAAATACTTTTAAAAATGGCTGAACTGTGATTTTGGTTAGAAATTCACGAGCTTAAAAATTAGAAAATGTAGTTTTCTGGAAATAAGTTTGCATGGCATTCTGATTTTACTTGGGGCACAAAGTAGACCGCATTTCCTCAGTTAATAAACAACTACCCATTCTTCTTTCTCCTGTCCCATTTGCAGCCCCCTGATGCATACTATTCAAACAACCTTCTAAAATCAGAATGATTAATGTTTCTCCAGTGCTCATCACAACGTTACCCAAATCTTGTCTAATCACACTTATCTTCATAACAACCTTGTGAAATGATGGAGTGGCTAGTCGTTATGTTTGAGCTGGGGACATGAGGCATAGATGGTGATCCTAAAAGTGTCTGCTCAGGCTGGGTATGCAGACTGAGGCCTGTGAGACCCCTTTTTTTTGATTAGTTAGCATTATCTTGCTCTTTGTACATTCAAAACAAAGCTATCACTGATGTCAGCTGGAGCAATGAGTTCTGAGCACACATGAAAAATCTCTCTCAGATCAAACCCCTCAAAACACAAATTAGTGCTGAAGCCCTGCTTAGTATATCTTCTTCAGGATCACCTGGGGATGTGTCATAGAGATGGGAACAGAATCTGCTTCTTTACACAAATATATAGATATTAGTGCACTGAAATACACATGCATAAACACACAAATATATACATACGTATTCATATTGTTTATCAACTGATTTTTACAGGGAAGGAGATAAATTGCACTATTGTTAGAGTTAATAAGTACTGAACAACATAAAATGAGAATGGCAAGGATTTACCACCTAAATATTGCATACTTGACATAACTTACTTTTGCTTTTGGCTAATTCTAAATTATTAAGTTTTTCCCTGATTCTCAGTTTGCCTCTTTTAACATTCTAGTATTGCTATCTTGGAATATGTCCCCTATTTTTTTAAGCTGGCTTTGTCCCCCTTGAGGTATTAATACCCTGTAAATATATAAGCGGAAAAAAAAGGATCAGATTAGCTAGAGGAAGGCACAAATTCAGTAATATGCAGCAATGAGCACTTTCCAGTGAATAAGGTCTGCATCTTTCCCAGATAAATAATCAAAGAGAAAACACAAGTAAATACTTGGATAACTTCAATAGATTCAGGGCTGCAGAAAATGTGCTATTTCAGGGACTTCCAGAAGTAACCCTGATAGAATCTTCCTTGATGGAGGCAAAAATGCTGTTCTAATTAAAGAATTTTAAGTGCATATTCCTTATCTGCTTGGACTAGATTTTAACCAAAATAAGTAAAATGGGTCAAGCCCAGTTCGAAAATTGGAAGCTGATATTTAGGTTAATAAAATGTAATTTATAAATATAACAAAAGGTTGGGGTTTTTTCTCCATGTTTGTCTTATTTTAAGATATTGTTTTCTTACATTAGTGCCAGATGCACAGTAAAGATGTTTATATTTCCTCTGCTTCAAGATATCTAATGCATAATAAAGTAACATACACATGTAACTTGCCGGTATCTACTTGCCAACCTAAAAAGGCTCATCGTCCTTATTAGAATTAATTAGATCTAGCCACAACTGCCAATTAAGCTGTCACTTTAACATAGAACCAAAAGGTATGCATTAAATACGCAATCGTAGTTGAAATTAGTCAGTCTTAGCTTCATTTTTTCCTAAAAAAATCATTCTTCTCATTAAAGGAAGTATTTATTTTAGTTATAACTTTTACTAATTCACTGTAAATGCTAAAAATAAAAATAGATAAATGCAAAAAGAAGATATTGTTGGAAAAATTGGAATGTGCTCTGGTCTGTATTATTTATGAGCGACTAGGGAGACCAGGGAGAAGGGAAAATTTTTACTAACAAAAACCACATAGCTTATAAATACCTTGAGCTTTGAGATGCAGAGAGGATACTTGTTCTGGTGAAAAATACTTATAAAAGTAGGCAGAATTGTATTTCTAGTCAACTCAACATATAAAAACTTGTGTAAAATCCTGCAATAGACAAAGCAGGATCCAACAGACTGTGACTTTTTAATGTTAGAATGATCCTCATGGAAAGTCCACTCCCTGCAAAAAAAAAACCCAGGCATCCCAGAATCTCTCCCATTCTTCTATATACTACAGATTTTAGAAGCCAAATATCCATGTTCCTTATGCTCACTCTAAATCAAGTTGAAAAACAAAAACTGAAAAAAAAAAAATCCAGCTGTTACTGAAGTTAGTAAGAAGGTTCACAATTTTTTCCTTCTGAGAAAAAACAGGACCTTGTCTGTCTGTGGTGTGTCTCATGAATTCAGATATACATCAAGTTGATGATTCACACTCTCGAAGAGCACTTTTCGCAGAAAGGCAGTGGCACAAGTGTTAAGGTATTTACTGCTTGTTGCAGTGAGGGTGATGGTGGGCTATTGACGCTACAGTTCATGCTGATTCAGCATCTATGTTACTGGCATTTTAAGCACCGTGTTCAGATCAGGTGGGACCATTAATCCAGAGATAACAACTTTGGAACTGGTTCAGGCACAGCACAGCAAGCTTTATACAAATTCACCTACAATAGAGAAGAATATGTTTATCCGGCTTCAACTTTTTACAGAAGAATGATAAAAATTCAGGTCAATACCTGTCTAGTAATGCAGGAGAAGAGGATCTCTCTAAGAAAAGTCTATAGATTTAGGAAGAATTTTTTTTTTCCCCAAAAATGGCTTCCTAAAAGAAAGAAAGGGTGGCAAGAAGTGCATAGAAAAGATTTATTTCTGGCCAAGCTTTTGAACCATCCATCAATTGCTCACATGTAGAGCAATGGAAGTGGTTGGTTGCATTCAATTTTCAGTCAAAGGGCTATTCATGTACCGGAAAACAAAGATTCTCTCAGACAATCTTTTTCCCGCATAGTTTGGTATTTAAAATTGCTATAATTTGCATGATGAGAGATGACTTTTAGGTATAGTAAAAATTTTAGCCACAAATCTCCATCTTTAGTCTAAAGTGCTACCTTTTCATATTTTACCTATACTTTGACAGGTTTTCTGGACTCTGGGACTGTGAGTCTAAACATTTCCATCTGGACCTGGTTGCTTGGTCCTCCCTGTGAGAAAGCTGGAGCCACCAAGCACGTTTGTGGACCTCTGAATTGCCTTTTCTACTGTGAAGTACAACTTTGGATTTCCCCTTCACACCAGATGAATGCCAAGTCATGTCGCAGTGGATATCAACCACTGCTAGTGCTGGGCAGCAGCAGATTTACAGAAGGGACCCATGATGTTCTCTCTCTGCAGCAGGACACGCTGTCCCAGTCCTGGCTGCAAAGTGAAAGCTGGTCTGTGCTCCTAGACAAGGGAACCTAATCCCTTAATAGCTTTCCCAGGGCTAGACGGCAGTGTCAATTTTTCCCTGTTAGCTTTCCCTGAGTGTGGCAGAAACAGACAAAATTTCCTGTAAAAATATATGTATGTATTAAAAATCACGACAAAAAAAAAGGTCTTCCAAGACAAACAAACCGCAGCTCCAATACCTTTCAGAGTTCACATATATATTGTCATAATAGGTAAATCTGGTTAGCAGCCCTGCATGACTCACAAATTAATGACTTTAACTGTTGGTGTTTTAAGAAAATTGCAAACTTCCACGAAAAGAATTCAACTGATTTCTTTCCTTCCCCCGCTTCTTCTAAATCACAGAAATCAAAAGTTGTGGCATTGCTTCATCTGAGAATGTTTTCTTTCCTGAAATGAATATTTAGACATATTTAGTTTTTAAAACATATTTATTTTTTAAAAGCCTTGGCTTTTTTTGACACTGAACTTGAACTCTACTTACTGGCAAGTGTGCATTTACAAGGCTGCCAGCTAAAAATAACGCACGAAGAAAGAAGTCATGTGGAACAAGTCAGGGCATGACACAAACATTAAGAAATAAAATTCTTTGCAATATTCTGCAGTCATACAGAAAAAGTTAAAGTTCATGGTCACAGAGGAAAAAGCCTGCAAGCAGTTCAATGCAGTATACTAACTATTGCTGTAAATTGAAACATAGCCTGTGCCAAAATGTTCTTTTCACAGTAGCATGCAAGTATGACAATGTAAGTTAAGCTGAGCAGCTGAGCATTTTTCATATTTCTTGTCATGGCAAGGGCATGCTGGATTTATATGGGACTGGTGGTAGAATTTGAGGATACTACCGAAGCTGTGGAAAACCACTGCCATGAATAAAACCACCCAACTTTGCTTAGAATGAGCCAAGATTTATTAAATGTTCAGAGTGAGACTGAGGAGAGGCTTAGAAATCAGTTGATATGACCTGGGTTCTTCCAACTCTCCATAAAAGTGATATGATGATAATTACCACTAGACTGTAGCATAATACGTTGCTTGCAAAGTGCTTTGAAGTTTCTAGATAAAACTCGATGTGTAAGATTAAAACATAAATAAGCCACAACATAAAGTTTACGTATTGAGAATATTTCAAGACAGTACGGGCAAAACATTTTTACTGAACTTTTGATGGTGAGAGACAAAGATTCACAAGCGTCAGTTCTCTGGAATCTTCCACTTAGTATTTCTTTCCTAAACAGAAATAAATCATCATCTTGAAAATATATATAGACTATTTCTGATATTAGACATAACTATGACATAACTACTACAAAGTCTCCTTTAATCATTTTTAGGAAGATGATTCGATTTGTGGTAACTTTCTCATCATTTACATTTCAAAAGAGAACATTTATTTTAGAATAATTTTTGCCAAGTGATTTTTTAAACCTGCTTTTTACCCAGTTCTGTTTCAAGATAAGAAGGTTAAGATTTTCAGACTGCATGCTCAGGAAGAGCCATGTGCTGCATTGTGTAGCTGACTGGTGCGTACATAAATAACAGTGCCGAATAAAGTGGATTTGTGAATAGACCTAATCGTGTGCACATGCAAATCAAGAACAGTGGCCTTTTATACTCCTGTTTGTGCAACACAAGTCATGGATATGCAAAACACAAATGTGCCTCTGCCTTTGGGCTGCTGTGTAGCTTTTGCGCAACAATTTGTCTCAAATTGAATGGCTTCAAAGACACAAAATAAACATGTCATTCCTCTAGCAACTCTTCCTTTATAATGCCTGATGTTATCATATCGTGTTCTTCCTAATTCTCCTTCATGGGTGGATCATTTACACCACTTTTGGTTTGTCTCTGACTGCAGCGGTACCACTGTGAATTTTCTTTCAGCAAAACCACTTTTATTTGGCAGCATCGTACCGTCTTATCACAAGAACTGAGAGCGCGTCCTTTTTGCTGCTCTGCCAGAGATCTTGAAACTCACCTCCTTGTACTGTGAGCAGTTTTGACCCGAGCTAATGTGATTCTTGACCTGTCTAAGAACGTCGAGAATCAAACCATCGTCTCTTGGGAGAGACAGATTTAGCAAAATAATCTCAAACTCATTGAATCACCATGGCAGCAGAAAGAGATACAGATTTCCGCCAAGTGAAAGCATCTACACATTGGAAGTGAGGACACAGGGAAAAAGATACAAAACTCTTCCCTCCCCTCCTCCATCAATACTTCAGAAAGCAGTCCTAGAAAATAACGGGGGACTGAAAGTTGCATCATTGGAGTTGGGGTAAGTGAGAGCCATCGAACAAAGGCTTTGGGCTCACGGAAGGTTAATCGGTGTCTGTGCACACACATGGGGCATAGCAGGAGATTACCCATGTCACGACTTACACCTGAGATCTCTATTGTCACTGTTAGCTCTGGGACATTGGAGAACATCTAAAACACCTTGCCTCGTTCGGTCCAGCAATCACGCAGAGAAAGGTTAATTAACACATTTAAATCAGGATAGCTACTGAGGAAATAAGCTGCATGGTAAACAGTGAAAGAATTTGCCTGGTTATCAGCTTTCCTCATATGCAACAAAGTATTAATTGTTAGAAAACCACACTTTGGTAAGGTTTACATGTAGACTTGTTTTCACAGACAATTAGGAAAAAACCAAAAATACTCATCAATCAGGGAAGAAAAAACGTAAAGGACCACTGTGGTCCAGGATCCTAAGGCAGCTGCAGCTCTCCTATGTGAGATCTGGCTGAAGCTCCATTACCTGATTCTGTGTGTCGGGTCTGCATAGGAACTGCTACACAACCCACACCTCATCCATCCAGCTGCACAAACCACTTCTTGCAGAACACCCAGTATAAGTACTAATGTATTCCTTCAAAATCCACATGGAATAAGGTAACAGCCTAAATGTAGGACTGAGAGTTCCTGACGCTTGAACTGATACACAAGGGACAGTGAGCACTGAGGGAACCCATTTCACCTTCTTTCTTTGGGAAGAGATGTTAGTGACAGTTGGAACCTCCCAAAATCCTCTGAAATGCCAGCATGTGCTTCTGCTCTCCACAATGGCTGGTGATGTCAGAGAGCAGAAGGACGGCACAACTCGCAAAGGAAGGAACACGTTTGCAGTTTTGTGTGGTGAGCATGTTCATTTTAATTGCTGGGGAACAATGCTACTCCACACCGCCCACGGCTTGGACCTGTGACTTTGTGGCACAGTCTGTCCCTTCACAAGCAATATGCCTTGCTTGGTTTTTTATTATTTTTTTTTTTAAACATGACTTTACAATGAGCAATTTAACAGTTTCCTTTCCTGTTTCTGAGCGGCACTTGCACACTGTTTTCACAGCAGCTTTTTTGTAATTTGCAGACCACATTTCTATGATCCATCACTCTTACCAGTTTGGGAAGGAAACCATAGATGGTTTCTTTTGCTGCCCTGAGCTACTGCCTTAGGCAAGTAGTAGACTAATTTACCTGCCTCTACATTCAATCCCACCCTAATGTAGGATTCTAAAGCACTCTTTGTGCATATGGAACACACTTATGGTAAAACCATGCTATTTTTAAACAATCACAATAAAAACCACTGTCATGTTTTCCTCAGTGCCCAGCATGCAGCTGAACATTATGTAGGGTTCCCCCTTTTGGAACAATTTTTTCCTGATCTTGCCTTATTTAAACCACTTTGGTGCCTGATTTGATGGAATGTGTGGAGCAGAAGGAAACTTTGGATTGAATGCCAGATGCCTGCTTCATTCCTCTAACCTACAGTGTTATTAAAATATTACCAACTGGTTCTCAAGATCTTTCCACTGCAACAACTTAAAAATAATTTGGATATCAGTTTTTTTGCTTACTGTTGTGTTGTGATTGTTGTCTCTGTTGTCACAAGTATGAATATCAGGTAATGGGTACCATTCATTTTTGTAGTTAGTAGTTTTCCTGGGGTGCTAGTGACAGGAGAAATGTATGCATTAAAACAAGCGTGATGGAAAGCAGCTCTCTTTATAATTTCAGCCCAGCTGCTGTATTGATGGATACAATCTTTACCACATGCTCCAGGTGGCTTCTAATGCCTGACTCCCTGCAGAAACCTCTATTTACACATCTTAAACCACTTATTGGATTTGAACAGGATTTTTCAGCCTGAGTGCAGTAACAGTGTTCACTTATGTAATATTTGTAAATCCTGGCTTTACATTTCACTCACCAGACTATCTTCAGAGGTATTCAACAGGGCCTTTATGTGGTCAGACTCTCCCTTTTTAGTGAGATCCCGTCAACTTGTACGGCTACAAAGCGCATTGCTAAATTTATTTTCCATCATTGTCACGGGTTTACAATGAAGTGTAACTCAATTAATCAGCCCTTGCTGAATAGTGCTTTTCTTTGTCACCAGATTTCATATAAAATTCATCTGAAAGCTTTGTATTCAAAGTTCACAAAGGTTAACCTTTATTCAGGGCATGCATCTCCAAAGGCTCTAATCAACTTGTCTACTGTTGTTTAAAACTTCACTTACTACTGTACCAGTTACTTTGAATTATTGTGCTTGAGACCTTTATTTGGTGCCTGAGTGAATGAACTGGCACACTGAAGGCTGCAAAATAAAGGGCTTTTATAATTATGGGTGGGTAGAGCAGCTACTAAAGGATATATATTCCATCTTGTCTTACGCATTACAACTGTCCACCACCCAGACATTTGCTATACACTTTGTAGCTGTGCAATAAAACTTCAAGAGTTCTCATTCTCCAAATAATTCTGTGCACAGCCCAGATCTCAAATAATGTTTAAGGGACTTAATAATAAGTTAGTGTACTAATTAGTGGAGACAACAGCAGACACCCATGATTTATAGCAAATGGCCAACAGATGATTACACTGCTGAACCACAAGTAAATCTTTTCAGCACTGAGCTTTTACAATTAATTGCACATCAGTATACTTATTTTGTTCCTTTATACTGAAGAAAAAGGGAAAAGATGAAAATGTTCCCTTTGAAAGGTGGACCTTATGGTGGCTGCAGGTGTTTCTGCTGATAGAAGGCATTGGTATGCAGAAACAGAACCATTTTCAGATAGGATAAACTTCTATTCCCATCCTCCTTTGTTTAGTATGAAATATTATTCTCCACTTGAGTGATGTTTGCATTCCTTTCCAACACAGTTGGCTTAATTTGTGACCTGAATACAATGACATACATACCAATGATCCATTACATGAACTAACATATTTGGAATTCTTGAAGGTGGAAATGCTAGGGGACAGCAATCTGACTACATTATTTCTTTGAATTTCAGCATAAATTGCATATCTCTTTTTTTTTATTTATTTTTTCCCCACTAAAACCTCCTAAAGATATTAAGCACATAAATTTAATATGAATGCAAGTCAGCTGGACTGACACAATAGATCTAAGGAAACATTAGCGCTCAGATTATTGACCCAAAAGGCTGTAAGGAGGATTAGAATGACAGACTGTAACAGTTCCTCCCTAACCTTTTTACAGTCTGCTGGGTCCAAAGTCCCCCTTGCACAATCTCCCAGGCAGAGAATGTTCTCCAAATTAACACATTTTCTAAAATACCTGCTAAGCTATACACCGCACTCCAATAGAGCTGTTGGGGTCCATTCAGTGAGTATTAGGTAAATCAGAATACAGATGGAACATAGAACAGAAGCCAGCAAATTGTAGGCTTGAAAAAACATTGTCAGAACACTAAATACAGGAGCAGGTAAATTTAACAAATGTATTTACTTAAGATATTGGCCACATCTGAAGTAAATTATGTACATTATAGTCGATAATTTGCATTGAAAGATTATTTTGGGCTAACAACGATTACCTGTAGTACAGATTATTTTTTTTTTCTTATTTACTACAAGATAAAACAAGAATAAGTTTGAATACTATACGTTACACAATAACTAGCAAGAGGAAGATTCAAATTAGTCAGTTGGCCTCTCATGGCATCATTGACTTTTTCTTCAGTCTCACTGATTTAAAAATGCTCATGCCTTCATCTTAAATAAGGCAAACTTGGCGTCCTAAAGCAGCTTTTAATCCTCCATCTGGAACTTCTTCCAAAGCAAAGATGGCCATTGCAGTTACAAAAGATAAAAGAAAATTAAAAGTGCTTTTAACCTTTCTTTTGCTTTTTATTGTTTTCTTTGTAATGTTCCAAACATTATTTCAGGCGAACTGAAAGACAAGGATACCTAAGTGAAGGGAGGAGACATGGAATCTCCAAAGCTAAAAACAATGGAAAATCCCTAGCAGTATTCTCTTGGAAATAAATAAATAAGTAAGTAAGTAAGTAAATAAATAAATAAAATATTTCTCCTTCAGAAAATTAGGTTTCTCCATTGATATATTGGAAAGTTGAAGACTATCCACAAAAACATTTTAAAACCAACACTACTGTAACCACAAGGCTGCTAATGACATGCTGCATAGCTTCAGGGCAAATCAATTAATCTGAACATCAATATCTCCATCTGTGATATGAATATAACACTTCTTCTCTTTTTCTTAATTAATTCATAATATTCTCTCTCCTTACTTGCCAAGTGCTCATAGCATTCGTCGCTGAGGACTAATTCCAGGGAGCTGGAGGAGCTGACCTCCAGAAAGGCCATGAACCCACAGCCCTAGTCTAGTCCAAAGTGCTCACAAGCAGTGGGGACCTCTCTAAAATGAGGTCTCTGTCCTGCTTGCCATAAGGTAACACCACCCCAGGCAGTTCTAGGGGTGAGAGTTCTCACCATGACATCCAGGGACGCCAGTCCGTTCCCATGTTTTGGCCACACATCACTGTTTCCCTCATTTTGCTTGGTGAGAGTCTGCTCATGCGGCTGTGACTATTGTCAGAACCCTTACTATGGCGTGACTCTGATTGAGTATCAAAATATTTTATCCAGGATTGGCTATCAAAATATATTATCCAGGATCTTAAAGGCTGCCAGATACATATCAATAAGCTGCCTTGCCCTCTCATGAGCTTCCGACTAAAAGCCCGCCAAAGTTGATGGGCAGTGCTGTCACTGCAAATAGGGTCCGCAGCACTTCAAAACTATTAGAGCCAATTTTACTTTGGAGTCATCTCTTCTAGGAGTTGCTTATCAGTCATTCTGCTGGCACGTTGCAGTCACATTGCTATTACAGCCTAGTCACAGCCTCTATTACATGACAGTTGCTTTAGAGCACAGAGCAATCCCATTGCACTTACTTTATATTGACAGTTGTACGATGCCACTGTCATATCACAGATATTTCCTTGTCATAACTTAGTGACATTGTAGTCACACGACAGATACTTTTTTAGAGCACGCTGAATCTTTTGCATGGAAAACTCCGATAACAGCAGTCACTGTTTAGTTATCTCTTACCTGTAGTTATGACAAAAATATTTTGTGGTGGTCGCTTCTACAAGGTGCTTTGACTGTCACAAAAAGAACCACAGAAAAGTTGTTGTTAACTACAGGACAAGTCCTGCATCCTTAGAACTACTTTAATGTCAAATTAAAGTAGGAGCTAATTATATATACAGCCAATTCCATATTTTACAGATGCTTCTTAATCTTACTGTTCAAATACTGTAGGCATTTCCTCTGGATTTTTAATTGCTATCCTTATTAAAGCTATGTGAATAATTAAACATATAATTCTGTTTGCATGTTTTCACACAAAAAAGAATAATTTTTTTTTCAAAATAATTTGTTGTATGGTTTCTCACTATGCCTTCGTAACTCTTTGTAGCCACTGGGTTGTTGTGTTTAATAAGCAACATGTAAGTTGTGTATCGATACAGTTCAAAAAGCATATTTCTGCTCACTTATTGACTGATGAGTCCAAGGAGAAGCTATCACTGCTGTTAATGTTCCTTCAGGTTTTTTGAGCAGATTTACACTGGAAGCTGAAACAGCTTTTAAGAGACATTCCTCGACATATCTTTAAAAAGTAATCCTTTTTCCAGCTATTATACGACAAGAATATTTAGGGAAGGGAAGAAGCTATATATGGTCTAAGTGAGAAGTTCAAAAATTTGTATCAACAGACATTTTGCAGTAGTGCCATTAAAATTTCCTAGTCCAGAAGAAATACCAATTAAAAAACCCAACATTCCTCCAAATTATTTTCTTGGTCTGTCTTTGATACTGTAACAAACTATTGATTCTATGAGAAAGTGTTCCATATTCCTGTCCGAATAAACTTGGGACTCATTATATGGATACTGGCCCTTGTCCCAGGTTCCCAGCTCTACAGTTGGACTTCATTATTGATCCTACACATCATAGGGGCTGATACTTGCCCTAAAGTACTGAGCTGGATGCAGCAGAATAATTTCTTCTTAGCTGTAGGCATTTTGCTGAAGACAATTTTATATTTCTTTTTGAATTATAAGACCTGTGTGGAAAAAAACCACCTTGATTTTAAATCCTTTTTTCTCAAAAACTTTCTTATAAAACTTAAATACAGTTAGCTCTTTATTTAAATTTTGTTAATTTCAACATTTTTTCCATCTTGAAATCTCAAACAGCTATTTGTTTGCTTTAAATTATTTCAAAGACCAGTGCTGTTTCTCCTCAGGGGATGTTTCTGTACACTTAAAGCAGAAGTTCATTGCGATAGATGTCATACCATAGTATGACCTTTATGGGAGGGAAAATGATTTTTAATACAGGCAACTACATCCGTTCTTTTTCCTGCACATTGCATTGTGACATTATCTCCTAATTATTCACCTGGTGTATTTAAGACACAGCTCTTTGAGTTCTTTCCCTGTATGTGTTTCCCACTAAAATGTTATTGTTTTCAAAATTAGGAGCATGCTGCAAATTGTATTAAAGTTTTATAAAATGCAAAGACAAAGGATGCCCTCAGAAACAGCACAAATTATACCAGTGGATGTAATATGGACCTTGCAGAATTTGACCTTGAAGTTCAGATTTTAAAATAGTGTTTCTTCTGATTTTGACAGGGATCAGAGTTGAGTATGACAACGTCAGTTGCATGAAAACTAGGATATTTTTAGGGGCAAAATCCCACTTTTACATGCAAATGCAGCACATACTGAATGGGTTTTGTATCTGCAGGCTTTATAGACTGTCTACTTGGGCCAGTGCTGAAAATTACATATATATATGATGCACCAGTGCAAAATCACATTAAACAAGAAACTTGATGTTCTGCTAATCTAACATTTGCTCTAGTTGATGCCGTTAAAACTCATACTCATTTTCAGCACTACTTTACTAAAGCCTTTTGAAATAAAGCTGAAAATGAAATAAATTGAAAACCAAATAATCTTAGCGCAAAGTCAAATTAGAAAAGAATGAGTAAGTATTAACATTTTAAGAAATAATCAGGGGGAAACTACCAAATTATCCCAGAGAAAAGAGATGATATTAATACAAATGAATAAGGAGCTAATCAAGAAGAGGAATCTGAACACCCACAGAGGAGTTTGCAAGCTGTCCTAGGCTTATTTCATTATTATGAATATACAGATAATATCTTAAGAAAAAATGAACACAAAAATCAAAAAACTACTTGTACTGCTATTTGACTAAAATCATAAGAAGCCAGATTACGCAGACCTACCAAGTGAAGGCTTCCAGTCATTTCCCTCTTCACAGCACATTGCATTCTTACACCACAGAAGTGCTCAGCATGGAGCAGACTTGCAGACATTCAGTGGCCTCCAGCTTCAATATTTCTCCTGCAACACATGTACATACAGTGTTGTTTTGAGGCTTTACACTGTGGGGCAGATTTCACACCAAACAAAACCTATGTATTCTTAGGCAGCAAACGCTCATCTCCAAAATTCAGACTAAGACCATGAACTGCAATTTGGTCTTTGCCAACTCAAAAGAAATTGTTTAGGAAGTAGAGAATCTTTTCAGAATGATCCATCCCTATATACAATTTTCCTAGCGCCTCAGAACAAACACATATTTTCTCTCACTTTGGAGGAAACTAGGTTGAAAGCATCTGTTTTTCATGTCTCTGCACTTTTTTAAGTTAAAGAGCAAATGCAGAAATATATAGCGGAACTAATATGGGCCACAGTCTTTTTACACTTATATGTACTATCTGTGACTGGAGCAATAAAACTTTCACAAACAAACGACCTTTTTTATGTCCACTTTTATTTGTCTACTGTTCAAACAATAAAGAAAGTCTATAAAATACTTCTACTCTGTAACTTGTGAAGTTAAATCCAACTCACCAGAATAATGAAGGAACAACGCTCTCTTAAAAATAGATCCGGTTGTGGCTTAATTAAAGAAGTTAAATACATTCCATTGCTATGAGACACTTCACAGCCACGTACAACTTATTATCCGGAATTAGTCACCAAGTGAAAAAAAAGTAACTTCAATGCTTACTGTTATGGATTAAGGTAGTAGAAATGTAGGATGTTACCAATTTATTTTGTTGTTATTTTTAAACCATGCTAGTGATTAGTTTCAAGCAATTATATGCAAAGACAAGGTGCTGCTTGCTTGGATATTGTGTTAATGCAGATCATTTAATTGTATTTCTTTCATGTATTTCAAAATATAAATATATGGTAAAATATCTCAACTCAGTATGTTTTTGCTGTTAAAATGTTATTTCTGAATAGTTTCCTTTATGTGTTGAAAATACCTTGTATTTGAGTCTTTATGAGTAGTATTTTACCTATCATCTGGCATTAGCTCAGTGGGTTGAGTGTGGTGCTTGAAACACCAAGGTCGCGGGTTTGATTCCCATTCGGTTCTCACGTGTGTTGCCTGACCTAGTCGAGAGGTGGCGTCCCTGCTCACAACAGGGAGGTTGGATTAAAATGATCTCTGAGGTCCCTTCCAGCCCAGGCCATTCTATGATTCTATAATGATTACATGATTCATGTCTGCAGTACTTACTGTATAATACTCAGGTGAGATATCTATGTAGAGGGCAAATATAACTGCCGATGCAGTCTACAGCAAGGAAACACCAGGCAAGAGACCTGATACCTCTCTCTAGATGCACAAACACTAACTGGATGGCAGGCCACCACGACACAGGTATATGTGCCCCAATGGGGCATCAGGTTTGGCCATAGTTGAAGGTCATTGCTCAGTCAACCTCTGCCCGCGCCAGAGCACATACACTGTGTCGATGGGACTAACTGGCCAAAAAAAAATGCTTTCACAGGTCACCTGTTATGCAGACCTGGTTTAAGTAGATTAGTAAATAAAATTAGCTATGCTTGAGTGGATACACAGGCTATGCTCATGGATTCCTGACTACCAAAAATTTCTGACTAAATCTCACCACAATTCCAGAAACATAAAAAACCACCCCGTTTACCCAAAAGCAAGATTAGGGAGTTTTGTTCGAAAACGTAACTTACAAACTGGAGGTAGTCTTCCTTTTGTACTATTATGATATCATGACTGTCCTGTGGAAGGTTCCTTACTTATGTGCACAAATACACCTAAAGCAGCCCAAAGTTTGAGCAAGAAAACACAGTGATTTACTGTGCATTTTCTCATTCACTAGAGATGAAGGCTGGGGTAGAACAGAGAATTCCACTGTGGAGCTTTTTAATAGGTGAATTGTGAAATAACATCTGGAGATGAGAGGGACAAGTGCAAAAAGGAACGTACCAAAACGTAGGAGCTACAATCTAGATTTTAAACTCATGGTGGTACTGTATGAAGAAAAAACCTAACAACTGTGAGTCCAAGAGGAAATATAATGTTACTGAGGAAAATGTGCCAAGATGGAAATAATCAAAACAGAAGCTGTTATGCGCTAACTCAAAGCAGAAATTATTCAGTGCCTGAAAAAAGGACACTTCCATGAACTATCACAGAATCACAAAACCATAGAATTGTTGAGGTTGGAAAGGACCTCTGGAGGTCATCTAGTCCAGCCCTCCTGCTCAGGTAGAACCATGAGTTGCAAAATGTACACACTAAAAAAACTCCAAAGATAGAACCCTAGTTACATAGGAAATCATTAAATGGAAATCTCAAGGAATAACACAAGCATGACAAATTAGATGGCAAAAGTTCAAGATCAGTAATGACTGGCGCATACAGATGATGAGTCAATATGGTTTTTGCCTAGAGAGCAGAACTTCACTTTGCCAGCATCTACCTTCCGACTTCACCAAAAAATTCATTGCATTCCAGCAATACGTAGTTGGACTGCATAAAGGTCATGATTATCTGCTGTGTCAAATAGGAAATGCAGATGAACACCAGTTTCCTTTGATGATCCATCCAATAACAACATTGAAGAAATAGGAACAAAATCCGTCATCATCAAAACTTTGGGGAATGAAAAAATGTGCATTACAGTAACGCTGGCAGTGTTAGCAGATGGTATAAAATTGCCACCGTATGTGATCTTGAAGCGGAAAACAATGCTGAAGGACCAGCTGCCTACTGGAATAATTGTTAGGTGTCAAAACCAAGGATGGATGTCTACAGACTTAATGAAGGATTGGCTGAACATCGTTTGGAACAGGAGACCAGGTGTGCTGGTATGCAAAAGGAGAATGCTCGTGCTAGGTACATTCAAAGGGTGTCTAACGCTAGCAGTGAAGAATATCATTGGAGAAATGAATGCTGCTCTTGCAGTTGTACCGGGAGGAATGTCACAACTGCAGGTGCCTGATGTAGCAGAGAAGAAGTCCTTTAAAGAGTGTTTGTAGCCCTTATGGCTCTTGGCAGGGGATCCTGCTGTAACTCCTACAGGGAAGATAAAGAATTCCTAGTGCAGCACTGCTTTGTCATTGGATTAAGACAGCATGGGATCAGATAAATCCTGAAGTTGCCACTGAATGGTTTACGAAATACAGTATTTCAAATTCCACGAGAGGAGCCAACGATGGTTTGAGTTCAAAGAAGAAGCTGACAGTGGTGAAGACACTAAAAAGGGGGAAAAAGTTGAAGATGGTGAAGAGAGTGACAGTGACAGAAATTATGGTGCTAGATGAGGTATCGAAACTGCAGTAGTAATAAATGTTAAGAGAAGAAAATAGACTAAATTGAGGCCAATAATGAATAAAAAGTTCCCATTCTCATTGTAAGTTGGTTGCAGATATGTCATAAACTTCCTTCCTTATAATCTTTTTCTTTATACACAGTATTTTAAAATCAGCATCACTGTCCCTGTCTAATATGAGATACTGTCTACAACTTGAAAATGCTAGGAATAATTTTAAAAGACAATATTCTGAGAAAGCAGCACTAGATGAGGAAATCTGAGGAGCTAGCAAATGTAATTTCTCTCCAAAGTATTTACCAATCTGTTATGTAAATAGAACACTTGTGAAATTTAAAAAAAAAAAAAAAAAAAGCCAACAACAAACAAACCACTTTTCAATTGGTGTTGCTACCGGACTGAGTGATAAATTCCCCAAGCTCAGAGAACACAAGGAGCCAGATCTGTTGTTTATAAGGGTTCAGAGTCTGCCCATTGTTTTTATTTCAGCATTGATGTTCAGCAAAATCCAAGAAAATAGCCCAAATATTGGTTTGGCGACACTTAAAGTGAGACATTAAAGAGCAAGCCAGCCTGACTCTCCCCACTCAATCCCAAAAATGACAGAGCTGCCCTTGTACACCTCCATGTCTGAAAATCTGAAGATCTGGAGAATCATAGAAATGTTCACAGATCAGGTTGCTTCAGAGGCAGCTGGAGAAGGAAGCGACCTCCAAGGCTTTGATCTTCATTGGCACCTTGACAGAAAAGTTCCAGCTCTTATGCCTTCACTCACTGCGATGAGGCTGTTGTTTACAAGTAGCAAATCTAGAAGGTAAAAGCTGAAGCCCTTGAACTTCTGCCCCTGGGAGTCAATAGCTGTGCTACAATAAAGTTTAAAAGTTGGTGGCCAACTTGAAACTTGACGCATATATGTGCAGGAAAAGGACTTGTGAGACAGCCTCCTACAGCAAAGAGCACCAAGCAGTTGCCTACTCTGGAGAAAGCAAGAGGCAGAGATAGCAGCAACAAGGTCAAGAAAAGACAGACAGGAGCCAACAAAGTCTCTCCACTGACTTCAGTGGGTTTTGGATAGGGTTCCTTGCAAATACCTTCTACCTTAAAAGTCAGCAGTGGAAAATTAAGGTGTCTAATATTAGTCTTTTTAAAAAGAAATATTCTCAAGCTAAAGATTTCCAGGCATACAGTGCTTTTCTTGTTGCTGTGTGGAGGAGGCCAATGGCCTTTTGCTGTGAAATGCACTCATGTTATAACTAGTTCCCCAGTATATTTATCTCTTCAGCTATATACTGCCTTATTTATCCATTCCTATCAGCTTTTCATTTGTTTTTTCTAAACATTGGTGCTAACTATACAGACGCCAAGAAAATTCAAGGCAGTTTCCAAAGCTGATCATTTTTTCTTTCTTTTTGTAATGAAGACTCCAAACCAGCACTGAGGATTTAAAAGTGTATGTCTATGGTTTATAAGCAAATCGACTTCCCTGCCATTCTGTGATGGAGCTTTAGAAATCACACAATGCCTGTCACTATTTTTCAGATATTTAATAAATCTGGTTCAATGATTTTCTGACAATTCTCCACCAAAATTATTCAGGCAGTCCGAGTCCCTCCTTTAAAAAAAAAAAGGAAAAAGAAAAAAGAAAAAGAAAAAGGTAAAAAAAAATGCTGTATGGATTCAATTTTTAGTCAATAAATTGTTGATTAATCTGGCTCATGGTGTGTATAAACTCAGGCTTAGCTCTAATGGTAATCATCTCCAGAGTGCCATACAGCTGCATGCTTTCATTTCACACCAAGGGAGCAAGGATTAAATCCCTAATGGAGAAGACATATAAACAGTTTTAGTCTCTGCAACAAGCACAGTCCCCATGGCAGCATACTTGTGTATGCAGCATGTGAACGTGCGGAGAGGAAGGAAGGATTGGTTAAAAAACATAGTAATAGTCTTCACAAGGTGAATGATGCAACATGTAGGACAACAGAAATAAGTGAGGAAGAAACTTAAGAGTAGGGGGGCAGTAAGTTTAGCAGGGTGCACTGCATCGTTAGGCACCTACCCTGGCCACACTCAGGTGACATAGTGTAAAATGTCTCTCCTGCCCTGAGTGACAACATATGTACGGTGACAGCCTGAGACAGTGAGCTGTTATGTGCAGGCTGCTGATAGCCGTAAACTCCTAACAGCTATGCGTGTTCATTAGTATGCCGCCTTGGCCATTAAGTGGTTCCATAAAATGTGGTTTTACCCAAACCCTTATTTTGCACCACATAATCTTCCCAAAGCCATCCCCAAATCTCTAACATAGCAGTGTTAAGCACAATGTATTTGCAAAGCTTTCTTTTTTTCTTAGAGAATTTTAATCCCATTTATTGGTAACTAGCTTTTAAAATGACATTTTTCCTTGCTGCATTTAGCTTAGTCCAATGGGGGGGGGGGGGGGGGGGGGGGGGGGAAAGGTGCCAGATGTCACAGGGCCAATAAGCAGGTGGGCTGAAGCTTCTGTACCAATTCAAACTGGCACTGCATCAAACCTGGTGGGTATAACCTTTAATTCAGTGCTTCCCTGGCACCAGATCTAGTGCCATCTGCTTAGCTTTGCTAAGCTGTGCTTGTTTCTGTGCAGGGACGATGCCAACAATGCAAACTGTCTCCTACATGTGCAGGGAATCATCGGTGCAACTAGTTTTTCAAGACCCATATGGTGGCATCTGCAAATGTACACTGTCAGCATTGCTACTCGTACCACCCTTCGTGTTTAAGAATGGAAGGAGAGAGCCCTGCTTTGCAATTCACATCAAGCTGAAGGGATATTCTCTTCCTCTGTGCTCCTGTTCTTAAGGGCAATTCCTGGACGATGGGAACATGTAGCTTTTAAAGCGGAAGCAGTTTAGAAATTAGGTGTGGGAGCTGAGGGAAATCAAGTGACAGTTGGGAAGAAAAGTTATGACTTTGTGGAAACCCTCTTAACTCATTGCCTGAAAACTTCCCCAGTCTAGTTAAAACAAAAAAAAATATTACTGTATCTTGGCTTTTGGGGCTATGAAATGGGTTCATTTTCCAGCGGTTATTCCAAGACATGGTCACTTCCTCTCAGCAGGAATGTACGTCATCCTATTGCCTCTTCTCTATTAGGTGGTACCATCAAGAAGAGTACAGGTCAGATGGACAAGGTAGGTAAAGTTTGGCTCCAGCACAGCTATTTTGGTGCTTTTCCCAGGCAATAGGGAGAATGGCTTGATGAGGAATAGGGGATGAAATGATAAATCTATGTGCCATGATGAAGAAATGCAGAGCTATTAAGACTCACTTCAATCTCTCAAATTCAAGTTTCTCTTTGTTAGGGAGTAGTAATACCTCCCTGCAAGTGCAAGGACAGGCAAAGCGCACGGGGCCACGGCCAGCCCATATCCCCTGCTTCCCCCTCCCCTGTCTGGTGACACACGTCCTCGAGAGCTCTGGCTTTGCAAGTGCTTTGCGAAGCTGGCAGGTGTGCATGGCAGTTTGGAGAGGAGGGGCAGAGAGGCACCATCTTTGCTCACACCTCTGAGCATTGGCTTGGCATTTTCCACTCCTTCATGATTTGGCTGCTCAGACATTCCCACTGGCTCTGATCCGTTATCACCTATCACCAACGTCAGCAAGCGAGATCCTGACATGCTGCTCTGCCAACCATCATCAAAACACCTCTGTGCGGTCAGGAAAAGTACATGTGGACCACAAAGAGCAGCTCTGCTTACTGCAAAATGATTAATCGCTCTCACAGAAGGGCAGAAAAATTTGCACTGAAGAGTTTGAACAAAGCCGCTTTCTTTGAATTGCAGACGCTGCGGTGGAATGGTTAAATACAAACAAAAGGGTTTTTTTTCAGTGGAATAATTTTCCACATTTGATTTCACGGAAATTTTCTATTGATCTAGCAGTCTTCAAAAAAATCACATTTATATAGAGCATAACTCTACCTGACAGTGTGGCTTTAAAGCTCCATGTTCCCTTTGCTCCATGTTCCTCTGATGCCTGAATAGTGCTGTAATATTTTTAAATAAGGAAAAGGTTAACCCAGCATTTTGGGAATTATGAAGCCTGCTGCCATTTTTCATTGAAACCCCAAGCAATTCTCTCTTCCTACAATAACATGGGATCCTCCCTCCTTCCCCACTCCCACAGCATGAGCAGTATAGCCCTCTCTGGGTCAAATTCTGCTTATACGTCAAAGAAGGGGCAAAAAGTATTCTTAATTTACAGGAAAGTTACAAACCTTCACTAATTCATGGCTTAGTTTCGAGACTTTTTGATAGAACATGTAACAAACTGTGCCAATAATACTTTAAAAAAATTCAGTTCTACCAGCTGAGTTGTCTTCCCTTTATTCAGTATAAGATAACCAATCAGCACAAAATATAGCCACAAGTCACGTCACTGGTAATGAGTGAGAACTTTTTTGTTGCTGTTATGAACTTGCACATAGCTTTAAACTGTGACCTTTAAATCACACTAGTCCAAAACTGCCTTTTTTTTTTTTTTAATTTTTACATTCCACATGTTCTTTTTCTTGACATTCTATCTTTCAAAAAATTACAATTAAAGATTTTAACTAATAGAAATTAAAATTTCCTTTATGGAAAGGCCAGTCACGTTTGGGCAGAGAGATCCAAGCAGGAAAGATGTATCTATTCCTTCGATATAATAACAAAGAATTTATGTTATGGTAATCTGTCTCTCAGTGTTACACAACAATTTCTTCCTTTAAAACAGTTTACCACGATAGGTATACAATCTGCAGGAAAATTCTGAAGGTGTCCTCATCACGTGCACAAACAGACAAGAAAAGTTCTCACTTGTCGCAAATTTGGTAGGGATGCTGCTGGTGCATTGCAGAAAAAAAAGTTAATCGCCCAAATCCACTGCTTGCACTGTTAAGCAGCATTTTTGTTTTCACAAGGAAAGATCACTTGCAAATACTCCCTCTTGTGATCAAAGCTAGAAAACCAATGGAATCATTTCCCACTGGTTCAAATCTTTCTGACTGACATTGTTCAAGTGTGACAAATAGCCTGCATACAGGATTTTTAAGCCCTTCCACTATTTGGTCTTGTAAAAGTGAGGGTTCCCTTTCAGAGACATTAAAAAAAGGCTTATTCATCTCCTGATGAAGCATTGCATATGCTGAACTTCATATTTCATTTCATTACTCATGTGAAGAGGACATATTTAAAATGATGTATTTGTTTCTCCTTTCTCAGCTGATAGGACAAAATTTTAAAATTGCATAGGTTGTTGAGTCTTCAAGGAGATAAAGGAGCATTTAAAACAACAACTCCTTTTTTTTTCATCTTAATGTCTTTATTGAGTAAATATCTTTTTTTTTCCTTTCAATCTTGAGTTTCACCCATTGACCAAGGGTAGCTGCTGGATATTATGACGTTAACAAAATCACACCTGTCTTAGACTTTCCAGAAGACCAATTAAAATGCATACAAATATCAAAAAAACAAAAATTAAGCACATAATCCATGTTTTAAAAAGGTGTTAAGCTGCTTTTTTTTTTAATGCTTAGCCCCGAAGAGATGCTGGCTTTAGAAGATGCATTTCAACCCCAAGAAATGATACCTGAGTCTTCATTGAAAAAACCCAAAATTTGCAAAAACCCAACCATACCTCTTAGCTGATATTTGTTTTTCACAAAAACAATACTTAGGGTCCTGGGTATACCTTGTGCAGATAATGTAAGTCTTAAATTTATTGTTCTGATGTTTCATTGAGAGTTTACTGTTGGCAAGTTTTTTTACCTCACGCCTACTATGTGCTCCACCATTGATTTTGTTCTGTCAGTCACTGTGGAAGAATCATAGAATTATAGAATGTTCAGGGTTGAAAGGAACCTCTAGAGATCATCTAGTCCAACTCTCCTGCCAGAGCAGGATCACCTAGGGCAGGCTACACAGGAACGCATCCAGGTGGGTTTTGAAAGTCTCCAAAGAAGGAGACTCCACAGCCTCTCTGGGAAGCCTGTTCGAGTGCTCCATTATCCTCACAGTAAAGAAGTTTCTCCTCATGTTGAGGTGGAACTTCCTATGTTCTAATTTAAACCCATTATTCCTTGTTCTATTGCTGGGCACCACTGAGAAGAGATTGTCTCCTTCCTCTTGACACCCACTCCTCAGATATCTATAAAAACATTAACAAGATCCCCTCTCAGCCATCTACTTTCAAGGCTAAACAGCCCCAGTTCTCTCAGTCTCTCTTCACAGGAGAGATATTCAAGTCCCTTAATCCTTCTCGTAGCTCTCTGTTGGACTCTCTCCAGTAGGTCTCTCTGTCTCTCTTGAATTGGGGAGCCCAAAACTGGACACAGTATTCCAGGTGTGGTCTCACCAGGGCAGAGTAGAGGGGGAGGAGACCTTCCCTAGACCTGCTGGACACACTTTTCTTAATGCGCCCCAGGATCCCATTGGCCCTCTGGGCCACAAGGGCACACTGCTGTCCCATGGACAATTTACTGTCCACTAGGACTCCAAGGTTTTCTCCATGGGGCTGCTTTCCAGCAGGACATCCCCTAACCTCTACTAGTGCCTGGTGTTTTTCCTCCCCAGACGCAGAACTCTACACTTGTCCTTATTGAACTTCATAAGGTTCACTTTTGCCAAGCTCTCCAGCCTGTCCAGATCTCGTTGGATGGCAGCACAGCCTTCCTGTGTGTCAGCCACCCCTCCCAGTTTTGTATCATCAGCGAACTTGCTGAGGATGCAATAACACCATAATAATCAACTATTGGGAATCGTGGAGCTCATAGCTTTGATGAAGAGAAATTGTTGATTAGAAACAAAAAATAGTTAAGGAAATTAGAAATTAAATACTCAGACTTTGAACCATTTATGCTACTTTACAAAACTCTGATTGCCCTTTCCAGCTACCCCAGGCATGTTGAATGGAACCATGATCACTTACACATTTTTATGCAGAGACCAAAAACATGAATGCACCTGGATTTGCTTCTGTTTCTAATAATTACCACATGAAATGTACATGCGCTGTTGCAGTCACTAGAGAGTTTCTACCCTGAGCTACAACAGATCATGTCTCCAGAGGATCCCAGCACTACATGTCACTCTAAGACATATATCCTGCAAAAGTTCCTGTTCATGCTTTAAGGAGCTCCAACACAAACTTCTGCTATCTCTTCATATGGATTGTTCATTGCTATTTACTGGACATCTCCTCAGTCATTTGTTTTTCTCCCCCAAGACATATTTAGCTATTGGGGTTTTTTTTTAAAGTATGTCTCATGTTCTTCTCCTTGCACTCCAGTGTATTTTACTTTGGGCACCAACAGCTGGTTTTTTTGTAGAGCGGTTTCTCTGTTCTTTGTTCTACTGAGATTGCTCCTGAATTTATGCTCTTACACATGCCACTGAAGTGTTCGAATCAATAAAAAGCTTTTGTACACTATTTTATTCATACTTATCTACACCATCTGAATACCAATCTATATCTAAACCTGTAAAGTAACACTCATGGTTTGGCCAGTTTTCTTCCCTGAGGCTCAAAAACAGAGCACCACACGCTCTAGAGTAAGAAATGATCAACAGAACGTGCCCCTAGTATTTTTGTTCATCTCACTTGATTATGTCAAAACATTCATATCAAATTATATATTTCTTTTCTGTCAGCAACAGCTTAACCTTGGATTGTCTTAGCTTATAATTGAAAAAAACCACACCACATAGAAATCAAGTAGAATACAGCAGACAAGGAAAAGCCCCTCGGCCCAAGCTATGCTAGAGCACCAAACCGCATTTCACAGTAAACAATGGCCAGGGTAAAACACTTCAGTGTTCTTCACACTCCACTGAATACTGTTCTAAGTGCATTTTCTTCAGGGGCGTTATAAAGCAGGCACAAGAAATAGTCTCTGTGTTTTGTGAGCTTGGAGGACAGTGAGGCTGGCTCTTTGCAAGCAGGGCTGACCTTTCTGAAGCATTTATTCTGGTGTACCAGGGGCTGAATAATCTGAGAGACAGTAACAGACCACATATAAATAAATGAATCACACAGAGGAATATGAAAATTCCCATGCTTTTGCAACATTTTAACCCTTTCTGCAGAGAATTTATGGACAAAGAAGTTGTGTTGATAGCTCCAGTCATCTGTGCTAACTCTGCCATAACTTCATCCATGTGGAGTGAACTATGTCTTCAGCAATGTCTGGAATGTTCCCACATCTGCTTAATTTATTTCAGAAATGCCAGCAGTATCACTAAAATGTGCATCTACACAGGCTTGTACAGGGTCTCAGGCTCTAATAAATATTACTTATTAATCAGTGACATTCATTTTTGTATGTTTAAACCGATTAAACACAATGAACAACAACAGAGACAAGAAAAGTATAATCCCCACTGCCATTACATTCGCATTTAAACAGATGTTTCCTCTCCTTGTTTTATAGACTGGAAGAAGTAAATTAGTTGCAGAGTTTGACAACACATTTTTTACAGCAGCTTACAAACTATTTAAAATCACTAAGCAGGAGTATTAGCATTGCATTTGCTCCGGGGCTACCACGGTGGTGAAATAGGCTTACAGGCACTTCCCTAAAGCCTATGAATGATTCAAACCCACTTTATATGCAAAATCATATATACATGTCCCCTCTCAGATATTACATGCTATGCCTATCTGTGAGAAGAAATACCCACCAGCATCTAAAGTATAGTCTTTATTTATATTGAGTACTAGTCCAGCTCTGAATGGGATCAGTTGCCAACCACTGTAGAAACATATAATGTCTGTTCTCAAAGAATTTATGCTAGGATTGTAAATCAAAAGGAAAAAGGAAGATAAAGCCAATAGAGTACAAGAAAATTAGGAGAGACTGTAGCATCCCAGCACATGAGATGTTTAACCACTGTCAATTTTTAGACAAATAAGTATATATTGATCTTATCAGAGTGTGTGATTACTCATATATCATTCCTGGTTGGTAAAACCATTTTCTGCTCATTCAGTTCACAACCATGCCTCACACTGGCCTGCTTTTGGTCACCACGCTATCAAACTGCACTGGGAACCAAAATATTGGCAGGAAAAAAATGTTTATTTGGTGTGAGGAATGCATCTCACAAAGAAAGTGGAGTTTCTGAAGCATGATCACACTGCCAAACTATTACAGACGATCATTGAAAAGCACAGATGGAACATGTTTATGAACAAGGTAGATTCTCATTCTCCCAAACGCACACCTTTCAAAGAATACACAAAAGCTTGCACTAAATTCCTGGTCTCACATGCAGCACATGTTGGGTCAGGCTGTGTAGCAAATTTTGAAGATGGAGTCACATTAGTAAATATGCAAAGATCAGATCAAACAGTAGAAGGAGTTTGCAGAGAGGTAAATGACCAATTTCTCATATGCATGAACAGGGAAAGATGCAGGCCGAGGAAACAATGAGGTACAGTTCTTTTGGAGATGGCTGAAGCATTGTGACAAATTAACACTCCCTCTTTTCCTGCAGGCTACATCCTCATGACCTTCGGTGAAGCGAGAGAAAGGAAACTCTATCCTGCTGGAGCTTCAAAATCTGTGCTGTGTGGTAGTAACAATCACAAAGACTAGCAGGTCTATCACTCTACACACCCCTAGGATGCAAATATGCTCTTAGCTCAAAAGATGGAATCACATATTAATAACATCCAGTCTGCACACATCCTGAGCCTGTGAGATAAACCATGGCAGTGGAGACAGGCCAGACCAGGGTACTCCACATTATGGAAGTGGAATTAATAACTATTTCCTTAGTTCAGAAGTTTGCTACACTGAACAATGAATGCCCCTTCTTAGTGCTTTTCGTTTTTTTCCAACTTTGGGACTCCAAGATAGTCTCACACAGACAAGAAAAAGTCTCTATATTGCCTGTAAGAGATTGTTCAATGCACGGAAAAAAGACATGGAAGAATAGCAGGACAATTACAACTCAGAGAATTCTCCAGAAAATGAGGAACCTCATGTAGGCTAAATCTATTGATAAACACAGTCTTGCAATTGCACTGCTTGGCCCATTAGGTGAATGGCATAAAAATTCAGCCTTCTGTTCTACCCGCCTACCTGGAAGTCCTCATTAACCCTCTTATAATATGCTTCTGAGAAAGGCAGAGGAGACGAAATACCTTTTCCTCACAGCAGAATCTTCATATCAGTGAGAGCACAACCATATGACTGAGCAGATTAAAAGTATGGGACACCAGATACACAGGCAGAGAGTCAACACCTTTTAGGACAAGCTTAAGCCTGTGGAACAGGAATTCAGGAGAGCCATGTAGAAGAATACCTTCTCAAGAGGCAGAATTGATGAAAAGTGTGGTTGAAGTTACAGCAGGAACACAAGTACAGGAAAATACTGGCCCAGCTAGTGCAAACTAATACGCTGGTAAAGCTGCCTTGATCTACACCAACTCTGGATTCAAACTTGACATTATACCTAAAGGAAAGACAAATAATAAATAGGACTTCATTGGTTTGAATGAAAATACAATACTCAGGAAATGAAAACTGAAAACTAGCTGAAAAAAGCCCGACTGTCTCAAAGAAGAATAAATCACATACCTGCAATTTAAATTTCAAACCCTCAGAGTGACTCTGGCATTGCCAGCACAGGGCCTGAGAAACCTGCAATGCAGCTAGACGCTCTATGTGACCCTCTTTCACAGCTCTGTAGATTACTATCCAAAGAGAAGCAGCAATGAAAGGAAAATAAAGTCTATGTACACTGTGAATGTAGTTCCAGAACAGGGCCAAACAATCACCTGTAAATGATTTTTTTTAAAAAAAAAAAGTCTTAAAAAAAAAGACAACTAACAATGATAATGACAAAACAGGAAAAGAAATTGAAAAGCAGTTAAGTGGTGCACTCTGAAATGTCTCCACTGAATTATGATAAGTATGTATTAGCTGCAGTATGTTTATCTATGTCCACAAGAGAGGATTAGCTGCAAACATTCTTCTGAGATAAACCAGAACTATTTGGTGCTGGCACTGTTAAATTTCTGTGATATGCAGGTGTTTGTAGTATGTGTGCAACTTCCTCATTGGTTTTGATCCAGGTATTTCCACTGAGAGTATTTTGACTCAGTAAATGTGACAAGGTACATAGAATAATGGCAAACACTCCATGCATCTAGTAGAAATAACTTTATCCATATTGAAGCTTAAACTAGTTTTGGGCATTAAGGAGAATGAATGTAAATATTCACTTTGTCAGAAAAACCTGGGGTCCGTGAGCTTCACCCGCTTCTAGCTGGCAGGCATCCCCACAGGCTGCATAGTGCAATACTGCTCACAGCTGGATGAGAGCATAGCTACCTCGTTCCTGACAGCAGAGAGGGCACGATGTGAGGAGGCACTTAGGGCAGCTGGGAGATGCGGTTCTGGGTAGAAGGGCTGGTGAAAACAGTCCTCTGCAGGGTCTGGCATCTTTGCAACGCACCCGTGCCACATCAGAACTCTTCACCTCAACCCACCACCGCTGTTTCTGTCCTACTCTAAATGGCCTCAGGCCAGGTGGAGATCTGCTCTTTGTCACCTCCCACCTCTTCTTGTTCCCAAGCTCTTTAGCTCAGCTCTCCTCCAAGGGCCCAACTTTCCTAACTCTCTTGATGAGACAGGCCACTGAGATTTCTGTAGTGGCTCTGAAAGGCACTGGCTTCTTCCTGTTTGGATTCTTTTCTGATGCCCATTGCATCCTTACTGTCCAAAATGTACTAAATGTAATTTAGCAGTAATTTGGGTGTTTATTTCAGAAGTGATGCTCTATGTGACATCCAAAATCTAGGTACAATTTTGATAACTAAATTCAGCAGACTGGATGCCAATATAGACATCTGAAGAGGAGATGAAGTTACACAAAACCCCTGGAATTTTACAAATGCACATTTTTAACTTCTCCAGTTTTCACTAAAAAGCAGTTTCCAGTTAACAGTTTTCACTGAAAAGCACAGTTTCTAGTTAAAGGATCTTTCCAAATAACTCATTTCCTACATCAACAAACCTAATTCCTCCTATCACTTACCAGCATTCCATTCTGTCAAACGACTTATTATTGTAAATTTTGCCTCTCCTCCAGTTCCTGCTGTCCCATAACCTCTTGGTCTATGCTACACTTACTGAAGATGTGGGGGCAGCTCTGTAATTTCAGACTGATTCCCGTGGAAGATTGCTATATACTTTTACCTCAGGATCACTGCATGGCTCCAACCTTGTTGCTCTTGTCTGCTGAAAGGCACATTCTCAGCCTCTGTGCAATGTGACCTGTTGTTTACATGAAATTTCCAGTGCTTCAGACATCTGTTTTGATTTTTTAAATCTTCATTTTTTTTTTTTTCAAATATAACTTCACATGTCAGTGCTCCAATTTCTAAAACTTATCATTGTGTTCCGTGGTACAATGTGACACCTTGAAGTCTCCAACTACTTAACTACATGAATCGTCCTCCACTGTAATTGCCTTTCAGTGCAGGTGATTTCCACTGAAATCTTGTATTTTCCATGAGATCTCATTGGCTTTTCATGGCAAGTAACCATGAAAATGAATTTCACTTTTTTTTTCTTCAAATCTCACATATGAACTCTCATTGTAGTTGTGCAACTTTCAGCTGGGATTTTTTGGCACTAACCTTGAGACGAAGGAATGAAGAGTATTTTCAAACAGATTTACAAGATTACAATTTATTGATAGGCTCCAGTGGATTATGGATTTACTCCTGTATCACTTGAGTTAATGGGATTTTTACTTCTGGCTACATTTGGAAGTCCATATGGCTTTCATTCACTCTAAGGCTAGAAGCATTAAAAATTCAGAATAACTATTGAGCAATACACCTAAAGTGGTTAAATAATTACTTACACAAATTACACAGCAAGAACATCTATATATTATCACTTGAAGATGGAGGTCTGATGTACTTAATCTGCTCATAACTGAAGAAGCAGATCTGCCAGTCCTGCCAGAAACTGAAAAGAACTATGGCCACACCACAGGGAGGACTTATATCTTCCTGACTTTTATGCTAAATTCTGTAAGCAACAACAAAAATTTCAAATGCACCATATAAAAATACAGCATTAAAATATTCTGCTATGCATCTTAAAATGACAGGACAGAACAAAATTACTGCAAAAAAACCCAAACACAAGACTAATCCAGCAGCCCAGACTCCTCTGTGATCTTAATTCTGCAAAAGGCTTGACACCTTTGGCACCTCCACACTAAGAACAGCACTTTAGTACACAATTAATTATAGGCCATTGCCAAGTATTTCAATGAACAGGAATGGATACTTCATAGAATCATAGAATGGCCTAGGTTGGAAGGGACCTTAGAGATCATCTAATTCAACCTCCCTGTCATGGGCAGGGATGCCTCTCAACTAGATCAGGCTACTCAAGGCTCTGTCCAACCTGGCCTTGAACATCTCCAGGGAGGGGGCAGCCACAACCTCTCTGGGCAATTTATTCCAAAGTCTTGCCACCCTCGTACTGAAGAATTTCTTCCTAAGATCTAATCTAAATCTATTCTCCTTCAACTTAAACCCATTTCCGCTTGTCCTATCAGTGGACACTCTTGTAAAAAGTCCCTCCCCACCCTTCCTGTAGGATCCCTTCAGGTAGTGGAAGGCAGTTATAAGGTCCCCCTGAAGTCTTCTCTTTTCAAGACTGAACAACCCCAGCTCCCGCAGCCTGTCCTCATAGCAAAGGTGCTCCAGCCCCTGGATCATCTTTGTGGCTCTCCTCTGAATGCACTCTAATAGATCTGTGTCCCTCTTATGGTGGGGGCACCAGAACTGGATGCAGTATTCGAGGTGGGGTCTCACAAGCGCAAAGGGGGAGAATCATCTCTCTTGACCTGCTGGCTACATTTCTCCTGACACATCCCAGGATGCGGTTGGCCTTCTGGGTGGCATGAGCGCACTGCCGGCTCATGCTGAGCTTCTCATCTATCAGCACCTCCAAATCCTTCTCCTCAGGGCTACTCTCAACCCACTCTGCACCCAGTTTGTATTTGTGCCTAAGATTAGCCTGACCCAGTTGAAGGACCTTGGATTTTGACTTGTTGAAGCTCATGCAGTTTGCACTGGCCCATTTCTCAAGCCTGTTAAGGTCTCTCTGGATGGGTTGAGATGCAGCATAACAGAAAAAAGAAAAGAAATCAGCAGATATTCGTTCTACCGAAGACCTTGGAACTACCAAGACAGACCACACTCTCCTTTTCATTTAGTCAGTGCTAAAAAGACCTCTGTATGTCTCCAAGGTGTCTTACCAACTCAGCAGGTCTTACCAACTGCTATGACAGAACCATGCCATATAAAGCATATTTCATACCTCCAAAACATTTTAAAAATCTTTAAAACTTTTCTAAAATAAACACTCTTTTTTTTTTCTTTTATACTTCCACGAGGATTCTTGAGCTCCAGGAAATTTCAGGACTTTAGCTTGTAATTGTTTAACAGCTTTTCATGTGAAGTTTTACCTTCATGTATGACCTGATTTGCTCCCATCAGCCTTTAACTGGTTTTGTCATATTCCCCCAAAGATCTTCCACATGCTGTTTTTTTAATTCTCCTGCCAGACAGTAAAATGTTCCCTCCCAGTTCTTTTTCACCATGAAGTAAACACACCAAGTTCTTCTAATCTCTTCTCATAAAAACAATCCATCCTTTCCCCCAGTAACCATTATTTCATTTCGAATTTCCCTTTCTTAAGATAGGTGATCAGAACTGCAAAATCCTCTCTGTATGCTCATAACAATATCTTTAGGATCAGTATAAGGCTCAGCTGATATATCTGAGAGCTGTGCTTGCCATCCCTCAGATGCCTCAGATGCATCCCGAAACTGATGTGGATATCTTGGCTCCTCTCCTCCCCTGCTATTTCCTGCCATTGAGCTGATCAGAGAAGTTCTTTCCAGTTGCCCCTCTAAGTGACTGACCTTGCACATTTTGCTATTGAATTACAGCTCTTCTCTACTATTTCAGTCCTCTAGGTAACACAGACCTTCCTGCATTAAGCTTCGATTCCCTCCATATTGACAAAACCTCCAATTTTGTCTTGTTACCACACTGTCACTTTTTATGCTTTTGTCATTACTAAAGCTCTTAAGGAGAGGTATGGGCAGAGGAACCGGTTACCAGAGGGAAAGCCAGAACACATCATTTACCGTGCAGCAACTGCCCATGTGTACCTTCCTACCTCTGATGAAGGAGAGGAGCTGTCTCCTATTTATCATGGAGCAGTGAGGGGCAAGTGTGTTCAGATAAATAGTTCAGAGAAATAAGACTTAAGCTGTAAACTCACACTCTAGCCCATGACTGTCATGACAATTGATTAGATCTCCTTAATCAGTCTCTAATGATCCCTCAAGACTTCAGGGTACCTCCTTCCAGCGTGATGATGCCCTTTAAGCACAAGCATGTTCATCTCGCCCTCAGTCAGCTCTTTAGCAATTTTATAAATTCCCTGTCTAATCCCCAGCCTCTCTAGGGAGATCAGTAAATTCCAGTGGAGCACTACATTAGATGTCCTACTGAAGTCCAAGCAGATTTGACCTACCTTACTTCCTAGTTAAGTCATTTATTTTACTGAATAGTGATATCAAGTTAGTTCTGGTAAATATAAGTTGCATCTTAGCTCACTTAGCTTTCTATCTTTTTTTTATGCTTTCCTTCCAAATGTATTCCAAACTATATGTATTGTTGAGGTAAAGCTCAACCTGTAATTGTCCAAATCACTTTTTCTCCTTTCGTAATGTAAGTTTATACCGTCCATTCTTCCATCATACTCTTTATCTTTTTAAATAATTTATAAAAATAATAGCTGACAAACTCAGAGTATTTCAGGTGGCATTGATGATTCTGTGCACATTTTCTCCCTATTCTAGATGATGTTAAAGTTTTCAGATTTAGACTCTGTCTCAGATGTGAAGATTTCAGATTCTCTTCTCTTCTCTTGGATATCTTGATTAGTTTAGCAAGAGAAGTAATTTTTCAACATCTTTATCCTTGGCAAGAACTGGAACAAAAATTGCTTTTGAGCCATAGCTAAATCTTAATCTGGCTGCACAGAAGTATGGCTTCTTTCATTGCTCTTTTGTTAGTTTTAGTACCTCGTAAACCATAGAATCATAGAATACCAGGTTGCAAGGGACCTCAAAGGATCATCTGGTGTATCGATTCATCAAAGTCATTCTGCTGAATGACTTTTTTTTTTTTTCTTTTTAACAAATGATGACAGCACAATTTATTGTGAAATGTCTCCACATTTGATATTCCATTCAACATCCTGAAAAACAAATTTCTGTGATCAGAAGCTCTTGCTCCAAAGCCAGAATTCGTTTCCCTCAGATGAATTAGTTATTTGTCGTTAGTATTACCAGCAAACTAAATACCCTAGACCAGCAGCAGAACATAAACAAGAAATAAAGTTTTAGTTAAAAAAATAAAAATATTGAAAATATTTTCAGCAGTATTGTCTTAGATCTGATTTTTTAGATATTTTTCTTTTTTTGATGCAGCCAACATCCAGAATGCACTGACACTCAAAAACAGTAATGAGAAAAAAAATCCGACTAGTAGCTAAAAAACCCCGACATCTAGTCTGTTCAGGATGAATAGTGTTTTGAAGAAAGAAACTGGAGTTATAAACTATATTCTGTTTATTTTCTCTAAATGAATTGGACACATTTATAATAAAATCATGCATTTTGTTCTCTATTAAATTAATTTAGGTAAATTAATCATAAAACAATTATCTCAGTTTTTATGTCATGCAGAAAGTGTCATTTATATGCCAGTTGTATGCAAAGAGAGAAAAGGTTGCCCTCTTAATTTATTGTAATGCATGCAACAATGAAACATGATTTAATTGAAACAAAAGACAAGAGGATGAAAAGAAACTTTTTTTTTTTTCTTCAGAAAAATCAAAAGCATTTGCATGCAAGGCCTTGAAGCATTTTCACATTATAAATTACATATTTGTATGCAAATGGACTTCTGGCTTCTGACCAGAATATTTGGCAAATTGAATGCTAGATTCTGCTGTCTTTACCTCCATTGAGTTGTGCACTATTCCCTGAATATTCCTATAGATTTCTATGTCATTGCATAACTTAAGCTACCATATGTAAGCTACATGTGAAGGTGAAGGGATCTATAACAAAATGAGTGCATCTGGGAGCTGCCTACTCCCTATTTGAAAAATAAGGTATCCCATAGATAGAAAGCTGATCTGGAAGGTTGAAACTTGGGATCAAAATAGAAGGTTTGGACTGTTCTTTCAATCTCAGAAAGATATTCTCCATTAAAAAAAAAAGATCAATTCCACACTGTCATGAATCCACAATAGCTCATAATCAGTTTGTGTGGCTTTGAGGAAGAAATGGTAAAGAGGAAAAAAAGAAAAATCCTGGTGTACTTACAATAGCCCAGGGATTCTCTGCCCTAGTGAGGCCGCATCTGGAATATTGTGTCCAGTTCTGGGCCCCTCAGTTCAAGAAGGACAGGGAACTGCTTGAAAGAGTCCAGCACAGGGCAACTAGGATGATTAAGGGAGTGGAGCATCTCCCTTTTGAGGAAAGGCTGAGGGAGCTGGGGCTCTTTAGTTTGGAGGAGGCTGAGGGCTGACCTTATTAATGTTTATAAATATGTCAAGGGGGAGTGTCAGGAGGACGGAGCCAGGCTCTTTTCAGCGACATCCAATGACAGGACAAGGGGAAATGGGTGGAAGCTGGAACATGGGAGGTTCCATAAAAATATGAGGAAAAACTTTTTCACTGTGACGGTGACAGAGCACTGAAACAGGCTGCCCAGGGAGGTTGTGGAGTCTCCTTCTCTGGAGACATTCAAAACCCACCTGGACGCGTTCCTGTGTGACCTACTGTAGGTGATCCTGTTCTGGCGGGGGGGTTGGACTAGATGATCTTTGAGGTCCCTTCCAACCCCTGATACTCTGTGATTCTGTGATTCTGTGATATGCACAAGGAATACCCTAACCACAGAGTAAAATTGTGGTTCCTCATAAACAAGACACATAACAAGTGGAAATGGCCTCAAGTTGCACCAGGAGAGGTTTAGATTGGACAGCAGGAAAAATTTCTTCATAGAAAGGGTTGTTAAGCATTGGAACAAGCTTCCCAGGGAAGTGGTGGAGTCACCATTCCTGGAAGTATTTAAAAGACATGTAGATGTGGTGCTTAGTGACATGGTGTAGTGGGGTACCTGGCATTGCTAGGTTAACAGTTGGACTTGATGATCTTAAAGGTCTTTTCCAACCTAAATGATTCTATTATTCTATGAAAATGAACAACTGCAAGAGGGAAGGAGGGCAACTATGTCTTTTTGTTCAGAAATCCCAAGAAATCTTTTCTGAAGAAGCCAGTAACTTCAAGATCAATTAATTAATTGTTTTCTGTGGAAAATTATTTTGTCAGGAATCTCCTTATCAGCTCCTAAATATGAGCTTTATTTCATAACCATCAGTAATGATCATAATGCTGGAAGGACAAGCAGTTGAAATTACTCAATTCTGACTGCACAAATTAAAGGTTACTTGCTAATAAAGAGCTATAACTTCAATATCATGGAAGTGTAGGAAGCCATGTAGCAGAATACACTTTACCATTCTGTTTAAAAAAGGCAAAGAAATATATTATTTAATCCTTTCTTGTCAGTGGAAAAGAAGACTTTAAGGAGATGACAATAATATAGGAATGTGAACAATCACAGAATCACAGAATGTTAGAGGTTGGAAGGGACCTCAAAGATCATCTAGTCCAACCCCAAACAATAATGCACTTTGTCATTGTTTTGCAGAATTTACCTTTCCTAACTACTTCCTATCATAAATAATTTATAAAATACTTACTTTGTTGATTATTGATGTATATTTTGCTTGCATTACTTCTTATAAAAGAATTCCTTTAGGCTGTTCCCTTTTTGGGATTTTTGTTTTAAAAAACAGGAGAGAAAGAAGGATTTTTCCATGGCTTAGAAAACTCTGTATCTCCACATAAAGATCTCAGGTTTCAAAGGAAAATCTTTCCAGGTGAACACAAACTCCCTACCCTGAGGCTTTAAAAAACAAACAAAAAGAAACAGTCGCTTTCTCTTTGGAAATGCTACCGCAGCTTTTGTTTGGGCTGGTCTCTCTAACACCACATTTGCCTCCATCACACTAAAGATAAGAAAGCAGCATGTATTGCAGCACAGCACGGAAATACCCGATCAAGATTAACGTAGGAGTAACGCAGGAGTAAACAAAGCTTTAAAGCATGTTATTAAAAGGGAATCCCACACATTTTCTGGAACCTGGACCAGATAGTTCACGAGAATCTATGCAAGCACCAAGTTCATAGATGCAAGAACAAAGCATCATTTCTGATAGTCTATGATTTTAGGATTCTGTATGTCAAAAGTTGAAATTTGCCATTACAAAGAACAGGAATCTCCAACAAAATTCTTGTTTCATAATTTGGTGGCACAGAGACAAAAATCTGACGTGGAACAATAGAGCTGATACTGTAGCAATGACACAGAACAGGAAAAATGTTAATTTTTGGTGACATATAAAACTATTAACAACAATATTTTGCACATATTGAGTCTGATACAAAGTCTGTTGGTTTCCATATGCAGAACTCAGAGCATGACTTTACAAAAAGGTTTGTTCCAAGAGGCTGCAATACAAGCACTCCTAGTTGGACTGATATCAGAGTCTCATAATACAATTTTACAGTTGTATTTAATGCAGCAGTAGTTCCACTTGTCAAATGTTCCAGGGGAAAGGTAGAAGCTCTTGATAATGACTTAAGACAATGAGTAAATTCTGATTTTAAATCATCACTTTCTATTTAGGAACACGTATTTTCTTCAAAAATGAGTTTTGTCTCGTTTGAAAAAACGCCTTTGTTATAGAGAACAAGGGGTGGGCTGTATCATGTTCAGCCACAGTAAATCCAGGTTCATGTTTTAGTACTGAGCTGCCCATGAGCTCAGAGACACAGCTGATCTCCTTCAATCTGCAGTCCCTCCTGGAGTGTTAGCAAATAACTAACTGTTCCACTTAAGCAGGTGCTGTTACAAGGCAGATTATAATTACATCTACGCTGTGGCTGCAAGAAGAAAAATACAGTGCCTTGAGACCTTAAAATTAGGAATCACTCCAGGTTCAACCAACTTGTTTTAAAACGTGGGCTACAGCAAAACTAGAAAGCCCTATACAATAAAATATCACAATCACCTAGTATAATTAAAGTGAGTGAGCCAAACGATTTACTGGTTAACTGTACAATTCCCCCTGGATGGGAATACATCTGATCTGTAGCCAGCATAGCTACAAACATCGTTCCTCTCTCTGGAGTTGAAAATAAATATCTGTGTTGCTTTTTGGGGGGTTACGATCTCCTACAGGCCAGTAGGTCATTGCTCTCTTCAGTGTGACACTAAGCAGAAAAGGTGAAATACTGGCAATGAGACTTTTGCTATTGATTTCAGCTAAGCCAGGACTTCATTCCATGTCTTTCACCTACTCTTAAATTTTAGTAACACTTGTCTTATCTATCCTAAGAAATTTCAATGGCAAAAAAAAACATTTGACAAGCACGTAAATCTAGAAGCTTGGAATTTGGAGTGAAGGTAGATGAGATCTCAAAAATTGGTTCCATATTGACTAAGAGATTCTCAGCCTGCTATGGGAATCTCCAACATGTTAGAGCTTGATCCTACCTCTCCCCAATGTCTAGTGCAACATTTCTTCACATTTTAGCAGGAGAATGTGGTAACAGGCACACAAAAATGAGTGAACTCTGTTTTTATGCTCTCCCTCATAAATCACCTTTGTTTGCATAAGGTCTGAGTCAAAGTCCATTGAAATCAGTACAAGACTTTTTACTTTGGATCAAGTCCATTATATCTGCTTTTCCTGCTCCTTTTTTTTTTTTTGGCTGGAATGTCACATCTCACTTAAGCACTACAAGGGTGGCTAACTGAAGAGATAGAGCCAGAAACAGGAGTGTCGTGAGAATACATGAATGAGATATGTATATTCATAGAAAGATTCATTTTAAGGCAGAATAGCAGAGCGAAGACGCACCAGTTGCTCTTACACACTGACAATTTACACATTTTACACATTATTACTTTGCTGTTCCACAGCAAAAAATGTAGTTACTATAGCAACTGGTTTGTCATATGATCAGAATGCTATTTTTAATATCACTCAAAGACACGTATTAACATGCATAATATATGGACTTCTTACGAGGGCTGAAAACATATATATTAACACTTTTAAGCTTCTAAGGGATAATTCTTTCTGATTACTTTTACTGTATGCATTTTTTTATTAGGCTATGTAATTAAAGACTGTCGAAGAGTGATGGAGTAAAACTGTCCTTACAGCTCCTGGTGAACCTATACAGCTTTTCTTCTTTGTAGTACAGGAGATCACAGGTGCCTATGAGCTTCAGAGCTCCTGAGAGATGACCAGGGCACTACCAAAGCCTGGCTGGATGTTACCGAGAGCTATGGCTCCCAAGTATGTTTACTACCAGCTATCACCTTCTTCTTTCTTTTTGAACCATGTTCCTTAGTCAGCTTACTTTTTGGATGACCTATGTCAAATGAATCAAGACCACATCTTTTCTGAGTCTAATATATAAAATGTTTCTGGAAAGATATAATCCAGCTGCAATAGACACAAATAAGCCACTTCCTAGTGCCACAGCATCCCTAAAATCCCATGCACAAGACCACTGATATGACACCTTTCTCTTTGTTACTAACCTGTATTTATCAAGTAATGGATTTTCAGTCCAGTGGTCAAAATAAGCATAGGACAAGGGGATGTTCAGAGAAAAAAAAACCATTAAAATGACGGAGGGGGTTGTACACTTTTTTTTCCTTGTCTCATTGACTGTATTCTTAAAATTTTGGCAGTGTGCGTGTGGGGAGAACTCTTACTGAATTTGAAATTCACATTCTGGGAGCAGAATACCCATGCACTCATTTGTTGCAACAGTCAGGGAATATATTCGCAGCAGAGTTTCTCAGGTTGCACCAACTTACAGTTTGTTTTGGAGGCCAATGCAAAGCATTCCTGTTGCTCTGTTGAGCCTTAAACTATTTAAAATTGTAAATGGTTAGGGAGGGGGAGGGCTCCCAATTCAAATTATTTTAACCTTTTTACTCCCTGTGGAGACTTAACGTGCTGTCAAGCCCTTCTGACTTCAGCCGATGGCAGACTTGGATGGTTTCTACTCCAACACATAGGTTTAACCTTACAGCTCCCTTAACACAGAACTCCATCTATACCATGCCCTATTGCCTTCAGCAAAGTTGCCCACATTCCAATTCTGAACTCTCAAAGGTAACTTAAGTATAACTCAGGTTTTTTCATGCCATAGGAAGCTTATAGGGATCAGTCTGTAAGTCAGTAACTTACAGACTGTAAGTCTGACTTACAGACTGATCTAGAGGTGACAGACCTAGAGATGCCAGAAGTCAGGAAGGAGGACTTGTGGTGTTGCTCTTTCATGTCTGAGCTTAGAGGATCCGGTCAGCTTTCAACATCCTGAAAATGGGTGGTGAGACACTGGAATAGGTTGCTCAGGGAAATTATGATTGCCCCCTCCCTGGAAGTGTTCAAGGTTGGATTGGATGAGGCTGTAAGCAACTTGGTCTAGTGGGAGGTGTCCCTGTCCATGGCAGAGGGGTGGAACTAGATAATTTTCAAGGTTCCTTCTAACCCAAATCGTTCTGCAACTCTGTGCAGATAAAAAGTGCATGTCTCTCCGGACATTCAGTGTAATTCACAGAGCCTTCAGTACATGGTTGATGCTACAAGCTGAGCTCGTGCTGACTGGGGAACTGTGTTGCTGGTTGGCTGGTGTGGGCTAAAATTATTATCAATTTGACCCAAACTTGAATCCCAAATTAGAGCATTTCTCTTCCAATGTCATACTGCTGCAGCAAGTCCACTACAAAACATGTGGCTTTCTAGGATGCCCACCAGTAGTTTTCACATGAAAAGACAGAGCATTTGTGGTGCAAAGGCCTGAATGAAATTATCCCCCTGCCTGTCTAAAAAAAACGGTCCAAAAGTCAGCATCTCAAAGGGTCTGGGATCATATGGAGGTGTGCAGTTAACAAAGCTTTACCCTATTCTGTAGCTAAATGGGTTGAACAAGTGAAGAAGATCTTTCTGTAGATAGTGGCTCTGATATCTTGGCATGAAGAATTTATATGTAGTTGTTTCTACAGGAGGACAGAATCATGATTAATGCCTTCTATAAATCCCAGTAAATATATAAATCAAAACTACTTTCGTGTAAAGATTCGTTTCTGTTCTTATGCTATTATCACAGTATACAATAGAAAGCTTCATTATCTATTTACATCAACACTCTCACAAGTCAGAATGCTTTTTTGCTTTCTGTTGCCATTATGTTTTATTATCTGTGGCAATGTCATAGCAACCCAAGATAATACAAGTACCATAGGGCAACAAAGTAATATTTTCTGGTTTTTGTTTTTGAATGAGGCAGAATACAGCTACCCACTCTGTGCAAGCAATCCATGTATACCAGAGATTTAACACAAGTAACAATTAACAAACCAAAATTACTTATTGCAAGCAAGCATTTTCTTCCACTACATTCCAAAGTTTTAAAATATCTAAGGGCTACAATTACAGCATTGCAAAGGTATGAGCACTATACATAGTAGTGTAGTTCACAGGTTTGGTGTATATCACCATGCACTTGTTCACATTAAACATATGTATGGGATGTCTGGGCAACAATGACGTATCTATCACATCTGAACTGGGTCAGGTCTTGGAGTAATAGGCTAAAGGCTGAGAATCGCCTTAGGATATGTTTATCTGGCATCCACCACAGCAGTACTATTTGTAATTGGAGTTGGTGAGGATAACTAATCAATATGTGCATGCAGAGTAAAATGACATTTTTAGTCACCTGAGACAGTGAGTTCAGAGTGCCTTCTGTGACATATGCCGTGATTACTATGCCATGACCCACGACCTTGACAGAATAATGTATCTAGGCAAACAGGCACAGCAGGGAAAAAAAATAATAAAAAAAATAGTATCATCAGCCAAAATACTAAACTTTTCTCCTGATGAACATAGCTTGTGCCCTGAAATCTGTCTGGTATTCTGCGGGTAATGCAATCTGCCAGGACAGAGTTCAGCTTGTCAATATATCAGGATGCTTACCACATAGCTAGTGATTTGGTTTTGTGCCTTGAATCTAAAAATTATACACAAGATAGCTCACTCCAGCAGGACACACTCTGTGGTAGGACAATGCCTTAACTTTCTTTTTTTCTTCTTTGCAAGAGATGTTTTTCCCTTGCTGAACTGACTTAGTTGCTCTGGATGGGGACCAGGTGACAACAGTTTTCCAAACTCTGACATGTAGTTGCCATGCATAGAAACTAGACATCTAAAAAGATTTAAATATGATTTTATAAGCAGTAAGAAAAGTAGTCTCACCTGTTGTTGAACAGGGAAAACAACAACAACAACAACAACAATTAGAGTTTGGAATAAGCATTGTTAAGACTGACATGCTACTATTGACTTGATGTTCAGATATTTGGGAGGAGGCAAGAAGATTACTTGAGCAAGCAAACAGGTAATGACTGAAACAGCTTCCTAACCCAAAATACAGGAATACGCAAATCCCCTCAGGAATCTAACTTACACGGATGCCAAAGCTGTGCTGACCCCTGTGTGTAGGAGCGCAGGAGGATGAGAGAGAGAAAGAACGTGCTTGGAGGCAGTTTTGGTTAGAGCCAGGATTAGGGTTGCTGTGAGGCTCTGCAGAAAAGCCCATCTAGGGCAGAAGGTGCTGTGTGGGACAGGCCTAAAGATACAAGTAAAAGAATACAAACTAAACCCCCCAAACAATCTGGAATCATTTGATCCTCCTCTATTCTTGGCACAGGGTATTGATACTTTCATGTAAACAGAATTATATTTAACATACCTGACTAATATGATTTTTTTTTCTTAATTGGCATGATTTGCAAGATATCCAAACTGCTGGATAGTTTCTTGGATTAAAAATGGAAATACATTTTAAAAAATAGTTGAGCCACAAGATTATTTCACAACCATTTAAAAAGTGCTCATTTTTATAGTGCAGATGAAGCCAGAGTTAATTAACACTAGTCACTGGAGACAGCAGTAACTCACCTTTTTTTTTTTTTTTCCTCTTGTGCTAAATGGATTGCAATTACTCCCCCAGTAATACTATGATAACAAAGTTTAATACATAGAAAAAGTATTAACAGCATCAGTGGTGCATTATGGGAGAGCTGTAACTTGAGGAAAAATAAAGTAATGGTTTTTTGTTCAGATCTGGAAAGAAAAGATTTTTCCTAATAAAGAAATGTATTTTCAACAGTGTTTTCTAAACTCAGAAAGACTGCAAAAATTCAAACCCAGAAATCTCAAACAAGCCTTAAATACTTTTATAATTACATACATCTGCATTATTTTATACAGATGTTTATGATTAGGACTGCATTATTAGAACAAGCAAAGCTCTCTTCTATCTATAAGCAAGCAGGGCCACAGTTTCAGGAAACATTTATTGTCCCTACAGGTTCGTTGGTTAGGTTTTTTGTTTGTTTGTTTGTTTGTTTTTTAATTCTGCTATTTCATCCTAGTACAATTTTCTAGCAGAGCTCAAAAATAGCCTCATTCCAACCTATCAAGTCTTAATAATACTGTTAAAGAATTGGATATAAAACATTGTAGAGAATACTCAGGTGAAAGGCTAAATCATTCCACAACAGCACAGTATGGACACTGTAAGTGCAAGGCTGTAGAAAACCCAGGGTTTTTATTATTGTCCCTAGGAAATTGTGAATAATGACATCACTGTCCTCCAGATCAAGTTGGAAGATGAAACTAGACTTTCAGTTCACTCATTTTGGTAAATTAAATTTTAATATGTTACTAAAAGATAACAGTAGGTTGCTCTATTTAGTTCAATGTGCAGTGCAAGTCTCTTAAAAATCCCACTGTAGGTAAAATCTGAAATCTACAGGGTACAAAATGCTTTAGATTTGTAACTATTCTGCAATAATATGGCATTTTGTTTTCCAAAGGACTGTTAGAGAGGCATACCGTAAAAATTCAAAGATGCTGCCAGTAATTAGGCAGCTGGTTGGCCTAGAAATCTTCTCCATTACACTTTTGTTTCCTTGCCAGTTCTTCATGTTCTCTCCTGAAAGAATGTTTTGTTTTTGTTTACATAGCTCTTGTAGGCAGAATGAATAAACCTTATTTCCCCACACTTGCCAGCCTTCACTGATACAATATCGGCTTCTCTATTTACAGGCTTTGGGCAGGCATTTCAAAGTACTTAGTTTGACCAGAAATCAATTTTCATGTCACTAAAAGAAAACATCTCAAAGTATTTTGAACTATCAGTCAGGTGAAATTGAAGATGAGGTTTATTTTTTTTTTTAGAAAAAGAGATCTAGATGGAAACCTTGCTTAAGCTGAGTCAGGACAAGATGGGCACCTGTTAAGAAAAAATTCCCTATGGGAAAAAAACCCTTTTCCTGCAAATTCCTGGTTTCCCATCTCCCTCCACTTCCTTCTACTATCTTTTCACTGTAAGTGTTATGTGTGTTCTGCTGAGATATTTATAATCTCTCCATTCAAACCACCCCTTTGGGGGTCTCAGGCTGAGCAGGGCAACCAGGCAATGGGAGTTCTCAGAAGAGAAGCAATTTCATTTGCTGTCTGAAATATTTTGGCAGAAACTAATTGAGCATGCATGAGAAGAGATTAATCAACTGCCTAAGATATTTCTGATGGTTAACTTCTGTTCAAACTATCCAAGTACGTGGTCCTCACTGAAGGCAACAACTCAAAATTCAACAATTTATCTTTCTTCTTGGAATACCAGAGATTTTTTTTTTAACATGCAGGGAACTTTTTCCCTTCCCATTGTCTGAAATGAAGAGAAAACAAAAGAAAAGGACTACAGGGTTTATTTCAAATTTTCAGAACAATTATTCTCCTTTGGACAGAATCTATTTACAGCGTGTTTCAGAGCAAGAGGAGAAAATTTCAGAAACTGATGAATTTTAAAGAGAACTAGTATTCAGATACAGTTATTTGTCTCTCAACTAAGAGATAAATAAACTGTAAAAAGTAGTTGTTAAAAATAGACATGAACATAAAAAAAAGAAAATATAAATTCAAAGAATTATAAAATGCAGGAGCTGTGTAGTCAATTTCACTACAAGATCCCCAAACTATGGTCAAGATCAAAAAGTTTAAGACTTCAGTCACAGAATGTTCTTACCCTGAACATTCAGAAACTTTAAAACAAAGTTCTTACTATATGAAATTAGATACACAATATGAAAGTAAAGCAATGCTGTTACAGGAACTCTTCCATTACCAGAGAGCGTAATTTAACATATTCTGAAAAAGAGTAAGTTTTTATATTCACCTGGATTAATCACCAGAAGAATCAGTACAGTTTTGTGACATTACATTTTCCTTTTCATTTCACTTATAGATACTGCCCACCATTTCACAATTTTAGACATTTTTAGCTCCTGTTCTGAAATGCTCTGAGCTCCTTCCTCTGCTCAGGTGTGAACATTTTCTGGAAGTCTGAGAACAAATAAGAGTAAGTTGTTCCACATTTTTGAAGTGGGATTAATGTTATTTTGTAGCAGATTAAAATTAGATTCTGATTCTCTGAAGATATTCCTTACCTTGCCACAGACATCCTACATGGCTAAATTCAAGTCTCTGAGTCTATTTTTCTGTGATCCCATAGATAGCAGAAGATACCTCTACACTTGCCAACTGCAATGGTTTGTGCATGTAGTTAGTTATCATCTCACAGTTCTTCTGAAATCTATGAAAACCTGGAAAGAGTGAATAAAAAGAGGATAACTAGCCATTTCCTTTTGCATCTATTTTCAAAATGCCCACAACCTGTGTTCAAATAACTTTAGGCTTGAAATAAGATACATTCCAGTCACTAGTTCTAGAAGAACTTGTAATTGGACCATCAACTTTATGGCTTAAGCAAAAGTCTGGAAATACCTGTACTTGCTCAGTTTAAGGCCAAAATTCTTTGTAATTTCCAAGTGTGATCCCTCTCACTGCTGTGTTTACCTCCAAGAGACATGAGGGCAAGCCCTGCACCCAGCAGACCTGAGGCTTCCTCTGCATAGCCACCACCCAGCCCTAACGTGGGGCTCAGTCTGCACCAACTCCTGCCTTCCAGGCCAGGGATAAACTTTCCTTCCTGGCAGTTTGCTGCCTTGATAAACAATGCTGCTGTTTGTTTCAACAGCTTTGAAAAAAAAATAAAAAAAATACCACCATATCACTGACATGCCACTGAACATGTCAGGAGCTAGGCCATTTCACTGCACTGAAGTGCTTTTCCTTTTATTGCCAGACCTATAACAAGATTATTGAAATGATTCAACAGTAGTCAAGCTGCAGCTATAGATACTTGTTGAAAGTAAATAATAAAAGCATTTTATCAGAATTGCTGTCATTTTCCTGTTGAGGGATACATCTGTTTCATAAGTACATTTTTATGTGTGCCTGCCTTATGTGAACCTGCTCTAATTTAGTTACACTGATAGGTACAGTTGTAGCTTTCCTTCTAACAATATTAACAGATGAATAGGGCAGTCATTTTCAGACAGCAATTTGCCATGGTTACAGTCAAAGTGGATTGGTTTGAGATTGCAATCCAGTAAGAACGAGGGGTTTTGTTATTATTGTGGCAGTTATTTTGTTGTTGGGTGTTTTTTTGTTGTTTCTTTTTTAAAGCAGACTACTGGAAACTGTTAGTTATGCAGTAATTTGAGATAAAAATCCATCAGAAGGAAAACTAAATGAGGGTCAAAAACAGTCGTATGAGAAAAACAGTGATAAAGGATAGCCTATAGATATGGAAACATACAGAGAACATCACCTCTGCATCCTGAGTACTGTCAAGAAATGTACACCCCAATCACACAACACAGCTGTCTGACATACATCCAAAGATCAAGGGCCACTTTTAGAAGATGACAGCTAAGAACTGTAAAACAAGTGGATGCATCACCGCATTTCTTTGTGAAGAGAAGAATCTGTGCCTGTTCTTGGAGATGCAGGGAAAACATATGCTATTTTTAAACCCAAGTGGTTTTGTAGTCAGATTCAAACCTAGCTAGATAAATCTAGATGGTGTTGTTCAAAATAGCTCTCCTATAAACCCTACCCAACCACTATCAGTACCTAAAGGCAACTAAACTCTATCCCGTAGAATAAAATGTTAGGGGTTGGAACATACCTCTTTAGAGCATCTGTCCAACTTTCCTGTTAATTAAGTTTCAACCTGACCAATTTTAACCAGTTTTATCTGACAACTCATGGTCTCAAATATATGAAGTTTCATCTAGAAGTTGGTGACTTGACAGAGGAAAGAGATCTGAATCAACACTTCCACCTGAAGGAAAGATGAGATTCAAGCTCATAGGTTCCCCTTCCTGCTTGGCCGCCTGGCTAACTAACCAAAACACTGCAGTTCCCTGGGCGCTAGTGGGCTTTCCTGTCCCTGCCCATCCCCTGGGGCTCCCTCCAACCTGTCCATGGCCCAGGACTCCGTTTCAGTCACCCAGGAATATCAGTTCATGCCCTAATGACACAGAGCAGGGCTGGTATTCAGGTGCCCACAGTCTATCCTGCCCAGCCATGGGCCCTCTTGAGCCAGGCCCACCTACAGGCCCAAGTCTTGGCTCAGTCTCAGCATGTCCCCATCCCCAGAGAGGTGTTCGATGACCAGGGCTGGGGCTGTCAGGATCCCTATCTTCACTTTCCAGATTCTCTAGGCACTGAACTTGTGATCCTGCAAGTGCATAAAAGTGCTTTTATATCTAATCCTGTGTGCATGTGTTAGAGGTTCTCAAGTCTCTCCCTTCCAGGTGTGTAAGTACAGAAACACCTTATTGCTTGAATACCTCCAAGGAAAGCCCAACGAAGATTTTCACTCAGTGCTTTCCTCATGATAAGTTTGCCAGGGAAGGAAGACATTTCATGTAAGTCTTCATCAACACACTTTCATGTAACATTGCATTAGACACTAGCATCCACCCTCCATCTCTTTTCAATGGCTAATAACTCAAGACAACGAGTAATGATGAATATCTCAGATCTTATGCATTTCCTCTTTAGTGGTGCAGTGGTGAGAGTGATACCCTGCACCACGACCCCACCCCTCTTGTGTGATAAGAGGCAAAAGGAAAAACATGTCCATAAACAAAGTAATTTTCTTGTTAAATAAATAATGACCTCTTCTTGGGCCAAGAGGTTTAAAAGGTTAAATATATTGAAAATGAAAAGAAACTGATAAACATTAAGGCAAGGGAAACACTGAATAAACAGCTTTTCAGAATGCAAATTTCCACTGTTACGAATTTATAGGTATCAGAGTGTTTAATCCATGTTAATGGACTTGAACATCTCTCCTATGAAGAGAGACTGAGAGAACTGGAGCTGTTTAGCCTTGAAAGGAGACGGCTGAGAGAGATTCTTATTAATGTATATAAATATCTGAGGAGTCAGTGTCAAGAGGAAGGTGTCAGTCTCTTCACAGTGGTGCTCAGTAATAGGACAAAGAGTAATGGGTACAAGCTAGAACATAGGAAGATCACCTCAACACGAGGAGAAACTTCTTTACTGTGAGGGTGACAGAGCCCTGGCACAGCCTGTCCAGAGAGGTTGTGGAGTCTCCTTCTCTAGAGACTTTCAAAACCTGCCTGGATGTGTTCCTGTGTGGCTGCCCTAGGGGATCCTGCTCTGGCAGGGGGGTTGGACTAGATGATATCTAGAGGTCCCTTCCAACCCCTGACATTCTGTGATTCTATGACTCTACTTCCCTTTAATATTCTATGTGCCTATTCTCAGCTTGTGGAATTCATCTAACGGGGAAGGTCACCACAGCTCTCGTTCCTTTAGTTTGTGAGGAACCAGGAATAAGAGCCCAGTCACCCTCCAGAGACAGCAGGTTCCGAACAAAATTGCAACCCGGTAATAATGAAATCCCTTCAGCCTCTGTAGTGTTTGCACCTGACAGTGAAAGTCAGAAAGTCACAATAGCTGGAACCTGGAAATCTCAAAGTGTGTTTCAATATTGATAATCACCACTGCCCCAGGAATATCTGCTGGAGGAAACACAGGCAAAGTCTGCCCATCTCCTCCTCTGCTCCTGAGTGATACGGGGCAGTGAAACCTCACAGTGTAGAGGGAAATTGCAGGATTGTAAGAAAGCTTGGACTGTGTCAGAAATTTTCTTCTCACAATGTTTTTTTTCGATTCCCCTGGTTTTGCTTAAAAAAAAAAAATACTACTTTCCTTCACATTTATCTCCCCCCTCCCCTCCTTTAAATAATGGCAGGAAGGAGAAGGTTCAGCAATCAACCCTGAGGGAACAGCTAAATCAAATGTTACCTTCAGGGATATTTTCCTTAAATTTATTTCCATAAAAATACACAATGGAAACAAGATATCTATTCCACAACATGAAGGAAGGAAGATCTGTGGCTTTATGAGCTCAGAGACCTGGCGTGATGCGGGCTCCAGAGGGAACTCCCCTCCTCAAACCTCACTCTGAAGCACGGAGGAAGAAATGAGCTCCCTCTGCTCCTGAGAGTCCTGCCTCCGCTTGGCTTCACTGGAGCTGGCAGGAGCATCGATGTGAGCTTTTGCAGAGCCAGAACCTCTCCCCAGAATATGAGATCCAGCACTGCGCTGTTAAACACATCCTGAAAATCTGCCACTTCTCATGAAAAAGAGTTGGAGGTGGTTTCCCCCTTCTCCTCTGCAGTGGAGGGGAGATCTTCACACCGTTTGTAATACATCCAAATATCTTCTTCAAACAAAATATTTCCCTCATGAGGCATCTCAGCCAAAAACCTGGAGGAAACCCTGGTACAACTCTCCCTCTGAGATGACAGTCCTTACTGGGAAAAATAAGAGTGTAATTATGTGACTGGGAAAGACCTTGACATCAGTGATGTGGGATGTCAGTGGGGAAGGGAAATATTCAGTTGTCAACATAAAACCTGATCTTTGCTTTTTGGCCTTTTTAAAAAGAACTGAAGCAGCATTGAGGTTTTTTATGTATACACGTTCAAATAGATCGATGCATATAGATGGACAGATAAATAGCTGGTTTATACAAATGCATTTTTTTATGGTAGATATTAAAAGCCTAAACAATTGTGAAAGTTTATTTATCTTACCCAGGAAAACTAGGCAAATATTCTTGAGGGCAGGGACTTTTCTTCTCAGGCATACAAAGTTTAGCATGAGAAGGACTGGATAATGCCAGGGACGCCTGGGCAGTACAGTGGTATAAAAGGTAGCTTATTTGTCTTTTCCTACTGTACCTTTACTGCCACTTGCCTTCATAAAAGCTTGTCCATCTTTTTCTTCCTAGTTACTTCTCAAAGCTTTGCTACTCTTGCATTTAAAATAAAAAAAAAATCATTAAACTCACAAAGACAATTTTTAGTACTTTAGAAACCCAACTCCATTAGGCTCTCCACTCATGGTTGTTGTACAGACAGCCACTTATTGTCCTTTTCTAACCAGCGGTCAAACCGAAGAGACAACAAACACAAATATTGAAGCTTTCTACACTTTCCGAAGTAAATATTTCTGTAAATGAGCTGACCCATGAGCAGCAGAACTAGCAAAGTCTTTTGTCTGAAACATATGTGTCCAACTCACACATACATAACCTTCACAGACCTTCCCACAATACTTTCAGTTCCTTGTTCAAGTCCTCCCACTTATTACCAGGTCCCATCCACATCAGATGGATGAACCAGAAGTAGTCTGTGTGGTGGCTTTCTGTGAAATTGGCATGCAGCAATTGGTTGAGGAATACACATCTGTTATTTGGCTGGTCAGCTACGTGGTACACAGGTGTTGGGCCAGACACACTCAGTGTATGTTTTAATTTTGGCTATCTACTTCATGATTTTCATAGATTATGTACATTTCTATCTTGAAGTCAGTTTTGGCAGAAATTGGTAAATGGGCTCAGAAAATGATAGGAGAGAGGGCTAAGATTTTGTGATTGCTTAAGTTGTTTTACATAAAGCTAAAAATGCCTACTCTTAAAAAACATATTTTAAAAACTAGTTTATCCACCAAATTTTCCATGCAAGTGGTTAATGTGCCACAAGGAGCACAAAATCTGGAAAAAGATGTTTTCAGACTACTTTTCTTGGGCCCGGCATCTATTTTTTTCGTTTCCACATTAAACAAAAGACCCAGTCTTATGTAGGTTAATAAAGTGAACACAAGGGAGATGTACCTCCAAATTGGAGCCAGACGGTGAATAACATAGCAGGAATGTGCTTAAACCTCGGTACCAGCTCGTGACAAGGTCTGCTCTCTGTCTTAGCCCTTGGATTTTGGAAAAAAGCTCCAGGAGCTAAGAGAAAAACTTTCAACCTGACAAATACTCCTTGGCTGGAAAAGGCTCCTGTTTTAATTCAGTACAGATGTGGCTTTTAATGAAAGCATTATGGCTTTGCAGCTGCATGGATGATACAGACCTCTTTAAAGGAATAAGTGACTCAAAATGCTTTATTTTCACTGCACATTATGCTTGACCTTTGCTGGGGTACAATCCTAAAACCAGCTACAATGCTGTTTATGGTTACCTGTCTCTTATCCAGTCTAATCTTGGGAGAAATGGGGCAGCTTGACTCCTGCTAGCTGAGAAAAAAGAATAGTCCAGACCTCCCGGGTGGGACTCAGCACTTTGCAGGATTAGGTGCCTGGTGAATATAGACACCAACGGTAAACAAAACGGAAAAAATCTAAATGCACCAGGCAGCTAACAGCAAAGAAATACTGGGTCACACTAGCACAGAGTCACTAGATAACACTGAAAAGTAGGTCAATGTGAAGAACACTGGGAGCTTTTCTGCAGCAGTCATTCTCCAGAAACTAAGCTGGATCTAAGGGCTGGCTACTTGGCTTGCATTCAGACACCTGCTTCACGCAGACACAGGGGTAAATTATAAACTTAATTTCTTCCCTTCATTTCATGTCTTAACTCTGCAGAGCAAGAGACAAGACAGACACCTATGTAATAAGCTTTTTTCGTATTTAATCGGGTACCATCATCTTCATCTCATCTAGCTTCTGTCTGTTCTGAAAGTCCACTAGTATACCTTCACACAGCAGCATCTCTGGGGGTAATTCACCATGTGTACCTTTGGATGGGATAAATCAGCTCCTAGAGAGAGCCTATCTCTTTCCATATAAAGAAGCTCAGACTAGACAGTTTTCAGATAGCCATTAAGGTGCAGCAAATCCCACCCTTATTATGTGTAACCCCAGTGAGTACTTAAAAAAAAAAAAAAAGCGCCAGAAAAATAATGAAGATCAAATAGGTCTTTTCCATCTCACAGAACAAGCACTGTTGTTCTAAACACAAAAGTTAAAGTTACTTTTAGGTAAATTTTTTGGTCTATTTTTTTTCTTGCTCTTGTTTCTGTATGTACATAATTCTCTTGATTTCTTTCAGGTTTGCTCCCCTGGAAGGAAGAAGAAATCAAGCCTCCGTGGTCAACATTTTCTTTCACCCAACATGCCCTGTTAGAGGCACTGCACTCGTCTGGCCCCCATTCAGCAGAGCACTTGCCCATTTATTAAAAGACTGCTGAATCAAGGCCAGAGGTACCATCCTGTGCTCAGCAGTGAACTAGTAAACCAAGTACTACAAATTCAGGTTCTACGTGCTGACAAATTCACATATTTCAACTTGGATTCCTGGAAGTCTCCACATTACTGCAAAAATTTAGACTTCCATTGATTATACACTTTGCACCAGAGGTGTAATTTCTTGTATCTTCTTATTGACTCAACAAAGTTAAAAAAAATATTTACCAATATTCCTATAAAACACTGGTACAACAGTCTCCAAGAATTGCCCCATAAATGTATATAATATGCAGAGCATACAGAAATAAAGGATATATTAGAAGAGGAAAGTTCATTTCCAAGGGTAACAAGAAAAGGAAGTAAGAGGACCCTGGACAGCCGATGAGAGAGACCTAAACAATGCTGTTGAAATGGAAAAAGTTTTAAGTTATTATTCTTTATCAAATCACCCTGAATGAATTTCATCATTCTTGATTCAAATGTGGTTTTCCTGACAGTTTAATTATGAAAAAACTGTTCCTGAACCATACAATATGAACAGAGATGCCATAAGTTTAAGTAAAATGCTATTACCTCCTCATTTTGCAAAATTCACTGTCTCATTCAAATTAAACAGCATTTCTCTGCAATAGATTAAATGAAAATTGCAAAAAAGAAATTGTATGCATCGGCTCAGGAACATTTTAATCATTTTATGCTTTATATACATATATATATATGCACGTGTGTGTGCATGTATTATATCAAGAATGGCATGCTGGTAACTTTGCAGTTTAATGAGTATATCTTCTTCCCATAGTAACATCCCCTCTTATCTTCTTGGAAATGAGAAACATTTACTATAGCAGTATAATGAAGCAACGTTCATTAAAACAGGGTATGTAGGTAACAGATTTCTATTATTGCATTATACCACCCACTTAACTAAAATACAGAGCACTCTACGCATTCACCTAATTTTATTGCTTGTACCCCGTATTGAGCTACCACATTTATAATTCATTTGGACATGTTTGCTCCAGAATAAAGCACAACCAGTCTGCACAGTACAATGTTTACCTCTCACCCCTCCTCTTTTTTTTTTCCTCCCTTCTCTTCCGTAGTCACAAATCATTTTTACAAGCTAAGTCTGATTAGTTGTCAGTTTTCTCCCTTTTAAAATGTAACACAAAAAACTCGAGCTCAATTTGTTTTACTTTAATAAATATGTGCTTCTGAATAATGCAGGATGAGCAGTTACTTTAGGTATTACATACTACTCTAGCTCAATTAATAACTTTTTAAGCCTGTAAATCAGGTTTTAAATTTGCATGACAAGTACAAAACATACCACATTTAAGTTAACGACTTGCTTTACAAATGTATGGACCGTTCTCATTCCTATAATGCTAGAAAAAACAGGAAGCTTTTGTGTTAAAGTTTTTTGATTCCAAAACGTTACAAATTCTGTGTTTCACATTTACAGGATCTGTGTTCCTCCAACATGCAGTAAATTCTCAGGTGGCAAAAGGGCACTGCAGAGGGTGCAAAACATAAAAAGAGACAGACCATAACAAGGCCTTTTCAACACTAACCAGAAGTGAACTGGTGCATTTTGCTCTATATATAAAGAAAAAAAAAATTAAAAAATTTTCCCTTAGGGAACAGGGCAGGCATCTGTAGAACTTCTTATAAGGTATCCTCAACTCTATTTTGGCCAAGGGAGAAAAGCAAGATGATGGTTGCTGATCAGAAGAGAAAGCTCACCAGCAAAACAAATGTCCCATATTACCTCACTTCTCCATTTTTCACATTCAGGGTAGATGAACATGCAAATAATAAAAAATACAGTCTGACTACACTGCAGATAAACACACAGATATTTTTGTCCTATTAGCATTAGGGCAGTTCGGTTTTCACTGAGTTACTTAGTTCCTTACTGTACGTCCTTTGTCCAGCTCTATTAAAATACAGAACATTCATAAGTGTATTAATTCAGATTACATAGTTGTCTACATACATACTGACCTGATTTATAAGAACAGTCTTCAGTAAGTACTTAACACCTTGAATCTCCAGCTCAGCTGCATTCAAATGACTTATATTGGACTCAATTCTCACCTCAGCTTGCTCAAATACAAAATTCCCTGTTGCTCAGGAGGCTGGTGGCTAATCAAATGCCAACCAATTAATGAAAAATAAGAGGTAAGATACCAGATACACTGAAAACCACCAGCCAGCACAACAGGAAACAAAGCTGACTGAAATTTTAATTTCAGAATGCTATTATTAATTTGCAATTGGAGAAGGAAGACTAGTCTTGTGGTTAAGAACCTGTAATAGAACGTGGGACAAGATACGTGATTTGCTTTTGGGCTGTGGTGAAGTCTCCCTGAATAATTATGTATTGGTCATTTTCTCTTTCATCCATGTGTTGCCTGATCTAGTTGAGAGGCGTCCCTGCCCATGACAGGGAGGTTGGATTAAATGATCTCTAAGGTCCCTTCCATCCTAGGCCATTCTATGATTCCATAATTCTAATTTTCCCATATATGACACAACGATGTTTTATACCTGTTTCTCTTCCTCTATCCCTGCCTTATTTCCTCACCTTCATCCATGGAAGCAGTGGAATAGGAGCTGCTTTCTCTTAAATGCCTGTTACACAGAGTTTTGTTCGACTAGAGATTTTCTATGTCTATCATCAAGATGGCGTTTCATTGCCATTTCATAAAAAAGCTCATTCCGTGAGGTGTAGGTTAAAGAAATCCAAAATGCAAAATTTTAGAGTAATACTATTTCAGAAAAAATCTCTTAGCATTGTTAAAGAAAAGCATTGAGAACTCAGCGAAACTGAGTATCTATCTGCTAACCATAAAGCACAAATGGTATGCACATTAAGATACTACCTATGTGTACCAACATTATCCAACCTTACTATATCACAAGCCATAAACTTGACCCTGTAAAAGTACTATTTTTTCTTCCATAATACTGAACTGCACAAAACCTTCTGCAAAACAAATAGAAACAGATGTGAATTAAACATGTTTCCATCTTAAATAAGTCTGCACATACAATTTTCCTATAAAATCAATAATATCTACTATTTTCTATTAAACAATATAGTCAGCGTTTTTCTCTAAGCAGGGCTGTCTTTTGGTGATATTCAAGGGTTTATACTATGCAAAACAAGCTACAAGGTCCACTTCATGAATATATATAGGGATCAGTTAGGCCATCTGAACATCCATAAATCCATGGGCCCTGATGGGATGCACCTGTGGGTGCTGAGGGAACTGGCAGAAGTCATTGCTAGGGCACTCTCCATCATCTTTGGTAAGTTGTGGGGAACAGGAGAGGTGCCTGAGGACTGGGGGAAAGCAAATGCCACTCCAGTCTTCAAAAAGAGCAAGAAGGAGGACCCGGGTAACTGCAGACCGGTCAGCCTCGTCTCCAACCCTGGAAAGGTGATGGAATAAGTTATCCTTGGCACTGTCTTTTGGCGCATCAAGGATAAGAGGGTCATTAGGAGCAGTCAGCATGGCTTTGGAGGGAGAAGTCATGTCTGACCAACCTGATAGCCTCTTATGAGGACATAACCAGGTGGATAGATGCTGGCAGTGCAGTGGATGAGGTTTATCTGGATTTCAGTAAAACATTTGACATCGTCTCCCACAGTCTTCTTGTAGCTAAACTGAGGAAGTGTGGTCTGGATGATTGAGTAGTGAGGTGGGTTGTGAACTGGTTGAAGGGAAGAAGTCAGAGAGTTGTGGTCAATGTGACAGAATCTAGTTGGAGGCCTGTATCTAGTGGAGTTCCTCAGGGATCGGTACTGGTGCCAGTACTATTCAATATATATTCATCAACAACCTGGATGAGGGAACAGAGTTCACTGTCAGCATGTTCGCTCATGACACAAAACTGAGAGGAGTGGCCGGCACACCAGAAGGCTGTGAGACCTAGACAGGCTGGAGAGCTGGGTGGGGAGAAACTTCATGAAATACAACAAGGGCAAGTGTAGAGTTTTGCATCTAGGAAAGAATAACCCCAAGTACCAGTATAGGCTGGGGACTGACCTGCTGGAGAGCAGCATAGGGGAAAGGAACTTGGGGGACATAGTGGAAAGCAGGATGACCATGAGCCAGCAGTGAGTCCTCACGGCCAAGAAGGCCAATGGTACCCTGGGATGTAGTAGAAGGGGTGTAGCTAGTAGGTGGAGAATGGTTCTCCTTCCCTGCTACTCTGCCCTGGTGGGGCCACATCTGGAATATTGTGTCCAGTTCTGGGCCCCTCAGCTCAAGGAACTGCTTGAGAGAGTCCAGCGCAGAGCCACAAAGATGATGAAGGGAGTGGAACATCTCCCTTATGAGGAACTGAGTCTCTTTAGCTTGGGGAAGAGGAGGCTGAGGGGTGACCTCATTAATGTTTATAAATATGTAAAGAGTGAGTGTCAGGAAAATGGAGCCAGGCTCTTCTCAGTGATGCCCAATGATAGGACAAGGGGCAATGGGTGCAAGCTGGAGCACAGGGGGTTCCACAAAAACATTAGAAAAATCTTTTTCACTGTGAGGGTGACGGAACACTGGCACAGGCTGCCCAGAGAGGTTGTGGAGTCTCCTCTGGAGACTTTCAAAACTCGCCTGGATGCATTCCTGCGTGACGTACTCTAGGGGATCCTGCTCTGGCAGGGGGGTTGGACTAGATGATCTTTCGGGGTCCCTTCCAACACCTAACATTCTGTGATTTTGTGATTCTGTGATTCTGTGATATGCATTTTCTTCCAGCAATTTCAGCAATTATAAAACTTTTCATTTTTTTAAACTCTGCGCTGAAATATATTAATTGAATGGACAATATCCATGTGTGTTAGACCAAAAGTGTTTGAGTAAAAGCCTTTTTATAGGTTTTAGGCCTTTTAGATTAAAGCCTTTTTTGCATATAGCAATTGGCCTATCGAAAAAGTTCTCTTCACATAAATATAATCAATAAAGGCCAAAATTATTATTATTATTTAAGACAAAAATGTAAAATGCTTGAGTACACACAGGAAAAATTCCAAATTAAAAATGCTTTGACAATAGTTTTCCTTAAGTAGTATGTACAGCATAGCATATCTCAACACTTCAAAAACATTAATATATGTGTGCATTAATAGATCAAAATCTAGAACACACTTGTTCATAATGCATTACAGATGGCTCTCCTCTAACTATTTACATATTGCTATATGGAGGCTATGATGCTTACTGCTTTGATGGTACTTTGAGTTACTCTTTTGATAACTCTGTGCAACTTTGAAAGCACTTCAAGGTGATGCTGTGTTCCACTTACAAGTCCTCTCTTGTTCTTATATATGTGCTTAGCATACGAATTGGAAGATTTCTATTTACAGGTCAGACTCTGAGTGAACAACAATCTGTATTGGATAATCTAATTATACTAACCTAAGCTTCTTGTTTTTATAGTACACCAGTCAGCTTAATTCCAAAATTTGACAATGATTTCTCTGCTTGCAATGTTTGTATTGCTTTCTTAAGTCTTTGTGTATAATTATGCTTAACAAGTTTTCAAAGTGTTTCAGGAATAAATCTCACATCAACTCTCTAATCTAGTCTATTTTACTAGAATGACTTAAAAAAACATTAATGGAAGCATCTTTCTTTGTAGATTAGTTTTCTCCATCCAAAATCTTATTTTTTGTAACAAAAATACTTCAAAAGAGAAAACTATATTATTTAATGTAATTGAAAAGAAAGAACAATGCTATATTTACCAATAATAATATAAATAACTGATTGTAACATTCAGAATAATCTTCCAAGCATGTACATTTTTAAACATATTGTTCCCATTGTTTAGCTATAACTATGAAGTCAGTTTAGATTTATACACCCTTTTCTGATCTTCCTGAAGGAAGAATGACACAAATCAGAAGAGCACTTCAGAAACGGTCTTGCAGGCGTGGAAACGGAGACTTATTGTAGCTTAAAGGTGGAAGAAGGCTTCTGCAAAAGCTCTTCCAAATTACTTTGTTCCTCTGAGTCAATTTAATCCCTTGGAGAGAATATCTCCTGGAGTGACCTCCTTGAACCTTTGTGACCAATGCAATAAAACACTAAAAGACCTAGAGATTAGAAAAGAGAGACTTGAAACTAAAAAGAGTGTTCCTCAGGGCTATAAGTTACACCAACAGAGTGAGAATGAATCCCAGTGGGAAGGGAAGATCCTGTATCCCTACCATTAATTATCTGCTTCGTAATCTACTCCCATTATAATTGTAATACTTTCCAAATGCAGCTCTCCTTTCTCATGCCTGCAGCAATGCACACTGTTCCCTGTCTGACAAAACCCCTCTTTGTTTGGGAATTGCAAGCTATGTAAACTGCATAATAGTCTTTAAGAAAAGAATCAAATCTTTGTTGTGTTTATGCTACACATTTTTCTTCCGTGTTTTATACAAATGATTTGCCCATAGAAATGGTGTGGATGTTCCAACAGCATAACTTAAGAAATACTGATCTGCATGTCTAAATGCTGTTTTATTCCATGCACAGCTTTATCCACTGTATGTGTTTTCAGTAATTATGTTTGTTCTTCCTTGTTATTTAAAAATAAAGAGAAACATTTTATTCTTGGGTACAACGCCAAAGGTTTGCTCAGAATTATCCACAAGTGATACTCTGACCATAGACAACTACGGTGTGTATGTTTAGTAGAGGAGGAATGCATTTATTTCCACATACCATATGACTTGTCTCCGCCTTAGACTAGGAGCACTGTCCATTAGTAGGACACAAGCTGCAAACTACACTCCTGCACCAGGATATGACTACAGTCGTATCCCCTGTCTGACCATCCCACGCCACACTCAGCCTGAAGCCAGAAGACAGGCTCCTCAGGCAGGGACTAAATGCTGTGGCCTCCGGTTGCAGAAGACCTCACTGGTCTTGCCTGGGATGCTCTGGCTCCATTACTGTGCACGGACCAATAACGGAGCATTTCTCACAGCTTCGGGGTCCTCGGCCTTGAAAAATACAGAACAAGGAAGTTTTCAGAAAAGGTGATAAAACATGAAATGCACACTTGTAATTTCACAACCAAGTCAAATTGTATTTTATGATTATATTCTACATGGCCATATAGAGTGTACAGCAATTTTAGAGGCTTTCATTGGTTTTTGCTCATGTTTTGTGCCTTTCCTCAAAGGTGCAAAATTGCTAGAGCACTCCCTCAGTCGGCATTGCTGAGTACAATCTTTTCTAAAGCCTGACTCCTGAGTATTTCAAGTATAATTCAGCAATGGCTCAGTTGTTAATGAAATGTAAGAAAGATCCCTAAAATGAAATGAGGCCTACAGGTTATGAAAGGATTTGTGGGAACTGGGGAACAATTACCATTCACTAAGACACTTGCTTTGCCAGCTGCACACATATATTCTATCTCCATGAAGCCCTAATCTACAAAGCTGAAAATCTTTCAGGGAAGGCCAATGTTTTGAGGGGTTCATCATTACAAGATAATCAAGAACTAGTCACTTATAATCAGAGGTTTTAGTAATAGACACACTGGTTTGAATCAGGAATGTTTCTAAATCATTTTGTAGATATTCAGTACTTTTTTCTTCGCTTTGAAAAGATTTTTTTCCCAAAAAAAATATTAGGGTAATATTTTACCTTTAGGATTTGCTGTTTAATGTTCTAATACTTTTAAAATGCAGAAGAAAAGTGGTAATAGAGTAATCATTTTACATTAAGCAACAGCAGAAGAGTAATGAAGTGGAATCACAGTGTTCAAGTCCTTCATTTACAAAACACTCTTTCATCCCAAACACCTGCATCTTTCCCCAGGCTGAGGGAGCATTTTGACTTAAAACAGAATGTTAGATGCTCTAGTGCATTATCGCTTCAGATCACCCACAGCCGACTGATTCTGGGTGTCAATTAATGTTATTACCACCTTATCAGATGCTACTTAATGCGAACTGTGGGCTATACCCTTGGCTTCGTACACAGCTTGGGATTCACAGTTGAAGAGAAGAAGATGTTTGCAAAGGGCAGTTTACAGAAACTGCAAATATTACACTAGTTTCTAAGCCAAACAGAGAAATAAAAAGAATCATGTCTATTTCATGGGGGAAATTTTAATGTAATTACTTTCACTGTACTATATGCAAAGGTCATGCTGTTTAGACTATCACAGGTTCAGAGGTTTCAAAAGCCTAAAGTCTTTGTATTAGGTGAGACTCGCTGCCTGCTCTGTAAAATATTCCCAAAATTGGAGTTGGGGGGCAAGGTGGACTAGATGATCTCCAGAGACACCCTCCAACCTTAGCTGTTCTGTGACTTTCTGATCAGTAGGGTTAGCCTTCCAGGCAGTGAGCACACAGTTATGACATGCAGCCAGCTATGGCAGACAACAGTGTGCCTTCTCATAATCACATGAGTGTTATCACACATAACAAATCCACGATATATTCCTTTTCACCTTCAGCTTCCTGAGAATACACCTAATCAATGGATTGTAATCTAAGGTGACATCTTCTGAATTCCTCCTCTTTGTAAGCATCAATGCAATATTCATAGTAAAACAGCAGACATACAGGATGTGGGTCTCCTGCGCTCAGTTGAAGGCCCAGAAACATTATTCTTTGATGCAATTATGATACCACAAAAAACATCAATATATGCACTACCAGACTGTTTGCAACTTGGGACTACCGAACCTCCCTGTTCTCTCATCCCAGTTACTGCCAACATCTCACCTCCAGATCCTGTAAGGGCTGGCACTTACATCTGTCTCCCGGGAGTTTGCTGGTAGAGTGTCATATCCCTGCAAATGAACAAGGAGGAAGCTAAACCCAAGACCCTCTTCCCTTAGGATTGTACTTCAGCCGCAGACACCTGGAGTAAAGAAAACAGCAGCACCAGCTCTCCTCACAGGCATGAACACTGGTGACAGCAAGAGCCTTACCACCAGATCAGAGCTCGCTAAACAGAACATGGAAAAACCTGTTCCTGTAAATGCTGGTGGGTAAAACCTGCAGAAGCCATATGATACAAAAAGCTAATGCAGCTGTTTACTTCATTTTCCCAGTCCAAATTCATACAAAATTTCCAACAAAACTTTCCCAAAACCCTAATGCCATATTCTTTGCCCCATCAGAGGAAGAGTAAAACCAGCATAAAAACATTAAGTCTATCTCTGCATTGCATGCTTTGTCTAATTCAATGGAAATGTTCACGTACTCTTTTTCGACCCAGATCAAATCTGGACTTAACAGGTTGTATCCTGCACCATGCAGCCACCACCTTCCTGTGAAGGGGAGCGCATGCTTCTCACATTTTCTGCAGAGGCCATCCTATCGACCGGCTTTGGTCAGGACTTTTTGCTTCAGTGTAGCAGTACACTTCACCCTTGATGCAATATCATAACATTTAGAACATAAAAGTACCTGAATCAGATTGAACTCTTCCAAAACCTTCTCAACACATCTTTAAATCTGGACAGGAGCTGAAGCTGCAGTAGCTGGGCCTGTATAATGCATTGGGTTAGTTGTAATCCTGTCACACAATATGCGATTGCTATCTGATACATTATTTGAAACCTTGCCAAAACACACTTGAGAAATAAGTTATCTTACAAATGATTTCCAAAGAATTTCTTTTCTATCATAATTAAAAGCCCACTTTATATACACTAGGCATCTTATTTCCTTAATTATTTTCAAACAGTTCCTGAATGGTTTATGCATTCATTCCCAAACACACCAGCCTGTTATTCCCCACTGGAATATAGCATATGCTGAAAATTAATTATCTGAATATCTAAATGACAAATATTCTTTTCCAATATCTGTTTGCTGACCAAACTTTCCGTTATGAATTAAGCATGGTTAGGGAAGCTGCCTACTATAGAAAGAAAAGAGCAGTGACATAACACAAAGACTATTGTGTGGAGTGGTCATACTGCCAGATCTGCACTACATGTTGCATGCTATGTCATGGCCCAAGTACAGAAACACTTCAGACCATATAACTGCAATAGCACCTGAGTGTCATTTGACATCATTCCCTAGGGTTCTCCAGCTGGAAAGGCAATGTCCACCACCAGACCATACTGGGGCTCCAGGCGTTGCAGAATCCTGTTTCTGAGCTTTGTTTGATAAACTGCTGTCACTCTCTCTGTCTCTGTGGTCTTCTTTTCTTGCTTTTGAGAGCCACCTTGAGCATTTTCTCTGAGCTGGTTATTACTCTGCCCTGAATTTTAATGCCTAGTCCTTCTATTTTTTCTCTTTGGTATTATTTTCCAGTAAAATAAAGAAACAACCATCTATAATTAAACAAAATCATCATTATTCTCTTCTGATCCAATGTCTCAAAAGCTTTAAAATTAATCGCATTCAATCCCTGAACAACACCTTTCTGCAAACTTAAACATGGCAAAGAAACACTTTGAGCTTTAAGTTTGAATGATTCGGATTTTATTACTGTATGTAATAGAACAGGAAAAGGATGTTTGCGCTACGCAATATCTTTGATTTTAAACAAATCAAGCCCTTTTGGGTAAATCTTCATATCAGGAATCCCAAAATATACTTCAAATTGCACAGAAATACAGGAATAATAGTTTTCAGCAAGACAAAGGCAATACAAGTCTGGGGTATTTGTGTGCTCCATACTCATCTCTAACTCCCAACTGCATGAGGCCAGTGCCTTAATTCTAACGTTCAAAGAAGAAAACAGGTAAAGTCATTGGGAAACTGCTAACTGCTTTCCACTCCAAACCCATGAAGCTATCTGCAGTTCTATGTCCTCAAGTTTACTGTAAATGGTTGTGACCATAATGAAGCCTTTTGAAATTTGGAAGTAAAATATTTGAAGCAAAGCAGAGGAAGCTGTGAAACCATCTCCTAGAAACAGGTCAGAAAAATTGCAAAGTGCAACTATTTGGGGATATGACTCTATATTCAAGGCCTTTTTGACTTGAATGTGCTTTTGCTGTAATGTTTCCCAATGATTTAAAAGGTATAAGTGTACAAAATTTATCCCAGAAAAACACAACCAGACAGTCAGTCTGAGAAAAACGTGAACGAGTAAAAGAGGTGTTATATGTGATCAGTGTTTTGAGCAAAGTTTCAAGCTTTCTGAAGATTTGGGGTTTGGTTGTGGGGTGTTTTTTTTGTTGTTATTGTTGTTCCTTTTTTTTTTTTAAGGCTCTAGTTGCAATCTATTAAGGAAGTATGGTCTTACTGTAATTATAGATGAAATTCTGTCACTTCTTAAAATGACCACAACCAGTTCTTTTTAAAGTGATATGAAAGACAAGTTCATGAAAGAAATCATATCTTGATGTAATAAGATGTTGGCTGCAGAGATTAAGAGAATGCTTGAAAGCAAAAAAAAAGTTGCTTGGGAGTTGGATTTATTTTAATAACCTTCCAGGATCAGTTATGATATATCTACCCTAGTGACCACAGGTGGATATCCCTGCTGGGTAACACTTGGCTGCTCCTGAATAAACCTGGAGAGAGCAAACAAATAGAAGAGACACAAGAGAAAAGGAAGAGATTTATGTCAGGGTACACTTAATGAACACCTGCACTTCACAGGCTTGGGTAACTATTTACCACCTTCTTCCCTCCAGATAAATATCTACTAAGAAATTCCTGCTCTTTCTGTATCACTGACAAATTAAATGAAACCCTTGAAGAGTGCTTGGAGGCAAACTATGCATAGGTTAATTTTCCTTTTTTGTATGCCAGGAAAATAATCATCATGGGAGCACCTAATTAAAAAGGACTCAACCTTTTGTGCACAGTCATGCTTGTTGCTTCATAACAGAATGACTATTGATCTAGACATCAAGAAAGCACTTAAACAGAGGTTCCAACTTTAGTGTTCCAGCTGCTTGGGATAGGAACACCGTAACAGTTATCTGTCAGAAAATCACCTGTGCAAACTTCTCACTGTGGTCACGATGAGAGAAATCACAAAGTAGTATCACATACTGGAGAAATGTTTCATCATCCTCTGCTTCCCTGTCATTTTAGGAACTTGGCCCATTTGCACAGATCTGCCTTCCTTCCTCTTCTCATTTGTGACAAGGCATGGGCAAGCAGGGCCTGTGTAAGACATTTATAAGTGCAAAACAAGCTACCCCAAAAGGATAGTAGCCTGTAACCAATCCTTGCCAGTTTGGCACTTAGCCATGGAGTGTCAGACTGTTTAGACTTGTTTTAGATTAAGACACTTGCATTTAGATACTCAAATATGCATGTCTTAGACTGAATCTTGCCCTGAACTTGCAGCCTAACCTAGGAGAATATTGTCTTCATTGGCTGAGGGGAAGCTACTCCCAGAATAACCCTCCACAAGATCTGTAATCAAGCAGAAGCCTGTGCAGTAATTTTTTAGTTCCTGACTAAACCAAACTGGTCATTTTCAGATTTTCAGCCTTTATGGCCAAAGAGCAACTCAAGCCAAAATCATAGGGCAGATCTTCCTCCTATTACTTTTTTTGTTTTCCTTTGAAATATTGCAGAGGAAACAATTTCTGTTTAGAAATATTAGTGCTCTTTCCTTCATGGTTTGTGTTTATCTAATTTCCCTCTTTACTTTCTGCTACACCATAAATGATAGTGGTTTTGCTTTATCTTCTTTCTCTCCTTGTTTCATAGCCTCAAATGTCTCCTTTTATAAGTGGTTACACAATCTTCTGCTGCACTGACCTGGATCTGAAGAAAACAGACTTTGTATTCTTTATTTTAAATGCTAAACAAAGAGAAACAGGATGAAAATTCTGTTTTGCAAAAGAATCTTCACTCAGATTTCTATATTCTAATTGAACACGCATTTTTTTGCATTCACAAATTTTGCATACATGGAGCACAATACTTACAGAAAATATCAGTACTGGTATTATTGCATTAATGTCAAAATAAATATTCTGTGCTCTGATGACAAGAAAGTCAGTCCATCACCAAGGGTCAATTGCTTCTGTTAAAGGTGGAATAGTTGTCATTAAAACAAATACACTGTTGTGACAAAAGCATCATAGGAATTATGTTCTGTGCTCCCTACAAAAGGAGCCTTGACATTCTACAACAAAACTGGACCTTTAGTATAAAAGACCAAAGGCTTCAAATACTCTGTGTATGACAGAAGAGAACAGAAGAGGTCAAAGTGCACCTCCTGCTGTCTTATGTCCTCGTAATAGCAGCTATGGAAAAAATGGATTATCCTAGGAAATGGACCACAAACTACAAAGGCAGAAAAAGGGCTCTCAATGTTGTTTACTAGTCTGACCAGGGGAAATCCTGACCCCAGGTCCCCAGTGTGAGAGGAACCGAGTACCCAAGCTGCTTCACAGTCAACCTGGGCCACCCCAACACTGCCGACTCTGACTGCGGCCGAACTCCAATGCTACTGGGAAGTATCTTCAAGAATGTGGGATTCTGTCTCATTTAGGAAGTGTGAATTTGCAGATTCTTTCAAACATATTGCAAGATGTTTAACTCACAGTGTGTTGATACCAAAAAGATACCCGCTATGCTGTAATCTTCATAAACAAAACAATATACTGCTTCAAACTGAAAATAAGACGGTAATTCAACAGAGAAATTTATAGACAACATACAACACTCAACTTCATTTTAAAGACTGCGCTTAAAGTCCCCCTTGGGTTAAAGCTTTTTTAACACGTCAGAGAGAATCAAGCAAACAAAGTCTGTATTTTTCCATAGAGTGTTTTATGTTCAATACTTCAATATTTATGTGTGGCATTATTTACCCTACACAAAAATATAGGCTTTGTGTCTTACATTTGTTCAACACTTCAGAACTGCTAATACTCATGGGTATATTACACCCACAGGTTTATTCCTCTGACAATCCTTACCTCAGAAAAATGATTCTTTTACATTTTAATTTAAAGTTAACTCTAATTTGTAATTGTAATATACTGCAAGAGACTATTATATAGTATGTATGCCAAAGGAGCTGCCTCATGTTGGTAAGGTACACTATGGTGTAAGTAAGGGCTGTTGTAAATGAATGCGACACATGAGAACAGGGTAAAAAAAATCAATCAAGTCACTCAGGTGTCACGGGTTAGGGCTGGGCCAGCCACTAAAAGCGGACAGACAATCTCTAACTCCCTCTCCCCCCACAAAACGGGAAGGAAAAGGGAATGAGGCAGAGAGGCTTATGGGTTAGAGAAGAAAAGCTAGAACACCTTTAATGAAATAATGGAAATAATAGTGAAATGATAAAAGTAAAGAACTATATGCAACTATAGATAGTAGCCCGATATCAAACCCAACTTCCTCCCCTAACAGCAATCCCCACTGGTGCTGCAGAGCAGGAGGCACTGGGGAAGCCCCAGACTCAGCAGCAGCAGAAGCTGGATACAGGGAGCTGGATTCGGGAACTCAGGATCTGGATCAAAAGCAGGAGATCGATTGGAGTCCTCCCTGGACACCGGCCATTGCAGAAAAAAAGGCAAGGAAGGAAGTAAGGGTTCAAACTCTTGTGACCACTCACTTTTACTAAATATGACGTATATGGTCACCTGTTCTGACTATTACCCCCAGAAAGTGCGACTTTTTACTTCCTTGTGACTCTTACTACCCGAAGCCCCCAGTGTGGCACACAAGAGCCAACAGTGGCCTTGGTCACTATAGGAATAAGTATCAGCAAGAGCCTTTCTGCATCCCAGTCCCAGGCAGTAACTGTAAACATCAGGTGTTATATCACTGCTAGCAGCACACACTCTCTGCAAAAACATGCTGCTGACTTCAGAATGTGTGGCCTTTGAGAAGAGACTAAATTGGAAAGTAAAAATCACTAAACAGAACTGGGGTTTTTAACTAAAACCAGGACACTCAGGTTACTAACTATAACAATTCCACATTGCTGAAGTACTATAGACATGGTTGATAGTCTGCCAGAACCCACCCATCTCTCCAGCCTGGCAAGGATAAGTCATTGGGGAATGACTTATTAGAGAGCAGTGTAGGGGAAAGGGACCTGGGAGTCTTGGTGGACAGCAGGATGACCATGAGCCAGCAGTGTGCCCTTGTGGCCAGGAAGGCCAATGGCATCCTGGGGTGTATTAGAAGGGGGGTGGTTAGGAGGTCAAGTGAGGTTCTCCTTCCCCTCTACTCTGCCCTGGCGAGACCTCATCTGGAATATTGTGTCCAGTTCTGGGCCCCTCAGTTCAAGAAAGACAGGGAACTGCTGGAGAGAGTCCAGCACAGGGCAACTAGGATGATTAAGGGAGTGGAGCATCTCCCTTATGAGAAAAGACTGAGGGAGCTGGGGCTCTTTAGTTTGGAGAAGAGGAGACTGAGGGGTGACCTCATTAATGTTTACAAATATATCAAGGGTGAGTGTCACGAGGATGGAGCCAGGCTCTTCTCGGTGACAACCACTGATAGGACAAGGGGTAATGGGCTGAAACTGGAGCATAAGAGGTTCCGCTTAAACTCAAGAAGAAACTTCTTCTCAGTGAGGGTGATGGAACACTGGAACAGGCTGCCCAGAGAGGTTGTGGAGTCTCCTTCTCTGGAGACATTCAAGACCTGCCTGGACACGTTCCTGTGTAGCATAATCTAGGCATTCCTGCTCTGGCAGGGGGATTGGACTTGACGATCTTTCGAGGTCCCTTCCAATCCCTAACATTCTATGATTCTATGATTCTATGATATGTCAAGCAAGCACTATTCACCCACAAAATGTTTTGTAACTATGCAGACAAAATTATATCCCCCAGAGTATCTCCCTTTTTTAATTGCCTTGGCATCAGGTCTTCTGTTGTAGAACATTTTATCAAGGAATCTTTCTGAATATATTGCATAAACAGAAAATCCTCAGTGCATCAGTTACAAATGTGCACCTTCCTATCGAGCCTAGATCTATCCTAGGTGTTGATGCCAATGACCCCTATTTCAAGAAGCCACTTTGAAACAAAGATGTTAATACCCTTCCCAAATCTGTTGGAAGAGCTAGCCTGCTAAGCTACCTTTGTTTAATTCTAGTCCCAAACCAAGGAAGCTCCTGCTCCATCACCTTCAGAACTAGAAGTGGGATACCAGGTATAGCATGGCTATGCCATCTCCAGGACCCACTTCTATGCTGTGAGTGGTGGAAAAAGGAAAGATTCACTCAGGATGATGCTGTACTACCTTATGTAGAGGTGCCTGGCATATATTAAGCCTAAATTACTTCCTCCCTGCATCCGAGAGATCACTTCCACAGCCCTGGTACAGGACACGAAAATTAATAAATTTTCAGAGTGCTACCATTTCTCAAGCTGTAGTTATTTGTCCTTAATGCAGCAGGATCAATGGAGCTTATGCTCCTTGACAGTGTTAGGTGTCCTGCAGAAAGGGATTGCCCATCTCACACACATAGTTCATAGCACTTGTGGTCAGAGATAGGCCAGATGTTCCCACAGAGCACTTCCACAGGACAGAGACAGAGGTGTCAAGTGTCTTCTAACACTGATTATGTGCATTGGCTGGACTTATATTAGAAGAGTGTCTTAAAAACGCAGGTATGAAAACAGGCTCCTTTGCCATCCTACATCGTTTGCTGCCAGTGACTGCGGCGGGTGAGTTACTCTCCCTGATGTGCTCTATCAAGTGTTTCCTACTTAAAACCAATAAGCTGTGAGAGTGTTATTTGTTCCCCCACCTCCTGCTTTTTTAATTTTCACTGCAAACACAGCTTATTTACACTCTGTCTCTTTTAAAAATCAAGTGTCAACCAAGTGCTAAACTGCTGCTATTTGCCAATGTTTCATTAACACCTTATTAACTTCCAACAGCTGAAGGTGACTGGACCCTCACCTCTGTTTATTTCCTCAAAGTAACAGTTAACTGAAGCATCAGGATAGAGGCACCCCTGTAAATATGACTGAAAACAAATATGCAGGCAGAATATAATCACACACAACTTCAGCCAGATCTGCTAACAGGCACATCTAGTTAATTTTATGCACAGTCACATACTATCAAGTTTGGAGCTCAGATTCTTATTAGAAATTATAATAAAGATTTCTGTGTGCCTTTTTTTTTCCCCTAGCCCATATCAGAAACTGGCTAAAACAGACATACAAACTTTGTACAAATTATGCCACCAGTAATTTGCTATTTCAGTTTAAATACTAGGTAGAAAGGTGTGATTTTCTTGTCATGTAAATCAGCACAGCTTCACAGATTCCCATAAAAACTGTAGTGGTTTACATAGCTGAGCCCCCAGCATGTCTATATATATTCTTCCATACTGAAACCCAGTCTATGTAGCTACAACCATAAAAGAAAGAAAGAATATTAAAAAAAAAAAAAGGCAGCAAAACCCAAGAAATGGCGCTCCCAAAGCAGGGAGACAGGAAACACTTGCCTTCAAAAGGGTCCCTGAGGGATTAAAACCTTTCTTTAACTCTTCCTTCCTCACCTCCCCCTTTCTCTCTTCTCATCTGATTTGAACAGAAAGGGACAAGACAGCTTAGATATGGATGTTTGTTATATCTCTCTTTTCCTCTTTTTATTTTCCCATTTAATGAAAAATCTTCCCTGCTGTTTTTTGTCCCGCAATTCCAGATCATCATTCTGCACACCTGGAAAAAGAAGCCAATTTGGTGGAAGGCAATTATAGAGGTTTCTGCTCCATTGTCCGCTTGGGCATGACCTTTCGAGCTTCACTAATGCTGGAGCAGCTGGGGCTGTTCTGGTTGTTGTCCAGTTGATACTTCTGGTTTTGATAGCGTATTGTTTCCTACAACTGTATTGCACGTGTTAAGACTAGGAGCTTGGCTATCAGAGTGCTAGTTATCACTTTTCATGATCCAAAGAAGGATTCAGATGTTTCCAATGAGCTAAAAAGGGGGAGATCCCTTCTATCATAATAAACATCCAGAAAGAACTTGAATCAATCTTTTTCTGATTTTGGTAATCGTTCTCATGTCAATACAAATTTTTCATACTGTTCTTCAAGCATATAATGAAAAAAAGTTTATTTTCTGCAGTATTTTCTGAAAAAGCTGACAAATCATAAAGGAGCTAAGGTGAAGAGAGCAAAAAGAAAGGAATTGGCAGATATTTGGGAACAGAAGTGCAAAGAATCTTACAGGTGATTAGAAAACATGACTAAAGTAAATGGGATGTTGATGCCACTGACAAAAGCAGTGAACCGCAGTCATTGCAAGGCTGGAACCTCAAATTTGTCTTCTTATCTCAAAATAATATGTTAAATTTTAAAAATAATTGCTAACTCATAATTTGAGCATTCATATACGTTACCTGATACAATCAATATTTTTTTGCATCTACCCAGGTTTTATTCATTTTGGTATAGGTTAGCAGATAAATTTTAAACTGTTATTCTTTTTGTGTTCACTCTTGTTTATTCTTATTGTTACACACATTTTAAAAAAATCCCAAGGGTGATGTATTTTACTTGAGGACTGAAATGAGCACTTTGCTCTCAGTTCTGTCTCTGCAAGCACATTGGACCAGATTTTGGTCTCATTAGTACCAATATAAATCTGGAATAGTTCCACTAGTCTCTGTAATGTTACTCCCAATACATGCTGATTTAACTGAGATCACAAGCTGGTCCATTGACCTAAGTGGTGTCAGTGGGGATGTACTGAGAAGAAAATTTGATCTACTAAATTCAAATCCTTGAGGTGTTGTTCTAGCAGCCAAGTTATTTAGAAAGAAAACACTGAACTCGAGTGTTGACCCTCCATCCCAGCTGGATCTCCATGTAAACTGTGCTCCTGCTGTAGCCTTTTAAATAGATCAGCAATTTACATTTTAAATAGATCAGCAATTCAAATTAGTGAGATGCCAGAATGTAGGTAGCATGGAGAGGGGAGAAGTTAAGCGCCACCTGAAATTTCATCAGTGTTCAACAGTGTAACCCTTACGCTTTTTGAGAGCAAGGACTGGATGGACTGTAAGGATTCAACTACTGCAGGTCTGCACCCAGAGATGGCTGAAGATGCTGTTGTGTAAAGGATGGGCAGAAAGAAACATAGTGTCCCAGATCTTCACCAGATCTTGACTGGCTGTAGCGGGTGGGCTCAGGCCCGAGTCTTGCTGGGGAGAAACCTGCCAAGAAAATGGTTCAGACAACTGCAGAAGACACAACCGTATTCTGGCCTGGTGTGGCTTGCTAGTACAGATTTGTCCCACATATTTCCAGAGCATGGGATAACCCGTGAGGAGCAAAGTATATGGAGCAAGGATGCAACAACCCTACCACTGACACTGGGTCGCAAAGCCAACACAGGCTACAAGGTCAGAGCCCAACCAGACTTTGATTACCTTTTGGCTGCCATGCACAAGGACAAGAAGACGGCTTTGTGCTCTGATTCTCGCTCCTTTAAATGCCCAAACATTTCTGAGGACAGGAGATGTTTGCTCCTGGGACATCTGGGGTCTAAAATGAATGTAGGTGCCTCTAGGGTTAAGCTGCGAAAGCCTGTAGTTTTTTAAATAATATTATAGGAATTTAGCAGCAAAGTAGGTGGTCTGAATCTCACTGAAGATACATCACTGGCAGTGAGATCAATGCATAAACATAGAAAAATGCAAATGGAAAGGCCAGCATAAAACTGTATGACTATGAGGTGTTTTCCTCTGAAGGCCCTGGCCTCAGTCAGGCTGCATGTCGCAGTGGCTCACCATGCCCTGCCAGGCAGAGATCTGTCCTTACCGCTTCCTGGGGAGCCACACACTCTGCAACGGAGTCACAGGACAATGAGGGCCCGACCTGTGCTCCTTAAAACAGGCTTGTGTGACAATTTGGGAGCTAGAAGAAGCCAATTCTTCTGAACCAGCTGCAAAAAAAACCCCATAAGACTGACACAGAGAGAGATTTTAATGAGATGTTTTGTTTGTTTGACTCTTTTTGCTTTGCTTCCTCATCTATTTGTCTCTCCCTTCAGGTATTTATCCATTGCTGCTGGGCACTGAAAGGACTTTGACCTACATAGTTTCCACCTTTGACCTTCAGCGCTGATCTTATTCTAAACACATCCGCTGATTTTTGGATGATAAAACACTGCTGCAGTTCTCAAGGCCAGGATCTTCTCCTTCTCAAGAAACAGTGAAGCCTCATTGTTTATGTTCATCTACATCACTTGCTTCACACGCACTAACAGCCTTTAATTGCTGCCACCAATTAAAGGCATGTAACACAGCCACACACACCTTGTCCCTGCGGTACTGGGTCTGGCTGTCCTTTTGCTGAAGGAAAACCATTGCATTTTATCCGCCTGCCTCACGGTGTCACGCACTTCAGTGGCTGCCTTAAAAAGCATCGGCGCTGGTCGCACCGCTATTATTCTTAATCCCTCCAGCTCTGATGTTTGTTCACCTCATGCCAGGAGGAAGAATAGGGGACAGTTGCTCAGGATAAACATGAACGACTGTGGGAGATCCCCTCATCTCTGTCACTGAGTCCATTTGCCTCATTGACAGCCCCACTCAGCTTTTCTGCTGCTCTCCGCAGGAGATATGGCAGCATTTTCGGCTGTTAAAGGTGTGATTGATGGGTGCTGTCGGTCCCTACCTGTCATCCCATCACACTGACAGGAGTGAGATAGCCCCAAGGGAAACAGCCTTACACAGCACAGCCCACCCATCCTGTTCAGTGAGACCCTAATGTCCTGCTGCAGTGCTCAAGGCAGGTGGTAATCTGCTCTGGGGGGCTGGGGAAGTGAAGAACTGGGAGCTCTGTTTTTGCTGGCAAGGGCAGTGACATCTCTCTCAGAAGTACCTGGAGATGCCAGAGCAGGGCTGCGCGCACAGCTGAGGCAGGCTGGCTGCTGCAGAGGGCTGGTTCAGCCCAGAGTTAGGACAGATCCTGCTGCCGCAGCTGCAGCTGCAGGGACGTCAGTGGAAGAAGCTTGTGGGATGCTGGCATGACTCCACGGCTTTGCATGTGCAACATCAAACACGTGCAGAGGGTTTGCAGTATCTGCTTCGGAGCCCAAGGGATGACAGAGGTGATACAAACATTTACCCCTGCTTGGAGGAATTCCCCCACGGATGCGCACAGTGGTGCTGGCACATGTAGGTGTGAATTCCTCACTCCGCAGAAGCGAGGTCTAACATTGTCTGACTGTTCCTCTGATTTTGCATCAACTTAAATAAAAGTATCCGCTCAGAATAACAAATCACCCTAGGAAGTATGGATTTTTTTTCTGTTTTGTGTTTGCTAGCAGGAGATTTAAGGCAGTTTTTCAACATTGCAGATTAAAGAGGATCTTTTCATCCACAAGAGCATCTAAATCAAACCTTAGAGCATTCAGCCAGTATCAACACAAGAAAGCAATAGCAAGAAAATCCACTTACTTTTGGTCGGCCCCTGCCCTTTCTTACTGTCCCCTTCTCCTCCCTACCCTCTGCACTGCAGACCAACAGTGGTGAACCTTTGCTCAGCTTGACCCATCCTCTTCTTCCATCTGGCTCACAGCAGCACTGGGGCTCTTGGGCCAGGAAACCCCAGCGAGGCTGTCCAAAGCCCACTGACGTCAGTGGAAAGACTCCCACTGACTTCAGGGGAGGCTGCATCAGGCCCAGGTTGAAGCAGAGCCATCTTTCCTTCAAAACATTTACTTGACAGTTCATAGGCCGGCACTGGCTGCGCATTAGGACTTTTAGGGACTTGCTATGGTGTCTGCAAGGCAAGGGCTGACGCCACTGCTGGATCACTCCTTTCATCTGATGCCTCAGATACGAGTGCAGCTCACAGCTTCCCTTTCCCCTCCAAATCAAAGGCAGCGACTGCAGCTGCACAGACCGGCGAGTCTGTTTAGTTTCTGTGGGCCAACAGCCACCAGCTGTAGAAGCTGCTGTGCTTTTTTGCTGGATGGGAGCTTTTAATTCCAACAGAAAATGTGTACAAATATTTCCCATATCAAAATTGTTCCCGTATCTTCCTAAGTTAATTAAATGCCAATTTTCTAATGAGGTGACAACAATGGCAACAACCTGTTATCAGCATGCAAGCTAGTGCCCGTAACCAATGGGTGAACACAGAACTCTTGTGCTGTTATTAAACTGCATTCCTATATTAATTAATTAGTTTTGCAGCTGTATTATTCTGAAGCTGGACAGAAATGCAGATAGTAATTAAATGAAAAAAAACATTTACATTATTTGGAGATTGCAGAGTTGTTATGTGGTATTTATTATTTCACAATGTTGTTATAGAAACCCCTCACACGTTTTCATGCCCAGTACATGCTAGTTTAGCAAGAAACAAGAAATGGTGGCAGGAAAACTGAGGATGAAAGCACTGTTCAGTATACATGGAGCATAAATTAAGGTATAGAAGTTTTCTGAGGTATGCAATAAGAAGGCAAAAGCCACTAAGAGTTCAGATTGAAGGGTGGTCATATATTTGTCACATCTTTGTACTCAGAAAAGGACTTAGGTACTTAAATCCTGGCACAGGTGGAATTTATGTGCTTACGTCCAAAACAGAGATTCTGCTGTCTACTTCAGGAGATTTCCAAACTCTCTCTGACTTCAGCTGCCAGCACAAAAGCTCCCCAGACATCTGGAATACTGGTCCTTCCCAAGAGCTCTTCAGTTTTAAAATGGTCAAATTGCCCAACACCCAGTTCAGGCACCAGCTTAGTTGAGACCCCCCAAAAATGTTCCTCTGTTTATCTTCCCCCCAGGGCTGGTTTGACCACTCTGAAAATTCTACTAAACAGCTCTGAAATTGGATTTTTCATAAAACACAATGGCAGTTATCAATTTCTTTTGAAATACAGTCCCCGGAGTCCTCACCTTTTCTAAGCTACTGCGGTATTTGAAAGGAACAGTTCAGTGCCTCACTCTGCCCTGTCAGTGCTCATTCCTTCTGTGATACACTCTAGTCAGGAAGCTTCATCTCTCTGGAAGTCCGTGTGAAACTTTCTCATCCCTTCTTACAGTAAAAGAGTAGCAATTTCCATCAGGATTCTGATTTAGAGCTGTGACGGCCACTCTGTCTTTGACAGAGATGGTTTAGGCACCTACCATCAAGAGAGCATTCAGACAGTGGGGAAAGGGACAAGTCTCCATGATGGCACAGAAATTCAAAATTGATTTCAGACTGGCTCCTGACTTTCACATCTCTGTGCCCTGTGATCAAGGTAAGGCAGCATGCTCCATCCCTCTGCACCTCCACATGCTGTTCATGGACCCCGGGCACCCAACTAAGGATCAGGGACTAAGAAATTGCATACTGTAATGGCAGATGTGATGTGTAAAATCTTCACTCATCTTGAATCCTCTTAAACCCTGGGGTTTGTGTTTGGGAACTTCCAACTATTTTTTTTTTTGCAATCAACCAGCATGCTTCAGAGGCACAAAGGACAGATATTACTGGAGAACAGGCTATGTTAACAAAGACTGATCTAGACTTCATTAGGAATTAATTCTGTGCACCATATTTAGATAATATGGTAGCAGATTTCCTTATAGAACATTTTACAGCCATTGTATTAATGGTATGAATCTTGTAACAATGAGCAACAGGTGAGATGCACCTGTAAACCACTTCTCTGAGTGTTTCACAGAGTCAATGTAATGCTGTCCTACAATGAAATAGCAAAACCTGCCAGGAAAATGAAGCCATTATTTGAAATTCTTGTTCAAAACTGTTTTAAAAAAAAATTGTTTGCTGAATTCAGGGAAATACCTTCAAAGTCTTCTCATTACTTTTAATGCCAACTTCCTCAAGGCAAAAATACAAGTCTGATAATAAACTATGAGTCCATTCGTGTTAAGCAATAAGTAGACAAATAACTTTGCTGTACTCCTGTGTGCTTTTTTTCTACTCCAAATGTGGATAAATAAATTCTTATTATTCACTCCTAGTAGGTGACAATAATGATAACAACAATAGTAGTAAAATAATTTACATTTCAATAGAATGTTTCCTCTCAAATCATTCTACAAACTTTGCAGAATGATGCCGTGGGGACACTTTAACCAGTTACTGAAACGCAGCCACCTCTGGAGTGAATCACAATATCTACTTAAACATAGATAATGTCAATGCCATGTAATAGGTTAGGATCAGGAGAAGGGAGAAGTACTATAACTCAGCAATAATGAAAGGGAAATTATATAAGTTTAGGTTTGTAGGAAAACCACAGCTAAAACTCCTTAGCTTTTGGAAAAAAAGTTCTACAGGGTGTTTATTAATTATGAGGTTTTTGAGATTTGACTCATCTTAATGACAAAATCAAGCTGTACATCCATCCCAAAATCATATTGGAGGAAGGAAAAACCTGCCTGTGAGGGACCAGCACTTATAGCTTCCCAACAGCTATGGCTTGTACCTTAATGAATTCGGTATTACTCAGTGTGGTGAATTTAATTAAAATATTTAAAGTGTTTAGATTATTAATGATTTAATAATTAGAAATAATTTTTAATCCATGACTGAATAATGTATACAACTATTCAATTTACTTGTTGGAAATGAAGGTCTAGTTTTACTCTTTTCCCTATATTTTCAGTTCAGAACTATTCAGAAGTTGCAACTCTTGCCATACTGGCGTCCTGCAAAATACAGTGAGTGCATCTTATTTAATGCAGCACAAGAAAACACGCATATGTGCGACAGATAGAAAATGATACAGTTTCCTAATGTTCTTCTAAAATCTTGGCAGTGGTTAGATACAGCTGTGTGAAAAGCATCAGAAAAAAAACCCAAGTCACAAGTCATAAACAAAACACATATAATTATGCCAGAGCAAATTTAGAACCTTTACACCAAAAGTTGAATTACTTTGAATGTGCCCAGAGAGACTTTCTCAATGCAATATTTATTCATATTCATACATATTCACCCTTCACACATGGAACAAACATGGGCTACAGCAGGAGCAGCTGAGGACAGCCCTTCAGAGATTGTGGGCCCATAAAACCCACACACAGCCAGAAGTAGATTTAATATTGCCATGACATGAAGTGGGTCAGCGTGTTACCAGACAGGTTGTTACAAAACAAAAGAGAAAAGAAAGGAGAGGAGAGGAGAGGAGAGGAGAGGAGAGGAGAGGAGAGGAGAGGAGAGGAGAGGAGAGGAGAGGAGAGGAGAGGAGAGGAGAGGAGAGGAGAGGAGAGGAGAGGAGAGGAGAGGAGAGGAGAGGAGAGGAGAGGAGAGGAGAGACAACAGACAAAAAAAGAGAAAAGAGAAAATACTCTGGGCAGGCCTTATAGTGGCCTTCCAGCATTTGAAGAGTGCCTACAAGAAGTCCAGGGAAGGACTGTTTACAAGGGCATGTAGTGGTAGGACAAGGGGCAATGGTTTTAAACTGGAGCATGCTAGATTTAAGGTAGACATTAAGAAGTTCCTTGCTATGAGAGTGGTGAGACACTGGAACAGGTTGCACAGAGAAGCTGTGGAAGCCCTCTCCCTGGAAGTGTTAAAGGCCAGGTTGGATGGGGCTTTGAGCAACGTGGTCTAGTGGGAGGTGTCCTTGCTCATGACAGGGGGGTTGGAACTAAACGATCTTTAAAGTCCCTTACAAGTCAAACAATTCTATGATTGAATCTATGATTCTATGAAAAGTGACCTATGGTCCCATTGTGGCCAGGGAACAGCCAGCCTGGAAGGCAGCAGCCCTTCGGGGGTGTGTTCACACCTCTGCAACTCCCGACTGCCTTCTGCTCTCCAGAGACTGATGGTGCCCAGCAGTTTGTTCACTGTACATTCAGGATCAGCTGAGAATCAACCCTAAACCAAACCAACCCCTAAGTTACCTTCATTTCTGACTGGAGTTGGATTTAGACATTGTCCTTTTCACAACTTAGTGTATAGGCTGTGTGTCTCCTGGGGCTTCTGTTCTCCCGCCCACGTGCATTCCTCCCTTGTTTTTGCCTCCAGGGTACTGCTTGCTTGGGTCTACTGCAGAGATAAACCCTGTCAATACTTTAACTGCTTGGGAGGCTGGCGCAGTAGCAAGGAGCAGGGTCAGCTGCCCTGGACCCTCAGAGACTCCTAACTCCCAGGGCAAGCAATACCACAGGGAGAAGTTGTTAGGGCATAAATGGAACACACTCCTGCTTTCTCCGCAACAAGCTGCCCTGCTGGAGTTGCTGCATCCATCTCTGCCAGCAAGGGTGATCTGTGCCAGCCGCAATGAATCAGGCCACTATCTGCGTGGGCTTTTCTTTTTTAATTGCAGCTGCCATATATCCCAAACCCCAAGTCATTAGGAACATTTCAGTATTAGTCAAATCAACTTTGTTTTTCAGAAGGATGAAAGCCAGTGATATAATTCATAAATAGTGGGTGTTGGTGGGTGGTAGCGTTACGCAGAGGTTTTCAAGCTCTTTTCTCCTGTGTGAGCAAATTTCCATTCTTGGAGACACATCCTGTGTAACTGCTGTTGAAGTGTCACACGACGCTTGCTCTTCCCAAGCTCTCAAGCAGACTGAGCTGGCCAAAGGCTTGGGCTTCAGATGGAGAGGCAGTTTTGCTCCTTTTATGCCACGGTACTGCTGTGAATTTGAGGCTCTGGAAGAAGGGGCTGCTCTGCTTTCTGGTTGCTGTCCTCATTTCAGGACCATCTATTCAGCCTTCCGCACCACTGATTATTCCTCCACTGGGACATAGCTGGCCCAAAGCTTTTTCCACTGTGCTTTCCAAAGAGGAACAATGGCATCTTTCCTGGAGTTCTTTATCTCACTTCCACCTCCAAGTATGGCTGTGATGTCTGTCTCTAAATGATTAAGACTAGCATATAGTAAAAGTTTTACAGAATATCCGCTTTTTCCTCCTCATTAGCTGCCAACTTCAGCTCTCAGCCTATGCTAAGGTCAAGGAACACCTTGTGAGAAGAGCAATATAAGACAAAATCTTTCACACGTATGACAGTCTCTATTCCTCAAGACTTCCAAGACACAGAAGAACTTGCCAGCACGTGAACATGTTATTGGTGGATCTGTTTTTGATATTTGGCTGTGAGACACATAATAGTGGGGTATTGATATAAGCTATAATTTAATGAACTGAGAGCTTTATTTCTGCAGCTCTCTCAATTGGGGCAGTTGGGCAGCCTGGTGTTTTCTAATCCTGTTTTACTTAATTAAAGTATTCCTGTTGGCTGATGTGTTACCCCGTTACTAGCCCATGATGAAAGGAGGCAGACATCATTAGTGTACATGACTAGGGCCTCTGTAGTTCCTCTGGAATAGAATTAACATATTTCTCATTGAAATGTTTTTCTCTCATATTCAGCTGCATACAGTTCCCTGTTACAAGTATCAGACTGTTTAGTTATCTGTAATATGCCTAGATTTTCACAAAGGTTCATTTAAAAATGAACCCATGCTGTTAGGTTAAGGAAGGTTTACTTTAGTGCTTGCAGCTCCTATAATTCTGAGTTGTTAACGAATTCACCAACTTTTCATCATCCTTAGTATGAGAGAGACTTCTCATGATCTCAACTCTCACTCTTGAAGAGCAGGATTGCACTGCGGTCCTCGCATAAGTTTTCTTGGGTTTGTGCCATTGGAGGAGGGAGTGCATAAGAAGAAGCATCTGGCAGTACATCTGCATCCAGTCCCTGCTGACATCCTGAGATCCATCTGCCCAGCCTCACTCCTCCCTTTGTACAGAGTTTGACATATCTGGTACCCCACTGCCAGACAACCTCAGCAAATACTTCTCTCTCCAAGGGAGGCTGAGTCACTTTTTCAGTGTCTTCATCTTGCGTTATCTCTTTGCTAACCTGACGGAAGAGTATGCAGTCTCTTTTCAAACTGTTCATGGCTCTCAGGAAGGAATCTGCCAAAGACCTGTGATCTGAGCAAGCTGGAAGGCCTGATCTCGGTGCAAAGATCAAAACCAGCCTTCTCCAGACCGATGACCCTGAAGTTTTAATTCTTTACAAAGCACATGAAAACTAAAATGGTAACTGAGATAAATGTTGATAAGTGGATGTGACAGATCTGTTCCTTAAGGCCTTGCAAGGAAGCAGCATGGAAGTGCTGAAAGCCCCCAGGCCAGCTCCATAGTTAGCTGATCAGTTGAAAGTCAGTTATAATTTTTTTCTGTTATTCTACATCACTTTGTGTTATGCATTATTGTACATACCCTCTGGTAGACCTTTTCAAAGCAACTGAATAACTCAATGCTTAACAAGGATAGTTTAATTTTCTTGTTTAAATTCTCAGAAATACAAGATTGTTTTTCATTCTGAACTGGCAATGATGATCCCCAATCTAGTGGCGGAAATTGAGGAATAATAGCTTGGTGTAAACTTCTCTGGAGATCTGTACTATAAGGAATGATGAATATATGACAGAGGAGTGAGACTTACTTTTAGCCTTTATAAATGTGCAGTGTAATGAAAACTTCCTTTCTGTATTTGTACTATCTTTTAAATTTAGTGTGTTTTATGCTTATGCACAACTCCTCTGCTTCAGGAATGACTCTTGCTTCTAAGTGCCTTTGCTCACAGGGAGCATTTTTTCTTTCTTCAATCTGTGTATTTTACATCAAGATGTACAAAACTGAAGTTATCTTCTGTACATAGGGATTCATTTGGAAACAGATATCTCTTCTGTGTTTTAAGAGCATAACAGTGTAGCAGAAACACTTGCCCTTGTGAGTTTGAGGGTGCAACCATCACAAGCAAAGTAGATTCTCTCATATCTGTTGCCTCTCCATCACTCCGTAACACTGACAGTCCAGTCACAGTAGGGTGTATGTGAGATGTTGAATAATGCATGTAATGAGACTCTTAAGCATTTATTTTGTTCTTTTTGATTGTCCTTCTGGCATTATCCTCTCTGACATGATATCAACTTGAAAATTTCCTGATACAGAAGGTAAAACTCATTGATGAGGCAAAATTTCAAACCCATTGCTCTTGCTAGTCATAGATCTGATATTTCTGTGGAGAATTTGCCAAACTTCAGCATCACAGACTTTGGAAAAACTCATACATGTTACAAGCAATTCCTATTTTGAGGCAACTCTTAGGCAAAGGGAGATAATTATCATTCTCTAACATTTCAGATGAGAAGTTATATTTGACCAAACTGCATCACCCACAAACAAAGCCACTTTTCTATTAATTAAAAACAGCTGATGACTGGTTTAGGAGAAAAAAATAATCTGACGTATTCTCATGAATAACAGAGTCATGTTTCTAACTTGTCTTATATTAACATGAACTCACAAACTTTCATGTATAAGGGCAAGGACTGTCAAATGACATTCACAAGAACATAGCAGGTTTTAAAAGGCTGCTCCTCAAAATAAGAATCTGTATGGCGCACTGGAAAAACTCCCCTCCCCGCCCCCCCCCCAATATATTGCTTAACTTTAAATGAAGTTGTGGCTCTTTTAATGATCTGAAGAAGCCACTCTACTCTTTTCCCTGTTCAGTACATCCTGTTATTACTGGAGCATCAGAGATACTGTGGCACAAAGGTAAAGTACTGCCCCAGAAGAGCAGCTCAGGAACAGCTACAGTTAATGAACAGATAAATATCTCTGTCTGCCTTTTAAGAAAAACAGTCACAAGCTCATTAGGGCAGCGAGAACCCATGATACCATCATTAAAACAACCGTGCTTTAAGTAGACAACCATAGCACCTTAGCTCATCTTTTAAATGAGAAGCCGAAGGAAGTCATCAAAAAAGGAAGCAAGCAAAAAACTGACTTGCACCATGCAGGCTGCTCTGAAGGCTCCTCAGGCAGGAAAGGCTAAATAAAACCGCCCTGAATTCAGAATTCACTGTCCTTCCCAAACCAGAGCAAGTCTTAGTATGTTACATGCTAATAGCTACTTGAGGCCTCTTCAGCTTCAGCCAGGCGAGAGCAGGGGAGACGGCAGGTCTCTCCTCAATTCCTCCTTACAAAAGGATAACGACACAGCTTTCCCACCATGCAGTAGGCATGAGTGTGGCACTCTGACTATAAAGCAGTCCCACAGACACTAAGGGAAACAACTGTGCAGCAACAAGTTTCAAAAGAACAAAATTTTTCTGGCACCTCCCTGAGAACCTACTAAATAAAAGTAAAAAGCCTGAACATCTCAGATTCTATTTATTTGTGGTAACAAATCATGCACCAGTGATGGTAGGAGACTCGCCCTGTAGGTTAACCTCTGCTCTGTTCTTTTTTGTATCCTGTCCAAAGCAATCCAGGACCACAGTCCTACTCTAAACATCAGCAGCTCCCCACTGAGCCAGGGTGATGCTTTAGGAGTGCAGAGTCAGCAAAAGGTCTCCTCCGACATTCCCTCCCTGTCCCTCCTCCCTGCTGATAGTATCACAGGAGAAGGTGTCTCTAGAGAAAAGGGGACATTGCCAGTATCAGTACATTTACGATTAACTCAATAACAGACACACAGAGCTACTCTAGCTTGGCATAGTGTGACTTTTTATACATGAAGGTAACAGCAATTAGCCTTACTTATGTTTTGTGCAAATCTTCCAAACCCTGTTTATCCATTTCCGAAATAAATGAACCACTGATCCAATGAGAAGCTGCTTCATCTCAGATACCTTTACTTCCTCCTGGCGCTTTTCTTTTGTCCTGTGAACAATAGGAAGTTGAGATAGTTCTGTTTTGGTATCAGCATCAACTTTTCTTCCACCTTCTTCTTCTTGAGCAACACAGTGAGTTGTGAGGTGGTTGTCTCTTGGAAGAACTGGCCATTTTATTTGATTTAATTCCACTCTCGTTCCTGGGGGAACTGCAATAGGAGAATGACATCGGATTGTCACCAAACTCCATACTCACCTCCTGTGGCTTTGCTTTTTAAAATTCTTACAATCTCTTTGTGAAATGGCAAGCTCCCAAAGATCTATATGCTGCTCAGCTTTTCCAAGGTTCAGCAAACTGAAGCTCTTCATAGCTCACATTTATAACTGACCTGAACAAACACCTTCTGGGGAGAATTTGGGCAAGTCATGAACTGTGCTGCAGGACTGTCAGCATTTATCTGCTTTTTCACTGATTCAGAATAAGACAAAAGAATCAAGCCTATTGTTTGACTAATCATGTATTTATTTGTGGTCTTAACATGCAAAACCAGTATAACAACTATAGAAGTTAGAAAAAATATAGCACTGGAAAAAGTATTCATGCAGAATAAGATTTCTACTTCAACTATCCTCTACAATCACCAGTTAAGTTGATTTGTCCCAATATTTATAGTTCATCGTTACAACTGCCAAAACTGGCAACCACCAGGATTGTTGTCTCAATTAAAGACAGTAAACAGATTGTCCCTTTTTTTTTTTTTTAATGAAAAGATCTAAAATGTAATACTTCACAGTTTAACATGTTTATTCATTTAAACAAGCTAAAAAATAGTGGTGTGACATCTGCTTGAGAGACGCTGGTACCTAACATTCTGGCTGTCTCCCCACCAACTTGGTTGTGATAAAGGGGGGATAAAAGGATAAGTAAAGGATTCTGTCAATTAAATGTATTGATGAACTACAAAAAATATTTTTCCATTCTTGGAAACGTGTAGACATACATCTACAGAAGAATGTATTGCAGCACACTAAGAGGATGATGGGGAAAAGTGTTGCAAAATATCTCCGTCAGCTCTTTCAGGGAAAAATACTGTAAGCGTAAGATCACAGACAATCTTTGCCAGTTTATTCATCTCATGGATTCATTTCCCAAAGTGCAGGCATAATCCACTACAAAATCTTTTAAGAAGCAGTTCCAACATCACATTTCTGCTGTCTTATTGATGTGCCATATTGTTATTTTCTTAGTCATACGCACCACTAATTATTATGCTACTGTAAGTAAAACTTGAAATGTGATCCAGATCTGTAGTATCCTGTTTGTTGGCACTCTAACTTGCCTAGTCTGCATTTCAAGTACAGTTCTTTACTGAGAATTGTCCTGAATGCATTTGACCTTCACCAACTGGCTCAGTTGTGCCTTATAGTCACAATTCCGTATCAGAACAAAATGAATCATCACTCTACCAGCAGCTGCTAGAAACACTTTCCTCCCTTGAAGAGCAGCATTCCAAACTTGGCCCTAAGGCAGCAGACAAGCCTCTTCCATGGTAGCAATCTTTAGGGAAGTGGCATGAGCAGTTTTGTAGGGCTTGCACTCTGGCTTCATTTAGTAGGGCTGTTTAAAAAAAACGTTAGGTCGACTACCTTAGATGACACCTAAACAAATGAGTTTGCTCATGTTGCATATGTCCGCAGTTACGGGTTGTGGCATAATCACAGAGTCTCCGTGTTGTCCCTGTCACAGCCAGTCTGATGCCTGGAAGGAGCTGTGACAGATCCTGAATCGCATGATGTCTATATGATATGAAACAGTGAACTTTAAATAAAGCATTCTTCAAGAAAAGTTTAAATGTATCTCTAGGGTCCATTAAGGAAATGCTTAACATGCCTCCTAAGCTTCCAGTAAAATATATTTATGGACTCCAGGAAATAAGAGTTAAAGCCTTGCCTTGGCAATGTTCACCAGCAGTACCAGTAAAACTACTATATTGAAGCTTCTGTCCTGAGATGGTCTACATGTTGATTCCACTTTTGTAGGACCAAGAGGAAAAGGAAAACTGCTGAGGAAAGATTTACTGAGCAAGATCAGTACTGGAAGTCTGCTGTGTGTTCCTAGCCAGAGACTCTTCCAGACGGGACACCCACTCCCATCCACAGTGTGAGGACTCAGTACTGACAGCTACTCCACAACCTCTGCTGGAAAGAAATTCCGTTTACTCCACAAGCAGAGGTCAACAACAATACTGACATCTACCCTTTCCCCAGAGGTGAATATCCTTGAAAAAACTTGCTCCGTTAAATCAGGGCTGCTAAGTAAATGGTTTGATCAGCAATCTTTCTTTGAAACAAGTGTACAGAAGTATTACTTTTATAATAAAGTCAATCTGTCTGAAGTGGATGGGAGCTACACAGAACAACTTTGTCTGCACAAAGAGATCTGCTCTATTGGTGTTGGGCAGGATGCCAAGGGATGCTCTCTGTTGTCTTTTAAGTATTCATAGGCTTTAGTTTTAACATGAGCTTAGGGGCTAGAACTGCCTAGAACAATCCAGATATTCTAAAACTGGTGAATATCACAGCTCACATTTGAACATTGTGCTGTTTGAATGTCCCTTGAAACATATATATAATTCAGTGCCACACATCCAACATTAATAAGAGCACAAAAATAGTAAAAATACATTTATTATTAAAATAGACACTGAGCAACTAATACAAAGATACATGGTCCAAAAACCAAGAGGCATTCAGTCCCAGATATAATTAAGGGCAAAGTAAGCCACATGTTTGCAAGACGAAAATCAGTCTCTACTTTAAAATATCATGTATGGACAATGTAGCGCTCCAGAAAGCTGAGATAACTTCATGTCACATTCTGATTTTCCCTTGGAGCAAATCAGCTGTAATTTCAGTGAACTCAGGGGAATCATAAATTACTAAGCTCAGAATCAGACCCCATTGCTAATATTGTTGTGCTTGTGCCTTTTAAAAAACCAACCATGAACAATTTGATGAAAAGTGGGAACTTTTAGTTTAAAAAAACCTATTGACGTAGTCCCATTGGAAATTATTGTACCCATAAGAGAAAAAGTGTTTGCTGCAGTATTTGCCATGTATTTCTAAGTACACTGAACAGAAGTCTATCCAGTTTATCTAAGCAAAAGGAAATTTTCTTGCTGATTGAGAGTATCCTTCATATGAATGAAAGGACCTAACCTAAACAAAGCCAACAGACAAACTAAAACACTGCGTCACTTGTTGGCAATATGGACTGATAAGTTACAAATCAGGGAAGCTGCTTCAATCACACATATACGCGTTTCAGATTTTGTCTATGAGTCATAATTACGGGAAATGCAATCTTCCTGTTCTAGGAACTTCATGTTCACAAATTTGAGAGTAAGAATAGCTTGCTTTTTTCATGTAACTGATTCAGAAAGCAAGTTACGAGACAATCTCCATAAAGGGGATAACTACACATCATTCTCAGGCCACACATGAACCAGAGAGCTATGTGCAGGCACTAAGAAAGCAATCTCTCCAGCGTTTTATGGAACAAGAAAACTGTTCACGCAAAGTAACAGGAAAGGTCTCTAGCTTCTGTGACATGTGGTGTGGTACTGATGAAGTGAAAGGCATGTCACATTCAAGAAGACAGCTTGTGATATGCTTTTCCCTCCACTAAAAGCTGGGCCATGTGTCAGATAATGCTTCAGCATAAGTGCAACATGTTCCAAAGCATTTGGTCAAGTGTGCAAGTATTAGAGAACTACAAGTCATATGAATATATAAATCTTACGATTCTGTGCCTGTAACAGTCATAGCTAGAAAACAAGAAATATTTGCACATACGTGTTTACGCTTCTCTTTCATTTTCTTCTTGGAAGACTGTTGTACTCTGAATTTCTAGAGGAGTTTTATGCATTGTATGAAGCGAATGAGGAGTATGACAGATTAGAAGTGGATCCTCAGAGACTCATAACGTATATGGTCATAGTGACTGTATGGCTTTAAAATTAACTGTATTGATCTAAGTTCCTTAAGGGGTGATAATGGGACTGTGTCAATTTAAAATAAGTATGTTTTCAATTATGATATTTGCCATGATCTGTATCCCTTTGTCTTCAAAAAAGACTGAAATACTTCAGTTGCAACTAAAACTAACATTCAGCCCTGTAACTGGTATCAAATATAAAGCTAAATTAGCTTGCTAATAGAATTTCAGAATGATGATAACTTTTCCAGCAATCAATCTGCCGAACTCCTTTGTGGCATTCAGCACCGATGGCTTTATGCTTTTCTTGGTATCAAAGTGAATCCAAACTAGAGAAAGATTGACCACATTTTTAAAATGATCAAAACCGAACCTTTACAACCACAAGCTCAGTTATAAGCCAAAACTGAAGCAGAACAGGATAAAGTGAAAATTTTACAGCTCTCTGCAACTGCTTTGACATACCGGCTTCTTCAAGTGGCTTGTGGTTATCAAAGGGATCAGAAATGTTATCTACAGTGCATATTCTGAAAGGTACTTTGCAAGAACTGAGGGATGTCATGAAGCCAAGATGTACGCAATTATTAGTATGCATGAAGAAAAAAGGCTTTTTAATACATACAGCTTCTCACATTAGTTTGATGATTAAAATGATTGTAGAACCGGAAAGCAAATTTTTATTTTTTTTACAACATTCTCCCTAACAGGTATAGCAGGTTGATACTACAACCAGCAGGAAGAGTATAATTAAAATACAATTTTGAGTTCATATTAATAATAGAGCAATACACTAATTAAAACCAACATCAACTGAACTTTCTATTTACACTAGTTCAGACAGCACAGGAGGCAAAGAACTATGTTTCAGAGGCATATGCGAATGTTAGAGCTTCTGTCATCCAGGTGCCATTTCTGACAGAACACATGTGTGCCGAACAGTTGGCAAAAGAATGAAAAAGATTACTGCAGATATACGGGCACACAGAATCTGGGATGACATAAAATTAAGTCCATATAGGAGGTGACAGACTGCTTCTAAAAAGATATTTTTTCCTACGATTTCTTCCATCTTAATGTGCGTGCGTGTGCACACATGCACAAGAAAGATTAAAAGGGAGAGAAAGGATGAGGGGGTTTTGATATAGTTTAAATACAAATCAAGGGAAGACTTTTTATTTGGTATTTCTGCTTTCTTTTGGAAAAGGGAAAGGAACCTAATTGGGCTATTAGGAAGCTTTGATTTCTAAATTTAGTCAAGGCAGACTTTCCTCCTGTGAAGTCAGCATCAATACCCATGGTAACAATAGCACCTGTCTTTTGACATCAAAGTTCTCTGCCTGAGAAAAAAATCATGTAAACAATAAACTTTATGTATTGTACTGCTGCTCCTGGCTTTGGTTTCAACCAAATACACTTGCCGGGCATAAGCGTTCTCTTATTTTGAAGACCTGGAATGTAAAAGTGACTGACGTATTGCAAAACTTTCTTATGAATTTGGACTGCAAGAAATGGCATCATTTACTGTCTCACAGTGAAGGGACTGTGTGTTCCTATGTAGTCTTGTTCAAGCTGAAGAAATGATGATAGATTCTTTGCATCTGCTAGTTTTCATCTGGATCCAGATCAAGGTCAACTTCATTGGAAATGTTAAGATAAAAGAAAGCATAGAAAGCCAACAAAAATACCAGTATAGCTGCAAGGACAAGGGTAACTTCCTGTAGAAATAAGAAAAAAAAAACAATAAACCAAAATCTGTTAGAAATAGTACCATGTTTTCAGACAAATATGGAATAATTATTATTTCCAGGCTATAATGCACATCAAAAATCACATCAGACATGTATAACGGCATAAGGCATGGTTACTTTAATGATTTCCTCTTTGTGATTACAATTTCAAAATTTTATATAATCCATTCACATAATAAAGATTTTGGTGAGTCTGATATACTGCCAGAAATAGGATATTTGGCTTAAAGGTCTTTGGTCTGACCTAGAAATAGGTGTTTCACATCCTTTTATTATGCTATTACTTCTATTTTAAAAGAAAAGACAGAATTCACAATCCACAGTTTTGAACACAAATTTAAGCTATGAATTTACACTGTGAATTTTGATGTTTTCTAGCAATATGCTACTGCTTTTTGCCAACAAATTTGTAATTTTTTAATGAAGCAAACACAGTATGGTGGAAGTCAATGAAAATTGCTACCTCTACCTCCCAACCTCCTGGCATGCACTACAATATGGAGCTACAAAATCCTTCAGAATTGGACGAAACTTTTCTTCCTTCTCCTCTTCAATAAGGCAAAAAGCACAACAATTTGCACTTGCCTCTCTTCCCATAAAATATTGCAACTTGCTGCATCTTCCTTAATTAACATAAAAGAGTCTTCCAAAGTATACATGATTTATAGCAGCTTTCAGAAGCAGAAAAATGTTTTTGTACTACACGTCATACTCATTATGTGACTGCCTATCATTACATTCTATCTTAAGGCTGGACCCTGTTAAGCTCCAACTTTAGATCTCAGATACAGTAACTCATGGTATGAGCATCCTCTTTATTACACTACCTCTTTCAAAGTCACAGTATTTCACATTTTTAAGTTTTTATTTTTTACTGTAAAGCACAGCACACTTCCTACAGTGTTGACTCTCATTTTGCTAGACAATGAAAGAAGTATAAATTTGAGAAAAATCCATATATTCCTTCACCTCATAGAAAGTGTGACTTCCACCAATAACAACATGCACTGCTTCATTTGTTGTCATCATGATTTATTTTTAAAATCATGCATTGAGGTGCTCAAATGGAACAGGTTGGTTTCTACCCCCGAAAACCATTTTCCCTCAACATAAAGAAGCAACAACTTCCCCTCTGAATCTCAACTCCATGTTAACCTACAAACCATCTGCATCAGAACAACCCAGCTGTACACTTACAAGGAGAGAAGAAAAACAGTTCAGTAACTTTATAACAACTAATCTGAATTGGTACAGAAGATGCCACATCAAATCTACTCTGCCAGTGGGACTGCACCTAGACAATCAGGCACCCTTACCAAGGAGAGAATAAGATCCTCTTTGGTGTGGCATTCATTGTGTCCTCTAAAAGAGGTCTGGTGAATTCTTCCTAAAAATGCCTAGTTCTCCTCTTAGACTAGAAGGGGGGCAAAGATGGTATATCTGGCGTGGAGATCTCCACTGTAGGACAAATTCCATCCAGTCTCTCAAGACTGGTGGTAGCTTTCTGACCAACTTTGTGTGTCCGCTGCCATGAAAGAGTTAAAACTGTGTTCATTTTTAAAAGTCTAGCCCATAATCTGGCATTCTTCTATAGAACAGCATTTCATTTGCATTTACATGAATGCATTATATAGTTTATCAGAATGTTGGATCAATAATTCAACATATGCCATCTAATAAACTTTGAAATACTACTGCCTAGTTGGCGTATGCTCTATAGGAGTCTTTGTTCTATAGAAACCTTTACTTTACATTTTATATGGATGATTAATTGAGATGTACTTTAAATTTATTTTACCACATTAAAATTGCTCCTGTAAATTTGCTGAGGCTGTTTGCTACAGATTTCAACTACATTCCCTCTTAGAATTATATCATCCTCTGAACCTCATCCTCCTGATTTCACATGATTTGATTAAAAAAAAAAAAAAAAGAAAGTACACCTAATTCACTAATATATTAAAGGAAAGTGATTTTTTGCTTTGTTGCAGTTGCAACACGTCAGTATCTCACAAAAGGGCATGGCAGCATCAGACAGGTTTCATTTATTTCCTTGTATCCGCAGCTGTGCTCCCAGACCCATCTGGCCACACAGCTACTAATCTTAAGAGGATGTAATAAACAAGTGACACACAACTGCAAGCTCCATCTGCTCAGGAGAGTGGACAACAAAACCGTACAATGCCGGCACCGTTCACACTTGACACAGAGAGCAAATTCATTCCAGTATTAAAAAGTTTTTTTCCCTTGTTTGGATGCCACGCTTGCCACGCTTTCTGCTTTACAGTATGTTCGCCTCTTCTCTCCCTCCTCCTAGTAAGGCTCCCTTATGAAACATCGTGGTAGCAGAAGGAAAATTTTGAGAAATGTTTGCATTAAAGATTTTTCTAGGAAGTGGAACTGGGAAAACCTTGATTTTTTATTCTCAGGCTGCCCAGTAACTGCTTTGATGGGAATAGTTCTTTAATTCCTCTGCCTTAGTTTTACGGTGAATAACATTGAGATAATAATACTTTCCTTACACAGGCATTAGGAACTGGGTGGCTGGATCAGTATTTATTAACCCTGGGAATGAAAAGCCTTATTGAAATTCCAGGTTTGAGAATTATGCAAGAACCTTAATTTTGAGTTACTGAGGAAGGCAGAGTAACAAAAATCTAAAATAAACAGCCTAACAAAGGACACCTGGCTCTCAGCTAGGGATATGCAGTCTCTTAAGAATTGCATCCAGTTTATGAACTTTTATAAACATAAATTTCGCAATGTAAATAACAAATGAGATGCTACACCACTATACTGTCTTTGCAACAACAGTATATATTGTCATTTTAATTTGTTTTATACTTATCAGGCTTTGCTGTTTGTATTTTAGAATACATGCATAGAAATGAAATGTTAAAATACTCTCTGCTTGGCATATATAGTTCCCTTTCTCTTGCACTTTATGGATCATCCCCATCATCCCTCTGCGAAATCCATTTACTCAGAGGATTTCACCATGAATAATTAACCAATATAGAAAAAGTCCTAGAGAAATAAACTTACAATGATCACATGGCTCTTTCTCCTTTTTTTTCTTTTATAAAACAGTACAGAATGCTAGGAAATAACATCCCTGCTCTCAAATTCCAAAGTACGGTTAAAAAAGTCTTTAAAAGGAACAGAATTTTCTATTACATTCTCTAATATTTGCAGTAGCATCTGTAGAACCCTACTGATTTCAGCTTGATTATGTTTTTCAAAAACTTTTCCAAAAAGGAAACACATGCCATTACTGCATAATGTAGATTTAATTCTCCTATCATTTTTCGTCAGTTTTATGTCTCTCATGTCAAAATACTTGCATAATGTCCTCAGATTCACCCTGACGGAGTAAGCTGCAGAGTTGGGATCTAAACAAGATTAATCAGGAGAAGAAGAAACAGGAGTGAGAAAAAATGTGGGCTATAATAACGCTAATCTGGACACTGTGTATGGCAGCATCATATTCTGCACATATAGAGAAATATCAAGCTTTCAGGAAATTTTTGATCGTTTTTCATATTTTTTCTTGTCCTCGAAAGAGAATCGTGCCTTTTTTTAATCGGAAACCAGTTGAAAACAAGGTGAAAGAGTACCACAAACTGCTGTCTTTGCAATGCTAAACTAAACCTAGGTATATAAATCCATGCTCACCAAGGATACAGGTAGGAAAAAACCAAACATAGCCCTTTTATCCCATATAATTTCTAAATGGAAGACATTATTTGGACATTCACTGTGATGATAATTTTTTAAGGGTTTCAACAAAATCATATTTAAAAATGGATGTTTACTTCCTTAGTGCAGGAAATTCTACATCTAATACAAGATAACAAAAGTAATTTATTAATTTTTATCAGTAATTTTTATGTTATAATTTTTTACTGTAAAAATTTCAGATGGAACAAAGATCGTAATTGTCCCAAATAACGAGAACAAGGTGCTATTACAGGGTCATCTAAAAGGCCTGATTATATGATCTCAAATCAACAGAATTCATTTTAATATAGCTAAGTGCAAGATAATATATACAGGTATCAAAGATGTAAATAGTACTTGCAAAGTGGAGGAATCTGCCTTTAAAAACTGTGATTCTAAAAAGGTCTTTGGATTTAAGGGGTAACAAATCCCTTGGTGTGATCTCTGGATGTACAACAGCAGAGGGATTTCCAGGAGGGAGATGATTGGTATTTATTTTATTATAGAGAAGAATAAGAGAGAGTTTGGTTACAGCATATAACTGTATATGCCATACACCTTATTTAAGGAAGGTGCTTCACAGTGTGTGGTCCTTCTATCTTGTTTACAAGAACCTCTCAAGGTCCAGCTGTGGTTACATAAGCTCAGTCATGAAATAAGATGCCATTTCCTAGGAGCAAGAATGATTGAACACTCCAGATACCTCTCAGGGAAAATAGGGACTTCCATGGCTGTGAGTCTTTTATGGTCAGATCTCTCTCAAAAAAATTGTACATTTTTTATTTAACTGTTGGGAAGAATACTTCAGCTTGGGCTTGTGTGGAAAAGGAGGTCCTGGCTGCCAGCCTTGGAGCTAGGGAACTTAGTCCTCCGGACTGCTCCCCTCCTTCAGGGCCCTGGGAAGAATGGGATTGCTTACAGGGTCAGTTCTACATTCGGAGCTCCTGAAGAAATGGCACCTCATGCTTCAATGATTCAACGATTGAATCTTTTCTATATAGTGTCAAACGACGTTTCCTTCTTTTTCAGGAAATTTTTCTCCAATTGTATCAATTTCACTTCTGGGATTTGAGTTTTTGCTGTTGTCCATTGGCCTTTGAAGTGTTAGAGATTGATCATAAGCAGAGACCAAAGCCTGGGAAAGATGGACTATTGCTCTGAGATGGTACAGAAAATCCTCCTAAGCTCCTGCTTGGTGCGTTTTGTTCACGGGCTCAAACCACCATGATTACTGTACTTACATGTACAGGTCAGGCCAGGGTCAGATGGGAGCAATCTGGTTTTGTTTTTCTCTTTGCACGGGTTTTTTCCCCTCCCTTCCATTTCAAGGTCAGGGATCAAAGCCTGACTACCGGGATCACTGGGAATATCACACTTTGTTCACTGGTGGCACATTAAGCTGCCCCGCTCTTTACATGAAGCATATAAGCTGGTTTGAAGACCAGTATTTTGCCGTTATAAAGTGCTTGGACTTCCTAGAAAGTGTTCAGATGAAATTTTATGATCTGTAACATATAGAAGGGCAGATCAAATGATCTAATAGTCCCTTGTGGCCTTAATTCCTGCAAAGCTATGAAACTATATTCCCAATTTATCTTGGCAAATGTAGTTCACTAACTTAGCAGATTATGAACAGCGTGAGATCAGAGAATACCCTTTGCCAAAATACACTAGGAACGTCTTGTTATCTATTCACACATAACTTGTGCCAGATGAGATAAACTCTTAATACTGAGCTAGCTAGGTACACAATAAATTAAGTAAATATGTGAAAGAATGACAAGACAGCAAGCTCTCAATTTTAGGAAACACATTTCCTTAGCTCAATCAATGTACTACATTGCTAATAACTCTCTGTGGAGTGGTATTCTGCAGCCGATTATCTCTTTGCAAGTGGGTGTAAAATACTACTGTTCAGATTTGTGTCTACATTTCAACAAGAAAGAAAACTTCATCATCTATCCCATGGACCACTGATTCATTCTTTTAGCCTGTGCAAAGAAACTCTCCCCAAGAACTCCCATTACTTTTGGCCTCCACATACCAAATCCCAGCTATTTAGAATCATAGAATCACAGAAACATCAAGGTTGGAAAGGACCTTAAGATCATCAAGTCCAACCTACAGCCCTACACCACCCTAACACTAAACCATCTCCTGAAGTGCCACATCCAGCCGCTTTTTAAACATGCCCAGGGATGGTGACTCCACCACCTCCTTTGGCAACCCATTCCAATGCTTCACCACCCTTTCAGTGAAGAAGTTTTTCCTAATATCCAATCTAAATTTCCCCTGGTGCAACTTGAACCCGTTCCCTCTTGTCCTATCGCCATTCACTAGGGAGAAGAGGCCAACACCCATCTCACTACAGCTGCCTTTCAGATAGTTGTAGAGAGCAATAAGGTCTCCTCTCAGCCTCCTCTTCTCCAGGCTGAACAGCCCCAGCTCCCTAAGTCTCTCTCCATAAGACTCACCCTCCAGTTCCCTAGTCATTCTGGCTGCCCTTCTCTGTACCTTCTCCAGCACCTCGATATCCTTCCTGTACTGTGGAGCCCAGAACTGCACACAGGACTCAAGGTGCAGCCTCACCAGTGCCAAGTACAGGGGCACAATCACTTCCCTGCTCCTGCTGGCCACACTATTCCTAATACAAGCCAGGATGCCCTTGGCCTTCTTGGCCACCTGGGCACACTGCTGGCTCACTTTCAGCCGGCTGTCCATCAACACCCCCAGGTCCCTCTCTGCTGAGCTTCCACATTCCTCAAGCCATTTTCTGCTTGCCACCCTCCTGCTGGCACCTTTTCCTTACCCACTGAGAGCAGAGTTAGCATTGGTGGTGCAGACCCCGTACTGCTCCACCTGGTAAGGGTGAGCAGGTGGGCCTCCACCAGAATCAGTCCTCCCCGTCAGGGGAACAACAACACAGAGAAGGTTCAGAGGCTCCCTTTTTGGTACCGCTACAAAGAATTTTATCTTATCTAAACACTAGGAGATACACTGCTTTCTCCCTGCGTTGTTTCTCGAAACAGGGGTCCTGCTTTTCCAAGAGACACCATATATTTTGGCACCGTCTGCATTAGTGACACATATACAAAGAGAGCCAGCACAATAGCTCTGCTATGATATTTCCTTTTAAAACATGTTTAAAGAGCAAATATTACACACCAACCACTAGCATGGTCACCCTGCTTGAACTAACTTTTGATAGTTATTAGTGCTTAGCTGCTTCTCTGACATTATCAACACAGATAAAATCTCTCATTGGGGAAATTAAAAACTACTAAATGCCAGTGACTGAAAGAAACTTTGTTACTTTAAACCTTACATTAAAATGACAAAGCAATCAAAGTTTGACAAGACAGGCTAATTAGTATGCCAGCAATGAAATGTGAAGGATCTCCAGGGGATTGGTTCTGAAAAGTTTTATGCCATTTATAGGGCCTTTTTTTAAAAGCAAATGTTGTCAGCTCTCATGGTGGAATACACAACAATTGAATTTCATTATCTTCATAGAAATTAAGGACTAAAATCTCTTTATTATTTTCCAGTCCTCTTTTTCCCCCTCTCTAAATACTACACCATGTCTTAGTTTTCAGCCAGGAGTGTAAACTCTTCAGGACCCTAGTGCAACGCAACTCTAGAGGTATCAATGAGCACTAAAAAGTCCATCATTTTAAATGGCAGTATGGTACTTATTGTGTTATACATTTCACAGAATTCTAAAAATATTCCTCTATGCTAATATATTTTGAAATGCTGCACACTGCATTATGTACTGAAACCTGGGTAAACAAATAAAATATAAATGCACATATGTATGTGTTTTCTCAAAGATTTGCAAGAACTTTGGACACTTCTAATTAAAATGCTGCCTACTTATTACATTACACTGTAGTTACACCCCCTTTTTTTTTCCCTCAACACAGTCTGAAGTTAATCTACAGTTGCAGCATGGAATCAGGGCCTACATCATATAAAAGCCCAGCTTTTGGAAGGTGGATCATGATTTTTATCACTATCTGAAAACTTTGTTAATAAGAAATGACAACAGTGATGATACCTTCCCAAAGGAAGTGCTCAGGCCCACTCAAAAGCTTTGAATATTAGGAAACAATTAAAGGAATCACAGATTCATAGAATTGTCAGAGTTGGAAAGGACCTTAAAGATCATCGAGTTCCAACACCTCTGCCATGGGCAGGGACATCCCCCACTAGATCAGGCTGCCCAGAGCCCCATCCAGCCTGGCCTTAAAAACTTCCAGGGATGGGGCTTCCACCACCTCTCTGGGCAACCTGTTCCAGTGTCTCACCACCCTCCTGGTGAAGAACTTCTTCCTAACATCCAATCTGAACCGATCCATCTCTAGCTTCAATCTATTCCACCTAGTCCTATCACTACCCAACATCCTAAAAAGCCCCTCACCAGCTTTCTTGTAGGCTCCCTTGAGATACTGGAAGGCCACAGTAAGGAATGCACACGTAAGCCCCAAAACAGTTTCACGAATGATTGTTACCGGAAAGATCCCAACTCTGCTGACTCTTCTGACAGCCACAGACACGAGGAGTGGTTTAACAACCTGCTGTCACAGTCAGCAGGAGACTTCAAGAGATTTTATTTCAAAATTTATCCAGAAGATGACAGAGGAGTGCAGGACAGGTGTGCAAGATGAGCAGAAGAAGACTGCTCTTGGACAACTGGAGGAATTTAACAATGGGCTGAGCACAGCAAGCCCTGCCTGAGAGAGCTTACGAGGCTTCATAAATAGAGCAGCCTCTCCTGGGGCAGTGGGGGGACCATTTCCAGGAACTGGAGGGACAGAGCAGGGTGCGCAGTTGTCACTGCGAAATGGGAAGAGGTCCAAGTTTACCCTGAGACATTAAATATGCCTCGCTCCCATGCTAGGCGCTGCAGGGTCTGTCAGCAGAAGTGCTGAGTTTTATTCTACAAGGGATTGTCCGTATTCTCGAAGAAATACTGTAACATTTAGTAAGCCTGAGGTTGTTGGCATTAAGCAGGCTCAGTGAGAAGGATGCAAACAAAAGCCCTGCTTTCCTTCCCCCACAAGGATATCCCCAAAGGGAAAGGTGCCCAGGTTACCTTCCCTTTTGCTTCAGCTGTCAGTTTTTCTCAGCAATTAAGAAGCAAAGAAAATGATTGTGCTCTATTTGGGGATGATCCAGAGACATATTTTAAGGTCCGGGTGTGCAAAAAAATACTACAGCTGGAAGACAGTATTTTAAAGACTTTTTTTTCTTTTTTTTTTTTTTAAAGGCAAACCTGAGACTGTAACTAGGAGAACCCCAGAAACACAACATCCCATGAAACGGAGAGCATGTTCTGTGCCTTGATGGCAAAACTCATTCCTACTTACAAGTCAGGTGGTGTTCTGCTATAAAAAGCAAGAACATATTTGTACAAAATAAACTATTCATGATTTCTTTACTCACTAATACTTGATTCTTCACTATACATACGATTATACACAGCTCAAACCAGGACACCTGCCTCATTTTTAAGTAAGAATTACTCGAGAAAATAAGGAAGCAAAACGGTTTTTGGAGGACCAAGGTTCATATTCTTCTCACTTCTGAAAGACATGAAAAAAGCTCACACATTTTTAAAGAACAAGGTTGTACAGTGAAAGTGTCCAAACAGAACATCACTTTTAAAAGGTCATGTCATTGAAAACAAAATGGAAAAAAAAAAAGAGTAAAATTTAATAAGAAAGGAAGGAAAAAATATTGAACTCAAAAGGTTAATAATCTATCCTTTAAACAAAAAAGGCAATCTACTTTTTCTCATTAAAAGCTGACACACAGCACTAACTGAGGAGATTATGTTGTGAAAACATACTGCATCGCACGGTAATGCTTGATCGAGATCAGCAATCAGGAGCAAAAAGAAAGCACTGTTTCGTGATTATAATAGCAAATTCTGGAAGACAACCAAATACATCATCTGGCAGCTCAACAGCTGTTACAGCTTGGTAGTAATACCTTGGCATTTGCTATAAGCTATAACTTGAAAAAATTGATTTCTCATCTGCCAGAAACAAGAAAATGTTCTCCTTTTAACATTTCTGAAGTTTCTTTCACTGGAATACCCAGGCATTTGATCCATTTTTTTATTTTGCTTGGTTTTTACCCTTGCTGCTTAGTTAATTGTGTATCAATTTGATTCAAAAATATGTTTGACAGAAAAATACTGGATACAACTTACAATGACACGCTGGGTAGTAGATAGCACAAAATATTCCCAATTGTCTTCCTTGCTCATATTCACAGCCATGATCAAATAGTCATTATTATACTTCATACCTGCCCGATAAAGGGACATTTCCAAAATAAAGTTCAGTACCTTTCCATGTGTTTTGCTGTTAGTCAAGCCTTCTTTTACCAAGTCAGAGGCAGTACAGAATGATATAGACTGAGATAATAATGCAGACAAATAACAATACTTAACAAACCCAGCCTTTAAATTACTCCTGGGTATAAGATAGGAAGAGGAAGAAGGAAGATGCTTATGGTAATTTTTATAACTATATTAAAATTTTAAAGCAGTTTTTCTGTGTATAAAGAAGCTCCCTGAAAAGATAATTCTTCTAAGCATACAGTACTTTGTTGACCTTAAAGTAGGTATGCATCAAGGACATGGACTACTTAAAATCTGTTAGCATTTCAACTATTCTAGTTATTTTAGGGTTAAGTAAAAGCGATCCATCATAAATATTTTAGATTCCGGCATTCCACTTAGATGTTGAAGTGTCATAAACAATAATTCTCAGAAATCAATATTCACACAGTACATCTATGGGGAAAAGAAACGACATATACACAAAGGTGGTATAAGCTGTCAAATAGATCTCTACCTTTACGCTTAGTGCAGTTTTCTTGGCCTCTGCTTTTAATCTTGTAGCTCTTAACATAGGCCTGGTTTTCTTATAATCTTGTTTTCCTAGAGTAGAAAAGCACATTTAATGAAAATTATGCAAAAAGTATATCAGGAATGACAGCAATTATTTCAATTGAAAAGTCAGATCTAGCATTTTGAAAATATCCCACAGTCCAGCACTTTAAAGAAGAGCTGTTCTGTCAGGCAGGGGCTCGATCCATGGAAAAACGATCCTTAACACAGACAACGATGGCAGCAAGCAAGAGCTGACAAATCATTGTAGAACCTCTTACTCCAGAGCGACATCAACATATATGTACGGATAGCCATCCACTAGTGTAATGTTTATTAAATTGTTCAGTAAGCATCAGACAGCAAATAAGGAGATTAAAGGTAGATGACCTTTTCCCCCCACATTTCAATCAGACCAAAATTTTCATTATAATTTTTGTTGGTTAGTCATCTCTAATGCATATATATATAAACGTCTTATATGGGACATTATGGTGAGTGTAAATGTTTCATCATTCTGAACCAGAACGTTACTTGCAAGTATCAGGACTCAGACATGCAGGTCAGTCCAACCAGGCACTAATAAAACCATCACTTCACACCATCTGCTTGTAGAAACATGTTACGCAGAATCTTCTAGAAGTGTCTTAGCTGAACTTTTAAAATTTATGGAGACTATCTCTTGCAGCCACAAAAAAGTGCACCCAACTGCTTGATTATTGTGAGTCCATGTGAAACGAGTTCAGAGGAGGACATGCAAGTACTTAGAAATAGCATAAATCATTTATCTCAACTTAATAAGAAAGCATAAAACACTTGATATCTCTCAGGGTTATTTTTGCTATCTGAAAGGCCTGTTACTGCTGTACTGTGTACTATTAACCATGGATTCTTTAAGCCAACAGGTACGGATACAGTCACAAAAGGAGAAAGAGAAGAACCCATGAAGAAACTGCTCAGACGGGTAGAGCCTCAGTACAACCAGTTTGGCTTTCCAAAAAGTCCTTTCCATTTTTCCCCCCTAATGCATACATGCCTATTTGTCCTTTTTTTTTCCTATTTCCAAAGCTGAGCCACAATGCTTAAAGCAGAAATGTTTGTCCATTTTTGAACTGCTAATTTTACCTAGTTGTACATAAGCTTTCATTATGGTTACATTCAAATAATTTAACTTTTCCACTAAAACTGTGCCCAGTAGTTTTGTGTATGCAACACTGTCATTTGCTCAACCAGATGTGATCTTACATTCATAACCAATAGTGCAATCTCCTCATTTTACAGGCAACTTCAAGACTGGGCTATTACTGTGCAGCGGCAAAATTCTGAAACACAAATTGGAAAAGAAAGGTCTTCTCCATTGATATACTGGATTCATGGAAAGGCACCTCTGCCTTTGTCTACTCTTTCTATCACTCTGCTCACATTCAATACAGAGTTCCTCTCTGCAGCATATTGTGGATGCTTGAACTCGCATTATGAATTTGCTTTCACTGTATAATCTCTCCTCAACCCTAGGGATTATATATTGTGAGGGTCTCTGTATTATCCCTTGGTCAGATATTATTCATAAAAGACCTGAAATAACTTAGAAAATACTCAAAGGCAAAATGAAAAATAACTGAAACCATCTATATTGAAAAAAAGAAAAAAAAAAAAAGTAAAAAACATATATCCAAGGAACCTTCTTGGAGGACAGAGTGAAGAAAAGATGACAGAATGACTATTTATGTCTGATGCTCCAATATATTCATCCAGTCGATGTATCTCACTTGCAAGACAGGACCACCGCAGCATTATTCTTCAGAATTCAGTGATATCTTATAATAGGATGCATCAGGAGTGCAGTAATTTTTCTGAACAGTTAGGGAAAGGATTGCAGGAACCACCAAAAGGGCTAAGTCACAAGACAAAGTCAACCAGAAAGAGAACATGTTTCTTCTCCCTAAAGTACTGCTGTTGTACTTTTGCTATGAAATAGTTAAAGAGCTGTCAGAATTTCCATTATAAATGGCAGGAGTTTATAACTCATAAAAATTCACTCCAGGATGAAATTTGGCATAGATATACCCCGGCTTTGATTTTCTTTTTTTTATTTATTTGTTGGGAGCCAACTTTCAATATAGTAATGCAGCTGTTCTTACTTACTTGTGAACAAACTATAGAAATTTATCCATCTGATATGGTTTAAGCACGAAAAATACCTTCATGTAGAAATATATAACTGACGAGAACTAAATTCAATTTCAGTTCTTACAATTCTGGTTTCCTACTCTCCCGTCTGGGGTAAAGCAAGCAGGACAGTCAGAGGCTTCTCTTCCAACGATGCAATAACATTAGATAATGAAAAATAGAAAGCTTTGGTAAGGCCCATTAGGAATGGGAAACAAGTCAGCTTCTGAAACCCACCTCCCCTTCCTCCCAATGCCCATTCTCCCTCCTCCTCTCCTAGGCTCAGTGTGAAGGTGACACGAGCTGGGCTAAACACGGCACAGGAGACCCAGTTTGTGAACTCTATCTACTGGCAGGACCAAGTCTACTCCTAGAAAAGGGAAAGCTTACTGGTGTTCTTTCCCTTGGTTTCAGGCACTTTGCTACTGTTGATTCCAGCACTGTGGCTATGGCTAAAACTGGATTCTACTTACCTAGAGAATACTTCTAGATTTATATTAAATCTGATATGAACGACTAACCCCTCTATATAACAAATAGGCTATTTTAGTAATGACTTTAGAACTGGTAGTTCTCCAAATCTATGCACCTGCCATTAATTTACCACTCTCCTTGGTAAATGTGACAGCCAAAAGGAAAAAAAAAAAAAGGTGGGGAAACAGTCTGAGTCCACCAAGTGCAAAAGTTTAAACAGGGCATCTGTGGAGTTCTTTGTAATGAAAACCAGATACAGCAATTGTACTAAAAGACTCTTAAACCATCTGAACTTTCTGAGGCCTTGGGAAAGACATCTGCACTACAGGACTATAAAGAACTACGAAATGCAAAGCCCCACCACGTGAATACTGATCATTACCACCTGGAAAATAAGCAGAAATAAGTAATACAGGCTCCCTATGTTCTTTCGGGCCTGCAAATTCAACCAGTTGGAACACGTATATTCACACTCCCAATGTTTTCTAGTTTTATCTCACTTACCCTGCAAGCTTTCTTGTACGTTTATCTGTTAGAGTCATCAGCTTAAGCTGTTTCTTCTTCCCAGGAAGTGACCGTCAAAGCCAGTTACAACGGACTCATCAGACAAAGCCCCACTTGTCCGCTTTAACCAAAGTCTATTCAAGACACTGAGTTTTCCTAAGGGAACACACAAAGGCAAGAAGAAGCAGCCAAAAAGATAGAATTGGAAATTTTCCAGACCAAATCTTACTTTTTGTAAGCAAAATCCTTTCCTCTTCTACTTCTCATTATTGTTATCAATTTGTCATCTCATCTCTTCCCTCAAATTCTACCATCAGCCTTCCTTTCCTTTACTTTTTTTTAGAACTACCCTAATTTCCTTTTTTTGGACACTTCTTTCTTTACAACTTTTCCCAAGTTCATCACTTTCCATTTTTAGCACTCAAGAACTAGTCGACGAGAAGTTTTTTATTACTTATCATGATAAGTTATGATCACTGATTACAGCCATCATGTCTTTGCTTGTCCTGCCTTCTACCAGTCCCACCCAAGACCAGGTGCAAAGACCATCCACCATGCACCATGCACCATCCACCTTTCCATTTCAGTGCTTGAAGCTGCTTTGGCTCATCAGAAGCTCTCCAGAGCTCACCCTTCATCCCGTCCCTTCCTTCCATCTATCATCCTGCCCCTTCCTGCACTTTCTACTTCTTTGGTGGCAAAGTGACCTCAGCAGCAGCTGAATTGAGTTGTGCCCTGTTTACAGATCCTGCCTGGAAAGCTTTCCACACACAGAAATTAAGACTATTCTATTGGCTGTAGGATTAGAAAAGGGGGAAGATAAGGGTGAAATATAGCAACTTTTGGAGCTACTAAACACAGCCATACCATGGAAAATGCAAGTGTATCCCTCAGAGTGCACATTAGGGATTCATACAATATACAACATGAATTTGTTTCTCTTCATGTAATGAAGATTAAAAAATCTACAGAAGAATTTTTGTGATTTATCTCTACTCACAAGGGAAATTGAGATCTCATATATCATCTGTTCAATAACTTTAATAACAGATTAGAGATGATCTGATCTTGTCTGCTCAGTATTCTTTTTAACTAAACCTCCAATGACACTATGATTAATGCAAAGCTTAAATAATACATATGAGCTAGACAAGTTCATTAAGTTCTAGGTGACCTTTTTTTTTTTTTTTTAGTCTACAGAAATACTGTGACATTACCAGGTAGTATGTGTAACACCATAATGTTGCATACATACCAAGCTCTGTTACACACATAACTGAGAATGCAACATGTTGAGCTCTATACTTAGGAAAACTGCCTACATTTAAGATTGTGTTTAAAGATGCTGCCATTTGAGAAACAACCTGAACAAATCTATAGAATAACTTAACGAGAAAAAACATCAGATTCCCAACCCTTCCAGATATTTACTCTTTCATTCTAACAATAGCTCATTATGGGAATTGAATTACAGACTAAAGACTGCCTCTCTGCTTTTCAATTCATCAGGCTTAAGCAGAAACAGGACTGCATCTTTGGCCTTTGTTGATGCTGCTGTCCAAGCTTATTATCATATGAATATCTGGTTATTGTTTTATAAATGTTCACATTTTGGGAGCTCCCTGCTTTCTTTTCTCTCAGTAGACTTTACAATATCCACCTTCATTATCATCATGTGGCAGCATTGCTCTTCGCCTGCATTTGCTACTTTAAAAATTAATGCACTGCTATTTTCTGAATACTGTACTGCATAAGCTGCTTATGAGTACATTATGCTATCAAACAAGCACATGCAGAAAAGCTTCCTAAACTGTTATTCTTTCAATGAAAATACAGCTGGTTCTGCTTCAAAGGCACTTCTTTTCACCTGCAAATGGACTTGCTCCTACACTTATTCCTCAATTCATTGTCCTTTATTTGTGTCTGCAAATCTTTAATTGCCTTTAATTAGAAAAAAGTAAATTCAGTGCTTTAATCTTGCAAATACATTCAATCATAATTCTGTCTGGGATGAATACCAAGTTCTATTCACTGACTGATCTTTATAACAAAGGTATATAAATTTATTGTCCGTTTATATAGACCACACCAATTAAGCCACAATGGAAAAGCAAATAGATAAGAGTCAAAATATTTGAAATGAGAAATGTGCAATCTAAATTTAATTACTCAGACAAATTATTTGAAGATGAGTTATTTACAGCAAACCAAAAAACCTGACAGATAGTAAAATTTGCTAATCAACATTACAGATTTAAAATTCCTTTCAACACTTTCACTATAATTCGTATCAACCAACAAAGTGCTTTTCTGAATCTTTCTGTGCTGGTATTATAGTCATAATAAAAACATTAGTAAGAAATTTTCCATACAGTAGTGATCCATTTCATCATTTCAGTATTGTTTCAGGTGTAATAAAGCTACAACTACTAGGTAAATTTTAGTTACCAGTACTAGTTTAATTAAAGTACATTAATATAACTGATGCCGAAACCCACACTAAAATGTATACGTAGCTAATTAGAAACTAGAGACAGACTGTGGCAAGCTTTACTGTCAAATTAGAAGTGAAATCACACACCTAGTTCAGCTAGAATCAGTGTTCTTACTATGACTATTGATCTGAATTAGTGAAGGTTCCAGGAACAGCCCACAAAAACCCACAGAACAAACACGGAACAAGAAAACAGTCCTCTGGTCTTCTCAGGGTTTCCACAGTCTGACGTGGAGCATCCCATCCTTTTCCCTGCTGTAACAGGAGGAAGGGAAAAATTAGATCTTGCTGGCAGGGGTGAAGGTCCATAATGGAGGAAAGGCTCAGCCATACTATGTTCCACAGCCTCTTTACCTGCAAGACACAGAAGGTCACAGCCATTGCACCTGACTTCAGTTTTAGGTGATTATTTGTTTACGTCTGTACTTCCCATAGACAGACTTCTCCAATGAGTGAGTGACAGCAGCCTAGGACAGCCTAAAGCACTCTCTAGCCATACCTATTTTACTGTCATCAACAACAGAGCCGAGAGATGTCCATCGCCCAAGTCATCGCCCTCTAAGATTAAGCAGAATGAACCTCAGACAAGGAAAATAGATCTAAATGACAAGTGAAGAACTGGTTTCCTACCTGATTTTATCTGGACTCTCAGGACATTTGCAGACATGGCCAAATTATGTTTGAAGCATTTATTTTAAGTATTACTGGTACTAGTATAGAGAGAACAGCACAGAACCATGACGTGACTGTAAAATGCATCTAAAATCACAGCCTGAATTCCCCACTTGCTCAGCTATGCCATGGTGGTTCCCAAGCCAGTAACCTGTGTCTGTGCTACAGAAACACTGTTGTGAAGATGTACCGTAATTATCACACTGCTTCTTCAGAACCATTCCCATGTATTAGCTATGGTCCCTGGGCCTTTAAGCTACAGTCTCATAGGACAGTTTAGGTTAGAAGGGATTTCTGGAGGTCATCTCCCTTCAACCCTCCACTCAGAACAACAACTTCTAAACTGGATCCAACCTGAAAGTTACTCCAGTTGCTCAAGGAACTAGTCTAGATGAGTTCTGAGTATTTCCAAAGGTAGAGATTCCACAACGTCTCTGAGCAACCTTCTCCAACATCTGACCATCCTTCTCTTAAAAACATTTTTCTCCTACCTAACTGGAACTTCCATGTTCTAACTTGCCTCTTACTCTACCACTTTTGCACCTTTGCAAAAAGTTAGGCTTCACCCTGTCTGTAGTCTTCTATGAAATATTTTTAGACAGCTATAATATCTCAGCTAAGCCTTCTCTTCTCAGAGCTTGTAGTGGTTTGACCCTGGCTAGTGGCCAGATGTCCACCACAGCCACTCTATCACTCCCCCTTCTCAGCTAGACAGGGGAGAAAATACAACGAAGGGGGCCCATGGTTTGACATAAGGATGGGGAGATCACCCACATCTGCCATCCCATGCAAAACAGACTTGATTTTGGGGAAATTAGTTAAATTTATTAACAATCAAAATCAGAGAAGAATTATGAGAAATAAAAGCAGATCTTAAAATAACACCTTCCCCCCACTCCTCCCTTCTTCCTGGGCTTAATATCATTCCCAATTTATCCACCTCCTCCCCCTGAGTGGCGCAGGGGGTTGGGGAACGGAGGTTGTGGTCAGTTCCTCTGATGTTGTCTCCACCGCTCCTTCTTCCTCTGGGGCAGGACTCCTCACTCTTCTCCTGGGCCATTGTGGGGTCCCTCTCACAAGCAATGATCTTCACAGCCTTTCTTCAACGTGTGTCCTCTCATGAGAGACAGTTCATGACAAACTGCCCCAACATGAGTCTCCATGGGATGCAGTCCTTAAGGGGAAACTGCTCCAGCGCGAGTCCCCCGCAGCACCATGAAAGTTCTGTCAGCCAACCAGCTCCAGCGTGGGCTTCTCTCTCTCTCCATGGGCCACAGGTTCTGGGAGGAGCCTGCTCCAGCGTGGACTTCCCACAGGGTCACAGCCCCCTTCAGGCATCGACCCACTCTGACATAGGGTCCTCCACGGGCAACAGGTGGACATCTACACCCTGTCACACCCATGGGCTGCAGGGGGACAGCCTGCCTCACCATGGTCTTCATCATGACACAGGGGAATTTCTGCTCTGACTTGTGGAGCACATCTGCCCCCACTTCTTCACTGACCTTGGTGTCTCACTTCTCTCTCTGTCTGCCAGTTGTCGTATGGCACAGTTCTTTTTTACCCTGCTTCTTAAATATGTTTTCACAGAGGCGTCCCCATGCCATCATTACTGACAGGCTCAGCCTTAGCCAGGGTCGGGTCCATCTTTGGAGCTGGCTGGCATTGGCTTTGTCATACTTAGGGGAAACTTTCAGCAGCTTCTTGCAGAAGCCGCCCCTACAGCCCCCCCACCACTGAAATCTGGTCAGGGAAACCCAACACAAGCTGAACAAAATTTTCTTGAAGATGGGCACAACATTTGCCTTTTCTCAATCATCATGGAACACTTCCCTGGAACCAGCTAAATGGCTGACAACTCAGGGTAAATTTGGCCATAAAATAGCACTGTCTGAAATACATGAATACATTAACTATAGAAATGTATCTATAGCAATGTAACTAAAGCACACCAAAGGAATTCAGTAGGGTCTGTAAACAGCAAGTCAATGGACTAAAAAGTTCAAATCAGGTTGTACTTTCAAGAATTCCAGAACTTTAGAGTAGTTGTTTTTTTAATAGGAGGGAATACAAATATTTTTTCCTATGTGCCCTGGGACTCCTCAAAACTGGTTTCTATCATCTCGTACACAGTGGCAGAATTTTTCTTTAAGTGCCTTTATTAATGCCAGAAAGTTAGGTGTCTGTCATGAGGAAAGAAGTGTTTTCTCAAGTGCTTCGTAACATCACCCAGATCCATAAAGGTTCCTAGGTGCTTCCCTTCTAAGGTGCATGTACAGAAGTATATGGTTAAAGATATTGGAGAGATTTTAAACTAGTCAATGTATATTAATTAACAGAATTTCAGTCCAAAGAAGCTCTGTGAAACTCTACTTACACACAGCACGTCTTAAACATGCTTGCCTCTATAACTCTAGAACTAGAAATCACTATTCATTTAGGATGTTAGAGGAACCTCAGGAAAAGCAAAATTCCACAGGAAACAGAATTCCACAGGTCTAACCTCAGTTAAAATCAGACAGCAAATCACAAATCAGTAACAGAGGTACAATCTACATTTGAGAATCGAGGACAGAATTTTAGCTCTCTCTATCTACAGAGTGAGCTCTGAAGTATTTATTCTTGTTTTTTGTACTCTTAGTGTCACATAAATGTATTCAGTGACCACTCTTTTCCTGAGCAGAAGCGAGATTTTCTTATTTTTAATTGCTGTGATACCAAATGGAGTTTTTGGAGTCTTAGGTTAACAGAAACATTTTGATATGTCTTATACCTACTCAAGAGTATGTCTGTAGTCACAAAAGGAATGAAAACCCCCCACAGCCTCTCTCTATTTTATTCAGGTTTAATGGCAGCTCAAATCACTGACCATTTTTCAATCTTGAGAGACGGAACAGCTTGACACTAATAATACATTTGCAAAGGACACATCATCATTTAACACAACATTAAGTGCTCAGGGACAACTTTTTACCGTAGACACAATGTGCTCTGAGCTCAGGGTTGACATTTAATGCTACAAAGATAATCTAACCAGTCATTCATGAGAGCTAAATTAATTTTCAAGCAACTATATTTCAGCTTTAAGCCAACTAGAAGGATGCATTAAAATGAATAAGTTTCTTTTATGCTGCATGCAAGATTAAAAAAAAATCCCCTAAATACAAAGCATTCTTAAGTATACTAAAATATAGCCATTTAATTATTCCTATCTTTCCCTGGTTCCAAAAAAGAAGTCTGGTAATATTTGTTAAATATAATACTCTGACTGGAAACAGAATCCCTTAGAAAATCCCTCTGAGTTTGCTCTGAGTTGCCACGAAAAGCAGCATTTCATTAAAGACGCGCTTTACATTTAAAATTTGTACTAGATGTACATTGATTGTAGTGAGTAATTAAATTATTTAAATTAGCACCTTTTCTGAAACTCCTTTTAAGGAATTAAAAAAAAAATCTATACAAGTAATTGAGAAAAGAAATTCAGAAAACTCATTACCAATAATCATAGAATCACAGAATGGCCTAGGTTGGAAGGGACCTTAGAGATCATCTAATCCAACCTCCCTGTCACGGGCACGGACGCCTCTCAACTAGATCAGGCTACTCAAGGCTCTGTCCAACCTGGCCTTGAACACCTCCAGGGAGGGGGCAGCCACAACATCTCTGGGCAAATCATTCCAAAGTCTTGCCACCCTCGTACTGAAGAATTTCTTCCTAAGATCCAATCTCAATCTATTCTCCTTCAACTTAAACCCATTTCCCCTTGTCCTGTCAGTGGACGCTCTTGTAAAAAGTCCCCCCCCAGCCTTCCTGTAATGTGCAAAACAAAAAAGTAATATCAATACTTTACATCAGCTAGCTAGTCAAATAATTTCACTGTTTTCAATACCTGTCACAGATACAGACTTGTACGACACATCCACAAACCGTGCTCTGTACAGGGACTACAGAGTAACAGAAAAAAGGGTCCTTAAGAATGGAGGTGGCACAATCTCACCACTTTCCCTCAGTACTTTATTATTCTGTTATCAGAAGTTTCCTCAGGCCCAACAGCTAACTCAAATCTCCCATACTGAATTCTCAATTCATTACTTTTTGTAATATTCACCACAGACCTGGAGGACAGTTGATTTATTACTTTCTTCTTTGCATACGGCTTTTATGTATGTAATGACATTACACCTCTCAAGTCTTCTGCTCTCCAGACTGAACAAGTCCTTCAGTCACAGTTCTTCAGTCCTTGTCTTCTGAGCTCCTCTTGCTCTCCTCTGGACTTTTTTTTTCCCAGATCTTTGTGCAAAATTGAACACAGCACTTCATCCAAGGCCTTACTGGTATCTTTTATGTATATACTCTCCTTTCACATTCCATCACAGTCTGCCAGTGATTCTGCTCACTGTTACAAACCCCTTCTCCAAAATTATTGCCTAAGCATTTCTTATCCATATTCAGCATAGGTTGATTGTTTATACCACAGTTAAGAAACTTGCCCTTTTCTTTGTTGGATTATATTCTATTTTTCAATCCATTTCATCAGTTTCTGGAATTCAGTTTGAATTTTAATCTTAATCTTCAACTCTTATCTCTTTACTTCCTCTTGTAGTGGTATAACTTGCAAACTAAATTCATCACTCCACTTGCAATTAAAATATTGGCTCCAGGAGAGACCACTCTGGATCCCTCATTACACCTCTACAAACAAACCATTAATAACTACTGAGAACAACTTCCATACCAGTTTGGTACCCATCTTGCAGAAGCTTCATATTCATGCATCTCTACTTTGTTTACTGGAATACATTGTCAAAAAGCCTTGACAAGGTCAAGGCATATAGCACCTCTTCCTCTTCCCCTTCGATAAGGTCTGCTGCTCTGTGAGAGATGAAAATAGAATTGATTTGACAAATCACATTGGCTGCTGCTTACCTCTTTGTTGTACTGTAGGTGCTTACAAGACACTGTCTGTCCCTGTCCTGAAAAGCTTACTGTGAAGGATGAGGAAGCTGCATTCAGTAATTTATGAATATTACACATCCCATCTGTTTGCTTGTTACTGTGATGTTGGCTTTGTAGTTACTAGAGGTAATTTAAAAGCTAGCCAGTGCTTAGGCAGGAAGGTAGGAAAACACTCCTAATAGTTTTCCACTGAGAGCACTTAAAGACAATAAAGGAAAATATAGAGACTGATGACCAGGTCATCCAATCCAGTTGCCCACAATAAAGCATATCCATGTAACAGATGTTCCACGAAACATCTTCTCTGTTCTTTTCCCCATAACTACCTAGCCAGAAATTTCTCCTATTGTCTTACATAAATTACTTTCTTTTGACCTTAACCAGAAAAGGAACAACTGAGGTCACAGGAAGAAGTCAAAGATTCCCTACTGGGGTGGGTTTTTTTTAGGGGAAAAAAAAAAAAAAAAAGCAACACACTTGCAAATGATTCTAAGACCATGATCAAAAGGAAAGTTGAAGAAAACACATTCAACAGCCCCAGACTATCTGAACCAGCAAGAAACTCTTCCAGACAACATCTCTGGCAATAAGCTTAACCTCTGTAGCAAATGAACAGGACTAAACCAAACACTGCCTGAAAAACATTTTCAATACCAGTAATTTGAAATTTATTCCCAATTACTCTAGTGCGTATCATGCTATTGCCACACAGCATCACCAAGTCATTCACAACAGTGGTTGCTGAATAAGCACAACATCACTAAGTACTGTAACAATAATACTAAACCTTCTGTATAAAGTGTCAGTGCTGTTTCAGAAGAGGAACATCTCTCCCTCTGCTGTAGTTAATGACACTCTAGTTGACGTGTCCAACGTTTTTAGGTGACTGAGTGGGGCCTGTCCCTTGGGATGTTACAGTGGGACTGTGGTACCACATGGATCTGGAGTCATCCCTTCTCCCACGCCCCAGCTCCTCCACGAGCACACTCCCGGGAGCCACAGACCTCCCCAAGCAAACATGACCGCCTGTTCTGCTGTGGGACTTTGTTTAGAGGAGAGATGGTGACAGCCAGTCCAAGAAGGGAAGGACACCACCTGCCACCCACAGCTTCCTTTTCCCCAGCTGGAACAAAGAGATGTTGGAGGTGCCACAGAAAACCTGAGCAAATTGGGTAGCAGATGAGGCCCTATGAAATAGAGTGGAGGACCTCCACCACAGATACCACCTCGCATTCATTTCCAAGAGAGTCTTCTGTTCTCACACACAATAGGATAGCAGCATTTGAATGGTATTAGTACATCAGCCAGAGTTCAATCACATATCTGATTTCATAAAAACAAAACAAGCGTTGCAGCAAACAAAGAACATTGACAAAGCTGCATGATGAACCAGGGACAGAACCTCAGGGACACTGCAGATCAGCAAGAGCTAGGGTCACTTCTTTCAGACTCCTGCCTTCTTGAGCTAAAACCCGGTTTAACGTTAGCCTGCATCCTTGCTACCAAGACTAAAAAACATTCTTTGCTTCAGATTGACTCACTGTTAATTCATCACCAGTCACAACTTGCTAAAGAAAAGCTTCCCAAGTCTGAACTAAACAAAGCCTGGACTGAAGTTAAAATTTGTGGGTAACAATGGACTAAAAGTATGGATTTAGTCCACATATAGGATTCAGGGTGTTCACCTAGGAGCAGAGAAGCTGCAAGAGCTAAGGGGGACACATTACGAATGATCACAGCTGCGTTTAAAAAGTAAGGGAAGGAAGAAAAGACACCTGGGTGAAGAGATTTGCATGAGGTCAGGCACCAGATGATGGCACAACCGTGATCCTGAATGCCTTAACTTCTGATCCAGTGTTTTATCCAGTGGATAATGCTTTTCTCAGAATTGAAAATAAATTGGATGCCGTCTGCCAAGATGCAGTAATACCTTACCAGTAAGTTATATCATTCTGGACCAGCTGTATATTACAAGACCATCCCAAAATACAAGTTGTAATTTATTAATTCTGCCTAAGTAAAAGGTTTCCAGTAATACTGTCAGCACTTGCAGTTCTCACTTCAATGAAGCATATTTCGAAGGATGCTTTGTCAGACCTATATATCACTGTCACTCCAGGAGTCAATGCACTGACAGTCTTAGCAGAGGTGGATGTTACAGGATACTGTGAAAGTGATTATGTAAGATGGAAAAGCAGGTTTTTGGAGGCTCACTCCAGTAACGCAGAAATCAGAGGCTTTTAATGGAATTAGCGGAGAAGGGTACATCTCCTGTACACATCACCATTATCCCTTGGGATCCTAAAATTACTTGTGAAGAATAATCTCTCCAACTCACTCATAATTTTAGCACTCCAAAGAACTACATATCTTCAGTTCACCCATAATTTAAACTTCTTTCCTTCAATAGAAACACTACCTGACAGGTCTTAACTAAAAGTGAATGACAGCAATAGCAGCTTACTTAGAAGTGTAAAAGAAATGCATATTTATGAGCACCCAGAGTAATGGTTTACGGACCTCGGAAGTAAAGGTGTAATAATGTCTTTAAGGCATATTAGAAGACACAATTTTACTTTCTAAAGCCATACTGGGCTACAGCCAGTGATGAGATCTGCGTTTATGTTAAGACAATAGGATAGAGGGGCCTGGCTAACTTTAAAATTTCTTTTTATTTTTCCAGACATACTACTCCATCCTTTTTGTTTTCTGAAGACTCACTGCAAAGGCACTACATGTGAGTATTAAAACATGTAAAATAATGGCATCTTGCTCCTGACTTCAGGATTGGACTTACTGCCTTATGAATGAATGTCTGGTATCATTTACAAATACTGCAATCTTCAGTAAATAATGAAGACTAGCTGGGCTTTGCTTCATACCTTCTCTTTAGGTGTGTCATTTGTCAAGTAACTTAAATGCTGTATTTTTCCTATCACTTTGCCATCAGAGTGATGGTAATGAGTTCATCTGAAACCTTTCGATTTTATTTCATCCTTCGCACCAGCATCAGTGCCCTGTTGATGTTTTAATGAATAAAGTCAGTCAGTTTCAGTAACAATTTAAAGAGCGAAAGGCATGTATTAGGACAACGTTTTCAAAGAAGCAAAGATTGCTCCCAGCATCATTTTTTCCAAAACTTTATTTCACAGGATGATCTTTTAAGTACACTGTTTCTTGTAGGAAACATACAAAAGCTGTAGAGAATGCTGAGGAAAATAGTCTACCATCTGGAAAACTATTCAGTCAAAGTAGATAAAGCATGGAGCTGTTTTCTATTCCTAAATCTTCCATAAAATTACCGTGTGACCTTGGGAAATCTCTTTTCCTTGCAAGACTTTGGTACTCACCAAAAACTCTGAGATCCTGGTCTAATGGTGTAATAGAAGTAAAAAACACTCCTGAGTGTTATCTATTAGAGATGATTCACTGATGGCCTGTATTAATTTCTTTTTAAAGACTTTAAAATTACATTTACAAATATAACGAGAAACAATTAAAAGAAGTACCTGAAAAAGTAGCTGAATCTGCTACTGACCCTTAAAGTCAATTTCTTATTCATTAAAAATGGATGTTAAATAGTTATAAACCCATAGATGAACCAATTTCAGTTTCTGGAATTAAAAGTACACGAAATTAAACAGTGTGCAAGTGTGCACTTGCAGCCCAGAAAGCCAATCGTGTCCTGGGCTGCATCAAGAGGTGCATGGCCAGCAGGTCGAGAGAGGTGATTCTCCCCCTCTACTCCACTCTCGTGAGACCTCACCTGGAGTACTGAGTCCAGTTCTGGAGCCCACAGCACAAGAAAGATATGGACGTGCTGGAGCGTGTCCAGAGAAGGGCCACAAGGATGATCAGAGGGCTGGAGCACCCCTCCTATGAAGACAGACTGAGAGTGCTGGGGTTGTTCAGTCTGCAGAAAAGAAGGCTCTGAGGAGACCTTATTGTTGCCTTCAAGTATCTTAAGGGGGCCTACAAGAAAGCTGGTGAGGGGCTTTTTAGGATGTCGGGTAGTGGCAGGACTAGAGGGAATGGATTGAAGCTAGAGATGGATTGGTTCAGATTGGATGTTAGGAAGAAGTTCTTCACCAGGAGGGTGGTGAGACACTGGAACAGGTTGTCCAGAGAGGTGGTGGAAGCCCCATCCCTGGAACTTTTTAAGACCAGGCTGGATGGGGCTCTGAGCAACACGGTCTAGTGGGGCATGTCCCTGCCCATGGCGGGGATGTTGGAACTCGATGATCTTTAAGGTCCCTTTCAACTCTGACAATTCTATGATTCAATGGTTCTAATTAAAAAGAAAACTAACTTTTAGCTATGCTTGTTTCCTCACAAACTGTTTATATGGACTCTGCTCTGATCACAAAGGTTCTACGTAACCCCGCACCCCCCTCCTTCCCTTGCTGAAGAAGTCCCATTGTCTGGAGTCACCTAGTTGGTCTAGCATGAGATACAGGACACAGAACTTCAGCCACACCATTAGGTGACCACTGACTTTATCCTAGTTGAGATGCATCTCCTGTAGGAGAGTCCTGATGTGCAGCATCAGCAGAGAGAACCCCCCACCCCCCGGGGCGGTGGGCTCCCAGCAGAGAGGACAGGCACTGCCCAGCACAGATGAGAGAGGTTATTTGTAAGCTACATGAACAGTCCTCACTTGACATTTCTTGTTCTGATTGATTCCGTTGTTTAAACACACCAGAAAGGATACATTTATTACACACAGCACGCAGAGTGAAAAAGTCAATGCATTTCTTTTCCAGAGTATTTTTTCAGTTCCTCACAACTTAAGAGGTTTGTCTCAGATTCGGAGTGACCTGTTTTTTCTGAACGTCTCATTTCATGAATAGGTAGATATAGAAACACAGGACAAAACAAAGCCACACACCCTCCCTATGGCCTGCTTTTCAATAATTCAGTTGCTCAGAATAAAAGAGACACAACTTTGCTTTCAGTAACAACGCAGTTCTTATGACAGACATGCCTTTCCAAGATCCAAGAAAATGCCAATGGATCTGATTATGTCAACTCCTAAGAATTGAGCAAAGTGACTTTGCACATGCAGAATAGAGGGCACTAAATTATTAAAACAAAATTATTGTAACTAACATTTGAGTGAAACATACACTCAATTTACATTGAGTTGGTTCTTTCTGGTGCAAAATCCAAAGGTGCGTCAGAAGTACAATGCTAATTTAATACTCACGTTCTAATCAGTAATTTGTTTTTCTTACAATAAAAGGGCTATAGAGTGTGGCAAATGGACTCACTGACAGTTCATTCCATGGTCTACTAGTACTTTATTTCTCATTGTTTTTCTCCACAGAAATATCATAGTAAAAAACCTTAGGTCCTCATGCATTTTTATAGAGATACAGATATTAGCAAGTTCAAAGGCAGGCACAGAAAAGTCAAGGAATAACTATAAAGTTGTCTGCTCCTAACACACATATCAGAATGTAGAATTTAATGATTTTTTTGTCATTTTATGATAATGTATGCTGCTCAGAAGCCCCTTTCTCTTTCAGTAGCTAAGTAAATATAGACAATAAGACTCATTGATCATGTTGCATAATGTGTAGTAAATAAGGCGAGGGACCAATGGAAGATGACAAATACATTTATGGCTAGGGCAATAGATGACAACGCAAATACTTTTTCCTCTCTCAGCCACATGTTTTGGGTATGACCTTAGACAAGACATTCACGCTTTGATTCATCAAATGTGTAAGCAGTCCTAGACAACACTCTTCCTTCTTTTGGATTGGAAGTGCAGAGATTTGATGAGGCAATGGATCGCAATAGTCTTACCTCATTCTCTGAGGCCAGTATTCCATGACACAATCAAATTGCAGCCTTAGTTGATATGTCCTTATGATATGTTAGTGACCAATAGTCCACACAAATACATGTGTCTTTCTCACTTTTGACTCCAGGTGTTTACACAACTATAGCCCACTCTAGGCAATATATCGATCTATTCCAAGATTTACTGAGAATGAAGCTCTTTCAAGGTCTCTCATACTGGTGTGCACTTCCAAGATACAAGCGATTTTACGCTGAAGATTTCAGTAATGCTTAGTGCTGCACATTCGCACGAATTCCAAACTGTGCTAAGCTAGGTTAAAATAATTCTTGGAAAATTACTGGTTTTGTACATGCCCTTCAACAAACAAACAGAGAGGTGAAGAAGGAAAATGCCACCTGAAGAAGGCAATTCAGTCAGTGATGTAGGCAGTGGAGAAAGCCCACATTACCATATGCTTATTCCACAACCTTTGGCACCTGCTGTAAACTGTTCCCAAATTCTTCCTATTTAACTTACCGAATGAAATATATTCCCAGGTTCCTTGACAACCTACAAATACTACGTGTTTCTCTTTTCTGCAGCCCTGGAGACAAGCTAATTGCTAGAAATATTTGATATGAACCATTTTTTAAATTCCCATTGACATTTTTCGATGACTTCAGTGTCTGAGCCACATCCTATTCCTACCGTGGGGACGTGCTGCAAACAGCTAGGGCCAAAGAGTGACACAGGAAAGTACTGTAAAAAACGTACAACTCCCAAAATTGCACACTATGGTTACTACTAGACTGTTAATCCCTGCATTTCCATAATGTAAAGAACAGAAAAGAGCAGCACACCAAGTGTATGTCCAGTAATTTATTAAATATACCTCAAAAACAAACAGGAAAAGATGATGCTGTGGAAATGTTTGACAGTTTCACCACATTATACTGAGAATGCAGGCACTGCAAAACAAAGGTTAATGGTACAATCAAAATGTGTCCCTTTTCCCTCACCTCTCTCCTTTTAGCCTGGACTTTCAGCATGAATTTCATGTTCTCTTCAACAAAGAGGAAAAACCCTGCGAAATTCAAAATTATGTTTTCAGTTCTCCTGCAATCTTCATTTTGGTGAAAATATACAGTATTAATTTTTCCACAAGTAAAACTACAGTCAGAAAGTTATGGTAATCCTTCCAAATGCATTTTCTAGCTATAAATATCTTGGAAAGCTGCTCCATTTCACAGTGAAACTTTGTCCATATGGAACATATGACTAGGAAGGACTTGGTGAACTACTGCAATCCAATACTCTGTTAGGGAAGGCACCCCTATCATTCAGTTTTGTTCAAAACTGATCACACAAAATGATCAGCTTGGAAGCAAGTTAGAGTTTGGGGTTTTTTTTTGCCTTTAGCCCTACCAGTAGGATATTACTCATGAAGCTCAGTCCCTATTGGCAAGAAACCGCCTTCTAATTTCCAGCTACAGACAATTTATACACAGTTATGGACTGGATATATACGCACTGTTGTCTTTCCCAAGAGTTTACTGGCCAAACACTCACTGAGACAAACCATATTTGTCTTAGTTTGTATGCAGCTGTGCTAAACAAGGCTCTTCTTGGTCACCCTAGTAGTTTTTTCAGCATCTCTTTCAATTCACCTTTGTTAAATATGGATGAACAAAGCAGTACTCAGTACTTCAAATGTCCTGTCTCCAGTGCCCTATTTAATGGCTTTAATATTTCTTATCTCTACACAGAGATAAAACACACTTTTTTTCATTACCATGGGTGAGCACTGGAAAAAAGGGGACCTTTCCTCTCAGATTTCTGGCTGATGAATTGACAGCATTGGTAGCAAGCTAGCTCATCATCGAAGTAGAGATACAAGACGCACTTTAAGATGCTGATGCAGCTCACCCTGACACATATGGCAACATTGACAAGTACCATGTCATTATTTTTCTGTTTCTTTATCTGCCCCTGCCCAGGATTGTAGTGAGCAGCTCTGAGAACCTTTTTCTATGGTAGGACCTCATGCTACTACCGTTCTAAGCAAATATGGCATTTCAGAAACAAATGAGAATAATGGCCCAGAATGTCAGAATAATTCAAGACGGAAGGGACCTCTGGAGGTTACCTACTCTAACCAGAAGCTAGGCCAGGCTAACTTTAGAGCTAGATCATATGGCTCAGGTCTTCATCCAACTCTGTTTCAAAATATTTCCAGAGATGCAAACTCCACAACTTCTCTGGGCAACTTGCCCTGATGTTCACTCTCCTTTATCATGAAACCTTTTCAAAATTAGCAATATACAGTTTTTTGATAGTATTTTGACAATAGACAACAAACAAGGCATGAAGAAACACAATAAGCCTTTCCAGTGTCTAAATGTTATTCATTTTATCTTCACACTTATGGACTAGAGTTAGCTCCCAGTTACAAAGATGAGCATCTGAAATAACTTTGCTAAATTCAGTGGTGTGATAGCTGTCCCAAATCTCCACCATCATAAAATCCAGCCTTCCTACTCATGGCCTCGTGACTGTAGTGTTTCTCTTCAGACTAAAACTTACCTGAAAGGTAGCTGAATAAAGAAAAAAGTTAACACTGAACTATGCATTTTGATTTCTCTTTTTGCATCAGTGAGAGAAGTAGGATAGAGAAGACAGTCCTCTGTGGATTACATTTTTTCTGCTTTCACTACAGCCAAAATATTTTATTCTCTCTCTCTAAAGAGCACATGAAAGCACTTCCCTCTGTCCTTTTTATGATGATTATTCATAAGAATATGATAGTTTTCTCTACACAAACACAACAGGTCATACTTGCTTTTTCCATTAAGCCATTTGGACAGAAACTCTTTCATGGAATATATGCTATGGGGTCTGCGGTTTTCCAAGCTGCCTATCAAGATACACGGAGCCTCCTGTGTTACAGACATGAGTCTGATTTTCTTGTAACTCTACCAATCGTTTCCATCTGGTATTGTACTTAACAGGTTGATTTTCTGAGACACTTCACACTGTGAAGTATGTTAAGGATTGTACCTTCAGTTCTATTTGATTTGCAATTTATTCAATGTTTTTCCCTGTGCAGTTCATTCTAGTTTGTACAGTCCCCATCTATCCCAGAAAAGACAGCGGATTGCAGCCTATCTTTTTTGGAAAAGTACTTCTTCAGAGATAAACCCACTAGTCACTTCATTTCTTTACAATGTTTGGTAGGCCAAATACACTGTACTAGACCTGAATATTATGGAAAGGGCTGTGCCAAAAAAAACACCCCTGCATTGTGGTTTTCTTGTGTTTTCCACATGTATGGAAGACAACGTTTTAGTTCACTGCAGTGTAAAATATCTCTAAAAATACATGGATTTAAACAATTATAGTTATTATCCATAAAGCAATTCATCCAGCAGGACTGATGTGACCTACAGGGCCCACTGGACTGAAATAAAAGGTGATTCTAGGAAGTTGGGGGAAGCCTAGACAGAAGGCAATCCTTACACTTCCTAATCTGTTCAATCTGCATGTTATATGGAATAAAGACTCTTCCTAGATTCACTTGAGGTGTGGCTTGGCTTTGCAATATGTTCAAGAGCAATACTGGCTGATGGCACTCGTTGGCCTGAGTTCTGCCCCACAACTTCAGTCCCGTCCTGCTCTTCGATGCATATTAGCTCAGTTTGTGTATGCAGACAGATGATGAAGTAGATGAGGGAACTGATTCAACTGAAAAACTGCCCAGCACGTCTTTCTCTTCAAGTTGGATCAAAATGGGACACCAGCAGCTGTGCCATCCCCGAGGATGCTATAGTCTATGACATGAGGACAGGAGCAAGCAGCAGAGAGAGGTAGGTGTTGCTAAAAGTCAATTCGTAATGTCAAACTGTATCCTCTGGCTGTCTGCTTGCAGGTGTACCAATATAAATGCCACTAGGAACTGCAATTCAATCGTCTGCACGGTCCAATTGTTACAACAGTCCCTGGCACAGTTTGCGCCCAAATTAGCCCTCTTCCAAGCAATTCTTACATATGGCTCAAGAGTTAGTGTGGGCCTGGAGCCATTTTCAATAAGCAATTTGCAAGCAGACACTATTTTAGGGATAAAAGAGTTTAACAGCATGGCCAGGGTCAGTCGATGCCAGTTGGCCTCTGTGCCAGAAAGCAGTCCCAGGCTTATTCAACCTACAAACGCAGACATGAACCACCAGTCCAAACTCAGACCTTTCACTCATTAGAACAAAAGCCTACAGAGATGATTCCTGCATATTCCCACTCAATGATTGGAAAACTCCTAGGAGGTACGACTTGCATTTTGCTTTATCTTATTCCAAGTCTTATTCCAAGTCTTCAGGGACTGAAGACCCCTCAGGTCCTCTGAAGACCACAAAGTGCACACTCATTCTGCCTGTGATGTGAACTGGCTAGGTGCAAGCCAGCTTCAAACCAGGAGACGCACTGCCATAATGCAGTTTAGCGTAGCTAAATTTGCTACACAAATGGCCAAGTTAGTGCTGCTAAGAAGTAGGCCAACAGGAGCACTATGCTCAAGAGGTTCAAATTTGAGGGATTTAACACACCCTCTGAGCTCACACAGAATCACACACAGAATGTCAGAGGTTGGAAGGGACCTCAAAAGATCATCTACTCCAGCCCCCCTGCCAGAGCAGGATCACCTACAGTAGGTCACACAGGAACGCGTCCAGGTGAGTTTTGAATGTCTCCAGAGAAGGAGACTCCACAACCTCCCTGGGCAGCCTGTTCCAGTGCTCTGTCACCCTCACAGTGAAAAAGTTTTTCCTAATGTTTCTGTGGAATGTCCTATGCTCCAGCTTGCACCCATTGCCCCTTGTCCTATCATTGGGCATCACTGAGAAGTGCCCGGCTCTCTCCTCCTGACACTCCCCTCAGCCTCCTCTTCTCCAAACTAAAGAGATCCAGCTCCTTCAGCCTTTCCTCATAAGGAAAATGTTCACCACAGCTTCAGCAAATCAGGGCCACACTGTAACCTTGAGCTGAAAGGACCATGTCTAACGCTGAGATACTGTTTCACTCCATATGCTAGTTCATTAGCCAGCTCCTCTCTGCTTTGACTGCCAACAAATAATGATGTTTTTCAACACTTCTCCACTAGGAACTGAATGCACAAACAACGCATCATAAATGCCACCCAACATCTGCCAGGCCGTTACCATCTTCCCATGACTATCACCTAGGCTGAATGTGAGCAAGTGATTTAGTAACAAGATTTGTCACATCCTCTTACCTATCACACCCTAGATCATCCAAACCCCAACTCTTCTGAGCAAGAAAGCCCACAGGTATTTGGTTAAAATACCATGGGAAAATTAATTCTAACAAAATAAATCCCATGCATTCTAAAATTACGGTTCCTTTGTTAATGAAAAATCAAATATCACAATCGAGGAGATCAGTAACACTACAAATCCTACACAAAGCACCAATGTAGATATCATTAAAATTATAAGATAGTCACAGAAAATAAACTAAGTAAAAGGCATTTTTTTTCTACCTTTCCTATTTAACAGGCAGTCAAAACTCTTATTTAATATATGAGTTATTTTAGATCAGTACCAATAGCCTAGCAGAGCAAAACTCACTCAGTTGGTCCCAAGGTAAACAATGTATCTATGTAGCTGGGATGATGACAAGGACCAGATTTCAATTAAAGTATTTCCGAGATTAAACAACAGATTAGTGACTTGCCTTATATTACCTGTAAATTAATTAACTACAACCAAAGCACTCAATCAGGGCTGAGTATCTGATTTCCCACATTCACCTTCTTATTGCGGAGCTCTGTTCACCTCATGGTGCTTTGCTGTACTGATCCAACTGCTACACAAATGAAAAACCTCAAAATAATTTTGAATGTGTGAATATTTTCAACAGTGCTTATCTTTAATCAGCTTTTTGCAGGGAGTAAAAGGAAAAGCTTATTCAAATGATGTTTACAATTTCTGTAACTGTAATCCAAATTAAGCAGTTGCCTTTTTATATTTTCATTCTAGCAGTGTGAGTTTACTAAGAGCATTCCCCTGCTGCCCCATTACTCCATTTGCCATCCAGCACTTCAGGCCTGCAGTATGTACAGCCTAGCACACAATCCCATAAATAGTTCAAGACCTCGAAGACCACAATGTAGCCAGTTCCTAACTTTCTTCCAAAATAAGGCATAATAGAAGCAAAAGCTTCCACTGAAAAGATATTTTTAATACAAACCAGTTACAGGAATGCCGAACAACATGCAATTAATGGACCGCATGATAGCAATCACCAATGTGAACAAATTCACTACGAAAGCCAGATGACTGTTCTACGGTCACGCTTACCCTAAACACAGACATGTAACACATTCTTTTATGGCCATAAATAGGTGTAAAACCTGCTGAACTACATAACGCACATGGTCACATCCTGAAGCATGAAATAGAAAAGTCCCTTCAGTCACACCTCTTGAATTAAACCAAGGGGATTCTATGTTTCTTCTCAGACCAGTGCCATGTGCAATGCTCACCTGACTTCTCGCTGCCTTAATTTCTGCTTGTCTAGACAGAAGAGAAGCAGCAGAGATTTAACAAACTGACACCCTTCACTGCAGGACAATGGCTGGACAAAACAACGCCCAAAAAAGTAGCACTACATCTCATAGCATTATAACTGAAGAAATGTAGTTACAACTATGCATTATGTCCACCTTAAGCATCTATCAAGCACATCTTGATGGATGCATGTGCACTGGGCATTTCATTCTCACGCTTTCTGCATTGCTGCCTTATGATAAAATATGAAGAAATCTGATTTGTAGTTCTCAGGCCAACTCTCCCTGCATTTGTATTGACATAGTATTACCTACAAACATAAGCATATGCAGAGAATGCATATACATGAACTGTATACATAGAAAAACTATGTCTGAGATTTTTTAGAAATAGGTGTCTAAAGTTAGATTTACAGATTCACATTGAGATAGGAGTACTTTGAGGTCCACCCCTCACACATACAAGCTAAGATTTTCAAAGCCTGGTAAAAGAATTTCTAAAAATGTTAAACTGTTCTGCCTCTGAATGTAATATATACACACTTATGTGTCTATAGTGAAATTCCTATGCATTTTGGAGAGGATGGAAAGAGGTTGTTTTAGGGTGCTTTTTTGACTGCAGAAATTGATCCATTGGAGAATGGATCAGAAGCTGAGAACAAGTACAAGCACAAATATGTATCATTGCAAGGGCCCTGTAGACACCAGATACTTTACAGGAATTGCAAGTGCTTGAAATAACACCGAGCTGAAACGCAGTTCAGCAATTGGAAGCAGTGCATCACATTTCACTGCCATTTACACGTACGAAAACATTCGTAGCGACTCCACTGAGCAAAATAGTGATATTGTTGATGAGATTAAAATAAGAGCAGACTACGAGCCTCCATCTGTATAAAAGTACCAAACAAGTGCAGTATAAACGTATAGGAAAAATAGAATAATCAAACAAGTTCGAAGAAAGTCGGGGCTTTTGCTATGGAGAGGGGATGGGAGCCAAGTGTCAGCTACACCACCTTCCTCCCGAGCGCATCTGCATGGTGTGTGTGCACACTCCCATAGCCCCTGGGCTCCACAGCCACCTCTCCTGTCCCTGCTCAGGCTTGAGCTGTGTGTGTGCCTGGCAAATGAAAACTAAATAATCTCCATGCAATCACAAGTACATATCCAGATCAGTCACCATCTTTCACACTCTAAGCCAAGGCAATAAAATATAGCTTTACTGCTTTGGACCTTAAAAAAATACGTGATCGCATGCTGTAAGTGCGTAAAATCCATCATCAGCCTTCACAGAACGTATTTTAAAACATCCCAGTCATCACAAAATGTGGATTAAATTAGCACAGCCAGGCTAGGCTTCACTTCACAGCAGTGTTTTCCTCAGCTGCTCGTGCTTTAGTTTCCAAGAAGTGATGCCACCGGCACAAAACTGAAATCAAAATAGCAATCACTGACCTAAAGATCTAGTTCAATTTTTGTCACAAAGAAATTAATTCTTCATAAAACCTCCTCCCAAACAAAAGAAAAGGGACTACACGTGGTATCTGTGGGCATAACACTGTGAAGTACAAAACTCAGCATAGGAAAAGATTTCAAAATTTGACAACACTCATGCATAACAGCAAATGGTGAAGTTTTGGGCTTTTTCTATTTCTCTTTATCATGTGTTTAATACTACACTTGTATTAAAAAAAAAATCAAGAGAGTAACTCTAATGTTCCATATGCAAAAAAAAAAAGAAAAGGCACACGATGCACCAAACTGCCTATTTCTTGGATTGTTTTTACACTCTAAACAAGTAGTAGGAGAGGTCTCTTCCTTTTTTGTCTCAACTTCTAATAGCAAGTATGTGTTTCTGTACTTTTTCCCTGCCTACCTTTCCGCAAATAAATAGGTGACTGACATCAAATATGGGGGAAAAAAGATGAATAATTGAAAAAAATAGGTTGGAGAATTTTCATTGCATTGACATCAGTCCTGCTACATCTTTGCTTGTGACAGCAGAGAGCAAACTAGATGATGCAAATGCTGCCTTCTGGTCCTGTGCCTTTTCTTAACAGACAAAAAGAGACACAAATTCCTGCTTTGTTACAAATGGTGAGGTTTTGAAATTTTCAGCACAAATTCAGTCCAAACATTTTTGCTGTTGCTGCTGTTTAAGAAATGAAATCTAGAATTTTATTGCTGATAACAAACATTTCCTGATCCAAAACAAAACAACCACATTTCACTTCAGAGTATGTAATATATTTTAGAAGTTAAGTATCAAAATGTAACACTTTTCCTTTTTCAGTCAAAAAGGATGACTGTTAGTGGTCAGTTTGATTTGAGGACACGATGGCACTACTCAGGATAAGGAAGGTGGAGAGACATTAACTCTGTAAAAAAATAGAGAAGGCGAACAATAATGGAAAAAAAAGAGAAAAAGGTGAGGTGGTAAAGACACTCCACAAGGCAAGTGGAGATGGCAATACGCCACAAGAAGGGCTTCCCTCTAGAGACAGGGAAGCAACAGGTCTATGCTCACAACTGAGCCGGTAACTGGATATGGGAGCCCTAGAGACATACTTGCTGTCACTTGTCCCTATCCATCCATCCATCCATCCATGAATCCACCTCGCTGAGGTCTATTCCTTCATATTGTCAGTGCAAATGTACTACCACAAACAGCTCCTGGTTTGGGAGACTGGGACTGTTTTCCTTCACAATCAGCTGACAGTTGAGATACTCTGTGCAGGTGGCTGGGAGGCAAGAGCCCAGCTCTGCCCACCACACTCATGGTAAGAGACAAGCTCATCTCTATCTCATCAAGGTTACAGTGGAACCATAACCCTTGGCACTAGGATGAGGTGCCTTTTTTCTGGACAAGCCACCAGTTCCCACCATGGAGAGGTTCTCCCTCCTGCCCTGTGCTGCTACAGCCAGGGTCTAAGGACTCCCACCCACTCCTCTTGGCCGCCCCATTGCTCTGCGTGTGCTATGCCAACGAGCAACACCTGCACCACTGAGCCATCGTGCTCAGCCTAGCACCTTGTGCTTCCCAAAACAAAAAGAACTTATTTTCATTCATAACTTCTACGCCTTCCTGGGGGATGTGAGAAGCCTTGTTTTCTCCAGAGATCCCCCAGGCTATGCCTATAGAAACTCCAGCCCCTAAAGCATCAAGCTGGCAAGTCAGAAGATACAGAGCAGACAATAAGCAGACCTTTGAGTCTACAAATTGAAGGTTGAATGATTGGCAAACAACCTCTCCTCATGAAAAATTATGCTACAGCAACACAATAGTAATGGGAGCCAAAAGTATGTCTATTCCCGATTTGTAGACCAGGTTTTAGTTATGCTATAATCCTCTCAGTATGCCTGCTTAGGATCCCACAATCACACAAGTCATGAACACTACCCACAAATCCTGCGGCTTCCGTGCCGAGTAAGCGACACACCAGATGAAGAAGGATGGAAAATATACATGTGGAATTGTTCTGGGAACTTAAAGCACACATAACAGTAAACAAAGCAAATATGGTGCAAAACCTGTTGCTATTTTCACAGCATTTGTGGAGCAAAGCTGCAGAAACGCAGAAAGATGCATACTGCCTCACACCTTTCCTCTGATCCCAGCAAATTAAGCACAGCAGCACAAACAGCAGCAGTGAGAAGGAAATGTTATGCAGAAGCGCTGCCCCATTTGCTGCTGCACTACAGGTATACGTTTGGGTATGTGAGAGAGAGATGAATGAAGAGCGTTAAAATGACTTTTCTTCATGCCTCCTCCAGAGCCTTGGCTGCTCATCGGGAACTGAACGAGGCGAGATTCCCTCGGCACCATCCTCCCTCCTCCAGGCACAGTCTAAGCAAGTTTGAAAAGGTTGCTGTTGTTGTTCCCTGTCCCACCTGGGGACAGCCTTCACGAAACCAGTGCCAGTTTGGTCTGATAACTAAAAGGCTGCCTCTCCTCCCTGCGGGAAAGGCAGTGCTGCTGCTGGATACCGGAGCACTTGCTGAACAAGAGGCACTACAGACAAATTTTGGCTGGTGGCAGGAGACATGGCTGAAAGCCAGCTGACAGAGAAGAGCAATATCAATCTCTGTGCCGGGGGAATCCTCTGAAAATGCCACTGAAGCAAACAGCAACTGCTCACAGCACAGTGGCAAACAAGACACAAGCGATCCTGCGCTCATGGAGAAGAGAAAAAGGCAAGCGGCTGAACTGAAGTGATCATCACGAACTTGAACCGTGGCACAGGGCAAACATGTGGCACACCGTATGGAAACTCAGAGCAAAACAGAAAGCTTGGAACAAAATGAAATTAAAAATCTGCTTTTATTTCAAATTACTTCACTAAACATCTAGCTGAAAATTGTGTTGAAGTTGACATGACTTTGTGACATGTTGTTCCTCAAAGATTGCCATTTCCCATCCAAAAAAAGGGTTTTAAAAACGTTTCAAGCTTGTTATCTTCTAACCAGCAAGGCTAGAAAACATGAAATAGTTAGCTAAAAAAAATAACAACACACCATTAGTCAGCAAGAGAGAGCTGTTCAGCCAGCATCCATCATAATATTTTCAAGAATCCACAGATACCAAATGCCTGGAAAGGAAAGAACAGCAGCCATTCCAAGTATGGATTTAGAACTTTAAGCGTATTTGATAAACTAGGTTTTTTAAAGACAAGCCCCACGCAGCCTCCCTTTTCCCATTGTTTCTAGATACAACCTGTCTGGGAAAGGGTGATCAAACGTGCATCTCCAAAATAGATAAGCCTGGAGCATGACAGCATTCTGTATTCTGGGAGGTCTTCTACTGAACAGGCCCCCTCTAAAGTATCCCGGCAGATGGACCTAAGCCACCAAATCTAGGGCTTATACAACAAATGGATGTTAAGGAAAAAATTAAATTCTTTCTGTACAATTTCAACTCAGCATCTGGGTGAAATCAGATCACAAAGAATTAGATCAAAAGGAGTTAAAGACCTAGAGCATCTCTCCTATGAGGAAAGACTGAGAGAGCTGGGATTGTTGACCCAGGAGTAGGCTCAAGGGGGAATCTCATCAATGTATATAAATACTTGAAGGAAGGGTGCAAAGAGGACGGAGTCAGGCTCTTCTCAGCAGTGCCCAGTGACAAGACCAGAGGCAATGGGCACACACTGAAAACCATAAGAAGAAACTTTTTACTTTGAGGGTGGTCAAACACAGGAACAGGCTGTCCAGGGAGATTGTGGAGTTCCTCTCCTTAGAGACATTCAAAAGCCATCTGGACATTGTACTGGGCAACTGGCTCTAGCTGGTCCTGCTTGAGACAGTGGGTTGGACCAGATGACTTCCAGGAGTTCCTGACAACCTCAACCATCCTGTGATTCTGTGATAAACAGACGAATTATCATCACTTACGCAAAACTATATGAAAAGAAAAAATAATCAAGTAACAGCAAAAATATTAAAGTTTTCCATATTCATTATGGCAAGAAAAGTTCTTTAATGGATAGCATTTGTCAATAACACACCTATTTGTCTGATAATACACCTAAAGGCATGACACTAGAGCACTAAGCTCAGCTACCAGGACTAAAGCTAGCCCAAAATCCTTATACCTAAAACCCAAACATGCCTGAAACATTAAAGTATAAAACGATATCTGTAAATTTTCAACTCCCTCTCTCTACCATTCATTAAATTCAGAGAATTCCATGGGCAAACTCTATGGCTATATCAGTGAATGACCAGAGTGGCATCTGACACAGTCACCATCAGATCAAAAGGCAGCAGATAGTCTATTTCAGTTCTTGCTCTCTGTCCTCTAGGGAATAATACAACCACAGAAACACCTCCTAGGTTACATAGTTTATTTGCCTGCCTGTGTGAGATTCTTCCCTACGATAATTTTTAACACTTGCTTTTGCCAAGTTAAGAGCATTGCGTCACATCTAAGGAAAATTACAAGCCCCCTCAGACACTGTATTTTGCAGCGCCCAACGTGTAACAGGGAAGGTGTCAAATTTTTCAGACAACACGCTAGCCCGAAACTGGGGGTTCAGCAATATAACAAGATCCCTCTGAGTGAGGGGCCTGGATACAATCCTCTCACCCCCTTGCTACAGCAGTGTCCTCTCCCCTACTGCTCAGTCCTGGAATCTCACAGGTGTGAGATGTGCAACCGCATTGCCATGCAGTAGTAACGTGAGAAATAGCCCAAGCTGTGGAAAAGAGGATGGTAATTTTGTGAATCTCATACTTAGATGCAACTTTACACCCCCCTGGTCCTCAAGCAGCCCAGTCTGCTCTCCAGGGATCCCACTGGAGATCACCACTCTCTTTCAGCCCGTGGAGGACTTCAGAAAACTTCAATCATGGTCACCTGAAGGTGTTTAAAAAAGGAGGAAAAACAACCCTGGAAGAGGTGACTGAAAAAGAAGTGACTGTGTTGTAGAAGCAGAGAAAATGCCAGAAAGCTGATGCAGTCATCCTCTCTCCAAATACCCAGTTACATGGGATAAGCTGTCCCAAAGATGAGCTGCAGGGCTCCAACTTCTCACCAATCTCATTTGGATCAAGTATTTGTGGTGTCATCTTCTGCTGGGTAATAGATTCCTTGCAAGGTTTTCTACACTTAACCTAAATCACACATCTATTTAACCATTTGTCCAGTATATCCACTTCCCATTCATAAAGGTACTCTGAAGTTTTCAGATGCATTTCTAACTATCTCAGAGAATGAAACAAGGTAGCCAGACACACAAAATGCCCAAGATTAGGAAATGTAGAGCATTCCACAGCTATATAAAATCAATAAAACACAAATTAGTCCCTTACTTTCAACTTCAAATGCAGAAAAGACCTTGAAAACACAGTTGTTCATATATGAGAATGTGCATTATAAACAGCTCTTTATTCCCAGACTCTTGCTATTTTTCCGCATATTTAAACAGACACGTGGGTGCTCAGCAACTGTAAAACAAAGTCATTTACTTACATGACTTAGCATAGATTAAGGTACTCCATTTTATATATATACTTTTAAAATATTGTGTCTGGTTTATAACATTACTTAATACCTAGAAAGACTGAATCCTTACATATGGATTCCAAAAATAAGTCATTTACCTTTGTCTTTGAGCAATGAAACAGGGATTTGAGTCTACTGTGTAAGAAGCATCTGTGTGACTGTACATGTGTGCATTCGTGTGTGTGTATGTGTACACTTTCTATACAAGATTCCTACATACACAACATCCAAGAACAGAAAAATACCTAGAAAATAAATTATTAACATGTTAAAAGCATAGCATTAGCGTGAGAATAAATAGTTATGCAATGCAAAGGTTCGTGTCACCTACTGTATCAAAAACTATTATGAAGCAGGAAGAGTATTTGGTTAGAAATCACCATATTTTAAACTGGAGACAAACAGGAAAATTAGGAAAGTTCCAACAGTTCAGAAACATGAAGCCATTGCATTGCAGTGTTTCACTAGTATTTCCAAACTTAGAACATGGACTTTATCAAATTACTTGAAACACTGTCTTCATAAAATGTTTTTCTGAATGAATTAGTCAACTGCACACCGGAGTGTGCATTATGTTATATTACTTGCAAGCAAAAACAAAGTTTTTGAAGAGGAATTACATGTTCTGTTGCACTAACTGGTCCGTCAGAAAAAAAGAGATTTTTTGAAGCACACAGAATTTTCTTCAGATCTCTTACCTATTTGTTTCCTGTACTGGTCAACAGGTATCCTTGATGTAGAAGCATCTTTTCTACCCATTGTCTTCAATCCAAAAATTACTGTCAGTATCAGGAAAAAAAAAAAAAAAGAATTACTCCTCAGTAAGTTACTAAGGAAATCAATGATTTATACTATCAGAAAATACTGCAACAAGCAATATTTACAGCATTATACACAAAGACACAAGCCTTCCCAGAGTACAACGAGACACGGGAGTTAATCATCACTATTTTGAATACTATTAGCTAAATTCTAAACATACCTTTCTCCCCATTGCAGAGACCATTAACATTACAGAATGCCTGCTAGTATGAATTTAAAAAGTATACAAAGAAAAGGTTTTAAACTAATTGCACTGTAATTCAGCACTTACTACCACTGAATTATATTTCCCCTTTTTTTTTTTCTTTAGTAAACCAGGGAGTAAACGCAGTATTGTGAGCTGCTTCCATTTTTGGCAAACACATTTACACTACACCCAGTCTGAGGTAGGACTGGGCTTTAAACCGAAGGACTCAGGGGGTGGTGTCCAAAGTGGCAACGCTCACACCATTACAGACACCTGGGGAATAAGCCTGGCCAACCAGAGCAGCCATAAATGTTCCTGAGATACCTTCCAGGACATGAACTGGAAGACCAACGACCTCAGGTGTATGCACAAACAATGCACGCAGCCTGGAGAACAAATAGGAGGAACTGGAGCTTTGTGCCCAGTCAGAAAGTGAGGATATCATAGGAGTAACTGAAACATTGTGGGACAACTCACATGACTGAGGGATTGTGATGGACGGCTACAGGCTGTTTTGTAAAGACAGGTAGGGAAGAAAAGGTGGGGGAGTAACATTTTATGTTAAGGATAATAAGTGATCGGCATGATGGGATCAAGTCTACCCTGATGAAGTTTGCTGATGATATCAAAACAAGTGGCTAAGAGGATGCTTCAGAAGGGAGACCCACCCTGCAGGAATACCTGGACAGGCTGGAAGAGTGGGCTTACAAGAATCTTCTGAAGTTCAATAAGGAAAAGCTTAAGGTCTTGTACCTGTGAAAATATAATCCAGGAATGCAGCACAGGCTGCAATCTACTGGATGGAGAGTAGCTCTGTGGAAAGAAACCTGGGGGTCCTGATGGACAAGCTCGATATGAGTGAGCAGTGTGCTGCTGTAACAAAGAAAGCCAACAGGACGCTGGGTTGCATCGATGAGGCCATCACCACCAGAGATAAAGAAGTCATCATCAGCGCTGGTCAGGCCACACCTGGAATGCTGTTCAGTTTTGAACCCCGCCGTACAAAAAGGATGCGGGCAGGCTGGAGAGGGTCGAGAGAAGGGTCACAAAGATAACCAAAGGCCTGGGAAGCTGCCATATGACGAAAGGTTGAAAGAACTGAGTTTGTTTATCCTTGAGAAAAGAAAGCTCAGGGAAGACTTTATCACCATGCTCCAGTACCGAAAGGGTGGCTACAAAGAAGACAGAGACTCACTTTTTACAGGGAGTCACATGGAGAAGACAAGGAGTAACAGGTACAAGCTAGTCCTGGGGAGATTCCAGCTGAACACAGGAGTAAACTTTTTACAACAAGAACAATCTGCCATTGGAATAACCTGCCCAGGGAAGTGATGGATTACCCAACACTGGACACTTGTAAGATTCAGCTGGACAGAGTGCTGGGCCATCTTATCTAGATGGTTTTCCCAAGAAATGTTGGACCAGGTGATCCCTGAGGTCCCTTCCAACCTGGTATTCCATGATTTTAAAACATGTTCATTTAACCTCTTTTTCCATGGTCAAAAAATACTGGGCTTTTATAGACACTCCTGCTGCTCAAAACACTGTTTTTCAACCATTTTGGCTGGGCTGAAGACATCACTCATCACAGCAATGATAAGCCCCACCATCTGACCACTTCTGTGGCACAAGTGTCCCAACATCAACCGCTGCGCTCACAAGAGGACTGTCATTTTCCACAAGTGTCAGATTTACCGGTCGAGCACACAAGACCCACAACAGTCCCAACACTCGCCTCTCCCCAACTGGCCTCGGCGCGCACAGCGCCAAGCGCAAACTTTGGCTGAACCACCTGCAGATTGTGCCCGTACGGCCTTGAAATATCTGAAGAGTCTTTCTGCCAGGCACAACCAGCTGCATTAGGAGCTTCCCCAGGCTCTGCCAATGCACGCTGTCTGGGAAGCACAGCCCTTGAGGGCACTGTGATGACAAACCACAGACCAAAAGCGTGCCAAGACACTGTTGAACGGGCTACCGTCAGCATCTTGGCCTTAAATATCTACCAGTATCTCTTTCATAGCTTCAAACAAGGTCTCAATACAGCTGCAGGAAAATGATCCCACCAGTTATTTGTACATTTTAAACCCACAAAGCTTCTTCTTTTGTACTTATCTATTTCATAAGAATTATTGGCATTTAATGTAAAGTGACAAATCCAGGCTCTTTGATTTAAAGTGTGGGACACAGGTATACAATGAACTTTGGTGCTCAAAAGTCAGCAACCTTTTTTTTAGAGGCATTCAGGAATAGTCACAAGGTATAAAAGATTGCCATTATTTTGTGATCCGAACTGAAAATTCAATTCTAGTGTTAAAGTATTTCCATACAGTACACCTTGGTTTAATTCTGAGACTACTCCCACTTCATGTAAAACACATAAGCAGAGAAGTGTAATCCACTGGGTATTTTTCCCCCTCTACTGTACTTCCCAGCTATTCTCTCAACAGAGTTGTATTTCTCACATAACATTCACATCATAATAACAAGAGTGGAAAACAGAAGTACCGCTTGAACTTTCAGCTAGTTGAGATAACAGATACATTTTTACACTGCAAAACTAGTTCTTGGAATCTTTCATGCCACTGTTAGAGACTGTTTTGACTTGTATTTTGCAATTGCAATAGCCTACTAATGTTTTGCAACAAAACGTCAGCTGTGAAAAATGTTTGCAGTGTTAGCAGTGCCAATAAAACCCAAGAAGAAAACACAGGCAAAAAATTATTTCCTGACTTAATACAAGCCACAGAGATGCTCGCATTTGCCCGCACGGCTCGGTGTCATCCACTCCCGCATCCAGAACCTCGACTCCTCTTTGTTCTTCAAAGGGATGCAGTAATCATCATTCATTTCCACCGCTTTGATGGTTAGATAGCAAACACCCAAGAAACCCGTGGAGACATTAGCACATACAGCCGCGATGTCTAATAAGACAGCTATTTGCATAAAAGATCAGCCACAATTTAGAATGTGTTGTGATAGATGTGGAAAGGGAATAACAGCTCTATATTAGCATGTATGAAACTGAGATTGTTTTCACAATTTAATTCCTCGGGGACCGTAGCTCATCACCTTCTCTTGTAAAGAATCCTGCACTCCCTGAGGAAGCAACTTGCCACGAGCCAGAGTTAAGCTAAAATATGGATTAATAAGAGATAATATTTATTATTTATAAACCTTGCTGTAGGAGTGGTTTCCAGCATAACTTTCCGATGAGATTTCCATAAAGGAAACGCCTGGAACCTTTATGAGTGATGAAACAATTTAAAAAGCACCTTTCCCACATTCAGAATAGCAGTGGTTGTCCCAGAATAATCGGTCATCTTTACTGTAAATTAAATTAGTACTTGAGTCTTTCCCAGGTGTCTCTGGCTGCTCTGAGGCCCCCGACATCAGCAAGGGGAGGATCCAGCCTCTCCTCCGTTCCCTCACCAAACGGAAGGGACAGGCAGCGCTGCGCCCACCCCAGCAGCCTTCAGGCCCCTGGAATGTTAAGGACTCCCTGACCATTCAGAAAATAGGTAAAGGAGCTTGTCACTCCTCTTTTTACAGGCTACTAAAAATACTTTGAGAGTAATCTCAGATTGTCTGAAGGCAACGCGAGCCCTCCTCAACTGTCAAGCTTTTACAAAAGATGGTTTTAAGAAAATCAAGTGAGGCCCAGTGGAATTATTTTTTTGTTTATTGTTATTTCAAGGATACTAAAAGGTCAAAACATGCCTTTGTGGTTCCCTTCATTGGTTTTTCACACTCTTTCTCTTCCTCTCTAGTAATTCAACTTCGAAGGTTTACACCTTCAGGTGAACACAGTTTCTTTTCCTCTTCTTTTATTCATAAGCAGTGACTGGCAATAATTAATACACACAATAAATTGCCTATTATCACACCCAGCTGTCAATAGCATTTTCTGAGGTAAAAAAAAGTTCTGAATGTCCATTCAATGTCTGGCCACAGGAGTGCTTAAACCCCAACTCTGTATTCTTGATGCACACATAGCTTCTATCAACCAAAAAAAAAAAAAAGTAATTACTTTAATGAAATAGAAACATACTGTGAATGACTTCAGAGATGATACTAATAAAATATAAGTACACTGACTATACAGCACAAAGATTGCGCTTTGTGCATTTATGGTGCAATACAAATGATTAGTAACAGTGATAACACTTAAAGCATGAACTGGTGAACACTTAAGATCTTCATATGTGCATGTGTATAGACTTTCTTAGTGATGGTATTTGATAGTACGCCTGTATTCTTCAACAGTAAGCTGCCTAAATATTCACAGAGAGCATGTTAAAGAAATAAAAATAATCAATGAAAGGACTGGTTTTTTAGCTGAAATGCAGCTAGGCAGTTGAGAAAAAAAGTAAGTAAAGCTTCAGGATAGAAAAGAACCACTAAAGAATGTAAAAAGTACTGGACCAAATCTTCATCTGTAAATGAAAATGCAGGTGAATGCACAGTGAATATCTGCATATATGCAGAAGTACCTTATTTGCAAATGAACATCTAACTTAAAAATCCTTCTTTTGGTTTTCTTTTTAAATTTTTTTTCTTGCATACAATGTCAGTTCATAATTTGAACTCATAACCAAAATCGTTTTTTGATATTTACTGAGGTGAGTGAAAGAATTGATCATTTACAGTCAATTCCATAACTCAGAGTTTAATGCATATTTTAACAGAATATTTAATGGATATTACAACCCTTATAAATTACAATAGAGCAAAAATAGCTTTTTATCCTCCTCAGATAAAATCCAAGGAGCACATCAAATCCTCTATGAACATCAAGTTATTTGTCCTTTGTTTAGCTAAAAACCCAGTCCTGTTTAGTGATTTTTAATTTCCAGTTTAGTCTCTTCTAAAAGGCTGCATGTTCTGAAGTCAGCAGCATGTTTTTGCAGACAGTGTGTGCTACTGGCAGTGATAACACCTGATGTTTACAGTTACTGCCTGGGACTGGGATGCAGAAAGGCTCTTGCTGATACTTATTCCCGTAGTGACCAAGGCCACTGCTGGCTCTTGTGTGCCACACTGGGGGTGCTGGGTAGTAAGAGGGGTCACAAGGAAGTAAAAGGCTGCACCTTCAGGGGGTAATAGACAGAATAAGTGACCAACGAGAGTATTCCATCCCATATACGTCATATTTAGTATAAATTGAGTGATCACGGGAGTTTCGTCCCTTTTTCTTCGTTTTGCCTTTCCTCCAATGGCCGGTGTCCGGAGAGGACTCCATCTGACCTCCTGCTTTTGATCCGGATCCTGAGTTCCCGAATCCAGCTCCCTGCATCCAGCTCCCTGTATCCGCTGCTGAGCCTGGGGTTTCCCCAGTTCCTCCTGCTCTGCAGCACCAGTGGGGATTGCTATCAGGGAAGGGAGTCAGGTTTGATATCGGGCTACTATCTACAGTTGTATATAGTTCTTTACTTTTATCTTTTTACCATTATTTCTATTACTTTCATTAAAGCTGTTGTAGTTTTTCTCTTCTCTCTCCCGTAAGTCTCTCTGCCTCATTCCCTTTTCTCTTCCTGTTTGGGGGGGGGGAAGAGGGGGTTAGAGAGCGTCTGTCCGCGTTAGTGGCCAGCCCAGCCCTAACCCACGACATTATTGTAAAGAACTGGTGGCACTGCATTTAAAGTGGGAAGCTGCCTGCAAGTAGGTATTTTGGAAATCATTGCTGTTGGTTATTTTAATTGTGTTGGGTTTTTTTTGGCGTACTGCTGCGGTACGGTAACTAACGTCTGTCTGTGCAGCAGTGGAAATAATTCAGTGGAATTAACCTGAAGCCAAAATTGCAAGAATAATGCAACCAATACTTTAGCCCAGAGAAAGAATTTAAAAATCTTTACAACTGCTACTTAAAAAAAAAAACACAAAGAAAACATTCGAAAAAAAATTATTTCATGTTCTACTGAGAAGTCTTACAGTAGTCTTCACTATTCCTCTGGAAAGTCTCTCAAAAGCATGAGATTTACTTGAAAGAAAAGAGCACCTGCTCATGGTGCTTCTTCCACCATGATTCTACTCTCTGCTTTCTTTGGGGATTTATTTGTCATTTAATAAAAGGAATTTAACATTTCTTTACTCAATCTTGAAAGCAGCAGAGGTGATTTAAATTCAGTTCAGTTTGGGAAAATGAATAAAAGAACAGGATCCACAAGTCCAGTCGGAAAAAATATTGCTAAAATAATCTTAACTTTCTACAGAAGGACAACAAACAGTGCAACATATTACAAGATAAAAGCCATGTAGGAATTACAACTTTGACACATATAAGGATGTTTCACAGTTTCATCTAAGTACCAGGAACAAAATGCACATTGTTACTTCCAGTAAGTGCCCTTTGCACTCTAGGGAAAGGAGCTGCTGTGTGGTTTGTTAGTTACACAGTGCCTACAAAATGCATGAAATTATCTCTAAATTTATTTAACAAAAGTAGTACGCAAGCAATGGTCCATACGAATACTCAACATATTCTCCTGGATGTTTCAAAATCCTGAGGCAATATATTATGAAAAATAAATAATACCAGCAACCCAGATCAGTTTACCTAATTTCAGGAGACTGAGACATCCAAGTTATGCAGAAGCTCACCTCCCTTCCCTTTCCAGTGAATGAAGAAAGAGATGCAGGGGTAAGGAATCCAAACAGCCTCCGGCATTCTTGCTTTCTTGCAATGCTCCCAAACATCCCCTAAGTACCTCAAATTTGGTGGGATTATTCAGGCCGAAATATTTGCCCTTGCTCCTCCAGCAAAAAGTCTACTTACTTTTGCTAGTTGTAAAATGTTTTTAAACATCTGGAGTTGAAAAGATGATCACTGAATGTATTCGTGGCAGCCAGGAAAATAGTAAATATTTCAAAGATTGAAAAACCTGACTTAAGATTCTTTAAAAAGACTTCATCCTGGCTTTTTAAGCAAAAAGAGGCTATTAAAATGTCAAAGGCTCCTTCCACGTTTGTCACAGTTTCTATGGGAAGAAGAATCAAAGCGTACTCTCATAAAAGCGTACACTCATAGAAATGCTATTTACACAGAAGATACCTGTTTAGCAACTGGCATTATGTTGTTATAAAAACACAATCACATTTTGCAGAAGAATATTCCTATTTGTAGCGATTCTATGCACCTTACATTCACTTTTCATCATTAGGATTTGTTACTTGTCTTCAGAACCAAATTCCCTACTCACTTCAGAGATGAGTAGAGCTATACCATCTGTGAAACATATATTCGTTTTAACATGAAGACAGATCTTCATCTGAACAGATTTAAAATTCCAAACGTTTGAAGATGAACTTTTTTTTTGTTCATTTTTATGAATATATGACGGCACTGGTGTGTCAAGAAAATATCCTTAAAGAATTTCATGAAGGAAAAAAGCATACATGTGGTTCGACTCTGCCTTGCCAGTTTAGAACGTAGTATCTCCCAGAGGAAAGAGTAATCTCTGCTAAAGGGAAAATTGCACGATAAATGATACCATATGCAATATTTCAGAATCCTTCAAACAGAATCTGTTTAATGTTGTGTTTTGGAAGGGAGGGGGGGAAAGCATGGTAGAAATCAGAGCTAGAAAGGATGGGAAGAGAACAGGTATGCAGATCACCCCGAGGCCCAGAGGCACTCACCAAGGATGGACACAGCCTCCACAGGAGCGACCCCTCTGCAAAGCGAGGGCGCGAAAGGAGGACACCGCCACCACCGCGACTGCGCAGGACAGAACCAAAGCACACGCCCTCTGCCTCACAAGTTAAGAGGCCACTGAGTCAAGAGCAATGACGAGAAACAACTATTTGCTCCGTCTCAGTAACTGAAGCGGCAGCAGCGAACACTTTGCGGTTCCGTAATATCCAGGCAGTTTTATTCCCTCTGTGATTGCCACCACGCACCCCTTCAGCACTCATTTCCTTTGATGAAGTAGGGAATAATTTCAGTAACAGGTATAAAGCTAGAGGTCATAGACCTTAAATTTCAAAACGAGCTAAGTCTGCCTAAGAACTTCACTTCTAATATGTTATGAAGTTACAATTCTTGACTTTAATAGAGCGCCACATGGTTTCACTGACGTCTTATTTCAAAACCTCAGAAAATTTGTTTTGGAGTGTTACGTGTAACAGCAGTGGAAGAGCGACTTCTTTCCCTTCCTGAAATCAGAGAACAACTCCTTTGTTCTGCCCTCTCTTTGGTTTTCAGAAGTGAAAAAAAATCCATTTTTTTCTAGATGTTTCTTCTTTCCTGGAACTGCCACAAGTCATAGCTGGCTATAAGACTGAGTGGTTTAATTATACACATTTGTTAATTCCTCATTTGCAGATTTTAAGCTTAGGTTCACTTTTGATGGAAATGAAATTCTTATTTCTTCCTTAAATGAGAACAAATATTTGGGGAGTAATTATATTTCCCTTTAGTACATCCATTTTAAACTACAGTTCACAACCATTCAGAGGACAGAAAGTCCATTTCATGACATTTTGAATATTGCAAAATGGGATAACAACCTTCTGTGAGAATAAATCTTTTAACTTCTGAAGTTATTCTCACACACACAAAAAATGTACCAATAAGTAATTCCATATGATAATTTTTTTGTTTCTATTGTGTTTTCTTTTTTGTTTGCAGTACCTGGACCACTAAAAAAAATTATTTTAAAATTGAAATAGTGTATTTGAAGTAGTACACCAAACCAGACAACTTGAAACTGCTGGAATTTTTCCTTTCTTCTCACCCTGTTTTAAAAAAAAAAGCTTTTTAATGTATGTTAGGCTAAGTGTCCGTTTAATGCTTCTCCATCAGTTCTAATATTGATATCCCACCTATTTTGACTCCATTTTCATCGAAATCTATCGATCATCTGAGAAGAAAACCACCTCTCAGCAAACAGTCTGTTCCTGCTTGACAATCAGCCTAATAACTGAAAACTAGAAGAGAAAACAGCCACAAATAAGCCACATAGGCGCAAAGCCAGGAGGCAGACAATTGTGCCCTTTTGTTATATATTACACTGTAGTATAACACGATGTCCCACCACACATGGCTTCAAGTCACAGTAATTGCTAAAATTGGTCACCACATTTACAGCCTAATGATTGCCTCACTTCCTACCTAGAGCAAGCACGCAAAAGTTGAAAGCAGGCTACAAATGACAGCAGCGAATAACACTTCAGTACACGTAGACCTAATCGTAACACTTCAGCAAAACTGAATTATTAGTTCCATTACTAAACCTGGTATTCGAGAGGACTTAAGAGGTAATCTCTCCATCCAGCATTCAGAACAAATGTGAGGGTTTTGCCTTTCTCTGAAACCACTGCAGCTCACTAAGTATTAGACACACTGATCTATGATTGAAGAAAAATACTTTTTTAAAAATAAAGCTATTCTAGTCACCAGGAAAAGAAACATTAAAGAGTTTTAATTTGGTGGGTTTGGCATTTCATGTTTTCCTTTAGTTTTCAATAACTGATTAAAGACAGAATAACCTGTTAAGTCTTTCCCATATAGATCAGAAGATAAAGCAGGCATACATTTCCTTAGCTTTAACACAGGACGTAATTTTTTGTTTGGTTTTTTTTTTTTAAATTGTCTAAGGTGAAAACCAGTAGATGAACCAGTAGATAACTCAGTGTTAACATATCCAATGCAAAGTTAAGCCCTACAGCACTTCATAATGAGCTTAATAGTCAGGCTCAGTGAACAGACCCATAGACGTTAGCGGCAGCATTTTCAAAACCGAGTCCTACTCTATTGGCTTTGAAGGATTAGGCCATAATTGGGTGAAGAGTTTAATACGGCTTAAATAACATCAGCTCACTAGTTTCCAAAGTAGTTCAAAACAATAGGCCAAGCACACTCTCTGCAGATTACATCTAAATTCTCCAGACTTGGCTCTCCTGAAACCTACCTAGAGATCCAATTAAAGGCAATGATCTTTAAGATAAAGTAACAGTGTACACGATACCATCTCTTGAGGAGCTTTATGTTCTATTTGGGCAAAAGGAGAATATAAAATCATTGATACCTATCAAAAACGTGAATCTTGAACACAAATTGAATTAAAGGAATAGATCAAAATCAGGCTAAAATCTTTATATGGGCCAAACAGAAAAAAAATGTTTTGATAGGCATCAGAAATTGTGGTAAACTGTTTATTTGCCTCATTTTAAGGCAGATGAGGCAAGTGTGGAGTGCATCTGGGAAGAAAAGGCAGCAAGAAGAAAAACTGTCAACCAGCAGAAAAGCATCAGTTGTAATTGAAAGTCATGTGAATATCTGAAGGTTCCAGATGCAACCATTTGTGCAATTGTCTGCTTGGGTTCTTTTCACAGCTTTCCCCTTAAGACTCCATCTATTCGCACTACTCCTGCACGGTGTGCATCTGTCACAGGTAAGAAATTTTGCTGCAGGGTTTGTTGTCCAGGAGAATGCCAAAGGAAAGGATGACACCAGCTGAGACTAACACATTGAAAAAAAAAAAAAAGTACTCCTTTGATTGTTTCAAGTCACGCAGTAAGAATATTAAAATGTAAAAATATTAGTGAAATATAAAACTGAACACGTTTTCATGGGTTGCTGCTTTTGGAGATAGCACATTTTTAAGATCCTAGGTTCTGACATGTGAAAGGTTGGCCTTCTCTGTCCCGAAAGAGACCTCCAATGAGAGATACAGACACCCCAAACTACTTAGGAATGGAATCGTTACGAGACTCCTAAAAAAGATTATTTACTGAGTAGCTGTCAGCTTGTGAGTGTTTCATCAGAAACCATAGTCTGAGATAAAACGGCAAACAGCAACCCACTCCATTTGTTATAATTTCCTGAGTACGTCACCGTAGGCATTAGGGGTTTTGCACATGCCCTTGGCTAGAGTCAGAGGAGAATGTGTACTTCAGCACTGCCATAAAGTTTTATTGGGAGGAGGGGGATACATTGCCTGAAATCTAGCATTGTAGGCTGTATAAAACAAAAATAACCCACCTGCTAGAGCATACTGTAAAATGAGCTTTCCTAAGAACAAATACTCATCACCAATGTCACTAGAAAGTGTGTTCTCCACAGAATCACAGAATGTCAGGGGTTGGAAGGGACCTCGAAAGATCATCTACTCCAATTCCCCTGCCAGAGCAGGATCACCTACAGCAGATCGCACAGGAACGTGTCCAGGCGGGTTTTGAATGTCTCCAGAGAAGGAGACTCTACAACCTCCCTGGGCAGCCTGTGCCAGTGCTTTGTCATCCTCACAGTCAAAGAGTTTTTTCTAATGTTTTTGTGGACCCTGCTATGCTCCAGCTTGCACCCATTGCCCCTTGTCCTACCACTGGACATCACTGAGAAGAGCCTGGCTCCATCCTCCTTTACACACAGTACCAAAAGCTGTGGAACTCTGCTGTAACCAAGCTTAAGAAGTTTAAGGAGAGCTGGTTCAGCTCCGAAAAGGACTGTAGCTAACTTGCTTCTGCTTTCAACTTCCAAAAATACTCCATCCCGCGCACTCCGCTTTACAGTCATCCCAGTCGTTTCCAAACCAATTTATTTACTTATTTTGATAAGGTGAGTTAATGAAAATGTACACAAATATAGCACAGGGGAAATATCTTTCCAGCTCTTCACTATTTCCAGCACGCACAGTGCTTAAGTCAAACACAGACAAGAGACAAGTTTGGTCAAGGAGCCACTGCACTGAGCTTTTTCCTGCAGACACACATCATTCATTCCCCTTGAAGGTGTCCACAAGATACATATTCTACAGAGTCCTTCTATGGTCAGGATACAGAATTGAACCGAGCCTATACAACATATATTATGTATGTGCAATAAATGACAGAATGCAAGTGCTTTGAATTCTTTACTCTTCATATATGGCTATGTTTTAGTATGGTATCCACATTTAGGTCATAATTTCCATGGGGCTATATAAACATGCATGAAGACAAACAGGCTCTCTTCCCATGTAGAACTGGAAGAATTCATCCAGAAGCTTCGTTTTGTAAATCATTTCAGCTGTATTTTACTGAAGCCATAAAGGATATTAGCAAGTGTGCTGGGACCTTTTGTTTTAAATTATTATGATCTGTTACTCTCACAGAAGTTACTAATATTATTTAACTCCGCTGGTGTACTTAAAATGAAAATAGTCTGAAGCTTCTTTAAATATGTTGTGTCTCTATAATAATCATTTTTCCAGAAGAACATCTTCCTATTTAGCCTGCTGGTCTGCTGCTTTGTGTACGCAGAAAGACACTGAAAAAATCCAGGCTTTCAAATTATCCTGTCCCTCAGAATAAAAAAGTAAACAGCAATCTAAGAATGCTTTGTTAACCTTTTCACTCCAAATTATGGAAAGATGCATAAATTAAATAGCGTATGACAAAAAAGTCCAAAGAAAGCAACATCCATCTCTGCTCTCACCATGTTACGATTCCATAACAAAAAAAAACCCACCAAACTACCCAAATTATTAGCTGCTGCAATTATTTGTCATTTTATTAAAACCATACTTAAGTTTAACCACACTAGAGTTGAAAAAAAAAGCATTTTAGAAAACTTTCCATGATGCACATGTACAAGAGAAAAGAAACAATGCTTTCCATCCCCTCAGTAATGGGAAGAAATGACAAATTCACACAGATGCAGCACAGCCTTGCCCAGGACACTCAGCACCATGTACACAGGAGGGCCTCTGCAGCAGCCAGGTGCGACAGGTAGGTAACAGAGCTTGTTGAGGTCCAGCACAGGTGAAGCAGTTGGCAGATGTGTGGTCAGAAACATCACGGCAAGCTTGAACCCACTCTCATGCCCACCTGTCAAAGGCAGTATCATTAACAGAATTACACCTGTGTCTTACGGGACCTTCATCATGTTTTCAATTTTTTCAAGATGTGTTTTTCACAGAAACAGAACTAGATCCAACATTCTAGCATTGGTCTTATCATTGGGACTTAAACCACCTTCCTACCTCTCCACCTCTACAAGGCACCACCAGCCCTTCTTGACACTGCCCTGCACTTGAATCCCCTTTAGTGACGGGAGCTTCCCCGCAAACTCCGTCTTCCCGCAATTTTACAAGATGAAAACTTTGTGCTCTGCAGACACATCCAGCATTCACAGAATCACAGAACGTTAGGGATTGGAAGGGACCTCGAAAGATCATCAAGTCCAATCCCCCTGCCAGAGCAGGAATGCCTAGATTATGCTACATAGGAACATGTCCAGGCAGGTCTTGAATGTCTCCAGAGAAGGAGACTCCACAACCTCCCTGGGCAGCCTGTTCCAGTGTTCTGTCACCCTCACTGAGAAGTTGTTTGTTCTCGAGTTTAAGCGGAACCTCTTATGTTCCAGTTTCAGCCCATTACCCCTTGTCCTATCATCGGTTGCCACCGAGAAGAGCCTGGCTCCATCCTCGTGACACTCACCCTTGATATATTTGTAAACATTAATGAGGTCACCCCTCAGTCTCCTCTTCTCCAAACTAAAGAGCCCCAGCTCCCTCAGTCTTTCCTCATAAGGGAGATGCTCCACTCCCTTCATCATCCTAGTTGCCCTGTGCTGGACTCTCTCCAGCAGTTCCCTGTCTTTCTTGAACTGAGGGGCCCAGAACTGGACACAATATTCCAGATGGGGTCTCACCAGGGCAGAGTAGAGGGGAAGGAGAAGCATTCCTTCTTCCTCGACACATCTGCAGACAAACTGCATTTTAACAGACTCACCATGATCTCAGCTACATTTTAAACTTCATCCCTTCCTCATCAATCCACCAGTCACTGAACTACCCATCGTCTGTCACTACAGCTTTCATGCTCACGCGCAGACAATTGACTACAACAGTGAAAAGCACCTGACACAAACGCTGGGGAAAGTCCCCACAAGCTCTCATGCATTGACAGTGGCCTCCAGCCATTACTTCTGAGTGCTGGCAGCTCACCAGCTCTTTATCCATTTTATTGTTACTGTACAGTTCTAATTTTTAAATTAATTTTAGTTGAGTAACAGTAAATCAAGGACCTAATCAAATTTAAATGTTAGCTATACAAATAGTGTACTTTCAGCTTGACAGCCAAGACAAAAACAAAACAAGTAATAAACTGCTTTGGGTTAACCATTTCCTTTTGGCAAGAATGAAATACATTACTGCTAGATCAGTTTAGTAAGTGATGTAATCTTAATTGGAGGCAGCACAATCAGCTCCACACACAATGAGTGTAACAGTAAAAGGGCCTACTGGACAATTTCTGTGGCATACATGAAAAAAATCTATGTTTTTTAATATGAGCTTTTAGGCACGATAACATTTAAGAGCAGACAAAACCATGAGGTGAGAGTTTAAGTAGAGATGGTGTTGTGGTAAAGCCAAGTACTGATGTGTCCTCCGCTGTGGCACGGTACGGTAGAAAGTTGAAAACATATTTAAAACAAAGTTTAAAACGTGTTCAATTTGAAACAACAGGGGAGCATCATAAACAAGTTTTGGAAATCTAAGAAGGTTTAAGAGGTTGCTGACACCAGGTGTTTAACAACCGTTCTGCCAGGGGTGAGCAGCTTGTAAGAATGGGCAAGAGGAGGGGGTACGCTCTGCCCCCAGGACCCCACTCCCAGCCTAGGCACCATCGCAAGCCACCCAAAAAGAACTGTAAGTTAAGGTGAGGGAAGCAAACTGAGGCGCAGGTATTGCCGGCTTTTCCGCACAGACTGCAAACTGAGGGGTAAGGAGAAGGTGACCAGCTGGCAGCATCTTAAACCGCAGCATCTAAGGCTCCCGGAGCACATCTGTCACAGCCATCCGTGAATAAATTTGAACGTAAGAGTTTGTAGAATTGGGAACTTCATCTGTAAAGATTACAATGAAAACACAATAGATAAAAGCACAAAAAGCTACAAAGGGTGATTGCGAATGTAAATGTGAGAGGGAATTATCAAGGGTAAACTTAACCTTTACTTCATTTACACCACATAGCACAGTCAAGAGAGAAAACAATTGAAACTTTGAAATCTACTACATTCCCAACCCAATCTGCTTCACCACTATAAAAAAAAGTTCATAACATAAAAGGTTATTTTGTTCCACTATTTATTTTGTTTCAATGGAAACCCACACGGATAAATTTGGCTTTCTGGCTAGCGGCCACCAACTACAGGCAACGTAACCCCATCTTTTATTTTGTCGTCTTAAGACAACTAGCGTGCAGCATGGCATGCTTCAGCTCACCCTCTGGATTTTACCATTCTCAACATTAACCTAGCGATAACCTTTGCTCTTTCCCGTTCTGGTATAAGTGACTTCTCCACTGTAAGCTTCTGCTGTCAAAACAGTCTTTCCCGATTTATTCACTTCACCAGCTCAACGTCTAATCCTGGATTTCTATTTCGCCCTTCCTCTCCTGACTATTTCCCGTCCATCTTTACCTGCTACTGAGTTTGCATTGGCTAATTCATCACACTGTGTCTTTCCAATTCTGCCTTGGTTTTGATGGTAAAACACACTGGATGAAGGACGATGCCAAGAACAATCACAACACATGAATAAACAATATTTTGTTGATGTATAAATTATCATACTTAACACTGCAAAAAAAAAAAAAAGTCCTGGGGCACAATAAATTGTACTGTATAAAGCTCCATCGTATCATTGTAATGACAAGCAAAATCAAATTTAAAAATGCTGAATGCTGATTTTTAACCTTGTTGCTAAAAAAAAAAAAAGGCAAAGAAATAGGAAACAAAGGGATTAACACTGTCCATGTCAAGAATGCCTGGAGTATTTACTCAACCCACTGCATTACAGGGGTATCTATGTGCAGCTACCAATGCAATAGCACCTGGGGTGTCTCGACATTTTCCCATGACCTTCAAAAAGTTTTATTCATTAGAATTAGGTATCAGGAACCATAGGCTGTTGCAGATAATTTGGAGATATTAAAGCTGCATTAATGCAAGTCCTACTTGGAACCGCACATGCAAATGCTTTTTCTTCTGCTGTAGCAGCACCAGTGACCATCTATGTTTATCATTACAGGAAAGATTGTTCCTTCCTAAATGGCAAACATCACAGTTTTTCTGGAACTATCTTCTTATCTTCTTTCAAAGGGAAAAAAGAAAAACCATACCTGTTTATCCCATGTGTCAAAAAACACTTAAAGACTAAAACTGATTACTAAAGAGCCATAATATAAATTGTGTTTCTTCATCTCCTCTAGCAATGACACCACAATGTTTATGTTGTGCATAATACTACAATGATGTATGAGATCATCAGCTTGGTAACTAAAAACAGTTTCACTGGGCCTGTGATTGATAAACTATGGAAGTATTAAAACATTAAAAATGTTAATCTTTGTAATAATCTCCCGAAAAGTTTTTATATTAATTTAAACCATCGATCATTTTAATATTTAATCATTGCAGACTTCATCTGAAATGAGGATAACCATTCACTGAAAAGCACTTCATTTTTTATTTTAAAAAATGATCAGCTTGTATGTATTCTGTAAATCTCCACATTTTTTCCTCAATAAACCTTCAAGCAAATGAAAAAAACCAAACCTAGAAGAGCAGAAAAACTTAAAGCAGAATTCGTGTCAGAAAACATAGACTTTCACAGTCCAGTTTCCCAGGAGTAACTGTATTACAACAGTAGTATCCTAAGAGAGTCAGAGGACTGGGGGAGACTTCTACTGTAAATGGAAATTATTAGCTTGTTCGTCTACATCTTACAACCATCTACATTTTGGTCTTTTCATGTATCTCATAACACGTAAACACAACACTTGACTGACTGAGAGTTAAGTGCTTAATAGAGTGACTTGGCTCTCCAAGAGGACAGTAAACTGGTTTAGGGATTTTTTAACATGTAACCCCATCTTGTAACATTAGTCTGCTTTAGCAACATATAAAAACTCTCTGAAGTATCCTATCCTCGCCTTTAATTCACAGCCTGTCTTGGCTAATGAAAAATTTAGATTCATATGGAAATATCCCAAGGGAAAGCTAAAGCAAAAGCCTAGTTATGAGAAAAATCTCACGGATACTCTAAAATTCCAACTGTAGGTAACTATAACTAATCTTGACGGCATTTGGTTCCTTTTGAAAGATCTTTTTAAACTACACAAGAAATAAATCCATGGTCTCAAGAAGCAAATTTCACTGAAAAAATCCAAGGAAAATGTCTTCATTGCACTGCAAAAAAATCCCACCCTTGTCTTATTTTCTATGTACAATATACTAAAACTGGATGTTTCTTGGAGCTACCACCATAAAGTACACCGAGCTTAGGCTTACTTTTAAGACTGGGATGCAGGATTTTCCTGAAATACCTGAATGAAGTAAATCCTAGATGTACACTGGGCAGTATCACGGGTTAATATATCAGCTTGTGACTGTATTTATCACCAACTGGTTAGAAAATTTCCCCATACCTGCTACAGAGCTGGCACACAGACTGACTTCCTTTTCTGAAAAGGCTGCAGAGTGTAATGGCAAGAGCCATGAAGTTAGGGAATTGGCAGAACTGCACGTGCAATCTTCCAGTGCACATAAACTTACTCTGCAGAGTTCAACTTCATGAAAACAACAAAAAAAAAAAAAGCAACAAGAGCACTGCCTTTATATTTTATTTTAAAAAGAACTTCATAGAAACACATATGTGTGTTTGTATATGTATTGATACAAGATTTAAAGTTAATTATAAGAGGAGTTTTATCAGCTATGGGGATTCTCTGTTTTAGTCATTTAATTTGAACTAATCTTTCAAAACCTACATATATGAAGAGCTTCCACATCTGTGCTGAAACAAATGAGTATTTTCTATATTGCTTTTGCAGATAGAAAATACGAATTCAAACAAAGACAACTGTAGAACATTGTTGTAATCTCTAGTTGGTTAAATAAATCAAATTCACAGAAACAGGATGGTTGATGTTGGAAGCAGCCCCTTGAGGTCATCTACTTGGGCTCATCTACCCCTCCTCAAACAAATCCAGCTAACAGACTACACATAACTTATTGAATTATGAACTGTAACATAAATTACAAGGATTTCCATACTGAAGAAAGGACAACAGGAAAAAGTGAACAGCCCTTTCCTAAAAGAAATTGTCAACTGTTTCTGTTGGTGGAGATTGATTTATTTCGAAGTCAAGACTTCTTGTTTTCTCTATGCTCACACTTACAGTAGGCTTCTATGTTCATGGCTTCCATGAAGACAAAAACCAGTCCTAGAAGGGTGAATAATACCAATTCATGATCAAACACAATCATGCCAATAAAAGTATCTGTCAGGTTTTTTTCCTTTGTGAGTCCCTAGCCCGTTTTGTACCAAGCGGTGAAGTGATACAGTCAAGGAACACGTGCCAAATAGCACTACTTAAGAAACAATTCCATTTTTCCCATCGTTGCAGATTTTTGTGCATCCCTTAAATATCACTTTCTATAGCCTTCCACTATGGAAGTCACACATAGGTAGCAAAGGCTGGAAGAAGTCAACATGTCTTCAGTAACAGGTACCCTTTCATTCTTATTAGCTCTTTCGGAACGAGCCTGGTCCCCAAGGGCAAAGAACCCCAGGCTATACGACACGTAACTGAATTACTGTGTGTGAATGTGTGTGCTGCACATGCAGCCCAGTTATACCATAAGCTCTTTTAAAGGACCTTTATGGTACGATGCTCTGTGTGTAGGCTGATGTAAAGCAGAGCAGCCTGAGAATCACACGAAGACACAGGCAGGAATCCCCGCCAACACTTCCCATTTAGAAAATTCGTGGCTCCCATATTTCTGTCCAGATCAACCAACACACTCTGCGGAAAACACAAAGGAGTCCGATGAACCCGGAACACATCACACCCGCAAGGTAAACACAAGTCAGCGCAACAAGCCCAGGGTTGCATCAGATCTCGTGTGCCTGCAGAGCCGACCGACCACGCACAGCCCTACTTTGCGCCACACGCACAGCGGCTCCAACACATCCCGGCCTCACTGCCTGCTGGGCGGGTCAGCCAGCACACACGGGCACACACGGCCTCACACACGGTCTCACACACACAGCAGCTGTTTGGGCAGCTCCCAGACATCCAGAAACCCCCACACAGATGGAGCTTCACACAGACATGCCCAGCCACACCACGCTGAAGGGACAGGCAGCTGAGCTCACGAGGGAAGGCCATGGCACGCCCTCCCGCACGGCTCCCGTCGGCTCGGCCAGCATGTCACACCCGGGCCAGAACCTCCAACACAGTCCTCGCCGAGGAGACCCCCTGATACAACGTTTATTTCCCCAGCCTAGCATCACTCTCGGGTGCGGGGCAACCAGCCCAGCCCAGGCCCGGCGTGAGGCGGCGGCACCACCAGCCCCGGCCCTGAGGGGCACCCCGCGCGCCGCCGGGTACAGAGAGGCGACGGCGGCAGCTTTTCCCGCCCACACCCAAAATGGCGGCGCCGGCCGCTGACCGCTGGCCGCTCCCGATCCCTCAGCCCACATCCCCAGGGCGGCCCCCGGGTGCCCACGGCGCCGCCCCGATTGGCAGCGCGCTCCGGCCAATCGCGGAGGCGAGCGCTTCCTCCCGGCCAATGGCGGCGGAGCCCTGCGGCGGACAGCGGGACGGCCGAGCACGGCGCCACGGCGGACGCTCGCTGCCCGCAGGCCAATGGCGGCGCCGGAGCGGCGGCGGGGCAGCGCGCCCCCGCCGCCCCGAGGCGGAAGGGCGGGGGACGGACGGACGGTTGCCGTGACAACCGCGAGGCCTGGCGGTGCCGGCCGGCCCTGGCGCCCGCGGCCCCTCGCCCACCCCGGGAAGCGGCGCGGTACCTCGGGCCGAGCGGCAGAGCTCCGCCTCCTGCCTCCTCCCTCCTCTCTCGGCGGGGCGACTTCCTGTGCTGGCGGGGCGGCTGCCGCCTCCTGCCCGAGCGTCCCCGCCGCCCCGCCTCCCGCTCTCCCACCCCCCCCCCCCCCCTCCTCCCCGCCGTGCAGGGCAGCGACCTGCCCGGGGCCGGGGCGCCGAGCCCGCGGGGTGGGCACTGCCCGGCACCTGCGGCGGCGGGCGCGCCGCCCTGCCGCCGCGCCCGCAGGTCGGCTGGGGAAGATGCTCGGGCAGCGGCGGGCTCGGCCTTCGCCTCCGGCCTCGGTCCCGCCCACCTGCGCCTCCCGGGGAACTCGATGGGTTTCTCGGGTTTGGGCTAGAGGGAAAGTTGGGTCTCGGAATGTTTCAGCATCTCCCCTTCACACGCCACTCAGTTTTTACAAACAACTCTTTGCCCGCCCTCGTCAGAATTGTTGCTCCGGACCTGCAGAACGAGAAGGAATTGGCCGCCTTCGCGTCGTCACCATCCCAAGCCTGCCTCAGTGGAAACTTAAATATTTAAGGTCCTGAAAACATAACAGGTGTGAAATTGTTAATCCTGGCAGGTAGTTTTTCGCCACCTTGAGATGATGCTAGGTGCTTCGCAACAGATAATTCATTTATGTCGGTGCGAGAAGGAAGCCGCTGGCGCCCGGAGCAGCTCGCTGATTAGTATTGCCCGCGCGTGCTTTGGGTCCTGCAAAGTGGCAGCTGATAACCGAGTGTAACACTCCCCTGTAAGGGGAGACACACAAAAAAGAAATATTTGCATTTGTTTACCTCTGCAACTTAGAAAGTGAAAGCTCTACGCAACTGAACTTTCCCATCTTTCGAGATGACATGCATACAGAGTGGAAAAACGAGCCTACAGAAAAGTTGATTAATCAGTGTCTGTCTGAAATGCAACAGCTTTCTTAGAAATACTAAGGGTACTTAGCTGCTTTGAACGTGGACAGTTCACTGGACACAACCTTATGCTCTCTTCCCGGGATATCTTATCCCCTGTGGGACAGGGGGTGTCACACCTCGGATTTTTTTTCTAACATCTGTGTGTTCAGAATTTTAAACAATAATTTATTTCATTCGTACTCCTAATAGTAAGCCAGGAACCATATACATGTAAAATATTTTAATACTTTATTTTGATTCCTTGATTGTTTAAATATGATCCAGTTAAACCTAAGTCATAATTAGAGTGATGGGCATTTGAGTATATTATTGTGTGCAAACCAGCAATCTGAAATAACTGTTAAACATGATTTTTGACTGCATAATCACAAACAAAATAAATAAACATGAAGGAATATCAGAATCAGTGTACCCAGCTATATGATTTTGTGTTATCTTAACCACTGCTGAGGAGTTTGTCCCCCAGTCTAGCTCTAGTTTAGTTTCACCTAATTTCACCTAATCACAATATTCATTTCACCACCAAGTCATTCTTGTAAGTGATAAACCTGTGTATGCCCAGCAGCCTCAGTACTGAATCCATAAAGAAAGCCCTAAGGAACTACGACTTCGTGAAAAGGAACTCCAGAACCACTTTTTGCCATTTTTCATTTTATTATTTTTAATTTCATCCTCATTTTTGGATGAAGAAATGTTTCTTTCGCATTGTGAGATTTCTTCTGTGGAGCACACATACATACTGGTGGAATGGTCGGAAGAGTGACTGACGTTGAGATGAGAGAAAGTACTACTGATGGGCTTGCTGAGCTTTGTAGGATAAGAAGCAGCCTGGAGTATATGTGTCATTGGATATTTATAATCTGTCTCCTACAGGTATAAATACACAAGGGATAAAATCACTAAATATGTAACTATAATTGAAATGTGTATCAATCGGAGAGAAGTATTTTACTGATCTTGCCACACCTATCAGTTTCGTGCCATACCCTTGAGCAGGTGAATTTAAAATTCCTAAAATGTTTTTTGAACTTACATGATTTTACTTTATTTTATCTCATTTATGAAGAAAATTTTGAAGAAAATGTATTTTTATAGAAAATGTGTTGGCTGTTGTTTTCAGTGACTGTCTTTTCCTGATTTTTCTACTTTTTTATTTGTTCACAAGATCTTCAACTTACTCTGACAATTTGACAAGAATCTGTCACTTTTTGTTCTCCTTCTATGTAGTGGTTTTCAACTGCATGATTTGTGAAAATTTTTTGAATATAAGTTAAGATAAGCCTGCTGAAAATAGGCTTCCTTTTCTTATTTATCTTTTGCAGAGCTCCTAGAAGAAGTCTCTGAGCTTTTAGAGTTTGGTAGATAAAAGGTTGGAAAATGATGTTCAACATCTTTGTTCCAAGTTGACAACACAGATTAAATTAACATACAAAAAACTAACTTCCCAAAATGCAACAACTTGTCTCATGTCTAACCTGATGTCTTCTCATGTATGTCTATCCACCAGGTTATCACTCTTAAGTAAGAGTTTTGCCCCATTTCTCATCCAGAACTGTAGCCTGAATGTTGCCAATAAAATAGATATTTAATTGGGACTACTATTGAGACTATCATTAGATCTTTTTTTTTTAGAACCTCTAAAAAATGTTCCCCATCCAACCACAAAGCTAAAACTCTCTTTATGCTCATGTCACTTCCTAACAATGTCCTTTCTGATGGCTTTGACAGATACAGTCTTGCTCTGCTCATATCCAACCAGAACTGCTGATGAAAGAAATAATTCCTTCAGCTCATCCCGTGTCCATGCCATTCCTCACTTTGCATCTCTCCAGTGCCTCCATCTCTGCATCAGCTCTGTAAGAATTTTACCTTCATTTTGAAATCCTTTATTCCTATCCTGCCTTGTTTTTATTTGGCTTTAATATGTTGCTTCTTGCCTCTGAGTAACCTAGGGTACTGGCTCCTATTGCACTTTTATTCATGTTTGTTGTTGGGTTTTTTTTTTTATCAAACCCTGTTTTGCTTTGCCCCTGTAACACTTTTATTCTCAGATTGATCCAGAAGACAAGTATAGCAGGAGAGCTACAGTAATGATGCCACTGCCATGCTGAGCCTACTCCTTTTGTGAGTCTTCCATACTTGCTCCCTGTTAGTTCATGTCTTGTCTTACATTTCAGTTGTCATTTCTTTAGCAGAGGTACCTTCCTCTTGCTCTTTGTTTAGATAGCGCCACTATCCCTAAAATCCAACTTTCCTAAAACCTCTGCAGCACAGCCTGTAGCAGAGCAGCCCAGCGCAACTGTCCTTACCCCTGCTCCCTGTAGGGGTAGAAGCGATGCAGAGCCCATCCTCTCTCCTTCCAGCCTCCGAGCTGAAAATCTCAGTGCGGTGTCAGTCATGATAGATGGTGCGTTTTGTGAGACAGACTGCCTGCCATTAGGACAAACTCATTTCACTGGAGAACCATCTGATGGTAATGACTTTCAGTCACAGACTGACCTAGGCTGGCTCGAATCAGTGTGCTGGAGGTGAAAGGCTCCATATTCCATTACCAGGACTCTGAGCCATCAAGTCTGCTCCGTCCCACCCCTGCTTAATCTGTATTGATAGACTTGGTAGCATTTTCCTAACTGCTATCATCCATAAAGATGTCTGCCGTCATTTCGTTGATACAGTCAATCAATACTACATTAAATGTTACCTTCAGTTTACCCTTAATTGTCTAAAGTAGATGTGGTATTTTCATTATTTATATGGCTGTGCCATTAAATTATGCATTCCAGATTAAAAGAATAAAAGACTTGTTTACATTATTATTATTGCTCTGGCATCAACTTTTGGATTTCTGTGTAAAGAAATTAATCTCCTATCGGAGGGGGAAATGGGGACTGACAAGCACTAGCTCCTGTTGCCTCTGGGACATAATTATGCTTGCAAATACAAAACCAGAAAAAATCATAAGCTTAACACAGTAGACACTCTTGAAAGTTTCATCTCAGCATGAAGCTATGTTTTAATTATTATTTTTGTCTGCATTGTTCAGATCGGCAGTGCACCAACTAGAATAAGTGCTTATCCTAGTTAATTCTTCATGAGGCTTATGTCACTGGAAGATGCATTTAATTTATTTCCTTTTTCTTTTCTTAAGCCAGCACTGACTAAGTCGCTATCTGTAAACATTCAACAAAGGTTTTACTACTCTAAGGCCAGATCCAAAGGCTGTTGAGTCAATTGGAAATTTCAGAGGTCTTTGAAACAGGCCCTACTACAAGACAGAGGTAAACTATGATTTGTCTGGCGACCTTGCAGAATAAAAAAACCACCCTTATTTATAGTCTACAATATTAACAAATTTCCTGTATGGTATAAAGATTGTCTGTTCTTATGAATTGAATTTGGACACCCTAACATAGACACACACCTCAACAATAATATTTTTATATATATATATATATATATATATATGCACGTCCCAATTCCAAATGAAGATTAATAACATTATAATATATCTTATTTTTTCCTAATACAGCCCTTAGAAATATGTTTACATGTAATACATACAGTTCTTACACCTGAATAACTGTTGTCTGTGTTGTGGGAGATTTTCACATTTAGTGATTTAATTAGATAGCTACAATGACACATTTTGTATCGGGAAAAATCTCATATTTTGAAAATTACTGTGATACTATTTTGGTTTGTTTTTTTAAAAAAAGCTAACCTGTTAAGTATCAACATAATAGTTGTCTTTTATAGCGCCAAAGAAAAAGCTCAGCTTCCAGGACTGAATGTGGAGTTTGCCATGCCAAAATTCACCAAAGCAATGCTCTGTGTCTAAATATTAGGGTGGTCATCTGGGAAACAAAGACTATTTACAATTTTACTTGTAATACAGTTTGGGAACCACGTTCCCAATGTTGCAGGATAGTGCCCCAAATTGCTGGGTTAGTACAGTTCTCCTCAGTTTCCCTCAGATATCTCCGCCGGTTTGTACAGATAATAAAATATTCCATGAAGTGTGGACTTGAGCGAACTTCTCTCCCATCCCAGATACCTGCCTTAACTGGATTACGAACAGAGAGCTTTTCCTCATACACCCAGTTACCCAACAGCAGAATTCTTGGGGCTTTTTCCGAGCAAGTGTGGGACCTGAAATCCAGTCTTTGTTTCAAAACAAGTGGAAAGAGGGATTGAAAACACTTCCCACCAAGTGAACACCCTTTCCTCTGGACTGTGAGGTAAAACAGGAGTTTCTTCTCCATTAGGAGTCCTGTCCTTGGAAAATTTTGTGTAAGGTGTGACCTGAGAAGTGCCACCAGACAAATACTATCATGCCAATGAAACTGGCATGATGGTGAAGCAACCTTTTAACAGTCTAGTGCCTAAGGCAGCACAATTAGATGCTGGACTTTATTTTTATGTGAATGTCACCTAAAGCAGTGGTTAGATGCCTAAGTCCCTTTTATATCCAGTCAAAGAGACTCTGTAAGACGCCAGCCTCATGAATCCCAATCTGTTTAATGAAACAACAGAAATTTACTGGATGCTCTGATCACCATCTATGAAAAGCTATCTGAGCAATCAAAATCTGGTAACAAAGAACAGCAATTTTTGTAACTTTTATATACTGTTAGAAAAAAAATAAAATATTTAAAGAGCTAGTAGCTGGGAGTTCAAGCTTAACAAAGAGATAATAGAAAGAAGGCATACACTCTTTCCAAGCATTAGACTGGATTCTCCAGTGTCACTAAGACACAAAACCAGAGCTGTTGGCTCTTGTTCTGTCTTAATCTATCAGAGAGGTATTCAGCAGCTTTTCGCTATGAAGGTGCTTATATCCTGCAGTCAGATCACAGTTTAACCCTCCTTTTAATAAACTGTATTTACTGAGATCTGGGAGGTTTTACTGCTATTTCTTACTCTTAGGCATTTCCTTCAGCTCTCACATAATTTTTACAGCTGTCTGCTGTGGTCTACTTATTTTTTCAAAATGCTTTCAAAATGCTTTTAAAAATACAGATGATAGAAGTGCATGAGTTATTCCAAAAGTGATCCCATCAGTAACAGATTCAAAATTAAAGCATATCATTAACCCTGACCCTTCCTTTATTACATTATTTTATATCCAACATATATGTTCTTTGTCAAAGCTTTATTTTGGCGAACTGTGTTAAATCATTTGGAATCAGTGACCATAGTAGTTCCAAAACATTGGTTTTGAGGTTAAAGCCTCCCACCTTTGCAGGTACCACTTGTAATTCTTTGTTTGCCTTTATTTAAAAAATGGTTTAATGGTTCCAGATTTGCAACAGATTCTTATCACTATATTAATTCTATCCTCAATTTTATTTACTAGCTGCCCACATCTTGGTTTGGTGTTTTTTTTAACTACCTGCCAACCTTTTTGTTCTCAGTTTTTATCAGAATGAATTTATATTTCTAGCAAACCTTGGCAAGTTATATTTCTAGGAACTTTGGCAAAAATTTTAAAGCATGTGTGGCCTGCTGTCATTCCCTGCAAAACCTCAGTAGAAGTGTATCTTCAATAATAGCTTCTTGTTTGTTTCATCATCTATTTCTTAGTACCTTTAATGCGTGCTCTATTGTTTTGTTATTAGGAGAGTCACGCTTTACCATTGCTTCCCAGAAACACAAATTGGACTGCCAAAATTTACTGATTAGCTTAATAACAAATTCACAATTAGAAAGCAGGTCTTTTAGTTTGGCAGCCTTTCCCTAAGTGATGGGATGCAACGTGGCTACAGGCCACTGAGGTGCAGGAGCGACCTCACAGCTGTCCTCTGGACCACGTTTGCTGCCGATCCTTCCCTGCTGTGAGGAGGGAAGATGGTGACAACGGTGACAAGTGCTCTGCAGCCCCGCAGGTACCGGCTCCCTCGCCATGCGGCTGGCACGCTGTGCCTGGTGGGGCTGCTCCCCGCCGCCCAAATACCTTTTGCCTTTCTTAATGATTGACACAAGGCAGAAGGATCCTTCCTACAAAGATCCTGGCATCTCCTGCTATGAAAAGCAGATGGGATTTTTGCACCGCCTGAATTTGAGGGTAATGTGGATGTTTTCTCTGTCAGCACTTCAAACCACTTCAGTACAGACATAACCCGTGTTTCCTGGCTGGCCACAAGTCCAAAGACGTAAGGTAATTAGGTCCTTAATTCCTCTTGACTGCCATCCAGCTTTGTGATTTTCATTAATTCATATGAAAATTGTGTATAAATGTTATCGGACCTGAAGTTTGGTGGTTTAAGCTCATAATGGTGGACAGCATTCATGGAGAGCATCCGTGTTCTCCTCCTTGTTTTTCAGGGGTGGAATAAGAGTAGAGCAGTAACAAGCTGGAACTCCTCAGACCTTACAAGTAATTGCCAAGCACTGCTTCAGTTAACTGAGAAAATACCAAACCAAAATAATGCAGTTTTACGCTGTAATGTTTTATCCTAGCTGCTGTGTGTCATGTCTCCTCCTCATACCGCCCTGCTTTAATGGCTACATTAATTCTATTTAAAAAAATAAAAAAATAAAAAAATAAAATATTTGTATCCAAATGATCTAAATGTAAGATAAAATTACCTAAAAATTATATTTTCAGAGTTAGTATAGCCAAAGTGAGCCATATTTTCATTTTCATCTGCTTACAGCATCCACTGACTTAGTATATTCCAATAAAACAACTACACAAATGAAGGGCAGCCAGATCTGGCTGGAATTGCTTCGACACATTTTGTAAATATATTGTTACTAATACTGGTAATACTAATGATGTGTTGAACTATGTACCATATAAATATGCAACAAAAAGGTATTCTTTGCCTGATAATGTCTGATAATGAGCTTCATGTAACACTAACGAGCTACCCCACAACAACAAAATAGTGGACACGGTTTGAAAGGGCCATCATTAGCTTCTAAGGAGCTGTTAAAGAACGTCACCACCAGTTTAGGATAGGGTATAAAAAATACCCACTGATATAATAAGAAGCTACTTCTTCAATGCCATGCATAAACCAAGACTTGAGTAGCTGGAAATAACTGGAACATTTTTTTATTCAAGCCCAAGCTATATTTATAAATAAAAACCTATTTTTTCAAAAGATCAGGAATTAGGATTAACTTTCTACTGGGAAATCTGCTCCAGGATAATTGAATTCTGTAGTGACAAAGAGGAAGTACATGCAAATAATTAATTAGCAATAATTCAGCATGGAGAATTAATACTTACCCTGCATAAGAAGGCAAAAGGTAGCATAGCTGAAAAACATCATTATTCTTAGTTATGAATATTTTTGTATGTATTTTTTCTTTCATCTAGTATCTAATCTTCTCATTCTTGCTGAAAGTATTATTCATTCCAGAGTTATATGCAAAAATCCTCATTCTGCAAACATTTATGTATATGCTTTGTATTACAATCCAGTGCTAAGTTAAGAAAAGTTCTAGCTTCTAGGGACTTCAATTCTCAAATGCTTCATTTAAAAATCAGCTTAAAATAATAACATTTTTTCCTCCTTAACAGACTATACATTTTCATGTTAGCAGAATAAATAATAAATTAATGTGACAGGAGGTAGGATAAGTATAAAGACTGAAATGCTGCATTTACAACTCTAACGCATTTTGAGTACAATCTGATCAAAGGCACTTTATGAACAGAAATTTTCTATTTCCCTTTTGGGGTAAATTGTCTTTCCTGCGCAAAGAGGCTCTACTGGGAACAGAGAATCTTGTTTTGAAATCTGTTTTTCTAGAATGAGTGCTTTACTTTTGCAGCTTCATAGCCGTTAGTCTTTTTCCGGCACTAATCATGCAAGTGATGTCATAAAAAGTAACTTTTATAAGTTTTAATCACATATATTTCAAATCTCAAATAGGCTGTTCAGACAGTACACTGTTTAGAAGACCCTATTATACCATGCAGTAGTGTGTGATGAGGAGATGCTACATTTATTTTAGGAGAGAAAGAAATCTGTATTTCATTTGTTACACTGCTAACTTCACTTTAGGTAATTGCATTCAGCTTTATTATTGCCCAGAGCAATAACTGATTGTTAGTTATTGAAGTCTGAAATGATTTTCTCATTTCCCAGGGGAATCTGGAGATTTACATGGTGCACAGCAGTAACTAATAGATATAATCTGATCATAATGTAGCCCTATAATGTGTTATTTACTTGAGAACACGGATGTTGAACATCTTAACATTTCCTCAAGAAGTGTGGCAGATTTTACTCACGATATGTGAGCTTTGAGTGTGTACTACTCTGAGTTCCACAATGTCTGAAATGCCAGCAACCATTAAAAGGTATATAAAACACTAGAGATCACACACCTGTACTTACCCAGCTGCACTGGAGTGTGGACAGATTGTATCTTTAATATCTAAAATGCTTGCACATGAATTAAAAATAGCCTACGATAAGTAAAATTTCACCAAGAATAGATACTCATTAGTTTGATTGGGAGTATTCTTATTGCATGACTATAACTAAACCAGGACAGAGAAAGGTTTTTATGGAGCAGAGTTTGCTTTTCTTGCTCTTCTCTGATTTTTTCTCTGAATCTATTTCAGCATCAGTGTGTATGCAACCCTGAGTATTCTCAGTAGCTTTGTGCCTTGTTTTCCGAACGTCCTGTGCCACTCTGTAGTCAAAGGACATAAAGGGTGTGCAGTCACAGGCAAAATGTCCCTGGATGTGTTCTGGAAGCAGCAGACATTTTAAAGATGAGATTACGTTGCCTGAATATAGGCATCTAATACAGTTTTGTGTGCTGCGGTGTATTAAGAGCTTCCCCACAGGACTGTCACGTAAGGAACAGAGCCTGTGGAACATTTTGGCCTCCTGAAGCAGCCAGGTGAAACACCTTAGGGCATATCAGGTGTCTCATGGCACCCTTTTTTAGTCAACAAACTACCCACTGAAAATCAGCTGCATTTATCCAATGCTCAGAACAAGGGACCCCAGCCTAACTCTGACCTTCTTTAAGGCAGTAAAATAAGCCTTAAATAACAATCGCTTCAAAGTCAGCACTTTTGTGGTACAGATGTCTACTTTTGAAGCCACATTCAGAAATAGGGTCTTAGAGAAAGAGAAAAGAAACCATTCTGTAAACTTGGGTTCACTCTGGCTTAGTTAAAACACTTCATTTTGAGGTTACAGTAAAATGAACTGTTAATGTTAGATAAACAAGCCAACAATAGGAAGTAAAGTGATCTTAGCCTTATAATATGTACTGGCAATGCAAGTATGTTATACATGGTACTCAGGTAGATGAAATACCAACTGCTGATTGTATAATAGTGGTAAACATGTTTTATTAAAGTAGGTTTTCCTTTCCATCAAATATGAATGTTTTATGAAGGTTTCAAAGTATTCCTCATGGAAACATTAAGGAATCTGTTCTTCTCTCAGTCCCCGGGGGATTTGTGACTGTTATTCACATTAAACCTAATGAGAATTACTGACATAAATACCTGGTGCATCAAGAGGCAACCAGGCTCTTAATCCTTAGCATCTTCATCATCATTTCTGCACAGGCTCCATCTCTTCCCAAGCTGCTACTTCTTCCGTTTCCTCATATGAAAACATTCCTGCTAACATGGGAGCACCTTCTTTAGTGTGGAAGATTGCTCAAGGAAAATCCTCCTCTTTGACTAATCATGCTGTGCTGCTTTTGTCTGTGCTAGAGACAGACCCTATACCACAAGGCTAAGATCTGGATGCCATTTTAAAGTTTTATTGGCATCCTTATTGGATGAGGAGGGAATCAGAGCCATTTCTGCTCTCTGGATTCAGCTCCAGACTGTTTATTGTCAGGGTGGAAGATGAAAGGAAAGAGAGAAGGAAGAAAGCAGTAAAGTGAGGACTGCAGAAGAAAAGGGAGGGAAGTGAGAAAGGACAGGACGAGTCTGTGCTCTGATAAAAACAAAATATACAATTAAGAGTTCAAAGCCATTCCTTCCCAAAAGACAATCAGAAAGTGCAAAAGAAATTAAATCCAAACAACACCATCCTCCCTTGAAATATCAGCCCCTTACTGTTCTCCCTCCCATTCAAAACCCAGAGCAAACAGCCAGACCTGTGTCCTGGAGTTAAGTGTCCCTTTAAAGCCTGCCATAGCTTTTCAACGTGAGATGCTCAGCTGACAGTTCCACCTCAGTCTCAAGGCACAAACCAGAAGGAAGGTGCTTCATTTGCTCAACTCTTCCTGTGCTAGCCTAGATTCACTGCCTCATCTGCGCTTGCACAAACTATAAATAAAATCACTTGAAGCAAAAAGACTGGGTTCCAGTGGATAACCTTACATATTATGCCGTGATGGATCACTGCCTATAACAAGTACTAAAAATGTCACATTTCACACTGAAGCCATACATCAGGTAACTCCTGCACTGGACCGTCAGCCAAGGCCACGTATATAATCACTAACAGATTATGGCTTGAAAATTTTTTTAAGGACTTCAGTCAAAATTAAAATGATTCAGTCTCTCCAAATCTTGTAGTGCCATTTATTTTCCTGTATCTTCATTCTGATCTGCTGTACCTCCAGTTGTGTTAAATCCTCTGATAGTTCTTTTTTTTTTCCCACCTCAGTCACCTCCATGAAGCTCTTTCCCTCCCTTTTGTTCCTGCACTTACATATTATAGAGAGGCCCTGTATTGCAGAAGCTTTTTAGTGAGCTTCTAGTGATAGCTGTCACTGCAGTACTACTGCCCTTTTGCTAATCTTGACTCCCTCAGATTGTCCTTTTTAAATTATATCAGGGGTTTTTTCATGGGATTTTTTTCTGATAAGTAAAATAACTACACAGAAATAGAAGAGAATTTGTCATGCGGTAGCTTACTTTGTGAGTTTACTTTCTCTAATTGCTGTCCTGGTACGGTTCTGCTATGGCCACATGTGTGCGCATCTGGCTAGTTTGGAACAGCTGCTCTCAGTCTTTTAATATCAGAATCCTCTTTTCTATACTAATTATAACTCCACCACTCCATTATGTGTTTGTTGTAGTTCTCTACACCCCAGTGTTAGGTTCTCTTCTGATGAGATCACCTCTGCAAGATTCATCAGCCATAATCCAGAAGACTTAGATGAATCTGGAACAATGATAACTTTTGGGTGCTAAAGTAAATGAATATTTCATATGCCAGTGGGGTTTAGTGGGATATATGGCAAGCAAATGGGAATGCCTGGTAGAAAAATATTTAAGCTAAATGATAATGCTAGTGAAATAGCAAAAAGAGTATGGTAGTACTTGTATAAAAGAGTAGAACAATGACAAAATTCACTATAGATGATTATTAATTTTTCTATCCATTTGAGAGCAGAAGGACTGCAGTAGCTTTCAATGGAAGTATTTGTAGCAAGAAGTCCAGCCCTTTTTAAGACAGAGATTAAGGAGTGGCTGGTGTGGTGGTTGTGATAGCCAGGATGCAGACTTACTGATCCAAGGGTCTTTACTGTTCCTTGCTTTTTTTTTGCTGACCTTGAAAACATATTTGGGAATGTGTATCCCTTTCTAGGGTGCTATGTAAACAGTCACATCTGCTGTGTGGCTTTACGTTGCTGCCTTCCAGTCTATCCAAAATGCCCCTAACATTTTCTCTTCTGATCATGTCTGTGATAGGATCAAAAACATACTTTTGTATTTTAAACGTATTAGAAAAACAGACTTAATTTAGTGGTCTTCATTATATTCATTATTAAATGAAGTAGGTATCAAAATGCACGATCCTTGCAAGATCCTTGGTCTTAAAGAACCAACTCTCTAACTTGGTAAACCTGATTTTATTGAAGCCCCAACAACCTATTGGATAAATATGCCAGTACCGTACATATCCTCTTTGGTTTGGTACCATTTTCCTGTTTCAGATAGATTAACTCAGCAAGTAAACTAGGTACACATTAAGTATATTGACTGTCAGGTGAAATAACTTATCAATTATATATACCTAAGCTTGATTGCATTATCAATAAAGAAACCAAGACCTATTAAAATCAACTGGTACAATTAACTGTTTCATTGCTTCCTGCTTCCTAGCATTCTGAGGCTGTGCATTAGAGCTATGAACAGTTATTGGCTCCTTCACTCAAAGAATATGCTTTGTTAGAAAACAGTGCTTTCTTCTGGAGGCAATGGAAGTTTCCACCATTCTGCTGTTCGTAAAAGCTGACAAGCAGGTCTTTAGCTGCTGTACCAACTTCTGCAACCAGAAGGGAATAGCCCCTTCTACTGAATTCAGGATTTTGTGATACTAGCAATTTTTGCTGCTGTTTTAATTTCTCAGAAATTGTTTTAATGTCTCCTCACATCCCATGCCCACATTTTTCTTCTTGCTAACTTTCTGAATGGAAGAAAAGAAATATTGAAGTAGTTGGTTGTATATCTGCCCATGCAAAGGACTCAACTTTCCTTCAGACCATACCTAGACCTCCTTAAGGTTTGCACTGAAACATGACTTTGAGTTTCCTAACATATTCTATAAGGACACCTAAGGTCAAGGCCTTCATAAGATTGGTCATAAATTTTCCCCAGACCTTGAGACACAAATTCTAACACCATATCTCTTCACTCTCTAAAAGGGCACATCAAAGCAGAGTCACCATTGATTTATCAAAGGATAAGGTGACAAAAGTTTTTTGGTATTTTTTGTGTTGTCTTCCATTAAACTACTCAGGAGAACAAGATATTTTGAAAGAATATAACACTTTTTGTGGTGCCACTGTAGTATTCTTGCAGTGCCTTACAGATGAGTGAGCTTTATTAGTAGTTATTCCACCACACGAGAGCCTTCACTGTGGAATGCAGATGTTTTCATGGAGGAAACATGAATGCCCCTGAATATGTGGGGCAGATATTCTGAACCGTAACACCTAATCGTGCATAGGCTATTACATAGTCATCCTCTCATATTTTACATTTTAGGCTACCACTGTTTGTTTACAGCAATTCTTCTGACTGTATCGTGTTTAATTGACCAAGTTACAAATAAAACTGAACTACACCAAAATGTTGTTTTTCCAGGCTTTGAGGGATTATAAAATGACCTTGTCAACTCCTGAAGGATAACAAAACCCAATATTTTGCAGTTAAAGTGAGAATTTTTCCCTGCTTAAAATTGCGTCTTGTTTTTATTATTGTAAGAACTGGTCCACTGAACTTAGCACAGCCTCCGAGGTCTCGGTGAGAATCCTATGATTAATGAGGTAGCCATTAATGTCAGTAGATTGAACAACTGAAATCTGATTATATTAAAGTGCTTCCCAAACATTAGGGTCACATTAACAGTTTATTGAAACAAGCTGATAAAATTTAAAATGGTCATCTAATTCCCTAGGGTTCCTAATTGTTGCATGATAAATCACTCTGTAGAGAAATCTATTACAATGTTCCAAATGAGAAAATGTAATTTACTGTACCATTAGTGGGGTGTTTGAAGCACATCAGTTCTTTCATGGAGGAGTTTTGCCAGAATAAGACAAAACTCTGTGTATGGAGATTTTTTTTCTTTTCTTTTAGGTCAAGATAATGCTTATGCCTTGAGCTGCCTAAATTACATGAGAAAAATGAGGCATCTTATGGAAACAAATCATCTGACAGTGACTTGCAAATCTATTACTGAAGGTCCAGCATGAATGAACATTCATCTATGTTTATGGTATTACTTTACTTATAAGCACTTTTTTGCACAGATTGAAAAGTTTTCATGACTCAGTTGTGGTGGCTTCTTAAGGGGAAAGAATCAGCTGAAAATTCTGAAAACATTTCTGATTTCATAACCCCCACACACGGTGAAACAAATTTCTGCACAGAGGACCTAATTTACTCAAATCAATGTCTGCAGGATCAGGGTCATTCTTTGTAGTTTTTTCACCTTTTGGTGTCAAAAAATCCCACATGCTCTCCTGTATTTATGTCTTTCTTTTCCCGATTTTTTTCATTGTGCAATTTTATTACTCTTGTTGTGTTCTTGGGTGGAATTTGAGCTTCAGAGATTCATATATGTATTTAATTTTCTGTGTGTAAAGAATGTGGTTCTAATACTTAATAGTTTATAAAATTTCTTTCTATGTTTGGAGGCAAAGCTGGTCATTGCTGTTATGTCTGGATATTTCCCAAATTCACAGAAAATTGAAAAAGACATTACAAATAGAAAAACCTGTCACCGTCACAACTGACATGGATGGATGGATGGATGGATGGATTAGATAGATAGATACATAAATTAGATAGATAGATATATAAATTAGATAGATAGATAGATAGATAGATAGATAGATAGATAGATAGATAGATATCCCTTTGTCTCGAAACTCAGAAATGAGACTGAAACATTCTAGAGGTTAAAATATTTTCCCACAGAATAGTGGAAAAGAGTTCCTGAAGGACTGGAGACCCACTGTTGGCTTAAACACACGCATTTTTCTTCAGTCACACTGAAGCAGAAATGACAAATGATAGAGGACAACAGTTCTGTGATGGAGGGGTAACAAGTAGCTGAATGACGAGCTTCTCAACATGCTCTAATTCAGTCTCTGGTGGTAACCCCAGTCAAACAGTCGCAATGACTATATCCTTAACTTGTAGCGAGAATGGAAAATCAGTTTAGTTCTCAACGATATTAAAGGGAAAAAAAATCCCAGCTTCAAGCCTTTCATGAAGAAAGTGCTAAAAGATTGTAAAACCAAGAGATCAAATGGGAAAAAATACTGACATTTATCCCTAGCATCCTACCAGTAGGCACCTGGGATTTTTTGAACCGTGTCGTTCTACCTGTAACAAAATCTTACTCACCTTGCACATGAAGAGAAAATTTGTACATTTTCCACATTAAAAAAAAAAAAAAAACAACCAACCAACGAGTACAGAATGTGGAGCTACCAGTACTGCTTGCAGCTTGGTAGCATCTGGGAATCTCAGCTGTGCGGCAGAGTTCTGTGTACAAGGAGAGGCACAACCATAGGACAAAAAGACATGTCTCAGTAAGTTTCAGAGGATAAAAGGAGATATGGCAGATGGATGTAAGGAAGTTAAAGGGGACATTAAAACAAGCAGCAGTCTCAGCATTGTTTCCTGTAGGTTTCACAGAAAAGGAGAATTCTAGACTGGCTGTGCAGAGAATAATAAGGTGCAGCTTTGTGAAAATTTGCTTTTCACAGAGAAAGCACATCTGGAAGAGGAATTACTGCCACTCTTTCTGTTTTATACAGTGCCTCAGTGGTCAGAATAGCCTTGTGGGAGAGTCAAGTGCAATATGCCAGCGTTAGTGGTGTGGGAGTCAGGTTGAAGAGGAAGCAGAATAATTTTTGAACAGAAAAAAAACTCTAGATTTTTGAAATGAAGGAGATAAGAAAGAAATAGGGTGGCAGTTGAAGAGCATTCCTTTTTAGAATGGTAAAATATGTGTTTTTAAAGTGGGAGGAAGGAGCAAAATGAAATTAAACAAAAACACAGAGTAAGAGTGACTCTCGAGTCACTATCTTGAGTGGGCTCAGGGGAGATCAGGCAGTTGACTTAAAACAAAAAACATGTTAAACCTTCAAACTCATTGCTGCAAGACTGTGGAGATAAAAAGAAGTGGTTCGGTTTTTGTTGGCTTTTTTCAATAGCAGATTAGACTTTTATGTAAGACAGGTTAGTTGGTATCTATTAAACATGACTGACCCAAAGGAAACTTTGGCTTAAGAAGTCACTAAACAATGAAGGCTTTTATTTTCTTTTGCTTACCACCTGCTTATTGCTTTGCTTTCAAATGTAAAGCACTAAGCCCTGTGCAAAAAGAGTCACTAAAGATCATGAACATACCAGTCTTTATATGACACTAATGTAAATACCAGACTTTCATGGGCCCTTTTGAAATCACTGGAATGGGTCTGCCTGGTCTTCCTGAGAGACTGAAGCCTGCCCAGACTTTGAGTTTAGTCCAACAGTACAAAGCACAGTTCATTTTTAACATCTCATATCCTCCTGTGGCCTGAAGGGGCTCTGATATCCAACTACCTTTCCCCAATTACTAAGCCTAGGACTGAAACTGCCTGAGATCCAGACCACTAGACGAGATCCGCTTTCTCTTCTCTGGGTTATGCAGCACTTTGTTGCCATCTCCATTCGATTTTGTCCCTCCCGTTAACTTTGTTCCTTCCAGTTGATCGATTATCTGCAAAATGGGGAAAGAAAGGTCCTAGGGACCAGTAAATTTTGCTGTGGAATACATATTAGAATAATACACTTCTTTAGGGCTTTTTCCTGAGATTGAGAGATGGGATAGAAAGGTGAAAGAAAGCATGTGGAGGCAAGATGAAGAACTTTACGTGAGGAGGGAGAAAGCAAAAACAAGCCAAGAAAAGATGACAAATTGAGGGATGTGAATATATTCTGGTTCAAGTTCAGCTGTGACTGAAGTAATTCCAGCATAGTTCTGACTCAGATCAACATTTGTTATTTAGTTTTAAAAGCCCGATATAGTTTGAAAGATTTTGGAGGATTAATAACTGAAAAATGTAGAGAGGTATGTGACAGGGACTGGGTTACATGATAGGGCTTCTGTCAGAAGCTTCTGCTTTTCTGTTCTCACTGTTGTGCATTGCTTCTCTCTGTCTTTTCAAGTCTGATGCGTGGGATGGAGGATTTAAGAAAGAAGTAGAGCAGCATAACATATGAAAATCATCTGGTACCATCACCATACGAGCACTGGGAGTAGGGAAGAAAGTAGGGCTTGTTTTGGTTGCAACTTTGCCTTATGCCTATACATGGAGTAACACAGCATGCACTCGGACACACCAGTACACTTGAAGTTTCCCTTTCACTGGAAGCGAAGTTGAAGACACACAGTGAGACACCATCTGGGTGGTCCTCCAACAGTCTGGCTGCAGGATCCTTCACCAGTTTGTGCACAGATGATGTGTGTCTGAGACTGGTGCCTTGTCCAAACCTCCCCACCATTGAAGTCATAAGTACCAGAGCTGTACAAGGCCCCAGCAAATCGAACCCCTGTCCTTCTCTCTTTGTGCCATATTGATGAATGGGAATGTCATGTCCTCTCTTTTCTTGCCTTTGTGCATCTACATTGGTCACGGCAAAGACAGAGGGATGGAAAAAACGCATCAATAAAGTGAGGCGGTCGAAGTGCTGAACCCGGATCACGGATGGAAGTAACAGCACACTGCTGTTAGCTCTCTGCCTGGAAGACAGACCTGAAGACCCAGCCACCACCCCCACCACCTCCGACCAGTTTTATCTCCTATGCAGAGTGAACAAGAAGTGAGAAAAGGCGGTGGCAGGACTGAGGAGCTGCCCCGTCTAGCACAAACCTGAGGTTTCATTATGCCAGGTTGTCATGCTAGGTACCTAAAAAGACCTGCCTCTTAACCCAAAAGGACACCGCTGGGATTTGCATTATACACACTGCATTACCAGGCACCCTGAAGAATTGTTAAGAAATAAATAAATAAGAAAATAGAGTAATAACAAACTAATAAATTAGCAGACTGTTTCCCTGACAGTGACTGATTTCCTAGACTATGTGATGTTAATTTGTTGCACAGCCATCAGTTCGGGAGGCACAAAACTGTGCGTCACTCGCACGCTTTCTCTCCCCTTTTTTATTCTTTAGGAGTTGGCTGACTTTGAATTGAAGACCACAGAGTCACAGTGGATGTGGATGTGCTCCCACAGAGTTTTTTTAATCCACTATTTTACTCGGGAAAAGTTCTTCAGATGTAACTTGTCTGTCAATTTTTCTCTAATTATTATTATTACGGCAATCTATGAATGATATCTATGAATTTCTGTGGATCTATGATAACTATGGATTTCTAGGTTTTGGCATTAGAAATGTGAATATCACCTAATGTGCAATTCAGCTCCTCTGACGCTGCTGAAGGGTTCCATGCTGGTTTGCAGGGACTGCTTGCACAAAACACATTGCAAATTGGCCCTTTGAATGGTTGGCAGTAGAGATTTTGTGATACCCTTTGTGTGAAATTGCCTTCCTGGCTTTGGTAAAACCCGACTGAAGTCAATAGAACTACTGCAGAGATGAATTTGGACCTTTGTATTTTGTTTATTCTAAAAAAAAAAGAAAAAAAAAAAGCTTTTATAGAATAAGAAAACATACATAGTATTTACCTGAAAGCTCTCAAAAGCTTTTTCATAAATACGTGTCGTATTTCCGTTCATGTAAATGTGTATTTGTATTTTTACAAAAAACCTACTTATTAGTAGCAGAGTTAAATAAGTGTTTTGGATGTGTAGCAGGAGTTTCTTAGCTTAAGCATGATTTAGCTTATCAGCTATAATGACTACCAGGATAAACGCATATTTTGCTGTAACTAAAAATGCATATTATTAATATTTTTATAATAGTTTACGTTTGTATAGCACCTTTCATCCCAAATACCATAGGGTATTATGTATGTGAATAATCCCATTGCACTGGTGTGAATAGTCCATTGAAACCGATGGGACTATTCACACAAGCAATACTATTCATATGAATTAGAGCTATGGAGTCTGGCCCTCATTTTACAATGTATTTTTTCTCCACAAAATTGACACTCACCATACATGTTAGTTTTACATAAATTAATGGGTGAGGAGATGAAATTGCAAATGCTGCTACTTTCAATATATTTTCAGAAATTCACATTTATGAATAAGGGTAGGAGGCCAAATAATTTAATTTCTCTGACACACACACTCAAGAGTATATTAACATGATAGTTTAGTGCTGATTTAAAATGAAGATGTCTCTTGTTAATGGCCCTTCCCCAAACAACTTACTACGAATAAGGGGCTTAACCCCAGATATTTTTACTTAGGGAAGCAGATTTTAATCATATTAAGAATCTTACTTCATTTAATGATATTACTCATATGAGTTATGGTTCCAGGATCAAGATTAAGGCCAGATAAACCAGTGGCTAATATAATTGATTGAGTTTGGGTCTATATTAAATAAACATTTTCCACAAAAACAGTGACTTGAGGAATCAGATTGGGTGACAAACACTTTTTAGTGCTCCTTTTCATTTCTGTGTGTTACAGATGCTCAGGAAGGTTCAGGATATGTTACTTTTTACTTTACTATCTCTAACTCCTCAACATGCCAGTCATAAAATCCTTCGAGTTCATGGAGACACCACACTGGAGCAGAGGAAGAGTGTGAGGAGTCCTCCCACTGAGGGAACTTGTGTTCATGCTCTAAAGCAGGCAGAGTGATGACGAGAAAAAAGAGGAGAGCCCCATTCACGTACCAGTTTGGTAAAACTAAGCGTATCACTCAGCTGGAGCCTAACGTCCTGAGTCATGTCTGGTGAGGAGGCAGGTCTAGGAATGAGCCCTAGAAGAGGGTTTGCAGGAGTCATCAGTGTGGGCTCGCTGATCTCTACATTATCCGGGGGTTAGGCACACAACAGGTCAGTAAGATTAGCTTCGACTCTCACATTGGCAGGAGTGTTCACAATCCCTTGGTGTCTGAGGAAATGTGGGCACCTGGGGATTTGGCTGCTTTTGAGTACCTCAGTTTTTCCTAGTGTTGAAGCTAAGTTTTTCAAGTGGCTGAGCAATGGCTGAGCCCCTTTGCAGATTAGTCCTAAACTGTTAGAGAATGTGTCATATATTCAGTATATATATGACATTCCATGTAAAGCTTCCTATGCCTTGGCCTAGAAGTTGTACTACTCCACCTTGAGGAAGTGTCACAGCCATAGGAGGAATATGAGGACAAAAATTCATTTCTCACTTTTCAGTTTTGTATCTATTGTGTGGGGTTGTTTATTAGTTCTGAATATCATATGACCAAAAAACCCCTTATTCTCTCTCATAAAGCAAAGATCCCTTCAAGGACATATTAGAATCTCTGAAGCTCTCATATGAAATCATGACAAAGGTTTTTTCAGCAAAATTTTTAAGAAAGCATATATACTACTTTGTTTTCTTAAGTATTTATTTCAAATACTTCAGATTCACTATGTTTTTAATACTAATGTCATACTTAAAATAAATCACGATGTGTACTCCCTGTGATCTTTTCAGAACGCAATAAACCAGATTGTTTTTAATGGCTGTTCCAGCAATGAAAAATATCTGTGTTAGGTGGAAACAACAAATTGATGCTTTTTCAATTCCTTTTAATGGCATGAGGATCTTTGCAACATGCTGTGAAAAATATTCTCTTAATGATAGGCCTGTGGCACAACTTAAGGAGTCATCAAGAAATAAATGCTCTGCTGTCTGGCTGGCAGCTTGGTGTCCCTTAATTGAAGTATTATAAGATTCTGTGCAGAGTAAAGCCTCCAGGGTTTTATAGCTAAATGGCACGGACACCTCTGATGAGACATGCAGATGAAGATGTGTCAATACAATCTTCACCAATTTGCTGTAATAGCAGAGACTGATTAATTTTATAACCACGGGTGCTTCTACTAGCTAACCTAAGGAATGATTTAGACTTTATTAAGCGACTTAGTTCTATCTTTTTCGAGAGACTTCTACAACATAGTTTATCTCCAAGTGCTAGACAGCAACACTTTTTCTAATAAGGATTCTAAATTTATTATTTAAGGAGGGATCATGGCTGTGACTCAGTTGTGTGCAGCTTAGTGGGGGCGAATCTTTGTGACTTGGCAAATCAACTGTACTTAGGTTGGTGTTTCTCAAAAAATAAAGTGGCTTGATATCCTGTGCAACTCAGGTGGCAGCTCTTATATGCATTTTTAATGTACAAAAAGGGAAATTGAAAGAGCTAAATCAAAAGTATGTGGCTGTAATATATTTTTATCTTTTTTTGCTAGACTATAAAACTATTTTAATATTTTATTATAATTGCTTATGGACATCGAACATGATTTTGTTACCCATAATAAACCAACACTTTGTGTTTTAGGCCTTTCTTCAATAAAATATGATTTACCACGTGGGCAATATATTTCATGACTGCCCTGCACAGTGCTGGCTGCGCAGCCGTGCTGTGCTTTCTCCCAGGAGTAAGGAACCCAAAACAACTCGTGTACATTCTGGACACAGCAGACAGCTAGGAAAATGGTCTTTCTTGTCGGGGTGGAAAAAACATGAATTGATCGTTGTCATGAGTTTCCTTACCCATTCAACAGGAAGACTGATGGCCATGTCTTTTCCATCACAGATGCCAGGATGCCTCCCACTGCGGAAACTCTGTGTCCCGCATTGTACCCGACTGCTGCCTCCTGACATGAGACTGCATCCTTATTGCCAAAGGAGAATGTTTTGCCATGGAGTGGAGACAAGCCTCCCTCCTTATGAATATGAAAATCTTACTTACCAAGAACACTGGAGACATACTGACCTCATATTTTTATTTTCTGTTGTTTGGGGGTTTTTTTGTTTGTTTTTTATTTTTGTCTAACTAGCTAGCTCTCATACAAACTAATAAAGAATATACTGTTCATAAAATCCAAGCCGACACATTACAAATTACAGCCATCACCATGGGTATGGAGTAAACCACTTCCAGGCCATGGGTTAAAGTTTCATTCATACACAAATGGCAGAGAAAGCAATTACTCTTCGTTCATCATAGTCACGGGATCTGGATATAATTCCTTCTTGTGCTTGTTTATTTACAGTCTTGATTCTGGGATAGATACTTACTGTATGAATTCATCTATTACAAGGTAGGAGAGTTGCACATACAATCTGGAGGTTCATTTTTATTCCCCACCAGCAGAAATAAGAATGTAGGAGTGAATTTCTTTGGATAAGGGCTTTTTTCCTTCCTTTCTTGCTCCCCTACATTTTTGTGTTTTGATTTTTTCTATGTGTGATTCACCATTTTTTATATTAATTTCTCACTTTTGGCTGAATTCATAAACCACAGCTTCCCTGGGCAACCTGTTCCAGTGCTTCACCACCCTCATAGTGAAGAATTTCTTCCTAATACCTAATCTACCCTCTTGCAGTTTCAGGCCATTGCCCCTTGCCCTATCACTGCAGGCCCTTGCAAAAAGCCCTTCTCCAGCTTTCCTGTAGGCCCCTTTCATATATTGGAAGGCCACTATTAGGTCACCCTGGAGCCTTCTCTTTAATCTGAACATCCTCAACTCTCTCAGCTCCTGAAGGTCCATTCCCTCATGCTTGAATTGGGAGCATAGAGACACTGGTCGGGGGATACATAGATGAGAGATATCTTTAAAAAGTGTATTTATATGTGTTTCTCTATGTGTTTGCATATACACATTGATCACCAGAAATACTCCTTAAAGAAATCGTATATGGCTAGATCACTTTCCAAATTAAAACAGTCTACTACTTTAGCTTATACTTGTAATTCAAGCAGTGCCTCTCTCACCCTGTCCTCTGCAACCTCGTGGAGAGCCAGGAAGGAGAGCTAAGCTCAGATAGGCTCATTGGCACTGTATTACTGGGACCAGCAAGGCTCCCTAACCCTTGGAATGGCACTGCACCTAGCACTGATTGAATCACTAAGCACTATTGATTTCAGCTTTATAGAGAAGCCATTCATACAGCCTACAGTGTATAAAAGAGCTTCTATTCTCCTTGAAAATGATTTAATATAAATAACTAAAATAAATGTCAGTGGGAGATCTGTGAACTTATTAAGAAGAGGTAGACCTCTCAATGTGTTGCACGTAGACTGAATGTGTATGCGTGTAGATTTAAATAATGATACATGTATTTTCAGTCCAAGTGTGGGGCAGCAGCAGAGTGGACCTCTGAGTGAGTGCAAATACACCAGACAAATTACATAATGTGCATCTGCATGAGGAAAGCCGGAGCCCAGGTGCACTGTGTCGATTAATCCTGCCCCAGAGGCTCCTAAAGGTTGGAGAATGCATACCTATAAACGTGGACTCTGTCCCCTGGTCACACAGATGATCCTTGGAGACCTGTTTGTACCCATCTTGGCAAAGTGTTTTTGTGTCTTTGAGGGTGACCAGAGTGGGAGAAGAAATTCTGTCTTACAACCAGAAAGCACTGACTTGGGTCCATCCTGCTTTCAGCTGCATGGTTGGGCTCCTTTCTTTGGCCATTTAATTTAGTTACGGATCCCTGACAACCCAAGCAGGCTTGAGTGCACCCGAAAGACGTTTTGCCTTTCTGGTCCTTTCTGGATGAAGCACGAGCCTAAACATTGTCGGCAGGTGCTGGCAAGGAAGGACCCCGCGCCTTCCCCAGCTTCAGCTCTGCCCACTTTGGGAAGAGAAGAGTGGTGGATGTGCAGCCCCGGCTCCGCGTCCACCTGGACCAGGAGAAAACAAAGAGCTCCTCCTTTGCAAAGGAGCAGTGCATTGCGCTGGATTTTTCCCAGCATCTCACAGTCTTTAAATAGTCTTGTTTGTTTATGCTTTCTGGAGGTGAAGCATGGAAAATACAATACCACACTGAATCCAGGTTTTTCAGGTTAACTTTGATTCATAGCGTGCTGCAGGCACTAAAAATCTCTCTATCACCTCTGATAGATCAGACAGATACCGAGGTACTAACAAAACCTAAAACTCTGCATTCATACAGTACATAGATCTACACATTGCCTTAAATACTCATACTAATATAGTATAATGCTAAATTTTAAAGGGGTTCATTGCTCTGTTAGCTTTTGAAAAACAAAAATTAAAAAGGTTCCTCCCTGAAAAACGACAAGATTTTTTATGTTACATGTTCGTAAGGCATGACAGCCATCGAAAGAGCTATTTAGTATGTTACATGGTTTAATAAAAATAACTTGTCTGGCAGTGTCTGAAAGCTTTTGCAGCTGCAGGGGTACTTCTTGGAAATAAACTTGTGTTTACACAGGTGCAGCCATATTTAACAAAATTTTTATATGCAATGCAAACAGCTGCCTGTCTGTTTTCTTTGGCAGAGCTCTTTCCAACTGAAACAATTTGTATCAAACATATCTCTCTGTGATACCTATATAAACAATAGACAAAATTCCTGTGAAAGGAAAAGGTTTTCAATAATGTGTCTTTTAGATAAACTGGAAAGCAGAAACAGATTGATTAGAGAAGCCTGGCCCTTCGTAAAATATTTTACATTTGAGAAGACTTCTGGAATCCACTGGGAGGTGTTAAGCACTCTGTAGGGCAACTCAGAGGGTTTTATCAAGTTACAGTAAAGCTGAAGGATTCTAAGATCAGTAAAAGCTGCTTGGCAAATTGGATATTTTCCTTAACAGCAGCCCTGAAAGTACTGAGGTACACTATATTATTCAATTTTTACCATATTTTTATATAGTATGAAATCCTTGCCAAAATATTTTGCCATAAGTCAATTATCAATTTTTGACTATACTATAAATATTTTGTTATATTTTTCCATTGTATGGAATTCTAGTTCATTCAAAAAACTGTAACTTACAGGAGTCTTAGTAACCCTACATTTTTCCAATTCTTTGCAAATACTCATGCTTTTGAAAGGCTGCCCTATTGTCAGCCTTCTTTCTTTCAGTCAGGATTTAGTAGATGAAAAGTCTGTGGATTTTAAACAGCAATGTGGAGTTTGGGCTTCATAGACACCTTCAGCCTTCCCTGTCCCCAACCAAAACAGCAAACAGGAAAGAAAGATTTCTCCACTTAATTCATCTTGATGTTCACAATTCCTCCCACTATTTGTTCATGTACAAATGTTTTTGCTACTGTTCAAAGATTATTGTGCACACACACAAAGTACAGCTCTAACATTAAATATCAGTTTGATTATTTAGCATTGATGAGAGGAACAGCAAACTCTCCAACACTGTCTTCTCATGACTTTCTTTTGTAGTCGTGCAGTATAGCATGTGAACCCATGCATGTGATGTATTTGATCAGGTTTTTTACTTAATCAGAGAGTAAAGTGGAGAAGGTAACAGTGCTTCTGGCATCCTCACTATGACAGAAACTGTGTGTCTAGATAAAGATTTTAATAAATTGTATATTTGTATAACTCCGCTGACTTCAAGAGAGGATCCAGTGGGCTTTGTGCTGCGCTTGCATTGCGTGGAGCTGACACAGCTCCTGAGTGCTCAGAATGACAAATCTGTGCTTTGTTTGTTAGCATCGCTGCAGCTCTGCAGAAAGCCCTTCCACAAAATGCAGTTGTGTGTCCTGACATCACGGGGGCTTGTCACATTCCCTCCTAGGCATAGAGAAGCATATTTTTAGTGAGGTGGGTTGTTTGCTCTTCCCCTGTGGTTTTGCCCCTCAGCACAGTCCAATAAATGACTTTTTCTGAAGCCTGTTCTAACCATGACATATTCACATATCTCCAGAAGATGTATTTACATATATAGAATGAGATGGTACATAAACACTGCTTGAAATTATGGCCACAGAAGTAGATTCCGTGATTGTACATTTTCTGCACTTTCTGAATTGTTCTGGCCTTCTGTTTGAATTTCAGTCTGATGAGCTGAGAACCCAAAAGATGTGTTAAAGAAAGTCTGCTTTATGTTTGTATGACTGCATTAGCTGTAAGAAGCAGTTAGAAAATGAAAATTCTTGGTGGGTATTTAGCTTGTCTTTCACATCTAAATAGCATTTAAAGCATTAACTATGATGTGATTACTTGTTTCTAAGTTTAAGAAACATGCTTCTACCCTCAGCCATACCTGCACATTGGTAATTGTGTAGGCTTTGTGGTTTTGGTAGGAGTAGATTTACTAAGTGAATATGGACTCCACATAACCCTTAAGCTCTTAAATTTTCAGACTGAAAGATTTCACTCTAGTGCTTTTAGCTGAACTGGACGCTAGGCTAAATTAGGAATGCTACTCACTGACAACCAAGGATTTGGAAAATTCAGTATGTAAGTTTGGGATAGCAATCTTTTTCCTAATAAATGAAGAATTAAATAAAAGAGGGTACTGAATTCAAGTGAAATTAAAAACTTAGTAAAAAAGGATGAAGAAAATTTCACCTTGATGGACAAAATTTATTGATACATTAACTTGCTCGAGAGCAATGATCTCACCAGCCGTTACAACAGAAACAGACCTGAGCCTGGGGCAGCTAAACAAAAGTGTTGAAAGTGGTACTCCTTTGTTTCAGTACGTGCTAATAGTTGAGGGCCGGTTTAGCTCACTCGGTTGAGCATGGTGCTGAAACACCAAAGTTTGTGGGTTTGATTCCCATTCAGTCCTCACGTGTTGCCTGATCTAGTTGAGAGGCGTCCCTGCCCATGACAGGGAGGTTGGATTGAAATGATCTCTAAGGTCCCTTCCAACCTAGGCCATTCTAGGATTCTATGATTCTTCAGTAAGAAATAGTAGTTCTTCTTGCTGCTGGAGACTCTTTCAAGCAAGTTGCCCAACTGACTGCGGGACCGTGACACGTTTACAAAGAAGACATTTCAGTATCTCCCTCAGATCCTAGCTTGCTTTGCACCAAAATTCCCTGCTAAAATGCATGACCACTACCTCTCAGTTCAGCCTCAGAGTAAAAAATATTTACAGAAACATGCAATGGTATAAAGTCTATGAAGACTTTAAGAACCTCCTAGGCTAAAAGGTGCATTACAGAAGCAATTATAGTTATTTGGGTAATTAATTGCTTAATTTCTGTTACTTTAAGTATACCTTACTGTCTCATAAGACTTGTGCTCTTTCCTGTAAGAGCTGTTAATTTAACATGGTGTCTTTATCTGATATAGCCCAGGTTTGTGTAGGGACACTAAAAGATTAACTGAAATGCTGCAGAAACCAAATCTTTAGTCCTGGTTCTGACTATGAGAAAGCACAAAGAAACTGAAGACGTGCTTTAAAGGGAGAGCCAAGTTCTTGTTTAAGTCATGCAAAGTCTCTAAGAAAATCGTATCTTTGACATAGATATGTCTGATGAAGACTCACTGCAGGAATCCTCTCCTTGAAAGGAATTCTAGGGCAACCACCATGAAAATAAAGAATAAAACTTGTAGTCAGTAATACTAACTACAGTTTGGCAAGGATGAGATAATATGCAGATCCATTAAACCAGGCACTAATATTAAAGAGATGATGCTAAAAGATATCTCAAACCCATCAGATAACTATGTTAAAGATGAATATGAACCCAACTATGAAGCTTAACTGCATTCTTTGGTATAAACTGTATCTTGAGTTATGTCTCCAGAACAAAGACCCGAACTGCCCTATAGTGGGCGGTGGATGAGGGGGCCTTTTTCATTCCTTTATCATTAGCTTATAAATCACCCTTCTTCCCTTTCATGCTTTCTTCTTACTTCCTCTCCTTGAAGGTCCAACATTAATTTCAGTTGTGCTGCTGTGTGACTGCCCTGAGAAACGTCATGTATGTCTATGCATTAGCACCTAAGACAGACATTCCTGGCGGAGCAGCCGGGATGGCGCTCCTGGGACACACGTTTCCTTTACAGGTAGACAGTTCACCCTGCTTCAATCTGATGCAGCCAATAATAGCACCATTCATTTACAAACCCAAATAAATGTTGTTGCCCTGGGTGCGTAAACTTGAAGTTAAGTCAGTGGAAATTAATCCTCCCAGGATAACGTAGTGAGGCAGTGGTGCAAATATATTATTGCATCATTCAGATTAATCAAATGCACAATAAAATTCTGTTGCTTATGATAATGTTAGCTGACATAAATTATCACACAGATACCAGGAAATAAAACGGGCCAAGGACTATCTTCTGGCTTTCAAAGCAAGTGGGACATCTCACATCCATATCATTAAATTTAATTTGCATCTCCTTCTGTTCCCCCAAAATAAAACAAAACTGGTTTTGTCCTACATAATGCCTTTGGGGAGCAATCCTAGTCTCATTTAGTCTTCCTCAGTACACCTGCATGTTAGCTGCAGACTGGCATGTGCCAAAACTGTACTGGAGAATGTGCTGACAATAAAGGGTATGGAGAGCCCTGGCCATAATTATGCCATGGCCATATTTTTGCCGTGGTCACCCTGCTTAACTTCCTGGCACTGTGCTTCATCAGCTCAAAGGCATTTTGCAGTCAGTGGAATATTTTAATTTTGCTTGAGCTAAAGACTTAAATATATATGAAAATTCTCCCTGCTTTGCAGCAAAAGTGCTTACATCCCAGCAGACTCCAAAGGCGTTTGCTGTTTTTCAGAAGAATATCATACCACTAAATCACTTTAGAAGTAATAATATTTCTTTTTTTAATTAAAATATTTCTTAAAAACATACTGACCGGGAAGATACTGAGTTTTGGGGGTTTTTTTTATGTTTCATTCTTGGCTGCCTCTCAAAAAAGTGAGAGGCAAAAAAAAAGCATCATCTTTTTATTAATCATCTCTGGACTTTTTTAATGTGAGAATAAAGATTTCTGTTCAGTACATGGCAACATTTCAAGTTCACGGTGGTGATTAAAAAAAGATCCATATCCTAGGACTTGAATCTGAAGTCCTACAAAGCAAAAAAAGCCTTGATAGCAATGATAAACTCTGTTTGCTGAAGAATACAGTCTCATTGGTCAAGGGTTTCTTGGCTGAGCAAAGCTCTTGAGAAATTTGCCATCTTTCATTCCTGGAGGTGTTCAAAGCTGTTCTCTGGAGCACAGAATTTATTTGGCTTTGTAATCAGCAGGTGCTGTAGTAAAAGCAAACTTTGAGGGGCATTTGACCGTATTTTGTCCTTATTCTGAACGGAGTCACAGAGTTAGACAGCAGGCACGACCCTCTCCGCGCTCCAGTCTGTTCGCTGCAGACCTCAAAATGGAAACTGCCGTTTAAACTTCTGTTGCCATTGTCTTTTTTGATATAATCCCAGTTATAATATTATTATGTCCCCACTCTGCCTGTGATCACCATGCCACTTCATTGTTCTGGCTTCTTCTGTTTGAAGCAGATGTTTAAAAACATTTGAATAAGATATTTTAGTTTGTAGACTTCTTGTCATCATCCTGCAAATTTACAACAGTCAGCAATGTAAACATGTACTTGACAAACTCCAGCAGCTTGTAGACTTCAGAGTTCATCCACTCATTTCAGTGAGGCAGATGTTTCATTTTAATACTCTTCATACGATAGATTAGGATTACGTTTTTTTCTTTTTCTTTCTTTCTTTTTTTTTTCTTTTCTTTTTTTTTTTTTTTTTTGAAAAGGGAATAAACCTGACATGCTACTAATGTCATTTCACACTGCGGGCCAGATGGCGAAAAATGCAAAGGCTGCAACTCTGTTTATGTATGGGGAAAAAAGGAATTTTGTTCCTGAAAGACTTTCAGCTCAATCATTTGTTACTTTAAACTAAACACTAGATGATGAATAAAGTAGGACTATCTGAACTTCAAAAAGGTCCTTGAGATTAAGTGCTTAACAATGTAATGCATCTGGAGGAAGAATATTACATTATTTCTGCTTGCTGTGTTGGAAAGATGTTGAGAACGTTTTCATTATTATGGCTGCCGAAGAGCAGGGTGCTTCAAGACAACATTTGGCAGTCCCTTGGAAATTTCTAGAGATATAAATCGTATTCCCATCACTTTTTTATTATTATTAGTGAAAGGCAGTACTTGAGCAGAGGATTGGCAGTCTGAGTGTGCTAAAATAGCTTGTTTTAGCTGTCATTTGGAAGCAACAAAATGGTATATTTGCCAAGCATTGCATAAAGTGATTGTAAAGAAATTCAGCATTATTCCAGGTAACTTCAAATTTCAACTCTGAAATTTTAAAAGTGGAATATTTTCACCACTTCTCCCCTCCCCAAGACGTTTATATTGATTTTCAGATTATCACAAATTTCATATAAATTTTTTGAGAAAGACTGAGAAAACTCTGTTTTGTTTTGCTTACTTGCAAAGGAAATGTTCCAGACGATATTCCAGTTTGGGGAGCAAACTGTCTCGCTTTGTTTTCCCCTCTCGATTCTGTAGCACTCCTGTAATACACCTTGGATGCTGTGGACCAGTTACCTCATTCTGCTGTGTGGGTCGACAGGGTGGTATTTTCCGTGAAATACCATCGCTCTTTGAGAATATGAGTGGTTTTCATGCATCACTGGAGACTTCAGTTTGCTGGAGAAAGTCAATCCTCAGACAATGGTGCGAACAGAAGGGAAGCAAATCCCAGGTAGCAGTGCAGGGTCATATCCAGCTCTAAATCTTTGCTTTTAGGAGAAAGTATTTCAATTCTTGAGTTTTTACTTATTTTTCTTACTAAAATAGTGGTGTGTGTGTCTGTTGGTTTGGGTTACTAATTTTTCTTAATGGGAATTTTACTTCCCCAGCTAGCTCCAGTAATTTCCAAACAAATGCGAGAGCAAAGTTTGGACTAGGTAAGAGAAAATATTTTGTTCCTCTGCCTCATGAAGTTTTTTTTTTTTCATGAGTTTCTCTGTGATTGTGTCATCATACCCTTTACATGACACCAGACTGTGTCTGGAAGAAGAAACTCCTATGTAGCTTTCCTCAAATGAGTTATGTCAGATTTGTAGAGGAAGAAATTAACTATGTAAAGAGGGGAACAACCTTTTGAGATGAAAATTGTCTGGATGAACCCAAGAAAAACTCAAATAGAAGAGCATTGACCATCCTGCGACCTCACAAAATTGCTTCCTTCACTCTTGGCTGAACACAGTGATGGTATATCACAGTATGCATGAGAATCTGCCCGGATTTGTTAGTATATTAGGCCCTAGTTAAGACTGAAAAGCAAAGATAGGATATGCACAGGCTGCATCTTTCCCTGAAACATTTTCTGGTGCTGTAACTGCTACCGACGTGAGTATTCTCCAGCATCAAAGTACTCAGGAATAAAAAGGAAATACGTAAGAACTCTTAAAATAAGTTATCAGCAGTATTTTTGACAGTTCTACTGAAAACAAAGGTAGCATCAAAGGAAATTAGTATAAATGTTTGGTTAAGTCAGGTAAATAAATGCATTAAAAATGAAACAACATCAGGCATGTGTCAACAGGATGAGATTTCAATTTAGGATATTATCAGATACTACGAACTGTGCCTATTGTGGATATAGTCCTAAAGGTTATGGTCATAACAGCAAAACACTCCTATTACCTAAGAAAATTATTCCATTCAGAGATTAATGTCTAAGAGATCCACAGTTAAAAAAAAATTAATACTGCTTATCATAGAATCATAGAATCATAGAATCACAGAATGTTAGGGATTGGAAGGGACCTCAAAAGGTCATCAAGTCCAATCCCCCTGCCAGAGCAGGAATGCCTAGATTATGCTACACAGGAACTTATAGTTTTGTCATTTAAAATACATCTCAGAAAAAAATTCAGACCACGAGCAAACAAGGACTGAAAGCTCTGACTGAATCTCTTCAAATGCCTGAATTGTTTGAATGTGACTGAATCCAACTCATCCCCATACTTTTGATTCTTGGTCAAATCCAGATTAAAAAAGGGATTTACTTATCATTTTAGATACAATTGAACTTTTTGTGTGAGAGAATGACCTAACAAATTTTCCAGCATATATGCTGCTAGCAATGTCTAAAGAATAAAATATCACAAAAGTTTTCTCTTATTGCAAATTACCAAATCCTAATATAGATGCTTAACGTTGTTATAGCCTCCAGTCTACAGCCAAACAATATTTAAGTGTATGCTGAAGTAAGTGTGCCTAAATTTTTTTAAATATCTGAAATATGTTTTGGAATACATCTACTGTCAATCATCTTTTGGTCTTTTACATGAAGTCTATCAAAACTGAAATAGAGGTATTTCGATACAGACTCCCTTACGGAAACAATAGTCTGCAGCGTGACTAGGAAAGTCTTATAAAATCTCTCTGCGTTACTTAATTAAAAGATGATGGGCAGAAGGGATAATAGGTTGTTTCTCAAATTTTAATGAATTTTATCATCATAATGATGATTACCAAATGTCTATATTTGCAAAAGAACAGCAGTTCATAAATATCAAATTTGTGCTATTATTAACATGCAGAACGCGCCAGTTTTTATCAATATAGGAATCTGGTAATTATCACTAAAGCTATTCATTAAAATTAAGAAGTAACTAAATAAGGAATAGGAATGCCACTTATTTCTTAGCATCTGAAGAGCAAAAATATCTACCTATTATCCTTTTCAGGCATCTGACACTGTGACAATGGAATAGAAGGTTGTCACGGTATAATAGTCCCCAGCTGCTGAGTGGATGTGAGCCGAAACTGAGGCATTTATCAAAAATAAACACCAGGGGAAGCTGGGAGACATCAATCTGGGGACAACTGTTAAATCAGTGGTATTTCTGTTCCAGCGGGTGACTGATGGGTATGTTGGGTGTTGGTATGACACAACGGTTACACTTGCCGCACCGTGGAGAGCTGCGTGGTGACTGGCCTGGGGTAGTAGGTGCCCAGATGGGGTGCCCAGTCAAAAGGGAGCTTCTGTGGCAGCTTTGTGAAGTATCATGTGGTGTCACCCCTCTGTCTCACTCCCAGACGCTGGATGGTGGTCTGTAGCCTTGTTGATTCTCCAACTGCCAGAAGGGGCAGGGAGGACCAAGTGCAGATCACATAGTGGTGGAGGGTCTAGGGGAGGCTTCATGTCTGCCTCCCGTCCCTGCCCTGGAGACAGCCATGGCTGAGGACTCGGCACAGCCCCCGAAGAGATGACCCTGAACAGGGAGGTCAGTGCCTTATCCCTGGTGTGGACCCAAGCTCACCTCGAGGCTCATGGGCCCCCTGGAAGACTGCGTGTAGTGGGGCCAACACCCATGAGCATGAGAGGCCTGAAGTGTGAGTCTGACCTCCCATGAGGCAGCCCTGGTTTCTCCATCACTGCATTGGAAAAAAAGGAATGGATGGTGCAAAGCAACCAGGTGGAGGTCTGTCGCTGGAGGCCATGGAGGAAGGAGGCAAGCAAGGAGCAGCAGAGGCTCAGGGAGGAAAAAGAGGCCATGCTTTCAGTTGCCACAGTGACCTTCTGGTTGAACCTGGGCAGGAGAGGAGCCGCACAGCACGCCTGTACAGCCAGGTGAGTGGTTACTGCACATCTCCACAAAAGCAGCCATCAAACCACTACGCAGTACTCACTGCAAGCCAAATGAGCTCTGAGGCATGGGAAGGGGTGTCGCTGGAAGGAGCTATCGTTGTCCATATCAAGACGTTAGTACTAGCCAGCAATCTTCATCTGCACTGGACAGTGAGGATTTTGAAGCAGACCCAGTCTTCCAAGGCAGTGAAGGAAGAGGTGGAAAGGATACAATTTTTGAGGCAAATACCAGTTACTTCTGTTTCATAAAGGCCTCTCTGCTCTCCTGGCATTGTTATACATCTTCAGCCTCACTCGCTGCCCCCTCCTGTGTAAAATTTACACAAGCATTGAAAGATTGTGGAATACCCAAGGAAATCATTTTTCAGTCGATTGAGTTCTTAATGGAAAAACCTCCCTGAATGCTATCTTACAAATTAGAAGATCCCCTGCTTTCTAAATAGTTCAATTGAAATCAGCTTTTGTATTTATCCTTCAGGTCATTCAGGCTCAAATGTTGTTAGCTCTGAGTCAAAAAGTCAAATTTTTAAAGGGAAAATGTCAAGTCCTTTTAGGCTTCAACTGACCTTTTAAACCAGATTAGGGATTTGAAGCATTACACATGGATTTCTACATTTTATATCACAGTATTTAACAAATGATCAAATACAACTCCCAAGAATACTATTTTTACAAGCTTGACATTTCAGGCCTTAAAGGATGTTGCTGGTCTTTCTTTTACATAAAATTACCCCGGAGAAATTCAGCCTGTTTTCTGCTCTTCCATTTCTCTTTCATAAAAGGGGAAGTTCTGTGCATTTTATTTCATGCTGTTGTTCTCTCTCTGGCATTGCAAGAAGCAAAACATCATGATGAAATCCTTGAGATATGCTCAAAGTGATTGCTACAATAAATTCACTCAGTGGGTGTCACATACGGTTAGAGTACATCTCAGGCAGTTATGGATGCCAACAGGGCCCTAGGAATAGATCTGACCTTACTTTCGTGCCTGGACTGTCAGATAACACCACTAAAAATGCACTAAATCTTCCTAGGGGGAGAAACCCTTATTTGGTTTCAAGTGCTTCCCTCACATAGGGAGGACAAAGAAACTGGATGACAGAGTGGCATTGTGGGTGTGTGAGAGAACACTCGTGAGCTGAAGGAGCAAGCTCAGTCCAGTGCCCAGAGTTTACAGACACAGTGGGAACAAGAGGAGTCCCATTTCATCTTTTGTAGCCGGTAGTAGGTTTCTGACAGAGTCTTAAATCTGATGAGCAGGACAGTCATGGTCATTTGGAGACGTTAGAAACAAGGTAAATTTCCATCCTGTGGACTTTGAAGGGAGGGAGATCCTAATTCAGAGATATAACATCAGAGGGTTCAGCTCTGCCTTGCTGATTGTTCAGCCCTTCTGTCTTCTGAGATTTGCCCTTTAATGCTAATCATGGTGCTGGAGTTTCCAGCTGTATCATTTCTGTGATCATAGTTGGAGAGAGAGCCCAGGAAATGATTTATCATAGACCAGGTCAGCATCAGTTAGCAGTAGGGTTCAGGTTTAAAAGGCTCTGCGTTAAAACATGAGACAGAACTGCCATCACCTTCCCTGACAGTGGTGAGTCACTGGAACAGGCTGCCCAGGGAGGCTGTGGATGCTCCGTCCCTGGAAGTGTTCAAGGCCAAGCTAGATGGAGCCTTGAGCAACCTGGTCTAGTGGGAGATGTCCCTGTTGTGGCAGGGGTGTTGGAACTAGACCATCTTTGAGGTCCCTTCCAACCCAAACCATTCTATAATTCTATGATTCTGAGTCAGTAGTAGAGATACGGTTTGTCATTCAGGCACAAACTATGCTAAGAGCTGCAGGTTCCCTGACAAGTGTTCCTGATAATTCCAAAACCATGTCTGAAGTCAGTATTATTATGGATTATAGAGACCATCTCAAGGCTTTACACATAGTCCCATTTTTGGTCAAAGTCTTTCCCCAGCTGCTGGACTCCAACACAGAGAAGCACAATGCAACACAACTACACAACTACACAACTGCTACACAGAATGTGGAAGCACAGGAGTTTGTTACCAGTCAAACATTCAACACTCTTTGATAAACAAAAGGCGCTAAAAGAGTAAATTTTTTAGAAAAAGAGCAGAGATTGCCTTCAAGTTGCAACTCCTTTGTTGGGAGCATTTAATGCAAGTGATTTAGTATTTTATTTGCCAAACAGGCAGTTACTGTACATACCACAGTACCTCTATGTGGTTAAGTAGATACTTGCAACACCTATGCATTCTAAGTAATCACAGAGTTTACCTTCTGAACCAGAATTTTAAAGTTACAATTGTACGAGTTATTGTTGTGTTGGAAGGAACTGAGTGATAAGTCTTGTTATTATAGCCAGAAATGGTGCTGACTTTGAGTCACTTCTCGGAATTGCTAACTATAAAGTAAACACAACTCTCTGCATGCTTTGATACTTTCTGCATCGTAACACTAGTACTGTCATTATGGGGTCAGAATAATTCGCTTTTCCCAAGTTCTACATCTGAAGGGAAAAATATAAAAGAAGTAATCAGCAGCTCTGTGCCTGGCGTACATAAATACTGTATTCTGAAGCTAAGATATCAGGACTCGTTAGAGCAATTATTTGCAGTCCTTAATGTTAGTATTGCTGGTGATTTCAGTATTTTCAGCTCTTCTTACTGATTGGCTTTGAAGTTCTAAGCTATTCAAAATAATATTTATAACACAGAAAGAAGTATTTGTTGGTTATAGCCAGATGTAGAAAGTCGTGACAACACCTAGCGATAAAATTGCCAAAGACATCTGACAAATGCCATTTTTGTTATACTGTTGTGTGGGGGTTTTTTTTCTAAAATAAAATAAACAACCATGCAGCTGGTTTAAAGTCTTTGTCAGACTTCATCAAAATCATTTACCTATCACCATATATTTATTTCTTGTAATGGAAAATACCTGTAGTATGACAAGCAGATGAGGTTAATCTGAAGCAAATCAACGTGATAGTTTTCCATTATTGGAACTCAAACAGGCTTGTCAGCAAGGGATGACACAGAATAACAATGCTGCTGCTGCTGTTACACAAACAGGCATTCCCATAACAAAGATTATTTTGAGATATGTTTTTCTTCTGGTTTGGCAATATTATACCAGGAGAAGTTAAAGTTCAGGAAGGCAAGCCCTTTTGAAATTACATGTCTTCTTGAATCTTCCAGTTTGCTCAATTTTATCTCTTTTCCTGCCACACAAAGGAGTCTTTCATTGCTTTAGTCATTATTAGAAAGATAGAATTACGAAAAGCTCACCAGAAACATTTGGATTCATTATACGCTCCAGCCTTAATAGGGAGTGCTTGGTTTCTGATAAAAAAGTTATATCTAGTTAATTTGTAAATTTTATAGGACAGATCTTCTGGTCATCTGTTAGTTCCTTGGAAGCAATTATATGTGGAGCCTTGTTGGACCCTCCATCTGACTATAGGCTCTTTCGTTTATGCCAGTCAGCTCTGTACATTAAAAATTAGATGTTTGTTTGAGTTATGCTGAAATGCTTGCAAGAAAATGCTCCTGAAAATAAAAAGGATATTGCCCCCATAGCTCCCATTCAGAGTGTTCTGGACTTCCTTTCTCCATTAACCAGATGTGGCAAGGAAACAACACCACAAAACTGAAATGGCTAGTTACTAATGATAACTTAATGGATCTAGCATTGCACTTTATCTCCAATTTGGGGAACATCCTGTCACAACAGTGCTCTGTAGTAGGTGACAAGAGTCTATGAATTTTGCAAAGCCCAAGGGGCATCATTTATTTAGACTTACCAAGCAGGAACATAGTCATTGAAAACACTAAGTCTAGGATGGAGAAGAAAGTTTGATAATGTTAAAACACCCACAGTTTAAGAAGTTGTTGTTTGCTTGCTTTAAAAAAAAAAAAAAACAAAACACAAAAACTTCGTCTCTTGCTTCAGAGAATCTGTCTTCTCTCTTAAGTGTCCTTCAGGAATACTTTTCCACAAAGTATTTCAGGAACAGTCTGACTGATGAGGAACTCAGCTGGGTTTCTAAAGCAAATGTATCACTGAATTGTGCTGGTGGAGCTTCTGGTAGAGCTGCTGATAACCAGTGGGCTGTGGTCCTGTCTTCACCATGCAACAGGGTGTGATGCAGGGGTTCTTGAACTAGTGCCACATGCACTGGTAGACTTGGCACCATGTCAGTGTGCCCAAGCCAACCATGGGATAACATTTCTGATTTGTTAGCTCAGCTGATATCTGTGCAGACTGTTCAATAGCAGCATGGACCAGGCTGCTACGGTGTCTTTAACACAGTGCCCCTAGTGCACTGTGACATATTCATACCTAGCACTATTGTTCAGCAGTTCACATTTGATACTTCCTTTTTCTCTGATTCCCTCAGTCTGAGAAGAACTCGTTCCCCACCTGCCCGTGCTCCAAGAGCATCAGCGGGAGCAGCCCAAGTGCTGTGTTCTGCATCCATCCAGCCCTCTGCCTGGGAACAGTCCATTGGAGTGACTGGGCCCGGGGGAGGGACAGGTAAATGCTCAGGATTTTGAGACAACAAAGAGAGAGATGTAAGGTGTGTATATAAAATTAGAATTATTTCCTTTTCTAACCCAGAGGATGTTCCTAGTGCCTTATCTCAGCAGAAACACAAACGTCATATTTTCAGAAGTACATGGCTGCCTTGCTCCCATTTATCATTTGCCTTTCCCAGACTAAATTAGCCAGAACAGGAAGACCTGGCAACCGTTCTCTGGAGTTCATGCTGATTTACCACCACATGGACTCAGTTTTCGCATCACTCCACACATGCTCTCTACGTTCTAATTCACTCTTTTTTTTTCTAGTCGCCCACTTATTCTCTGCTTCATGTTAAAGCAGCCTCTTTCCTTCCCCCAAACTCCTGCTCAGTTATCAGCTTCACTTCTGTGTCTGAGGTCTGTGCAGATCTTCCCTCACCACCCACGGTTTTGGACATAAAACTTTAGTTTGCCCGAGAACATTTTCTCTTGCCCTTTACTTCCAGGCAAAAAAAAAAAAAAAAGGCTTTTTTTTTTACTAACTATTACTTTACATTTATATTGGGTCTATCTTCTCATAGCACCCCAAAGCACTTTACATACTCTATGCAGCAATCAGTGGAGGGTGACTGCGTTGAGGCTCTCTTGTTATTTCTGTATTTCTAGTTACAGCACTCTGTGTCATGGAAGCTGACTTGGTGACTGACAAGGTTAATTCTACTTTGCCTAATTCATTCCAGTAGAAAAGCCACAAAAAAAGTACAGTTTAAGTGCATAGCATTTAGAGGGACTATCAAGCACTGTTCCTACACTGTTTTAATCTTGCTCTAAGGGAATATATGGGAAGCCTAGTTGATAGGAAAGAGTATTTACATAATTTAGATTACTCCAGAGCACTTATTATAATACCTAGAAAGAGTGGAAAGAACAAGCCTTTTGGAGCTGGCTGTCTGAGCATCAGAACCATCCTTAGCCAGTGATGCCAATCAAACCTTTCAGCAGTCAAGGAGACTAGGGTTTGGGTGGTGTTCATCAAAAAAGTGTGAAATATGTGAGAATACTATTTTACATTTCCAAGGACATGCATCTGTAGATTACATGTCAGTCTTTCAATAAAAAAGCCACCAACAAGGTATGCAAAATAAGATGCTGCTGGCATTACCTAATAAAAAAAAAACATGTATTGGTATAATTGTCATCTTACAAAGACAAAAAGTAGTCATGTGTTTGAAGGTTTTGCAACCTTGCAACAACAGTGATTTCCATGCTTATGTCAGAACAGAGGAGGAAGTGTGATCAATACTTCACAGTAGCCAAGAAATAGAGAAATACAGCATTCCATTTAACAAGTCTTAATGCAATATGGTATAATAACTCTTAATTTGAAGGTAACTTTTAGAAGGGTAGAACACGAGTGATAGTAGTGAGATTCCATGTAGAAAGTGATGACAGAGCAATCACAGGCTATGAACAATGAGTACTTGCACTGTACATTTGCTATGTGTTTCCAAGGATTGACCTACAGACATTGAATGACACTGTAAAAGGACTTGGATTTTGACCAATGCATGACCCCTTCTTTATCAATATCCTGTAATATAGCTTATTCATCCATCCTATCTTAGGGACTTACAAAAATATATCAAATGTACTCTAATGTGTACCTCTTTAGCACAGTCCATGCTGCCATCTCCAAGCGCATTTCTTCCTGGTTAGTGTGTGAGATGCCTCTTTGTACCTAGTTCCATTTATCTGCCACAAGATAGACAATCACAGAACAGCTCTAGATTGAAAATGCCTGCTGCACTACTGGCAGTGGAAGCAATACTGCTCACAGCATGGGGAGTAATGCAATTTGTCTTTCATCTGCCAAAAATGCAGTGAATAAAAAACTGAGACATTCTTCAGAGGGAGATGCTTTAAGAAAGTCACACTTCCAGCATAAGCATTTGGGTCCTCTTCTTCCAAAATGGCACCTCTAGTTGGTGCTGTGCTGAATCTGTGAACACCTCCAAATTGCTCTTAGCTGGAGCTGCTGTAAAAGGTGGTCTCCATTAACACTGAATATCCTTGGCTTACTGACTGCTGTGGTCTCAGCAATTCAGGAAGGTACTCGGTTTGACCAAGCTTGTGCCTAGCAGTTCTTTGGACTGTGGAAACTAGCATCTCTTGTTACCTGGTTCTGTCACCCATAAAGCCAACCACCTACATAATAGAAATTAAGACTGGCAAGAAATAATGCAGTTCAATGCATCATACTTCGTTATTATAAAAGACCATCCCATGATATCACAGAATCACAGAATGTTAGGGGTTGGAAGGGGCTCCAAAAGATCATCTAGTCCAACCCCCCTGCCAAAGCAGGATCACCTAGAGTAGGTCACAGAGGACACATCCAGGCAGATTTTGAATATCTCCAGAGGAGACTCCACAACCTCTCTGGGCAGCCTGTTCCAGTGCTCTGTCTTCCCCGTAGTGAAAGTTTTTCCTAATGTTTTTGTGGAACCTCCTATACTCCAGCTTGTATCTGTGGCCCCTTGTCCTGTCATTGGACATCACTGAAAAGAGCCTGGCTCGGTCTTCCTGACACTCACTCTTTCCGTATTTATAAGTATTTATGAGGTCACCCCTCAGCCTCCTCTTCCCCAAGCTAAAGAGACCCAGCTCCTTCAGCCTTTCCTCATAAGGGAGATGTTCCACTCCCTTCACCATCTTTGTGGCTCTGCGCTGGACTCCCTCAAGCAGTTCCCTGTCTCTCTTGAGCTGAGGGGCCCAGAACTGGACACAATATTCCAGATGCAGCCTCACCAGGGCAGAGTAGAGGGGCAGGAGGACCTCTCTCGACCTACTTGCTACTCCCCTCCTAATACACCCCAGGATGCCATTGGCCTTCTTGGCCACGAGGGCACACTGCTGGCTCATGGTCATCCTGCTGTCCACTAGAACCCCCAGGTCCCTTTCCCCTGAGCTGCTCTCCAGCAGTTCAGTCCCCAACCTGTACTGACACATGGGGTTATTCTTTCCCAGGTGCAAAATTCTACACTTGCCCTTGTTGAATTTCGTCAAATTTCTCCCTGCCCAGCCCTCCAGCCTGTCTAGGTCTCCCTGAATGGCAGCACAGCCTTCTGGCGTGTCAGCCACTCCTCCCGGTTTTGTGTCATCAGCAAACTTGCTGACAGTGCTCTCTGTTCCCTCATCCAGGTCATTGATGAATGTATTGAATAGTATATTTTGTGGAAGGTGACTGAGCCTGGCCTAACAGTTTCTGCCTACAGCTACACTCACTTGAACCCACTGCTACTGATGATGATGATTGCAAGTTCACTAAGCCCTACACCTCAGATGCCCAAGAATATCAAGAGCTAATCAGTAACTTTGACAGGAAAAACAATGACACATTCTTCTCTGTTAGCTAAAAATCGCTTCACCAGCATACACCTGAAATCCCTCTTAAAAAGCCTTATTCCCTATAGAAACCAGGAATGAAGTCTGTGGTTGTAATACCTGGAAGAGACTTCTGCCCATCTGCCATGATCTCCTGATGATGTCCCAATTGTGCTTGTCTAGAAGAAAAACTAACTCTTACTCTTCATAGATGGTTAATGTGTCCCAAAACAGATCACATTAAAAAAAAAAAAGAACAAATAAGAGAAGATATGTTTACGTAATCTCATAATTTGGTCTGTACTTGTAAGGGGATCATTGGACAACTGTTCCACACTTGGTATGGGTTAAAATACTGTTAATTCTTTCCAGTTTATCCTACATGACTGCATGGTCCAGCATTTCATCACTAACGCTGTCAGGGATGGATGAACACCTAGACATTAATTTTAATAACTTTATTTTTCTGAATCTGAACTTCTTTCTAAGATATCCCTGTGTGACTAAGCATTTCAGCAAAAATAAAAAAAGTGTGATAAAAATACAGTGGAGCTCCTTTTCTATGTTATCCTCTTTGATTGCAGTATAGAGACAAAAAAGTATATGCCATCATGGCATGTGCAGCTCTTTTAAGTATTCATGAATACATTGATTTTGATTTCACTAAGGCTCCTCAAGGCATTTCAGCAAAGGTTTTTCAAAGGCAATGCTTCACTATTCTTCAAAAACAACAAAATTGAGTGAATAAATTAATCCATGTCTACCTTTAACCAGTTTAAAGAGCTTTCATAATCTTTCTGTCTCCAGATTGGACAAAACACCTCTTTATAAAGGTGACTACATAGAATTATAGAATTGGACCTGACCTTTTCCACACAAGAATCCAAAAATGAACAGTTTATTCACATTCAATACCCACAGTGAAAAGTGAAGTGTGAAAATAGCAAGGAACTTCAGGCACCAAGGAGGCCTTCAGGCAATGGCATTATCATCAGAAGGTGAACAATGTCTAATTTAGGTTTTCATAAGGCTTAAGAACCTCAAAAACCTCCAGAAAGCCTTGATCTAATACCAAATTCGAAGATCCTTTTTCTTCTCTAGGTTCAGTTTTACAGTAAGTGTTACCATGGTCCAAGAACAGTAGTCCTGATGCACTGTTCTAACAGCTTGTAATTATCTTATGATCAGTCAATTTTGCTGTGTCTCTGTGACCTGTAAAGCACTATCCAATGTTGTGGTCAGATCATGCCAAAATCTGTTTTCCATTGAAACAAAACATGTGAAGGAAAAGTCTAGTCTTCATTCAATGTTTCGGATCAAAAAGTCTTGAAATACTGATGTTATGCTTGGAAAAACAAACCTCACTGGCCAACTAACGCAACTCCACAACCCTCTGAGAAGCAATCACTTTGGACATTTTGAATATATGAGTACCTATCTCTTCAAGTCACATTTTAAAACTTCACAGACTGTGGACCAGTGGCACTGGTGATTAGAGATCCCATGTGGTATCTCATTTTTGGCAGGCAGAGATGAAGATAAGTCAGCCCATGGCTCCAGCCCTCCCTGGGACCCTGTTTCCCACTATGTGGAGAGTGGACATCTGTTCAAATGTCATGGGAGAGGCCAAGGGACCCTGTGGGACACAGAGTGACTAGGAGTGGGTTGCCACTGCTGGAGCAAATCCTCCAGTCAGTAACCTACTCTCTATGCTGTGCTGAGGATCCCCTGGGAAAGTAGAAAATAAAAGCAAAAGATCACGGGTCCTCTGCACGTGCAGGACATCTGGTGCTTCCCAGGCGATGAGCCACCAGCAGCAACTGGAGGGAGCTCTGTGGCCCACCCAGTGGGGAAGGTTGGGCACCCCCGGTCAAGAGCAGTTATTGTAAATAGCAATTAGGGAAACATTTGGCTTTCAAGTGCTGGGATCACTTACCCTTGCAACACAGCTTCAGGCCCTTTCACCTCACCTTCAATTGCTTTCATGTAGCTTTGCCCCAGTGGCGTCCTTGAGTCCATCCGCAGAGCAGCTCCTCCACTTTTACCTCATACCCATGGGGGCTGCCACTTGGAGCCGCAGCCCCACCCCAGCTTGGACCTCTTTCCTGCAGGCAAAGGGCTGCCTGCTCCGCATCGGCAGGGGGAAGCTTTGTTGTCCTGCTGTCTCTGGCTAATTGGCTCTCTGAGGCCTGATATTCTCCAGGACTTTTTACACAAACAACTGAGGAAACTTAAGGGGATGGAAGGGGCCTCGAGGTGAAATGCTTACTCTATTGAAGTAGGATGCAAAACTCTCTTTGACTTCAATGGGGTCAGAGTTTTACCCTGCAGCTTTAATCAGCTTGCATTGTTGTAATTGTCCTGTGTTGCTACATGTGGAATGTAAAGTACAGTACGTTCAATAGTGATGTATAAATAAATGATTTAAGAGGATATTAAAACAGAGGAGTACATCTAAATGGCATGAAGTTACAGGAGCAGGTGTTTGTTTAAATGCTGCTTACCCCATGCTTCGTAATGAAAATAAAATCTATGTGAAGCCCCTGTGATTTAACAAACAAACTTGCTCCCCCAAAAACAAGTACCTGCAAACCACTGGGGAAAATGTCACAAAAAAATAATCTGACAAAAATAACCTATAAATTGAGCCCATTTTCAAATCATTCAGGGTGTCCCTTCTAATAAAAGCTTGAAGTTTTCAGACAGATAGATGGGTTTTAAGCAGGATGAGATGGCCTCTCTGCCAGAGAAAGAACGAAGAAAAATCTTAAGTGTCCTGCAGAGAGGAAGGGTATACATTCTATAGGATGTTTAGCATGCTGGAGTGCAGTAGATGTAGGAAACGCATGTCAAGGTGTCACAAGTGGTGCACGGTGGCCAGAGAGCCGACATTACAGAGTGACGGATATTTTGACAGGAGCCACTGTGTGAAGAGTGTTCTATGCAAATGCTGTGCCTAGGATAATGAATAGTATAATTTTTTCCTCTTCTGAGAGTTTCAATGGAAAGGACACCTGGATTTCACAGAAAAGCCCCCACAGAGGAATTAAAACCATGTTTTATTCATTTACGATACAGACTCTGTCTTGTCTGCAGATTTCATCATTTCATTGTCTCTGGTATCTCAAAGAAGAACAAACAGCTGGGTCCTCACTAGATGCTTCCATAGAGGATTTATTTTATTTTATTTATTTAACTTTTTTCACAGAAAAATACCAGAAAATACCGGTCACGAGTGGTGTCCCCCAAGGCTCAGTGCTGGGCCCAGTTGTGTTTAACATTTTCATCAGTGATTTGGACGAGGGGATAGAGTGCACCCTTAGTAGGTTTGCAGATGGCACCAAGCTGGGTGGAAGTGTCGATCTGCTTGAGAGTAGGGAGGCTCTCCAGAGGGATCTGGATAGGCTGGATCGCTGGGCCATGGCCAAACACAGGAATTTCAATAAGGCCAAATGCCAAGTCTTGTACTTCGGCCACAACAAGCCCCAGCAGCGCTACAGACTTGGGCAGGAGTGGCTGGAGAGCTGCCAGGCAGAGAGGGACCTGGGGGTGTTGATGCACAGCCGACTGAACATGAGCCAGCAGTGTGCCCAGGTGGCCGAGAAGGCCAATGGCATCCTGGCTTGTATCAGGAATGGTGTTGTCCGCAGGAGCAGGGAGGTGATCGTTTCCCTCTCCTCTGCTTTGGTGAGGCCTCGCCTTGAGTACTGTGTCTGGTTTTGGGCCCCTCACTACAATAGCGACATTGAGGTGCTGGAGAGGCTACAGAGGCAGGCTGCCAAGCTAGTAAAGGATTTGGAGCATGTGTCGTACAAGGAATAGCTGAGAGATCTGGGGCTGTTTAGCCTGGACTTATCTTGGAGATTGAGGGAAAACCTCATCACTCTCTACAACTACCTGAAAGGAGGTTGTAGTGAGGCAAGGACTGGTCTGTTCTCCCTAGTGAAGAGTGATAGGACAAGGGGAAATGGCCTTGGGTTGAACCTTGAGGGGAGGTTCAGGTTGGATATTTGGAAGAATAAGGGTTGTAAGGCATTTGAACAGCCTGCCCAGGGAGGTGGTTGAAATGTTTAAGAGACAGGTAGATGTTGTGTTGAGGGACATGGTTTAGTGGTGTTGATAGGGTTAGGACAAAGGTTGGACTCGATGATCTTGAAAGTCTCTTCCAGCCGAAACTGTCCTATGATTCTATGGTTCTATGATTCTGTTTGTAGAGGAAAGAACCAGGCAATGCGTCCACATTCCCATTTCTAATCCATTCTGAATGAACAAGGTCAGTCCAGTTTGGGAGAGTTGGAATGGAAAGAGGCACATCATCTTCTGGAGCAAGTTCTTCCTCACTTACAGGCCTTCCAAGTGCTAGAGTGAAGAATAGTGAGACCAGACACTACCACTGCCCTGGAAAGGCTTCCCAGGGTGTGCACAGGGCTTCAGTTTAATACAATGCTCGCAGTCCAAGATTCAGCTCGTGTGTATTACTGTGTGTTCAGACGTGGCTTCTCAATCACAACTATGTGCAGTTGTGCTATGTTCAGTTATCTAACTGAAGCATTTCATATGCTCTTTTTCTGCCTTCCTCAGATTTTCAGCCTTTGGAAATTTGCCTTGTGATATTCTTTTGAAGTAAAATCGTAGAATCAATCATAGAATCATTTAGGTTGGCAAAGACCTTTAAGATCACCCAGTCCAACTTTTAACCTAGCTCAATCCAGTCCACCACTAAACTATGTCCCTAAACACCACGTCTACATGTCTTTTAAATACCTCCAGGGATGGTGACTCAAGCACTTCCCTGAGCAGCCTGTTCCAATGTTTGACAACCATTTCCATGAAGAAATTTTTCCTGATCTCAGTCTAAACTTCCCCTGGTGTAACTTGAAGACTTTTCCTCCCATCCTGTCACTTGCTACTTGGGTCAGTAGGATGATACCTGGTATTTGCTTCCTAAGATAGAGAGGTTGGTGCCCATTCTGCTCTCAGCTTCAGTTGCACACATTTGCTCCAGTTCTTATTTACACTAACAGATTTCAAGGTCCTAATGTACTCTATATCATAAACTTAATACTAGCAATTTTGGCTCCTTTGTATCGTATTTCTAATTGCCTGCATGATAGCTGCAAGAACACAAAATATAACTCAATGTGTTCTGAATTCTCTTAAGAGAAAAAAAAAGTTTCTTTCCATCTCCTTTGTTATTGCTATAACAATATCCTTTACTAATGCCATTTACAACTGAAATTTAATGTTTTATTCCATAATTTTCTCTAGAGTCTATATTGCAACTCTTCTTCCTTTTACAAAACTCTGGGGAAACAGAATGTCTCTATCAAGAGAATCCCTGCATAAGGGAATTAAAAAAAACCAACAAACTTGTAATGAAATATGCTAGCAATTGTATAAAAATACATTGTGTGGGACTTTTGCCTGTGGCAGTATGTACGCACATGAATGACAGTATTGTGTGAGACAGAGCATTGTGTTGTTCAGTGCCAGTGTATAAAGCTACACTCATTTTGCATAAATATTTGACTGCTTTCTGGGATGTCTGGGATTTTTTTAAAGTAATGTTCCATTTCTCTTTCTCTGCAACAACTACTTGGATTTGCATGTTTCAACCATGGCTGTCACAATGGAGAGATGTTCATGTGTCGCTTCAGTAAGCCTGATCAAATCAAGGAGGGAGAGAAGTGGGAAGAAAATGTATATCTTAAAAATCAACACAGTCTTACCTATTTTTTGTCCATGAATTATGCAATAAATAGAGAAGAGGTTATGCTTTTAGACAGAGAGTCCTTTAAACTTCTAATTATTCAGCGTTTTCAATGTTCCGCGTACTCATGGACCACCTCGACACCTCCATGGAAATCCAGCTGAGGCTGTGATTCCTGTAAAAATATTTACAAAAATTTGTGTTTCAATGTTTTGATCCCACGTGCACATGTGCAGTTAAGGCATTTGACTTCTCTGATGCTCCAGAGCAGGTGTTTCTTACATAGTTCATCTGATTATGAGAATACGTCACTCAAATTGATCTAGACTGTTTACTTATTAGAATCCACTGGTTTACACACTCTTTACATTTAAGGAGAAAGGATACATCCACAAGACGTTATCCTCGGAAACTAGGACTTAAAAGAGGATTCAAGGGTAGGGAAGGACAAGAAATACGAGAAGAACTTCCAATGTAATGGCATGAGAAAGTTAGTTGGAGCTTTGTAACTACATGGGATGATAACTTTCAGCACACTGAAAAGAGTAATGATGGGGCAATGTTTTTTGATCCTGTGAACACAGTTTTAAATTAGAAGTTTGAAGTCTGAAAAAGTCTTAAACTCAATGTGAAGGCTAGAGAAGATGTGTTACAAAGTAACATGAATCATTCAGATTCTTTAATAAGACTTGGACTGAGAAATGGCATGGAGAGTAGAGAGGTGCTTGAACGGTGAATCTCAAAGAACCTTAAAGTCCCCATTTCATCTGACAGAAAATAATGGCTGAAGTCATGCATAATGATAAGGTAACAAACATTTACTACTGTGAATGATCAAACTACCGAGATAGAGTATCTGTCTCTTCAAAGATTCATCAACACTGGTTCCTGGAAGAGACCTGATTAGCCATCTTTTCCTAAATGTTATTCAACCCTCAATACAAGGGTAACTGGATAAGTGTTAATAGACCATGTTATATGGGAAATCCAGTGAGATAGTCTAATATCCATTCAGACTGAACACTTGGTGGGCTTAAAGGAAGCTCTTGGAAGGCTGCTTTGGGACAGAGAATCTTCCCATTGCTCCCATTTTGCTGCTGCTTCCACCCAGCTTATTCACTCAGCACTTCCAGGTGTCAACTGCGATGCTTCCCACAGATGTCAGATTAACCAAAACTGACGGGATGGTGAAAACTGAGAGCAGCTTGAAGCTTCGCCCAGTAACAAGTTGGCAAACTGAGTTTGCATACACATCCTGCTATCTCTCTGGGGCACGTACACAAGTGCAAATGAATTTTCAGCCCTGGGTATCTTGAGGGAAACATACCCAGGAGGTACAGTGACTCAATAAATATCCAGTAAGTCTTGTTCTAACCCATCTCATTTGGCCCAGCTAATTTTTGTGTGTGCTAGCAGGCACATGGAAACACTATAGAGGGCTTGCCTCATTGTGCAGCTGATGAGTAAATTTTCTGTCACCCTGTGCTTGTGGCCTGGGTTACAGGCCTGAAAGAATGATATCCAAGTTTTCCAGCTGCACAGTCCTGTTGCAGAACTCAGAGTATTTACATTTCATTGAAGTGATTCTTTTCTTGGTATGCAATGTTTTAATTGCTGATATGTTTAGGCTTGAGAAAGCCGTAATTCAAAAGCAAATACAAACCTACTTCACAGTATATTCAATTAAAAAAAAAAAAAAAAAAAGGAAGTTCGACCAAAATAGTCTATTCCCTTATAATGTGGTGTGCTGTTGAAAGGGATTCAAGAAACCGATCTCAGGTGGGAGAAAGGCTGAGATTCTGAACAAGCCACAGGGCATGGAAGTAGTTTATTCTGAATGCTGTGTCAGGAAGCAAGACTGACAGAACGCTCTAGGAGTCAGTCTTTAATTTGTGTCTGTGATCACGAGACTGGCAAAAGTTGAGCCATGTGCTGCAAGTCCATGGCCACAGCAGAAGGAATTCATGCCCCTCTGCCTAAGAAATACTGCAGTTCTCCAGTTTGTAAACATTTCAGTCTGCAAATTTTCAAGCATGGATCTCACCAGAGCAGGAGCCACCCAAAATGACCAACCTTCAACCAAGTCCAGGATCTCCATGTGTGAACAGTCCTGATACGCTCCACTGATCTCCTCTGAGAATCATCGGGCTCCAGCAGTCACCAGGCCTGCACCAGAACTGCTGGTATCAGTCAAAAGATTTATCTTAAATGGAAAATGACTTACACAGGCAAGATGTAGCAAAGGTGAAAGGTGGTGGTTGCTTCTTTGATGAGGCAGAGCTGGGCAAGATTAACTCCTCTGACATTGCTCCATTCTTCCAAGGCACTAAAGTAAGCTCTTCGACAGTGGATACAGATGAAGTGGAAAAAATGCCCTTCACAGCCAGTGCCAGTCTCAACTGGGAGGTGGCAATGAACAGCTCCACATCTTATCAAAGACTGAAGCCTACTGCTTGTGTGCTCTGCCTTGCTTTAAACCCTGAGAGGTAGGAGGCACCCATCTCTCTTTCCCAGGCTGCTCCCTAGGCAAAGTAGCCAACAGGGCATTGGAATGAAACTCATAATCATCCAGTCAGCTGTGACTTGATATCGTGTTCAAGCAAATCAGAGCACAGTGGTGAGCCACCTCTCCTTGGATTCTCCTTCTGCAAAAGGTTGTGAACTTTGAACTTCAAGGTGTGCAGCCTGGCCTTAGGAGATCAGTTATGTGCATGCAGTTGAATTAGAAGGTGATGCTAGAGTCAAACAGGCAAAATTCGTAGCACACACCATATCAATAAGCTAGAATATCTATAGACTTCAGAGCAATTTCCACAGAGTTGTTTCTCCTCTGCATGATTTCCCACTCGGAAGGAAGACAAACATATTTATAATGACAATTGTAATTTTTAAGGTTCAACCTGCATTATGCAGACTGCATCTCTTGAGAGGCTGAAGTAAATTTATGGCACCTCCATGGAACAACTGTTACCCTCATTGAGTAAAAGTTGGTTTCACCAGGCAGCTCTGACCGTGAACAGAACTTTGTGGTGTGAAAAACGCTGTAGGAACAAAATGTGCATGATTTTAACAAGCCAAACAGACAAAGACTGCCAGTGGAAACAAAGGCTGAGAGAGGTCAAGGCAGCTGGTTCAAGGTTGTTCATCAGATCAATAGTAAAGCAGGGCAGATACTTGCCTTAGTCTCTCCAAACAGATATAGTACTGTGAGAGTGTCCATATTTGTTCACATCAGGTATTTTCATTATATTTCCATTGAGTTTTCCTTGGCAGGGCTTCTTCATGTTACTAAATTCTAGCCACATTCTTTGAAAGACTGATTTAGTTGCTGTGGGTTAATAGTTGTGGGTTTTACTGTCACAGGGAAAAGCCACTATTTCCAGTCCTTTAAAAAACTTGTGTTCTGGTGAAGGAGGTGGAACAGCTGAAAAAACTTACTGCACATGGCCAATGGAAAAATCAACAGATGACAAAAGTTAAAACGTATTGCAAGAAAGTGAAATCAGCTACAATTTATCCTAGGGATTCATTCATACAGTGTTAACCCTATGTGAAGGGAAACCCGATATGTTTTCCCTATTGCAAAATTCTTGACAACAGAATTTGTCAGCTATGCCCTGGTAATCTCTCATTCTCACATTACTGCACTGAACAATGCTGAATATTTTTTTACAGTTAATGATCTCACAGGCTGTTTCCTTTGAAAAAGCAACTTTCGGATTTAAAGTTGAAAAAGTATTATGCTGTGAAAAATAAATATAGAGGATTAGATTGTTTTCAAATTTTCCATGCAAAGAAATAAATGCCCTTGAAAGCGAATTGTTCTGTTCTTGAAAAAGAAACAAAAGCTTTGTGTCCATTTGTATGAAATACTCAAACAGATACATACTCTATTCCTTGCTTTCATGTGAGCACCCAGAGCAGTTCAAGAGTTTTTTCAATGAAATATTTTTTGACAGAAAAGCAGTTTCTGCAAAATCAAAATTTCCACAGGGAGAATTTATCAAGTTTCTTTTCTTTTTCTCTAGGGAAAAGAGAATATAAATATTTAGTTCTCAAACATGCTTTGAAGTGTATGAATAACCTCCAAGCTGAAAATTCTGCTTTCTTGCATCTATAAATAATCTGTGTGTCTCTCAGTCATGCATATTGGTAATGTTAGCAACCAGTCTGGGTCTCAGGCACTTACTCCTGAAGGGCACAGAAAAGAATCCTTTCTCACTTAACTTGTGTTCCAAACTTTACCATCCATAATTACCAGTCTTCTGAGAGACTGCAGAGGGGAAAGCATTGTATATTATGTATTTTCAGATGGAATTGGTAATAGCTGGAAGGGCAAAACCATTTGGTAGCATTTAATCTCACAGTACTCTCCTGTCAATGAGGTTTCTTGTTACATCACTCAACTATTTTGTCCCAGAAAGTGACGACCAGTTCAATACCATGTAACACTCTGTGGTTCATAGCACAGGCACAACCACAGTACAGTTCCCGATTTTTTAATTACCAAATAAAATTGCTGAACTATCAAAGGGAAACTCAAAGCTTTTGGACCTGAAATGTGAGTTTGCTCCACATAAAAACTGGGCTAATCATTTATTGTACTGTTATTTTTATTAGTTGTTATCAGCTATTATTTGTGTGCTGCATGCAGCAATTATATGTTATATTTATTATTTTGTCTGTTATCAAAGGCTGTTTTCTAATCTGAATAGTCTGAATCATGTCAAAGAATATGACAAAAATGTATGCAATAATAGAAACAAAAAGGTTTCTGTTAGGTTTAAATGGTAAATTATTGTAAGAAAATAATGCGAACATTTTAAAAATAATACCAGAGATGGATAACAGCTAAGTGGAAGTAACACTACCAGTAAGATTTTGAAAATCAAAGATTAAGGTAGTATTCCTCGTGATCACCTGGTATATTTGCTGTTTATTTCTCCTATCCTGAAAAGCCATGTACTCCTGTTAACAAAGACCCTCAAAAATCAGTACACATATATTTCTGGAAATGAAGTTTCAGTGAGTAGCAAGAAATACAGAATCAAGTGGACGGTTGCATTGTTCAGTGTCCCACACATGGCTATGAAAATTAAACAACCTCTGCAAAAGGTGAATGCAAAACTCCATTCTGCAGAACTCTTATCCAACACCCTGAAATGAGAGACTGACTTAAAACCTGAGATTTTAGATTGTTTCAGAAGTACTGTGTAACAGAACATCACAAAAGGTGTTAACACAGAAGACTGAGCTAACTGAAGTACCTGTCTTCTCTGGGTTTTCTATATGCCTGCTAGGCCTGTCGCACTCTGTATAAGAAGAGAAAGTTCATACCAGTGAGAAGCATTCTGAAGGAAAAATTGATTTGTACCGCAGTATATTATCCATAGAACTGCACATGAAATCGAAGTCTTCATTGTGTTTTATCTGATTGTACCTAGCACAAAGTACAGATAGTCTACAGGTCTTGTACGAGAAGTAGTACAAAAGTAAGTGTATAGCAGCGTGATTTTTTTCTTTCTAGAAGAGAACTGGAGATGTTTATGAATAATGAGAACATTTGGTGTTGTAGCAGCAAGGTTAAAACTGAATTGATTTCCAGAGGGTATCTTACAAAAATCAGCTGCGAGGCAAAATCAGAGGCAAGTTTGGGCTGAGCAAAGCCACAACACGGCAAAGGACAGGGGCTGGTGTGCCCAGGTCGAGCTGAAATGGGGCCTGAGGCCACGATCAGAGAGGTGGGGGAACACCCCAGGGGAGGCTCAGCAGGGACAGAAAGAGCTGCAGATGCCCTCCAGGACCCAGATATCTTGACTGGCATAGTCACCCTTATCATTGCCTCAAAAGTCTTATGAATGATACTGGCAATGAAGCAAAGTCTCACAGAGTGTAGGGGAACAGCACGGCTTTCAGAAAACTTGGAATCCTCCATTAGATGCAATTTTTGGAAAAGAGACTGTCCTTTCATGAAGTTCTTCATACTTGTAAAACCAATCTCCTGCCAAAGGCAGCAGGAACTTTAATGATAGTCCTTGTGTAAGGGCTTCACGAAAGGAATATTTTAAAATAAGCAAATAAGTTGCCCCACTGACATTAGAAGGAAAAAAAAAAAAAAAAAAGACAGCTCCAGAGGTGTTAGTTTTACAGGAAATCCTGTCTCACTTGGATGGATATAGAGAGCCTGAAAAACAGCAGAACCATTAGGTAGCAGAGGTGAGAGAAAGAGAGTTACAGAAATACTTTACAAAGGGACACTATTCACCCTGTGTATATATGGATTGCACATACAGAAGGTTGCACTATTTAACAGAGATGTATAAAATCTCTGTACAAAGTACTCTTTCTGCAGCTGTCCTTGAAACATGTCTCAGTGCATCCCTGTTGCTAGACAGATGCTAATCCCGTGTTAGTCAGTGTAGCCAAACCTGCTTCATCAACGCAAGAAAACCTTTGTCACAAGAATCTTCACTGAAAAAAAAAAGGGAGAAATAACAATTGAGGGAAAGAAAATGAGTCTTAAAATGGTCTTGAGAAACAACAGGCCTAGGCTCTGCTAAAGAGAGGGTGACAAACCAGTTCTAGATAAAAAAAAAATTTTCTCTTGAAGTTGTCCTGGAATGAGACACAGGTGGGAATTTCCAGAGGACCCAGCAAGGAGGGTGCACTTTGACATCACCCTCACTTACAGATCATAGCAGATGGTTAGGTGGCAGTTGCACAGTTGCAAGCCCATCCCATGTGCATTCACCCCCAGCCAGATGTACACATCAAGTCTTGTCTCTTTAGATTCTGTATCTGCCAAGTTGAAATGCAGTGAGCTTATTAATGTATACAGGATTCAAAGCAAGGTGGGCTTTATAGGTCAGAATTAACCCAGAATTATTTATGTGCCAAAGAGCAAAACTTTGCAGAGGTATGCATTATGCCCTGTGCTAGAAGCTCTGTAGACACTGATTCATACTTAACAGTTAAGGACAAAGAATTTTACCTGTTTAACAAATCCTGAGCTTGAACGGAGCCAAGTCAAAGTTAGACATCAAATTTGACACCATGTTTTTCTCAGTGTGGGACACCTATGGTTTAAAATGCAGGAAGGTAAGGATGGGGTACCAGTGACCCAGAGCACTTCCTCGGTTTCATACTTCCCTTTGCTTGCTGTTTTGGAACAAAACCTGTATGATGCAAGGCAGCACTTTATGATGAAATGTTCGCTGCCATTTTTGTAGGCAGCCAGATGAGGTTTTGGGGACAGCTTTTGTCTGTTATCAATCAGTGTGCAACACGAAGTAGCGGACTGTAATAAAGCAGTTAATCAGAGTATGCTTTGCAATAGGGTGAAAGTACTGAGATTCTCTGTTTGAGTGTGTGTGTGATATTTCTGCCTACTGTCCACAATGAACCCCAAATGTGATAGTGAAACATCAATTTCTGCGCTAAATATTCAAGAAAATAGAGCTATGTCTTCTTTTATCCTCAACAATTCTTTCATATATCCTTCCAATAACTGCTTTGTACTATTTTACACAAATCTTTTTTTTTCTTCTTTGCTTCGTAACCAGAACCCTAACAGAATTTTCCACAGCTAAAAGAGTATTTATGTCTGGTTTTCTGCTGCACGAATAAGCTTTGTCTTGTGCATGGCAATAAGTTATTCTCACTGCAGAATTTGTCTTTATTCTAGAAAAGCAAGGCACTGGACCATAACCAAGCATTCAGAAACCTCGATGATAACAAAGAATTTGTACTTAGCAAAGGTGAAATACAGTTCTGTGCCATCTGTATATTACTGTTTTTTAAAGCCAGTTCACTTAGTATCTAGATGGATGTAGACGTTGAAAGGGACTAGAGAAAGAATAGGTCTTTGTCTAGTTGAAGACTTACTTTGGATTCATACCACCTGTCAGACTTGACATAAGGTCAACAGTGCCAAATACTGCAAAGATATTAAGGAGAATAAGAATGGATTTCTCCCTTGTATCCATTGACAGCAACAGACCTTCTGTGCCAGTCATCCATCAGTGCCAGTGAGACAGATTCAGCTCCCTGCCCTGCCCTGTGTCTGTAGTGTCTGTGACCCCAGATTAACATGAATAAACTTGTAAGTGGATTCTCTATGAGCTTGCTGTAGAATACCATGCTTGATGGTAGGTGGCAGATGAAGTGAAATGATGTATTCGGGACAGGTTATTGAGGAGATAAAACTGAGGTTGGCTACTGCTAGAAATACTGAGATTCCCTCCCAGAATTAAGCATTAGCTATTTTTACATAGAAAATAAAGCAGAGATATAATGGTGAGTCCCCAGATCTTTGACTCCTTGTCGTGTGAGTGCAATGTTAGTATGAATAAGCAAGCTGTCTAATTTGTTAGAGCCTGGGAATCCCCACAGTTGTACCGGGAACCCCAAGCTTGGAGAGAGCCAGGGAAATCTCCTTAGAGGGCTACTGCACAAGCACATGAGCGTTAGAGACCTCTGTAATATGTAAAATTTTTAAGAATTGATGGAAAGTAGTTATATTTCTCTTGTAAATTCTCTACAATTTGGACTGAGCTCCAAAAGACGCCCATAGGAGAGGGTTACAAGGTTGCTCGCAAGTTACCACTGGTAGTGGTTATCCCTGTTACTCTTTTGTTCTACAGGCTGTGTTTTGTGTAAACACAGAATAATAAAAAAACATTTTACCCAAGTCTTTAAAACTCTGGTGAGTATGAAGCCCACAATTCTCTGAACAAAAATACCTCACCTTTGTTTTAAGAATTTGGATGGCATATGTGGAAGGAACAGGCATATAAGATCACCTTGTCTTAATGACGGACAATATAAATAAATCAACCTGGTTTATGTTTTGATATTAGGCTTTTAGAATAAGCCCATTCTTCAGGCAAACTGTTAAGAAATGGCTGTCTTAGCATGCATGATTCAATGAGTGGACAACAAAACTAAACCATAGGAGCATCAGTGAAACCATGGAGAGGTGCAAGATGTTAAACCTTTCCTTCTCCCCTTGTTTAGACCTTTACTTATGATTGATATGAGAATGTTGAATTCAATAAAAGGGACCTTATACAGAAGAGAAGGTTCCCCATGATTTCAAATGCCGTTTGTTTTGTGCTCCATTTGACATGTCACAGGATCAAACAGCATTAATTTGGAGTCATCTAGCAAAGTGTCTACATCTCCTGCAATTACAGTTAAGAGTTATGGAAATAAGAATACATTAAACTGACCAGATTTTAATATATTGTTTTGGAGTGGATTTACCACAAACATGCCAGTTTTTTCTTTGAATTTGACTTAACTGAAGGAACCATCCCTATCCTAAAATTAAATATTCACATCCATTAATATCCTCGGACTAGGGACAATAATTTAAATTAATATCAAGATGCATTTTTAAAAATCATCAATCTGCCATCTTAACTACATTATTTTCTACCTTCAGGCACTTGTTGTAGTTTTTATGAACATGATTCAAATAAATTGGCTCTTTTTCCTTGATGGCTTCTTTAATTACTTTGTTATTATCCAAGGAACTGGTTTAATTTAAATGAACACAGTGTTCTTGCTACTACTACCCAGAGAAAACACAGACTCAGAACATGCTGTTTTGTAGTTACAGTGTATGCCTCTGCATGTGGATGCCAAAACTGATCTGATCTTACCCATTTACCTACCTTTGTGTGATCCAAAGGACTCCTACCAGGCCAGCCCAATCACTTGTCCTCAACACCTTCTTGTGAGTCGTTCCAGATAAAGAGCAAAGGTAATTAGGCAATTAGATTTAAAGAGTGCTCTTTACAAAACATTTATTTCATACCTAGACTACACAGTTACTTCATCTTACCCAGGGCAATGTTCCCTTACCAAATATTTGTGTATTTTTAATCAAAGAAATGTGTGTATCAAATAAACACAAGAAATTAACAGCATTTGCCCTGCTATGTCCTGCTATAATAATACAAGTTGGTAACACAGGTCTGTACATAGGTGTAAGATTCTTCCTCCCCCTCCTTTTGGTGTCTTTCCAACTAAAGTACATAATAAAATACATAAGAGGTTGGGTTTTTTAAAAAAAAAAACAAGCAAACATTGGTACTTCATAAAATATTTAAAGACCTTACAAAAAAGCAAAACTGTATTTCATTTCCTGAAACAGTTATAGTTTCAAACTCCATCTATTTCTCTTAAACCAAACCCATATGTGTTTGAGGCAGTTTTAATCTGTGGGAATACTTTATTTTTGGCTAGTCTGAATGAGTGAACATTAAGTATGAAGCAACAAGTATGGCAAGTCAGGATATTGAAAAGAAATTATTGTATCTCAAAGAGCAAATTGTTAAAATCTGAGCAATTACAGCTTGTTTGTCTTTTTCTGTAGTTAAATATGAGCTACATGACCATATCTTACAGCAATCTAGGTAGGTAACATATTTTGTTTTTTCTGCATGTGTTAATAGTAAAGAAGTCTTCCCTCCTCCTACAAAGCTGTGGCTTTGTGTCCTTTCCCTCTACAAAGGACATGTGCAGCATCATTTTTTAGATCAGCGTTCATATATATGGTCATACAGGGGCCAAGTCATCATACAGATTGTTTACTTTTGTTCTTTCTTTATCACTTTTTTATTATCCAAAGGAGATCTCAAAATGCTTGAGACACGAGCTCTGCTTCTGCAGGGAGGAGCCCAGCAGCAGTGAGGAAGAAGTCCCAGGCGCTGGTCTCACAGCGCGGACACTTTGGGAAGTCATTTGCGGAACACGTGAAGTGTAACCTCTTGATTTAATGGCATTTCACACCATTGTACAGACAGAAACAACTGCCCAAAATACAAGTCAGAGAGCTGGGCCAAGCAACTGGCTGTGCTTCATCTGTGCTTGCTGTAGACAATGACCCTGGTTGGCCCTGATGTATCTCCAACATTTGATCTAATTTCTGTTGCCATTAGTAGATTAATATTGTCATCACGAAATCACAGGGAGAAGCAAGTACAAGGAAGGGTCTGTGATTATTTCCTTTTTTAATGTGATCTCTGCTGAGCATAAGGTTTATATTTGCTTAATTAGGACTTCACTGTAAGCATTAATGACCCTAAGGCCAACCTGATTTGTTTGAGAAAGGTAATAAATTATCTGCCAGAACAGTTTGATCTCTGTATAGAAGTCTTAATTCAGCTGGAGCCTGACTACAACCCCAAGCTTCCCATCAGTTCATCTCACACGTCTTTTACTGCACCACAATTCCTCATGCAGCAGCCTCAGACCTGTCAGTACGAAAAAATATAAAAAGCCTCGTCTTTCCCTTTCAGACGGATGCTCTGCTGCCCACCACAGCGCTACATCCTGAACAATCATTGCTTCTTGCGACTACCAGGAACGTGTCAGAATCTTGAAAGAAATAATTAGATGCCAACTTTGGATAATAGAGTATTTAAAAATCAATTAGCCTTAATGGGAATACTTCGCAAGTTTTCTCATGATTCTGCCGTTTGACACGATGTGTTGAAGAGAGTCTCACAGACAAGTAATAGCCCAGTATCTCACGGGAAAGTGAAGCCTCCACTGTGATGTACTAAGAGTGCATTTTACCGCTTCTAGAGTCCATTCATTTCTTGCCATATCGGCGTCAATGAACTTCCTCGCTGCTGTCAGTGTGTTTAGTGCACATGTCAAACCAGCACTGTGCTGGCCCTGACATCAAACAAACTGGCAGCAATCAAGATATTACCTCGAGCTGGCAAGAAAGAAAAATAACAGGACTGTATAAGGAGCGATAACTGAAATACTTTCTTTATTGACCACCCCAAGTTTCCTGTAATCTTGTGGTCATAGAAAAATTAATCCGCTACAGACGATGGCATGAAGAGTGTTGAGAAGGAACAAATTGTATCTTTTGCTTCACACTCCATGGAAATGTCACACACACATGGAAATGTCATCTTAAAGCTGAGGTTTTCGGGAGCAGGTTCTGCTTTCTCATTTCCTGGGGTCTGCCTGGGAGCTGGTCTGATCCAGCTTTGCTCCCTTGCTGTACATGCATCCTTGAATACTTCTTACGCCTAGAAGGCAGATTACAGACACGGTACTGTTGGTCTGCTTGGCAATTTGAACACTTTTTGGTTTTGTTTTATCCCTCACTGTTTTCACTCTGGTGACCTGATGTTATATGACAGGGAGGATAACTGATTGTTGCTTCATATGTCCTTTTGAATACAACGCTCACCTAATCACTTCAGAAGGACTTGAGTGTAAGATTTACATTTTCTCTAGCCTTCCCTAAGTCCATACAAAATGCACTTTTTTCTTTTTTTTTTTTTTATCTAAGAAAAGGAAAGAAGCCAAAGAACCACAAAAATACCACTTCTTCTCCTCTTCTCTCTTTGATCTATCCCTGAGATCCAAACATGTGAGAGGTGGCAGGCTCAGGATCAGTCCCTTCCTTTCCTGGTGGGTGCCTGATCCCATTTTCCAGGGAATCACCAGCATCAACAGGCTACTGAGTTCTCCTAGGCAGAATTTTGCTTACCCCTTCCTGTTGCCGCTATTCCTCCTCACTCCGCAAAAAGAAGGACGTTGAAACCTGGTGCTTGAGAAGCAACAGAGAGATGAGATACAGGTTTCAGAGCCCAGTCTACCAAATATTTAGTCCCTTATCCCTGGTAGCACTGTGCCAACAGGGCATCTCAAGCAATCTCCACTCCTTGCAGCAGCCTTTTGCCTGGTTCTCCTGGGAGAAGGGAAATCAGCAGTGCAGTGCTTCGTAGAGCAACTGCCCTCCAGTGTCTCAGGTATGGGCTGTAAATGCTGGGTAACAGATAAAAGGGGAAAAAGAGCCCCAGCCCTGCTTTCTTCCCGCTATTTTGTGACTGAAACACTCCTTCCTATTTACACACACACAAAGAAAAAAAGCAAATCCAAAGCAAACAGCTATTATTGAATTCCTGGCCACACCAACTTGATGTTTTGTTGAAGTTGTTTCTTGAAATGCTTTTTGTGTTGAACCACTTCGATATATTTTAAACATTTCAGAAATTAAGTAGAATGGCTCTTCACATAATAGACGAATATTTGTCTGTTATACATGCTAATATCACAAAGATACTGCATGGATAAGGAAAACATAAAGATTTTTTAAAAAATGCTTCATAAGCTAAGTAAACAAAAACACATATATAAATCAAAAATAGCATAAATCAAATTTTGTCTGTGGGGTGCCCTTTCAAGCATCAGAGCGTGGGAAGAGACTGCTGTGAAACATTAAAAAAAAATAGCTCTATTTGCATCATTTCAGTGGCTCCAAACAAAACAGCCATCATTGCATGAGATGAATAAGGGATGCACTTTCCCCTGTCATTTTGCCTGGCACTTTCTGACATCAGCTCAAACTTCAAGCAGCACTCAGCCAATCCTGCAGCATCATCATATCACTTTGACCATAAAATAAATAAATAAGCAAACCCACTCAGATGCAGCAGCATATCTGCTTAAATGGATTGTTCACAGATCTCTCCTTGAAGCTAGTTTCTCAGGCTTTTTAAATGGGTAGCCTTGAGCTCATATATCTCTTTAAGCACCAACACTATGAATCACCTTGAAGAACTTTAAAATAAAAAAAGGAAAAAAGAGAAAAAAAAACCTTTACTGTTGTAGTAAAAATGAAAAATGGAGTTTCTTCTGGCTTCCACTGCCTGAGAACTGTGTCATCGTTTTCTTTTTCTTCTAGTTTATAGACTTAAGGAATAAGCATTTCCCAGGGTTTGGTTGACAAATATTTGTATACGAAAACACCTGCACGATAAAAAAGAGCAACATGCTTATAACTTGTCCTTTACTCCACTTTTTTTGTGGATTTGCATAGTTATGATGACACAGAAGCAAGGTGCTCTGAGCGCTTGTTTCATCTGCCTCCTTTTTCAAGTGCTTATCATTCGAGTATATTAAAAAATGTTGCTTTGAGCTGTGCAAGCTGCTAGCTAGGACCCTGAGGAAAGACACAGGAACCGTTGCTACACACTCCTCCTGGAATCGGATGGGAAAGTGGATTACAGCAGTACCGTGTCCACTTTCCCAAAGCAACAGGTAGAAGCAAATAACTCAGTTGAAGAAGGTGGACAAGACCTCTTTCTAGCCAGGCCCATCATGTTGTGGGTTGTTTGGTAAGTTTATAAGAGGGTCCTGTTGCCAATAAAGGCAGCCTGTAGTGGAAAGGGAGCTTGCATGTCCAAGTCCCACTCACTTGAACATGGAGCCAACTCTTGTCTTCCCATCTCTCTTCTACTGCAGATACAGTAATGGTGAAGGTTTAACTATGAGTCATTATCATCTATAATATTTTAAAAAGCGATGTTTGGAATAGAGGGTTGTTTATTTTTCTGAAGTGACTATCTTCAAACAAGGATTTAAAGAAACAAACCAGACTGATTTTTGTAATTTTTTTTCCAAGAATTCATTGCAAGGGAAAAAACAAAAAAAAAAAAGAGGCAATAAAAAGCCCCAAATTACCAGAGGTTTGTTTAGCATCAGAACATGTTGATGTATGAAGATATTTTCTGTTCTTTAGTTAACAAGGAGTTAATTTTGAGATTTTATTTCCTTCTTTCCCTTGTGAGTACAATAAGACTATAGGAACTGCTGAGGAGACAAAGGATGGGAATACAGAGGGGGAAGGCATCCCGCCGATGGTTTTGTTTGTAACTGTCTGGCTTCCTGTTCTAATTTGTTTTCATAGAGGTTTTCCCCTCATCAAATCACGCCAGCTTTGCTTCTGCTTTCGAGCCCTTCCGGGTCTGCTTACAGCTGTGCTAGCCTTGAGCATCACTGTATCACCAGGCAGAGCCAGAGATGACCCTGTGGGATACTGCGAGGCTGTGATATCCGCTGGGGTGCTGTGATTGAGATTCGGTTCTGGAGGTACCAAGGGAGACTGTCTTTTCCACTCTAATCTTGCCGTATGGAAGCTTAGAGGAGGAGGGGGACCATTTCACCTTCAGTGTGGGATCTGGCATCAAGTCAGCTTATGGGGATGGGATGCAGAACAGGAACAGAATAAATTCATCTGAAAGGAGCTCTTGTGCCCAGACAACAGTCCTATACGCAGGCAAGTGAAGCTGTGCATTTATATGCAGTGTGGAGGGTTGGCGAGGCTGCTCTCGGGCTCCAAGTGCTCTCTTGGTTAGACTTCAACATGACAGACAGCCATCAGGTGCAGACACAGATGGGAGATGTAGGAATTCTTCCTAGAGAGGACCGAAATAGCTCCTGACATTCAGAGAGCTGCACTGGAGATGGACACTTCACAGAGATGAGGGTAAAAAGCACCGTGGCTCAACATGAGGGGATGGGGAATGTGGAAGAAACTCTGCTTCCTTGAGAAAAGATCATAGCATCTCCTGTAAAGAGGTGCCTTCTCCAGGCTGGGAGCCCCTGAAGTTGCTTAACCAAACTCTTTTGTTGCTATGGAGCAGCTGAGACACTTGGAAATTTGGTACCCTTTTTCCACATCCAGATTTGGGTGTTCCTCAGTGCTACTGTCGGGGCATCCCAGGTGCTATTACCTACCAGCTGTGGAGGAGCTGCTTCACTGCTCGTTGGCATGCAGGAGCACATCATATGTCTTCCCCTTAAATTATGCCCAAATTAATTATCAGGGTGGATGTTCAGGGTTGACTATATTACAATATCCTGTACAAGTGGATTAGGAATCATCTTCCATTGGATCATCTTAATCTACTTGCAGGTGAGCTTTTACTTTCCTGCATGCAAAGCTCTCCAGCTGCAGGTATTAACACAGCTTTTGTGCTCCTGGTTTGTTTTGTGTTCCCATGGGAGCAAAGAGGAAGTATATAGCAGTCTTAGGTGGAGTAGACATGCTTCAGATAGGGGTTTGTTAAAAATAAGCACATTCAGGCTGGAGAGAAAAATGGCACCCAGCGGTGTACTTTTTCCTGAAAAAAAAAAAGGAAGAACCAGCAAAATTAGCAGCCAGAAATGAAAGACAGGTAAAATCTCCCATTGTCTTACTTGGACAAGTCTGGCATTGCTTAATCAGTGCTTCAGCAGCTACCCTGTGAAGGAACGACACACACTGCAAACCTGTGGCGACTCACAAGCAGCACAAGCACATGCCAGCAGGAGCAGCTATGGGATCTCACACATACAGTGCTCTTACATTCACACAGTTTCCATCAAACTCTAGCTCAGGGTTTCTCACTAACTCTCTATCAGAGAAATTCTTTGTCCGGCATCAGATATATCCAGTCCTGGGCTGGAATAAAGAAAATGTTTAATAGTGTTCATTTGGAAGCTCTACAGATACAGAGTCTAATAAAAGTACAGTGGGCTTTTCACATAAATAAGGTGAAAAAAAATATAAATGAACAGCATCAGACCAAGGTGCAAACCAGTAGCACCTCCTTTTTTATTATGTCCTCCCCAGATTACCAGTTTTACACTTATCCTTGCTTGTACTTCTGAGGAAAAGTAATGAAATGGACCTTGGATGTTATATTCTGAAATGGATATAACACAATGCCTCAACCTGCCCATATACTGCAAGCTTTTTTCCAACCCCAGACTCAACCCCAACCCCAATGGACTTGTCAGCAGTTTCTATCATTAGCAACATAATCCCTCCTCTCTCCCGCTCTCTTTTTATGTTTTCCCAGGGCTGCACCAATAATGAATAATTTACTAGTGTGGAGAAAGAAAAGTGTCACTACTAGAGTCTCAAGGCTCATCACTCACAAACCTGTCACATGGTCAAGAGTCATCAGTGCCATTATTTGTGTGAAGAGAAATTAGCACTAATATACTGCTGAGTCTCTTGCTCCAGCCACTGTAAATGGTGCCAGATTCTTAACAGAGCAGATTGTCTATGCCACTGCAAATTGCTTATCTCAGTAAAGTTAAAAAAAAAAAGTCATCTTCTCACTCACTTTGCAGAGGACGTCCCACATGTGTTAAGAATTAGAGGAGAGGCACTGTAATGCAAAGGACTGTTACCTTTCCCACACTGGAGAAGTGCTAAAGATTTGCCTCTCTGCTATAAAGAGCTATTGAATCTATACAAGGGATTTCAACCAGGACTTTCAAAGGCATACATTTTTTTTTTTTTTTTCAAAAAGGAAAGGCGGGTTTCCATGTCACAGAATAAGCATGTGAATGCTAAGATTTGAATTTTAGGAAGGAAAGGAAATGCCCTGTACTGAACTATGAAACATAAACAAGGCACAAAATAGAAGAAAATTGTGTCTTGAGTAAATAATCAGGGCAACAATGAGAACTATTGTTCTGAGAGGGGCTTCCTCCTATGAAAGAAAGGAAGAGATGGGTAATGCACTCGGTTTGCTCCAGCATTCATTTCCATCCATCGATCCAGGGATTTTAAAACTACTACCATCAGCAGGTTTTTGGAACACACCCTACATGAAATCCACAGCAAAATCAAAGCTGCTGTCGGCCCAGCTCATCCCTGCGGCAGAAGAAGTGACAGCTGGGGCTCGGAGGCAGAAAATCCCGCAGTCCCTCCTCGAGGCCTCAGTGGATCCCATCAAAGGGTGAGGTTTTCTCTCCACCAGAGACCAGCCCCCACATCTGGTGGAGTCCAAGCAGAGCCCCTGGCAGGAAAAAAAGAAAAAGTAGTTTCCATCTCTAAAGGTCTGAAATGGATTCATTTTCTCTCTCTTCTTCCCTTTGTTCAAAATAATTTCCCAGTTTTAATTGCTAGCAAAATAAGCCTGTCTGAACAGGGGAGTCACAAGTGAAAAATGTAATCCTTCGGATCATGAGAGATGCTGGCCTAAAATCAGAAACATGCCATTATAAAACAAAATTTGGAAGAAGGAACTTTTTTATTTTGAGCAGAAAAACACTTGATTTGTTAGAAAGTCTTGCCTCTTCTCACTCGGAGAGGATCTATGGGGATCTGGATCTCCAGCCTGGCTCTGTGCCTGGCAGCCAGCCTTAGGACTATGCTTGCACTTCTCCCTGGCAGCACAGCTCCTCCAAAACACACTCTGGGGGCACCCCCCAGCTACGGCAGCCAGCGTAATCCCCAAAGTGGGAGGCTACATGAGAAACATAACACAGCCTTGGGCTGTATTATGGTTTCCACCTAAGATCCTCCAAGGACACTATGCATCCTTCCCACCATAGATTCAACTCCTCTCAGCCCTTGAAGGCCACTCTGTCTTCACTTGAACTGGCAAGGAGAGTATGTTTGCTCTTGAGGAAAACAAGGATAGATGGTGTGGTTGGGAGATTATCTCCCTGTCACAGCAAGAGGACGACAGGTATGTGGAAGGGCTCCTTAGTGCTGAGATTGGGAGGAATCCTGGAACTACCCAGTTCCTACAGAAATATCTGCATCTAAACACCAGTGCAAAACCTCAAAGAGTTTCTCATGTAGCAAAATAAATCTGTGGTTTAAAGTCCAAAGATCTCCGGGCTTTTCATTTTTTTCAGGTTTTATCTTTTTTTTTTTTTAATTAAAAAAGAGGTAGAATTTCACACAAGTCTCCTGTCACTTGTGTAAACTAATGATGTCCTTAAGTTAGATTCCTGGCTGAACATCCTGAATCCCATTCCAACACATCCTCTCCGGTATACCTTTTGTCTCAATTTTCATTGAGTGTGGGAAGCGGTTATTGTTAAAAAAAAAACTTAGCAGATGAGCAGCCCAAAATACACCCAGATTCTCCTTCTCAAGCTCTTTCTGCTGCTCAAAGTCATCTATTGCACTACAGTTTCAGTGTAGTTCTATGTCCCAAATCAACACACACCACTGCCAAAGAATTTCTACCTCACTGCACTCACTGCATCCCCAGTGCCCAGGGCTGCCTCCCTTCCCCAAGGCCAAGGTTTCCATTACTCATCACATCCCTGCCAAGAGAAATGATCTACTTTCTAGAAAACTAAGGCATTGCAAATGCATTCTGGGACTGTGGGACCAGGAATTGGAAGGGAGGACTGACCCTCAGTGAAGTCCAGTTACAGAAGGGAGGGACGAGAGCTATGAAAGAGCAGCTTGACATATGAGGCATCTCCCGGTGATGCTGGCGATCATCTCCCCATGTCCCACCTCTGCTCTTCTTCATCTCTGCACAGCAATTTGCTGTTGCTGTCCCAGCTCACTAGAGCAAAGAGGTAGAAACCTCGATTAAAGTGTTTGAAGGGACTCTTCAGAAAGAAAGTGATTGAGGCTGAAGGCTTGAGATAGACCATATACAGGTTGAATTTTACTGTTATGTTGCTCAGGAACCCCTGATGCTTTCTAGTTCCCTGAGCACATCTGTTGCTGGAAGCATAACAGTGTTTACCTTGTTAAAAGCAGCTTGTGACACAAAGCAGCAAAGAGGAGCAGAGTGGCTGTGGAGGCTCCTGGGAGAGATTTCCACCATGTGCTGCTCCCTGCAGCTTGCAAGGTGAAGAAGAGGGCACCCTCAGCCCCATGTTTGGACTTGCTACAAAGGCAGTCTTGGCACATTATGGCCTCTCAATTAAGCACAGGAGGATGGGTCTCCACCTTCCATGGGGAGGGTGAGAAACTAAGCTGAGAAAGTGCCTTACATCACTCCATTGGCAAACAAGCGCTTTCTTCATCTGGCAAGGTAGTATGTCAAGCCCATGAAATCTGATGATTACAGAAGGTCCGCTAGGCAGATCTTGGCTTTCTCTGTGATTTTCCAGTGTCTCCATCCCCACGAAGGTATCACTTGCCTGAATGGTGGTAGGTATGCTACTACCTGGCTAGATGAGAACATAAATAACAGAGTAACAGGCAAGTACCCTCAAAAGGCATTTTGGTTTTCTGCAGATGCATCTATTCTACCCATCGTTATAATCTTTTTAGTCACATTCATTTTGCCTGCAGGAAAGAACTTTATTATGACCTTTGCTCAGACCAACTGGAACCAGCCTGAAACACGAAAACTGTAACATATATCTGATGATGTCAGCTCACACTTCTCTGCAAGCCTCCCCCAGACTGAGTCATAGCAGAAGGGTTCAAAGTGAATACTTAATAGCATTAGCTTAAAGATATACTGCCACTGGGCTAATCTATCAGTAATTCAGAGCAGAGGGAATTTTCTTGACTTGTTGGTGCTGCCTTGTCTAACTTCCAGTGAAAATGAAGCAGTATGGTCTTCCCGTATCTCAGATCAGTTACAAGCTTGAGATTATTTTAATTTACAATTACAGCCGCAGTATTTGCTTCAGCTATTTCTTAGCAAACACTTTACACCCTTGTGCCATGCCAGACATCAGACCTTTATATTTGGAATTTAAAAATATAAAGGAAGACACTTAACATGTTCATGGCAAGCTGCTCTCTGTCAGAACATTAATCTGCCGCAGAATAGTAAAACTCAGGTCACTTGCTATATGTATGACCTCCTGAAAAAGCTCTTAGGCTGATAAAGTCCATTAGAATCTCCTGAACATATGACACACACTACTGAAACCTCTGAATGCATTGATCTCTTGCACCAATACGAGTCATTAATGACTGGATATGATATATATTGATCTATCAGTGTTTCAATACACAGTCCACTTAGACTGACTGCTCTCACAAGCAGCAAGCACCTCCTAAGCATATGATGTCAATTTTCATCTCTGCAGTACTGTTGACTCAGAATGCCTTGAGATAAATTTCTTGTGCTGCCTTGGTTCTGAGCAGAGTGGTGTCAGTAGGTATCTGCAAAAACAGCTCCTGCTGTAGGTCCACTGTGAAATTTGTCACACCACTCACAAGTGGCCAATATCTCTCAGTGACTTAATGAGCTTCTCTGAAAAAAAAAAATAAATTCTGCTTCGCCCCGAAGAACCCTTTGATTGATACAGTCTGCAGCGTTCCTCTTTTGTCAATTCATGCTTACCTCACGATGCTGTGATAAATCACAAATGCTATGATGCGGTAGCTGGTTTCACTGCAGACAGAACCCATTGCAAATAGGGATTTAAACAGTTGCTTTGAAACTTAACCTTTTTTCCCCAGCTTTCTTTACAGAGACATGTTTTACAACAACCAATGTCTGCTTTCTCTCACACTTTATTATTATCAATTAGCAGTGTCAAAGAGCTCCCCTTAGGAAGGTTTAAAACAACAGTTTTCTCCTTTGGTTGTAATGCCCTACACCAGTTCCTGTGCCATCTACTGTGTAGCAGTATAACTCCCGCTTGCCTTTGTGATCCTAAATATCTATGCCCTGATTCATGGCTGGGGCATACAGTGGCAGCCAGATCACAGCACTTCTATTGCAGACCTTTTTATAAGAGCACAATGGTATTCATTAAAAGAAATGAAATCCCTTGCTTTAAAAAAATCAAAACCACACAGGTATGCACAAATCACCTACAGCAACCATATTATAGTCTGCAGCTAGATCTGAAGCTGTATGGACGTCAAGCCAGAGCATAACCACAGATTAGGGGAAGTGGCATAATACGTATTGTAACTACAAGCTTCCATCACAGTAACACAGCTACAGAGACAGCCAAAAGGTGAGTTTGTTTGTCTTTATTGGCAGCGAGAATTTGTGTAGGTTTCTTTGGATGAAATTTCTTGTTTCCTTTAAAAGGGGGAAATGGAACATTCCCCTGTCCCCATCGCTCTCAATGAAAACGGAAGCGGAGGGAACCCTACGTGCTCTGTCAGCTGAGGTTAGCTCTACAACATAGATCTCTTCCATGAGCTTTTATTTTACTAGTAGCTCTAATGGGTTATTATCTATGTGACACAGTCTCTGGAGTGGCACAAGATACCCCTTTCTCCTCCGCTGACAGACTGAAAAGATGAATTACAATTGAAGGAATGAGGTGCCCAATTCTGTCAAAACATCTCGTGTGGTTGTTTCTTATTCAAGAGAAAACTATACATAATCAACTAAAAGTGTATGTGTGTTCCGGGTCTAAAAGGAGATATCAGACAATATTAAGTAAGCAATGTTAGTGAAAGGAGGACCTTCTAGCTATTGTGAGCTTAGGGTTTAACAGCTTAAGAAAAGCTCAGTGAGGAAAACAGACATTGCTAGCTTTGCTAAAATCAAAACATGAAAATAATTCCAAATCAAAGGAAAATTGGCCATCTGAACTTCACAGAATAAATAACAGAATACAAAAATTAGTTCATTCCACAGGTGAGAAAAAAAAAATATCTGACAGTTGTAAATTCCTTCATTCTGAGGACTTTATGGTTTTAAAACTTATGTGCTAACACATGGAACAGTGTTATGATAGAAATTTAGTGAGTGTTTTTCCACTTAAATGAACAGAAGATGAATTTTAAAACATTAAATGATATTTCTTGAGGAATTATATGTAACATACTCAGTGCAAGTTTAAACAAAAGTCAAGGTGCCCTGCTCTCGCCATCCCATAGTCTTTGATTTGTGAAGCAGTTTCTAGATAATTTAACAGCCAGAAATGCTTTAAAAGAAAGACAGGGAAACTGTTGGTATATGTAGCAATTTGTATTCTCTGTCTCAAACCTCATAACTTGTTCTTGTTCCTCTGTGACAAGTGTTGACAGCAATGCTTGTGACACCGTTTTCCACTACACTGAAACAAAACCTTGGATGGCATTTTTCTCCCAACTATAAGGTATTTATGCAATACCATTTACTTTCCCTATTAAATATATTTTGGTACTCTATGGACAAAAATAACAGGAGACCACACTGGTGCTCTTAGGGACAGAACTACTTCTAATCCAAAAATTTTACATTGAGAACACTTGCTTAAGATGGGTGGTTCTTTAGACAACACAATTTACAATAGTTTTAATACAGTGGTGCTGTTTCAGTTTAAGCAGAGAACACCTCCGTTCTCTTTCCTGAACTCAGCGTTGAGATGGTTCCGGAGATACACAGGGCGTAGGAGCACAATGACAGCTTTACCCTTGGGATTTCTTTGACAGTCACAATCACACATCAAAAGGAGTAAGCCAAACTAATTTAAACATAAAATGAAGGAAATGTGACACAGTGTTTGCTGAATACTGGTTGTACTTCTCTGTGGGTCATGTGGCTTCCCCACCTCACCAAATCTGGACAAGTTGTGTGGGAGCGCATTACTGATCCTGCTCTGGACATAACTCATGCTCGCTGGCTGAAATGTGATTTTAGCACTGGTCCTCTATGAGTCTCCTCTCACCTCCTCTTTATCTGTGTGTAATATTCCCTGCCCTTAAAAGCAGCAGTTTCCCACAGCGAGGATTTTCTGTTAGCACGTAACTCTTTTCTCATAACTGGGGAGCACCAAAATAGGAAGTGATTTCTCTTCCCCCTATGTGTACGTAGGGGCTCAAAGGCCGTGTCTCCCCATTTTATTCCAGCTGTTTCTGTATCGATGACAGGAGCACCCTCCTGTCTGTCTTTTTATGAACTCTTGTTCCTTTCTCATATGGGTTAATGGGACCAGATTTGTTGACACAGGTGGAGGCTCTGAGTCCCAACCACATCATGTAAGGCAAACTACAGGCGCTGCATTTATCTGTTCCAATGGTGGTAACAGCCTACTTATTTCTTCTTTTCTTGTTCCTCTGTAGGTTCACACCTTACCCCAAGAGATGAAGTAACCACCACTGAACTTCTCTCATCTGCTACAGTCTCTGATTGAAGCTGGCAGTCACCCTGACTCATCTTTCTTTGCTTCCTTTTGCTTTGCTTTGGGGTTGGACTAGATGATCTTTTGAGGTCCCTTTTAACTCCTAACATGCTGTGATTCTGTGATTCCCCTGCCCCACATTGTTACTTCCACTCCAACTTCAGTAATTTACCTGGGATTACAGCAGAGAATTGCTTTGTATAGATATTTTCTTGAACAATGATAATAACCGAAAATATGTCAAGACATGGAAAATTCACAATTTTCAGTTTATTCCAGTGACAATTTTTACTTTTTTTTTTTTCCTTCTTGCAGTTTAGAGATCCTGATTTCCTTCCTGAAGAGCCCATTAACACCCAATATTTTCTCAGGCTAAGGTGAATTTAGAGCACTTGTGTAACCTTTCAGTCTCTTTCTCAATAGAAAAATTAGGTCTCTTGAAGCCTTCAAATGCAAAACATTTTCTTCTAGCTTGGGAAATATAAATCTGTATCTATACACACGCATATAAATATATTTAATTCCCATTTGAAGCTTTCAACATCTTTTTTGAAACATAGACACATGTCCATCATAAAGTCAGCGTTGTAGCTGCTTCCTACTTTGTGATTCAATTACTACATTAGCTATTTTGCAACAGCTTGGGGTTTGGAGCTCATTTTGAACTGTTTATCCCTAGGACTGCTACTACATTTGAAGCCGTTGCTTGCCAGATCCACTGCTCTGAAAGTCTGCCGCCATTCTTATTCCCTGTTCATCTCTCTTTGTTTGTCTGTATTGTAATGCATTTTCTTTGGCTTGACCAGTTTGCCAAGCTGCATGTATCACTCTATCTGACTTTCTTGCCCTTATTAGTGTTTATTTTTCTGTCTACTTTTCCATTATCTGGAAAGGTTGCCAAAAGTCACTTCATGAGTATAAATGAGCACTGAACTTCAAATAAATGTACGTACAGATTAGAAGCAATTTCATATATGTCTGCATTCATTTTGTATTTACTCCCAGTTTACATATGAATGATCTGAAGAGCACAGGATGACTCAAAATGACTTGTAACATGACAACTTCTCTGACTTCTCAAGAACTCTGAGACTTTTGCAATTGGTCTCTCACAGGGCTCATTTTTCAATTAAAAAACTACTCACTAATAAGAGAAAATCTCTGTAAAATTTCCATGTATTGCCAGTTAAACTCACAGTCTCAAAGAATGAGAGCTGCAAGGATGAACAGTGCTGAGTAGAGACCTGCTGACCACAAAAACACATTGGTGGTGCCTACTAATTGCTATCCTGTAATACTACTGATCTAAATCTCGTGTCAGATCTTACATTCTGGTGCCCTGGGTTGTTGACAAGGATGTTAGAATGACACCAGCCACTTAAAAATTATTCCTCAGTGTCCTTAGCCTTGCCAAACAGAAATTATTCTTGTCTTTGGTTCCCTTGTTATCACAACTTCTCATCTATAGTATTTTCTCCTTTTCTATTTATTAAATACTGCGGGGTTTTTTTTTAAAAAATCTAATGCTTGCTTCCCTTTTATGAGAGCCAGATGCACTTTATGCAAAGTTGTCAGCTTTCTTGACTGGAAAATGGCAAACTTTCTGGTCCTCTGACAAGCTCCTCTGAAAAAACTCTCAGTTTTCATATCAATCTTTCTGCGCAGTCAGTTTCACATGATGTTATCTTTAACTTTCGGAAATCAGCCTTTCTGAAGTGTCAGGTATATTACTGGTTGAGGTTGTTGTCCATTTTACTGTATTAAACTGACCAGGGAGGTGAAATCTTGTACATCAGTGACCCCTGGTTGTAGTCCAGGAATTCATTTTATTCATACTGGAATTCAGAACCGAGTACTCCTATTGGCTAAAAAAGCCCAAAACCAATCTTTTGTGCCAATCTGTGTTTTGTGAGATCTCCAACATGTACATCCTAACTGAATGCCTTTTCCTACAAGTTGAACATTAAGATGTTTAATACCCTACTTATGAATCTGAGGGGTGTGATGGATCCCAGACAACATCTTCTTTGATCTTTGCTATTTAAACCATCAGTTTATGCCTACTCAGCCTCCTGCAATTCCTGGACAGTTAGAGCCAAGGGAAGGAGGAGAAGCCAAGAGTACAGTGTCCAACCTGAGCAGCTCAGCCAGGAGCCAGAAGCAAAGGTGACAGGAACCTCCTTAGAAGGCAGTCAGGGACTTCTGGCAATATTGATATTTTCAGTTTTGCAAAACAAAACTCTCCAACATTCTCTAGATACCTGACTTTCTACTACTTTGTCTTTTGTGAACAGAGATCTTAACATCACTTCCAAGCCACTCAACCTAGAGACTTCAACAAAGATAATTACATACAATTTTGTCTCATCCATTCATACTTTATTATCTCCCTCCTTACCCAATTTCCTGCCATTAGCCTCTGAGAAATGTCTGGTTCATGTTGTTTAGCACATTAGTTCAGTCTATTCATAACAGACTGAGTTGGAATTCACAACACACATCTCCCTTGTGCTGCTAGTTTACCTCACCATTGCTTGCTGCAGCCGTTTCCACGCAGGAGGAGCGAGAGACCCCAAGTCTCACAGCCCAAGCCCATACCAGCTGGATCAAATTGTAATGAGAGGCAGTCAGGCAACATTACAAAAACCAAGACCTCTATCTCACTGCTACCTACCCATCCATCCCCTCGCCCTTGGCTGTCTCTCAGCTGAGCTCTCCTCCCATTACTGTTACTGTTCTGTGTGACCTCTCATCTTTCCATTGAGGACCACCACCACTACCAGGATGAGCTTCCTAGATGACCCACGAACATGCTAGCAATTGCAGACTCACCACCCTCCCACGCTGGCTGAACAGCTGAGCCAGATCCAGAGCCTCGCAAACCATACGGAGGTCTACACTGGTGGCTTGGCTTTGACCACAGCAAGAAGTAAGTGCCTTCATTCAGGCCATGCAGGTGCTACAGCTGCAGAGGATCTTTACTGCACTTAGGAGAGTTGTAATGACCCCATTCAAGCCTTCAAAATACACAGATATTAACTAGACCCAGACTTTTTAACTATCTGAACAAAAACAATTCCTCTTTTGGTGTTTTATTTATACAGGTATTTCTAATGTCTCCAGGTTATTCTCCAACTGTACACAGACTTTTCCAGGAACAGCAGAGTAGACCAAGAGTGAATTTCTGATGTAATAAACAAAAAATGCAAACATTTTATCCTTTTTTTTTCAACACCATAAAAAAGAAAGAAGGGCAACAAGCCCATTTCCTCACCTTCTGCAGGTCTCCTTTAAGAAAACATGGGTTAGCCAGGCAACTGAACAAACACGCTACGAATATTATTTCTCTTAGACCAGCACCTCTAATGGAAGTGAACAGGAGTACTTCAGCTCATCCCTATGTAGCTGGCAAAAATGAAATAAAAACAGGATCAGCAAAATGATCCCTTAGTATTCTTCAAGGCAGCACTGCAATATAACTGCAAAGCAGGACTGCTACCTTCTGCACATGTGCCTGGGGCTACACCAGGCACCTATACCGCTATTTATTGCTTACTGAGGAGAATGGGAGGCTTTTACTTGAGAAAATAATTTATTTAGCATATATATAGAAGGAATGCATTCCAATGGGATAGAAATAAAGTCAAACATAACCACATCTTTCAGAACCCTAAGAATTGTGGAGTTTTTTTCACCAAACAAAAATAAAATGACATCTTTGTGCCCAGATACTTTTTAGAAAAGGACTTTTAACTTAAAACTTATTTTATTTATGGAACTAGGAGAATATTTCAAAGTGCTCCCATTTCATTAGCTCACCTGAGAGAAGTATGCAGCAGCTATAAAAATGCCCCAGTGATGCCTATGCAATTGTCTCCCTCCTTTGATGAAAATTATATAATTTCCCACATCTCCGATCTAATGTTCATTCTCTTTTCCTCTGAAACACCTGTGCTTGTGGGCTAAGAACAGGATCTCTGTCAGCGCTGTCACAAAAGCAAAGAAGAACATCTGGGCTTATACATCCCTGCTACCTTCTGGCAAATGTTGTTCCACACATGCCCATTTCACACTTTTGTCTTCCCAACCTGCTGGGGGGATTCTGGGAGCTTTTCACTGCCTTGCTCAGGGAAAACTGGGACAGCACATTTGTCTGTAGGCACTGGAGGGACAATTTCTAGTGGCTGATAACTAGACCGGCTTTCTTGAGAAGAGTGGTTCAGATTCATCCCTGGTATAACTCTGTTCAGTCTAATGGCTTTTTATCAGGGATGAATTTGGCCCCATGTTGTTAGATGTGTGCATATTAGAAACAGAGTCATTTGCTACAAGGGAAACAGTCAACATCTTATTTGCATCCGTGCATATCAACAATGCAATTAGGGCAAACTTCTTTGAGAATTGGATTCAGATGGTAATTAAAGAATTGTGTTATGAATTTTAATTTGGCATTAGTGAAGTAAATTATTCTGTATTGCTCTGTTCTCACAGTTTGGGCAGAATACATTATGCTTTGCTTACTGAGACCTTTGAATTAAAAAAAAAAAAAAAAAAAAAAGAGCCTAGTCCTTGTGTCCTTAGAATCTAATTGTGTGAAAGAAAATGAGTTACATAAAACATTTGCCAGTGATTCGAAGTCAAACAGCAGCAAACATCATTCCTTTGATTCCCTCCCACAATTTGGGGACTGTTGGAAGGGTTGGGGAGGAAATTCTTCTAAGCAGCAATAATTTGTAAGATCTAATAAAAAAAGAAAGCACATATAAATAGCTACTTTGAAAAGACAGGTGAGACAGACATTTTAAAAAATAATCAATATCAACACCTATATCACTGATAATGATATATGGTCAGCAGATATGACCTTAGAAATTCTGGGTGAACTTACAAAATTGTATTCAACCCCGACATGTAAGAATTCATATGTGTATCCATATACGTTTCTCTGTGTGCATTTGTGTCTATAGTTTTGAAGGCCTTACCTTCTAAGTAGTACAAGTCCCAAGTTTTAGCTACTAACTTTTTGCACTGCTATTGTGTTCAGTGACTAGGTGCTGTTATGTCCCAAACTGTATGCTAGTAGCTGCAGAGGCTTTTAAAGGAAGACTAGTATGGACAAGGACAGTGCCAATTCTGGTGTAATATTTGTGGAACAGAAGAAATCTATGTATATGCATGTAGAAGAAAAGTAAGCATTTCTTTCAGTATTCATCAGAGTAGTATATAATGGAGCTACTGAAAGTGAACCCCCTTGTGCGAGATGTTCTGAATGTTTGCAGTAAAAGACAATCATTGCTGTGAACAATTTGCCATCCAAGTAGGCAAGACACAGGGCACAGTATGGGATGGTGAGAATGTTATTCTTCCTATACTATGTGGCACATGAATCTCCTTCCTTCAACAGCATTTCCCTTTGATCCAGGCCTCCAGGCTCCTGCATCAGCAGTCCCCCGGGTATTCCCAGGGGTAGGCCCATCTACAGGGTCTAGAAAAGGCAAGAGGAAAAACCTATTGTGTCAACCCTTTCTTCTAGAAAACAAGTGAACAAACTCCGTTTAGGAACTGGGAAACCTTGGTCCTGTTCCCAGATGTGGCGATGCTCCCTGGCAGGATGCCCTGAGAGGGTTTGCACTAGTGTTGGCCCACCCAATTATTATTCAATACTTCTGGTGATAGAGATGCTGCGTTTTCTCTAGGAAGCCCATTCCAGTATTTCACTGTCTCACCATTAAAGTACAAAATTATAAAATGTTTGAATTTTTTGTCACATGAGAGAAATGCAAGTAATTTTGTGGTTTGGGCTTCTTGACAGAAAAAAAATGAGCAGCTAAAATTCCAGGACATCAAATTGTGATATAAAGGGCCATACTTGCAGTATTTGTCATTTAGACAGCTGAAGAGCCAAATGTTTCACAAAGACTTGATGCTCTCACGAGAAGGATTTTCTCCGTTATTTTCATTGCAGATTAAAATGTTTAAGACGTAAATAATCTTTGGATGAGGTCCCGACCTCATGTTTGTATAAATATGAACTTGTTCCACAGAAGTCTAAGGAGCTACATAAAAATCACACCGGTGTAAGAGATGATCCAGCCCAGAATATGTCAACATATTCTCAGTCCCGTGATATTGCCCAGCACCAGCTCCATACTGCCTGGCCCCATATGCTTCCAAGTGTCCTGGAAGAGGTATTTGCAACTGCTGTTGGAACGCTCGGATATGTGCTACAGTATGAAACAGATGGTAGCTCCATGTAAAATAATATATCCAAAGGTACCCACTGTAATAACCCTCTCGGTATTTGTGTCTTTGAGGTAAGTTTACTACAGATGTTAGCCAGAGGACATACTAAGCTTATTCAGCAGATGTCTTTAGGGAAGGTAGACGCTTCACTCCTTAGGAAATCAAAAATATATTCCGTTTTCTTTTTTGCTTTCCAAGATTAGAGTTTATCTTCAGATGTTAGGTGTCGGTTCATCATACACCATGGATGCAAGTGCGAGTGTTCCCTAATTAGCCCGTGAGGCGCAGGGAGGTGCGGTGCTGGGAGGGCAGTGGGGTGCGGCACCCTCAGCGCGGCGGGTGCCACAGCCCATGAGGGATAACATCTTTTGTTAGCAGCACGGTGCCATAAAAATGACAGCGGCAGCAGTCAGTATCCAGCTGCCCAGTCCTAAATGCTACAGAGCATTAAAAAGTAACAACAACAAGAACAACAACAACCCTATGCTGTCCCTCCTCATTAACTTTTTAAAGCTTCTGCTCACTTTGTGGAATCACCATTCTATCACGTGGTCAATAATGTATGAAATGAAAAACTCCTGTCCACCCTGAGATGAAAAAAGCAGAGAGAGATTTACAGTAACTGCCTAGCGCTATTTTTGGTAGTCCAGAATTCAGACACACACAAAAAAAACCCCAAAAAACACAAAAAATCCCCAACAAACAAAAAAAGAGCAGAAGCAAGAAAATAAAATTAAAGCAAAGAAATGATCAAACATTTTAAAGACAGTTGCAGTGAGAGGGAGATTGTATTTTCTCTTTCTTAATTTCTTTGTCTCTTTGTCACCTGCTCACAAGAGAGCCACAGGCTAGAGAGAAAGCAATGCCCTTTTTTTTTCATTTATTTCCTTTTAAAAATGAATTTATTGCGCATGGAAGACACTTGTCTCTGCTAGTTCCCAGGACCCAGAACTAGGTGTAAATGCACATCTTCAATCCATCCTCCCATCACTAGCAATCTCCTTGACCTATTAACTATCTTGCTGTCAGGCTCAGCTGAAGCATCTGTCCAGAGCTAAAACATGGCAGGATTTTTTTGACTGTGTTCAGTATTCGAGGGCTGGAGGAATACTTTTCCCTATGAAACTAACACGTTCATGTAGAAAATGGAGAACAATAAACAATAGAGACTACTATCAGCAAGTTTGCTGATGACACCAAGCTGGGAGGAGTGGCTGACACACCAGAAGGCTGTGCTGCCATCCAGCGAGACCTGGACAGGCTGGAGGGTTGGGCGGGGAAAAATTTAATGAAATATAACAAGGGTAAATGTAGAGTCTTGCATCTGGGTAGGAACAACCTCGGGTTCCAGTATAAGTTGGGGAATGACTTATTAGAGAGTAGTGTAGGGGAAAGGGACCTGGGAGTCTTGGTGGACAGCAGGATGACCATGAGCCAGCAGTGTGCCCTTGTGGCCAGGAAGGCCAATGGCATCCTGGGGTGTATTAGAAGGAGGGTGGTTAGTAGGTCGAGAGAGGTTCTCCTTCCCCTCTACTCTGCCCTGGTGAGACCCCATCTGGAATATTGTGTCCAGTTCTGGGCCCCTCAGTTCAAGAAAGACAGGGAACTGCTGGAGAGAGTCCAGCACAGGGCAACTAGGATGGTTAAGGGAGTGAAGCATCTCCCTTCTGAGAAAAGGCTGAGGGAGCTGGGGCTCTTTAGTTTGGAGAAGAGGAGACTGAGGGGTGACCTCATTAATGTTTACAAATATATCAAGGGTGAGTGTCACGAGGATGGAGCCAGGCTCTTCTCGGTGACAACCACTGATAGGACAAGGGGTAACGGGCTGAAACTGGAACATAAGAGGTTCCGCTTAAACTCGAGAAGAAACTTCTTCTCAGTGAGGGTGATGGAACACTGGAACGGGCTGCCCAGAGAGGCTGTGGAGTCTCCTTCTCCGGAGACCTTGAAGACCTGCCTGGACACGTTCCTATGTAGCATAATCTAGGCGTTCCTGCTATGGCAGGGGGATTGGACTTGATGATCTTTCGAGGTCCCTTCCAATCCCTAACATTCTGTGATTCTGTGAAATACATTCCTAGCCCTTCCTTCCAAGGGTTAGAAAGTGCTTAGGATTTGGCAGAATGGGTTAACTGAATGAGGGCAAGTGGCATCTTCAGTAGGATTACAAAAATAATGTGCGTAGCCACCGTGGCATGCTGTCTGTCTCCAGTGTGACTCTTCCTGCTGTCACTGCTCCTGAATTCTCTTGCAGAAGGAACAGCACTGACAGATCCACATACATAGCATTGCAAAATCTAGTTTGGGTACGACAGTCCCAGCAAAGATTCCCAAGGCTGGGCTGAACCCCTATTGCTGCTAAGATGGCCTGCTTCATTGCTAAGGCTGCTGCCCCAGCCAGCTCCAGCTTTAGCATGTGAATCAGAAAATCCAGTGTGGAATAGCAGCAGCAAACATCTTCTTCACCTTATGACAACTCACAGCAAATTGGTATAATCTGCATTTCCAGCAACAGGAGTTTTTGAGCAGAATTAATTGTAAATGACTTCTAGCCTAGTTATAATCTAAAACACCGTTTCGTTTTGGCATTAGAAACGAACTGCACTTTCCGCATAAAGCCAATGCCTATAAAACAGAAGAAAAGCAAAGCATGATCAGTGTGGTGAGCAGGAGATAAAACAAGCTCCTTGGCACTGGGCAATGGCAGAGGAAGTCTGTTTCCTCCCTGATAGCTAGTCGAACATTGTTACCCTAAGCTGGGCTGGTTCTCCTCCCACCAGGCTGTTCATATACCATCTGTCCGTGCTGAAAATTATCAGGAGCATTATGTTGCGTCTTCACTTATTAAAAGGCTGAATGCAAACTTTCCAGAGCATACAGAGTGTTACAGCTTACTGCACTGGAAACTTTATACCATTATGTCTAGTGAGGCCCCTGAGCCTCTGTTTTTATGTCTTGGAAATGAGACAAAGTAGAGCCAAGAAAGGGCAAAGTAGAACGTGAAACTTTAAAATCAGCATCCACAGTCTTTTCCCATTTCCCTCCTTCTTTCATATAAGACTAGAAACAAAACAAATTTATACTTCTGTTGCATTTTTAAACCAAGGACAAGGGTAAAATCTTTCCCACAAGCATGTTGTCTGCGCTGCCTTTGAGGGAGAGAAAAGCCTTCAGAAGAAAACCATAGTGCTGGTACTTTTCCCTCAGGTCCCCCATCAAAACTTACTTTTGCTAAAATGTGAACAGAAAACTGTCTTCAGATACTGCCTAGATAAGAGGTGAAATAGCAATTCTTGCTATTAATATTTAAGAATCACATATATCTCCATGTGTCAGAACATTCTATTACCACCACCAGTGTCCACTTTCCTTTGATGGGGAAGTTGGCATTTCCCACAGTAACAATATGACAATATGCAGACTTGGCCTGTATCTTAGATATTCCTATCACAAAATTAGAAAATTGGCTATATTAGGATAATGCATGTGTGGGTTTAGATTCAGATTTCCACATGCACCTCTAGGGTAGACAGGGGAACACAGAAAGAGAACAGAAATAGCTCACTTTTTGTCACAGAACAGATAGATATCAAATGCTGGGCATAGGGCGAAGAGTCCTGGTATTCAGAACAGTGCTTCAAACATTGACTCTTACTAGTAGTTTGAGAAACATATAATTCCAGAATTAGAATTTCTCACTGCTGACCAGTTTCATGTAACTGAAAATTAGACATAAGTTCAGCAAAATGCCTTTAGTAGCAACTGAGATACTTGAACAAGTGGAATGGGGTGAATACCAGTTTATTGAAATCTATTGCTGACCAGTGCACCTTTAAATACTGTGGAAAATAAACAAAGGTTTTCCTTACTGTTAAATAATCCTTTGAAATATTCTGCTATTTGTCAAGATGTTATTTTATTCTTATACATCCTATTCTTATGCAGTTCACACACACCCCCAAAAATAGGAAAAAACGGACATATTTTTAAATCTTTCTGTAGCACGGGAGAAATCTTCTTCTATAAGTGCTTATGGACTTCAGAGTAGGCCGACTGTCTGTGATAAACTTCCCAATGACTCCAATTCTTAATTGGAGTGAGATTTGAGAATCCGTCCAGGCAGCATTAGGACAGTGCCTTTGAGGAACCTCACTTTGCTCTGTACATGCAAGAGCGTTCCTGGCCTGCGAGAGGCTCATCTTCCCTAAAGCTGCCATGGCTCAGATTACCCTTCTCTGTTTATTCGACTTTTGCTTCTCACATAGATCTGCCACAAAGTACACAAGCATATGTCTTTCTAAGTCAGTCTTTATTATTTTACAAAACCCAGTGCAAAACACACAGGAATTGATTGTGGTAGCTGTCAAGCCTGCAAGTGATTCAAGCGTGTTTGCCCTTTCCTTCACTGCATTTTTGGGTGTTACATAAATAGAACAGGAAATGTAAAATGCAGGTTAAGAAAGTCATTCAACACTTCTGTTTTTTTCTGATTTGTGCCCTGTTCTGGCACCTTTTTTTGAAACTACGTTTTGTCCGTCAGCTAGCATTGGAATATTTGGGGGCTTGAAAGCCAAAACAATAGGTTCTTCTGTGCATGTTATCATCTTTGTCAAAATCAAGTATTGAATCAGAACCAGGATCCATCCAGGTTCTTCAAAAACCATACTAGACACATTCCTCATTAGGCATCTGTTTATTCCAAAACACAAACACACAGGGGATAGAATTAGATAACACTTTTCTGGCTTACTAAATGGGTTAGACTTAGTAAATATGGTACTCGATTTTCAACTGATTCTACCATCTGTCAGCAAACTTATTGCTTTTAGCAGGGGTTTTTCTTGTGGTAATTTCTGGGATTTTTTCCCCCTCTCTTCTTTTCATGAATATACATGCCTACAACGTTTAATGGAAAAATAATGAAGGAAAATGAATTAATCCACAAAGTCTGAATAGCACAGGTTAGGATATGATGAGAAGGTACAAAGGGACTTGCACATTGTTATTAAGAAGCAGCACAGGAAAAAAAAAAAAGATCTCGTGTGGAAGAAACCTCCTATTGTTTTCCAGGTGTTTCTAAATCCTGCAGTCAGCCACCGGGGCAAATGGTGTGTGTGCAATGCACTGTGCAGCAGCAACTGTGTGCATGGGCAGAAATTGGTGTAAGAAGGACAAATAGCTGGGATGACACAAACATAAGAGGGATGTAGATCTGTTGGAATGAGTTCAGAGGACCACAAAGATGATCCAGGGGCTAGAGCACCTCTGCTTCAAGGATAGACTGATGGAACTGGGATTGTGCAGCCTGAAAAAGAGGAGATTCCAGGGGGACCTTGTAACTGCCTTCTAATACCAGTAAGGAACCTACAGGAAGGCTGGAGAGGGACTTTTTACAAGAGTGTCCAGCAATAGGACACAAGCGTCGACAAGCATCAACTGATAGGACAAAGGGAAATGGGTTTAAGTTGGAGAATAGATTTAGGTTAGATCTTAGGAAGAAATTCTTCAGTACAAGGGTGGCAAGACTTTGGAATAAATTGCCCAGAGAGGTTGTGGCTGCCGCTCCCTGAAGGTGTTCAAGGCCAAGTTGGACAGAGCCTTGAGTAGCCTGATCTAGTTGAGAGGTGTCCCTGCCCGTGACAGGGAGGTTGAATTAGATGATCTCTAAGGTCCCCTCCAACCTAGGCCATTCTATGAGTCTATGAAACCACCCAGAAAATTGGCTAACTGGGACACAATTTCATGAAGGTCTAAGAATAACATTTCTGCTGTGTTTTCACACTGAAACAAAACATATTAGTTAATATATCTCAGGCCCATTCTGACACTGAGTGGGGGCAGAAGTAAATCACAACAGTAAATTGAGTAGCATGCAGTTGTGCTCCTGACTCCATTGCCTCCCAGACACTTGTATTAGAAAAAGTAAGAGTCATCCATAGAGAGATTTCTACCTGACCGACTAGGTCTAAATCAGTCCTTGGAGATATGAACTTAATGTTGTTATCCCAACCAGAAACAGTCCAGCACACCTTGTTAGTTTTCATGCAGCACTGCATGGCAATGTGCATTTTGCTTGAAGCTGGTACAGGCTCCACTGGTTTGAAGGTCATACAACAAGTTCTGCTGCATGGTATAGATGTGTTGTCTCTACATTAACAGCTGCCTTGCATCCCACAGGCAGTGCTGTGTTGCTGTTGAAGAGCTTGATGCATTTTGCTACTCGGAAAGGAATCTTGGCCTCATCCAAGAGAATAGAAGCTCTTTTCATTATTTCCAGCAGACTTCTAGTCTCACTTCTTGGCACACACATTGTATGTTTAAGGAAGGTATGAACTTTTGGAAGGAAGGGATTAAGGAGAATGAAGATCTGGTTCAAAGACACTGGTGATGGTGGTGGGTTTAGCAGTAACTCCTTCCAAGGCATCCTTGGCACAGGAGCAAATTCCTCTCCTCCTCGGGAGTCTCCAGCACCAGAACTTCATTGCCACCATCCCCCTCATTTGCAAGAGGCTGCTCTCAAGGGGAAGAAGGGAAAACAGGGAGATCTTGTGCTTTTTCTCCCAGTTTCACCTGATCCTGGCATATGGTTTGTCAGACAACAGTGCTCTGCGCAGTTTCAGGACAAGTTCATCCTCCTGATGAAAACAACCCTTCTAGCCCAGAAATAAAACAAGAAGAGGGCAAGACATGATTTAGCTGTAGACAGCTTACCCAGAGGAGTCAGCCTGCTGAGATTTGAGAAATGAATAATGGCATAGAAATGGGTTTTGGGAGAAAAATGGCAGATAGCCAGAGATTTCTTATAGGCAAGTGCATCAATATATCTGCAGCATTAAGCACCGTTGGAGAAGGCAAGCCCAAAGCTCCCAACAGTTCATACACTGCATGATGAACAAAAGTACAAAAAGTAATCAGGAATGAGGGAAAGGTTAGCACCAAGTATAAAACATCAATACAGGGGAGGAGTAGGAAGATTATAGAAGTGATCATGAGACTGTAGAAAAGTAATAAGACAAAGTGAAGAATGGAAAGAGGTGTGAATGAGATGTAAGATAAATGGGAAGACATGTATTGTATACATAAAGAAAGAAGAGATGGCACAGGAGGTGGAATGAGAGAAGGAGTGATATATTGTTGAAAGGGCTGATGCTGTGAAAAAAAAATATTATTTATTCATACGTTCACACAATATGATGGAGAAATAATCGGATATTTATTTTTCATGAGAAGAAAATATACCATAGTAAATTGAGGCTACATCCAAGATGAAGTCAATGAAAAGAAGACTTAAATTAATTGCCAGCATCAAAGACCCATGTCTTATTCTGAAAAAAAAATAAATGCAAATATATTAGCAGATGTACTGCATTAAAAATCTCTTTAAAATATGAAGAAAAAAAATTCAGTGAAATAGAAGGTATCAAATTTAATGCCTATACTTTTAAGAAGGGATTTGATCTGACAGCAAGAAACCATTCCTTTTATTCAAAACAACACTGAGAGAAGTAATCAGGTGAAGATAACATTGGATGAAAGTGCTGTCGGAGAAAATATTGGGGAAAACTTGCAAGAGGTAGCTATAGTGACAGTTCTTGTTTCAGTTACAGCAAGCATCATAGACTCAATAAAGGCAGTAGACTGCAAACCTCCCAGCAGGATGTCATGGTGAAAAGACCTAATACAAAGACCTAAAACTCACGGGTGAACAGGGAAATAGAAAGTAGTGTTTTGGATATTAATTTACCTATGTCATCAGTAACGGGAAGAGCATTACTGTGATACAGTGTTTCTGCTTACTCCACCTACACTTATAGGGCACAGTAGAAGACTGGAGTGAGCTTAGATTGCAGGCATAAGGGTGCTGTGAGAAGTTGGAGGACATTCATCAGAGGGAGGGAGGGAGGGAGCAGCCTATTCAGGAGCTGAAGTGAACTTTCCCTACTCTCTCTGCATGGAAAGATTTCTGAGGGCGTTTTAAGTTGTTTAATCTTGCACGTAGAAGGATAAAATGCTGCAGTGGTTGGAGGCTGACAAATATTCAAAAATATGCATTTTGCACAGCAATAGTAAACAAACACATAAGAAAACAAATGACCGGTGGCTGTGGTCAACTCTTATCAGTTGAGTTTAAGACTGGAAGTCTTCCGAAGGAACATGCTGCAGCGCTGCAAGGGATAGTCTACATTGACCTAAGAACAACTGGATAAAACTGTAGGTCAGTTCACACTGAGTGTCAAGCGAGATGTCCCTTCTGGTGTGAAAATGTATAAATCTGTGAAAGACCAGTCAAAATTCTGAAAGAGTTAACAAGCTTACCACCTGACATCTGCTGACAGGAGGTCATGGTGGAAAAGGAACAGTGTTTGTAACACAGTTCCCTGAAAAATGCTTGATGTAAATGATTATTCTGGCAGGGAATATAGAAAGAATATTGGCCTTCAGAGTGAGTTAATGGGAAAGGAGATTATCAGAGAGTCAGAAGCTTTATTATTAGGGCTAAGGTTTGGTGTGTTTATTTATTAAAAGGTTGTTTAGTCAGACAGTGGTATTTGATGATGATGCCATGCTTGGAGAGAAGCAGTCAATAATGAGGCAGAGTGGATTACAGTTGAGGCTGGTGCTGATATACTACAGACAGCAAGTAAGATAGACAGATCAGTGTCTTGTAATTGATTGTAAAGAAATTTAAAGGGATGAAGGACTAAAAGGGAACAAGCATCCTCAGCAGGAGTAGAAAAGGGGGAGGGAGGGAAGATTAAAAGAGAGCTGTAAGTTAAATGTTAAGTCCTTTGCCACTGTTCATTGCAGTTATTAACAAAAATGTAGAAAAGTATAGATAGCTGAGAGAGACAGGTCCTTGAGAGGCATTTCAATGAGATCATACCAGGAGTCCTGAACACAGGAACTAAACTTGTCTCCTCATCAATACAAAAATGTTGCAACATCACTGCATGTACACAGAAGCTGGAGAACTTTAGTCCCACCTGTTTCAACAAAGGCAAATAATAGTACATATATTTACTTGTGAGAGTCACAGTTTCTATCAATCAAATGTTGATACGGGCCTGGAGTGAATTCACAGACCTACTACAAATATAAGAAGGGTTAATATAGAGTGTTTTGTGATGGCTTTCTCTCACCAAATAGTTGATATTACATTCTCGTGAACATTTACTTCCTTAAATGGCAGAGGCTGGACTGAAGAATAACAACCAATTGAAAATAAGTGAATATTTAGCATAGATTTTAATGCTAGAAGGGTCTGTGGAGATTTCTACTCTGACTGCCTGTGACAGATTTCCTGGTAGCATCACTTTTCATCCAGTGGTTCCTTCCCATCAACATTCAGTGGTCAAAAGCTGTTTCAAGGCTGAGGTTAACCTGATGCTGGATTTCAGCTATGATCCCCCCCGAGATCCCATATGCAATGTTCCTAAGAAGTAGCATATTATGAAAGGTAAGGGATGAGCATATCTGAGAAAACATTTTCCTTCTCATAGAAACACACATGCCAGAGGCTGGAGGTTAAATCAGGACATAATTTAGCTCTCTGCTATTTGCTGAGTCCCCTTCCATGAGCAAACCAGTGACAAAACCGGCCTGAAGTACCGTTTCCAAAACAGGAAGGATAGAGCTAGCTCTGAGAAACTGCTACCTGTGCCCTGGGCTTCTCAGTCCTCCCTGACCTCCCTGCTCCTCTCCCTGCTCAGGGCTTTGAAAAGGAGTTAAATTTAAACCCTTGTCATTCTCCACCTCATGGACCTTACCTGTGTTTTTTGTTCCTCCCAAACACAGGTTCTATTCTTGTTCAAATTATTTAACCCAACGGACCTAAACTTTTGCTCAATCCCCTGCTGAGTTCCTGAAAGATAATGAACTGACTGATTTCTGGGTAATTTATGCATAAATTTATATACCGAGCTGTAGTTTAATCAAACTCCTTTGCCTTGTGTAGTATAATAGCAATATCTAATGAAAACATATGAAGTATGTGTTTCATAATTACCTCAGACAGCTCATTTCGATTTGCTTCCTATTTAAATCCCCAAATTCCTATCTTCTTGCATTGTAAACACTTTCCTTCCTATCTCATCAATCTGAGTTATGTAAATGATGTGGGGGTGGGGGTACAATTAAATTTTTTCCCTCAGTGTTATCAAAGGCCCTATTTTCCCAGAAACATCTGACTTAGGTGCACACAAAATCTACTTTTTTATCCGACTGAAAACCAAAGTTAACATTAAATCACAAATAATGGTCAACACCAGTAGAGTGGTATTACTGGATTTCTAGATTAATTATTTAGATAATACAGACATTAGAAAACTGCCTTTGTGATGCTATAATGGAGACACTGAATATGAAATACATGCAGTGCTATGGCCTCAATTCTACTCTCAGAGAAGGCCAGTAAATCAGGAGTATCCACTTTGAAACCAGTGGAACTATAGCAATGCAGTTTAGCATTAGAGAATGCAACACTGTTTTACAAGGTCTGAGAGACAGCCATGGACTATTTGAAGGATAATTAAAAGGGAAAGTAAAACTAGGTATCAACTGTTTAGTAAAATTAATCTTTACCAGCCTAACACAGTGTTTCAACATCTGCAGGTGTGCAGATACATTCCTGTTGCATCCAGCAACAGTGAACTTGTAGTTATGTGTCATGGCATTAATGCATCTCAGGAAAGGGCAAAGGAAAAGATATCAGTGCTGATGCCAAATCAGTACAGAAAGAAATTGCGAGTAGCTGACAATCTGCCATCCATGTAGTGTTCCTGCTTCGAAAGATTATTCTTTCCTGGAATTAATTCCAGGCATTTACAGTAGAAGTGTCAGTTTGTTTCTTTATTTTTTTTTCCCAAAGTCTACAAGTTGCACATACATCATCAGTGAAATGTAGTTACCTCTCTGACAAAACTGCAAGAAAACGGTACAAAGAAATATGATACAAAAGCAGAAGATGAAGAAAGCCTAACCAAGAGTGCTGCGATAAGCACCAAGCAGTTGACATATTTCAGCATATACAGAGAACAAAGAGTGTTGGAACAGCTTCTCAGCAAATATAAAGTGAGACCCATTTAGACCAGCTGAAGTCTGCCCCCCGCTATCTAGACTGAGAGAAATTATCTTATATTCAGAAAAAAACCCTGCTCAACCAAAGAGCAAAAGCAACATTTCCATATAAGAAAGAGAGAAAAAGAGAACAGAACTTTGAGGTGTATGAGATTTCAATTCTCAACTGTAGGATTCTCCTCCTATCTCCTGCATTTCTTTAATTGTGCCTTTTTCGCCTTTGCTTTTTTTCTGAACACTACTGGTAGGATATTACTTGTCAGAATCCACTCCTCTTCCATCTCCTCTGGTCAATGTTTGTTCCTGCCAGGTTATGACATCACTATCCCTCATGTCACAAAATTGATTGACAGCTGCACTGCTTCTATATCAAAAAACAAAGAAGAAAAAAACATCTCTGCATACAGTTCTTAGCAGTAATATGTTTACCATAAACTACATGGTTTTGCAATGCTGGGAACTAGCTATTTGTGAAGGAAAAATTAATAACGGAAAATGGCAAAGGCCCTGTAAGGAGATTTTTATCAACAAAGTATTGTCTAATTCTAAATTGCATTATTTCCTTTAAAAATTGTTTTACAATGAAAAGGCTGGTGTTTTTTTTCCTCCTAGTAAACAGTTTCTACACAGTAAACAGTTCAATTAGCTTCATTTTCACACTCTTCAGGAAGAAGTGTAACAGGCACAAATTTGAAGATAAAGAGTTAAAAACATCAGTTTTAATATATCTACACTGACAAAACATTCATCTCTTGAATCATGAGTTAAGTAGGGATAAATCAGGTTGTAACTCAGTGAGTGAAAATATGTATAGATATCCCTTGTGTGCGTTGAAGGAAGATGAGATCTGAGAGGGAACTAGTAAACTATAGGCAATAGACACTGAAGCGCCAATACTGGACTCCACAGTGAACATGAACCTCGTCAGCTGGGACTGATGAGTTATTATTAAGCTGGTGGGATGCTCCTTCACATGCTATTTCTATCTTAAAATTTGGGTGCCTGCATGTTCAGCTCGTTCCTTTTACCCACCCCCAAACTGCTCTGCTGCAACCTCACAGAGACAACATCCTCCTTCAAGCTGACAATGTCGCTGTCTTAAGCAAACAGCAAAAATATCAGTGCCTGGAGAAGTCTTCCTGCTCAGACACATTTGAAACTCTTACTAGTTAGCCTAGGGAAGATAACCTAGCAACAGCCTCTCCTTTCAAGTAAAAGTCCTCCCAGCAAAGCATTCAGAGGGGAAAAAATGTAAAGAATAACAGTGAAGGAGGAGGAACAGCATGAAGCAGGTTAACACAAAGGGAAGAAGCCATGCAGTAGTGTTTTCTGTTTTGTGTAGCTGTATGTGTTACTGAAACAGAGCTGCTGAGTGCTGCCTGCCATTCCCAAGAGACAAGCGATTATTACAGCAGGTGAGGGCACAACAGGGGACAGCTTCAGAGGAAGAGATACAAGCAGATCTGTAACCATTAGGCCATAATTCCTTATATCCTGGAAGCAAAACTAGTATTCCTGAGCAGCATTCCTTAGTCGTTTAGGAGACGGGTTTGAAACCTTCTGGCAGAGAAGAGCCCATCTGTTAGGCCTTGTCATGCCCAGCAGCCTGACAGAGGGGAGGCTGCCGTGACTGCATAGCCCCCGGACCAGCCGGCAGTGAGGCTGAGCATGTATTCCCGATAGGCTCACATACACACCATATGTATACCTACATATATATCTGTGGCCAGACACGTGGATCAACACAGATGAAAACACGGCACTTGCAAACACAAAGAGCACCATGGCCTCATCCTGTTCTCCTCTCTAGATGATGGGGATGACAGCCCATTAATGGAAAATACATGAAGTTATATACGCGGCATATGATCCTTCCACTACCTGGCTGTAGACATTCTGTCTGTCCCCAAACTAACCATGGATTCCCCAGCTCCCCAGCTCTTGGCACGTGCACACATGGGTTCCTGAGGCCTGCAGCCTCCTTCAGTTGCTGGCGCAGAGCTGGCAGACCCTATGATCTCTGCCCGTCTTCCCACCACTTTGCAGAATCATAGAATTTTTTAGCTTGGAATAGAATTTTAAGATCATCCAGTCCAACTGTTAAACTAGAAATATCAAGTCCACTACCAAACCATGTCCCTAAGCCCCACATCCACACATCTCTTAAATATCTCCAGGGATGGTGACTGTACCACTTCCCTGGGCAGCCTGTTCCAATGCTTAAAAACCCTTTCTATGAAGAAGTTTTTCCTAATATCTATATACAAGTTAAAACTCCACTGGTGCAACTTCAGACCATTTTCTGTTGCCCTGTAGATCATTACCTGAGATAAGAGAGCACTCCTCACCTCACTACAACCTCCTTTCAGGTAGTTGTAAAGAGTAATAAGGTCTCCCCTCAGCCTCGGTTTCTTCCAGCTAAACAATCCCAGTTCCCTCAGCAACACCTCAAGAGATCTGTTCTCTAGACCCTTCACCAGCTTCTTTGGACTCACTCCAGCATCTCATCCAGCTTGCTGGCAAGTCTAGCTTGATGTTTGCTGACAGTCACATACTGACATACATACACAGGCAATATACATGGGCTCTGGCCTCTCCACTTGCTGGCACCCCAGGCACCTGGGCCCCTAGTATCCATGGTATGACTACAGTTGCTGTCTCCATACACACTCAGGAAGTTAGTTCAAAATAGAGTTTAATAAGAAAACAGGGGCAGGGGCTCATGTCTCTGACCAGGATATTTGGAGTCACCCATTGGCCCTCAGGTCTCTGGGACCCTTCATGTAATGAGCCTTTTATCTCATGACCCAATACCATTCTCATGGACAAGTGGATATGCAGAAAGCGTAACAACAAGTTCTTCTGACTGACTTTTGGTTCAAGCCTGAGAAGATCTGTGACACTTGTATAAATATCAAGTTTCTCCATGAAGTGTCTGTAAGGCTATTCAATATAGCTGATATTTCTGATCCCTTTCTAAACAGCATTGCATGAAAACAGCCTATTAAAACAGTATGAAGCTTTAAGACACCAAACAAACAAAAAAAAACATAGTTCAGCTGTCATGCTGAATATAAATGCTCATGTACCTGTGTACTACCACAAATGATTTTTGTCCTCTCTTCCCTTGACTGCAAGGCTTTGTTGGCCATGATGTTTTGAATGCATTGGCCAGCTTCGACCAAAATTGTCTAAAGATGACTGAGATCTCACAGCCTGTACCAGTGCACTTTTTTTTTTTTTTTTTTTGGTGAAAATGGGCAGCTGGATACCCATTTTACTGTCTCCTTTAGAAGAAAAACCTTATTGTGAACTCATTCATTACCACCTGGTAGAGAATCAAGACAGGAGAGAGTTAATATTCTCAGCGTTTCATCTACGGAGAAAAACTCCAGTGAGACTTCATCCTGGCTTAGACGCAGAGGACACAAAGCTGTATCAGACTTGGCTTCACTGGTTCTGGTGCTGAGGTGCACCATGAGCTTCACTGGGTGTGCAGACAGGAGTGTGTTCACCATATGTTGGATCACTTCGGGTTCTAATCCTATCATGCAACATGTGTCCCCAAACCCTTTCTAACACATCCCATCCAATCCTGGCACTGAATACAGAGCTGGCATGTTGCTTCAAGGCTTCTTCATAGCACTCGTCACTGTAGCATCTAACTGCTTCAAAATCTTCAATGACTTTACCTACGTAACAACCTGATGATGGGGAGAGGTATAATTATCTCATTTGACTAGTGGGGAACTTAAGGAGATTAAGATGAAAATAGTAAAAAAATATGCCCATTAATTTTAGGTGCCCACTTTAAAATGTCTAGGAATTAATTTTTAGAGTACTTAGCATAATGTAGCTGTATACACTCAAGAACTTCACTGCAGTTATGAGTGCTTGGCACTTCTTACATAGAAAGCCTAATTTAAGTTAAGCACTTTCAAGAGAAGGTTCATGTAATTATTGGCCACCTGTGAAAGAACCACTCTGAGTGACTGCCCAGCATCACACCAGAATTTAGTGGTAGAATGGGGAAGATAATCCAGTTTTCCAGGGTTTCTGCGAGCTGCCTTTCCATGAAACTACCACCATTCTCTTCTTCTGACATTCTGCCTCAAGCACTGAGTGTATCCTAAGAGCAGCCACAAAGAAAACCAGGGCTCTGCAGGTAATAAGCCTTTTCTCACACAGACATAACACATTATTTCTGCATTCTTCCTTCCATGAACTGAATGAGCCAAGAGTCCTTTGGAAAGTAGTAGATTAACGTGCAAGTACAGACTATACTGTTTCACAAGGGCTCGTCAAGATTTCGTGGATGGCCACACACTCTCCCAATCTCTCTCCTTATTCCTGACGTACTCATCTCCTTTCTTCTAATTTTTGAATACTTTACAACCACAAAGTCCTCTAAACACACTGTTTCCCCCTGATATAACACGGTACCTTATGTTGCATCAAAGCAAGCACGAAGAATCTCTTTTCATTTCAGAAGTATATCCTAAATAGTGATTTACCACAGACATATACTTTTGCAATACCATTGATATTTATATTGAATTCTTAGCAAATTTGGGGCTTGATAAAAACCATTGGCTTTCTGTGGGCATTGCCAGGATTGTAATACAGCTCTTCTCAGCAAGCTCTGGGTGGGCATCCTGCTGCATCACAGCTATTTAATGGTACATCAAACAAAAAAAGGTCCCATCAGTTGAAAATGTGGATTTAAATTTCTCAGTTTTGGTTTTGTGGCAGTCTATTTGGTCACAAATACCCCACATTTTTTTTCAGGATTACATTCTGATGTTGACTGAGCCAAACATTTTTTAAAATTTGCATGCTTTCCACATAGTGGAAAAAGCAATACTTAACGCCTGGTCTTTTTGAAACCAGCTCATCCACACAGAGCTGTTACTTGTCAAGCAGCACGAAGTATCAGTGACTAGTAAGAGTCTTAACGTCAGGCAGATCAGTTTCTAATTTCACTCATAAAATAGCTAAAGAAATCCAGTAATCTTACTTTTATACATACAGATAAGAGCATCAGCAGCTTGTTGACTCAGACAGTAGTCGCCATTTCATATTTTCTCTCTTCAGTTGATGTTTGTGTCTCTCTTTGTAAAGACAGTGAAATATTGTGAATATTCACAACAAACAGTTGTAATCGCTAATGAATATGTGAATTGCAGAAGTATTTAAGTTGACGTTGACTTTAAAAAAAAGAAGGTCATCTTGACTGCAGAGCTGAAATTCCATCGTTTTGACTTAAAAATAAAGAAATAGATGAAGAAGGAGTAGGTGTGTAGGAGCAAACAACCAAACAAAAAAAAAGGTAAAATTAACTAACACAGCACAAAAGAACATCAAATAACTGTGAGAAGGAATTGACACACTGGGCTGTTGCCTCTACTGTGGTCAACAAGAAAGAAGGGGACACTCAGAGAAGCCAGTGGTGTCATACAAAGCAAACAGCAATGGGGACCTTTATTAAGAAATTGCATCACAGCCATGACATCCTCAGCACTGAGATGTGTTCAGGTGGCACGAATTAACTGCGAGTTAGTACATCTTGGAGGGTTTTACTCAAACACAGCATACACATAGGCCATTTCTGAAAAATGAATAATCTATAGTTAGCATCATTAAACACAGGATAACTGCCTCCCACAACAATAACACTGTCTGCAGCATTTGTCATGTTTCCCAATATGGGAAATGCCACTGAAAAGATAAACATGACAGCTTGGTAAATAGCCAAAGCAACTCTTACAAGTTGTGCCTGTGTCAAGTAATATTTTTGACCTGATTTGCACAGTACAACTCGGAAAAATAAATATTTTATTTTGAAAGTTTGCTGGAATAATAATGAAGTGATCCGAAACAGATCTGCAAGTGACAGTCTGTTAATTTAAAAGTATACTATATGATAGGAAGCATCTTTTCCAATTAGCCATCCGTGACTGCACCGTATTTTGAAACGACTGAAAAAATGCACTAGCCTGACTTTGTTGGTCTGGTAACTCCGTGAAATAAATAGCCAACAATTATCTCATAGAGCTTTACAGATGCACACTTTGGCTGTCAGTGAGGGCTTGACAACAGGCTGTACAGACCTGTATTGAACCAGGCATACAACACGGTACAGGCTGGGATTTTCAGCTAACTTATAGAAGAGTTGAAGACTTTCCTCCCTCCTGGAATGACTGTCCTTAGAATAGCCTAGCCAAAACCCAAAATATTTCTAAGCATATCTAGCTAACTCCACAGAAGTGAAAGACTATGCACACAGCTAAGGAGAAAAGAAAATGTGCTTGTGGCCCAGAGTAATTTGTAGTTGCTCTCTGTGTGTTTGTGTGTTTCTACGTACAGACGAGCATGCCATTTCTCTTCCAAACCAACATCTACATATTGTTTATTGCTATATCCAGGAACCATTTTAGAAAGAATCAGGAAAAAACACCACCCTTCTTTTACCAGAGATTTGATACTTCTTAAGAAAGCAAGAAACACCACCACCACCAACAATGTAAGACAAGAGTTAAAAAAACAGCTGAAGGACTAGTCAGAACAACAGAAAGGAATGACTCGTTTCAGGATGTCTGTATGTATCATGACAATAATATCTAATTAGGTTAAGTGATCTATTTAATAATTCACTGTGTAATGAGATAGAGTAATAGAGAGTAATGGGATTTATCAAAGCCCAAGCCAGTGCAATATAAAACATGTTAGATATTTAAAACACATTTAGAATAACAAGATCAATTGATTTAAAAGCCACTTATGATGTTGTGCTGTTGTGAACTGCCACATCCTATGGGTTATCTGAAGGGAAAGCTGTTTACTTGACCTTTTAAAACTTTTTTTGCCAGCGACTTTCAGGAGGAGATTATCTCTATGCACTAGGCAAAATGCATAAAAGCAGAAAACTATGAAAGTATGTATTGTTAAGCCTTTCTGAGACAGAAAAGAAAAAAGGAAAGAGAAAATATACCTCCTTCTAAAATAGCCAGTACATAATCTCAGAAGTTCATTATAGCCTTGAGCACACTGGTTTGCATCCCAGATTAAAGGATTTTCAAAAGGAACTGTGATTGTCTTGTCACGGTTGAACTAGATATTAGTTGGCTGAGCTGAGTATCAAATATGGGAAATTAGTTGCCATTAAAAGCTAGCTTCAGGCAGTTCATTTCTCATCAGCCAAGCTGTGTAAGCCTCCTGCTGCGGACAGTGAACATTAGCTTACTAAATACTTTTGCTAATCAGACACCGCATTACTAACAGAGGTGCCTGAATTTAGAGGGGAGGAGGTGGATGGTAGCTACAGAAAAAAAACGGTTGAGGTGAGATTAACATGCTTTTCTTTATCAGAAGGGTTAACTTGCCTTTTCTCCAGGCTGCTATTAAAAAAGATAAGCCCAAATGCTTCTCTGGTTTTGTTTCTGCTTTTTGAATCATTTTTAACTGTTATTTTCAATCCTGGTAAAGCCATAGAGAAGAGAAATTGAGTCAACGTAAGTCTAAAGTTAGATAGGAAGAATTTTCTTTATTATGTGGTACTTGTAGGAACTTGCTGGGCAGGCGAATAGAAACTCTTCGCAGCACTCTGGCAAACACCATCATTTTTGAAATTAAATTTGTGTGTGAGCTAACCTTCAGAGAGCTTTGGCAGGATATGACGAGTCACATTTGCACTTCTACTGTGTTCCTTTTAAGGAACAAAAAACCCCACTTTTGACAAGCTCAGAACTGACCCAAGTGTCTGACTTAGCCACATTTTTATTTTTATTGTTTCACTAGTGGTTTTGAAATGTTAATATGATTCTTCTTGCCTTAGCATGCTCCTTTCCATATACTTCATTGCTATAATAGCCCCATGCTAAAGTAGCACTAGATTTCCAGGATGATTTCTGGACCCTGAGAAGACTCAGATAACCTGCAGGTAAGTGTGTCTCACCTAAAATGAAGATGTAGATTTCCACATGTCACCACCAATATTTTGTTGTTATGAACACCTCCAAAAGTATCGCTAGAAATTAGCCCAGTACGTTAGACTGGAGAGTAGAAAGACAGTGGGAAGATTAGTCCAGGAGGTGCAGCATTCAGGAGGAATGGCAAGACCAAACTAAGGGTCGTGATGACCGAAACCAATCATGTCTCTTTTAAGGGAAACTCTTATACAAATACAACTGCACTGTAGAGAGAATATCTGCCTCCTAGGACAGGGCACTGATGCAGCATCTACACATCTCATGCTACCTCACTACCCTGGCTTTCAACCAACACCCAAACCTTCTACTTCTGTTTTGTTAATGCTGAAGTAAAAGGAACTTTTAAATGTAAAGAGGAAGGGAATTTTGAGGAGCAGTTTTGGATTTCCACCATCACTTCAGCCTGCCATCTGTAGAGTTTTCTGTGAAACTTGATGGGTGTGGTGGGCTCCAACGCCCCCCCAAAAACCTGCAGAGTCATCTCTGTGACTGTATCCTCAGTAATTTCTGCTTTTAGGGCATTCATGCAGTTTAGTACTTGTAACCAAAAACTGCTAGACAGTTTTGAAATCTTAAGCTCTTATTTTCCATATTTACAGGAAACATTGTTTATTGTTGTGACACTGGTGGGATTTTTGTTATAACTCTTTGTGTTGGTGATATCAATGGCTAGAAAATTCCATTCCGTGAGACAAGATGTATTTATACCAGCTACAGTAAAATTAGGCAGTTTCCTGGTTTTAGTGCATCACAGAAATAATAATGAGCATGGGTATCACTTGTATTCAGAGCATTGTTTTCAGAAGCACTTCAAACTTAACTATCCGGTCCTGATAAGTCAAGGCAGAACATTCAGTGATGATGGAAGAGGAGTTTGACCACTCTTAAGATACTCAGTTAAGGATGCGGGTCTGAAACACCTGATTTCCGAACAACTGGCCCTAGAGATCTTTGTGCCTGTCTGAGGATTGTCTGACATATCATGCAAGAACAGCACAACAAATATGGTCAGATCTGGATCCTCACACATGCTCAGAACTTGTGCTCTTATTTTGTTCTTTCTTTATCTTGAGGTAACTCTCCTTTTTGTTTTCTCTGTGGTACAACAGCCTGTGCTGAAAGCACTAAATAAAGAAAACGCCAAGGATGGCTACAAGCGTGCCTTAGGCTTCTCTTCTGCGGCTTGGCCTCAGTATGGTGACTGAAATGCAGGCAACTGCATCTTCTGAGGACTTTCAGCTCTGAACTTATTCTTTTATGTCTATCTTTCTTCGAGACACAGATAAGTAGAGAAACAAACCAAGACCCAGAGATGAAGCAGTTAGAAAAAAATGCTTTCTGAGGGCTAAGGATGAAGATGGTGCTGATCTCTTCTTCACTTTTGAGATTTTTATGCCTCTAGACAAGCCCAGAATTAGATCTTTAAACAATGGATGAAAATCAAAAAAAAAAAAAAAAAGAGGCAGGTAAAGGCTTTAGATAGCAACTGAGATCCAAGATTAAAATTCTGTGTACAAAAATACCAATAGTTATGGCTGGCACTGAGGAACACCCAGCCTAGACTAACTCTAGAGTCCAGCACAACAAGAATAGGGAACAAAAATGTCCATCTGGCCCCAAGCAATAATGGCCCGTTTGGCCAAGTGTTCTGCCCCAAGGGCGGCAGCAGCAGGACACACCCGGCCTTCTTCTCTAAACCATTCTCTGTAGTCCTGGATTAGAGATGCCAGACGGGACGTCCTTTTATTCTCTTTATTATTATAGTTGTTGCTCCATGAATTTGTCCGTCATTTCTTTAAACCAGATGAAGCTACCCGCCTCTTTTCCAAACTTACTTCTGTTAGTTTTAAAGCAATCTCCTACTAGTGTTACTGAGTGCCTGCACAACTGGTAGATCAAAGAACTGCTCTAACCTCATCTGTTATCTCCATGATTTTATGTTTTTGTGGTGCACCTTCCCCAATCACCATCCTTTACCTTCACAAGATCTTCAGCTCTAGTATCTCCTCACAAAGTTGATGCTTCCTCTCCTTAATGATTGCAGTTGTCTTCCCCGCACATCCTTCTCTGTTTTATAAAAACTCCTAGAAGTTACTGGAGCTGATGTTTGGAAATCTGGGGACAGACAATAAATTTCTAGGCATCATCATATTTCCATGTTCCTTCTTCTCCAATTATGCATGCTTTGCAGCTGCTATTTGTCAACCAGGTACAAATACATACAGCACCCTCTAGAGTTACCCAGCTCCCCTCTGGCTCTCCAAAGTGTGCTAAGCATAACACATTTGATAGCTTTGACATCTTTAGGAGGTGCTCCCTACTTAAAAATATGTAAAAGCTAAAACTCTTCCAAACATTTGGAAGGCATGACCTTTTCTTGCATGCAGTTTGATTCAGGCTAGACTTTTTTTTTCTTTTTTTTTGGTGCAGGATCTGATCCTCCCGCCAGTGACATGGTAAGTTTAAAATGTGTCCCATTTGTCTGAGGCAAGGAAGGGATTATTTTATCCTCTGCAGAACTGTGCTGTACACACGTATTCACTGAAAGAAATGGAATAAAACTTCAAGGATACTTGCAAAACGAAATACCTAATCGGCAACTGTACTTCCAGTATTGGAGCTGTTCTTTCATGGTTGATCAGTACAAAACAAAATGTAGCTAAGTTACACTGACTCACTACTTAACAGCTCTGCATACAATAATGATTGCACTTACTAAAAGCTTTAAATTGGTACCAATTTGATGGAAACTGTCAAGCCTATAGTCATTGTTTCTGACAGCATTATGCGTTTCAAGTTATTGTACCGCTTAGTGCCTTGTTTCATTACGTAGTAGTTTTATGTTGTAAAGGCTGTTTTGTTAAAGACATTTTTACTGTATGGACTCAAAAGAGGATTACAGTTTCTGTGGGTGAACTGATCACATGAGTGAGGGGAAGCAGGTCAATTCAGCTCCCAAATTCAGGGAAGGTGTTTTATCCTCCACATATGGCGAATGTAAATTTTATTGAAAGCCCTGAATTAACTGCAGGCTCCCGTTGAAGCTATACAAATAGTGTCATATGTGCCCTGGAAAGAGAGGCTTCATTGTTTGTCTTCTGGTAGCACTCTGTTTTCTGGAGCCTAGAAGACAATTACTTCCTTGCAAACACAGGCAGATTAAATAAGCCACATTTTGTCCTTTTTGCCATCTGCCCCTTGCTTACTTTATTTTAAGCTGCATGACTAAGCTTTACTATCTGACATGTGAAGGTGGGACATGCTGTTTTTCTGCTCAGCTCCTTGAGGCTTGTAATGAATCCGAAGAAGCAGAACTGATCTGCAAAGGGGTGAGTCAGAAAATCAGTAACTGTACAATAATTACTTGCTGTGCCAAATAGCAGGACTTGGATTGTAACACAACAAAATCTCCTCAAGGAAGTTTCATGATGGAGAAGAAATATATATTTCTTTCTTCTAAAAAAAGCTGGTTGTCCTGATTCTGATCCTAATGCTGCTACATGGGTGAAAAGGAGAACAGAGCTTTATCCGATGTCTACAAAAATCTATTTTTTTGATAACTCTCAGACCAGAGGAAAAGGAAGGGTGGAAGATGGAGGCACTTACACTTCAATCACAGAGTCACTCTTAAAAGCAACAACCCTTTTCCCCAAAGCTTTCTGCCAGGACAGAGGCCCTCACAAGGGGCGATGGGGTAAACCCGGGTACCAACACTGCGTGGAGAGATGGCAGGGGCAAAGCAAGTCTCCTGTGGTGTCAGGACCTGCTGCCTGGTGGGAATTTCTGCAGGACCCCTTCATCAGAGCATGAAGGGTGGCCTCCTTGCCAGTGAAGTGATCATTAAAGCCTCTCTCCAGCCTTGGACCAGCAGGGAACCTCATTATCCCTCTAAAAATGGGCTGTGACAGTTACCAATTGAAGCAACTGGTGGTATTTCAGCAGACTGGGTTACAGGTAACTGGGGAATTGAAGCAAAACTGAATGAAAATCACTTAGCAAAGGGTAAGGTGGGGCAATTTCCTTTGTATATAAGACTCTTCTCTGTCCGTGACTATACAGGGATATATGGGTGCATATGTATGCCACATGTCAGGAAATCTGTTGGTCATAAGGACTGTTTCTTCCTTCTCCCAAGCATGTAGTACACTTGTCTGATGTTTTTCCCCCTTCTTTTAAACTATCAGAGCAAGGATCATACTTGGGCGGGTGCTTTTGTCTGAAACTATAGGCACCATGTATTTAATTGGGATCTCCATGTCTTTCTATAGAACTGCTACAGCAGCAATGGTGAGATTTCCCTGGTGATACACCCTAAGCAGTCTGACATCAGTGTAGTCAGACAGCATCTTTGACATCCCAGTGCCCAGGCAGAGACCTGGGGCAGAGAATCGCAACCACTGGAGCCCAGAACAAGGGCAGTCTCCAGCCCACTGTTTTGCTGGGCCAGATTACTGAAACGGATGGTTTATGGCAACCGGTTAAGCAGGAAAATCATAGTAGAAGAGATAGGTCTTTACATGATTTGAGCATCTGGGAAACAGGGACCCTAGATTCTCAGTAAACACAGAGAGGTGCCAGCTCCATAGCACTTTTATTCCATTTCTTCTAGCCACTGATTTAAGTCCTTTACCCTTTGTATACCCATTGGTACTATAGAACAGTGCTGTGCTTAATATTAGGAAACATTTCCAGGTATGTCTGCTTTAATAGACAAGAGAAGTTGCTCTAGAAAGGATAAACGCTGTTAAAATTATATTATTAAAAAAAGTTTAGGGGTTGTCATATTGTACTACATTCTCAATCTTGTGCCTACCAGAGGAACACCACCTAGGACACTTCACAGAGAAGCTATTCACTACAAAACAATGAAGAGATCTTAAAGTTTTCTGTATTTTATTGCCTTTTGATACTGGAAGATTTGTTTATATCTTGGGAGGCCAACATGTGCTACGATAGTTGCTCTGATGGTGTGTGGGATCTTAGGGCTCTGAGGTTTAACATCTCCACAAGCCAATACAGATAAGAGCAATCTGAGAAGACTATGCTGTCACACAAGCAACCTAGAATAACAAAACCCAGGCAGAGGAAATACAGAGATTCTGCCTTTGTTTGAAGTGCTGAAGAAGTGCAGGTCAGAGCTATAAACAGGGAAGGGAGGAAGGAAAAAAACATTTCTGTCATTCCTTCAGGAGCTGCTACTACTCAGATCAAGTTGAGTAACTTGAAAGACCTGTGCAATTTTTCTTTTGTCTAGGCACATGGGCTCTTACTGTGCAGGTCAAAGACCTTTAATATCCAGCAGCAAAACAGGAATCCTGCGGGATTAGCAATTGTATTCAGATAATACCTTTACCTTTTCCCTCTCTTTTCCAATTCATGGTAGTTTGCTTTACAAAGCACTATCACAAACATACCGGACATGGTGCAGAGACTGACAGCCCCTGCTCATACAGAGCAAATGTCCTTAACCAGGTTTCCAGCTCTCAGATAAATCCTTCCTAAGCTTCTCCATTGCCGTGTTTCACCATTCTCAAGCTCACACAGAATCCTCATGTGAAGGGTGCTAAAGCCAGTTGTAGTCCAATGTATATCCTTTTCTGACAGTTACATATGAGGCATAGATGTGCCTTAGTGTTTTGCTTCGCTCTCTTAAGAGATCTTACATATGGTGAGAAACCACCCTACGTAAATTTATAATGAATGGAAACTGCTCTGCCCTCTTATTACATGTCACACCCAGCCTGCGTCCAAAACCTTTCCCATGCCTGACTGATGCACCAGATTACATGAGTACCCAGCTACAGTGAGAATAACAGAAAATAATGCAAAGTTTCCTGTGGCCAAGCTTAGGTAATTTTCGTCTAAAACTCGAGAGTTACGGATTTCTAATTTATAGGATGTATGAAATGGAAGAATTCATTTTATTTAAGTGTTTCTTTCTGTCTCTCTTCTACAATAGACAGCCAATGACCTTTTTATTTCTTATTGTTGCCTTGCATTTATGTATCCTCTCCCCACTGAGGCACGGAGGTGACAAGTTCTGTAACAACTAGGATTTCTGGGGAGTAGCAGTGCATCTCAGCATCTGAGTTTACCTTCACTACCCATTTCCGCAGGCATACTAACACCACCACACAGTCTGGGAAATAGGTCCTGTGTTAGGAACTAAACAAAGGTTTGGAGGTTGCCTGCATTTACAGTGTGGGCTTCAGGATAGGAGGATAGTGCTTACATCGTTGCTTTTGCAGTGTTGCAATTAAAATTATGCTCTGCTGAATGAGTAGCTGAGCCAGTGGGTTAGTGATCTGAACTCAATGAAAGTCAAACGAAATTCCTTGCCAGCAACAGACAAAGTCATGAAGAAATATGTTTTCACAACGTGTTATTCCATACTGATGAACAGTTTATCAATGCCTTGTTGCAGTCCTTTCCATAATGCCCCTCAACACCTGTTATATTTGGAAGAATTTGCAGAAAAATGTCCTACACAATCAAAGCATTATTGCAAAATAGTTTCAGTTTGAACCCTTCCCAGTTACAGCCATGGAGAATTGCATGGAGAGGAGACATTAATAGGCTGGGCCAGACCATTTAGGTTTATAAAGGTCTATGCCATCGCCTTGAATTCTACCCAAGAGACCACAGGGAATTGCTGTGGTTTGTGGCACAGTGGTGTTAAATGTTCCCCGCCTTTGATAAGTGGGATAGCTCTCACTTTTAAATTCCCTCCAGGAATAGCTGCAAGTAGAACACATTGCAGTTGTCTAATCCCAGAGTCTCATGGATAAGCAGAAGAGGATTCATGCCTGAAACAAAAGGTTATGCTCACATGAAAAAACACAGAGATAGAAATACAATTTTCAGCACAAATTCTTTCTCAGGCATCCAGTTGTGCAGATACTACAGGACTAACTCAGATGATTTCAGACCTCTCAAGCCCTGAAAATCCGATGGTAGATAGTACTTCTATACCACTGGTTAATAATGCAGATAAAATTCTGGATGACTTCTGTGTTGACTGTGGCGATCTCACCGAAGCCTGGTCGTTCATGAATTGGGTCATTTGTTCACATGGAATTAGCCATAATAGGGACATTGAGAGGTGCACCTTCTCCACACTGCAGACACTGTAATCCTGTCTCCTCACTAACCTCTGCAGTTGCCCTGTGTTCATTTGAATGAGGAGTGAAACAGAGTGAAGCTTTGAGCTGACCTCTCCACAGAGACCTTAGAATGGATAAATCTACTGAACTTTGAGCTTTTGCAGTATAAAAAAGCAGCAAAGCCACTTCAAAGCAAGCTCCAGCTAGTACTACAAAGAACCACTGGCTTGTCAAAAATACTTTAAGATTGGCTAAGTCTGACATTTCCAGTAAAATCATGTTGGACATGTTTTACTCCTGTTTCTTCTCGATGTTATGCAGAACTCCTTGATCAACAATACTGATGCAGTTTTTGACCTCTGTCCAGACATGTATCTTTACCGCCTGCACCAGAAAAGAGATCTTACGACAACAGCTATTTAGACTGTAACTGTCAACATTCAATAATGTGAGTAAAGGCTTCGACAGACCCCCTGTGAGTCCACCTGTCTCCCTGCCTCCAGGGACGGTGGCAACCCCCAGGGCCAACACAAAAGCTGCAACTTAAAGCCGTCCGGACTTCACATCTAGATGTTGCTGCTTCACCCTAAAAGAGGTTCTCATGGTGTCCAAATACAAACAATGAAGCAATTTGAGTGGTAAAGCAGAGTGTTCGTGGCAGGAAAAATTCAGTTTCACTTGTGCCAGTGTCAGATCTTATTATCTAATCTATTTGATTCAAAGAACATTTGTGCTGCGTTTGACTTTGCCAATACGCTAACAGGTCACTTTCTGTGCCCTGCCTCAATTTTTCCCACACATCCTTAAACTAAGACATCACAACTTTGTTGTTCCTTAGATGGTCACACTTTGCCATAAGCATAAGATATTCATGCCAGGAATTTTAGTTTCTGTCGTGGGTTGACCCTGGCCGGCCGCCAGGTACCCACACAGCCGCTCACTCACTCCCCCCTTCACTACTGAACAGGGGGAGAAAATATCTCCAAGGGCTCAGGGTTTGAGATAAGGACAGGGAGATCACCCTCATTTACCGTCCCGGGCAAAACAGACTCAGTTTTGGGGAAATTAGGTACATTTATTAAAAGAACTAATCAGAGAGGAGTAGTGAGAAGTAAGAAAGAGCAAATGGATCTTAAACAGAACACCTTCCCCCCATCCCTCCCTTCTTCCCGGGCTTAACATCAATCCCGGTTTCTCCACCTCCTCCCCCTGAGCGGCACAGGGGGACAGGGAATGGGGGCTGCGGTCAGTTCATCCGACGTTGGTTCCACCGCTTCTTCATTCCGGGGGAGGACTGTTCACTCTTCCCCAGGGTCACTGTGGGGTCCCTCTCACGGGAGACAAGCTTCACGCTCTCTTCTCCGCGTGAGTCGTCCCACGAAGGGCAATTCATCACAAACTGCCCAACGCGAGACACCTCACGAGGGGCAGCCCACCCCTCGTGAGTCTGAGGCGCAGTCCTTCGGGGGAAACTGCTCCAGCGTGAGCCACCCACAACGTCCCAAAAGTCCCACCAGCCAACCTGCTCCAGCGTGGGCATTCCCTCTTCCACGGGCTACAGGTTCTGGCAGCAACTTGCTCTGACGTGGGCTCCCCACGGGCTACAGTCCCCTTTCAGGCATCCACCCACACGGCGTGGAGTCCTCGGTGGACATCTATGCGGTGATCCTCACGGTGGACTTCTGCACCTCGCCCATGGGCTGCAGGGGGACAACCCGCTTCACCATGGTCTTCACCACAGACCCGGGGGACTCCTTCTGCTCCGGCGCCTGGAGCTCATCCTCCCCCCTCCTCCTTCTTCACTGACCTTGGTGTCTGCACAGACTCTCACTCCTCCATCTCTGTGCCAGCTGTGATGGCGCAGTTCTTTTTCCCGTTCTTAAATATGTTTTTCACAGAGGCGTTCCTCTCCTATCACCTTACTGATAGGCTCAGCCTTGGCCAGCGGCGGGTCTCTCTTTGTAGCCGGCTGGCATTGGCTCTATCAATCTTGGGGAGCTTCTAGCAGTTTCTTACAGAAGCCACCCTGCAGCTCCCCCCCCGCCGCTGAAATCTGGCCAGGCCAAACCAAAACATTCCACCCCTCGCCTCTGTGAATCACATATTTAAGAATTATTAAAATTTATATTCATCACCCAACATTAACAGTGAAACAGAAAAACCAAAGACTCCCGACACCAAAATCAGAACAAAAATCATCACAACACCAAACAAGACTAAACAATCTACACACAATCCACCCCTCGTTCCTTCACCTCAATCACAAAAACATAAATTCCCCAAAATCATTTTACTTTTCAACATTGCTCAGTCCATGTTTTGCCCGTTACCTCTCTCCACTACTGTCCTTATCTCAAATTCCTCCCTTCCCAGGTTTCATTCCCCGTACGGGCCACCAAAATGACTGTCGTGGGTTGACCCTGGCCGGCCGCCAGGTACCCACACAGCCGCTCACTCACTCCCCCCTTCACTACTGAACAGGGGGAGAAAATATCTCCAAGGGCTCAGGGTTTGAGATAAGGACAGGGAGATCACCCTCATTTACCGTCCCGGGCAAAACAGACTCAGTTTTGGGGAAATTAGGTACATTTATTAAAAGAACTAATCAGAGAGGAGTAGTGAGAAGTAAGAAAGAGCAAATGGATCTTAAACAGAACACCTTCCCCCCATCCCTCCCTTCTTCCCGGGCTTAACATCAATCCCGGTTTCTCCACCTCCTCCCCCTGAGCGGCACAGGGGGACAGGGAATGGGGGCTGCGGTCAGTTCATCCGACGTTGGTTCCACCGCTTCTTCATTCCGGGGGAGGACTGTTCACTCTTCCCCAGGGTCACTGTGGGGTCCCTCTCACGGGAGACAAGCTTCACGCTCTCTTCTCCGCGTGAGTCGTCCCACGAAGGGCAATTCATCACAAACTGCCCAACGCGAGACACCTCACGAGGGGCAGCCCACCCCTCGTGAGTCTGAGGCGCAGTCCTTCGGGGGAAACTGCTCCAGCGTGAGCCACCCACAATGTCCCAAAAGTCCCACCAGCCAACCTGCTCCAGCGTGGGCATTCCCTCTTCCACGGGCTACAGGTTCTGGCAGCAACTTGCTCTGACGTGGGCTCCCCACGGGCTACAGTCCCCTTTCAGGCATCCACCCACACGGCGTGGAGTCCTCGGTGGACATCTATGCGGTGATCCTCACGGTGGACTTCTGCACCTCGCCCATGGGCTGCAGGGGGACAACCCGCTTCACCATGGTCTTCACCACAGACCCGGGGGACTCCTTCTGCTCCGGCGCCTGGAGCTCATCCTCCCCCCTCCTCCTTCTTCACTGACCTTGGTGTCTGCACAGACTCTCACTCCTCCATCTCTGTGCCAGCTGTGATGGCGCAGTTCTTTTTCCCGTTCTTAAATATGTTTTTCACAGAGGCGTTCCTCTCCTATCACCTTACTGATAGGCTCAGCCTTGGCCAGCGGCGGGTCCCTCTTTGTAGCCGGCTGGCATTGGCTCTATCAATCTTGGGGAGCTTCTAGCAGTTTCTTACAGAAGCCACCCTGCAGCTCCCCCCCCGCCGCTGAAATCTGGCCAGGCCAAACCAAAACAGTTTCCTTCCTCCCATGGCATCATTTATGACTCATCTATAAATCAGCATGACAGCTGAGCAAAATCAGGGGTAAAGGACTTTTGTCCAGAGTGAGGAAGAAAAGATCTCCATAATTATCCACCAGGCTTTCCACAGTGAAAGTGATGACCATGCACCCTCCTTCAGATTTTTCAGGCTACCAAATTTTTAGGGCACTTAGACCTTTGCTGAACTTTAGCCAGAGAGCAAGATACAAGGCAGGATGGAAACAGAGGAATTACATTTCTCCCAGACTCACAAGCATGTCACAAAACTACTAAGATGGTTAATAAAGTAATATTTTTATCACGCTACCATACCACGTGGAAGTCTCTAATACTTCAAGAATCTCAGGAATTCTCAGTATGAAATCAGAATGGTCAAGCAGCTGTTTCTCATGACACTTTGACTAAGCCTGGTATCATTTGGGTATTTAGTCACTTCAGATTGGTTAGGCATTGAATACAAAGTTTTCCCCTTAATTCTTCCTTACATTCTTTTCTTTAATAAACTTTCTGCATGGCCTTATATAAGCTAAACAAGTGACACTGATCTGAACATGAGAGTGAAGTACTAAAGATGAATGAAACTACTTTTCTCACTGTTATAAAACAAAAGTCCAGCTGTTCTCTAGTCTTTCCTTACATTTATTATCTGGTAAGCAATATGTGACACCAGAGAAATTCTTCATAAGCACATGCAAACTTTATTCACATAACAAAATGCCTGATATCCAATGATTGATAGGTATTATACCAAAAAAAAAAAGTCCTTATATTTAATATAAATACTTACCTTTAGACACTTTTCCCTGCCGAGCCCTCTGAAGAGATTGAGATGTCCATTAAAAACACACCAGACTTTCACACAGAGTGGAACTGACATCCTGTTGCAAGCAAGACATTAGTTTGGATAAGTGATGCTGAGAATCCCCAAGACAAATTTAGCACACTGGGTGTAGAATTCAAGATTACTCCCTGAACAGGCAGTAATATCTTCCTGAAAATGGCCCACACTTAATACAGTTATAAGGAAAAAAATCTCAAAGAAACCAGGGAAAGGAAGATTTAATGCCACTGGGAATAGCCTATGAAGTGAAAAAAAGTATTAAACAGCAATGCAGTTCTTAATTAAAAGAGTAGAACTGAGAGAGGGAGAGAAGTTGGATTCAGAGGAAGTGGAGATGCTAAAGCCACTATAGAGGTGAGTGAGGAATCCATCAAGAATTGTGAGGGTATTGTACTGGAGAGACCTGTATTGCCTTGAAAGTACCTTATAACATTAACAGCAGTCAAAAGAAAATATAAGCAGTTCTCAGTAATTTTTTTAAGAAATCAAGTCAAAGCTCAGTGCTCATGTTCTACAGTTTGCCTGTACAGTAAATGCTAGTTTAGTCATGTATTTCACAAGCTCTTTCCATGGACCGGGAAACATGCCCTTATTCTCACACCTGCCTGTGTAGGAGAGGTTGTGCATTCTGGCACAGATAACGCCTTGTGGGGTCAGCAACGTTTGGGTTTCTGTACTCGGAGTCAAATCGCTGTCCTGCGCCTGTCACAAATGCCTGAGCAAATCGGGGCTCTTGTTGGCAAAATGATGTGTCTTATTATCTGCTCCTTAAATTGCTTAATCGCAGCAAGCATGATGCAATTTGATAGGTGTTTCAAGACAGGCTTTTGCACATCTTTAAGATGTGGTACATAAAGGTGATTAAAAGAAGCAGTGTCAATATGTTTTTTCAGCCACTAAGAACTAATAATTGGTTTTTTTAGTTGCATACAACTTAATGTTTAGCACTAGTTGAGCAAAACCAGACTCTTATAGCTGATCTTATATTGTAAACCAAGCAGTAAGCTTGCAATGTGCAGGCATGGATATACACATATATCCATGTAAAAAGAATGTAGAAGCCAGGCTGAAAATTTACAGTCAATCAAAACCATAGCTGAGAAAACAAAATGTAGAGGAAATGCCAACTAACATAAGCTTATGACAAACTAAATTCAGGACTAACGCAATTCCTCCATAGAATCATAGGATCATTTAGGTTGGAAAAGACCTTTAAGATCATCCAGTCCAACCGTTAAACTAGAAATGTCAGATCCACCACTAAACCATGTCCCTAAGCACCACATCTACACGTCTCTTAAATACCTCCAGGGGTGGTGACTTCACCACTTCCCTGGGCAGCCAGTGAAATGCTTGACAACAATTTCGGTGAAGAAATTTTTCCTAATGTCCAATCTAAACCTGCCCTGGTGCAACTTGAGGTTATTTCTTTTGCCTTATTTCTTTTTACTTGAGAGAGGAGACAAACTCCCACCTTGCTACAACCTCCTTTCAGGTATTGTAGAGAGTTATAAGTTCTCCCCTCAGCCTCCTTTTCTCCAGGTTAAACAACCCCAGGTCCCTCAGCCATTCCTCATAAGACTTGTTCTCCAGACCCTTCCTCAGTTTTGCTGCCCTTCTCTGGACACCCTCCAGCACCTCAATGTCTTTCTTGTAGTGAAGGGCCCAAAACTGAACACAGAATTCAAGGTGCAGCCTCACCAGTGCGGAGTACAGAGGGACAATTGCTCCCCTACTCCCGGTGATCACACTATTTCAGATTTCAAAAGTGCTGTGTAACCTAAACTAAGACACAAGAGTTGTACAGAAGGAGGAAGATAAGGCAAGAAACTGGACAAATATTCAACTAATACTTGGCATTAGTTTTGAAGAGCAGTAAAAAGCCAGATGAGAATGTAGAAAGTGCTGGAAACATGAAAAACTCAGTACGTTAGGAAGAGGGGCAGGAGGGCATTAAGTCACCAAAGCAGAGAGCAGAAGAATGGTATGATAAGAGTATGCTTTGATTTTAATCAGAAGTTTGAGACTTGCAAATGATGATGGACTGCCTCTCTGATGGCTCCTTGCACTGAAGGAGGCAGAAGTGGACATGGACCTTGGTAAATGTCACCTCTGAGTCCTCAAACTGGAATTTGGCTTGTTTCTGCATTCCTATTCCCAGAAATTTTTCTTTTTCCTGTTCTACAGTTTTGCTCTTCACCACATTATCCTCCTTAATATTCCAGACCCAAGGCAAAACTTTTAAGTAAAGAGAGACCAAATGTAAAGCCGTTGTCTGCATTGCCAGTTCAGCAAATTGATCACCAGGTATACATATTTCAACTTGTTGTTTCCTATGATAGGAGCTGTGAGCCCTTCCTGGAATTAACCCCTTGTAAATTTGTAAACAATGTAATACCACTCCAAAAAGCAGATGGAACATATAATATTCATAAAAGATATTAAAGGCATACTCACATTCGTCACATAAGGAATCAAAGAAAGAGCTGAAGGAGAAGGCGACTAAAGAGCATGGGTAAACAACATATCCTTAGATCGTGGAAATGGCAGTGAGAATATTAAAAGGTGGCAGATGGGTGTTTGTTCTACCCTCTAACAGCAGCATGCAACCAGACTAGGGCTGCACTACTTCTCTGCATTCTGGCCAAGGATTCGCACCTCTCCACACAGCAGAGGATGGAAGCAGCATGGGTGTAGGCAGAACTTGCCACTTCTCAAAAATCAGGGGTAGCCTGTGCACTAATTAAGTCATCAGGCTCCACTATCATCCCCCATCCTTATTACTATCTTTGGATTTTATGCTATATTTAAAATCATGCCATTTCAGAATCCTGTATGAATAAATATGAATGTCAAGACCTGTGTGCATCTCTTATGCACACAAGACAGTACAGAACATCACGTACTCACAGAATCTTATTAAATTTCTCTGAGACACATAATCCTGTGAACCTCATTCTGTAAACACAGGCAGCATTTGTACTTCATTTCTCTCCTCTATCCTTCACAGTCGCCTCTCAGTCCTCCCTCTTAGTCACTAATCAAGAACAGAGCAGAAACTAAGCACCCACATAAGAATGTGGATAGGGTACCTGACAATATGTATTAGGAAAAGGAGGAAAGCTTGATCAGAGAGGAAAAGTAGTGCATTGAACACTTGCCAGTTTCTGAAAGTTATCTGAATATTAAAAATTAATGAAGAAGGCTGAAAGCAGGATAAGAGGCCCTATTTGTGTTGAGTGGTTTGTATTTTTAAGGATTTTAAAAAAATATTTTAACTAGGATTATTTTATTAGTGAGATTAAAATTAAGTGGCAAAGTATTCAATTTGATTAATGACCCTTCACACTTGTCCTGTCAGTGACTGTAGAACCAATTTGGGACAATTCTGTCACTGGATGATTCCCAGCAGTAGGTACAGCATGGTTCAAGAGGAGACCCAGGTGAACCAGGACTATTCAGGCAGAGAAGAACTCAAAGTTTGAAAGGCAAACTGTGCCCCTGATAAGTTTTTCAATTGCTGGCCGTGCCTTAATTGTTTACACTGGTCTTTACATTGCCCAAGGAAGACTGGTACCATAAATGCAGTTTGTGGAAAAGAGGCTCTGGCAGCTCAGAGTGCCCAGCAGAGATGAATGTTCCAGAGGGAGCAGGTCTCAAGTCTTCGGTGGTGAGAAAACCTTCAAAGTCAGAGCATACTACCCTGTTTGACAGATACTGAGTAAACAGTGGAGGGGGGGGGTGGATAAAAAAGACAGCAGGCTAAGCTTGTTTTATTATCAGCTCAAACCTGATACATGAGAGGGATTTAGGCCAAGTTTGGCTAGGCACTCAGGCACATGTTTAAACCTAAAGACAGGCATTGTCCTGTTGTAGCAAGTGACACCAACAGTCTTGAAGTAAGGTATGTGTTTCAGTATCACAGAGAATAGGGAAAGTAACCTCCACCTACCTCTCCGTGGGAGCCATGCTTGACTTTGTCACATGAATGAGAGCGTTCACTTGCAGTTATTTGCAGGACACAAATTTTAGTCTTTTGAGGCAGATGATGATAACTGGGATTATGATGGCTCAGAACCAGATTCCGAAATTTCGCAGCTCAGGGTGATCTCTCTAATTGTTATTGATTAATAAGGAATATGCTGCATTTGTGTCTAAGGGGGGCAGGAGAAAAACAGTTTGCATTTTTTCTGCAGGGATGTGTGATCTGCTGCCCAACAATACATAAGTCTTCCAGCAGATAGTTACAGGGTAAGGAAAATCAAAAGACGTTATTTTTATTAGCTAGCAGTAATGACCTTTTATTTTTGATTATTTGTGCATTAACAGCGTGGAATGGAGATGTGCTATGTAAGAAAGTTATTATTTGCTAATTTGCAGCTTTTAAAATACACAGCACACTATCTATTATGTATCATGCATTACAATTACAACAACAGTTTAATTAATCACCAGCACCCTGTTTTGTATCAGTCTGCTGCTGAATTCTGGGTAATGGTGTTGTTTACCATTTAGCAAGTAGCAACATTTCACTCTGTTTCACTACATTAAACTGCTCAAATAAAGCAAACGGATATTGGAAAGAGTTGGCCATCTGCCTTTATTTTCTTTTACTTTTGTTAAGGAAAGGGAAAAAAAAATAAACCCCACCACAGCCCCTGAAAGGAGAAAGAGCACAGCCATGAAACTGATAGTGACAAAAAACACCCTTTTTTATCAGGTCAAAATCTCATCTAAATGCAGTTCTGATGAATGGTAAAAAGCTTGCTTTGTGGATTTGGAGTGGGTCTCAAGACCAGCAATGAAGTCTAATGATTATTTAATGGTGCCGCACTTGAAGCAGGATTATGTGAGACTCTCTCCCCCGTTAAGAGTTTGATGAATAGGTTTTGTGACAGCCATTTAGGAATAAACAAGAATTCATCAGTCTGCATAAGAAGAAGCCAGTTTATAGATTAAGTTTCTTGAGGTAATTCATGAGGTCAGTCCCATTTAGATGTAGACTATTAGGGCTCAGCTTTTGAGAGCGGCCATACAAGGGAGTTACTCCAAATGGACCCCGCTAATACAAAGCCCCCTTTCAGAGGGAAGCCTGAAATTTTTATGACCCTGCTGCTAGGAAGCACATCAACTTGTCACTGTGAAGATCTGCTGGGGCAAGACCTCATCACTCTATTAAAGAGCTCTGTGACCCTATTGATTTGAAGTATTTAAAGCAGGGGTGAAGTTCAAAGCAATTTCTTTTCTATACTATTACTCAGCCTCTCTGTGTCTTGGCTCTAAAACATCTGCTGTCAGTTCCTCTCTAGTGTCTGACTCTGGAATCTGTCACTGGAGAACAGAGTAGTTTTATTTAGAATAAATTGGATTCCTTTTCAGTTTTCAGCATTTCGTATTGTGATCAATGGTTTACACTCCTTCATGTGCCAGGAGACTTAACTGCCACTGTACCCTTTCATGTCTCTTCATGACTCAGCCAGAGCTTGCTTCTGAGGCTCTGTAATCGAATCTTTTCCATTCTAACAGGTAAGCAGCCACCAGTTTTTCTAATTGGCCAATCAATAAAAATAGTAAACTTTCACTTTTGGGAGGAAAAAAATAATAAAAAAAGCTGGAAAAAAAAATCCCAGAATGTCACTCTGGAAACAAAATCCTAACATATCTTTTACCATTATTGGCTCAGAGAGAAAGAAAGAAAAAAAAAAAGCCATTGAGTAAACAACTCCATTATTTTTAAATGTCAGCAAGTAAACCTCATAGCTGGTTCTCAGAGGTGGTTCTTCAGAGCAACACAGGCTCCTCTGCTTCTCTGCAGAAGCTGCAGGCACAAGGACACCTTATCAACACTTAATAATACATTAGATCAGGTGTATTTACTACAGATATAGTTTCTGACACCAGGGTAGTTATTAAAGGCTGTACAGAGCATGAGCTTAATATTCAGTTTGATGATGTCAGACAAAACAATTGAGATAAAAGAATGAGCAATGGGATGGAAATGGTAATGATATGGTTACAAAAATATTTAAGATGATGCACAGCAACAGAAAGAAATCAGGTAGGTTTTTCACATGGAAGATAATTACCTACAGGATGGCACAGAGAAAACCTATCTGTTATCTTCACCAGGGACACTGACTTCTGATGTCATGAAAAATGCACCTTCTCTCAAAGGCTGCTTTGTCAAATCGCTATCATGTTCCCACCCTACCTGTAATATTTAAAGTCATTTTATCACATATTCTAACAAATTGCCTAATATAACTAAGATAAAAGGGATATACTTTAGCAGACAGAAATGTGTCTGTTTTTTTCAGCTGATTTACGTTGCCTACGGATCTGCCCCATAATATATGTTGTCATCATTTTATTAATGCTGTCATTTTACACAAAGCTCCTTTAAAATTGAATGTGTTTCTGGGGGAAATGAATTATGTTTATTGCAGGGTGGCAACTGCATGGTTATTCAGCAGTATCTTTAAGAATCTAGAAGTCTGAAGACAGATGTACGTATGGCTTGTCAATCAAAACACATGTCCTTTGCAGTTTTGTGTTTTCTTTAGTCAGCAAGGAAATCATGTTACTGCTGTCTGAGGTCAACAGTAAATGCCCCAGCAGAATCCCTGCCTGAGAATTTTCAATAAAGAAGGGACCAAAGACGAGGAAGAAAGATAGTAGCTTGTATTCTGCTCCTCTGAGGGAACAGGCGATAAACAAAATTCTGAGCCATTTCTTCTACCTTTCTTTTTTAAAAAAATGGAGCTAGTAGAAGTCACTGGCAACAGAACACCATTACAGGCTGATATCATCTTGAGTTCATGCTGCTGAATACGTTGGCATTTACGACACATTCTCCCAGGGCACATTTTAAAATGAAACTGAAACTTGATGGACCAACTGTACTCCATTAAAAAAAATTATAAAAAGGCTTCTTTTTTTTTTTTTTCCCCTCCAGCCTAAGGAAATAGAGAATCTCAAAACACTGCTTTCTGCCATAGAAGTTTACATGTTGAAGGTCAATCCAAAGGCAGCAAATCAAAGCATTTTTTTCTCATCTTTTATTTTAGATTATGAATGATGCAAAAATTTATAGAGCGTGCAAATTTATTACCGTGTTAATAGGCCCCCCTGTTTATATCCGGCAACATATGTTATATCCAGAATCACTAGGAAGCAGCAGCATTTTTAGGGATGGAGGGGGAGGCAATTAAAGAATTAGGCCTAATTACCGTGAAAAATCTCTGTAAGAAACATACAGAAATCTTTTGAGGAAGAAACACAAAGAGAACGCGGGGAAATATTCTTTAACATGACCACTGTTGTAAACAGTATTTCTAACCCATGCACTCATAACCAAAATCCAAGCACATTCTCAACTCAGTAGCTCTTCTCACATAATTAAAGGAAAAGAAACAGAGAAAGAATTTGTGCCTGTGTAGAAATTTTCTGTCTCTTAGGGTCTTCATGGGCACCTTGTTTCTAACAGCTGAGCACGTAATGAACCAAATACTAGATGGCAAACAGCATCTTGTCTACCATAGGCTTCAGCCCTGGTGTGATGGCAGAACCACTTTGCTGGTAAAGGGACAAGAGAAGTTTCCAGGAGAGGTGACTGTGTTTTACCCAAGGAGTTATTCAAAGGCACTTGGGAGGAGCCCAGGCTGTATGACAGCAGTTGGATAGAAAATGTGGCAAATGCCTCATTTAAAGTGTTTCTTGCAGGCATGTAAAACTGGACTTGCAAAATGTTTGCCTTTCAGCAAACAAGAAAGGGAGTCAAAATCTGGCAATCTTACAAGTGAAAATCCAGGTGTTGGGAAAAATTAGATAGGTGTCCCACCCCTTTATGCTTTTGTTCTGTATGGTCCAGGCTTGCTGCTGGTCTTGCCTCCACAGTATAATCTCCTGAAAAGGGAGAAAGATGTTAGGTGCTATAAGAGCAGAGTCAGAGTACAACCACAAGGTAGCCAAAGAACTGTCTGTATGAGGCATCACAGTGAAATTTCATAATCAAAATCTTAGGAATTTCAATTTGTTTGGGAAAAAAGCCCCACAATTTTTCATGAGGAAACCTTATGACCAGCTCTAAAATTTTCTGCTCCTATTACAAGATGGAAATGAGATACAGGAAGCAGAGTAGCTTCAGTTTGTAGGACGAAGCACAAAGTCTTTTAACATTGGCTGCTGTAACCAGAAAGCAGGCCACTGGAAGATGCTTGCTGTAATGGGAAAAAGTGTATGGGGGCAGCAGGTCTAAGTTTTGCTAAAAGTATTCAGTAATTCAGTAACTCTTTAAGTACAGAAAATGCTGTCTGAATTTAGCTTTGGTAAAGCTGTGTATGACAGTGAGGGGTCCACCACGGAAGAACTTGTCCATGGGTCTCCACAGGCAGCTCCTGAACCCACCTCGATGGGCAGGTAGATGACAGGTATGTCAGCCTTGGTTCGACAAGGACTGCTCGTGTCAGAGCAAGTTCATGGGCTCAGGCTTTCAAGTTGTTTTATGTTCTAAATATTGATCGCCTTTATCTGTGTGTTGCCATATGTCTTTAATCATTCTTCCTCTACAGGTGGGTTATCATTTTTCCAATGCTTGTGTATTATGAGCTTTGTCACCAACAGAGATAATATCTCCCATTCTAGGTTGTTTAGTGTGAATCCTTCCCTTCCTGAAGTATTATTAATCATGTTGTCATCACTTAAATAAATAATAATCAGCAATAATTATTTCTATTTTCACAAAACCACTAAAATAATAAAAAGCAAAACTGATATTAATTATTAATAAATATGAAGGGGACATGTGTTTTGTTGAGATTGAACTTCTCTTTTTCATCTGTATCACAGTGTCATCTAGAGGTGCTAGATAAGATGAGGGTATCTCTTGTTCAGGTGCTGCAGAAACTCCAGCTTAAATGACCCAGCTGGTCAAAGAAGAAGCAGGTGTGAAGGGGATGGGTGCAGGTCCAGGGCTAGAAACCAGACCTTCTACCTCTGGCCCCCCACGGTCATGCAGAAGTGTGGCTTGGCAAGAGGAGGACTCATACAGACTTAGCCCACCCTCTCATTCCTCTTACCCATCTGTGTCAGCCTGGCTGGGGAACAGAGGGTACAAATTTGGCCCCAGTCCAGCCGAGGCAGTGAGCAGCCACACTACTGACAGCCCTTCACCACCTCTCTCTCCTCCCAAATTTCCAGTGTGGCCTTGTCTTGTCCCTGTTTTGAAGATATGTCTTTTCCCTCCCCTGTTCCTCTGAACCCCAGGAACTAAGCTATACTGTGGAGCCACACATTCCTATCACAGAGACTGAGTTATTTTCTATCTAGTTACTTAAATACGTTGTTTTTGCAATTGCAGGGTGTGTCTGTCTGTACCTGTCTGTGCATGCTTTCCTCCTGTTATTTGCTAGCAATTTCTAAACCTATTTTCAACATTCAACTGCATTTCTGAGGTTTGAAGACATTACATTTCCAGAAGGTTTCTGAAGAAGAAACATCACCCAAACTCTATTCAGGAGTCAGCTGAGCTGTACCTTCAGCTCAGGGTCTGCCAAGACACATATGCCTTGCCCAGCCCAACAAGTAAGGGATGGACAAATGAGATGGAGGAGAGGAACACAGGACACTGGAGTGGTGGAGGATTTAGGGGGTACAAGTGTCTATGCAACCACCTCCTTCAGTCCTGCTACTCAGAGAGTGATTTGGGGGGGGAGGTGGGCCTGAACGATCTGTATATGCTATGTACAAATGCAGCTGGGTACCTTACAAGCCACTACTTGTGAAAAGATAAAAAAGAAAATAGAGAGGCAATGCAACCTCCATACTCCTGATAGATCTCCTGCGCTGGCCCACCAGAAGGTCATGAGGTCATGCAGAAACAATGTCTTCAGACCGCTCCTCGGAAGCAGAGAGCAGAGCCTGAGAACAGCGAGTGACTTCACCCTTTGGTGATGTCCAGCCTGAGTGTGATGAAGAGGGTAGAGCCCGGGCTCTAGTGTCTAATCAGCAGGGAAAGTGATCTGGTGCACAATCAGTTCCACTGACCTAGGGGCAAGAGTCCTCCAAGGTATCCCTGTGTGACCTAAGCCTGTAGGGCTCATCCAACAACCTGTGCTGTGATCACTGATGGATCCAGGAACATTTCTTTCTCTTTGGTGCTGGAGACACTTGAATGATATGAAAAATGCACAAACACCTGCTTAGAAACCTGGCCTTCTTCCACAGGGGTAGAGAAATATCGCCATTTCATATTTGCCTTATTTGTGGCTTGAAAGCACTGGCACATTTGTAGAAGGAACAGAGCAAGTTGCTGTATCCCTTGAGCTTCTGCCGTGATCTCCCAGCAGAAATGAGCCAAGACGCCACGAGCATGTACTGAGTTGGATTCTGTGCTCTGTGACCAACAATAGGTGAATTGGCCAAAAAGGTCTGTGTTGTTTGGGCTGGTTTTGTGCCTCAAAAGTCACAGGCCAGACGGCACTGCCAGGATTTACAGGTCGTCTACACTTCAGAACTGCTGTTTCCAAATACAGGAGGAAGGTGGCACAATCCTTCCCCACTTCTAGAGAGACGCAGGAATATTTGCACCATATTTGCACCATACATATTGTCTTACCAGGGAGTAAGGGGCTGGAATTTCACTGACATGACAGTACAGATTAAAATCTTATCACATGTACTGCACAGACTTTCTAGATGCAATCTGAGGGCTTTTCTGTGGGCAACAAACAGAGGAGTCAGAGACAGTCCGAGGAGGAGAGCAGCAGAGAGAGATCCTTGAGATAGTTAGGAACAGCATTTGCAGACAAGGTAAATGAATGTCCCACAAGGACCTTTGCTCTGGACAAGTTGTTAAAAGTCCTAATAACGTACCTCATACTTTTTATTTCCATGGTGTCCTGGGTTTGGGAAAATTGAAGGGGAAAAGAAAGATTCCTCTATTCCGTACAGGAATAATAATACATTGAACAGTGATAGTATAATGTGATAAATTCTGTTCTCAAGAAATGAAATTCCATACTACGGGTTATTCAGTAAAGTCTCTGCAAATACAATCCTAATATAAAGCTTAAAACTATACACTTATTGGTATGATAACTTATTCTGTCTCACCTTTCCTCAAGTATTATGCTTAGTAATATTCATTTGTACCAAGCATTATATCACTACATATAGCTCTACTTCACATACCTAGTAGATAATAAACAGACTAAACCATAGATAGCAATCACAGATTTCTGTGTACAAATTTGTTAATTAGAAAAACTAGGAAGTGACAAAAGTACCTTTCATTTGATTGAATTTTTTTTTGTTGTAAAAGGAGGGAAACTGCCCCCTGTGCAGTTATGTCCATAACCAAACACTTTTCTAGCCTGAGAAAGCTGTGTTTAAACCTCAGTTATAGGGCTTGTCATTTTCATTTTGGATGAGGATAAGCATCTTAGGTTTCAGTGATAACATTGTGAATATTAATTTGTTAAGTCAAGCCACATATCTGTTTACTGTTACTGATATTTACAAATTCATTTCTCTCCTCTTTCGGCTCTTCTACCTCTTCAGCTCCATCCCTTCTCTTGACTCCTGTGCCTAAAACCACACCAGCGCTTCCCTTCAGCCACCACTGCTCTTCCCTCCACACTGTGTTTCACCAATTTCTTGTTGGGGAAAATCTTGCAAATAAGACGGTGTGGCTTTTCTTCTCCTTTCTCATACTTCTTTTCCTTTCACAATATATGCAGGCTTTTCTCTTACCTGCAGTTCTCCTCCAGACCTTCAACCAGCTGGAGAAACAGCACTCCTCACCTGCTTTCCATTGCATTTATTCCCCATCTCATGTTTCATTTTCTTGTAAAAACTTAAACTTTCCCATCTGATGCCTCTCTGGTATCTTCCATCTTGCATGTTTATAGGATAATGCTTTTCTCTCACTTACTAAAAAACCTCACGTTTGCCTCCTTCACCAGCACTCCATCTATTCATCTCTAAACATATTTGATGCACAGTGTCCAGAGAGCCTCTCCTCCATTTCCAAAGTCATCTCTCTTCACTAACTAGTGCCATTTTGCTCTTGGTGAACCGTTCCCAGCAAAAATCTTGAACACCCTTTTCCAAACCACTCTCATCCTCTTTGTCAGCCACCTTTGGGAACAAAGCCTTTTGCAGGGACCACACTCAGAAATTACAAGAAAACATACATCTGTCACTAGTGCAGTAGCGCCTTCAGCTGGTAAGATGGTCCAGCAGAGATGGTGAGGATTTGTCCATGGCTGGCCCTAAAGGTCTTGAAATCTCTTTCTTTAACTTCCTCAGTTCTGTTCATACAACATATTCTTCAGAAGCTTTCCTTTCAGGTTTCAGAGCAGCAGAGGCAGGTGATGAGCCACAGTCAGGACACCTTTCCTTCTCTTTTTCCTCTAAATTCACCTCTGTTTCTCTGCCTTTCTACTCAGAGCTCCTCCCATCTGTACGAATTATAGTCTTGAGTTGTTTGTGTGATGCATCTCTGTGAGGAGTCATGATCAAGGAAGAAAAACTGTAGGTTTTCATCTCCCTTGTCCCAAGTCCTCCATACAGCCTTCTTTCTCTATCCTACCAGTCATTCATATGTATAATCCAGTTCTGATATGTGACTCAGCTTTCTTCTAGACACCAACATCTGAGCTATGTTTAAGGTCCACAGAGTCTTCCTGCAGAACATTCTACAGACGGAGCTCTAGTCATCCCAACAAATTACTAAAGCCGTTGGCCAGATCATTTTCACTGACCTTGAGAAATGCAATATTATATCAACCCAAAATGCTGCTGCAAGATTATCTTCTCATCCCACTGCCCTGAAAACATCACTTCTCTCTGCATCTCCCCTTTTGATCAGCAGGTAATGTCAGCCTGCACTGTACACTTAATAGACTATCAAATGGGATGATCTTCCAAACCTTTTATGATGCTCTTCTGTCTGAGCTTCTCATGCCCGAAGCACCTTCTGCTCTCATAGATGCTGCTTGCAGCCAGAAAAGGTTTCTGGTGGACACACAGCTGGTCCTGTAATTTCATTATGGGAGTAGATAGAATACATTGTGTCTCATTTCTGTTAACATATTGTCTGTAAATGACTGATGAGACTCTGGAAGGCTCTTATTAGCTATAGGGATTTGTGGGATAATAATTTCAATAATGCTTGGCTTGGAGCTGACATTCGTAAAGTCAAGAGCAAGATTTTCATTCTTTTTATCTGGTCTATTCTAGTTGAACAGGGAGGCACAGGGAGAGTTTCTGTTGCCTGTCTGGATGAGCCTAATCTTTGAGTAGGCTTTTAGGACAAACTCTTGCCATGAATGAGTTAGAAGTTTCTGTGCATGCTTTAGCTTTCACTCCAAGTGTGTGTCGTTTTTAGGCAAGAGTTTCTTCCAGTAAAATCATAGTCAAAAAATATCTGTAGAAAAAAAATACAAAAATATTGCAGTGAAGTTATTTTTACCAAAGTTCCAAAAATTACTTTATTTTTTTATCTCTACTCTTGAATGATGGTTTAATCATGTTTCTGATACCCTCAATAATGTTACACCAGTACAGATACAGCAGAAGCATCAAAAGCAGTGAAGAGATGCACGCAGCAGCAGCACTGGTGACAGCAACAAAGCTTTAATATTTAACACAGACCTTAATTTTAAAGTGGCTTTTACGTAGTGAGAAAGTACATCTTATAGATGCAGTGTTCTTATGTAAACATTCACATTATTTATCCAACATTTATTTCTGTAAGGGACCTAATAATAGCAGAGGGTTAAATATTGAAATTGCATACGATTGTATACCTTACTTAATGCTAAAACTGTATTTAATGAGTGATGAAACATATTTTTAAAGTTACTTTACTATGATTCTTTTAACTTGTCTCTCTGCATGCCAGTTCTCTTCTAAGCACCTTTGTTTCTACCATTGCACTTTAATCTGTATCGGGTATGTGCTTTCCAAGTAAGTTGCCTTCATTTACCACACTTGCTTTGCATTGCAGCACTACCTCAGATGTTGTGAACTGACTTACTTACACATTAGACCGAGCTGTAAGATGAGCTCTAGAACATTTAATGCCACTCACAGGCTTTTAGTCCACACAACTGAGCAAAGCTTTTCTAGGGCAAAAGACATGAAAGGTATATACAGTGGACACAGGGTGCGCATCACCAGTTTCCCTCTGCAAGCAACCACCCGTTGGGCAACCCTTGTTAATGAGTGAAGAGACCTAAAGATGCCACCTGGGGTGCAAAACCCCAAATCACTCCAGAAACACCTGAGTGAAGAGATGAAATGCGATGAAACACACAGATAATGTCATGCTCAGACTTCTATGTCCTGCAAACACCATGTACTGTTTAAATTAACAGATATCTAATAGACCTGAATATTGTTGATGAGGTCCTGTGGTGTGCCTGAAGAGGACCACTAGTGCAGAACAGCAGTGGGGAGACACAGGTGTGCCTGAGCCACCCACTGCTCAGGACATGCAGGTTAACTCCCCTTGGGCAGGCTGTGAAAAACAGGCTCAGTCATTTTCAGGGTTTGGCCAATCCTTCCAAAATATTTTACAGGTATATGCTGATGTTTCTCACTAGTTGTTTTGTATGCTCAGCTCCGTCCTGGGAAGTCTGAGTTTATTAGACATCCATTATAATTGACACATTGTTGCAGTAGGGGTGAATAGATGCATTAGACAGATGATCTTAATTGGCTTTCATCCAAAAGAATTAAAATAAAAAGACAGCTGAATTTCATTCACATTTTCAATTAGTAAAACTTCCTTTCATTATTATAATGCCTGCTGAAACAGCAGCCACATCAGGGTGACAAATCCCGTTATCATGCTTTCTGCAATTGTCTTCCAAAAAGGCATCTATTGAAAGCATTGTCTGAGCGTGTGTATAATGCTGACAATCAAGCTCCGCTCAGAAAGCTGGGGGAGGGTGCCTGGCTGTGATCTATACAGAAATGCATTTCTTTCCCGTGCTGCTGGTTCTTCAGTGCTGCGTGCCTGCGCTGGGGCAATGTGCTCTGACAGGCTATGCGTACTAACAAGATCAATCACTGAGCATTAGTGGAATTCTCATGCTTTCCACCTATTTCTGTTCCCTTTCTTTATTGAGCGTGATCCTCTGCAGGTGTTATTTGTTTGTCAGACTGTTACATAGCAAATGTGGAAATAATTTTTTTTTAGCGAGTAGATAACAGCTGAACTCATATTGCAGACAATGCTTTCACACCGAAGTACTAATTGAAAAGAATGTGAAAATAATTCTTTAGGTATTAGAGGAAAAAATAAACAGCTTCTTGGGGGTGGAGAGCAAACAAAAGGGCATTAGAGTGTTGTTTTTTTAAATCCTTTTTCAGCGGCTAAGCAACCTAATGCACTTGTAATGGCCTCCCAGATTCTTAGCTTAGCCAACTCACCTAACTTAACCAGACAAAATATTGTTTATTTGTTCCATATGTGACACTGAAGAGATATGTGTGGATAACCAGGAAAATCAGTTCATCTGGGACTTATGTTATCCAGTTTCCTTTCATTGAGTTATATGCCAAGAGCCAAATGTATTGCCTGAGGGTTGTTTTCCTTTTATTTATTTAACTATTTACTTATTGAATTGTTCCAACTTACATAATTTCCTACATCATCTACATTTTGACAGTCACATTCTCTAATATCATCCCACCTGAAACGTTGCATATGGATCACAACCATCACACTAGGGGAAGGTGATCATTTTTCCACATGCAGAAGCTGGGATCCATTAATTTCAAACATCCCAACAAGATTTAGTTGGTGGATGCCAGACTAAATACAGTCCAGTTAACAGACAGAATACAGTCCAGTTAACAGACAGAAACCTTGGCACTCTGATGCCGCAGGATTTCTGCAAGTGACAGCCCTTGCACACGAGGGGCATTAACACCTCTACTAAAGTCTACTATATCGTTATATGAGGATCTCGAAACTCTAATCTTTTGCAATTGTCTGTCTCACATAGTCCTCAGGATTTTGGATACCACTGTCTCTGCAAATTTGTCTGGCTAAGTCAGCTAGAAAAAATTTCATGGGTCGTACCTGTAGTTTCACTGTGCCATACCTGTACGAGTTTCAGGTACAGCATAATAATTTATGAACAGGGAGAAAAAAATATATACATCGGTTTAAAGGACTTATATTCTTCTGTACTAGAAAGGTACCCTTACCCATACTTCTAAAGCCCCTAAGGACAAGTGAGCTGACCATTTCTCTCCTGGGAGATGGCTTGTCTCCTCAGTGTAAAAGTACTGCTATGGAGAGCTCAGGCAGACACACGTCGCTGAAGGAATGAAGACCGCGAGGCAGCAGAGAAAGTTTTTAACGACCTGCCTCCTCTGCAGTCTTGCAGTTCCCAATGTCAACATCCACGTTCCTCTAGTTATTATTATTGCATACATTTTCACAGCAGTAATTCCCAGAGCATCCTTAAGACTTTTCAGCACACTTCCAATTCTCCTTCACAACATCTTCTTTGAAGAGATGAGCTCCAAGCAAAACGGGAGGAATCCTAATTATCAGCCATGTAGAAAAGCCAGAAGAGGTAAAAAAAGATTGGTAGGAGGAGCAGCACCTTGCAGAGGTGACAAGAACCAGACTTGGTTCAACCTCCTGTAGAAAAGTACCTCCATTTCTGTCGGTCTCCCTTGAACATGCTGTCCCTGCACGTCAACACCCCCCTCACTGCCTTCAGCATCCGTCAGAGATAAGGCACCTTGCAGCAGACTCCTGCTATCTTGAGTTATGCAGAGGAGTATTTCCCTGGGAAGACTCCTTCCAATGACATTTCTGATCAGCGAGTTTGCTGTCACCTAATTTATACAGCTCTACTGGGACACGTCATTCATTTTCATAAAGCATTGTGAGTTCTTCAGTTGGAAGATGCTAAGTAAATGTAGTTATTGCCTGGAGAAATGAACACCACATTATTTTCAAATTAATGCAGTTGATACTTTTTACTTCCTCAGATTTTTCAGTCTTTGTGTCACGTGCCTACAAAAATCCAACATAACCGGGCCCTACCAGGCTGGGAGAGTTCCTCATTCCTGGCCCTAGCGGCTTTGTTTTCCACTTTTTCATCTGGCTGTCACTCTCCAAAGGATTAATTAAGCATTAATTTAATATCTGTCAGCATTTCCGTTAAGTAAAACCAAGACAATTTTGCTCTTGGTCAGATTTCTGGTAAGGAAGAAAATGTGTTTATTTTTTAATGATGCACTGGAGCTCCCGAAGTTGCTGTAAAACATTCTTTATAAAGTGTGAAATGTAAAAACAAAAGAATAAGGCAAATCCTAAAACTAAAACCACTAAGGAATAATGATGAAAAGGGAAGAACACAAACCATTTTTCATCCTTCCTACTAGAGACGCATTTTATAGCTAATGCATTTAATGAGTCAACATTGACTTATATTGCCTGAAAGCTCACTGAATTATTGAGTATCTGTGGTATGGATTATATGGGAAAAATAGTTTGAAGTGGCTTTTTCCTCTGTGCAAATTTAATTTTATTTATATTCAGCTACAGTTATTTTCCAAGGTTGTTATTAGACAAGTTCATCTCTCCTGTATATTTTAAAGAGCTGCTGTGGTTTCATAAAAAAATAGACTTTTTACAGAGCTTTAGAAGCTCTGGGGTTTGAAAAACACCTGAGGAAAGCTTAACTGAAAGAAAGACAAAAGAATAAATCAACGACAATAGCATTTCTCTAAGACATATGTCTACTAATTTACCCTGAATAAAGTGTCTGCCATATACTGGGCTTTTTTTCAGGTGGATAAATATTGACTTGGTTAGATTTTTTTTATGTCCTCTAAATAAATAATAACAATCTGAATATTTTATTTTTTCCCGTGGGTAATAGGAGGGCACGCTGCTGGTGAACAGAGATGAAGAGAGAGCTGCTCCAGGCGCAGGTACAGTTCATCCTTCACTGAGGACCTGTTTATTAGATTTTCAACTTCCAGTCTTGGGTGGTAGCTTGATTTGGCAGAGATTACATAGAAAGTAGAAAGCTGTCTTGTTAACCATTTCCCATACGATTATTTAACATTGACTTGTCACTGTTCCTTAGTGCCCTGCAAACAGTTTTCCAGAAAGGATGTCTGCAGCTCATATGCAGAGGTTTCCAATACCTCTGCTTCGCAGATATTTCTCTGAAAACCTGGCCATGGATGACACATCAGCGGGAGCCGTATTAGCAATACCATGCTTGTCAAACACAGCTTTGAGAAATATTATTTATAGGGCTAGCTAGTAAACAAATCCATTTGGTGAAAAATTTCCAGGCTTCGGAAAGTGATTCTGGTCCACATCACAATGAAAATAAAACCTGTAAAAGTTCTTTTTTTTTCCTTTTTTTTTCCTTTTTTTTTTTTTTTTTTTTTTTTGTTTGTAGCAGGATATAAAGATCCTGGGGACTAGCCAACAAAAGGATTGTCAAAACATGCTCCTGGGATGTGGAAATGCCAGAACTCAGCCTGTGTTTCTTCTGACTCTGCAAAACATTTGATACAGGAAAAAAAAAAAAAAAAAAAAATTCTCATGAAAAAAACATGCCATCAACACTTTTGCCACCAACTTCAGTTATTAGCCACCTAGGAACTGGTTGTCCATCTGGTCTGAACAGCTCACCTCCATACCACTCACGGAGGTTTTCCACTCTCTTGCTGCCTGGCTAGTTAAACCTTTTATCTTCATTCCTGCTAATTCGTCTGATGCTTCTTAAACGAACCAGAGGTACTAAACAATGAGATTTGCTGCCTCAGCCAAACACATCCATCACCTTTCTTTTAACAATTCTGTCTTTCTAGGGCTGTACACTCCAAGCTGCATGTGCCTCATGGTGGGCAAAGCAGAAGACTCTTGTCCTTGAGTGCTCCCCTCAAAAATCGTAACACATATGTTAACATGGCTCTCATACTCCAGGAAGAACTGGTTTCACTGGACCACAGCCTAAATAAATGTAATTTAGAGCTGAAAATCTGTATATATATGATTACTCAGTCTCCGTCTTTCAAGCTCTGTTCTTGTCCTCTGCAGTCAATTCCTGAAAAGAAACTCATTTGCTTAGCTTTCTTACTCTTAAATTAGTGAAGCTGCTCTCATCTATCAAGTTAGTCTGTTGCACTTTGCAGAATAAAAGCCTTATATTGTAAATTCCTTTCTAAAATATCTTTTCATTTGGGGAATGATTAAACATTGCAGAGATACTTCCCATTCTGAGACTATGACACAGTGGAGCCTTAATTCCTCTGGTCATTACCACAGTGCAAATAATGGGGAAGCAGCAGTAAAGACCCAGAGCTTCTGCTGGTGTAATAGAAAATTCATCTGCATAAAAAGTGCTGACAGAAAAGGCATAGCCACAGCACAAGTGAAATATTAAAACCCCATACTTTCATTAGCAGGGTTTAATTTGTACTGTCTTGCCAGGCCTGCTGCACACGCTTATGAGTTGTGTAAATAAATATCACTGTCCCTCTGCTGTAGCTGGGGAGCTTGGTATAATTTAGAGATGAGCCTGCAGCCATGGGGAGCCCTGAGAAAAGAATCCCCTGTGCTCTGCTCCCCGACCCATGCTTTGAGCACCACAGCATGCTGCCACCCTGTAAAGCATGAAATGAGACTGGTAGACAGTCTGGCATTACTGTGTATGAAGCCAGATATTCTAGCTCAGGGCACAGTACGATAAAACAAAGATCAAGAAATGGAGGAAAAAGCATACCAAGTAGGTGTCTGAATCTTACACGCCATATTTAAAAATTCTTTCTCTCAGGAAGGTGTTAAAAGTTAATCCTTCAACAAAATGATCCCTTCAAAGGAGTTAGGAAGCACTTGTGCATGAGCTTATGAGGGGAACACAGGGAGCCTCTTCACAACAGAGGAAGGAGCCACATCACTTTAAAACACATTCGTGAGAAGCCACGTTCGTTCCTGCAGCCTTCACAACCTTATTACCAGTCAGGACATTAAGACTCATTACCCCAGTGACCAGAGGTCTCTCTCTTCAGTAGCAACACAGGGGCAAAAGTCAGGTGCACTGGATTCTATCATAAGGTAGGCAATAATTTCTAAATGCTTTGTAAACAGCACATATATGATTTTCTAAAGTGTTTAACTTTTCTAAAAAAACTGATGATTGTTTCTGATCATCTCAATGCATTTGTTGCTATACATAATTTTTCAAAAAGCCAGCACCAAATTAACTGCACTGCTTAAAAACAAATGATGGGATGGCCTTTGCTATAACAGGAAATACAGATATTAATTCTGTGTACACCACACCACCCAAAAATTCACTGTGTCTGGGACAGATAAAGATCCATATTTCAAGCATAAGTAGCAACAGGCAGCCCTTTTTGCGTCTGTGCAATAAGGGGCTTATAACTTTAGCTAAAGATAGTAGCTGCTATTAACAGGCATCATGGCCCACCATCTGGCAAGGCGCTCTAGACCTGGCTACCCTAAAGTGGTTGCAATGGTGCTGCTTCCCGAAGACAGCATGCCTGACAAGCTATTAGTCAGAAGTGGATCAAATTGATTATTTATATAAATCATTGTATTAAATGCTGGAGTCATACTGAGTGAGGACAGACTGCATTTCTGCTTTTGCCTAGTTTTTGTTGTTACCGGGATTAAATTAGGCTAATGTTAAACCCTTTGCATTTCCCCTGGTTTCTTTATTGCCGGTTGATAACAACTTACTGAAACATGCTTGGTTGCGGTATTCTTTTTTTTTCTAAAGAGCATGATGATATTCTTTTATTAGCATAAGCACTCAAACTGTGTCCAATGTCTTAAAGCAATTTGTACAAATCATAATCACTTGAGTATTTTATTCTGAAATTAATGCTTTAAGAGCATATTTTTGATTAATTCACTAATTTCAAGATTTCTATTTTAAATACTTCAACAGTGTGCATTACCAATCTTTGTTATCCATGGTATATAGTGCATGTGATACTCATGAAATCTCAGCACTGAAATGCATCTGCAGTTTAGTCTAACACCAAGCATCAGCAATGGTGATGTAAATGACCCAGGGTCCTACAGCATTCAAAGATGATTCTTAGTCTGGGATCCTGTGAAGATGTTGCGAAACATACCAGCCACCAACTTTAGCCCCACCTAAAGAAAGCCGAAGAATAGATTTAGATTGGATCTTAGAAAGAAACTCTTCAGTACGAGGGTGGCAAAACTTTGGAATAAATTGTCCAGAGAAGTTGTGGATGCCCCCTCTTTGAGGGTGTTCAAGGCCAGGTTGGACAGAGCCTGGAGTAGCCTGATCTAGTTGAGAGGTGTCCCTGCCCATGACAGGGAGGTTGGATGAGATGATCTCTAAGGTCCGTTCCTATTTAGGCCATTCTATGATTCTACAACAAAAAGTAGCTAAATCCACCAGAAATTTTCTCTAGTCAGGCAAACATCAACTTCACTGTGCAGTATAAGTATTATACAAATGCAAAAACAAAGTCACACCTTTCTGTTTCACTCTCCTTTGACCAGGACGAGACAGCCAAAAGTTGGTGGAAGCCGTTTGGTTTCACTACAGGCCATGGTGAGGACAGACACCAGTATTGAACAATACTTACCTCGTGCCTCCATGCCTCCTATTTCACCCTCAGCAGTGGGAGGTGTCCTTTTGGCCTCTGTTTCCCAAGTTCAATGAACGTGTTGTGAAATGCTGAGGGGTATCACAATCTGACTAAGCATTTTTTAGCTTGTTATTTGCAATTATCCCAACAGCTGTCAGCATTCTTCACATGGGGACTGCTCTGCAGCACAGTGGAAAGGCCTATAAGTCTATCTCATTATAACACTCAGTCCTCCTGGGGAAATGACAAATGTATGGGGGAAACATCTCAAATGCTAGACATGATGTTGTTTTTTCAGATATGAGGACACCATGGATGTCAAACGAATACAAGTCACACAACAATCATGGCTGACATGCTCTTAAAGATGAGTTTTGTGGACAATAGACCATGCAGGACCTAGGACAACTATGATGCCTGCTTCCACTTTTCTACTATGGGTTTTCCAGGTGTGCATCTCAGAGTTTGCGTTTTGCCCATCAGAGCACATAGCCATTTAGTACATGGATGGCAAAGGGCCAAGGGCAGAGTTAAAATTCTGCCTCTACAATCTGTGATCTCAAGAGATACATTTGAAACAACTCAAAGACCTCCAAAAGCACCCAAGAATGCAGGAAATAAAAACTGTACAGCAGTAGTCATAAAAGACAGCATATGTGGTTTAACTGAATTTGTCTGGAGTCCAATTAAGCAATAAGACACGATAGGGTGTGCCGTATTACTGGGCCATTAATGCAAGTCTCTGGAGCACTGTGAGGCACAAGGCCAAAGAGAAGAGCATTAATGGCCCGGTAATACATGCTTCGTCATGTCTCATTGTTTTTAGGGTATGATAATGTTTGTCTTTCAAAAAGAAAGAACAAGAAGACATATTTGAAAAATTTGGACACCAAAATCAAAATTTTATGTGAGTGCTAAACAGAAAAAAAAAGTGGGATGGAAGACTTTGTTGGCTACTTGGAGTTTCTTGTTATGCTTCAGTTATCTCACTGACGATCAGGAAGGGATCATTTCCTAACCTCTGAGTTCACCTGGCTTTTGGGGGAAACAAATATAACACAGTGCCAAAATCCAGGTGGAAAATCAAAGGCAATTTATAGTGCTGATTTTTTATTCAAAAAATAGATGGAAATATGCTAAATAGACTTTAAAAATACACTTTCTTAAATCACTATAGCCAGATAACATACTAGTAAGTGTTTTCAGACACATTCCTGTGCGATCTACTGTAGGTGATTCTGCTCTGGCAGGGGTGCTGGACTAGATGATCTTCTGAGGTCCCTTCCAGCCCCTAACGTTCTGTGATTCTGTGATTCTGTGATTCTGTGATTACTGGCTGAGAGAATCAAGGCATTGTCATTTTCTATATGGGATACTAGAAAGACTGTAGAGGACTACTGGAAACCTCATGTTAAAGCAATAACCAAATAATCTGGTTAGTGTGACATGAAAACTCAGGCAAATTAATGGACCAGCAAATGAGGGGTTCAATCAATACAGTTTTAAATGATGATAATAAATAATTATGTCAATCAATATGGTTTCATGGAAGACACATCTCGTCAAATTCATTTAATCATGTTTTTGATGAAATTACTATATACGTTGGTAAAAGTGGCTGCATTGACTTAATATATTTAGACTGAATGCACTTCAGCTTAGTACCACAAGAATATTCTGATTAAAAATTAGCATCATACAGCATCAATATTTCAAATACTAAATGGATTAAAAAGTGACTATATGACAGAATTCAGAAAAACACTGTTAATGGGCTTTTCTATCCAATTTAGAGGCCCTATGGTTGGCTCTCAAAGGTGGGGAGTGTGATGATATGGTTCAACATTTTTATAAATAAGTTGAGGGAAATAGTGGATAATTTTTAAACAGGTAAATAAATACTGCTGAGGAGAATTGATAAACAAACTAGAGAATAAAACAAACTAGAACACTTGGTTAAATTGAAATAAATTGAACATCATGTACTTTAATAAAGCCAGATATACCTAAAACTTTCAGAGAATGCCCTGAATGCCTGTACTCAATCTTCTAGGTATGCACAGAAATGTCTAAGCTGATTGCCAAATGAATAGACAAAATAGAGAAATAACTAAGGCCCCAAGGCAGTCTAATTTATTCTGCTTTTACCTGCAGTCTATGATAAACTTGAACTGCCTGCCTGCCTGCCCACTACTTGCAAACAGGAGAGGGTGCTCACAGTTCCTGATACGCTGTGTGCTCATTTTGACCTCAATTCTTCCTTTTTTTCCGGTATTGTCCTCCCCTTGCCTTCATAAGTACAAAGGCAGGGACTGAAACTAAAAACGTGGGAATAGTGAGCGTTGTGCTGAGGGTAAAAGGGAAAAATGTGACCAAACCAAGCCACCTCCTCTACTGCAAAGCTGTTATCTGACACTTGTTTTTCCTGTGAAAACCACGAATGGGCGCCTTGTATGACAATATATCATGATGGTGTCTGAGCTAGTGTTAATGAAAAAGTCCTACACCCATGTTATAGCATCACTTTGGCTGGGGTAACAAGCTCACGTCGAAGTCTGGGGAGGTGGCAGGGTTTGGAGTAACGTGTTGAACAATCTTAAAACAATTAAATCCTCAATAAATGAATACTAAATCCTCAACATTTCCAGCCTTATAGAAAAAAGTCTGTTTTGAACTTAGTCTCCAGTGTCTTCCTCCCCTAATCTAATCAAAGACAATAGATTTTTGGCTAAAGCTTGTCTCTGAACATCATAACCTGAAAGCACGGAGGGATCAGTGGAGCTGCATCCCAGAGCTGTGTATCCTGTATCACAAGGACCAGATGTGACCTGGATGGTGGCTATCACGTGCATTGGAGTCTGATGCCAGCTGACTTTTGTCAGCTGATTCTGCTTCACAGAGGACATAATGTGGTTTTCCAAAGGCCCTTTTATTTGATATCGCTTTTTGTTTAAGAAGGATGTAACAGGTAGGTTCTGATTCCTAAAATAGAGGATTTTTTCTTAAATTACTCTCATCTAACTGTAAGAAATCCATTTTAAAAAACATTTCTTACAGTCATGTTTAGAGAAATACTATCACAAGATGTATCTGTCTTTACTATTGGCTGTTAAAAGCATTTCATCAGCAGCTCCCTTCTCCACTCCCAGCAAGCCTTAGTTACTCTGGATTGCCGCCTTTTAAGATCCAATTACCATCTCTCTTTTTCATTGCAAGGTTTCACTTTCTACAAATGAAATCTGGAGAAGAGACAATGAAAATCCAAGGGCTGTCTTCAAAGACCTCGACATTATTTTGAGAATTTGACGCTGAAATGAGGGAAACAAGGTTTTGCCTTTTCTACTCTCTCAAGGAACAAAACAGATGGAAGAAGAGAAGAGAAATATCAATTCTTCATCATGTACTTATGGTATTAAACAGATATATATGTGTATATATAGACACCCATGAACATTAAAACATAGGTAATCTTCCTATGAAAATAACTGCCTAAACCTGTTAGCATACAACCACAGCCACATGTGCATGTGAACATGCACACATTATATAACTTTGGTTATGTAGTTGAAATCACTACATGAAAATATTCAATTCAGAACTGTTTCCATGGGAATATCGGGGCTTGCACATCATTGTGAAGAAACATCTGTCCTGATTTGGGATTTCACCAATGTACCTTAGCTTTACTTGCTTAATGTTGTTTGAGATTTTACAGTCAAAAGCCCTCAGGCAAATTAAACTAGCCATGTACACCCTTAGGGAAATGAGACTTTAGTTACAAGCCTGATACCAATTCATGCCAACTAGAAGAACTTTATGATATTAATGGATGTCTATAATTAAAGAACTGTTAATTGAAGTGAGTCGACCAGTCTACTGGAAATCTCATCCTATTTTTTGAACCTGCCTGTCTAATGTAATTGTATTTCAAGATGCCTTAGCAATTACTTAGTGCATTTCGCAAGGATCAAGCAGAGTTCTAGCCATCATCTTCATTGATTTTGATGTTAGAATAGCAGCAGTTCAAATCCCAAGTAGAGCTGAGATTTCTCTCTTAAAAAACTCAGCTAAGCTCCTCACTTAAGTCCGCATCCTAAAATCTGCACATGATTATGTATTTTCAGGATAAGAAGTACTTGTGCAGCATGTATTTTCTTCCATTTCCAGTTTTGAAGGGCTTTCTAAATGCAGATACGGTTTTAAATATCTAATTCAGAAATAAGATATCCATTATCTTGTAACAGAATCCCATTAAGCACAAGTAAGTGCTATGAACATGTGAGCTGCTTGCATAAACTGCTGTGATGCACTATCAGCTATATCTGATGCTCACGGCATCAAAGGTCAGTGCTAAGAACCGCTCTTACTGTGAGCTGTGCACTTTTATGCTGTACCAAGAGCTCCCACTTGCTGGAATCAGGTGATTTTTTTTTTATGTTAAAAGCTCTGATTCTAACTAAAAGGATATTTCTAGCTCATACAGTGGTAAAAAGGCTGAAAATAACTCCCAAGAGCAACTTTAAAATCATCAAAAACCTGAGATAAAATAGGGGAAACCCCATTCAAATTCAGTTCCTGATGTACAAAGTATAGGACTGGCTAGTAGAGTTTGCTTACCTAAAGCCACGGGCTAATAAATGTTGGATTCCACTGAAGTTTAGAAAACAATAGATCAGCAGTCTGAGTATAAAGCCAAATAAATTCATAGCCCTACCAGTTTTCTGCTCGAAAGTGAAAATATTTGATGTTGCTTTTTATTTTTATTTTTTGTTGTTGTTCCCAAGTGGGGAAATGTTGCCTGGCATTTTCTGCTATTTAAATACCTTACTGAAATGTAGGACTATATATGGCACCAGATCAATAAACACGTAACAGCTAGGTGCCAGCCCCATTATCATTCTGCATCTAAATACAGACTTCCTTTCTTGAGATTTTCTGTTCTGTTTGTCTCACTGCACATACCTGAGATACTGAGACTGGCAGAGAAAAATTACCACAGTGCTCCCAGGCTAATACCTGTTCAGGTGAACTCTGAGATCCTTACTCGAATTCATAGAAAGGGTCAGCTACAGAGAGGGGCTTGGCAAGGGAGCAGCAATGTAAGACTGAGAGCATAAATCTGAGGTGTACTTTTAGCTTTCAGAATAAAGTGTGAAGAATGTCCTCTGTTCAGCTCTCAAGATAATCGAGATAACGAATAGCTGCATTTTTAAGACTTAGTTAAGGCGATTTTCAAGTAACCTATGTTAACACATAGGTTTAGAATTTAACACACAAAACTGATTAAACATGCTACGGACCAGACGCTGCACAAACAACGGCAATCAAATGATTCACACTTAGCAGACCTTACCTAGAAGTTAGTTTACAGCAGTTCTGAATGACTGAAAGAGGAAAGCAGGTGTAATGTTTACAATTTCAAGCATTGCACACCTGACTCACAGCATTTAGAAAGATTCAATGATTTTAATCCATTTTCATTTTGTTAGACCCTTTCATTCATGATCGTTTTTACTTTTATCTATGCATATATGCAGGCATACATACACACACCCCATACCCTTAGCAGTTTCCTCAAAATCTGTTCCAGAAATTATTATTTTGTGCTTCATCTTAACAGCACACTGGTAAAAAAGAAAAAAAAATCTAAATGTAGAGAACTGAGAGTCAGGTTGTAACATAGTTTAGGTGCACTTGCATGAGGAAAAGACACAACCATGTGCCCAGTTGAAAGCTCTCATGATTATTCATTCAGACTCATCAGCTGTAAGCCAAAAGAGCAATCTGGTGATTTTTATATATAATCATGTAGACTGTTCATGGATCACATGGTAAATATGTATATATACAAATTGTTCATGTTCTTGTGCATTCTGGACACTGGCTTACTAACAAGGTGTGTTATCAAGGTATGTCCATTTTATGCACTGGCTACCTTCCAGATACTGCACTGACAGGTAGTAAATAAGTATTTATAATAACAATTAACCAGAGTTTGAGGGAGCTAATGCATTTTCTACCTTCTCTAGGAAAGGACTGAGTTAGGTAGAAAGAAGCCAATGAGCTGCCCTAATAAATAGGGGGAAGTGTAAATAAAAGAAACAGAAAGCAAAAAGGACAACAAAAGGGAGCTGATTTACATGAAACTTTCAGATTGACTTAATGTGCACAGCTCCCAAGGAAGTTTCAGGGCCAAATTCAGCAGTGACACAAGTGATGGTGTAAGTTAGATATGTGTCAATCACAAAAAGAGTGTCAACCGGGAGAACTGGCAACATACTTTAGTAGCACTTTCATGGGGTGATTTGATGATGGATGGTTGTGTGATCTAAATTGTAATTTATGCACTGTGGCAACTGAAGTGGAGGTTGGCAGCACAGAGAGTAGATGACAGGGGTGAAAAAATAAAACAGGCTTTCACCTTTAGTGATAATATCCCTATCCTTCCAAAAAACACACTGGGGGTATTCCAGCTTGCTTTTACCAGGGATGAAAATAACCACCAGAGAGTCATTCACAGGTGCCAATTAGAAATATTTTGCTGATTTGCTAAATGATCTTTGACATTTACTTCCTTTCCCTGATTGATTTCACCTGAATTGGCTCAATTGTATTTCAAGGCGGGGAGGGGGGTGGGGGTGGGGATCCAAATTTGAATTTCAAGAATTTAACTATTTAACTAAAATGCTATAAATCTTTCCTTTCCCATTCCATTGACTTCATGACTAACATTGTGTGTGACTACCTGCCCACCACCTGAAGCCATCTTTTTAGGACATATTAAAGATCAAAACAACACAGACAGCAGCAGTTCTTTTGTTCTGCAAGGCTCTTGCTGTAAGAGGAATGACTCTGACACTGCCTTATGCCAAACTGTTCTAGTTGACACAGGAAGAGATGAATAAGCCAGATCTGTCAGAGTTGAAGAGACAGAGAGCCACCAGTATTCTCACCATTAGTGATCCTTCACAGAGTTGCCAAAATTCTCCACTAAAGCTGCTTTTGTGGCAGAAAAAAAAAAAAAAAATTCATATGAATCAACATTTTTGTTAAAGGAATATCTGTTTTTTCCCCCCAATTATTTGAAGTTTTCATTGAAAGACTGTATACTTCAATTTCTAAGGGTTTTTTTTCTGTTCTTTTTTTAAAATCTCAGGCACAGCATAAAACAGAATCAAAGCAGTTTTGATGCAGAAATGCTGCTGCGATACCTGATTCCTGGTCAGACAATTCATGACCTCATTGACCTGCACAGACTGACTTCCCTAACGAGATCAGGCTTTCCATGATGCACCGCGGCCAGAGCCATCCCTGGGCACTTTTGCCATGGCTCCAGACAAAGAGAAGCTCTGGTGCATTGCATGGGCTGCTCAGAAAAGTCAAGACCTCAAAACAGATGAAGGGCTGAGCTATAACCATAGCACAAGACAGCGGGTTATTTCTGGGGTTTGAAATTGCATAGTTTAGCTCTCCACTGAAAAGTTTTCTTCCACAAAAACCCTTCCATTTTTTAAACAGCTCTAAGACTTCAATTTTGATACTAATTTCTATGCATTTGCTCCTCTGGACCTCACTTATAGGCTGGAAAACCTGAGCAGGCATTTGCGAGGACGAAGAGATTGTGGTGGGGGATGGAGAATTTGTCTTTTGTTTTCCACGGGCAAGAACAAAAGGAACAGCATTTTCTGCTTTGCAATATGGTTTTTAGCTGACTGTGATGTGATAGGTGTGATAATGTTATGGGGGTTTTTATCATTTCAGTGCTGTGGTTTTAGTTTCTAGAAAAGGGTGCCTGGGCTATCAGACTGAAGCTTTTCTTATGTTGTATTTAAATCCATAACAAATAACATTTAAACATTAATGTTGCTGCTAAATTGAGCCTTAACTTAGGAAAGCTGTTTCTTAAATCAGTCTTTTGCAATGCACAAGTGTACATGAAACAGTTTGCTCTCACTACCACTCCTGTAAGCTCAGATAAATCACTTAATTGAACGGACAAAATTTGTGATTGAGAAATCAAGGTGAAAACATAGAGAGTTTATTAAAATAAGAAAATAAAGAGTAAAAATTAATAAAATTAGTCAGGAGTAATCTGACAACATACAGAGATTGTTTTTAAAATATTTTTTTAAAAAATAAAAGCAGTTTATATTAATACGCTTTTGGCACAGTAATATATATTTATAAGCTTTTAGCACAGTAATAGCATAAGAGTTTCCTTATATACTTCATGAAAATTAAAATTAAAAAAATGGCATGCACATATATAAAGTATCTTTCATCTGAAGATGGAAGAGGCTTGGCATATTTTATGATCTGTTTACAGAGAACTAATCAGCATCAGCATCCAAGGTGATGGTGGGTGATTATTAAATGCCAGCAATGGTCTGCAAGACTTCAGGACAGTGAGCAAAGGTCTTAGCTGTCCTCACCAACTCTGGGCAACCAAATTATAGCCCAAAAGTGATACTTGCAGGCCAGAGACACTCACAGTCTTTCTCAATGTCCGGGCAGAAGATCCCGCTCTTTTCATTTTGAGTATTTAATATGCAAAATTCCTTCAAACCATCATTCTGAATTTTCATCTTTGACATACGTTCAGCAAATAGAAAAAATTAAAAAGTAATGAGGAGAGTTCCCAACTGCTTTGAGAAGATTCCACATATGTGCTAATTAGCGATTCTGTCTGAAAATATTCCCTGAAAGCTGTATGGGTAGTGCAGCCTGGGATAAATAATGCAAATGCCCCATGGCACTGTCACAAACACCACAATCAGTGCTGTTTGCGATTTCAGTGAGACTCTCCAAGTTCTGCACCTGAGACTAAAATATTAATGAAGTAAAACTGTAGTAAACAAACCTCCAGTCCCACTCCCCCACCCACAGCCGGCACACACATGCTCGAGCACCCCGCACCCACTTGCTTTCCTGGCACAGGATAAAAAGTATTTTAAGAAGATGAGAGTTGACTTCTGAAGGTTTCCTTTGTACATAAAACTAGTCCTTCCCCCAATTACTACAGCAAGCATCTCTTCGTCACTGGACTAGCACCTACACAGATCTTTGATGTTAGAAATGGAAGGAGTGTTGCTGCACATTGATAATAAACCCAGCAGTTTCTCTGCAACCTGGACTCACCGACCAGCATGGATGAAAAGGAAGTCAAGCAAAGCAGTGGTTTGCACCCATTTCCCATCCTCCCCTAGCACAGACACATCAGTCTGCTGTACAGCCAGAGAACTAGCAGAAAGTTGCTACTGTAGGCAGCAGGCAAAACCCAGACATGCCAGCAGGAAGGTCTGCTGTGCCTTGAGACCTGACCCAAGGAGTGGACTAGTAACCTGGAAGGTCCCCGCCTCAGCTCCGTGTGTCTGTAATGCCACACCGTACCTGCAGGCTGCCCGCAAAGACTGTCTGCACTTCATAGAATTATAGAATAATAGAATCATTTAGGTTGGAAAAGACTTTTAAGATCATCGAGTCCAATCATTACCCTAGCAATGCCGAGTCTACCACTAAACCATGTCACTAAGCATCACATCTACATTTCTCTTCAATACCTCCAGGGATGGTGACTCGTCTACCTCCCTGGACAGCCTGTTCCAATGCTTGACAGCCCTTTTGGTGAAGAAATTTTTCCTAATATCCAATCTAAACCTCCCCTGGCACACAGACAATGCAAGAGATGATTTGCCACAGACATGGCAGGGCATGCCAAGGTACAGGTCTCTGGTCACATAAAGGGCAGTAAAGATATAAAGATACCTCTGGCATGCTCTCCCCTTGGACAAGCAGGCAAATCTCCAGGTCAGAATTGTCTTTTACTATGAGCTTTCATTTACCAAAAAACCCAAACCCATCCTGAAAAATGGTACTGGCCTCTAAAAACACAAATTCCACTGACTTTCAGTGCAAATCAGAAAGGTGCCTAAGTACTATCTACCTATCTAGCTGCCTAGTGAGCTGCCACTGAATCCTGAGAAGGTTAAGTCTTTAATCTACTTAGATGATTTGGAAAATATCTCTCAGTTAAGTGCCTTAGCTACTTCTGAAATAGGAACCGAGATTTCAAAGTCGGAGAGAGGCTTTAAAGAACTTCATGTGGCATTCTCCCGGACACAGACGAACCTCTGGGATTTTGCTCTCCTGCAAATACAGCTTCTCTGCTAACTGCATCCCAGTCACTTCAGGTGCACGGCCAGAGTGAAACACAGAGCAGATTTCAATCCCTGATAACTGGATCAAGGGTTTGCATAGCAAGTCTAGGTGCAGCTTCTAGTACATGACAGCAGTGCTCTAACTATTGGACAACTACTGTCCAAATTACAAATACCCATTAACCTGTCCACTCATATTTTAGTCTACAGTCTCATACTGCAAATCGTTCCTTTTGAGATCACAGGGACTGCATATTCTTGAAGCCTCTTTTATGAAATCACAGGCCTGCTATTTAGCCCAGTGTTAGAATATCTGCCCACATCCCCTAGCACAATTCAGTGTCAGAAACTAGGCTGTAAATGTCAATCCATGAACAGCATCCTGTGAAGCCAGTGGAAAAAAATAACTCTTTCCTAGTTTGATAAATGAGTGATAAATAGCACAGTTAAGGGAGTTTCTAGCTGTACAGAAATGTATTCAGAAGTTGAAGATTTGATACAGAGCTCTCACCTACCCCAGACTACACTCTGAGTCGGTCCTCAGACCTTGTTTTGGCCATGAAATTGGTACGCTCTGGTCATGCAGCACGGCTGTGGGTGTTTGCCTAGATATACACAAAATCCTTCCCGCACCGCCTGTCCTCAAGCAGCAGCTGTCCAGCTGGAGCTTGAGGATTCTGGGGCACTCATCAGATTGAAAACAACATCATATTTCCTTATTGCTGCTATTTTTCTCCATAAATCAGGAAGCAGCATGCATGGTTATGTTTATCTACCCCAAGAGCATTAGTGCCAGAAGTGTTGCCTATCCTCCAGTACCTATTTTAGGAACACTTGAAATTCCCCTCAAAAAAAACAAAGCGTGGCCTAGAGTAGCCCACCACAATGACAAATGAAATTTTACAGTGGCTTGAGAAGTGCTAATGAAGCCTGTGCTTGGCAGACTGTTATCACCTGCCATCAGCCTTCCTACCACTGCCTCCGAACCCGCTTTTCCCTCCCCCTCAAGCACCTCCTGGATGCCTCACAGCCCAAACCATGACTGCAAAATATCCCTGTTGTATAACTGGCTTCTTAACCTCATTTAAATTCTTCCTTCAAGCTACCTCCACCATGATGCCCTCAAATTACCACCATCTTTTAATGAGAAGGATGCTACGCATACCCATTTTATCGTTATTGTATTCACTCAGCCCAGCTGCCTTCCACCCGGTAGCTCCTGCCTGTTATGCAGATTGCGAGCTCTCTGGGGTGCCAACTGCTCTCTTCCTTGCATGTCTTCACAGTGTGTACCATGAAGGAGCCCTGATCCTGGATTGGGGTCCCATAATGCAAACAACGAGATAAAAGAATAATTTGTTGGCCTGGATTGCAAATCTTCTTCTGCAAGAAAAAATAGAGCAATTTCCCCAGGCTGTCAGAGGCACTTTCATGTGTCAGTATCGTAGCTCTCTTCTGGCGATGACAATGGTGCATCCAATTTCCAGGCACAAGAGGGAATGTTTGCTCTGCTGATGTGAGCTCTGCATGTTGCTGCTCTACATCTAACCGTGCCATGGAGAACCAAACAGCTTGCAGGGAAGCGACGAGTTGTTTGGAAGGCAGCTTTCTGTGGGATATTTTTATTATGGGGTGAACCAGGGGGAGCAGCCTTTTATGGGATTTTTTCCTGCGCATGATCCCTTTCCTTTCAAGGAATGTGACACTTGGCTTGTGTTTTGATTTTGTACCTCATAATCATGAAGGGAGAGGCTGTACAAAGTTTGTTTGCCTGAATTTATTATTAATTACAAATTTGCACTCTGGGTTACACACACTGAAGTGAAATCACCACTGCAGGTCTGGCCGTGAAGCAGGCGATTTATATCTGCACTCAAAATTCATACAAAGAATATTATATTATCAGTATATATGTGATCTATCTTCCACCTGTCTAGAGCAGTCTCAAAAATATTCAACTGCTGTATCTTTTTTTTTTTTCCTCATTCCTTGGGTAATTGAATCCAACTATTATCAGCCAGGTACTAAAGTTTTTGTCCCATAAGGATTTCACTTCTTGGTACAAAAAAGGTCAGCTCAGTCAGTAAGAAACATTGATCTATTCTGTCAGCACCTTGCATCAGTGGTTTCAAATACTCCAGAGTCTGACCATAAATACATTTTCAAACAGGATGTAACCAGTGGCATCTCCTTCTTCTGCAGAAAAATATAACACTTTCCACTCAGCAAACATAGGATAAAGATGTACTTATCTATTGCAAGACAAGTTATATCTACATAATGTTTTACAAATAATTCATACTTCATTTAAGGTTCCACTCGTGCTAACTTGGCATGCTGTGTACTTTATCACATTTAATTGAAAATACAAAACTCAAGCATCAGCATCTTCAAAATAAAATTCTGATTATCTCTTTCACATAATGCTTTCTAAGTGTCCTTTCCCACTTCCGACCAGTACATAATTATTACACCAGCTATGCAAACCTATAAATAAAAATTGCTGCTTTGCCTTCTATGTTAAGATACTTGAAATGAAAAAAAGGGTTCACGTTTTTCATGTTTTCTTGCTGTTTAAAAACATGTCATTATCCTGATCTCAGCAGTCTAGCTAGATTCCTCAGTAAAACAATAGTTAAACAAGTAATTGATTTAGCTTTGCAAAGCAAAAAATACTGCTTTGTCTACAGTGAAAAAAACTTTGAGCAACTCTGAAAAATGACATGAAAATGGAAGTGGTGCAGATGCCACCATGTCAAGTATCTCTTTGTTGATACCTCTGAGACGCTACACAATTGACATCTGTGAGGCAGATGATTCCACCTGCCTTATTATTTTGTCCCAACTTTTCGCATAAAAACCTTTCCTGTCAGGACTGCACTGAAATCAGTAACAGTTGCCCCATCAAATCAAAATCTTTAGGTCATTTTACACCTATTAACCAAGATGTGGTCATTACATTGCTTATTTTAAAATCAAATTGGTTAGGGATATTTGAGCCTTTGTAATTGTATAATCCATCAACTGTGCCTGTACTATTTCCTTAGTCTCTCATTTGAGTGATAACTTATATAATGGCCTTAGTGAATTTCTCTATACATTCTCTTTTTTAATACAGAGGAACCCACAGGTTACGTTACAGTATTTCTAGTCTGTAAGAGTCTTGCTTGAACAAAATTTCATTTCATTATTCCACACAATGCTTTAACTATGTGCTCCGGTTTCAAATGCTGCTTCTTCCCTGGCTCCTGGTACTTCAGTGATCATTGGACCTTTTAAATTGATGAGTGCCATATAGAGATTATACCACACATCTCCTGACTCAGTTTAAATTTAGATTTTTTAAATTTTCAATTAAATTTTTAAAAATGGCAAATGGATCAGTCACTGATTTAAAACTTGCCAAATATGCAGGACACATCTGCACACCTTGCTCAAGGCGGGCTGGATAACCCGTTGCAAAAGAAGGTGTCGCTGCCTAAAAAACTTGCACAGCTCATTTCGCTGTGGCTTCACCCTGCTTCTTACACCTGCATACTGCAGTCTTCAGTTCTTCCCAGTTTGAATGAATCCTCACTGACTGCTCATTAGACCAATTTTGTATCCAAAAGATTGCAAAGACACTGCTGACCTCTCCCCTCCATTCCCCCAGAACTCTCGCCAGTATATGTTTGTTTAGAATCACAGAATCATGGAATGGTTTGGTTTGGAAGGAACCTTAGAGATCATTTACTTCCAACCACCCTGCCATGTGCAGGGACACCTCCCACTAGACCAGATTTTTGAAAATTAGGCTAAAATTGGGCTAAAACTCAAAGAGAACAAGCCCTGCTAGACATGCTGCAGAGCACGATACCCTGACATAGAATATGGTAGCATCAAAAGTGGACGTAAGGTAAAACTAAATGGCCCAGGTGCTGCCCTGCGTCCCCATATCTGCTCCTCAGCTTGGCAGTGGTATGGTTTGTGAGTAAGAATCTCAGACTTAACCTCTTGGACCAGTCTTGCATCCCCACTGCAGCTGTGGCAAGCCAGGACCAGACCTGTTTATCACCTAGAGGGTTGCCAGGGCTGCTTTCGGTGCTCCCAGTTCCTTGAGTGGTGAGAAAGGCATTCTTTCCTCCTGTGCCACCTCAGCTGCAACATCCGTAAGCCCAGGATGATGCTGTTTGACAGACTCCATCCTCTCGCTCAGCCCTCCTGCTCACTGCTGACTCCAGCAAAGGGAATGAGCAAAGGAATACAACAGGGAGCATCACAGGAATGAGCTCCCCAGGGGAGTGCCCAGAGTTTGTGGGTAGCCTTTGGCTGGGTAGGAAAAAAAAAAAAAAACAGAGGGAGAAACTATTTCTCAGGGCTGCAATTACTCACAGGAGGTGTTGAAATGAGATGATGAATGCTAATGCTTAGACTAGCTGGGAAATAGCAACCTCTCAGTGTAAATGTGGGGCTATTAAAGAGGGAACTCACCCTTTGGGGACTGCAGCAGGGGAGGTGGGGGAGAAGAAAGGGAGCAGAACTTTCAAAGCGGGAGGTTGAGCTGTGGCCTGTATTTTCCTCTCTACCCACACTGCAGTGCTTATTTGCTGCTGGGGCTTATTAATTTTTCACTTATGCCACGCTAAAAATAGTTAATTATTGAAAATGCATATCTGTCTGATGGTGAAAGGCTGTTTCTTCCAAACAGGTGACTGGTTCAGATAACCCCAAAAGGCACTTCTGGGTCTTCTAGGCCCTTGATCAAAATTTCTTTTTTAATTTGAAAAGAACAGAGGTGATTAAAACTGAAAATAATGGTGAGTCTAATGAAAGCTTCCTCCCTCCTTCCCCAAGAGCTGGTGCAATGGGCTGAGGGTTCCTTTTCTTTTCTTTTCTCTTTTCTTTTCATTTTTCTTTTCTTTGCTTTTCTTTGCTTTTCTTTGCTTTTCTTTGCTTTTCTTTGCTTTTCTTTGCTTTGCTTTTATTTTCTTTGCTTTGCTTTTCTTTGCTTTTCCCTTCCCTTCCCTTCCCTTCCCTTCCCTTCCCTTCCCTTCCCTTCCCTTCCCTTCCCTTCCCTTCCCTTCCCTTCCCTTCCCTTCCCTTCCCCTTTATTAATTAATTATTAATTAATATTCCAAATTAATATTTTCAATGTATATGTCATGCTGCTCCTTTGATAGTTTTAAGAAAAAATATCAGATGTAGAGATTTTGCCGTAACAATAGAACAAATGTGTGTGGATAATATTACTCGCAGCGCTGGTTTGAGTTCAAAGGCTGGAATGTCCAGACTAAATACACAGCAGAAAGATCGGTTTTTTAACGTTTCAATTAGACAGAAACATGAAACAACAGGCTAGTGACTTCAACTTCTCGAAATTAAACAGTGTGACACTGCACAGAACACGCATCTAAATTCATTATGCCTCCACAGCTTAAATCTCCTCCTGCTGAAATAGTGGCAGGAGTCATTCCTCAAGCACAGGAATCACTTTACAAATGTAGTTGGTCCTACCCTTCCCTGGAGGAGGGGGTTATCCTCCACATGGCAAAATCTAGATCAAGAACCTCTGTGGAAGAAACAGGTTTCCATGGGTCCTGCTGTGCTGGGGAAGGGCTGGAGCCCTTCCTGCCCTGCGCAAGCTGTGGGTTCAGCAGTAGGGGAGCACAGCTCACCCCCGTCCTCACCCCCATTCTGTATGGCTCTTGTCCCTGTGGTACCTGCTGGCTCTGCTACAGGGCACGGCTGCATCTGGCCACATCTGGGCAGCAGATGCCCTGGTTCAGAGAGCACACACCTGCCCAGCCAGCTCCCATCCCCTCCTTCTGTCCCCTTTCCCATGCTGGTTCACACCTGGGCCCATGGGGATGAGGAGACAAGATGGGGCTTCCACCGAAGTGGACACATCACCTTCCTTTGGGGAAGGAAACCAGCATGGGGAAACACCTGGGTAGGAGACAAGGGTCTTCCTGTCTGCCCTTAGCTTTTATTGTGATGCTTTTCTTACAGCAAGGTCCTGCTCAAGCAGCACCAGGAACACAAAACCAATGGGCAATGTGCAGGATTTAACCCTTTGTGCAAAGGAATCCCTCACCCATCTCCAATTACAGGGTTGTCAGCTCACACCTCCTTACCTGTCACCCCAGCTTTGCCCAGTGTCATAGCATAGTATCACCACCCTAATAAGAAAATAAGATTAAATTGTCTAAGGAATCACAGTGAAATCTCCTACTATCTCTAAGTCCATGATATAACTGGCTGAGTTACTAATTAAATGTCCAGTGTGTGTGTCTCAGGAGTAATTGCCAATAAAGTTTCTGCACTGTGTCAGCTCAGTTTCACATACTCCTCTGACATGTTTGCAGCAGCAACTGAAACATTATAGCTCCCTGAGAAAATATTTCTGTTATAAGGTATACACACAAACATACATGGTCTGAGAATTGCTTTCATGCTGGAAACAGGATCACAGAGTTTGCAAGAGGAACAATGATGGAAAGAGAATATATCTTTGCTTTTAAAGCCAGATGTCTAGAAATTACTCTTATCTCAGAAGTATAAGTTAACAATTATTATAATTGTTATTTTATGACCCCTACTCATGGACCTGGCAGTCTTTGTCTCTAAGAATTTCTAATCTCAGCACAGACCAGGGAATGACAGATAGCTACCGAGAGAACAGAACTAAAAAGGGGGAAGAAAACAACACTGGCTATCGTAGTAAGGCAGAGTTTTAGCTCTCTATAAATCTCAAGAACATTTTGTAGACATCACAAAAACGGATTTTTGAAGATGGACATGAAGAAGAACAAAGAGAATATATTGAGAAGTGTAAACAGAGTTCCTTCCCTACTGCAAGGAGTAGCAAGAGTGAAAAAAAAAATATATTTGCTTCAAAAATTAAATGTTTTAACAACCAGACAGTGGGAGTTGACAAATATAATCTCCTTTCCTTATGCAAATCATTCATGAGTCCATTCCAGTTCTTGAAGATGTATTGGTCATTCATCATCTAGAGAAAGGATGTCCAGCTGCACAGATGGTTCACATATTACTTTAGCCATTCTCCGTTTTCCAATGTCTATGCCTAGTAATCTCAGCTTCACGGCATTATTTTGGCTCTCAAACATGCCAAAAGAGAGAATTATCTAAAGACAAATAGTGACAAATAAATGTTAAACAATTCTTGTTCTCATAGGACTATGGATATTTAGCTTTGCCAAATCTTCATCTTTTCTTTTCAGTAGCCTCTCAGGAATACTGAAGCAAATTTGAGGATGTGGTTGTAGAGCTCCACAAGGGTTTAAGTCAAGCTTTCAGACAAGTGATCTCATTTTAGGCTTCCTAGTTTTCACCAGAGCTGGAAATGGTCAGCCACATAAGTCCATGCAGGAGCTAGTGCTCACACAACACCTGGCAAACTATTCCTGCTATGGTTCTCATTTCTAGAGGATATCAGACTGACAAGCTGCAATGTCCTTCAGATATAGTGTAAACCCTTTTCTTCATATGAGCCTTTTCCCAAAGAACACCACTGCCTCATGCAGGAAAGAAAAAAAAACACAAAGAAGACTCCAAGGAATTAAGCCAAGATCAGCAAGGAAAAGGAGATTTTTGTTAATTATTCCCAAATGATAGCCCAAGAACTCTGACTAGCCAAGTCACCTATTGTATGACACTCCAGCCTGATAGAGAGACTAAACAAACAGGGGTAGGAAGGTTTAATTTCCCCATACTGACACCAAAATGCTGATAATTAGTCACAGCATCATGTCAGCACCTCGCTTCTGTTTCCTCTTCAGGAAGAACCAGAGATAATAACACTGGCTTAACTACTCTACCAGGTACCATTGAGATGAATTGGTTTTACAGTCATGAAAACCACTAATCACCATGCTTTATCACGGCATTCTCCCCACTCCCCAGAATCTGACTCCTGTGCCCCATCAGGCTGCCTCCTAAACCTCTCACCTCTTTCTGGTATGAGAGTATCTACAGAAAATCGAAGGTCACCCATCCTACTACCACGGTAAAATTAAAAGTCAAGTTCAGCTTGCTTTAAAGCTCCTACAGAAAGTAACAACTGTTGAAACAAAAATGGAACCAGAGCTAATTCAGCATTTAGAAGTAACCACACTTCAGCTTCACACTCTCACATATTTCACTGTCTCTTGTCATCCATATCAGACAGATACCTAACTATATTTGCCAGAGTACTCTTATGTGGTACATAGCCCATGCTATAGTCAAAGCCATCTGCTCAGACATATTCTCCTGAAGAACTGAGATTGGAGAATGAGAATAGTCAATTAAAAGCAATGCTGTGAGCAAAATTTACTTTTTAACTTGACCCTTCACAAAATTGCTGAGGCAAGGATGAGGGTGAGGTATTATCCTGAATTTCCTACTTTTAAAAAGCCAAGCTCGGATCCCATCATGTCAAGCTTATTTCTGTGATCCTTCACACCGACCTGTTGGCTACCGGTGCTTGCTCCATAACACTTTGGCTTCACTCAGACTATATGCACAAGTAAAAGCTCAAAAATATCCACCCCACAGAGTAGTTTTAGTTAGCTCTGGAGATCAAGAAGGGGGTACAGAGAAGACAGTTCATACTAGCCAAGGCACTTCAGTTTTTAAATTTAGATCTTCTTGGGGAAAAACTAAGAGATTGTACAGGGGCAGATGTGAAGTCTTCAAATTTGAATCTAATCTCATCAGATGCCCTATGACAATCTAGTGAGACACATTAATGTGAACAAATGCAATCAGTCTGTCAGCACTCTCAAGCAAACAGAAATGCTAGTTTCACAGGAATAATTAATAGCCTTTTTCTGCCACTGGACTAAACAAGAAGAGAAAAAGCACAGGGTAAGATGAAAAGAAAACACAAGATAGATAAAGAGGATACAAACATGAGTTGTGTAATGATTTCGACTGACCAAAAAGGAAAATGCAGGGGGGAAGCCAACAGTAGCAACCTGAAGAGTATCTAGAAATTCCAAACTAAAGGCTTATGTGTTCTTTCCAGCCAGAGACAGAAGTGAACAGCAAAAGAAGAGAGAAACCGAGAATACTGCTGAGTAATGCCTTCAGTTAGCCATCTGCTGTCAGCAGTCTAACAAAGAACTGACTTACTCAGTTCCGTGATGGCTGTAGAATTCCGTTGGATAAAGTTTTCCATACGTACGTGTTTCTCCTCTCCTGATCAGCTCTTCTGAAGTAAATCAATCCAATCTCCCCCTCCCACTGACAGATTCCCATTAGTCCCACCACACCAGTGCCAGACTGGTAAGTGCCCAGTTTCAAATGCTGCAGAGGGGGTCAGTGCCTCAAGCGGAGCTAAGGTACAGCAAGCCCAAAAGCTTCTACATCAGTTCTAACAGAAAGGTTATAAACTTCTGAAAAATATGAGATCATAATGAAAATACTAACACACCAAGTCCTATAATACTCACATTACTGTATGAAGCTTTACATGATCCCATAAAATAAGTAGAAGACATCAGCTATCGTATAACCATGGGGATCTTTTCTCAGATCACTGTTTTGCATACGGAGGGAACAGGTGATTTTAGTTTTATCTTGCAGTTTAATGTTTTGCTCTTTTTTTTTTTTTTGAACAGACTTTTCTGTGATGTCTGTAATCCATCTCTCGGGCGACACTGTTTCTTCTGATATACTGTGATCAAGTCCCAACTGGTTGGTCTAGTTTCTCCACATGTATCTCTGCAGATAAAGTCTTTGCAGGAGGGAGAAGATAGACTCGGAGTTACCACAAGCCTTGGATTTGGCCAGTTTATCTTGCACCCTACTCTGCTTTGCTGAAAGACATTAATTGTCCTGAGGTCTCCATGGTCTGCACATTTTTTTCCCCTCTATTACCCTCCCACTAAGCAGAAATCACAACCGTGCAAGCAGCAATAGCCAAAAGGCAGCAATTCATAATCAGCAGAGTGATTACAAAGGAGCCAGCAGCAATGCTGAAGTTTACAGCACTTCCTGCACACAAAACTATGTGGTAGAAATATTTGCAGCAGAGAGTAAACAGGCTTAATGGGCTCCAGTTTAATTTCTTTTTTATAATCCTGAAGTGAGAGTATATAGTGCTTCGAAAAAGTGTTATGTTGACAGCACACAAGGTGCAAACGCTCTGCTTAGCTGCACAGCGTGTATAGCGTGGGCAGCCAAAAGTGCCCAATCTGTGTGCCCAGATCGTGTTGGGCATTGCCCAAGGTTGACCTTGCAAGGCTGCTGGTCCGACTGCAGCAACAACCTGACCTCCACCCCTGAGAATGTCCTGTCTCACTGGCTACACAGGCTACAACAGCACATTTGCATGATTGCAAAAGAAACATTAGCAGTAGGAGGCCACTGGAAAGCTTCGGTGATTTTCCTACACTTGTTTAAACAGACTGCATTTCCAGATCCCAGGCACAGAGGATGTTCCCCGTCTGGAGTTTCACATATGCAAGAGTCAATGTGTTTTTCTCTTATCCTCCCTGTGCTTCCTTGGAGCTCCTGCAGCCACGGAAAATTCCCAGCTAGGCTGGCTCCAGCACAGGTCACCTACTAGGAGAAGTAACGGGTTACGGAGGGCTAAAACCTTTGAGTGATCTGACATGATTAGGGGGAAAAAGTCAGGTCATCCTCCACATCCTTTGCTCAATTTAGTCCTTACTCTGGATATATCAGGATGCAGAGGAAAACTACTGGTGCTGACAAGTGGCTCTCTTCTACGCAGCAGCAGAGAACCATGGAGAAGATATATCACTCTGCATCACAGATTTCAGCAAGAGCACCCTTCCTGACTTTGCCAAATGCAGAAATGGGGGACACTAAATGAGACTCAGAAACGCTGAAAGGAAAACTTTGTCCAAGGTTATAAGGGAGTGGAAAAAGGAGGTATCAAAGGGGGAAGAAAACACACATCATACTCTCTGTATACATTTCAACTTTTCACAACTAGGAAAATATTTATTTGTCAAACAGACAGGCTGCAAGGGATTCTCTGTCTATTTAGCTTCTAGGGTGAAAAGACAGAGGGATCTCTCTTTTTAAACAACAGCTTTTAACACAGTCTAGATTTGCTTTTCTAAGAGATCAAGAAATAATGTACTTTTAATCTCATGTGATAATCATGGAGCTGCGTAATTCTAAATGGTGCCTAAGACTGTGAGTTGTTCGTTATGGCTTCGTTAATCGTTAAAGGCTGCCTTGACATTCTGGCCAGGGGATAGTGAAGAGTGTTCCTGAGGCAATGAAACAGTCCTGGTCTAATTTTCCTTAAAGCAATGTCGAGGGATTGGATGACTCTTTCACGAAGTCTTGTAAATACAAAAGCCTTTGAAACTGTCTTTTCCATTTAGCACTTAGGAAAAATGGTCTTGTCCTTGGATAGTGGATGATCTGCCTTGATTTCTCTGAGAGCAGAGGGAAAAGAGAAGAAATCATCAGACTGATAAGGATAATGATCTAAGCAGATGTTCAGCCTCATGAGCTGGAAAAGAAGATTGATGCACTCTTGGATCTTTCATTGCAAATAGTCCCCACTGCTGAGGGCAAAATGCCAGAATGGCCACTTCCTAAAAGCTGACCTGTATCCCAGGTACCACTGAGAGATGAGGTAGGACCCACAGTGACTGTCACTCCCAGGGAGATGGTCCTGGGGAGAAATCAGTGGCTGAAGTGCCAACCCTAAATGTCCTGGAGACTTCAGTTTTGTGACTAGAAACAGTCACTTGTATGGCATCTCCTGTTGCATCCTGTTGCACTAAGAGCTGGACCTTTAGCTGCAACAGTGAACTTCGGCTATAACAGGGGATAACTTCACCTTCAACCTCCAACAACTTTGAAGGAAAATAAAACCACAAGAAAAAAAAGATGTGGAAAAAGTGGGCAAAGCAAAGCATCCACTGTGTGAGGATTCACTCAGGAAAAGGAGTTTCTGAAGCAATGAAAAGGCCATCAGAAAGACATTGCCTCTCAAAGCGGCGTATTTAAAAAGAACTGAAGGTGATAGACATGGCATAGGTATACTGTATGGGTACTGCAAGAGCTACAAATCTCTAGTTTCCAATGTTTTCAGAGAATATACATCTACAATGGGAATGTGGACAAGTGCTGACAAAGAAATTTTTTCTTTCAGACTTCAACTTTCGTAAAGTTGAGTTATCCATGTATACAGACGTGCAAGGTATCTGAAGGATCAGATCACTATGGTTTATATAAATTTTTTTTACCAGTTTGGCGCTGCTTTAGTTTCTCATTCACAAATTTTTACTTCCTTTTTTTTTTTTTTTTATTGTTGACCACTGCTGGCCATCTGCAAAACACGAATCCAGTTTTACTCAGAAATTCAGCCTGACCTGTGGAGATTTCAAATGACTCAGCCATAGAATACTGGGCCATAGAAGGAACCTCATGACTGGCATCAATCTAGCTCATGAGGTGTTGACAGTGACTCTGAAGGTACATAATCTGGATGACATCCTGGGTTGTTTCTTTGAATGACCCACAGTTTCCGTGTGGTCTGTGTTTTCATTTCTCTCACTGGAGGAGAGAGCCCTGCAGAGAGGTGACACGAATGAGGAAAACGCTAAGGGAGAAAAAAAAAGAATTCTTAGAAATTTCTAAATTCCACCATCTGTTCAAGCGCTTCTCGGACTACATTGTCCAATCTGGACCTGAATGCACTTCTTGCAAAGATCCAAAGCCTGCAACATGGTGAATCCAAGTACTGCGATGACAGACCCAGCAGCACTGAGAGGGTATGTCTCAGGATGGCTTCATCAACTCTCCAGGTAAGTTTTTAAACAACTTACTTTTCTGGCACACTATAATAAAGATCTGTAAAAAGAAAAGCACCAGCAAGGCTTCTATATCAGAGATGTTACCTGAGAATAATTTAAAAACCTAAATGAAGAAATTCCAGAACACTGTAAATTATGATTCACATCACAACCTCTAGCAGTCACAGTTCAGGGTGATAAGAAGTTGATTAAGGAGTGCATACTTTTAAGATATTGTAGAGACTGAATTAATTCACACACAGGGTTATTTCTTTAATTCATGCCTGTAGTCATTGGTGAAATAATAGAGAAAGCTAGGAGCTGCTGTTTTGGGGCACAAAGGGGAGAAAATTGCTTGATTTGAAAATTTCTACATTCTTTGGCCATACTGCATACGTTGCTACTGAATTAAGGAAGGGACAGTCGAAATGTACTATCCTGCAGTGCTCCAGTTCTGGCTGTGTACAGATCTTTCCATACTGCTCTGCTGTCTAGAGAATAATGGGACAGAGGGAAGTAGGAACGGGATAAAGGTAGTAATTACAATAAAATATCAGCATTTTTTACGTTAAGTGTGTGCACTTAGGAGGAAAAAACATCTTGGGTTTCAAAGACACTATTGCAGGCTTTTCAAACTACTTGCAATAATACTGAGAAACTATCATGCCGAAGATGTTCTGCAAATGTCTTTGGGAAGATTTTATGCAGCAGTTGACAGATATTATTATATGTATGTATGTTTGTGTTCTATACAAAAATCCCCATGCTGTGGTATTATGTTACGAGAGCTCGTGAGAATGTGTTGGAATGGTGAACAGTCATCCATCACCTCCCAATGGACTACTCAGAAGTCCATTTATTTATGACAAGGTAAAATCATTTTACCGTTTTCTAGCTAGTAGCAAAAAAGAAAAAGGAACCACACAATACACTTTTGTAGACCTACGTTTTTTAAAATGACAAGTTAGATGTCTAGTGTGAGAAACTCTTTTAAAAGTTACTTCATCTTTCCCTCAGAGTTGGATGTCTACTATGTCTTCTCAAAAGCAGACCCTTTCTGAAGTTTTTGGAGGGCATCCAAATCAGCACCCAAATTCCAGACAATTGAAAACAGTTTCATTCTGTTGCCTTGTCAGCACAGCATTTTACTTAGACAAATGAAAAAAGTCAAACTAATTTACACCAAACTGCACCATTATTATTAATAAGTTGAAGTAGGAACACATAAAAAACAGAGAAAACTCTACAAAAGCTGCAAAGTTTGTATTCACTCAGAAAAAAAAAAAAAAAGATAAAGCTAAACGCTATCATGATAATTACTTATGATCAGAGATTTTTCTTCATCAGGAAATCTATTACCATACACACTATTTGCCTTTTGGCTCAGGTAATTTACTTTTAATTTCCTAAAAACAATAATCTCTCCAAACTTTTCATTTGTTCTGGCAATTAACTTCAGCCTATTTGTTTTCTTCAAATTTGTATACCTAAGGTAAAAAGACCTTTGAGAGGCAGATTTTGTTTTTGAGGGTCTTCTGGAGGTTAGAACAGTAAATTTCAGGTTCTAAACTAATACACATAAAAGAAAGTAACAGAACTTGGAAAGTGACACACTTAAAAGTATTAGCGGCTAAGGACATAATAAAAATTAATAATGAAAAAGGCACAAGATGTTGTGATGCTTCCTCAAGGCTGGTTTTCTGATTTCAGAAGCAGCCAATATTGAATGCTCTGGAGAGCAGGGCAATTCATCTATTTCTACAATACTTTGCTAGAAAGCAAATGTTGGCCTGACCCCAGCTGGTGATTAGGTTATACTGAGGAGTCTGAGGATTGATAGCTCTTGTCATTTTAAATTAGCACTAAATGCAGTTGAGGATGTTATTCTTATTTGGGTAAATATTGCATTCTTTTTGCAAATCATCTATATTAAGGTATTTGTCTCATAAAATAGATTGAGGTCCACTATTAAACTGTGCGCTGTATAAAAAATAGCACACGTAATTCATTTTTACAAGTGTTGCCTTTAACTTTCAGCAGTAAGAGCTCTTGACAGGCCATTCAAGATTTTTCGAGCCTCTATCAATTCCTATCTTTTTCTTTCTTCCCCCTTCCATACTAAATAGACAAGACTTCTGATCTAACACCAGAAAATGACAAAAAGCATTCATCTGCTTTTTGTTTGGAGTCTGTAACACCCTTCACAGAGTTTTCTCTTTTGTTGGAAGATTTACTGTTATTTTACATTTCTCCAAAATAAATTATGCCAAATATAATACACATTTCTCCAAGAATACATCAATCCATCTAATCTTACTTGTGAATGCTAAATACTTTGAAATAGCTTCTTCACAGGGTGTGCAAGAGGGGGAGAAGGCTGTTGAATTGTTGGCATTTTCCAGCCATCAGCCTGGTTTTATTTACGTTTCAACTTACATGAATAACTGTAGAGAATCATATTCCTCTTGATCAGCTTGATCGTGTCACCACATCATAAGTAAGGCATCGGGAGAGCTGTTGTCCAGTTGTGCTAAGTGCAAAAATCACAACCCCGGGAATGAGATAATTCTTAGACTGGGGAAGGACGAGTGCCCATTAGAGACTTCTTGGGTGCATTTTCTCTCACTGGAGTGTCCCCAGCTCACCCTACCCTGCAGGTCTGGCACATCTTTCCTAGCAATTTAAAAAGAAGTATATCATTTTACTCTGACTGGTTACACTAGCACTTAGCTTTTGTTCTGATACAGTCCTAGAGAAAATGCTTAATTTTAAGCACTAGAGTAATTCCATTGACTTCAGCAGAGCTATTTGTATGCTTTGAAGAAATCATGTGTATGTGTTTTGTTGTATTTTGACAATAATAGGCAGTCACTGAGGCATCAGATGATGTAGATTAAGTATATAAGCCACTCATCTTCCACCAACTTCCTTTTCTCGCAGACAATTTAAAATTTTGTGGCTGATGCACAGGGGACAGAAAAATACAATGAGGAAAATGTCACGCGTCTCCTCAGAATTGCTAAATATCTTCAGCTAGCTTTTCTTATTATATTTGCCCCTTCAGAAACATGAGGCCTACTAATTAAGGAAGGACTGGAGACTTGTCAAGATTATGAGAGTACCGCTACGACATAACCATAATTCTTGATGACATTTCACTTTCCCCATCCAGAAAAATCTATCACACTTTCTGAGATGTGACCTTCATCTTGTTAAATGAATACTATAGCAAAGAGCTCGTTTGACCTCTTACCTTCCCTCCCCTCTCCACCCGCTGCCTGGCCTCAGCGAGTCTGTCAAGCTTGTTTGCTTCATACTAATTAGCTTGATTTCGTTGGCTGTTTTTACTTAGCACACCAGCTTTGTTTTTGTTTCTCTTTTCACTTTGCATGTAGTTCTTTGGACAACACAGTTTCTCCTTTCCACCTATCTTGCTTGCCTATCACGTTGCTCTCTTTCTTTTTTTCCTTCAGCCTCCGTGAAACTCCTAATTTAGCCACATGTTCGTCTTTCCTTGGTACATTCCATGCTAGCAGAGGAGTCATCCACAAGGTTTTATCTCTCTAGTCTTTACTTGTTGGGGGTTTCTGTTCCCTTAGTCTCACTCCTCTGCCCATTTGATTTTTACAACCGTGTAGCTCATCCTCTGGAGAAACACAAGTCTGACTCTAACATCTTTTTGTTCTCCTTATCCTCGTTTAGCATTCATTTTTTGCTGCAATCTCAGACCTAATGAGATTGTGATCAATGCTTCCCAAGTTGCCCCCTGCCTACATGTCTTCAATCATACCTTGGCTGTATAATCTACTATGCTCTTCTTTCTGTCAATTGGTAAATGTATACAGTTAATGTTAAAAGCTATCTGAAACCACAAAACAAAGCTTTATTTTCCCCTCCACTTAATAAAGTGGAATCTACCTTGGTAATTGCAGAACTTCCTTCACATCCTTTCTCATGTGAATGCTGTGATTTATGTGTTTTGATTTTTTTTTTTTTTTTGCAGAGTCACTTTAGAATCCAGCTCTATTTTGGAAACTCAATACATTCCAGCTTTCAGCCTACTTGAGGAAAAAAGCAAAACAAGTATGACAAAATATCCTTTCACACACAATTATCTACCAGGCCATCACTATCCCATAATATTATCTCACAAAATAACCAGCTCTCAGGCAACATTAGTTTATCCCTGCAATGTTTGTGTGTATGTCTTTCTTTTACAAGATACCCTGGATTTCACAGGTGGTGGGGGGCACCTTGTGATGCCGTGGTTGGTTACCATTGTAATTAACCAAATTTGATCAGCACTTGACTAAAGGACTGGAGCAGATACCAAGGTGCTGTGATGCCAAGTGAAAACGTTGAGCCTCCTCTCCACCAGGTGAAAATCCGAGGCTGGACCTCCTCGAGCTGTGCTGTGCAGCAGCGTAGGGCTTCTTTGCTTTGCCCATGGTCAGGAGAAGGGTCTTCATCTCACTTCTTTCCTGTGATGATAAATTGTCTTCCTTCAAAAGAAATTAAGGTGCAAATCATGTCCACAGCTTTGGCTCAGCCAAAATCTCCTGTTTAACTTCCAAAAGAGAAAACTTGGGGTTTCTGTAACACAATCATAAGCAAATGAATTTTGCCTTAAGGACTGACAGCAAAAAAGACAAGTCCCACATTTCAAAAGCTTTTGAGGTTTTAACTTTTTTTTTTTTGAGCTTTACTGTCTCTGCTCTACCATGTGCCTTTTCCTTTGTATGTTATTTGTCTTAGGCTGGTAGCTCGCTCTGACAGCTTGTGTGTTATATTTGACTGTGTTTTCTACACTGTACGAGCTATGACAACACAAATCATCCGGACAGATTACAAGGCAATGGAACATTTTGTCCTTTTTACACCCAAAGCAGGGGTGAAGGGACTGTGGCTGAGGGGAAGGCTGCTGGAACTCCCCTCCAGGGTCTCCCCTGCCCAACCTGGAGCTCTGGGGCACAGGGGAAGAGCCGTCGTTTCACTTCCAGGACTTCAGGGGCTTTGGGGATCCGCACAGGAGATGAAACCAATTTATGATCAGGCCTCTGCACATCTGTGCCATTATGGAAAGGTAATAAATATCAGGGAAGGAAAGGATATCGCACACTCGATTTGAGAAAAACTGAAAGTCTTATGCCACAGGCCAAATATAGAACTCCATTAACCATTGTGAAGCACTGTTGATGAGGAGAGTAAAAGAACAGCCCAGGAGGAAATTAATAATTCTGTATTAAGTGCAGGGCTTGGATGGTGTTTGGTAAATAAAGCCTGGGGTCATGCATTGACTGATGAGGAAAAACAAAATATTGAATAACTACCAGTTCAGCAAACACCATCCATCCTGCGCAGGGAAGAAAGCATTCTGCCTATGGATTAAAGAGAATATTATCACTTGATCAAAATTACATTAGAATGCTATGCACACAAAGGGGCCAAATAAATTTCCACAACAGCCTCAGTTTCTCCATTCCATAATTTTGGTGCTCTTGACAGCTTTTTCTGACTGCAGTCCTTTTATATGCTTTTTTATGTAGTTGGTAGCTTTTGGTTGTTGTTGTTTTATTAAGAAAGTTTAAAAACAAGCAGGTTACCTGAACCTAGATCAGCTTCAGCATTATGCAAGTTTGCTTACATTTCTCAATCTTCTGGTTCCAGCAAGGCTCGCAGCCAGTTATAGTATATTGTGAGAGGAAAAGACTTGAGTCTTTGCGCTGACAGAGGAAGGCTGTCTCTAGGCTTCTAATGACTTAGAGGCATCTGGGTCAGCAACACCTCTCTCCACCCTCGTGCCGGGGAGTGCAGACCGGGTCCGTTTCTTTCCCTCCCGGAGAGGAAATGTCCTGATGCTCCTCTTGCAGCCTGAGCTTTTGCTGCTGCTGCTCCTGAGGTGACGGCAAGAGCATGGCCCTTCTCAGAGTTCGTGTTCAGTCTCTCCAGCACCGGGAACACAAACCTAAGTCAGGAACATAAGATCTTCGAAATCTGTATATCACCCAAAGATCTAGCTGGCATTTCAGAAAAGGCATTCAGTCATTTCTCTGGTGGAAGGGATAACAAGGAAAAGAAGCATCATCATTGTCTCTGTTTTGAACCTTTTTCTTGTCAAATTCCAAAGGTCTTTTGCAGAAGACAGAGAGCTTAGAGCTTCTAAAGATGCAAACAGTGATGACATAGAAGAGGTTGGAAATGCACGAGGAGGAGAAGGAGGAAGAAGAGGAGGTTATCACAGAAAGCCTTCTTCAAAGGTATACAAACGATGTTTTGCTACCTGATCCACCCAATTTTCATGGAAGTCAACAAGACTGACTGCCTAAACTAGGCTTATAGAGACAAAATTGCACATAATAAAAGACTTGAGACTGAAAATTACAAAGACATACCATTAATGGAGAAGCCTCTGAGGTGAGTGTGGGAAACTGATAAACAGGTGTCAGAGGTGAAAAGAGTTGGTGAAAGGAACTGAGGCAGTGCAGGGCTGGAGAGCTGGGAAATGCAGGCAGACACCAAGCTATGAAAGCAATGACAAGAAACAGAAGTCTGCCCCAGAAAAGCTGCTAAGCTCAGAGGGTAACTCAAAATTTAAGGATTCCAGGGGTTGATTTTGGTATTTTACTACATGAGCAAACTACTTGGAATTAATAAGATTATACAAGGAACATTGTTGTTCAACACAAAAATTGGAAATGACAATCAATATAAATCTGTGCATCCTCTTTCAGAGAAGTGATCATAGAAGCTAATGAAATGCAGATAAGTGCATTAGGTTTTCCCCTTTTTGTGCACCCTCTTACGCCATCATTTAAAACTCAAAATCAATCTGAGTTACCTGAAGTGGTAATACTGTATCTTTAATACTTGATTCATTTGTTGTGAAATATAGTCAAAATAATAATTTGAAAGGGAAATTTGATAATGTCAGATAGTAAATGCATATTTTACTTATTTTAATGTTTGTTGATTTGAGGCTTTGATGGCAACGTGGTAAATATTCGGTTTGGCTGGCACAAACTGTGCAGGAATCTAATAGAAAGCAATATTGTTGAAAATGGATATCAATTGAAAACAGAGAGCAGTGTCAACTATTCCCCACTGGGAGCACACAACAATAAAACCAGTCAAGCATTACACAGTTGAGCCTGCCAAATGTCATTAGAGTGTAGAAAAAAGTAAAGGCACATACGAAGAGGGGGAAAAAATATATATAAAAAAAAAAAGCACTTGCCTTATTTATATTTTCCCCCTGGCCAATTTAGTAAGATAAAATTGGGCGGGGGGGGGGGAGAGGGGGAACCCCAAAGTTTAAATTCATTATAATAATGTCGTCAGATAATTTGGGGAAACCTATCATCCTACTCAGAATTAAGAAAACCTGAAAGGTAAAGTAATGCAGTTTAGCGTCTCTCAATTGCAAAGACATCTCCCGACAACGACACAGCAAATTACATTGAAGTAATTTAATTTTTAAATATCCTTTTTCTTTTTTTTGTCCCCCTGAATCTTAATACCGAGATTATAGCATTAGGTGGAATAATTAGGAAAATTTATTTTAAGCTCTGCCGAAACAACAATTAAGGGGAAAAAAAATTGCTCAAACCCGCGAGGAAAGGATACTTAAAACCGTTCAAGGCGGGGAGATTCAGCATCCGAAGCAAACCCCCTCCCTGGCGCTGAAGAGAAGGGCGGGCGGAGCGATGCTCCGGACAAAGGGCGGCGGCGGCGGCGGCGGTTCCCCGCGTCGGGCTGCAGCTCCACCTAGTGCGGGACCGGGGAGGGGCCGGCAGCGCCCGCGCCCCGCAAAATAAGGCGTCCCTCTCCAGAGCTAGCCCCGTTTAATCCGAAAGGCCCGGGAGCATCATCTCCAACCGACGAGGTGCCCTCACGATATGCTCCGAGATGAGCTGCAGCACCAAAAATGTTCTCACCCAGCCCCTTGTTGAAATACTGTAAAAATGACCGTTTTAATCGTGGTTCTGACTCCTGTCTTAGCCATGGAAAGCAGGCTTATTTGGAATTAACCTTCTTCAAGACACTTGGATTTACAGGTCTCAAAAATCATGTAATTTGGACATGTTGCTGCTCAGGGTTCAAATTTTGGTGTCTGTTCTTACGTGTCATACTGATGAGCAGGAACGTCATTCGGATTGCCCTTGTTTTATTATATGTGCCTACACAAAATTCTTGCAGATCCAGGTTTTCCCTGTGACTTTCAGTATCAAAAACCCTCCCAAATCAGGAGTTTCTACTTCACTGAATGCAAGCTGGATTTGAATAAAGGACCTGGCACTTGTTTGAGTAGCCTCTTCAGACATACTAATTTTTGCTTCCGTATTTGATGGCTAATGATAGGCACACAGTCTAAAGAAAGCTTAATTTCTCAGCCTGCTTCAGACCAAGACTAAAGTTCTCCTCACCTAACAGCAAAATGGGCTCCCAAGCTCATCTCTGTCCATCTCTGTCCTGTTGCGGATCCTGTCTGCTCTCCCTGCAACTCAAGGAAGACCTGCTTGCCTAAAGGTCACACTGATCAGCTACTGCTCTTACCTGAGAATACCTGATCTCTGTCTTATAGAGTGTATTTGAGTCATTATGAAATGCCCAGCAGCAAATAGGATATTACTCAGGTTATCACAGTACTGAAGTCAAAGACAATCATCACCCCAAAAGAAGTTTACCCAATTCAAAGATTTCATCAACAGAAATTATAATCTGCTGGGAAGCACAATATATGTGTTTGCAAAGTCAGTTGGCTGCATAGTTGCATAGTAAAATCATTTAATCACATGTCGGAATAGCTGGATGCAGATTAAGCCTGTAAAGCAGAGGCCAAAAATACCTTTACTGTGTGTTAATGTAGTTGATAGATCAGAACCACCTCTCTGGAGCTAAAAAAAGGCTGCATCCTGTTAAAATTCCCACATCCCCATGGTAAATTTTATTTCCCTTTGAATTTGGTTGTAAAAATTGGAAGCAAGGAAATTCACAGGCCGAAACACTGCCTAGATAACATTAAGGGGCATGTTGCTTCCAAAGCCTTGCGTGGGTTTTAGCCACATGTCTCCCACTGATTTTAATGGGATTTGCATGGCTAAAATCCTGTGCAGTGCTTTGAAAATGTATCCCTAAGGGTCTGTCATGAATTCATAAAGCCCCAGAATTTCTGAGTTAAAACCAAAATACAGTGTTGGCTGGTTTTAAAGGCTTGTTACCACTCTTCTAATTAAAATACAGCTTAGTTTGGTGAAAGGTTTATTCTAGTTTGCGTATAGTGTATAGGAGTACAATATAATTCCAGTATGTGTATAATTTAAATGGTTGTGTTATTTACACTACAAAAGAGCTGTATTATGTGCACTTTCTAATTTTCATAACACTTTCATTATACATTGGGTAGTAAGCCCCAAACAATGAATAAAATTGCTACCGTTCTTTCAATGAGCTCGTAAATGTCACTGAAGAAATTGCTGTCATGTTAAGGGTGACTTGGTTTTGTGGTGCACTTACACTTCTTATTGACAGAACAGTTTGTTCCAATATAAGATTACTACATTTTTCTTTAAAATGTTTTACATAGTATTATATCATTAAGGATCAAGAAAACCAGCAACACAAATCAATATCTCACAAAATGTTGGGTTTCTGATTAATTGCACAAAATAAAGGAAAGTCAATGGGAAGGCTGTTTCTCTTTCATTCTTGTGCCTCACAGGAAGGATCTCAGGTCAACATTGTCATTATATTAAGTGGCCCATGAACAGCCAGTGTGTCAGGTCAGAGGTAGCAAACTGGTGCTAGAGCCAATCTCTTAATGCTTTGCATCACCATGTCCACCAAATTTGCAGGTATGTTTGTCTGCATTTTCAAAACTTCAGATCTGCTCCTGCATATCGTCTCCTCTTTCACCCACACTCAGAGTTGGCTAATGTTATGTTTGATAACCAACAGATAGGAAAAATATCCTAGTTTCATATAGCTATCAGAGTAAGCGGGCATTTTAGCACATCCTCTTTTGTTGGATATTTAATAGGAGGTTACTGAACACACGTAAACAGCTCTGGGCATGTGTAAGCGAACAAATACACTGAAATACTTGCCAGTAAAGTCAGTAGGTATAAGAAATTTCAATCTAGCTTTGCAATTGTGTCCATTTCTTCTGTCAAGCTTAAAAAATCCCGCAACCCATCTTAGCCTGTGTTACAAGGTAGAATAAGTCTTGGGAGCATTAGTTTTAAAAACAGATTCAGGAAGGAACCAGCTTTCCAGTTTCCAAGTTAAGCAATGTTAAAGTACAACAAGCTTCCTTGACATCATCAGCAGAACTAGCCCAACGTGCAACAGCAAACCACCTCTCAGCAATCCAGTGCTTTTAAAAATTTTTATTTCATATTTTCCTACCAGCAGAATTCTTAATGTATGGAAGTTACCCTGAAGGATGAATAATCCCTGGCAGGTGTTCTTTAATGAGGACTGGTTCCATAGCTCAGTGGTCCACAAACTGTAGCCCATGGCTCCACAGTGGCTCAAAAACCATTGAAGTAGTCATGGATGGGCTATAAACTATAATAAACAGAAAAATATACAAACTTACACTGTGTCCAAGCATTCCATGCTGCTATTTTCCACGTAGTTTTTCTGGTTTGCCAGGAGGAGGTTTTCAGCAAAGTGCAATTTGCACAGTTGCTCTAGGCCCTGCTTTGAAAAATGCCCTGGCAGGTCCCTCAAAGCACACATGGCAGCTGAGGGTTAAAGGTGGTTCACTGGTCTAGAAAGCCTTGGGGGCCATTGCCTTAGCTGATTCTGGGCAACGTATTTTCTCTGAAATTGTCAGACATTGCATTTTAACTCTGATACTCATTACCATTCTTTTTAAATACCATAAAAATTAAAGATAACAGTGCATGAACCCTGAAAGGCAATATCCTTTGGCCTCACATATGCATAAGATTTCTCCTCCTCTCCTTTTTTCTTTTCCTTTCTGCCTCCCCTCTAATCTCCCTTTCTTGTTGATTCGTCTTTGATAAACAATAACCTGCAAGATGCAAAACTCGCACAGGCAATCGAACACACAAGAGTAAAACCGTACAAGAGGCAGCGTCTATGCACTGCTGTGAGCTGCCCTCTTCTTCCCTTGTTTTAGTCTTAATTTGGATCCCTGAGGAATTTTTCTGTTTGCCAGGGACACATTGGACCTTTCTGATTGAACATCATTTAATTTTGCCAGGAAAAAAAAAAAAAAAAACCACAAAAAAAACCCCTTTGATTTTGAAAGAATATTGTAATCTGTATTGTCATCTCTGAGTCTGTCTTTGTCAGTGAAGCTAGAAGAATACTCTCTGATCAAATATTTGGGTGTGTGCTTTTCACTCTGGAGCTCAGGACCTAAGCTCCATGACATATCTTGGATGGTGGCCAAGTTTAGATACCTAATAATTTAAAACAATAACCACCTGCTTCAAAGGAGGCGGGGGGGAGAGAAAGACATTTCCTTCTTGCTGTTTACTAGCTTAGGATCAGCAAAATCTTTTACTGCATCAAATTGAAATGTAATAGCTATAAGGATGAGAATTGATATCTTGCACTAAGCACTTCGTTGCTGAAGGCTTTTAATTTTTTTTTCTGTTAAAACCATAGCCATACAATGCCTTTTCAGATCTCTGAGTTAAGTATTTCACCTCATAAAACTGGTCACTTAAGAGATATAAAGCCTACAGTTGCCAGCCTCTTGATGAGGTCTAAAAAGAATGTGTGTGTTTATATACATCCATCACTAGATATGTACACTTACAGAGTAGAAATATCTATATGTCTGTTCTGGAATTTCTTAGAGCTATAATATCCATGCAACTTCTACAACAGTGTTTAGACAATCCCAGATCAATTTGCACCCACTTCAAACCCAAGGAGATTTTCAACAACGTGTCATCCATCTTTGAAGAAATGAACAGCCTTTTTCTGACCATCAAGTGCAAAAGGGAAAAAGTGTTTTTGCAGATGAGATGGAAGCTGGGTGAGGGCCATCCTCAGAGAGCAGCACTGCTCCTTGTGTTGTTTTTGGAGCCACACAAGTTTCCCCTAATGCTGTTTCACTGTAAAAGCAGCATGCCTCCCATGTTTCCACCAGGAAAATCAAACTCTTTTTCACTCTTAAAACAAGATTCTGGTTGCCCACTCTTGAATTTTCTTTAAAGGGCCCAGCTGGGAAGATGATTTGATGCTTTATTTCGGGCCAGCAGTAGGTCCCATGACGAGCTGAGAAGCACTGTGTTGTACAGGACGAGCTGGATTCGGGTGCTTGGGAAAATATAAAAGTAAAGCTGGTTTTGTAGACAAAACTGAAGAAGAGGATTTACTGCCACAGGAGCGGGACTGAATCTCAGCCGTGGGACACAGGCCCATCTCACAGGGCAATTTGGAGATGCTGAAGGATGATTCCAGGGGGCTGGGCTGCAGCACCCTGCCTGGGGGGTGGAGGGCTCAGCTGCAGGTGGGGCAGTGGGACCAAGCAGAAGGTGCATGTGTAGCTTCTAATTAGAGGTTTCTTCCCAGATTCACCAAGGTGTTGCCCAAGGACTGCTTTGCTAGACAAGGGTCATAAATGCTGCAGGAGATGGTGTCTCTTCTGTGCTTCTCTAAGAAGAGTCAGAGATTCGGGCTCCTTTCAGCTAACCCAAGGGACACCAGCCCAACACACCCTGCACCTCACCAGGGAAAGGCAGTATCTCTATCTTCCCATCTTTGGACAATAGCTCTGCATTGAATAGTTTTTGCCTATCCGAAAATCACAATATCTCCCCCCTTTTCAACTCTTCGGGCAAAAAAAAAACGAGTTCTGGGAAAAGAACAAGGAAAGAATATTGAAAGAGGTGTCCAAAGTTGTAGGATTTGCTTCTTTTACATACTGAAAGTAATTTGCTGAGCAGAAAAAGGAATAAAATATGCTATTTTGCCCCCCTCCACAGAATCTATAGGACATGCCTCAGAACCAGTCCAAAAGAAATTATAATAGGAGTATAGAAAAGCCTCCATTTTTGAGGGCTTCTATGAGTGGTGAGAATGATTGTCCATTCATGTAGATTCAAAGATGATCTTTTTTAACTTAACTGCTCCTTGAACAACACAGTCCATATTTGACAAGTTAGAAGCATTAGAGAATAAATTCACAGAGATGAAAATAGAATTTCCAAAAAAGTTTTCCTTAGACTTCAAAGTAGATAAAAAGGATTCGGGGAAGTTTGATCTTTATTTTATAAGTATGTACAAGAGAAGGAGAGAACGAAGGCAACAGTCAAAGAAAAGTCTAGTTTAATATTTCTCTTGTGGGCATACATAATGAGAAGCGGAACGCCACAATTCCTCAGTGTTCATAGGGTAGAAGTTCACTGCCACGAAATTATATCTGGCTTCTTAGAAAATTCCTTCACTTCTCTGTGCTTGTCTTAGGTATGACAACTTGTTCTTGAGGCTCACAGATGTTGAGCTGTAGTGGATGGATTTTTCGTAGAAAAATTAAAGCCTAACAGAGATGTAATCTTTTTTTTAAGCTTTCCTCCTGAAAGGCAGTATATTTTCTCTAGAAAAATTAATAGAGAAATTAATTTTTAAAGCAAAACCTTGTAAAGTCGTCCAGTTTATAAGAAGTCAGACAAAAAAGAATGGGTGATTAGCATTTCTGTTTGAGCAAAATAGCATTTCAAAGTTTTAGAATCTGAAAAAAAACCCTAATGTAAGTGAATGCTGACAAAATGGCAAACAATGCACAAAGACATAAAGGATGCAAAAAAAAACCCAAAATAAAACAAAACAGAATTAAACAGAATACATTCTTCTAAGGCTTTCTTTTGAAAAATCGATTTTATTCACAGTTCAATGTCAAGTCATACTAATTGCATCCGTACCAGGAAATTAAGTAATGCTAAGGAGTGGTACTGAACAACGTGATGGTTACTTAACAACAAGGAACCTGTCTCCTGGGGCTAAACTGGCTGATTTTTTTTTCATTCCTACACTGGAAGTTCAGAAGTACACTCACCTGAGCAGTACCAAAACCAATGTTTCAGACTTTGGGACACAGAGAAGGTTTGTCTCTGCAGATGCACATGGAAGTACCATGTTAACTTGATGTGAGTTACTTCTGAATTTTTAAAACTTCATGCAGTTCTGTTTTTTGGCGAAAAGAAGCAGATAATAAATGTATGTCAGCTGTATCATACCATAGGCTGACGCAAAGATCACAGGACTAGCACTAGACAAGCCAGCTGTGATCTAGACCACACTGGTGTGGCACTGACCATATGGGCACAAGAACCTGGACTCAGCACCAGTTCAGGTGTTTCAGTCAGTGTAGATCCCTCTTAGTGACCAGGCAGTGATCCAGAGAGTGCTCCAGTGCAAACTGGGGAGCACTGGGGTAGGCTGCTTGCATGGCATTTTTTGTTATATGAGCTCGGTTCTGAAAATACCTGAAGCAAATGTTATTCAGGGTGATTATCCAATCAGTCATTCAACAGATAAAGTATTTGAGGACTGAGCCCTAATTTTGATAGCTAATTAAATATCTAGTTAGTGAATTTGTTGACAATAATACTTAGCAGATTACAAACACATTGTGGATTTTAACATATAAATCCCTTCACCAAAAAGTACAACTGAAGAAAAATGAAGAATGTCTACAGTAAGTCTCAGGCTTCTGTCATGGTTGCAGTGAGACAGAGCCCTTCACATCTTTTGTTGGTAGAAAGAATTTGGGGTTTTTATGTTATGAACAGCTATGTCTGATGTACCCTGTTATGCAGTTATTTTGCTGATAGATATGTTACTCATCCAACTTGCACGAATGACCGAGGGTTTTATTAGGCGTATTGGAAGTGAGTGTTTTGAGCTGTGATGATTTTTTAAGGCATGATGAAGGGTCCCATCTACCCTAATCAACTTTGCATAGCCGGGGCTCAACTTCCAGTGTTGTCTTTCATCAGTGCAAATGTCAGTCACTGGCCATCGCGTTGCCCACAGCCCTCTGCCCTCATTTCTTCATGGCGGGATGCATGTTGTTCTTTCAGGACAATTTCTTTTCGCCTGCTTTCCCAGCTTGCTTGGCCATGACAGGTCTGCCCCGGTTATGGCATTCACCATATGGCTGGGCTTGGCTCCACCCTATCTTTTAATAATTCCATCTCACTGACCATCCCCCTTGCATTACTTTCACCGAGGGCATTTCAGAATTCAGCCCCAAACTATTGGTTCTGACTAGCTTACCCACGTTAAATCTGAAAATATTAGCATTCATTTTCCGCTCAGTGATAGCCCCTGAAGTGACCTTAGTAGGTTATGTCTCATTTCATATATTTTCCTCCTATGGTAAAGTGATACAGTGTTGATACAGCTACAGATATTAAGTCACAGCTTGAATTCTGATAAATGCTTCTGGAAACACAGCTTTAGAATACCACATATTTCATAGCCATTCATTCTCTCTGTGTTTTTCTGCATGTTTATGTATCAAAAATACATGAAAATATTTTAAATATCTACTGCAAAATTTCCAGAAAACAAAAATATAGAAAAAAATAAATGTGTGTGGTTGTGTACAAAAAGGACTACGGATCTCCTGCTGTTCTGAGGGGCTGCAAATTCATGTTCCAAACTGGCTAAGTTGAAATTGAAAGCCAAACTGGCTAAGTATTTCTAAGAATACTTTTTTTTTCATATGAAGTTACAATTTTTTAACTCGTTGAGAGGCAGAGGGCAAGTGCTGGTTACCTATTTTCATCTATAAGAAAGGAGAGGACGTTAAAAAATGAAAGATATTTGACAACCTTCTATTGTTATGATACCTGCAAATGTTAGTTGTGTTATAATATTTTTATTCCTATTTTTGGCTGCATGCTTAAAAAAAAAAAGTATTTTGTTACCTAGGTCTATTTGTCTAAAGACTTGTGATCACACGGGATTGACCCTGCATAGTCTGAGCCTTGTGGGCCAAGAACTTTCCTACTGCACCATTTTTGAAGAATTGCCTGCAGCCACATTTTGTCCTACTTAGGCATATATGGAGATATAGTTTTAATTACCTCTGTACATGCTATTTCCCATAAGGCTGTGGTCTCACACAGCACAGAGGATGAATAGCAGTCACTGTGCTAGTGGACGATCACTATTTCTTTCCTGTCTCTTATTTAATGTGACTTTCTGTCTTGAGAAACAAGGAAACAAGGAAAGGCTTGTTTCCTTCTGAGCTTTGCCAAGGCACTGATCAATTTAATATCAAGCAAAATGATAAAGGTAGAAAGGTAACAACACAATCCCTCTTGGATGGGGAGGGACAGAGAGGATATTGCTCCTCTATGAAGGCAGGAGGATGAGGTACAGATGGATTAAGCAGGATTCATCAACTTAGGGTTCCTTGTTTGTTACACCCGAGACCTCATTTCATCTGAATTCATACGCATTATATGTCAAAACCCAGCACCTGTCCACAGCTGGTCCATAGGACAGTATTGTCAACTCCTTTGGTTCCTCACAAGGAGCAGGACAGTGGTGGGGACCATGGTAAGTCTCACGATGGTTATAAAGGCTGAAAATCAGTCAGGAGCCTCTGGTAGGATAATAAATCTCTTGGCTTGGCTCCCTGTCCTATTTTCTCTCTTTCCGAGGACGCACAGCCTGCTAAGGGTGCTCAGGGACAAAAATGCTTCTCAGGGCTCTTTCCACCCCTCTGCCTTGCAGTAGAGAAGGAGAAGGAGGGAGGGTATCCTCCTGTTCCCGTCCCCTTCACCCTGGGTAGAGGCAACACTGATGGAAGGGACAGGATGAGGGCAAGGGCACCCGCATAATTGTAAAAATTCCTAGCACCAATCAAAAATCTCTTTCTTTCTCTTTATTCTCAAAAATCACTGAGCTGTTTCTTCTGGGAGAAGTTTTTTCTCAAAAACATTTTTTTTAATAAAAGTCTCTCTGTTAACTCTCATATCCTCTTTTAACTGACAGAAAAACACTGTTCTGTGCAGGCACATGAAGTTTGGTTAAAGTAAAAAGAAAAAAAAAAAATTGTTTAATGGGTAATATAAAGACCCTGAAATATAAAGACCCCCTGCTCTATATGTATAGCAACAGATATATGTACACAGATAGTGCACCAGAAGTATACATATGTAGTGAGATAGTCAAATTCCACATAACTACGTATTTATAATTTAACTGTACATTATTATAAGAACCTGTATAAGAATCATATGCTTTTTATCTGGCACCATTTGACTGCATGTGTTTCTGTTCTGGTTTATTGCATATCAGCTAATCGCATAATTCGGCTGGATGCATACTAAATTGAAGTCCAAATGCTGTTCACCGCAGTGTAATCCCTCTGGATAAATGAATAGTCAGTATACCCACTGGACTGCATTCCTCCACCGCTACTTTGTAAACAGCTGTTAGCATGTGTTGTAAAATAGAAGACAAAATCTGTTATTGCTACATATAAAAGTGTGGTTGCTACGTTAAAATCTTCACTGCAGTTGTTAAGAGGAATGTGCAAAACATTAAAATGAGCTGAGAAAGCATGAAAATGCTCAGCGCTTTCCGTGGCAGCCGCAGGTAAGGGAAGGTGCTGCTCCAGGAGCACAGGCAGCAAGAAGCACCTGGCTGGCAGGAGGTAAGGGAAGCCCCTGAGATCCCACCAGGGATTCCTGCAGATTAAGCCACGGCTCTAACGAAGTCTTGATAGACAGAACGGACAAAAGATAGTACCTGGAAGTCCTTTCCTGATTTGTGCATTTTCAGAAGGTGAGATAAATCAAAGTAAAGCAAAGCAAGTAAAAATAAGGCATCCTTTTTCCCAGTCATGTGAGGCTGACTTTTCGGCTCGGTGGCAAAGCTTAGGGCAGAGCTGAGAAGGTCATGGTAGCCCAGGAAGCAGCCGTGAGCAAAGGGGAAATACTCACATGGAGGCAAGCACCCAAGCAGGGTTTGCACACACGAAGGGAGGGAGCCCTTTGCCTGCATCACTCCCCAGCCTTCAAAACATTCTGCTGGCCAAGAGGCCGTGGGCTTCAGCGTTCAGTCTGCCGTCTCTCCAGGGATGCCTTGCGGCAAAGCTGGCTGCATCAGCATCCCTTAACAGCAGCGTGAAATTCTGAGTAACCGATCGTAATGGTCCCCTTCTGGCCTGAAATTCGATGAAATCTTTATAATTCCGTCTTTCTTAGCTAAGGGGTATTGTGTAGAAACAATGGTCCCCAAACACTCTTGTGATTTTGAATCCTTTCTTTAGTGTTAATTTTCCTTTGATCCTATGGCCAAACGGTGTTTTGTTTTCATTTTTTCCTATCCTCACTTTCCTTTCTTTCCCCATTGAGTGCACTTAATTCTTGGAGCCAGATTTGAGAGACGTGGAGCGGGAGTTTTCCCTCCAAGGAGCACAGAGGGCTGAGGCAAGTCCCCATCACACTACATATCAACCCCACCAGTCGCTCCTCCTGGGTCTTTCTGGGGAATTGCCAAAGGGTGTTCAAAACTGTTTTAAAAACATGGCAAATCATATACAGATGTTTAAGTACAGGTGCTAGAGGTCTGTTATTTTATCTTACTCTGTACTTGCTATCAGCACACCAGAGCTGAATGCAGCCACCAGAAGCTGTTCGCCATTGCTCGGGCTGCTAACAGGCTCCAGTGAGGAAAGGGAGGGATATAATGTGAAATTACTGTAAATGAGATTCTTGTCACTGAGGCCAACAGCATGGCAGGATTAGAAAAAAAGAGTTTTGCACTTCTGTGGAGAAAGGAAATGCCCACAGTGATGTTAGATAAGACAGAAACATTAAGAGAAAGACATTCCCGTGCTGCAGGGCAATGGCTACATAGATGGATAGGAAAGAGAATATTTCCCCTGAGTTAGATGATTAAGAAATTATTTTACAAGATTTCCTATGCTCTTCTCTGCAATATCTCCTGTAGCCACAGTGTCCATGTCTGATGGACCTCTGTGGGCAGGGTGGGAAATCTTCCTCTCCTTCTGGTTTAGAGGTGGCCAAGTATATATTGGAAATTAGCTGTGTCCGTTCCCTCTAATTCACTTTGCTTCAATGATGTTCACATCACTGTGGTTCTATTTCCACTGGCAACATAGAAAATTAGTTCACTGGCAGGAAAGCTCATTAAAATTGTGAGACTTAGAGCAATACCAGTGACTGGGTTTGAAAAAGTCTGGTGGAAGTTGTGACTTACTTGCCCAGGCAAAGCCAAGGAGCATCTGAAATGCCATACACTGAGCATTTCAAATGAACTGTTTAATAACAGGATTTTACAAAATTTGGGAAAAAAAAATCACAAACACATTTTACATAATTGCAAAATACTCATGCTTAACTTCTAAATAGGAAAATGGATTGCGTTTGTTCAAGATATTTGTTTTTAGACATAGTGCATTCTTTTATAAAATGCCAACTAAGATTTTATACTGTAGCACAATCTTTAAATGTATCCACCTTTAAACTGCATTAAAATAACAAAAGTGACCAAGAAAATCCAGCCAGGGGTTCTGTGGTAATTTTAATACAGCTGTATTATATATCTTATGTATTTCACAACATGCAACCCTAATTCTGCAAAGAGCTAAGCATGTGTTTAAATTTATACATTTTGAGTTTTAATGAGAACTCATAGAGTGTAAAGTTAAGCATACATAAAATCAGATTAGGAGTTAGTGTTAACACTGCAAGTGGTACATTCAAACACCGGAGGGAGAAAAAAAAGAACATGTACTGTAGATGAGAGAAATTTGATGAATTAACTTTAAACTTCAGATGCTTTTTTATTTTTTAGAACACAGTCTTCAAGCCCAAAATTACAATAATACCATGCTGTCTCGCTCCCTTTCCTCTGTATTTGAGCAGAGTATTTGGATACAATCACGTCCTACAATTAGCCTTTTTTTATGAGAAAGCATATTCCTAAATGTGTCTGTTGCTGGATCCTGTTTTTCATATCAGTGTATCACCTGATCTTTGTTAAGACTTCAGCTTATCTGATCACCATTCCCAAGGCAATCCATTATTCTGCTATTGCTACTCTTATTATGAGTAGGGTTTTTTTTAATTAGTTGGCTTTATAGTAAAGAGGAGATGGAGAGTTTAAATAGAGGTGACTATTCCACAGGGTCATGAGTCATACCATACCTAAGCAGCACAGGCTACGAGAGAGAAATGCAGCCTTCTCCAATCAACAGATCTTGTGTGTGTCATCTCCAGTATTTCATTTATTTTATACTTCTGTGTGCTTCATGTGAAATGGCTTTCGGATTTATTCAGTTTCTGTGCTGTTTTTTTTCTGATATTCTTTAAAAAACACACAACTTCTGCACTTTGCAGTATACCAACCTGATGCACTCTTCTGTCTTTGAAGAAAGCAGAGACAGAAAAAAAATATGTTTTTTAGGTACCTCCTCAATGAAAGTAGCTCTTTTCAACCAGGTCAAAATAATTTCTGTGCTTAGTTCTCTGGAAAACAGTTCTCTGCAAGAGGGCTGGACAGTGCCTGGGGCAGTAGTACCTCAGTTTTCTGAAGTCTTGTAAGAGCTTCTCCAGCATGCTTACTCATAACAGTGAAGGCAATAACTGCCGCTCATCATAACAGCTCTGAGTGTGGGTGAAGGCTCACAAGGAGTTTCTCAGTGCCCTCCCCTTTGGGATGCCTTTCGGCACACTCACGCCCCAGGATTGTTCCACAAGTGATACTTCCAAAGACTTTCATTGCCACAGATTTGTTTCCTCTGGGCATTCCCTGGGTCACCATCACTTGAAGTTACGGCACTAGTCCAAGTCTGCAAGCATCGTTGAGGAATATTTTCTCAAGTGTGTAATCTCTGGGATGTGCATCTTAAAACATTTTAATTGATCAGTAGTATGAGTTAGCAGTGTATGCAGGTAATGCAGTACTCTGGTTTGAGCTAAACACAACCAGTTCTGTTCAGTGATTTTACTTTTCATCTCAATCTCTTCTAAGAGGCTGCTCTTTCTGAAGTTAGCAGGATGCTTTTCAGACAGTATCTGCTACTAGAAGTGACAATGCCTAATGATTATTTCTATGTTTATGGTTATTACCAGGGATTGGTACGTAGAAGGGCTCTTGCTTATACTTGCTCTTGTAGTGACCAAGGTCACTGCTGGATCTTGCGCAACACGTTAGGGATGCTGGGAAGTAGAAGAGGTCATTAGGAAGTAAAAGGTTGCACTTCTGGGAAGAAATGGACAGGACAGGTGACCAATAAGAGTATCCTGTTCCATATACGTCATATTCGGTATAAAGCTGAGGGACCACAGGTGTTAATGTCTCTTCTCCAATGGCCAGCATCCGAGGAGAAATTTATCCAGTCTTCTGCCTTTGATCCTGAGCTCCCGAATCCAGCTGCTGTGTCCAGCTCCACTGTGCCCCTGAGCCTGGGGCTTCCCCGGTGCCACCTGCTCTGCAGCATCAGTGAGGATTGCTACCGGGGGCAGGGAAGTCAGGTTTGATATCAGTTTTATTTTCATTATTCCCCAATCAGTACTATTATTGTTTTATTAAAGTTACTTTAGTTTTCTTTTCTAATCTGTAAGTCTCTGCCTCACTCCTTTTCCCTTCCCCTTTGGGGAGGGAGAGGGGTTAGAGGGCATCAGTCAGTGTTCAGTGGCTGGAGCAGCCCTAACCCTCGCCATGCAGTATTTCCCTCCTTGATCCACCACGTAGATCACAGCCACCATGAGCTGATGGCCTCTTCCAACAACACCTCACCCCCATCTCTCCTCCACCTCTACCATGGAGAGGTTAACACCTGGGTTTGGTTTCTTCTTTGTCCTTCAGGTCTCTGAAAACGTCCTTTCCCAGGGGGCTTTCTATCTCATCTCAACTACCAGCAGCTGCAGCAGATTTGCCCCTTCTTGAGGCACAGAGACAAGCGAAGGGTGGAGGAAGTGGGAGGAGAGGAGAGTGACCCTGCTTCAGCTTCATGGGCTGCTTCAGGTTTTTACTATATAGGTAAATAATAAGCAAAATACACAGATATATTAAACACATCACATTTTCTCGGTGAAATATTTACTGGGTTTTGTCTTAAGGAGGTAATGCTGATCTTGCTAACAGGAGTGTGATCTCAAATCTCATTCTTGGCTTTTAAGTGTGTATAATAATTCAGTTCACCCATTTATCCCTTTAACATAACATTTAGGTTAAGCAGCAGGCCTAAGGGGAACATGTTATTACTAGCCTGTTTTTTATTTTTCTTTGATGTCCTCGATTCTATTCTCATTCATGCATTGGGGTGTACAGCAAATGAACCTTGAGCATTTATTTTATTTACTAATTTTGCTTACTAGCATTATCAAAAGAGTGGAGCAGCTGCAAGCTTCACAGATTGGGCATACATCTGAACATTTAACGGCCCTAGTTTATCCTGGCTTCAAGGCATCACAATATAATATTCACTGACATGAAAGCTGAAGAAAGGATGTCATGGGAAGTCTGAGCGTCATGCTGTGAGAGGGTATGTACTGCGAGACCCTCACTCCGTTGGCTTCTGATAGGCTAAGTATTGATATGCAAATAAGAGAGAAGCTTGTGTGTGGCCTTATAATACAGTCACTAAACATCAGTTCAGGAAAAAAAAAATAGTAAGGCCTCTCCTCTTATATTTCTAACTACAGACATACAAACTCCCAAGTGTGTGCGAAAAATTGTGTGTAGGACCTGAAAGATGAAAAATACTGATCCAGATTTCAAACACCAGGTGCTGAGGTAGTCTGATAAGCAGAAGTGGTCTAACTCATGGAGGGTAAAAAAAAAAATAAAAACAGTTCCTTCATTCCTAACATGCCTCCCTGGGAGCAATACATGTGCCACCGGAAGATTAGGTGCTGGGTTGCCATCCCTGAAAATAGAAGGTAGCAGAAAGAGAGGCCCAAAGGGCATCTCCAAGGAGGCTTTGACTTTTCTGGTTCTGACACACACAGATAATTCCCATTTCAAGTTCGAAGCAGGGGCAGTGGATGAGAGGAAAGCAACTGTTAGTGCATCTTGTAAACAAGCCCCAGCGTGCCACCAGATTATGACAGGGCTTCAGGTTGAAGATGGCCCTAGACAGCCAAAAGAGTGAAGGGTTTAAAAAATAGAATCGATTCTGAGAGCATGGATACCCAGCTATTTTGGGGCACATCAAATACTATGACTGGCCTGAAAGCCCCAGAGGGATAAGGATGCTGGAAGTCCTCAATCCCATAGCTGGAAGGGCACATGTGGCCCTCACCCAGGAACAAACCACTGGGAAGAAACATCCCCCAAAATCTCCTTTATGCTCTGCACTTGGCTGCTCTGAACAGGCTGTACCAAACCCGGGCTTTCAAGCAAGGCATCCCCTAGGAAAGACATGGTTACACGTTAAAGGTGGTACCAGGTTTACAACATATTGTCACCGCATAGATCACGCACAGCATTCAGTACAAGGCTCAACAGGCAAAGGATTCCCTGGTAAACATCACTCGACCAAGCTCTTTGTGCTGCAGCTCTGTGTGGCCGAGCTCCACGTACATATGTTAATGGGTATTAGCATATGTCAGCTCCAGCTGCCCACATGCTCACCCGTGACTGTGGCTGATGCCAGGGTATTGTGAATAGCCCTGCTTTTGTGTTTTCTGCTTGCCTCTGGGCTTGGCTGTGTAGGAGTTTATAACAGTGCAAGATAAGATGTTATTTTTATGTTTCTATAAGGCCCTCAGAGGTTTGCATTCCAGAAAGAGCACATTTTTCCAACTTAACTTGGGCTTCTTTGGAAATAGCTCAAGCTAAGCAAGAAAAAGCCATTCTTTATTCCCAAATAAGCATGTCCCACATCTGTACAACTCCCGAGTTGCCATTCACCCCTGTGTGGTCCCATGTGAAAACAAAGAGGTGCAGCAGGGTAGGGCAGACCCACCTCTGCAGAGCCACACACCAGACTCCCCCAAAATCTCCCAGTGCGTTGATTCCCCAGGGCTCTCCTCAGCCACCCCTGCTCCTCCAGCAGCTGGTCCCACTTCTTCCCGCAGCCTTTCTCAAAATGAGTGCAGGCACTCAGGCTACAGCATACACATATCCACTTCTAAATTCACCTTCTTTCATCTGTACACAAGGCTGTTCACAGGATTCATCTTATGTTCCATTTTCCCCACTGACACTAAATAAATAAAAGCAGCAGCAGGGAAAATAAAAAGAAATGTAGAAGTCAGCTTAATACCCAGTGGATATAAATTGTTGAGATGCCTTAACACATACCTGCACACACACATTCTCATGCATCCATATGAGTCTTTGTAAGAGGAGGAATCACTTATAGGTCTTGCTATTATAAAATGCACTTTTCCTTCACCACAACCAGTAGGGATGCTGCTTAATAATGAAGACTTGAAGGTCTGCGCTTATTTCTCTAGATGCTAAATGCTCAGCTCAGCCTTGTGTTGTGGGCATCATCCTTTCTGGTGTGGAAAGCTTAGGAGGATTCCCAGAGAGCCTATTAACATTGCTCCTTAATTGGCTCAAGGCATCAATGCTGATCTCAGCTTGGCATAACTGTGCATCACTCCAGGTTCCTGCCAGTTCAAAGAATAGAAAATCAGGAGTAAATCCTGAGAATGATGTGTAAAATAAAAGCTTCAACTTCCTTAGCATGAGAAATCGCAGGTAAAAGATGTGCATTTTACAGCCTTCCTGAGAAAATACTGCTTTCACAAGACGAACAAAGACATTTGATTACAGTTTTTAATTTTGAATTGGTGTCAAAGTGTTTAACCTTTCACTTACCAGTGTGCCACCACTTCAATACTATTTTAAAATGTGATTAAAATGCATGTTCCCTCCCCCTGTTTAACTGAGCAATGCTTGAGGAGGAAAGAAAATGCATGTGTACAGTATTTTACACTGCCTGGGCTGCTTGGGGACAAAACTCATACCGGCAACGACGATTCAACCCGGCTCACCTGAGGGCCGCTGCGTCAGAGCAGGTAATTGCCATAAATCACCCGGTGCCCCGCTCTCCCCAGCACAGAGAAGATTAATGGCAGCAGACATTGGAGCTGCCAACTCGGAAGATTTCTGTGGCGGAGCAGGGACAGCTATGTGTGAGGAATTTGTGATAAAAAGCTATACTGAGACTATAATAAAGTGTTGGAAAGACGCTGAGGTCCTCTTCCATAACGGAGACACATTAAGGTCTGTCTGATTGTAGTGACAGACAGGTATTTGACTGAACACACTGGCAGCTATTAAAAAAAAAACCACTACAAACAAAGCAGTAACTAAAAGCTAATGTCCAAATGCGATGTAGGCCTGTCAGATGCCATCAGTAATAATTTTTGCTATGACCAGTCACTGATAAGGAGGGCGAAGGAAACAATATTGCCACTGACTGCAGGGGACCGGCCACCTGTGATTTGTGGGCTTCAGAAGCAGAGGGTCAGCTGCCATCCGCCCCGACAGAACGAGAGAGATTTATTGTCTCCGCTGTTTGCCTTTGCCTTGATTAGAGGAAAAAACATTGCTGGGGAAGAAGAGACTAGGAATATGTGTCACAGAGGTAAGCAGAAGTACTTACAGTGGGATATTACATAGACATCAATGCCCAAATAGCATATTACATAAGGGAAAGGACAACTACAGCCTTTATAAGAAAGATGCAGAAGGGCTGCTGGACAAGTGGTATTTTGTAGTTAAAGTTTATCATGAGCTATTTAGCGGGAAAGGCAAGCAGAGCAGCAAAGCAGCCCTAGACCTTTCATTTGCATCCAACCATCCATGCCAGTGAGCATATGCCGCTGAGATGTGCAGTGGGCAGATGGCCCTGCCTGGTCTCTCTGTCGGCTGTCCCGACAGTGTATACAAGTTTTCCTGGCTTGGGCTTGCTTTGAGTGGCACTTGTGGGAATGATGGTTGGCTTTCAACAGCACAGGAGTTGCATCGCAGCCTGATTTCCCAAATGTTGAAGCACAGCTGCAACACCAAACTTTACTCTGCTCTTTTAATGAAACCTTTTTAATATCAGACTAGACACTGCATCTCTGTGTCCAAGCAGACTTCAGGTCTTTTTTCTCTTCTGCTAAAAAGCCCATTCCCTGCCAACAACCAGCCACTGCAGTTTATTTTTATATCTTTTTCTTCACGCCTAAAGCAGGGTACAGCTTTCCCAGGACCAGTTTCACCACCAAAAACATTTCCCTCAACTTTGGAGTTAAAAGCAACAGGGAAACTTGAAGCAGGAACGAAACTAATCATCTGCTGCTCTTCAAGCTGGTGAGGCTTTTAGTCTTGCCAGCAGCAGATCTCCGATGAGATCTGTGCAGAGCAATGCAGCAGAGGCTCGGTGTGACAGATCCAAATGTGTCCTGTCTGTCCAAAGGGGGCCAGTGGCTCACAGCAGCTGTCGAGCTGCTTTGTAAACAAGTGGGGGACATAGCTGTTTAACCTAGAATCATGCATCCGAAAATATGCTTTGCCTCTCCAAGGATTTTGCTGGAAATGCTTCAAAGGATTCTGTTTTTTTTTTCCCAGAAAGCTGCATCATGTGGTGTTTATCAACTCCTAGAAAGTACTCACAGCCTTCTTCCGTAGAACGGCACTTTGCAGTTTGACAGTAAAATCACACATGACTTGTTAAGCACAACTTCCTAATGTAGCTCCCTGTCTGTTGCAACAGTCTCCCTGGCGGTAAAAAAATACAGTACATTACACTCACTATAGCAACTGTGATAGCAATATGTAGATTATATGACCATATCGCTCTCCGGCATCTAAAAAAGAAATATTTATTTTAGCATAGTCAGTACTCTTTTCACAGTCTCTTCTTTCACTGTTCTTTTGTGTTATGCTGCCTTAACTTCATCCTGGGATCTTTCTGGTGTTGCTCGATACTAACCATTTTCTTTCTTACACACACGCCTTTATATCCAAGCTGACCTTTTGTATTCCTTAGTCATCCATGTTGACCCCTGTATTCCATAGTCTTTATTTCTAAATAGCACACATAACCCAAGTTCATGGATCATTCTATCTTACAATACATACCAATTCACATATGTGTCTTCATTCTCCCCTGTGGTTTATCCTATTCTTCTGCTTTCTTCCACCTATTATATCTTTCTTTCAAAATGTGCCCTGCTGAAAGACTTTTTTTCCCTATCTGTTAATTGGGTTTTTAACAGAACCTAGAGTAAATTAGGGCTATTCTGGTTTTGGAAACCTGTTACATAACAAATTCCCATCTTTTACTGATTTTCTCTAAAAATCTGGTTTTTTAGGTCAAGGACTACCTTTTCCTGATCTTTTTTTTTATTCTTTGTGCAAGGGCACTATAGAGAAAAATGTGTTATTTGAGCTGCAGCTACAGACTCATTGTAAAGCCAGGAATAATGAAGTTCTGTTTTGAAGCTTGAGTGTTGAATCATTCTTCTTTAGGATTGAATTAAGTCAACTAATTGTTTTTCCACCTCTAGAATAGGAGCAATATTGTACATCCTATCTCACAGGGCTGTGTGAAGTTGAAATAATGTCAATGAAGTCATAAGCTACCTCAGATCATCCAAATCAGTCTTGAAAATTGCATTGCCACACTCTTTTTCTCATTTGGTAGTGTGGTGTAGCCTTTTCTCAGCAGATAGGTTTGCCAAGTCTAGTCTGAAGCCTGTATGCTGCTGAAAGGATGTTGTACTGAAAGAGGAGTGTAGGTGTGGATGAAGGCTGCCAGAAGCATCTCCTATTACTCCAATGAGAGAAAATGGCAGCCAACTTCCATATATCCTATAGTCTGGAAAATGGTGAAACACCATCTTTTTTGCAGTTGTAAATGGATAAGCAGTAGGTAAAAGCTAAATGCAGAGTGAATTCTGTGCTGAAAAGAGTACAGATCATGAGGAATGAGAGAAGCAAAGAAAATGCAGAGGGATAAATAAATGAAAGAGGCATGCCACTAGCCCGACATGCTTAAGTAGCACCGATGAGAAATCTTTAAATCCATGCTTTCTCTGTATCTGGCTGACGTTCATTTCACAGAATCACAGAATTGTTGAGACTAGAAAGGACCTCTGAGATCATCAAGTCCAGCCTGTGACCCAACACCATCACATCAACTAGACCTCAGCATTAAGTGCCACATCCAGCCCTTCCTCAAACATCTCCTGAGACGGTGACTCCACCACTTCCCTGGGCAGTGCATCCCAATGCCTGATCACCTTCTCTGTGAGGAAGTGCTTCCCAAGATCCAAACGAAACCTCCCCTAACGCAGTTTCAGCCTATGCCCTCTCATCTTGTCACGCGTTGCCTGAGAGAAGAGCCCGACCCCCACCTGACTACACCCTCCCTTCAGGCAGTTGTAGAGGGTGATAAGGTCCCCCCTGAGTCTCCTCTTCTCCAGGCTAAACACCCCCAGCTCTCTCAGCCTCTCCACACAGGACTTTCCCTCCAGTCCCTTTCCCAGCCTCGTTGCTCTCCCCTGGACCCGCTCCAGTACCTCAATGTTCTTCTTGCAGTGAGGGGCCCAGACCTGCACACAGGGCTCGAGGTGAGGCCTCCCCAGTGCTGAGCACAGGGGCAGAGTCACATCCCTGCTCCTGCTGGCCACGCCGTTCCTGATCCAAGCCAGGATGCCATTGGCCTTCCAGGCCACCTGGGCACACTGCTGGCTCCTGTTCAACCAGTTGTCAACCAGCACTCCCAGGTCCCTCTCTGCCAGGCCGCTCCCCAGCCACTCCTCCCGCAGTCTGTAGCACTGCAGGGGGTTATTGTGGCCATAACCCCTTGCATTGTTATAGACATAACCCCCATCTGCATCATTACAGACATACCCTCCAGTACCAGCAGAGATTAGGTTCATTGCTCATGTTGAGCTTTTCCTTTTGCCTAATTTTGCCACGTGAAACATGGCCTGCTTTTACAAGGTAGAGTCTGTACCCAGCTGGCACTGAGTGCCTAAGCACACACATTTCTTGCATAGGATGTACTCACAGATATGTTTCTTAAAGTAGTGGTTTTCATACGTGTCTTGTGAGAGGATATATGGACTGTTTGCTTGAAATTTTATCATAAGATTCAGCAGAAGAAAAGGTAATAAAGCTCGTAGTATCTACTACAGTGGAGCAAAAAAAAAGAAGAGCAATCTATGGATTAGGCAGATGGTTTTGCATTAAGGAACATATGCAATTTGAGAAGAAATATTATTCCCTGTTTCTTTCTCAATCTCATATAGAATCCGGGTCCTCCTCAGTCTTTATACCTGTTGGGCAGAAATCTCAGCTTACATGCACATTAAGAAAGTGGGGGGAAAAAGGGAAAAAAATTAGCAGTTTTATTTTATTTTGACTCCTTTTTTAAAAATGAAATTTTGTTTCTTTGCATTGTTTAAAAATTTAATGTTGACTTGAGGATTAGGTTGGAGTTTGGCAATGCAAAAATACTAATTTTAAAACTATGGATTTTCATATTTTCCTCAACTTATTTTTCAGTACAAAAAGAGCGAAGTGTGCTGAACGGAAGAAAAAATAAATTCATAGGACTTCTTACATTTTTTTCCTAACTCTTCCGTGAGGAAGGAAAGGAGATTTCTTCAGTTTTTCCTGTGTTAACCCCACACTTCTGCCTTCCACCTTTCATTTTCCATTTGAAATGAGTGGGATAAGGAGATAAAAAGAAAATCAGCAGCTGAAAAGAAAACAAAAAGTGGCTAATTTTCGTTTTTTAGAAATTAAATCTTTGTGGATATATGAATTTAGAAACAATCTCTCATTTTATATTTTTCAAGTATAACATAAGAAACTGTCAAAAGAGGCTTTTGATTCCAATGACACCACATCTTCTGAAATGCATTTTTAGACAAAAATTTCCACTTACTCTGCCATAGTCATCAACACTGACCATCTACATGTAGATTCAAAGAGATTAATTAAAGGCAAGCAGCACTGCTAAATTGTCAGCAGCTGGGGGATGAAAGCGATTCTGAAGAGTAATTCTCCAATGACACTGTGGATAAGGCAGGACATTTAGTGGCTAAATTATCTCCCTCCTGAATTTAAACCGAGTCTGGTGAAACAGTAGTTTTCTGAAAGTCCCTTTATGGTCAAATCCAATTGCTAGTGGCGTAACTTTTTTATAAAACAAAACCAAAATATAAAGTAAATGATATAATTAACATTAAGCGGTGCAAATACACAGAACTTAACTGTGCACTAGGGATTATACATAAGATGAACTTTATAGTTTTTATATTTCAAATTTATAATTATTTTTTTCCCCCATATTTCTCGACATGTTTCACTGGCATTCAAAGAACAAGAGTAGAGTTCCTCTGTGGTTAATTTAACCCTAGGGAATTCCCCAGAGCATAATCAAAGACTGCACAGTGGTTAACATTTGTCTCCTGTTTCAAAACTAATGAAGTTAAATCCTGCTGGCTAAGACAGTATTTCTAAAAGTGTATTAGACTTTAAACATAGCAACTGAACAGACATCAGTCATAACTACAAAATGCATTTTTTACCACCTGTCTAAAAGAGGCAGCACAGCCACGGAAAGACCTCATCCACGGGCTTGAACCAGCCTCATTATCGCCTATGAATTAAATTGAAACTGCCAACAGTCACAGCAGTGAATTCTAGACATGACAGTCGAACCATTGCCTGTAACAGAGGGGCAAAACTCCTTCCCCCAGACCTGGCCTGGGATTTACTTTCTTCATAGCTACCCATAGGGGACTAACCTACTTCAAAGGGTGCTCAAGTGGGTCACGGGTGTAAGAAATTTGCATATCTTAAGCAATTAGGACTGTTGGAAAAAGACACTTTAGGGAATAAATCACTGTTTAAAACATGCTGCTAACAGGAACGCTTTTTGAGGGGACCAAGGTGATTAAGCAGTGTGAACCCCGGCAGCTCTCTGGTAAATATCTGAGCTCTCATTTTTTTTTGTCTTGTATGTGGAATATCCCTGCAGGGAAAAGAAAAATGGGAAGTATGCACATGTATTTTGCATGCATATTCATGTGTATTTGTGCAGCTACTCAAACTTTGAATTCTTGTAGCGATCCTGAGGGCTACGATGTGGGAACCACGCAAGCAAGGAGCAGAAACACCAACCACCAGCCCCACCAGACAACGTGCAAGGAGAGCCAAGCAAAATCCTAAATGCACCAGGGCAGTAGGCAGTTTAGATACTGTACACTTAACACTGTGTGCATGTTAGATTTGCAAATAGCATAAAAATCATTGGAAATAAGAAAATAACTGGAAATGGTTCATTTTAACAGAAGGAGCAAGGTAAATGTATTAGCAATGGTTCTGTTTTAAAAAACTCGTTCTCGGAGCCCTTGGAGGCAAATTTGTTGGTGGCTCTGGATAACACCATTCTCTTTAATTAATGATGAGAGTCCTGCAAACATGTCTCATAACTGACACCTCTTTAAACCCAAACTTTATTTTTCTGTCATTAGTTTAAAGCCCTATGCAAACTAGCTAAGTAAACTGCACATTGTTTTCAATTCTTGTTCAGTTCTGCAAACAGCTCTTTTTTTTTACTGTGTTTTTATCAGTTAAGTGATCACAAATGAATCAATAAGCCTTAAATTATGTTAAGAACAATAATGAGAGGCACCTGATGATTCCCAGGATTTGTTCTCAGCCTGCTTCTTTGGAGAGACGTAAGAGTGTTCCTTGTTAATACATTTCTTTCATTCAGCCCACTTCTGCTGTGGTTTTCTCCAATGTCATCTGTAATTGGATTAAGCCCTGACAGACCCCTCTAGTTCATTAAAAATGGGAGGAAACAACATATACTGGGCAAAACAATCCCTGGCCTAATTCCAGCAAACCTAGCCCAGTATTATCACAGGTGAATTTGGCTCCCTCTGTCCTAATCAAGTCAGTGACCTCTCCACTTCACTTAAAAGCAGAGTCATTACATGTTTATCTACCTAGAGTTTTTATAATCGGACAAATATCTTAATCTTGCCTTTACCTACTGCTAAGGCAACTGGAGTATAATTAAGCCAAGTGAAGAGATGGGGTATGGGGAAGTGAATTATGTAATGACCCAAAAAATAGGCTGAGGAGCAGGTAGCTCTCAGCACGTGCTTCTCCCATTTTCTTCTGCACTGTCATCTGATACAACAAACTGTTTGCAGTGGTCAGGTTTAACATAAAGATTATACGCTTTCCACATACGGCAGGAGCGAACTATGTCCAGGCAGCGGTTTGGTGGGACTTTTCCGGAGGGCTTTTTCTTTTTTTTTATTAGTTCATTTCTATTTTTAATTAGGATACTCTGTTGATATTCTATTAAGCAAAAAGTTCACATTTGTTACAGTAATCCATTACAGTATTAAGGGCTGGAAAACATAGTGGTATTAGTGGCTCCACAAAGCTTTCATTTTCAAGATTCAATCAGTAAGCAACGTGATTCTCTGTGAAAATAAAGAGCAAGTAGTAAGAGGCGTACCTGCCTACAGATACAGACTGGAGGGAGTACAGAAACTGAGTGGTTATTTTTGCACAGATTTCTCAAAGTTTCGGGAAAAGGGGGCTGCACTCTGCAATGAATTGGAGTGGAGGCAGAGGAGGGGGGCGGTCCGGGAAGGACGCACACAGGACAGCAGAGCAACCGGGAATGAAACAGCCTTTCATGAGGGGTGTCCTGACACCTCCCAGAACTGGACTGAGCTCTCAATCCAGAGCAGCTGCCCCCTCGGTGGGGACAGCACTCCCTCCTGCACTCTCGAGCACTGTTTCCACCAAACTGGGTTCTCACCCCATATCTCTCTTTTTCCTCCATCCTTTTCTTCAAATTTCCTCTGAACAGTGCTTCAAGCTCCTCCCAATCCACCTTGACTGAAGCCTGGGAGCAAAGAGAGAGGATGTGACATAGCTGGAGTGTGTGGGGAGAGCAAATAAAGAGGATAAACAATAGCCCAAGCCTGGGTTACTCTAATATTATACTTGAAGCCAGATCCAGGATGAATGCCAAGCCAGCCCAGAAGACAAGGGGAACAAAATCTCACTGCAAGCAAGGACCTACATTTTCCCCATATGTTCTCTGTAGGAAAACATCAGGCTGGGCTGTAAAGATTTAAGAACTGCACTTGTTTGCTGCAGGAGAGCACTTGGCAAAGAAATAAATGGGAGGCTTAGCTTGCTTTGGGGAGAGTTGTGCTGTATTTGATTTATTCTGAATTTATGACTTTCACAAAGACAGTTACTAAGGGACACTACTGCAGAAAAAGACAGAGGAGCCAATGACATATTTTATAGTTTTTTAAAATAAAATAACTTGGTTGATCCTGTTTTAGAGCCACTGCACTGCACCAGCAGTTTTACCTCAGTTTGTATACACCACAACAGGGAAGTTTCAGCATATGCAGCACCTGTCTCTCCAATTACTCTTCTATGTCTTTAAATGCCACCATCATATACCTTCCATTGCACCTGGGCAATAGTTAGTTCAAATCAATCTGTTTCCATCATTACCAATCTATTTTCAAGGGACTAACTACTTACAACCCCTTTGGTCCTGTAATCATTTTAAACTCTACAGAGCAAGGCTTTCTAGAAGTATTTTATCCATATACTGCTGTAGGGCTTTAATTGCATCAAAACAGGCGTTATCCTTGGATATGTCTTTCCCTCCACCCCAAATAATTTAACTGCAATTGTTAAAAACCTGCATTAAAAAGCCCAGATTTCCATATTGCACAGTGCAGTTTTTAAAATGATGAGCCTGAACATGGAAGATGAACAGAGTGTGAGCTGCTATTTTTCAGAACCGCAAACTAATAAATTACCATAACAGGAACTAAAGGAGAAATCTGATTACATGAAATTGCCAGCCAGATGCCAAGAATGCTGTCAGAATCATTTGCAAATAATCACTACTGTTGCACATCTACTCTAAAAGCCATCTCTTTTTCAGTATTTCTATTTTTCTAGAAGCTCTGAGGTATCTTCTTGGCATGAAACTCAAAGAGAGACAAGCCAAGAGCAAAAAAAGAGGCTGCAGAATTGGTTCCTGTATGATTCCTGTAGAGAACAAGGGCTGTGCACCCACGTGCTGACTTTGGAACATGAACTGGCTCTTGCCCAAAGGTTGTGAATGGAGTGGGCTGAAATCTTCCAGGTAAATGATTTATTGGCTGAAAAATGCAAGGCAGGGTCAGTCAAAACATGTTATACGTTTGTGACAATTACAGCTGAAGTTTCAGTTTAAAAAGTTGGGAAATGTTGAAGAATTTCTAGGATGCGATCTTCTCGATGAAAAATTTCAACAGCAGTATCCCAGGGCTACACAAGACCAATCATTACTTCCTTTCTTCTTTTATCTTTTTGGGGTTTTTTAATATTTCATGAATGAATGAAATGGGCAAAGGCTTTTTTAGTGAAGTAAAATATTATGCTCAACCTAAAATTATTCCTCTCCCTCATATTTTCTGTTTCCATCACCAACTTGAAACATCAGTAATGTGTACGCTATGCTCATAGGTAAAATTATGCAGGAGTGTCTAGAATTCAGCCTAGAATGAACAGGCAGTAGCAGAGAACATTTTAAAACCAGCTTGAAAAGGTAGTGTGTGGCTATAAACAAAATTTTAAGTTCTTTTACAGCAATGAAGAATAGATACTGAGGACAGACTATGGGCAATAGATCAAAATCCCACTTTCATTCCTAGAAAAATGTTGTCACACGCCTCCCAAGAGACAGAATTTTCTGATGGGAGCAGTATTTGCAAGAGGACAGGGCTTCAGGGAGAATTTACTGCTGTCTGTGTTGGAGGGGACAGAGAAGATGGGAGTCAGGCTCTTTGGAGGTGCACAGTAATGGGCACAGTAAGGGACATGAGCCAGAACATGAGAAATTCCGATTCAGTAGTAGGAGAATTTTATTTTTTTTTAACCATAATAGTGCTTGAACACTTGACCAGGCTGCCCAGAGAGGCTGTGAGTCTCCACCCTTTGAGGTGTTCAAGACTGGAGAGGGTGCAGCCCTGAGCAACCTGACCTGATTAGTTCTGCTCTGAAAGAAATTGGACCCCCGTTGACTAGATGTCCTTTCCTATGCATCTGTATCTTCTTTGAGAGGGAAAGTATAAATGGAAAGAAACCTCATGGCAAATCTTCCCTTCAGATGAATTAGAGGATTTCACCAGCTATTGGACCTTCTGTATGTCTCACCTCCCTCATTCACTTGCATGGGAAGTACATGGTATAATGTGAAACTCATTAGGCGGTGCACACTCTATCTCCAACTCCTTTTCATCATTTTTGCATAAATAAGAAATTCACTGTATGTAGAAAGCATTAAAAGGGTAAAATTACTTGGATTATTTTTTTCCAAACAGACAAAAAAAGTAATAAAGCAGTCTCTGTTAGTTGGGCTCTCTTACAGAAAGGGACCAGGATGCTGATTTGAAACAGATTTCTCTGGGAGAGTAAATGATGTCTGAACACTACATTTTTGGCACCTGAAGTCCTAGATCTTCGATTCTGTGAAGCAAACTACTTGATGGCATTACATCTTTCAGAGCCTGTTGCACTCCAAACAATCCTATCCCTAACTATTGTCATAAAGCGGATATTGTGTTGCCTTATACAAATACCCAGGTAACAATGAATGCATCATAAAAGTAGGCATTTTTTTCAGACTTGAGTCCAATTTCTTGAAAGATAAATGTGCTAAAATTTGTCTGCAGCTCTTTGTGCTCCTTCAGTGATTGAGACAACAGTGATTTGTATAATCCTCTCATTGTACTTATAGCCTTTCTCTCATGGCTCCTCTCAGGAAATTCTGGAAAAAAAGGTCTTTATAATCAGACATGCACTAATTGCTCATGACCTGGGCAAGATCCTTGAATTCTCATCTGTTCTGGAAGTGTATTTAAGCATATTGTTCTTTAAAGAGAAGAAAGCTGTAAATTAACTTTATAAACTCTTTTTCTGCTTAAACACCACTGCTTGCTCACATGTGATGTAGCTGTCCCAAAATTTTCTCTGCATATTGTGCTTTGTATTGATTTGCCATCGGCTAGGTTACATAACAGCGAAGTAGTCCTTATTCATTGGGTTGTGCATACAGATAAGTACACCGTATCACTTATTGAGGGATTCATCCTGGGTTGTTTCAGTTCTTTATTTCTTCTATTTGGCCTTCAATTATATCACCTGTGTTAAAATATTAGTTTAATAACTGATGCAGGTACAAATCGTTGTGAATGAAACAAGATTGCATCTGATATTGCCATAGCAGAGAAATACCTTAAATCAATACCAGATTTGCCAGGTTTAGATCATCAGTGATATATTCAGGTATATAAAACCCCCAAAACCACAGCATGTCTCAAGGGAAGGTGATTAGGATTTGAGGTCCATAGGCAATTGAAAAGTGGAATGTGTGTTATTTGTTTCATTGTTATTTCCCAAGGGATGGTATATTTGGATAAACAAGCATGTAAGTTGGCACAGAGATGCATGTTGAGGTTTGTGCTGGACGAGAAATGTCACCAATCATAGGATATCACCTTGCATCCCCACTTTTCCAGAGCACTAAGTTCACTCCTGCAGGAGCCAAGAAAGGCTAAAAGACTTAACAACTGTAAATGAAAGCACAATCACATCCATAACTTTTCTGTACTGACTAGCTGAGAGAGAACAGCACAGACTGGTTTCCTATTTCACAGGGACAGAACCCTCCAGTAATATATATATAGCCCAAGAAGAGAAAGTGCCACTAAAACTCCACAGAGTAAAAAATACCTGCTATTACATTTAGCTTAAAAAAAAAAACCACCCAACACAACTTCATTTGATTGTCTGGGAAAATGTTTCCTAAGCTTGTGAGGCAGCCAGCTGAGGGAAAGCCGAGGGAAATCGAGTGTCCCTCTTTCAGCACAGCTTCGTTTGGCTGAAGGGCACAGCAGCAGCAGGCTCAGCTGGTCAGGGGTTCATGCCCAAGTCAGTAGATGAGGCTGCATGACCAGGAGACCACACACACTCACTGCATCTCCACACACCCTGGAGCTCCCTTGCCAAAGAGACAGTGCCACGCTCCACACCTGATGTGGAAATTGGCTGTACAAAGCACCAATATAATCCAGTGTTTCTCCTAGCTTCTACCTTCTCCTGACCAGCCTGTGATGCCAAGATTTGTAAGCCCAAAGGTGCGATCGGGAAGGGTGGTCATCCCCAGCTGTCCCGAGCAGCTCGGTGTCAGGGCAGTGGTACCACCAGCAGCCAAAGAGGGACACAGCTCATGGTCTCCACAAATTTGGTCCTATCACTGATCTGTCCTGTTGTCTTCCCTTGGGGTAGATGGGACAGGGCTGAGAGCATTGCAGGCATCACCCTGTGGCCATGTCACCATCCCTCAGCACCCAGCCTCCTTTCCCTGGGAGCAGCCAGCCCTCGTCAACAAGTTCAGCTGCAATAGCAGCAAAGCAACTTTAATGCGCATTTATCCCACACACAAGGATATAAGTAATCCTATAAATACAGACAATACATAGCCGGTGTGAGAATGCCCCAAGGGAGGACAAGGGAGACATGCAAACTCCCAACTACATCAAGCTCTCGCTGGCAGTGTACCTTCCCAATTAAAAGCCATGGGAAAATATCTGTTCCCCAAATCTTTTGGCAAGCTCTACTACTGGTCAGGAAGAGGCACTTTGAAATGTACTCGCTGAGGAAGTATGGATTTTACTCATAAATTTGTTGTCTCAAACACATGCACAGTCATTTTTGTAATCTTGAAGATGTATTTTAATTGATTTCCCAAGTATTTTAAGGTCTATTAATTCCACAGATCTTGCAAACACTGCATTTTCTGTATTCCAACTGCTGTTCTAATCGTGTTCATTAACGCACTTACTTTTACCTGCCAGCGAATATTTTGCATTGCATTAATAAATCTTCTGTTTGCTATCAGAATTGAGTGGACAAATAAAATAAATACCCAATAATGTAAGTTTCCACATGGGTCTAGCACTGTTCTATTATGTCATTCTATCAAGGGATTTCACCAGATTTGAATATAAAGGTGATGAAATGAAAAATATTCAAATATTATTTTAAAGCACGCACTTCTATATTTTTAACTGCATCCTGGTTTTCCACATTAGAAATTAACAGTGTTTTCTCATATACTTTATTGTGGTGAAAGTCTTATGGAAATGGTACTTTCTTTCTGAGGTATAATTGACAGTTATGGTATCCAGGACTTCATATACTGCATGATCAATTAATTTTCCTACATTTTATGTGCAACATAAAAAAACCCCAAATGTTAAGAAACACATTATGACCTTCCAGTTTTAGACTGTATACCCCTTAACAGCCAGCAGAAAGACCAAATGCAAAAGTCTTTTTGCCTGTATTATTTCCCCATAGTTCTCAATTAGTTTTTTCTAAAAGCTCTGAAATTCTGCCAGCACCACACGTGCACGGAAGATAAAATGAAACCGCAATTAATCCAATCATCTCTGATTTAACATTAATGTAACTCAGTGCATTAGGCCTTGTTTTACATGCAACTGTGTTGTTCCGACTACATTTCAGAGAGCCCCCAAATTAGTCAATTCACAAATTATAACTGAACAAAGAAGGATGAGGGCATTCCACTTGGTATGGCCCTTCTGAAACGTCTCTGTTCCCTGAGGAAGGAAGGTAGATTAACAAGACTGGCAACTCTTCACCAACCAGCAAGAACTGAAAACGTGAAATGCAGCACGAGCCGTGCTAACACTGCACTGGTTGCTACAAAGCTGCAGCTGGAGATTGGGATGATCACTGCTTTCAGGGGAGAAACTCCAGATTCAGCAAATCCCTTACCCTCTGACCCTTGCATGGTCCCACTGAGCACAGTAGGAGTCACACGTGCAGGACGAGTTAAGCTCGTGGTCACATATTTGTAGTGCGAGGGAGCTGACTGCCCCACTGAAACGAGCAGAAGTCGAAATTATTCGTCTTATTGGAATAGTAAGCGTGGAAATTAAGATTAGGACTAATTTTACTGTGGTACCGTCGCAATGCAACCTGAAAGTGGAGAGCTGACTTAGGCATTTGTTTTGCCCATCTGATTAGCACCAGAGCTTTTCGGCATTTCGTTCTTCACATACTGAAGGTTCAGTGACAGAGACGTAACATTTTCTGACGTTACATCTCTTCACTGTACTCCCACTCTGAATGTGGTTTTGATTTTATGGGAAGGGTTGGATTTACAGATTGTCACTTAATCACATGGAAACCAAGAAAAGTTCAATTGCAGTACAGCTTTCGTTAAGGATTCATTAATAGACACTTCATATAAAGTGCTACCACATTCTCTTTCATATTTTTTTCTGTCTCTACCCCCTTCCTTTTTTTTTTTTTTTTTGCAGCTGAGAATAATTAACTGTTCTTTTGTGAGTGTCATTTGTTCTCAAGGAATTAAATGCCACCTTATTTCTCAGAACAAGAATTCAACTGTCATAATTATAGCTTCATTTCAGAAGGAAAAAAATCATAATTTATTACAGATTGTACAGCATGTGAAATAGGTTTAAATGTCTTTGAAAGTAAATTGTGGCATGTCACGAAGGGCTTTTGCCATCACTGTAATTGATTTATAATTTTGCATTTAAAATTAACAACATTTATCCATTGTTCTCCTATTATATAAGGTTCTGGCATGGAGTCTAGAGTTTCATCTTCAGTTCTGGTCATCACATTACTGTAATGATAATAATAAAGTTGTAATAGTTTAAGAGATAAAAATTATATGAAAAAGTGAAGCCAACATCATCATTACAAATATCTTTGAGACAGAAAATAGTTTTAGAAAAATGCACTGTGTCTTAGAAAAAGTGAGTAAATGGTGGATTTATCTGAATTGTGTTAACTTTAAAACACAAGAACCTATATTTAATTTTAAATAAATTTACATTCAAGTGACCTACCAAAACCCCATAAAATATATCAAAATTAAGTTTAAAATAGTTGGGCAATCTATTTCTGTAGAGTTCGTACAGGTGAAACCATTAGTCTCTTCCTTACCTTAGAAAGCTTCAACTCATAGCTGCAGAACTCTGCCCTATCCCTGCATTTCAAAATTACCCAGTAGTTGCAGAACAGCAAAAAGAACAACTTCATTTTGTTCTCGGTGATGTTAGCGTTTTGGTACAGTTAAGCATCACAACTGCCCATCCGTTTTTTGAAGTAGCTGCATTTCTGCAATTCAATGGCGTTGAGCAATGTAATAATGTCATTGAGCAATGACAAAACTGAGATAATGACATTGTGCAGCGCTGCACATGTCTAGAGAAAGGAAAAAATAGGATGAGGTCACTAGGAATGCATAGAGAATACAACTAAAAACCCACAAGACTCTAGATTCCGGATGAAAGATTATGTTTATTGGTTTTCAAATAGTGTCTGTGATTCTGACCTCAGCAGTTTCTTCAGGTTTATTTGATTTCATTGATCTCATCAGGTATCACACATAATGACATTAGTGTAAATGAAAACAGAATTACTCCTGTTAACTAATTATTCTACACACTGTTATGGGATAGAGAGAGAAATTAATGAAGAAAAATGAGAAGACTGATTTTGTCAGTTCTGCCAGACAAACAACAGGAAACAGATTCCCATTTGGCCTTGCAGATTCCTGTTGTGGTCTCCACCCTCTAGACCTCACAGCCTTCAAATGAATACAAATGTGAGAAGAAAAAGACTGGTTAATTTACTCATTTCTTTTAAAAGAGGCAAAGAGAACCACGCTTTTACACATTACTTGAAGTTCATCACATCAGAAACTTCTAAGATCCCTCAGATAAGAGGGATCTGCTGCCTCGAAAGTTATTGCTCCCATTTAAAGCCAAAAAGATAATCTACAATCTGACTCTGTACCACAAAACCAGCTTCTAGTAACACCTACCCTTTGGTTATTCTTTTCCCTGTGCTTAATTTACAGAGTCACATTTTCTGAAGCTTTAATTTTTCCAAAGAAGCAACCAATAATGAAATTACATCTTCATCATTGACATCTTCATCAATTAAGTAGTGTTGAAAAATCTTTGGTGTTGAGTTTTGGTTGGGTTTTTTTTCAGATTAAGAAAGCAAAAGGTTTAACATCAAACTGGGGTGTGGAGAAACTAAGACAAAGCCATAAAATATGGCCCAATTTTACTAAATCTTAGTCACAACAAATGAAGTTGAGAGTAAAACCAGCAAAGGAATTCAGTTCTTAAAGAGGCTGAGGCAGATAGGAGTGTTCAGCTGGCACTTCTAGTTCAACGCCTCTAGTGAAGCAGAGAAAGCTGAAAGGCATTAGTCCTGTCTTCTCCTCCCCCTTGACTTTGGAAAAATTTCCCTCCTGGTATTTTGCATACACAGACTATGATGGTCACTGACCTTTCCCCTGGCCAGTCTGCGAGAAATGGTCCTTAGGAGACTTTTTTATCCACATGTACGTGCAAAGACAGGTCACAATCTAACAGATGCTGTGAAGGCCATGAGATGATAAGTGAACTACCTAATTTGAGATTGTGATACGATCTCTGAGGCCAAGGGCAAATCAAAGACCAGGCACTGAATGTGGAGAGGTAACTGCTGAACATATCAAACATATCCAAACTCTACAATAAACAGAGCAGGACCATGCTGTCCTCATGCAGCAAGAGAAGACCGCTGGAATGTAATACTGCCAGGAAATTCAAGGTCAGTTTATCCTAGTTAAAATATTGTTGTATAATGTTGGCAAGGTCAGTGTCAGCTTAGATTACCTGCCATGTAAGTGCCAGTCATGCATGTTCTGCTTGCCTTGGGCTAGTCTAACTCGTGCTCTAAGTTTATGCCTACATCCTCACTGGGGCAGCCAGAAAGCAGGTTTCATTGCAGAACAGCTGATTTTAGTATCTGGAGCATCAGATCTGTTTAATCATAAAATCTTTTTGCTCCTTTTGTGCTTGAGACAAGCACATACAGCTTGTCTTCACACTCTAATCCAGTCATACAACGATGTGCTGCCTCACACTGAAAACATGCAGTGAAAACTATCATAGAGCTGAATAACCAATTCCCCTACAAACAGTGGCTCTGGCTCCCTACTCCCCTCCCCCAGCATGCACTTCTGGAAGTTCTTGGGTTGTTTCTTCTCAGTGTGTGGAAATTAAAGCACACATGGAGAGAGATGGATTCTTTATTCGATATGTTAGTTCTGGGCTTCTCTCCTGCTGCAGGACTGCCATAATGAATTGCTGCCTCTAGCAATCATCTTTTCTGCCTGCCCACTGCCCACCTTCCCCCAGCGATGCCCTGGGGCTCCATAGCACACAGCTAACAAAGCCAGGTTTCCAAACCTGTCCTGTTTCCCACACTTCCTTAACCCTTTTCATGCACTGGACATCACCACACATAATCCACTCCAAAACCTGAGCAATAACACCAGCAAAAGCTGGAAATCTCATACGAAACATACCCTACACATACATTATATTCTTTCCTTTGTTTTTTTTTCCACGATCTTGCTCAGTTCCTTAGAATTACTCAGGAGTTATTTTCAAGGTCAATATGTATTTGCCATTAACATTTCTGTGGTTTAGACAGTTTGCCTGACACATGGTGATGTCTCAACCTCAGCAGAGCCTGGGGGTGCTGGGAAGTGGAACAAGGACAGGGATGCTGCAGCTTCAGCACAGGGTGGGAATCGCTGCCAGGAGCCAGGCTGGAGGTGAGGAAATGGTCTGCAGCAACGGGATGGGGGACAGTCTGAAAGTTGAGTCTATCAGGCACTTGTCATCACTGTCTGAGGTGTAATACAAGCTTGATTTCTGTTGAGAACACACTGAAATGGTCACGCTCACCATCTGTATCCACCGGCTATCAAGAGGGTTATATCTGCCCTGACCTGGGCCAAAATTGCTGCTGCATCTGAAATAGCACATACCTTTAAGTAGTCACAACATCTTAAGGAAACCAAACCAGGTCAGATTTGAATCAGTAATGCAAGCAAAAGGCTCTTTTTCTTGTTGTTACCAGAATAATCCTGGCCCCTATGATCACTTCCAAACTCTACTAATTTTACAAGAAGGTTTTGCAGAGATCAGATTTATGTTGTTCCACATTCTAAAATCAACTGCTGTGCAATGTAACAGTACGTAAGAGCAGTGTCCACGTTTTAGACACATTTTATGAGCCATATTCTTCATTCTTTAATTTTACAGAGAAAAAAAAAAAAAGAAAACATGGCAACTTGTCAGTAAGTGAGGGATTTATTGCTATTGCTGCCTTTGTCTGAAGAGAAAACACAGTGTGATGGGGCACTGGTTTTGTAGTGATCTCCCTTGTTGATCACTAAAGGGAATCTTTTTATTCCATCTCAGAAAAAGGTTATATCCTCTTCCAGGTTATGCTTATCTTAATAGTAACAAGTGACTTCTATTTTTTTTTTCATCTTTAGTAATCTGGAATTACTGTCATTTGAAAAAATTGTTTAGGTTCCTTGACCAGAAGAGGCGTTTAACTATGTCATGTGTGATGTATGGTGCATTTAATTGCTCTGTGCAGCTATTCAAAAAGCATTCAGAAGTAATCATTTAGCATTAATATCCTGGGGCAATTCAAGGTCACAGTACATTAAAAACTAATTCAGAGTAGTTCTAGAATGCATTTTTCATATACAGAGATACATAATTCTTTTATGATAAAAGTGATGATGGCATTGCAGTATGATGAGGGGATGGGAATATTCTAAATATCTGCTACTGGATTTATTGTAAAAGCAGAAACACACCTTTTCACCATTACTCAGTAGCTACTAATTTCCAATAAGCTCAACAAATCCAGGTAAGTGGTGATGAACTAATATGTTTTGCAACCATAAAAACTTGATTTAGGAGAGTTTTTAGCTCGGGGTATCAGATTTCTCTTCTGTTATTCCTCCCAAGAGTCAAGTTGCTGAACAGTTTTCTAGGGACAAACCAGCATCTAACGATTCTAATGTGTCCAAAGCTACTTATGCATGTGGTACTCTCATGAAAAAAAAAAAAAAAAAAAAAAAAAAACCAAACTATTTTTTCCTCAAAATAATTAATTTTAGATTATGGAAAAGAGGAAGAAAGCATAGAAACAGCATTGCTCTCAGAGGTCGCAGGGTGAGTCCTCAGAGTCTGGAGGACAGAGGAGTCACCCTCCTTTCTTGAGGAGAGGAAATTCCCTTCATTTAAAAGTGCACGACACAGAAATCACAAATATCAAAGACCCAGTCTGCGTGCATCACAGCACTGTTAGGTGTAAAATTATTCATAGCCATCCTTACCACCCTCACGCTGTTACCCACACACTGTACAAGAGAGATGTTGACAACCTACAAGTCAGATCTCATAATGGAAGGAGAAAACAAACACACAATTCTTAAAAAAACAGGTTGTATTCCTCACAACAGCCATTTTCTGCTGCCTTTGAAGGCACTTAACCCCTGGATGAGGAACCACTCTGACTGCACAGCTTTTGGGAAAATTAATCAGGCGTATTTTCTTGATGCAACAAGACCTCAACTGAGGTCAGGCACAGAGCAACACCCCTCCCACACAGGTTGCATGAGCCTTCACTTGTACTGGAAGGCTGCAACTGGTGCTGGAAGCTGGAACTGGAAACTAAGCAGATCAAAGCTACGTCACATGGGTCTGTACCAGCTGCAGTCACAGCTCACACTTCTGCTCTCCCGCACAGATATAAAACTTGAACTGAGGAACCAGCACTTTTTAGCTCCGAGGATGACAGCAGATGAAACACAATACATAAGCATCAAGAAGTGAGTATTGGACACCTGCTGGTGCACACTGAACTAAAGCTCAGGCAGACGCAAAGGCTGCCAAGAGCTGCCTTGGTCAGGCGTCAGATTTTCTGTTTCTGTTAAAAAGGAAAAGAAAAAGGTTGGTTGCAGGGGAAATCAGGAACAGAAACTCGTGCAGGCAAGAGCTCAAGAGGGAAGTGCAGCAACACGTCACATGCTACTTTCTCACTCATTTCATTTCTAAAAAAGAAGGCACTTAAATCATTAGTGTCTGAATGTAACATCTACTGATGAGCAGGCAGGCTGTACCCCTCAGCATCAGCATTACTGCTGCATCAGGGCGCACCTATTTCATATTTTAAGGCTTTCTCTTACCTTTGTTTTTTTTTAATAAATGTCCTATTCCTAAAGAAGTCTCCAAACAGTTGCAAGTAGCAAGCCTGGAGGAGAGCATCTGCCAGATACTACAGTGGCTTGGCTAAGGTTTCTAAATGGTAAATACAATGGGAAAGTACTAGTTTTTTATAAATTATCTCATGCAACAACCTGATAATCATTTTTTCCATTTGATGCATTACATCAAAGTGACCATTTTAATGTAGATATCATGGAAAATTGCTGAAGATAAGAATTTCTGGTACATCTAAAGCAACAATTCTTCTCTAGATAAAAAAAAAAAAAGCTTTTTAAAAAGTTATTTGGAAACTGTTGCTGGGATAGCAGAAACAGTTTGAGTCCAAGTTAACTGAGATGTGTTAACAAATACATTAATATACTACAGTCAAAATGCCATTATTCCAATCTCCAAGCCAGAATTTAAACTTCAAAGATCTCTGTCTTGTACAGACCTCTATTATACTTCAGTCTTCACCCTTCACCATCCTACAATGTCCTTCTTTTCTGTAGTGCACACCACCTTCTCAAATGCTTCACAAGCAAAGTTCATCAGTAGCAAAAGGATAAGAGTGTGTGGAAGAATATCATAAAATCATCCTGAAATTGTTTGCAAGCCACACATCTCAAAATAATATTTTTAAAATACCAGCATCTGTCGTGGTAGGCACTACTGTGGCAAACTATACTGTAACACCTTTCGGGACACTGCGTTTTTCTTTGGATTCTTAATATTTCTCTAGAGGGAAGCTTTTACATTTTGAATTTGGGACAGTAAATCATCTTTTTGAGAAATCAAAAAAAAATGAAATTTGACTCTCAGTTTAAAACACATACATGTCAGTAATGAAGTTCAATTTGGTTTAGATTTTGATTCAATGTGAACTTAGAAGCTTTCAAAAATAAAAATCTTAATAAATTCGTCATATTTCAACAATAAACTTTTCATGTAAAATTTATCCGTGCATTGATAATGTTATTGTGATAAATTTTAAGTTTTTATTTTATTACTCTCAAGTGTTGGGTGTTCTGTCTGATGTAAGTGCACAGTAGACATGAAAGACAGGGACTGCTAACAGCTCTTTCATGATTTGCGTTCTGTTTGAGCACCAAGTGTGCTAAAACTGTTTACCTCCAAAACTCCCACCGTCTTTGTCCTTGAGAGCTGATAGCTGAATATAAAACACAATTGGAAAGCCTAATAAACAATCGGACATGAAAGGCAATGAGGATGACAGTTAAAATCACAATGACACGTAGGTAGATGCTTATGTTTTGACTTACCTGTCTAGATGACCAGTCTTAAATGGCTCAGCAGTCTAGATAAACACCTGCACAAGTTTTTTTTCTATCAATCAGTGAAATATGGAAACAGGCTTCAAATTAAGTATATACAAATATACAAGTATATTCAAATAGTCTGCTGTTTTGAGAACTTCTTATGTCTAATGCAGACATATCCAGAAGCATGTCTTCATCTACTGTGCCACCACTGTTAAAGTGTACGGAGAGACCTTGTGCCCACAAAAAGAACATTAATGCATTATTTGCTTGCTAGTAAATGGACCAACAAACATTTCTAAAGCACCACTTATTTTGAATTTAGTGATTTTCAGTATCAAATCAGAAGAGGGTCAGAAAGCCATCACTGTGGCATCAAGTGAAAACTGAACATGCCAAACAAATCAGTACACGGCATCACAAATCCTGGTCACACAAGGTAACGAGTGAGTTTTCAGACAGACCTCAGTCCAGACAGAGCTCACTGTGATTTGACTGAAAACCTGACAAATCTTTGCATTCCCACTGCTTACCAGTATATCTGGTATTACGATGGTGAATTCACAAAAGTAGCTTCAATGCATGGAGCACTGGGCCAAGATCTGTCTGATTTATCCTTGGGTTCCTCAAGCCTGAGTCCATGTGAAGTTCTCTTTCTAGCCAACAGTTCTGTAAAGCCAGCCAGCACTCCCAGCAGTGAGGGAGTATTGTCATCCTCAACTTTATGAGGTTCAGTGATGCTTTCAGCTATTTGTGGGATGCTAAGGAACAAATATAATACAGTACTATGAAAAGTCCTCTTTTTTTTTTGTTTCACAGTCTCATTAACAGAATAGATTTATACCTCAAAATCTTGACATTTAAAAATCCAGATCTGAAGAAAACAAATGGAAATTTCACAGGGTACCCACTGCAGACATCCTATGGACAAAGTAATTAATATTTGAAATATAACTCTGTGACATGAAGGACCCATTCAGAAAACCAATAAAATAAAAGATCTTTAAAGAAAGAAAGGAGATGAAATTTCAAAATTAGCCCTATTCATTCCATCATGGGAACATTTTCAATATGCTCCACAAGTTTTGCACCCAACATCTGATATTCCATTCAGGCAGTCTGTTCCCAGAAAATGCTCCGCAGATAGCGCAGCGCCCTTTCGCAGCCCAAAGGCAATGAATTCAAACCCTGTTGTCTGCAGCTGGTGTTGCCATAGAGGACAGAATAGATTGGAAAAGCTTGGGTATGTGGCAATTTTCTTTGCATGTACCATCTGCTTTCCAGTGACTGCAGACATCAGTGCAAGCCTTCAAGGATGTGTAATCTCTTACTGGACTTTTTCCAGGGGGTGACCTGGAGCTGACAGGGCAAGATGGAGCAGGCACAGAGCTGGGTGCCACTGGCACATCAGCAGCATGGAGATGGAACACCCCCCCTCACCCACCCCAGGTACTACCTGGGGGCTACACAGGGAACCCCCCCACACCCCTTGTCAAACCAATGTACCCCAGCTGCTGTGCTACAGGCTGAGCAGGGGGAGGAAGCAGAGGACAAGGGGAAGAAGGACAGATCACCTCAGAAAGATCATGCGGTGCCTCGAGTACGTGTATGGGTAATTTTCATCTGCTTAATTTAATTACTTTGGTCCTTGGGAATAAATCATTTCAATGGGGTCCTGGTTTAACCAGAAACTGAACCCAAATGGCTGGGGGTGACAGACTATACACTAATTTGCTGCACCTTCGAACCCCTCAGCTATGTTTTGCGAGAGGAGGAGATAAGATTTTCTGTGTTAAAAAGCACACACAGGAATTATATCACAAAGGAGACATCAGAACAGAAAACTTAATGACTTAATATTGTACAATATAAAATCATTCCAGTTGAATAACTTTTAATTTATTATAATACATAGATGCCAATTATGCCTGATTTATTAAGAGAAGTTCAGCAGTGCCAAGGCCCTATGTTTGAGTGGTTGCCATGGTACCCAGCTTTTACAAGGACATCTTAAGGATCATTAAAGTGTCAAGGTGATAAGTTTGACACTCAGTGGATTTAATGATGGATGATAATAACGTTACCTCTTCACATCATGAAACACCTAGAATTCAAGTTAGGAGGCATAAATTTTAAGCATGTTTTATTTTAGATTTTTTTTAGGAGGCCAGCTGAAGCTGACAAGAAATAATGTTAATTCAAACTACACTCTGCTCCCTTTGGTGTAAATTCCTTAACCTCAGGAGCTTTAGTGATTTCAGGTTGCCACCATTCCTCAAAACATCTCAACCTGTTTTATCAGATCTCACGGGCTTACCTCTGACCAGGGACTCCTGGCCAGTACAGGAGTTTCCAGGCTGAAAACTGCCAATCCAGCTTCCAGCAAGTCTTAAAGAATATTTGATGGTAAGGAGGGAATTGGAAAAACAGGAGAATCTATTCTGTATACTGTGAAAAAACCTGACGGCAATATGCTCTGCATCTAAGCATCTAAGATCTACCCCAGCTGTCAGGCACAACCAATTCATTTCGAATTGGACATAGAACAACCTTAGGCTGGTAATGACTTTCAGTGACTTGCATAGACCTGATTCAAGCCAATAACTCAGATACAAAAGACTCTAGAGGCATCAGTACCTCCCTGGGCCTGAAAGATGCACACACAGGAATCATCATGACATATTATTTTAGGTGCTCATTACTGCTCTGGTGCAAGAGGATGTCCCTCAACAGTGCTGCCACAGAGGAAGGAGGGCTCAGAGGTACAATCCTCTTGCTGCCACACACAGTATGCCATCTCCTCCCAAACAGCAGCAGCTACCACGCAGGCCGCTTTTGTCTAAAAGTACAAGATCCTTGTGCTTTTCTTTTTTAACCTTCCAGAAATATTATCTGCGTAACACCTTCTCCGACAAAAAAAAAAAAGAGAAAAATCACTGTCCCTTAGCTTGCAAGCTGTAAAGAGGTGAGTCCATGCATCTCCCTTCAGTTTCATGACAATGTCATCACAGGGATGATTTTCAGGATACTGCTGCCATTTTCAATCCCTGGTTCTGCTCAGAGCTACACACAGCATCATTTTCTGGGAGCAATTTACCAGTTACTCCTCACTGTGTATTAGAATCTAACTTCACAATATCTTTTAAAGAGAAGATTTATTACACTGACACTGTTTTCAACCTGTCCATTGGACTGGTGGTAATAAAAGACAGGGGTTACAGATCTAAACTCCAAATTTACCACTTGCCACCAGCACTCGTGCCTACTAAGCTGCACTTTATTGCCAAGCATCTCTATGCCAGGTATTCCATGTCTAGTGTAAACACATTTGACAAGCATAATCACAGTTTAGGTCCAGTATCTTCTAGTAAAGCTGTCTTACTGACATGAGAATAATAGTCTAGGACAAGTACATAATGTTTTCCAGTCATTCTAAACAATTCTGTGCATACTTCGCTCCAGGAGAACAATTCTTCCTGTGCCAGCATGGACTCTCTTGCTTGACTTGGCCTGTGTTTTTGGCACAGGTTCCAGGCCTTGACAACTTCCTCAGTGTCACTAATCATTTGGGACAAGTACTGGCCCATCCTTGGATCTTTCAATCCCTGAATAACTTTTGCGTATTCATGCAAATATATTCTTCATTACCATTTCATGGAGCAGTATCCTGGCACTTCTAGACCTACAGGTTCTGCAACTTGTGAAACAGGAGGCTGGAACATGGGATCTTTACCTCCCTGTGCCAGCGGTCTTTGCTTTCTGCAGAAATCAGTCAGGTTCTGTCTAGACTTCACACGGAATTGGGCAAGCTTAGGATACCTTGTTTTGGATCTGCTCTGATCATATTGCTGGCAAGTAGTCCTGAGGGCCTCCTGTCACTCCGCAACGAAATAATGAACCTCAATGAAATAATAATAAATGTTATCATTTCAGGATGATGTTTGTTGTGCACTTTGGCACAGGTATTATGGTATTATGGCACCTGGTCAAGTTTCACCAGACACTGGCTTCCCACAAAACCTCTCTTTGACCACAGGGAGTGTCAATGCTTGTTATGTGTTAGCTGACATGCTATGAAGTCACAGCAGTAAATCCTACCCACATCAAAGGAATACTGTGAAGTCCTCTGTAGTTTATTTTTCTAAGGAATCTGCAACTTCTTGTTACCTGTTGAGTGAAGCACACTTCAATTTGCTGTTATTATACACTTGTGTACTTTTCTCAACACGTATTACTACCACTATGCAGTGTCCATTCTTCTTAGTGTGCTGGTTTTAGCTGGGAGAGAGTTAATTTTCCTCAGGGTAGCTAATATGGGTCTGGCTTGGATTTGTGCTGGGAACAATGTTGGTAACAGTGATGTTTTAGCTATTGCCGAGCCCTGCTTACACAGCATCAAAGCCTTTTCCGCTGCTCAACCCACCCCACCAGTGAGTAGGCTGGGGGTGCACAAGAAATTGGGAGGGGACACAGCTGGAACAGCTGCCCCTGATGACCAGGGGGATATTCCATACCCTATGATGTCATGCTCAGCACATAAAGCTGAGGAAAGAGGAATGGAGGACATTCAGAGTGATGGCATTTGTCTTCCCAAGTAACCATTGCACATGATAGAGCCCTGCTTTCCTGGAGTTGGCTGAACATCTGTCAGTGGGGAGCAGTGTTTTGCTTTACCTGCATAATCAGCTTTTGCCTTACCTGTTAAACTGCCTTTATTTCAACTCACAAGTGTTCTGACTTTTACTCTTCGGATTCTCTCCACCATCCCAACGGGTGGACAGTGAGTGAGCAGCTGTGGGGGTTGAGTTGCCAGCTGGGGTTAAACCATGACACTTAGGAGAAATCCATCCGAGCTGGGTATATTGCTTTACTGTGTTGTACCTCTGCTGTGGTGTCAACCTTTGCAAACACTTGAAAAAGTATGAAAACATGTCACTGCTCTTCTGTATCTTTTCCATTTGTCAGAGATTGTCCTGGTTTAGGTCAGCTGTAACAGGGTGCACAGCAGTTCCTCAGGTAGTTTTGCCAGCTTGACCATTGAGTTTTGCAGATCTTCGCATATGATGACCCTTTCTTGCAGCATTTAGTATTACACAAGCACACTGGGAAGCACTGTTTTTCCTTTCCAAATCTTCATTCTGAACTGAGCTTTTACTGGGTTTTTTCCAAGCTCAAATGTTCAGTCAAGAAAAACTCTGGATATTACACAATTTCTGAAATGTCTTGACTCAGATTGCAGTCAAGGTCCTTTCTCTTACCAGCCAGTCAGCCTCTCAAAATTACAAGACTTTTTTTAAAAAAAAATTTTGCGTTATGAAGATTTTTATTACCTGTCTGATCACAATCCTTCTGATTAAACATTTCCTGCCTGCAAGTAATTTTCCTATTGCTTGCAGTATTCCTCAAATTTACTAAATGTGGCCTGAGGGTTAGCCTATCCTTCCAGTTGGTTGAAAATATATGAACCGAGCCAGTGAATTAAAAACAACCACAAAAATCAGAAAATACTTCCTTTCCTTTCCTTTCCTTTCCTTTCCTTTCCTTTCCTTTCCTTTCCTTTCCTTTCCTTTCCTTTCCTTTCCTTTCCTTTCCTTTCCTTTCCTTTCCTTTCCTTTCCTTTCCTTTCCTTTCCTTTCCTTTCCTTTCCTTTCCTTTCCTTTCCTTTCCTTTCCTCCTCTCCTCTCCTCTCCTCTCCTCTCCTCTCCTCTCCTCTCCTCTCCTCTCCTCTCCTCTCCTCTCCTCTCCTCTCCTCTCCTCTCCTCTCCTCTCCTCTCCTCTCCTCTCCTCTCCTCTCCTCTCCCCTCCCCTTCTTTCCACAGAGCAAATATCTTCCTTCACTTCCACATTTTCAATGTATCACAGTTTTACAATGGATTCAATGTTATTGTTTTCAAATCTATGCATCCTGGTGCCACTTGGCATTAAAATCTCTCTGAGACAGGATGCGTAACAGGTACATACTTACTTTGTATGTGCTGCTTCCAAACTTGCTTAATTTAGAGAGCAATGTTCTGCGCAAAGGACAATTTTTCAGTTCTCTATTACTACCCACAGTGCAAGAATTTTATTAAACAAAATGCTCCACTATGTCTACTGAAAATCAAGGATTTTCACAGAATTCAAATGTGCACTATCTGTAAAATTACATAACTTTCATATTGGACATTTCTTTGATATGAAACCAGATTGGATTCTTCAAAACCTTTTTAATGCTTCCGATTTTGTTGTGGGTTGTTTTTTTTCCTGTTGAAAATAAGGCTTCTTTTTGCCCAAGAGTTTGTGTAGGTGCATGTGATGTTTCTGAAAAGTGGATCTTTAATGAAGAAAAAAGCTTGGTGAGTGTCTTTCTTTTCTGCTCACCTGAACATTTCTGCAGCCTCTCATTGTTTTTTTTCCACATACAGATGAGCAATCAAGTTCTTGACAGTGTTTTCCCCCAAAAGAGAACTTTAAAACACGAGAGCAAATGTCAGAAGCAATCCCTCTTTGCCCAATCACAGCACAGAAACAATATCACCTGATTTATGACTCACAGCAGCCCAACACCTTGATTCAGAATCACAATTACTCACCAGCTGTGATATAAATCATCTGGATGGACGCTTTTCCAAAAATATGGATATTGAATAAATCAGAGGAAATCACAACCGCCTGGTTAATGTTCACCAAAGAGGGAGAGATTCCAAATTTGTTGAATAAATTACTTGTTAAGAATTATTCACTCACTTCTACTTATGGCCATCTTTACCAAAAGCCCCCAGGCTTTCCGAATCGTTAGATCAGTACTAAATGCATGCTTCATAGTGTAATGACTGGAGCAGGAGTAATAAAAATGTACTTACCGCTGTCAAAATTAATCTGTTAATAGGAAAGTTTGTGGCAAGCGTTCTGTAACTCAGATCTATGAGGAAACAGGTTCCCCATTTACAGAAAATGGAGCTGTTTTTTCTTCAGCAGTGAGCTGCCTATTGTGTAGGTAATTACAAGAAGGCCTGTGTTGACCTGGCAATGAGGTAGTGTATCTAAATACCTGAAGTGACGGAGAAAAACAGAAATGAAAGCAGAGGCCCCATCTGTTAGACCGTAATGATTGTGCTATTTGAAGGCAGAAAGGTTTGTCTGAAGCAGCTGGTTTCTCTCCAAGTGACCTTTTAGCATTTCTGCTTTTGCTGTCTGACAGATGTGTCAACTCAATAATTTCAAAAGCCCCTGAGTAAATAACCAATTGTGAGCAATGATGACCCAAAGCGATGACAAAATGGGTGCACACACAGCACATTACAGAGCATAATACCCACTGAAAGAATGGGGAACATTATCGAAGAGGAAAAACATTTTACTCTTTATTTTTGAGTAAATGGTTTTCCTGCCCACAGATCAGCTGTTTTCGAGGAAAAAAGGAACTGTGAAGTGAATGGAAGGGCATTGTGGCCTGTTTGCCCTTGGAGCAAGTCTGTAAGCTGGCTGCCAGGACTCAGGTGGCTTCTAGGAGCTCAAAACAGACTTCAGCTCCCTCCCTCAGCCCACAGCCAGCAAGAAGGACTGAGGACTAAGGACGACAGCTAATTGGCTTTGTGAATGATTGGGGAACTGCAGAGAGGTGGCTGCAGTCAGACAAGACCTGATGTCGATTAAAGCTCGCTAAGAGTTTTCAAAAGTGATGAAGATGCTGCTTTTACCTCGAACTTGAAGCCTGACTGAGGAGAACACCAAAGCAATTGGAGACCCTAGATGTGCTCTGGTTTGATGATGTACTGGTTACTCTGCTGAGGGCCCACAGCGACAGAAAATGCTTTTCCTGCACTGATATTGGCGGCCCCTCAGAAAGAATCAAATCTCCTAAATTTTGTCATGATTAGCATAGTTGCATTTCAAAGCCTGCAGAGCTTTAAAGGAGCTGTTGACACAGACAGCACCAAATCACTTCATTTCACTGATGGAGAGCGGTGACAAAGAAATGATTAGATGTCAATGGATCTGTGTTGTAAGGTGGCTGGGTCCCTTTGCTTTCTTATGGTGTGGTGGAAAGTGCTAACAAAATAAACCTTCCTCTTATACGCCCCTTAGTGGGGTAGGAGTATCTAAAAACCTATTTGAGACTGAAAGAAGGACAATGCTGAAATTCAGGATATCTGAACTAAGACACAATAAATATTTCCCATAATGGTGCCATGACCTCTAATTCATTAACTACAGCAATGAACTCTGAGCTCTTAGAACGAGGGAAAGAAATGCAGTGGATTATTGACTTTGAGTGCTGTTGTTGGGTTTTTTTTTAGATACTACTTTTGCCCTATATAAAGCAGATCTCAGATTAAAAGGTTGATAGTCAGGAAGTGCAACAGTGGTAACAATAAAATTGTGTCGCTCAGATGGTAGGAGCTCATCTGAGCAGGTCCAACACACCAAGGCCAAGAACAAATGACATGTAAAAATTTCACTGCAATGTCCATCAGAAATTAGAAAAAGCAAAACTCTTAATCAAAATATGCTTTCAGTATAAAACCAGATATCTTTATTTATTTAAGAGAGATCTGAGGCTATTTAAAGATTGATAATTTACCAGAGGAACAAACTAGTAACTAGTGCTGGTGTTAATTATGTACATACTTTGAGAATAACATAATGTGTACCCTAGGAATAAATATACTTTTTTTATCTGTATTAATGTATATTCTAATTTAATAGAATTTTAAATCCATTCTGTACAATATCAGACACAAGTCAGTGCAAGACTGGACTTAGAGTTACACTAATGAAACATTTTCAGATTTTCAAATTTCCTGCAGTTGTTTCCAATTTCATCACTGACTGGCCATTGTCAGGGGAGTGCAGTAGCTGACATGCAGCAGCAGAAGCTGGCAAAGTGTTTGGCAGTAGAGAAAACTTTAAGATTTTTTTCAAATTTTCAAGTTTTAATTAAACAAACAAAAGTTGTAGAATTTAAATTCCTCTTCACCAAAGATCAAGAAACAGGCTAGATTTTACTCTTCAGTGCAAACCAGATTTCTTTAGCCTTCCTATAGACATGTCAACTTCAGTGATGGGAGGAAAACTCAGATTCCATATCCATGAACATGTCAACATTTGGCCTGGCTCAGTGATTATGATACCTATCTGTTATCAAATAGGTTGACAGACAGCAGGCCAACAAGACAAGGAGAGGCATTCAGAAATCATTTTAATTAGAAAGGAATCATATGAAGTTTAAAATGGCCAAGTTATAGGGATTGAAATGCCACATTTCTGCAGTCTTACAACATGTTCATTGTAGGCTCATGCCTTTGTAAGAAATCTATCTCTTTTGGCAGAAAGTATTCATTGGATGACTGTTTCCCAACATGCAATCCAAACATTTAAAGATCCCTAAAACTAAAGAAGACACTACCTATCTTTAGATACCTCGAGAAATAAACTGCTTATATCTGTTTGAACCCAAGGAGGCTGCCACCACTCCACTTAACACAGTTTGTCAAATCTAGTTCTTGGATGTGAAGGCTATTGACCCCTTTGTAATCTATTGTCATCTCTAGATGAAATATCTCACAGGTGATGGATTGTTTCCACTGGATTTACATAGCGGCTCACCCCAGTCCTCAGCCTCTGCCATTCTTTAGTCCTGTCACTGCTTTTCCTTTCTCACTCCTTCAGCCACTTCAGCAACTGCTCTCAATCGCTTGAAGGCCTGGACCTGAAGATCCCACAGCAAGCTGTCCCCAGGAGTGTGTCTAACTTGCATTGCATCCTTCCTCGATGGAGGCAAGCCAGTTTCACACCATGGACCAGATACGTGACTCACTAAAGTCTTGTGTGTACTATCAGCCAGCACACCAACTCATAAGCAAGAAGTTACAGCTTTATTAAACCATTTAATATGAGATACCAAAGCATAAGGTAGATATTACATGTTTTGCCCCATACTGTTATCCTAATTATTATCAGTGTACCTTTACGGATTAGTACTTTAATATTTTCCAGCATATTGAAACAGCTGTCAATAGTAGCAGCAGAAGCATGTCACAACTGTGAGTCAATGAGAAACTCAGGAACTGTGCTGAGTAACTTTTTATTTATCTTTTTTACTGTTCTCTAAGTTAGTGTTATATTTAGAAAAGCCCCATGTCTGTCTCCATTAGATTTTTATGCAGGTTTTTATGAAATCACATTATAAACTCGAGGTCAGCAACCACTGAGTCAAGTAATTTATCAAGTCATTACCCAGATGCAGTGCCTAACATTAGCTGTCTTATGATGCAATTTGCAGCAGGAAAAAAAAAAAAAGAATGCAACTCCCTCCAAGGGAGTTGCAAGGAGCAAGGTGTGTTTAACACCACACGGTGTTAATTTACCCAAGAATAGCTTTTCAATCATGATCATGTTAGATTAGAAGAGAAAGAAGGGCAATTTTAAAAATATCCCTTTGTTTCAGAGAAAAAAAAACAAACAAATGTCTTGTCTGTGCTTTTCTGTTCTGCCTTAACTGCTTCGGGGGTTTTTTCCTATCCATTTATTTTTTTTTTGCAGCACTCTGTTATGGCTGTTGGAAAACATTATTTTTCTATTTTGTCCTTTTCTATTTGGCAACGATTGATTATGTTTTGCCTTTTGTTTTCTTCAAAGGTAAAATTAACATGGCTGTTTCCATTTAACACCTTCAGTTTATACAGCACCTTGTCAGAGCAAAGATGTTTTATTTGTTCAATGCAGGGCAACCATAGGACCAATGTAACTCCACGGGACAGAACCAGTGCATGTACCGTAAAAATACATATATCCTTTTTATTACAACTTATTACAAGAAAATTTCTCAGCAAACACACAACTAATTGATTGGCAAAGTTGCACACCAATCTGCAGTGTGAAACTTCTGTTGTCCTTCACAGGAAAGCAGCATTTCAAAATATCCTAGGCCTGGTGCTAATGGTCAGTGCCACACCTCGCAAATAAAATCTCCGGTTTCCTAAGGTCTCTTTTACAAAATGTAGCATAATTCACTGTGGTCAGTGGTAGAAATCCCTCAGTAACAGAATTCAGCAGACCAGAGTCCACCCCATTTTTCAAGGGTGATGCTCAGGAGAAATCAGGTTCTGTATAAAAGGGGGCATCAGGCACTTACGTGTGTCTCAAAAGCTTTTGGAGATCAGACAAGCCCATCCGCACAGTCTCAGTTCTATTAAAAAATGTCAGTGCAAATGCAGTGTAAGGAAAGAAACATCTCCCAAGCCTCAGCCCAGAGATTATGTGCTCCTGAAACAGAACATGTGGATTTTCAAGACAGTATGTCATCTGTAAGACATCCTCAGATCCTTCAGGGTGAAAATCTCTTTGGGTACCGTTACTAAACACCACATCAATAGGCATCTTAAAAACTACTTTCCCTCACCAACTTTTGCCTCATCTGTCCAGCTTAGCTATTTGTAAATCACCTAATATAATATCCAGGTGTTTCCTTGTGTCAGTATGGTAGCTGGAATATCCGGAGATGTTTCTATTACTGACTCATAGACATTAATTCATGGGATACGAAATCGAGGAGGTTGTATATAACAGCCTTATCTTTAGAACATGTTTCTGCTGAGACCTCACAAGGTGCATAGTTACCCAGCTTTGGTCTGCAGAGAGAGATCTCTTGTATATGACTTTCCCAACTGCACATTTCTTATTGCGCAGTTTCTCTTTGCTGACAGTTGAAGAAGACAGGAACCAGGCTGCTTGTTGTGGTTTTGGCCTCATGTTAAACTTCAATATCTACATTATACCTAGATACCAGGGTGGATAGCAAGCCTCTGAAATAAACAGTCAGCATGGAAACTACTACCTGAAGGAAGGTTGTAGTCAACAACTACCTGAAGGAAGGATGTAGATGAGGGTTGGGCTCTTCTCTCAAGCAACCAGTGACAGGACGAGAGGGCACGGCCTGAAACTGCATCAAAGCAGGTTTAGGTTGGATCTCAGGAAACACTTCCTCATGGAGAGAGTGATCAGGCATTGGGATGCACTGCCCAGGGAAGTGGTGGAGTTACTGTCCCAGGAGGTGTTTAAGGAGAGGCTGGTTGTGGCACTTAGTGCCATGGTCTGGCCGATGGGGTGGTGTTGGGACATAGGCTGGACTTGATGATCTCAGAGGTCTTTTCCAGCCTCAACAATTCTGTGATTCTGTGATTCTGTGAAACTGGAAAAAGAAGCAATCTAGTCATCTACAATGTTATAAAAAAAATGGAATTCACATAAAACGGGAATAACACTAGTTAAAAACATCCGATATGTCCTCACTAAATGTCCAGAGAACAACATGGCCTGTAAGTGGTAAACCATGGATTCTCATAGACAAATGGCAAACTTAAAAAGAAACAAGTCATACTTCCAAAATCTGCAGCATGTAATTGTCCATACAGACAGAGGAAGAACTAGTGAGCAGCTTCTCTCTGACCCACCTGAGCTGATCTCCTGAGTGCGTGATTCATATTAAGAATGAGCTCCCAGAAAAGTATATTTAAGGACAGATGGAGATGTTGAGTTTATGTCACTCAGGTGTTTGGGATCCAGTACAAGTACAAATTTTGGAACACTGTGTTATTTTATGACTTAGAGTCTCAGCTGAGTGGAAATTTATAAGCTCAAACAAAGCCCAATTTTATTTCCAGGCCCAGTGGCGCTCTGTAGTAATAAGCATTTACTTATTAGCATGACTGGTGTTACACGAGTCAAAAACTGATAGATGATTCGATTAGATTGCAACAAAGAAAGACCAGTGCTGTATTCTCCACACTGAGTGATACGTAAACTGCAAAGTCAATTAGCATTTTTTCCTATCATTCTGATACAAGTACCCCGGTATCCATCTTTTCACACATAAGTTATTTTCTTAAGCATGCTACCATCGTAATTTCAAAGTTACAAAATAGATGTCTGAAGAAAAATCTAAATCTAAATATTTAAAGTAAAAAGCGAACATTCAAGCAGGTTGAGTGCTTTGCATAATTTTGTTACCTTAAAACTTCAGCTAAATTAGACTTACATTTCACTTTAAAATACTAGAAATTTAAGACTAATTTCACTTACAATTTGTCTAATACTGATTTTAAGAATGATTGCCTTTGTAATCAAATAAGTACACTAGAATATTATTACAGAGCTAATATATTGCTAATGTACAAATTGTAAACATTACTGCCATTTATTTTATAATCCCATATAATATTTTGATCCATTAAACAAGAAGTAGAATCCTGGAAACTGTTTTGTGCAACTTAGATACAAACTTGCAGACTTACAAATATTTTTTAAAATATTCTAAAATTTTAAAGGATCTCACTGTTCTAGAGCCTAATTTAAACCTAAAAACCCAAGACATCTGATTCTGGCATTGGGTATACCTGTGGAGAATCTCTGGAGAATGGAGCTATGCACTGAGTAACACATGTGGACTTCCAGAGTTCACAAAGCAGTCATAATTTTTCTACCAAATCATGCCCTAGTGGATTGCAGGATGCTGTGGTCAAAATTATAGCATGAAACTTATATTTGAGTAATGTGTATCTGCATTTAATAAACATCTCCTTGAGACAAATGCAGGTGTGTATCACTGAAACAGCACTAACAACAGAGAGGTAACGAGTGCCATCCTGCTAAAGATTTTCTAAAAGGAGAAAGCTTTCTAGAAAAAGCCTGAAAAAAATAAATGAAAGAAAGAAAACAAAGAAAAAGAAACCCTTCTATGAGTTGAAAAGGACAAGTGACTATAAAAACGTACGCATTCAACCCCCAACTGAGAAATAAAAATGGAAGAAGGGCCATTAGGCCCAGAGATGTCATCTGTGTCCCTCCTCTGTATGTCTGTGCAGGGGATGTGAGGCAAGGGAGAGATGCATTGAACTGGCTCGCCTCCCCACACAAAAGTATGTTATGAAATTATACCATCTGTTTTTCAGTCAATAGTAAAGCTTCTTACTCCTCAGTGCCTTCTGACAGTGGCTTGTAAAATGGACATTGAGTCAGTATTTTAGTTCAATTTTCATGATTAAAAGAGCAGAAAATAAAAGAGTACTCGACTATTAAAGGAACAATAACAGCTGAAGGTAATTGATGAATTTGGTAGATGAATTTCAGAATTTATCATAATCCTCTTCTAGAAGCTTCCGACTGACCTTGGTCCCAGCACTGCAAAGAGGAGCCCATTGGGCTCTAAGCACACTACTGGGGCAGAGGCAGGTAGGTTTGGACAGCCCTGCCATAAAGGCAGTACTAGATCGAGTTGGGAAAAAGAGGGGGACGACATCAGAGAGAGACAGACAACCCTGAACATGGTTGTCCCCAAGCCAGGTGGGGGCAGCCCAGGTCTCCAGTGGCAGCTTTGCAGAGTGTTCCTCCCCTAACACACGTTCATTCATTTCTGTCTGCTAAGTCTAATCACATTTCCGTCACTGTTTGTAACAGTTTTGTTCCCCTTGTAAATCTTTTCAGGATGTGTAAATGTAATGTTTAATATCATGCCTTGTAAAAGCTACACTCTGAAAATGGACAGATGTTTCCAAGTAGGTAATGAGTAACATCTTTCTCCAGCTTTCCTGGCAGATGCAGCAGAAAACAAATACATATGCATACATAGGTTACGCTCCTCTCAGAGAAATAATGTTACCGGCAGTTTCTTTTCCATGGCCAAGCTGATCAAAGAAAGTGTTTTTTTCACAACATTCAAAATCTAAGGTTCTCCTTTAATTGGCTGAAACGCCATAAAAATCCCCAAAAAAGCAACTCAAGCCACCGCCAGCTTAATCCAATAGACATTTCAGCCTGATGAACAGGAAAAATAGATACCGTTTTCACACTGTGTGTTCTGTAAAACAAATTATACCAGTCATATAGAGCCATTCTGGTTATACAAATGAGCTAACAAGTATCCATAAAAATGAGGAAAATAAACCTGAAAGCAGCTTATTTTTAAGTATAGAAAAAGAAACATCAACACACTTAGTAAAATAATACACTGTCACACAAAAATCTAACAAGGGGTCATTAAAAAACTAGGACAAGAATTTCTTGTGTTAAATACAGCAAGAATGTTTAGAAAAAAGAAGTTGCAGAACACACTTTTGTGACTTTAGCTACTCAGGTACTATCAAAGGGGCTACTTTGACTAAATCAAAATTAAACCAAATTAACCACATGCAGTTTTGTATGATTTAATAAAAACAAAACACAAGAAAAACAACTTTTAAAAGAGATTTAAGAACTGTGGATGAATTAAGAATCTTTTTTCTTTCTTTCTTTTAACTAACATGACACTAAGAATTAAGCAAATGAGGTGATTCTTTGTCATCTGAAACAATGCTGTAGAAACTCCAAATGGGAGCAAATTTTAAAAATCCCCAAAGAAAGAGCATTAAGAAAGTCACCATATCCATCAGCCCAGCTCCAGGCCCTTGGCAGGAAGCTCAAGTGAAAGCAGCTCTTTTGGTCTGCTTGAAGGTCTTTCAAAGAGGGCTTTTCTCTGACTTTTGATTCTGCAGGGTACTTCCTTGCAGCTTTTATGTGGGTGTTTGCTCTCAAGCATTTGGTTTGCAGAAGGGGAGCTTCACTGGGGAAAGGGAGGAGGTGACCAGTGGATGCTTTGTCTGCTTCATCAGAATAAGCAGCAATTAAGGCAGATAAAACATCAAATGTCTCCAATCTGGCACATTCAAAATCACTCGGAATATCCTGACTTACATAGTCAGTGCTATTTAGTCCCCAAATTCCAAATAATAACTTCCCTGACTCCTGTCTGGAATTAGGGCTATACATAGGAGTCAAGGGTGGTACATGAAGTCTGCCAACTGCAGCACCCAAGATATCCTCAGTACACATTATTAACAAGCCATTTTTCCTGTTTTCCCAATGTTTTGGAGGTATTCAGCTCATCCAATCCCACCGTGAATTCTTTTGAATGAAAATTTAGAACTACAGACACGAAATAATTTCTCCAATGTCTTCCTTCTGCTCAGGAAATTCCGGGACAGGTTTGAAATCCACAGGGTTATTATTCAGAATGGTCCGGCGAGCTAAGCACACTTTGTGCAAGGAGTTTTGCCTCTGAGCTACTCCCTTTGGCTATCTGGCTGCTTGATGATAGGTGCGGTATAAGATTGCTCATGTCAGATCATAAGCTATCGTTTCCAGATGTCTGACAAGTCTTTACAAATTGAAACCTAAGTGATGTTGAGACAGCCACAAAGGTATGTCCAATATGACCCTTTACACAAACAAATATGATCATCGGTGTATCTGGATCTGACACACAGAAAGCTAAAAAGGCCAAAAAAAAGATCACCACTATGAGCCTACTTAGAAAACCATCAGTAACGGTTTGAATTGTTTCAGCAGAATAACTATTTATAAACACATCTTGAAGAACTCACACAGGCCAACAGACAGCATTACTGTCTTTACAGAAGACAAGCTGAGGTTTAGCAGGAATAAACTTACTTCTGCAGATCTTTTTGCCTCATCCTCTGTCATTTAGCAGAGAATTATTTTTCTCTAATGGATGGCTTAAAAAGCTCCATATAATTGATTCATTCCTTCTATTATTCTATGGCATTTTGGAGTTATTTCTATAGACTGTTCTTGGTTTCCTTCCTACCAGCTTTGCCTGACACTTGCCTAAGGGCCTTCTGCATTTGAAATCGACAATTACAGAAATCTCTTTAAACTTTAGTTCTCTATCTTTATTTTTACTCTTCTTTTACATTGCCATAACAGCAGTCTGCATTTTGCTTTAAGAAACCCACTGGGCATGATTTACTTCATTTCTCAAAGTAGGAAAAAGTTTGAACTTTCAGGGAACTATGCTGAATTCTCAAGCAAGGCCCAAGTAACACATAACCTTCCTCACCTGCCACGTCCTTTAAAAGCCCAGCAGAACTCACACTGCTGAGCAAGACCTGGGGCAGATTTATTAAATACACGGGAGACGCAGCTGCTGTGTGCCCACATGCCGGAGGGGACAGGGCTGAGCATCCCCAGTCAGCTGGGCAGGAGGCTCTTCTCCATTTCTTGCTCCAGGTCCCACACCAGCCACTCTGCACCAGTACACAACAGTGTTTTGAGTGTGTGTTTGCACATCTTAATTGTTTTGTGGACCTTAAAAATATTACTTCTTGGTTATAAAAATCAAAGTTGCCTCTAGCCACGTGCAGTTTTGTGCTCACACTGCCCATATGACCATAAAAAATGATTATTTCATATAGTAACATTCAAGGCTTTGTATGATTCCAGCCAGCAGAATATGTAAAACTAAAGATTTATCTTTTTTGATCATCTCTTTAGATCACTATTTCAAGAATGTTTAAATATGAGACAGGAAAGTTCACTGATCCCTTAGCAAACAGATTTTACAAATAAATAAAAAATAAAAGCACTACTCCAATACATATGTGCCTCTAATAGGGAGTAATTTTGTTCCATTTCATCACTGAAAGAGAAATAAAGGAAATAATTTTCTCTACAAATAAGCTCTTATGGAACAGAAATAATCAAGCACATATAAGGAATATATTCCAGAGGAAGCCTTAAGAGATGTGCAGACTTGACTCCTCAGAAGGCAGAGATTTGCTTTGTCACTAAGGTGCAGACCAAGACATCTGTCCTCCACTAGCTCACTAAGACTCTGTGTGACTTTAGAGAGTTAAACATCTCCAGTATAAATTTGGCCCTATTGAAATCAACAGCAGAATTCCCATTAACTTCATCATGATGGAGATCTTACCTCCTGTGCTTCAGCTGTCCTATCAGCATCTGTAATCAGGTACCACAGCCCTTCACCTGCACACACGAACATAGAATCATAGAATGGTTTGGGTTGCAAGGGACCTTAAAGATCATCTAGTTCCAAGCACCCTGTCATGGGCAGGGACATCTCCCACTAGATCAGGCTGCCCAGAGGCCCATCCAGCCTGGCCTTCAAAACTTCCAGGGATGGGGCTTCCACCACCTCCCTGGGCAACCTGTTCCAGTGTCTCACCATCCTTCTGGTGAAGAACTATGAACATACAGATAGAACTAAGAACGTATGGATAGGTTTAGCAAGAGAGACATGACACCGAATGCTAGAAAGCACGTAGCTGACGTGTTCATCTCAGTGGAAATCACAGGTGCCTCTGAAGTAAACTAGAGCGTTAATTATTACTGTCCTTTTAAAGTGCCCAGTATCTGCTTCTATGGACAAGGACCGAGATGAGCTCAAGATGGTGCAGCTCGAGACTTCGCACTGAAAGTGTAAAGCAGGAGACAATCATTGAATGTAGAGAGGAACAATGGCAGAGAGATGAGCCTGGCCAGTGTGCTAACCAGTCTTTCAGGCTAACTGCTGTGTATTTTTTTTTTTTAGACATCATGGCACATGCTAATTTCAGGGAAGGCTTTGGACCTGCTTCACAAAACAGTGACGGGGAGAACTCTGTAAGCAGAGAGACAGGAGGGGAAGGATGCACACATCCCACTTGTTTGCAAAGATGTAGGCTGGAGCTACCAACAATTTGATAGGACAAGGGGTAATGGGCTGAAACTGGAACATAAGAGGTTCCGCTTAAACTCGAGAAGAAACTTCTTCTCAGTGAGGGTGACGGAGCACTGGAACAGGCTGCCCAGGGAGGTTGTGGAGTTTCTTTTTCTGGAAACATTCAAAACCCGCCTGGACACGTTCCTATGTAGCATAATCTAGGCATTCCTGCTCTGGCAGGGGAATTGGACTTGATGATCTTCGAGGTCCCTTCCAATCCCTAACGTTCTGTGATTTCTGTGAATTCTCCAAAGCTCAAAACTCCTCCAGAAGTAATGACACAGCCATGAATATCAGCAAATAAAACTCTCTGCAATGTTTATGTACCTCTGATGCAATGACAGATACAGATATAACATGGTAAAGCAATCAGTGTGTTTGAGCACATGATGGGTTGTCAGTTTGTGTTCTGTTTATATGGAGTCTCTCAGAGAAACTCATGAACTTCTAGAAAAGGTTTGAATGCTTTGTGGGTGACTGTGATTTAAAAGTGGCAGTAAAAGAAAAAAGAAGACAAGGAAGGTAGTGGTTAATTGACCTTTATTGTGCCTTCTGGTTCATTTAGAAATGGAAATTAAATTAACATGATAATTCAGTCCTACTGTGTTAAGACTGCTATAAACCCATTAAATTTTATGGCCATTGATTTAACATTTTTTTCTATTAACTGGGTTTAATTTTCAATATTGTCATGCGGGTTCTGAAAAGCAATAGCTTGGAAGAACCCGGGTGGATGAAGCACTGTAGCTGCCTTGTGTCAGTAGCTCAGTTACTGGAAAGCATGAGCCCAGGCTCTCACAGGCTGATTCCAGCACCCACCCTACACAAAGCACAAGAAAGTACCCAGGAATACATGGGCTTCCATCATTTCCAGAATACAACTAAGCCTGCCTGGCATTCAACACCCTGAATTTAGCATCAAGGAAGGAATTTAATTTTTTTTAAAATGCTTTCTGTGGTGATTTAGTATACTTCTTTCAAAAAATTTTCAAACAGAGCTCACATTTTGTGTGTCAGCCTGCTCATCCTTTCCATTTTCTGGAAAAGAAGATACAGCCCGCTACTTCTTTAGAAAGAAAAAATAATGTTCATTTCACAAGCCCTGATATTGCAGCTAATCCTACAGATATATATATGCCAGTAACTGAAGAAAGCCTGATTTTTCCCTGATTCCTTTCTATATTAAGATCATTCTTAGATATTTACAACAATTAAGTAATCAAGTTTAAAGTAGAGCTGGTTGGAAATCTTTTAAAAATTTCCATCCTACAAACCCAGAAGTGCAGATTAAAAAAACACAACAAGTTTAGGGAAAGCTCTCTTCGGTTCAGGTTAACGGAATGTCAGTGGCAAACCTGGAAGTTTAAGGGTAGTCATCTGAAAGTGTAGTACAGAAAAAGGTGATAAATGTTTTCTATGCAGATTTAGATAGGTATTTTTTCACATTTCAAAAAGACGCTGTACAATGTTTCCACAATTTTGCATAATAATCTTTTCTGGAGGCTGTTAGTACTCTTAAGACAATATTTTTCTTCCTGTGAAGCAAGATTTAAGTGTAATGAGAATGTCATTTCTGTACTACATTTCTTCCTTACTTACTATTTCTTTTTATATACATATTCTTCCGTGAACAAACGAAGGCAAATTCATAATATGAGCATTCTGTTTACTGTACATTTTGCCATGGTGCGATGGTTACTCCTCACTAATTCCTCATAATAAAATGCTCACTTGCACACAAAAGGAACTTCAGTAAAGTAAAAGCATATGGAAAACAGCCTGTAACAATTCATAGGAATAAATTACTGACAAAATCCCACACGATCTAAAATGACACCGATCTATCCTTCCTTTTTGCTAGCTTTTTTTTTTTTCTAACAGAATCTAGAAGTATGCACCAAACTCCCCACATACAAACAATGTTCTGATATGACACTTGGCTCTTTAACCTGCCAGAGCTGGCAGCAAATAAAGGAATAAAACTGCTTCCTACTATTGTTGGCAATAAATGCCTCTCTGTGTTAATTACACTTTGCGTTGGTATTCATCCTTCAGTCAACACCACCTGCTTTGCAGCTTCTCCACAAGTGATCTCTGCCCATACGAAGCCGTGGCGAGGCAGAAGTTCCCAGGAGCAGCAGTGTTCAGAGACTGGCCACGGTGCAGAGGGCTCTCTTGTTTCCCAAAGTAGCTGCACACGCTTCAGGGTTGCTATGAGGGTGGAATTCAGCCCAGCGAGGTGGATTTAATGATGCATTTTATTTCGCCTTGCATCCAAAACTTTGGGACAGAAATGCTATAAAGAATGTAGACATCAAATTAAATGGCAAATAGCAACAACAACAGAAAAATCAATGCTCCGTAAGCAAAGGGGAAAAAGTCTTCCAATGAATGCTAGAAGTAGGGTCTAGAGAAGCAGCAAGGAAGTTTTTTCAGAAAACTGAATTACCAGAATATGACTTCTGGAAGGAGTAGAGAAGGTAAGCTTGGAAACCAAGGACTGAATGGCAAACAGGGGCCTGAGCAGAATACGAATGACTAAAACCTATGGAAAAGAAGGTGTGGGTATTATTTGTTCAGTATTCACCTGAAAACTCAGAATGCAGGTTTATTTAGCTTTACCAGATCTGATTTCAACAAGTTTTAAGCATGGTAGTTTCTAATTTGGTTTTCAGATGTTTTAGTGTTGCTTTGACCCCATTCCTTCCACTTTCCTGTTGTGGAATGCAAATATACATTCACATAATCAAATTCTATACCTTCTATAGCCTGCTGTCCTGTATATATACCATGATCTCCAGAAAAATTTTCAGACGAGTGTTGGGCCAAATTCACATGGTTTTTTCCTTAGCAGATTTAGCAATCCTAGTAAAGGCTGTTTCTGACTTAGGGCCAGTTTTATTCCTATTTGTGCAAAACAGTGTCAATTCACCTCCTTTCCTTGACCCATGACTGACAGAAAGTCTGTCTCAGTGCAAAGCAGCCAGTGGTGCCAGCTCCAGCAATGTTCATTATTTCTCACTGGAAGCAGCACCTTTTTCTTTCATCGTTAAGAGTCAGAATAGGAAAAACAAGATCATGTCCAGGCAAACTTTAGGCTGCACTAAACAAAAGGTGAACCCTCTATTTTTCTCTCCAAAAGAAAGTTCAAAACTAGAACAATCCAATACCTAGGGGTGACTGAAAATTTTCAATTACTTTTTTTTCCTATGAAAAGGTGGGTTTTTTTATTTGAATAGACAATCTTAAGGGGAATTTGTTTGTGACTGACATTTAGAAAGTTTTACTGAAAATCTCCAAAGTCGGTAAGCTAAAAGGTTCAAAAGGTTTGGGACTGGGGGAAAGAGCTGCAAAAACCTTTTCTGGGGAATGAATGCAATAGCTTTTCTGGATTTTGACTAATATTTAAGGTGGCTACAAGAAAGCTTCATGGTGAGCTGTACACCTCCGTAATGCTGCTTCCTTGGGACAACACAGTGGTTAAGGGAAAAGCCTGCATGAATCAAAACAAGATCTACCATGGGAAGCATCCAGAAGGAGGAGCATAAAAGAGGATGGAGGTGTAAGAAAGGGAAGAAAAGAGGGCAGGAAGTGTCTGTGTTCCTGAAGTGCTCTGGTCGTCCCAGTTTCCCCCTGCAGCACTGCTCGCAGGAGACTGAAAAGAAAGACTTCACATCCTAACCTGCTTCACAAGACCTGTGCATGAGCTGATTTTAATATGGGGACAAGAATTTGGTCCCAAACCTTGCATGTCTTTTGTCAGCACCATGCAATTTTATCATTCTTATGTCTTTGAGTTTTACTGGGTTTGTGGGTTTAAATCAAACGATTAACAACAGAATGTGGTTTCCATTCGTGGTTTCATTCCATCATCTATTGAGAAAAGTTATAGTGACACCATTCCCCGTGTATTCCAACTATTGCTGCAGATGTACATCTGAACACAATCAGCTTATAAAGACCTGCTGCTCATCTGTCTAAAACCAAAGACCAGAAAACAGGCTCTAAATTGTATAAGATTAAAAAAAAAAAAAAAAAAAAGTAATGTAAAGGGAGGAAGAGAAACCACTGAGAGAGATTTCTTTTTAAATTCAGTCCAGACTGGTATTGCCCAAAAGCTGTTCCCAACAGCTCAATAGCTCTAGTGTAGCCTTTGCGATAGCAGTTGGTGGCCTCAGCTGTTGGCACGTTGTTTTCTGTGTTTTGCCTCTCTTTGACCCACAGGAAGGTCACAGGGAGCTCTGGCAGGAAGGCAGCAGGCCCCGGGCCCCACAAGGCTCTGCCCCCCCATCAGAGGTGCCCAAAAATGGACCCAGAGTTGCTCCCTGATGTCAGGGGGGCAAAGAGGACCCTCGAGCTATGAGGACGGAGGATGCAACGGGGATGCAAATTTACATCCTACTCTCCGACACCTCCTTCAGCATCCGAGATCCACAACACTTCTGCCACTACGCACGGGTGAGTGCTCAGCCTGTGTAGCCAGGTCTCCCCTGGGCTCTTGGGCACCCTGCTCTGTGACATGCTCTTTCTAGCCCACTCCGCTACCCCATTTCACGGGCCCACAGTCATCACAGGAAGGCACGCTACAATATGAATGACTGCAAAGTGAATTAATATTAAAATAGCAACATGCCATTATTTTAATTAGCTCTTCTCGTGACTGAATTTTCAGTGCAAGCTTGTACAACCAAATCATTTCAGTGTGCTTTGTTTCATAAGGGAGCTCTGAGGCAAAAATGTGGCAGTGTATTTCTAGCAAATATCACAGATCAATACTCAACTTTTTCCAGACTCAGATTGATTGAAATCCATGACATACTAACTGTAAAATGGGCGTGGTACAATTAATCCTCCCTGTGCAACAGAAATAACCCGTTAACTGAAGCAAAAAATGCACAGTGTGTCAACACTAACCAAAAGCTTAGCAAGATGAAAACTGCTGAGCTTGGGCTTGAATTCGACCCTCAAACAGAAATTAGCAAGAGAGGGCCGGTTTAGCTCAGTGGGTTGAGCGTGGTGTTTGAAACACCGAAGGTCGCGGGTTCGATTCCCGTTCGGTTCTCACGTGTTGCCTGACCTAGTCGAGAGGTGGCGTCCCTGCCCACAACAGGGAGGTTGGATTAAAATGATCTCTAAGGTCCCTTCCAGCCCAGGCCATTCTATGATTCTATAAACAACCTGGAGGATCCATTTGCATTGTGTAACTTCACTGAGCCCAGCACAGTCCTGTGGCTGATTTTGGGGCTGCACCAACAGTTTCATCCTCACCACACTGAGGTCGCCTTGCCTGGTCCTACACTGTAAAGAGGGAATTGCTCTGGGAGATCTTTCTGGTTCTCAGTTTAGAAGATGTGTGAGAAAATTGCCTTTCCAGTGATCAAACTACTCAGTATTTTATGTGGGTCAAAATATCTTGCAAGTGAAATATTGTCTGCTAAATGAGTTGGTTTAGGGTTATATTCTTATTTTGCTCATGCAATGAACTCTCTTCTTCAAATCAAGAGAATACAGTAATAATTTCAACACTACTGTCCCAATCCCACAGCTGGGGAAGGAAGACTGAAAGAAAATCATAGAATCATAGGATCATAGAATCTCATAGAATCATAGAATAGTTTGAGTTGGAAGGAACCTATAAAGGTCACCTAGTCCAACTCCCGTGCAATAACCAGGGACATCTTCAAGTAGCTCAGGTTGCTCAGAACTCAGTCCAACCTGACCTTGAATGTTTCCAGGGATGAGGCACCTACAACCTCTCTGAGCAACCTCTTCCCATGTTTTACCATCCTCATAGTAAAAAATGTCTTCCTTATATCTAGTCTGAATCTACTTCCTTTTAGTTTAAAGCCACTACCCCTCGTCCTATCAAAAGCATATCCAGCAGCACAAAGACAGAGAAGAAAATGATCTTTACATTTTGCCTTCCATAGCCAGACAGACAGTCATAGGAAAACATGGGTAAAAGTGCAGTCTGGTGATAGGTAGGGGCTTTCAGAGAGCAAAAGTCTCCCCTGCACCGAGCCACACTGCCCAGACCTGGCACGGTGGTACAACACAGTAAGGGGCAGATGCTGCTGAAGGCAGGTCCTTCATTACTTCAAGATGCCCACAGCTGCCCCAGCCAACACAGGATCATTGCCAGCTACAGACCAACAGTTGACATTACTGGACTCATCAACTACAGAGATGCTGGTAGATGATAATAATACTATTATGGGCAATGAAGATGATACCTTTACTGATAATAATACTAGTAAATGGATGGTTAAAAAGTAGGATATTTTCACAGGGGAAGAACTGGGAACCATTGACCACAGTTTAAGCCTGTATAGGTCAGAGTTGAAGAAGTGTTCCTTATTTTGCCTATAACCATCTTACAGTATACACGCTACTCTAAAAAAAAAAAGGTGTAACTTTTACACTATGATTGACCATCACCATATGGACCATAAGATCCTGACAACTGTGATATCTCTTTTTGCAGCTACACGTTGCTCCTCAAGAGAAGACATAAACCCAGAAGATTAAAGACTGAAAGCTCTGATTTCTTGCTGTCTGGGAGCTAAGTCCTATGCTGAGAAAGCAAAAAGATTGTGAGAATGCTCTCAAGCCTGACCTCAGACGTGTGGTATTCAGCATCCCTCCCAACAGCTGCCTGCCAAGGCTCTGAGTTTCACTTCTGGTAGAGGTAGCAATCAAAGACAAAAAAATGTGGCTACTATCAAGGTGAGGGAAATATTAATATCTCCAGGTACTAAAGTCCGTTTTACATGTGTGAACCAAACACAAATTCTGCACTAGCAATGTGAGCAGAGCCACAAGTAAAGAATTACAGAAACCTGGTGCAAGTGTAAAAAAAGCAGGAAAACTGCTTTCAGAGACATAGGAGTCAGAGGGGGTTTCATTCACATTATATCTTTCAGAAGATAAAAAGATATTTTGAGCCGTATTTTAATATGTTTATCAAAGGAAAGATGCAAATCCAACAATAACATCCCAAATTTCTCACAGATGGAAAACAGGAATCAAAGGGTTTTGCATAAAAATCTGTTGAAGTCAGGTTTTGTTTAGACAGTAACTCCTACAAAGAATCAAACAACTTTCCCCTCCAGTTTTAACTTGGATTGAGCTCTAGACGTTGGAAGCCATCTGTCCTCACAAATGCAATACAGACAGAAAACGATCCTGACTGACTTGAACCAGAAATACATGGTTATTTCAGTACCTGTCGAAGAAAAAGGTCAAATCATCCCAAGACTATTTCACCACAAAATGGCTACACCCCATTTAGACATTTGTAAGAGTGTGGCTGACAAAGCACAGATGGAGTTAAAATGTAAGGTTGAGTGAAAATGGTATTTTATACCAAAAGCTTATATATTACTGCTCAGTAGGGTGTGCAGAGGAGCAAGGGAGGCAAGTTTTACCCTTGCTGACTCTGGCAGGGGTACTGACAAGTTAAGCAAGAGGGACGATGCTTCAGCATCTCTCAGCTGCATTTACTAAGAGAAATGATCTGTCTGTCTTATCAGAAAGAAATGAGTCTGGGCAGATCCTGACCCCGCTAACAGACTGCAGAGCAATGCTGGCAGGTGAGGGGACAAGGCGCTGGCTAACAGGGCTTGCAGCAGCATCTACTTGCCAAAAGGCAGAACCTCGGGGAGCCCTCTGGTGCTGATCCTCACACAGTGGCTCACCTGAGGGAGGCTATTTCCATCTAAACCCCACACAGGTACATTCATCATACGTTGTTCCACATTTTTCAATTGGAGACCAGTGTTTCACAAACATTTTAAGTATGTTATCCATTTTGCCTGACATGACCATTTTATTTGTGCTTAAGTGGCTGGAGTTGAGAGTGATTTCAAGGAAATAAAATGTTGAGGCTCTGAAGAAGCATCCTACCTTGCCAGCCCACTCCTCAGACCACCCGGAGGGAAGTAATGCAGAGCCCCGCAGAAACTGGCAACGAGAGGGCAGCACTGAGACAGAAGCATCCTCTGATGGCCAGTGACAACCCCAAGCAGGCTCTCTGGCCTTCAGAGTGATGTTAGTGAGTCACTGAAGACCAGAAGCTTCCCAAGGCACTGCTCAAAATGACACTGTTTGTAAAAATCTGTATTTCTTCCAAAGGGAAAACCAGCGTTTGACTTCTTAATTAATACTCCAAAGAACAGCACATGAGTAGGAAGCAAGCAACTGGCACAAGGAACAGAAGCTGCAAGATATGCAGAGGATTAAACAGAGCAGGATAAAATTACTCAGTCAAGGGCAAAGCCAACAGCATGCCGAGAAGAGCCTGAAGTGCCACTCTGGAAGGAGGTGAACACTGCAGTCCTTACTTGTCCAAATTGTTGCTGGGACAGAAAGAAAATATCTCAATGAGGATATTGCCGTCTGATCCTGTGCAACCAAAGGAACTTCCAGTTAAGCTGGTCTCAGCACCATTGTCCTGAAAATGATCCAATGGGAACTCTTTGTGTGATATAAAGAGCAAAACAAGTGATCAGACACAGAGGCAAATTACAGCTCCCTTCTGTTCTTCATTGATTCACTCTAGTAATGAAAAATAAATATACAAAGTATTAAAAAAATATTTCATGTGCAAGGAGGTTTTCTTTTTGGCCTTCAGTTAGTTTCTTTTTTCCTGGAAGAGCACCACAGGTACCATGACCTAGAGCTAGCATATTCTTAAGATGATTTTTTTTCGCAGTGCCACACTGGTACCTATCACAATGCACTTTAAAGTGTACATCTTGGGATGGCAAGTCATCAACATTAAGCTTTCCAGCTTGTTAACATGTAGTATTTTAACTCAGAAGAATGCACTGCAAGAGGAAACAAGCAGCTAGGCATTCACAAAGCTAAGCACTCACTTCTTACCAACATCTCCTCTTGCCTAAGAATGAGAGGGCGAGCTCTTCTCTGGGGAGAAGTCTCCATCCTGTCACGCCCATGCCTATTTCGCATCTTCTGTTGCCCAGCCATTGGCCTGTGCTATACTTAAGCGAAAACTAACAATTTCCATGTTTCGTTTTATCCTGAATCTGGACAGGAAATGTGAATATTGAACACTTTCAGAGAGCAAACAATGCCAATAAGGGGAGATCGGCCTCACCTTGTGACAGTTCATCTGGCCAAAGTCTTGCCATGTGTGAGACATACGGAATTAATCTCCCTGATGAGAACTTCCCTGTCTGTCCCAGGGAGATCCAATTGAATGCTGAGCTGATTTGAGCCAGAAAGAAGCTAGGATTGTTCAACAAGCTCAAATATTTTAATCTAGAAAAAAATAAACTAAAACCCCACAATTTTTTCATCTATATTTTTCAATTGAAAATAATTTCTGAAGAAACTGGCTGAGTAAAATTACTGATTCTCTGGGATTTTGTGAGGGGAAAAAAAACCAAAAAGCAAGATGGAGAGAGAGATGAGGCACATTGGATGTGGGGCTGGAGAGGGAAGTCTTGAGAGAAAAGCATTGCAGGGAGCTGCCAGATTTGCTGAAACCTCTGCTGGCTTGCCAGATGAATCAGACCACAGAATATTGAATTAGGAAGATTTATGACTGGGAATTTGAGGAAGTTACCTGTGATACAAAATATGTTATGTGAATGAGATCTCTTCTGTTCTATTGACAGAAGCGTATAATGAGCTGGGAGCTGGGTCCCCTCTGCATTACCTTTCTGGAGATGCTCCATCTGACTGACAGCTGAGCTGGAGCGAGTCAGCCACAGGGAAAACAAGGGCAGCACGCTCTCAGGAGCTACAGAGCAGTCTTCTGTGTAAAACTTTCTGAAACTTAGGAAGCTGAAAAGGAAAAAAAAAATAGTAAAGGAAATACAAACTTTCCTTCCCCCCTTCTATCATTATGCTGAGGTATGCCTGCACACACACACATGCAGAGCCTTTCAAGCACCTGGGGAGGCTGGAGCAAAGGTCATTGAGTCCACATTTATTTACCCAGCATCTACTGCAGGAAATACAAAAAAGGCTCCACTGGCATCTGGCAGCGTGAAGAGCTATCAAGCTGCTGTTTTCTCAGAGGTTTCCAAAACACACTGGGGCACAAGATTCTACCTCCATATTGTAGCAGCTGGGATGGATGGTTGTTCTAAAAAGCTATCCAAAAATGCCCCCTATGCAGGACAATACGCAGGCAGCAACAGAGGTGTCTCAGCTGCCTCTACGGCATCTTTTCCAAACCCCTTCACGGCACAGGGCCACATGCCACGTCCAAAGCAGAGTATGGGGCTCCTCTGCCCTCAACATGTAGCCTCGCAGCAGAGAAGAGCACAAGGAGCCCATGGGGCTACCGATTCTGTGACACATCCTACATCTGGTAGAAAGCAGCACAGCTTGGCCAATAATATACTGTAGGTTTCTTCACTCCAAGCAACTCACAACAGTGTAATTGTTATCTCCACCTTATACATGGGGTTTTCATCATTTTTTCAGACATGGACAAAAAGCTTCACCTTGCTTATGCCAGCATTTGTGGCATCTTTAATGACACGGTTGCAGAGGAGTGAGAGAGCTCCCTGAGTTCACACCTGCACGTGCAGGATGCAGGGGGCTACCTACCTGCTTTGCAATGCCAGCAGAAACTAGCCCAGGTGCTTCCACAGCTTTATAACCCTCACAGTTACACCCAAAGGGCACATGGGATCTGACAAGATGGTGGACAGTATACTGATACCTTCCATCTTAATGTCAACAACCTCTCCTTGGACAAAATATTTATAAAACTGTTTGCTCAGACACTCAAGCATTATGGCTAACAGCTACAAAGCATCTGAATGTTTTATATAAGAATAAAATTAATCCAATTTCCTCCTTGAAATGATATTTCTGTTACTGAGTCTTCGCAAAAAAAATGCTTAGCAAATCTCTGTGAAGTTGACTTTGATAATATGACATATATAATTACACCATGTTTCTCTTTGGGCAAATGCATGATGTTACCACAAGCACGTACTAACAATGCGCAGATGTGAACGCTGATGCAAATGTCAATGCTGTCCCTACCAAAAAAAAGAATACAAAACCAAAAACCCTCACATAAAGTACTCTATCTTCATAAATCTTACCGGGTTTATGCATTGCTGCCATTGGAAAAACAACAACATATTGAATGGCACATTTTGAGACAGGATAAACTTAGTAAGTCTACCCAACTTAGCTTAATTTCACTGTATGCCGATCCGGAGCCCTGTGTGTATCACCCGAACATCACAGCGTGCATTACTGCCAGCTAACAAGGAGGCTAAAAGGAGGGAAATTCTTTTAACCGCAAAGTGAGAGATGTCTTCCTGATTTATTAGTTATTATGTTGTATCCAACATATATTGTTATAAGAAACATCACACGCTTCTTTTTAAAAATAAATAAATATTTATTCAGTTGTTTCTGTTGTTCCAGGAAAATGTAAATACATTGTACCCTACTATTTTATGTTTTTAAAAGGTGACCTATACTTCCCATTTCAAATGCGGTTTCTTTAATGAAAATATTGTAATGTCAGTCCATGCAAAGCAAATGCATATTAATATGCGTTTACATCTGTCTCATATTAATATTCATGCCTGAATCCACATCCCTACACAAAGCCAATTTTCTGACCATCTGTGTGATGGCTGGTGGATGCAATGAATAAATTTTATTTGTGAGGGGAGTGATAAATCATGTATCTTCAGTTTTTCACCCACAATCTCTCCTCTTAGGTGCTAAAACGTTTTCATTGTGGTTAAGAATTTTTTAAGTAAACCAAAACGATTAACCCCTTAGCAGGTCACATAGCTTCATTTGCCAGGTAAAAGTCCACAAAAAACATGCAAGTTACAGGTATGACAGAGAAAGTGGTACCACAGTTTTAGGAGTTTTAACTCTTTTCTTCTTCAATTATTCCTATCCCAGAAATGCACTCAGTGTGAGGGTGCAGGCCAAATTCTTCATACTGATGCTGAGGAGTACCTTGGTCTGCAAACAGCCTGAAAGCTCGCAGCAGGCTTGTCTTTGGAGTAAAATACTATTCAAAGTAAGATGATTGTAACCTGAACTTCAGTAAAAACTGCTTCACATGGCTTTACTTGTGCTAATGCTGGCTAACTGTCTGGGTAAAAGCCACCAAAAAAAAAAAAATGATTGCTAAAGCACTAACTTTACATCAGCTTGTGACTTTCTCTGCAAAACAAGTCTGCTCCTATATTCCTGGAGGATAATTTTTTACCTCAGTCAAACCAATGTCCACCCAGAGTAATTTTGCTGGTAGTCAGAACAGCTTTTTACCAGATGGTTATTCTCAGACAGTTCACAATATAAATGTAATACAGTCAAAAAAACCACAAATACACAACACCAGGTACAATAATTTTCAATTGTAGAGTGTAGATAAAAAGATAATATTCTCAGTTAAGCTTGGGACCCAGGCAGCCATAAGCCTGGGATGAAGATTGAAAAGACTTGTTGTCCAGCGCTCTCTACACTTTTTAAAAAAAACATTTTTGAAGTATACCATCATCCAGACCCCTAAACACAGGTATTTGCTCTCACTCTGAAGCACAAAGTTTGAACAGACTCATTCCTACATCCTGCCTAAGCACAGCTGTAATTCGGAGAGACAGTCCAAGAGGTACCGCGGCTTCCTCTCCATCGGGCAGCAGGACCACACCTCATGCATGGCAGCAGCAGCAGCAGCAGCAGCAGCAGCAGGTTCATCCCTGAACGCACCAGCCCTGGACACATTCACTGAAATAAAATATTGGGGTAAAAAGTGCCAGCACCAGTCACCTTAGGCACTGTTAAAGCATTCGCTTGAATAGCAAGAGACTTGCATTTGAGTCTTTTTCCTGTCCACAGTATTCAAACCATGGCTGCTACCACCCCAAGGGAATTCCCTATCCTTCAGGCTGCTGACTAGTCTTCACCTACTTCTTTTGAATCAGCTCCTCTGATGTGCACACACAAATTTCAAATTAAAGCACAATTTTGCCAATACCAGACTAAATTATTTCCTCTTACATCTGCAGTCAAGTCACTTTAATATCAGTTAACTGGAGTTACAATGCCACAGTTTGGCATGGGATACCAAATTCTTTCTTTGAAGGACTTTGCAAATTTTGATAGATGCCAATTATGGAACCAACAAAGAGGGGAGGGATTATTCTTTCCTCTTTCTAAAGCAGACCAAGTCATGTCAGCAGCAAATAACCTACTTCTACCTTGATAATCCAGCCGTAGATAGTTTGAACATTATTGTGCACTGAACTGGAATCTGAAAAAGGAATTGTGAATGAGCTTCACACTTCATCAGCATAATTGGCAAGAAATTACTCGTAGTTCAAATAAAAACATACAATTTCTAAAAAGAAGCTCAAATAGCCCTACAGAAAATAAGCAACCTAGTCAGTCAATCATCATTTCCAAGAAAACCAGTTTGTGAGGAAGCCCTGGCTGAAAATATATTTACATCTAATATTCTCTTGTCTTAGTAAATTGTGTTCTATTTACAGCCCCTCATAATGGGAAAAACAACAACGTTGACATTTCCAGAGACCGACAAATCCAGGGGTTTGAATTTTTATTCCTTCATTCTTCTTCACGAGGAAGACAGGAAAAAGCAGGAGGTGGCACCTTTCATCATGACCTTGCCACTCAGGGACAGTAGTGGTCCTGAAAGATATTGCTGCTCTCATGGGTGTCGAGGGACATATGAGAAATGAGCTAAGTTTCATCAAAGTTCCCAGTGGAAACCATCTGTATTACAGATACTGCAAGGAAAAATGATTGGTTTCCATGACTAATGAAATTCATATGGAAATATCGATCAAAACACTCCCTTTAGGTTTATGCTTAAAGCGTGTAAATAAATATATTTAATATAAATATACCAAATATTTTATATTGATTCCTAATAAGTTTTAAGCATAAAAATCAAATAGATACATGTATCTTTTACCCACTAGGAAAAACAAAAGCCATTTCAAAACTGGTTTTCACTTCTCTTATTAGTTTCTTTAATTGTTCATATCTGCTGAGACACATGGAAAATCTTTTGTTCACAAAAACAATAAGAGTAATAAAACTCCTGATGTTCACAGGGGCTACTCAAATGCCAAAAGACATGAATGTTTATAGATGCTTTGTTAGGCTGCAGCCTGAATTATTATTGTCACTTTTAAGATTGTAACTGGCCAGCATAAAGGCTGTGTGAGCACAGAGGCTGCAGAATGAGCCATCAGAGGGAGCAAAAAATAAACACAGCTTGCTTAGCTTTCTGCAGCTTCTCATTTCACATCCTCCACCCCTCCATCCGCTTCAACTAACGGGATGATCAGCAAGAAATTTTAGAAAGGCAGACATCAATTCTGTAATCAGAGGGCTCCCCAGTTCAAGCACAACGGGGAATTTTCAAAGTCCCTGCAAGTCCACTGTAATTATGCTGAACGCAGATAAAAGCTGCAGAACCACCGTGGGACAAGCTCCTGGTACTAACACTCTCCCAGAGGTCCTAGGGCTGCATTCAGCTCCCAATGCCCTCTCTTAGTTATCCTGTCATACTTTGTCCACAGCCCCCAAGCATATTAAGCAGCAGTAGTCTTGGATGTTCTAAGCTTCAAAAGATAATTTGTGTCCAAGCAAAAATAAAAGAATTATTCAGATAACATTTGCAGGAATGCCAACACAGGAGGAATTTTTCCCCTTGTGCTTTGGGCAAAGAGGCATATGCACATTGTTAGAATCATAGAATTGTTTAGGTTGGAAAAGAACTTTAACATCAAGTTCAGTCATTAACTCAGCAATGCCAGGTCCTCCACTAAACCATGTCCCTAAACACCACACCTGCACATCTTTTAAATACTTCCAGGAATGGTGACTCAGCCACTTCCCTGGGCAGCCTGTTCCAGTGCTTGATGTGCTATCCCCCTCCAAGATCTTCCCAACAATTCCAGCACCTCTCAGTGAGACCGATTACAAGAGAAACAGAGAAAAAGATGGTGTTAGATCAGAAATTCAAGCCTTAGAAAGCTTGATTCCTTCATTCCTATTCCTAATGCAAAGATAGGACAAAGCAGGTGGTAAAGCCCTGCTTGTACTCGAGACTCTACACCTGCGTCTCGTTTGGTGTCAAAGCACACAGCAGTGCTCACAGAGGCCACGTGCTGAAGCCTCCACTGCATGGAATGCCGGCTGTAGAGAGAGCTGGTGGCTGCTGAGCCCTCGTTGGCCAGTGAGGTCAAGCACAGCCTGAGACCCTGTAACCCCATGGTCAGTGTCTTCCAGTACTGGCATGGTGAGTCCAGGCTGCAGCCACGGAAGTCAAAAAGGAGTGTGCATTAGTAAAACAGTCCCTCTCAGGGCAATTGCACTTCTTTATAGTCTTTCTCCTCCCCAGTATGCATGTGGGTTGTTGTAGTCTCCCTGGAGAATAAATTTTAATTTTAAAAGAGCCTCCGGTGGGTAATGTGAGAAGCAAACTCTTCCCACAGGAGCTGCTGCACTTGCAGCAATAATATTCATCCTCAAGGCCAAAAATGTTGACAAGTTGAGCTAGGTGCTCTGCTTCAGCATGGGCTGCCCATCACCCAAACGTCGCTATCTCCTGTCCAGTGCAATCAGTATCTATGAAGCTGCCCTAGGGACTGCAAAGACAGTTATGGAGTTTAAAAGGCAGTTGGCTGAGATAAACTGCTAATTTAATTGACTCATACCAAGTAGAGTATGTCTGTTGTGGGAAGGAGATTTTAAAGACCAACTGGGAAATTTCTGGGTTGGTATCAAGCTGGTACTGTATGAGTATACTGAAAGACCCACCGATGGGAAGACGAGTTGAAGAGAAAATCCTCATTAGCTTTCATAGGCTTTGAAATCAATCTTTGCTCTTGCTTTATGTGTACAAATCTGAAATCATCTCTGTTAGTCTCCAGTACAGGATGCATTGCTACAAAATAAAGTTTAACTGGAAGTTTTCTGGCAAAGCAGTTGGAAAACACTATTTCATCAACATAACTTTTCACGGAGTTTAACTGAGTCTCAGCAAAACTTCTGCTGGCAAATTCTTATCAGCAGCAAGATAAAATTTCTGGTCAAACTCAGAAAAAAGGATGTTTTCTCTGCACTTGCAACAGGGATACCGGGAATTGTGCAAAACCTTAATTTCCAGACCTTCTCTGCCTGACTCAGAAGAAAGACAATCACGTAAAAGAGCCTCAGAGCTGAATTTTTCATGCCCCAGGAGTGACCCCAAGGATCAAGAGTCTCAGCTTGCCTCGCCAAAGATGTTTCAATCTCTATAAAAAAAGCTGAATATTCCAAAGTGTGAAATGCTTTTTGAATCTATGTGAGAGCAGCAGCCCCATGGCTGAGACTCTCAGTCGGCAGCCTGGCACTACAAAAGGATGAAGGCGGGCTTCTTCCCGCCAGGCATAGTGCCCTAAACACCTTTCGCAGCCACATACATATGTATCTCTCATTTTAACTAGGGAAAAAAAAAAAACAAACCCACAACTTTGAAAAGTTTTTGTTGCATCCAGCACAGAAAAGCAAGCTCCTTTCATCTGCAGAGGTCTCGCAGGCCGAGGAAGACTACCAAGGAGCTTGCAGACATGGGCTTCCCTTCTCACCTCCTGCTCCACCAGGAGAACCTGCCTTCTGGCATACTTACACCTTCTTTCTGCCATGCTCTTTCCATTTCTGTGTTTTTCCTTCTTGCTGTTTGAAGTTAGCACCAGCTCTGACCAGTCGAGGGTTAGGGTGAGGATGAGTATCACCGTTTCCCCTGAAGTGCTTTCAGGAAGAGTGATACTAAAATGTTGCTGTGACTTAGAAATGCTTTGTTCTAAAATAAGACTATTTCCAGGAGAAATAGCAGCACATAGGGTTGACCTTGTTCTTACTGCTAAGGTAGGGAAATATTCAGTCAGCGTTGCTTCTCCAGACAAGTAATAGATCAACTAAAATACAGAATGATGGGCTTTGGGAAGTAGGCAAAATTTTTCTGTCAAAAAAATATATCATTTTAAATGGAGAAGAGGGTGAAAAAGAATATGTCCATGCTCAACCTTTTAAACTACATTTCCTCCTCTATTAGTAACTCTGATTTCTCAAAACTCTCATCTTGACTGGGCCAGTCATTCCTTCTTCCAACGCATTATCAGTTTTCTCTTCCACCTCTTCACCACAGCAGTTCTGCACACGAGGACTCTTTGCATCAGTCCAGTTTCTTTCACTATCCTTAGTGCTGTGTCCAATTTCACATCAGTCAGAAGTTCTCAGAGGGAAGGTTTCACCATCAGAAATGTAGAAGGACAGTCCATGTAAATGCACAGACCTCAAGAGTCTTGCAAAAACAGGCATCTTACCCATATGGAATCCCCAAACCTTTTCATAGAACTGTACCCAACTATGGTGACACCAGGATTTCCAGTGCTTTCAATTCCCTCTTTTCACTGCCCAAACTAACTTAGCTATTTTTCCAGATTCTGGAATTTCTCAAAGGTGGCAAATATACTCAACTAATTAATCTTTCCCTGCTGTACCTTAAGTCATGATTCTACAGCACTAAACTCATGCTTGTTTCCAGGGAATTATATTTTGCAAGGCTGCACTAAATCCATGAAAACAGTTTGGAGAATCATAAGCTCTTAAAACTTTAAAACCATTTAAACTCAGTCGGATACAGCCTGAGAGGAGGATTCTCAGCTGTGGAGCTCACTGTAGTTTGCTCCCTTGTTGGACTGATGCCAGCCTATGAACCAGAGGAAAATCTAGCTCATAGTTACTCCACCTCTGGATGATCTTCCAAATAAAGTCCAATCAGCAAAATAGAGCTTGATTTTAAATTCACAAACAGAAAAGTCTGCATTTTGAGAAGGGCCTGGTTGTTCTGAGCAACAGCCATGAAAGACATTCTTTATTTTAGACATCCCTTATATAACTTCACTAGTTGCAAAATGACAGCAATAAGAATCAGTTCTAGAATCAGAACACTTAATTTTTGTTAGACAGTATAAATGATCTCCTTAGCACCCTGCTCCTGACAGATCTTAGGTTTTCAGCTAACGTGCGCCAAAACCTGTCGCACTAACATTCAGCAATAACCTTCTGAATAATCGCAGGGACTCATTTATCATTAAAAAGTCATAGTTCAAAATTGGCTGCCATATCATCTGGCATGTTGAAATAATTGTATTATACTTAACCCCTCAGTAACTCAGCTACCTAAATCATTTCCAAATTATATCTTCCCTTCTCCTAGGCTTTCATTAGACTGACAAATATCTGTGTCACTACGTGAGCTACAAGTTCCTTGGAACAAGCCATCTTCCTTGCAACGTTACTGCCAGCTGATGCCAGAATCAGGATGAGTGATTTGTTTGCTTTGTGAGACTGGCTTTCATTGTCCTGAATTCAACACTAACATCTTGCTAATCCTGCATTTAAATCTACGGACACTAATGTGCCCCTTTTTGGATCTCCTCACTGAAATATCAGAGGCTTAAGAAGGTTAACAATAATTTCTCCATCTGTAGAGCTCACAAAAAAAAAAAAAAAGAGGATTAAAATCTCCGCAGTGGATAGGTTGTAAATCGTGTATTTTTCTGGACATTACTATGAGTAATTCTGCTTTACTTGGAGTGCTATGATCCAAAGTCTGAAAAAGATTAAAGGACGAATTTGTTTCTTGATTCATTATTGCGCATTTTGTTCCTTTTTTCTTACGTTTCTACTCTGTTTATGTACTAAAAAATGTTTTATTCATGGATCTTTACACAACTGTCTATGACCATGGTACAAGATACATTCAAATGCCTTGACACTTCAAATACACATCTCATTTTATACAGACATTAACTGCACCATGTTATTTTATTCTGATGGTATGACATCAAAACAGTTAAGACCTAGAAGTTCAACTTTTGCAGCATAATACTCATTTCCCTATTGTAAAATGTACAGATGAAGGACCAGTCTGATTTCTCTAAAAGGGTCTGTTCGGGACTGACTTTCGCCCAGAGTTTTTTCACTTTTCTTTCCCCCACGTCCAAAGTTTAAAGGTTGGGGAAGGCAGGAGGAAATACTGGAAATCTAAATCAAAATTTTCAAGGGATCATAACATCTCCCATTGGCAGCTTTTTCGTCACGCTGCCAATTACAATCAGAATAAAAGTTATTTTTGCCTGGATAAGAATTTGCAGTGCTGCTGGAATGCCACAAGATTCTGCGAATGCACTCATGCAAATGGATATTCACAGCATACAATAAAACCTCTAATTGGTTCAGATATGACATTGCCTTCTATTCCAGTTTACTAGTAAAGTTAAGGGATGGTGTGTGCTTGTTTTGAATACATTAAACACTTTGTCCTGATTATATTCAATGCACATTTCACAGAGGAAAATACATCTGCTCCATCAGTGATATAAAATGGGTATTTCCTCAGGGGTGTGTAAAGTGTGTATAAATCTCTGCATCTGCCTGAGATTTGCATAGATGCTGGTACACAGGTCACTTGTGCACTTCGTTTTCTTTGTGATCTGGGAGTAATGCTGGTTAGTTCTTAATGCTGTAATGAGATCATAGACATTTTTTGCTTACACATGTAGAGATTCATTCTGTTGTGCACAGGATTCTATGTTGCATTCCTGGTTTAGACCAGCACTTTTACATATTTAGAGTTAATAGCTTACTTTGAATTGCATTACTGGCCCCTGTTTATGCACCCAGATTATTTTCATCTTTCATGTTAAATTAATAATTCACATATTTTGTCCATCAAGTAATCATAACAAGTCTGTATGTTGAAAACATTCATCACAGCTCACAGAAAAGCACCCTTTTCTATAGCCTATTGTCTCACATTAACTCACCTTTTTTTTTTTTCTCAGGGAATTCCCCCTGCAGCAATCCCCACTGTAAACCATTAGTTGAGCACATCTGCCCACTCTAATGACCACTCTAGTGTACACATACCTGACTGCCGTCTAATTTAGACATCACCCATAGGACACTAATACTAATGTCTCCGGGGCCAGCTAAGTCCTGGATTATTGACTAGCTACAGTTATCACTTCATTTGGTCTTTGGAGGTGAACCAAGTGCACCTGAGGTCATAAATAGGTCAAATGATTATAGAGCTTGCAGAGGAACCAAGTAGTTTTGTTACCCTAACAAGAACCAAAAATATACTTTCTAATTTGTTTTGACAGCGAATCCAATTGCTTTGCCTTTATGCAATGTCCCCTTTGTCTAGCTATGAAAATGCAGCCAATTAGGCATAACATTCTTTTTTTCATATGAGAAGCAAGTTAAATAAATTGATGCCATTTAAAATTAACACCAAAAAAAAAAAAAACAGAAAGAAAATTGGTGGCATCAAATATCTGATAATCAATCTTTTATTTTATAAAGAAAAGAAAAAGGAAGAAATCAGAGCCATTATTTCTAATTAAAATAGTAAATAGAGATGTGATAAACAATGAGGGTTATGATTGCTGCCTATAAATATGTTGGGGGGAGGTAAACACACAGAGAAGAAAGAGCTATTTAAGCTAAAGGAAAATGCTGGCATGACAACAAATGGTTATAAATTGTTTCTGAATAAGTAAGACTGGATTTAGAAGAATGCTTTGAGCCTTTGGAAGAGTGGGTTCCTGAACAGCCCTCTAATATTACAGTGGGGCAAAAAAATACATAACTGAGGTAAACTGTAGCTTGATAAAGAAATTTTATAACCTCTTTTCATCTGAGAATAAGGGATTGTACACAGTAATTCACGATTACCCTTTCAGTCCCAAATTTATTGAAATTGTGTTTGCACACTAGGTCAAATTCAGATCTGTTGCAGAAAGCACAGCTCAAGAGATATTTGTGCCACTACATATTTTTACACTGAAAGAAAATTCACTTCTCTCTGGCAAAGCAAGAAATCACCTTCTTCCCAAACCTAAGAGACAAATTGGAGTTAATATCAGTTCTGAACTTAGACCATTGTGGAGCAGATTCAAATGTTCACATTTATAACACAAACTGTCCGGTGTAGCACGCCTTGAGGTAAATGCTCAATTGTAGCAAGTAAATGAGAGAGAATGGAAAATTATGGGTTTTCTTCTGTGGACGCAGGTATATATTACTCAGTGCAACACCTCCTTTCCAGAGGAAAACATAAGGTAGTAAGGACCACATTAGGATGCAGCCTGGGTATCAACAGCTGCAGATTTATGAGAGAAAATAAAATATGTGTTTAAGAAATAATTTATTTTTGTAGAAAAAGAAGGCGTGGTTGAACACATGTGAATTTTTATGTAAATCAGCAAATCTACACAACAGCTGAGTGGGCTTGATCTTATCCAAAATCCCAAATTGCAATTGCCTTCAATATGAGCTTGGCATTTCAAGCAATGTTTACATGGATCCATGCAGAGATCCTGCGTTTATAAGTGGATACCGTATTAACAGATAACATTTTGACAAAAAAGTATAAAGATAAAAGAAAAATAATCACAGAATCACAGAATCACAGAATGTTAGGGATTGGAAGGGACCTCGAAAGATCACCAAGTCCAATCCCCCTGCCAGAGCAGGAACGCCTACAGGAACGTCTATGCTACACAGGAACGTGTCCAGGCAGGTCTTGAATGTCTCCAGAGAAGGAGACTCCACAACCTCTCTGGGCAGCCTGTTCCAGGGCTCCGTCACCCTCACTGAGAAGAAGTTTCTTCTCGAGTTTAAGCGGAACCTCTTATGTTCCAGTTTCAGCCCATTACCCCTTGTCCTATCATTGGTTGTCACCAAGAAGAGCCTGGCTCCATCCTCGTGACACTCACCCTTGATATATTTGTAAACATTAATGAGGTCTCCCCTCAGTCTCCTCTTCTCCAAACTAAAGAGCCCCAGCTCCCTCAGTCTTTCCTCATAAGGGAGATGCTCCACTCCCTTAATCATCCTAGTTGCCCTGTGCTGGACTCTCTCCAGCAGTTCCCTGTCTTTCTTGAACTGAGGGGCCCAGAACTGGACACAATATTCCAGATGGGGTCTCACCAGGGCAGAGTAGAGGGGAAGGAGAACCTCTCTCGACCTACTAACCACCCCTCTTCTAATACACCCCAGGATACCATTGGCCTTCCTGGCCACAAGGGCACAGTGCTGGCTCATGGCCATCCTGCTGTCCACCAAGACTCCCAGGTCCCTTTCCCCTACACTACTCTCTAATAAGTCATTCCCCAACTTATACTGGAACCTGGGGTTGTTCCTACCCAGATGCAAGACTCTACATTTACCCTTGTTATATTTCATTAAATTTTTCCCCGCCCAAAGCTCCAGCCTGTCCAGGTCTCCCTGAATGGCAGCACAGCCTTCCAACGTGTCAGCCACTCCTCCCAGCTTGGTGTCATCAGCAAACTTGCTGATAGTACTCTCTAGTCCCTCATCCAAGTCATCGATGAATACATTGAATAATACTGGTCCCAGTACCGACCCTTGAGGGACTCCACTGGATACAGGCCTCCAACCAGACTCCGCCCCATTGACCACGACTCTTTGGCTTCTTTCCCTTAGCTAGTTCACAGTCCACCTCACTACCTGAGAGACTAGACCACATTTCCTCAGTTTAGCAGCAAGGATGCTGTGAGAGACTGTGTCAAATGCTTTACTCAAATCAAAGTAGACCACATCCACCGCTCTGCCATCATCTATCCACCTTGTTATATCCTCGTAAAAGGCTATGAGGTTAGTCAAGCACGACTTCCCCTTGGTGAAGCCGTGTTGACTGTCTCTAATGACCCTCTTATCCTTGATATGCCTTGAGATGGCACCAAGGATAAGTCGTTCCATCACTTTCCCAGGGATGGAGGTGAGGCTGACCGGTCTATAGTTACCCGGGTCCTCCTTCTTGCCCTTTTTGAAGACTGGAGTGACATTTGCTTCCCTCCAATCCTCAGGCACCTCTCCCGTCTCCCAAGACTTGGCAAAGATGATGGAGAGTGGTCCAGCAATGACATCAGTCAGCTCCCTCAGCACCCGTGGATGCATCCCATCTGGACCCATGGATTTATGGATGTCCAGATTGCTTAATTGGTCCCTAACCCAGTCCTCATCGACTAAAGCAAACTCCTCCACTGCTCTGACTTCCTCTGGGGCCTCAGGGGAACGGGGCTCCTCAGGACAGCCTCCGGCAGAGTAGACAGAGACAAAGAAGGTATTCAGTAACTCTGCCTTCTCTGTATCTTCTGTCACCAAGGCACCCACCTCATTCATCAGTGGGCCTACATTGCCTCTGGTGTTAGTTTTATCTGCCACGTATTTGAAAAAGCTCTTCCTGTTGTCCTTGACCCCTCTCGCCAGGTTCAATTCTAGGGAGGCCTTTGCTTTCCTAGTTGCCTCCCTACATCCTCGGACAACAGCCTTATACTCTTCCCAAGTAGCCAGCCCTGCCTTCCAAGATCTGTAAATTCTCCTCTTGCCCTTGAGCTTACCCAGCAGATCCCTGTTTAGCCACGCAGGTCTCCTGGCTCCCTTCCTTGACTTCCTACGTGTCGGGATGCTCTGATCTTGAGCACAGTAGAAGCAGTCCCTGAACACTAACCAACTATCTTGGGCCCCTTTACCTTCAAACAGCCTTGCCCATGGGATTTTCTCGAGTAATTGTTTGAAAAATCCAAAGTTTGCCTTGGCAAAGTCCAGGGTTGCAATTCTGCTTGCTATTTTGTTTCTGCTACATGAGATCCTGAACTCCATCATTTCATGGTCACTGCAGCCAAGGCAGCCCTCAACCTTTACTGCTTCAACCAGATCCTCCTTGTTAGCGAGGATGAGGTCCAGCAGTGCTCCTCTCCTAGTCAGCTCCTCCACCATTTGCATCAGAAAATTATCATCGATGCACTGGAGGAACCTCCTGGACTGTGGCTGGCTGGCTGAGTTGTCCTTCCAGCAAATATCAGGGAAGTTAAAATCCCCCACGACAACCAGGGCCTGTGATTGTGAGACCGCTCTCAGCTGCCTGTAGAAGGCCTCATCAACTTCCTCACCCTGATCTGGTGGCCTGTAATAGACACCCACAACAGTATCTCTCCTGCCAGCCTGCCCCTTAATTCTAACCCATACACTCTCAACTTGCTCCTCCTCCATGCCTGGATGGTGTTCAAGACATTGTAGTTGCTCTTTCACGTAAAGAGCGACTCCACCACCTCGCCTGGCTGGCCTGTCTTTCCTGAAAAGGACATAGCCACCCATGACCACATTCCAGTCGTGTGAGCTGTCCCACCATGTCTCTGTAATTGCCACCAGATCATAATCTCCTGCCCGAACCCAGGTTTCCAGCTCCTCCTGCTTATTCCCCATGCTGCGTGCGTTGGTGTCAACTCCACTGTCTCCCAATTTTTGTTTCAGGGTAAGAAGCAGATACATGGTTTTCTTCAACCAAGTTGCTACAAAAACCCATATTACAGCAAGAAGTGATGCGTTTCCCATCACAAGTGTGTTAATCTCACCTGATGCTATCAACTATTGTACCTAAAATTGTGTTAAATCCTAGGGAAGGATGCTCTTTTACACACATTTCTTTGTTAGGTGGTTTTCATTGCATGAAGAGTCATTGGCGACCTGCCCCTCACCTGCCTTTGATGAAGCTGAGTGCAAGTTTGCGACTGCTGAAGCATCCACACGAGGGGGGATGAAGGCAGCAGCTGCCTCTTCCTCTGATCCCCGGGAGAGCCTGGTAAGATGTGTTGAGACACGCAGGAGCTGCTCCAAATGTGCAAACCTCCCTTGTTCTCATCACGAGCAGCAAGTACCACAATAAAAGCAGAGTGATGAGGCTTAGGAGAAAAAAAAAGAAAAAAAAAAAAAAGAGTAATATTGTTACAAATAGCAGTGTCATCCCCAGAGTACCACTGCAGCTCAGAGAACTGTTGTTCTGGGAACGGCTCTGCTATTAGTACTAAAAATTAAGCAGTCTCACTAGATGCAGCTAACAGTTTTTAAACTGTCAAAGTGTTTCATATACAGTATCTGTTTTCCAATTCCATATCCTCATTAACAAAGCTAGAAAAAAAATCACTGTAGTAATTAGTTTTCCTTCCGCTTTTTTTTTTTCTTTCTAATTGCAGTGGCTCCCCTCCCCGTGCTTGTATACATCAAAAAAATTCACCAGCTTGGGGGGAGATTTATGCAAGCGCTGGCTGAAGGATCAAGATTAGTATCAGAGAGAGCACTGAGTTATTCTTTCTCCTGGACAACAGGAGCACCAGATTCAAGCCTATTTCTTGAACACAGGAACACTGATTGGAGCCAACGCCGCGGTTCAGCATCTCTCACCATTTGTACTGGTTTTGGCTGGGATAGAATTAATTTTCTTCACAGTAGCTGGTATGGGACTGTGCTTTGGGTTTGTGATGGAAACAGTGCTAATAACACAGGGGTGCTTTAGCTATTGCTGAGCAGTGCTTACACAGCACCAAAGCCTTTTCTGCTGTTCACACCACCTCATCAGCGAGTAGGCTGGGGGTGCATGAGAAGTTGGGAGGGGACACTGCTGGGACAACTGACCCCAACTGACGAAAGGGTTGTCCTACATCATATGAAGTCATGCTCAGCAATAAAACTTGGGGGGCGGAGGCTGGTGTGGGCTGCTCTTGCTTGGGGCACTAGGCGGTTGGTGAGAAATTTTCTTTTGCATCACTTGATTTTCTTGGGTTTTCTTTTCTGTCTTTGTACCTTTTTCCTTTTTTTTTTCTTTATTATTAAATTCTCTTCCTCCCAATACACAAGATTTCTCATTTTCACCCTTCCAGTTCTTCCCCACATCCCACTGTGTGGGGGGGAGTGAGCAAGCAGCTGTGCCTACTCAGGTTAAACACATCACATTCCCACAGCTTGCTCCTTGCTGGTACCTTGCTTTCTCCTCCAGCCACACACTACTGCTGCTGAGGACAATGGCTGCAGCCAGGGCAGCGGTGGAGACCAATGCAGGGGTTACATCAGCACCTCCATTGGATCCTGCCTTCCCTCCCAGCTGCAGCAGGAAGTGTGCCTGGGACAGCCACAAGCTTGTTGGCATAGTTTCTGCACGCAGACTCCAGCCTTGTTAAGGCTTTTGTTAGCACCAAGGTGAGATAAGGACAATGCCTCTTCATCAGCATTTTCCCCAATTTTACTTTCCTTTCTTGCACCTCAACCACAAAGGTGCCTGTTCTGCAGATACTAGTTTGTCACTCCGTATTTTACAGGGGAAGAGAGAAGGAAGAAATTGTTACTATTTTACAATTACCTTTACAACACAGTAAGCACATACAAGGTGAAAGGCTGAGCAACAACAGTAGTACAGCTGCAGCTGCTGCCTGCACCTCACAACCCTTGTTCAGCCTGCGCTTACACAGTCTGTTGGTTTGACTTCCCAAAAAAATCCCATTTAAAAAACTATGTGCAAAAAACCAGCTCATTTGCACCACACAGCACTAGATGTCGTTTGATTCCACCAACCTGAGAGGTTTGCTACATTGCACAAACACCTATGCAACAAGTCAAACGTCCCTCTTGCACTATCACACACATATGACGTGCACCTGCAAGTCTTCATCTCTCCTTTCTGGAACAAATGTATAGCATTAAAATACAGGCATCTAGAATTTTTGGAAAGGCCACAAGTTGAAAAAACGAAGTAATGAGATGATGCCTGGGTCTTTGGTGCTATGTCATTATTATTATGATTCTTGAGAGGGACAACAGGAGTCGGAGCCTGCCCTAACTGGGTAAATTATTTTAACAGGAGTGATGTCTGTACACTGAAAACTGAATTTCACACAAACTACTTTTACCAAGGCTGACCAAGCACTGGACAGTTTGATAGCTTTTTAATTGATTGAGCTGCTTTTCATCTGGTAACTAAATAAGAAATAATTCCACATGACATTATTAATTCTCTAAGCACCCTATTAATTTCTCTACTTTGTTGTCCTGCAAGTGCTCAGTCCTCCTCTCCACTCACTAAATAAAGGTCTGGAGAGCAGACAAATCACCACCATTTGTGTGGACTGCCAGGGATCCAGAGCCACAGCAGAAGTGCTCTCTGGCATCTTCGTCTGCACGTGAGGGCATTTCTTTCCGTCTCAACGTGCACAAAGGTGTGCCCCAAAGCAGCCCCACTTCAACAGCAGATGCACAACAAGATGCACGACTGTCCCCAGTCCCCATGGGCAGAGAGCAGACAGCCCCGTTTCAGCCCATGCCTCCGGTTCTGCCTTCTTCCCTGCCCTTGCTCCTGCCTGCCAGGGCCTCTCGCCCTGGGAAAACGGAGAGGAAAGGAGTGGGGTCACAAGGGACATCTTCAAGGACCAACAAGACAATCCTGCGAGCGTGCCCCCGCCTGAGCTGAGCCCTCTGTCCCATCCCATGCCGACACAGTCACCAGTCATTCACTTCCACTTACAGTCACTGTACGTGTGTTCTGCTGCCCTGCCTCCGGGAATGGTTAGCCAAGTTCTCGGTCTTCAGGCAAATGATGTGACAGAAAGCATTAGATTTCAACAGAAAAGCCTTTTGATTGAGTTTATTGTGAAATTTTTAGAAGTTTTTGGAAGAACAGTCGGACTTCTTATAACAGAAGAGCAGACTTCTAGAATACTTTCAATTTACCATTGGCTTTGGAAGCATCTTTCTAAGAAGGTTACAGATCTGAGCTTAAAAAGTCCAGACCTTTTAAGAAAAGTACATGTTTCAGTTTATTTGCTGTTTATATCCCAGTTACATTTAATCAGGGTCTTACTCTAATACACCTGCTTTTAAATGCTAGGTACATCCCAGCTCAAATACCCCTTCTATGTAATTGTCTGAATACTGATCTCTTTAAGCTCTTATATATATACTCTCCATCTATTCTGCACTTAAGCAAAGGCAGCAATGCTTCCCAGCAAACACATCATAATGAATCCTATTACCTTAATCAAAACCCTGCCTTTCTGTAACTTTAAGTCTCTGAAGCTTTCAAAAACCTAGACTGACATTCTTTCATTGTGCAGTAAAAATGCTAGACCCACGTCTTGAATTGTTCATGCTCCTTCCCCTTTATTTTTCTCTTTAATTTCTGCTTCCTTTTTTGCTCGCTAAGTCAAATCATACAAGACTCAGATTATGTAAGCAGTCAAATAGATCGCACTCATATAAGCTTTATTTTATGAAGGAAAATGGTTGTTTGTATGACAGTGCCCAGTTGCTTGCCCTCATCACCTTTCTTTTACACTTGATCCTTATCAGGATTCATCATGTGCAACAGAGCTACTGTCTCAACTCAGTACCAACTGAAACAGCTAATAACAAAAACCACTGCAATCACCTGTTTGGTGATCAGGCTCAAGTGACAAGAAATGGGTGAATTCTACATTGCTCCCATTAGCTGAATCAAAGATTCATAGAATAATAGAATCATTTCAGTTAGAAAAGACCTTGCAAATCAACTCCAACCATTAACCACTGCCAAGGCCACTACTAAATCATGTCCCCAGGAACCACATCTACACACCTTTTAAGTATCTCCAGGAATGGTGACTCCACCACTTCCCTGGGCAGCCTGTTCCAATGCTTGACAACCCCTTCAGTGAAGAATTTTTTCCTAATACCCAATCTAAACCTCGCCCTGTGCAACTCGAGCCCATTTCCTCTCATCCTGCAGCTTGTTACTTGGGAGAAGAGCAACAAGGCAGGATCTGTTAACTAACACTTGTTCTGATCTACAAGGCTGAAATCTCCCAGGCTTATATCTGAATTGGTGGCACTACAGGTTTTGGCAAAAAGTTATACTGTGTTTAGCTTCATTCTTTTACCTCTTGGTGACTGACATCCTTCCAATTACTAGACTCTCCTGCAACACTGTGCCACTCAGTAAGCTTTCTCTCCTCCCAGTTTTCTCCTTAAGACAATTTTCAACCCATCACCACCATACATCTATTTCACTGAACAAACCTACTTCTCTATCCAATCCAGCTGCGAATTTTGCTAACAGTACTCATAGAAAAAACTATACAGCAGCAACCATTGTGATCTTAAATATTACTCAATATGTATAATAGCTTACAAAACATCAGTCCCATCTGCACTGTGCAGATGCTTAGACAACTCAACACTTACTTTTCAGCCAAACTATATGCTTTCTCATTCCTGGCTTACTCATTTTCTTTTTCACCTTTGTTATGCTTCACTTTTGGTCTCCTATAGACTATGTATTTTTTATAACTCTTGCAGATGGAACATATGTGCAGTTGCTAAGTTTGTTTTTCAAAATCACCCTAACCTGCAATTGATACCTGTTTGCTTTCACAGCAAAACTTTGTCACTCAAAAATGGTTTCAAGTCTGCAGCTTCAGAATTACGATAAAAAACGCTATAATGTCTGTTTTCTTCCACACTGTTACTTGAAAGACTGCAAGTTTAAAATTACATTGAATTCATTTGTACTTAATGCCATGCAAGTACCTTTAAGCTTTTTCTGGCTCCTATCTGTAGAAAAAAAATCTACAGAATGGCACAATTTATTAATCTCTGTTTGCTGATTCAGCAATAGTAATAAGGGTTCAGATTCTTACTTCCTACATTGAAATAAATTAATAGATTTACTCTCAGTTACACCACTTTAGCACAAATCACAATGCCTGAGCTGAGTATGTAGGATCTCAGGAGAATCTATAATGCAAAAAAAAAATCAAGATGAGTTGGCTTTCCTCCAAGAGAGAAGCTAAGCGCCAAAAGAACAGGCAACATTACCAGCACTAACATGTTTACAGCTTTTTATACGCTCAGCTGTGCCCAGGATCTTCCACGTTTAGCTGTGGAAAAGTTGTGGCACAGAAATCAGTTTTGACCCTCTGACTCATGATCTACTTCTATCCCACTTTCAGGTCCAGTTCTATTAAAAGACACTTAGGGCCACCCAGATTTTATATTTGATGGCTCCAGCATAGCAGAGCCTCCTCATTCACAGATCCCCCACAGATCTCTGGGAGAGAAGGGAGGTTGGCCTAAAATCATGTGTGCTGATCCTACCCCTCAGACAGTAACACCAGCTCAGGTGGAGGCCACTTTCTGTGCTGCTGGGCTAAGTAAGGTGCCCAGACCTTGGTGAAGGAACCCACTCCAAACTCTCCTCTGGTAGTACAGGTAGTCTATCACATGGGACATAGAGGCTTGCTGAAAGGACAAATCACCCACCAACGTTGAGACCTACAGAGCACAGTCACCCCTCAAAGCTTTTCACAGGCCATGAGGGTGCCCACAGTTTTCACTATTCAACTCAGTTCCATCTATCAGCGACAATGAACCATAGATTGGAGTACCTGAGCCATACAGTAGGAAGCATTGGACTAATTACTTTTCATTATATTTGCTTGAAGATGAAAGTCAACAGTTGTGCTGTACTCAAGCAGACATTGGAAGCAAAGAAGAACCCAAGATAGGAATAATTAGAAGCCAGACTGGTCTACCTCAGCAGAGGAGGCTGCATGGCTCTAGAGCACAGCCACTGCTGGCTATCACAGCAAGCCACACTATGTTCACTTAAAATTATGCGAGTGAAACCATTTATTCATTTTTTTACTATTATATTTCTATTCTCTTTTATTCAAAAACTGTGCTCACAACTTCTGAAAACATGTTACTTCATCCTCATACAGACGTTTTACTCATAATGTAATAAAGCAAGCAGAGACTTTTGAAGACTCTGTAATGGTTTGAAAAATGAGACGTTAAAATATCTGAAGTTTGAACTGGGATAATCTCTGAATTTAAAATTCCTAATTATGCCATTAGATAACTTAAGACCATTCAAGAAGACCTGTTATCACCTACTGAGCACACAGCATAAAACCAGCTTTCAGCTGAAAAGTAAAACCTAAAAGCAATCTAATTCAGACAGAAAAGGACTGCCCTGTGAGAGGGTCACAGCCTTCCTCTACAGTGTGGGCAAAGGCAGAGAAGGGTTCCCCATAACAGTCTATAAATACACTTTTAATCACAGACATCATGGTGGCAATAAGGCTTGAGAAGTTAAATCAATCTATCTGCCATCCAGTCCTTCCTTTCTCCTGGACATCCCAGCAGGAGTCCTAATTAGACAACTCTGGTTAGCCAAAGCCTGGGCAGGAAATGACATAAGGTGATCTAATGTTTCACGGCTATGTGACAATAATAATTTTCAGTCATCTAGTATCTGGATTTGAACAGATCTGCAAAGTTCTCTCTTCTCCTTAATTCTCTAAGGCATCTACTCCCACAAATGATTTTAACACAGTGTGTACTTTCACCACGTAAACTCAGGTTAACTCCTATTATATTCAGTGGCAGTAAACAGGCTCTTCAACGTTTGTAAATATTTTTCCAGAGAGTAATAGAAAATTCTTAACAAGCAATTCCAAGACTTTTCATGCTTAAATGGCATAAATTGGAAGTAAGTCCATTGGAATTCATGGAGCTTCAGGGCTGTAAAACCTGTATCAGTGATCAGAGACTCCAATTTATTTATTTTTTGGCATATCTACCAAGTTTTCTTTATGTATCCGACCAGACTTCTAGGTGTAATTTAACCAAGACCATAAGCATTATTTGAATTTGTAGACTAAATGATTGCATGTCCTGGGAAATACTTCTAGCAGGTGCACTTTCATCTGAAGCAGATTTAGCTGGGGCATCGTTGCTAAGATTGTTGGCACCTGGATCTTTACTGTATAACAATCTAGTAAGAGTTATAGCAAAAGAGCAAATTGGTTTTGGAGCAGACAGCGTGCATTAGACTCTGGGTGTGTGTAAACCCAACACATCCAGCTGCATTCTAGGCATTAAAGAATTATATATACCCACTGAAAGTGTACCATGATTCTGGAAGAAGTTCAAGAATCTCTGAACTTATATAACCCCCAGAAGACGTGTTTATAGCCAAAGTGGGGGGAAAAAAAAGGTTAGTATATCAGTCATTTTTTGTTCTTCTATGACAAGGTCTTTTTTAAGCAACGAGACTGAACTTTCACTATGAAAGCCCAAAATTACATTTCAAAGATGAGATGAGATGTGCAGAAAACACATGCTGGAACAATCCCAGAAAGAAATTGGTCTAAAAGGCAAACCAGAAAGTTAATGAGTTAAAGAAAACACATATTAATGGCTTTGTCAAACGTATTTGAGAAGGAACATAACCCCAAGAGTTAAACAGAGACTGTAAAACTAATAGCAGAGAGAAAACAATTAAAAACAATAGAGTGCAATAATTAACTTGTGCATCCAATAAGTTAACAAGTACTTTAATGGTATAAACTGTTCATTCCCAGTATGTCAATTGAAATGAACGCATTCCATGCTGAAGACACATCACTTTCATTATCCTCTTATACCACAAAAATTAGTAGGGCTGATGCTGCACAGATTCTGATGTGACTTACTCTGTTTTGACTTTGAATTTCTCCACAGACTCAGGTGGCTTTAAGAGCAGAATGGGCCCTTGTGGCTCAGTCTGCATGGCAGGCACTTCACACCTGAGACAGAGACAGACTAATTTCACAAGATACATCCACAACTATTTAAAGCCAAGCCCTGTTTCATAGTAGATCTCACCAGTTTTGTACTCAAACATCCTGGGAGTCTTAGGGGCCTGTCAGTAGTCACCTGCAGGGATCCATGTGTATTCAGCTCCGTTAGGTTCAAAGTATTCACTGCTTCTTTATTCTGGACACCTTTTAACTTTCTTCTCAGCTCTTTCTTTGGGACTCACTTCAGCAACTGCTTTTTCCTCTCTCAGCTGTTAGATTACTTTCTCTATATTTCTAAGACGTTTTCCCCAGGCTTCCTGTTCTGTTCTGTGTCACACAGCTGCATGTGCCAGTACCTATGCTTGACTTCGCAAGAGAAAATTGCTCAAGAAAAAAATTATGCTATCTACAGCCCATGTCAGCAAGCACCTGTTTGCCTCACCTTTCTTGAAGGCCCTCTTGTAATAAATGAGACCATTAGCAACATCAAGGCCTGGCATGGCATGTGTCTCTGCCATATAAGACTTACTGGCTGATGTTCAGTAACGAAGACAACAGTTCTTGGTGGCCGAGACAGTGTCCTTGTATTTGACTATACAAGAGGCACCTATCCAATCTTCGTCTGTGCAACAGGCTGTCTGTCACCTCGGTGCTTTGCTTGCTGAGGCATTTTTACATCAGTAGACATGTTATTAGCATTATTAGCACTATTAGCAGGTCCGTAGCGAGAGTCTACAATCTAAGGTTCCTATAAACCAAGGTTCCAGCAGCTGCGGGTGACCACTCACAAAAAAACCCACCAGTGATATTCTTCCTTCTTTCAATTCCTTTCAATATCGAGGCCATTCTGGATGCTTCCATAGCATTTCTAATGGTTATTGAAAATTTGCATGTTCTAATATTTCTTTTACATGAGACAATTTCATATCAGTTGCATTTGGGGTTATATTTTGATACCGGGTACAGTATTTAATGAGTAATCAACTAGAAAACACAGGTGGTTTATAAAAAAAAATATGGCAACCAGTAACAGCTACACTGAAGTCAGTAAACACAGTTTGACTGGAAATGTCATTAATTAAATCACATTCACACATTGTTCTGAAACACACACATCCTTTTCATACATAAGCCAATGTTGTTTTCTTATACTTTTGCAGAGTGATCTTAAAATGACGCACCATACAATCTCTTAACTTGAGGACTTGATCCTGGATAAAAGTGAATATTTTCCATCAAGCCTGTACTTGCCACTCTTTATCCATAACTGAATCCAACACAATCCTTCTGACCTCAGTGGGGAGGACTGTCTCCATCTCAGTGCATCTGTTGCAAGTGTAATACACAACTAAGAACAAGGGAGCATTCATTTTGTGGTTGTTTTTGTGGGAGTTTTGTTTGGTTTTGGTTTTACTTGTTTGGGGTTTTTTTTTGTTTTACTTTCTAATACTTTCAGTAACACTTGATCTTTTCATTTATTTTTTTTTTTTTTTTTAATTTTTCCAGGCAGGCAACACATTTCCTACCAATCAGTGTTCCAGTACTGTAACTTGGCTACTGTTCAGTTAGGAAGACTTAGAGATCTTGTACAATGCTGCAGCCTCTAGTTAACTGGCAAGGGCTCCACCATTCATCCTACTGATTTGCCTGAGTTCCTCAGTACCCACTTCTCTCAATGCCATGGCCAGCAAGCAGAATCAGCCAGACTTCATATGTGAAGATGCTGTGAAGTCAAGTCAACCGTCCTACATCTAGGGTAGACGGAAAAGGTGTGTCATGTAGCCTCAGTGTTGAACATTGAGCAAATTCAAGCTTTTTGAGGGATTTTATTTTCATATTTCCAGTGTCTTTTCATGTGGGTTTTAGGCCTTGGCCAATTCATACCACTCTTTTTCTTTTATTCAAATACGTGCTGGACTCTGTCTCCTTTGTCAGAGTATCATTCCAACCGCGAACTATGACCTTATCCTCTAAACTTCTAAGAAGTGTATGCGTTTAGTCAGGTGCATTCTATACTTAATGCTATACATCTACCAGCAACCAACAGGAACCCTGAAAACACAAATTTCAAAGTACTTATACTCAAACAAGGCCAGAGATGTTGTGAGGTTTATCATTTTCTCAGCCCCAGTCAGGCTCCATTTTCTGCAAAATAAAAGTAAAATTGTTAGTTTCATTAATATCTTTTCCATGCATTTAAATTTGAAAAACAACATTTTTTTCTGGTCTTTTTTCCCCTTCTCTTTCAGCTGGTGGGGCTGGCCTACTTGATATTTCTAAGGTGCTCATTCTCTGAAGTCTCACTTTGTGGTTTTTTCCTTTGGCTCTCTGTTACTCAATCTCCAATATTCTACCAGGTGCATTAAGCATGCTACTTTATCCATCTTTTGAACATTTGCTTCTAATGTATGCCTGGCTACCTGGTGGTGTGTAGCTGACACTGTCTTTAACATGCCTTGAATCCATCTGTCTGTTGGACCATATGGTTGTAATTTATTTGGCAGCCACGCTCCTAATCGCAAATGGAGCATCCTCAAGTCTCTTCTATTCCAGGATTCGCAGCAGCTCCTCATTCCAGCATTAGGATTATTGGGAGATTCATTTCTCAGGCTTTCCCTTGCTACTTTATAACTTCTCAGAGCCATCTTCAGCATCCTGCCTGGGGATGTCCAGCAATGCAAAGCCTTCGTGCAAACCCCAATGCCAGATGCAATCATTTATAATTTTTGCTGTGACATACAAGCCCAAATCATAGCCAGTTTCTGTCAGAGAAACATCTGTCCTATCAGCGCCCAAGCAGCTGTGCGGGCTGTCTTGCTGTAAGTTGGAAATACTTTTGTCAATTGGTGAAACTATCGTAAGTTTGGAGTAAGAAGGGTCTATTTCACAACCTGCTTCATAGTCTAGTAATTCTCTAGCAAGTTTAGTACTTTGGGATGTGGACTTCTGGTCATATAAGCTACACTATTCCTAATACACATCTCTACATCTTTTATCTTAGAATATCATGCACCACGCTTTAACCTTGTCAAGGCTTTGTTTATTCCTGAATTTCCCTGAGAACGAGCTCATGCTATCAACCTGATTTATGCATGATCAGGTACCATTCAGCTTTTATGTAAGTCTATATACTTGTGACACCCTACCATTTTTCATCTCACACTTTCTCCTGCCTCCACTAAAACAGAGAGGGTTAGATCCTGTGCTTGCAATATCATCTTGTCGAAGATCCTATCATGGGTTTGAGTCTGGTGGGTTTTTTTGTAAAAGTGGGGGTGGACTCATGTGAAGATTAAAGAGCCTCCCTGGTGGGAGTTGGACCTGCCTCTGGCTAGGACCAGGCCAATCAGCACTGCTGCAATCAAGGTATTTAAGAGGCAACCCCATTGTTCTACCTCTCTCTCTTTTGGTTTTGTCTTGTTTTGAGCTGTCCTGTCTTTAGTGTTTGGAGTTTTTCTGTTAGAGGAGGGGGAGGTGAGAGGAGAACAAAGGAATGTCACCCTGAGAAGAAAAGAGGGGGAGAAGAGTCCCAGAGAAGAAGGCTGACTGAGCAAGACCTTTCCCTGAAGCCCGTGGTGGTTGAGATGGCAGGAAGGTGATTGCCTGCCAGTTGGGGGACTGATGGTCATGAGAATGTCCAGGATGTGTCAGTACATGCAGAGCCCCATGCAAGAGGAGAGAGAGCAGGGATGGGCCTGAAGTGATCTGTGGCCCTGAGGGACTCACAGGGAGGAAGAGGATTGCCTCCTGTGAGGTGGACACCACGCGGCAGGAAGGAGAGACTGTGAGGAGCTCTCTTTCTCAAGGAGGAGATGCCATGGACAATGAGTAATGGCTAGATGGACTGCACCCCCCAACCTCTGCCCCCTTGCACTGATGGGAGGGAGGAGGTAGCCGGGAAGATGGGAGATAGGTGGGGAGGAAAAGTATATTTAAGATTGGGTCATATTTATTGACATATTCCTCTCACTATCCTACTTCATAAATGGCGGTGGTGAATTAAACCTATGTTTTTCTCCCCAGGTCGCCCTGGTTCTTTACCCGTCATCTTAAATGGTAGATTATTACCCTCCCCTATCCTTAATCTGAAACCCTTGAGCCTTTTCAGTTGAATTGTCTCCCTCTACATCACTGTGGGGGTGTGGAGAAGTGAGCTGGAGACCGTGTGGTTTTTTGTCCCAGTTGGCTTGAACCACGACAGCGCCTTGTCCTTCTTACTTGAGATGATGGCTCAGGTCCTCTCCTAAAAATTTCTGGGCCTTGCATGCTGACTGTATGCCATTTTCCTCCAGATCAAGAGCCAGTTCCTCACTAAATAATCTGAAACAGGATCTTGGCAGTGGCTGATCCACTAACGTGTCTTTTAATGCTGCCACCTGTCAACCTCAGCAAAAAGTGACACTAACTTTACCCAGATCGTTTTGCTAGTACTTACACTCACCATCACATACCCCATGTGGGGTGTTCCACCTCCATAGTCATCTGGTCCACCTCCAAACCAACCAACATACTCTCTACTTTTTTGGCTCTGTCAGTTTAACAGTGACATCCAAAAAGAGCAGTTTCCATTGTTGTGGTTTGGATAGGAAGCTCTCAAGGTCTTCCATTGCTTTTTCTTCATCTATTACCAAAGACAGAAGTAGAGATGGAGATGCAGTCCAACCTCCTACTGTGACCTCTTTGTTCAGCTGAGGCAGTGGTTAGCCTAGTGTTTGATGCATGGCCCTTATCAGACCTCCATGTCAACAGATGCATCACTGGGTATGTCACAAGTATGCCTCCTGACATGCCACAAGTGACCACATGGGAGAGAAGGACACTTGAAGCATGAATTTCTAACTTCCAGTTATTTCCAATCTCTTTTATAGCAATGTATGAGGAGATAACCACTTCTATTTAAAAACAAAATTATCTTAGCACTGGCACCTTCCTTACATTCAGGGAAGGAAACTGTGATCCTTCAAACTTCTAGTCCTGAAAGGTTATCTCTCTCAGTTCACTTAAGCTTCAAGCCCACCCAGAAATGCCAAATCTGTTGCCAAAGTGATAAATGTGGGTAGTGGGCAGTCAACAGCTGAGATAAAAAAGTCCATCCTCTAACAGACAAACTTTACTGGATCATACACAACTATGCAGAGCTAAGCACTGATACGTAGCCCCTGTTAATAAAATCTCACCAGTCTGTTGGCCAGATGTCCTGTGAGTCCTGAGAATCTGGAGATGGTCTACAGCAGAGATCATGCAGATTCAGCTCCTTTAAGTTCAAAGCATTCACAAGTTCAAAGCATTCACAAGTTCTCTGTTCTGATCACCTTCTATAATTTTTTTCCAGTTCTTTGTTTAAAACTGGTAATGCCTCCACTTACCTCAGCAGTCACTTTTCCTCCCTCAGCTGTAGCATTCCTTTCTTTATCTTTTCAAAGAGGCTTTTTTTGGCTTTCCTTATCTCTTTCTGTTTTGCTTAGGGAGTCTTAGATAACACACAATGGCAACAGCTACTCTTTTTCATTATGAGAGAGGGAGGAAGGTTCAACCATAAATTAATTATGTTAGCTGTTGCTTATGCTGGCTATAGGTGACTTGGCTTACAGCCTACCAACTTAAAATAAATTACAGATTAATTTAAATTTGGCTTTTAATTGTTTAAACACGGTCACACTAACTCATCTCTAACAGTTCTTTGCTTCATCAATACTTCAATAGGTACCAATAGGTTTTAAAAATCTAAGCAATTTGTGACTATGAAGTCTAATCAATATTTCTGTTGAAGTATTTAAAGGACTCCTGCATCCTACAGATGCAAGATTTTCCTTTACATAACTATCAGTATGTTCTGTCATATCATGTCATCTTTATAGGTCAGCTTTATAGGTATTTCTAGCTAGCATTTCATCCATTTCATCTAATATAAGTTTTATTGACTTATCTAGGATCATCCCCAAATTTGCTACTATTCTCTTCCTTTGTGTGCTGGTTTTAATCAGTGGCAGCTTCAATCTGAGTCATGTGTCAGCACTGGAAGGTTTAACTAATATCCTCATTACTGGGTTTCTTTGCAATTCCTGGGTGTTCTCTCACACAGTTCTGAAGTTTTTTTTACCTCTTCCTTTGAAAAATTGTTCCTTGACACTATTCCATCTTTATTTGACACAAGTAAGATCAATGTAGTGAACTCCCTGACATCTTCTGAAAGGAGGACCTATACAAAGAAATTATTCATGTTTTTGGCAGCCTGTCCATCTGTTATAACCATTTGTTTAATTCTCCAAAAGCTGGTAAACGCCATCACTTCCTTTATAGGTTTGCCATTCCTAGTATACTTAACAGGTTTCTTGTTGTTTATGCTAACACCTCTGTGGAGTGATTCACCCATTTAATTAGAGGGGGGAAGAGTCTTTAGTTAGTATGTACTCCAGACAACAAAAGGAAACAATTCAAGTGTGTGAACACATATTCAAAAACACGGAGAACGAGAACATTTCTAGGAACAGTCAGCATGGATTTACCACAGGCAAATTTTGCCTAACATGATAGCTTTGTACGATAAAATAACTGGCGCAGCGGGCAATGAGAAACCAGTGAGATAATTTATACATTGACTTTAGCGAGGCCTTTGTCATAGTCTTCTATGGCCCGGTTGGTGAGATACTGGCTGGAAAAGTGGGTGATGGACAGATTATTGTCTGGACTGTGAGGCTCAAAGTGTTGTGATCAGTGGCACAAAGCTAGTGTCATCCCTTGGGGCTTGATAGTGGGGCTAATACTTTTTTGATGTGTTTATTAAAGGTCTAGAAGACACTTTCAGTAAATTTGCAGATGACATCAAACTTAGTGCAGAAGTTGATATGCTGTAGGTAGAGCCGCTCTGCAGAGGGACTTTGACAGGTTTGTAAAAAGGGCTGGCAGGAATCTTATGAAGTTCAAAGAAGCCAAATGCTAAATCTTCCAACGTAGATGTAATAAACCCATGCAACAGTACAAGCTGTGGAAAAAAAAAATAAGAAAGCACCTTTTCAAAAAAGGACCTGGGTGTCTTGATGAGCAGAACTTTGAACACCATCAGCAGCATGGCCTTGCAGCAAAGAAGGCCAACACATGCTAGTCTGCTCTAGCAGGAGTGTAGCCAGCAGGTTGAATCGAGAGGTTTTTCCTCTGTTTGGCACTACTGAGATCACAGAAATCATTTGCAATGGCAGCTGCACTAGAAAGGAACTAGAAGTCTGAGATGTTGCACCCCTTTAATACGATTCAACAGTTTGCGCTGTGAAGCAGGTGACTTCTCTGAGCCAGAAGTTGAATGCTTCCCAGCAACCGTTTGTTATATATTGCATCTATAGATACGGTATCTAAAGATGGCTCAGGTATGTCTTCTCCAAAGTGATCATATTTGCTAGCTGCTATTTATGTTTAGCGTACATCCTCTCCCATTACTAGCAATCAGTAGCAGGAGGGTAGTGGGATAATGACATATTTTGGGGAGTTCTCCTTTCCACAGTTCAGATCCTCTTTTCTTTTGAAATTTTCATCTCAGGCACCACAGCATGACTTCTGAGTTACTCTGGATTTTCACTTTAGTAACTGAGAACAACATTGACTCTTGTATTGCATCCATTCTCTCTCTGCTTTCATGATCACTTTTGAGAGAAGACAGAGACACCATGTAGCTTCCACTATTCACACAAGTTTTCAGGGAGGTTTTGCCTCAGAATAAATTACACTAATACACCTCTTGTTTATTCAGCTACACTTTTGAAGAAAAAGAAGTAGATTTACCATTTATACTCGCAACCATACACCATTCAAAACAAAAAAAATAGCTTCCTGCATTCTCAACAGTCCCTTTAAAGTTGGAATTACAATTAGCAAATCATCTCCTGACATGAACAAGGGAGAGAAGTTATCATAATAGAGTAAACAAGTAGTTTTCTCTGCAGTGGAACTAATGACTCCCTACTGATTTACATCTCAGGGACGAAATCTTCCACGGGGATTTTTGATGTCTTTTAAGGACAGCAGCTTTCCGTTTGGTGAGCTCCCTAAAAAGCCTTCTTTCCTTTACAAGGATTTCTATTTTTGTGTAGAAGGTATAAGAACACAATGACTGTAAGACTTCTATCCCTTTATTAAATTTGATAGAAATCAGTCACTAGATTGAAAAATTAATTGGGCAGACAAGCATTAAGGCACTACAGCACACGTATTCATATGCCTTCACAAACGTAATACACACATATTTATATGTCTGCTACAACTTAAGTCTCATTTCCTTAGGTGTAAGAGACTGTGTTAAAATGTTTGTCTCAACCTTGCTGAAATTCCCCGTGAAGAAGAGACTGTGTTAAATGTTGGTTTCACCCTTGCTGAAATTCCCCATGAAGAAACGTCAAGGCTGCTGTTTGCAAGCTTGGACCACTGATAAGTCCTGAACAACAACTTAAGGGCCCAGCCCAGATAAGCCACGGGACTCGAAGTCCTGAATGACAACTTCTGGGCCCGGCTCAACCGCCGATACAGCAGTTGTGTTGCAAGCCCAACGGTGTGCAAGCCCACCGGTGTAACTGCTGATAAGGCAGCTGTCCTGCAAGCACAAAAGCCCAACGGTGTGAAAGTTGTCAAGTCATACCACGTCTGCAAAAATGGGCCCTCTGGACACCTATGCACGCTCCACTGACAGAGGCAACACTGGAGGCGTGAAGATCGCTCCTGACGACCTTCATACGCATGAGCTAAACAGGAGGAGGGCAGGCAAAGCGGCTCTTGGAACACTATATAATGCCACCGTGAACAGCTGTTCTTTGGAGATCTTCCCCACCAAATCAAAACAGGAGGACCTGCGAGACGTCGCTGGATCTGTGGTGGTGGCTATACTTCTTGCTCTCTTGAACTTTTTACTGCTTCGCTTTTCCATTTCCTTATCTTTCTTTCCTATCACCCTCCAGGGGTTGTTAGTCAATAAAGTGTTTTGCTTTTGTGACATCTGACACCATTTGTGTCTTAATTTCACCTTTGGGATCAAAACGAATCGCCTCGACTCTAACCTCTGTCAGGTATAAGTGGGTCAAGACATTAGGCAAGCAAAACAGAACACCTTCACAGGAACACACACAAAAAAAGTCCAATGAATAACACTCATCTTCATCACTTTCATTAGAGAAGATTATTTTCAACAAAACAATAATTTAGAAGCAATTATTAATATTTCATAAAAGCAGACTACCCACTGCCTACTAACAGAGACAGCACACAAGTATGCTATAAAACTCTAGGAAACAAGAAGAAGAAAAGCGAGGTAAATCACTACCTTTTATTTACATTATTTGTATTCTTCCAATTATGAAAATCCATTTACGGGATGACGACTCCAGCAGGATTCCAAAGGGTCTATGTCAGCACTTCCAACTCTTCTAGCCTTTCTCTACAAACACATGCAGTCACTGTCCTCAGTTACTCAGTGTTCACTGCAATCCCCCCAATTCCAGTTCCCCACCCAGCTGGAGAGAACTCCAGGCAGTAATATCCTCCTCTACCCCCATGACCTCGGACAATACAGAATAGGCCATGGCACCACCTGTGCCTGCTATCAAACTCATACTTTCTAGCTGTGCCCACGAGGGAAGCATTAAAAATAGCTGGCAACATGGACAGCTCCAAGTCAAAAATTCATGGGAGGCACTTTAAGCTTGCTCAGCTGTGTTTTCACTCAGTAATTTCCAATCTTTTCTGTGCCTCAGCAAGTAAGCAGCCCATCACGCCCAGCCACTGCCACAGCTAACCCACCGCCTGCTCACTGCCCTGACCTTTCTGCAGCTGGTACCTTGGGACCATCCACCTCAGTCAATGGAGACCATGGGTGGTGACATCCACACAAACCAGACCTACTGCTGGCACGAGGATGAAAGGTTAGTGTTTGCGTCCAAAGTAAAAAAAACTGGAGGTCTCGACGCACATTTCATCAGTAGAACATAAACCGATGTAAAATCTGATACAGGGGGATCACTGCAAATATGTATTGCGAGCGCTGTCTTATCCATTTAAACCTAGCTTGCATCTTCTTTGTCTGTACTGATATCTACCAATTCAACCCAAAATGTAGTCATTCACAGATAGATTACTACAGATTATCCAACAGTGTGACTTGAAATTGGCTTGGTTAAATTCATTTTGAGGCTAGAACAAGCATAAATTGCTAGAATGATCTTTCTGACTGCCAGAGTAGAAAAATTACATATTCTAAAGAATACTAATCATCCAAAAGAATTCCAAAATTATTCTAAGCGAAAATTATCATCTCTTTGGGAGATGAAAGTTATAGTGGCAAGCTTCATTAAAATGCGTAATTAGGTACAGGAAATACAAAAGACTGATCATAAAGCAGCACAAACTAAAGCCCTGAACTACTGAAGGTATTCCTGCAGGACTATCCCAGAGCCTTAAAAAGGTGATTTGGATTTGAACAAGAGATTTTAAACTAGTGAAAAAAATTAGTAAAACTTAGGCTGCAGTTATGCCAATGGGAGCTTGGTAACTTAAGTGTTGTAAGAACTTTGTTCCACATTTATAATATAAAGTGAAATTTGCACACTGACATTCACGATGAAAGCAGTACATAAGCAACTTTAACTTCTATTTATCTGCTCTTCTATAATTCCAGAGCATGAAGGGTGTTCTCCCTTTGACCTTCCCTCAATCCATCAGCTCCTTCTTAGGCAAGTCAACACCGAAAGTTCAACTCCATTATTTTTCCTTTGAGAAGTCTAGGGAAAGAAAGGTAATGAAAAGAAGCTGCAACGCTGTACTTGTACCTCAGCATGCACCCATGTCGCTTCTCCTTCTTCTCATGCATTCCCTGCTATCTAGTTTTCTAGCACATGATGGACATCCATGTCTCCATGAATACAGCTTTCGACAAGTTCTTGTTTTGTAAGATGCCAATCATATTCTAACTGCTTATAAAAATACAAATTATAATATTGTATAGCCATACCTGGCCACTTTATCCTAAATCCTTACCACCTACGAGCAACAGAGTAAGTCTGGGAAGTTAGCAAGGAGTTTACTGAGTAAAAGAATTGATAATTAAAATATCAATTTCCATCAGCTTCTCAGAAACGAATTAGACTGACACACAAATAACACTTTGTCTATCAGCCAGTTAAAGTAAGTACAGTAATTAGTTACTGTTTACAAAGCTGTAACTTCACTCTGTGCTCAGCTAAAAACATCTTTGACCATCAGGCTAAGGAAAAGCCTGCTGAAGTTAGTTCAGACAACAGCAGTTCCAGAAGAGACACTGGAATTAAAGGAGCAGATATCATTTCCCAGGCTGAATGAAATACTGGAAAGATATTTGGGTCAGGCTAGGATACAACCATTTATTATTCATAACAGATTAGCATTTATTTCCATCTGCAGCTTTTTCCTACTAGAGTAACAGCGGTGCAGTTAGAGAGCACAGTCTGTACACAGTTTAATCAATCTTGCAGGTTTTTTCACTGGTAGCGTCACTACCTATCACATTTTGTGGGTTTTAGAATCACTTCTATAAAATTTCTGTTTGAGTAGATTGAATTTGTTAATTTCATCTCCCAGATTAACTTCTCCAGGATGTTTCAGTAAGGAAAGGCTTCTTTTCAAGCAGCTAAACTCAAGTCCTTGTTGTCTGCATCACACAAGTAAAAATCAGTGCATATCTCTTAGACCCCCCAGGACTGCGTGCAAAGCAATACGGGTCAGATCTTGCTCCAAGTTATCCACAGGGTACTATTCCCTTCAGGCTGTGGTGTAGATGTCAGAGTCAGGAGGCTCTGCACATATTTGAAGCAAGTTTGCTGAAATAAGGTGAGAACTGTGTGATTAAACCTTCTGTTCAAACTTTTGCAGGACTGCTCTGCAAAATCTCCAACTTTTACTCTCCATCAAGTGAGAAGGAACTGAAATGAGCTTATCTTTCTTTCTTTGTAGCACAGACCTCAGAAAGACCTTCAAAGTTCAGCACATGATAATCACAAAATCATAGAATCATAGAGTCATAGAATGGTTTGGGTTGGTAGGGACCTTAGAGATCATCTAGTTCCAACCCCCCACCATGGGCAGGGACATCCCCCACTAGACCAGGTTGCCCAGAGCCCCATCCAGCCTGGCCTTAAAAACTTCCAGGGATAGGGCTTCCACCACCTCACTGGGAAACCTGTTCCAGTGTCTCACCACCCTCATGGTGAAGAACTTCTTCCCAATGTCCAATCAGAATCAATCCATCTCTAGTTTTAATCCATCTCTGCACCACCCTGGTGACGCAGTGGCTTTTTACTTTCCCTGGGCTACAGATACATACCCTACTCCAAAGTAGGCCTCTTTAAGTGCCATTTTGCCATCAGCTTCTTGCAGCCCCACTCATCCATATGAACCCCAGATGGGGCCAAGGTCACAACTGGGTAGGACTGCTGCAACATCACACGGTCAGTCAGTGGTCCTGGCACTCATGGTATTCTCATAAAATGTTGCAGTCTCTGTCATGGCCTGTAAACCCTCACAAAGCACATGCACATCTGCATCAAATTCTGAAAGCACACATTTGGAAGTTATGGAACTGCCTCTTCAGAGTGTGTTACACTGGATAGAGAGATGCTGTATTTAAATATTTTTTCCTTATCCTCACCCAAGAGATGTTTACTTTCTCTTTTGTTTAATATTCTGTCTTAATGAGACTATTTCTATTTTACACTAGAAGTGAGCAATTTCATCCTGCTGCAGAGTTGTCCTTTTCTTTTACATACATATATTAGGTCTAATTTGCAAGTATATATAAAAATTCCTTGGGGATGAAAATCAGTCTTATCTTAAACTACACAATACACTCCACATACAATATTTTTCTATGAATCAGTGTGTACTTCCCTACCCATCATTTATTAATAGGCTTACCATCTGCATTCATCTTTAAATTCCACCAATTAATAGGCTCAAGCCAGGAAACATTGTGGGTACAGCTTTCATAATGTGCAAAATCTGATAAGCAATTCATTTTACACTGAGGAATTTAACCCAATACCAAAGAGATTGTAAGAACAGATTTGTTGCAAAGACTTAAAATAAATTGATTTAGTTGGATGAGACAACTTTCACAGTCATTCATTTAACCACTAAACTTCACTAGCTGCACAGAGTTAACAAATGTGCTACAAAGCTCTTCAACTCCCACACAAGCTGACTCACACAAGATAACAAAACTATTAGTTCTTGAAAGAACTCTATATTATTTTCCTTAGTGTTCCAATGACTTCCCCAGTTTTGAGGGGCACAATTTCAGAAGCGTATGCTGTAGAGAAAGTGATGTTTGGAGATGGATGGGTCACCAAGTTATAAATCAAGGAAAAGAGTCCTGGTGACAAGTGGTTTATGTCACCATTCCGGCTGCAAAATTCATCTGAAACTCAGTAATTTATCCAGATGCATCCATTACTTTTCCTGCTAGCTAGCAGCCCATTCCAAAGCAAGCACGATCATTGCTGTTCAGCTTGTTCTTTTCACTGCATCCCTCTCATCTCTCGTCTTTCTTTTTTTTTGTTGCTGTTATTTCAAAACTCGCGCCACGTGCCCTCAGTTAGTTTGCCCACACTACTCATTTGTGGGTCCAAATGTCATTTTCTGTGACTAACATCTCTTCTTCTAACACTTTTTATCTCAGTTGCTCCACCGTGAAAGACTTTTTTTATTTCTGCTGGGTCAATGCAGACCTGGCAAAGACAAATCTAAAGTTCATGCATTGTAAATGTCAAATTTAGATCTGATACGTCTTTGTTTTACTTTTTATTTGTTTGTATTTTATTGATATTCTCAAAGAGAGTCCATATAGTCATTTCTAGGAACATTATTTCTTTGCTTTCTGTAATACCTCTGAAGGTATTGTTACTAGAAGCAGTGACTTACAAAGCAGGTAACACAAATGCAGCCTTGTGTTCTCCTATTTTGTCTGACTTGGGTCTAAATACAGATGAGTAACAAAAACAAAATAACAAAATCCCTGGTTACTCTGGTCTTTTAGGTTATGTCCAAGCTGGGTCACCTTGGAGCACTTCCAGCCTCCTCAGGCTGGAATGCACACTCCAGAAATTTGGTCTTGGGCAAATAGCAGGCACAGCAGCTACTTCACCCTGACATCCCCCGTTTTCCCTGGAGTGAAAGCCAGAATACAAGTCAGATCTACCAGTGACCTGAACCTTCAGGGGACTGTGACTGCAGGGCTCCTGCTGTACTACATGCACCAATTAGTTTATACATAACATGAGAAAAATAAACCAAATTATTGGACTGCATGAGATAGATTAAATCTTGTACAGGTAGCTCAAGAGAAAGTCAAGAATGCTAAACAGCAGCCCAGAATAAAAACACTTATAAGAGAAAGGCTGCTCTTTTCATGAAAGGAAGGACAAAAACCTGCTCAAGTAGAGGTTTGTGGGAAACCATCAGAGAGAGGACTGGAAAGGGGGCTCTACAAAAGGGCTGAGCAGAGGAACCCAGGTGGCAACCGATGAGAAGAGTGTGCAGAAATTCCCTAATGTGCCAGTCAGGTACCGAAAGAGCTCATGGTATGTCTGAAACGTGAAAAGAAGTAAGGGACAGAATAAAAAGAAAATTGATTTTGGATTAAAATTTTTTGAACTGAGAATGTAACACGAATTGCTCAAGTCTGGATATGCTTATGGGGAAATCACAGAAGGGGAGGTAAGGTATGCAGCAGGATTTTGGATCCATCCTGTCATCAAAAATGGGAATTCTTGGATCAGTCTTGAAGAGGCCGAAGAGAAACAAACAAACTCTGTGCTGATCGGTACACTGATATGTAGAAATAAGATTAACTGCAACTACCACTTGATCTATTGATTAGATGCCACCAGATGATGAACTGCAAGCTAATGGCAAGCTATTACCCAATTCAGTCTAAGCATTCTAAGAGAAGTGGAGTAAATCAATACATAGCCAATATCTGACTTTTTTGCTGGTTTGGAGAGAGGAAAACCTGGAATTTGCTACATTCTTTTAGGTATGTACAACACAGATATGCGCCTTAGGAACTACACTTTGCTCTTAGATTTCATGGGACAGTGAAATGTTTTTTCTCTGCTGACTTCAGTGGATGGACTGGACCATCATTATAACAGCCTTAATCCCAGAAGTATCAGCAGCTTCATTGTTCAAGCTACAAAATGGATTTCTGCCTGAGAGGTAAAAAGAGGAAACTCTGTACAGCGGATGCAGATAATACCTGGAACTTTTCCATCGCTGGAACAGCCAGCTTAAGTCAACTGTGGAATTCTCATTAAAATTCTGGAGCATGTGGCTTTCATCCTGTCTCTTATGCAGAGATTAGACCTTGCTGCCCTTTAAACTTAATGAATTTTGAAAATGTTTATGACATTATTTCTGGAAGGTGGAAGAAGAATATTTTTGCAATTGTCTCTTCGAATATTTGGGGAGTTATAATGCTCTCACGTTGAAAACCCAAATTGTAGAATCAGCAGTATCAGTGACTAGATGTCATAAACTTCTCTTTTCACTGAGAAGACAAATATGAAAAGGAAAACATTAGTTCAGAATACTATGGCTTCAAATTAACATATTTCATTGCAATAAGCGATGGAAAAACACAGACATACTGCAGCAAAGCTAATGAAACGCCATCAATACGGTCAGGGGCAGGAGAACAAGGTGTATGATAAGAGGGTGAGAAACCTAGCTTTATTCTGCCTGGAGAAAAGAAGGTTCAGTGGGACATCTTACGGCTATCTTCAGCTACCTGATGGAAGAGTACAGGTAAGAGGGAGCCACTCTTTTCTCAGAGGTCAATGGTGTCACGACCAGAGGCAACAGATACAAACCGGAATATATAATATTCCTATTAAAGATTAAGAAAACCTTGACCACCTCATGAGCAGTCAAACACTGGACCACGTTGCCCTGAGAGATTATGAGTCCTCCATCTCGGGAGCTGTTCACAGCTTGACTGGATGTGGCTCTGAGTAATCTGAGTTAATTGGACTGATGTCCACAAATTTGTCTAATTTATTTTGAACCTGCTGATACCATCTCCACAGACTTCTGTAGCAAGTAAATTCAGCAGTTCCCAGTCTTCAAAGTAGAAAAAGTATTGTTTCATCTGTTTTAAGCTAATTTCCTATTGGCTTCACCAAGCCTTGTGTATTTCTAACACTGATGACTCTGCTAAGATGTGGTTGCACATTCAGTTTATCCAACACCTCCGCAGTTTCCTAAAGCTTAATCATATCCCCACAGCTTTCTTATCTCCTGTTTGAAAAGTCTAAACCTTTCTAGTTTCTCCTCATAAGGCAACTACTCTATCCTCTTAATCATCTTGTCTTTTGTACCTTCTCCACTCTGTCATTGATATGCAGAGACCAGAATGGCATGCAGAACCCAAGATGTGGATGCTACAAGGTATTATATAGTGTTTAAATAATATCCCCTGCCTTATTATGAATACCCTTTCTGACAACTTCCAACATTCTGCCAGTTATTTTTACTGCTGCACATCAATCTAATAAATACATAAAATTATTCGGTTTAGTCATTAAACAAAAAGTATTATTCCCATTATGCTGTGTATTAGTCTTTCTGAGCTATACCGAGAGCTTATTGATCCACCTCAGCCTCAGTCCTGATACCATCAAATAGTGTCATCACAGAATCACAGAATCACAGAATGTTTTGAATAACTTCACAAGTTCCTCATGACAATGAACATGTTTTCTTTTTTACTGTGAAGTGCCTGTGACAATCTTGAGCATTCTTCAGGCCTGACATGGCAGGAATGAGAATAGCAGGTATAGTATGAAGAGTGAATTACTGCACTTTGGGGGTAATAAAAAGAATTTTTGTTACCAGTTAGTTTACCAATACCAGAAGGAGAGGAAAAAAAAATAGAGTTTCTTAACTGATTATTGGGTTGATCCTAATCAAAAGTGTCAACCCTGGAGGTGATTTTGGTATAACAAATTATGTAATTTAGGATATATTTGGTAATGCAAAAAGGGGATTGGCACTACTGCCAATGATAAATCCTGATTTGGAATGTTTGCATCAGCTAGGTATCTATTTTCATGAAAATTGGAAAATATGCTGGGATGGTCTAAAAGAACAATTGGGAAAGAAATAGTCAAAGAGCTCAGATTATTAACCTAGCAAAACAAAGTCTCAGCTGATATATGATTACTCTCTAGGGATATAAAAGGGGTAACATCAAGGCTGGAAAGAACTATATAAATCAAAGCAAAACACCAACCCAAATGGCCATGAATAAATTTACAACAGAAATTGAAGACTAGAATCAGAAGAAAGGGGGTAGTGGATTACAAGAGGAGGATTTAATGTCCTCTCTCTTCAAGATCATGTAGATTTACTTGAGCAGTTCCTGAGAGAAACCACCTTTCTCAGCCAGGGGACAGCCTAGTGCCCTGACCCATTTCTCTGTCACAACTTTAACAACCAAACAGAAATTTCTGCTGGTGGTACTGGTCTCATAAAGAGGTCTCCAAAACCATTAAGTCTCTAAAATTCCAGAAACTAGATAGTGAGGGAAAAAAAATATCCCATGAAAGATTACAAGAAGATACTAAAGATTCAAAACAAGATGGATAATTTTAGCTTAAGAACTATGGATTTTGTCAGTCTGCCAGGTTGTTGCTGTCTGTATCTGCCCTGAACTTGCTCCTCTCTTTCTCTTTCTCCTCCTCGCCCCCCCTCCAAAAAAAAAAAAAAAGTGATGCTGTGGTAGAGGAATTCTGTTCAGCAACAGACCTGTTCGGTCTCAGCTGGAGAACTTTGTTTAACTGCTTTCAAATTGCTGTTGAGAGAGTTCAGATAGAAGGCACGCACACACACATGCAGAAAACCAGTTTTGGAAAGTATCCTCTTGTGAAAGGACAGGAGAGGTAAGCCTGCCCGCCCTGGGGAGAGAATCTGACATCTGCTCACAGATACTGACAACCAGGTTGTCATGAAGAGAAAGGCTCTCACGCAGTGAGATGACTGAAGTTCTTCCTTCCAAGTGGAAAATGAGAAAGCAAACTGAAGAACGCAATTTCTCAGGAAGATGAGAGGCCATTTACAAAGGCAGAATCAGGGATCTGGTTCTAGCAATTATCAAACTGTAGAGTCTCAATATGTGCTAAAAATAAAGGTGAAGTCCTGCTTTCCCTTTAGCTATTTTCATGTTGTTTGCAAAGTTCATTTTTCACTCAAATATTTCACAGATCAAGTATGGATCAAAGTTTGCACCCTCCCTTTTCTCATGCTGCAGCACTTACTCCAAAAACCAAGGAGGGCCTTTAAATGTAAATTTTCTTCCTTACAGCTTCTGCTGATGTTATAAGAAGTAACACTCTGGAGCTTCTGGGAGAAACTAGCAGTTTATTTGATTCATTTTGCTCTCCTATGTCAGTGCCTCTCCTTCCTGTTAGATGTCATTGCAGCAAAATTACTTCCACTATAAAATTGCTTCATAATTTTTTAGTACATTCATCAGTCCTAAGGAAAACATGGGGAGACAAATACTGGCCTAGCATATCAGTTCAAGTCTACAAAGTGGTAACATTACAAGATCAATCCACCTTGGAAAGTCCCATCTTCAATTTTTTGTTTATTCAGTATTGCGCCATTCATCCACTTTGATAAAAGATTCCAGTAAGTACAAGAAATCATGATTATGTATCAGCTAAATGTTTAATTTGACTCTTTCCCCATGGCCTGAGCAGGAAATGATCACTCTACTCAGAAATTTCACAGAACTCCTTCTTGTTGAGAAATATAACCTTTTTTTTTTTTCTTTTTTTTTTTTTGAGAATGTGCAGAGGTTCCTGTGAATCAGATAATTCTGCCTGCTGGCAACTTTTCAGAAGTTGCCAACATCAGGCAGAAAGTCAAAGTGTTATGAACTGCGTAAGGGCAAACCCTCGCAGAGGAAGAAGAGAAAACCTTGAGGACGCATGTACATGCCCTACAGGGAAGCTTTCAGATCAAGATCCCTTCTGACTCATTTCTGGTGTCAGCTCAGTGTAAGTTAATGATGACTTTGATCTTTCGAAAGAAGCCAAAATTTCTCTCGACTGATTATTAAAGCTGTGTATAGCACACTATTAACCACATAAAGGCTTGATTCTGCCACTAGTAGCAAACAGGGTACCTGCATCTCATAAAAGCTGTGGGAGTTTTCTGCAAACTTAAAAGTCTACTACGATTGCACTAGACAAGATCTGGCTGTCTCAGAAGGATCACTGATCTTTCAGTGGCCCTAGCTCACGTGTGGGGTCTCTAGTCACACCTTCCCACTGCTGCAACACTATCACTGACACTTGTCGTACACCAGAAACCGAACGAAAAGTAAAATCTCAACTTTCTAAGTTATCATTCACCCTTTTGATTCAGAAGAATTCTCAGAAGTTGAATGCATTTCCCTGACTGCTTTCAGCTGTGTTTCCAACCATGAGCCTTCTTTTGCTGCCCACCATGCCTTCCCTGTACTGCACACAGCTCATGCAGAGCCCCCAGCTTGAGTGCTAGGTCTTGCTTTCAATTTGTGCCAGCCTAGGGCAACTTATAACTAGCAAGGTTAATATTCACAGGTGTCCCTCTCCTCTGAGAAGACATGCATGCACAAAGCCAATGTTCAGCAGGTGTCAATCTCTCAGGCCTATCTAGGGACCTTGAAAGAATCAAGAGGAACCCCCACGAGCTGCTAGAGTCAGCTCTTCTGCTGCATTCCCTGGCCAGACGGGGCTGCACCCTTGTGCCTATCAGCCTTGAAAGGCAAAGCCCATAGAAGCCTTCTCAATGAACCTTCTCAGAAATTTAATGACTGGTTGGGTCCAGAGCAGAAGGAAAAAGGAGTAGAAGGAGACTCGTTGGCAGAAGGGCAACGTGTTAGATCCCATCAGAAGTTTCCCAGCCTTGCACAGAACATGGCTCACCAAGAAATAAACTGCCTCCTGGAGATCTCTGATGCCTCCAGACCTCTACATCCATCCACGACTTTTTCATTTCTCTTCTCCATTCAAGCCCCTTGCTCACCAGCATCTCCTTGCACTTTCCCTATGGTCACTGAAGTTGCTTTCCATCCACAAAGACAACTATCAGTTAAGTGGTCATATAGCTGTACTTTGAAAACAAAATACAACATCCCCCCCAACAAACGAAGTGTATTAATGAAAGAGGAAGTTAGTCTAATTTAAAACTTGAGTGAAAATATTAAGCTCCTACTCAGAGGGTACAAGGTTGACAGAAGAAAAAATCCTGTCTAGTACCATTTGCATTCTGTCTAGCAGACAAACATACCCAATGCGTTGTGTCATTTACTATAATTCAGGGAATTGTCCTCTCCACTTTTATTTGATGTTACCCCAATAAAAGCCATTTATTTTTTCACAAAAGGAAAATCCAGAACTTGTGAGATCGTCAAAAAAAAAAAGAAACAGTATCATCTCATTTAAAAATATGGAACAATGTGTTATCATAAAGAACATTTTATCAAATTATGATTTATTTTGGCATATCACGTACTTTTCTGTTAAGTATGTGTTCCTGTTACTATTAAATATAAGTTTAAATTAACACAAGCGTCAATTTATTATTTAAATGATACTTAACACTTGTAATACAGTTCACTCTCTTTTGGTTTTCTAATCAATTCTTAGAACTCCTTACATATACAACCAAAATTAACTTAATTGAAGCTCAGCTTGAGCAGAATCAGTCTTTAGTAGATTTCTGTAAACTGTCCAAGTACGTCTGCACTAGGAATGTATTCTCCTGCTGCCATACTAGAGATAAGCAGGGACTTTCTGACTCCCAAAATAAGCATACTCACTCAATTGAATCTCTCAGAACCCACTATTTTTCCAACCATGCTTATAATTTACTAAAATATCAGCTTTTTTTTCACCATCACCTTCCAATTTTTCCTCTTTTCCATGAAGTGTGCTTTATGTACAAATGCCTATGGCCAAAAATTGTCACAAGCTTTTCATTGTAATTCTCTGTTTAATTAAAAAATTATGTCTCATGCTTCAGCACACACACACAACCAAAATGTTTGTATCTTAAAAGTGTATTCATAGAAATCTTTTAGCACATTTTGAAAGAAATATAAGAAGGAAACTGTCACTGGAAATACCTCTGTTTTCCTTATTTTCATTTTCCTGAAAGAATATAAAATTGCAGTTGTGCAGTTCATATGTAACAGGAATTTATATGAGATAAAAAAGCATTTTAAGTTTCTTACAGTTGTGCAATATAGAATTAACCACCTTCTGGGGACATGCTTCATTATTTCCTCATCTTCAAGGCTGACAAAATTAAATCTCTCTTGTAATTCTTAAATTCCTTAACAGACGCAGTGCAGTATTCAAAAACTTAAATTACACAACCTCAAGAATAAATAATAATGTAGCTATCACATGTATCCATGTATTCTGTAGTACATGAACTAAACAATTAGTTGAAAACAAATAACTTTCCAGTTTTCCATTAATCTGTATACACTTTACTTCAGCATTATCTGTTACAAATTACACACTATCATGATGATGCATTATTGAAGTTCAAAGCTGGAGTCTATCTCTCAGAGTTGGAGACACTACTAATAGGGTATTATTAATGTCTTGAAAATAATCATGCATATGGTGGGTGATTCTGCTTTAAACTGTGTAGTTAAAAACAATTCTGGAAAATATTTTGATATTTCCATGATTTGAGTCCAAAATAAAAAACATGCCCATTTCAAGTCTTTGTTTTCTAAAAGGAAAAAAATATCTAATATATTGTTAATGTACTGAGTATCTGCTATACCAAGATTCATCGTTCTAGCTAAGATAACCTTAGAAAACAGCACTAATTTGTCATTATTATCACACAAGCTCTGCAGGTGACTAAGTATTATTGTGCATTTTTTGCTGACTCTTAAGCAATAACCTTGCAATTTTATTTTTATAGTGCTTAAGAAAAAGTTCCTGCATTTTATTTGAAGCCACACTGAAACTTTTAAGACCAGGTTTTGCCTCACACCTGGGAGTCCACTACAATTAACAGAGCATCTTTTGCATAAGCTACAGCAAGCCTGAAGTGACACACTCAGTTGGTGTCTTCACTGATCCACACCACTCATGTCTCCTTCCCCTCTAGAAAGCGGAAGCGCTGAGCAAACAAGAAGGTGACACGACCAGGTGCTCCTTAGCTGGTGGCTCTGCAGCCAGGATGACAAATTCTCCGGGAAGTGCACGACCTCGAGAGGGCCAGGCCCAACCAAAACAACTCTTGGCACTGCATTTCCAAACCTCTTTATCCTGTCCCTCGTCACATAGCCATTAGCACACCTTTCCCGAGGTATTTTTCTTGACTATCGGTTCCCCAACGAAGCTTAAAAATGCGGAGGCCAGGGTTAATACAATCTTTTAAAGGGCAAAAATGAACAACCATTTATCTTTCTTTGTGGGAACTTTATTGCAACCTTAGCTAGAGCCACACAGAAAACCTTTTATTGCATTATTTTTATGGCATTGCATTTTCTTCTGAGCTTTGAGTTTAATTTTTGGCAACAGATTTTGTTTCTTTGGGCTGTCTTTGTCACTGAAAACAAGGTTTAAGCAACAGTTCCACTGCTTAGTGATGTTTTCTAAAGGTTCGTTTGACCAAGTCAGCTTTTACCTTACTCATATCACAGATCAGAGTGCGTTAAATTAAGGAACCTGTAGAAAAAAATAGTGTACCATGCCTTCTTCATCTGGCAGCAGTGTCTTTAGGAGAATTTGAAATAAAAATTTGTAGACTGTATAAAAGTTATTTTCAATGTAATTAAGCAAAAATATCTATTTTAATAAGTTTCTGCTTGAATCAGAAGCTATTTTTTTTAAAGTTTGATATGTGTGTATGTATGCATACTCCAGCACGGAGAGTTTGTACATCACGGACAACCCGGGATGAATTTATTGCAGTTGATGTTATAGTACAGCAAGACTGCCTCCACATGTGCTCCAAGTGAGATATGGGATGGAATTTTTAGGAAATTCAAAGCAGCCACAAAGGCTAATTTCACTCATTTCACTCCTGTCAGTCTGGAGGTGTTTGGTGGGCTTTTTTTGCCTTGTAAAGATGACCAGTTTTATTAGAGTAGAAGGAGTGACTTCCTGCCAGTTTTCAGTTCTGTGCAATAAACTGGTAAAGGATCATAAGCATTTCTCTGGAGGAAAATGAAGCTACGTCCTGTCCAAAGAAAAGGGACCTCCAGGGGAGCTGCCCCGTGCACAATGCCCTGCTGTGCAGACACCAGCTCACATCCCTCAGCTGCCACAGCCAGCACACACCTCCCCGGACTGGCTGTCGGAGCCTGTGCCTTCCTCCATAGCCCTGCTGCACTTCCAGCTCCAAACACAGCACACAGCAAAGCTGTCTCTTGTGCCCACAGCACAGTTATGCCCTGATGGCATAACATATAAACTGGGAGGATCTGGACAGCTCTGAACTTGGTTTCAGATCTTCCTTGCTTATCTCAGTCCTTAACTTCCCCACCGCTCTGTGTTTGAGCTTGTGCCTGTCACGCTGGCTTACTTGTCTTCTTTATCAAAATGAAGACATGGCTGGTTTAAAAGGGCTGACAATAAAATCCTGTAAACCAAATGAAAGAAAGAAAAACAAACAAAAAAAAACCCCTACCTCAGCACAATCATCTCTCTCTAGACTGAGAAAGAAAAAAGTGACAGCAGTTCCCAAATTTCTAAGTTATCTTTATTGATTCATGTCGATGTCATTGCTGAAACATGAATAAAAAATTGAGCTTGTTTAGTGAGATCTATTCAAAACTTTACTGATAGCTTAACAAATAATAACTGTATAAAAAGCTCAGCTGGGTGGAGACAGACATCCAAAAGGTATCTTCTTAATAAGGGAAGAGTTCACAGGGCTGCCATAGGGCAGTATATTCACACTTGAATACAACAAATGTATTTCCTGCACAGAGGTTGAAAAGTAACAGCACAAGCACTGACTTGGCTGGTTCTGCTCTACTAAGAAACGGGCAAATAGGGAAATTTATTTTTGTTAGTAGTCAGTAATGATCTGACTAGCACAAGGAACTTATTTGCTGAATTATCTTAAAATCATCACATTTTAGAGTAGAGCCACACTTCAAATATGGAAAATGTTATTTGTTGTGTATGTATTATGTTATTAAACATAATTAAAGTTGAAAGCCACAGAACCACACTCAATGCTACTGCAAGACTATAGAACATTTCTGTGGCTAACACAATAAAGTACCATATGCTGAAGGCATCAGCAGCCAAGAAGTAATACACTTAGTAGCCGAAACTACAGCATGCTGTGGGCCAGTATCTGTGCAAATATTTCAGAAATGAGTAATCAATAATTATTCTAAGAAATAACTATGCCACTGCAAACATCATCATTTCTAGATATGCAGGCTGCCAAAAACTAAACATAAACCTTCGGAGAAGAACAAAAACTCTCTTTTTATGGGTGCAAAATTCTACACTATTTCCCTATTTGAGGCACCTCAAAGATATCACATCTAGCTAAAGCATTTCACCTCTTGACTTTTTTAGACGCCTTGCTGTGATTTTTTCAGGCACTAAGTCACACAGAATATTCTATGTTCCCTTTGTACACTTCAGAAGTAGACAACAAAAGCTTCCCCCCCTCCGTTATGTTTTATTCATAACCATTGAAAAGAAAAATTGAAACTAGGGTGAGAGTCACTCTTTAGACTCGTCTCTATTAGAAAATTGAATCAGAACTGTAAACGGTTTCAGACACAGGTACCCAGCACCAGCACTGAAAACAGAGCAAGAACTAATGTAGACCTAGAGAAGACACTTTCAGTACAATTTTTAAAAATGGGATTGAAATAAGATCTGATTTGCACCAGGGTTGCCGCCGGAATTGTTCACTAGTTTAAGAGGTAAGGGCTATCTCTGAGACAAAGAAAATAGCTGTAGGCTTCATCAGACTCCAGAAGAGCCACCGTTTACAGCACACATCCTCCTCCTAGCAATTCGGGACTGTGTGCACCATCAAAGGAACAAACTCCCCCAGGAAAGGCCACCACTGGCAAGGGTGCGGGAACATCATCCACAGCGGCTCTCCCTCAATCAGAGGCATCTGATGCGACATTTCTCAGCTAAAAGAGAGTTTCTCAGTCTCTACAATCCCATTTCTTGGCCTCCATAGTGTCAAAAATAAGACACTTAGAGCCTGATTCTGTTAGACTGACTGTTATTTCCCATATTCTGACACTTGGTAAAAATGCCCCCTAGGCCAGAGGACAAGTGAGCCATGTTCCCAGGCAACAACGTAGATTTTGCATTATCAGAACGTACTGAATTGTGGTTGTTTTCAGTCTTCTACATTCACAGGTAGGCATGAGGAATAAATCATACATTAGAGAAGCTCTGCAATCTCATCAGCTTGTATCTGCTGCCAGATTGTTCCCTAGGTATGAGGAGCACAAAACTTAAGGTCTTCCTAAGCAAAGGGCCAAAGAGGTAAAGAGTCAGAATACACTCTCTAAAGAGGTTGCTATCTGACCAGTTCCTGTTCCTCCTGCTCTGCACAGATTTGACCAATGTAATCTTCAGAAGAAATGGTGTATTTTTTTCTGAGAGAAAAGGAAGAGGAAGTTCAGCTGAAGGTATCACAGGGTCTACAAAGTCAGAACAGCTTTTGTAGAGATAGAATCACAGAATCACAGAATGGGTTGGAAGGGACCTCAGATCAGACCACTGATGAATTAAAATATAATGGTTACAAGATGCATAGGCAATATATAATCACTCATATTATGCCAGTGGTATAAATTTGCATGTGAATATACAAATGCTATGGTAAGGAGAGCTATAAAAAACCCTAGGTATAAATAAAAGTGAATTACATTTTAACTACAAGTTTTACTTAGCATCTTTCTTTCTTTTGATTGCACTAAGCACCACTTATCAGTAGATTTTTTTCCAAAAAGAGGGGGCACTCCCCACTATTCTCCACCATGTGTGGGCAGAGAAAAAAAAAATCCACATTCCTTTAAATACCACAAAACAGATAAAAATACCAATGAGCTAATATTGAGATAAACACTATTACAACTATGTCATGTACTTTTTAATATCAGGTGAACTGTAGCCTCAAAATGTTAATAAAAACCATGACATTTGCACCCATAGTTCACTCTGTTTAGAACAATGACAAATGATAACAGGAGTCCAATGTATTTTATGCACACTGCCTATCCACTTAAAAAGTGAGGGTGGGAAGACAGCAAGAAAAAGCAACAAGGGCCTGATCCTGTCCCCATCAAAGAAAATGGGACATTTGCCATTAACTACAAGATGTTGGATTGTGCCTTTGGTTTGCCGGCAGAATTGTATGTGAATTTTGTATTTTCTCTTGCGGCTAAAACACAGTCATTTGCTGCCCTCTAGAAGCAGACTGATGCATATATTTTGGTTTTCTTCAACACAGGCCTGTTCCTAACTGTAATCTTTTAGAAGTATATAACAACAATGCAGAGCAATGTCAAAGGACGAGAGAGATGCAACAAACTATGAGGGACTGAGAATTTTAAAGCGTTCTCCTAATTAATAGTCCTTTGATAACACAACTCACTATTCTGGTGGAAACTTGGAATGGTGTCATGCATTGTTCCTGGGATTACCAGAGTTAACTTCCAAGAAGAAATTATTCTCTTCATCCTGTTCACTAAAACTCAAAATTAGCAAAAGAGGACTACGGTTGCATTTTTTAAAGCACAACCCTCACCACAATGATACAGGTCATAGAGAGGAATGGGAGATTCATCACGTTATGTTGCAAAAAAATCACAATATAGGTCAGCAAGTGTCAATTATGTGTAAGGTTCTCATAGTTACATTTTTACAGCCTCCAAAAGTAGTGGCAATCTCATTTATCAATAAATACTATTTGCTTATCAAGCTTCTAGAATTTTATCTTCGATTTTATTTTGGTTTTATTAGTAGGAAAAAAAATGTCTAAAGTATGCTGGGAAGTGTCTGGTTTCCACCAACTCTCCAATGACCTAGGAATGGTTAATGAAACTTCCTTTAATTTTTTTTTTAAGACAACTCTCAAACCTTCTAACCTCAGTTCCACACAGAAGTCAAAGAATCTAGGTGCGAAAGCAACGAGTAAGATGCAAATGTCATCTACCACTCAGTCACTATCACATAATGCAATAAGATCACAAGTATACAGTTTTCTTAGGTTTGGTTGTTGTTGTGGGGTTTTTTAATTTCACTATCATCACAAGTGGATCTTATATGTGAAGTATTCAAAAGCAGAAATATCGTTCTATACCATTCCACAAACTGCCAAATGCCATTTGTTTAAACCTCATACCACGCTCATTGGTATATTATGTTCCCCAAAGTGATCAAGGACTTGCAGACAAAGTCACAAACAGCTGAAAAGTTCTTGACTGGTTCTCCTTACATTAGACAGAAAAACTGCCCACTTAAAGATACCTGCACTAAGCTCCCAAACATCCAATATATTCATACTGACTAACCATTTTAAAAATCACGTCTTTCTTCTTTTCACACTACTTGAACAACAAATAGAAGGAGGATGGGCTTGTAACTTTAAATCTGAAGTTATGTACTCATGAGAATGAAACCCAGTAAGATTTTTGTGCCATATAGCATTTTAGAGGCAGAGTGATCTCCAAATTAAGATGCTGGTTGATGAAACATATTTCTGATGTCTCATTTAAGTGCCAAAAGTTAGGGAGAGTGAATCTGTAGCTGTTTACACCTCCTAACAAACCTTAATTTATTAGTAATGTTAACGTTACACACTTTCCAGAGAGAATATTTTTCCTTTGAAAAGTTCAAATCAAAGGCTCAAGAAGTCATGTCAAGTACACTCTCCCCCTAACCGGATTTATGCTGGGTTTGCTTCTAATTGACTTATCCAAAATCAAAGCTTGTTTTAAATTGAGGTACACAGCAAGGTCAAGACCAAGGGTTCAAGAGTTTAAACAGGTTTTCCATGAATGAAAAATAGTTGTACAGTCTTCCAAAGAACAGGACAAAGAGTTTAATCACTTCACTTTCATTATTTGAGTCAACTGCAAGGTCAGTAAATGTGTATACTCCCACACTAAAATACAAGCAGAAGGTGGGTCATGCACATGTCAAGCCCTGAGCATACCAATCAAGACTTGCATAAGGTTAACTATTTTAAAGACTCTTAAAAGAATGTCAAGCCAGGAACTCGGATAGTTTTCCCAGCTTGCTGGCCGTAGAGCTTTCAGCTAAATAAAGCATGGAGTGGATGCCACCAAGTGGTAGCTGTTATTACATACCAGTACCTTCAGCATGACCTCACCTTAGGCTGTCACTTCAGCTGCAGAAAATATTCCCGGTGCAGCAGTTTGCTGGGAACAGACTAAAAAGACTAAAAAAAAGGAAAACAATTCTCTAAGCATAAAATCTGTTTCTGCTGCTAATGACAGAACTGTCCTGGACGCAAATTAAATCAGTATCAACTTCCTTCTGAAGCCTTATAAAATACTTCAAATCTTCCAAGAGCAAATTCAAGGTTGCTTGAAAGACTAGATCTGCAGCTCATGTAGAGAGCAAACCTGAAAGAGACCCTCAGAATATAACTGATTATTTGGGCACGTCTACACTGTTAAATGTTACAGGGGCACAAGACAAAAACAAGTATTACTTAATTGTTTTATCACTCCCCTACTCCTGGCAGTTCCAACTCGTTCCCTCTCAGCCACAGCACAGTCACGGTGCTGGGAACGATACACCCCAAGGAATGATCACAAAAGTCAGTTGGTTGAAACTGCACCAGGTCTGCGGCGTCTGCAATTGACTCTCTCCATTCTCGACCATCCTTCAACGTTATTGCTGCAAATTTTGCTGCTCAGATATCACATAAACCACATCCTGGGACATATATAGCCTCAGTTCCATGCTATAAAACCACTCAGCAAAGCTATTTCATGCCTTTGGATTACTTCAGCCACTGTGGCGTTGCAAGAGACCCAGAGGAGACATTCAGGTGTGCAGTACAGATGCAGCCAGCCCGCTCTACTACCAGGACTAATGACAGTGAGGGCATGAGACAACCCCTGCCACTTTGTGTTGGGATGTCTGGGAAGCAGTGGTTTATATGAATAGCAGTTTAGAAACACACACTGTCTACAATCTCATTCTTGAAGAGCAGTATAGACTTCCCTCAGGAATCCTGCCACAACCACCAGTGTGCGTCCAGCACAGAAGACATGAAAAAACTTCCTTTAAAAGGTATTGTACCTGGTTTGTGTTGCGGACACCTGGTCCAAACACACATGAGCTCCATCCGTGTCAGGATTCTTCCAATGTCACTCATTTCAGTTGTCAACGATCTAGGAGAAACTCCCTACCTGCTGAATGGGGCAACAAAGAACTCTCCTATGATCTGCTTCTCAGAGAGCAAAGTGACTTTTGCCACGAGTTTTGTATTTTAATAAATACAAAATTGAAAAAAAATAATTCTGACATGCTTATTCTTGTTGACCCAATCTCATTTCAGTAATAAAATATGTCTGGAAAATCACTATTTGCTAATTAAAATTATGTACTTTGTTAATAATGCAAGCGTCTATTTAATTAATGTGTGTATTATCACAGTTATCTGAAAGCAAAAGGCAGATTAGATTGCTTCTGGCACTGGCTTGAGGGGAATGGCAAAGCAGCCTGGCTTCACTGCCTACCTTCATTAATCAGAGCCCTGGAAAGCCGAGCGGGCTGCTTCAGTGCTACTGTCACTGAAGGAATGAGAGACAGTGCTGCAGAACAACTAGCAGGCATGCTCTCCAAAGCTGCTGCTTCTTGCTATCTGCACCCTAATTTCAAATATATCTTTTTCTTCTTACTAAAGATTCTCATAGGGAGATGCAATAATAGTCCCCTTCCAAGAGTTCCAACTGCTTCGTCTTTCCAGCAACACAAGCAGATGGGCACAGGCTCTTTGTCTTCAACAATGTTCGCAATATGCCTTCACAACTCAGGAACCTTGAGCATGCTTCAGCAAGGCACTCCAACAGCCTAAACTAGGAGTTGTACAGTGTTACCAACAATAACTGAAGCACCATTTGTTGACACTAATAAATAAGAACATTCAGAATCATCTAGACAGCAGATCCAGGGAACAGATGTTTTCCAACGCCTTCCCTGGCATATGAATCAGTACTCACCACGTAACTGAGATCGTGGTCTGCATCACAAAAAATGTTATTACCTTAAATAGAGTATTACACATCACAAAACAGTTTCAACACAGAATATCTTCATCTCTCGATATCTGAGCAGTAGGTCCTAACGATAAACCAGAAACAATGTGGATTAACTAGACTGGGGAAACAACTCAAGGAGATAGAGACCTACTAGATCAGTGAGAATCTGGGGAAAAAAAAGCCTGAAAGTACACATGGTATAAAAAAGTGGCAGTAAAACTGAGACAAAACCTTACTTTCTGACAGAGCACCAAAACCAAGAGACATTAAAAAAAACTTGTACAGCAGCATGTTCCAGGCATATTTTGCATTTCACCTTTGAGCTCAGTTTGCATAAAGAGAAGCACTGGAGCAGAAATACTCACCCCCAAAGGTAAGCATTGAAGCGAACACAAGGACTCCTCTCAGTTTATATTAAACATAATACCATAAAAGTATGAGTGCCTGTATTGAACAAGATCAAAGACCTTGCTAGCCCAGCATCCTACCTCTGACAGTGGTCAAAGCTCTTCTAAAAAACTAAGAACATGACAGGCAAATGCATAAATCATCAGAAGGCTTCTACACTCTAACCAATACTGACAAAATGGTTGACAGAAGGTTATACTGGCCTATGGGTATTAGCCTGAGGAAAGGATGTTTTGTTGTTTTTCTAATTATGTTCTCTTTTTTTTTTCCCTAACAAATTCACTGATTTTTAATTAAGATATCCAGAACTTGGTATTGGAGACTTGTGCATCAGGGAAGGACGGTTCCCACAAACCGCCTTTTGTTCTCGGGGAAACACAAAGCTGGGAATAAGAGGTGGTCTAGTTGCATTAAGTTAGGGAACTGCACACCCAAAGAACTGAAATAGCACAAAGAGAGAAACAAAAAAACACTTGAAATTATCAAATCGCAAAGAATCATGAGCTAAACTCGTATGCTAAAATTAATGTTGTTTGACATCCAAGGTCTACAGTGATTGCTTTTCTATACATGTAATAGGTTTCGACAGCATAGGTGGATATGAAAATAGAAAATTATTCAAAAAATAAAGATTGTGAAAAATAAAGTTACAAAACACACTGGGAGAAGTAGTTACATGAACACACAGGTAGCTCACCAATTACACACAGAGACTTAATCACATACTCTGTCGCGGGTTAGGGCTGGGCCGGCCACTAACACGGACAGACGCTCTCTAACCCCCTCTTCCCCCCCCCAAATGGGAAGAGAAAAGGGAATGAGGCAGAGGGACTTACGGATGAGAGAAGAGAAGAAACTAGAACAGCTTTAATGAAAATAATAGAAAATAATAGTAAAAAGATAAAAGTAAAGAACTATATACAACTATAGATAGTAGCCCGATATCAAACCCAACTCCCTCCCCCGATAGAAATCGCCACGGGTGCTGCAGAGCAGGAGGCACTGGGGAGACCCCAGGCTCAGCGGCGGCGGGAGCTGGATGCAGGGAGCTGGATTCGGGAACTCAGGATCCGGATCAAAATCAGGAGGTCAGTTGGAGTCCTCTCTGGACACCGGCCATTGCAGAAAAGAAGGGTGAACAAAAGGGCAAAAAGGCCGAAAAAGGGCAAAAGGGCCGAAACTCTCGTGATCACTCAATTTATACTAAATATGACGTATATGGGATGGAATACTCTCGTTGGTCACCTGTCCTGTCTATTACCCCCCGGAGGTGCCACCTTTTACTTCCTTGTGACCCCTCTTACTACCCGGCACCCCCAGCGTGGCACACAAGAGCCAGCAGTGGCCTTGGTCACTACAGGAATAAGTATAATCAAGAGCCTTTCTACATACCAGTCCCAGGCAGTGACTGTAAACATCAGGTGTTATCACTGCCAGTAGCACACACTGTCTGCAAAAACATGCTGCTGACTTCAGAACGTGCAGCCTTTGAGAAGACACTAAACTGGAAAGTAAAAATCACTAAACAGGACTGGGTTTTTAGCTAAACCTAGGACAACAGTGCACGGATGAACCTCTGGACCTGTATGCATCAGTTTGGAATTACTGTAACACATATTCATATTAACATCAGTTAACGCAGATGAAAGAGTCTAAATATTCAGTTGGTACTTTACATGTATATCTAGGACAAACTCACTGATGAAATGTGAAATTCCAACCCAGAAAAATTACTCTACCTTACCAATGGCTAAAGTGTTCCCTAAATATTACAGAAGAAATTCTATCCCAGTTTGTCTCCTTGAAGTTTCCAGAGACTTGTGCATACTCTGTTTTTTCTACCCAGCAATGACAGGTAATTCTTCACTGCTGTTGAAAACTGCTGGAGTTTTATACTGTTGTTCAATACAACAGTACAGAGAATTTACTTCAGTTCATGTAAGTCAGGAGGATTCTGTTGCTTAAGCTCTAGAGGAATATTGGAAAACACTGTCAATTGGATATTTCAGAGCTTTCATATCTTCAGATTTTGTTATTTATAAGATGTCATCATCTTTACTATGTTATTCTGGAAACTAACTTAGAGGTAATGAGCAGGAAATTTGGCATTACTTTCAACATCATTCTCCATAATTATTTCTAAATCATAGTACAAAAATATTTTTCCACTCCATGATTTATGCAGCTTGTGCTCTTGTGCACTCTCTGATGACTCAAAATTTCAACAGGCCCTCATGATATTATTTTCAACTTTCTATGTGCAGCTGGAGCTGGTGGGCCAGATATTCCAGGACTATCTTCAGTATCATATTAAGAACTATTAAATCAAGTCATGTGCAAAATCAGCAGATACAAATTCTGGTTTTTAATGTCTATGCCAAGTCCTGTACTTCAGAACTGAAGTAGATTTAGTCTGCAATAGCTGAAGATGAGCTGTCATTCCTTTTTTTGTGTCTCATTCCAGTGACAAGTACTTCTTTGATTTTAAACACAAATAACTTTTCCTTATTTTCAAAGCCTTTTAACCTCTCATTAAGTGTCAGTCTCTGTTTCTCATTGGCATGTAATTTGAAGCAAATAACTCTGTACTTCTCCTTATGATATAAGCTTATATAGCACCTCATACAACACCATTCTGATGTTTATTAAGAATTTCTGGGTATTCTGGTACTAGCTTTGCTTGAGCTTTCCTGGGTGACCAAGTCTAAACATGCTTTAAGTAGCAGAATAGATGTTTTCAACTTTCAGAAGTCTTAATGATACAGAAATAGCTTGCAGTTGGTGAGCTAGACATCCTGTTGGAGTAGAGCGCCTTGTGAAGAGACCAGACCACTGCAGGAGACCAGGAGATTGACCAAAGTATATGTCAAGGGCAACAATTTCTAATTAAGGACTTACGAACAGGATGACGTGAGGACAAAAGCAGTGAAAAAAACCCCCACCATCTAACAGGATAAGCCTTGCTCTGGTGTGTCAATTGTGTGCACATAGTATAAAGTGCTTAGACGTAATTGGAGCTACGTAGAGGAATCAAGACTCAAATGGAATGGTATGTCTCAAAAAGTGTGCAAGTTAATTCATGGGGAAATTGGGAAGGGGGGGAAATGCCACCCCCAAATCCATTCAGAGACAGATCATATTGCACTCCAATAACAAGTAGTGTGACATGGTAAAGAGACAGGTGATAGAGCTGTAATTCAGTGGTACTTGTGTGTAATGAATAAGACTTAGGAGTGATAAACCCAGATCTTTGTGACATTGTGAGGAATTACAGAATTCCACATTAATAATAGTGATGTCCTTAATAATAGTGATGTCATTATTAGCTAGATCATTCAATTGATTTATTAGATTATTAAATAGTGGTTTAATTTAACAGTAAACATTATAGTCTCTCAAGCCTTCAGTCAAAAGAAGTTAAGACCTTCAGGTAACAGCTGACCTCTCGCCCCTGCATCCTCTGAAGGACATTTTGGGATTGAATGTCTTAGTCTGCCAAATTCTGAAGGGCTGCAAACATTTGGGGTGAGTTTAGTGCTGATTTCACAAACTTTCCTTAAGGAAAAATGGCACCATTTCATTCTAGCTTAGTTGGTGCAAACCACTGTGATAAACAGATCTTTATTTATTGCTTCAGGTGAACTGAAGCTTCAGTTTAAATGCTCTAAATAATCTAACAGAAAAAAATTATGAAAAGCGCCAAACCAAATCTTAACTAAATCAGTTGCTCTTCAGCACAATTCCTAGGTTCCCTCTGCGTAAAAGCCTTTTTCTGCATTTGCCTTGCACGACACTTGCTGGGACTTTGCCAGCGGCCTTTCTTCAGCGCTGAGACAGGACGATGCCCACAGAGTCCCTTAAGTCATATTCCCAATACAGAGCAGGAATCTGGGGCAGAGTGTATGTCTGTGCGTGTTTTAAAGTGTTTTGGGTTGGTTTTTTTTTTTTCTTTTTTTAAAGACCCCTTCTGGTGCTCCACGGGATTTTTCTCCAGTGCTGCCCAACCTTGCCAGCTCTCTCTCAGATGTGGCAGCCGCGGTGGGCTGCTTCCCCTGCTCGTTGTCAAGATTGGATGTACAAAAAAAAAAATAAAATTAGTATTTATCAGAAAATTAGTTGTTTGGGTTGGTGGTTTGTTTTGTGGGTTTTTTCATGACACAGGCTCCTGCCTTCCCGCTTTCTTCTCCCGCGCAGGCCCGGGCCCAGGCGCCGCGCTCCTCCCGGGCGCAGCCAGCTCGGAGGCGGGAGGACTCAGCCCCTGCCCTCCGGCCGCGGCCCGGATGGGGCCGCTCCGCAGGCGGGAACCCGCCACTGAGGGCGGCCAGCACCCCTCGTACGACTCCCCTCCCGAAACCACCGTGGCCCTCGGCCCCAACGAGCCGCCCGCTCTCCGAACAGGGGCCGGGGCGGGGCTCGGGGCGGGCGGCCGGTGGTGGTCATGGAAACGGAGCGCACGCGGAGCGCCGCCCTCCTTCCCGCTGGGCCGCTGCCGCCGCCGCCGCCGCCGCCGCCGCCATGATGCTGCTGGGCCGCGGGCTGGACGCCAGGTAACGGGATGAGGGGCAGGCGAGGCTCCGGGGCGCCGCCGCCTCGGTGCTCGTTATGGGTCTCTGCTGGTCGCCCGCAGAGCTGCTGCGGGGACTCTGTGTGGCGGGAGCGGGCTGCGCCGCTTGGTGTTGCCGGGCAGAGGAGGGCGGCCCTGGTTTGGTGAGGCTGCACCGCGGGGGCTGGGCGCGATGATGGGCCCGGTCATCCTTAACGGCGGCTGAGCCTGCCCAGGGCTGGGCTTTCTGCCTCTGCTTTCGATCAGGTGAAGGCCGCAAAACTTTTCTCGGCTTAGAGTGCCGTGGAGAGATGAAGGGCAGAGTTGCCGATGTAGTGGGGCCTCTGGCTTGGTGATTTTGGGGCTGCCTCTAAGCAGTCACAGATAATTAGGAGGGGAAAAAACACCGACCAACTTTTACACGCCCGTCTAGGGAAATGTGGTGTTTCATGTCCGAAAAATATACATTGTTTGCATAGGAGTAAAGTGGAATCAGAATTGTGAAATGGGTGAGGAAATGTGCTTAAGGCTTCCCCACCCTGGGAGAGGAACACTTTTGGACACAAGGACCTTCCAGTAAAATAGGAGAGATGTAGCTTTTATTGCAGATTTTGTCAGATGATTTTGAAAAACAACTTTATTAATACTTAATGAGACTTTTCCCCTCACTGGGTGAAATCTTTCCTATTCAAATGGTTCTCTGCTCAAGCATGGCCTGGAGGACCGAGCAGCTTACTTGGATACTTTTTTTCTTTGAATAAAATCTGTTTTGAACAGGCTTATAGACGGCTTACCACAAAGCAAGACAACTGAGGTTTTACCCGTAGCAGAACTTTGGCCTGAAATATTTTTCCTGAAGTGTTCCTGAAGAAAGGTGTTCTTCATTTGAATTGACTGTGTTGTTGTTTGAAGTATTAAATTTCTTCTGATTTTTTCTGATCTTCATGTGCCTGATATTAAATCGATATTTAAATAATGGTCAGCATTTTTAGTTGGGATAGCTTAAGGATGTGAAGGAAGTTTCTGTTTCTGTACCTCACTAAGACAGAGGTACAAGGGAATTATCTTGGTGAGAACTCCAACACTTCAAAAGAATCACTGTATTAGGCGATGGAGACTTCTTACAACCCAGTAGCTGGCTTTTACCGTTAGCTAATTGACCTGTAGTTGATTCAGTCAGATCAACAACTAGCATAATTCACTGGCACTGATTTGGTTTAATGATGTCACACAAGCATAACTAAAGCAAGACCATCAAATGGTGTAGGAATAAGAGAGCAAAATACCAGCTGAAATATATGAATTCAAAATTCTGAATTACTTCTCTGCATTATTAATAATGAAACATACAGGCATTTTGTTCAAATAAAAAATGAATTTAATGTAAACTAGAAGAAAATACTTTGTTGGTGTGATTAATGTCTTTTCTATTTTTTTTTACCTCTGTACTTGTGTCTATCCACTTTTCTCCTCTAATTCTTGGTGATGTTGATCCTCTGTTGTGCTGAGAGTAGTTTGGTACTTGTTCACAGTTTAAAGAATGCATAATACCTTTATAGATATGCTCTCTACTGCCTCATTTCTCTGACTTTCCTGTTTTGATCGCAGACTCTTGCAGAAAGCTATGTAACCCGATCTTATTTGAGACCTGCAGGTGTTACCACCATGTTAGTAATTAATACTGACACTAATAGTGAGCTTTTCCTTAACCACAGGAGGAAAACTTCCAGGATGAATTTTGTGATTTGAGTTTTCCTCTCTTGGACCCTTGTTTTTAAATCCTTCTTTGTTTGTTTGTTACTCATTCATAAATATGCACATACTACATCAGAATGTTACAACGTTATCTTTTTAAGAATAGATTTCTGTTTTGCACTGAAATGAGATGCTCAAGTCATGTATAAATTAATAATAGTATAATCATGTAGTTTTTCTTCTGTATGTGTTGTAAACATTTGTCCCCTTCTTATTTTTCACTTATTTTTCTTCGGTGTCCAGGGACAATCAGACAAGACAAATACAAGATGCTGTTTCAAATGTGGAAAAACATTTTGGTGAATTGTGCCAAATATTTGCTGGATATGTACGTAAAACTGCCAGACTACGAGACAAAGCAGATCTTCTAGTAAATGAAATATATGCATATGCAGCCACAGAGACACCAAACTTAAAAGTTGGACTGAAAAACTTTGCAGATGAATTTTCCAGACTTCAGGATTATCGCCAGGCAGAGGTACAGAATTTAAGCTGTACATGTTGTGTTTGCCATCTGAACTTTTCAGTTACTTATCTGTGGATAAAGGGGAAAAGATACGTTCTGCAGTCATGAGAGAAATATAGGAAAAAAACACTTTTAAATATATTAGTGGCAGATAGAGCAGGATAGGCTGCCAAAGCATTCATAATTTACTCTGCTAATAACTTCACTGAAAACCGCCTGTAGATTAGTTCTCTTGAAGTCAGTGGAACTATCTGCATGAGCACTCACAGAATTTGAGACAAAGCAAGTCTTTCATTTGCCTTAGATTTTGGATCATGATTTCTGGTTAATAAAGTGTTGTTTTAGTTTTGCGGTTTGAGTTGTCTTAGCAGCAGCTGAGGTAGTATCAGTCGTGTTCGTTTTGCGGAGTTTATGCTCAGCAGCGTGGAAGACAAGACCAACTGGAATCCTTCACTGGCCAGTGACAGCAACTGTAGATTTCATAAGTCTGTAGTTCAACCCTAAAAGTACAAACTTAATTTGGATGATGTGTGACAGTATAATCACTTTTCTGCTAGATGAGTGAGAGCATAAAGACAAGTGTTTATGCCACCTATACAACCATGTGCAGGGCCAGTCAAACTGTAACTTATGATCCAGAATTCCAAATGCTGAGATTTGAGAAAAAATAAATTCATTTCCCTGTATTGAGACTAGTTTTTGGAGTATATACCTATTCTTTTAGTAGGGCATAGAAAATTCCCAGTTACAGTTTTGAAAAGCTAAGAACCATTATAATTAAAAAAAAAACCCACTAAAGTAGTTGATGTTCTCAATGTTTTCAGATAGGACTTTTTTTTAAGAAGCATTGCAAGTCATCTTTCTATATTAATGAAGTAGAAAATCTTTTAAAAGAAGTTAGTCTATGAGGTAGCTGGTCTACAAAGCAGAGGGTTTGAAAGACAAGAAATACACATGGATCTTTAACAATGTATTTAGAGCCAGATTTTTTAAGAAGTAGTGAGAAATACAAGGGTGTGGGTTGTGCTTGTATTTTTTCCATAAGCTCTTACGCTTCTGGCTCCAGCTGAGCCCTGCATAGGTAAGGACACTTCAACTGATGTAACAGCAATTTATCCCTCTGGTAATACAACATGTACAACCTTTAAAAGCTGACATTTGGGCTACATCCTGCTACCATACCTGTCCCAAAACCGTCACTGCCCTTTGAAGGAGAAAAGGCAGAAGAAGCAAAGAAGAAGAGAAGCTTTCAGGCTTTAAATCAAGTTATCCATTGCTCATAAAAAAACAAATAAATGATCTCAGCTTTATTTCATGTGAGCATCAGGTTAATTAACAAGTTTTCATGTATATTGACAATGTAAGAGAAAATTAGCTTATAAATGCTATTGATTTCTGGTCTTCAGCTGTGCTATGTATATAAATACTGAAGTGTGAGATATTCCATAACAGGTGGAAGGGTAAGCAAGCAAGAGGGCGGGTTATTTGGTATGTTGATATCATGTGTTTTATTTAAAGCCTTACTGCCCTATTTCATTCTAGCCTATTGATAGTTTAAGTGCGTTCGACAGTGCACTGGTAGAGTGTAGTGAAGGAGAAATGTTTGCTCAGTTGACATAGATTTTGGCTGACTGATGACTGCTGTTTTAGAGGGGAGGGTAGCATCTGTCCCTTCCTAGTAGAGATGTGTACCTTTTCTCAATTTGGATGTAACAGCGGTGGGCTGGATGACTTCCTGATCCAAAGTCATCAGTAGCTTATGCTGCAACCATACTGGCAGTATTGTGAGTTTTGACAAGCAGGCAGGTCTTATCCTATTGCCTATCTGACTGCATGTAGCTGATTTTCTAAGTAGAAGAACTGAAACAAAAATTCAGATCCACTCATCTGTGAGAGCATTCATGCATTTTGAACAACCTGTTATTGGTATTTTTAATATTTTCAGTACTTAAGTTGCTCTTTCCATTGCATTTCATATGGTATGTTTGATAGCAAAGGTGGCTTAGTAGTCCATAATCTGTCAACAAGTGTAGAGCAAATACGTTGGATAGGAAGCTACATCTCCAAGATGCAATGTTTGATGTGTTTAGTACTCGGTTGTTGGAATCTCCATACTTCATTTATTTGGTTGTATTGCCAATGAAGAAAAAGGAAATCCACTAGAAATCAGCTTGACCTCCTCAAAATGAAAGTAATTTACTGGTTAATTTAATTGACTCTGTTTTTTGCAATATTTTTAAAACCTCCATCCCACTATATTTTCAGCACATACAGACTAAATTCCTAATAAGAGGGGTCATTCATAAATTAATTGTTTCCTGTTTCTGCATACCATAGATGTGGATGATTTTAGTGACCTTATGATTTCTTTTGTAGGTTGACAGGCTTGAAGCCAAAGTTGTTGAACCTCTGAAAAGTTATGGGACCATAGTGAAACTTAAAAGGGTAGGTTAAACCTATGTTTTTTCACCAGATGCATTTTGGTGTTCTGGCCACTCAGTTGAAAACTTCTACTTTAGAGTGGGGAGTGGTTCTTACTTTTAATATTACAGTAATCCATCTAACTAAATTATATAGTAATACATATGAAATCAAACTATATATATCTTGGAGGAAAAAGTTTTTATGTGAAGACAAGGATATTCAAACTATTGGAGGACAAGCAAATGCTAAAAAAAAAGGCATTGTGGATAGTGTGACATTTCCCAGATAGTGCAAATTCAGGATGTTTTTCTTTATAAATAATTTGTTATTAGTAGTAATCTCTATGCTGCTTTTAAAAGCTTTTCTAACTTAAAATTGCATTCTACATTGAAGGTCACAATGAAGAAGACAGTTTTTGAAACTGTTAAGTAGGTAGTGTCCTGCAGAGTCATTAGGATAACTTGAATGTACACAAAAACCTGGAATCTCTTCACTGTATTCTGGAAACAGTCTATATTGGGTTTAGAAATATTTCCACAAAATACCTGTAAATTTCTTTCTTCCAGGAGGGTTAAGCTTGAGCAAGTAAGTTTTAATAAGCAGATAGTAGTTTATAAGATGAAAGTGATTTTTTGTAATACTTGTGTGTTACATAGAGGATACCCTTCACCCTGTAAATCTCAAATCTGCAATTGATGTATATATCTGTATCATAATCTATGTAAATCAAAAGATAAAATAATCATTATTTGATGGTATTTACATACAGAAATGTTATGTTGCATTCAACATGGTTAATTTGAGTACATTGGGGCATTGCATCTTAAACCTGCATTTTTCATATGGTTTTTGCTCATGTATTTTTTCAGTACGGTGAAGAACCGAGTAGAGTGTTTGGAACTTACTGCACAGCCATCTCACTCGATTGTCAGAGAAAGAGTTTTGAAGGAAACGCATCCTGCGCATGCGTGGTGCTATGTGTTGTAGTCCTTAGCAGAGTTGTAGACTATAGAGCCTTTACACTAGAATTTAGTACCTTAACAGTCACTCTGAAACTCAGCTTGCTGAGACCTAGAAGTGACTGAGTATTCTATAGGCTATAAATGCTGAGGGTGGAAGACAAGTTCCATGTGTTTGTGGCAGCAGCGTTGCTGAGGAGACACCGAGGCCCCGGCAGTGCTGGGGGCTTCATCTTGAGGTGCATTGCCATTGGTGGCCGGTAAAGGCTGGGGACAGAAGTGACTGAAGCCAGGTCATCCCTTGCAACAGTGAATGGCATTTCCTCTTGTCTTTGCCTTGCAGAATGCCAGGAAGCATTACATAATGTTCACTACAGTGAGGAGTACAAAAGCACTCTTAAACCGCAAAGGGGATTAACTGTTTTATCCAAGTACCTGTGAACAGAGAGACTTCACTAAAGATGCAGACCATGAAATGATTTTATTTTTTCCTCCTGCCCATTACCGTGAACCTTGGTTAAAACCTCAACTGTCTGGTCTTCAGTTACCACCTCTAAACACTGGGACATTTTTAATGAAAAAGGAAGTTTTGTCACTCACATAAAGCTATCACAGGGTGCTAGTTGTAGGACTGCTTTACCTATGACTACGTTAGCTTTTTAAGTAAAGTCAGGCAGAATGCAGCATCATAGCACTTTTTATACAGGGGATGTTCTCACTGCTTCTTACTGGATGTGTTCCAGGGTGCACACAAACTTATTTTTGTGCTGTATATGAAAAGAACTGTTGCTGTTTCTGTGGGTAAGACATCAATGTCCTGTGATAGATACTAAATGCTTTAAAGAGGCACAGGTCAATCAGAATAGTCGTATCCCTTAACTGCTAATGCAAGGAAATTGTTTCATTCACATGTCCTGGTTTACTATGATGAGTAGCTCTCTGAGGCAGGGTCTAGCAGCTTCAGTGGAAACTAGTATAATATTCTTGTCCTGTAACACAGCTTAAATGTAGAATAGGATTTCTTTCTATTTCATTGTTCTATATATATCAATTTTTACTTTTCCACTTTTTGGCAACTCTGTTCCTGGTTCCTTCATATAAAGCAGGACATCATAAAACCAAGGTGACCCACCTGCAGAAGAAAGGATTGGTTTGCTTTAATAACTTCAGTGACTAAAGCAGGTAACAGTACAGTGATGAGGATCTGCCAGCTCAATGTCTGGTGGATGGACTGTAGCTGTATTCTGTGTGGTTTGAAACTAGGTGGCTGGCCAGAGTTCTTATGTGTGACTTGAATTCATAGTTTAAAGCTAGAGGGACTACAAATAATTTTATTTTCTCTGTACCTGTCCTTTATCTCACTGGCTAAATGTCCTGGATTGAGCTAAAAACCCAGTCCTGTTTAGTGATTTTTACTTTGCAGTTTAGTGTCTTCTAAAACGCTGCATGTTCTGAAGTCAGCAGCATGTTTTTGCAGACACTATTCCATTCCATTTCTCCTTGGGTTGTAATGAAAGCGTATTTTTCCAAAAACTTTCAAATCTTGCTCTGAAGACACTGGAGGGGAATGTAGAAATGTTTGTGGTAGTTAGCGGTTTGTGGTGTTTTGTTTTAAATGAAAGACTTCACCTAATCTTTAGTTCTGGTTATGTGTTCCACTGATACTAGAGTTCTGTGATGCTCTGCTTTTTTTTGTTTTTTTCATTCTTTTCAGTTAGCTAATAACATAGCCCTTGATTCTTTCACCATTATGGCATTTTCCCCAGCTTTTCAGTATTACATCTTCTCCACCCTTTTCAGTTTTTCAACATCCTAAACAAAGTACGTATTTAACTGTGCCCTATCTTGGTACATCCAAAACTCATATATAGATCACCTGCTATAGCCAGACTAGAACTAAAACTTTGTCAGGCTTTGGGTAGCGGAAAAGTGTATTTGGTCGTTGTTGCTACAGAGAACAGAGGTGAAGAACAGTGCAGTCCATGTAGGTATTTCCGAAGTCACTATGTGCTTGCAAGAAAATACTGAATTCTATAATGGTAGCTCTAGTGGTTTCCTTAGCATTCTCAAGTACACTTTGCATGAAAGTCAGAACCTTTTCAGATGCGGTATTAAATCTGTTTTTAAATGAGCCTATAAAGTCAATGCCATTAATAGGGCCCAGTCATTACATAACACTAAACATGAAGCTGTGACCATTAGATACAAAACTGCTTCGGCAGAAATAAATGTTTTTCTCTTCTCTGTCTCTACCTTTAGTTTAAAATTTAAAATGTAAAGCAATAAAAAAAAAAACCTATTATTGCTTATTTTTGCAGACACATGGTTTTCATAATGAAGAAAGCGTTTTCCAGCAGTCTTTCACATGTTCTTAAGGGTGATGTAAATTCCCTTTTGAAAGAGCAACAGCAAAATTACTTTTGATGTGCTAAAGATTCAGTTGTTTTTATTACTGGAAACCAGCTCTGTGTCCCTAAAGATAAAACAAAATGATAGTCATATAATGAAGGACATACAAAGATACAGTAAGGACAGAAACAAGGAAGAAACTGCATGTTTTGATCCTAACCTCATGTGTAGACTCATCATTGAAGAAACACAGCACTCTGAAACTTGGCACTTATCATTGACTACTGATCTGGTCACAGGCTCACTAAACCTTTTGAAAGAGACACATTCTTGGTTGTGTATATTTCTGGGTGAAGGAGACCAACAACCATGTTAAAATTCTGAAATCCAGGGGAGGAGCACAGACAAATTCCTGAGATTATAGTTTATAATACCTTTAATCCACTCTGTTCTGGAGTGATAGATAAATTTGAAGTGATTTTTTCTTTTTAGAGTAAATGATGGTTTGAAATGCATGCCCAACTCCTGCATCAGATTCTGTTAGACTGATTCCTTTGAGCTGTATTGCTGCTAGTTCTAAGGTACTGCTCCTTTAAATTAGAGCCATCAAAATTAATGTAATTTCCCATGCCAGGGTAAATGCAGTGATAAATATCTGACAATGTTAGATTCTGTGTATGCCAAACTATTTGCAAAACGCAGTCTTATGGCATGAGGAATAATTTGAGAATCGTGGAGTCGTTTAGGTTGGAAAATACCTTTAAGATCATTAAGCCCAACCATTAACCTAACACTGTCAGGTCCACCACTAAACCAAGTCCCTAAGCACCACACCTACACATCTTTTAAATACCTCCTGGGGTGGTGACACAACCACTTCCCTGGGTAGCCTGTTCAGTTCTTTACAACCCTTTCATGAAGTAATTTTTCCTAATATCCAATCTAAATGTCCACTGGCACAACTTGAGGTCCTGCCCTGTTACTTGGGAGAAGAGACCAACCCCCCACCTTGCTCCAGCCTCGTTTCAGGGAGTTGTAGAGAGTGGTGAGGTCTCCCCTCAGCCTCCTTTTCTTAAGGCTAAACTTACCCTAGTTCCCTCAGCCATTCCTCCTAAGACTTGTTCTGCAGACTTCACCAGCTTTGTTGCCTTTCTGTGGACACGCTGCAGCACCTCAATGTCTTTCTTATACTGAGGGGCCCAAAACTGAACACAGGATTTGAGGTGAGGCCTCACTAGTGCCAAGGAGGACAATCACTTCCCTGGTCCTACTGGCCACAGTATTTTCCGTGTGGGCTAGAATGTTATTGACCTTCTTGGCCACCTGGGCACACTGCTGGCTCATGTTCAGGCAGCTGTCGACAGACACCACCAGGTCCTTCTCTGCCAGGCAGCTTTTCCAGCCATTACTCCCGAAGCCTGTAGCATTGCCTGGGGTTGTTGTGACTCACGTGCAGGACCCAGCACTTGGCCTTGTTGAACGTCATACAGTTGGCTTTGACCCATCAATTCAGCCTGTCCAGATCCCTCTGTAGAGCCTTCCTGCCCTCAAACAGATCAGCACTCCTGCCCAACTTGGTGTCATCCACAATGTGAGGACCGAGCCTGGGGAACACTTGTGATGAGCTGCTGACTGGATTTAACTCCATTCAGCGCCAGTCTTTGGGCCTGTTTTTCACCCGAAGAAGGGTACCCCCCTTTGAGCCATGAGCAGTCAAGTTTCTCCAGGAGAAGGCTGTGGGAAATGATGTCGAAGACTTTACTGAATTCTGGGTAGAAAACATTCACAGCCTTTTACTCATCTACTAAGTGGGTCACCTTGTCATAGGAGGAGATCAGGTTGTATAAATTGTCACAGATGTTCCTAGAAGTACATCCTACTTCACCTTTGGCAATGAGGAGCAAAAATATTTATCTACAATTTCTGCCTTATCTAGAAGAGTAAGTTTCATCTTCTCCAGCTACATCATTACTAGGATATATTCTGTTGCAAATATATTTGAATTTCTTACTAACTGCACATATAAAACATGCAGTTTACCCCTCTCAGCCATGGATTTTCCATGACACCTTAAGTTCTGTGTAGCAGTTTTGTTTTCTTCCTAACTTCTGATTGGTAGTGACTGATGCCTGTTTTGTTTTTATGTTACTGATTTATTTGATTCCACTTTTTATTTCCAAATACCACCTTTATTCTATTGCTAAGCATAGAATGGGCCTGTCTTCTCACTGCTTTGGGGATTTCAGCTTTTGTCCATCCACTATACTTTTAATGAAAAGCTGTAAATATATTTTTCTTTTTTTTCCCCCATTTTAAATTCTAGTGTGCACTACGGAGAGTTGTGCGAAGGCGCTAAACTCTTAAATGGGCCTCTTTCAGGGGGGTTATTTAACAGGGTAAGATCAGTAAAGTCTGGTTTTGTTTAAAGCAGTTTTGTTCGTGTTTTCTAGGCAATGCATGCATGAAGGGAAGTGCATTTTGTATTACCTTAGGTCTATTTCAAACGTCTAAACCATTTTATTTCCAGGATGATCTTAAAGCAACTTTAACGGCAAAGAACCGAGAAGCCAAGCAATTATCTCAGCTGGAAAAGACACGTCAGCGGAATCCATCAGATCGACACATTATTGTATCCTGCATTTCTAGTGGCTATAAGAAATATTTTTTAAAATTTCTTGGGAATTAAGCTATTGTGTTTAGAAAGTAATAAGAGAAGAATGCTTTTAGAGGGACTGTTGCCTATGTTGATGTTGAATCTTTTCTTAAACTTTATAATGACTTACAGCTTCTAATAGCTGCTTTGTTACTCCTGTTGTGATTGAAAAGAAACTATGAAGTATTTAATATGTTTCTGCAAGGGAGATAGGCATAGATTGCATCTAGGAATTTGGAGGCTTTTGAAAGCAAGTGTAATCAGACAACTCCTTTTTACTACTGTGTATTTTGTTCTATTGTTTTCCTTCCTGTTATTTTCATAGTTGTTGTGCTTCTTTGTACCTAGATGGGGTACGAGTTTCCTTCAGTTGTGATATGCAAGTGAAAGGAAAACTCGTTATTCTCTTAGAATACTTAACCAGAATACTCTTTCTCTCAAAGGTCCAGTGATCCTCCTCAGTGTACTATTCTGTATCACAGAGGGAAAAATGAAGCCTCCACAGAATTTCCATTAAAATCCCATTGAAGTTTCAAATTCTGAAGCAGTCAGAATCTAGGAAATGGCAAAATAAAGGGGATCAAGGCAATTCTTCTGTCTTGGTTTGAGCCAGAAGAGAACCAGGACATCTACTTCAGTCCCCTTATGCCTATGTATTGTGATACAGCATTTAAATTCATGACGAGGTGCTGTTTGCTTTTTATTACACTCTAGCATTGGATTCAGAAGTGAAACAGTCATATTCCTTGTAGGATTTTATCAACTTGATTTCAGAAATTAGGATCTTCCTAGTGACTGGGGCATAGGACTGCAGAAAGAGTGAAAATCATTGTGATGGTCAAATGCCACCCAGGAGAACTTCTTTTCTTTTGTCCGCCAGAGAATTCCCATTTAATATTAATCAAAAGTTAAGTCAGGTGATGACTAATTGGAATTTCTCATGTGATAAAGACACACGGATGTCAGCCGTAGGGTTAGAACTTGAGCTGTGATGCAGAGTTCTCCTCCGTTAGAATTAAGGGAGTAAATAGTAAGAGTAAGCGATTCTCCCCAAAGGGAGACTGGTCCCATTTTTCTCCCTCTTGTGCTAAGTCCTATTTGATTTCATGGGCATATGGCTGGCATCTAGCTCGTTTCTTGCCTCTTTGCTAAGCTGTGCCCTAACACTCTTCCATGGCTGAGTTTCTTTTAATACCTGTGTTTTCTGTACTTAAGACTTTGCCTGAGGAGTTGTTAAATCTTAGTACGGTCTGGTTTTACATGTGGCCAAAGGCACCAAACACTACATATTTACATTTTAAAGTGATGAACACAAAATTCATGAAAAGCATTGGGAACATGAAAATGTGCATTTGCTCTTGAGGATGTGTGGAGGTCAGCTTTTAGGTCTGAGAGAGTCTTCACCTGCATTCATTCGCATAGCTGTTAGGCTTCAGCAATGGTTCTCTTCCTGAGCAGCTGTGATTTGGCAGCTGACAACTTAGCAAAGGAATCTGTACTCACTCCCAGATTTCAAGCCCATCTTATAAAACATGGGAGTAATGCAGCTTTGAAAAGAAAACCTTACCAGATTTTTTTTAATATAAAAATGTAGTTTTTTTTAAAATCAAAATTGATTTTTTAAATGAAATTATTACCTAGGTTGTCTAATTCTTTTTCTTTTAAAATAGATAAATAACCAAAACCTCAGCCCAAGACAAACAGCTGTCCTAAAATATTTTGGTCTTGATACCTGAATTCTAGCAAAGCAATAACAAACTAACTTACATCCTCTATCAAGAAGCTTCAGACAATGTTGTAGTCCCTTCCCAAGTGTACAGGTGTTTTGAAATATCTGAGGTAAATACTTCATGATATATTAAAATTAGAAGTAAAACTGGATACTTTTATGAATATTGTGCTATTTTTTTCCTTTACTAATATTTCCAGTCACAGGTGAGTGTTTCCGAAGAGAAAATATCAAATTGCTGTTATGCAGCTATGCAGGTTCTGCAAGTTCAGACATTTCACTCTGCAACAGAATTCCTTTACCAAAGCATCTGCACACAAAATCTGGCCAGTCTATTTAAGATAGGTCAAGAAGATATATTTGATTATCATATAAATAACATACTGGTTTTGTATGTGTAGTGGCTGCTTATGCATAACAGCTCCTTTGATTTACAGAGAGTGACTGAGTGTAATAATTGCAAATACACAAGATGTCTTTTCTTACTCTGCTCTCGTTTTGGGCAAAATCAAGAAAGGGAGATGAACATGTCACCTTTCATACTACTAAAAATCGATTACCAATTTTGTTTGCCCAGTAATGGCAGAATTGGGTCTGTGACTTTAAGGTGTTTTTTAAGGAGATTGTTTCAATTTGTTTATCCTGTGATATAAGGTTACCAGGCTTGAATCAAAGAAAAAGAAGTGGCAGGGCACGTCTTATCCCTTAGGTTTCCATATGCATGTAACGCTAAAAACTAGATCATGGGAAGTGGGCCTGTGGTGTCCATTTGCTCTTTTTTTTTTTTTTTTAAAAAAAAAAGAAAGTTCCTGTCTTAAGTTGGAGTGTTGTAGAAATGGGAAGAATTTTATGTCTTGATTGTAGGACACAACTACTCAATCCATGTACTATTTCTAAATCCCAGGACAGAATAGATTCCTTAACAGTAAGTAAATACTGTCTTGACTAGTGGATGATGTTTGACCAGTAATGTATGGAAAATAAATTTAGACCCAAATTTTGCAGTCCTGAAGTGCGAACTCTTACATCATTACATCATTATTTTGTAATAGTACAAAATTCTCAGATTTAACAGGAATAGCTTCAGTATCTTCTTTTAAATAGTAGTTTGCATTTCTATACAGTATATCTAGTTAAAATACATACATAAAATGTCTTTTGTAGTAACAAAATAAGAAAAAAATCTGTATTTATCCATTAGGGGTTGGTTGGTTGCTGTGTCCCCTTCCTAGTGCCCTGCTGAAGATGTTTTTAAAAGAAATTTTAATAATATCAAAATACTAAAAATACAAAATACCTGAAATGCTTTTGAATCTAAAAATGATATGAGCTTTCATCTACTGATTGAGATACTTACAGGAGAAGTGCTTAGAATCACAGAATCATTTAGGATGGAAAGACCTTTAAGTCCAACCATTGACCTAGTAATGTCAGGTACACCACTAGTTCCAGCTGCTGCTCTATTGTCTATTTAAATAAAAACGTGGTAGGATGAGGTTCAGTGTGACACTGGAAAAGATTCGTTCTAGACCCGGCAGATTGATAATGCACTTGAAAATAGAAGGTGATCTTTTCTACTCCTTTACCACTCTGGCCTGTGCACTCCTGCCCTCACCTTCACAGCAGCTTAAAAACAAACAAACAAAAAACCCAAAAACTTTTCATAAGGGTAAACCCTAATGCTGGGTTAATTCCCTGAACCCAGTCCCGGTGTCATCAGCAGAGTGTTGGGGCTGGCTCAGTGGAATTAGCAGAGGATTATTACAAAAAATGGATTAGGGCAGTGGGACTTTCCAGGCTGGCTGCAGATCCTCATTTTTCATGTCCCGGATCAAAGTCACAATGTTGTAGAAGGCATCTTTATTTGTTTATTAAGCTACAAACAAATTTACAAATACAGTAACACAGATATGTATGCAAACCTAGACTTAAATGTTTTCATGGCAATTAGAGGAAATATCTTTGTATGAAACACGGAACTAATTTCGGTTTTGTGTTACTCTACCAGGCTGAAAGTGAGTTGCAGAGAGCTTCACTGGATGCAACTCGAACAACTCGGCAATTAGAGGAGACCATTGATAATTTTGAGAAACAGAAAATAAAGGACATAAAAGTATGTGTGCTCACTTTTTGGTACATGACATATTTAATCTTGCATAATAAAATTACTACAGTTATTCTTTGGCAAGATTAGCAACATTAAGTCTACCTAAAGACAAATCTTGCGGTATTCATGAATATTTCATAATCCAAATGTTATGAACGTTGCAATTAAAAAATCAGTCAATTATTCCTACGGTTTATTGAATTCAGAATTTTCCTGTATCCAGTTGTTTAGGGTCTGCACCTTCTAACAGTTGCAGTATTCTACTTCGGTCATAGCTGCATTTGTTAGTAGAATAATATATGTGGATTAGTATCAGCAAAATCAATAGAAATAGTGATAAGTAAATAATATATTTATCCATGCAGAATTTTGTGTAGGTTACTGCAGTTAGAAGTTTTACTGCTGCAGAAAGCATGAAACATTCAGTGTCTGCAAGTAATCAAACCTTTAAGTACTCTCTTAATGTCAAACATTAAGTAGCTTCAGTCCCAAAGACTTTAGTACACACTTTCATTATGTGATCTCAAGTTTAATTATAAAATTGCTGAAGTGAGATACCTTGATACTTCTGTTGAAAAGAAAAAGACAGACTAAACAGGAAAGAAAAGTGGTTGAAAAACCCAACCCAACCAACCTGTATTTGATGTTAGAGTAATATGAAAGAGATTGTGTGAATTCTGAAGATGTCATCGTTAAGTGTTTAATATAAAGAATATTTTATGATGTAAAATATATAATTATCTGTAAATTATAGACATGTATAGAATTTACAGGTAATTTATCCCCATCGCGTTAAAAAAGATGTATAGAATTTACAGGTAATTTATCCCCATCGTGTTAAAAAAGATTGCCATCAACAAAGCAAAAATCCAATGAATGTATCTTATGAATAATTATCAGGGAACATCAAGTTAGTTTTCAGCATAACATTTTATTCCAAATCAGTCTCCTCTTTGCTTTTCATGTACTGACTTGAGTATGAAACTGCATGACAGCCCAGCCAGCATTTATGTTTAATTTCTAAAGTACTTAAAAGTACTAGGTATCATGCAGTTATTTGTATTGTATAAATACCAAGTACTGAATTCCTTAATTTCTTGTGTTTGAAGTGGGAATGTACTGCACTGCACTAAGAAAACCTGTTTTCATTTGGTTTTAGAACATATTTTCTGAATTTATAACTATTGAAATGCTATTCCATGGGAAAGCTTTAGAGATATATACAGCTGCCTACCAAAATATCCAAAATATCGATGAAAATGAAGATTTAGAGGTAAGAGTGATTAAGAATTTCTTTTCATATTACTTACTATATAAGAACAGTTTTCCTACTTGGAGCTATACAAGTCCCAGGCAGAAAATGGCACATATGTTTTAGGTTCTCAGAACAAACTTCTTGGGTATACCAAACCTTTTTTTGCATTTCTCCAAGAGCAGCATGCAGGTTTATAAACTCAGTTGCATGTGTTGGTTGGAAACCATTGCAGTTTTCCACTTGTAAATCCCTTCAGATCTCTGAAGAATGTTTACTTTGACCATGTAAGTGTGTTGCTATGTCTGAGGCTGAGCAAAGATGTTAAGCTAAAAACAATCAATCCAAATTACAGTTGATCTGTAACTCTAGAGCAGATTTTATTACTGTCCAATGCTGCATTTTTGTTGGCTTCAGTCCTGGGGGCTGTTAGCTTGCAACCTGTATCATGGCACCCAAGTCACAGCTTTCTTCATCTCAACAGGTTTTTCGGAGCTCACTTTATCCACCAGACTATCAATCTCGCTTAGACATAGTTCGTGCAAATTCAAAGTCTCCGCTGCAAAGAACTGGCTCCTTAAAATCTTCATTGAGGACAGTACAGGTAAGAAAGGAAAATTAACTGCTAAGTCACTGTATTAAAAGAATGACTTAAGGAGATCCTTAGGTAATGTACATGTATATGGATCCATTATCTTTACCCAGGTCAGGACAGTTAGAAAGGTAAAGAGACTTTCAAGGGCATGAAGGTCTTATTTGGCTTTTATTAATGCAGCTTCCAAGTACCATTTTTTATTTGAGGAATCAGCTTTTAAAGCTGCATTATTCACTTTTGAAAAATGCCATTTTCAGAGATATTAGTTTTTTTCATCAGCAAACTGTGGCATCTTGCAGAAAAAAAGCTCTAGGAGCTTACCGGAAACAGAAGTGACATTCTTTAAGTAACACTTGTCTCAGTATCCAGTGTGGTTTCTCTGTGGAATCCTAACTCTGGCTAGTGATGCCTCCTAGCAGCAGAGCAAATCCATGACCAGCAGATATTTCCTTTTTGTATTTCAGAGATTCAGAGCAGGTGAGGAAAAGGAGGATGATAAAAACAAGTGAAACAGATGGAGAAAGTGTCACTGCTTTTGAACTAGCTACCTTGCAAAAATCCTTCACACCTGTTTGCAGCAGTAAACTTGCTGATATTGCAAAATGGCTAAATTATTTGTCTTTATTGCAGCCTTGATCCTGTAACTGATTCTTACCAGTCTTTTGGTTAAAGACAAAGATGGCCAAATTTAAAACATATGCATCACACTTCTGTGGATAGAATCATGCATTGATACTGTAACACTGAGTTCTTTTGACTTTCTACACACCATTGCCCCTCCTCTGCTCTCAACACAGCTGAGTTATTCTGTTGCTGAAAATACAAGGGATGCCATCTGAAAAGATAACCCAGTGATTCAGTGCATGAAGACCAACCTTGACTTTAAGTTGCATGTCTTCTCTATCAAACAAACAGATTTCACTCTCAAGCAACTTCAGAAAATGGTTTTTTTTGAAAAATTTGGTTTTTTGAAGACCAGAGGAAACTGCCAAAAATCTGTTATCATCTTGAGAGCCAGTTTAGCTCAGTGGGTTGAGCGTGGTGTTTGAAACACCAAAGGTCACGGGTTCGATTCCTGTTGGGTTCTCACTTGTTGCCTGACCTAGTCAAGAGGTGGCGTCCCTGCCCATGAGAGGGAGGTTGGATTAAAATGATCTCTTAAGGTCCCTTCCAGCCTAGGCCATTCTATGATTCTATAATGATCTTCCCTGAGAACTTCCTGCAGTGCTGTAAAACTGTATCAAGGGCAAAAAATTACTTGGAGGTGCCACAGATAGCTGTGTTCTGTACTCTCGAAATGGAATGGATGTGCACTGTGATTTCTCTCAGAGATTATGGGGAACTCCGTTTTGACTAACTTGCAAGTTCACCTTACTCTTTTCCTAGACCTCTCTTGTAGCAGATGTTAGTGTTCTTATAACCTCTTACTGCAATATCTAAAAAGAAAAGTGAGTCCTCTAGACTCAAGAGGGAGACTGCAATACATTCCAAAACAATGTGATCTTAGAGGTCTATGAATGGTGGCAAATCAGTGTCATTGTCCTCCTTTTCTTTCACAGAATGAAAGATTGCTGGTTTAGGCATTTAGACTCAAGTTAACCCAGCTTCATCCAGTGATTAACTCCATTTTCTGTTATGTTCAGAGATTTCTAAGCAAGCATTTGCTTCAAGCTAAATTATGTACTTTGCAAGCACCAACAAGACTGAGGATTTTTCTGCTTTCATTAGTTCAATGACTGCAGTTTGCTTTATGCACACAAAAAACATTTGTTATTTGCATAGCTGTATGAATTATGAAATCTCAGAAGTCAATTTAATAACCAGCATTTAAGGACTTTTAAAATAGGGGGTTGTTTAAAAAAAGAGAGAAAGGCAAGTTTTGTCTTCAGTACTGAAGTTTTTATTATACTACTGTACGTGAGAAAACTCAAAATATAGCCAAAATTAGAGCTGCAGATGCCCTTAGAGAACTGCTGAACCTAAAATCATTTTTCAGAAGCATTCCAGATGACTTGGATTACTATCTTTGAGTTTAATAGTCCTTTTCTCATAGGGAAAGAAAAAACAAAACATATTCTACTTTAAATTGTAAATGTTGCATCTTCTGTGAAGAATCCATCTTCAATAGGAATTAGATTGAGCCCTCATTAGAAAAAAGTATAGATTGCAGAATCTGTCAGGAGATGAGAGCTTGGCAGCTGGCACTTGTTTGTAAGATTTATAAACCAAAAAAGGACTACAGTATCATTCTGAAGGGCAAGCTCTGATGGGCAGGGAAAGAAGTTCACGTATGAATCAAGACTCTTCTAGTAAAGTTTGTCTGATTTATTCTCAAAAACAGCTTAGAGCAGCATAGTGTTGAGTTTTTCGTTTAACTGAAGAAGTCTGATATCTTCAAGATAAGATTATGCCTCAATACTGACATTTAGCCTGCTGTCTGAACAGCCAACTCAGAAAAACTGACATCCTGTTGATTTTTAACATTACTAATTCTCTGGTCTACGGGGATTTTTATTTTTTTTTTTTAGCTTTTAAAAATCATTACTGTATTTATATTCTGTGCCATAAATCTCTCTGTTAGCATTGTGCATATTGCTAGAAGTTGAAGGGTTAAAGGATAAACAGCTTCCCCCCCTCCCCCTAAAGGAAAAATCTACAAACACTTAAGACTGGAAATACCAACAAGAAAGTTGTTTTTCTTCAGGAGAAAAAACACTTAACTGGATCTGGGTTTTTGTTTTAACAGATTTCCAGCAGTACGCTAAGAAAAGATGAAGAAGAGGAGGAGGAGGATGATGAAGATGAGGAAGAGGAGGAGGAGGAGGAAGAGTTAGATGCTGCTAAGGAAGTGAGATAACAAAACTGTTCTAAGAGGTTTTTTTTATTATTGGTGAAAAAAGATTTCCCTTTACGTAAAGTCTTTTGTGTGTTTATCAAAAATTTCACTGATGCTGTATTTTTAAAAATTCAATAGGAGCAAGAATTGGCACTAATTGTAGAGTGCCAGACAACAAATGACCAGTTTCAAAGAATATAATAAAATCTGCTGGAAATGGGCAATTTCAGTAGCTAGAAAATGAAATATTTCAATAGAATCCTGTATTATATTCCCATAGATGTTATATTGCAGTCACATTTGCTCAAACTTACATGAGGAATAGTGTCCGAAAACTGTACTAAGCTGACAGGCAGTTATGAATGTAAGGGTTTGCTTGTTACTTTGCCAATCTATTACTTTACTCTCTAGCTATACCTATTATAATTAGTTTTATACATCCTAAAGTAATTGTAGTACTCAGAAAACTGTTCACAGCAACAATGCTGTTAATTTTGTTTCATTACCCACAGTGGATGGCAGAAAGCAGGGTGAGGTGTGTTCATTCTCCTTTTCCTCAGGCTTAAGATGACTTTTGATTACACACACAGAAAGAACATTCACAAATAAGGACCTAGCCCAGCATCTCCTTTTAATGCTGCTTTGCTTTTAAATAAAAGTGCCTTCGTAATAAAACTAGTTGATATTTTATACACTTGACATGTATGTATTAGTTGACATGCTTTATATAGTTTCATGTGTTTAACTGGTTGATTCAGTTACCAATTACATCAAACAAACAAGAAATTACACATTTTGAGTGTAATTGCTTATCCTGTTTGGAGATGGTGGTTATGCATGTTCGTTTTTGAACAGCACCCAACTGTCTGCCAGAAAGCAGCTACTGTATTGTTTGTCCCCAGCTTTAGTATCTGCTAAAGAAAGAACACTTGTATAAATCTATATTTTAAACTTGTAACTGGGGAAACAATCTTGAGTTATAACCAAATATTCTTTCATTTTTGAAAATAAGCCAGAAAAAGCATTTTTAATATTGATGCTGCCTTTGTCCACCAATGCAAAGCATGCAATGCATACTTGTTTTGACAGGTGAAAAAATAGGTTTTGCGAAAAAATAATGTGATGAAAACAGAAGTGAAAATCTGACAATATAGGATTCTGTTTATAACCCGGGAAATAAGTTTTACACCAGAATTACACACTATTGGCATTGAACTACTGTTGACAAGGAGTACAATACTAATGATGCTTTCAAAGTATCTAGGTAACTAATCCCCATATATTCCAGCACTTAAAAAATATTTGCATCACAACATCAGAATTACAATTATCACTTTACCACTTCATATTCAGTGAAGACATGTAGTCCATCTCCAAAATTTATGGTTAACTTCATGACTATACCAGGTTTTCATATAATACACATATTTACAAATAATGATTTTTTTTGTCTGTATTATGCCTTGAAAAAGGAATTCTGAATAAAAAAAGGAAGTAGTGTTTAGATTAATTCCCACTAAAAGATCAGTGGCTAGGGTACTAAAAGAAAGGTGGGTTTTTTTCCTCAACAGCTTCAGAGTCCTTCTCCTCCCCCACCTCACAAAAAAAGTCCACTTTAGGAATAACAGAAAAACTTACAGAAAGGGAGAAATACAGTGTTAGGCAACTCTGTCCTGTATATATGATGTCTTAAGTTTGCACGTTGGCCAGGAATTGTGCAATCTTATAACTATAGATGAAAAAGTCACTGATGAAAGTATTTTAAAGCCAGAAGGATTTAGAATGTAATTACAAAATTAAGTATTACCTAAAGATACTTTTGCAAAACTTTTTCTTATGGCGGAAGTGCTTACTGCAAGACTGACAGTACTCTGTTTGCTCATATTTTGAATACTGACATCTAGATGATGCAGGCTTGCATCCAGTCTTGCTAAGATTATTTTGCTGCTCCTTTCAGCATGCTGGCCCAGCCCTTTGGAACTAAGGGTTATCTCCTTGTACTCAGTAGATTGTTAGAGCTTTCCTGAATGCCTCAAGCTCTTCTGTTCATGATCACTACTATTAGATTTTGACAACAGAGACTGTTCTCCTTTAAGTCGCGATTTTTGGACAATGGTAGCAAAACCAACTTCAAAGCATAACTAAGGAAACTAGCTATATTTTATATCAACACCTCAAACTACAGCATTTCATTTGTTATTCTTCTGCTAGATGGATTGATTAGGGAAGTAGAGGGTAAGTCTTAGGAAGAGAGGCTTAGGGAGCTGGGGCTGTTCAGCCTGGAGGAGGGGAGACCTCATCACTCTCTACAACTACCTGAAAGGCAGCTGTAGTGAGATGGGTGTTGGCCTCTTCTCCCTAGTGAATAGCAACAGGACAAAAGGGAACGGGTTCAAGTTGCGCCTGGGGAAGTTTAGATTGGATATTAGGAAAAACTTCACTGAAAAGGTGGTGAAGCATTGGAATGGGTTGCCAAAGGAGGTGGTGGAGTCGCCATCCTTGGATGTGGCACTTCAGGAGGTGGTTTAGTGTTAGGGTGGTGTAGGGCTGTAGGTTGGACTTGATGATCTTAAGGTCCTTTCCAACCTTTATGATTCTATGATTGTTCTTAAAAAGGAAGAGCACTAATTCAAGCCATGTAATTACAGACTGTCTCTGACTTGTCCTTTATACTGAATAAAGTACACCACCTCTAAACCCTTAAACATCTAACATTGTACAACCTTATCAGGAAATGCTGTTACCACATCACACACCTGTACCACCTATTCAGGCAGAATCAGAATACAGTGCCTATATACAAGGCATACACATTCCGGCAGGAGAAATTCTGAAACACCAACAGCTATAAACTCAGAATCAACTGTCGTATTACCTTCTTATTCACTGATGTACTGACGTTCCTTCCCAATTTCCCTCTGCTTCATCTCATCTCTATATAGTTGGAAGTACAGTTTTTGCCTTTATAGACAGTTTAAAAAAACTCAGTTTTTGGACTATCAGTCAGACATTTCAGGTTTAACCTACTCATAAATTCTAATCTATCTTTAAATTAAAGACAAATTAGCTATAAGGCAAATTAAAAATATTTTTAATGTCTTTAATTATGACCTTTGTCATGATAAACTTCATGACCTTTTATGTATTCACTAGGGGGAAAAAAATCTACCGTCCCAAAAATTAGTGGTATCTTTACCAGTAATTATTCTAACTTTCTTGAGAACAGATAATGCTTTTTCTAGAAGATAATCTCACACTTAACCAGCAAAAAACCCATAAATTCCCCTATCTTTCCAGCCTCTAAATCCTTTTTTATTACAAGAATGCATGTGTGTACAACACTACCAGAGCACATTAAAAAGTTTATCAATTTATTTTCAGTGTTTGAAATCTCCTGTTGTATAGTAGCTAGAACTTTAAAAACAAATCATCTAAAGCTGATTAGCAAGAGGTTAGCTGCATTCACACAACACAGTAATAGAGGCTACTACTCTGTTAGTAGTAATGATGTTACCTTACAGAACAATCATGATGAAATTTTCAACTGCATGATTAGGTCAGACAAGTTTATTTTGAGGATAATCATAGTACACCTTTATTTTCCCTGCAAAATCTTCTGGCTCCTTAATCGCTTTTATAGCAGCTATGAAATAAAGGTACCAATTTGTTGGGCTTTATTCTAATTCAATTTCAGTTTAGAGGATTCAGAACAGTATACTTCTGAAGCTAACTCCTACCAGACAGCACGTAAGTGTTCAGAATTTGAAAATTTGGCCACATTTAATTTTCTTTGCTCAGAGGAATCTACATATACAGACTTGTCATTATCATTCTCATTCAAAATGTTTTTTCCCTAGCACTTAAAGCAGGGGACAAATAATACATACAAAAAAAATAAAGCTACACTAGCCTTTTAAAAATTACAGAACAAATAAAAAAAAAGTTGTCTTGATTTTGTGTGCTTCTGCTTAAGGAATTTACATGGAAATTAAGTAATGAAGATGACTTTACATGAAGTAATTAGGTTTGACCAGCAGCGAGGGCGAGCAGTCACTGGAATAGGCTGCCCAGAGGTTGTGGAGCCTCCAGCCCCAGAGCTATTAAAAATCCCTGAGTAACCTGTTCTGACACTGCTTTGAGAAGGGGGTTCAACTACACCACCTGGTCTCTTCCAACCTCAACTACTCTATGAATCTGTGATTTTTTTTGAATTAACAGAGCAAAGGTTATGACAAGTTTTAATCACCAAGTTGCAACTTTGTTGTCTTAGTTTGAGAAAGTGCTATCTTGTACAGCTGAAATGTCAAAAAAGCTCTTAGCCACACAAAGTTTCCTACTAAGCCTGAATTTGAAGAGGCAGTCTTTCCTCAAGCAGGCCAGCTTTTATTTCTTCCTAAAATTTAAATATGCTAGTACCAAACCAATCAAAGCATTCTAAATACAGGCATAAGCATTTATTTTCTTATTTATGAAAAAAACATAGATGGTTTCATCTTGGTTGCTAGTGACAGATGTTAGTTAAAACTAAGCAGAGATTGACCTGGAACGCATCCAGACATCATTAGCAAATTAATACTCATATTACAAGCATGTGGAAATAAACAAAGACCAGTCTGAAGGCTCAGGCTGAAGTCAGAATTCTTGACATAATTCCAACATTTTCTGCCTCACAGTACTACAGTGAGAACAAGAAAGCCGATGGAACTGATTAATACAGATTGTTGCAGTCTTTGTAACCTATTCATCACTTTGATAAACTGTAATAGTTCCCTCTTTCCAGAGGAACCAACCAGCAGCATTCTCACCAAGAGCCATGTATGCTGAGCATAACAGATCATGAACTATTCAAGCTTGAAATATAAGACACACATTTGATGGCACTTTATTTTTTTATTTAAAAAAGTTGCAAAGCCAACTAATGTGAACAGGAAGGTCTTTTTTCTTCTTTTAATAGGAATGCCTGCTAACACATAAAACCGAACAAAACCTGAACAGTTTATACAAAAAAAAAAAAAAATCGGTAATTTTTTAATTTTGTTCAGCTAACCTCAGTAAGAAGTGTTATTTACGAATGCAGGTAGCACTGAAGTTCATCTATGTGAACCGTTTGTGTGGTCAGTTAACCAGCACTTAGATTTTTATTTGATGCAAAGTCATGGGACATGGAATTAAAGCAAACTGGAAAAAAAAAAAAAACCCAACAAACCAAAAACCAAAGCATTACAACTCCATGCCTTTTTACCTTGATGTCTGGAAGACATTCATGTCTTCCAGAATTTTGGGGCTCTTCTCTGCCACAAAAAGTAGGCACAGTACAGTTCTCATATCTTAATCATACAGGTATTTCAACCAAGAGCTAAACAACTGAACTAGATATTATTTACAACCGTTGATAGAAACTGTTTTTTCTGCATCTTCCAGTCATTAGAAAAAGAGAAAATAACTGTCAATACTGTCAAACCTAGAATGTTTAATCTAGAGCATCTTTTCCTCCTTTACAGCAAGCTCAACTTAACTTTCCGAGGACCAATTGGCCTATCATTCAGTTCATTAATAGCAGCCATAGCTTCCTCATAGTTTGTCATAGCAACAATGGCATCACCCGAAGGTAATCCTTGTTCATTGTACTGTACAGAAACCGACTCTGGTATCACTCTGTAGCCATAGAAAAAATCAAGAATCTCGTTAGGAGTAGCCTTAAAAGGTAAATTTTTCAATCGAATAGGGACAACACGTTCAGAACCACCACTGAAATTTGCATCCGGCATAAATCTTCCTTCAGGAAAACCTCCCATTTTATTATTCCCAAACTCCATTCTGCCAAAAGGTTCGCCATCACCACCAAAATCCATGAGGGGTGGCGGACCTCTGAAATCCTTAGGAGGGCACATGAAGTCCTCAGGGGGGTGCCTAAATTCAGAAGGATGCCTGAAGTTCCCGGGGGGACCAAATGAATGCATGGGTGGCCCTTGCGGTGGCCCAGATGGTGAACCAATGGGACGGGAAAGCTCACCTCTGTCATATGGATGTGAATGACCCTGCATGTCATTTGGTGCAGACAATGGTACAGTTACACCAAACTTCTGCATCTGATCTTCAGATATAAGTCTTATTAATACCTCCGTTCCCAAGAATCTCCGACGATTTAAATTTTCTGCTTTCATGGCTTGTTCTTCAGATTTAAACTTCACTAATGCTTCTCCCAGCCCAACTCCTTTGTCATCGTAGAGCAAGTAAATATCCTCTTCATCGACATCAAATCTCGCAAAGAACTTTTGCACTTCGATTTTTGACACATCGAATGGAAAATTCCTTACATAAACACAGATCTTAGGCCCAGAATGACCTTCCCGATAACTTTTTTCTGGCATGGCCTGTCCAGGGTGATCTCTGTCCTGGGATCTTTTCCTCTCACAAGAATCAATTATTTTCAACATTGACTTTTTTGAAATTGGGAAAATGTAAACCGGACGATTGAGAAGAACCTTTCTATGACATTCCAAAGCAGCCTGATAATCTCTCTCACTCCTTAACATCACAAAAGCATCTCTAGTCCTCCTCTGATGCTTATCTGTTAGAAGCTTGATTTGTTTGCTGCATATATCCAGATCAGGAAAAAAATCTCTCAAATCTCTCTTCTCCACATTAGTAGATAGATTTCTTAAGTGTATGTAATATTCCTGGGTGGGAGATGAACGAGAACGCGCTCTTTGTCTCCTTGGTGATCGTGAATGAGACCGCTTCCTTGAATGCATGTATCCTGAACTTCTTGGAGAACTGTCCTCACGGAAAAAGCGATCCATTTCATTTGGCATTTCAATCCTCCCACCATATTCAATCCACTGTTCCTCTGTAGATGGGCTAATTTCTATAAACCTCTGACCCATGTATTGTCTGTGACGTTTAAGTCCTTCTAAGGCATCTGCAGGCGTGGCAAATTTTACCAAGCAATCACCATTGTTCAAACCATTGCGATGCTTTATCATAATCACTCCATCCACATGTATCCCAGCAAGAAAAGCACGTACTTCATCTTCTGTTGCAGAGTAAGGTATACCACGTAGAAATAAGTAAAGATCATCTGGGTTAAAAGGATGAGAATCCTTTCTGGACTGATAGCTTGATTTAGGAATGCCTATATCACCATGTCTTGTGCCGTTGGTATGGAAACCAGCCTCTGGATGATTTGGTGGACCGTAACCAGGTTTACTTATTCCTTTTGGAAAAGCCGTGACTAAATGCGGAATGTCTCCAACACCTGATGGACCAGAACCATTAGTACCTGTTCTTCTAGAGCCAGACATAGTTTCTCGTCCCCCACGGTCAAATCGTTTCCGGCTCATTTCTATCATATTCTGCATTTCTGCCTTGCTGCTGAGAAAAAGCTCTATGCGTGAATCCTTGATAAACCCTCCTGAACAGCTCATGGCACGCCGTGCATCTTCGTCTGTGGCAAATATAATAAAAGCCTCCCCAATCTCTCCTCCAATAATATGCACACCTCCATCAGGAATATTCAATCCCAAGAAGAAACGACGAATATCTGCAGGGCCCGCAACAACAGGAAGCCCCTGTAAACGGATGACTACAGCCATGCTGAGCTCAACCCACAGCAAAAATCACCTGCAGACAAAAAGGTACACATGATAGCACGTCTTTAGTACTCGGCTATTACAGTATCTTAACACTTAAGCAGCTAGAGCCTTTTTAATGAAAGCCCTTGTCTCAGTGGAGAGAGAAGGTATGAAGCTCACAAGTTCACAAGAACAAGATTAAAACAAGATTAGTTGGAACAATTAGCTACTCCACCAGCAGTGGACAAGTCTGTCAATATTCCCTATCCTAAGGGCAACAAAATCCACCTAAGTCACTCCTCACTATCCATGATACCTAAAGAACACCTGAAGTCTTTCACGGCATACTGTATGCCAGAGATCCCAGTCCTAAGGAACAAAAAAAAAACAAACCCTGTTTACATTTGAACAGGACACTTGTGATCATAACACAGGAAACAGTGGATGATAAAAAGAGAAAGGAAAAAGGATAACTACGTCACTGGAAAAATGAAGTAATTCACCACCAGTGATGGCATTACTGCTTTGACAAGTTGCTCTACCCAGTGATCAGTTCTGTTCAATAACGTGTTTTCTCAGCATTCAAAAATGTCGCTTTCCTGTAGTCAAGAGTTTTAACTGCAGCAGCCCCATGCAGTCTGGAGAATATATCCTAGTTCCCAGCCACAAGTCTGTTGGAAAAAAAGGCTGTGTATGATCTTGTCACAATACTCAGTGAGAAGTGTTAAGCTTTTGGCAGCTTACCTGTTTGTGCTTTGAAGACCTGATAAATGCTGTAAAATCAACTTAACTGTGGAAAGAAAATGAAACATAATTAATGGCTGATATCCGTACTTTGCTTTACATATTGTGCTACACTGCTGCAGCTCATCCATAGCAGTGGCTAATGTTAAAGCCAAGCATGTAATGAACCCACAACTTGGGATACTATGAAGAGTTCCTTCCACGTTCCAAGACGCTATGCACCGCATCTTTCTGTTTCCATTTTAGAAGCAAAAGAAATTCAAAATTTAAGTTGACTTCTGGAAATGATGAAAACATGATGAGATTACTTGGTCATCAACTGCGCCACACTGAACTGTTGAAATTAAACAGACTGACAACATATTGTGGGAAAAACTCTTAATTCATTTCGAGTCCTTGAAAGATGCGTAAGTCCATCTCAAGATTACAGGACGTGTCCATTCTTCTGAAATCCACCTGCTTTCAAAGTTTACAACAAGAGTATGCTACTCCCCAGTCCGGCACTGCATTCAGCATGCACAGTGAAGACAATCAAATGAAGAGCAAAAATATCCAACAAGGAGAAACTTCAGGGAGTACTTCAATTTACAAAGCAAACTTAACCGTTTTCCCTGTGTTTACTGCCTTTCAAATGCAAGAACAAGAATCACTTTAATCCACTGACTTAAACATATCCTGATTTTCAACATTATCTAACATCACACAATACACAGCACAGTACTCTCAGAACAAACACAAGCTTCTGTAGCAAATGACTACGTCCCTCTAACAAAAAAAACGAGAGCCAAACGCTCCAATGACAAGTGTTTGAGAACATCCCTTGTACAAACCCCTCACTCAATAACAACTGTAAAGCACTAGATCCTGATGGCAAGTTATCTGTTGATAAGTAACTATCACTCCACCTAAGCAAAACAACAACAAAGCCCAAATTCCGTAACTAATGGATTCTATGCCACTTTGTAAACACAACAAACTGAAAACAACTGCCTATTTAGTAACTTCACTAAAGATCATCTGTTCCCTGTATTTTTTGCGGTGGGTTGACCCTGGCCAGCAGCCAAGCACCTACACAGCCAATTGTTCGTTCCTCATCCCCGCCAGTGCGATGGGGAAGAAAACAAGATGAACAAAGTCAAGAAAACTTGCCGATCAAGATAAAGACAGTTTAATCAATTAAAAGACAAGTCAAACAAAGGAAATCACTCACTACCTTCCTACAGGCTGACTGATTTCCAGCCTGCCTCCGAGTAACAACCACCTTGCAGACCAATAAAAAAAACACCCAAAAAACCCCAAAATGATTGAACAAAAACCTTCTTCTTCCTCTACCTCAGTCTGTGTTGCTGAACGTGATGTTACATGGCATGGAATATCCCTCTGGTCAGTTTGGGTCAGCTGTCCCGGCAGGGTCCCCTCCCAGCTTCTTGCCTACTCCCAGCATACTCGCCAGGGTGGCAGAGTGGGGAAAAACAGAGAAAGCCTTGACACTGTGCAAGCGCTGCTCAGCCAGAGCCAAAACACTGATGTGTTGTCAACATTCTTTTAGCCACAAATCCGAAACACAGAACCACACAGGCTGCTATGAAGAACGTTAACTCCATCCCAGCCAGACCCAGTACACTTTATAATGTATCTTCTCAAGAGATGTGACGGCAATGCCAAAAAGCAGGGAGAATTCAAGGGCAGAGTTTTCTTACAGGACCTTCGTGTCTTGAAAAATCAAATCCGCTGCCCTCTGTAGTATTTCTTAATTTCACAACTCTACATTCTTATCCCATTTTTTAGACTGCATTTAGAATGGATCTCCTCAGTATTTCTTCGGTGATAAATGGCAAGTTCTCCACGATGTACCATGGATACCTTATACAACCTTCAGTGGTGACAACTAGACACGGTGATTCCAGGCCATAATGTGATATTTAAGAAGTCCACAAACAGAAACGCAAGTTCAAATGCCAAGCTTTTACTGACTGTATATTAAAAAATAAAAATCAAACATCAGTAGAAGGGGTAGACAAGCCATCCAATAATTTAAAGTGAATGACCAAAAAGAGTGACTTCTGGGATTAAAGTGCCACACAAAACTAAGAGCAATTCATTAACTGAGCAAGAACTTCAGAGAACAAGGACTTACATAAGATAACTTCATGCCACTAATTTAAAAGCACAGAAGTGTGCACACCATTTTAAGAAACTTTATATTTGAACCTAGTTAGCAAAAAAACAGTATTATACCTATACTTCCACAGCCTGAACAAATTCCAAATACTATCAAAACACCACTAAAAAACAATTCCAAAACTTATAAACATTGTAGAAAACCGAGTCTGCACTACACTAGTATTTTTTACCCCAACTCTGAGAAATTACATACTCTGCATGCAGTGAGCATGTGAGATAGAAAGAACGTCCACAGAAATACAACTACAAAACTGGACCAACATAATAATAGCTGGTGGATCAGAGGGCGAGTTCTTATTCTGATCTTCAAAGCAGGCCTGAACAGTCGAATCAAGCAGTTGCAAACGCCTGTTTACACACCGCGCAAGGAAGACGCGGGTGAGCTCGGCAGCCAGGCCCGCTACCCGGCCAGCGTGAGCGCGGCGCCGCTGCGAGTGCTGCGAGCGGGTGAAAGTGGCTCCCGGGCCGACGCGCGGCGGCCCTTACACCGCTCCGACCGCAGACGGCGCAGCACCAGCCCTGAAGGGGCGAGCAGGCGGGAGCCCAAGGCCGAGGGACAGGGAACGGGGAACGAGGGGGACGGGGTAGGGGGGAGGCCGCCCTGCCGCCACACGCGTCCCGGCCCGCCTGAGGCCACTTGCGATCCGACCCCGCGCAGAAGCCCGCACTCCCCACGGCACAGGGCGGGGCTGAGGGGTGGCAGTCGGGGCGGGAGCGGGGTTTGAAGGGTGATGGGCAGCCGGGCGGCGTGAGGAGGCCGCGGCCCGTGGAACGGTCGCGCAGCGGTTGCGCGAGGGTTGGGCTGCCGGGAGCCGGCTCACGGAGCGAACCCCGCACCCTCGGTTACAGGCAGCGCTCCAGTAAGCCGGGCGCTCTCCCTCAAGCCATCCACCCACCGGACACGCCACCAGGACAGGCTCCGCGCCGAGCCCCGCTCCCCGCAGTTCCCGGCACAGCACCACCAAGATGGCGTCCTCCGCCGGTCTCCCCCCCCGACAACACTCCGGGGAGAGGCGGAACCGCGCCTGCGTCAGACCCGCCCCTTCGCTCCCACGGTTGAACGCGCGCGAGTGCTTCCGGTCCTTTCTCGCCCCGCGGCAACAAACGCGACCCTGCGCGCGCACGCTCCGAAGAGGGGCGGGAAACGCCACTTCCGTAACGCGCCCCGCCGCACGTGCGCATGGGCAGTCCCGCGCCCGGAACGTAGAAGTACGCACGCGCACTGCGGCGTGCAGCCGGCGCTGGCAGGGGTAGTGCGCGTGCGCCGTCGGGCGGGTGGCTGAGTGCGTCCGGATAGAACTGAGGTTTATGCAGGGAACCGTGTCGCGCAGGGCGTGGCCGTGCTGGCATCCTGAGCCGTTGCCTGTAGTCTCTCATTCCCATTAGTCTTAGTGTCTACAAAGCCGAAGAAGAGGAGCAGAGAGGAAGGTGGTGCCGCTGGGGCCTAGTGCTGAGTAGCCTGAGCCTGTGGGTGCCTCAGGTACTGAGGAGGGCGTTTGTTCCCACGGCTCCTTTTCCACCACCTACACGATTTCTAACCTAACTCGGGATGACTCAAGTCTGGGTTTGGGTAGGAAAGGCAGACAGGGATGCAGGTAAGAGGAGGAGGAAGGCTGTGAGGGTGTGTACAGGGAAGGGCAGAGGCAGACTTCTTTGATTCTGCAGGGGAGCTCATTATTTTATACTAGTAGTGTTTATCTCACCTGCCTTTCCCTGTCTTTTACACATCCTCTCCTGTATTTCTAGGCTTACTCTGTACTCATCTGGTCAACTTCTGATAGACAAAGTTCTGTATTGCAGTAGATTCACCTCATAAGTCAGCCTTTAAAAACTTGTTGAACCCAGCAGAAATCTGATTAGAAATAAAGCATTTAGTGTGATAAAAACATAGGCTTCTAAGCAGTGCTAATACTAATCATAATTGTTGGTCACTTAGCACAGTGGAAAGGCTAACGGTAGCCTGGACTATATTAGGAATAGTGTTGCCAGCAGGAGCAGGAAGGTGATCATTCCCTTCTACTCAGCTGTGGTGAAGCCTCACCTCGAGTACTGTGTTCAGTTTTGAGCCCCTCACTACAAGAGGGACACTAAGGTGCTGGAGAGGGTACAGAGGCAGGCTGCCAAGCTGGTAATGGGCTTAGAACATAAGTCTTATGAGGAAAGGCTGAGGGATCTGGGGCTGTTTAGCCTAGAGAAGAAGAGATTGAGGGGAGACCTCATCGCTCTCTAAAGCTACCTGAACGGAGGTTGTAGTGAGGCAGAGAATGGTCTATTCTCCCTAATGGAGAGTGATAGGATGAGGAGAAATGGATCCAAATTGTGCCAGGGGATGGTTCAGGTTAGATATTAGGAAGAATTTCTTCACTGAAAGGGTTGTCAGCCATTGGAACAGGCTGCCCAGGGAGGTGGTTGAGTCCCCATCCCTGGAGGTGTTTAAGAGAAGGGTGAATGTTGCATTGTGGGACATCATTTAGCTGGTTGATAGGGCTGGGACAAAGGCTGGACTCTTCAGGGTGCTTTCCAGCTGAAATTATTCTACGAGTCTAAAGGAGCAGTGAGGAATAATTAAAATCCAGGACATGAAGTGCCTTGTAAAGCTCTGATAACATTTGAGGAAATATGAACAAGAGCATCCTGGCAGGCGTAAAAGGTAAAGGGGAGTAACTTTGTGCATCCATTCTTCTAGGTGTTTTGTGTATTTACGCTGTTAACAGTTTCCTCTCGGGGAAATCTAATGCACACGTTACCTTTGTATAATACATCGTGTAACAGTTTTAGAGATGAGGTACCAGAAAGAGCAAACAAGCCAAGCAAAACCCTTCTCACCTCGCTTCTCTATCCACAGCAGTTCCATTCCTGCCCCTCGCCCTGCTCCGGGGCCCCGCCCGCCCCCAGCTCCAGCGCCGCGACCGCTTCGCCTCCTGCGGGGAGCGGCCCCTCGCGCTTGCCGTACGAGAGGCGACTGACCAATGAGGGCGCGCCGCGGGAGGCCGCGGTAGCCATGGCGACGCGGAGGCGCCCGGCGGCCGCCGCTGCTCTGCTCCTGGCCGTGGCGGTGACGGCGCTGCCGCCCGCCCGCAGCTTCTCCCTCCCGCTCCAGCGGCCCGCCGACTGCGGCGACGACCGCTACTTCGACATCTCCCGCCTGGCCTGCGGGCCCTGCGGAGCCCACCAGCGACAGAGCGCTGGCGGTGAGCGAACCGGCCCTGGCGAGCGGCGCGGGGAGGGACGGGGGGGTGAGACGGGGCTGCCCGGGCCTGGGGCCGTGCGGGCGGCTGCTCAGGCAGCTCCGCACTGAAACTCGCCCCTCCTCGGCAGCGGGAGGTGCAAAATCTGGGCTCGGGTTTTGACAGGAGTCCTCAGGAACAAGTCTGAAAAGGCCACGATCCTGCAAAGACTTAAGTGGACACAGCACGACCGTAATACCTGCATCCGAGAAGCATCCCAGAGAAACGGCCCTAGCCCTTTTTTTTTATAATCTTTCCTTCCTTGGCATTTGTATGGTTGTAAGCATTCACATTTTCATCAGTAAAATTCTAGAGTCCTGAATTTGTTTTCAAACACCTACACCACTTGAAACTCTTTGTCCAAACCTGATTCTCTTAGATCTGAGATCTTCAGGCTGGGCGCACGCTCATCCAAATCCCGTGTGGGAACTTGGAGCATACACAACACGTCTGGACAGTACTACATGAAAAATACAGATAGTAGTTTGCTTTATTTAGGAGATAAGCTGGTATAACGCTGTCCATCTTTTATAAATACCCAGTCTAAGAGAAGTGTGAGTTCAGTGTTGTGTGTACAGAAACTAATTCAAAACTAAGGTTCAACAGCATCTTCGGAACTGGTTCCTTGGTCAGATGCAGTGATCTGGATGGCTGTGTTGACACCTGCTGTGTAAAAGCCGGTCACCTCTTCCACCACTGTCACATCGTCTTAAAAGAGTAACCCCGTAGTTTACCTGCAGAAAAAAATGCACTGTAACATTTTTCAGATGCCCTGATAACAAGGCTGTCTAAATCCATAACTCCCTTTTGGGCTTGAATCCATCTCTAACTCAAAGCTTCAAGGAGAGATAAATTCCAGGGAGAAGTCAAGGAATTATTATGGTCTTCAGCATCTGACTGGAGCAGTGTGGGTAGCAACCACTCAGTCCACTGTTTGCATCTTGTCCAAATTCCACTTGGGATTGCACAAGTCTGCCACATGCGCTCCCTGGCTAGCTCATTACTGTGGATTCTGCTTTCAAGCAACATGCCTAAAAATTTAGGTATCATCAAAGTGAATGACGATACTAAAAACTGAAAATCGTTCAGTATAAAGCATTATCCCCATGCACAATTTTAAAAGCTTCGAGTTTAAAATAGCTTTACAAATTACAGTTATATTTTGTAAAACCTTTGCATATAAACATGTTTTGGTTTTAGGACTGACTTCCTATTCAAAGGATAGAAGCTGTATATAAACATGTAATGCTGGTGTTGTACAGATGACGGTCTAAGAATGACACTGTGGCAAGATTTAGAGGGAAAGATTATACGTTATTAGACCAACTGATACGGTTTAGTTTAAAAAAAACACCACGAAATCTCAGGGTTTCTATTCCACCTGGTGTATCAGTCAGCCTAGTAACATCTTCCTAAAGGATTTTGTACAAACTGTAACATGACCGTTTTTTAATAAAGCAGGATGGTTTTCATGCACATCTCACTCAGGTGTTTCATTTGTCTGTGTAATAATCTATATTGATCTCTTGAGAACAATAGCAGTTGTTCTTAATAGTCTATGGGAAAAAAGGTCAGTTTTATGTAGATTACAAATGCATTTGTTTGGGGTCTTTTTTCAGGTAGTTCATGTGTATGTCTGCCAGGATACAGGATGGTTTCTAGTAATGGTGGATCCTCCATTAGCTGTGAAAAATGCCCAGAAAATGTGGTAAGTTGAACTTTTCATATTTCACCATAATAATAGTATTTTTTTAATTTCAAATTTCTTCCTGACTGCAAGTTATTTTTAATTTATTTAAAATTATTTTGTACAGTAGTCTTTACTTGGGCATTTTTAAGACAATGCTTATAGGTGTGGGGATCCATGCGAGGACCGACAACATGACACCAGTATGATGTTCCAATAATCACCGCTTTATTGCAAAAGTAGCACACATTTATACTGTTCTTGCTTTCCTTAGCACGCATCATGCATATTGTGATTGGCTACAGGCTGCCCAGCATGAGCTGTTCACATGCCACTCTGACTCCATTGGTTGGTAAATGCCTAACAAACATGCATATTCTGTGTTTCGTACAACTGCCTCCTTAAAGTTGATAATTTTGCATTTTCAAGGTCTTGCCGTATCAACGCTTTGTCCTTTGCATGACTCCTACGTACTGACTTGTTTAGTTCTTTACTAGCATATCTAAATAGCAGGATGCAACACATAGGTAATATTTTTTTTTCTCTTTAGAGATGTTTAATACTAATACTTTGCAGGCATTTTTCATTTTAAAGTTGACAGACAAAGTAAGAGTGTTAAATTTCCTTGCACTGCTTTTCTTCTTTATGTTATGTTATCTTGGCTCAGAGTCCACAGTTTTATAGAGTATCGAAGATGCTTTTCAGCTCATTGGTATGTTATTTGATTATTTGTATAAATCCTATTATTGTAATATTTAGACTGTATCTTTATAGTCCCTGATCACAGAATCAGCCAGGTTGGAATCTCTACATATTATCTCTAGAGACTGCCTGCAAAAGCATTGAGCCAGAGGCACCAGACTTAACCATCTTTTCCCCACTATAGGAAATAGAGAAATACATTTTCTCCAGCAAAAACAACTTCTCAGGGTGAAAGCCTTCCTGAATGCTTCTTTCTCTCCAATGACTGTAGAAGTACAGCTGCATAAATTATGTGTTTAATGGCTAATGAGTAATGTAGGGAATTTCCCTCATCTTCCTATGATCTTGCTACGTTAGGCAAAGATGTTGGCAAATATCCATTGGTGCTTTGATCATTCTGCTGCTTTTTTCTCTTTCCTGTAGTGGTGACATTTGTCTTTGATCCTATGACAAGGCTTATGCAAAGATAAAATTATGATAGCGGAGACAAAAATAGCATCAATGTCACATGAGGATGAGAAGTTATCTTAATTTTCCTTATTGATTTTGATCAGTAGTGCAGCTACTTCGTAGTATAAAATAAGTGTGGATGTAAACTCTTTGGGTACATGCAAAATTTCATGCAGTTATATAAGCTGCTTCACTTAAAACTCCTCCATTTCCATGTATAATCTGTACATGTATATGCAAATATGTCTATTTATGCATTATGTTTGTTGATTTTTTTTTTCGAGTGTAGAACCTCTATTTTTTTGTTTTAAATCTTCCGTTTTGAATCAACTCTTGTGTTTGCTAAAGGGTGCTGGCTAATGGCTTAAAAAAAACTCAAGAACTCCTTGTTTAATCTACATTTGCATAGGAATTACTTTTGCCAGATTGTTTTTAGCCTTTTTTTTGTCTTTAAAAGCTTCATGAATGTTATCTATGTTGTTGTACCTGAAAACATTTTCTAGTGAATACTATCTGGATCAGACATTCTTCACAGCTACTGAGCGATGTCTATATTTTTGACAATTATAATAGTTTTACATTTTATTTTAGAGTGGAGTTACTCAAGATGGATGGAATTGTATTATTTGCCCTAAAGGCCTAACTTCAGAAGGAAAATGTAAATGCCCTAATAATGAGATATTAGGTAAGAAATATATGCAAGTTATGAGATATTAGTGATTGCTTTAGATATTTGAGTTTATTAAGACATGCTCTTCTGTTAAATAAGAAAGGAAATTTAACATGTTTACATATCTGATGTAAAAATTCAACATTCCCCTTGATCTTAAACCTCATTCCTGAAAGACAACAGATAAATCTGTGCTATTGTTCATTGCAATAAAAATAATCATGCAAGCATTCAACAATAAGTATCAGTGTGTCACTTCCTTTAAACTGGTTGGCACTGAGAGGAGGCATTAAGGTTAAAATAAAACCAATGTCAATATAGACTAAGAAAAAACATTAAAATGTTTTGAAGTATATAATGTGTAGGTACTTTGCAGCACGGGAATTATATGGCAAGGTGGAACAGAATAGGCTGAGCAAGCCAAGCACACTACTGTGCATTAATAGAATCATAGAATCACAGAATGTTGGGGGTTGGAAGAGACCTCTAGAGCTCATCTAGGCCAACCCCCCTGCCAGAGCAGGATCCCCTAGGGCAGCCACACAGGAACGCATACAGGAAAGTTTTGAAAGTCTCCAGAGAAGGAGACTCCACAACCTCTCTGGGCAGCCTGTGCCAGTGCTCTGTCACCCTCACACTAAATAAGTTTCTCCTCATGTTGAGGTGGATCTTCCTGTGTTCTAACTTAAACCCATTATTTCTTGTTCTATTGCTGGACACCGCTGAGAAGAGATTGCCCCCTTCCTCTTGACACCCACCACTCAGATATTGGTATACGTTAATAAGATCCCCTCTCAGCCGTCTCCTTTCAAGGCTAAACGGCCCCAGTTCTCTCAGTCTCTCTTCACAGGAGAGATGTCCAAGTCCCTTATCATCCTCATAGCTCTCCGTTGGACTCTCTCCAGTAGGTCCCTGTCTCTCTTGAATTGGGGAGCCCAAAACTGGACTCCAAGGTCTTTATCCACGGGGCTGCTTTCGAGCAGGAATAATAATAATATCAATGGATTCCTTGCCCTGAGACACATGCCTGTATCTGTAATTTCCTGTGATGTGCTTCCCTATATCCTCACCTTTTATTTGATGCTCCCTTCGTAGTTGCAGAAAATTACTTTTAATGTTAACTTTAGTGTCTCACCTATATTTTTGCTTACTTTGCCTCATAAAAAACTAAGAGCAAAGTAAGATTTTGTAAAATTTTTGATGTAAAACTAAAAAGCTCTGTTTTTCCTTATTTTCAAAGACACAGGGTGGAAAACAGTTTCTGCCTATAATTTTTAAAATAAATGTTACTAATGACCACTTTGTTTACATTTCTAACAGTAGTATAACAGTATCCTGGAGAATCACTGTTTTTCAGATTATTTAAAATTTTCCTAGGAATCTGTAAAAGAATGAATGCCAATCATCTTCTTTAAATTTTATGATTTACCAAATGCATTCTGAGTCTTTATGATAAAATACTGCATACAAGGCTGATTCTTTAACTTAGTATGCAGAAATAAAATTAGTATTGTAATTATTTTGATTCTCTTTGTATCTCTTTTGTATGTATATAATTAGACTTGAAATATCTCGCAAAATTATTTACTTGCTGGAAGATGCATTTTTGAAACATTGAACTTGTGACATTTGCATGAATCATTTCAGATGAAAATATTTTTATCCAATAATTTGTAAACTTCATGTGTTGAGTTTTAGCTTCACAGTGAAGCCTTGGTTTGAAATTTGGTTCAGAATAAATAGCAAAGGAACAACAAAACTGGACATGAAATATTGTGTTTCTCATTAAAACTGTATTTCATGTGCATAACTATATATATATGAATGTATATTTATAGTGGATGTTATTTGCAAGTTGTGCTCTTGAGTTTCTTAAACATAAAATCTTTGCATTTATTTTGGATCTGCATAGACACTATTTCTTCACACTTTTCTTAACTTGTGTGACATCCTGTGCATCTTGCAAATTTATCACCGTTGCTTTTCTTTTCCACTTAGTGGAACGAAGCGTCGATGGCATTTTGCTTAGTGAAGCATCGTGCGTACGGTGTAATGGAAGTGAGCAATCGTTCTCTGCTTCAGATGTGTCAGGAAATAGGTGAATATTCTTTGCCTTTCATGATGATAAATTTGAACGTGTCGTGTTCTGTTTAAGTGGAATATTCTTATATCTTTGGGATGACAGTTTTGAAAGCAGTGAATTGGAAATCCTCAACCCCGTATCAAATTCAGTTTGGTTTGTGTTCACTGAAGTTCTTATATGACCAGCAGCTTGGCTTTTCTGTATTGTGACTGAAAAACAGGTTTTGGACTGGAAACAGAAATAGAATTCTTATTTTGATACTTAACTATTTAATTTCTTTTCTACTTCACCGACAGTAGAATCAAATCAGTAATGTCTTTTGGATTTTAGTTCGAACTAGTGAAGATGCTGACAGTGTTGTCAGACACACTATGCAAGCAGCTTTAACTAAGTACTAAATCTCATATTTAACTACATTCTAAGTGCATTCTTCATGTTGTGATCCAGGTGTGTCAGATGTGAACAAACATTCATCAACGTAAGCAAGTCTTGCGACTGCAGCAGCCCAAACCTTTTAGTAAGTAGAAGAATGCTTGTTGTATTGAAGCTCAGCCAAAAAAAAAATATGTTGACAAGTGTTTAAATTCTCTTTCTTTTCATTTCAGACTGGGGGATTGTGTTTCAGCGCTAGTCAAAGCTTACTCCCAAAAGGAATTGCAACTGTTCGTTTTGGACAGCTAGTAAGTGATTTTATTCTAAACCATTTTCAAGCTACACCGTGATTTCAGTGAATCTTTTGAATTCCATTCCTGAGAAACAAAGGTGGTGGTTTCTTGTCTTATCACGGTGATTGCAAGGTAATTTGCATCAAGATAGAGTGCAGACATGTAGACCAGGCAAGCATTGTTCTAATGGTACATGTTTAAGGAAATTCATGCCCTCTTGGAAACTGAAAAAGGGAAGCAATTTACATGAATGTAGTATCAAAACAAGTAACTTGTGCTCTAATGTATAATTCCACGTGTTTAAAACACACTCTTGTGTCACAAAAACACACTGAAGAGCCCATGAGAGTCTCTGGGCTTTTCTTTCTTTCTTTTTAATATGTAAAATTGGTATTAATATAAACTTATTGAAAGATATATGGATTGAAAGGACATTTTTAGTTGTCACACAGTTAGAGCTGATAGAAGAAAACAGACACTGATACAATTAGAGATAGTGATTCAAATTGCTGAACTCCTGGAATTGGCGAATGAATGAAAATATGTTCTGTTGAGAAAAATGAAGGTGTTTTCATTGCTTTAGTTAATGAACTTTTATTGCTTGTGAAATCTGCTCAAAGTTAGGACCATTTTCCAAGTAGTTCTGAATTCAGGAAATGCTGTGTGGCTAATAAATGTATTTTGTTCTTAAATTAACTAATGTTAAAGGCTACTGCTTGGAAGATAGCAAAAAGCAGTCGTAGTTTTCCTGATAGCAAATATTGGTCATGCACTCTGAAAATGCCATCTACTGAATAATATTTTCTTGAAAACGTGTCTTTTCAGTTGCTTACAGTATGTACGAAGGCTATGTTTAGTTCCAATATGAATAGTTATGAAAAGCAGGTTGTGAAATAATTAATTTAGCATAGTTAGTCCTTTGTTAAATTTACCAGCCAGTCAACACCTTGCCCCGGAAGTCATTAGCACTTTCCTTGTGCAGTAAATAAAACTCCTTTGTCCTAGAATCCATACTGAAAACAAATATTTCTGCTCATGTTCTGTATATTTTATCTAATTTAGTGAAGTGCAAAAAATTTTTGCATTATGATTGTTTTTTGAACTGAGCTCTGTATCTTAGAATCTTATGCACATTAAGTAGTATCTTCTAGATGTCCTAGTTTTCTGGATTGTTAGGTTACGGATAAATCGTTCCGAACAAAGAGAGTGAAGCTGTTCCTTATTTACAGGGTATAACACTGACATCAGAATGGTTTCTGAAAAACCTGCAGTCCTCAGCCTCTGCCTGTTGGGTGAGTTCTCTTAATGTTTGCAGTTTGGTTTTTTTATACAGAAGTGATATTCTCTATACAAGCATGGCACTTTAAGTTTTGGAAGATAGCATGCTTACTGTTAAAGAATCTTATTTTGAGATGACAGTAAATAAGATATACAGAATGTCTAGAAAGAATATTGAGCACTAGTCAATATTAATGCAAGTCTCCAGGGTTGGAATCTTCACAAGGTGAATGGTGTTAAAGAAAAAATCCTGCAATACTCAGCAGGTACGTGAACCTATTTAGTATATCCGGTAAAGGATCACTCAGAAAATTAACTGCTTACATATTGATGGGCTCATATTGATTAGCAGCTGACCTTTACTTCTTATTTGACTTTCAGTTTTTCATTTGGTTTAGTGATGGAGAAGGATAACTGTAGAACCATTCTTTCCAGCTTTGCTTTGCTTTATGTATGCAAGTGTTATGTGCCATTATGTTGCTCTGGGTGGCAGTAACCATGAGTGGAAGAGTGCCTGTGGCAAGAGAATCATGGACACTTGTGAAGGGGATATGCCTCTGCCTACTTTTTAGCAGCTTTCTTATCACACATCCACATTTCTCTTTCATACTCTTCTCCTCGAAATCAGATTTTCATTTCTTAGGTCCTGCTTTTCTCTCAAACTGTCACGACGCAAAGGGTTACCAGGCCTACAGATGTATAAAGTTCCCAACAGTGGATTTGCAGAATTCTGTAAGACACAAGCACACAAAATCTTTTTTTCCTACATTTCTTTGTTACAGATTGCCACAAATTGTTATTAGTAAAGTGAGTATGCTTATGATTAAAAAAGCAAATATATATGTATTCCAATGGCAGCAGCAATAAATAGTAGCAGCGAGCATATGTTTTAATATTACAAGTTACTACAAAATTATCACTAGTAAAGCAGCAAATATGCTTATCATCAATCACTTATACGCATACCTATATATATATATATATATTATTTAAAATAGTACCAGTCCTCACCAACTAACTTCCAGGAGTGGGGCCTTGAAATTGAGGACAGCTCAAGTCTCACTTCAAAGATGATCCCTGTCACAGAGTCTGGAGTCAGCCGGGTGTCCCCAGCGATGGTCTGATAACTTGCCTAGGAGGGCTCCTAGAAAAGTTTGTGCAGGGGGAGTTCTCTCTGTGTGTGTAAGAGAGACAGACAAGACAGGGACAGCTTCACTCTCTAGTTTGAGTAAGATTTAAGTCATTTTCATATCACAGAAACGTAAGGCAGCAGAGGACAGCACCACCTGGAGCAACCAATAGATTATATTCTCTCAGACCTGTTTTTATTTTTCCAGACTGTTTTTCAACTCTTTCAGCTAGAACAGCCAATAGCAGCTGCCACTTCCTACTTTCTTAGAATACTTTCCCTTGTTTCCAGACTATTTTTCATTTCTCCAGATGATAAGTTGCTGTTAGAGTTCCTTAGGTTTGTGCTTATCATGGTATCTCGGGCTGTCTCCGGTGTTTAGGTACCCAACCACGCTTCTCAAGGACGTTTCTGATTCCCAGGCCCAGTTCCCAGGCTGGCAGGCATTCTCGGTCAGCATCTCAGCAGACCTCTGTTCAGTAGTTTCCCACGTCACCTTTATGGCTTCTCCCATCATCACATCATACACACAGCTCTGAGATGTATTCTCCTACTGAACCCGTTCGTTTCTTTTGCAAACTGAGACTGTCCTCATCACTTAGAAAAGTCTCTTCTGTTCATCTGTCTCAGGCTGCTCAGCTCCTCAGAGGTGCTGCCTGAAGGTAGCACACGACTGCCGATCTGACCCACACGAAGGCAGTAAGTGCTGGCAGGTTAATACGAGTGCAGTGATCACCACACACAGATGCCAGGCATCTCCTCTGCCTTTCACAGGGCAGTGGTTTGTTTGCAGAAATTGAACAACAATGTAAATAAAACATAGTTTAGAAACAGTGGAATAGAAAAAGTCCTAAAATTGAAAAGGTGTTGAGGATACATGCAACTGTAGTTGTCAGACTTAGGTCTTTGAGGGAGTTATCTTTGTCATACAGCCTGAGTGGCGTTAAACTTTTTGATTCTTACTTCATCTTCTAAATGCAGATTTTTGTGGTTTCTGTCACATCATACCAGCTAGCTGATGCAACTAAAATAAACTGAAAATGCTAGAGAATTGATTTTGTGCTGTCATCTGCAGGCCTATAAATACATGGAACCTGAATGGCTGGGGGAAATTGCTAGAAGTTGACAAAACAGAAATACTTTCAAGTAAAACTGAGGGTTTGATTTTCTGACATGATTTTCTGACTGCCTCACCAAAAGGAAAGGTAAATAAATACTTTTCTGTGCTCTTGTGTTTTTTCACTGCAGTTGTACTCTAATCTAACAGCGTGCCAAGCTCTTGGAAATATGTGTGTCATGAATATGAACTCACTGAGTTCTTCAAGTACAGATGCCTGTGGCTTATTTCAGTATATTTATGTCAATACAGCAAGGCTAGGCGTTGTTCATTCTATAACCTTCTGGTAAGTTGCCTTTTCCATAATTTTTGGTCTGTAATTGTGTTTTAGAGAAATTATTATTGTAAAGTTTCTTCAATGCAAAGCATTGCATTTCTTAGTGAAAACATTATAATTGGTTTCAGGAGGCATAATCTGCCATGGCTATATTATGGTGATCAACCAGGATTAGCATCCCAAGTGCTTGAGGCAAATCATTTCCCTACAATCTTCAGTTTTAAAGGAACGGATAAGGTAGGTGTTGGGTAATAGAGTGGGGAAGCAGACATTAGGAAGAGGACTTAATTACATAAAGATGTTTAAATTAATTACAGATGTAGCTCTGCTAAAGATAATTTTTAGGCAGTTAGGGTAACAAAACTGAGTGTGAGATCTTAACAGAAGAGGAAGGCAATATTTATGTAAAAAAACCCTAGGTAAGATTATTTTACTGACTTACACTCACTTGCACACACATTTGCTTCGCTCTTATACTCACTTTTTCATAAGGCCAGGATATGCTTGCCTGAGCTGACCAGAATGAATTGTGTGTGACACAAAGAACAAAGGATGTCAGCTATTAAGTCTCTGTTGTGTCCCCAAGGTTCTTCTGGATTGGCAGTGATGAACTAGTAATTAGACAAATTATACCCCTTAGGAGTTAATAGTTGGTTTGGTATTGCCCTTTGCTTCAGAGTCTTGTTTATTTCAATCCCGGTAAATCTGAGGCAAACCTGGTCTTTGTCTTTCTCGCTCGTTTGAAATACATGCATCCTTTTGGTGGTTTTCCTGGTGAGCTAATTGGAAAAAGAGGGGTATGTGTGATGTGCTGTAACTTCGCTGCCGTTCTCCTGGTGCCGAAGAGCAGAGTCTGTGCCGGGGTTTTATCACAACCCTTCTCAGCTTTATTGCTGAGAACCGTGTCCTTCGTTGTTGCTTCATTGTTTAATGCTTTCTTTCTGTTGCTTCTGATGCTTACACGCACATTTCTATCCCTACTTCATTTATACCAGCCTTCATATTTCTGTTACAAACTGAGTTGTATCAGAGATGGATTCAGTCTATTACTCCAACTTTTTACTCTTCCTGTGGTGAATTAGGGGAAAAAATAAAAAAGAAGTGAGGAAAAACAATCATTTCAGTGTTAACAAAACTAGGTATCCATGCCTATCAGGGATGGACTGCTTAAGTAGCTTAACTGGCGCAGTTTTAAGAAGGAATCAATCAGTAAAGTGGTTTATTTCACAGATTTGTTGTAAAATTTGAATAACTGGAATATTTATTCAAGTTAGCTCATCACAGAAAGTAAGTTGTGCTAGTGATAACCAGTTTGTTATTTATACTGCCAAATTTGTCTTAAACTTTCTTATTGACCTAAAAATAAAAGATTTTTCCAGACATATCCTTAAAAAAGTGGTTTTAATTAAGCAGTATTACAATGCAGCAGTTGTTTTAACAACTAAAATACTCATTATTCTTGCTAACACTGAAGGTCCTAGAAGCCCTCAAGATTCCGGTCTGGTATACGTTGGAAATCTGGTTAGTTTAGCGCATGTCTGTCTGTGTAGAAGTTCCTTTGGAACATTTTCCACATCACCAGTGGAGTTGTAGAAGAACGGTAATGTATGTTTGTTGGAAAAAAAGTAAACTGTGAAAACCAAGATTAAAAACATAACATCAAATGTGAAAAAAAGGACACACTATGCTGAAAGTTTTAAGGAAGCATCAAACAATGAGAGAACAGTCTCTACAATGTGTATGTCCACTTTATGACAGTTTCATTGTTTCTTTATCTCTTTATCAGAATTTAAAGCTGCAATTTATTGCAGCCTCATTTGATGCAGCAGGAAACTTTCTTAAATGGCAAAGTTTGGAAGGAGGCCTCTTACAGGTATGTCTGATTTTAATTGTCTCTGGCTACCACAATGTTCTGATTGCCTTTAGCCGAATTAAGACAAAAGCTAAACTAGTGGCAGTTCATAATATAACTGTAGAAAATAGGGAAAATAGCCGATGACCTCTACATAATCAAAAGTACAAATTCAGCAACATTGCCTTCATCCATTGAACCAAAGCAAAATTTGGAATATTGGAAAACTCTGAGAAACAGTTCTAGTCTTTTAGAACCAACTGTGTTCAACAGCTGCCTGAACATGAGCCAACAGTGTGCCCAGGTGGCCAAGAGAGCCGATAACATCCTGGCTTGTACCAAAAAGAGTGTGGCCAGTAGGACCAAGGAAGTGATTGTCCCACTATACTCAGGACTGGTGAGGCCACACCTCAAATCCTGTGGCCGATGTTACCACGCTGTATAGATAGGATGTGAAAAATGCAAGTGAGCAGCAAGTAGAAAGTGCAGCAGTAGCTAGGCTGTTAGCAGAAATTGGCAGCTGTGAAACATGTTACAGAGTAGAATTTGTTCAGAAGTCCAGTGGTGATCTAGACACTCTGAGCAATTCCCTAGGCATGCAACAATAGGAACACTAGCAAGAACAATTGGGAATTGTCTGTCCCCTTCTCTAGGCTCTTCATGTCACTCTTGGAGCATGTCACTTCAAATGCTTCAGTATCTACAGAAGAACAGCTGACGTTTAGGATTTAGGCAGTGCCTGCTATTTCTTTCATTATTGTCTCAGGGCAACTTGTCTTGCATCTGCCTCTCAAATTTTAAGGAAGACTAGTATCTGAGAAAACAAGTTACTAAACCAATAACTGTGCACAGAAAATTGTATATTCCAACATAGATTTTTAAGGTTTATTGGGACACATTAATTTTCTATATAAAAACTTTTAGTAGCTGTCAAAAATCAATGAGAAAGGAATAGCTTTTCCATTCAAAGTCTTTTTTAATGTAATAGATTTTGCATACTGGTGAGACATCACAGTGCTAATGCCATCTCATAACTGTAGCAATCTCCAGAATTTCAGTTGCGCACTAATAGAATTGTGTTCTATGCAAATTCAGACTTGATTTTCATTTTGGGAAAATAGCTATGCCCTTCACTCAGTGCCATGCTCATTTAGTTAGAATGTGGCCCATTTTTCTGGGTTTTGCTTGGAATTACTTGTTCTTTGCAGAAAATGTAAAAGTTACACTGAAAAAGGAAAAAAAAAAAGCTTGCTAGTTGACATGATAACTTTGATCCTCTAAGAATGCTAGCTTGAGAGAAAGGGGGCCACGTGAATGTGGAGTTCTTTCTCGTGGGATTCTTGGATTTAGGAGAAGCCACTGATAAAACTTGACGTGGAACAGTGCATTGAACTTTCAGTCCCCTAAAAGATCATTCTTGACTGGTTGAATGCTACTGTCCACAGATTTCAACTTCAGTGATGGAACTGAAAAATACTGTGCAAGTATGAATAAGCTAAACCAGCATTTTAAGAACACCAATATTAGTGCAATAAATGTCCAAGCTTACTCTTCAAAATCAATCCCTCTCAAAAAGAGAGCAAAATATATGTTGTGAGAACTATGGATTTGTAAACTGCTTGGGGTACCTGGGATGATTTCCTGTGAAAAAATGATACCTTTGAATTAACCTGATTATAATTACGTTTTCTTCAGCTTTGTCCTGATACCCAAACTAAATTGAATGCAGCTTATGCATTTGGAACAACTTACCAACAAAGTGTAAGTAAGAGATAAAATGCTATTCTGAATTTTGAACTAAGTTGCTTTTTATGTCATTAGTAGTTCAGTACGTATTGAAGAACCTCTGGAGTTTAGCCATAAACTGCAGCAGGGACTTCTGTCTTGTGAAACTGTAGCTTATTTTGATTTCTTTATTACTGAGTGAAAAAGTGTATTTTTTTTTTTTTTAGTTTTTTAAGTATACATCACAAAACTTGTTTACTATGTAGGATAATCAAAATAAATTGAACTGGCGTTTGTATTAGTGAGGTTGCTGACTTAGCAGTGGAAGAACACGACGCCTAAATTCTGATGGTCATATACTTTGTGCTGTAATGTCTCATTTTCCTGCCTCCATCTTTGGCCAGGTTTCATATGGCAAGAGGGCATATGCAATTATGCCGTGCTTGTATTGTGTCCCTGTTAATGTATGCCCCAATTTCAGTGTATTCAATAAAGAGATTGAAGGCAAGTTGTAGTCAAACAGATGACTCATCAGAGGAAAGAGATTCTTTCGCTGTCTTAACTATGGAAGAAACTATTGGAGTTTTCACACCTTGCTAAACACCACGAAAGGAAGAGAAGATAGAGCACTTGAGCTTGTCTATACTTAGATGCTAAATTCAGTCGACCATAGACACGGTTCTGCTAGCGATAAAGCTTCATTAATTTTTGTCACTTATGTATTAAACAGGGAAGTGGTAGTCTCTTTGGCAAGCGGGTGGAGAAACAACATCTTTATTTTTGTAGAACTCCATATGTATGCACAGCATCTAATATCTATCTGTCCATTAATATTATTTTTAACTCGTCTACATTCAAAACTATTCCCCATGTTACATGTTGAAGTCTGAAAATATATAAACTCTGGCTGCTCTTCAGGTGATGTGAAAGTCATGTAGTGTAATAGCTGTCAAAGCTTTAGTCCTTGAAAACTAAAGGCTATACCAAATAATTTTGACAAGCCTTTGTTAAATGTTGTTTAATCTGTATTTCAGTATTTCAGACAGAATGGAAACTTATTTTCTATTTAGGATCATCAAACTAGTCAAGTACGGTTATTCTATTTTTGTGCTTTTAAAAATCTTGCCTATTTGATATATTGAGTCTGTACAACCTGTTGTTAAGTATTAACAACAGTTAATATTACTGGGTTTAAATACAAACACAAATAAATATTATCTTACTGAGTATTTTTTAATATTCCTGAGTTGTATGCATCACTTCTTTATTTCCCGCAGCTTTGGAGGAAACACGACTGATCTGTTACGTGGTTGTTCACAGATGCAAAAAACAACCTGCTTTCATATTTAATTTCTTCACACAATCACGGGATGGTTGAGGTAGGCAGGGACTTCTGGAGGTCACCTTGTCCAGCCCTCTGCTCAGGCAGGACCACCTAGAGCTGGTTGTCCACGACCATGTGCAGATGGCTTTTGAGTATCTCCAAGGAGAGAGATTCCAGAGGGAACCTTCTGTTTGAGTTTGTGCCTGTTGCCTCTGGTCCTGTCGCTGGGCAGCATTGAAAAGAGCCTGGCTCTGTCTCGTACACCCTTTCTTCAGATATTTTGTACAGATGATAAGATTCCCCCCGAGCCTTCTCTTCTCTAGGGAGAACAGTCCCAGCTCTCTGAGCCTTTCTTCATAGGAAAGATGCTCCAGACCATCATCTTCAAGGCCTGCACTGGATTATATCTAGTAGCTCCATTTCTCTCTTATATTGGTGAGCCCAGAACCAGACACAAGTACTCCATGACCTCAGCATTTATGTTTCTGAACTTTAGTGCTCATGCTGTTTCAGATTTTATGTCTGTGAAATTTTCTAGGATACTTTTTCCTAAACAGTTCGAACTGTTATTCTCCATGTTGGTCATTCTACTCACTTGCAGTCATTTCCAAAAGGTTTGTATAAAGTCATTAGTACTTCGTAATTGCTTGCAAGTAGCTGGAGTGGCTCATCTTTTGGGAAGAAGTGAGAGAGATTCCACAGTAATTTTGTAGGGGAAGAATCCACAACTTAATAAAATCATGAAATGGCTAAAGTGACCTTTTTATTTTAATATTTTTTTCTTGTAGTGCAAAATTTCACTCTCCAAGATTTTATTGGATTTTGCTAATCCAATCTTTTATGACCTATTCCTTGAATATAATGGTGGCAATGGACAACAGAATCTCTGGGCCGTGCCAGTTTTAAACTTGAATCTTCAATACAGTGAAAAGTTTGTTAATCAAGGTAAGACTGTCATAGGAACATTTCTGTGAATGTAAATAATCTGAATACCTTCAAATAGAAAAAAAAAAAAGCATAAATTACTGTTACTGAGTTGTTTTTAAAGCTACCGCAACACACCATAACTTGTTTCTGTTTAAGAATTTAGTATTTTGTGGGCAAATTCTGATAGTGTTAAGAGAAGCTTTAGTTGCATACACCAGCCCAATCAATAATACACACAAATAAAGTAATATAACTTCATTATGTATATTTTTGAAGTTTAAAATAAATAATTCGAGATCCTGAATACAGTTATATCTGTTGTACAGTTATATGTATCGTTTCTAATTGATTTCATTCTTTATGCATGTTGAATTTGTTTTTTAACTATTATGTGACTGTCATGTTTTTTTCAAAGGCAGTAATATGAACAACTGGCTTTTGACTCGTCGATTTTTTTTGGTGGATGCACTAAGTGGAAAGGAGAGTGACTTGGGAAAACTACCAAGAGTAATTCGGATTGCTAGCAAAATAACAATAAGGTGATTAATGGCATAGGATATATAGTACATAGAAAATAAAGCCAATTTTGTGCAGTCTACATTTTGCTGTCTTAAAAGACAATTGGTTTATTATGTTGTGTCTTATATGGCCTGTGCTGCTTTTTCTGTTGCATACTTGGAAATAGCCAGAGTTCCCATAGGAGCGCGTGAGAAAACACAGCATTGATTTATGGGCGTTAAAATGACTGGGATTGCTTTCCAGGCATGATGGATGAGACTGTGTACGCATAATGCAAGTTAGCAGGCTTTCAGTCACCTCTTAGAAGCAGGTGGCATCTGGAAAGACCTAAAAACTCTGTTAATTCTTTTTTTGTATGTATGTTGCTGGCTGTACAAAGATGCTACTTTGTATTCCATATTATTTTTTGCAGTGTTTTTACAAACTGTTGCCTATTCTGTTATACAGTCCACAACAGGCTTGTAGGAATTTAACCAAAACTGGGAGACTACCTGCTAGGGTCATTACTGATGGTTAATCTCAGCTGGAACATGTTTTGAAGGAAGTTTTTTTTTTGTCCTTCTTTAGGTAATGTCTTCCTCTGTGATGACTATCTAAAATTTAGATCTCCTTTCGCCTTTCTTCCTTTCACAACTTTTATTAGTTAAAATGATTGCTGAGTAGTGCTGGGTACTGATCCATAGGAGTAATGATCTTGACTATTAATGTACTAATTCCATTTGCTGAGGATTACATATTGCATTGTTTCAGAAAATAAGGATTAGCTTGTGTATTTTAGAAGATCTCCCTCCTGTACCCTTTTGAAAAATTCAAAATACGCATAGAAGAGGTCATTCTGTGATGTTTTGAGAAAATTTGTGGTTTAGAATTGACTTCAGTTGCAGCTGTCATAATGTGAGCAGTAGGTAAAGATCGATTCAGGTATTGCAAATAAACAATCCTTCCCGGCTTTTTCTTTTTATATATTTGTGTTGTTTTGAAAATGTGAATTGCCGTGTCCTTGGGTTTGAAACTCGCATTTTGTTGATCAGGTTGTTCTGTTTATTTAGTATTTTCTTATTAGTACAAGCTTCAGTGGATACTTTCCAATCGACTCATCCATTTTCTTTAATGAAAATAATACTCTGTATTCCTGCAGTATTCGTCTGGTATCCCATACTCCAAGAGGAACTATCTACCCTCCTCTAATTACTGTTGCTTACACAGACGTTCTTGTCCAAAACCCTGAAGCCCAGAGTGTGACGGTGAGATCTTTGTGCTGTCTTAATTGAACTGATTTGTTAATCATACTTCTGTTGGAATTCCAGTTGAGCGAACTGGGGGCAGGGAGGTATAAAAATTTAATACTCAGTTTCTAGTTCAGCTCAGTTTTGAAGCTGCAAGTTTTTGCTAAAATTTAAAGCTTTTAAATTTAAAGCTTTTAAAACAAAGCGATTTAAAAAGATTTCTTTTTAATTTAAGGCTTTTTGAATTTAAAATAGAAACCCTTAGAATTTTGATGTTGGTTGTGTAATGCTAAATTAGGCTACAATTCAAATAAACTTATATGCACTGAAAATAACAGGAAAAGTACTCTATATGCAATGCACTGAAAGCAGCACTTTATGCAAGAAATTGAATATTTTTATTAAAAGCAGTGAATTCAGAGGAGGTTGTTATGATATAGACATTTCAGGTCATCTGTAGTTTAAGTTACAATATTGGTAATATATCTAAAGCATCCTTTAGGGCTTTGTGTGCTCTGTATCATTTTACAGCGTATCTCTAAGAATTAAATAAAATAATCCAGAGGGGTTGGAGATGAGTTTGGGGGATCCTCCTCTGCTGAAAGTCACTAAATTCTGCTGTAGCAGATGCAGAAGGGGCATTTCCCCCTTGCCCTTCTGCCTGCCATGATGGGCAGCAGCTCAGATATCCCATTCCTGTGCCTTGCTTGCTTGTTATATCATGCTGCTTTAAAGTGTGAAATTGCTGAACTTAATATCAGAATAGACCTTACAAGGAGCGATTGAGGGAGCTGGGACTGTTCAGTTTAAGGAAGAGGAGGCTGAGGGGGGACCTCATCATACTCTGCAATTACTTGAAAGGACATTGTAGAGGGGTTGGTGCTGGTCTCTTCTCACAGGTCATTAGGGACAGAACCAGGGGGAATGGGTTCAAGTTGCAACAGGGCAAGTTTAGACTGGACATTAGGAAGAAATTCTTCACGGAAAGAGTGGTCAGACACTGGAACAGACTGCCTAGGGAGGTGGTTGAGTCGCCACCCCTGGATGTGTTTAAGCATCGCTTAGATGTCGTGTTGGGTGATATGGTTTAGGGGTGAACTTGTAGTGCAGGGTTAATGGTTGGACTCGATGATCCCAAGCGTCTTTTCCAGCCTGAACTGTTCTATGATTCTGTGATTCTATGAGATAAATCATTCTGACTTTTCTTGAAAAAATATAATAGTAATATTTTCTGCTTGTCAACCTTCAGTAGTTCAGGCTTCCAGTGCCAGTAGACATCTACCTAGTCCTAGAACCATCCCTTGTGTTCCATATTAGCTGGATGAGAGAAAGACAGGGAATTAGAAAGACAGAAAAACTAGTCAGACACTTCTTTCTTACCTGAACAGTCTTTATTTAATCACAGAAGTAGCACTGGTTTTAGAAAATAATTAATTCAAATGGTGATGGCAGGAGCAATTGTTTTCAATTTATTTTCTGTACACTATTTCACCTTTACATCTACAGCTGGGGTACTTAGGTGTTGCCAATTTTGGGTATCTTGTTTCATTTAGCAAATGTTATGCAATTAAAAAGATACACTGCATTTCACTCAAAGTTCTTCTAATAGCTGAGCATATTTAGGCTTAAATCCAAGTGAGGTGGTAGAATGAGTTCTGACAGGAACAAATATTTTGGGAAGCCAGGGTGGGGGGGAGGAAGGACTGATCGGGGGGGCGGATGTGTCCCTTTTATTAAACTGAATTAAAAATATTGTTCATTACCATACTTGTGTTAACTTTAGCTTTCCAGTGGCAAAGACTCAGCCCAGAATGTTACAAAACCAAGACAAACATTTCCTCTTCCTTGTACAAATCTTTCAGACTGAAATAGGTCTTAGGTTAGATAGATATTTAATCTAGAGGGAGCGACTTTGAAGCTGCGTGACAATTGTTATTTCATTCAAGCTGGAAAAAAAAATTGTGTCTGAGCTATGTAAGAGCTCACTTTATGATTTTGTATACTGGTGGAATTACATTAAATTACTTCTAATCAATGCTCATAAAGGGAAAGTATCAAATCTTTGGCGTCTTCTTCCAGAAGGAAGAAAAATTATGCACATTTGAAAGGATTGTAATTAGGTACAGCTAGTAACTTGCAGATAGCAGGCATCCATCCCCAGCATTTACTGCTGGTAAAATCTGCCCTAGATGTAGCAGAGCACGTGCTAGTACTAAGCCTGGCACTATAGCACACCGTGTCAGACGTGTACAGTAAAAGAAGTTGTATGCTGGACTTGTATAGTAGCCCTAGATGGGGATTCCCATCAATTAAAAGTGAAAACTACCACTGTCTGTAACGACTGCAGCCGGTCAGAGTTCCTACACATATTTACTTTTTCTGTCTTAATACTCAGGTTTCGTTCTCAGTCAGTTATGAGATGAATCAGTCAGAGGCTGAGGTTCAGACTGATGTGAGTATATTTCCCTTTGATTTTTCGATACAATGATTTACTTCCATTTTGTGTTTTTTAAAAATATCTGCAAATAATTCGTCGTTCCTTTCAGATTGCGCTGGGTGTGTTGGGTGGACTCGCGGTGTTATGGGCCCTTCTCAAGACCGCAGGCTGGAAGAAGCGTACAGGAAGCTCTATAATTGACTTGCAGGTACAAAGAGCTGGCTGCCTAAAGATGGACATGTCTTCCTCTCTTTAAGGAGACTTTTCCTATCATTCCCTCTGATATAACTATTCTGTTTCTTGAGGTAACTGAAATAATTTCTAGCCTTGCTGCATAGAACTGTGACCTGGCGTTAGGCGTTAGGCTCACTTGAGAAAGCTCACTTGCTCTTTTTTTTTGAATTCTGATGTTGTAGTTTAGGAAATACTTTTGCTAAAACTGAAGGTATTTGCAGAGCTATTTGGATTAGTTTTGTGGACTTAGTTTTCAGATTAATGCTTCTTTGAACAAAGATTAGCGTGCAGGAGCTTCAGATACTGAATTTACCATAAATATATGACCACAGTAGGAATATTATGTTTGGAGCTACTTTTCAGTAGTAGGATTTCCTGTAGTGTGAGCTGCATAATGTTTTATATGAATGAACATATGCATTACTTGATTAGGTTTACAGATTTCTACAGTGTATTTTTATAATTGCAGACAGTTTTGAAGTTCCTCCTGTTTTATGCTGGAGACCTTGCCAACGTTTTCTTTATCATCACAGTGGGCACAGGGATTTATTGGCTTGTGTTCTTCAAAGTAAGTGTTTTTCCAGATTTGAGTGTTGTGAAACCCAATTAATATTGCATATATTTTTATACAAAAATTCATTTTTTCTTTTTTTTTTTCCTTTTTTTGCCTTTCTGGTCAGACTATCGAGGCAAGTTCTATGTCATATGTTGGTTTGTGTGCTTAAATTTTTATATTCACCTTTCTCTTTTCCTTAAGATTTGTTGTACTTGCAGTCTGCTTGGTAGTCACTTAAAATATTTTACAAATTTGAACTGATTACACGTTAAATATTGATCTTTATTTGCAAAATGTTATTCACTCTTAAGCACTTAGTATGTTGTTGCATATGCCATCCATACTATTTCAATGTAACTTCTCAATTGTAGGCTCAGCAGTTTGTCTCTGTCCTTTTACCACTTCCGTCTCAAGAAGAAGATTTTGTTACATACATAGCATGTGCGTTTAGTTTAAAGGTAAATATTTTTTCCTTGGGCATTAAAGATATTTCAGTATATGCTTTTGTATGTTTTCAGTAGGCTTCTTTTTAGACATCTGTCATTTCATTAGTGTATAGACATAAGCAATTTTTTTTTCTTAAGAATTTAGTCACTTTTCCATAGAAGTTTATTTTGCAGAGTCTTTATAGGGAAACAAATGCCTAAGGAAGAGGATCTATGAAAAACTACTCTTTCAAGTTTAAAGGTATAATGAAACTCAAATAGACTCACACTGTATCAAGAAAGCAAGTGCTTTCTTTTAAAGCAGAATATAAATGCTGTTAGTTCCTGACTGAAAAGAAGACATATTGAAATAATTATGTTCAAACACACTTATAGAATTAAGAGATCAGTATTCTGTCTTCATGGACCATACAAGTATTTTATTAATTATGGGTATTATATTGAATTGGAATTCATGATACAGGTTAATACATTGTGGGAAAATACTTGGCCATTTTTTTTAAATCTGTTATTTCACTATATTTTCTCTGTAATTTTGGACACCATCACATGGCTTGCCATTATTCCAAGCTTTTGAGTGAAAGGTCAGGAACAAAGTTGCAGCCTCAAGTATAGTCAAGTATATTACTCGTTATGTCTGATGAATGATACGCGTAATGAGTGTTTCTTTGTCTATATGCTGCTGCTGTCCTTACTTGCTGTATTTCTCCTTTTTCTTTCTTAGGCCCTGCAATTCTTACAATTGCTGGTTTCACAACTTACTATAGATATTTTCTTTATTGACTGGGAAAGACCTAAGGGCAAAGTTCTCAAAGCAGTTGAAGGTAACTCAAATTGTGCTTGTTCACATAAATGGCTTTGGTTAAATTCAGACATCACTCTCAGATATTATATTTCAAAGCTTTATTGTGTGTATTCTTTTTAGGTGAAGGTGTTGTTAAAAGTGCTGCTGCACCTGTGAGCATATGGAGGACGTATTTTATAGCAAATGAATGGAATGAAATTCAGACAATGAGGAAGATAAATCCCCTCTTTCAAGTGCTTGCAGTTCTTTTTTTCCTGGAGGTATTATTACTACAATTGTTACTGTTATTAATTTGTTATGATTCACAACTAGATGTGACATAAGAGACTGCTTTTTACTTCTTGAATTCTCTGTGGTAATAGTGAATGACCTTCAAGTTCACTGGAAAACATGTAACTTAGTAAAATAATGATTTTAATAAATTTTTTAATTTATATGTATGTACGTATAGGTCATTGCAAAATTTCATAAAGGAAAACTTAGGAGGAAAACAACCTACCCTTAATTACCTTAGAGACCTTTGTTAGTTTGGTTTGGGGTTTTTTAAGGTAATGAGTTACCTTAAATGGCTTAAAAGATTGATAAATCTGTGTACACACCCAATTCTTTATTTGCCTACTGGCTCCCTCCTGGCACAGTCTTTGGCTTTATTTCTAGATCCACATTTAACTGAGCAGAGCTTCCTCCCTGCGAATTTGCTATCGTGACCTTTTATAAAGCAGGAGATGAAATGTGCAGGTTCTGTTCCTGATGGCATAACACAGGGCAGTGTGCCTTCAGTTACAGCTCAAGGATGGGTGAGAATTGTGCTTTAGCTCTACAAAACATTTTGGTTCGTTTCTTCTGTAGCTTGCTAAGTACTTTTATTTTGGAAGTATTCGTAAAGTGTGTAGCATATGTTTGTATATGTGAGGTTCTCTTACATATTTTTAACACTTCTATTCATTTTTTTTCTTTTAAATTAAATACAGTAAAAAACCTTCAAACTTTCCTCATTCACTGCATCAACGTTTTTACTGTTGGTAAATACAGGCCAGGACCAACTTAGGTGCCACATTAAAAGGAAGGAATGGGAGAAAAGACACTACGTATTCTCAAAACTAAGTAATCTCTCCTCAGATTACTCTTTGTAGGCTTCTTATATTACTAGAAGGGAGAGATTACTCTTAGTAGAGAGTAATTAACATTTCACTCTCTGACTCCTGCTATGAATTTCCCTCTGGGGAATCCCTTTCTTGCAACTGATGGTGAAGGAAGCCATGAAAGATACCTAAATAGACTAAAAACCATGTTTGTGAAAACCTCAGGTAACCTTTATAGCTTTCATTGTCATGCTGGAGTTTGGAACGTAATTCCCCCGGAAGTCTGATGCAGGGCTCAGATTTGGCAACCAGCTGCTCACGACAAGGGGGAGCTTCCGTATTGCTCAAAACCTGCCTTCTTGGGTTCACAATTTTGATAAAGCAGCCGTTCAGTTCTTGTTAATTGTCGTGGCAGGCTGTACCACGGTAGAAAACAAGCCAGGAGAAGTACTAGTTGAAGGAAGTTAGAAAGCGTAGAGCCTCTCCCCCCTCAGCCTCATGTCTGGCACCAGAGCAGCCCCTGGTTGGTACTGGTGGCCGAGGCGGTGCTCGCTGGGTGGCTAGTGCCGATAACACTCTGGCAACAGAACTGAGCTGGCTCGGTCTGGCTGGGATGGAGTTAATTTTCTTCATAGCAACCCGTAGGGCGCTGTGTTAGGGATCTGTGGCTAAAACGGGGCTGATAAGGCACCTGTGTTTTGGCTACTGCTGAACAGTACTTGCACAGCGTCAAGGCCACCAGTGGGGAGACTGGGGCTGCACAAGAAGCTGGAAGGAGAAGACAACCAGGACAGTTGACCCCAGCTGACCAAAGGGGTATTCCATGCCATATACCATCTTGCTCAGCAATAAAAATGGAGGGGAGGGATTTTCTGGGGATTGACTGGGCATCGATCTGCTTGTGGGAGGTAGTTAGTCATTGCCTTTACATCACCCATCATGGAGGGTTTTTTCACCACCTTCTTCCCTTTTCTTTGCTTATTAAACTACCTTTATCTTGACCCACAAGTTTTCTTGCTTTTGTTTTTCCTGTTCCTTGTCCTGTTGTAGTGGAGGTTAACCTGCCACAAATATGTTTCTGGTGCAGTTTCAGTTCTGAATTATTTTCACAAATTCTTCACCTCTAAAGTGTTTCAAGACATAGTGTTTTTCTCATAATTTTCATTTGGAAAAATTTTCTAGATTGTTTGCTTAAAGTAGATTCAGCCCTGAAGACAGTGGAAGGAAATACATTTCAGTTCAATAAAACCAAAAAAAACCCAGTTTCTTACAGCTGCAGAACAGATAAAAAATTTGGTTTGATACTGGAATATGTAGGACCAAAAAGCTGAAATTTAACAGAAATTATATCTCTCTGCAGTCTATCAGTAGAATCTTTTGGAGTTTTTTTAAAAATCAATGTTGACTTCTTGTGAGATTTAGCTGCATATGTTTTTGAATTTATGTATCAACACATATATGTACAGTTTATGCTTTTAATTACGTTTCTCAGTAGTAACACTGGACCACACAATTGCACTCTATCATAGTGAACGTGCTACTATTCCCAGGTCTATTCTTCCTAATTTTATCTTCTTACTTCCTGTTACGATGGAAACAACAGGGTCATAATTAATACTATTCATTGCCTCATGTTGTTATCTTGACCTTCTTCTCTCTTCAGGTGGTGGGATTTTCAAATCTGGCTTTAATGGATTCTTCTTCCAGTCTTACAAGAAGCAGTGAGAGTTACGTAGCTCCTTGGAGCCGCATTTTAAGATTTGGTGTGTCTGCTGCGCTCTGGCTAGCCATTGCCTTCTTACAGGTAGGTGAAACACATGCCAGCCGGAATTACTGTTTCCAGGCTGGTCCTTGGAAGCTAGAATCCATGAGTTAGACCATCGATACTACGTATCTGGGTATATTCCCAAAGGTTCTGCTTGATCTAGACTATTAACTGCTTTAGCACAGTGTGCCTTGAGAACTCAGGTTTAATCTTCTGAGCTATGAGACATCTTACTCTGTAGCCAGAATTTTAATCCTCTCAAAGAGGTGAATTCATGCAGCTACTTTGTTCTGTTTTAAACAACTTTGAAGCGTCTGCAAGTTCCAAATGAAAAGCAGGATATTGCTACAACTTTACTTCTTAGAGGAAGGGTGTCAGTCCTGGTCCATAGAGACCAATACAACGGTGGCCACTATGGAAGTCTGTAATTTGTGGGTGTTATACTGTGAAGATAATTGCCTAATAAAGTAAAATCTGATGAACTGATACAAGAAAATTTGGTTCATTTGTTTCAGATGATATTTTTTTCTGTGTTTTATGAAAGATTTGTTGAAGATAAGCTAAGCCAATTTGTTGATTTGTGTTGCATGAGCAATGTAAGTATTTTTTTGTCTCATTTGTACAACGGTATTTAAATAGAATAAATAAGATAGTTTAAAGAATATTAAATAACATTTATTCATGTAATTTCATCCAAAATTACTAGCTAATGGCCAAGTCAACATTTCTTTCAGCTCCTTTTATTGGTGCAATCTGCAAGAAGATTTCAGTTAAACTTGAATTGGAAAAAGATTCTGGAATGATATTATAAGTATATTCTCCTAGACCTGTGATTTTTAGGTTGTTTTTTTAAGGTATATTGGTTAAATATGCTCATTCAGAATTAAAAAGTAACAAAGTATGACACAAATTGCTGTTCTGTCTGTTTTCATTTTAGTACCTGTCTCTTACGGACACAGCTGTCTTGGTTTTATTTAGTATGCTCACATTTCTGCTCCTATCTCGTGCTTGTCCCTCAACCACTGAAGTTCATGTTTGTTCCTCTTGGACAGTTAGCACCTCTTTTATCCATTTTTAATTACACACGTCTGAAATACTTCCCTTTCTCTAGTTTAAATATGGGTCTTGAAGCTTTTTACTGCAGGAATGCCTTTTTAACCAAAGAGAAGTGCATTCAGAACAGGTTGGATTAGCTCATTTGTCCAGAACATTTGAAAAAATAGAGAGGAACCCTTTTTATCAGCCTTTTTAGTCTCGGTTATTCTTCTTCCATGAAACACCCGTGTAGTGTATGGGTTGTAGAGAGAGTCAGTTTTGGCCTTTTTGTGATATATAAGCATTGTACAGTACTGAATGAAATTATATTAAATACAGTCTCCTAGGAGCTCAGATGGAATCATGCGAATGTATTACAGATCACAGAAATATTTTTTGAATCAAAATAAAAGCTAATAACTTTGCTTTAATTTTTTTGGCTCTGTGGAATTAAATAGTGATCCTTGCCATTGATAAACTAAACTTGAAACTGGTGTGTGTTTCTAGTTAAACATAGGTAAAGTTAATCAGTAAAAGAGTTATTAAATATTTATCTGCCATATTTATTTTTAGTATTTGCCCTGGATTTTTTTTTTATAGCAGGGCTAGTCTTGCTGATCTTCACTGTGAACTGAAAAGTTCAAAAATAAAATTATAATGTTTAATTAAAGTATTCTTCTCTTGCCCCATCTCTTTTAGATTTCGGTGTTTCTGTTGTCACACAGCTGCTTTGGTTATTATATCCATGGTCGCTCTGTGCATGGACATGCAGATACCAATATGGAAGAAATGAATATGAACCTAAAGAGAGAAGCCGTAAGTAAAAGAGTTTACACCTGCTCCAATTATTTATTTTCTAAAAAAATTCCACACTACATTTTGGATCTGCACTTGCACATTGAATTGCACCAAGTTACAGTACTTAAAAAACAAAGGGGATTTTTCCCTATGAAGGTGTCAAATTTTCTATTTTCATGGGATTTCTGAGAGTTATTGAATGTGACCTGATAAATATATGGGAAAATTTGGGAATACAAAGCACAAAAAAAAAAAAAAAAAAAAGGTAATGAGAAAATAATGAGGCGAACATAGGTGAAAAGAGGAATATGACTTTGTGACAGCAGGGGTCAGGATTTCGTGTCCTAAGAAAATTTTGCTATAATAGAACCAAGAGTGCAGTGCATTCAAATATATAGAGATATTAAGTACTATGTGTACACAAAAGAGAGGAAATTAAAGGCTTTTCACTTCTTTGGATCTGTGTAATAATGTTAATTCACAATTGTTTGAATTTTGTAGGAAAATCTATGTAGTCAGAGAGGTTTGTTACCAAACACAGATGGCCAGACATTTCAGATTTCCATTTCAAGAAAAATGCGACTACACTATGACATTATTCATGAAACCCTAACAAGAGTAAGTGAGATATTTGTATCCAGTAAATGTTATTTAAAATATGTATTTTTTCTGCTGAAGATGTGGTCATGTTATATTTCAGAAACGTGGTCCTGCTCGGCTTTTGGACTCATCTGCAACTTCTTCTGAACAAAGCACAAAGGCATACAACACCATGAACAAATTTCTCAGTTCCTTTATTGATCACGTATGTATATTGACGTTACAATATTAAGGAAAATTTAATTATAGTAAGTAGAGACAAAAACTTGTAAATCTGAAAGACCATACTTCTTCTTTAAGGCTATGTGCTTAAAGACTTGTTAAAGACTTTAAGGCAGCTGGAACAGTGCTTCATTCAAACAAAAGAAAAAAATGGAGTACTGTGGAGTACTGTCCGACAGTGCAGCCCACTCTTAAAAATGACAAATCCTTATTTTTGTCTTGGAACAGACCAGAGCATTTTTTTCATTCATAAAGGTCTACGTAGCTGTACTTCACTTTGTATCAAGTGCTTTTTTGCTGAGATCGTAAAGCAGGAAGTGTTGTTTCTCCTTTTCTTATAGGTTCATAAAGAAATTGATTATATTGTTAAAGACAAGTTGCCGCTTGAACGGATTCTTGGCATGGAGTTCATGGAACCAATAGACAAAAGCATTTTTTACAATGGTAATAAGATTTGTGACTTGATGTTTGTACTATTAGAAGTATGTAGGTTTCCATGTAGATATCCTTCCTAGGATTTGCAGGCTAAACTGGGCTTTACAGCAGGACTTTACAGTCATTAAATGACCGCTTCTGAGGGAGGTGTTTGAGAGCAGGTTACAGAAATGTTATTTACAATTTGTTGCCCAACGGAAATGATTTTTCTTTTAGGCAAACGAAAGGATATTGTGTAGAGACATGCATGTTTGCAAAATGTCCCTTTGACTTTCTATCTAGACCCGATATCCACTGTGTAAAGGGAAAGAAGAGCCACAGTATTAAATAGCTCCACGGATTTTGGTTTTTTTAATATAGAACCAAATTTCTTATGAAAGAACTCAAAGTACAGAAAGCCAATTCTTTAAAGAGGATACTGATCACAGTGAGGCCAGTTTAGTGGAATACCTGATGTTAATAAACCACTCATCTTTGAGGACTCCACTAAGTAACTTGAGTTCTTGAATACTTAGTTTGAAGCTTTTTAGGCATTGCCAATACCTACAGCAAAAATGAGTATTCCAGCAGAAACAGGGACATCGTTTCTGATTCTGGCCCCTGGAGCTGCTCAAAATCAGTTAGACTTGGGTTCTCCAGTGCATCATCCTAAATCCCAAGCCCATGCTAAACTTATCCATAAGTATTTCCAAGTACATGGGTTAAAAATTGAATTAGTGAAAGTTCTTGACTATATCTCAGCCTTCAGCCTAAGTTCCTAAACTGGAATCCCTGGAAGATTGATGCTGTGGAACACCAAGGCTCTAAGAACCTTAACCTATTCATAACTACTGCCAGGTGACCAGTACCTGCATCACTGGAATCCTCATCCAGTGTTAGGTCCTCCACTTTCTCCACTTCCATAGTTCTGAGACCCTGAGTCCTGGTCTCCTGTGAACAGATGTGGTCTGGGAATGGGGACCAGTATCCACACTGCAAGGAAATATGAGCTGTGAACTCAGGCCTGATGCCAGTGTCCTTCCTCAGGCCCTGAGCTGTGCAGAATCCAACCAAAATTATCATGAAACCCTAATCCTTAGTTTGGACTCTTGATTCTACTCCTAACCACGAATACGGCCATCACTTGCATGAAAACTAAGCATTATCTCGTGAGGCAAGATGATGCAAGCCCTCATTCTGAGTCGCTCAAATACTTAGCTCTCCAGCCTCACTGTTCAGAAGCTCTAAACCTCAGCAGAAGTGTAACGCAACCTGTCGGTGTTGCCAGATGACCATGACCCATCCTAAACACACTGTTACCCTGATGGAATACAGAATCACAGAATCACAGAATGTCAGGGATTGCAAGGGACCTCGAAAGATCATCAAGTCCAATCCCCCTGCCAGAGCAGGAATGCCTAGACTATGCTACACAGGAACGTGTCCAGGCAGGTCTTGAATGTCTCCAGAGAAGGAGACTCCACAACCTCCCTGGGCAGCCTGTTCCAGTGTTCCGTCACCCTCACTGAGAAGAAGTTTCTTCTCGAGTTTAAGCAGAACCTCTTATGTTCCAGTTTCAGCCCGTTACCCCTTGTCCTATCAGTGGTTGTCACCGAGAAGAGCCTGGCTCCATCCTCATGACACTCACCCTTGATATATTTGTAAACATTAAGAACAGCCCACAGACTGCACCACTGAGCTGTGCAGGACTTTTCCTCTTCTATGACAACCAGGGCAAATTAAAAGACCCATTTTCTGGGAAAGTGTTAAGCAATGAACGAAGATAATGTTAAGCTCTGAACCTCCTCCTAAGTAAGGCTTTAAGACTATGTTTTAAGCATCATGTTTTTATTGTTCTGTTGAGCTGGGGCGGGAGTTAACACTTGCTAAAAATTGCAGTGACACCTGCTTCTCATTCAAAGCAGCCTTCTTTCAACAGTCTGACTGAGATTTCAGGAGTGAATGAAGTTGTGTGTGACACACGGGCCTTTCCTGTTGTATTCTGTCAGTACTAAGCCATTTTGTAAGTTAAAAAGTTTGTATTATTTTGCTGAAATAGAATGATATTTACGATGCCATAGAATGCCATAACTAGTCCTTGCTCTGACTTTCCTTCTCCTTATTGACTCTTTCAGCATGGACTGATGAATTCCACAAACTTGCACTTCACAGAAATAATCATTTTTTCAAAAAATATTTTCTTTCTGTAGATGAAGGAAACTCTTTCAGTGATGTTCTTTATTATGGCAATGAAACAACACTGCTCATCTTTGATATCCTGTTTTTCTCCGTTGTGGACCTGGCTTCCCAAAGTTTTGTTTTAGCTGCTATTCTAACATATTTGCAACAAGAGGTAAATTTCCGTTTAAGAAAAACTAGATAGTTGAAGCAGTACGTTAGCAGTATGCAGTGACAGAATATTTATACTGAGAGCTTAAAAAAAAGTTTTTTGATTTTTTTTGTTCAATAGGGTTGTGAGAATCTAGTTTTATTCACATCTGTCATGAATAAAGTTGCTACAAATAACTTTCAATGGAAAACACAAGTACCTTTTAAAATTAATCACACATAATTATATCATATTTCAGGGTGGAAAGATGTTTCAAAAATGTTTCAAGAATACTTTTGGGAGTTAAGCACCTAATTCACTCATGTAATTTACGATTTAGAGATAATATGAAGCTATTAGGTACTGAAACATTCCGTTTTAAGTATTTCTTTGTTAATGCGGTTTTTTCTATAATGTTCTTAGATCTTTAGGTTTATTCGTAATACACTGGGGAAGAAGAATTTGGTATCCAAAACCTTGGTAGATGAAAGATTCCTCATTTAATTAAGAAGATGAAAACTTTGTTGAGGACTTAATCATGGAAATTTTGCCCACAATCAAGATCATCTCTGACCTGCAGATTAATTGTAGTGCACTTTCCAGTAACAATAATATAACGTTTTTGAAATGTATTTGGTTTATATTATGTGCTATTAAGCTTAAGTCAACACTAAGCCATAGGCCTTTAAAAGGACAAGTACATGCAAGTAGGACAGAAGTAAACTTAATGTTATTATTAGTAGAATAAGATAAAAACTCTGAGTGAGATACAGACCACTCACTTTGAGGCAATAATTTGAAGATTCTGGTTGGCAGGAGAGGTTGTCAACTCCTAAATTTTTTGAAAATCCCTTAAACCTTTTTCTTTTTTTCTTAATTTATTTTGAGTTATAGTGTTTAGTGAACATATTTCCAGTTTTACACCACACAGGATTTGTTCTGAATCTAGTTAATATTTCAAGAGAACTTTTTAAAGATCACTTTTTTACAGAGACTTCGGCTTGAAGTTGTAACTTTTCTTTCTTGCGTCATAGTATTATGTGCTTTTGTCTCTTCTCTTGGCGTTTATCATTCTGTTTCTCGGGTGTGGACTCTATGTGACAAAGTTTCCTTGTGTACAGTAGTGTTACAGCAATGCAGGAAAAGTTCTGATAGACCCGAGGAGCTGGTTATAGGTACTTGGGGTTTGTTCCTGATCTTCTGCTGCCCGATGTGAGATGCCCAGGGAAATACGGGAATTCTTCTGCGCTGTTTCCACACAAGTGAAATAGAAGCAATTGTTCTTATCTTTTTAGAAGTTTTTCACAGGTGCCTATATATGCTCACGTACCTCTGTCTCTCAGTTTTCTGGCTTTATTATCTTTAGATATAACACAGAGATAATAATCATTTTACCATCATAGTATTTTTGGAATTTAGACAAGTTCATAATTATTCAAGTGCCACTTATTAAGTGTTAAGGAAGATTATGAATGGCCTTCAAAACACCTTAAAATTAGGTGTCTACCTCCCGTTCATATCTCTGAAAAGCCTCCCTATGTTTTTAAAATTATATTTTTCAGGAAATGATTAGACATGAATAGAGTTTGCTGGTTTTATAGCTCTGAACTTGCCTTTTGGTGATTCAACAAGGGACTTTCACCAGCAAAGACACCATAAAAATGTAAATCAAGGTTAGCATGCTTGTTCTAAAACAGAGACCAAGGGCGTGATTCGTTGGACCTAGCCGATTGCCAGTGCAGACATGCTTACCTGAGATGAACCAGCATTGTATTTCAGATGTTTCTTGGCTTCATAAAGAGGAACATGTTCTCATTTTGATAACGTATCATATCGTATCATGATATTAAAATTAAAGTAGCATGGACGTAAATCTCAGGGCCACTATTGCTCTAATGCATTTGCTTTTGGTGTTGCAAAACCTGCGTAGCTTCCTAGTCCAATGTGGTTGCCGTTAACTGGTAGAATGTGTCTGCCAGTAACGTTGTAACAAGGTTGCATGTAGCAAGGATAACTGAAGAGCTGATTTTTCCATTTATTAAAATGCAGTTTCGCGTGGGCATTCCCATGTCATGCTTTCCTTATTTTTGTCTGCTTATGTGCACAGTTTGTCAGTGTGTGTTAAGCCTCAAAAAAAAGTGTGAATGCAAAACTTCCAACAGAGAGAAACATCCGCTACAAATAAAATTAAGGTTGTTGCCTTTAATAATGAATGTAGTACTTAAAGTGTCCATTAAGCCAAAAATCACGTTTCCACTGAGTACCACGACTGTGTGACTTCATTACTTGTGAAATTTCTGTCATATTTCTTGTCAGTGATCTTGTCAGTGATCTACTGAGTGCCAAAACTGTAAACTAGGCAAAGGAGCCATCTGCAAAATAGTCTCTGGTAGGACCACCTGTAGACACTGACGTGAAGTTTTTAGTTAGTCCAGTAACAGCAGAAGTAGAGACATGGAGAGCATGTGGTCTCTCCCTCTGTACCTTGTTCTCAATGCTTTTGCGAACCACGTGCACCTTTCCATGCAAAAGTCGTGCTTTGAGTTTGCTTTAGATACGCTTTTAATAATCTGCTGCTCAGAAGGGCGTGTGAAGGCTTTAACGACCTTGCAGTTTGGAAGAACTACTGCTAAAGGCAACTCTGGTTACAGATACATGATAAATTAATCTAAAAATATCCTGTCAAAACAGTTCCGTCGCTTGGCCCTCTCTTTCTCCTCAGTGCACACACTACTCTGTTGTGTTTTATTTTTCCAGGTCATTTGTCTAAAATGTTAGTATAACTATCATAGGCACTCTGCGTGATTTAGGAAATAATTACAGGAATCAAAAGCTCCAGGAATTCATAGAAGCTTTTCTTCTTTCTTGCTGTCCAGTGAACACAGGAAACAGGTTGACTGCGCTTTTTTCTTCTACTGCTTGACATTTGTTCGAGAAATAGCTCGTGATTGTATTTCAGCTTAATTTTTTTTCCCTTTTTTAAAATTAATATGCAGCTACAATGTGTTGTTCATGTGATGAGTGTCTTTCAAGTTCCTAAATGTTTTGTTTAATCACATGCCATCTCAAACTGTCATATCTGTCCCTCTGAGGAATAAAAAGAAATTCAAGGATTGGAGAAGTGGGTTTTTTTGCACTTGTTAAACAGTTGACCCAAGTTTACAACACACTTTTCCTTCTGTGAAAATACGCTTACAGAGCTTCTCTGGGCAAGCATAGGAGGAGAATTTTTCAGTTGGTGTGGCAATGGAGAGTTTGGGTTTAGGTAGCCATAACTAATGGAATGACAGCACCCAACGGCTTAGATACCGAAATAGTTAATTCCGCAAATGATTATAACTTGTATATACAGACAAGGTAAAGTGATTTCAAGAATGTGTTTAAAATTCACAGGTTTCGTTCACTAGTGAGGGTTTGATTCATTTGTGTTTTACTGCAGCATTCATCTTAATGGGAGGGGCGGTTTTGTGATTGAGACAGATCATACCAGAGGTGAGAGGTGCAGCTGGCACAACCCTCCAGATTTCACCCCGCCCACAAGATTGCTGCAGCACTACCGTGCCAGCCAAGCCAAACTCGTGGGGTTTTCTGTTTGGTTCCAGTCTGAGAGGGAGCGTATGAGCAGTAGGTGACTGGGAGAGGGTGGCATTGTGATATGCACCTACGAGTAAACTGGGGTGGTGGAAGGACGTAACTATCCAACCTCTCAAAACCAGTCTCACTTGACAACACCTGTATCATGCCCTTTTCTTCTGCCCTTTTCACCATTCACAACCACTAATTTCCTCTCTCCTGTGCCTCAAGGCAGTACCTCCAGGTGGTGCCCGGCACAGCCTCCTGCTGCTCTCCACCACCTTCAGCTGACCTGCCGGTCCTGCTCCTGCCTTCCTGCCTCTGGGTCTGGCAGCAGGTCTCCACACCGGTGCAGGTACTGCCTGTCCCCACTTCCCTGGGAGAAAGAAGGAAGCACAGTCTGGTGGGCCACAGGGGATATGGCCTTTGCAGGACAATGCTGCCAAGGTGGGTTGCAAAGGATTGTGTGCAGAGGTGTGCCTCAGGGTAACAGCACAGGCTCTTTAGTGGGAAGAATGAAAACCTAAACATAGTGTTAGAAATCGAGTTTAAAAGCATGATGTCCCATCTTCCATGTATGTCTAGAAGGAGGAATGTAACCAAGACACCTCCGAACAAACTGCTCTTTGACCGCTGCCTTCCTCCAGCTTTACGTCCTTTATTGTCTATGTACCGTCTCCCCCACAGCTCTCCCAGCTTCCTCGTGTGATTCTTATGATGCCATGGCAGACAGATGGCTAAGAAAAGCCACTGTCCTTGCTTAGCCCATCACTGGCTGCCTAAGGGAATGGGACTGAAGGTGTCACCTTGCAGGTAGGATGGCCAAGCTGCTGCTTGGGGGTGTTGATAGACGAGAAGTTCAACATGAGCTGGCAGTGCGCTCCTGCAGCCCAGAAGGCCAACCATGTCCTGGGACGCATCAAGAGGAGTGTGGCCAGCAGATCAAGAGAGGTGATTCTCTCCCTTTTCTCTGCTCTTGTGAGGCCTTACCTCTAATACTGCATCCAGTTCTGGTGTCCCCACCATAAGAGGAATATGGATCTGTTGGAACAAGTTCAGAGGAGAGCCACAAAGACGATCCAGGGGCTGGAGCACCTCTACTACGAGGATAGACCGAGGCAGCTGGGATTGTTCAGCCTTGAAAAGAGAGACTCTAGAAGGGCCTTATAACTGCCTTCCAGTACCTGAAGAGAACCTACAGGAAGGCTGGAGATGGACTTTTTACAAGAGTGTCCAGCAATAGGACAAAGGGAAATCGATTTAAATTGAAGGAGAATAGGTTTAGTTTGGATCTTGGGAAGAAATTCTTCAGTACGAGGGTTGCAAGACTCTGGAATAAATTGCCCAGAGAGGTGGATGCCCCCTCCCTGGAGATGTTCAAGGCCAGGTTGGATGAGGCCTTCAGCAACCTGGTCTAGTTAAGGGCATCCTTGCCCATTGCAGGGAGTTTGGATTAGATGATCTCTAAGGTTCCTTCCAACCTAAGACATTCTATGATTCTATGACCTGGATCCACAGATTGGGCTGGGGATTGCAGAGCCTGAGAGATGTTCCCCAGGAAACCCCACAACAGATGCATTTGCCTCTCTGGTAAGATAAACGTCTCCATGTTATCCTGATAAAGCTTCAGCAAGCCTTGATGGTCCAGAGCCCTGACCATCTTTATTGCTCTCTGATCCAGGCTGCTGGTGCTGCTCAAGATTTGTCACTCAGTTTTCCCAGATGACCTCCATCACAGCAGCAGTAGCTGTAGGCCTGGTAGCTGGGGAGAGGTGAGGCAGCCCTTGGGGCTAATTGGGAAATATTCCATGTTCAAAGTTCACCTGTGGAATAGCTCTGCAGTTTGATGCCTCTGCAGAGATCAGGAGACAGCACAGTGTTAGTCGACATTGAGAATTTCCCTTTGATTTTTCAGAATTGCTCTTTTTTTTAAATCTGGTGGAAGCTGAGCCCACACTAAACAACCTCCTCACAACCTGTGGTGTTCAGGATATCAAAACCAGGCTATATCTAAGCAGAGAGAAGGAAATATCATTGCACTAAAGCAGTTGTGTGTAGGAAACACACAACAATTAAGAGACAGGCTTAGATCATTTCTTTCTGTGGTTAGTTTTGGATTGGTTTTTTTTTTGCACAAGTGCCTGCTATTACAGCAGTTACCAAATTCCATTTTACAGCCGCCTGCATCAGGGGCAGCAGAAAGGCTCGTGTAGTGTGGAAGAAACTGGAATGAAAAAGCCCACCTGTAACCCCATGGTCTCTGTGAGCTTTTCACACTGGGTTACAACTGCAGGAAAATAATCCCTTTCATGTAATGGAAGAAGTAAGTCTCCAGTTCTTCCTGCAAATGCTGAACAGAGATACTTGCTTTTGGCTTTGCCTGATCCTTGGGACAAGAAGAGTTGCACTGACCTCTCTCCTGAGCAGCTCAGTGTCTCCTGGAGCCCCTTCCCACCTGTGCCCCGCTGCGGGCGGCCAAGCTGGGATGAATGGATTTTGCTCTTTTACGTGTCGTGGTTACCCCAAAGTCTTTCCACATGCTGCAGAGCTGCTGGGGTGCCATGTGGGCCAGCACCTCCTTCCGTTGCCTCTTGGAGGATGGATCTGGGCACTGGCTTTGGAGCATAGCCTCGGGCTGCTGCCCCACCTGCTTCGGCCCTTCCCCTCACCTCTCCATTTCCAGATTTCCTTGAGTCTGCAGAGAACCAAACTCCTGCAAATCTTTGCAAGAGGATGCAGGAGTTATGCTGGTATCTTTATGGTTAATAACAGCTCAGTATTTATTATGTTATCCTGGAAGATTGGAGCAGAGATGGTGCCGGGAGAAGGACCACTCGGATGTACATTTTTCCTAAAAGCATGAAGCTGGAAATTTGTTTCTCTCTGTTTCAGTTTGAGACAGAGGACACTTTTTCCTGGGAAGGAAAAGGCTGCATTTCTCATTTTCAGCATTTTTTTCCTTTTTGTATGTGTGGATATAAAGATCTGAGCTTCACTTTTGAGAACGCTGAAGTTGCTCATTTGTACTTTGTATGCAGTAGTTCTTTCTACAAACACCAGAAAACATTACTGCATGGTCAGACACATGATAGGACATGAAGACTGTTTTCTGTCAAGATAACTGTTCAGAGGTGGGTTGTGTCAAGGAGCACCCAAGCTCAGTGCAGAAACTTGCTGAGACTCCAGGTTCACCTTGCAGCATCTCAAACCCACAGGGACAGGGAAACATCTCTCTTCATAGGGATCAAGACCAAGACTAGCTAATTCCTCTGTGTAGACATGATTACAGTTCTAAGAAAAAGAAAGGGAAAAAAAAAGGAGAGAGAATACGGCCACCAAGTTTGCACAGGCAACTGCAGCTTTAATTCCTGACTAATTCAGATTTTATTGTATATTATTTTTCTTAGATGGCATTCTGCCTTTGCATTTGTTGTGATCCCAGCAGTATGCTGTTTGAAAGGCAAAATACTGGATTCCTTTGGAGTCCCAGGGACTTGTGAGCACAGTAATGGGAAAGAGCTGGATCTGAGACCTGTGGATCAGGACCATCTGGTCTGGCAACAGCAAGAGCAGGATCCTGCAGCGATGCTGTCTGGTTTGCAGATGCAGATGTGCAGCTGTGGCACCCCTGTAACGCAGATCAGTGTAGTGGAGGATCAGCTGCTGTCAGCAGGGAAGTTTTGCTTCCTCACTCCAAATACTGCGAGCAAACCACAATTTCCTCACCCTCTTCTGCTGTTTAGAGCTACCACTGCTCTCCAGTGCCTTATTTCTAACAGTATGAACAAATGCAGAGCCATGCTTCGATGACACACTTCTTGGAAATAATAATCTTCATTGCCCATACTCACCAGGTGTCAAGCCAGAAGAGATCATCAGTTAATGGAGCGTCTCTTGATGGTGCCACCCGGGGCTCTTGGCTCCTCTGACCCAGCGCTCCTGATTCCCCATCATTCACCATCAAGGGCAATGCTGCAGCCTCCGCAACCATTACCACAGAAGGGCTGGGAGTCTTAAAGATGCAATTAGGCAGCAGACACATTTAAGTGTATTTTGTTGGAGGAACAGAAAGGAGTTGATCCCCTCTAGGGAATGGCTTTTGCTTCCTGAGGCTTTTAGCTTTCTCAGCTTCCCCTTTCTCTCCAGCACTGCTGGGTTGCATCTGCTTTAACTGGTAGAGCTTGAAATGGGTGCAGCAGGTAAAATCAGCAGCTAGAGATTTTGGGAAGCCTAACCTCCTCCTCCGTCTGCAGCTCCGGTCATTGTCATGCCACCAGCAGTTATAAAAGCTGTACTGGAAACAGCAATGCGTAATTAGAGAAGGTGGATGTTTTCACGTTCTGTGCCTGTGTGTATGCTGAAGTGCACAATCCTGGCTGCTTTTCACATCCCTTGTCAGTCTCTCAGCTCTCGAGAATGGTATAAGAGGAGTCTGCAAGGAGAACAAGCCAGCTCTGTGGTTGCCTGTGCTCAGTAACAAACACTCCTAAAAATCAGCTCACTGCTGGGAATGAGCCTTGGCCCCTAATGACATCTCTGCAACAGCGCTGAAATGGATCTATATGACCAAGCAGCTTGACGGGTTGTTGGTAAGCAACAACTCCTGTCAGGGTTTGCTGCCCTACAGGGCCAGGACCATGCTGGTGGCACCAGGTGAGGAGGAACAAGTGGAGAAGCCAGGTCTGGGAAGAGGTGCCCGGGGCAGCGGTGCCCAACCTGGCCTGGAGGCACCAGAGCAAAGCACAGTGTCAGCTCAGGTCCACCAACTCTTTTGGCTGTTTGTAGGGGAATTTCTTGTGGAGCAGGGGCGCGGTATAACTTTAAAAGTGTGGACAACCCAGCTTAGGCCTAAACAGAGGCTCTGTCCTTGAAGCTGCCTTGGAACACAGGGAGGAGGAGGTTTTATCTGTTTTGTGAGAGCTTTGCGAGATGCTTGGCGGGAGGTGCTGGCCCCCGGGGGCAGAAGGGGGGGTGAGAGCCGCTTGCATAGTGGAATGGCACTGCCCAATAAAACGCTGGCGCGTGTAAACCTGTAACTGACCAACTCTGTTAAGGGGCAGGTGCGTGGACACTGCTGAACTGTATATATTGAGCTGTCCGGAGCAATAAAGGGAGGATGACCTGTAGCCATATTGGTGTGATGGTTGTTAACTTGGCCGGCTCTCCGAAGGGACCCCTCTAGAGCTGTTTTTTTTGCATCGAGGAGAAAACAGAAGGCGGACAGTTCTCGTGTGGTCCTTCTCTGCAGCCCCTTCACCACGAGAAGAGCGTGTAGTAAATGTGAACCCTGAACGCATGGCACCGCCGCAATCTCTGGCTGCCTGCAATCTGCCCATCTGATGTGCGCTGAGCTGGGACAGGAGTGAGGGACCCAAAACTGACAATGCAGCAGGGACACTCACTCTGTGATTACACTTTCTCACACCATTTTCTGTTCTGACTTTACCCAAGAATCACGAGATTCCCTTATCCCAGCAAATACGACATTTCTTGAAAAAGGGGCCTACAGTCCGGGACATTGCCACCTTCAAGCTTTTCCCTGTGTGACAAAGGCTCGGGAGACCCACAGTACATATGTGACTGGGACCTGCAGGTCCAGTTTCTAGGACTAGATCCACCGATACTCCTGTTTGATCCCTGTGAACCCTCTTGGGCCTGTGGCCATGTGCTTGCTGATCTGTGTGTGCCAGCCAAGGCAGCATGATGTGCCACAGACATGATGTGTCACCCACAGAGTGAATGAGAGACCTTTGCTGAACCACCAGCCCTCCCATTTCATAAGTGTGGAATGCTTCATAGAACCATAGAATGATTTTGGTTGGAAGGGACCTTCAAATGCCAAGTCCAACCCCGCTGCCATGGGCAGGAACATTTTCCACTAGATCAGGTTGCTGAAAGCCCCATCCAACCTGACCATGAGCACATCCAATGACAGTGCATCCACGGATTCTCTGGGCAACCTATTCCAGTTTCTCACTTTGACTCATGACTCTGCACCTGGTTTTACTCCTGCACGAGAAAAACACTCTTGCCAAGCTCCTCTCTGCTGAACACCGATGATATTGAAGAGCATCTGCTTCCAGAGCAATTCAGGCTGAATTTTTCACTCAGGGTGAAAATAGCAGAAATTGCATGCACAAAGTGAAGAGCTTCCCTTGATGTGGTAAACAGTGAGAGAAAGTGTATGTGCATGTTGGGTTGAGGGGGCCATGGTGTACCTGTGGTCTCTCACGATAAACAGTGAAGCCATCTGGAACTCCTGCTAAGAAACAGGGAAACTCAGCCACCTCTCCATGGGGCATCTTAACAGCCCAGATCTCTCTAGTTACAAGCAGTCTGAAGCAGAATTTAAGGAAACATGTATTTATTGTGAAAAGAGATCATTTTAACTAATAAGCCAGTAGAGAGTATGTGCATGTAAATAATGCAAGGCTACCCAACCTGCTGGGTAGGTTTGTCACTGATGAGCCTAAAACACATCCCTGAGACATCGCAAGGACTTGTCTTTTCCACCTCAGGTTCATGGCTCCAGCCCAGGTTGCCCCTTGGGACTGGGGGCAGACTCCCCAGCATAAGCCCTTGTAGCCTCACACCAGGCCAGGTCCTCATTCCTCGCTGTTGCAGAGTTTTCCCAAGTGAAGTGTCAGAAGCCTTGAGGATGGCCAGGGACAAAGCTTGACCCCTCAAGACAACATGCCTGCTGCTAGTGAAAAAAGCTCCTTTTTCCTCCCAGAAACCCACTGGGAGCTGAGCCCTCCCCTGCTTCCCTGACGGTTCCTGCTCAGAGGCAGCCAGGACCAGTATGGGCACTGGGAGTCACTGGCATGTGCAAATTAAACTCTGCAGGAGCACCTACACCATCAGCAAAGTGGGGAGTAGGGAGCACCTTCCTGCAGGACTCCTGACACTGAGTCTGGGTGTCCCCAAAGTGCAATTTCCATCCCTCAACCAGCTCTGCAAACAAACCTGGCAGGCTGGCCATGCTGGCGGCTTGAAAGTTAGCTCCTCTGGTCCCCAGGAATTTGCAGCCATTAGCCCAAGAGCCAGTAGGGTCCAGTCACCCTCCTGGCCCCATGGCATTGAGAGTTTAAAGGGAGGCTGTAAGCAATCATAAAACTGCCCCAAAACTCACATCCCTGTCCAAAGTCTGGTGATGCTGCAGCTCCCTGTCTCCCCTGTTGCCAAGGATTGATTTTAGCTTAAAGGAAAGGGGAATCACCTGGTTTGATTTTGCTGGTGACTCTGATGCCTGTAAATGCGTTTCTCAAAAAAACCCCACCAAACGTGCTGAAACCCCACTGGTGGCCTGTTCCCCCTTGCTGCCTCACAGCACAGGCTTTTGCATGGTTTAGTCCTAAAACACTTATTTTTAGGGTTAAGTTCTGAGCAGGGGACGGTGCTCCAAATAAACTACACTCTTAATCAAACACAATTTTTCCCTGGGTTACGCACGCATAATGAAGACTGTACTTGAGCCAAACCTGGAACAGAAATGTTTTAAACAACCTCCCTCTTGTTTGCTCAGTCCCAGCACAGTATTGACTTAAGAATATTGTCTTGCTGGTGACCTGGTAGAAAAGTTTAAATTTCTTTCGTAAGCTGGAGAGAAAAGGGGGCCTCTCAGTGAAGCCCTTTCCTGGCAGTGGCAGGAGTTTTTGCTGGGCTCGGTGCAGCCCTGCTCCAGCTGTGCCATTAATCCTGCTGGAAGGCTGTACCGGCCCGACGTAGGCGAAACAGGAGGGGTCTGGAAAAGCACGAAGCAGCGCAGTTGTTAATTCTCTTTTTGCCTATGCCTGAGCACGCAAGCTTAAATGAGATACAGCTTCAGAAAAGTGATTTTGGAAGGTTGAGCCAGTGCCAGAGCCCTGCTGGGGTTGGGCTGACTCCTGGCTCAGGGGGCTGCACTCCCAAAACACGGAGGCGAGCTGGCAAGGGCAATTGCACCGTGGCCGGCATCCTGGAAAGAGTGTAAAAAAGTTCTGTAAGCTGTGAGGGCTGAGGGAGGAAGGGTGTTTTCTGGCACCTCTTCCTCTCTCCAGCCGCTGCTCCCAGCGCAGCTGCAGCAGCGGTCCCACACCCCTGCACCACCCACCCGGCCCCGAAGTGGCCCTTTTGTCCCGGAGACAGCAGGGTAGCATCAAACGGTTGCACAGCAGCAGCTCTGCTGTCAGACCGAGCTCTGGTCAGCAGGAAACTCCTCCTTGCCATCACAGGAAGAGGAGCCGGAGAGGTTCTGTGCTACCAGCCTAGCACTTGAGGGACAAGGAGGAGTTGTCACAGAATCACAGAATATCAGGGGCTGGAAGGAACTTCAAAAGATCATCTAGTCCAGTCCCCCCGCCAGAGCAGGATCACCTACAGCAGATTGCACAGGAACGTGTCCAGGTGAGTTTTGAACATCTCCAAAGAAGGAGACTCCACAACCTCCCTCGGCAGCCTGTTCCAGTGCTCTGTCACCCGCACAGTGAAAAAGTTTTTCCTAATATTTTTGTAGAACCTCCTATGTTCCAGCTTGAACCCATTGCCCCTTGTCCTGCCATTGGATGTCACTGAAAAGAGCCTGGCTCCATCCTCCTGACATTCCCCTCTTTGAAATGTTGCTGGGGGTTGCTTGGCTGTCACCCCAAACCCATCTTTGTTCCTAAGCCCACAGGTCCACTCTTTAATCCAAAGGGCAATTTCTCACCTTATGCACCTGCCTATCCCAAACATCACATCCCTGCCCCCTACCCCCCTACTGCAAGACACCAAGTGTCCCCTTGTCCACGTGTCCCACAGCAGGATGGATGCCAGCCCTGCAGTCTCTGCACAGGGAAAGGGTTGCCACCAAGAACGGGTGCTGTGAGGCAGCTCTGGCTGCCCCCATCCTGTGCAGTTATTCCCACTCTTGGCTGCTGACAGAAGTCAGGTTGGACAAAGCCAGGCTGCTTCTTGGACAAGAAGTGACTACAGGACCAATGTTGGCCTGGGAAAATCCTACATCCAGGACTGACACAGCATTTTTTGGTTTCTTGGGATACAAGCTCTGGCTCAAATGCTGCCTTTCCATCAGTGACCCCAGCACTGCCAGCTGGGTTTCAATGCTGAGGATTCCTCAAAGCGAACAAAACCATGATCTCCTTTGACCACCCCATCCATCAGCTGCATGTCAGAATCTGTCACTGCTGGCTGCTGGGAGGAGGATTTTGAGGCAGAAACCAAAGGAAAAACCTTCCATTTCTGCCTGTGACAACCTCTGTATCGTACTTCAGTTGGGTTTTTAAATGCCCTACAAAAGCAAAAAATGTCTTAAAGGGACTTCAAAATAACATACATGGAATAGAATCTCACAGATGGAGAGACGTAAGCATGTATATGGATACCTATCTGTGTGGCCAGAGAACAGCAGGTTAAAAATATATTGAACGTTTCAAAATATCAGGTTATAAAACCTCCCCCTACCAGGATGTGACCTTGAATATTCACTGTTTTGTTTGTTATCATGAATTTGCTTATGTTTATTTGCTTCAGCCACTCCACGCTGTGTCTTTGGCTTGTCTTATTCTTGTGTCTATCTGAAGTCCTCCAACCCGTGCTGTCCCGGCTCCTCATGCCAAGTGAGGAGGTTAAAGGGACAAAACAGCAGAACTGGTGTTTTAAATGGAGAAAGCATGGTCCTAATTAAACCCAACTTCCCTGTAGTTATCTCACGTTAATGTTGTTTTGTGATGTTACACCTACAATAATCTGAGTTTAAGCTGTAACATTGTATTGTTACATGTATATGTTATATATACATATCGTTATATGGAACAACATGCAAATCACTCCAGGGCCATCAGCTTCTTATTGCTGCCATCTACACAGAATCATAGAATCATAGAATGTTCAGGGTTGGAAGGGACCTTGAAAGATGATCTAGTCCAATCCCCCTGCCAGAGCAGGATCCCCTAGGGCAGGCCACACAGGAACTCAGAAAGTAAGAATTGAGGCAAAATAGTTAGACATTATCAAAACTCCATAATTTTAGATCAATTATGATCAGATATATACTTCCATTAAATTGTATGCTGGGGCTATATACCCACCTGTATACACATTCATTTCCTGCTCACGTACTCTGTCAGTTCAGTGGTTAACATCACGTTTTTCTCACCCCCAGCCTAGCGAAGTGTGAATAGGCAACTTGTTTTGCTGCTCTGTTCTGTGCATCATTGCAGAGCATGAGCCACAAAAAGGGTCCAAGAGCCAGGACTTAGCCAGCAATCATGCTGATAATGCAGGAGGCAGAGCAGCCTGCTCATTTATGGCCACCTCGCCTCTGCTGACAGAAGTAAAAACGGGCTTTTGTCCATTAAACAAATTAGAAACTGCTCTGGAGATACACGAACTCCTGCAGCCCCGTTACATCAACAGGCAAAGAAGGAGAGGGCCAGGCCCTTCCAGTGGCCGGCTGCAGCACACGTGAAGAAGGACCTGTCTGCCCATAACGCTGCTCCTCTCCGGACCTGGCCTGGTTTGAAGTCAGCTCGTGGGCTCCAGCTGGGTGAGGACAGAGGGGGGTCTCAGAGCTTGCTGGTCCAGCTGACATTGGTCAGGCAGTAGCATACATCCTACAGCTAGCGGGAGGTTTTCCATCAAACCAACAGGTTTTCATCAGAAAAATGCCAGTTCATCAAAATCAGCAGGCTTTGAACCAGCAGAGCAGTTTCTAATAACTTCTGAGAAAGAAGCTGATTTTTCTCAGGACCTGTCTCATTCCTTGCTAGTTTCTTGAGCAGCACAGTTGCCATGAATCATGCATCTGTAACTCCAAGAGGGCTCTTAATATTTCAGACCTTTTATTTTCCAGGGTTGGGAAGCCTGGAAACACCTGGTGGGAACAGGGCTTATAGCTGCCTGCAGCACAGGACAGAGCCTGACATCCCAGAGGATACCAAATCCTAAACAACCAACCTAAATCCCATTCAGGTCTCATACTATCGAAACTTAATTTTCAAATTGGACATTTGCTTTGTGGTCCGTGAGGAACAAACATATCACCCATCCTCCCACCCCTGGAAGTTTGGGAGTTGTAACTCTCCATCCCTTCCTCACACTTGTTGCAGGAACTGCAGGATTTTCTGTTCATTTCTCATGGGAAAGTATCTTTCCCTCAGTGCTGGCTTCATGGTTTTGAGGGCACACAATTTGTGCTTTTATCCAGGTGCTTATCTCTCCTGTGTTTGATGTTTATAAGAGCTATTTGCCGATGATTTCCAAGGTGTCGTAATCAGAGGTGTTGCTTCTCTTATGTATGCCAAAATGAAATTGCCTGTCTGAGATCCAGAGATAGGGTGGAATAAGAGATGTGCCACTTTGACTGTGGCTACGACAGTCTCTTCTTCCGGATAGACATCTCCTTCCACCACCTGGAATAAGACTGGATATCCAGTTTAGAACTGCTGGGGGGGCTACTCTGCACAGTCCAAGGGTGTTTTGAACAAGGTAACAACCCCACAGACCTTGTTTCCTTACCCACACCCAGCTATTCAGATGCCTTACCAGTACCCACAGCTCAGAGAGACCCAGTCTGCTGGACTCACATCAAAGGTGACATTCAGGGTCATTTTGCAGAACTGTAGACACCTTGCTCTGACAGACACACCTCCCAGCCCCCAAAGGAACAAGGTGCCACACTTACAACCTTCCTCTAAAGTGCTTCCATTGCAGTTTCTGGTTGATTATCCATGGTTAAGAGTCCACTTAGTTACAACCACTGGCTTGAATTCCTCATTAACAACCATATCAGACACCCACATGATCCTGATTTAGCATCGTCTGATGCAGCTGTAAGCAAAGGAGAACCAGCTGCAAAGAGTGGCAGCCCCCAAGGTGAGAGCAGAGAAAATGTCCCATAGCTCCAGCAGGATTTGAGGAAAGGCACTAAATACATCTCATTTCTTTTGCTTGTGGAAAGTAAGAGGAGTTAGTGACATGGGGAGCAACAGACAAGAGAACATGAGCAAAGATGAGGGGCTTGCGTGGAAGAAAAGGTTTCCCCTTGTTGCCACTGAGACTTGGTGCCTACAGCAGAGGTTATGAGGTGCCTTCTGGCCTGATGTATCACCCTATTTTCCCTGCCATTACTTCATTACCAGACCACTTTGTTGCTTTAGTGCATTGAAAGCATCTGCCAACAAAGTTGTAGAATTGTGCCTCCAGCAGAAACAGGCAGAAATCCTCACTGTGTTCAGCGTGGTGCCTTTTTGGATCCGTCAGAACTATAAGCAGCTCAGATGACCCTGCTCCCCTTTGTAACCAGGTGGCCACACCCTCAGAAACAGAAGGAGCATGAGAAATAATATGTTTAGAAAAGGTTAGAGTTCAATAAATGGAGACATAAACACTTTGATTCAAGGAATGGACCATCCTTTTCCCACTCTGATGGACATGGACATGCTGACCTTGAAGACACATGACTCATAAGTCCTTCACTTCTTTCTCTTTGGCTGTCTGCTTTTGCTGTGTTTGCTGTTGGCAAAGCAAGTTCTTTGCTCAGCTGCTCAAATCCAGATGTCATGAGAGCCAATCAGCACCATATGCAGACAGAATGTGCCCCACTTTACCAGCTGACCTCCAGCACCAGCCTCATTCTTACCAGATTTTCACTACAGGGAAGTGTGGGCACTCCTTCCACTACTTTGGTTTTAATCAAAAACATGGTTTTGATTCCACTCCTTGTTTTGAAGAACTTGGATAGCTTTAACTGAGCCAAATGTTCATTTATTCCTTTAATTATGTTTTTTTATCATATGACTTTTCATCTTCTCATTACTCCACTGAAGCTTGAAAAATTACAGATTTCCTATGGTCCACGTTTCAGATGAAGGCCAGTTTGCTATGGGGGATGAAGGATTAAATATAAAGCAAAGATGAAAGAGTAAATGCAGTCGTCTGTGTTCAATACAGAAGCTGAGCGTACTGTTTCAAGGCATGTTTCAGACAGAGCCATGCAAACTGATTTGGAAAGGAAAATCAAGCCGTAGGCTGAGAGAATTCAGTGCTAACTGCAGCAATGATCTCTCTCTCTCTCTCTTAGCTGAACTTTATCAGAAAAACAGAAACATCCTTAATATTCCTAGCACAAACCAGGCACGAATCCAAAAATACTTTACCTCTGAGTAACTGGGGAAATGAGCTTTTCTAACGTGCGTTCTACTCCGGTGACTCACTGAGCAGCTCAGCCCCCAGCGTAAGGCATCCTTGCATGGCAATCCCTCAGCAGCAATGCTAAGCCAAGCACACACCAGCACAGTTCACGGGCTGCAAGTAAACTGAAGATTTATTTCACTACGGATATGAAATGCATATTTCATTATGTCCACTATGTAGGCGTGACGTGCACATAATCTCAGAGAGCTTGATTTTGATTTAAAGCATGGGAAATGCTGGTTTCCCTTAATATTCTACCAGCATTGCACCAAACATCATGTTAAAAACAAAGCCTCGCTCATGTTAGTTTTTGGTGGTTTGTCCCAAATGGTCAGTGGATCCCTTTTGTAAGGCACACACAGGCCTTATTCCTATCTGGGAAAAAATAAAATTCAGGAAAATGTTCACAGAACAAAAGTTGGCTATGTCCCCCTTGCATGGTGCTCCCTGGGTGCTGCGGCTGTGCCCTCCCGCTCAGTGTCTCAGGAGAATAAAGCATATTTATTCTCACTATTGAATTACGGGAGAGATGCTGAGAGATGCTGGTTTTTTAACAAACCCCATGGCAACGCACACCCTTAAGGTCTAAAGCCATGGCTTGATGAGAGAGTGAGGTCAAGAGGAGAGGCAGACCTGCTTCCCTTGCTCCCCCTTGCTTCTCTGCAGGAGTCAGTTGCTTCCCTCACAATGCTCTGACTCCTCTCCAGGCAGAACCAACTCCCTGAACTACCTGTATCTAAGACAATGAGTAAAAAATTACTAGTTCTCCATTCCCCGCTTTAGGAGCCGCGTTGTCCTGGCTAAGGCTCTGCAGACCGTGACCATGTCAGTACGAGGAAGGGTGCTGGGCTGCAGGTGAGAAATACGGGTAACTGAAGGCAGGAACACAGTGAGGTTGTATTATCGCAGCTGTATTGATGTATTATTACAGCTGTATTGATATATTGCTACAGCTGTATCAATGTACTACCACAGCTGTATCGATGTATTATCGCAGCTGTATTGATATATTACCACAGCTGTATGGATGTATTACCACAGCTGTATTGATATATTACCACAGCTGTATGGATGTATTACCACAGCTGTATTGATATATTACCACAGCTGTATGGATGTATTACCACAGCTGTATGGATGTATTACCACAGCTCTATCGCTGAGCCCTGCCCTGTTCCCTGATGGGACCCGTGAGCAGCTGCAGCCTGGAGCAGATGTTGTTCTCACCTGTGAGCGCGGGGCAGACTGAGATGAGCCAAGTCCTCACCCGCAGGGCGGTACAACTTGGCTCCCACCCTGCTTTGTAAGCACCCAGGAGCCTGAAAAACACTCCTAAAGAATTGCCAATTATTCATGTGTCATTTCTGATGTGTTAGCAAACAACTCATGGAGACAGGTTGTTCTGACAGGAAGGCAAATACCTTGTCGTTCCTCAACGAGAAGAGAAGGCATTCACTTTTTAGTAGCTATTACATGAAGTCCTTCATGATACCTGCTTACAAGCCACCATCTTCAGACCCGATCCAAACCACACATAAGTCAATGTTGAGACCTGCAGACTCCAGTCACATTGGGACCTTTTTTTTCCGGCAAAATAAATACCAACGTAATGCAAGTTTTTACATGCAATACATCCTTTATAAAAGGAAGTCATGGGCATACTTGTTTATTCTGTTGCAGTGAATTAAAATGCCAAACTAAATTTCAAGGATTAAGCTGAAGTTATGCGCAGAAGGTATGCAGACTGCGTGCAGGAAGTACCACATCGCTCACTGGTTTTGGTAAGAGCGAGAGGATGGAAAATGTCCCTCCTCCCACATTTGCTCAAGCATTTTTAAATGAATGAGCAAGATCTTTCTCATCATGGTTAATCACAGAGATGGAAACGTGCCTTTCCCTGTACCAGAGCAATAGGAGTGAGATAAGAAAACAGAATTACAAAACAGTAGAGCTAATTTCTGAACTCAGCTGTAACTATGGCAACCTTCATTCACACTAATTCACCAAAAGTAGAGAAAAGCAGTGCACTCAGAAAGCCCAAATAAATCATCTACATTATTGGCTTACAAATGTCTCAAAGACATGAACTTTTACAAAAGTTAAACTTTATAACAACTTTGCATTTGAAGAAATCATTTGAAAATACCTCTGCATTCCCTATTCATGTTGACTACAGGGTCATGTATTTACAGAGCGGTCAGGCATTAAGGGAGATATATTTCAAGGAAAAAGGGAAACAAAACCCAAGTGAAATCCAAAATTAAGTATTAATATAAATTCTAAAAACAATGTCCTGTAATTCTGCAGTTAAAAGCTGGTACTGTCAGCAGCAGTATTTTAGTTTTCCTTGATTGTATAAAATCAAAAGGTGACACTGGGCCAAATTCTTCTCTCACTTAAATATACATTTTTCCCACCCACCTTTGTTGGCGTCAGCAAGCTCAGCTTGCTGCATTTTCACACTCCCAAGTGCTCCCCATACATGAGCTTGAATAAAGGAGTGCTGTGGTATTAACAGAAAACAAAACAAAGCAGAAGTAATGGATCGATATAGTGACATTTCCTCTCCGCATGCAGCTCCTCTGATGTTCTGGGCTGCCAGGGAGGTGCTTCACTTGACAGCTGCTCCCTGGCACATGGCACAAGCCTGTCACTCGGGTCTGACTCATAAAGCATTTTTCTGGTGCAGAAGGTGCCTGTAGCTGACAGAGGATAAAGTAAAAGGAAGAAAAGTAGTAATTTTCAAACACTAAAACCAAACCCTTCCTCTTTATACATTTGATGTAGCTGCCTGGTTTGAGGCAGCTAGTGAACGAGATTTCACTTGCTATTTATCAGGAATCAAAAGAAGTTGAAGAATGCTCCAGATCCTGTATTTACTTCGACATTCATTACACCAATACACCATATGGAAGCAACTGCACCATAGCTATATTTGACAAACCCTTAACCTAATCCTTAGCCACACAAGATTGGTTAGTAGTGCTTGGGCACAAGAAAGAAGGAGTTCCTAGTTCACAGAGACAGACAGATTTCTGGCAGGATCCATCACTGAAGTTCTAACAGAGTCAAGGATGTGTGTCTTCACACTACAGCTGATGTTTTCACCTAGGCATCAAGGCCAAACAGGTTTGGACATGGTCACAAAACACAAAGTAGAGGTGGCAAGGTGCCTGACAGAATTACAATTGCTTCAGGCGTGCTAAAATCCTGAACACAGGAGGGTCTGGGCACTGAGTGCTGTAAAGATGTCCTTAAGGAACAACCCTGAAAGGTGGTGCAGTGTGGGAAGAAACTCTGTCATGCTTTTCCCTTAGTTAAATTGTCCTCATTTCATATACAAAATCCCTGTTCACTGAAGGGTTGGTGAAGAGGGTCCCTTCGGAGAGCCGGCCAAGTTAACGATCATCACACCAATATGGCTACAGATCGTCCCCCTTTATTGCTCCAGACAGCTCAATATATACAGTTCAGCAGTGTCCCCGCGCCTGCCCCGTAACAGAGTTGGTCAGTTACAGGTTCACACGCGCCAGCGTTTTATTGGGTAGTGCCATTCCACTATGCAAGCAGCTCTCACCCCCCCTTCTCCCCCCGGGGCCAGCACCTCCCGCCAAGCATCTTGCAAAGCTCTCACAAAACAGATAAAACCTCCTCCTCCCCGTGTTCCAAGGCAGCTTCAAGGACAGAGCCTTTGTTTAGGCCTAAGCTGGGTTGTCCACGTTTTTAAAGTAATACCGTGCCTCTGCTCCACAAGAAATTCCTCTACAGGTTGGTATTACAAGCATGCAGGGAGACATTTGAGACCCAAAGGTTTGTCTATTCTCATAGGTCATACTTAAGTATTTGAAGTAGCCTCTTTCTTTTTCTTTTTTCTTTCCTTTTTTTTTTTTTTTTTTAAGGAAGACCTGGCAGCAAAATAACAAACATTTTTAAACTTCTCTCCTGACATGACTGGAATATTTGGGTGTGAGCCTTGCTGCAGTAAGCATTACAGTCTAAATGAAAGTCTTGTACCTTTGAGTACAAGCTGGGCACAGGGAGTGCACTTCTTGTGCACATGGGAGCCCTAATATATATCACTGTCTGGAAGCAGTTCAGAGTTGTCAGCGATGCAGATTTGCTAATCAAAACTCCACACAGCTGAAGGACACAACACACTGACCTTTACTACAGCCCTGGGAATGTTGCGGCAGCCTGAAATTACTTTCTCGAGCTGCTCCCTCTGCTCAGGTTGGAGAAGACTCTACCAGCACTGGTAGAGATCTGTGCGTCTGAACAAAGCACCTTTTTGATAAGTACTTTCCAGAGAGAGGCAAGAGATTATCTCTGATTCAATAGGGCTTTCAGATACCCTTTCCAGTTTACTACAGTGGTTTCATTCAGTTATATGGGCTTCAAATTAAAAGTTAATGAAAACTAATATACTTCTCATTGCTCCCGAGGCGCACTTGCTCTCCTATTTAGACATCTGAGAAAAGTCAGAAGAAAATTCCTCCTTGTTTGACAAAGGGTGCGGAGACTCTGCAGCACATTCCTGCATCAGTCATTCTCATTTTCCAGGTGCATTACACCCACATCCCACACAGCAACGCGTGTGCAAGTATCGTATCATTAGCGCTAATGGGCACTCTTTGTCTTCCTAGGAAATTACTAAATAGTATCCTCAAAAAGCTGACAATTGGAGAGTAGTAGAAATTACAGACTCATGTTTGGCACAGAGTGTCGTATTCGCAGCTGTACTGCCTGCCTGCCAGGAGCCGTCTGCCTACAGAACATGCCGTCTTCCAGTTGCTTGACCTGAGATAGTTCAAGAGGATAAGAGCAGTGCTGGAGAAATGAACAGACTTTCTCTTTGCAGATTGCTCTTGCTTGATTTTATAGCTCTCCCCTGGAGGAAAGCGAGCTTGTTTCCAGGTGATAGCAGATTCAAGCAGTGGTTTCCAGACTAACCCTAAGGCATTGCTTTTTGGCTTTGGGTAAGGCACTCCTTCATTATCAATATGCGAGAAACACACAAATCTTTGAATCATGTATTTTACCCACTGATACATGCAAACACAAACCAGAAAGACTTGAATCTAGGAAAATCACTGTAATTTTTTTTTGCTAACATCTTCAAACGCTCACAGCTTCTTAGCCTCTGCTCTCCCTTATTGCAGGTTTCCTTTTGTAGCCATTCCCATTTAGTAACTTTCAAACGCCAAAACCAAACCTTTCCTCTTTGTACATTTGATGTAGCTGCCTGGTTTGAGGCAGCTAGTGAACGAGCTTTCACTTGCTATTTATCAGTGATCAAAAGAAGTTGAAGAATGCACCAGATCCTGTAGCAATCACCTCGAGTCATGATGCTGGCACTGGGTATACTGCAATACACTCCAGCGTTATTCTTTATACAGTTCTTTTATTTAAAAAGACATGTACAAAGTTCTTGTTTTTCTGAACAGTGCAAAGGCAGGAAGGCAAACAGCAAGAGCCCACCTGCACTCACATTCAAGTCTTTTCCAGGAAGCCCTTTGCCCCAGTGTTTTCTCTCCTTTCAGTGTCATGTCCCTGAACTCATTTTACCGTGCCCTTTGCATTTCTACCCTTCAGTTTTTATGTGTTTTTTTTTCCTCTCTTACATGCACATGTGTGACTCTACTATTCATGGCTTAAGCACTTTCTGCCTGTATCATTTACCAGTACACAGTACCACCAGCCTGCATGGGACATGCTAGTACCTAATCTTGTGATACTGATGCAATATTTTGGGAGGTAGATCGTACCATTTTTGTTTTCAGTAATCAGAGTCATTTAACTGCTTCCTTACAGTGAACCAATCTAATGTATTTGTATTTTTTTCTCATCCCATAACCTCCCTCTTACTATTTTCAACAAGAGCTGATGTGATCACAAGCCGATTACATTTTGTGACACGAAAATGAAAGTAAACTACAACTGCGCATGTGGGATTTTGCAAATGGCCAAAATGAAGTTGGGATAGCTGCACAGGCTGATAGAGAAAATAAAAATAATTCGCAGGGTGTGGCTCTCTGCATTCCTTCCTGCTCCCCCTGGCCCCGCTGCCACGCTTTTCCTTTCTGCGGGACACCGCTGCCTGCCCCACTCTGTGGAGCCATGCCCTAAACTGCTCCACCAGACAATCCAAGTTTAAAAGTGCTTTTGGGGTAGCTCAGAGCCCTTCCACTTTAAGGCTTGCTGTATACGCTCTTGCATGGGTCGTGGCTTGAAGGGCCTGGGAGGGGGACATGAAGGAGGAAGTAAGGAAGAGCTTCGTATAAATGAGAGTACAGCTGGGTGACTTAAAGCAGGCAGGCAGCAGAGTGAGTGGAAACATACAGATGTGCCCTAGGAACCTCCACAGCTGTTCTTGTGCCTTTTACCTGAATGGCATTGGTATGACTGAGCCAGATTACATGCGAGAGTAGTAACACACCACAACCCGGTTGTCTGCTGAGTGGAAAAAAGTGTCCAAGTACATGCCTAGACCATGAATCTAACATTTTCCATGGAGAACTGATGGTAAGGGAGATTGATTGCTGTGAGCGCTGAAAACAAATGGGGATGAAGACTGTGGCTATGATGACAATATTGGTGAATGCATTTGTTTCCTGAGGACCGAAAGTAAATATTTCAGTCATTGTTTCATGTGTAAGTGCATGATTATATCAGCCACACATATAAAGGAAATTGGAATCTGTGTGCTACTGCAGTTTGCTAAGGAAACAGAAATACTGACTTGAAGTCAACCAGTCCTTGATAACCAAAGCTGTAATTTAAAACGTAAATGCCTTTCTCAGCTCGTCTATTCTAAGCTGGATAGAGCCCAGCGTGCTTCAGTTTTTAAATAACTCATTCCCATGACCTTTGCAACTCCCTACCTTACACAACAGTGCAAAAAAGAGCCTCATACACATGACTCAGGCTGCCTTAGGGTTGCTGAAATTTAAGAAGGCAGCCTACATAACACGATCACAAGCAAAAAGAAAATAAAAGACTGATTATATAACATCCAGCCAAATCGAACAAACCTCTGCAGTTACACAAAGCTGTGGGCTGCAGATATGCGGCCGAAGTTCAAAGAAAATTCACAGGAACAGCCTGATGTGGCTGGTGTTCAGCCCCAGTATCGATGCTGGTAGAAGAAATAATCCTTCTGCTCAAAATACTACTCTAAAACACTTAGCTTGCAATCTGGACATGCTCCAGGACATTTGAAACACATTCAGTAAAATGATCATGGGGTAAGAATAAGGGGCCTTGGACTGCTGACTTGCGGGCCCAAAATCATCCGCAGGAAACACATGCCGTGAGCTTTTGACAACAAGCAGGGCGGCAGCCATCCTACGCTTACTGAATGTCTTCCTGATGCTCTCAGATCTTTCTGGAGGTTCCTCAGAGGCACAGCCCATCTGTGAGGAAACCTGTGATCTTGCACCACCTCCCTGACTTGTGCCATCGGGACATCACTGAATTGTGCAACTGAATGTGCAGGCTATTCCAACTTGCAAGTCAGATCCAGCCCTGGGCTGGAATCCAGAGCCAAAAAAAGGCACCCAGGTGCCAATCCAGGGCAAATCTAGAGCGGGGATCCCTAAATGACCTTCTAAAAAACTCTCCAGGACAAGGAGGACACCGCTAAAGCAGGCCTGATCATGGTCAAGCCTTCTTTTGACTGAAAGCCTGGCACAGGAACTCAGCTTTGTTCTGCTGAGATCAACAGGACCTCTCACAGGGAGGTCTCTACCTCCAGTTCCTGAACACCACAAACAAAGCTCCAGCTTCTACTTCCAGGAGTAGTGTTGCTCCTTCTGCTGCCTGCTTAGTTTCTGTAACTCGAAAAACACTGGTGTCATTTCTACCTTTCGTCCACACTGCCTGTTTTTCCAGACAAGCGCTGTCACTGTCCGGCCACAGGTCAGCTGAGGTGAGGGCATCCTTCGCCCTGTAGGGAAGACTCGTCTTCAGCTCACACAGGAATCCAATACTCCTTGGCTCAGAGGCAGCAACTGGGACTCTGTAACCTTTTGTTTAGGGCACCTACCTGGAAGAACAGAGTAATTTACTGGATCTAGTTGTAAGACTTCGGATCTTTTTAAATCATTATATCAGTTATATTACATTTTCAGTTTTTCGCCTGTGCCTAGAGCTAACTCCTTCCCAAGCCATCGGGAAAGCATTTTCTTTGTTTTGAGAAGCACACTGTATAAGGTCGGGCAGACAAATCAAACTGAAGGTAAGAGGACAGAACAAATACATTTTTGGTTTGCTGTTTAAAAATACGAACTAAATATACAATATATAGCAAACAGTAAATATTTATGGTGGTGGCTTCACTTGAGATAATAACCCTATTAATGAAAGAAAACAGTAATCTAACTCATCTTTCTTCTACAGGAAAAAACACAAGTGCTTGTATTTTTTCATCAAATGCAAACTTCAAACCCCGAGGGCTATGCCTGAGTCTTATTTTCCCTGCATTTAGGCAAGGGTAAACTGCAGGAAAGTAAACAGGAGTGAGAAGGAGGCCACTTTTGTCTGATATTCTTTCTAAACTTCCTTGTTAGAAGTGGAAATGGGACCCGATCTAACCCTGGTCCTCGAGACATCTAAGTGACTGGTTCAGAGTCTGCTCTTGGTTCTAAATCTAGATTTCTAATTTTATCTTCCGTAACTGCTTTCCACTCCAAAGTACACCGTCATGCGAAGAAGATAACACCAGTACTTTCAGTCAGTGGCACTGGTTGCTCTTCTTCATTGCTGGAGAAATTATTATCCTTTAACATTCACATTTGCCTAGCAAGATCTCAACTCAAATCAGGCAGCTGTTTCTACAGACTATCTATTGACTTTCCAAGCCTTGACTCCAGGGATCTCAAGATGAAAAGTTGTATCCAGTTACCAGTCTCTGAACAATCTTTAATTTCAGATGTATCATATACGATAAAGTGAAACCAGGTTATCATTGTTCCAGTAGTATTAGGTAAATTATATTTTGTCTGTTGTGAAGTGTAAGCTATTCTCTTTCTGGAAAAATGCAGGCAGATTCCTCTCCCCTCCCAACTTTAATCTCCATGACTTCCCCTGGAGTCTACTGAATCTTTTGCACAGCAGCCACCATAACTGGATATGTAGTTACTTTTAAAAATGTCTGGAACAAATAAATCGGAAAAATGCACATGATAAATTACAGCTGGAAAAGGGATCAGTCCCTTCAGAGCCAAGATAACGTTTAGAGCCAACCTCTGATATCCTGAAACTGCTTCCTCATAGCACAGACATTTAAAATGTCTAAAGTATCGTTCTTGAAACTTGCAAAAAAATATTTTCCAATAACATTTTACTACAGAGTTTCCTTTACTTCACCAAGTTGTCAGAATGCTGTGTTCCTCAACCCTGAAAGACCAACCCAGGTGAAGAGTGCAACAACTAGTGCACAACTCCTACCAAGTGCAAAAAAAATGCATTTAGTTCTCTGCTAATGGAATTTGAGAAATATAACGGGGTGGTGCAAAGAAATCCAGAGGGGCAAGAGGCAACAGTTACAAGACGAGCAAGGAAAATTCTGATTAACTACAAGGAAAAAAATCTTCACAATGAAAGTGGTGAAGCACTGGAACTGGGGCCCAGGCAGGCTCGGACAACCTCAGTCCTCAGAGACATCCAAAACAGGACTGGCCAAGCCTGTGAACAATCTGACCTAGCTTTGAAGTTGGCCCTGCTCTGAGCTGGCAGTTGGGCTCTGTGACCTCCAGATGTCCCACCCAACCTCAATTACTCTAGGATTCTAGGAAACTAGATCCCAACTGCTGAATGAAGCCAGACCCACTGCTGCATTTCAGAAAGGAAATGACTGTGAAAATACAAAGGACCTCTGGAAGTCACAAAATAAATCAAACTATCCCTGGGTCTCACAGTGAGGGCAAAATACCCATCGAAAGCTGTTGTCTCTGATCACCCATTGGCCTCCCTGTTAGAAAGTGCAGGGGAGAGATGAGTCGTGTGGCTCAGCATGGCTGGCTTACTTCATGGTTGATACGTAAGAGATGTTTTTTAAAAAATCACCTTTTGCAGGGCTCATTGGAAAACCTCAGAAACATTCACCGTACCCAGGAACCCGGCTGCATTAGAACAGGAAAAACGTACGAGCCACAGCAAACGCTCCCCGAGAGGGCAGCAGAATGAATCGGTGCTCAACCAGAACCTCCCTTTGAGGCAGACGGAAGCTCACAGGCCCTCACGGTTTGCAGGTACTCCCTCGCCTTTGAGCTCTACTGACACGTTTATTTTTGCTATGCAATGCCCCTGATTTCTGCTAAAAATAAACTGCTGCTCTCTGGAACAGCAGACTTACATCACTGTCATTGCTTCTATAATGCTTTCAGGAAAGGAAAGAAGATGGTCTAGTCTTGCCCTATTCTTCCTGTTTATTCAGCACATGGCATGTCTTTCTCCCTTATTTTCCCCTTTGTTAGGCTTTTCTTTCAGCTTTCAAAATTTGTTCTGTTTTATTATTATTTTTTTCCTGCTCCAGGTTGATATGGCAGCACGCCAGGTGGAAGTGTTTGATCTGCGTGCACAGTTTCGAGACAGGTTTTATGAGTGACTGCTCCTTTCAGCAGACACGGGAGGAAAACAGCATTTCTGAAACATTGCGTGCAAAGATATCATAAAAACGTTAAGCAGTCGGGGGATATACAATCAACTTAAGTACTACCCTGTATTCCTGAACTGGTTTTCAATAAAACTGAACCAATAAAATATTTGTATGTTAGGCACAAGAACCTGTTTGAACCAGAAGGCTACCACAAACACCTACTTTAAAATGAAAATCGATTTCAATGATCTGTAATGGAGCTTCTCTGGAAATGTGTGTAGAAAGCTTTGGGGTAACTACTGCAGAGCTTCAGCTGCAGTGATAATAATGCATAGCTGCCAATCGGTTCTGCAATGCAGAATTACCCGCTGTCGGCAACAGGCACGGTAGACAAGAACTGATGTCTTTTTTTACATGCAGATGATAATCCTTCCATACAGGGAAACAGAGACACTTCGCGTACCCTGAAGCGTTTACAAGTAATTGGTTTTCCATCAATCCTTAATGTGAAATATTGAACGTGGAACAACATGGTTTTATTCATGAGAATTTTTATTCTTTAGAATCAGCAAATCATTGCTCAAAGTGCACAAAAAGGTGCAGCAGCAAGATGAAGAAAAATCCTAACTTTCTAGCCAGATTGCAACATCCAACTCCTGGCACACCGGCACGAAGAGCTGGAGGAGCAAAATGTCAGCCAAGCTTTAGTATTTTTGTTTTTCAGTTACAGGATTTCTGTGGGCTGCTAAGGCAAATTTCACTTATCGCTCAGTATTTTAAAATTCAAATTCTGTCTTTGGTTCAAAGAGATATGTGGTAACAATGGGATACTGTGAGACAGAGCTACAACTTCCAATACCAGCCCTAAAAGTAGCTCCTCTCCTGGCCTGAAATCAGGAAGAGAAACAGTTGAGTAAAATAAATAACAGGGAGCATGTTACGAGGAATTAACTAATGGCCACAAAATTTTCTGAAGACCAAAAGTGCTAAATGCTAATTATTTTATGTTTTGCTTTGTTTTGTTTTGTTTTCTCACTAGGCAACTCTAGATACCAACATTCTCTCCAGAAGTCAAATATTAATCCACTCTGCAAACCCTGTACTTCCACTCAGAAATAAGTGATCAGTGGTGACTTCATCCCAATCCATTTCTGTGTATCTACTCACACAACTTTCACTCAAATACACCCTCACACAACTTTCACTCAAATACACCCGGGTACAGGTTTGTCTTCCCACAGCCTTCTACCTCCTGATGGGGTAGGAGGATGCCTTAATTGTGCATTTTACATAGTCTTTAAGAACATTTCTAAAGTTGGGTGCTTTACAGTCACACTGCAAGTAGAAAATTATGTAAATGGTTGTTAGAGCACATTCTCATTTCTAATTATGACCTACTGTTAAATGCAAATTATTCATTGTCCATGCTGTTTAATGAAGTCTTTAATGTACAATGGTGTTTGTCAGATGCTTTTTTTTTTTTTTTTAATTCTAAAATAAGCCTCAAAGAGAAGATGGCGGTGCACCATTCTGGTTAAACATAAATGTCACAAAAATCATCGAGAACATCAATAAATGAACATTTTAATACTTTGTCCTTCCAGTACTACCGCGGAAGACTTGAATTTTCAGGGATGACATTGTTTTATCTTTCTAGCTGGTTTTCACATGGAGGGTAACAGGGCAGTACTTTCCGCTCTCTTACATCCCAAGTAGATCTCTTCAGTCTTCTAGGCACTAAGCGCAGATTTTCCTTTGTCTCCGCTACTGGTTTCAGTATACAGCTGTAAACATGATAAAGATGCAAGCATAATCAAACTCTCTGCTTTGTTACAGCTGCTAAAGGAATACTAATTACGGGACTCCACAGGCGGGCCGAACATCTGCTGCCAACAACACGCAGCAAAGCGGGCATCCCGGCCACCCTGAAAATAGAAAGGCATGAGAGCACGCGCATCTACGAACAGAGAAAGAGATGATCAAGGAAACTGAAATGCTGTCGAATTTATATACTTTCCATACTCAAAAATTTAGACAAAAATAAGGCTGGGCTGAAGTATCTCAAAAGCACATGCAAAGCTTGAACATTGCTCTAGAGATGTGGAACTGGGACAGGATTGCATCCGACCGAGGGGGAGAGAGGAAGGAGAGTCTGCTGCTCCTGCCACACTGATGGGAATGATGGGTGCTGCTCTCCTGGGGAAGGACTCTTCTTTTTCAGTTGACATTGCCCTCATCTGTTCCTGGCTGGCAGGGGCAGCAGCAAACGTGGCTTTCTCAGACACACTGGGCAGAGAGGTCCCTGGTTGTTTGCAGCTCCATAGCAGCCTGCTTAGCCTGGAGCAACCAGGGTCAACAGAAACCAGCAAACACATGAAAAACATTGAAAAACCAAAATGTTGCAGCACAGACTTCAGTGGTCTTTTGCAATGTGTTTTGTGACTGTTAAAGGCGCTTCATGAGGAAAAAAAACCTACAGCCAACTACATCACCCACTTTTAAAGTTAACTCAGTGTAAGTCAGTACACGCTACAGAAGTTTTTAGACATTTTACCATTTTCAGTCTCCTTAACAGGCAGAATTTTAGTGACTCCGGTTCCTGACGCGGGGGCAGGTGGCTGTGCTCGTGGGACAGCGAGGGGACAAGGACCCACCGCGGGTTTCCTCCGCGGATCCAGAGGGGTGCTGGAAGCCCCATCCCTGGAAGGTTTTACGGCCAGGCTGGATGGAGCTCTGGGCAACCTGGTCTAGGGGGAAACGTCCCTGCCCGTGCCGGGGGGCTGGAACTAGATGATCTTTAAACTCTCTTCCAACCCTGACAATTCTGTGATTCCGTGATCCCCGACTTCGTGCCGGGCGCCGGCGGGAGGCCGGGCAACAGCGGTTCTTACCGGCAAATCGCCGGCAACCACCTGCCACATCCGCGAGGAGCCACCGGCCGCAGCACCCCCGACTCCCGCCTCACTCAGCGGGTACGGAGGGAAGGAGGAGCCGAGGGCGGGGCGGGGCGGGGCGGGGCCGGCGCTGCGGCGGAAGGAGCCCTGTGCGGGGGGCGGCCGCGGACCCTCCCCTCGCGCGCACCCGGGTCGGGGGGCGGGGGCGTCGCGCCGCCACCGCGTTCGCGCCTTCCCAGCCCTGCGCAATGCGCGCGCGCAGCGCCCGGCTTCTTTTCTCTCCCCCGCCCCGCCCCCGCAGCCGCCGCCGAGCCTTCGCGTCACGTGACCTCCTTCACCCTCCCCGGCAGCCAATGGGCGGCGCGCCGCGGGCCGCAGGGCCTTTATAAAGCGCCGCGCAGCGCGGCGGCCGGTGCGGGTGTGAGGTGGTTGCGGCGGCTGTAGTGATCGTCGTCGCGGGGTCCGGGAGCGGCGGGTGCGTGTGGGCGTGTCGAGCTGCTCGGTTCCACCGAGCCGCTTCCAGGTTCTGACCCGGGGGGCTGGGCTGAGCCGTCCGCGACGCGGCCAGGTCTGTGCCCGCGCGGCCCGGGGCGGAGGGAGGGAGAAGGGGTCCGTGGCGGAAGCGGGCGGGCGGCTGGTAGGGGGCGGAGGGCGGCCGTGTCGGGGCCGCCCGGCGCCTGAGGGGGTAGCGGTCCCCGCGGCGGCGACGCCCAACGCTGGCGGGCGGGAAGGGCGCCTCCGCCGGAAGGGAGAACGGGCCCGGCGCAGGGCTCGGCGGCGGGTGTGGGCGCCGGCTGCCGAGCTCCGCGCCGGGTGCGCCGCCGCAGGGCTGGCTCCGTCCCATCGCTGAGCAGGCGGGCGGCCGTGGCCGCGGGCGTGTGTGCGTGTCTCCTCCTCCTGCTGTGTGTCGTGTTCCCCCCCCCAGCTCCGTGCCGGAGCTCTCCGTCTTCTCTAACAAACTCTCTGCCTTGCTTCTCCCGGGCTTCTGCTTTGTGGATGTTGGCGGCTTCTTGTTGTGACAGGAGAATGTGTGTGTGCCCCGGGCCCAGGCGCATCGGTAGGTATCTCGCACCCGCGCGGGGGTCGGACGGGACCCGGGGAAGGAAGGGACGGCCGGGCCGGGCCCCGGGGACGGATTAACGGCTGTCGTGGCAACGGTGCTTGTGCTCAACGGTTCTTGTTCCTCCTCCCAGTTCTTTCCCAGCGGGCGGGTTCTTTTAGGTCTGTCGAGTGCCTGAAGGGCACCTGGAATAAGCGTTTGCACCCGTGTCTTGGGCAGGGTTAAGGCAGGTGTTTGGGAGGAGCCCGTCTGTGCAGCATCAGTTGGCCTTAATAGTGCACTTGTAAGAGGACTTGATTAAAGCAAGGGGTGATGTTCTTTCCATCTCATCCCTGTAGTACTACAAAACCCTGCAGCTGGCCATCGGACTCATTATTAGCCATATCTGTAGCCTGAAAAGTAGCGTTTGTACTCCGTTCTGGGCTTGGGGAGATACTTAATACCGGCTTGATTCTTGACAAATCTTGATTGGATTGTAAAATTTCTGCTTAATCTCTTTTCCTACTCTGCTATCTCTTGATCAAACATAATGGAATCTTTCTTAAAGTAATTATTTAAGGGCTAGTTAGAGTGTCTGCTTATATTTGAGGCATTCATGTTGTGGGGATAAATGGCAGAGACTTGGCAAAAATTTTGCTTCAGGCTGGCAGCTTGGAATTTCTCATTTAGTTAATCAACTAGGATTTAGTAAGTCTGGTATGTGAAACAAACGGATATCTTAAGCTGACATGGATCTACTGCAAATGGTACAGGCTATGGAAAATTTGAGACTTCTTACTACTGTCTCTTGGATTTCATGCAATAATTGCTAAACTAATGATTAAAACCCAGCAAAATAACCTCTGGTGGCACTGTGGGGCTACTGTATGAGCCATACATGCGTATTTTTGCTTCATCATGGATCAGCAGCAAAGCTGTCAGGACAATTTGTGGCACCCACGTGTGGGTCAGCACTGAACACAGATGCTTAACAGTCAGGAGGACTTGATTCAGTTGGAATCTTTATGGGAGGCCAGGGCTGAACCTGAGGTGCTGCTGTAGGGCAGGCACATTTGTAGGACATGACTGTTGGGTAAGCAAAACTGTTGCTTTTAAGTGTCATGTGAAGAAATAGACATAACTGTCTACGAAAATAGTTTCCTTCTAGGTAGAAGGTAATGAATAGATACTAAAATCTATATTTAGATTTGCAGTGTACTGCTGTCATGTTGCATGCATGTGAAACCTGTGCTGGAGAAATAGACTTCTGGGAAGCAAATGGTTAACATAAACTTAGGAAGCTCGAGCCAATATGCTGCTGCTGAGTTTCTGGATAGCTGGCTATGGTCCACAGGACTACAACCAGAGCTCTTCCTGATAGCAGAACAACAGAAAACTGGCCAGTTCAGTCTTCATAGCTGTCAGTGGAAGACCTAGGAGAGCTCAATGGGCAGGAATTCTTGTCAATGTAAGTCAAGACTGACAGCCGTTCACTAATACTTTTCCTTAAGGAGAAAAAGTGAGCTTGGAGGGAAGAGTATGACTTGCTTCCTTCCCTTGCAACACAGAGAATGGGTTGAAGTTTTGTGTATTTCCAGACGCTTCTCATCTAGTCTGGGTGAAGAGAATCCTGTGGCAGAAGCTATGGAAAGCTGGCAGAATAGGGCGATTGTAGAATTCAATTCCTCCTGTGTTGCATGGTCCTTTAGATTGAGTATTGGGGCTTGCTGCGTGTTTTATAGAGGTTGTGTCTCTTCTGAAATACTGGTGTGCTTGCTTGGCTAAAAAAAACCCCTAAATCAATTTAGTGGCTGAAGCACCTTGTGCAACAGAGCGGTGTCCAGTTTTTCAGCAGAATGATTAAATCTGAGATACATTAGTGCGAACTGCAGCAAGCCTTGAGTAACGTAATTTGTAATGGTCTTGAAGAGGTAGCTTTTGTGATGAAACTTGACCATAAGAGTTGGAAAGAGAAAACTGAATTCCCCTTAACTGTGTGTACTTCACACAAGGCACTGTGGAATGGTTTTCTCAAGTATGACATTGCAAAAGACTTCCTGATAATGAGGCATGTAGTGATGGGGTATATAAATGGGGGCAAAGAAGAGTATGTTAGAATAATCTTTCAGAGGAATGAAAAATAAGGAAATTTATTAGATATGGCAAAAGTAGTAGAATACTTGTCTTGGATACTAAATAGCATATCACAGAATCAGAATGTTAAAGGTTGGAAGGGACCTGAACTAGCTTTAGGCCATTGTTCAGTGCTAACCATGGAAGCAAACACAGCTTGCCATGTAGTCCTTGAATGAGTAGCTTTTTAAAGCAGTTGATAATCCTAAAATTTATTGGGGTAGATGAGCTGCTGGTAGGAGAGGTGTATCTGCTTTCTGCCTCTTCTATTTGTATATGATAAGCTAGAAAATTGCGTAGACTGCTGTGGCTATTTTGTATATTTACACCATGGTGTCCAACACAGTTGAAGCTTTACATGTGAAAGAGGGGGAGAAGCAGCAAAACCGGATATTGACTTGTAATTACCAAAAGAATATCTACTGTCGGTGACCTACTGCTTGCTTTTATTGTCTAAGCCATCGTGATCTTAAATCCAGTTATATGTCATCTCAGAGTTGTTTCTTGAATCTTACTGTTAGATGCTTGATCTCCAGCCTTACAGGAAGGTGGAATTTTGTTCCTGTGTGCCACATCTGGCTCTGTTAACTGGGAGATCAGCAGGAAAACAAATCTTCATAAGTCTTGCAGAAGGTGGCAATACTGTAGAGTGCTCCATGCTAACTGTTGTCTTAAATCGTGTTTGAAGCTGCATAGTCTGTCTGGATGATATTTTTTTGTTTCCTGCCTGCTATGTCTGAGTGGGTGTAACAGCTAAAATATAGCTATGCTGAGCTTTAAGTATGGTATAGTTTTTTGTTATAGCCCAATGTAGTGTCTGTAAACAAGCACCTTTTATTTATGCCTTTTCTTTCTCAAGACCTGTGATGCTATGAACTCCATATAATCGACCTTGTTAGGAGCTGTAAATGTCTTGACACAGAGTTCTGGGGGAAAAAAAATAGATAAATCTGTTAGTTGCCCCCCTAAGCACAGGTGTTCTCTTGTCTTTCAGCGATTCCAGTCCGAAGCTCCAGGCTGCCATTGTTGTCGGATGCCATGCCAGCACCAGCTCATCTGTTTCCATTGATTCGTAACTGTGAGATTAGCAGAATATGCAGTACTGTGTGTTATTGCCACCATCAACATCTGTGTTGTTTATCAACTCATTTTGCTCACGGTCACTTCAGATATGCACCTCAGAAGAAATTTGCAGCACTTTATAGGCCAAAGGAGAATTTTAATCACTTTATTCATGCGAGGGATTATGCTTCTACACCACAGAGATTTTACCTCACTCCTCCACAAGTCAACAGCATTCTGAAGGCAAATGAATACAGTTTCAAAGTCCCAGAATTTGATGGTAAAAATGTCAGTTCTGTCCTTGGCTTTGATAGCAACCAGTTGCCTGCTAATGCTCCGATAGAAGACCGAAGGAGTGCTGCCACTTGCTTACAGACAAGAGGAATGCTTCTGGGTGTGTTTGATGGCCACGCAGGTTGTGCTTGTGCTCAAGCTGTCAGTGAAAGACTGTTTTACTACATTGCTGTCTCTTTGTTACCTCATGAGACTTTACTTGAAATAGAAAATGCTGTGGAAAGCGGCAGAGCACTCTTGCCCATTTTACAGTGGCACAAACATCCCAATGATTACTTTAGCAAAGAAGCTTCCAAGCTTTACTTTAATAGTCTAAGGACTTACTGGCAGGAGCTCATTGATCTCAACAGTGGAGAGACTACTGATGTGAAAGAAGCTTTAATTAATGCTTTTAAGAGGCTTGATAATGATATTTCTTTAGAAGCTCAAGTGGGAGATCCAAATTCTTTTCTCAACTACCTAGTACTGCGGGTAGCATTTTCTGGTGCAACTGCCTGCGTGGCCCATGTGGATGGTGTTGACTTGCACATTGCAAACACGGGTGACAGTCGGGCAATGCTTGGGGTTCAGGAAGAAGATGGATCTTGGTCTGCACTTAATTTGTCCTATGACCACAATGCACAAAATGTTCATGAAGTGGAACGTGTGAAAATGGAGCATCCAAAGTCCGAAGAGAAAAACGTTGTGAAACAAGATCGTCTGTTAGGTCTTCTGATGCCTTTCAGAGCTTTTGGTGATGTGAAGTTTAAGTGGAGTATTGAACTACAGAAGAGAGTGATAGAATCGGGCCCGGATCAGCTGAATGAAAATGAATACACAAAGTTTATTCCTCCAAACTATCACACTCCCCCGTACCTTACAGCTGAGCCAGAAGTCATATATCACAAATTACGGCCACAGGATAAGTTCCTGGTTTTGGCCACGGACGGGCTGTGGGAGACGATGCACAGGCAAGATGTGGCCAGAATTGTAGGGGAGTACCTCACTGGTGTTCACCATCAGCAGCCAATAGCTGTTGGTGGCTATAAGGTAACTTTGGGACAGATGCATGGTCTCTTAACAGAAAGGAGAGCAAAAATCTCTTCAGTATTTGAGGATCAGAATGCAGCAACTCACCTGATACGCCATGCAGTGGGTAACAACGAGTTTGGCACTGTGGATCACGAGCGACTGTCCAAGATGCTGAGTCTTCCAGAAGAGCTGGCTCGAATGTACAGAGATGACATGACGATTATCGTGGTGCAGTTCAACTCCCATGTTATAGGTGCATGTCAAAACGAGGAGCTGTGAACTGAATGTAGTGAACTGGTTGCCAAAGTTATAACAATGGCCAGTATGAGCAGTAAATAAAAAACAGCCACCCAACAATAAAACCCAGAAAAACCCCTGGGCGAACAAAGTAGTCGCTTGCTAAATTCAGCATATCCATTGTTTCTGCCTCCCCCCCCCCCCGCCTCCCCCAAGCTCTAAATACATGGGAAGTGCTATTGATCTAATACAAACTTGAAGAGAATGTCACAGCTTGGGAGAAGAGGTTTTTGTAATAACTTTGCACTATTGATTTCATGGATGCTGCTAGAACAATGTCTTGAATTTGACAGATTTGATTGAGGAAGGAAAGAATGGTAAAGAATTAATTATCAAAGATCTGGCTGTTCAAGAAAAAAAGCCTGTTTATAAATACCTGTAAATATCTACACAATACCTTAAACATAAGTAAAAACAAAAATATGTTGAATTCTTACAGGGCTAATTCTTAGGAAGTAGATATGGTTGGTTGTGAATATGTTGTCTACTGTTTCTTCTAAGCAAAAGGTCATGTTAGCCAACAGTGTAACAAAGTTGTCTCACTTGCGTATAGACAATGTCAGTCACTTAAGGATATTTTTCTAAGTATTGACTTTCAATTCAGGTCTAAGCCATAACTGATACCTAAGATTCTGTTACAGCTTAATCATATCTTATACATGGTAACTTCTAAACTTCTTGTGCATTAATAGTTTCTTGGCTGTGGGTTTCTGCACAACTTGTAGGGCAATAGTACATTATGGCATGCAGTAAGATACCAGATAACTTTGTGGAGGACTTTGGTTTGCAGTATGAAGAAACGTTCAGACTTTTTGAAAAGTTAATGTTGTTGGTCAAGACGGTGTTGGCTTTCCTAAAGGTCATGTCCTTCATGGACCTCATCTCTGTCTGGTGTTACTTACCTGGTAAATAAATTTTGGCCTGAAAAGATCAGGAAATCATTGCTAACATCTTTGTGGCTTTGTAATTTGCACTCGTTTTCACTTTGGCTGTTTCAAATGGTCACATATTGGATGTCTTGCACTTGAACTCATATTTGTAAATTGGATTAAAACCTACAGATTACAAAAAATGGGAAGTATGACTTGTAAATAGCATTTTAGTTGGGAAACTAACTGGCATGCATGTGTATGCTTTATGGCTTTTTTTTTTTCCAACTTCTTTATTAGCATCTCTGTATTTCTGGACGGCTGGTGTATGCATGTTCTTACAGTCCAGGATACTGTCACAGAGGAGTGTCTGAAATTGGTCTCTCTGGCTTGTAATGATTGAATTTGAACTTAAAAGATTGGCTAGAACTCATGTGCCTAAGTCGTTGGGCTTGTAACTGTAAAAAATAGAGACTGACAAATAACTTAGTGGTCATCGTTGCATCTATTTTAAGTATGCTGCATTATATATAGGTTTATTTTAACCGGCGCTTAGGTCAAAATCTCAGGTGCTGGCTGAAATACAAGCCCTTGATGACTTGGAGAACACACATAACTTGATTCCTGTGTTTTAGAGAACAATGATAGGTCATCTTTTTCACTTCACTTTACTAAGATGTTTCAATTAAAATACCTCCCTAGCCTTCATCATAATTAAACCAACAGTTTAAAAACCTAGCTGATTTTGCTTGAGTAATGTGGCATTTTCCACTAAATACAAATATTGCCAATTAATGCTAGTGTTACGTGGGGTACACTTAGTTTGAATGATGAACCTATGCTGCAGGAAACATTGGCTCCTCCTACTCATAAATGCTGTGTGTACTTAGTGGCCTGCAGCTTTAATATGTCCATTTTGTTACCCAACCTTAAATACCCAGGATCAGTGTTGCTGTAAGCTTAATGATACCTAAGCTCACGTTCAAGATGTGCACAACCCTTCTTTGTTTGAAGGGAAAAGGGGAACTCTAAAATGCTTAGACAAGTACTGGCTGTTGGCATTGCTTCTGTATGTTGTGTTTTGGCAACTGTGTCATTAGCTAGGTCAATAGACTTTATGTTCCACCATTCAAATGCAGTATGTATCTAAGCTGTTGCAGTATTTAACTTTCTTACTTCTTTTTTACTGTTAAAGCTCTATTACATATATTGATGTATTTAACCCATGATTAGTGATACAGATTTGGTACAAGTCATAGCTAGAAGAAACGAACATTGGTCCCATGGATGCAACTTTTACTGAGGGAAAATCTGCTTTTTGTAGTAAAGATGCATATGTATGGGGTCAGACAAAATCATATTTATGTATTGCTTGGAGACATGCTCAGTATGTATGTAGTGAAGAGAAGCAGTTTACCTGCCTGCTCAACAGGTGATCTGAACAAACATCTTCCTTAAAAGATTCCAATAAAATTATCAATTATGCAGAAATCCATGTGTATTGGATTGATATAGAATGTGCCAACTATTCTACTAGGGCTGAAGCTTATGAGTTACTTGTGTTTCAGGAATGTGTTCAGTTGTGTAAGTCCCTGTTATGAATAGACCAGATGGCCAGACAAAGCAAAGTATAAATGGAAGCAGACTGAGAAGTGGACTTGAGAGCTCCTAGAAGCCATGGAGAGGCTTGAACCCCTGCATTAGTCGTGCTAGTGCTGCCGCCTCCTGGCAGCAAATCTCCACTCTTCCGGTGTCACTGTGTGTCTTGGTTCCCATCACCTCTTGGTTACCTTAAGGGGCAGTGCTGCAGATAAAGCAGCCGAATTTGAGATTATTAAGATCTCAAGATCATTAAGATAATGTGACCTAGAACCTGTATAGAGCAATGCAGTCTGAAATACGTGCAGTTTAAAAATGGCATGAGAATGAACTCATGGTAAACTAAATAAAAACAGCTCTTCTGCCACAAGTGGAGGATGTGCTGTTTGCATTGCACTGCTATCTTATATGTAAGGGGGATGCTGTGGTTACTTTTCTCCATAAGGGTTTCACAGCTGCAAATATCTGGCTCAACCCAGAAGGATGGCTGAATCTTGACAGCTGACACAAACCTTCAGTTAAGCATTAAAACTGCTCTAGATTAATGTGTCAGCAGAACTGTTTAACATTAGGCAAGAGTGAAGACTGGGAGATCTCTTAGACTATGCTTTCAATTTAAGGCTCCATTAATGTTACCTTGTGTTCAAAATAGTATGTGCATTGTATTAGCTTTTGACAGTTGTTTTTACAACTATTGAGATAACTTCCATATTGTCCTTTTGCTTTCTATGTGTGTGACTCGGTGAGTACAGAACTTACTAAAATATTTTCCCTTTCCACTCATTAACTCATTGCAGGGCAGACTTTTACATGTAGCAGACTAAAACCATGACACGTGCAGCAAGGAGTATAGTCTCAGTGAAATGTTTATAATTGGGCTCTTAAAATCAGGTCTCTATACTTAGAACAATTCTGGAGGGAGAAGATGCTTGGTAATTTTCTGGTAAGTGCTTTGCAGAACAGCTGCTGGTCTGTTCTTTCTCAGTGTGGAGGCATAGTTGTAATGAGATTACCTGGCATAGATGGATAATTCAGGTTTCTAGTTCTAGCCATCTGTGGCGTCCGAAGCTCACTGATAGAGACAGTCCATCTGGTTTCATGACTGCTAATAAATCCGTGCCTTCTGACTGACACCGGTGACCATGATGAGCACAGACTGCTGCCCACTGTCACCAGTGGTGCTGCACGGGAGTCCAGAACAGTACTGGCGTGAGACCTTTTGGGATGCCACGAGAGTTGACATCTTTCAGATGATGTGTTTGATCCTCTGTGCAGCTCCTGGTTATTGTTCCATAGTGTGTAAATAGAAATGAAATGTGTGGAAGACTGTGGCCAAAATGCCCCGTCTTTAATTTGGAGAAGCTTAGAATGAAGCAGATGCTGTGAGGAGAAGCAGCAGCTTTTTTCCGGTTGGCCAAATGACACCCTGCAGCTTGATGGTGTTATCTTGCTGTATGTACAGTGAAGAAACCAGGTTTATCTTGGCAAAATGAGAAAGTTCAAAGTGTCTGTCTCCAGAGATCATCTGTGTCCTGCACCTGAAAGGTGCTTTAAGTAGCATTCCCCAAGCACCGCTTGGTAGACGTTTGGATTTTTTTCTGTTGTATTCAGAGGTCTAAGTACAGAAGTTAAGGAGATATTTAACTGTTGTGCATTTGGTCCTCTGTTAATACAAATGTGCTTAAAATGTGCTTGGTATTAGAATGAATGCCTTCATGATTTCTCAGGCCAGGTTAGTGGTTTTGTCCTTTTTCTCTTTTTTTTTTTTTTCTTTTGGAAAGCTCTGTATTGCTGAGTGCCTTTGGTTTCAGGGTCTTTCCCCTTCCTTCTTTGCTTTTTGTTCAGTAATAAATACAGGATGTATTAATGTCTTTCCTAGTACTGCAGTATTTGTATTTGTGCAGGAAAAAGCCTTGCTAATGTGTTCTGGATTAAATTACTTATTCAACAGCTATAGCATATTTAATTGCTCTGCAAACAAGCAGATACTGTCCCTTTGTCAGGAGCATGTTGTCAAATACAATCTACGCAAACTCATTGCTAGAATATTTTTCAGTTTAGTGTTAACCTAGTCTTGATTAGGGAATTCTTTGTTTACTCTTTAAAATAGCGTGTTAGTCTGTGGTTTAAAGTCAAACACAGTATAAATGTTCTACTACCAAATACCTGTGCAGTGGAGGGAACACTCCTTTCCAACCAGCTAGGTATTAAACATTACTGATGACTGATTTATTACTCTTTTAAGTGCTCTCTTGCCAAGCACAAAACTGGGAATGATATCCTGAGTTGCTTTTGCTATTGGAAGTAAGGGGGAGGGGAAAAAAAATATAGACCAAGTCTTGTAATGTGACCTTTAACTGGACAAACCAATTTGAATTCTAGTCCTTTTGTTTGGCATCCCATCCATGTGAATGCTGAAGCACAACCCATGGTAATTGTACCTGATTTGTTGTTTCAGTGAAAGAAACCATGTAAGTATGGTTTTCCTTGTGCTGGGCAGGGAGAAGTGAAAAACCAGCAAAGTATCTGTTCTTAGAGTTCCTGGTGTAATTAATGGGTTACACAGATTGCAGGGGATGGTTTAAGTAGCAGGCTGTTTGCTATCACCTAGTTTTGAACAGAAAAACTATCCTTCATTTATGTTTTATGCACTTTGTATTGGAGATTTCTGAGCTAAGAAATCCTGTTTAATACAACTTGCTGATGACAAACTTTCATTATATAACATAACAAACTATTCAGTTTTAACATCCTGTATTTTTACTTGAAGGTAGCACTTGATGTATTGCCTCACATCTTAATTGCAAAATTAATCCAGTTAGGTCTGTCTGACTGTCCCATGATGCTGAAAGACAGGCAAACTGCCTAATGAAAAACAGGGAAATCATTGACATTAACAGGAAAGCATGCCATTAGCTGACACACAACCCTGCATTAAGCCCAGTTTTATTCAAAAGCTCTGTATATTAGTGTATATTAGTCAGCTCTCTGCTACTTTGGTCTTTGTCAAAATTGTTGCAAGCCTGTAATTGTCAATTCTGTACGTCTTCCCTGTTTGCCATCCCTAGGATGGCGATTCCCTAACAGCAGTCTCTTCTACAGGAGGGAGAAGAGTTAAATCTTTATTCATCTCTCAACAGAAACTGGCTGCTGTGCAGGAGAGTTAGCTATAGCACAGCAGGGCTTGACAGAGATTTACTGCTGCAAGGTATAGTAATCTGCTCGGCGTGCTACGTTAATATGGCTCTACCACTCTTCTACACTGGAAGTAGTTCAAATATCCCTGCAAAACCCAGTGTGTTCCTGTGTATACATAGCCACTGTCTGTTGTGGGACGGTACCTTATTCATTCAGCTTTGTTGAAAGGCACCTAAATTCGGATACTTCTCTCTGTGCCTGCATGCTGAGGGTCGAAGCTCCTGTTACAGGTGGTGGAGCTGTGTTCAGTGTGTTCTGTGGAGCCTCAGTAGCAATTCAGCCCACTCCACACCTACATCAAACTCTTACAGAGTGTGACAGAAGTTTAGTCACCTCATTCACATAGAGGCAGCTCCATGTAGGTGTTATCTGGAGGCACACCTTAACCATCCTTTTCAATGTCTTCAAGGATACAGCAGTCCTGCAGCTTTTGCATCTGCCACTTCTGCATAAATGACTATATATAGGGATTTTTAGTTGTGTTGTACCTAATGTGCCTGCAAATAACCCCGTTTTAAGTGCCTGTTCTTGCCCTTTGTCCTTTATGTATATGGAAGTGCATCTAAAAGCCCAGTGTCATATTTTATGTTGTCATCTTTTGTACGGATGGTCTGTAGCATGTGGCTGTCATGAGCTGTGACATGTTGCTGTTACCCCAAATACTCCCTTTATTTTGCCACTTATCAGTCCTGCCAGTGTTTAATAGTTGTAAATGAGTGACATAAGGTTTCCTTGTCATAACTTCTAAAGCCTGCATTGGTAATAATATTCAGCATTCCTTCTAGCTAGAATGAGTAGGAACCTATAAAGGAAACCTTTGAAGGCAACTTATAGAAGGAATCTATGTTCTATTCATTTTAGGACAAAGCTTAATTGTAAGAGCAGCTTTAAGATGATTGAGGACTTCACATAGTTCCTCTATCTGAAAAAGAAACAAATTCCTAAAAAAACCCCCAACAAACCTGAACCATTCATAACAGGAGAAACCCCAAACTTGCACTTGATAGTACAGAGGGAAGAAGAGCCTTCTAGCAGGCAGCTTTGCAGGATGTTAATATGGCAATGGAAGGCAGACTCTGCCAAACCATGAGCTGGTGAATCTGATGTAGAGATGGACACTGAGATGCCATTCAGTGCTCAGCAAACACTGACGTGAAACAGTCTGAGAAGCTGTCAAGCTCAATGTCAGAAAGTTAGATAAGCATAAAAAAAACCCTTGTAGATGTTTCAGACAGACTCCTGACAGTCTTTGGGTTTCTTTGTTTGTTTTTTACATTTGGGCCTTGTTTATGTAATTTCATGCCAAATCATCTTCAAGCAGGTGAAAGGGATCTATAGTCTATAGAATTTATATATAAGATACTTCTTATGGCTGAGGAAGGGTACTGACTACTTCTGGTACTTTGTAAAGAGTATGTAAGAAACTACTGTGAAAATCTAACAGGCTGAAAAATACAAGAAGGAGAGAAAGTACTACAAGACTAGGCCCCCAAAATAACAAAACCTTTCAAGACTGGTAGCTGGTAAGCAGTCAAGCTGATATTGCCAAATTTTACACCCCCTGTAGCAAATAACATTTTGTGAATTAAAACTGCCTGAGCAATGACAGGGGTTTAGACAATTGAGAGACAGGGACCTACTGGAGAGAGTCCAACCGAGAGCTATGAGGATGATTAAGGGACTTGAACATCTCTCCTGTGAAGAGAGACTGAGAGAACTGGGGCTGTTGAGACATGAAAGGAGATGGCTGAGAGGGGATCTTGTTAACATATAGAAATATCTGAGGGGTGAGTGTCAAGGCAAAGGAGACAATCTCTTCTCAGTGGTGCCCAGTGACAGAACAAGAAATAATGGGTTTAAGTTAGAATATCGCAAGTTCCATCTCAACATGAGGACAACCTTCTTTACTGTGAGGGTGATGGAGCACTGGCACAGGCTGCCCAGAGAGGTTGTGGAGTCTCGTTCTCTGGAGAATTTCAAAACCCACCTGGACATGTTCCTGTGTGGCTGCCCTACGGGATCCTGCTCTGGCAGGGGGGTTGGACTAGATGATCTTTCGAGGTCCCTTCCAACCCCCAACATTCTGTGATTCTATGATTCTAATTGGAATATATCCTTAACTGAATTGGTAAAAGACACAATCTGGACAGTTTTCATGCCTGCTATACTTGATAACTTGTATTAAAATAGAAATATCAGTATGTTACATGCCCTATTTACTGATGCAGCAGCTCCCAGGAGCCTCTGAAGCACGTCACAGCAGAGAGATTAAAAGCCGAGTTCTGAAGTCAAAGAATCATGAAAGTGCCTCTGATGTGAGATCAAGCATTCTCAAGGTACCATCAGGCAGAGTGCTTGGAAGCTTTTGCTCAGTGCAGCAGCTAACTTAAAAAAACTGAACAAAATAAAATGAAAAAAACCCCAATAACAACAACACAAGATCTGTCTCTTTAATGAAGAGAAAAAAAACTATGTAATGATCAGTGAGGCAATGACTGAAATGATGATGAGTAGTAAGGAGAGAGGTTCAGAACAGAACATGCAGTTTTTCAATAGTACATAAATACAATGAATGTAAATCCCCCCAAAAATAATATTCAGGATAATGTAAGGGGAGAAAAAACATGTCATAAAATGTCTATAAACCTGAAATTGTACATGAGAGAACTTACATGTGTGTCATAAAACACATGCAGAAGTCAGCACAATAAACTATAATGATGTCAGAGATAGCTATGAAGAGAAAGGTCTTGTATCACTTATAGTTGGTGGCATGGTCCTGCTCAGAAAAAAAACCCACAGCAGGCTGCATGTGAGATCAGAAATGACTGAATGCCTAAGCTGAAGACCAGAAAAGCTGGGGCTTATAGAAAAAGAAAGCTGAACAAAGTACAGGTGCTGCTGTTCTGATTTTTAGTTTTCTTAATAAGGTTTACCTTACCATTCTTGTGCTAACATGAAAATAGAGACATGAGTCATCAAGATAAAAGTATAGGTGCAGGGAATTTTAAAAACCAAGGACTGTGCACATTAAAAAAACAGTAGCTTTCTGGTTTTTACATTGCTATGGCAGTTCAGTGCCAAAGAGAGAAAGCAGTGAGTGAATAAGGAAGAAAAAAGTACCACAAAGACTAAGTAGAGGAAAGAAATGAAATTCAGAGCTGAGAAACGTTGGAAAGAAGGAAATGGCACACAAGAATTAATTTAGCTGCTTTAATGCATTGTCAAGCAGCATTGTACAGCCAATAATCAATCATGTCTTTTTGTATTACAGCTGTGCAGGGTGAGGGTTATTTTTCTCTCTTTTGTTTGTCTTTATGTCACTTAATTTTCTTCCTCCATTGAAGTCTTCTAATTTGAATGATGGTTGTATGTTTTTTCAGAGATTCTTTGGGCCCTAAGGCTATGCTTATAGACCATGAAAAGTTATGTTTGTTTTACAATGTAGTTAAAGGCAGCAATATGCTGATATTTTCACGGTTGTTAAAATGCAAAAATGGAAGTTTTCCTCTCATACATTCCACTAGTTGCTGCCCAAATGAATACTAATCACTGTGGCGTTCCCTTGTTCAACAAGTTTTTCTAGTTCTCCACACCTGGGGTGAATGCTGCTATCCTGAAGACAAAGTACAGAGAGTTCATTTTGTCTATCTCAACCCACCCTCACCCAAGAGAAGAATGTGCTGCAAGTGTGCCCATGGGTATCCATGTGCATTCCTTAAACAAAAGGTCCTCAGGGCACCCAGAGGTCCTGCCAGTCCATCAGAGCCAACTGAGTCAACTACTACCAAGAAGAGAGTAAATTATCAGATGACAGAGCTTGCAAAACTGGGAGCTTCATATGATGCCTGACAGCTACAGCTTTATAGGCAAAGAACTAAGATTTTTATCCTAAGGTGCCTTTCGGATGTATTTGATGTCCAGAAACCTCCTCCATTGTAAAAATTCAGCATTTAATCAACTTCATCAAAATAATCTTAGCCCTTGTGAAGGTACTTGTTTTGAATAATGCAATAAGAGAAAAAAAATACTATAGCCATGAGAATTTTTTTCTTAAGTCTTAATCAGCAGCTCAGGTAATTTTATTTTGCAGTGTGGGCAGCAGATTAAGAAAACATAAAAGTAATCAGGATAGCAATAGACAGATAAAAAGAGAGAAACCTTATTCTGAATTCTGGATAAGTGAAATGTAAAATAAATATTTAAAGAGGAAGGAAAACCCATGCTGCTTCTAAAGAAAGTGAATAATCTGAAAATTGAACTAATACCCATTTACATCAAAGAAATCTTGAACGAAATCCCAGCTCAAGTGAATTCAAGAGAAATCCTTGTTAGTTCTCATGAAGCATTTGTCAGAACTTTATTCATCTTTGACAGATACATATTTTGTTCCTTTTTCTGACTGGGTAACCATAGGCAAGTTGTCCAAGATCAAGTTCTGAAACATGGTGGCTGAATTTGCAAACTTAGGCTCTGGGTTATAGTTTCAAAGCCCATGCCCATACAGGCTCAGAGTGCATGGTGCTCCCTTTTGACTTCAAATGCCTCTCTGAAGGCTCAGCACATCTGAAAACCAAGCAAGAGAAGTCACAACTGAACAAGCACTTTGTGTATTTGCCCGTCTTTCTCGACTCTTCCACAGAATTTTGTAGCCATAAAATACTGATGAAGCTATTTACAAAGACACTGCCAGCTTAAACTAAGCTTTGTGGGTTATATTGAAATTCACACAGTAAATTCAAAATGCAAACTGCTATTATTCATTCATATAGTAACTTCATTTAAACTGTGTAAAGCTTTCTATTAACATTTGCTGTTTTCTTTCAGCATCGTCCTGTAGTGCCCAGGGAACCAATTTCCCTTAATCACACCTTCCTATCTGGGAAAAATGTGTTTGGCATCATAACTAAATGAGTATAGGAAAAAGCAAAAGCAGGCTACAATAATACAGTGACAGGGCTGTTGAATTAGCTACGTGCTTTTATTTGTTGTGGTTTTTTTTAAGCTCTTGTAGGCAGTCAATCTTTGATGTTTCCTCTCTTCGGATTCATTTCCAGTCACAAAAAAAAATTTGTTCTCCCCATAATAAGGAAATGATGGGATAATGTAATTAGGCGAGCATCTCCTAGCTGGTGAGCCTTATTCCTGATGGGAATTTAGTTGAGAGAAACGCTGTTTCTTTTATCAAGCAGTGATTAATCGCTAATCTGTGTAGCCTGGGTATGGGCAAACCAGGAGCTGCGTGGGTTTTTTCTTAACGAATTATTTGTAAATTGGGCTCCTCCTTGTGGGTGATGTTTGTAGCACACCGCTGGGCAAACGCGGGCTGCTCTGCGCCTCAGTTTAGAAAGAGCAAATCGTTGAGATGCAGAAAGCATTTCGGTCATTGCCAGCCTCACGACGGAGGTTCATGTGCAAGCTCAAGAGGGAGGTGATGGTTACGTGCTCTGGTTTTGTAAAGAGCCAGAACAAGGAGGTGCAACGGGAGATGCTCTCACGAGGAGACCTGCAAGCCTTCCATTCGCAGCTGCAGTGTTGGAGAATAAGCAGCAGCCTAAACTGCAACGGCTGCAAGTTGCAATGGCTGGTGCAAGCAAATCTGTCTGCCACCCTCCAATTAATTTTGAATTAATTTTACATTAGCTGAAGATGCTGCTCCTAACAGCAGCAGACACGGCAACAGCAAGAACACCAAGAAGAAACACTTCTGTGTCCTGAATCAATACAAAATGGTGGTGACCCAGTCTGCCCACAGTTTTATTTCATGGTGATTTTTCAGTCAAATACTCTTTTCAGTGAAGCTGATGTGCTGTGTTTTCACCCTTTAAAATATCCTGTCTGAATGTTATGCTGAAGTGAAGGATCCTGTTGAAGTGGAAAATCTGTCCATTCAAGTCTGAAAATTCAATTTTTTACCTTAAGAGGATTTTATAGCTCCTTCTTCTTTGCAGTGTATCTTTGATGTTCTATCTTTTTATATTTATTTTCAATCACAAAACATATTTTTTTCCACCTAATTATGACAAGCCAAAACAAAATTAGGCCCACCTGAAATAAAACCTGAGATTTTTTTTCTTTTTAATTTGGGTATTTGTAAAAGGCAAGCACTCTTGAAAAGAAAATTGACACATTCTTTACAAAAATTATGAAAAGAATGTCTCCCCCTCTGTTATGTTAACAGTTGGGGTGTTTTTTATGTTGCCTTTCGGAAGTACTGCCTCTCTGTGTACTTACCATGCAGATTCCCTGGCTGGGAAAGGCAGCGGAGGATGGTTCTGGACCTGTTGGGACTCCCAGCGTTGGCAAATGGCAAGCACAACATGCACAGTCCCTAGGCAAAGAGGGGAAAAAAAGCAGTCGTTCAAGTTCATTTGGCTTTAGTACTGTTTTCACTTTTAAGATAAAAGGAGAAGAAGAAGTAAAATCGTATTTTCTATCCATCATCTTTATTCTCTATCAAACATAATCCAGAGATTTGTCACAAAACCTCTATGAAAGGGATGCGTAGGTGACTAGGTAAGATACAATACAAGGGAATAGCCCTGCACAGTTATCCTTTGTTTTGCTCTCATTCCGATTTTCACTCTAGACAGAAACAAGCCATGATATTTCTGAAAAGCATCTTCCTTACATACGGCTGTGACCAGACGTGCATCTGTACCTGTAAGTGTGAGCAATCACTGCTGTGAGCTGGCTTGGCAGCAGGAACACGGTCCAGGGACTTCTCCTGGTCCCTTTCCCAATCTTGTAGCTTCACCCTACTGAGCCATAAAGTGTGACCTGAGCCTCAGATGAACCAGAAGTCACCAAGCCAGTAAATTTAATCTCCCCTGGGGATTTAACTGAGTGTATAATCAAAGAATCATTGACTGTTTGGGGCTGGTGAGCAGTCCCTTGCAATGAGCAGGGACATCTTTAACTAGATCAGGTTGCTCAGACCCCATCCAACCTGACCTGGAATGTTTCCAGGGATGGGGCTTCTACCACTCCATCATGTCTCCTTGGGGCATGACGATGATCACAGTGGTGGTGTGATTTTCCTAATAACAGATAGGTAGGCTTGATTTTTCATTTGGATTAGAGTTACAACAACAGTAGAAATATGCCATGAAAATAATAATTAGAAAAACTAAGTGATCTGACTGAAGCATTATCTACTATGCATGCTACTGAGTGCAGAAAAAAATCTACACAGGTACAGGAAGCTTTTTCTGTACAAGTCTTTAAGTAAATAAGCCAATTTATTTGGACAGTATTTGGAAATAAGCCAATGCATCCTGAATTTTCTAAACCTTAATTTTCTGCTGTTTTCATTGCTAAAAATAATCCACTCACATATCAGCAATAGCTAGGTGCTAAATGTAGGGCCAGGGAGATACCACTGTGTAGGAAGCATTTGGTTTTGCTGCCACATCTGCGTGCCTTCTGAACAGACCTGAGCTCGGCCTCTTGCTGGCAATGAAATGCACATCATCATTCTCTGTTTGCCTGCTGCCCCACGTGCTGCCCTTCGTGTCCTCAGCTCCGTGCAGGAAAGGGTCGAGCCACTGTAGTCATGGGGCAGCCACGGTGTGGCATTTGAATTGAGCTTTGACTGTTTAAAAAAGTGTCTGCGATGTTTGAATTTCCTCCATGTGACTGCTCAAAAGCAGCATCTGAACAGCATGTGGGTTTGTTATTTCTTACATCTGTCATAACGTTTGGCCCAGCTGCTAGCAGAGGCTATCGAGAAAAGCTTACCCAGCTGCGAGCCCGAGCGCGGATGTGGCACAAGCCGAGTGACTCATGTGTGGAGAACGCCTCTCTCCAGGGTCAGCTCAGCTTTGTAGCTCAAGATCGCTCAGCCTTTCCTTTTCAGCTGACATCAAAGAGTGTTAAAATAGACGGGGTTTTGTCTCCAGGCATTTTCCTCAGTTTAAACTGGAATTCTCAAATGTTTCTATCTCACGAAGCAGTGAATGCAGTATTTTGTGCCCAGGAGAGACTGTCCTTACATGGTGCACATTGGGCAGCCCGTGTCCCTCTCAAGTCTCTCCTTCCATTGATTTGTCTTTTCTCTCTTTAGTTAAACAGATGAATGCTCTTAAGGAGATGTTCTCTTTGTTATGTTTAAAAACACTTTTCTGGAGGGAATTGTTGGAAACCTTGTTACCCAATATTGAATGTAAGTGTTGCCATTTTGCTAGTACCGAGGCTTATGTCTTTAAGGGTGAGGCCTTAATTTTGTTCTCATTTTCTACCTCCTAGCAGCTTAGGCAGGCAGCAGGTCTCAGAGGGGCTGGCAGCTCTGATAGCCCCCATTAGTTTTTCCATCCTTCCTGGCACATGAAAAGTTCAAAACAAATTCTAAATTTTTATTTTTTTTTTATAGTAGAGAAATCCCAATACGTGTAGCAGCTAGCAGCTAGTATGGATGGGTGTCGATCTCCCAATGTGTTTTCTTTCTCTATAGTGAAAACAGTTCCTAAGGACAAAACAGAATGTGATGAAACAAAATTAAATAAATAACAAAAGAATAACATAAGCTATGACAAAAAGAGTGGGAGAAGGATAAAAGGTATGCCAGAATGAAAACCGCAAACTTCAGGTTAGGAAATTTGTTTCAAACAGGATGTATTTATACCCAAAACAAAACACTTCCTTGGTACATTGATATGCTCAAGAGTCCTTTGGTGTGGCACCAATATAGCCTTAATACTTTTAAATTAGCACTCATAAAAAGAAGAGTCCCCCTTAAGGTTTTTTTTTTCATGTTTTTAGCTATACATTTAAAATGAGTGATATACTGCAGTACACATCCATCCACCTAAACTGCTGTCAGCCTTCCTCAGGGTGCCATGGCTTGGCTCAAGCCCCGAGTAAGGGAAGACAGTTCACCAGTGGAGCCTGTGTGTTATTTTGACGTTTGGATGCTGTTAATTGTCAATGAAGCGGATGTTCTGCAGATGCTCTTAGTGACAATACATCTCCATTATTTACCAAGCAGGAGTATTTTCTTATGATTTATTTACATTTTTAGCTTTAACAAGGCCAAACGCCAGGTCCTGCACTTGGGTCACAACAACCCCAGACAACGCTACAGGTTTGGAGAAGACTGGCTGGAAAGCTGCCAGCTGAAAAGGATCTGGAGGTGTTAGTCGACAGCTGGCTTAACATGAGCCGGCAGTGTGCCCTGGTGACCAAGGTGGCCAACAGCATCCTGGTCTCCATCAGAAGTAGTGTGGCCAGCAGGACCATGCCAGTGATTTTCCCCCTATGTTTGGCACTGGTGAGGCCGCAGCTTGAGTACGGTGTTCAGTTTTGAGCCCCTCACCACAAGAAAGACATTGAGGTGCTGGAGCGTGTCCAAAGAAGGGCAACGAAGCTGGTGATGAGTCTGGAGAACAAGTCTTATGAGGAGTGACTGAGGGAGCTGGGATTGTTTAGCCTGGAGGAAAGGAGGCTGAGGGGAGACCTTATCGCTTTCTACAACTCCCTGAAAGAAGGCTGTAGCAAGGTGGGGATCAGTCTGTTCAACCAAGTAAGAAGTGTTAGGACAAGAGGAAATGAACTGAAGTTGCACCAGGGGAGGTTTAGATTGGATATTAGGAAAAATTTCTCTACAGAAGGGGTTATCAGGCTGCCCAGGGAAGTGGTGGAGTCACTATCCCTGGATGTGTGCAAACAACATGTAGATGTGGTGCTTAAGGACATGGTTTAGTGGTGGACCTGGCAGTGTTAGGTTAACAGCTGGACTCAGTCTTAAAAGTTCTTTTTTTGCGGTTTGAAGAGCCATTTTCCATCAGTTTTAAGGTAACACTATTAAGATGTCAAAAGGCTAATACAAGTACTGGCCTAACCTAGTGTGTTGACCTGTTTCTCAGTATTTGGCATTTTCTGAAGCCTTATATTGTACTGAGTTTCATGAATTTACATCAATCCACATGATGTAAACAGGATCATGATGTAAACACGCTAAAACCATCAGCAGAACCGTTAAATTCACGTCTTGTTGGCAACGTCTTACGGCGCCCGGCAGTGGCTGCGCTGGCGGGGCCGCTCCGGAGCTGAGCAGCACAGTCCTTCTGCACTGCACAGTGCTGATTCCTCAAACGGTGGATTAGAAAAGGGCAATTCCCATAAATCCGAAACTTCTTTACAAATGTCTTAAAGCCGTTCACGTATCCTACTTCGACTCCTAGGAATGTTTTTAAAACCCCTGATTTTTAAAATGTAAACTAGGTTTCTGCCTTTTGCAGCCCCAGCGTCCCCAGAGCTGCTGCTCCACAGACTCAGGGGGGATCACGGAATGTCAGCGGTCGGAGGGGACCTCGCAGGATCACCTGATCCAGCCCCCTGCCACAGCAGGATCACCCAGAGTGGAGGAGAATCACCTAGGGCCTTTGTGCCTCTCTGAATCCTGACCCGAACCATAAGTCGCCGAGATCAGCCGTTCCGGCCCCGGCCCGGCCCGCGGCGGGGCGGCAGACACCGCGTTAACCGCAGCGGACGTCCCCGGAGCTGGGGACCCGCACGCCACGGAGCGTCCCCGCCAGAGCCGGCAACTCTCGCGAGAGAGGCACGGGCGTTGCCACAGCAACAGCGATCAGCTTCCCCCGCGCGCGCCATAGCGGCGGGCCCGAGGGAGCCACGGAGCGAGAGCCGGGCAGGGGGCGCGTCGCGTCACGTCACGTTGGTGTGGGAGGGCAGTTTGCGCAGAGGGAGGCGCGGGCGGGGAGGTGAGTTCAGTTGGTGTGGACTGGCCCCCCCCTTCCTGTTTTAAGGACTAACTGAAGCCATGGTCGTCGCCCTCCCAGAAGAGGACCTGACCGTGGTGCCCGCTCGGCCCAAAGCCATCGGCGGAAGGAGTGTGGGGACCCAGGCGGAGCTCCCACACGGACATGGGGCTGTGCAGGCCTCCGGTTGCAGGGGGTGCCTGAGCCAGTCACTCCTGGAGGGTGGCGCAGATGGCACCTGTGTGCAGTGTGACCAGGTGAATGATCTGCTCAGCCTGGTGGCAGAGCTGAAGGAAGAAGCGGAGAGGAGTGTGAGAGGGAGGTGGATTGGTGGAGCCACTCACTGAGGGAAGGGCAGCAGATGGAGGCTCCACAAGAAGCAGAGGGTCCCCTCCTCTCTTGTCACCAGGCAGAAGGAGAGGACTTAAGAGATGTGGGGGAATGGAAACAGGTCCTTGCTTGGGGAGGCAGCAAATCCCCACCTGGCCTCTCCCACCTTCCCAGTTACCCTTATACAGAACAGGTGTGGAGCTCTAGAGCTTGAGGGCCAGGTAACTGAGGATTGCCTAGGGTCAGTCAGTTAGCCCCACGCATAAGAACTGCTTCTATTAGGACAAATAGAGGAAGGTAATAATAAGGGGAACAAGAGAGCAATATGTGCTGACTGGGTCTGTCCCACAGGGAAGTCTGCTGCCTCCCTGGGGCCTGGGTTAGAGGCGTTATTAGGAAACTCCCTGGTCTAGAATGGCCCTCTGATTATTACCCACTATTGGTTATGCAATAATTTGGTTGTCATGAGGTTGTGGTCAAAAGTCGAAAAGCGATTAAAAAAGACTTCAGGGCACTGGGGCAACTGGTTGCAGGATCTGGAGGATAGCTGGTGTTTTCCTCAATCACTTCAGTGACAGGGAAGATTACTGAAAGGAACAGAATAACACACCTGATTAACATGTGGCTCAAAGGCTGGTGCCTTTGATGAGGAGGATGAGGAGGAAGGCCAACAAGTCAGATACCCTGTTAGGAGTCTGCTATAGACCACCCAACCAGAATGAAGAGGCAGATGAAGCATTCTACAAGTGGCTGGCAGAAGTCTCAAAATCGCCAGCGCTTGTTCTCATGGGGGACTGCAACTTACCAGACATCTGCTGGAAGTGCAACACAGCAGAGAGGAAACAGTCTGGGAGGTTCCTGCAGTGTGTGGAAGAGAACTTCCTGACACAGCTGGTAAGTGAGCCTACCAGGGGAGATGCCTCTTTAGACCTGCTGTTTACAAACAGAGAAGGACTGGTGGGTGCTGTGATAGTTAGGGAGCATGAAATGATAGAGTTCTCAATTCTTGTTGAGGTAAGGAGGGGGGTTAGCAAAACTGCTACCAGGAACTTCTGGAGGGCAGACTTTGGCCTGTTCAGGACACTGATTGAGAGAGTTCCTTGGGAGACAGTCCTGAAGGGCAAAGATGTTCAGGAAGGCTGGATGCTTTTCAAGAAGGAAGTCTCAGAGGCGCAGGACCAGGCTCTCCCCATGTGTCATAAGTTAAACTGGTGGAGAAGATGACCAGCCTGGCTGAAGAGGGAGATTTGGCTGAGACTCAGCCAAATCAGGAAAAAAAGGAGAGTTTACCACCTTTGGAAGAAGGGGCAGGCAACTCAACAGGAGTACAGGGATCTAGTTAGGTCATGCAGAGAACATCAGAAAGGCAAAAGGCCAGCTAGAACTCAGTCTGACCACTGTCATAAGAGATAATAAAAATGGTTTTATAAATACATTATCAACAAAAAGAGAGCCAGGGAGAATCTCCATCTGTTATTGGTTGTGGGGGGTTGTGTTGCCACCAAGGATGAGGAAAAGGCTGAGGTACTTAATGCCTTCTTTGCCTCAGTCTTTAATAGTTAAACAAGTTATCCTCAGGGTATTCAGCCCCCTGACTTGGGGGACAGAGGCAGAGAGCAGAGTACATCACCCATGATCCAGGAGAAAGCAGTTAATGACCTGGACACTCACAAGTCTATGGGGCTGGAGGGGATCCACTTGAGAGTGCTGAGGGAGCTGGCAGAGGAGGTTGCCAAGTGACTCTCCATCAATTACCAGCAGTCCTGGTTAACAGGGGAGGTCCCAAATGGCCGGAGGCTTGCCAGTATGTCACCCACCTACAACAAGTGCCAGAAGGAGGATCCAGGGAACTACAGGCCTATCGGCCTGACCTTGGTGCCGGGGAAGATTGTAGGGTGGTTCATCTTGAGTGCACTCAGACAGCATATGCAGGACAACCAGGGGATCAGGCCCAGCCAGCATGGGTTCAGGAAAGGCAGGTCTTGCTTGACCAACCTGATCTGTGACAAGGTGACCCGCTTAGTGGATGAGGGAAAGGCTGTGGACATTGTCTGCCTGGACTTCAGTAAAGCCCTTGACACTGACTCCCACAGCATTCTGCTAGAGAAGCTGGTGGCTCATGGCTTAGACAGATGTATTCTTCGTTGGGTGGATGGCTGAGCCCAGAGAGTTGTGGTGAATGGAGTTAAATCCAGCTGCTGGCCTGTATCAATTTCTTTCTTACACTGCGGTGCCAAAACTGAACACAATACTCAAAATGCGGCCTCACCACTGCAGGAGTAGGAAAGTGATCATGCCTCTATACTCAGCACTGCTGAGGCTGCATTTCGAGTAGTGTTCAGTTTTGGAACTGCAGTGTGAGAAAGAAATTGAGGTGCTGCAGCGGGTCCAGAGAAGGGCAACAAACCTGGTGAAGGATCTGCAGAAAATGTCCTATAAGGAACAGCTGAGGGAACTGGGATTGTTTAGTCTGAAGAAGAGGAGACTGAGGGGAGACCTTATTACTCTCTACAGGTAACTGAAGGGAGGTTGTAGAGAGGTGGGGGTCAGGCTCTTCTCCCGTGTAACAAGAGGAAATGACCTCAAGTTGCACCAGGGGAGATTTAGATTAGATATTAGAAAAAAAGTTCTTCATGGAAAGGATGGTCAAGCATTGCAATAGGCTGCCCAGGGAAGCAGTGGAGTGACGATCCCTGGAGGTGTTCAAAAAACATGTAGACATGGCACTTCAGGACACGGTTTACTAGTCATGGTACTGTTGCATTGACGGTTGGACTTGATAATTTCAGTGGTCTATTGCAACCTTAATGACTATATGCAAAAAAAATAACGAAGAAAGATGTGTAGGGAGGAATGTAGATGCAGTGCCATGCTCCCCTTTACATGCAGCCCCACTGTCCCCAGCGCTGTAGCTTTTTAGCTTTCTGAACCCTAATCCTGAATGTAAGTTTGCATTGAGACTCAGGTGCCCATGACCACGGGTCGCCCCGAGGAGACAGGTATGGATGGAGGAATATTAGTGCAGTGCTGTGCTCCCCTTCACATACCTTTTACAACCCGAGTGACTCCAGAGCTGTGGGCTTTGTGGCTCTCTGAACCCTAATAGTTTTGGATTAAGGCTGAGGTCCCTTGACCATAGGTGCCTCAGAGGAGAAAGGTGTGGATGGAGGAGTGTCGGTGCAGTGCTCTGCTCCGCTTTGCGTGTGTTTTACAACGCTAGTGTCCCCAGAGCTGTAGGCTTTGTGGCACTCTGAACCCTAACTCAAACACAGAATGTAACTGTGTTAGGTCTGAGGTCCTGGTAACCAGGGGTGGTCCAGAGGAGAAAGGTGTGGATGGAGGAGTGTTGGCGCAGTGCCATGCTCCCCTTTGCATGCCTTTTTGCCAAATTGAAATAAGTATTTTTATCATAAAAAGAGAGAAGATATCTCCTATCCCTAGTTTTTCAGGCTTTCCATGTTTAGGTATAATTGAGATTCTGACTTTTGCTGTCAGCAGCTGTCAGGCTAGCTGTTGTCTTCCTCCTGTTCACTGCAAGAAGCATTCAAATTGTACTCCATGCCTATCCAGCATTAGCTGGTATTGTTACTGCCCACAGAATTTTAATGAAGAAACTCCTCCAGGACAGAGTTCGGGCAATGGCTAACGAAATAGAGCTTGGGTCCACAAAGGAGCAGTGTAAATAGCAATCAATGTGATCTGAATCCCACGTTGCAAACAGTAATCCTTCCTCAGTTTTTAAAAGTGAAAATAACCTCAAGTCAGTACAAGGTACTGGTGGAAGTGTTGAATAAATTTTTTTTGTAAGATGAGGATTGTACAGCTTGCTTAGAATATATTTTTCATCAGGATGCTCAGAATAGCTTTGATTGCCGTGGAGATAGTCACAGCACTCCCTAGAAATACTTTTAGCTAAATACAGGAGCAGGTATCACTCTGGAGTTCTCTAACATCTCTAGCGGAGTTCACAAGTACAAAATGGGTTTTTATAGGAATAATTTCTCTTTTTTTTTGGTAGAAAATCTAAAACACACAAGCAATCCTGATTGTCCAAGGTCTGCCTACATCATTTAAGATTGACTTTGATGGGAGTTTTTGGAAAAGAGGCTTCATTCCTTTTGAAAATTTAGCAGTCCCTAGAAGGAAACCAGTGGGATTTGCTGTGTTGATTTTTACAACTGGAAGGAGCAAAGCAGGGAAGGAACCTCATTGCAGCTCATCTGCCTTGGGTATAGTTTCTCTCACAAGCTGCAGGCTCCAGTAATGAGCGTGACAGGACGTTATGGACTTTAAAGGTTGTCATTCAAAATAGGACATGCAAGAAATGATTAAAGTATTATAAATTTACTGTAGTGCAGCCCAAAAGGAGTCGGAATAATCTAAAGTTCCCACTGTCTTGTGACATGGACTTTCAGCCCTTCCTTGCCCTTTTAAATGATGCTGACCAATTTGGACAACAGTTTACTCAAAGTGGCTCTCTGGTGCCTATGAAAATTATTTTCCCAGAGAAATAACCTTTTTTTTTTTCCCGATCCTTCACCAGTGGCTTATTGTTGGAGGTATTCCTGGGGCACATCTGCCAGCTTGGGGCGGAGTTGTGACCACACCAGGAGAGGCAAAAAAACCCCAACAAACGAAAGCTGTGAGTGATTTCCTTCCCCTTGGCTGAGCTCAGGCAGGGGCCGGGAAACGAGAAGCCAGGCAGGGGGCAGCACCTGATCGGCGAGCGGCCGGGATTCGGCCGGGATCTTTCTGCCCTCCCGATGCGACCCGGCTGGAATGGGGGAACCTGGAGAGGCAGAAAAATCTTCTGTGATTGCTTGAACACGGTCGCTTGGGAAGTACTGCGAGCACAAGAAAGAAGTTTCGGTTCTTTTTGATGAGCTGCAGTAGTTTCTGCGGTGGCAGCAGATCAAAGTAACGGCAGCCCCACTGGTGAAGTAGATATCAAAGTGTTCTGTGCAAGGAAACTTGCTGCCACATAATTGGTGTAACGTTCATGGCTAGAAAATTGGATGCTAAAAAAAGAAGTGAGGACAATAAACAGAGCATCTGACTGTGGACTTTTGTATTATCATGTATTATCTGGAGTGCTGATTTCAGTTGTTGCAGATAAGAAAGTGACAATTAAGTCAATTCAATGCTAATCCAACAGTTACTTCTTCACATATATATGTACTGGCCTTCTATTCCTGGTACTAGACAGGGTTGTTTATATAAGGACACAAAGAGCTGCAGATTGCTGTGACAATTTGAATAACAGAATCCCTGTGCAGTTATTTTCTTCCACTGCTTATGCTGGAAGCCACAGATTAAGGTTTGAATTGCAAAAAGAATTGAGTCAATTCCTGAGCCACCTATAATAGGTATTATACAAAAGGGAACAATGACAGCTCCTTTTTAGACTGTATCAGCATCTAACAGTTGGCGTCACCAATCCTGAGTACCTGTGTGGAATTGAGCCTGTGCAAAGCGATTAACGTGCCGTACCATGGTGTGTTCTTTCATCTTATTACTAAGGGAACTATGTGAGCGGCGAAATGTTTATGGGATTTTTGGTCCTTGGGAGTGCCAGGCTTTGATCACCTCCACCCAGTCTCCATCACAAGGCTGGCCTTTGCTCTAAGGCTCCAGCTCTCCTTACCAGTGAGTTACAAGTGCTAGATATGTCTACTGCATCCTTTTTACTGGGATCAGGTTAGATACTAGGTCTGCAGCAACCTGCATCTTGGAAGAGGGACTGTAGCAGAGCCAAGCACTGGCTAAAGACTCGGTCTTGACCCTAGGTGAGCTCTCTGCCCTCCCTTGCCAGCCCCTGGGCCTTTGGGCACACCTTTACTCACCTGGCTGCCAGGTGTTAAGAAACTCAGCAGATTGCTGCCTGCAGCATTAAAGCTGTTGCCTGCTGCAGAATGCTCTGCCCAGTGCCAAAGGGAAGAGAGGTGTCAAAAAGAGTCAGCTTCAGTCTCTGTCTTTGTGCTGTCTGTTGTGGTCCTGGACTATACCATGGAGAACTTCATAAGGAGGGACAGCGGATTCCCAGGAGGCCAGGGCAGGCTGTGAGGCTGGCGCTGAAGGGCTTGCAGCAGGAACAGTGCAGTGCTCTCCAGCAGTTTTCTGAGATGATGGCGTTGTGCCCACTAGTGCCTCCTCCCCTGTGTTAACACACTGGGATTCACAATGCAATACACCATGACAGCCCAGCTGTTAACTCAGCCAGGGTTGGACAACTGATATTGTCCCTTCCACGCCCTACTGGAGTGCAGGGGAGGCTTGTCATTCCTTGAAATTGGAATGAGAGTTGTCCTTGAGCGCTTATATTCAGAAATGAATTTAAACAGCCTGGAGGTATCTTGTCCAGAAGTGATTTAGTACTTACTCTTCCTAGACATTTCCCTTGCTCATATGCAACCTGCAGAGATATTCTCAGTCCAGGACAGCAGGAAGGGGTCTTGCCTCACAGCCAGTTCAGATTAAGGAGTTTAGCCAGAGTGGTGCTGAGTTCACTGAGCACCCACTCCAGAAGATGCAGAATATACACGTTTGTGGCAAAGGACACGACAGCACAAAGTTCCATCAGGGCTTCTACCCTCTCACTGCTGCAGGCCTCTTATTTATGATGGCTTAATATAAACAACAGTCTTACTCTCACAAGAGGGAGCCACAGTGTTCCCTCATCCTTGTCAGAAGTCACGTATTCCCTAAGCCTTCTCAGTCCCTTTCTCTCTCAAGTCCCACATCTCTCCCGTCTGACCCTGAAACGGGATGCGATTTTGACGGAAGGAATATTTTTGTCGCAGTCTCTCCTCCCCTACTTTAACAGTTACTACAGCTTCCTGCAGCTGTTTTGATCTCTGGTCTCTTGCTTCGCAAAGGAGTACTCATCACAAGTCAAACAGGTAAAAAGCAGGTGGCACTTCAAAAGAAAATAGCGAATCTTGCTCTGCTCTTTGAAAGAAGTGATGTGGGTACATTTTCTCTGAAGAATTCCTGGCTTTAGGTCTCCCAGGGGTGCAAGCACCTACCTGCAGTCCTGAATTGATTCCCTCAGATCCTCATAACTGCAGCCTCCCTCCTTTACCTTGGTTTTTATTAATAAAAGGTGAGATGTCCATACATTTTGTGGAATGGAGTCAGACATCTCAGAAGAAATATCTAGAAACCCTCTACTCAGAGATGCCTAACCCCATCCCAAGCAGTGTATGGATATCCAGTTAATCCTCTGTTCTACTCAGCAGTTCAGTGTTGCCTAAATTCCCTACTTGTTTCCTAGGGATTCATGTGTTTGTGTTAGTATTTGTGTGTGCTTTGGTTTTTTTGATAGGATACGTATTTTAAACTGTTTGTTGGTTGTAGACACAGTTTACAGCTGTTCTAAACATCTTACTGGGTTAAGCCGAATGAAGCCAATGGTTTTGTACCAGGGATGCAACGGCTCATTTTTTCCAGCCATCCTTATGGCCCATCACCAATCTCTACCTTTTTAATGGCCTCCAGTTAGTCCATTCTAATGTTCAAATAAAAACGCATTATATTTAAAAGAAGTACTTCTTTCTGGCTCTTTTCCTTGCACAAATTTGAAGTGGGTGTACTAGCACTGAGAGCAGGTGGGGTGGGACGCAGCACAGCACTATGACTTACCCGGAGCTGAAGTTTTTGTACATTAGATGCTTCCTATTTCCATAGTGGGAGCACGGTGAAATTCACATATAGACTTTTTACAATGAGTTAACGAACTACTCTGAGTGAGGATTTGTAAGATCAAATGCTTGTGTCATTCTCTACAAAGTCAATTGAAGCGGTTTACGCTGCATGATTAGGATCTTAAACTTCAATTGCATGGGCTTCATTTTTTCACATACAGGCCAGGTTGACAAAATTCATGAATACCCAATATTATCTAAGCAAATTGCAATCACGCTTGTTTTCGCATTCAGTTTTAATTAGGACAAGACCACTGTGAATCATCCGAAAGGTTCTTGCGACCCATTTTAATGACATCCTTTTGTCTGTTTTTCCATGCAAACTTTAGCTGGTGTACTAGTGGAGAAGATAATTAGAAATCTGCAAAGCAGTTGTCTTTGTTGCTTAGTAAACAAACAAACACATGACCCTCATTCAGGCATGGCAATTTTCTGGCTAGTAGGTATGGACATGAACAGCTGAAGTGAAATGTTTGGTATCTCTTTCTCTGATTTCTTACTCAGGTGCAACATGGGGATTTAGGCAAAAAAAAGACACAGAGGACTCTTCCCCTGCAGTGAAAGTGCAAGTGCAGTGAATGTCATCAGCCATTGCCCAACACAGGTTCTTAAGTCAGAATTTCTTCTGTCCACATTCCTAAAGCGGTCACATGCATGATATACAATGATGCTTTCCATAAAAAGAAAAAGAAAAAAAGAAAGTATATATCCATGATACCCATGTAAGTGAGTTGAAACTGTGTAGAAGGGACAGAGTGCCTTCACCATTCTCTCTGGTACAGTTGTTGCCCCATGCAGTGGCATGAGCCGCTGGATTATCTTTTGCTCCAGTACTTACAGAAGTGTTTATTGCCAACTTAAGGCAGTAATATCTGGCTTTTCTTGATCTTCTTAAAGAGAATTTACAGAATTTATGCATTCTTCTAAGCATGTGCTGGAAGAAGATGTTGCAATTCCAGAGAATGGAGCACGGTCCTGCATCCTTCTACTTCGAGCTCTTGTTCCTTATTAATCAGTGCAAGAGTCCTCTGCTCTAGAATAATTCTTTGCTACTCTGATTGTTGTATCTTTTCCCAGTTCATGTACAAATGAAAGTATTACCATCACAAAAGTTGAACATTTCACTGTAAACTGCTTCACTGCAGATCTGTTTTATTTTTCTAAATTAATCTTGCGTGCAGGGCTCTCTGGATGGCCCTTCTTTCCTTGGTTGCAGCTGATCCACTGTGCTGGTTTGCAAGCTAACTCCTCTCATTAATTCTGTCTGGTGGTTTTTGCCAGCATGACTGGCAAAAACAGTGCAGGCAGTGCCAAAGTTTGCAAAAATTTCCATGTGGCTGAGGTGTTTTCGGCAGGGAGGAGGAGGACATGGGAGAGAAGTCACCTTTTATTAGAGCAAGTGTCTTGAATGCAACATACAGAAACAAGTGCAGTAGGTAGCAAATTCTTTCGTTTCTGATTTTTCTGCAATGCTGAGCCCTTTGTAAAGAAGTCAAAGTGAGTTTCATGCAAATTTATAGAAACTCTTTAACTCTTGGAGGGCTGGCAATACCCTGTGAGATGCATAAAAATCTTTCTCTTTTGAGACCTTACATTTCAGTAGGTGGCCTCCTATGTTTGCATGTGCCACACATCTAAGACATCAGCCCTTTTCTCCAGGCCTTTGAAGGAAGCTTCTGATGGAACCACCTCCGTGGTGAAAGTTGACCATCTGTGGAGGGTGGATCCTTTAAACTTTTTGTCAGTCATATAGGAGCCTTGGTGGGATGGGTGGGAGGCCTCTTCCTAATCCCACTGAAGTCAGAGGAAGGACTCCCATTAACTTCAGCAGGCCTTGGATCAGTGCCTGTGGGAAGTTATTTTATAAATCCCAGCTTGCCTTGAGCAGCCTAATAATGCCTACAGTTCTTGTAACTTACCAGGACATGTTTTGACACAAAGCCATTCCTTATTTGAGTTTTTCTAGAATTACTTGGAGGAATAAGGTCACCCTGTTGAAATAAAATCTGAGGCCTTGGAGGTTAGGAGAAGAAACTGCTGGTAGGTCCAGTATTTTCTTTGATGCAGCTCTGTTTATTTGTGAAGAATGTAAATAGCTCTTTTTTTTTTCCCCAGAGCACAGCTGGGATCAAGATGGTTACAATTCTCTTGCTTCTAGCACCAAAATCTTCCGTCCTTCAACAAACGCACTCTTATGCCTGTCCACAGTGCTGCCATTGCTTGACCATGTAGCCCTCTCTTGTGCAGTCTGCTTGTGTTCTCTTCCAGTACAAATTAAATCCTCACTCACACCATCTTCTGACTATTTCCCTCATCACCTCTTGTTCAGACTCTATTTATGCTGAATATTTATCTTTACAGTGTAAACTTCTGGGGGAAGTGATCATTTTGTGTTCTGTATTTATACATCAGTGGTCTCTTGGTCCACCATAATGACAACAATGATAAAAATAAAAATTACAGCACAGTGCTTCCAGTTTCCTGCTACTCTGCCCACCATCCCCTCCACCCAGGACTGCTCTGGTATCCCTTTCTCAGGTGGGCTTCCATCTGCAAAAGAGCTAATGGGATGGCTGTTCCCAGCCCCGTATGTCCCAAAGAAGCGGTTAACTGGAAGGTATCAAAGGGGTAAGGAAAGTTGACAGCAGAAAGGAAGGACCTGGAATGGTATATCTGGCCATTTCATTCCCAACTAGAGCCCACAAAAGGCTGAGCCACCTGATTTAGGTCTGGTGGCAGGAATTAAAGATTCCTGAGAGAAAGGTCCGAACCAGCATCTGCAGAGCTGTCCCTGTGTGTGTGCCCCATCCCTGGAAGTGTTCCAGGCCAGGTGGGAAGGGGCTTGAGCAACCTGGTCTAGCCAGAGGCGTCCCTGCCCATGGCAGGGGGTTTTGAACTAGGTGACCTTTACAGGTCCCTTCCAGCCTAAACCATTCTATGATTCTCGTCTGTGTGGGCAGCTTGTTTTGAATGGCCAAGTAGTTTCTGAGAAGGATTGAGTTATTCACGTGAGTATATGAAAAAAGCCCCATATTTGTCAAGCCTGCTGCTCACAGGATTTCCCGTCTTAAACCTTGCAAGTAAGGGGGAAAGACTTTTCTGGAAACAAATTATTTTCCTTGAAGAACGACTTGACATCAAGGAAAGAATTCACTGTGTTTACTCCGACCTGTCAGAAGGTGAATTTGGACTCATCGCTGTTGCTTATCCTGCTGGAGCGTGGGGTTGATTTGTGAAAGTGCAGTGTTTACAGGGGGGAACGTGTGCCGGGCACATCCAAAGAGGAGAGTTACAGTTTGTCAGCATAGTTTCTCTAAAAGGAAGATTATACGCAAGCATTTGCAATGTAGTTTGAGTACCAGCCTAATTCTGGGGGCTTGTGGTGTTCATTATAATGGCACATTGCATTCCTTAGTCCTGGGAGATCATGTTATCACAGCGTTTGAAGTATAAACTGAAGTCAAAGTAGAAATTTTTTTTTTTATTGCTAGTGGGAAGATCACGATGTACCCAGCTGAACGAGAGTTCAGGGCACAGCAGAGGGCATCATTAAGCAGAGGTACCGATCTGGCCCTCTGACGTGGCTGCTCAGGCAGCAAAATTTAACTTCAGCTGGGCAATTACACTGATGCTTTCCCTGCAGTCGCTGCACTGCCCAGGGCTCTCGCTCCCCTCGACTCTTTTCACCGTGGGATTAACGTGACACACGGCAGCGCCATGCTGAGACACCGGCTCTGAACCAGCTCTCTGCCTTGCTTGCTAGGAGCAGCTATAATCGTGTTGATTGCAATGCTTGACCTGCATTTATTGGCCTTTCTGAGTAACTACATGCAGTTGTCCATCATGCTCTGTGTTGACATGTCTGTTTTGTCTGTACCTCTTGTACTACCTTGAGTATCTTCTTCTGAGCAATAGAAACATATTCCTGTACCAGCTGTAGCCAAGCCATCCTTTATGGCCCTGGGTACTGTGAGAGACAGTCAGTGTCACTGTCTGGCAGATATGAATTAAAAATCATTCATCTCTGTTTATTTCAGAACACTTTTGGCCTGCTGATGTTTTGGCCCATGTTCTTCTAGCATATTTTAAACTCTGAACAGTTCATGTTGGAAAGAATAGGGTTATGCTGAAAATACAGGCCACTGGAGAACAGCTGTGTTGTGCCTATTTATCATTAAATAAAGAATAGAACTCTAAAAGTGTTTACAGATTGTAAAACAAAAGCAGACTGAATATGTTTTAAATTCTAGGAACTAACCTAGAATTTGCTATAAAACAAATATATGGCTTACAGCTGGAAACCTGTCAAAACACCCAAATGATTGCGCTGTGCTGTCTGGAAAGAGTTTCTGTGCACAAAGACTTCGGAACAGCAACAGATGTACTGTTGCATAAGAAAGACACCCCTGTTTTGAATTTCAGTTTGCAGTACGGAAAGACATACAATAGAAGTAGACTTCTTTTCATCTTACCCAGGTCCCTCTGCTTCCTCCTTAACATCTTGCTCCATGCACTTCTCCTATGTTAAAGCGATTAGCAGAGATATAGAAAGATGAGAACATACATCATTATAAGAAGGGAAAAAGCCATCTGGCTCAGTGTTTGTGGCTGGCTTTTAATTCAACCATGTTGGGTTTTTTCCATGCCCCTCAAGCCCCTCCTTTTCCAGAAACAATCTATGTGATCCCACATCTCCTCTTCAGTAACGTGTTCCAGATGGTCAGCTCTGTGCAGAACGGATTTGCCTTAGCTTCTCAGTTTTTCCCTAGTTTCTTTGTTTTCAGATTGCTTCCCCTTTCTTTGAAACCTCTTTCCCCAATCATCTAGCTCTCTCTGGATCTTTTTCCTAGTTTTTATAGCGCAATCAAAAGATATCTGTGTCACACAGACATTTTAATCAAACAGTCCCTACCATGCAAGGACGATGAGGCTTTTCTTATCTTTAAATGAACATGTGGAAGAGAGTTTGTGGGGGGCTGTGTAAGGAGGGAGTTTTACAGACACTATGCAATTAATCAGTATGAATTCAACATTTTTATTGAATATTCTATCAAATTAATAAATAATATTGCTGATATCAGTTAGCAGTATTGCCTCTTGCATTTTAGGATGGCATTTACACTTCAAATGGCCTGGCTTTGCAGTTCATATCTATCTGGTTGTTTTCTAGCTGCCCACATGGCACCAGTTTCAGTTCACCCCAACTCATTTTTTGGAGGAACTGGTTCTCCATAGCATGTGTGTGGTTTTGGAGGTATCCGCTCCTTCCTGAGACCCCTCCAGCAGCTGTCGAGGTTGATGCTTATCCACTTTGGCTGCCTCCCCTTGCAGAGCCCTCTGGCGGTATCCTGGCAGCCTTTGCACCCTCAAGCGGCCTCACTTACTCTCCCGTGCGGCCCAGGACATGCAACATCTACCCTTCATTACGTGACATAAAAACACTCAGCATGTTGTTGGGCTGCGGCACAGCCATCAGGAGTTGGGTTTTTTGGGACATTGTAAACTGAAATAGTGAAGCCCATAAAAGATAATTTAGTCGGTGGGAACCACGCTGATTCAGCGGGTTGTGTCTGCGCTGATAAGGGAAATCCCCAGGCATGGCCCTTCCAGCTGCAGGGCAGGTTGCACAGCCCAGCAGGCACAGCCAAAGCCCTCACAGTTCAGCCATCCCTCTTGAGCAGAGCGCTGTGATCCACGCATGTTATCCCGGGAACAGTCCCCGAAAGGTACCCGGGTATTGCCCATGAGGGGATCTGATGGCTGGGGCCAAAATCATGCCAGGCAGCTGAGCTGGGCAGGGGGAATAGATGTGTACCAGTTGTGTGTCACTGTTCAAGCCCTGTTTAGTTTGTTCATATTGATGGAGCTTGGGAGTCTCTTATTTACAAGAAATTTTAGAAACTGGAAGTAATTATGAAAACATCCCGAGGCCTCATGGGAGTTCAATAATTCTGAAGATGGAAAAAGATGGTCTTTTATAACTGGAGTGTTATACCCTCAGTCCTCCCTCCAAGGAAAGAGACAGATTTCCTGGACAAAAAGTAAGACAGAGCTCATTAGGTTAGGGAGATTTCCCACACATTCCATCAGTTGATGCAGATTTTTGAGGCAATGGATGTGTAACTTTTCACAAAGTCAAGAGACTCTCTCAATTTGTAACTGGGGATCATTCTTGCTCAGTGAAAGCACAGGCTTTAACATACAGATTTCCAGGAGAGAAGCAGTCTGTAGTGCCGAAACAGAACAGCTGGAGACACCCATGCGCAGCCTGTTTCCAGCCCTTCCACAGCTCAGAGGTCCATGTGAGAAGTGAACTGGTCACCTACCCAACACCCTGCAGCACAATTCCCCCTCTGAACTGCTGCTTTTCCCTGTTTATAGCCGCAGGAGTGCATCAATTAAAACTAGAGACGTAGTAAAATGCAAAATAAGAGAATGCCTTCTATAAATACATCTTAAAACAAGTAAGCTTTTTTTTTTATCATGGAAAAAGTATTAAGCAGAACAGTGGATATCTCACAGCTCTTATTGTTTAGAAGCAGGGATTTTATTTTTCCAGTCTGCTCTTAATTTTTCCATTCTCTCTCAATTTGGAGTGCAGTGCAAATACAGTACAGCTGCATTTCTGCTTTCCATCCTACACCTTGCAGATCACATTGACAACAATTTAAGCAAAAGGATTGCTCAGAGTTACAAAGATCATCTGATTTACAGAAACTCTTAGGCTGGAGACATACCATGGTCTTCTGCAGGAGACCAGAAAAGAATGTTGTATGGATTTTGTTGCATATTTTTATTAATATTTTTGTTGTCTCTCTGTTTTCATACCAGTTATGAGGGAGGAAAACTTGCAGTGGGAAATCTTCTCTATCAAAGTTGTTAAGTAGGCTCACTTCCAGCTCTTTAGGCACAATTGCAAGAGCAAGCAGTTAAAGCAACCTACTTGTTTTTCATATCCCCTTGTGGGAAAGTCTTCTGAGAGCTAGTTGTTTGTATTTGTGTTCGATACAGGCATTAATAAAAGAGCTTCAGATATGAAGATTATTTACAGTATTTTCATACTGCAGAGTATTCTACAAGCAATGTATTAAGATAAATGCATTACAGGCACATGTACTTTTTGAAGGATTATCTCTGCTTTTTTCTAGATTAGTAATTGAGCAATAAAACACTGCAAGCATGTTCAGCTGATTTGAAATAACACATTGGCTGAACCACATTTACAATTGTTTAATATAATTTACAGGAAATTTTGAGCGCCTGAGTTTACCTAGCTCAAATACCCTGGAAATGTTAATGTTAATCCAACTTCAAGATATACTTTGTGTTGTGATAAGTAGCTTTTCCACCAGAGTGTTGCTGATGAAGATGTCTCCAATATCTACTAGAGAGCCTGTAACTTTGCCCTCTGCTGCTCTTCTTCTGCTTTCCTCTGAGAGTGCAACTGAATTGTGGAAATCTGCACCTGAGGAACACGTAAGTTACACCTAATGCACCGCAGGATCAGGGCTGTAGGTTTGCATACTGTGGTGTCTGAGCACCACTGTCATGGAGTGGAGCAGTTGCTTTCCACAACCTAAGTCATAGCTGTGTTCTTGTGGTTGAATACCCTGATCCACTATATAATCACCTCCAGATTCAGATTGTCCCAGATTCTGCCTTTTGCTAAATTTTGCTGCCTGCACAATGAAGCACGATGGACGCTGCAGACTGTGAGATTCCCAGAGCTGAGCTGTGGTCTGCTTAGTTTTTGCAATCAGGATTATGCTGTTGCTCTGAAGTGTTTGTCTTGTGACATATACAAGTGATTTTACTGTGATTTACTGTGGTTTTAAAAGTTACTTTCTCTGTTTTCTTACGAAAAAAAAAAAAAAGATTTGTTCTTTGATCCTTTATGCCAAAACCATAGGGTTAACTCTTATCTCTTAAGAACACACCCTCTCCGTCCAGGAGGACGTGGAGATTTTGGCAGATAGATGGGGCATCTGCTGTGCTCTAGGGAATAGAGAACGTCATGGAGGCATTTCCTCTTTTGCCTGTATCTGTTCTTGTCTTGTGCTAGCTTAAGGGTTTGTAACCCTTGTACAGTTCCTTAGAGGAGCTGTTTAGGGAGTTACTGTGGGTGGGCTGGCTCCCAATGGGTTGGCGCAGGATGGAACACGGGTTAGGTCCGAAGTCTGGGGACCTGACAGCATCAGCAGGTGGTGATGTCAAGGTCTTATAACAGACAGAGAAAATAGCTTCATGGGAGATGTGGGGAGCAACAGAAAGCCCAGGAGAAGACACAGTGCTCAGCCCCTGTGCGCTCACAGCACAGGTCTTCTCTGGTGGGAGCTGTCGCAGCAGCCCAGTGGCTGCTCCAGGACAGCAGCTTTACCAAATCCATGTGACATGAAGGCTTTTGGCAGGGAGAACTTTGTGGAAAAAGCAAAAGTTGCACTGGATCTTGTTTTGATTATTTGTTTCTAACCTCACTACAAATGGAAAAAATTTCTCTGGCGAGCATCTGCTTGTTATTTTCCTATTGTTTTATCATCCTCCCAGCCCTCATTGGGGATGAATAATCCTCAAATGCCGCTCTGAAGGCCGACACTTAGGCCAGGTTATAGAGCTGCAGCACTGGGGAGGGATCTTTGCCTTCTCTTTTATTTATTTCCGTGCACTTTATTCTGCTTGTGCTCCGTTCTCTTCTTCTGCTCTTTTCTTTCTGCGTTTACAGCGACTAAGTGCAACCAGCAGTCCCTTCAGCAAACAACCCCTTCCTCTTCCTCCCAGTTCTGTTCAGAGGTGAGAGATATGGTTTGGTTGTGGTAAATGTGAATGTTCAGGAGTAAGAAGCTCATCTATTCGTAGACAAGCACTATAAAGTAGGGCATTCAGTGAGCATTTATAAAAAAAAAAGAAAAAAAAAAGGTTTTTAGGAGTGACAACAAAATTTGTAGTAAATTTGGAGCTCTGGAATCAAACTGGACAAAAGATTATGGTCAAATTGGACTTTCTCAAACTGTGTGAATTTCAGAGACTAAGCGAAAATCTGAGGTAGCTATGGACTCCACACAAGGAGAAAATTTGCTGTCAGAGAACTGAAATACGGATTTACTTCTTGAAGGTCATAATGTGACATAGGAGAAGATGGGTAATGAGGACATGAAGGGAAAGTGAACAAGAACAAGTACACTTTTCTGCACCATCAGTGAGCTTAGTGCAGTTGGATGTCTCATGTCATTGGGCAGATACATTGAGTCCTTCACTAGAGCATGAGTGGGGTTTTTTTATAAAGGTGAGGATGTTATTTCAAATCCATAGGATTTTCTACTGGGTAGTAATTAAAGTCACTGAAACTATAACCTGTAAGAAATACACTTGACATTATCTTAAGAAGTAAATTTATTTTGGGATTGCTTTAGGTTCATAGGATTTATGTTACAGATGGGCTAAGAGATACATTACAGTGCCTAGGTCATGTAGAGGAGCTCTATGCAGTACTCAGCTATATCTAGATCTAAACTTAGGCCTTTTCTTCCTTCTAATTTAATGTCTTCACTTGCAATAGAAATGTTTGTTGCTCTACTTGAAAATAGAGAAACATTCAAAACATACTTTTATTCTTTGGGTTTAGGATTAAAGCACAATTCCTCCTGTTAAAGCTCGGTTTGAAAAATTCATTTATAACATAAACACGAAGAGCATTGTAATGTCACTCGTAATCCCAGCTGCCTCCACCTGTTCTCTGCCTGTCTGAAATAGAAAATAAGTATCCAACAATGTAAGGAAATAGCAGTTATAACTGATTATTGCTTGTTTTCAAAACATCTTATGACACATGTAACCATTTTTGCAAATAGCAGCACAAGGTCATGATATCCCAAGTCTCCCTGCATGCCTGTCTGCTGGACCACACTCTTAGCTCTGTTTCAAGATGCAGACTGCTAGAGAAGTTGAAGGTTAGTTATTGTGCTTTTCCAGATGCGCTCCCCCATCCTGGCCGTAAGTCCTCAAAGGCTGCGTGGTCTCTCAGCCTCCTGCTTTTCCAGCAAACCGATTCTGTTTCGAGGCTGTATAAGCTAGCTCTTAAAAAGAATGAGATCTTGGGGGTGTTTTGAAAACTAGTCAATCAAAGTCTTTTCAGCCAGATCACAAATTCTGGATTGCATCTGCTCTAATGTCCACCAAACAGAGCAGGATTTCCATCCTTTTCCTACCACGGGCAGAGTCTCTCACCACATCCCACCTCGGCAAAAACGCCGCCTCTCCCCTCCCTGAGCTCTCCCGTGCGTTCAGGGTGATGAATCACAGAAGAGCCTGCATGGAAAACAGCTGAGTTTCAGTTCCTGCAACTAATGGAATATTGTTACAATATTTCAAAATAGAAAATATTTATGGTCAAAACGTGTTTTTGTTGTTTGTTCAATGGCATGAACATTTTCCACAGTGACCACCCTATTTTTTTTGTGAAGAAATTTGTTTACCCCAAACCTTAATATTCTCAGTAACTTTTTGGAAGTGGGAGACCATTCCAAACCATACTGTATTTATTTGCTATGGACTGCTTTAGTTCTCTCTGTTAAATTTGAGGATGAGATATTTGGGCTTTAAATTTTGAATTTAGTTCCCTGGTTGGGTGAAGGCTGCGATATTCCCACCAAGTTTCTCCAGCCACATCCACTCAGCACAAATGCTGTGGCATAGATCATGGGCTGCTGGTAGACAAAGTCACCCTCTAGCTCTACCGTGGAGACAGAAGCCAGCGAGCCCCAGTGTGAATCCATGGGCCAGGATCTCATGTCCTCATTATGAAAAGGCATTTTTAGATAAAAAGTTTGAGTTTGGACCTTTCCGCATTTGCTGAGCTTCAGGCAAAACTGAAGCACATTTTAGATAAGGGATCTTAACATCACAGAAGAATGCAAATGTCTGAATGATACCAAAACTCTTTTCTCCTCTGGGAAAAAATACCCGTCTCCCAGTATGCCTCTAGACCTCCTATTTTGCTAGTCTAATTGCAGGAACTTTATTAAAATAGCATTTAAAAAAAACCAACAAAAACCAATTCCTTTCTTTAAAAAGCAGACCTCTCTTTTTTTTGACTTTTGTTGAACACTAATCTTGGTCAAATCTAGTGCACATAAAACTACAACACTGCCCTAGGAATTTTTTGCAAGACTGAGTTATTTCTTCCTGTGAACTTTCAAATTACAAGAAAAATATACTACCCTTTTCTAAAAATATATTCTCACAGTTACACTCAGAAATAAATCTGTCAGCATGTATCCTGATAGATGCAGATTTTACTATTACTGGTTAATAAACAATGAATTTGTCTTTCCAGATCTTACAGTATCTTATAAATGGTCTGTTTATTTCATCCTTACCTGAGGTTCCTTTTTCTGATTATAATTGCATATAGAATTATAACTGCATATTGATTTTTGATACCTTACTGATGCATCCTAACATACTATTTTATAAAAAAATGTGGTTGAAGCAGTATAATATATTTAAAATATATATATTGCCAGTTCAATTTACTTTTGAAAATTGCAATTGCAGAATTTTCACTTAAAATACTGTGACCTTCCCTTCCCTTCCCTTCCCTTCCCTTCCCTTCCCTTCCCTTCCCTTCCCTTCCCTTCCCTTCCCTTCCCTTCCCTTCCCTTCCCTTCCCTTCCAACTGTCAACACTGCTTGGCTTTATTCCACTTGGGAATTACCAACAGGGAAGTCTGCTGTCCATTTAAGGTAGTTTATCTTCTTTTTACAGTAATTACTTCATGTTCTTATGGTAAGAGAGGCAGAGCCAGGCTAAGAGATACATCTTGTGTGAGGTAAACATAAAATGGCACTAAATCACATTCTCATTTCTGTAAGTTTTTCATCTAGAAAAACAGTTGTTTGGTTTTGGGTTGGTTTTTTTTTTTTTTGTATGGTGATAATGAACCCAAATCGCTTTGCTTTATCAATTTTTTTCATGAAGGTTTTTCCAGAGGTCATAAATGGTGCAATGTTTCACAGTGACACAGGAGGTACCTTGAAAAATCAGTGAGTAGTAAAACTGGGCAAGCATGAACACTCAGAGGAACCAGGGGGAGAAACCTCCTTGGATCCAGCACATCTCCAGAAATGCAAGGAGCCGTAAGGCAGCCTCCTGAGATCCAGCTTATCCCTCTTCCAGCCGATTTAATGATCTGTCTTCACTGAAGAGATAAAAAGTGATAAATAATTTCAGCTTAAGACCTCCTTTTCGGTCTTTCATGTCTTTGATTAAGAAAATGGAAGATAGGTGCTTAAGTGAGAAAATGCCTTTTTTTGAAAAATAGCTAAGGGATTTTTTTTCTTTACTGTTGTTTATAGGACACATTTTTGGACAAGATTTCATTAGAAGTTCTTTTCTTATGAAGTATATGGCATTAAAAATACACTCTTTGTGATAGAGTTGCTGCTTCAGTCTGTCAATATGGCTCAAAACTATAATTTCTTATGGAATTAGATATTACAAGGAAGGCCATCAGAAATATCTGTAGGCATAGACAGTTTTTATACAGGCCAAATAGGAAAAATTTTGGTTTTCAAGGGTGAAAGACAACACTGAAAAAACGTACCTTTCGCAGATCTGCCTTCGTTCTCTTGCAGAGCCACTGTCAGGAGCAAGATTCATCGTTTCCCCCATAGCTTCACAGGAGAACACTGTATTTTTCATCATCTGATAAAGCTCATTCAAATGTTGTCTACAGCACTTTTCTTAGATTATTTGTTCTCTGCACCATGTTACACCATTTAAAATGGTTCCCAAGGGAAATAAGGGCTCCATTATTCAGCTGGTAGGATGAGAGAAACAATTTCTCACGTTCCAAATAAAGGGACATATATTAAAAAGAAAACAATGAAAGGGTGCTCTGATCTTCACTGATCTAAGGCTCCTTTCCATTGTTCTTCTTGGAAATAGTATTTGATTAAAGACTGCAAGACATGGTCCAGTGAACTTCTGTTCAATGAATGCTCTCACAGGAAGTGAAATCCATTCAAATCTGTGTTTCTGACTGTATCAGATCATAGATGTAACCAGTTAATGGGAGGAATAGCCTGGTGTTATGTGGCACCTCTAAAAGAGACCCAAACAGCCCGTGTGTACTAACTCAGGTCATTAAATTAGCACACAACAGAAGTAAATGTTGCTGCACCGAACTCCTACACAACCAGCACTATTTTAGTGATAAGGGAGAAATCACAGAAGCATTTCTGAGTTATTAGTCACAAAATCACTTCAGAACAGCGCAGTAAACAAGTCCCATTAAGTTTCTAAATGAGAATACGGGTTTCTGGATGCAAGACCAAGAAGTATGAGAAATTAATGATTATGTCCAGGATAGTTGGGGTCTGTGATTGCTTATTGTTGTTGATCATTTGTCAAAAAAAACCCATCAAAAAACGACGCGGAAAACCACAGAAGAATAAGAAATGTTTTAAGTTTGTTACTATGAGGGTGGTAGAACACTGGAACAGGTTGCCCGGAGTTGGTGGAGGCTCCATCCCTGGAGACATTCCAGCTCAGGCTTGATGGGGCTCTGAGCAACCTGATCTAGTTAAAAATATCTTCAGGGGGCTTAGTCTAGATGACCTTTACAGGTCCCTTCCAGCCCAACACATTCTATGATTCTATGATTGATTCTATGATTCTTTTGTTGGTCTTTCAGCCATTTTTACCTGCTTGATGCCAAGAGGGTCACTATCTGTAGATTCAAGAGGTCCAGACGACTTGGGCAGAAGCAGACTCCAAATGGGTTGGGAGAGAGAGTGGGAGTTCCTCAACTAATCCCATTTGTGTTTGCTGGGTTTTTTTTATTCTTAGGTAGTTGAGTCAGAATGTGCTCAAGTGGTGCCTGTCTAAAATGGTGCCTTCGTTAATGTAAGTCCTTGCAGAAATGAAAGATGAGCCAGAAAGCTTGCATCTCAGGAGGCTTCCTAAAAAAAAAAAGGCAAGAACTAGTGCTCAGACGTAATTAGGTCTGCAGCCGCAGCCTTTAAATTGTAAAGCCTCATTGCTACAAGGACTGGCAAATGTAAAATTGCACCTGGAGCCCCCATCAAGGAGTCGAAGCCAGGGATGGATGGAGCTGGCACTCAGCTCCAGCAAGCCGAGGGCACTTGAAATTTCACATGTGGGTCTTATTGCGACTGTTCTTGAGAGCCTGAGAGGGAAAGGAGGGGGCTTGACCAGATCTCTGATAAGAGGTTTGTTCATTTGACTTAGATTTAATACTGATGTCTGCCAATGTTGTGGTTTTCATCTGCAAGCGTGTCTCAACCCTGCAATACATTTGGTTTTGTCAAGTTTTAATGTCAAATTAACTCGACCAAAGTTGAAGCCAGGCTCTTGTGGTATCTAAGCAACTGTTCCAAAACAGTGGTTAACAGGAGGCTGGGATGAGCGGAGGGGGAGGCAGCGAGCGCCAGCGGCTGCACATCCACTGTCTCTCTCCGTTTTGAGCAAGGTTGTTCGTACACGTGCACCTGAGGGGCTGCGTGACCATCTTTGGACTGGAGTCAGCATCCCACTCACCACAGGGCTTTTTTCTCCAGGCTTCCCGTAACAGCCTTTTCATGACAAAGCACGTCTGAGAAATGATGCTTTCACATACAACAAGCCACTGAAACCAGGATCAGAAGCTATAAACCGGGAGCAGGGCAAGTTTTTTCACCCACACTCTATTAAATTCTTCTGCCCTTTTGCCCAAAACCTCTCCTGATCCTGCTTTCCCTTCAGTTGAATCAGAGGAGAGAGAAAATACCCATAAACTGTCTCTGACCTTGAAAAGTCCCCTTTTGCACTGACGACCTGGCAGCAGGCACAGCACTTTAATGTATGTTTCTGCTGTTGTGCTGACCCTGCTGTTCTCTTCAGGGGCGATCAAACTGCCTGCATTTCAGTTTCTAACTAAGGCTCTGGAGAGGAGAACTATTTTTCTTAGGGGAAACTGAACCCGTTTGTATTTAGTCAACAGAGAAATGACAGTTGCAGAGGGTAATTTGGGCTGCCTAAGGCAGGCTCTGGTGCTCAGTTCTCTTCCGAAGGTGACCATCTCTCCATATGTTACCCATGTAGGAAACATGTTGCGCAAGATCCCTGCTAGTCAGTTGGGTTTCCCCAAGTTGCAAATCCCTCTTGACCTGGTTGGCACTAGCTCCCAGTCTTACCTTGCTGATTCATCTTGCAAATGCTCTTGCTCCCTAAATTGGGTGCGTGGCTTTATTGTCTAATTTAATGTAGACTTTCAACTAGAAATGGGGCTTTGGTGTGCGTGCAAGGAAAGAGAAAGCACTAGCTAGGCCTTGGCTTGCAGCCGCAGTGGCACACATTTTTTACTCCAGGTAGCCCATCTTCGCAACTCATGCACAATTGTGAAATGCCGTGATACTGTCGAATGCGTACCGTGACACTTCATCTGGGTTCATAAGCAATTCAGAGCTCAACCTAAATGGAGAGAGTAGCTTACCTCAATAAAATCTTTCCGGATCGTTTAGGAAGAGAACAGTACTGAAAGCTGCAGGCTGTTTTGCTTTCTGCCTAACCCACAATAACTCTCAAATAAGAATATTGAACTGAACTAGATTGACTTGTATCCTGTACTCTGCTCAATAAACTGCTCTGCTGCCTGGCATTTAAATGGAAATATCGCTGTTCTGTGGCACGGCGTGATGTCTGAGCATGACAATGTGCTTGCTGACTGCTTATAAAGTCACCCACCTGGCCGATGTCTTGGTGAGTATCCAACCACAGACACCCCCAGCAGGAATTCCCGATGATGTGACTCACGGGCAATTATCAAGGACACAGTAATGGTCCATGAATCATAAGGGCCTCATGTTCTGGGAGGGCAGTGCCCACGTGGCTGTCCCTGCACTGCCACAGGAACCCAGCTGGCCAGTCAGGGTCCGCAACCCTGCAGGACGGACCCTGAAAAACAAATATCTGCCCTGCTCTGGTGAGACCTCACCTGCAGTGCTGCGTCCAGCTCTGGAGCCCTCAACACAAGAAGGACATGGACCTATTGGAGCAGGTCCAGTGGAGGGCCACAAAAATAATCAGAGGGCTGGAAGACCTCTCCTACAAGGACAGGCTGAGAGAGCTGGTGTTGTTCAGCCTGAAGAGAAGGCTCCAGGGAGACCTTATAGTGGCCTTCCAGTACCAGAAGGGGACCTGCAGGAAAACTGGGGAGGGACTGTTTACAAAGGCATGTAGCAACAGGACAAGGGGCAGTGGTTTTAAGGTAGAGCAGGTTAGATTTAGACTAGATCTTAGGAAGAAGTTTTTCACGATGAGGGTGGCGAAACATTGGAACAGGTTGCCCAGAGAAGTGGTGGAGACTCCAGCACTTGAGACATTCAAGGTCATGCTTGATGGGGCTCCGAGCAAGCTGATCTGGTTAAAGATGTCCCTGCTCACTGCAGGGAGTTGGGCTAGATGACCTTTAAAAGTCCCTTCCAGCCCAACGCATTCTATGATTGTATGATAACCAAGGACAATATTTCTCTAGTATATACAGGCCTGGACAGGGGCTGATTTGAAAAGGGGGTAGTCGGGACACACTTCCATCCCAGCCCAAAGCATGACTGTCCCTAGGTACGTGACTCAGTATTGCTCTCTCTTCCAGACACAGGAGCTTGGTTTTGGATGTGATTCATCCAAAGTAGCTGGCAAGGGCAATAAATCCTGGATTTGTGGGTTGTTTTTTTTTTCTGATGTATACCAAGTGCTGCTGAGTAATTCCCTTTTATAGAGCTGCCTTGTTGAAATACGTGTCTCACTCCTAATTTCCACTTCTTCCTACTTCTCTGTCTATTTTCTTGCAGAAAGGAAGAAGCAAGGTGACCAGATACATGACATACAGGCACAGATTCACTGCAAAACCCTCTCCTACTTATTCTAGCTGAAGATAGCTGAAAAAAAAAAGACACAAAGCTGGATTTTACATAGTATTTCTCAAATGTTGTTAAACTCCCACTTGTTACAGTTTATAGCTGCATTCTTTCTCCTGATCTCAGTTTAAACAGTTTTCAGTGGGAGTCCTTTGCAGTGGATACTTCAGAGCTGTTGGCACTGATTTTACTGTCTCTTAGATTTTACTCTCATGGGAAAACACCATGCCCTTGAAAAATGTCAGTGCTGATCTCAAAATCTCTGATTTTGGCATAAATTAGTATCATATTCACATCTTTTCTGTGTTCTTTTCAGTATTTTGTTTCTGAGATCTGAGTCTTGGCAGCCCCTAATCTGTTCAGGGATAAAGTCGGGCATATGAGTAGCTCTACAGAAATGTGAATGCTCAACGACCTCAGCCTTTGTTTTTTAAATTGAAACTTGGAGCATCAGCCGTAAGTGATTATTTCTGCCTGCGAGTCTTCTGAGACATTGTCTTTGGTGACCTTAGTTACTACACCTGCAGCTGTAACATTATTGTAACTCATTATATGTGTAATTGGCATGACACAAGCCAGCCTAACAGCCTGACATGCTACCAGTGGGACAGGAATTGTGTCTCAACCATCAGAAAGCAAATTTTAGCTTCCTGAGGCTGTCCTTAATGCAATAATTGTGTTACCACATGTTGATGACTGAAAACCATGAAGAAAAGGATGGGGCAATTCAAACCCCTGCATCTAGGAAGGTCTCTGTGTCCAGCTGCTTCACCAAAACATGGTCCATTGGCAATAATTTTTTCTCAGTGAAAATTCCTGAGACTGTTTTACAAGTGGATGTATAGCTTGAATAGAATAATAGTACTTTGAGGGCTGAACCCCATGGAAACAACTCAAGCAAATAGCTTGAATCCACAAGTTACTGCTTTTACTTCAGTACCAGCATCATCCTGAAATGTTTCTTCTGAGCATGTCGATTTGGTGCCTCTTCAGCTTTGCCCTGTGTTTTGAACACCAATGATCAAATATTAGTGGTATACAGCACTGAAGGAAGGCTTCAGATCATTTTTCATCCTTCCCTCAGAGGATGAAGAGTTTTACTAAGCACAATAAATGATGTCAGTTAACCAGAACTTCACAGAAAATGTGGGACACGAGAGAAAAAAAGCACAAAACTTTCTGAGGACTGAGACTGAGCCCATACTTGCTGAGTGCCTCCCAGAAATGTAAATCAACACCCCTCCCCACCTAGTCTTTTCAGATGATGTTAGAAAAGGTCTGATAAAATGTTCTTGTTTTAGTTAATCATTCCTGCAAGCTCTCCCAGCCAAGCTGAGTTGCACTCCATGAGGTCAGCATACTCCTTGGACTCACAGCCAATGTTCCCTTTTTTTATTAGTGTATCGACAGCGCAGTTTGCTCCTATAATGCAACAGTGTCAGGGCCTCATTTTCCATGGCATGAAACGATTCCCACTTCACCTGCTAGCAGACGAAGCTCTGCTTTCTTTCAAAGTAGACAGACTGTTCCTACCTTGTACGCCTTAACTTTGTCTTGAAAGCTTCAGACAATGTACAGACTGATTTGTGAGTTACTACCCAGTCCCCTATAGCAGCTTAGTGTCTTTCCCACGGTGAAGAAGGTAATTTTGAAAAAATATTCTCAAAGCCATCTTGGTTGTGACTGAGTTATTATCTACAGTCCTTATTACTAGCTTGTCATGTGTGGGCACTGTTAAGCTGTTGGTTAAAGCAAACTGGGAGGCACGAGTTTAAAATATCTTAAGTATTGTCATAGTCTAATGAGTTCTAAAATATCAGGATGATTTTGAAAGTTTTGTGACTTTCTCAGATAGGCAGAAATGTGCTAATTAAGAAATTCAAAGGAACTGCAGATTCAGATAAGCCCTCGAGGTGAGGAGAGCAGTTCCCCTCAGCTGTCAGTGATAGGAAGAAAGGCTAAAAACAAGAAGGGATTTGAAGAGTGAAACAAAGAAATGAGGCAGAGTGTTTCCACCTTCACCAGAGGAAGGCAAAGGACATAAAAAACCCAGGAGCTCTAAGTAACCCTGAAAACTGTAGGGGAAAGGAGAGGTTTGAATTTATCTCCTGCATGCTAAATAAAGCACCAGAGCCTTGCTGCTAAGCAGGATCTGTAAATGCATTTTCTTACTCGATGCTTCTCTTTTGCAACAGTGCTTGCAATTGCAGTGACTAAAAGGTCACTCTTAGCCAGCTGATCTAGAATAAAATGTGTTAATTACTTTTGAAATTCATCCAGCATTAAAAGCAACTCCAGAGAAATCTGACGCACGCTAAGGTTTCTGGAGAAACCTTAAAAAAACCATTTTTAGCAGCACTCATAAAACAAGACACATTTGAGGCTCTCCAAGCTGTTTGTGAACTGAAGTAAAAAGATGATGTAGTGAAGAAGAGAAGCCTCCCTCACTGGTTGTCAGTCATTCCTGCTCCAACTAGGGAGAGGCAGAGATGGAGCAACCAAGAACTTTGCCAATAAGCTCCTACTGTCACACAGTAATACAAAGGAATGAAAGGGCTGATTGTTTGGGTTTTTTTTTCTCTCCCTTCTTCTTTGGATGTTGGTTGCACACACAGCTGCTGTGGTTCTCATTTGATGGTACCCAGCATTCCCCCTGCACTGAGCAACCTGATCTAAAGATGTCCCTGCTCACTGCAGGGGGGTTGGACTGAATGACCTTTAAAGGTCCCTTCCAGCCCAACACATTCTATGTTTCTGTGATTCTACAACAAAGCAGAGAGAGCTGCGCTGGCACTGCCACCAGCAGCTGATGGCAAAAAGTAGGGTCAGAAGTAAGAGCACCTGCAAATCGTAAACACAGAAGAAAATGCAGAGAAAAATGCAGAGATTGAGCTGAGACGAAGATGATAAGTCAGGAGATTCAAGTGATCTGGAGATCAAGTTTACAGAGCTGATAAAAATGATGGCCAAATAGAGGTGGCCAAAATAATGAAATTGAAAAAGTAGGATCTGTGGGGAAATCTGAAATCAAAGAGATCGTTAGTGTTTTTAATCGCAATTCTTAATCAGGCAGGAAATATTCTGAGAGACCTCAGAGACTTCCAACCAAACAACCCTAAAGGTGAAAGATTTTGTGTTTCCACCAGACAAATACAGAGCTGTAAGACCATGGAAAATATGCAGGTCCTGCAAAAAGGTATGGAAATGTTACCTTGAAGCAGGTATGCTTTTATCTCAGCTTTCAAATTCAGTAATGGACTTCAAACAGTTGATAAATATTGGGAGGAGAAAGCAAAGTATTCTTGCATTTCTAGAAAACACAGAACTAACAAAAACTCCACGGCAACTTTTTCTTAAACTAAGCAAGAAATGGTGAGCATTTTTCACCTGATAATGAATCTTGAGCTAAAAGATAATTTACAGACTGGGTTTCTGAGGAGCCAGTGGGATGTTGGCTGGCTGTTTATGTTGTTTATGTTAAAATTCTTTGTATGGGTTAAATACATCTCCCTCAGTCCAGTTTCTGCCTTGAGGGAAGCTGAAAGAATATTCTACTGTAAGTTCTTCTGGGACTGTATTTTCAGCACTGGCAAATCTCTGTTTAAGGAAAGAAGTTGCAAAAGGGTGGCAAAATTTAGTAAGATGTTAAATCTGCAGTTATATAATTTTTTTCAACTCTCTTTTTAGCCCAACATGCAAACCAACACATCAGGAATTCTTCTAACTTGAAAAGGCTTAGGCTGAAACTTATCTTTTTGTTCCAGGAGAATCTCAAAGGTAAACATGGCTCTTCCCAAGGTGGGTGAAGTGCACTCAACTGACATTTCCCACAATGCTTGAACAGGAAAAAAAAAAGAAAAGTGAACAGTTTGGGAGGATAGCAGCCAGACACAGGGGTAGCTGTGGAAGGAGATGACAGATGACCCTGTTCTGGCATGGTTGGTACTGAGCTGGGGCTGAAGAGCACCAGGCTCTGCCTTGCTGGGTGGTTACAGGTATTTCCACCCAGAGGACGTGTTCCTCAGACTGCTTTCAGAGGTCTGAAACCCAATGGCCCAGGGTGGTTGGTGTCCGTACTACCAACCCCTTTTCTCTCCAGTATCCGGGTTGCCTGACACTGGGAACAGCCCCTAACCACACTTGCCTGGTGTCTCCTGGGGGGGGATTATTAATCCAAGCCCCAGGGTGCAGGGCACCCATCCAGCTGTACAACACCTTGGCATAACCCGGCCTGTTCAATCTACAGACGTGTCCCACCCAACAATATACGGAAAATAGCATGAGCTGGACAGAGAGATGTGCTTTAAAGTGGTGTTAAACAAATAAATGTCCAAAGTGGTGCTTGCATGACCGCCCCCTTCAAGCTCAGTTCAAATTGGTTGTGTGTTGACAGTGGCAGGTCGCTAGTTTCCATTGAGATTTCATTGTTGATCAGTGAATGTACAGACTAGCCGCAGGGTAATTTCTTCTCCTTATTTAATCAAATGGAAACTTTCAATCCATTTTTTTGCATTCACAGAGCAGCTACTGCGGTTTATTTAAGTAGGTTAAATATAAATTGGCACCAAAAAAACCCCACCCCAGCAGCATAATGATGCCTTCCCTTTCCTTTGCAATATTATCTTTATTTTCTTGTGTCTTGTGCTTTCTCAGAAGTGTTTCCTTTAGTGCCTATTGTTATTTGTTTGCTAGTGCACAGAGACATCTGATCCAAAGGCTTTGACTTAGTGGTGGGGCTTCAAGGGCAGACGTGCAGCCATCGCAGCTCCAGCACAGGGAGAAAGAAGTGACACTGTCCTTTCCAAGTTAAAATCAGCATCAAAAGCTCTCCATGGTCTTTAAATGGAATATAATAAGGACAGTTTTATTTTTTTTGCTAAATACAGGCAGCACATTCTGGCCTCCAGGTGACTAGAAACAGGCAAAAGGGAGACGTAGGTTTTATACAGTTGTACTCATTTGAGCATGGAAGGAGGGGGGTGGTAGTTTTTCCAAAAGGCACTGGGGTGCTCCACATGTGGGTCATGGTCATGGTGTGCACCTCATAGGAGCACAGGTCAAGGACACTGTAACCACTTGAGGATTTTACCAGTAAAATTGACTGACTGGCTCTGTGGCTCGTACAGGGATACAGGTCTGCCAGAGCGAGGCAGATCTGCACTAGATGTGGCTGGTGGTTTGGAAAAATTCCTCTTCACCAGCAAGGTTAGGGTTGGGCATTTGGTGTCGTTTCTCAATTTCATATTCCTTGTTTCAGCTCTACACAAAGTGGAAAATGGAGATGTGGAACTGAGAGAGCTGGAGCCATGTCATTCGTGTGAAGAGGTCTGGAGAAGGTTTCTGTCACCACCTGACGCAGCTTGGCTCCTTGGGTTCTGTAAAACAGAAGAGAAGGGAGTAAACTCTTCCCGACTAGCAAACGCTGAGCCATTGCAGAATTAAAAGAAAGTCAAACAGCTCTCAAGAAGATGTGATTGTTTGATAAACAAGAACATTTTATGGTAATCTCTGTATTTACAAACACAAGGATGGGTCAAATGTCTGCTCCTTGGAAATTTCTTCTTTTTTTCCTAGCAGAAATTTCCTTTAAAGCCTAGCAGTTTGAAATTGCTTCTGCTAAAAATAACTTGTAAAATGGCTATATCTGTGTGGGCTCTTTCTCTCACAAAATTCAGTATTTGGTAACTGTTGCTATTTTTTAGACCACTCAATACTTTTGCAAGGTAATGCAGACTCCTTTACCATTATATCATAGAAACTGTAAGTCTTGTACGACAACTTTGGACACATCCAGGGAAGACTGTAATGTAACATCTGATGCTGTAAATTCAGAGGCATCAAAACAGGAGAGGATGTCAAAGATGTCTACTTGCATAACTTCGGTGACTCTATGCCCAAGTACCCATATACAGCTGGATATATGCTGACTATTCACAATGTTTTCCTTTAATAAACAATTTCTGCTAATAAAATGTCACTCATGAATGTAGGAAAGCCTATTGTTGAAATGTATTGACAGAATTCAATGTTACATCTGTAATCTGAGATTATTTAGTTGCACAAACTATAACTAAGAAGACAGAATTTTAAAAATCAATACTGATTGCTAGGAAAAGATATTTACATTTCAGAAATCCTGCCTGTGAAATGCGGCATGCTGCTTGGTGTTTTTCATCATTTTAGAAAAACACAGACAAATGAGAGACATGATATATGAAATATTTCATATGAGATATGAAAGCCTCTCATGATCAGGATTCTGTGTCTACTTTTAGTAGTTTTGCTATTAATTTTCTATTAACAATGAACTACGTCATTAAACAAGTTATGTTATTGAAAGAATTATATCACAACTTGTTACATGTTGAATAAATTGATTTATTAAAATATCTAATGTGTGAACAAGTTTAGCAGTCAAATGAATTGCTAGAGAGATCCACACAGTAAGATTAATGGGACAAGTAAGATAAATGATAAATCAAAAATCACAACTCGCAAGCTTTGGTGCAGCTGATGACTTGCGAATATTACCACTCATTTGAATGTGTGTAGGCAAAAATAATTATTGTTTCAAATATAGAGGCCTCAGGAAAATGTAACTCATTTAAAAAGTGATCTACTGTATGAGAAGATAGATGGTCTATGTTTCCTCCCAGTGTTTTTCCATCGCAACACTGCCATTATCTAGAGACATGGATAGCGTGCTCCCTATTTTGGTAATGTCAGAAGGAAGCAGACTTTTCACGTTAGTTTGTGAGTCCGTGGTGAGAACATTTCAAGGAGCTTTGTAATACAGCAGATATCTGAGTCTCTGTACGTGTATAACTCAGCTGGGAGGAAAAATTGAACCTACCTCAATTAAGCTTGGATTTAGGGAACTGAAGCAAATCTGTGATTGCTAGAGCAATGCCTCTGCCCATTCCCTGTCGCAGTCAGCTGTGAGCACTTTTGGGATGTCAGCACACATGAATGACTACATACATGACAGAGCATGAAACAGGGGGCTGAGTGGACTCTTCCATGTGCTTTGGGTCATCTTACAAAAATTCATGTTCAGCCAGTCAGGAAAAAGGAATAAATCTTAGCCCATGATGGGATAGAGCCTTCTAATGGCTTTGTAATAGACTGCATGATCTGCTTTACCAGAGAGATTGGTTTCATCTCCCTGAGGTCACCTAATCCAGCTTCCTCTTACTTCAAGCAACCATGCCATGCAGTCTATTTCGTCACCTCCCAGAATCATAGAGTGAATCATAGAATGGTTTGGGTTGGAAGGGACCTTAAAGATTACCTAGTTCAAACCCCCACCAGGGCCAGAGATGATCTCACTAAATTTCATCCTGGCACCAACATGCACTAACAGCCATTTGCTCAAACACCATCAGGGGCACAAAGAGGCATTTCCCAATGGAAGCAAGTTGAAAATCTCCAGCTGGGGAGCTCTGTCTTTTTTTGCACCATTCAGAAAAAAAGGAGAGTGTCCATGAAAGACTTTGGCTGTGCCAAGGCACTAATGCACACTGAAGATACAACCGCTGGATTGCCAGTCTCTAAAGACTCGTGAGTTGGCAACAGCTGCAATAAGGGCTGCTCGTTGCTACCTTGATTAATTTGTAGCAACACTTTATTCCCCATTTTTTTTCTGATCCAAATGGAGACACTGGAAATATATGGCTCATTGGATTTGGAGAGAGCAGAGAGACATGTTGAAGAGCACTGAGAATCTCCTTGCATTTCCACGTGTAGGAAAAGAGCGCTCATTTGCATGGTGCTAGCAGGGAGCAAGTAATGCACCTTCACGTGCTATGTGCCTCTTTGCACCAGCTGTTAAATGACCATTGAAAACGATGATCAATAAAATACTAACAAGCTACTTCTCATAGTTGGTGTGATGCTGATGGGATGCCGATTTCAGGAAGATTACAAGACACATGAAGTTGACAGCATCAAGATTCAGCTGTCGGGCACATCTGGATGCTGGGGTACCTCCATTTTTTCCTGAATTGTAAATTATTTGAAGCAAGATTAGTTTCTAAGAATTAGAAGATAATTCATTTCCCATCCTCATTTATTCACTGGTATCTCTTCCTCCAGGTATGCTGGTTTTGATGGGGGCAGTGATTTTGAGCTGTAGACATCTGTATTGTAAAAAGTAGATTCAAGGTGCCACATCTCAGTTCACTAATTCCTCTGCACAGTGATCAGAGGTCAACACCTCCTGTTCAACACCAGCCTGAGCTGTAAGAGAAGCAATGATGGAAAGGTCAGATGTGTTCTATCTTGTCACCAGCCTTGAGCTAACCATCACTTTCCAAACAGAGCTTAAAACTTAGCCATAAATTGCTTGGGATGTGTACAACAGAGAGGCATAGTGAAGGGGGTGAGAGAGAAACATACCATTCTTCATTCTACTCGTAATCCTGAACAGCTTTCTCCACTCCCATGTTACCTAATATAGTAGGGAAAGCTCAGCATTTCATGGCTGCTCCTGTCTTCTTCCCATAGCACTTCAGACTCCACTTCTTAGCTATTACAGCCTAAAAGCGTGATGTTTTAGAAGACAAACCTCCTGCTGCCTTTCAGTTCTCTCTGGTGTGGCCAAACTTTTTAGATGTGATTGGCAAATTGGGAATGGAGAGTGCTGCGGATTTGTGTTAGATGCTACAATGATAACATTCAACCGGTATTACAGTGTACACTGGCAAATATTTCCTTCATATGGCCAAGGAGATCTGAATGACAGAAAACCTCTGAAGACAGAGCATACTAGATTCTTTATTAGATGAAATTTTCTGATTAGACTGAGAAGCCATTGTTTACTTATTGTCCAATGTGAAATGACTGAAGAATTTACTAGTCTGATTGGCAAAAACACAAAAATCAGACAGGATGTGCTTATCGGCACCTGCTTTTTCAATAACCACCTTGCTATTGTGCTTTCCACACATTCAGGTGGGTATGGAGACGGCTGCTGTTCCTGTGAGGTTCTTCTCTCCATGGGAGGTAACAATCTCTTTTGCTGCAGTTCACAGAGGTCACAAGCACAAGTCTCTGGGATTTTTTTTCAATGGCCCAACTCAACGCCTGTTTGATGGTATTTAGTGACTTAAGAAAAGGGGTCTCCTCCCAAAAGACATTGCCAAATCTGTGTAGTTGAGCAATCTCAAAATCCAGAGCTATGGATTCTGACCTGCCTCAGCTGTGGGGAATTGTTTACGATAGTGTCCCTGAGCTGTAGGCAAGGAAATGCACAATTGGAGTCTTTAGCTGTGTTTACCTCTTGACAAGGAAAAATAAAGCAATGTTACAAACTGATCCAGAAGTACATGTAACAAAAAACAAATCAGAAGAAGACTCACTAACAAATAACGATCTTATCTGTGAAATAAAGCGATAGTCCCAGAAGTGGTTGTATTCCTCAGGACACAGAGTTATCTTGGTGAACATCCAAGAGTTTATGTACCAACACATGCAGTAATGTACTCGCAAAATGTTAACAAAGAGTTCAAAGCTCATGCTTTTCACCTGGGCCACAGCATGTCTCCCTGGAGAAAGGGAAGGGAGTGGTGGTGAGCTGGGAAGGCTGGGGAGGCAGTGGGAGCAGGAGACATGTGGCAGGGCAGCTGCCCAGAGAATAATGCTGGCCTAGGACTCCCTACCAGTCTCCAAGAAAGGAGCTGATAAGTGAAAAGAGACTGAGATGAGGAGAAATGTACAAAGAGTTACTGCAAGTGCTAAGGCTGTTTTTGGCCACAGGCAGCAGCTTCGTCAGCACAGCCCTTTCCACTGGCTCCTCTCTGGAGTGCAGAGCCCAGCGTGACCCATGCTGGGTAGGGTGAAAGGGAGTTGTGGGACATGGCCCAGGCACAAGGAGTGGGAGATCTGTACAATTTGCTGTGGGACGAGGCATGGCCTGGGCCAACAGGGCCTGGTGACACACGGGAGTGGAGCAAGCATAGGAAAAATTCCTGCAGAGCCACAAGCTGGCCACGGGGCTCAATGCATTTAGGGATGTTTTTCCTGTAGTTTTGGGCTTTGCAATACCACATAAATCAGTTCATTTTTCAGAGATTTGGGTGTTTGTCTCTGGGGTGGAAGATAAAATCCTTCACTAGGCTGACTGCACTTCTGATCTTTCCTTGGAAGCACACTGTAGTAGGAAGTTCTGGAGAGTGGAAAAGGTGACTTATACTGTCTGACGTTTCTAGCTTGCCTTGTGACTTCTTGCAATGTGCAGTCAAGACTTCCTTCCCCTCAAACAGCATGAAAGGTCTTCCAGCCGGTAGGTGCTGGTACTCAGTTATGGGATCCAGAAGGATATACCACTTCCTGAGCTCAGTGTCTTCTGCTAGCTGAAACACAGGAAAGGAGAAACTCTCTGCTTCCTATGGCCCCACCAGGGTCCTGAGGAGCCAGGGGACAAAACTACCTTGTTCCTGTTCCACCACAGTCTAGTGCAGGTGTGAATTTGGCTAATAATGATAAATCAGTGGCTAAATCATAGAGATGATCTCAACAACTTTGTTCCTTCTGAAATGTATAGAGTTGTCAATCACATTATTATAAAACAGCAGCATCCTTAGGCACAGCTGGGGCAGCATCACGACAGGCACTGTACAAACATGCATTTGGGTGCTGCCTGACCCAGGAGTTCCTGCTTTAAGCAGACCTGCAGAGGTAGGGAAAAATATAGACACACACAGGTGAAGGGATTTATTTTCCTCTGGCCTGCAGTTTCCCAAGGTTCAATGCCCTACTAACAGAGACCCCTTTTAAAAATAATAACTAACATGCAGGAAGATGTTTCCCATGCTTTTTCAAGCAACAAAGCACAAGAAATTAAGCTTGGCATTAGTCTGTGCATGCAAAGCCTCAATTACACTCCAAAATACACTTTGTTTGCAAAAGTCTTTACATAAAACATCTCTCTGAGCTTTTGTTTTCTCTGTTAAAAATCAGCCACCCTCAAAACTATTTTTCTCTTTAATGGAAGAATGTAGAATCGCAGCCCTGGCTGAAGATCAGCAAGCAAATCTTCCTAAACTTCCATGCCCTGTGGATTGAGGCTGTGGATCTGGCGAGTGAGTTGAACTGCTTTACAGAAGCTTGTGCTAGCAGAAAGATCTCTACGTCAGTCCCAAAGAAGCCTAGACCTGAAGGATGACACAGGACATTGAAGCTGACGGGAAGCAGCTGGGAGATACTTCTTTTCAGGTGTATGCCGTACTCAAAGTAACCAGAGAATCATAGAATCATAGAATGTGTTGGGCTGGAAGGGACTTTTAAGGGTCATCTAGCCCAACCCCCTGCAGTGACATCTTTAACCAGATGTGACATCTGCAGGGACATCTTTAACCAGATCAGGTTGCTCAGAGCCCCATCAAGCCCGACCTTGAATGTCTCAAGTGATGGAGCCTCCACCACTTCTCTGGGCAACCTGTTCCAATGTTTCACCACCCTCATTGTAAAAAACCTCTTCCTAATATCTAGTTTAAACCTACCCTGCTCTAGCCTAAAACCATTGCCCCTCATCCTATTGCTACACGCCTTTGTAAATAGACCCTCCCCAGTTTTCCTGTAGGTCCCCTTCAGGTACTGGAAGGCCACTATAAGGTCTCCCCGGAGCCTTCTCTTCCCCAGACTGAGCAACCGCAACTCTCTCAGCCTGTCCTTGTAGGAGAGGTCTTCCAGCCCTCTGATTATTTCTGTGGCCCTCCTCTGGACCCACTCCAACTCCACATCCTTCTTGAGCTCAGGGCTCCACAACTGTACACAGTGCTCCAAGTATATAGATTCAATGGCTCTCTGGTTGTTAGGCATTCTCCCTTAAACCTAGGCTAGCTGGTGCAGCGCAGCTCACCGTGGTCCTTGCTGTCCCTTTATGCAGTTACCAGAGCCTGAGTCATGGGTCAGAGGGAGGTTTGGATGGGCAGAAGATGTATTGCAATAACCTGCATGAACCAGCATAGCAGGAACACATGCAACCATCTGTGTTAATCCCTGGAAGCTCAGAGCAGGGGCACAAAATACAGTCTTAGCCCCAATATCAATATGTGTATTTGGGCATCAGTGATGTTCTCCATCTCACAGGCTTTTTTCTGTTTAGCTTTACAGTCGTTAAATTCTCATCAAGACATCATTACCACTGTTAATTTTCTACCAATCAGCTGCATGGTAAGGATTACTTCTTAGCACTACACTGAGTCAAAGAAATTCACAGCTGGTACAAGAAATTACATTAATGAAAAAGCAAGCTAGAAAGACAGCAGACATTGCGGTGCGGTATCTTGGAAGGTTCACTCCAGAGGATGAGCATTTTATGTTCATTGGGTTTATCCCACTTGCAGTTTCCCTTTGGAGCTCCTGCAGAGAATACTGTACACACTGCACACATGGTGGATGAGTACAATTTCAACCTCATTGCAAAGTCTGGGGATGATCCTTGTTAATCTTGGTGAGCCTGAGGTTCTTTGCTCTTTTGGGGGTTGGTATGATTAGACAACACGATGGATAACTACACTTGCTTTTCATTTTAGTGTATCCTCTGGAGATTTTCGTATGGTGAATATTTAAAGCACAGCATCACTGAGACACAATCCTCTCCTGATTTGAAGGCAACTGCTGAGATGCCTGAGTTGATGCACATTACAGTACAGTTTGGGTAGGGTGTACCCAGGTGAACTCACTTTTTTTGTGATGGGAGGCTTTACACTTGACATTAGGGAGAGAGTTTTGGGCTTAATAAACTTTCCAGAACTATTATGTTTTTTGCAGAGGGATGAAACAGCAAGTCAGTGATGACAGGATGTGAACTGGATAACTAAGAGAGGTCTGTTTCAAAGGAGCTCATCTATGAAAAGGTGGCTGGTGCCCAGAAAGTGCTGTGCTGGACACAGCCTCGGTCTGATGTCAGCTGGCCCCAGGCACAGACCAGCGTTTCTGTTTGTCTGTGGAAATCACATCCTAAATTTCAAAAGGAATGTGAGGACAAGAAAAAGACAAATTAATTTACTCCACTCAAGGCTGGATTTTTGTAATGAACTGAGCAGGGTGTTATAAAACAGAAATGATCTGATGATGCACAGCAATGATTCATCTGCTCAGCAGAGATTACAAACAAAAGAGACCTCTGGCTTTGCTGCTGTTGCCGGCCAGTGGCAGGATAAACAGTGATGAACATTCCCATTGACACAAGGAAAGAACCACTTGTGTAAAGAGAAGGATTTTCAGAGCAGGCTTCTTGCCTCTCCTCTGCTAAATGTTCCTGCCAGCTCCTCTGAGTGCAGAGAAACCCCATAGGCTTTACCTCCGTGCTGTGCTGCTGCCGTGTCATTGCAAGTGATGGGGACAGACACACTAGTTCAAACACTAGTGCCCAGTACTGTTGCAAACTGTTCCCCTCAGTCTGTGACACTTCAAGCACTGCCTCCCTGGTGCTGATGCTGTCCCTTTCGTGGGTGATGTTTATTGCCTATCAGGAGCTAAAGGAATACCACCTCTGAATTAGGTGGTATTTAGATTACCAAGTATATAAGAACATTTAAGTCCTAACAACAACTTCTTTTCCTTCTCTGCCTTGAGAATGGTTAATGAAAATGACTGAGCCCCTTCTCACAGTGCATGTGCCCAGCACTCCTTGGAGGAGGCCATTGATGACAAAGAAAAATCCCACTCACTCTAACTGGGTTGTGGCATCCCTAGGGTAGTCCAGGGACACTTTCAGGGCAGACCCTGGGAGCTCTGCAGAAATAGGAAACTGATTAGAATGATACCTTGGATGCTTGGAGGAGAGACAGTGCTACTCCAGAGGAGTGCCTGTGATGTGACACTGGTCCTTGAATGGTGACACTGCTTGGCATGACATGGTGTTTTATAAAGCTTTGCTTTATCCAGACATGTTTCTTAGACTTCCTTTCAAAACACAGATGCGAGGACAGATGCCACATCAAAGACTCAAATTATGAGGAATAGATATTCTAAAGATTTAAAGATTTCTTTTGGCAAAGTTAGCACCTGCTAATTTTAAATTATTTGAGAGATAAGAAACCCTTCTGCTCACATTTTTAGATAGACACAGAAGGTAATTGCTGAACTGCTTTTTTGTTTTTAAGACACATTTTTAGATAGACACACAAGTCAATTGCTGAGCAGCTTTTTTGTTCTTAAGAAGCTACAGACCCATAAATATTTCTGCCAAGGCTTGTCATATCCACAGCAGTCCCAGTCCCTGTTCAACAGTACCAGCAGTAGTTCCACGAAGGTTTGCAAGGGTAGCATTTATGTCTTCCAGCCAAGCTCCAGTGAGGAGCTACGTCACCATGTTTGCTTTTTCCACTCATTGAGATTTACAGCTTGCTGCTTCTTCCTGCCACTGCAGAGCAGACCTCTTGTTGGGGTGGTCACCCACAGCCCATCCTGTGCTGCAGCTGGGGACAGCTCATCGGGCTGAGCTGGGTACCGCAGAGAGACATCCCACCCTAATCCTGACCCCCCTCTTAATGTCATCCTAACCTGAAGCCAAATGGTAGCTGGGCTCTGAGTGATGTTTATCTGTGTTTAACTTTTCCATAATAGATGTTTTAAAACAAGAACCTGTTTCTAACGCAGAGCTCGAGATGGTTTGAGGGTCACCCGGGGGCACTCGGCTGGCATGCTCCCCCCTCCCTCCCTCGGCTCCTGGGGATGCACGCAGCTCTGTGCTACGGACGATTTTTCCACTGCGTTTACTGGAATGGGCCCATCCTACACTAATGCCCGAGTGCTCTGTTAACAAACTCAAGTAACAGCAATAAATCTTTCTCAGGCTCTGAACTAACACTGCCAGAGCTGTGAGCTGACCTGTATTGGGATGATGTGGAATTAATGATGGAATCAGAGCACTGGAAACCAAGACCTACTGTGTACAAGACCTCTTCTCCTTGACATATCTGTGTGAGAGCCTACATTCAACCACCTTGGCTGTTCCTAGAAATCCTCCTCAGGTGATGCAGAAGCAGCTAAATCCTAAATACCAGCACCTATCTCAGGCCTGAGTTGTCACTGCTGCTTGCACACTTTAACTGTCAGTAATCAGCACTGCAATTGCACACAGCCATCTCCACTTCTTTTTGTAGGGAGTGCAGCTCTTTTGGCAGGGTTCTAAGTGATTGTCGAGGGTTAGGGCTGGGCCAGCTACTCAATGCTGACACATGCTCTTTAACATTTCTCTCTCCCCAAAAGGAGAAGAGAAGCAGAATAAGGCAGAGAGGGTTATGGATTGGAAAAAGAAACTAAACCAACTTTAATAAAGCAACAGTAATTCTAATAAAGGAATAATAAAAATAATGAACTGTATACAAATATAGACAAAACCAACATGGAACCTGACTCCTCCCCCAACAGCAACCACTGCTGATGCTGTAGAGCAGGTGGCACCGAGGAAGCCTCAGGCTCAGTGGCACAGGGGAGCTGGATAAAGGGAGCTGGATTCCGGAACTCAGTATCAGGATCAAAGGCAGAAGATCGGAGAGAGTCCTCCCCAGATGACGGCCATTGAAGAAGAAAGCTTAACCCTGTGATCCCTCAGATTTATACTGAATATGACATGTATGGAAAGGAATACTTTTATTGATCACTTGTCCTGTCTGCAACTCATCAAAGGTGCAGCCTTTTACTTTCTTGTGACCTCTCTTACTTCCCAGCACCCCCAGCGTGGCACACAAGGTCCAGCAGTGGCCTTGGTCACTGTAGGAATATGAATAAGCAAGAGCCTTTCTGCATACCAGTCCCTGGCAGTAACTACAGTTACGGCATCAGGCATTATAGCTTCTAGTAGCAGACACTGTCTGCAAAAACATCCTGCTAACTTCAGCAAGTGCAGCCACTTAGAAGAGAGTGAGCTGAAAATAAAACCACTGAACAGAATTGGTTCTGTTTAGCTCAAACCAGGACACTGATCAAGACTGGAAAAAAAAGATATCAAGGCGAAAGAAAAGGGTGCAGACAGCCACATAAGAACTAGTCAAATTTTTTCCAGTGGAAGACTGTTCATTTGGTCAAACAATACCATTCATGTCAAAACTGAAACTTTCTGTGGAAACATGAGTACGTCAAGAGCATTTTATTTTGGAGAAGGGAAACCTCCAGAAGCCTTTAAGAAACATGGAATATTTCAGTCTGTTTTTGGTTTTGTTATTATGATTGTTTTAAAATTTCAACAGTGAGTTTTAAAAATGCAGTGTTTTACTTCAGGATGTTTTTCAAAATATTTGGATTTTTTTTCTTACTTGAATTGCAAAAGTCAACATGAAATACTCTTATGGACAGCAAACAGTGGGTTTTCACCAGTATCATTTACTTTGTGAAAATTTCATGGTGCTCTCTTCCAACTAGAAAAAGAAATTTCCCAGAACAGATATTCTGATTCTCACACTGCTCTAGGACCAGGAAGAAAACACAGAGACCAGAAGGAAGGAGGAAATCACGAAATGCAGTAAGGGTGACAGCACGAATCACATGCAGTAAAGATGACAGCATGAATCACATGCTTAGCATGCTGAAGTGCCTGCTGGACACTGCTGAGATGAAAATCCCCTGGACAGGAGGCAGCTGTGGGTACCTTCTTATGCCACTGCTTTTTTTCTTCTATGCTCATGGAAAGGGAAAAGTTGGAGGATGGTGTAAATGAGCTCCCACTCTGAAGACGTGTTATTACAAACTCCATTGCAGATGTGGTGTGGTGTTCGTCTGGGTGTGCAAGGCATAATATCCTTTCCCTGTTATTAATCTTCCTTCTGTTCCAAGATGGGGATCACAAACTAGATCGCATTTGTGCTTAACCTGGTATCTTGAATGCACCTAAGTGTATTTTAAGTTTAACACCTGCTTTGCATAGTCAGCAAACCACTTCTGAATTTTTTTGTGATTTTGTGCCTTTTGTTTCCTTTCCCATCCAGATCTTGTTGGTGAGTGCTATTCCCCTTGAATAACTACACCAGCTCCTTTCGTGTTCACAAGCCTTTTTTTGCTCTGCTTCCTTGTTTCTTTTCACATCTTTGTTTCTTCGGTTGCTTTTCCTTTAGCATTTCCCTGCTAGTTGCAATTCACCTGCTTCTTCTCATGTCCTTTATTATCTGCCACAGGTATTGATTTTTTCTTCCTTTTTTTTTTTTTTTTCTTTTTCCTAAATCCTGGGCCCAGTAAATCCCAAGTTATCCACACACTTGCAGTGAACATGAAACATGGACATCTGACTCTTGAGGTCCTGTGCTCTGGACTGGGCACGAGACCAAACCCAAGGCTTTTGGACACATCCATCACTGTGCTAGATGAGGGATATAGAGCTGCCCCATTCCTCACAGCCCAGCAGCGTATTTGCTTTAAAAGGCACAAACTCTAAAGGGAGCTGAAATGGAAGAACATCAGTGGCAGACAAAGAAAGAAAAACAATTGCTTCCTGGGCAGATTAGCTTCATCCAAGCTTAGACTTGAAAGAGATTTTGTAACTTTTAGACAAAGCAGTTCTCCTAATCACGTGTCTATGATAAAATGATGGTAGCACTTAATCCGCTTTATGTTTTGTTTCATTTAGACACTGACTGTAGGCTGTTTTTGTTATACTTCACTCACAGTACTACTGAAGACATTTACTGTCAAAATACTTTGCAAAACTATTCATGGTTTATAGTTTACTATATAATGCATAGCCTCTGGAAATATGATTTTTTTATAACCTAAAGTGAGATAACCTTTCACCACAAGAAGTTGGTATTGTATAGTCTATAAGGAAATACATGTTCCGAGCAGCCAAAGAAACTTGTAAATCCAAAGAGAGAGCACAGTATGTGTTCGTCCAGTGGGGAATGGTGTCAATGGGTGCATGCCTGGCAGTGGTAATTGCACAGTATATATATAATAATGCATGAAGTTTAACAGCCAGATTAGTGTGGAGAGCTTCATGTTCAGATGGCACCAAGTAATTGTACTGCTAAGGCAGAACAGGAGTGAGAGCCACTGCCGGCTGCAGAAGATGAGTACTTTTAGATTTCCATGTGTACAACGTTTAAGTCAAGGACGAGGGAAAACTGCAAAGCTCTGGTTAAACCAGGATGATAGCTCAGATGCAGGAACCACGGATGGTCATGCCACCAGGAACAGGGGCCTGCCTCCTCCTCCTCCAGGAGCACACGGGGCCGCCAAGTGCAGTCCTCCTGCTTCTCAGGCAACCCTGTTAAGCAGGGATCCTGCCGCGTGTTGATGCTGGGCAAATTTTTTGTTCCAGTGCTTCTACTGGGAGGATGTCCCACAGTTGTGCTCTTCTGAGTCATAAAAGCCAAATTCTATCATCTGTGATCTGTTTGCAACTGGCTTAGATTTCTATCTTATGCCATTTTCCATACATGATTTCCTGCCCTTGGTGTTTTAGTTTCCTGCTGTATTTCAAGAAACCCTTTCTATGCCCTTCTTCTTCCCCACTAAAGAGGCTCCAGTCCCTCCTGCAGAATAGTGCCCATCGATCTGGTTGTTTTTTTCATCTGTTCCTGTTTCAATTAAGGGGATGACCAGGAGTGTCTGCAGTGTTTCAGATAAGAAGTCACAGTGACTTGGAGACCAATATTCATGATTTGCTGTCTGCAGTGAAAGTTATTTCCTCTGATATAGACAAGGCACATATTTGCTTTTCTCACAGCTGTGTTGTAGCAGTGGTTCGTGTTCATTCAACACCACGCTAGTGTAAGTAGGCTTATCCCCCAGCTGATCCCATCTGTTGTTTCAGATACAGCAGAAATTATTTTTTGATCCCCAAGTGATGGTGCCCTTCATATTATTAACTTCCAGCCCATTTCTATTACTTATATCTCAAGGTCACCTTTTATTCCTTTGTGATACCCTGCTTCTGTGTTGTGTTGACCCTTACGACTAGTTGTGTCTCTAGCAAATGTCATTGGAAAAAATACTATTTTTTCTGAAGTCCCAAAGGAATATATTTAATTATATGAAACCAAGACTGATCTTTGACAAACTCTAACAATGTACTTCAGTCCAGCAGTTTCCTTTTCAGCATGGTCTGATTTTGCCTTCTCTTTGTGAAACTCTACTATGATTTTTAATCCCACTTCTATCCTCTACCTTCCTCAGTTATATTAACCATTTCCCATTTGACAATAAGTCAAAATATCAGCTAACACTCAGTGGAATTAGATCTGTTTTATTTATTTTTCAGGAGAAATTCATTCCTCTGTCAGTCTGAGATAATTAAACTTTGTAAACCCATGTGCTTTTTATCCCATTCAGCAATTATTTTCATGTCTTTAATTATTGTTTCTTTTCAGTTATGCTTGTTCTTTAAAGCCATGCCTACTCCTGAACACAGAGTACTGATCCTGGCCCAGAACACTATTTTTTCCTTCCTGAAAAAAAGGCATCATATTTGTTATTCTTTACTCATAACTGCATTGGTTTTGACTTGCTACCAAAACTGTGGCTACCATAACTGCAGCTGCATGTAAGTAATTCTTCTAGAATTTAGGAAATGGCACTGTTAGAATACCTGAAGTTTTGTTTATGCCTCAGAAGTAGTAATTTGATTTAGTTGCCTTGCTTGTCTCCATGCTTTTCTCATTGTAAACTAAGACAAAATATTAATTGATTAAGTGAATCTTTCATCTGTTTAGTCCTTGCTCGATTGTGGCTTCACTTCTTCTTCTCCTATTTTGTTCTTTTTCATTATTATTATACTGCTGAAAAATACATTTTGTTTTTAATTTCCATTGCAACACGTAAATCTGTTCTGACTTTTGCCTTATTTCTATGTAATGTCCACACATCTAATTTACAAAATATAGTTTAATTTGCTCATAAGTATTTGTTTGTACACTTTAAGGACCATAGTTTTATATGCTCATAAGAATTTGTTTATATTCTTTAAGAACTATTCCTAATGTCTTCTTCGAAAGGATACTCAGCCAATTCAGTCTGGAGTGATTCTCTGTAAATTTGTCTCTCCTTACAATTAATTTTTGCATCTTTGACTCAAAGAAGTACCAAGATTACTTCTCATTCAGTTCTCTGAGGTTTTCAGTTCAACCATCTTCACTGTTTTTCTTCATTTTACCAAAGCTTATGTTTTAGGACTTGCGTTTTTTGTTTATATTGTTTATAGACCTATCTTTGTCAGTTTTTACAGTAAATATAAACTTTTGATATTGCTAAAGTTATATTTCATTTATATTTCCTCACTGTTTGTTTTCTTCTCTCAATAGTACAGTTTTCCTGCTCTTCTCCCAACAGTGTCTGTCTTTTTGCACATCCTGTCCATCTTCGGTGACACCGCTTGCCCACGAGAGCTCTGTTCCATCAACCACATCGGGGGGGCTTCATGCATAAATAGCTGCTGTCAGGTAACCCCTCTTGTAACTTCTGTCCTCTTCGTCATGACATTCTTTTCTACAGATATCTCCACTCCTGTCTAAAGAACAAATTTAAATTTCCCTCGTTGAATTTCCTCATCCTTGACATTTTTCTTCACAGTTGTTGTAGCAAGTCTAAGCTCCCTTTTTATAGCCTTCTATGCATTGGTTTCCTCTTGTTTCTGCTCTGGCTGATCTAGTCAGCCAAGGAAAATCCCTTCCACTCACCATGTACTACAGTTAAGTGGTGTGATCCTAGAGCTATCCTCAGTGTCCTCACATGTCCTGCAGATAGCAATTGATCCTGAAATGTGAGGAGATTCATCCTTTCAGCCTTTCCTGATACAGTTGCTACTGTTATTGTTTATTGCCATAACACTACCATAGTCAGGACACCTGACACAGCACCTGGGCTATGTTTTGGGGAATGGGAGAGCACTGCAGATGTTCTGACAAATCTTGGACTAGCTGACACATTGCTGTGCATTGCATCATGTGGTTCTACTGAGTTAACACTAAAAGCATTTTTCCCTCCCTCTCTCTCTGTGAACAAGCCCATAGCACTCTGCTGGTATATCCAGGGATGCTCTGGAACTTGCTAGTGAAAGGTGAAGTTCAAGTCCAGGCCTTTGTCATTTGTGTAGACAGCAAGATTCTGAATCAGGTTACATCTGGAGATTTATATTCCCCACTCTTCAGAAGTTAAGTACATCAAGGATAATAGCAAGCACTGATCTTAAATTTAAGCTAGTTTTTAGGGAACACACATGCATCTGTCAGAGCAGTGAACAGAAGACCATATTCTACATCTGATACAGATGTTTTCATATATAGAAATACCCAAATGTCTTTAAACGCTCCAGTGATGTTCCAGAATTTCATCCATAATATTTTCGCATTAGATTTATGTATAGTGAGAGGACACAATAATCACATCTCTTTTTTTTTGAAAACTAGAATAATCTTTACATTTCCTTTGCCCTGAGACATCTTTGTCAAAGAAATTTGCCTATCTAATCTAAACAAAGTGATAGTCGTGGTATTTCTACATAACGTCTTCCAAGAGACCATAGGTGTTCCTCTTCTGGATCATTGTTTTGATAACGGGAGCTTGGCTGCTTCTCTAACCAATTAAAAAAATGTGTACTTCTTTGTTGGTGTATGTTACAGGTTCATCAAAGGCTTTTCAAGTGAGTGGCCGCTCTAGCTGTGCTCTCCAAAACAGAGATTAATTATTTTTTCCAGGGAATTCCATTTTGCTTTGCAGCAGCCAAAGTAGATGGTCACCTCATCCCCACACGTGCACAATGAAACCCAGCAGAACTCCTCTTTGTGGGAGCAGATGCCTCTAACACTGCAGTTAAGGCTGTGCTATCAAAGCAACAGGCAGCACGGTCCTTGTTCTCCTCAGTGTTTAGATTTCTGTAATTGCTTATCAGCCAAGTAACCAAAACAGCAAGGCAGACACCCAGTAAAGGGCAAGTGCAAGTTATACTGTTCTGAGACCTCCCAGTTACAACAGTGAAAAAAAATGTGAGATTTATAGAAGTTGTTCTGATGGAATTATCCCAGTGAGATAGTTCCAATAAAAATCCTAGTGCAGATCTGCCTTACATTGACAAAAGCAACTACTTTGGATTTAGATTAAGACTTGAAGGCTACTCTGTCATAAAAAGGTGAGATTTCATCCTGGAGGTACAAATTGGGTTGGAAATATTGTAAGATAGACTATTTCTGGTGGCCAGACATATGAAACCGAAATATGGATATCTGTCAACTCATGTAGTACCTGTGATCACACCAATCCACTGAGGACCACAACTCCACATAGGAGCACCTCTCCTGTGACTGGAGCACCTCTCCTATGAAGACAGACTGAGAGAGTTGAGGTTGTTCAATCTGCAGAAAAGAAGGCTCCAAGGAGACCTTCCAGTATCTTAAGGAGGCCTACAAGAAAGCTGGTGAGGGGCTTTTTAGGATGTCGGATGGTGATAGGACTAGGGGGAATGGATTGAAGCGAGAGATGGATCGGTTCAGACTGGACATTAGGAAGAAGTTCTTCATTGTGAATGTGGTTGAGACACTGGCACAGGTTGCCCAGAGAGGTGGTGGAAGCCCCATCCCTGGAAGATTTTAAGGCCAGGCTGGATGGAGCTCTGAGCAACCTGATCTAGTGGAGGATGTCCCTGCCGATGGTGGGGTGAGTTGGAACTAGATGATCTTTAAGGTCCCTTCTAAACCTGACAATTCTATGATTCTATGATTTTGTTCTTTCCAGATGTCAGTGATTCTAACTGAGAAATCGTCTCTCAGCTGCATCATCTCACAAGACTGCATCTGGCAACAACCATCTTCAGAGATAGATAGCTCCATGCAAGAACCCCCACTGTCTACTGCCCTTCAGAACATGTGGTTCCCTGCAGTCTCTGTCAGAGTAATTTCAGGCTGAGGCCCACATTCATTTCTTATACTTGGTGGTAAATCCTTAGCTTTCTAATAATCATTTTCAAATCCCTCTACATTGCTCTGCTAGTTTGTCCCCTGCAATGGAAATCAGTGTTAGGCAACACCACTGCCTTCTCAAACTTCATCAAAGTGATGTGGTGTTCAACTTATTGCTGACCACACTTGTTGAGGATGATGCCCTCCATGCCTTTACTTCCCAGGGTGCTTCTTTGTCAGCTGGGGGTTTCCTCCCTGCTTCCACTCTGTACTTACTAGGCTCCACTTGAATCCCTAATGCAGCAAAGCTGATCAGCCAACGTGCCAAGAAAGTCTGGCAAGAGCATCTGCATTGCTTCTCTTTGAAAGTCCTTAATTTTTCAGCTTGCAGCTAAGTGTTGGAAGTCCTCAAACCACAGACATACTTGTCACTGTTATCTGAATCTGATTTCACCCAAAACACAGATTCATGCTGTGTTTTCCTACCCAACACTACAAGAATCCAGGAAAGGCTGTCATGTTTTGCTGCTTAACCCTTTTCTGTTTGCTCACATCCTCCTCATTTTCCTCCCCCATTAGTCATTATCCATGCCATGAAGGCTTTATGTTAAACACATCTTGAACCCCCGAGGGTAATGCCACAAGCTCCCATAGTCATAACGTAGGGAGGGTTATGTCATTGTCATCTGCATGGGCCTTGCAGATATGACCCAGGATCTGTGGGACACCTGTACCTTCCTGGCCCAGGACATGTAAGCCAGACAGGATACTCAAATGCTCCTCAGAAGCAGACTTGTCCATAGCCTTATGGCTCATAGGCATTGGTGACTGCTCCTGATCAGCCTGTTTACCCTACTCCAGTCACTCTCTTCTTTACCCTCCTTGCTTTTTAGGTTTCCTGACATTTTTGAGACTCCAGACTCTTCATTCCTATCGGATGCACCATGCTCGAGGTTCATTGATGTTTTGAATCATGATCTGACCCTCAACCATGGGCCTGCCTTGCCCACATTTCCACCCTGACTTCGGTCCCAGCCTGTTCTGATGCAAGCCCTGCTGTCTACTTCCATTACTTCTGCTGTCCTCCACTTTCACCTCCACTGGTCCACCCTACATCCTTGGTAACAGACATCAGTTGCAACATGTTTGTTTGTCTTTTCATGTCACCACCTTCTTGAGGCATAGTGGTATACCCTAAGAAACTGTAATGCCACTGGTAGGTTGATTATACTAATTCTACTGTGAGCATCGTATAACAACAAAAAATGTCACAAGTAGAAGTGACACAGAAGAACAGCATGATGATGAAGAAGTGCTTTGTCTCCCATACATGTTAGTTTTTACAGGATGTTTCTTGTGGAAGTGTTTTATGGGAACATTTCTTTGTTAAGAGTGCCTCCAGCTAATATTGCCGTATGCAAATCTGTGTAGCTTAGGAGTATCTTCAGAATATATTTGAGTTGTACCTCATTTTATTCCTCCTGTTGTGTACTCTGGTGGCACCCTTCAATACCTCTGTTGGAGAGGGAAGCCTTGTTTTACATTACAGTGCTAGAAAGTGGGACATCGTAGTGGGTGTTGGCAAGAGCTCAATTTTCAGGCAAGTATTTTGGGCAGCTGCAGGAGTGATGGTGGGTGAGTCCTGAAGAGTAGCCATAGGTCTTTCTGTGGGAATTTAAAACTCTCTGTATCATGGTAAAACAGTTTTGGACCCTGGTATTAAGAGCTGGACTTGATGATTTTAAAGGTCTTTTCCAACCTAAACGATTCTATGATTCTAAAACACTGGTATGCAGTGCAGCAGAAAACTAGCAGAGTTTGTTTAAGACTCTCAGTGATATGAAAACTACTGACACTGTTTGAATAGCCACAGGCCTGTCTGAGGGGCCAAGAGGCTTCCTAGCAGCAAATGAAAGCACTGCAAAAGGAAATGAATGTGCTTTGTGCGTATGCAGGAATGCACATCAAAGGCAGACGGAGGCTCTGTGATAGGCCCTTGCAAATCAAACAGGTTCTTGAGATTGCTGGTATCAATAATATTTAAACGTCCAGCGTATCTTTCACTCCAAATATTCTGGGAAAGTGGCTATTGTCACAGCTCTGCTGTGATAAGGCCTTCCCAAGCTCCTGGAAAAATAGCTCTTCACACATCCCTGCAAACTGAACATCCTTTACGTGACACCCCCTGAGTCACTCAGCATCTCGGTGGCTCTGGCCAATCTCCCTCCCTCTCTCCCTCCCCACCATCAATTCCTTCCCAGGTGGGGCTCCCCACTGCTGCAGGGTGCTCTGCTGGGGTGGCCACCCCACACTGGGCCACCACACTATTGCTTTGGCTCCTCACTGCTTATGTCAGGCCTTCTCTTAGTCCGTATGGAGCTGCCTTTGTTGTCAGAGCTGGGGACGTCATCCACACCAGGAGTGTGAAAGTAGGTGTGGGGAGGCAGGACCTGCAGCCCGGCAAGGCCTCTCCAGGGGATGCCTCCAGTACCACACAGGTGATGAAATCCCGTGACCTGACTCAAAAGGCATTTCTCAGCAAGGTCTGACTTTTGCAGATGAGAAGATATCTGCTTTTGTAACTACAGCCTGCAGCTTGCAGGAGCTAGGCTTTAGAAACACGAGACAAGCACGTGGGGTGAATGTCTACAGAGCAAACAAGTGACCAAAGCAGGAGAGACGCAGGGAGATGTTGTTACATACTCTGATTCAGAAACATTCAGAGCCTTGCTGTCCCCAGGGTCACCCTCTTCTGCACCATTACAGAGCTTTGACAAGATAAGAGAATTAGCAGGTGACAAATGTGCCAGCCAAAGAGCCAGGATTCTCCAAAAATACAAGATATTTATAACTAGATGACTTGTTAGTACGAAATGGCTTACTAATGCTTGAACCTTCATGGTCAGAAGCATAAGCAAAGTCACCGTCAAGGGCTTCCCACATGTCCCCTTCTCATTTCCTTCTTAACTAATTAGGCATCATTCAGATTTCTTTTGGCCTCAACTCCCTGAATGTAAGCGTGTAGGAAGATACCCTATCTCTTATTCATTCACTCTGTCTGCTAGCCCACGCTGACAGCCTGACTTACACAGACATAACAAACCCCTCTTAGCTGTGCCTTGTTTGAAAGAAACACACTGTGCATCATGGAAAAAAAAAAAGAGCTCAGCAAAACACTTAAAGACTGGGACCTAAGACAATAAACGTAAGGCTCTAAAAATTAGACTTGGCAAAAGCTGCTCCAGATAAAATCAATAAGGAAAGGATAAGAATATATTAACACAAAATATTTCCTGTGGAAATGGAAAAAGTTTCATAAGAGTAGATTTTAACATCAACAGAGTTATCCAAAGGGCAAGAAAAGAATCTGTAGCCTTTCAGATTTTGGCCGAAAATGAAAGAAAAACAGGCGCCTTCTCAGTCAGGTCTGACAGCAGCAGCCACTAGCAAAAGGAGCTCAAGAGGAGCGGCAGCTGGAAATTCCCCGGCTTCCGAAGCCACTGCAACTTGCTTCCTCTTACTGTTCTGTGGCCACCAAACTTGGAAGGATGTATGAGCATCCTGAAGATCACCGACCTCCTTCTAGGTAGAAAATACAGGGGTGGTTCAGAGTTCTGCACAACCTTCAGGCATGGCCACTTGTGCAGGTTTTCACTGGGGCTCAGAGTGAGCTTCTGCTCTCATTTATTGGCATGTCTTTCTTGGTGCTGCCTCCTTGTTCCTTTGGCCCTCTGATGATCTCTCACCATCACCTCTTCTGGCAACCCTTCACTGTCCTAAGTTGAATATGTGAAAGCAACCCAGCACCAGCTATGCCAGTCCCTACCTCTTGTTAGTCTCTTCTTAGCCACCTGGGACATGTTGGTTTTGAAAGTTTTCTTGGGCTGAGTTGTCTTAATTCAAGTAAATCGAGTCAGTAAATCTTTACTGGCTCCACTCTAGTATTGCTAGTCCTCCACTGTCTTCCCGCAATGGCCTTTCAGTGCCGAGTGAGGACAGACAAGTCACTTTGCTGGTGAGGGACAAGCAGTGCGGGTGAGCTCACCGCACTGCACAGAGGGATGCAATAAACCCTCTGTGAGTCTCACCTGAAGAAACACCTTGTGGGCTCAACTGTTGCTCAACTTCAGCTTTGGCAAGCAGAATAAAAAACTACAGAAGTTGTGCCTCTGCTGACTGCTAGAGACTGGATGCCAACAGCAGCTCTTCACCTGACAATGGGATTATTGCACCAGAGAGCACCCTTGATTTCTGGCTTCTGCTTCTATCCTTCCTGCTCAGTTTTGAGAACCAGGAATGATGTGCTGCACCTACACTTCTCTAGAGGACTTGCAAGTTAAGTGCTAATGCCAAGAAGCAGTGTACTGGAAGAGGAGGTTGTGGAAACATTTCGTGACCATATTCAGCATTAATGTATGTCTTATGGAATGATTCAGGAATGAGATGAGTCCACTTGTGATACTGATATCGTAAATGGATGAACTAGATATAAGGATTCATGTAGCTCATGGCAATAATAGTTGTCACCATTTCAGCTGTAAAGGCATGGGACTCCTGCCCGTTGAGATCATCAACGGCATAATATCCTTTTGCAACTGTATTTGTCATCTACCTCTGGCCCTTAAGCTGTAAACAGAACAGGCACGAGTAGTCCAACTCCCTGCAATCTTTCACTATTGTGGAGGAACATGCTGTTCAGCTACGAGTTCAAAGATCTGTGGCTGGTTTGCCTTTAATCTTCTGTTTTGCTTTTGGAATATGCAATTTAAAAACTGGAAGTGTTTTTCCTGGCTTAGTTTCCCTGACGTGATGATGTTGTCCATTTTTCCGAATATTTCCGTGGTATTTTACTGCACTAATGAATGCTGATATACATCGTCATAACCCTTTGGACACAGGCTGTGGTCCCTCCCTTTTCTGAGCTCTGTCCACAGATGATGTTCCCTCACTGTAGCAGAGTCCTGCAGCTCTAGGACTTTGTCTTGTAATTTAAGATTCAAATTTTCGGGTCCTCTGTTGAAGGTCCAAAGTCAGCCAAAAGAGAAGGAGGACTTTTCTGAGAGTGAATGCCATTGGAGAATGACATTTAGGGACCGAGTGCAAGGTCTCTGATGTATAGAAGGAGTGGGAACCCTATTGATTATGTAATTCCTTGCTCTAGTTTGCACAAGCAATCAGATAATTTCATCTCTCAGTTCTGGCAAATCTGTGGGAAATAATGTTAGGAATAAATGCTTTTTTTTTTTTTAAAGTAAAGTCTTCTCAGACTCATTGTGAGGTGCCTCTAGGATTAGCTGCTACACAGAGGGACTGGGAGAGCAGCCATCCTCTTTCAGCCAAACTCAGTTCCCTTTTACCAGTCCCTAATCCCACCTAAATGGCCCCTGTGCTCCTCTGTGTGGTGCTTGCCTACTCCAAGCTCCCTAAAGAGATGTTTCATGGGTGAAGACACATTTCTCCCTGCATTCCCCAGGTCTGGAGGGAGTCTGTCCCTCCACAGGCAACAGTGGCTCCAGCCAGTGGGGCGGCACGGCAGCCTCAGCTGTGCTGCTGTCACAGAGCCCTCCCCACCCATCGCCGTGCCACTGGGAGATCCTTGTCCTTATCCCCATTAATTCTACTACAGCAGTAGCTATGTGTGGTGGATACAGCCTTGCATGTCTGGTCATGTGAGCAGAGCTGATGAACTGTACTTCAAAACGTGGATTAAGGACACTTCTGGGTTTTTTTATTCCCCGAAGAGCTGCTGTTCTATGGCATTTGTTCTATAAACCCAGATAAAAATCTTGTTCGTACTTTTCAAGTTTATATTTACAAAAGGGCTGAATAATAGATACAGTGACAGTTTAATTAATGCACACCATTAATCCTGGAGATAATCAAAACCCTGATAAGTCTCTAATCTTGTAAAAAAAGAATTAGAAAGCACTGAAACATCTTTTGCTATCCGTGAACCTTGTAATGAGATGTTGCATGCTTGGAGGAGGAGCCACGGAAAGGAACAATGCCAGAGGACATATTCTCAGCAGATTTCATCACTGGACTTCTTGTGTGATGTTGTTCTTGGCAGAAAGGTTGTAACTGGAATCCAAAGCCATCAACACTGTTTTCAAAATTTGTCCTTCTGCTATCAATGTATAAAGTTGTTCTAGTAATTTGTGGTATAACATAGAAGAGCTTTAGCTTCTCTACCATTTTCCTTTAAGTATCATGCATTTAAAGCACTAATTCGATTTTAATGCTTGTAGCCCTTACTAGTTTCTTTGCAGTGAATCATATGTGTGGCCATATCTATTATTCAAACATAAAAAACCAAATATAGTCCAATATTTCAAAGTTTTAAAAAAAAATACGGAAAGTGAGACCAACTTCAGTGATCTATTTTTTCTGGAGCTTTGTCTTAAATTCAGTTTTCAGCGCAGTCTATATCTTTATACTTCTAGGTGTAAAGTGCAGTTTATGCGCTGTTAGTTATTACCAAGAAATGTCAGTGAAACTGCTTTGGAGGATGCAGTGACTAACAGACTGAGAAGAATTTGAGGAGCTCGAAAAGAAGTGCTCATTCTTTAAAACCTGAATTCAGAGCAAATTGTAATGTGGAAGGGCAAAACATCCTAGTATCTACTGCTCCTATGGGGACCTGGGAACTGGCTGGGGCTGGTGGGAAGCCTGGTGGGAAGGAACAATAATAAGTACTGCTTCCCTTCCTCTCCAGAGACCCAAAGAAAACTAAATTTGTCTTCTGGAAAGGAGGCTGGGGGCAGCAGTCTGCTGCAGGGGGAGGGTTAAGCCTGGGTGAAAGCTTTTGTCTGGCTCCCAAAACAGACTGAACGATGGAGGAGCCAGAGCAAGACTGGGTTAAATAAACCCCTGAGGGCTGGGAGTGAAGTCCTGGCAGGCAGGCAGGCAGGCAGGAGGAGTGTGAAGAAAATGAGAATATTTGTGGCAGGGTTGGAAATTTTTTTGTGTGTTTCTTTTCTTTTTTTTTTTTTTTTTGAGGGTAGGACTAACATACGGTACAAGAAGCGCTAATAAGCTCATGGTTCCTGTGCCGCAGGTTAGCTAACAGCTGTGCTGCTTAGGCAGTGCCCATGCAAGCATGAATGACACATCCCTTGAGCACAGGGGGCTTTGAGCAGGTGGGTTGGGGAAAGGGGGCACACCTGGGGTGAGGTGGTCAGGGTGCTGCAGGCCCTGGCTATATATGTGCAGCTGCAGGCAGGAGTGTGGCCTTCCGTTGCAGCAGCGAGGGGAAGCGTGCTCAGCCCCCGGAGATGCTCACTCAGGACAGTCAACAGAGAAGGAACCCCCCAAGGAGGTTTCATTTAGACCTCTCCTGTCATATATGAATCACATTGGGCAGAGTAATACCTGCAGGAGGGTTGATCCCTGATACAGAGTCACAGAATCACAAGATTGTTGAGGCTGGAAAAGACCTCTGAGATCATCAAGCCCAGCCCATGTCCCAGCACCACCACATCAGCCAGAGCACGGCACTAATGCCACACCCAGCCTCTCCTAAAACACCTCCAGGGACGGTGAATCCACCGCTTCCCTGGGCAGTGCATCCCAATGCCTGATCTCAGAGAGGAAGTTTTTCCTGATATCCAACCTAAACCTTACCTGATGCAGACCAAAAGTCTTCAAGACTATGGTCAAGACATCAAGGGAAAGGGACTTTTTTTTGTCCCAGAAGCTCTACTGTCCACCAGTCTAACGGCAGCTGGGCAGAGGGTGCAGTGAATTACTTCACGAGACACAAGATTGTGGCAATGTCTCTGTAGTCTGAGGAAAAGGGTAAGGTCCTGCTATCAAACCAGCCATGAATATAGGTGAATAAGACATTTTTGTGATCCTTCTCCAGAAAAGAAATTGTTGAAAGTAGGAGATGCATTTGAGTAAAAGAAGCAAACAGAAAGACAGGTCAGGGAGATGAAGCAAAGTGGAACTTCTGCACATTTTCCCCATCTTCAGATAAAGCCGTATGGGTGTACACAAGCACAACGACTCCTGAACTTTGGCTCCTTTATTTGTAAAACAATATACTAATCTGGGTCCCTGGACACACTGACGTAACTGAATGTCATACTTTCAAAATATAATCAATTGCATTCCCATCATAAAATAAATACATTCCAGCAGTGAGACCCACAGCAGAAAAACAGAGTTCCAACAGCTGTGGAAGCTGGGTAAGAAGTACAACAATTGGGGTGTGTCGCTGAAGCCCAAAAGCAAAGTTTTTGCTGGCAGCATTCTAGGAAAACCTATTATAATGCAATGCTACCAAAAAAAGTGCTCTTTTCTTTCTAGTTCCGTGCTGCATGCAAAAGCTATTAAAAAAAAAATCCTGCGTAAACAAACATATTCTTTTCCATATGACGTTTTCTTCAGTGTGTTCAAAAGTATATTGTCTTTTCAGTTTAACACAATATTTGTCAGCTTTTATTTATAGCTTAAAAGAAAAGCCTTCCTCAGACTGTCACCAAAAATGCCCTTCTATAGGCATGCTGTTAGAAGAAAGGCTTTCCTTCCCTGAGTGTCATCCTGGGCTCAGATACATTTTACTGAAACCAAGATACAAGTGCCTCCAGCGATCACTGCATCTTGAATCAGCTGGACATGTATCACTCTCATCTGAGAGCCACCTTTAATATGTAATATGCAGAAGTGAGGGTTAAATACAATAGATGACCAAGCAGTAATGGCTTCCTCTAAGGGACTCTCTTTTAAATATAGAGTGAGGAGACACTGAAACTTTTAAACATTTTTATTATTATCTCATGCATAGTGGGCAAGAACAATATTTGCAGCAGTATGACAAAACAGCACATTAACCAATTCCACATGACTCAACATGCGTTTTTTAAACTTAGAAATTTTAATGAAAGGCCATGGTGCTTCACAAACTGTTTATACTCTGAGGATATCAAAAAATAAAAACTTAAATATTGTATTGCTAGGGAACATTGCTAGCACAAATTCATCAGCATGATATAAGCAGGCATGACCCAGGGCACATTACAGATTGCAGTAGGCTTGTGAGCTCCTTTCCTGAGAGTCAGAGATTCCTGCAACTTCATGGGGCATCTTCAAATTTAGCACAGGACTTAATTCCCCATTCTGCTATTCAATAAATTATTGAGATGGAAAGAGCCAAAGATGTGAGTTAGATAAAGTGCAGTCCTCTGGAAAGTCTGTATTTACTTCAGCTGCCAGACAAAGAGGGGTCATCCCATGTATGGATCCTTACAGGAGCTCAGCATTTGTTGTTGTCATGAGTTAACACTTCCGCCAAAGTTGATATTCTTATTAATGGCTGCTGCTGAAGTGTACGTACATTTTTTTTGTTTCACGACTGAAAAATATTACCTACAAAAATGAGGATAAAACCCTAGGAGAATGCTTTTGTGTGTTTGTATCCACTGAGGATACAAAGTGATAGTACACTTCTGGGCTTTGATAGCCGCAAAGCTCACTCCTTCCCAAACCAAAGGGCTTTTTTGTCTCTTGATGAAAGAGTATTAAGCCAGCGTATTGAGTTCAGACTTATCCCTTGCATCTTTCTGATGGCTCTTCTTTTCATTTTTCTCTTTGTGTTTCATGTGAAAAAACACACCGCCCAAAATGGCACCTGAAAAACAGGGAGCACTCATCAGTAAAGGGAAGAGAAAACTTTTTGAAAAGGTATTTTAGCAAAAGGTCTGACACGCACACTGTAATATCCGTATTGCTTTAGCTCTTGAACAGAAGAAAACAGCTTTGGGGAATGGCCATGCAGTGTTTGACCAACAGCGTGCTCAGGGACCTGAGGTGCTGGTAGGCAGGATCAAATGCTTCAGGGCTCAGGAGATTTCCCTCACAGGAAAACTTCTCCTCTAGGATCTGACCAGATGGCAAAATGTCTTTTTTCGACCTCCCTCCCTTTGAGCAGTGATTTGTCATGTTTTTTCTTGAACTATAACCCGCATTTTTTTCCTTCCAATTGAATGGCAGTTCTGTGACAGTAAAGATGAGACTACTGACAACAAAACTGTTCTTTGGGAACTCCTTGGTATCTGCTAGGAATAGCTGATGTGCACCTATGGCCGAGAATGACTGAGATTCTCTCATCAATAGTCATATTCAACCTAAAGTGTCTAGATGTCTTCATATGCATGGATACATATATATGTCTATGTACACATTAAATATGCATATTACATGTGTATATATATATATATATTTTTGATCTTTTAAAATCATAAGCTTGCTACACTGTTTATAAATTTATTTCTTCTTTATCTGTGTTAGATTTCCTATCATTTTCAACAACTCTTTTCCCTTTTACTAAAGTATACAGGAGCACTCAGCTACTCTCTTTGCCCCATTCATTGCTCTGAATATCTGTTCTGTAGCTGTTCTTATTTTGGATTCATGTTAGTGGTATCTCAGCAGTTAATCAAGGAACATGCCTAGTATCTGCCACATGATATTTATTCTCCCACCTTCTTCTCAATGGGAGAAATACCTTCCAGGAGAGCGACAGTTTGTCTTAAAGAGTTTCTCCCATCAGAATGGATTGGCAGAGGGTGTGGGGACGCCATGGTTTGTTTTCCAGTGTCTACACTCTGTGTTTCTTTTGAAGAAAGTAAGACTACAGAGGATCCTTGCTCTTGGAACAAAAGCTGCTGAGGTCTGAGAGAGTCCTTAGCTCATGTGGGAATTCATTCTGCTGTCAGACAGGCCCCCAAGACATGGCTGGTTTTATGGTCCTATCTTTTGAGCTTCAGGGCCAAAATCTATGTTTGTAAACTCCACAGGTTTCATTTACAGTGAAAAAAAAAAAAAAGGCTCTTGAAAGAAACTGCATATTCATTTCAGGACTTCTTTCTAAAATCCTTTATGAACTACATACACTGTGTTTTCTAAAAGCCCTAAAAACAGTAGCAGCTTTTACTGTCCTCTCTGAAGCTGACCAGCTCTCTCATAAGGAAGACACATTTAGCCAGTTTTCCAACACAACTTTCACTTAAATGTTGCACTATACTAAGTGAGGCATCAGACTAAGTCATTGTGCAGAAATAAGTGATGGGAGAAGCTTTAACAGAGATGATAAAGATGCAGTTTGAGGGGTTTCTCTGTCAATTGCATGATCTGTGTATGGCTTCTTCCATTTTAAATTCTTAGAATTATTTTTTTTATTTTTATCTTCAAAAGACAAACACATATGCATCACACATGCCTCAGCATTTTCTCTTGCTTTAGGGGTTTCTGTATTAAAAAAGGAAATCAACACAGAGCTTCGGTCTTGCCTTTTTAGGTACTGAACTTGTTCTTGGGGGCTCTTTCTCTCTTATTTTAGAATTGAAGTAATGGTAACTTACATAAGTTCTTGTGTTTTCTCCCTTTTATCCTTTAATTTAATCCAAATCTTTTGAATATGAGGTCTGTAATGTATTTAATTCCTTTTCTTTGTTTTTTCTCCATGGGTCTTTCACCCTCCTGCCCTTCTCTATAGAGTCAGTTTCCCAGCCTTGCTCTTGCGATCATAACATATAAAAATCACACAGGAGTGAGCACTGAATTTTTGGTTTTTGCTTCTTAGGGTCTGGATCCCATCAATAGTCATCCTCAGTACTTTTGCACTTACATTGATGTAGAGAACACTAAAGGAGCTAGAGGATGGTATGGCAGGACCCCTCTCAGTCATCTACCTGGGGTTTTGGGAGTCTGGGGAGGTCCCCACCGGCTGGAAGCTAGCCAATGCTACTTCAATCTACAAAAAGGACATAAGAGAAGACCCAGAAAACTACAAACCTGTTGATCTAACTCAATTCCTGGAAAAATTATGGAGAAGATCATAGAATGGCTTGAGTTGGAAGGGATCTTTAAAGGTACTGGGTACTACCAAAAAGCATAATGCAATGATCAGGCACTCTCAAAATGAGTTCACAAAGAAAAGTCCCATTTAACTAATGTAATATGCTTCTGTGACAAGGTCGGCCAACACGTGGATGAAAAGAGGTCACTGAATGTTGTTCGTCTAGGTTTTGGTAAGACTTTTATTACTGTCCCTCACAGCATGCTTCTGGACAAGTTATGCAACTCTGAGACTGGTTCTCTTCAACCTATTTATCAATGATCTGAATGCAGGAATCAAATGCATCATTAGCAAACTTGCTGATACCAAACTGAGAGGTGCTGATGAATCTCTTGAAGGACAAGAGGCCTTGCAGAGGGATCTAGATAGATTGGAGTATTGGACAACGATTAATGGGACAAAATTTAACAAGTCCAAATGCCAGATTCTGCATCTAGGACAACATAATGCCAGACACAAGTATAAACTGGGAAAGGAGATCTGCAGGAGATCAGCCCTGCAGAAAGGGATCTGGGGGTGCTGGTCGCCAGCAGCTTGGTAGGAGTCAGCCGTGTGTGCCCTGGCAGCCAAGGGAGCAAACCCCATCCTGGGGTGCATCAAACCCAGCATGACCAGCCCGTCAAAGAGGTGACTGTCCTGATGTATTCAGCGTTGGTGCAGCCTCACCTTGAGCACTGTGTGCAGGTCTGGGCACCGCAATTTAGTGCATCCAAAGGAGAGTAGCAAATCTGATGAAAGGTCTGGCAGGAATGTCCTCTGAGGTTGACGATTTTGGGTTTATCTAATTTTAAGAAAAGGTGTCTGATGTACAACCTGCAGCTTCCTGAGGAGGGGATGTGGAGAGGAAAGTGCTCTCTTCTCACTGGTGCCCTGTGACGGGACGTGTGGGAATCATTCAAAGCTGCACCAGGGGAGGTTTAGGCTGGACATTAGGAAGCATTTCTTTACCAAGAGGGTGGTCAAACAGTGGAAGAGTCTTCCTAGAAAGATGATGGATGCCCCAAGCCCGTCAGTGTTTAAGAGGCATTTGGACAATGCCGTGAATAACACCCTTTAACATTTGGTCAGCCCTGAAATTGTCAGGCAGCTGGACCAAATGATCATTGTGTGCCCCTTCCAAATGGAACTAGCTATTCTATCCTAGTCTATTCTAGTCTAGTCTAGTCTAGTCTAGTCCATTCCACCCTATCCTGTCCTGTCCTATTCTATATATAAAAAGTACTGTCTTATTTTGGAAAAAGTTTTAAGCTACTTGTTTCCCACAGCTCAAAGTAATTCTTCATATGAAAAAATGGAAACCTATGAAGGTGAAATAGGTGAATAAAATCAAAATTGTAAGCTATGGGTTTAGACATTGTAAGCATGACATTGCTAGATGGTTCCATTTTCACTGTAATGTGGAAGCTCAAGACAATCTCCAGTCCTTCCCCTGACAGGAATAACGCAGTAGGTAGCAATGAAATCACAATATGCTCTAAGTGCAGCAATTTCTTCTGTCATAGCTGCTTGATGTGCCATTGTACGTTAGTGAAGAACAGACCATATAAAGCTATTTCTGTGACCAAAAAATTAGAAGTTTGCAGCAATCATGATACACAGTCTTGAGATCTTCCCTCTTTTACTCAATCTGTGACATTCGTGACATGTCTTCACCCAGCAAATGGATCAGTATCAGAAATGCAGCAGCATCATCCTATCTTGGAGACCTGGCTTCATATCAACCAAGAAAAAGTGACTTACCAATTATGAGCAGGACCCCAATAAGAATCCCAACTGCCTGGCCAGCGCTTGGCCAGGAGTGCTCACGCTCTACTTCAATTAAACACGATTTCTCACTTGAACACTTGCACATGTGTACTGCAAAAAGAAATGCCGTGAGGTTAATGAGCAGTTTAGTAGTCCAGTTTGACTATTCATAAATGCCACTGTTGTCTTGAAATGAATAGTTCTGTGCTTAGTATACCTTCAAGATTCACTTTTCCTTCCAAAGGTGGATTTCCATTGTCATTAATTATTACTGGAACAATATGCACTTTTTCTTCAAAGTTAGCATGTTTCGGAGAGAGATAAGCATGAGTACCTGTAAGTTGAAAATGGGAAATTCATGTCAGCACAAGAAAGAAATTTAACTCAAGATTCATACCAGCTGCAAATGGCCTTTTTTTAGGGCCACTTTGCACGATAGTTCTTCCTGTCTTCCCTCATGTGCTCCCAGGTCCCATTGCTTTGAAGATATTAAGTCAAAATAGACGATCTAAATGCCTATTCTGGCCTTCAGCATAATATGGTTAGAGAATTTCCTTCCTCATTTATGCAGCAGGCCAAATAGAATCTTGGGCAATGCTTCGCTGATAGCATCACATCTAAACTAGTAATAACCTCCCATACTCCTAGAAGCCATAACAAACTTCAGTTGTTCACAAGGTATCTTTAGTAAGACAGACCATCCTTCTAGTGCACTTAACTGTCACATATAAGACTCTTTCAAATTTGGAAAATTAAGACTAACAGGTGTTGGGATCAGACCAAAGGTCTATCGCTGTCAGTATCTTGTCTCTAGAATAAATGGAGATTACAGTAAAAAGGCAAGCATGTATTTTCTTTTTTTTCTCTTAATGCTCTCCCAGCCTTCAGTCATTTTCAGCTCAGGGACTTCTTGAGTAAGATGTAAGTTCTTGCTTTGATTTTGTAGAAACTATCTAGATACACAACACTCTATGGCAAAAAGTTCTACAGTCAACTACTTCCTCCTTATATCTGCACTTGAAATAACTCCCATAAACTTCATCTGAGGCTCCCAGCTTTGTGTACTGGAAGACAGGGCAAACAATGAACCTCTGGCTGCCCTGACCATAGCTTTTCTGATTTTATGAATTTTTTTCCCCTACTCTCTTCCAGGATAAAAATCAGTAGCTCACTCTGCTCTTTTCTGTATACTTTCTTACATTAGACTGCTGTATAACTCTGATTATCCTTGTTGCCCTATGTGAACCTCTTTCAAGTTCTACTGCATCTTTTTGAAGATGGAGAGATGAGACTTCAAGATTTGAGCAAATCGTGGGATTTATACAGGGGCATAATCAGGTTCTCTCATTTCTTCTCTGGTCCTTTCCTAGAAATCACCAACATCTGATCTGCTTTTCTGAACATTACTAATAATTTGATCTCACAACTTCATGGAACTGCTTAAGGTTTCACTCCTGACTTGTTAATGGCCAACTCAGCACCCATGATTTCAAATGTGAATTTAGGAGTTTGAGGTTCATTTGGATCCACTATTTGATTGTTCCACCAGTTCAGTCTTGCAAGGATGTTCTGCAATTCTTCACACTTGATTCCTATTCAAATAATTTTGTATAATGGGTAATCCTTGCCTCCTCATTGCACACCCATATTTATTGAACGACATACATCCTAGCAAAAAAACCTTTGGAAAATGACTATGAGCTCCATTCACTGCAACAGCTGACCATTTACTCCAACTCCTGAATTTTAAATTATCATTTTTTCTTTCAAGACTTGTCCATTTCACATTGTGGTAAGTCAATTTTCTCTAGTGAGACATTTCACCAAACATCTTTCGGGAGTTCAGACGGGCTTTATCAGTCAAGCACTTCTCCGACCCCATTCAAAGAACTCCAGTTGGTTTATGAGGCAGACCTTTCCTTTTACATGAAATGTCAGAAATACTTTTTAAACTGCACTGTTTCTTTAGCAGAAGTGATTTATATTCATTAAGCACACAGTACATTTTATTCTTATGTGTTACTTCTCTTGTGAAGATTTCTCTAGTGAAATTTTAGCTTGCAACATACTACATGTCATCTTTTGAAAAAGTAATTAATGGGGACCTTATTAATGTATACAAATTTCTGAAGGGTGGGTGTCAAGGGGAAGGAGACAATCTCTTCTCAGTGGTGCCCAATAAGGAATAATGGGTTTAAATTAGAACATAGGAAGTTCCACCTCAACATGAGGAAAAAAAAAATTCTTTACTGTGAGGGTGATGGAGCACTGGAACAGGCTGCTCAGAGAGGTTGTGGAGTCTCCTTTTCTTGGAGACTTTCAAAACCCACCTGGATGCGTTCCTGTGTGGCTGCCCTAGGGGATCCTGCTCTGGTAGGGAGGTTGGACTAGATGACCTCTAGAGGTCCCGTCCAACCCCGAACATTCTATGATTCTATGATTCTGTGACTTAGATGTTAAAATAAACACATGCCAAAACTCATGTCATTTCTAAACAACCTGATTTTTTTTCTACATGGAATACTGTATCTGCAATAGTAGGAATGAAAAGGAATTCAATATTTTTCTATATTTCACAGAGTACTTAAAGAATTCCACATCACCATAAGAATAGCCTTATTAACTTACCATTGACTTTTGAGATTTCCCAATTATTTCTTGTGTACATATCATCCGCAAGAGAAAAAGAAAATGAATAAAACCAATGTTTATCAGCATCAGTAGCTCGAATCAAAGCTCTCTCTCCTCCATTGACGGGGTAGCAGAAGAAAGTAGGATAATCCGTGGCTAACCCTGGAGGGTTGTCATTCACATCATTTAACTGTAGTGTCAAACTTATTTTGGATTTCTGAGCTGCATTGTCTGTAGAGTTTAACAGAATGCAAAGTTAGATGCATAACTTGAACTTGGATGCGGGGTTGTTGCATTTGCAGATATTGTGTTGAGGTACCATCAGGCAGCCAGTGGGAATTGGTGTTCTGTCTGCAGGGGCAAGGTCTCAGGAGGTCCTGACACACTCATGGTAGCTGCCACCACTTTTTGAAAAGTATAGTTTAACCCTAACTCCTGCTAACCACAGAACACTAGGAAATGAAAGGAGGTGGCTAAACCATCACATCCAACATGACCAGTGCTCTTTGGAGCACTCTTTTAAGCATGAAACTCCTTAAATTTCCCATCTCTCTTCGGTGTAGAGGAAATGTAAATCAGTATTCTGCCCTGGGGACAAGATAAGGCATCTAAGAAGACCTTTCAGAACCCTGTCATTTCTCCAGCCTTTTCCTGCAGGAACAGTCCACTCTATCTAGGTGCTTGAGGACACACTCCTTTTTCCCAAACTTCATCTCTACACATATCCCCCAAAACAGTGATCAGCATTATCATTTATCTGTGTTTAATAAGGGAAATCTAGATTTACACTTCATTCAGTCAGATACAGTCTTGAGTTTTTAAGCCCTGCTAAATGTAAATCACAAAATAAAATCTCCCCAGGTGGACTGCTTGAAAGATTTTAATGGATGTAACTAGGAGCCCTAATATATTTCAGACTAACTGATGTATTAGTTTTATTCATAATAAAATGAAATTCTGTACAAGGGTGCAAGTTACTCTCCAGATATGTTTTCAGGAAGCCTAAACATACTTGCAATAAAGACTAAAATCTTTATAGCTATAGAGGAAAAAAAGTAGCAGAAAATGTTGATGCTGAAAACACTGAAGAAATTCTAACATTCTCTACATGCCATGTGGCTTGAACACATGTAATAGCATATGATAGCTAACTTCATGAAAGCTATTCAGTCTGGAGAAAAGAAGGCTCCAAGGAGACCTTATTGTGGCCTTCCAGTATCTTAAGGGGGCCTACAAGAAAGCTGGTGAGGGGCTTTTTAGGATGTCAGATGATGATAGGACTAGGGGGAATGGATTGAAGCTAGAGATGGATCGGTTCAGATTGGACGTTAGGAAGAAGTTCTTCACCATGAGGGTGGTGAGACACTGGCACAGGTTGCCCAGAGAGGTGGTGGAAGCCCCATCCCTGGAAGTTTTTAAGGCCGGGCTGGATGGGGCTCTGAGTAGCCTGGTCTAGTAGGAGATGTCCCTGCCAATGGTGGAGGGGGTTGGAACTAGGTGATCTTTAAGGTCCCTTCCAAACCTGACAGTTCTATGATCCTATGATTCTATGACTCTATGATTCTATTTGAATCCTCATTGTCTACAATATCAAGATTTCTTTTTAAAAAGTTATTTTTTTTAAGAATTTATACTTCTAAGGATATATCATTTGTTTCTGTACTTTTCATAGGTTTAGTCATGGGAAATATGATAATTCCATATAAAGCAGTAAGGACGGGGGATTCCTCTGTGTGTGTATGTAGTTATTTCATCACTTACTTAGCTCTGATGCAACAACCTCAACTGTGTATACTTCTTGCTCTTCTCGATCCAAAATGGAAGCCGTGTGTATCTGTCCAGTGATTGAATCAATCTTCAGCCATTTCCTCACATCACCTTCTAAAGAGTATCTTTGGAAAGAAGTAGGAAAAAAATATTGCATATACTATTCCAAATCAGGGAAGATTGCTGACAAAGCAAATACTTCTTTATTGATTTTAGGCAAGTGGCTTGATTACAATTGTACTTGAAGAGAGGGTTCTTGGAAGAGTCCCAATACTACAGCCAACGGGGAGGGACAGGCAGAGGAATCCAAAATCATAGAGAATAAGAGTGAGAGCAGAACCATAGGAACACCATCACCCCATCAGCCTGCGTACTGCAACTGCACCTTCCTCCTAACTGGAAAACCTTGGATGTTCCTGAGCTTTTGCTCCAAAAGCGTACTGTGTTTCGACTCCATCTCCCCCTCTCACCACGACATCTCCCAAGCCTTGGTTTTGATGAGAGCACAAGCCCAAGGCTGAGAGGCAGAGGGAGCAGTGTAGCCAGGCACCCTTTTTTGGGTCACTAAGCAGTGGTCATCTGCTGCCAGTCTGGAGCAGCCTGCAAATACCATTGGGGAAGTCTTGGAACAGAAAGTGCTTTAAATGCCACCACATAATTGCCTTTGCATTACTGTTTTGAAAAACCCCAGTGTCTCTGCGTTTTTACTTATACAAATTTAGCCATGAACATATGACACAGTTAAAGCACAAGCATTTGCTTGAATAGACGTGACCTGACCTTCTCATTCAACATTTTTGTTCTTTCAGAACCCCTTGCACTAAAAACAGCATGCTGACATGCTTGTACATCTTTTCTTTTTATACTTTTTATTTTATGTCCTCTAACCTATTTTTTAACAGAAATGTGGTTTATGTATGTATGAATTCCTGTCATCTGTTTCTGTCTTCATCCCCAAGAGCTTCTGGATTACATGGCTCATATTCAAATCAGTTTGACAGAAGGCCAAACATGCTAAGTTCCCAAAAGTTAGGGGAAAGTAGAAAGCCAGATGAGAAACCTCTGGGAATAAAAATTTACGGGAGGCCCAGCAGTCATATTCCAAAACTCCATTAACTACTTGTTGTTTTGTTGAATTCTAGTTAAATTTCAAGGATTGTTTGTTTTGGGTTCATTATCCCAGCTGGGAATTATGCAGCAAGAACTACAAACAATTCTTCTATCTGACTCTACCATGTAAGGTACATTTACACCACGCAACACAGCACTGTGCATAGATCTACGAGCTGCCAGACACTCAAGGTGACTAAAACATATACCAACATTGGGCCACCAAATGCACCCATCTGAGGTTCTGCATCCCAATCACAAGCATAGGAGTTGTCTTGCACAGAGCTTTGCATCTGCAGTGGAAGCAGGTGCATCGTCTCTGGCAGTTGGAAAAGAAAATTAAATAACTGTCAGTTAAAGCCTTGAGCTTCATTTCTGGTGGAGAAGAAGCCCTGCGTGGTTTCCTGCGCAACATGAAAAGCATCTACTGACCTACTGCTTCCTGGGAGTGTGCAGTATATGTTTTGTTCATTTGTTAAAGGCATTAAGGAAATGGAAACCCTGTTATTCTCAGACCAGCTCTGCCTTTTTTTCTGGAGACATATATTGGCCTTCTTTTTTAACTTCTTTATCCAACGGCCATACTGGTTAATGCTTGTTACAGCACACAGAGAAAGTTGGTTAGAAAAGCATTGCCCAGCAGTCTGTTGCAGGTGGGTCATCAGCCACCACCTCACCACATCACCACTTTCTATTAGGAGATGAGATTTCTGAAAAAAAAAGTCTTTTCCAGCATGTAAAATATTGAGAATGTTTTCCCTGAACCCCTTTTCGAACAGTTTTCTAAAGACTAAACTAAACATATAAATCATGGTCACTCTTTTACCGTACAGTATCCCCCTCAGGATCATAGGCCTCCACCGTCATGATCAGGGTATTGACAGGAATATCTTCAGACACTTCTGCTTTGTAAACCATCTCACGGAAAACAGGTGGTTCATCCACATCTGTTACAAAAACTTTAAATAAGGCAAGGGAGCTCGAGTTGTATTGCACGCTTGACACCAGAGGTTCAGGGTTTGTGGCGTTGATCACAAGGTTGTACACTGGAGTTGTTTCAAAATCAAGAGCCTGGACAAATTAAAAAGAGATGGTTTAAGTAATGGCCCCATTGCCACGAGGCGCTCCCATGGGGAACCACGAAGCATCTCTTCTCAAAGAGGAAATTGCATCCCTGAGACAGATGAAATAAGGAAGAGTTGTCAGGAGCAAAATTACACTGGGAACAGTCAATTTAAATGAAACCATATGCCCTTCTGAAGGCCTTCTCAGCAACTGTGTTTCCTAATAATGTTGCCACCTGCCTGGCTAAGCTCAATAACTATATCCTGTTTACAGCAACGGTATTTATAGCTCTGTACAAGAAGGTCTTGGGTGACCTCTGGGTGATAAAAGTCATGTGAGGGTTGTTACACCATGGAGTTTCTCACAACAATTTCCTTGGGAAAAAATGACGTTAAGGTTGAGCCTGAAGATGGTCCACCCAATGCTACATCTGCCTGACCTTGGCCCAGCCAGCAGCAGGTGAACTGGATGCAATAGCACGTTTGCTATTGAAATTCATGGATGTAGCAGCAAATGTTTCTTACATTTCTGTCTACAGCACTCAACATATGGGTTGTATCACCCAATGAAACAGACACTGACCTTGGTTTGTTGCAGTTAATGTTTGCCTCAGCAGGAAGAAGCTGCCTCTCCATCCTGACACTGAGACATGCTGGTCTTACTTGCACCTCTTGGGGCAAACGCAACAACAGACCAAAGCACTAACAGGTAGGAGGATCTGCCCCTTGACAGCCCACCACCTGTAAAATCATTTAGCTAGCTTTCTCTTTTCCAGAAATGCTCTGCAAATTTACCCAGATAATGCCATTTTTTTGTCTTTATGGTGCATAAAGGTCTACTTCACTGGGCAGATCCTTCCCTTCTAGAGGAGGTGCCAGCAGCAGAGCCAGTGGAGGGAGCTGCTGGTGGCAGTGGGTGGATAGCGGACAGGAAAGACAAGAAGATAGGTGTGCCTGGGGACTGCACAGGCACAGTGCCTGAGCCCAAGTCTGAAATCTGCACCATGCTTAGGGTGTCCTCATCCCACCACTAGCCAATCCCTCCTCCACAAATCATCACTGGACCAGTTACTGTTCATAACATATATATATAGGAAGAATAACCCCATCCAGCCCATCTACTCACCTTGTTAATCTTGACAAACCCTCGGTTTGTTTCAGGATCTGTCTCTATGATGAACGTGTTGTTTGGATCTCCTTCCTTCATTTGGTAAATAATGTAGGAGCTCCCTGTGCCAGGCTCATCTCCATCAGTAGCTTGAATTTCTAATATCACTGTTCCTACCGGGAGACTTTCTGCAACAGTCACATTGTGATACTGGGGAGAGAGAGATTGTTGAAACGTGACACACCGAGCACCATTCGCAGATGAAAACTTGAGTGCTACAACAAGGTTGTACCACAAGCACAGATGTATTTTAACCCACAGCAGTAGTGTGATGGGGGAAGCAGTGGGTGCATTTCACAGCATAGATGTAATCAGGTTGGAGAGATGTACATAAGCATTAGTGAAGATACTCGCAGCAGTCAGATGAGCACCTCACTGCCCAGGAAAATCCAGAGCTCTGCAAAGTTGCCATATCCACCATTTTTAGACATATGTTTATCGAAGGTGATGGGATCTTGGTCAGTGGGTAAGTTACTAGCAGAGCAACAGTCTCAAACCTTTATGTCCTTTATTGAAAGCACTGAATGTTCATGAAGTGATCATAGCAGTAGGGACAGTACAGGTTCTTTGTACCTGGTGAGCACCCTAGCCTCTGAGTGATAAATGTTTAATGCCTCCGTGCACCACAGGATTTTACCACACTAGCAGCCCAGCTACATTTACCCTGTTTGATGTGTGCCCTGACTCAGCAGCCTCATCTTGAGACCAATTTCTGGACTAAGACCTTGAGGTGAAAAGTCCACAGCCTATTATGTAGGCACCTGGTTTGCATATGTCTAAACTCCTGTTATCATCAACAGAGAACTGGGAAATGCAGTCAGCAAAGCCCAAAAAACCAATGCAACTTCCCCAAGAGCACACCTTCACCTGATGGGCCACACAGCTCTCCTGAGCCCACCACCTACATTGTCTACAAGTGTGGTGGGTTCTTAGATGCCAAAACGCAGATACTCCGGTCACTGCAGTGTCTGCAAGGAGGCTTGGGCGAGCAGGCAGAAGTCACAGCAGGTCTTCAGGTCTCGCTGCCAGAGGAAGAGGCAAGAGCCTGACACCCACTCTGGAATGAAGGGCAACAGGTATGCGTTTGGGCATGGATCGCTGGACTGTTGTTTCTGGTTAAAGCAAATAGACCTTTTGATTTCCATTCACCTTCTCTTCCTTCTGGATACATTAATCTTGTGTTTGGAAGGGAATTTAGGAGATGTTAGCTTTCTCCATTTAGCTATCTTAATTTTAAAGCCTTTTCTTCCCCCCTTCCCCTCCAGGAATAAACTGTTTAAATGGAATAATTTCTTTCTGTTCTCATAGTTTTCCACTGAGTAAATTACCTTATATTTAAAAATTAACTATGAGTCAGTTCCACTCTTCACTGTCTAGATAGCCTTATATGAAGGCTTTGCAGCAATGCCTTGCCTTTTTTTTCACTAGTGGATTGCTCTGTTATGTGTTCTGTAAATAGTTACTTTCCCATCCACGTTATATAGGCATTGAATGTATGCTCAAATGTTCGTCAAAAGTTAGTGGGACATCGAAAATAGTGTTAAAAATACTCACATCTGATTTTTCAAAGATGGGAATCTGATCATTGGTGTCGATGACATGTATTTGCACGTCACAGATTGTTTGGAATACTGCATGGAAAGATAACAAATAACGTCAAAGCAACACTTTTGCTGAAAATAACTTTTCTCCAAAAGGGTTCATTGTGAGCAGAAGTGAGCGCTGCCAAACTGCCTAATCCAAGCAAAGTCTTGCAGTTGTAAGCACTTGATCTCCAATATTTCACAGGCAGTGACACCCTCATTCTCCATCTTACTATTCCCCTTCACAATTTCTTCATCATCATCCCATCCTCTTTCATCATTATTTCATTTCATTTCATTTCATTTCATTTCACTTCATTTCAATTTCCCTTGTTTGTTTTTTTTTTTAAGTTATATCCCTTTACCAGGACAACAATAGCTATGAATTGTGTCAGCTTTCTCAGTATCACTTTTGCATGTCAAAAAGTAAACCTCAGGTTGTTACACTACCTTGTCCTCATTGTGGGCCATCAGGCAGCACCCTTATTTGTGTTACAGCCAAACTTGAACTTCAGATCTACACAAATCTAAGCACTACCTGATCAGGGGCATCTGTAGCAACAGGGGATTGTGATTTGAAAAGCATACTCTTTCTGGTCATGTGCTACATAGCTGGATTTTATTGTTTTACATATGTGCTTCATGAGCTAAAATTTAAGGAATATTTTAAATGGAACTGTTTGAATGGAATTCAAACAAACATCCAAAACAAATTATCAGCTTCTCCCTCTTCAAGGTTTTCATATCACTGGCCTAAGTGATGCTGTTTCACTTACAGGCATGTCACATCGCTTTCTTTAAGTGCCAGTTTCTCCATCCAGAAATTTTGCCTGATTATAAGGGCTCCAGCTTTAAGCTTTAGTATTGGGTTTGACTTCCTTTCCATCCACCACAAAGACTCCCTGATAACTTACATAATGGACAAGCTTCTTTTTGAAGACTAATTTCAGCTCTTAATCTTTTAAAATACATTATCTGGACTCTGAGCAGCTGTGTTTAATTTCTTTGTTTCTTTGAGTGAGTCCCTTTGAAAGATGTCAGGGGAATATCACAATCATGATCTCTTCATATTTTTTTTCCACTATGGAAGGAAATCTCTTTCTAGAGTACTTGTTAACAAGCTTCTCAATTTATCCACACTCTGCCCTAGAGCTAGTTTCCTTCCATATTTGCATTATGAATCATGCTTAACCTTTCTACATCTCAAGAACAAGGCAGTACCATGCCAGAGCAAACCAGCTCCACTGCTGCTGCCTGTCCAGTGAACCCTCCAGGTCTCCTCTCATCTCTTGGACACTGAGCACAAGGGATACCAATGTAATCAAAATTATTCCCATGTGTAGCAGCGGGCGTTACTTACCTGCATCTGTAACCAGCACCGTCAAGGAATAGTTGGATGCAATGCGCTTGTTTAACGAACCATGTATTAACTGCAAAACCCCAGTGTCTTGCTGAATAAAGAACAGATTGCTTTCAGGAACAGCAGGAACCTGACTTTCAATTTTGAACTGCAGACGAGAGTTAAGGGTGCCCTCCTCATCCTTGTCCGTAGCTAACACGGTGCCAATATTGCTGCCTGCGGCACAGGAGAAAACTAAGTCAGTCAGATAATTAACTGGTCCTATTTCTCCACACAGGTACACACAGACAATAGTGATACTAACACAAAGAGTAGAGAGGCAATAAAAACACAACTCCATTGAAAACACTGCAATGGACAGAATCATTTGATTTTGGGGAGCTTTTCCTTCAGCATCCCAACCAACTGTTCAGGGAATTCCAGAAAGGATTGGGCTATGTATTTTGATCCAAAGAAGTGACTGTAACAACAGACACTTCAGCCTTGAAACCAAATAATGGATGTGGAGACTTAGGGACAGATTTCACTAATAGTCCATTGAAATCAAAGCTATTACACTGGAGGAACATCTGGATGACAGCGAACGGGCTCGTGCCACTTTTAGAGCAGTATTTTTCATATTACTAATAAAAGGGGTGATTTCCTTTTATGTTCTAAGCAGTCGTCCAAAACTGTGGTCATGGGAAAATATTTTAAAATATTTTAAGTAGAACAGAATTTTTTTAATAAGGGTCTTGGGTCTGTCTTTCTCAGGTATTGAAATCCTTTCTGCATGAACTGTCGAAGTGAAAACAACAGGGCTATTTGCACAGTAAAGCATTTCTCAAGGAGAGCTACATTTTGCTTTTTGCAATCAGAATTTCTAGTTTTATTTGCACCCAGCTGGAAACAATAACAGGACTAGAATGACAGGTGTAAATGAGTAGAAGCTGTTTTCTTACCTGCATTTTCATTTTCTTGAACTTCCATTATGGTGAGGGGCTGCTGGCACACAGGGGGATTGTCATTAATGTCTTCCACAATAACATTAATACGGAGAGGCTTGTCCACCAGTTCTCCCACATCATCTTTTGTGACCGCAAAGAATTCGTACTGCAATAAGAATATTGAGCTTAGATGTGCTGAGTGTCCATTGTGACAACACTTTGCATTTAAATGTGTGAGCATGGCAGCACTCCATGCAAATGAAATATCCTCTCATGTGTCCATTCAGTATTTTTTCACTCTCTTTAATTTAGAAGTCTTCCATCACCCCTTAGTGCCTGTGGTCTAAGTTCTTCAAAGAACTTCAAAGTCCTGAATACTGCACTGCACTACTCTCACAAAAATTCAAGAAAAGCAGATATATCTCATTTTTGTCACTTTGTAAACTCATCTGTCATATACAGATATAGGATTCCTCCAGCATACCTGATTCTTGGCCTACCCTGTGCCCACATTTCTTCCAAGAACAAGAGGGGACAGAGGGGTTTCTGTCTAAAAGACCCCCCATGTGGAACTGCAGGGAAACTCTACACATGCAACTGCAAGTTAAATTCTTGTTTCTGCTGTGGAGAGATCCCTGAGGCCTCTGGGAGGTGGAGTAAATCTGAAACATCCAGATGTCCTGCTCTCCAAAATGCCGCTGTTTGCTTCTTGGTCATGCACCTTGGTCCATGTTGAACATTATGGATATGCTGTGGGCAATGATTGCTCTGACAGACCCATGGAGAAATGTAGTGTACCACGTCAAAGGTTGTTTACAGTGCAGTAGATGCATGTACTTTCATATCTGTCAAGTAATTCCTCAACAGAAAAGACAACAAACAAAGGTTTTCTTACTTTTTAATCCCCCCCGTCCTTTCTAGTGGGCTTTCTCTTATTGGGTCCCACACCAATAACCAGCTTCCTGCTATGGCCTCTCCCATCACTGAGGTTTTATGTGTTTACTTACAGTATCCTTTTCTTCCCTGTCCAATGGTTCAGTCACATAAATAATCCCGTTCTGATCAATGGAAAATGGGAACTTGGACAAATTTTCTCTGACAACAATGTCAAAATTTACATCTGGGTCGTTCGAGTGCACCTAATAACATAAAAAATAAGTCAGGATAGGAAGTCAGAAGCGTAGACCGAGATTTAACAGTGACTGTTTCTGGACCATACACAGGAAAGACTGCATTGCTGTCAGCTTCATAAACCAGAAAATAAACAGTTTGGTAGGCCCTTGGGATGAGCTGCAGAAACTCAGACTGATGATCCACCTCTGCTCTCTGAATTGTTGTGGTGAAGACTTTTTACCTCAGTTTCTCTGGCTGTCCAGATGGGCTATGACCCTTTGATTTTGGTGTCAGTGTTATGAGAGCTAAATGGTGATACATGAGAAGAAAGTATTCTATGTATTCAAATGTCTTGATACTCATTTATTCCATCTCCTTACACTGTCTATTCCTGACTGGTTTTTTTGTTTGTTTGTTTAATACAGAGATGTGGAACAACAAAGAAATATCGAGTACCTATCTGCACGTATGTGTGTGAATGTTTTTAACATTCATCAAAATCTGTGATGGAAGATCTTTAGTGGGGTGGTTAGGATTTAAAGGCAGTAAACAGACTCCCAAATTAATGAAGGAGTGGGTATTACTGTTTATGTTTTAAACTGTGTAGCAGCAACTGCATTTCATTTTCTTTCCTTAAGCAGAATCAACATATCATTGACTACCACATGAAATTTATATACAAGTGACCTCAGAATGGGAGCACCGTTGCATGTTAATTTTAATTCCACCTGTTTTCACTCCATACTTTCTCAGGCTATCATTGAGGCCAGTAGGACTAGCTCCTCCTAGGCTCTTCTGTGGATGGAAGAGACTAACCTCAAAATAACTGTCAACAAATTAGCTCTTGGTTTGTCCAAAGCCTGGAAGGCCCATGGTGTTAAAACAAGGCTGGGAGTACTCAAAGAAACCCATTGGGACAGAAGAGCAGCACCTCCATAGAGGCACCCAGCTGCCACATGTCATCTGGGAGCTCCCTTGAGGTGTCTCAAGAGCTTTATCTTTCATATTGTGTCAAATAATCCTGTAAAGCACTTTTTATTCCTACCGTTACACTGTAATAAAATGCTCCAAAATGTTTCCTGTATCTGTGGGATATACGCATAGGCAGGTGGTGCTAACAGTCTCTCCAAACTGAAGGGCAAAGTCCAGTCACTCTAATGTTTGTATTGACTATATCTCCAACCATTAACTTTCATATTAACAATAAGTAATGAGACCTGATCTAAAGATAATTTCCAAAGGATACCATACAAAAAAAAACTGGTAGGTGTCAAAGTCCTGAAGAGCCTGGTGTTGAACAAAGTGAGGACACCTTCACAGTTAGCTGGGACAAAATAACTGCGGGAGCAAGGAGAGGTGCGAGGTGGATGGCCAAGGGCCCTACCTGGCTTATGTTGACAGGGTGGACCTGGGTTGAGTTTTCTTGAATGTGGATAGTGGGAGGAGCCTTCCACAGGCTCTCTTTCACAGTGACGTTCACATCGGTACTGCTGGTGAAAGCATTTGTTGTCATCCCTGCCATGTCCCTCGCAGTGACGACAAGTGTGAAAGTGTCCTGCTTTTGAGGATCTAAATTAATTGAGCCTAGAGACAGAGCAAAGAGCCAAGTGAAATGAAGCAGGGACTTTGGAAATGGTTTTTCTGTCCATTACATCCTACATGCACTATGCTGCTTCATCTGCTCCAGACTCACTCCGTGAGTGAAAGGCCTCTGTTCCAGTACCTCAGAAACCTCCGATTCCTCTGAACCATGCAGCCCAGCATCATGTGGATGTAATCATATGAGACCTCTGTGCTGTGGTCTCATGTTGTGCAGATGCATCACTGAACAGCCCTCACTCCAGTTAGGTATTTGTTCAGCCCGGTAGAAGACATGGGGTTTCTAAGTCATCGTAGTTTAGTTGTAATCATGTGGCTAGATGAATTTTCCCTGCATTTTTTATGTAACTAGGGTTTCTAGATTTCAAGGAAGAGAATTGATCCAAGATATGCCTCAGTGTAATCCTGAGGGCAGAGGATCTACCTCTCTTCTCAATGTGCTTTTAGATCCCAGTCTTGATTTCTGCTAACTCTTCTTGAAGTTGGAGGGACACAAAGTTCCCCAAAACCAGGTCCTTGGTGGAGTACATCCTACTGACCACTAACATCAGAGCTGTGTTGTTGTCTTAGTTGCTATGTACACCCAGAAACTCATGCTTGCTTTATGGCAAAACTTGTGCATGGCATTTGACACTGTCCCACATGACATGCCTATCTCTAAGATGGAGAGACATGGACTTGATGTATGGAACACTCGGTGGATAAGGAACCGGCTAGAGGGTCACACTCAAACAGTTGTGGTCAACAGCTCAATATCCACATGGAGACCAGTGACAAGCGGTGTTCCTCAGGGATCTGTTCTGGGTCCAGCGCTGTTCAACCTTTGTGTTAGCGACACGGACAACGGCATTGAGTGCACCCTCAGTAAGTTTGCTGACAACACCAAACTGTGTGATGCCGTGGACTCACTTGAGGGAAGAGATGCCATCCAGCGGGACCTTGACAGGCTTGAGAAATGGGCCAATGCAAACTGCATGAGCTTCAACAAGTCAAAATGCAAGGTCCTTCACCTGGGTTGGGCTAATCCTAGGCACAAATACAAACTGGGCACAGAGTGGGTTGAGAGTAGCCCTGAAGAGAAGGACTTGGGGGTGTTGATAGACAAGAAGCTCAACATGAGCAGGCAGTGCGCTCATGCAGCCCAGAAGGCCAGCTGCATCCTGGGATGTATCAAGAGGAGTGTGGCCAGCAGATCAAGAGAGGTGATTCTCCCCCTTTACTCTGCTCTTGTGAGACCCCACCTCGAATACTGCGTCCAGTTCTGGTGTCCTCACTGTAAGAGGGATACGCATCTGTCGGAACAGGTCTAGAGGAGGGCCACAAAGATGTAGCACCTCTCCTACAAGGACAGGCTGAGGGAGCTGGGATTGTTCATCCTAGAGAAGAGAAAACCCCGGGGGGACCTTATAACTGGCTTCCAGTACCTGAAGGGAACCTACAGGAAGTGTGGAGAGGGACTTTTTACAAGAGTGTCCATTGATAGGACAAGGGTAAATGGATTTAAATTGAAGGACAATAGGTTTAGTTTGGATCTTAGGAAGAAATTCTTCAGTACAAGGGTGGCAAGACTCTGGAATAGACTGCCCAGAGAGGTTGTGGATGCCCCCTCCCTGGAGATGTTCAAGGCCAGGTTGGATGAGGCCTTGAGTAATGTGGTCTAGTTAAGGGCATCTCTGTCCATGGCAAGGGGGTTGGATTAGGTGATCTCTAAGGTCCCTCCTAACCTAAACCATTCTATGATTCTATAAAACAAGAATCTTTTTACATACCTGTCCTACTTAGTGAGATTTCTCCAGTTGCACTATCAATCTGGAAAAGCATTTCTGGATAAGGGTTGGGAAAATGATGAAGAATACTGTACATTATCTGTGCATGGGGAGTCGTAGGATCATCACGGTCAGTGGCGTGGACCTGCATGAAGGGCTTGCCTTTTCAGATTAGAGAAGAAACAGTGTTAAGAGGAGACCAAATTGTCAACACATAGTCCATTCAAGCAGACCTCTCAAGCCAGGAAGGCAGCTTATGGTGAGCTGCCATTGTTTCATAATGTATCTCTCATGTTAAGTCATGCTTGTGTATGGAGGTTACATTACCTGTGTACCATCCCACAGGTCCCCTCTCCACCAGCTCTGCTTAATAGAATCACAATAGGTGTGAAGACCAGTTGATGAAGGTGACAGAGCTAAATCAGAGAGCTATCTACCAGCCAAGAGTGCCTGCATCCAGAATGTAATTCATTGGTATGTCCCTTTAACGCTACTCTGCAGTCCTCATATAATTCAGTTGAACCCAAAGCACCTTGAGAAAAATGCTCTACAGCTGTGACACAGTTATAATTAAAGGAAAAATCATGCAGTGAGAAAACATATGGAAATACATGGTAACAAAAGTGAATTTCAGCCTTTTGATCACCAATGCAACATCCAAAATCTTTTTTACTTGAATGCAGTTGAAGAATAGAGCAAAATATTGCAGAATGGTTTTCTGACCATTTTCTGGAGCTTTGTATGCATGTTCTGTAATGAAAGTTTCTTCCTGAGACAATAGTCACAGTGATAACACCTGGATGAGTCATTTGTTTCATTTCCAAGATGTGGGTCTCAAACTGCTCTTCAATATATTCATGATTTCTGGATTGGATCACTGCAATCCATGATCTAGGATTCACTTCTAAATACTAAGGTCCAGCCCATGTTCAGAGTAGCATCAGTAACAGTAAACACATACCCCATACCTATACTAGTATTTTATTTCACTGATGTGCAAAGACAAATATTCTTAGCATTCTATTTCTGTGTAGGCTTTGGCAACCTTTAAACTTCAAAGCCCTTCTAGAACAAGGGGTTTTTTTGGTGCAATGGAGGGAGCAACTATGCTTGTCTGTTACATGATACTTGCAAAGCAACAAGTCCAATGAAATATTTCTGATTTACATTCATCCCTTTACACAACATAGTGATCACTTCTTTGCCTTTTCTTTATACTATACATGCTTGCATCCTTATTTTGTGCAATCCTGTGGGAAGGAAAACTGACCTTTTTTCAGGTTGTTGAAATACAGGACCTGCTTCATCTTTCTGTTTAACTAATCTACCTAGCTTCCTATTAACTGTAACATTCAGTTACTATGATCGTTACCTGCACGGGAGTTCTGCCTCACTACTCCATTGTATTTTGTTTGGTCAAATATTGGTGGGTTGTCATTGACATCCTCCACATATATTGTAACAGCATAAGGACCTTTCACTACATTTCCCTCTTCATCCAGACTTTCCACCTTGATTTGGAAAAAGAAGAAACAACAAAGAAATACTTCTGTGTTAAAAGACATAAATGAACATCAGGATGTCAAATGCCAAGTCATTCTTACTGTGACCCAAATCTGGTGAGACCACTGTGCCATCACTGTGTGGCTCCATCTACACATTTACCGTGGTAGCTCATTGACAATAATTCACCACAGTATATAATGCCAACAAAAAAAAATAATCCACTCCTTCTGGTGACACTTTTCAGAGGGCAATTTCTCACTTCGAGGCTCAACAAACTACCTGTGTTCTTGCACAGCTTAGACTTCATGTTTTAATTTAAATAGAAATAAATACTTTCTAAGGAACAAGGAGAAACCCCAACATGATAGAGTGAACTCAAGTTTGTTATTGTAAATATCAACCAGACTGATCTAAGGGTTCACAAAGAAAACTTAATTCTTAGTCCTGATTGCATTTTTGTTCCAAATTATATGACTTCTTATTTTTCAGCCTTCTTTTATTTTAAAGCACCAAGTATACATTAAGTCTGTCAGAATTTAGTTTGTTTGAACATAATAGACCAAAAAATCATTATTTAAGCCTAACGAAGTATTGGTTTTCAATACTGTCATCATTTTTTCTGGTCTGTAAAGGATTCCCATGTTTAGGGTTAATAACTTCTAGAAATTTGTCCTCTAATTCCAATCCAAAGGTGTTTTAGAGCTGAGAACATGACACATCCTTTTTGGTTGCTGGTGCCTCAGAAAAAGACGATATCATTTTTGACACAGAATAAGAGCACAGGGCTATACTGAGACCAAAAGATCTCCTACCCACTGTCACATGCCCAACAGTGTTTACGATGAGGTCCTTATGAAAAGAGTATAATAGCAGGACAAGCACACAATGCTCTTTCCTCCAATTGCTGCTGACATCTGCCAAACAGCATTCTGCTGTTATCTAACAGAGGTTAGACCTGTGCCTCTGTGTCCAAATGTCTTTTACTCACGACATTTTTCACTAAATAGATTACGATCTTCCTAAATAGATTACAATAGTTTATTTTCCCATTTCATCTGTGGAATTCACCCTATCACTCTCCAGGGATAACAAGCGAATCTCGTTCATGAGGCCAGATTTCACACTTAGTCAAGTGTCCTCGTCATATTAGGAGAATTAAAGGACTGATGTTGGCATTTGGGTAATTTTTGTTTTCTCAGCATAATCTTCCTGTGCTAAGGAGCATTTTTTTGTGTGTAAAGCCTTTCAGAAGTATAAAACCATGCGTCTTTCAGCAAAGCTCAATGCTAAAATTGAAAAAGCTGTATATAAACATAGGGAAAAGAAAGAATTTGAAATTTCAACCATTTTCCATTAATTTCAGGTTTACAAAAAAAAAAAGAGTAACTATGAATAACCCTCCCTTCCTATTTTTCAGTAAGTTTTTACCTGCAGCCTGTGCACTGCTTTGGTCTCCCAGTCCAGAGACCCATTGAGATACAGAATTCCTGTTCTCGGTGCGACTTCAATTATTCCATCTTTTTCACCGGTTGCTCTGAAACTCACAGCAGGTGGCTCAGATGTGAACTAGAATGGGGAAAAATCAGAAAGAAAATCATCCCTTTTTCAGCATTTTCACTATAATCAAAGTTATTTAATGCTTTTTTGTCTTTTCAAATCTATTGCCAACAGTGTGCTTGGTTGGGGGAATGATATTCCAAGAGTCTGCTCAAACAAATCTGCTCTTTTCTGATCCTCAACAGAGGAGTTTTCACATTATTTCTTGAATGCTGCAGGAAATCCCAACTGTGGTTTCTTTCCAAAACAAACGTCTGCTTAGGACAGGACTTTGTCTGAGCAGAGGAATGGAAAAAAATGACACACATCCTCCATTTGCCTGGGAGCTGAATCTGGCCTTCTGTGGTTATGGCTTTAGGAAGAAAACTTCAGAGATGAAGGAAAATGATGACACAAGTTACATGGAAATCCATTTTCTAGGAATGCTGTTTTTATTAATTCCTGTTTTAGAATCTTAAAATGTGTTTGAGAGAAGGGGTTGTCTCCTGATTTTTGCATGTAGACTCTTGAATTACTGGATAAAGGAAGTCAAAGTTAATTTCAGGTCCTCTTGGGAGACGGCTCTTCCCACCAGCACAGATGGCAACACCGTCCGAGAAGTCAGTGTGTGCAAACTATGAAGTTTTTGACCAGAGTGTATTCCAAGAGACACTTGATTACCTGGTAAATTAAGCGCACTCCTGCTCCTTCTGGAATAGAAAAATTCATATCCTTCAGAGGCCCAGTGACATGCAGGTGTCCCAAATCCTGGCACATAGCCTGTGAGAGAAAGGGATGGAGGAAAGCAGCTGAAGGATGTGTGCTGTCAGCAGCTCTCCATCACTGAGCTTCCTGTAAATTCATATGCTGTAGTATAACAAAGGAGATTCTTACTGGTTCCCACTAGTTTGAACATCTCCAGGTTCTTTAGTACACATCCATTTTTAAAGCTGTGTTATTAATTAATTTTAAAACAAACTTTTCAGCCCTGCCCTTTTCTAACAGCTACATAATGAAATGAAATTGAATCTACCTTCAAGAGCAAACAGAAGCACCAAAGAGCTGAATGTAGACTGAGAGCAAGAGGAAATCCATAAAAGCATTTCTGGATCACCTCTGTGTTCCCAGCAGAACCATTCAGAAGTCACACAGTCCTGTGGCCAAGAGTGGGGATGGGGAGGAGTTGGGCTTGCAACTCTTGTAATTTCTTCAGTAAATACAATTATTTTTTTTTAAGGGAAAAAGGTGGACATCTCCAGGTTCCCCACCCCACCACCCTCAATGCCACAGCCATCCGGGCAAGCTGCTCAAGCCCTGTGCCTTTGCATCAGTTGCACCTGACTGCAAACCCCAGCCAGAGCAAACATGTCCTGCTGATCTTTGGCTTCTACCTCATGGCAAAAAATGTCATGCAAATCTGTCTCAGCCTCTGTTTTCTTCCTAATGGCTGGCAATGACTTCACGTAGTGTTTTTTCTGGCAACTTTTTTATGAGTTTTATAATCACCTTCTCCCTAGTCCCCAATGACCTCCAGAGGTCAGAATTAGGGCTCCATCATTTGGCTGCACAAGTAAAAATCCTTTTCTTCCAGAATGAAAATGACTTTATTTTGCTTTGAGGATTTGGAGTGCCATTGCCACCCTGTCCATCACTCCGTGGAGTCGGGCTCTGGGAATGCATGTTCTCTTCTGCATGACTTTTCCCCTGGATTTGGTCCTATTGCTGCTGGGACAGCTATTCATCCTCTCACAGAAAAGCACAGGCTACATATTACCACGGGAAAACTTAATTCTGCCTGTGACAACAACATAGCTAAGTTAGCGCAATTTACCCTAAAGCGCTGCTCTGTTTATATGTGTCTCAAGTGGTGTTTGCATAATGCCAGATTCTGCTTAGTAACAGCCAGAGTTGTTGCCCTCCTCCCCTGCAAGGGTTTGTGACCCTTTCTGCAAACAGAAAAACTAGGATATTTTGAGAGCTGGTAAAGGAGGGACAGAGATGCTAGTGAATACTAGTGACAGTAGAAAAACATCAAAAAAACCCACGTAATAGGTATGCATACTAGCAAAGAGTACTTTACTGCTACCTTTTACTATTTTTGCTAAATGCTGACTGCTCACCTCTGTCAGAGACAAGATAGCAGGACCCTGTATCTGACTATGTTTTTTTCTCTGTCACACTGGTGGGCACAACCTGGAGGTTTTTCCCAGGGTCATTTTGTGGAGCCGTTTTTCCTGGTCATGTTCTTTGCCGTGGAAGAACAAAGGCTGACACTATAAAACCCAATGGGTTCAAAGTGCAGGCTGTGAAGCAAGTAAGAGATATCTCTTCCTGTCGATTACAATTACTTTATGTGGACCATAAATATTTCCAAACGTATGTCTACAGCATGAATCAGTACTCAGGGGCCTGGAGGGGAAATAGGGTTTTCTCTTTGGCCTGTATTCAGCTAGCATCCCATCTGAAGATGGCTGTAACGCCTGTGGGGTGACTTCATGGGAGGGTCTGCACTGCCATGGGCAGCAACTTTCGAAATGAGAAGAAAAAAGGAGATGCACATCAGTCCTACCCTTCAGGGTCTCCATATTCTGAGGCATTTTTTAGTAGACTTGAATTTGACTTTTTTTAATCTTTTCTCTTAATTCCAGTTGTAAAGTAGAAGCCACCACTGTAGCCTTTACAAATATCAATAAATCTATTGAATTAAACACATGAGGTCCACAAATAGCATAATTAATGCCTTTCAGCTTCAGATAATCTTCTGAAAAGGGATTCACATAGATTGAATAATGAGGATAAATAATTAATATGCATTGTTTAAACTATGTGCTGTTATATGTCTTAGAATACATTTAATGTATCAGCACATGTATAGGTTGTAATACAGAACACACGACACAGATGTCTTCACTGTTTGGTGTCTCGTTGCAGTATTTTTAAATCTTTTCTAGCACGAAATGTTGCTGCTTATTGTAGGGCAGTTGGACCAGATGGCCTTTAAAGGTCCTTCCAGTCCAACACATTCTATGATTCTATGAAACGCGCTTGTTGGAAAAAACTAGTAACTAAGGGGGAAGTACTAGAGGCAAAAAAAAAGGGTAAATTGGTGTCTTTTAGGGTTTTCGAAGTTTTTTTTTTCATAATGATTGACATGTCTTACTAACTTTTGGCCATAGGGTCACCACATGTTGGGGCTGCACTCCCACACCCAGAGTTACCACCGCTCTGTGGGCACATGCTGCCAGCCTGACCTACAGACTGGGACGTGCCATGGGTTAGAGCTCAGAGGCTCACAGGCAACCTTTGCCATTTGCTCCCAGATAAAAGAAGGAAAAGCTATAACTCACCAAGTGAATCACGAGCAGAAACTGAAGTCCACACAGTTTAAGCATACTGGAATATGCTTTGCTTCAGCTCCTGCAAAGAAGAGGTGACAGTCACTTTAACCCCAAAGAGCTGGCCCACTCTGTTTGCAGATGAAGGCTACAGCTAAGCTTTCTCGAAGCTGTAGGGAAAGAGCAGCAAAGGAGTGAGCTCTGAAGGACCAGATGCAGCTCTCTCCATGGGAGATGAGTCAACTGGTGTCCCTGGGCTGACTGGGAAGGTCGTGCCCATCAGGTCTGTCCCCAGTGATGCAGAGCCTCAAACATCTAGCCTTGCAACCTCAGTCTTGTGAAAATTCTATGTCACGCAAGCCCTATTTTCATTTCTGCTTTGCTGAAGGCAGCAACACATTCACAGGAAACACTACAACCACAAGAAGATGAAGACCTCTGTCTTCTGGTTACAAAAAATAACTGTTCAGTGCAGCCTGAAAGGGAAGAGGAAGCTGGAGGTGTCTGCACCCCTTAAAACAACATGGCTACCAGAAATAAAATTTCCAAGTCCAAAGTGCACTACCTGCCTTGAATTTCAAAAAAAGTACTGAGCACACACTGCTGTGACCTGTGTTACATCCTCCTGGAAACTAGATGGGTTCCTCAAGAATGAAATCCTGCTTTCTCACAACTTCTAGATCTTTATCTTAACAAAAAAGACAAGGCCAGTTCTGGAGAGAGGTGAAGCTAGGGCACAGTGCTGCCTTCTTCAGTGGTGCAGCATGTTATGTGTCTCACACCTGCAAGTATCCTTCAGCCACCACAGCCTTGCCCCATGGAGCCTCTCAAGGAGAAGACAAGAGTGTGGAGGCACAGATCCCTCCCTTCCTGCTTGGTCGTACCATCACACTCTTTTTTCTATCCTCCTTTTCTTTCCTCAGTGGGTGACTAAAAAGGGGACCTGCAAATATAGAAACTGCTCCCCACACTGCTGTTCTCTCCAGCATTCATTTTAGGGAGAGCTATAGGACTTTATCTTGCAAATCCCATCCTGGATAATGTCTCATTGTATACATAATTACATCCCTTGAAATTACCAGGCTCTTCCCTTGGGCTGCAACTAGCTATGTGGATGCTGGAAGAAAATAAAATGACACTACTTTGAAACCAGAAGTGATCAGGAAAATCATTAAATTTATCAGGAAACAAGGGCTGAAAGTAAACCCCATGTAGCTCCCTTGCAGTGATACCGGCTGAGCAGGTGCCTCACTGCCCTGCCGGCAGCCAGAGGAGCTGGGGCTTGACACAGGCAGGAAAGAGGGGTAGGGAAGACACTTTGAGCCTCTTGGGAAGGCACTTTGAACCAAGACCATTGCTGATATTTCAGTTAGATAGTCGACAGAAAGTCATTCAGTTCCTCTGTCTGTCCAACAGTCTCTCCTCTCCTCCTGACCTCTTCAGCTTCAGCCACATTTAATGACAGGATGGGAACTTCAAAAAACTAATTTGTTATTAATTTGGGGTAGTAGGTGAGACAGAGGACCCAAACGCATGCCCTTACCCGAGGGTAAGCCTCCAGTGTGTACCTAGTGAGGCTGGCCGCACGGTTCTACCTGCCGCCTCAGGGGAGGCACCTGCCCCTCAGCCAGCCGGAGCCCTTGGGGAGGCCTGCAAAAGGTGAGGAAGAAGCCTGTGGGGTGGTCTGGTGATACCACACTACGGACTCAGGGGAAAGAGAAGGAGCAAGATCTACAACGGTGATGAGAAAGTTTAAGGAAGGGACACATCCAGCCTTAGTGTAGGGGACAGAAAATGCTGGAAAATGTGCTCCTTCATGTGGCTGCATAACTGCGCTGTGTCTTGGCCAGATTTCTCTGTCCAGATCCAACTGTGAAATGCAGCAGCAGAAGTGTAGCCTTTTCGTAGGTTATGGGCTTGCATGGTAACAGTCTTTGCTGTTTCCTTCTCTTTGAATATATGTATCGTTCCCTAAAGTTGTGACACTTGCAGCGTGGGTTGCAAGGCCAGGATGAGTGGCTTGCCCAGCCCTTGAACATTCATTTTTGGCTGGAAGCTGCTACCAAGTCTCGTGAAGCATCTCACTGCCAAGGACCAAAGCCCCAAAATACATACTCCTCTGTCACTCAGAATAGAGTTTCAACATATATAAATTCATACAAAACTTTTCAATAATAGACAGTTTCAGGATTAAAATAGAATCAGCATAAATAAAAGCAGCCTGAGATCTGTCTGAGGACTGGAGACAGATTTTCCCCTTCATTTCTTAGCTTCATTTCAATGTTATATCCCTAATAATCTCCTATGCTTCCCCTGTCTGAAAAGAAATCTCTAGGATAGCAGTCATACAAATATCCCAGTGATTTTCGATAATAAACATTCAGAGAACAAAGAATAGTCCTGGAGGTTAAAGATCGGTAACAATCACAAGTACTTGGCTCCATGAAAAAGAAATAACGTTGTTTTTCTTTAAATGATTGATTTCAGATGTTGAAGTTCAGTAAAGAAAAAACAGAGGAAACAGAGGAAATTGATCTGAATCAAATACCAACCAGACTAAGCCTTAGCACAGTAGTCATCCATTTTACAAGGACAGCTGAGTTCTCAACGCTGGCAGAAAACTTTTCAGCAAAACCCTTTCTTCAGGTTTTAAAACCTTTCCATGAAATGATAGGTAGATCATCCCTTACCTGTAACATGAAAAGCTTATTTTGCTCTAAAAATCCTCCTTTCTTTTGGCTGTGGGGATCACCTTTGCGCAGGTTGGTAGTGTCCGTCCGCGCTTCTCCACACAGTTTATAGATCCTCAGGCTCGACCCAGCTCAGTGGCTCAAACATTAACAGCGTGGAGAATTATTGATTCTTAATGACTAGGTGTGGTATGAACCAGCAGCCATGTAAGGAAGTGGTGTTCCTCTGAGATAATGTACAGCCTTCAATATTCTTATATCCTTTGGGATTTTCTTTCTGAGGACAGGTTTTTTTCAGTGGGGCTGCGAGAAATTAACCTGGCAGGGCATGGTCTGGAGCTGCTGGAGGAAAGTTATCCTTTCTATAGGAGAGGAGGTGGAAAGGAGAAGGCATGGGCCTCAAGTGGAGATCACGTTTGCTACTTCCCCAGTAAAATGGATAATTCCCATTCAGAAGATAAGATTTTGGACATAAAAATGGCTTGTTTCCGCAGAAGATCTGTGCATAGGGAGGATCCAGCCTAGTTATGAGAGTAATTTGTCAGTCATCGACTTGGAAAGTTCAAATTTCATCTGTGCAACAAATTTACTTTGAGCATCTTTGGGAAAATCACTCTATTTGTCCATTTCCAGATACTCTGCTCATAATGGATGTAATCACTCCTTTCCCTTGTCTGTCTGTCATCTTTCACGTCTCTTCAGCCCTTCAAGGGAACCAGTTCCTGCTACTCTCTGCATTATAATACCTGTAGTAAGGGGAACTGAAATAAATTGGACTGTAAGGGACTGTTGTATAATAAATAATTAGTAGAAAATATTTGGAAAAAAAACCAAGGTTGTTTTTTTTAAATCGTCATCCTTAGAATATTATGCTTTCTCTTCACTTACTTTCTAATGTCATGCTTATTTCAGAAGTTTTGAACAGGCTTATTTTATTCTCTCATGAAATGCTACTTTTCATCCATGTTCTCACTTCTGTTTTCAATTTATTCAGTATGTTATATTACTCTTGAACATTGTTAAACTGTCTGTGCAGCACATTAAATAGTTTCTGCATTACGCATCCAAAGAAAGAAGTGTTTAGAATCGATTACAGTTGGAAGGTGTACAGTTCTGGGAAAGGTGACCTTTCTGTTTGTGCTTCAGATCACACTTTTTTTTGCTCAAAATCAGTGTTTGATTCTCTAGGAAAAAAAAAATCCTAGACTGTACTTTCAGCATACATTCAAACACAACTGTTCTCCATTTGCTCACGCACTCGGAATGATTCAGACTTTCAGTGCCTGCTAGCACTGAGTTATCTTTAGAGCACAGCTCAAAACTAACAGTTCCCATTAAAGCACTAGAACTCATTGTTAATGATTTCAAAGTAAATATAGTAAGGGGGAGGGAACTGAAATTTCTTGGAAATGTGTTGACTTTAAGTGACTTACATGCAGATTAATTGCATACTAGTTGGATATGAATGAGCAGTACTTTCAGCACAAAGTATAAATTTCAAAACAGCAAGAATTCACATAAACAAATTCCTAATGTAGTTTTTAGCCCTCCTTTACACGACAAGTGCAGAATAACACAAGTTGTGATGTCAGAAGTCAGAGCCACATAAACAAGTTAGACGGTTTTCTTTCAAATGCCTGAAAGTCCAATTATTAGGAAGACCAGTGTGCTACTTAAAATACAAATTTAAGGCACCTAAAATGCTAAATTTAATGCCTACAAGTTTTAAAGTTGCTGGAAGAGGTGAGCCTGCTCACTCTCAGTATCGTTCTCAGGCTGAAATGATTTCCCAGCCTCAGAGCAACTGCATACAGATTGTAACCACACAGGGACAAAAAAAATATCTCCCATGTCAAATGCATTACAAAGTCCAGAAGCACTTAAGGCTTTACAACAGTCATAACATGGTACTACAGATAAAATCACACGAAGAAACTTAACAGTGAGACTGGTTTCTTGAGCCAGCTGTTTCTCTGAGTAGGTCTGATGAAAAGAAGGCAAACATCCAGGTGTTTATTGTGTGAATCATTGTTCAAAGAGTCAGTTTTTCCAGAAACAACTCTTCTCATATTATTAGTGCCCATCCTTTTCACTCTTCCCATTTAGCAGCTGTCTCATTCCTCCTTCACTCTTTTTTCAATTTTCTTTTTTATCTTTCCACTTTTACTCCTTGTTTCAAGTCACCTGATGTCTCTCCAAGTACCTCTTCCACTTTCAAAAGTAATGGGACCTGCCTGACCTCAGCTTCTTTCTGTTTGTTTAGAAAATATTTCATTTATGGATCTCTTAGGGCATGATAATTTCACAGCATCATCAATCTATGTCAAAAGAAGTTAGCATCCATAGAGGAAAAAGCAGAGAAGAATAATACTGAAAAGAAACTCAAATTTCTAATCATCTATTTCCTTTACTTCTCCCAAGAGAGAACCAGCTACACCTGCAACCTCCCTGATTGTAAAAAATGCAACTAAGGGCCACTCCTAGTCTCCGTAGGTAATCTGTTGTGGTACTTTCAGGCATCTCCTCATTCACATTGTTGTCCTCTGGACATTGCTCAGTCACTCTCCACTTTTGCTCATGAGTCGAGCCTCCAGACTCCTCCAGGTGAGACTTCCCAGTGCTGCTGCAGACAGACTCCTACAAACAGCATCTCCCAAACAATGTAACTCTTACCAATGCACTTAAGAAAGTATTTTCATGTTATCTTCATTGCCTTGGTGGTTGCACTGACATAGTTCTGATTTCATCTACATTTGTTGTGCTTTCTTGTGAGTTTGAGAACACTGAAGAGCTCTGATTTAAGAAAGTAGTTTATTCTTACTACCTTTCCTAATACTACTTTTGCGATAGATAAATTCTGCTTATACAGAGACTCGGTCATTCCTGTTAATGCCTTTCTTTTGTTTTTTTCCTATGAAATTCTTCTTAATGATAATCTTATTTTATAGAAATCAGGTTTTTTCAAGTCTATTGTATGTTTTTCTTTCACCTCTTTCCCTTTGCAAAAACTGGGGATTCTCATCATGATATAATTACAAGACACTTACATCGCCCCTATCTCCTGTACTCTGCACTTCAAAACAAATATATTCATCCACATCAACATTTCACTTTTTTCCTGACAGTTCTTTCTGAAGCACTTTACCCTTCTATACAAACAATCCAGTCTCAAATTGTTCAGTTAAATCTCTGTGGTTCATAATCTTTAGAACATATTGTTACTGGGCCCCATATTACTGGCATTTAAGATGTTCGTCAGATCTTCCTTTTACATCTCTCACTCTATTTTGATACCCTTGCCCTTCCTACTGTTTATACCCCTGTTCATGTTGAGATAATTTATGTTTATATAATGGTGCACGATGTGGTGCTGGGGAGAGGGAGCTTGGACAAAACACACAAACCAAGAAGATCGGATGAACACATTTTTGTGAGCAATCACGCAAAACGAGACATTGTGCTAAAGGACATAAGGGGGGGGGGGTGGTGAACAGTGTAGACGTGTTGGGCTACAAACAAAACACGGTGCTGACTGTTCAGCAAGTCCCCTGAAAAAACGAGTAAGCAGATATATCCAACAGTTCACAGTACTAATGCATGATGTTCTGGGTGAATGAAGCTACACCAGTTGTGCAGCCCTGATCTCCTACTCAGGAGATGCGGCTTTCTGACTGGTCCATGTATGTCTGCGCCTTGGATGATGAAAATCCTATCTTCCTACCTCAATCATCCCTGTTCCCAGACCTCGAAACCCAGTTTTGACCTGCTAACCTTAATTTTCAGTTGAACCAGTTATCCTGTCTAGGGAAGTAGATAACAGACTACCAAGAGCTCAGGTGAGGTGCCTAAAAATATTTTCCCCCACTGTGTCAGAAGCAGACACACTCACCTTCTGTTTTTTGCCTTGGAGATGTCATTGTGAATTGCCCATCTGCTGGAAGACATGGGCTCTGTCCTTCCCAGGGAAGCTCACAGGCCTTTTCCACCCCAGTGAGGGACATGCTCCTTCCCCCCTGTTGCTGCTCTGTGTCTCCAACGTCTTTGTTTGGCTATCCTTGGAGGACACCATGTCTGTTATACGGATGTAATTCCTCTGACCACTATTATCTCTCAGTCTAGCCACCTCCTCCAGCAGCCTTTCACCCACATGGTTTATTGCTCTTGGCTTACATTGACACTGATGCTACCTCACAGTACAATAAATCCCCACAAGGACTTGGGCAGAAATACTGCAAGCTGGTTTCATTATAAATACCTGTGGCTGTTCTCAAAGCAGGAGGAAGGTGGATTAGCAATGTGCCTGGCTCTGATGAAGCAGCATGTCCCCAATTTTTTTCCTAGACGATCTCCTTGAAGGTTTTGGTCAGCCCCATCCTCACACAAGCTGCCCAGCACAGTCCCTACTGCCTCATGTACAGATGTCTGACCTCTCCCATCACACACACACAGACCGTACAGGCTTGCCTTCCTCAACAGTGACAGAAGAGACCTGTTAAGAAGTTCTTCCATTTGCTGCCATCAGGTCCTGAACTCTGTTAGGTGCTGAGCTCATGCTGTTAAACTCCTGGGCTATTAATCTCGCCCAGGTCAAAATGATAAATACTAGTTTCCCTTCTTCTTCTTACAAGCAATGACATAATGGAACCAAATGGCTCTTCTGGAATAAGCAATGCATATTCTAGAGATTAATTGTGTTTACACTACTTATTGCAAGACCTCCAAAGGAGATTAAAACTTGAGTTCCGTACTGAAGCATGGTGAAATTCACTTTCTTTCAGTGTCATGGCACTCTCTAGCTAATTCTCACAACATCTTACAGTGGCATATGCATTAGAAGTCATAAACGACATATTTCAAAAACATGAGTTTTTTCCCTTATAAAAGGAGAAGAAAAATTTTTTTCACCTTTCGTTCTTTACTCAGCCCATATAAAGACAAGTCCATAATTTGCACAGCTCAAAATATACGACACTGTCAAAACAAAACAGGAAACCCAAGTCTTTTCTCAGCTACAGTCTGTTTAGAAAGCATGATAATATTATGACAACCATCAAGCTGGCATGCTGACACTATTTTTTGTTTGTTCACACACATGTAAATGCAGATGGCCTTAGGACCCATGAAGCAGATGGTTTTAGAGTACTCTATCATCTGGATGTACATGCCCACCTGTAGGACATTGAAATAGGCATGATAAAGCAAACTAGTCTCTAGGGCTTTGTTTATCACTGTGATCACATATTCAGCTGCCTGGACTGTTACATACAGCAGTCGCTGGATAAAAATCAGAAATAAGCCCAGGAGCAAAGGCCAGATGCCAAAATTCCCTCTTCATACTGAAGCAGGACTCAGGTGTTTTTCATTTCCCTTCTCTGCTCATCAGAAATCACAGCCAAGCAATTGCCATGGACCCTGGAGTGGATCTGGGGCTGTGATCCCCAGGTGTAAGGACAAACACTTTCCTAGAGGCATCCAAGCTCCAAAACTGGGGCAGGCACTCATGTCCAGCCCTGTGCTTAGCCTCCCCCAGCCTCCAGCACCACGCAGCTCATGGCTTCGCATCCTCACCTCCCGGGTTTGTCCTTCTGAGGTGTTTCGCTGTCCCTATTAGCTGGGTCAGGAAGACGATCTTGGAGCTTTGGGGTTGGGTTTTACTTTAAGTGCTTGAGAAAGAAACCCAGCAGTGTTTAAGTTTTCACTTAGATCTGGTTCTCAACCTCTTTATTAAAAACTACTATTACAACATAAAATATGCATACAGTGCAATATGCATATGGTGCACATGCATAAATGCAATATGTATATGGTGACTGGCTTACAAATTAAAGCCAAACTGAAATTCACTGGACCATACACACAAATCTGAAGTCCCTGGGCAGCTGCGTGTCCCACATTTTATCTGGAAACCTGGAAAACTGACCTTTGAACGAAAATACCTTTCAAAAACCAGCACAAGTGGCTGGAAGCTCATGCAGTGTCTCCCTCCCTCCAACCCACCTACTCAGCGTTGAATACAAAATGAGTTTCCTGACTCTCCCTTTTCCCTGGCTGTGTAAAATCAGCAACAGGGCATCAGTCTCATACCCTCATCTCAAGTCTGCTGAGTCCTCTAAATGTCATAATTTATTGTTTCCATTCTAATATAAACCTAAGAAATGGAGAGCTTGACCAGTGAAAACAAAACTGCTTCAGCTTTATAGTTCATAAGCAGCTTGTTCTACTGGGATGGGTTAGAAAAAATAACACTCTTACCCTAAGCAGGGATCAGAGACAGTCCTGCCTCATCTTCCCCATGTAGACAGTATTCAGCCTGATGCTGCTTTACATCACAGGGTGGAACTTTTACAGACTGATAAGATACCAGGTGGCTCCCTTGAGCACAGTATGTCTCATAAATATTTGTACCAGCAACTGTAATAGCAAGAAGAGCAGCAAACTTCAGCTCATCAGGAATTCTTACTGATAGCTGAGTTTCCAGAGTATGTTTCCCTATATAATATCTGCATTTCCAACGCTGAATTGGCTTCCTTAAATCCTTTGACAGCAGGAATAGATAGCAAGGGACTGAATATTTGCATTGATTTTGACTAGTGATGAAGGTACTTTATGTCTAAATATCAAATTCAGGGTTTATTATAGCACACATTCTCTTCAGAGGAACTGCTAAATGGCCATAAATGTAATTTCTCCTGGAAAAATTGTCACAAATCAGTTATATTACCTCTCATCTCAGAAGGACGATGAGGTCCGGTTGCAACCATGCCTTCCACTGAAAATATTATGAACTCCCAGAGAAGTGCTAGAAGGGGACTTGAGCCTTCTAGGGATCTGAGTATTTCATTTCAGAGTCAAATCACATGGCTTGCATCATAAATGTGAATCAATGCTGAGACTGACCTTTACCTATTGGGAAGGAATTTTACGTGTGTAAGAGGTAAAGCCAAACACAAATAATCCTATTTATTTCCATTACCTACTTTGGTGATCAAAACCTGGTCACATAGATTCATAGAATCATAAAATGTCAGAAGTTGGAAGGGAACTCAAAAGATCATCTAGTCCAAACCCCTGCCAGAGCAGGATCCCCTAGGGCAGCCACACAGGTATGCGTCCAGGCGGGTTTTGAAAGTCTCCAGAGAAGGAGACTCCACAGCCTCTCTGGCAAGCCTGTGCCAGTGCTCTGTCATCTTCACAGTCAAGAAGTTTCTCCTCACGTTGAGGTGGAACTTCCTATGTTCTAACTTAAACCCATTATTCCTTGTTCTATTGCTGGGCACCACTGAGAAGAGATTGTCTCCTTCTTGTATACATTAACAAGGTCCCCTCTCAGCCATCTCCTTTCAAGGCTAAACAGACCCGGTTCTCTCAGTCTCTCTTCATAGGAGAGAAACTGTTCAAGTCCCTTAATCCTCCTCGTAGCTCTCCGTTGGACTCTCTCCAGCAGGTCCCTGTCTCTCTTGAATTGAGGAGCCCAAAACTGGACACAGTATTCCAGGTGTGGTCTCACGAGGGCAGAGGAGAGGGGGAGAAGAACCTCCCTAGACCTGAATGAGCCACTGGAGTATATGGTCTGTGGTCTGCAAGAGAGGAGTGTGCATATTTTGCAGCCACCTGCAATGAACATTATTTAAAGTACTAATTCCTGTGCTCAGAATAGAAAATGCCAGAAATACGACATAATTTTAACTTCTGCCAGCAGTCTATAATGATAACCAGCTTTCATTGGCGCACCACACACAAGCTAGGGCCTCAGGAGACTATTTCTGTGACAAAATAGCTGTGGTATGGTGCTATCAGTGCATGTACTTGATGTTCACTTCGGTATTGCAGTGCAACCATTTTAGCTCTTTCCCTGTCTCATTTGTGACTTATAAGGAGATGCCTCCCTGAACATACGACTCTGTTTGCTTGGCATTAATGGAAACTGCACGACTTAATGCCCTCCCTCATCTCCCACCTTAAAGGCTTAAGCTTGCATCTGCCTCGTTAACTCTCAAGTTAAACGGACAGTCAGTGGGATAAATTCATCAATTCAGAGATTCCTCTGCCTTTTTGCATCTCAAAGTCAGGGCAGCCAGAGGACGGCCCAGTGCTTTTAGCATCACAGTGCCCATGAGCTGAGGAACAGCAGTGGTGGCCCGGACTGCTGGTAGCAACGTCCGTCGCAGACCACCCACATCCAGGACCAGCAAAGCTGGAACTAAATGCTGTGCATTCAGGGGTTAACTTCATGTTCACTGAGAACAGGAACACAAGACAGATTCCTTCCCTAGGAGCCTAAGCACAAGGTCAAAGAAACAGAAACACAAAGCCCTTTCCTTTTTCCCCGGCCTTCAATGAGATGTTGCGATGGACCGGGCTTGGGTCAGAGCAGCGTCTCTGCTCTCAGGTTTGCATTTTCCTTCCTGTATCTACTTCCCAGACCACAGCCCCAGCAGAGGTACAGCAGGGCAGGGCTGAGCAAACAAGAGTCCCAGCCCAGCAAGCTCACTGCCACGGGATGGATTCCCCTCCCAGGTCAAAGGGAGACAGCACACTGCAGTAGGACACGTATAAAACAGAAACCAGCCCTCCGAAGAACAGTTTGCCTGACCTTCTTCGGTTTTAATGGGTCTTTTCTAAGTGATGAGTGGACCCAGCAGTTCAGGGGATATTGAAAAAATTGTATCAGTCACTGGTTAATGGTATATTTACATTTAGATAATGCATTATAGGAGTTACATGTATTGTGCAGACTTGGATTAATCCAATTCTGCAAGATCTCTGTAAGAAAAATTAACTCCTTTCTGCAAAAGTAGTGCTGCTGCAAATTTCAGGAATTCAAAAACCGTGATTCGGGCCACAAAATACCATGAGAGGCTTAAAAAGTTCTTAAAAGAACAACATGAATGAATGTCCTTATATTCACCTTTTGCTGTGTGACTCATAATGTTTCTTTACAGTTATGAAGATTAGACTGGTTTTGAACAAAAGGGAACTTCTCAAATGTTCATAGAATTGTAGAAGCCATCAAACAAACGATAAGATTGTTTCAACCTAGTGTGCTCAGAAAATAAAAATATAACTTTGTCTGAACTTTCTGTATACTTTCCGAATGAATTAGTATGCTGTTTGGAACTACAGAGATATTTAGCTCCTATCTTTAACTAATCTAAAGCATAAAGAGGTTCTTATCAGTCTAAGGACTTTGAGTTATGTTTGTGAAACGGTAGTGTTGGTAGTAAATTTTTGTGAATGACTTTTGCTGGAAAGTGAAACAGCACAATGAGCAGCTACTGCGGAAGGAGAAGCAACGCATGTCCAACACTTTGACACTCGTGCAACCTACTGTGACAAGATCACAGAAAGGAGAGATGGGGTGAGGACAGGGTATCACTCCTTGTGGTAGCTAGTTGGGGTTTTTTAATAAAACTAGGGGGGGGGGGGGGGGGGCTGTCCTTTGTTGCCCAAAACACTTTTAGCAACATTCCCATTTATTTGGAAACATTTTAATTTTAGTTCAGTCTTCAGATTCCTGCCTTAGATAGCTTTTTGCTGAATTTCTCTTGGCCATAATCTATTTGCATCTTTCGGTTATGGTGCTGCATCACTTGTGGAAAGCAATGCAGCACCATAGTGCTAATACCATTGTTGTTGTTATTGTTGTTATTATTATGAATAATAATATTGCTATTATTGGTATTATTACTATTATTTCTTGTATTTAAAAACTGAGAAGTGTTGACCAGGAGGTTTTTCCATCACTTCTGCAGTGGTTTAGTGGGCGGGTTGGGTTTTTTTGCAGAACAGTCTAGCCATTCGCCGGCCTCATACCCTGCGTAGGCACTCCCAGCTGGCTGCTGGTGTGCGTCCTCCTTGCCTCAGTGCTCGATAAGCCTCAACTGCTTTAAGTGCAAACCCTGACATCTAATGTCCAAGTCGACTTCATTTATGGCACCGCACAGAGCTTTGCACCGTGCTGACCAAGGGATTTGGAGAAGTTCCCTCTGCTCTGCTGCAAATTCAGCAATTTCCAGTGGAACAGGCAGCAAAGCAGGACCCAGTATTGATTAACTGCAGGATCACCTTTGTCAGACACTGACATTTTTATTAACCCTCTCTTAAATTATGGTTTTATTTTAAAAGATTTTTTCATTAAAAATTGAATTTTCTTTACTTAAAAATGCAAATCAGGTTATTTTATTAATCCTCATTAAGAGCCCTTGTGCTTCCAATAACATCGGAACACAAAAAGAAAGAAGGAAACACAAGCCTATTAATGCATTGATATTTTGGTTATTTTTAAAAGCAGACATGAAAGAAGTAGCAGGTTTTGACAGTGGTATAACATTTAAAGTAAAAATAAAAGCTGGAGTTTGTGTGCATATAGTTTGACTACAAAGGAATTTTTACAGCTAATTCCTACAAAGTACTAGTTGCTCTTAGGTTTGGTAACCTCATGTCACCACAAGTTTTTACTAAATTAAACTTGATGAGCATTACATAAGTAAATTTATTTTCCATATTTTGTTTTTGTTCTTTATTTTTGGCTACTTATGGAATCCAGTTTTAAATATGCCACATTTGCAGACTTTCTGCTACACTTTAAGAATGAATGTCAGTTTTGATGGGTTTAGGTTTGTTTTTCTTTTCTTCAAATATCTAGCTACTATGAAAGTTATGTGTATATATTTTCTGTGTAGATATTTTCTAGGTTACTTGCAGAAAGGAAAGCAGTTTTCTGAGTAAGCACAAGAATTTCACATAGAAATGTTCTGAAGGATAATGGAAAAGAATGTTAGAGAAATGTTAAATATTTTTTATTTAAATAGAATACCATTATATATTATAAATACTAAAGATTTTATTCAAATAACATGTAAATACATGTTATTAATTTATTTGTAAACATTAGTTCTTTATCTCTTATATGGCTAATACAAACACTTTGTTTCTTTAGCATATTTCTATATATCTCTAGTATTGTTTTAAAATTTTATTACTCATTTTTGCCCAAGCTAAAAAAAGAAAAAGCACACTTAGCACAGATTTTATCAGAGGTCTCCCAGAAATACGTTTTCATGTCACTGGAGATTTCAGTAGCTGACTTTTGCTTCTGTATTTAGACAACGACGACTGTTGTGTGAGTATCTATCTAAGATGCAGATTATAACTGCTATCAAGATTTATTTTTACAGTATTTTCTACCGGTTGTTGAAAGCTGCAGTTCAGTCGATCACTGGGACAGTTGGACAGTGCCAGCAAACAAAGCTATTTGTGAGGAGGAATAAAGCTTCTGGATGCCTGACAGATACGTTATTTCATGAGAAAGATAATTTTGCTCTGAGGACAGGAGCTGTGACCACTCTGTGTGCCACCAGGAGGGCTTCCAGGAGGGAGGTGTGGGACCAGCCGTACCAGTGACACCCTGGGCACAGCTGTCACCCCCAGGAGCCAGCACGGCTGAGCTAAGTGGGCTTCTGGCACCGAGCAAGCCTGCTTCCCGCTCCATCTGCTGCTGCTGTCTCACTAATTCTGTGTCAGATGCTGGTCCTGTTCATTGTTATCGATTCAAATAATAATTTTCCTAACTCCTGCCATTGCCTTACTATCCTCATAGGCAGAAAAGAAACTTTCTGGCTGGCTGTGTTACGCTTCCAAGCCACATCTAACTCACACTTACACGCACTTCCAAATGGAACACTCACAAGAGGAAGGCAAGAAAAAGCAAAATCGAAAGAAAACACAATGTTCTCAAGGGCCTTAATTATATTGGCTGGGGAGAATTCAAAGCCAACAGATTGCTGGCTCACCCCTTTATTTTTCTTTCCAAGCAGAGCAGTCGTTCTCCTGGTTGAGTATATATGCCCTGTTCGCTGAGCAATCATGGACTGGCAGGACTCAGCTCCAGCTGAGCCATTAAAGCCAAGGAGCTGCTGTCAGATCAGCTGGATGGTAACCAGCTGAGCTCTGAACACAGGTTCTTTGCTGATCACTTCTGATGCAAAGCCCTGCTGCAAAACAGCAAAGGTCATGAGAGAGTGAGAAGCCACTCAAAGTGAGCAGCATCGCTGCTGCTTCTGCAGCCCAGGACAGCGGGACCTCAGTGCAAGCAGGTGGAGAGCAGAGGAGATTTTCAGAGGTGCTGTACAGGGAGGTTTCTGCTGTGCTAGAATCCTCGCAGATTGGTGGAGAGTCACTTTAGAAACACTAGTTTTTTTCTTGCTTAGATGTAAAGTACTTTCATCAGCTAGACTGTTATTGATGATGGACTTTAGCGTATGTGTCAACAGTTGACTATGGTCTTCTACTTCTGTAAATGTGGTTAATATTTCTGTAACTGTTTTAAATACGTATTGCAGGCAGACAATGTGGCTTTTGAAGACACGTGCAATTTTTATTCTCATGGTTCAAGATCAAAATCTCAATAATATGTAGCTTTATATCTTACATATGCTGGCCTGCCATCATGCTAAACTCTTTAATTAGAGAGGGAAGAGTTTGTTGGTTTACCTGTATTTCAGTAAACTTTGGTGAAGACTTTGACAAGGATAGGCAGCATCGTTGCAGTAAATGCACAGTGACAGAGCCTGCACAGTGCCTGAGGCTGCAGCTCTGCAGATGGGTTTCCTCTACAATGTAGCACACCTCGGTCTAGACTGTGGTAACCAGGATCTTCTGACTCCCACAGCAGGACGAGGAACAAGCATTTTTCCCCTCCAAGTTACCACTCTGGAAACCAGAACCATCACTGGTAGCTTGTACTTGGCAGCTTTGCAGGAGGTGCCATACACCAGTGATGCGGATATTCTGCACAGTCCTTATGGTACTCATAGCAAATCCTACCTTCCAGAGACAAGTATTTAAATCCTTTTGTGGATCTAAACCACTCTTTTTACTTCTCTATTTAAATTGCTCGGTCACCATGCTGATGAAGTACTGCAGGTAGGAACTACTAAAGTAGTGGCCGGCATATGTCGAGCTGGACAATGGGCAAGATTTTCCTGGACCTCTCCTGGCTGACAGGCCTATAAATCCTCAGCCTCCTGATGGCAGAGCCCGCGTTTCTTATCATCCTCAGGTCCCTGGGGAACAGATGCACCGTGCTGCACATGGGGGCTGGCAGGGCTGGAGGTCACCTACTCCTTCCTGAGGAACACACCTCCTAAAACTCAGCAGACAGCCTTGAGGTCTGCACAGGTGTTCAAGATGAAGTCTTTCAACCACATGTGGTAGAAAAGGAGGCAGAACTGTTCTCAGCATGCAGAAGGCAAACTGAGATACATGTTTGTTAAGTATCCTGGCTATGTTTGGATCTGAAGTCAAGAAAGGGATCAGGAGTAAAAATAAAATGTCGTCCTTAACCCTGAGGTTTCCATAGGCTCAGAGTGGCCTCTTTTCAACCAAATCCTATGCACAACATTACTTTTTCAGAGGAAATGCGAGCTAGTGGATCTACACGCTATTTCATGGATTGTAGCCATTTTTAAGGGCTTTTGGTAATCTGGACTGCAAGTTATGGAAGAGGTTGCTTGTACAACCTAAATAGAAACTTACACTTACACAGACATTTTATTTTTCTCCATTCAGCATGCCTCCAGCTCTGAGCAGTTTAAAGTCTATATTTAGTCTCAGCACTGTATCTTGTTTCAGTGTGTGCCAAAGTGCAGAACATTTCCAGACGCCACCCATCAGAGATAAGAGCACACCTTAAAGAAAGTATCAAATGGACCACATGAAACCATGACATACTTCCTTTTCATGTGGGAGAATGACATAACTTCTTACTCACAAGCAAAACAGCAGATCCTTTTATGGCACTTAGTCCTTTCTTCATTCAATAAAAAGGACACTGTCTAGTCCTCAAAACGCCACTAGTGTGAGTAACATCAGCTGGACTACTTCCTTGTCTTCAAGGTCTAGCTTCAGGCATCCCTCATCCTGCTCCTTGTATGATGCAATCCTAAACAGTGGCAGAGGTGACAGAGCTGCCCTTTATCAACTTGCCACCTCTTTTCAAGTTCCTATATAAGATTTTTATCCACAGGAAAGCCTTGATCCAACAATCCTTATGAGAACAGGTTTTGTTGCACTAAGAATATATGTAAATCAGAGTTATATCCTGCAGCCAAACATATATATCTAAATCGTATATATCAAAATCCCTGATTAGGACAATAGCTGTGCATTACAAATTGATCAATTTTTAAGTAATGCGTGAAAGAGATGTTCAATATGTTTAAATGGAGCATAGTTTGCATACAAAGAATTTTTTGGTGACAAAGGATCTCACAAAACCAAGTGAGTGGGTAAAAAGATGACAGGTGTTCAGTCACCATTGACTGTGGTCTGAAAATGGTGTGTAATGGCAGCCAATATGGGACATAGTCAAGAAAGGTAACTGAAAACAGGAAAGAAGAAAACTATGTTTTATCATTGTCTAAGACCTAACCTCCTATGTGCTGCAGACTCTGCCTATCAGGTAGGAGGATGTTAGAGAAGGAACAGAGAAGGGCAACAAACATGGTTAAGTGGTTGGAGCAGCAACCTTAGAGAAAACACTAAAAGGTTTGTGATGTTTCAGCATGGAGAGGAGAAGGCTGAGGGGAAAATGACTGATAATTTCAGTTTCCCAAATCTAGTGGAGAAAGTGAGTGAAAAGCTGCTGTTCATAATGTCCCATAATGTCCCTAAGCAACATCTTCTGTTGCCACTGTGGCTCTCCCTCCCAGAGACAACACAGGTCTGGGACCACCATCGGTCCAAAGCAGTAGGGCATTTCTTCTCACTGAAATTGCTTTTTGATAATGCTCCAGTGACAGTCTGAAGTCCATCAACTACAGAATATCAATTTGCCAAAAATATCAGAGGATGGACTTCTGTTGGGGTAGAGCATTTTTATGGGATGTGAGGGGAGCATATTTCTTCCATCACCTTTCTAACTCATGGGCTTGTTTAACTGCAAGCTCTATCCACACTTTCCTTCTCAGCAGCTTGAGGGATACCTGGGACATGGACAGGAGCCTGACGTGCTCCTGCCGAGGTCCTTTTGCGTTTATTGATTGATTATGTCAATACAGCTGCAGTGGGCAACTCCATTCCCAGGGCTTCATCTGTTGGGCACAACACCTCAGCCATAGCACAGATGCCAGGGGATCTTCTCCAGTGGAAGCACACATGCCAAAGGATTTCACACATATCCTGATGAAGCTGGGTGGCTCCCAAGTACCAATGGTGGCAAAAATCCAGCCATGTGTGCTAAGGGAACATCCCAGCTCTACTGGCTCACTTCTGAATGGAGCAAGTCAAAGAGGAGCAAATGCAGCCATTCGTGCCGCAAGACTGCATCAAGGGGAGAAAGAAAATCTTAAAGCACAGAAGACTGAAAATATAGCTAAAAAGCTACTAAAGTGATATTACAGTGGCAAAGCTTCAGAACATACTACTAGGCATAACTCAGTGGTTCGATGGTGTTTAGAGTGAAGTACATCCACAGCAATTTCAGAGCAAAACTGTGAATTGAATGGAGAAATGTATACACGCTAGTGAAAGCCACCACAGGTAGACACAGAAATAGCACCCTGGCTGTGTTAAAAATGACTGAGGTCTGTTCTGAGTTCAGTAGAAGTTAAACCGTTAAGCCATTCAGTGAAACCCACACAGAGTCAGAGGAGAACAGGTGGAAAACTAAGCAGAGCTGGAGGTCCTTCCTCCAGAGAGGAGGTCACTGTGCTCCCCCTCACCCTTGAGTGGGAGTGCTGCCTGCCCAGTGCCTGCCCAGTGCTCCTCCTGGCTCCCCCACTGCTCCCTTTGCCTTGGTGGGCAGTGTCAGGCCCAGTGTGGGATGTGCCATCCTGAGGCTGGCTGTACCTACCGAGAGAGGAGTGCAAACCAAACAGGGAAGAAATGCTCATCTCTGTGTGTGGCATCTACAGATCATGGAATCATAGAATCATAGAATCATAAAGGTTGGAAAGGACCTTAAGATCATCAAGTTCAATCTACAGCCCTACACCACCCTAACACTAAACCACCTCCTGAAATCCAGCAATTCTTTAAACATGTCCAGGGGTGGTGACTCCACCATCTGCCTCGGCAACCCATTCTAATGATTCACCACCCTTTCGGTGAAGATGTTTTTCCTAATATCCAATCTAAACTTGATGGAGCAACTTGACCCCATTCCTCCTTGTCCTATCGTTATTCACTAGGGAGAAGAGGCCAAGACCCATCTCATTCCAACTGCCTTTCAGGTAATTGTAGATGCGGCAGCTGAAGTGAGACATGGCTCAGTGTATCCGTGTGATTGTTCTGAATTTTTTCATTGAAAATTCCCACTTCCCTTTCTCCTGTTGGCCCAAAGAGCAGTCAGAGTTCAGCTCCAGGCAACCCATGTCTAACTGGAGGCTTTTGGATACACACAAGCAGAGTATCTGGTTAGAAACTACTACCACTTAGAAAATAATTCCCTTTTACAGTTGCTCAGGCATAAGTTTTAAAAGTGGAAGGAAGTGTGTTCAACTAATAATTTTCTTAACAAATTACTAAGCAGGTGGTGAGACACTGCTGCCACTGTAAAGTGCACAGGACTTGTGTGCTCTCATGGGTGGTTTGTCCTTGCTGTCTGACAGCAGGGAACCTGTTGCAGTAAAATTGTTAAAACCACAAGTAATCAGTACATTGAATTTCAGTGTCTCTAGGCAAAAAGCCACTACTTTGATGATCACACAGATCACAGAGGATAAATGCAGATAGATTGCAGGCCTCTGTGCGTGGTGGTCTGTAGGAGATGTCTGGGGCGAGAGCACCACAAGGAGTTGGCAGGTGGGGAGGTTGTCAGCCTGCACACTAACAGCGTACATTCTCTGGTCACAGCTGGGATTCACCCTATGCTCTGCAGCTGTCCCTACCCAGCACTGAGTCCCTACACCTGCAGATAGCTGGCTCATGGTCCTTCTGGGAGCAATGGCAGGAGCAAGGCTTCTCCACAGCCTTTCCAGAGCATAATGAAGAATGTAAAGTTGTGTTCCCTTTTTTAACTAGATGGGATTACACTTAGAGACCTAGAGGTTACCATATAAATATATCACAGAGTTTGCTACTTTTAAAAGTGCTGGTGGAGTATTACCAGCAATGTGACATATAGCGTAATTTTAACACTGAATGCAACATGTACCTTGGGTTCTACCACATTTAGCACTGCATGGGTCCTGTAAGGGGGCAAGCATCAAAGAAACCAAGTTTTGTCCTTCCCTATCAGTCCTGTGCTGCCCTACTGAACCAGAATTTACAGAGACTGAAGACGAGGTGGACAGTTCTCATCAAATATTATTTTGTGCATCTGGAAGCCACATCTGTTAAACACCAGTGGTGTGCTGAACACCACCACAGCCCACAGCATTTGCCTTTCTAACTGAGCAACAGTCCCTAGTGAGTCCAAAAAGAGTTGGAGGAGGACCAGCCCCATAAATCTCATTGGCTTTTATCTCCTGCTCTTGTGGATCAGACGCAGGAATGATTTATGCAATAGGTTCAACTCTACAGTCTTCAAAGGTGCTGCAAGGATTGAGTCGCAGGGTTCACTTTTGTAGACTCAAAAATTTCCTAGTACAGGGATCTCGCCGGGAAAATACCAGTAGTACTCCTTAGCACCTTGTCTCTTCTCTGAGTGCCACAGCTTTTTCTAAAAAGCCTTTCCAGAGGGAAGGGAGATCTGTAGCTGATCGTAGAGGAAATAGTGCACAGAAATCAAACTGATTCCTTCCTTTGCTCTAGCCCTCTTCAGATCACATTATCATCACCAGGGCTGTTGCTGTCAGGAGTCCTTTCTCCCATTTATGTCTGAACCCCAAACAGTCCAAGAGGGACAAACCTGGTCCATGGTCTTTAAAGCTTTCCAAGGGATTGATGTTGAAAGTCTTGTGTATGTGACGGTTAACTCCACAGTGCATCCACTGATTTTATTGACAATGTCTTTTTTTTCCTTGAATAAATTTTATGAATAGTTCTTTCAAATCCAAAAGCACAGAGCACCCTGCAAATCCACAGTGTCGTAGTAATGTAATTCCTTAGTAATTCCTTAGCATAGTTTTGTCCCAAGGCATAAATAAACGTTTCTTCTTGCAGTTGTCAAGATTAAATTAGTTAAAGCTGGACATGCCCCCTAATTCCTCTTGCTGATCTGATCTATCTTCCTTTTTATAACAGCTATTACACTATAATTGGCATTTTGTGTGTTCTTAGACTTTTTTTTTTTCTGTATTTATTTTATTTTATTTTGTTTGGACTCTGAGTTTTGCCATTTTGGCCTTGGTGCACTCACTGCTGTGACTCACGTATTCCACAGCTACTGCCAGATCTCTGGGACCAGTGCTGTAATTATCGCATGAGGATCTGTCATTGTAGCCCTGACTTAATAAATAGCCAGAGCAGTGATTAGAATCGCTGATTGATCCGTTCCATGGTTTTGGACAGTCACATCTGAGATGAAGAGAGGGACTGTGGATATGAAGGGTTTGAAATGTCAGCATTCCAGATTGAATTAGTATTAATTAGTCATTCCAGGTACACTAGCTGTTATACATGGTAAACCTCTCTGTATTTGATAATCCGGTGATGACCAGCTAAAACTGTGACTCCAATTCATTTCATAAGCTGCAGAAGAAAGCCCTGGCCCTTCCTCTGTGCCCAGCTCATGGGAGTCATGCAGATCACAGCAGATGACTGGATTCCCTTTCAGGTGAAACTCACGGTGCCCTTCAGGAGTGCAACTTAGGCATTGCAGCCCCAGGGTGGACATCCAGTCCAGGATGATCAACACCAACTCTCTCACTCCACAGCCAGAGGTTGGACAGTAACATGCCCTGATGGTGTCTGAGAAAACTGAAGCAACACATAGAGGGGATGTTGCTGCTGGTGGTTCTTCACCCCACAGCTTCCTCCATGCTCTCTCTGAAAACTCAGGGCAAACCAGGAGCCTGCAGGGTGGACCAAAAGGGCCAGTGGGAGGTTGAGTTCATGAAAGCTGGAGGAAGCTCTTTAAATTGTTTTGGCCCAAAGGCAATGCTGTGCTCTTCTGAGGGACCAGCCCTGATCCAGCAGCAGCCGCAGAAGATAAACTTGCAGTGATGTCTGTTTCCCTGGGAGAAACGTGGTGATACAGCATGCTGTGCATGAGCACTGCGGGACTCTTCGTGGTAACTTGTGACAGCTCTGGGGAATGGGTCTACTACACTGGGGTTTTTTCTTTAAAAAATCATGGTTTAGAAGGATTTTTTTTTTAGGATTGGAAGGAGACAAGGGAGAGCATGAGAACTTACTAGATAACTCCAAATTTTTATGGTACTGTCTATGCATCCATTGATCACAGAATCAGAGAATCACAGAATTGTTGAGGCTGGAAAAGACCTCTGAGATCATCAAGTCCAGCCTATAACTAAACAGCATTGCAACAGCTAGACCATGGCACTAAGTGCCACATCCAACCTTTCCTTAAACACCTCCAGGGACAGTGACTCCCGCAATTCCCTGGGCAGTGAATTCCAATGCCTGATCACTCTCTCCATGAGGAAATGCTTCCTGATATCCAGCCTAAACCTCCCCTGAACATGGATGGCTTTTACCTCTAAAGGCTGCATGATCTACATGGGCATTTTATATTTCTTCAAAACCTGCTTAGCTGAGATTTCTTGGGTCCATAACTCGACACATGTAGAAGAGACTAAGGAAATGTGCTGGGTATTATCAGCTATACCTTCAGCTCTTAAAAATAATCTTAAAAATTTGTTTCATTTGCACAATTTTATTTCCAGTCTTGAATGGGGAAAATGTTTCGAGAGTTTCAAAGTTCTGAAAACTGGTATTGGAGTGAGTATCATTCTCTAGACTGCTCTGGATTGGCCCTAAATTGCACGATGACAACTCAAAAGCATTCATTCAAAATTCAGTGACAGGGATCTTGTTTTCTATTCAAAGTTTTATTTTCTGTTCTTGCTAACAGTTTATCCTAGATCAGGAACTCCCTTCCAGGGAGATCTGAAAACTGCACAAGCAGAGAGTCATCCTGCAAAATGATACTTTACCCCTACAGAACTGCTAAATGTCATCTCGTCAGCAGAGGCAGTTTTGGGCAAACACCCAGCAAGCTCATTCTTTTCCAGAGCCTTTGGTGCGTGAAAGCTGTGCAGCCCAAGATGGGGAACCCAATTCTCACCTAACTAGTGTCTTATTTTGTTGTCTTCGTCACCAAGGAAGATGAGCTGCCAGGCTGGAGATTTGGCTTTTCTGAGCCATCAAAATTACAAAAATGTAATAACTCTACTTCTGCCTTGAGCTCTGAGGTGTGAACACAAAATCCAGTGTAGTCAGGGGGAAAATAATACAATTATGCCCAACGGTAATTGAGGATTAGGGCACACAATGCCAGCAACCTACATTCTGTCCCCTGAATATAGCATTTAACTTCTGTCTCCAAAATCAGAGTACCGGTAATCACCTACATTTCTGATGTGTTTTCAGACTTAGGGCCAAATTACTCTTTTAAGAACGAGTTATCTTTATCTCTGTCATTGCAACCTCATTTGAACATGAGGGATACCATGCGTTTACAGCTCTGGGGCTGGAAGTAATTCCTGCTTTGTGAGCCTAGGTTGCCAAGTAGCATGTCTTCAGAGATGCGAGGAATCCTCGCTGTGCTTGTCGTGCAGCAGTCTTGCCCAGCATTCAAAATATTTTCTCAACTTGAAAAAATTCTTAGGGATGTCCCAGTGAGGCTCAAAGACAGTCATACATTTTATTTATTTTATTACAAGGCATGTAAGTAAAAATTTGCATATCTGAAAAAAGATATTAGATAGAAAACAGTAATAAAATTAACATCATTCTTTTAAGAAACTTGGTAATAAATACATTTCCCCTCAACATTAAAATGCTTGCTATTTTGCACAACAATAAATACAGCATAGCTCTGGCATACAGAAAGGCCAAGGCTGGATACAAGGAATCCATGTGTTTTTTTAAAAAAAAGCTGAGGTGATTTATACAGGTTTGGCATCCTGCACTTGATGCACTTTGATACAATTTGCACTTTAATTATAATTTAACTATGATTTTTAAACAGCCCCATAATATGAAAATACGAGAGGAAAATTTGTTTGATTATAGGATTTTTCCTTTAAATATTTTCAAAGTAAGAGATGTGTAAACTCATTAAAACCAATCCTTATAATAATAATAATACTAAAAAAGTATCTTGGTGGCTATACTACAAAAATGCAGAATTTTCAGCTGTGGGGTGCTCAAGCCTGACCAGCCAACTGGCAAAGGACCAATCCCCAGTCAGTTCATCAATTCTTTATACAATTAAAAAAAAAAGAAAGAAAGAAAGAAAGAATAATAATAACAAGGAGAAAGAGTAAAGATTGTAATATTCACTTCCCAAGTCATGAGGGTTTGAGGTTCTTACACTATTATCCAAAGGTGAGAGAAGAAGCAACAAGTATATTCCAGAACATTTCCCAGCATAAATTTGGGTCATCCTGGTCTATACTTTTCTTTTAAAACTACCAACAAAAAAAGAAAGAGAGATATTTCCATACGCTGTGCTGTTCTTATGCCAGCACGTATCATCACAATCACAACTGTGAACCTAAGTCACTTTGATAGCCCAATCTAATATAGATTGATTGATTGTCCCACGACAGATAATGTCCACAAAATGCCACAAGCTCTGGCAGAGTCCAACGTTCTTAAAGTACTGATAGGTCATGGCAAGACTTGGACTTTAGTTTGAAGGCCATGTTCTTGTTGTTCTTGGCAACTATTTTGCCCCAAAACCGCCTGGCTTTCTTGGGGATGCTCTCCCTCCGTTTCTGGTAGGCCAGCCTCTTCTCGTTCTTTTCTTTGCTGTCCCTCCGGAGCCGCACTTGCCTCACGATGCCTTCAAAGAGCTCTTTCACATTGTGCTGCACAGCTGCTGAGGTCTCGATGAACTTGCAGTCAAACACGACGGCGCAGGCTCGTCCCTCTGCAAAATTGCAAGGGGGGGATATGTCACGAGGCATCACGAGCAGGGGGAAAGCAAGGAGGGTGCAGGCTGCCACGTGCGGGGAGCCAACGTCACCAGGGGAATTCCTCAAGCCAAATATAGGCACGGATAAGTCTTTAATCACCCAATGCTGCCTGCTAAGCCCGTGATTCATCTGCTGTGTGTCACACTCCCTGCCCAGAGAGGGGGGGTTAATCCTCTCCTGGAAAAGCCCCGTGTCCCCCATCGGCTGTGAAGGGAGCTGGAGTTGACCTGCTCGTGCCAAGACAGTAAAGGCGGAGAGGTTAGCCCTGACTCAAAAACACCTGATTGTGTTACGTGCAGACTCCCTCAAGTCACGTTAAAGGGTGATGACAGCACCCTACATGTGCATAGCACAGGAGGCAGGGCCCAGTCCGCCTCCTTAGGTCATGGGTGTAAACCAGAGTCTTGGGACAGTAGGAACTTCGGTGTGAACAGGCACATGTACAAAACCCTTAGAAAAAGGCATAAATATGCCTATGGCTGTAGAGACACATACAAAACCATAGTCCTTATCTTTAAGTATCTGAGCCTAAGCTAAACCTGACAACTATCTTTCACACAGAAGTGAATTTATTCTGGTTTTTGGCATGTTGTGAACTCATCACTGGGATGACTGCAGTGATGTGACTGCACCCACAATCTTTCAAAAGATTTTTTTTGAGTGAGGCAGAGGGGACTGAGAAGGCGAACAGGCATCCTTGGACTCCTGATGAGATACTTCAGTTCAAACTCTTCACTTCAGGCAGCTGTGACAGGGGCCAGAGGAACTGTGCACATCCCCAGTAAAAAAAAAATAGTCTAGATTAATTGGGAAATAGAAGAATGGAACGGCTGCAGAGAGAAGAAAATGCTGAGCAGAGGAATCCATGTTTTTGATGGCCCAAGGTGAGATCGTCTAATGCATTGCTGTGTGTTGTGTCACCTAAGCCTCAGGGAAGACTCTCCAAGAAGAAATTTTAACAACTGCAGGCCTTGAGAGCCCACAGCAGCTTTCCCAGTAGCCTCTCCATTCCTGTTTATGGGCTTAGTGGTTATTAATTTGTGTGCAGCAGCAGGAGGGCTGGTTCAGCATCCCAAAGCAAGGCAGCAAGGAGACCTCTCCTGAAGGGCTGCACAGTCCCTGCCCAGGCTAGCAAAACAAAGGGTGAGAGGGAATTTTAATTTGTCAGGGACGAAAGAGAACTGGTTATAAAAAGAGTTAATCTTTGGCAGCATAAGGAAGGGGGCTAAACTTGTTATACATAAACATGTGTTGGAAATCCAGAGGGTTTCCAGCTACCAGAGAAATCACCTACTGCAGTGGTCTTACACTAGTAGCTGAAAGGGAAGAAATTCAAGCCGCTTTTATGATGATATTTAATAAATTTAGGAAAGGGATTATCTGACGTAACAGCATTACCAAGGGAGGCTTAAGGATCTCCCAGTCCTCCACTCTCTGTTCCACTCCTCTTGTTCTACTGCTCTTTTATTGCTCAGTTCCGATCACAACGTACTCCCTCAGACAGAGCTCCATAGTTTGTTCAAAAGCTACTAGGTGACTCTTAATATTTATATTGGTTTTATACTCTTCATTTTCCTTACCTGCCACTGAAACTTCACGGCACCTGACAAGGTCACTTTTGTTGCCAACCAAAATGATGGGGATGTCTTCTTTTTGGCGTGCCCTGCGGAGCTGTATTCTGAGTTCAGAGGCTTTCTCAAAGCTTGCTCGGTCTGTGATGGAGTAGACAATCAAGTATGCGTCTCCCACTTGCATGCAGTGGTCTCGAATCCATTCTCCCTCACGCTGCTCAAATGAAACAGTCAGACATTGTTATGTCCGGAGTGGATTTTACTTAGAAAGTATAACACGAGAAAATCCAAATACATTCCTGCTGTAACTGTAATGGGTATGGCTTGAATCACAGTTATACTAAAAGTAATTCCAATGTGGTGATGGTATGAATACTTCACCACAAAGGAGGGCAAAAGTTGCCCCAAATAATTTATTGTACTGGCTTAAGACTGGAATGAACGTGGTCTGGAACATGGTTTGAATTTTTTTTTTATTTTATCGTTAAAAAAATAAAGAAGGCTTGTGCTCCCCAGGCTCACACTAGTGAGCCATTAGACATGCTAGGGTTGGTGTGGGGGTGGGGTTAATCCTGTATTTTCCCTGATGCTGAAGTATGGAAAACACCTACTTATTTTTTTTCCCCAAAAGATACCTACTTTTTATATTTGCAGTCACTCATATGAACTTTTCTTTTGGTATTTGACTAGAACAAACAAAATTACCTTATTATCCCACATGTCGAGCAGTATAATGGTTGCACCTTCCCCATCCACCATCATTGTTCTTTCATAAGTGTCTTCTGGAAAGAAAAGCAGAAAGGTTGGTAATATATTATTTTGTGGCATCACATACATTACAAAAAAAACAAATTGTGGAATACGTATCATTTGTTCACAGTTCAAATTACTGAGCCAAATTTTTTTTGCTGGCTCACATTCAGTTCTTTCCTCATTTCTATCAGCACTGGACCTGCCCTCTGTTCATTACTGGTTGTCTTACTTTCCATGATATATGAAGGAGGCTGAAAGATCAGGAAACTAAATGTTCATTATTTTGGCTGATATTCTCTTTATCTTATGTGGGAGACAAAAAATAGAACCAGTGGAAGAAATAACCAAAGGCTGAACATTTGCCCCATGGGAGCAACAGAGTCCAGCGAGGCTGAGTAATGGAAAATATTTGCTTTCACTTTAGCAGGGACAGTTTACGGGTGAACAGTCACTGCTGCTGAGAGCAATACAGCTAACAGCCTGGCAGGCAATGAGGACAGGGTTTTGTGAGACAAGAGCTGTTGACTTTTAGAGAGACCAAGACTTCCGCTGCATCCTAGTTCTCCCCTGTTTCACAGTTTCCCACATTACCTTTGATGTCAAAAAGCAAAAGAATCAACAAACCACAGAAGTTCAGTTCTTTTGTACTGAGGCCTCAAAAATGCATACCTAGGTTATAAATGCCATGTGACAAAGTTCTGCTGAGTTCTGAGGGGGCTGTTCCCACTCACAATTTCAATAAACCCTTGCCGTAAAATCACAGTCTAACTTCTGCTTCAAACACTAATCCTCCTTCTTCTCCCCAAACCTGGACACATTTCAATGACGAATAAGAGATTTGGATTCATCTCTAGTCTTGCTGGTCAGTGAAGAATGCCAGGCTTAAGGCTTCTGAGCATACCACCCCTCTCACTGCAGTGATTAAGGGGTTTGTCCCAATCATGTCTGTAGATAGGACTATCTTAACTCTTGTCTTATAAAACTTCTGCTGGGCATTAATGGAGCAAATTTTCCCTTAAATTGTAATCAGAGCCCTTCCTTGAAGTCAGGGATCTACATCCATGGGGAAAAAACCAAGAGCCAAAAATGTTACACATTTAAAATAAAATTAAAAAGAGCCCAGGCTTGACACAGCTGAAAATAGTGAGATTAAAAAGGCAGACCTAATCGATAGGAGCAGTTTCCCTTGCAAGCCCAGTAGCATGACATTTGTGTTCATGAGTTAGCTTAATCTTTCAGTAGCAAAGCCTGTCCGTAAAAGCAGTTGTAGTATCTCTGTAGCTACCCTGAAGCTGTCCATGCTTGTAATAAAATCTCCAGTTTGCAAACTAAAGTTTGAAGAATAGTTTCTTCAACTGACTGGGCACCTGCATGAGAACAAGTTCCATACACACTGGAGGACAACATCCAGAGGACTCCTTCTCTGCTCTGTTACCCATAGAGAGGCTACAAACATGTAATCACACTCATCAAATACATTATGCCCAAATGGTCATATTCAGCACTGATTTGCACCTTGGTCAATCCTAAGGAATTTCATTGGATATAAAACACACTGAAAATGAGCAATTAGCTCATCTCATGCATATTTTGAAACTGACACTAAAAAAGGAGATATATAACAACGTCAAGTTTTCCAATACCTCTGCAGAGCTGGCCTTAAAAATCTGTCAGTGCTACACTCCAAGAAACATTGCCAGAAGTGCAAAGGAAAGAGGAAACCATAGGGCTTCTCTTGGAGTAGAAGAAAGCTGCCTGACAGCGGTGTGCAAAGCAAATCAACTGCATTTTCTGACTGCTTGCCCAAGGGTCCTACTCCAGTTTGCTCGTGTAGCACTAGGAAAATTTTATCAGAGACACTGCAAGCTGAGGAGCTGGTGGCATTACGGGAAAAGCTGGTGGCAGAAGCTGAAGACAAAGCACTCGTGAGTGACTGATTCAGCGTGACTGCATTGTGGGGAATTTCAAATCCCCCAAAAGGAACAAAGATCCGTGCCCCTAGTCTGTATCAGCAAGCAAGGAAAATGTATGTCCAGCCTTCTTGGTGCTGGGCTATATTAAATCCTGGCAAAACTTCTCCTAACTGAAGCGTTAAAGATACAAAAATCTGTCCTGTCTGTGCTCCACTGGAGGCTGGAAGAGGAGCCCAGAAACTCTCTGTGCTAGCACTGGCTACATCATCCCAAGGGCAGGAGAGGGAAGAGGTATAGGAGGGGCAAGTCCTGCACGCTGATGAGCAAAACCAGCCAGCCACCCTCATGTCTTCCAGAGGTGAAAGCCTTAGAGCCACAGAGGGGTTTTTTTTTGCAGCATAACCCCTTCCACATCAACATCTTGTGTACAGTATAGCTCAGGGCTTGGTGCCACAGCTGCACCTTCTGCACTATCTGATCTTTGGGATTAAACAGCACTTTGCAATTCTAAACAAAGTAGAGGAGGATAGCAAGGGGGAAGCTTCAAAGAAAACCCTGCAGCTTGTGCCCCTTCCCCCTGTTTGGGCAACAGGAATTGTCCTACACTGCTGAAGGACCCTTATCTGTTTTCCGCTGAGGGAACCCATGCTGTGCAAGTAACATGAAATGAGAAGGAGACATATTTTACTCAAACTCCATGCAGCCTACTCTGAGGCAATGTGTTTACACATAAAGGCTGAGATGACTTCCAATGGCAAGTATTTTGGAGGTGACTGAAGGACCCAGCAGCAGCTTTTCTATTTTTCTTTATATATTATTTTTAAATATTTCATTCTTGTAGACCATGAGGCCTTCAGTTGCTTTCTCTCCTATTGTCTGTCCTCCATAGAAAACTGGAGTCAGACCATGGTGACAGAAAAGTTGGACCAGCATGAAAGCTAAACAAGGTTCTTGTTTAGCATCAGCACAGGCAGGAATGAAGCAGCTTCCAACAGGTACTTTGGAAAGAAATAGCATGGGAATCTGAATTGTTCCCTTTCAGAGGCTTTCAGTGATTGTTGGTGACTATCTTACTCATTTTGCTTTCTTGTTTTCTTAGGAGAGATGCATGAGTTGAACCTATTTTGAAGATTAGATCCAACTTTTTGATATCTCGATTTTTGCTTAAATGGCCTCTCTGTTTTTCTGTGTCAATTACTACTGGCAGAGCTGATCGCAAGCAAACACGAACACCCCAGGACATTACGACCTACCTCCCAGCACCTCACAGTCACTGTCAATGCTGTCGTGCACCCCCGCAAAGATGTTGGCTAGTGAGGACTTGCCCACGCCGTGCTCCCCGATCAGCACCACGCGGTAGCAATTGCTGCCAGACTCAGAGGAGATGACTGAGTCGGATGACTCTGAGGACCAGCTCTTTCTGTAATATTCATCGGGACTGATGGTGTATCGCTTCTGTGGGTTGTACTCGTTGGAGTCTTTCTGCACCAGCAGATTCTTCCCATCAGCAGGGATGCTCCATCGCTGCTGCTGCTGCTGCAGGCCACTGTTGTGGGTGCGACGCATGGTAACGTTGTTGAGGGTCATTTTTTACCCCTAGCGAGAAATGGGGATGCCACAAGCGTTACCCACAAAACATTTAGGAATGCATTAACACTCTCTTATTAACTTCAAGGCAGCACATCCTGCTTTTCTATAGGGATCTAGTGTGCAATATAAGAAAAATTACACTTTCTGCGCTCTTTCGTAGTTGCTGGTACACAAAGAAATATTTCTAGTTAGCAGGTCAGAGGCTTTTTCTTAGGGATGATACCACTCTCACGTGCTAAATCCTATCTATGTTTAGCCTTTACAGGCTCACGGCGTGCTAGGTGCAGCCCAGCCCCTCAGGGAATGAGGTGTTGCTGTGTCCTAGTAGGAGAAGGAAGGGGCAGTGTTCACCAGAGCTGACCTATGCAGGAGCTGCACCCCTGCTGAAAATCAGCCTGTGGCACAGGCATCACCTATGGGTACTGCTCCTCATCCCTTGTGCTGACCCGGGGGCAAACAGAGACACCCGTCCCAGTTGCTTCCAACTCGCAATGAAGCTGGGCGTACGGCATCTTTCACTTTTTCTCAGTTAAGAGCTGAAACTTTTGGGAAAGCAGTAAGGCATCACTCACTGCATCCTTACACAACCCTGTTGTCATGGATTAGGGCTGGGCCAGCCATTAAACTCTTTGAGACTGAATTGAGAAGCAAAAATCACTGAACAGAACTGGTTCTGTTTAGCTCAAACCAGGCCACCTGTTATGAGAAAAGAGCCATGCAAGCAAATCTTGCATTGATGGGGTGGATTTGGGTTTCATCTACGGCCAGGTAAACCAGGAATGACTCTGCTTCAGACAATGGCTTTTTGGCTGGTAAAAGGGAAGACACAGTCAAGTCCAGCAGCTTTTCTGAGGAGGTACATGTCTAGCTGCTACAGGAGGTAGCATGGGGGGAAAAATCTCAGAAATCTAGAGATATTAATTCAACAACTTAATTTACTGCACATTCAGCTAGACAGGTTTAACTCTTCTTATCTAAGCATGGCTCTTACTTAAATTTTATGCAGCAAACTATTTTGCCTTACTTAGAGGCAGAGAACAGTGATGTCATTCTCACAAGCCAAGAGCTACCATTTTTAGGAAAGTTACTTTGATGCATTCCAGTTCCCAAAGTGACAGTTATTTAAACATTTTGCCTTTTGCAATATATCTGATATTTCTTGGCTCCCTTCTCCATATTAGTAAATAGGATAATTGTCCATAAAATGCACCTGACCACTATTAAACCTGAATAAAAGGTAGTGAATGAGAAAAAAAAAGTATATCGAAACATCAAAACAACACGTGCAAATCACTATTGCTCTTCACACAAAACTGCCTGAAAACCTCTATAAATAAACACACAGGAGGACACAGGATAAATACATAGAAAAAGCATACTCTCCCTGAACTTATTACTACATACGCAATCTTTTCTCTGTGATGCGCAGTACTTAAGGGCAAAATGAAATTGTTTGCATGGTCCTAGTTACAGTAACTTCATCAGTAAGAAATATATCTAAACTAGAAATCACGCACCAAGCAAAGGCAATCAAAACATGGTTGAATTCTAAAATGCATGTTTTATCTGCAGTTTCCCTGCTGAAAAGACCAGATGAGAAAAGCCAGCTCCAACTCAGCCAAACGACAGAGCCTAACTCACAGCCTGCACTAAACAACCACTTGCTAAACTGTCACAAACACGAACACTTTACAATTGCGCCCCGAACAAATTATCATCTCTTATGAAGCAAAGCCAGACGAGTCCCTATCGCACACGGCGTTCCAAAGTTCAACCCTTTTTTGATACCCTGTACTGCATTTAGCTGTTTGGGTCTCTAACACCGACAGTAACAGACTGCGTCCGAACCGACACTGCCTTACTTCTGTCAGGCTCCTTCTGTCGCGCTGCCCTCCTCCCTCTCGGCGGGCTGTGGAACGCTGAGCTGCTCTGCCGAAGTAAATCCTCTCCTGCTTTGGGGCTGCCTCTTTAATTCTTTCTCGGCAAACCTGGTTTATATTAAGCCCATCTGATCAGAGACAGGGCTTTTCCGTGACGTGGTTGGCCTTTCCATACAACAGCCAGCCCCCAGCTGGGAGGAAGCAGACATGCAGAAGAGCAAAAACTTGCAAACAATCTCAAAAGACTTACTCAAAATCATATGATTGTTTTAATAGTGCCAGTAAAATAAACATGTTCGGTTCCGGCATGATGAAAACAGGAAAGTGGAAAAAACCAAAATAATACGTGCCACTCTGCCTCACTTGTTTTTTCATTTAAAGATTACTGAAATTAATGATGGTTAAAAAATAACATGAGTTTCATTAATGCATAAAATACTGTAAGTGTATTACGTGCTCTGTCTGCAAAATATACTTAAACCTCCGCTGGACAAAATGTTTCTTTGGAATAAAATATCTGAATGTTATTTTGGAATTAGCTTTCAAGTAAGGATATTATTCTGTGTGGTTTTCTTTGTGGAGGTTTTTTTTTTAATTTTTTTAAGAAAAAGGCTCCAATAAATACAACCCTATTTTTCTCTGTCAGCCCCCAAATGACTGCACCCGGTTTCCTGAACACAGTCAGCTCTCACTTCTGCTGCAACTGTTTACAAGCTAGGCCTTGAAAAAAAAACCATCAAACTATCAGCTGAGCTTTACTCCAGCGTTACTTTGACAGCTGACAAAGATGCATCAGAACACACAAAGTCTGCACAGATTCAGAGTAGCACAGTGCTGATGCTGATCCGTAGGAAGGATGAATATATATAGTGTACATGCCACAAACCCAGGGCCTGGTCTTTAAATTTTTGTAATCTTGTAGCTCATTAGCAGAAGAAATTTTGCCCAAAGCAAAAAAAATAAATCCAAATCTGCAATGTGCACTGCTGGGTGATACTTCCAACAACATTTGCAAAATACTTCTTGAACAACAAATGAAGAGTAGCAAACTTTCACAGAACTACTTGGTAGGGGTACCACAACTTCTATAAAAGTTTATGGAAATTCTATAGTCAGCTTTCAGTTATCCAGACTCTGGATTAACTATGACAATCATCTCAAAACCAAGCTCCTACAGTCTTCCTTTATATTTAAAATCCCCTAGTTACTCTATCAGCCCCGAATCTAAAAAATTACTCATTCTTATCCTGCACGTAAGAAATCTGGAAAACTTTGTTTCCGAGCAAAAGAAAGAATACTTTTTTCATGAGCCCATCTTTCTCACCCTTCTTGCTACAGGCAAGCAAGTCTTGACTGACAATGTATCTTTGCTAAAGGGAACAGCCATATGCAGAAAATAACATACCTTGCTATGACTGCAGCATAGCACTTATTGCATATCCCTCTGCTGTAAAATCAATTGTTTTTTTCCCTTGAAAAAGCAGATCTTTATGGAATTCTTCAGTCTGCTTGCTTTGTTTCCCCTCTGGCATTATTGCATTGCTGTGTATTTCATGAGAATTTTCAGGGACCTCCTGAGCCCATTCTCAAGTTTAAATAACCAGGAGCTTTTCCCAAAACAATATGCACTTCTCAATGTACATGGAAATTATTCATATCTACCACGGGGAGAATGGAGCAAAAATACATCCTGGTTTTCTTTCACCTGTGTTTCAGTGCTTGGCAGTAACTGACCTCGAGTTCTGCATCTCCACATCACCTGTGTCCCACACATCAGGCTCTGACTCTCTGCTACTGAGTGATAATCCCGAAGAGCACAAAGTGCCATATGCCTCTGCATAGGATGTACAGAGTGGCTTGTAATACTTACTGCACAAAACACAACAACTTCTGTGTCAGGGAAGGTTTATGGCATGGTCCGTGGTTTGCAAAAAGACTTCTGCTATTGGCATACTTAACTGAAGTTGCTCATATTTTTTGGAACATGCTGGAAAACATGAAGGTGAGTGGGTGGTTGGAGTACAGTGCTCTGCACCTCAGGTTCACTTAGTTCTCTTTAAATTGTCTGTAATTTATCACTGTGAATAAAAGACCAAAACCTGTCCTCCACAGGACTGGAGAGATTTATGGCCAGGTTGATCTCAGCACAACTGTGAGCTCTAACATCTCACCCAAATGTTTAATGTATGTCATAGTAAAAAGCATAGACAGCTGAAATAAAACAAAGTCGGAAAAGTCTTTTTGTTTCGTTACGGTTAGTGTTAGATTAGGAATTGCTGGACATCATCTTCCATAGTCTCTTCATAAAATTCAAGGCAGACAAAGGAAACATGACTCTCCACCAATCATGAAATATATCTCTTCTGTAAAGCCATCCATAAAGATTGCCCCAACCGTGGCATCAAGTACTTGCACTTGGGAAACTTGCAGGTGTGTTCTCCTTTGTGCTGCCTCTTCTGAGCCTATTCTGGTTTTCTCATTGGACAATTAACTTGCCAGATCCTGTTCCATACTACCATCTGCCTACACATAATGAAGAGCTCTTGCTCCTCAGAGAATGCCATCAGCACTCATGAATTTCAGCCCCTGTATCTAGGGGGGAAACTTTCCCTTACTATTTCTTAAAACTGGAGAAAGGCGCAACATTCACAGCTTCCTGGTACTTGCAAGTGATAACAGCAAGTTGATTAATGAAATATATGAACTAAACCCTTCTCAGTGACTGTAGGCTTGGATTTCTAAATATGATCCTATAGATCGATGGATGCTCATGGATTCCCAGACTTTTCAGCCCTCGTGCACTCCTTGTGGGACAACTCAGACCGCCTGAGGCACAGACAAACCATAAGGCCAGGTGCTGTCATAAAGCACACGAGTGCTTGGATGTTACTGCCTGGTGCAATATTAAAACTCAGAGTGATTCTTTTCGTCCATCTTATCCCTTCTGTGCTTCAATAACCACGTCTTAAAGGAATGCTCCCTGCAGGCAGGATGAAGTAAACATCACAGAGTAACAGCTCTGCAATCCTTCTCCAGTCAGTTACAGTTAGACCAGGTGATCCCCAGAGCAATTAGGCAGAAATTTTTCATTGGATATAAAACAGCAGTGCTTTTTAGCTGACACTTAATTGGCCATTTTGGTTTTGTTTATATGAAGGCAAAAGTAGTTACTCAATCACTTTCTGGCATAAGTGTCATACATAGAGAGGACCTGAATCAACTTGAAGGGGGAGGGAAATGCAAGGGGGAGAAAAAATCAAGAAAAGCAGAAAAAAACAAAATTCGTATTCATTTTAACAGAAATTGAATACAGAGTGTCTGTATTCACTTTGTAGGACTGTAGCACTTTATCGCTACTGTCGTGAAGACAGTGGAGAAGAGCGCTCCCATGTTTCCAAAGATGACAAATTCACGCACGTGCCTAAATTAAATTTATTAATAAACAGAAGCGCCTCCAAAATTAAAGGTTCGGGTATCAATTGGAAAAGAGTTAACTACACTACACCCACCCTAACCAAAGAATAATGATCCGGATCCCAATACGCTCACCTTATAAAAGATGAGGAGTCTCAATCTCGAGAATGGTACACTCACCTTACACAGATGAGGAGTCTCAACCCCAGGGACAAAAGTCCTTAGGCGGCGTCCCACCTAAGGGGGGAGCTTGAGTACCCCTGCCTGCAGAGCCAGCTGCCATGAGGTAATTCCCACAAGATGGCTGCCAGCACCCCATTTTAAAGTCTCAGTCGAGCTGACTGTGGTCAATCAAACCATATTGGCCTTTTATTGGCTGCCAGCCAACTTCCTGGGAGTGCCCCTCAGGGTGATGGGTCATTTCCGAGCCAGCCCAGGTTTCCAGAAAATTCTCTGAAATCTGCCTAGCAACCGCTGACTCACAGAGGGGGGGCACTCCCGACCAATGGGGGAAGGATGCACCTGCCACACCTACTCATTTAGCAGGAAAGAACTTCTTCATTTTTCCCCTTGGAGGACCTGACTTAGTAGAGTCCCAGCAGTTAAGCACCTGCAAAGGAGTCCACTGCCTTCCTTTCCTCCAGACCAGTGCAGCATATCGCATTTTGCTTTACTTCTCCCATCCATCAGTGGTGACTGGTCCCGGGCAGTTCTCAGCCCCACCAACAGCATCAGCTATGGACAGAAATGGTTTTCGGTCTAGGTAGGATGCCAGGTTGGATAGTGCTGGACACACCGGGAGTACCCGTAGTTACACCCTGCTAGGGTGCTGAAATTTCTCCACCACCTTCTTTTCTCCCACACCATGGCAGCATTTTTAACTAAGCAGTAAAAGCAGAACATTATTCTTCGATGATGGAGCACAAGGATAGGGAAGAAGCCCTGATCTGTTCTCGTTGTGCATAAGACAGCAGTAAAAGCCAACATTAGAGCTCTCCACTAACAGGATTGCCTTTAATCAACTACCTCGTCAGAAAACCCTTTATTACTCTATTACTTGCAGATAATCTGGATTCTGATGCACTAAAAGGAAGGTGCACTCCACATCCATGCACTGCAAAGCCTTCATGACTGAAATGGGAGTCCAAAAGGTATTTTCCCCATTAATGTATTAAGCTGGTACAGTTGGAAACTCAGCAGAGAGTGAGAATTGAGCAGCTAGAGAAAGTAATTGAGTTTGGTTCATAATAAAGTACTAGCAACCATTTAGTTTAGTTAACTGGAAAGAAAAATAGTTGAAACAACACCAGTTGTGGTCAAATAAAAAAAAAAAAACAACAACAATAAAGAGCAAATGGTAAAATGGATTATTTCAGTAAGAGTTACTCAGGAAAAGGACTGTCTATTTCCCACCCTGGCACCGAATGACGTTAAAGAATTCTGCTGATAATTGTCCAGGGAACGGGATTAAGTTGTGTATGATATAAGTAAATGTGCTTTTCAAATGGAATAAATGCAAATTTTAAAAAAAAATGTATTATACTAATAATAGTAGGATGTGAGCTAGCGATAATTGTTCTTCGAATACTGAGCTAAAAAAACTTTCAGACAAGTAGCACTAGCATAGACCAGTTTTTGCAGTTGGGATTTTAGTAATACGTTGGAGTCCTTGCTGCAATCACATTTGGGAGCCGTGTTATCCTTTGCAGTCACAAGATTCACAGCTTTCAATAACTTGATTTTTATAGCACTAAGTTAAGATGGCAATTTAACAATAGGCAACTCTTGCGTCAACAAACCATAGGATAGAAACTTCAGCAGAACAATCTGGGCCTCTGATCTTCAGAACTGTTGACAGGAGATCCAGGGAAAGGTCTTTCATTCCAAAGACACTTTCTTCTTCAATGTGGTACGCAAGATTCCTACACTGAGTGCAGTCAACAATAACAATACTCAGACGTACTCACACAAGAATGCAAAGGAAGCCCTCAAACACCTGCCAATTAAAGAAAATTTACTTTAAAAATATTCCACACAGTGGCCAGAGCTTGAATTTCAGGTCCTCGTTGCATTGGCCTATATGACAAGCCTGGATGAGATGGAAAGGGAGCATCTCTGACTCATCTCAGTTTGCAAAACTCCTGTTTTCACACCATTAAAAGGGGTTTGGGTTCATTGTCTGGGTGGAGGAACCCTATCACTGGAGCAGGGACTGACCTGAGGTCCTGGGCAGGATGGGGGAGCCCTGGGAGGGTGGGCAGGGCTGTGGGTGCCCTCGGGGTCCCAACACCCACTTGGCACATCCCTTGGAGAATGGTGGTGGCAAACGGTTGAAGTTTAGCTGAGGCAGAGCTGAGTTCAGCCTGGCCAGTTTCTGTAGAAGTCAAGTTAGGGCTGTTATTCACATCCGCACGAGGAGAAAGGTGATATGTAAAAACACATGACGCATGACGGTGGCTAAACCAGCTACACTCTTCTTCCAAACGAAACTCAGGTCACGTATTGAGTACAGTGTCTGGGCATTGTATCTCTGCTCAGCTCTCTTTACTGCACAGACGACCAGCAGTAACAAAACCACAGCTAAATATGGTCTGCTTGGAGGCATCTAATGGCTCTCATCTTCCCTCGTTTACAGTATTATCCACCCCGTGCCCCTGGTTCAGCGTTTGGCTGCCCGCTCGCCGCACCAACACCTACTAACGTGATGCTTCATGCGATTGCTCGGTGATTCACTGCCTTGTTTGGATTTTCTGGCTCCCAGGCTCATGTTTATCAGCAAAACACACGCTCTCTCCAGCGTCAGGCGGTAAGCGGATTGGAGCCGTACAAAATGCCTCTGAGCAAGATGCTCTACACAGTCAGGCGTAATTAATGTCTATTTAATTGAACAACAGCACCTCTTTTATTTACCCAGCTTTACTCCCATGTCTTTCAGTGTGTGCTTTCCACTTTTTCCCAAATGGAAGATGTGAAAATGAGCATATAAGTGAAGATATGTTGTTTATTTTCTTTTTGACATCCTAATTCTTGATCTCTGCTGTACTGTGTTCGTGACAGGACAACAGAGCACTGGGTCCTGCAGGTAGGATTCATTTCACCTCATTTAAAAACTTGCCTCGATTCCCAGAGGGAAGCAGACAGGGTCAGCTAGGCAGCTTCAAGGTGATTCATCTAACATAGCTTACATGTGTTGTGTCTCTCCCCACTGTCAGCAGAGGGAAGGGGAAATGAGTCTCTCTGCACTAATACCAACCTTTAACTGCACTGTCTGAAAGTTAGACTGGCAGTTGAACAAAAAGAAGAAATCCCTAACAGCCTAAAGGCTAATTTTTACCAGTGCCTTGTCAGATGGGCAATAAGTTAGACGAAGTTTAAGATGTAATCATTACATATGCTGAATAAAACCACCCTGCTGTAGTACGGGACGTGCATAAATGCACGAGAAACTTGGCTACAGAACTGGAGAAACTAGTACGTGTGCCATGCTCAGTGTGGATGGCAACAAGGGTCGTTTCCCAGTAGCTGCTGTGACATTTCTCAGGCAGAATTACTTTTCTTGCCATCCACACCGACCGAGCACCAGCTGCTGTTTCTCCACAGCCTCTGACATATGGCATCAGAGCTTGTGGAGTTTTCTACCCTGCTTCTGCAAGCTGGTGTGTGCTATCACGGTGCATCACCACAGACATGTCCTGCTCCAGCCAGCCAGTCTCCCCAAGAAAAGGGAGATCACAGCATGTTTTTCAGGGAACATATTCAATAAAATACCAACAGTTACAGTGCTGTCAGCTTCAATCTTACTTCACAAAGCCAGTTCTTTGGCACTGAAGGCTCTTGCATTCCTGTAGGAGCCAGAACGGGGTGGCACAGCTACAGCAGGTCCTTTCCAAGCCCTCTGGCTGGGGCACACACGTGCACACATGTATGTCTGTGCTCAAACTTCTGGGTGACCTCCTACAACCACAGGTTTTTTTGTCTTTTGCTTTCTCTCTATTATTTTAATAAAAATTTATTCACTTTGAAAGCAGGTAGTAAACACAGGAGCTGGACATAATAAAAAAGAATGTCATTAATAACTATAATCATCAACTTTGATGGCTAGCAGAACCTTTAACACTTTTACTGCACTGTGCTCCAGTGCAAATCATGCGTCTGCAAAATGTACATCTCTGTGATAACAAGTGGAACAATGCTGTCCTTTCAGAGGGAGTGGCCTGCAAGATCTCTGTTACAGACATATTTCCTTCTTCATGGTAATTAACATATTATCTAATTCTTTCTGAGCATTTTCTACACTGAAAGCTACTAAAATTTCACATTAATGAGGCAGGACTTGTTCTCATGAAGCCAAGGACACTGAGCGTGCTACTGATTTAAAGATGGGGGTGGCTAGAAAAAGGGAATATCCTTCAGTTGTTCAAGCACATTTGTCAGGTGAGCTGCTCTGAAGCTGGGTACCTGACAGGCATTGTTTCTGTGAAGCACCAAATTAGGAAAATGGGTAAGAAAAACCTTTGATTTCTTGAACCTGTTAAAGTAGCTACAGTCCTGGCGTTCACAAATCCTCTGTGTTCCTGTAAATTTAATCAATGGCCAAGATGGTAGATTTAGAAATTAAAAGAAAAACAGCTAATTCAAAGTCACAGGTTCAAGGAGTGTAATTCTAGGATGACTCACTAGATGTGATTGTTGGTGTTCCACAGATCTCAGTTCTATGTAGCTCACAATGTGGCCAAGGGAGCAGCCACGCAGCCACGCTCTCCGTCCTGTCGCGCTGTGCGCTCTCTGTAACCATGGCCTGATGGGTTTTGAACAGTTCTGTCCCGCTGCACAGTAAGACCCAATGTACCACAAACATGAGCTGAGATGATAAAACATATCAGAGTGAACAGAGACATGAGGGGGAACAACACGGCCGCATCCCATTGCAAAAGGCACAGAAAATACTTTGATCTCTTAGTTATAAGCCCACTCCTGTTTGCCTTTTGACCCAAGGTTGTGCTGCTGGGAATTATATCACTATTGGTATAATGCTGCCTTCGGCAGCTCTCTGTCTCACTAACAGGGTACTCACAAGGGCAGCTTCGGCTCAGTGAGTCAGTGGAGGGAAATGAGCTCCTTCAGAAGGGAGGGCAGAGCAGCCGAGGTAGGCTCCTGAGGTAGGCACTGAATTGCCTCCCACGCTCTCCCTCACTTGCAGCTTAAGGAAAGGATGATGCTAAAATTAGCAGCACCCTTAGGGGACAAAATGTTCTTTCATTAGAGGATCACATGGGAAAACTGTCTCACAGCTTACCTGAACACCTTCAAATATCTGCTGTTATGGAATGTCTCCTTCTCCTCTCACACCGGTGTATAGCAGAAATCACCCTCAAAACAGGTCAAAATCAAATTCCATAAAGTGAAAAGAGCAGCAAAAGTCCACATGTTCCCCAGGGATGAATACCTCATGCCCCATATACCTGCATGTTTCTGGTTCAGCAAAACTAGCACAAAACGTGCCTGGATGCTTTTCACATTTCACACAAAGGACAGACCATATTTACTGCCATTGTTACCCTGGATTCTCCCTGCTCTCTGCCCTCACATCGGAGGAGGCCTTCAACAGCACCTTTGGATTTTTTTGTGACTAACCACATGATTAGTATTGTCCTTATATATAACTTGTTAACTTGTTAGCCTTCTAGCTGAGTAAAAAAAAATAAAAGGTGAGGCAAAAAAGAGCAGTCAGGAGACAGAAAGACAAAGAGAGAGAGACGTCCTGCTCTCAGAATAGGCTTCTTGAGATGATAGAATCATTATGGCTGGAAAAGACTTTAAAAACCATCAAGTCCAACCGTTATCCAACTTTACCAGGCCCACTTCTAAACCGTGTCCCTGAGCATCATATCTAGATAGTCACCATCCAGGGATGGTGACTCAATCACTCTCCTGAGCAGCCTGTTCCAGTCTTTGTTAACCCTTTCAGTGTAGAAGTTTTTCCTAATGTCTAACCTATGGTGTAACTTGACACCATTTCCCCTTGTCCTATCGGTTGTGAAGTTGTGAGAAGAGACCAATACCCATCTCACTACAACCTCCTCTCAGGTAGTCGCAGGGATCCATAAGGTCTACCCTCAGCCTCCTTTTCTTCAGACTAAACAACTCCAAGTTCCTCAGACACTTCTCATAAGACTTCAAGACGCTTCACCAACATCACTCCCCTTCTTCAGACCTGCTCCAGCACCTCGATGTCTTTCTTGAACCACATCACCCAAGTCACAGAGGGTATTGGCTGGGTCTGGGAAAGTGAAGAACCATCCAGGGTGGGAGTAGATCAGGTCTGGGAACACCTAGAGAACATAAGAATGCACAAGTTCATGGGACCTGTTGAAATACACCCACGGGTCCTGAAGGAACTGGGGGCTGAAGTTGCTAGGCCACTAGCCATCACATCTGAGAAGTCATTGCAGTCTGGTGAAGTTCCCACGGATTGGAAAAGAGGAGACATAACCCTGATTTTTAAATAGGAAAGCAAAGAAAACCCACAGAACTACAGACCAGTCAGCCTCACCTCTGTGCCAGGTAAAATCATGGAGCAGATCCTTCTGGTATCTGTACTATAAGGCACAGGAAAAATAGTTGAGGTGATCGGTAACAGCCAGCATGGCTTCAGTAAGGGCAAATCGTGCCTGACTAATCTGGTGGCCTTCTACGATAGAGCTACAGCTCTAGTTGATGTGGGAAGAGCAACTGATATCATCTGCTTGGATCTGTGCAGGGCATTTGACTCTGTCCAACATGACATCCTTGTCTCTAAGATGAAGAAACATAGACTGGACGAGTGGACCACTCGGTGGATAAGGAACCAGCTAGAAGGTCACACTCAAACAGTTGTGGTCAACAGTTCAATGTCCACATGGAGATCAGTGACAAGCGGTGTTCCTCAGGGGTCTGTTCTGGGTCCAGTGCTGTTCAACATCTTTGTCAGCGACATGGACAACGGCATTGAGTGCACCCTCAGTAAGTTTGCCGACGACATCAAACTGTGTGATGCAGTGGACTCACTTGAGGAAAGAGATGCCATCCGGAGGGACCCTGACAGGCTTGAGAAATGGGACAATGCAAACTGCATGAGCTTCAACAAGTCAAAATACAAGGTCCTTCACCTGGGTTGGGCTAATCCGAGGCACAAGTACAAACTGGGCACAGAGTGGGTTGAGAGTAGCCCTGAAGAGAAGGACTTGGGGGTGTTGATAGACGAGAAGCTCAACATGAGCAGGCAGTGCGCTCATGCAGCCCAGAAGGCCAGCTGCATCCTGGGATGTATCAGAAGAAGCATAGCCAGCAGGTCAAGAGAGGTGATTCTCCCCCTTTGCTCTTGTGAGACCCCACCTTGAATACTGCGTCCAGTTCTGGTGTCCTCACCATAAGAGGGATACGGATCTGTTGGAACAGGTCTAGAGGAGGGCTACAAAGATGTAGCACCTCTCCTACAAGGATAGGCTGAGGGAGCTGGGATTGTTCAGCCTAGAGAAGAGAAAACCCTGGGGGGACCTTATAACTGCCTTCCAGTACCTGAAGGGAACCCAGAACCCACAGGAAGTCTGGAGTGGGACTTTTTACAAGAGTGTCCACTGATAGGACAAGGGTAAATGGATTTAAATTGAAGGACAATAGGTTTAGTTTGGATCTTAGGAAGAAATTCTTCAGCACAAGGGCGGCGAGACTCTGGAATAGATTACCCAGAGAGGTTGTGGATGGCTCCTCCCTGGAGATGTTCAAAGCCAGGCTGGATAAGGCCTTGAGCAACCTGGTCTAGTTAAGGGCAGCCCTGACCATGGCAGGGAGGTTGGATTAGGTGATCTCTAAGGTTCCTTCCAACCTGAGACATTCTATGATTCTCTGATTCTTGTACTACAAGGCGAAAACCTGGACACAATATTCAGTGCCGGGTAGAGTGGGACAATCGCTCCTCTACTCCTGCTGGCCACATTATTTTTGATACTGGCCAGGATGCTATTGGCCTTCTTGTCCCCCTGGGCACACTGCTGGCTCGTGTTCAGCCAGCTGTTGACCAGCACCTCCAGGTCCCTTTCTGCCGGACAGTTTTCCAGCCACTCTTCCCCAAGCCTGTAGTGTTGCATCATGTAGGTTCAAACACTGTTCCTTATTTGAAGATGTTACGTCATTTGCAAAGTGTCACTCACAGTTTTTTATACTGCTGGCATCCCAAGAAAGTGTTATCTTTGAAAGTCCTTAGACTCCCAGCTCCCAGTGTCTCAATATCATATTGCTTACAGTGTTGTGACTGTACTAAGGGGCCAAAACAACTAGAAGAGACCTAAGAGCTCCATCACTTCAGTTTTTCAAAGCATTCCTCAAATATCAGTAACATAACGGTCCTCATCATGGATTTTTACCTAGCCTAGAGGCCAGGTAGGCCTTTCTCCAGCTTTCTGAAAAACCATAAGTTTCCACATGAGTGCCCTGGCACTGGCTTACTCCAAACCACTTGCAGCTTTACCTGAAGTATTGGCTGCTCTTTTCATGCTGAGAGCTGTGAAGCAAATATACAAACTCACGTGCAGTCCTCGTTCAAATTCAACAGAAAAGACAACCCACACATTTGATCAACTTTGGGCCTAAAGTCTGTAGAATGAGAAGAAAGCAAGGATGTGGAGATGAGAACAGCCTGCATCAACATTTTATTAATGATGAGAGGAGAGTTGAAATAAGATGAGATTACTTCTCCCCCAGTCAGGAAGCAGTCAAGTTCTGAAGGTATCAGACATGAAAAGAAACTTTCTCTGAAGGACATAACTGACGTGCAAGCAGCTGGCTTTCGGATTATTTTATTTTCCATTACTGAAGAACTCTGGAAAGTACTTTTCACAGTGAGGGGAAAAGTTCCTGAATTTTAGAAAAGTGCAATAAAGAGGTCATGGAAATGAAAGGGAAGATTCTTAATATACAATGTGTGGGAAGTGAGCCATATTATGAGGTTGCTCCACATCTTGAATGTACTTGGCAACTCTGCTGCTGGCCTCACAATTCTAATTTCACCTCGAGTGGTTTCTCAGTGACAGCTGCATGTAGCATAGTCCCCTGCTGAAGATGCTGCTCCACATTCACCAGATCAGCACCCAATACTAGGAGAAATTCAGATCTGGAACAATAGAATTCTAGAAACAACAGAAGTAGCAAAGAGGTACATTCATTCTTTTAAAAGGAAACAACTCCCCCCCTAAAAAAAAACCCAACTAAAACAGTGACAGCAACAGTGACAAACATAGCCATGACTGAAGATCGGCAGCCACATGTCCCTGCCCATGGCAGGGGGATTGAAACTAGATGATCTTTCAGGTCTCTTCAAACCCAAACCATTCTATAATTCTATGATCAGCCCTCTGCACCTTGTAACAAAGAAAAAAAAAGAATAAACCTAAGCTCAGGCATGAGAAAGTAAGATACAGTCCCTTGCAGAATCAAATGCATTGCACTTTCTCTAATATTAATAACTACTTTCTTTAGAGCTATACAAATCACCTGGTAGCAATCTTTTTGTTTATTTGAAGTCTGCGTCATTGCTTTAGTTATTGTCTTTCCATGATGCACTCATGGAGCGTATATTTCCCTGCAAACAGAGCAGCAAGTTCCCAAAACCCACCTGTTTAAATGCACAAACTGTGTTTATTGCATTTGGGGGAAAACCAATTTATCAAACACCAACATACATGGAAAAATTCCTGAGCAGGTTGAACAGACCATCCTGCTTGCTGTCACCTCGCCAGCTGCAGTGGAGGGAAGGAGCTGACAATTTCAAAACCTCACCAAAACACTCACGGCTGCCGTAAGAGCTGCCTTCTGTAGGGCTCAGGCACGCCAGGGACTTTAGCTGCCACCCCAGATGGGGAACACACTGGGCTAGCCCAGCCCAGAAATCTTGGGGGTCATCATCACATTGTTACATAATCAAGCCCATGTGGCTGTAAGTGACAGTAAGCATCAAAAAGCTTAGCCCCAGCTTTTACTGAGCACAGCAAGTCCAAAACATCTTAATGTTATAAATAGTCACTGTTAATACTCGGTGTTACCCAACAGCTGAACTAGGTTATAGTATTTTTCAGTTTAATTGGGGATAGCCCAATATATAAATAGGTTGTGGTTATGTTTAGCTTGAGTACAAGGATTAGAGACGGGCTTAATACAGAAGTAGATCCTGATAGAGCACTTACTTAGAAAATAGAAGGAGATTCACTACTTAGGATGCTTACTGATGACAGCAGTCTGATTCCTCTGATGTTTACGCTGTTTCGCATGCTAAGACAAGGGCATCCCTTAAGCACTATGAAATAGGTAAATACCCCAAGAGAATAGCACTAAAGATTAAATAAACACTAACACAGAGGGCATATGCCAGGTACTTGAAGGCACATCTTCTACTCCTTGTCCTGCCTCTTGTTAGCAAGGCACTACCTCCAGAGCAGCAACACTTAAATTTCAGCAGTTGTACTGTGTAGTTCTATTCAGACATCTGGAGCAGATCTCCATGTCATTAAGTCCTGGGCTTAAATTACTAAAATGATACAGGCGTAGCACAGTGCTTGTAAGGAATATTGGGAAAAGCACTTAGATTACTAAAAGAAATCATCATTGATGTGGAAAATATTGCTATAATATAATAATTTGCTTCTATTTAAAAGACAACTTCTGAAACAGTTACAAAGTTAGAGACTGAAAGAATTGGAGACATTATTATTTGACATACACAGAGACCAAGTTCCATCATGCCAAGCACTATACAATCATACATCAAAAATATAGCCTTTGTGTCAGACAACTGTCAGCCTCATTATTAAACCAGAGGCATGGAAAACAGAAGGAAACAGAGAGCACTGGTCGATAGGAAAGGCAATGGCTAGAGCTAATCTGCATCACAACAGACAAAAAATCTGCAGAATAATCAAAGAAGACTTTCATGCAGACTTTAACAGAGAATGAAATAACTCTGTGATCCCTAAGGATCTTCTAGGCACAAGGGAAAGCACAGGAAAAGCTATGAAAGAATGGAAACTGTAGATAAATTCTCCTTCATTGGTAAGGAAAAGATATTTTCTTTGGAGCACAGTTGAATACAGTTCCTAACAGAATTCTAAATACCTTCAGGGCTCTTAGCATGCCTTTACACTGCCTACAGAATTTATCATCTAGTTGCAGGCCATGTTCATAACCTATGACATGACACAATTTTTGGCCTTAGACAGTCTGTTACTCTGAGTTTCGTTCGGTTTTCCCAAAAATAGAAATCAGAGAAAAATAATTAACTTGCACATATTTATGTTTTCCTATTTTTTTACCTTAAAAAATTATTAGAACATCTTAATTTACATTTACAGAAGTTGGTAAGAATTTCTTGATGCCTTAGTGCCTTAATACTTTCTTCAATTCCTTTTTTTAATCTTGCACTGTACAAAACAGGGTGTCTGAAAACTAAATTCTTACCAAGCCTATTAAGCTGGGCATGAAAACCTGTGCCTGGAAACATAAAATCCTTTATATTAAAAGACCAAAGACTTGCCTATGTAAGAACATAATGAAATATGAAAACAACCACAATGGAAAAAGTTGAATAAATTTACAGTTTTAAAATAGCACACATGACACAAAAGTTCATGGGTCTATTTAAATTTCAACAAAAAAGATGGTGGTTTTTTTCATTAATCCAAAATGCATTCATTGTGGGTTTTAAGTGCCTCAATTTAGAAGTTGAAGGCAATTTTTATTAATAGCACATGAAATCCCAACACAGGATATTCCTGTGGCAGATTCATTTGCTCCTTAAACAGGCACCCTTGGCATCAGTAGGAAAAAGAGTCAAATAAGAACTGCTTGGTGAGACGTGCTCTGAAGACAGCGAGGTCCCCGCTGGCAGTGCCACCCCCCTGCTGTCCCGCAGGCAGGATGGGCACACTGGTCAAGTCCTGAGGACAAAGCATGAACGTGCATCCTCTCTGGAAGGAGATCCCATACAGAGACACACTCCAGCTACGTTTAGTCCTGGTTCTAAATATCTGGGGAGGACAAAGTCCTCAGGATGTTGTGTTGCTTGAGAGTACAGACACCGCCATCGGGAAGGAGAGCAAACACAATGTTCCTGAGGAACACGGGGAAGGAAAGGCCACCTTGTTGGATGCCACTGGCTGTAGCTGACAGCTTTTTTCTATTTCACCCTGTTTTTTCCAAGAACTCCTCTGACACACAGGGAACGCTGGCAGAGTAGGACTGACACCATCACTGCGGTCTCTGTGGTTACTATGTATGGATTCGATTTATCTCAGCCTTGCCATGGAAATAGTTCACGTGAACCAGGGAAGAAGAAAAAATATAGTCACCCCACCTTCCTGAAAAGGCAAATAGCCACCTCTGTCTGGTACAACTTGATATTATAATAAAGGCTTGGCTTTAAAAGCATAACCAAAATAAATGTCCCAGAAAACACCTTATCAGAAGCCCTGGGAGATGCTGTGTTTCCCAAACACTCAGATCAACAATGTCTCTCTCTTTGGAGAAAGCTGCCTTCCACTGCATGGTCACTGGAACAGGAGACCACAGCTTGGGAACTGCAGTGGGCAGCCAAAAATGGTCAGACCTGCACGTAGCAGCCCAGCCCTTCCAGAGAGGGGTAGGAGTTTATTAGAGAGTCCTGAGGTTAAAAAGTAACCCTAAGTCCAAGAGGTATCTGAAAACTCTTGAGTAAAATCTTGAGAACGGCAAGGAAGAGTGAAAAAGCAAAGGGAAAGTTTTAAGAAAAGGATCATGCAATAGGAGAGCAGTGGTGAAAGGGAGCCCAGGGCTGCAGTGACATGTCTGTCCCTCTGACTGTCCTTTGAAGGAACTTGAGAAATGCCCAGAAGGGGTCTGAATACTGTACTAAATGCTTATTATTTTTTCTGCTTGTCATAAGTTTGATGCTTGAGTGATTTCTGGCCCTAAAAGAGAAATTCCAAGCCATCCTGAAGGTAAAAGGGCAAAAGCCCTCATTTAAAGTGGAGTCTCTGAACCAAGCTACAGAAAGACTAAGATTAACAAATGATAATTTGCAGCTGGTGATGTTCCCAGTACACAGAACAAGGCTGTCACACGAGCTATGATGGCTCTTGGGAGAAGGGAGAGAGATGCCAGGATTGCAGAATCCCTTTACATTAATCATTTTACATGAAGTTTCCAGTGGAAACATTCTGGCACATCTGCACTTGAAAAAGTCCATAAAAACCTTGCCTGAAATACATTTCTGCTTTTCAAACTTTCCTTTCTTTGTGTACTCCCCTAATAGCTCAATATTTGCCAGCAAGCTACCCCCTGAGGTGGTCCTGGTGTTTCACAAACCAGCAAGCAGTGGCAGCACAGGAGTTGCACCATCAGCCCAAACCCACAGCCAGTTAAGATGCTGTCTCACCAGTTTCCTTCCAAGGTGACTCCTCAGCTGTGCATTTTATCTTGCGAGAAGTTGTGCAACACCACAAACTTTTATCTGGTGCTGTTATCACAGCAACCAGAGAGAATTCACAGTAACTGCAACTCCCTGGCAGGGATCTGAATTACTGTGGAAATCTCTCACTGATGCTCACTGCCACGGCATCCTCTGCTCCTTAGCAGCACAGTTACCTTCTCCAGTCATTGCACATATTGGCATAGACAGGTTTTGTTCCTGAAGAGGTGGTTCTTAAAATGTGCTTTGGAAGATCTGAAGGCACAGGATGTCTTCGTGCTCAGGGAGAAGTCACCTTTCAGCCAGGTCTGCAGCAACAGCATCAGAGACTGGAAAGCAGGGACGGCACAGGGCGCCCCATGGGCTTGCTTGGTGATCAGGCAAGGTGGTAGAAGAAAAAAAGCAAACTGCTCATGGCAAAGTCACCTGCTCCAGTCAAAGCACTGCTAAGCACTGCATAGCAGGGAGGGCAGTGCCTCCTAACCCAATGCAAGAACGGGGCAGAGTCAGGGAGGGCCCTGCAGCCAGTGTACAGAGCAGGGATCTTACAAACATGATATAAGCTTGATACGTGCCAGATAAGGTCTGCCAAGTGGAATAAAAGACCCATACTGTCATGAGCATGATGCTATACTAAATGTATGTATCATTCTCCAAGACCTTTCCAAAAATTACGAATGATCTCAATGCAGATATTTCTCTATGTGTTATTCCCTTTTCATATGTCTGTATCTCCTCTTACAGGCATTTTCTGGCACTTAGGTAAACAATTCAGTACATTTCAGATCTGTCAAAGGCCCAGGTAGTTGTCATGATGATAGGGATAACAGCTAATGCATATAGTCTTGCATCCTTTTATCACACAGGCCATCCTCATGGACATTGGTGGTGAGATGACTGTGAATAAGAATTATCGCACAATAAAACTAACTGTTAAAAAAAACAATCACAAAAAGGAGGATGTCAGAAGGTCAGAATAATTAATGTAGAGTGTCAATAAACTGACAAAACAGAAACACTTTTCTGCATTTTTCTTTTTACCAACAGATGTTTTAACAGGCAGTGAAATGTTGCATCCCCTGACGGCTTCTCAGACAGTGCCTGTGCACACGGGCTTTGCATGAATTCCCATGTGACGTGGAGCCGTGAGTGCATAAAAGCATCATTTGCACACAGAGCTACACTACTGTACCTGCAAAGGGAAATACAGCTCAAATGTATTTGGGTTTTTTTGTTTGGAAGATCTCTTTTCTTCAGTGCTAAAAGATGATGAACCGAAGAATCTGTTGGCATTATAAAATGAAAAGCATAAATGAGTTCATAGATCTAACAGCTACACGGTACAGGCCAGCTGGAACACATGCAAAAATATTTGTGTATGCATGTAGACAGTTAAGTTTTCCATTGTACCTCTTTCTATGTCAGAAAATAAAGAATCTCAACCAATGATATAATCATTTAAATAACTGTGTTCTTTATAGCTTTTTCATTTTGTGTGGTCTTGCTTTCTCTATTCCATGTGTGTTATTTACCATCTCCTGTTGCCAATGGCTTGGATTCCAGTTCTAGGAGTTTTCTCTTAGTTCACTGCTGCAGCAGATACCAAGCAACAATGCTGGCTGCAACAACACGTACACTCAAGTCATGATTCATTATTTTTGGTTCCTAAGAGTTATACACGATCCTAATCAAATTCATCTGTAAGTGAGTCAAATGCACTTGATTAATGCTAATGAGGAAAATCTGAGGGCAGACAGGCATGTAATTTCTGCTTCACTTAAAAGACACATTAAAAAAGAAAACCTATATTGGTGCAAAGCCTATTTCTAAAACATTAACTATACTTTGTCTTTCTGCATCTGTCAGCTCTAAGTACTGACAGGTTAGGAGCAGGGTTTCTCCATTCCCGCTGCAATGTGGTTATTCTTCTGGAGACATATGTGTTCCTAGCTTCTCAGCCACATCATAGTTTGTCCCTGAGGCCATGAAATATTTATAGGGATCTTTCCATACATTTGAATTGCAGCAAGCAGAACTGTACAGCCCCACTGGTCCCACATTCTGAAAAATATTTAAACACCTTGTCCCCACTGATTTCAGCAGCAGGAATCCAAACAACTTGCAGAATCAGGGCCACAATCACTCACCCAAGAGGCACAAAGTAAAAGCCAGTTTGCACCTGCCTGCGTTAAAAGCCACTGTTGAGAGCGACTAGAAATCATCAGCATCGTGTGTCCTCCAAGCTCCAGAGCTGTGCCACCAATGCTGCTTGCCACTTGATCGTCACTTTATCTATTAACACAGCTGGGCATGAGACAAGAAGCCAGTAAATGTGGGTTGCCCTAAGAGGGGTGCCAGCACCAGTAGGGCAACATATTACTCCCGCAGAGGCGTAAACTTCCTCTTCTGAAAGTGCAACAGGTAACTCCACAGACCCATCTACAGTAGCTCCGCCGCCTGCACTGCAAGTCCTCTGGCTGCTATCTTGCAATTTCAGTAATCCTGTTCATCATAAATAGCAGAGAGTTTTCGCTGCAGGCTACAGAACAGCTTACAACGAGAGCCATGCTTTGAGACTCCGGTGCTGCTGAGCAGTGAGGGCAGCAGCTGGGACAATGATGATGCTCCAGAGAAAAAGTATTATTGCGCAGAGGAGACAAAACTGCTCAACCTTCCCCCCTCTCAGCTTTGGGCAGTGGGTTTTCTACACTGAGGCTAACAAGGAAACATCCAGCATATAGGAGAGGGAACTGACTGTAACCACATCTAGCACTTATAACCTATATATTACTGTGAATACAGAAAAGGCAATGACTGTACGAGTCCTCATGTCTTGCACTGATGCAAGGGACACAAGGGAGCAAAAATGCACATGTGACATCTTGAAATGCAAGGCAGAATTTGGGTTACTAGCACTAGCAAAACAAGCTACCAAACCCCCTCTAGCCCAACAGAACACTTGAGAGGATATAGGCATATAGGATTTTGCCAAACAGCGTTCTTGGGTGCTTAAAATTCTGTGCTGTACATGTCTTTGGGTGCTACTGCTGTGGCCAAGATTATCATAACTCTTCTGCTGAGATTCACAAACTGCTTACAGCCTGGTCCCTTGGGGATTCTCAGCACATATCTAAAGAATTCAGCAATATCCGTTTAGCAAAAGACATCTAAACAATAAAAACACCCCAAACAGTAGTCATTTCCATCCCCAAATAGCTGGAGGATGAATTCCAACAAGTTTTTCACAGCAGCCTTGTGGACAGACCACTCATGCAGTAAATGGGAAAGTGGAATAAGACAGTATTTACTCCCCTCTTCCCCTGGAAAGGACTCGGAGCCATACATTCCCTGGGCTGCTGCTGCAACATATCCCCAAAGAGCCAATGCAGAGCTCAGGGATGAAGCTCAAGTCCACTCACTCGAACTGAATGTTTTAACCACTAGCCTAATATTCTTGCTTTTATGTATTAGACCATTTCTGTGAACAGTGTGTCAGTTTTGGTAAGAAGTTGCTCCTTGACACCTGTAATTCTCTTATAAACCAGGAGTTCAGGCAGGGTCCTGAGAAAAGGAAGCTGCTGAGCTGAATTCCTTCAGGGAAAGAGCTCTCCTGTGGATGAATGGTGTAAGGATCTGACTATTATACAAAAGGTTGCCTTAGCTTCTGAGCAGGCCTCTCAAAGCTAAAAGAGAGGCAAAGAAAACAGAAACACCTCTTGGGTGCACACAGGGCTTAGGTGTGATTTTGGAGCTTGTTCTGTAACGTTAGTCCCCCATGCTCTCCCTACGCTGCAACAGAAGAGCTCACGTGCTCATTTTTGGATCCATCCTTCTCCCTTCCCAACATATCATGCAAGTACTGGACATCCTGCTGTGATTGCATGCACTCAACTGTTCAGGCACCAAGCGACACTGGGAGGATGCTCCTTAATCCCAGCCTCACACAGCACTTAATGCAGATAGATCCCAAGGAGTGTCAGCCCCAAGGGATGCAGAATTAGGGCACCAATCCCTGGTTTGGGGAGTATTGAACAGAGCACCCCTGGTGCCAGTTGTCTTGAAGTTCATTGTGCAGCATCACCAAGCTAAGGGCTTTTGGGAATTTGAACACCATGCCTGCCTTCTGCCTACATGCTTCTCAAAGAGCCGAGGAAATACCTGACTTCAGCTGAGGGAAAACTAAATACTTTTGTTTGGATAGTACCTCCCAGGGAACACCTACTTGGAGCCAACTAGCTGCAAGCTCACTTGTCCAATGAATTTAATGTCTAAAAGCATTCAAAAGCTCTGTGGATTTGATCCTGTGTGTGTAGGTGTGGTCAGGTCTGCCTTGTGTCTGCTAGAGTTTGGGGCTTTGGGCACACACCATCACCTAGTTGAAGAGACTGCTCCAAGCTCCACTAGATTTTACCATTCCACTCACGGCTTTTCTGTTTTGCCTGTTGACTTACTGTTATCCCAATTCCCCACCTATTAACTTAAGCCATATACACTGAAATACATCAGAAAGTGATCATATGGGCAGCTCAACCAGCTACAGCAAAGGAGCTGCAACCCTGTGGCAGCATGGTCTCTACTCTTGCAAATAGAGAGCTAAATATCAGCCTCTTTTCCCTATTTAGTGGAAGAGGAAAATCTTTTGTACTAGCAGAGTCTTGGCTGTTTCTGTATCACTGCTGCCCATAACAACGTGGACAGAGGAACAGCTGAGAGCAGGCAAACCCTCTTGTGAGCCTCACAGTTTAGATTTATTTTTTTTTTCTGCGCAGTATTTTGTAACGACTAACATTTGGCACAACTGTCTTAGTGTGTGTTTCTACACATAAAGCTCTCAGCCCAGCAAGAGTCCATCACAACTTTCGGCTTTGGAAACTTCTCTTTTATATCAGCAGTGATAGCAAACAGAAGTCACAACCATTCTGATTAATTAATCCCCATACAGCACTTCCTAGCAACCAACGGTTGTTTTGCTAACACTTCTAGTTCGGACTTGTAAGAGTATAACTTAACCACATGGGAATGCACTATCTCATTCTCATGAGCTCAGAAGTCTTTAAAGGAAAGATTACCTACATCAACGCTTTCTCTGAGATGCCATCAGTGGCTGGACTGTCAGCATGACCAACAGACAGGCTAGTCACAGCAGGCAGGAAGCAAAGGTCCAATGGTGGAATATAAAAGTTATGATTAATATAACTCTTCCCTTTTCCCAAAAGGCTGATGAAACCACCGGGTCAGACCTTGGCTCCAAACGTGTCTGCTACAGCAAATTACAAGGAATTTTGGAGCACAATATTGATGCCTTTCTGGGAGGCACCTGAAACACTGAACTTGTGCCACGGAGTTTGTACAGTGTCAAGTGCTGACAAACAACCATCCCAGCTGCAGAGAAATTTACAATTTTCATAAGTTTTTCACACTCTGATGTACACTATCTGTGCAAGACTAGTCTCCAGACCCCACATTACAATAGCCCTGGAGCCTCCAGCACTGAAGATTCCCAGATATTCTAGCAAGTGCAACATGGCATCCCAACTTTCAAACCGCTTTCAGCAATATTACATTAAATGCCTCCACCTGACTTGGCACTGAGAGGTTTTTAAGGTGTCACTTCAGTTTAGTCTTGAAAAGAGAAGAGTATATTAATGTACATAAATACCTGAGGAGTGGAGATCAAGAGGAAGGTGCTGGTCTCTTTACAGTAGTGCCCAGTAATAAGGAGTAATAGGTATAAGCTAGAACATAGGAAGTTCCGCCTCAACGTGAGGAGAAACTTCTTCACTGTGAGGGTGTCAGAGCGCTGGCACAGGCTTCCCAGAGAGGTTGTGGAATCTCCTTCTCTGGAGATTTTCAAAGCCTGCCTGGACAAGATCCTGCACTAGGGGATCCTGCTCTGGCAGGGGCCTTGGACTAGATGAGCTCTAGAAGTTCCTTCCAACCCCTGACATTCTATGATTCTATGTATGTAACCTTGTGTTTTCAAGATGCAGCTTTCACTAGAAAATCTTAGCTAAGCAAAGCTAGCAGAGAAAGTCCTCTCAGCCATCCTGAAGTGTGCAGAGAAAAGTAGCTGGCTCCAGCGTTTACACTTGAGACAAACCAGGAGACTCTGCAATCAATGCAGTTGATTTACCTCCAGTAACTGCTTTACACTGAAACACATACCCACCTGCTGTGCTTCACCAGCTATGGGAGGTCAGCATACATGCTCTTTGCTGAAATTAATTAACAAGGAGCAGAAATTTATAGAATAGTTGATTAATTTTCAGCCTGCTACATTACTGCAAACCCCATGGAGTGTTTATAACCAGCGGATCTCCAGGAAAAAAAGCATATACACAAAGAGAGACCATTCAGGACTAAGGTCCCTGCCTTGCACCACATATCAGAGCATGAAGGTGTACTTGAAGAACTGGGACAACCTTAACAGCTGCAGATTAATTCTGTTAGACTAGAGTGTACAGAGGAGTCCACACCAATACTACTAGTGATTATAAATGTATATGTCTGTTTTTGCAAATATGTTTTTAATTCTAGAAATTCAGGGGTTTAGTTCTGTATTTTAACATAATATGCAATTTATTGTCCCTGATCTCTTCCCTGGTATTGAGAGGGGTCTGGGAAATGCTGGTGCTCCTCCCTCCAGGCAGCTCTGCACTTAGGATGTTGGGGATGGTTACTCATCAGACTTTCCTTCTCTGAGCAGCACGTCACATCAGTAACCACAATGCCATCTTCTCTGCAGGTTTCCTGTCACATGCATTTCTAGCACCACGAATGTGTGAGACTCCTCCTAAAAAGTACAAAGAGCCCCTTTACTGATGGTGCCCTATCATGTTTTTTCACTGACAATTCTTCTCCCTCAAGGCCAACCACTTATAGCGGTGCTAGGTGGAAGTCTGGAGGTGCTGGTGGTAAGATGCTGGGGCGGGCTCTCCCATGGACTCAGTGGGATGTCAGAAAGCAGCAGCGAATAAACCATGACATCCGGGCTGGGGTCTCACTGGCAGGATCCCCACACAACCACACCGGGCTGGAGGACAGGAGAAAGCTGCCTCCTCTCTAAAACAGTGCAAAGATCAGGGATTCTTATCAGCACAGCTCACCAGCACAACCGTGGTTCATTGCAAATCATGTAGCCAGTTCTCTAAATCAGATGTTGTAAGAACAAAGGGCCATATGTTTCCTGGTTTTGCAATTCATGTGGGGAGCTGGAGGAGGGGGGAGAAATTACTTGGAACATTGTCTGGTTCAAACAAATTTGCCTTCCACCCCACCATGCCCAGGGGCTGGCGTGAGTCCCCACACCCTGACCCTAAACTGTCTGCACCCCCTTGCTGGCCACAAGGAGGAGGAGTGGTCCCACGGCCAGAGGAGGAACTGAGGAGTGTCAAAGGAGCTCAGCACTGAGAGTGCTTTATTCCCAGCACCTCACTTGCACTCTAAGAGGAACACCTGCTCAGTGTAACAACTTCTTATCCTCCTTCCCAGCTCCTGTTTTTTTGATACCTGACCTGTTTCCCCATACATGCCTCATGACCAAAGTGCAGTAATGCAGTGTGCATCTTCTTCTAAGAGGTGCAAATCACCATTTGGAAAGAAAGGGTTTCCATTGCAGATGTCCTGCAGGGCTCAGTGGAAGCCTGTAGTGGCTTCAGACACAGTTCCTGCCAGGACATGGCAGACATTTCAGGTGGAGCCAGCGTGCCCTGGTACAGTGTATGGCAGCACCTCATGTCTTGGAAAGGTGGGAGCTACCTCTGCACGCCATTCATAGAATCATAGAATCGTTAATGTTGGAAAAGACATCTAAAATCATCTCGTTCAACTGTCTACCCAAAAATTCCATGACCACTAAACCACGTCCCAAAGTGTCATATCTATACATTTTTTGAATGCTTCCAGAGATGAAGACTTCACCACTTCCCTGGGAAGCGTGTTCCAATGCCTCACCACTCTTTCAGTAAAGAAATTTTTCCTGATATCTAACCTACACTTCCCCTGGTGTATGTTGAAGCCATATTCTCTTGTCCCATTGCCAGTAACTTGGGAGAACAGACCGACATCCACCTCACTACAACCTCCTTTCAGGTAGTTGTAGAGAGCAACGAGGTCTTGTCTCAGCCTCCTCTTCTCCAGACTAAACAATCCCAGCTCCCTCAGCTACTCTTCATAGGACACGTTCCTGTGTAGCATAATCTAGGCATTCCTGCTCTGGCAGGGGGATTGGACTTGATGATCTTTCGAGGTCCCTTCCAATCCCTAACATTCTATGATTCTATGATTCTATGTTCTCTAGACCCTTCACCAGCTTCGCTGCTCTTCTCTGGACTCACGCCAGCACCTCAAAACTTTTCTTATACTGCATCACCCAAAACTGAACACGGTGCTCAAGCTGTGGCCTCACCAGTGCTGAATATAGAGGTATGATCACTTCCAGACAGGTTGTTCGTCTCAGGGGCCGAATCGCGCACTGATTTCAAAACACAGCAGGGACTGCGGTCCAGCAGCCACCACCTTTTGCATGGATGAGAACTGGCAAAGCCAAGGTGTGTCTGCAGCCAAGCCACCAGCTGGGGTGCTCACAGGGCAGCAGATCTCAGGAAATGAGTGCTCTGTGGGTTGGAGCATCCCTTCTAATGATTCCCCCCAACCTTTCACATCTCCCACAAGAGAAAATCTGCTGAGATGCCATCCAGGTCCCACCTGCAGACTCCTTGCAGGGAGTCTCCAGGACAGCTTCAGAGCTCAGGTTCCGAAGGACTTTGTTTCATTCCAGCTGGCAGCATAACCAACCTCAGCCACCCCAAAACAGGACTGGGTGGTGACAACTGCTGGTAGCAGCCAGAGGCTGGACATTGGGTAATAAATTTTGTCATTAAACCTGTCTGTGGACCAGCGGCATTGGCAAAGACTCTTTAAAAGCTGTTCTCATTCAGACACAAGATCTCATCAGCCCCATCTCCAGGCAGCTCTGTAGATTCTCATGTGTCTCAGCAAAGCAGAGCAGCAAGTAGCTTTAGTTAACAATGAACAACCTCTACGGGGAATTTTTGGTCACCAGGAGTTATCTGCCCAGCATACTGCAGAATGAAATGGAAGCAACACCCACTTTGACAGACAGTTTTGAACGATGAAAACAAATGTTCCCCATATTTATCACAGTACTGCACATGACCTTTCTCAGACAGTACCTTCTTCATTCTTACAAATGCACTTCAGATGTTACCACACTGGAAACAACCCCACCAGTTTTGGTTTCAATGCTGTGACAGATATGTCTTAGTGGGATGTATACTATTCACACGATGAGCACTTGGAGGTGGAGTAGGTGCTCTCATATCTGAAGAGAGGAAAATGAGCAAGACATGGTAGTTTCAGATACCTTCCTTAGCAGGTCACCTCTCTGCATCTTGAGATCTCTTGTTTGTAGTTGAGCGCTCCTAAGGTACAGTGGTTCACAGGCATCAGTGAAAAAGTAGCTGAAGAATGCCAGGCTTGCTTGAACTGGCTCTGAGCATATTCATGATTCAGAAAAAAAAAACAAAGGGCCAAACTTGAAGCATTGTTCCTCTCCTATTCAGTTCTTAACCAAGGATTTCTGGAGAAGTGTAGCCTGAAAGAAATTTTGTGTGTGGTCTCAAGATTTTATTGCCTAATTGTAATGCAGTAAGAATTAATTCTGTCCCACAGGACTTTGGCACTCTCAAATGAAATGCCAATATCCTGGATCCTTCTAGAATGATGCAAAGTGGCCAAATTCGGTAATGGATAAAGTTAGGACCTTCCGTGGTCTCAACCACCACTGAGGGCACGTCTGAAAGTTATAATGGGTTGTGATGGAGCAACTTCTTTAAACTGTTACCACGCATTGTAATTTACAGAAGCCCTCAGGCTGTCTTAAGTTACTTACAAGATCCTACCGTCTTCTGCTGGCCCTGGAAAAGAAAAGAATAGAGCAGTTCTGTGCAGTCATTTCTGCTTTTTCCTCTTGGCTCATGATAGATGCCAGCATCAGACAGATTTGTAGGGACACAGGTGTTCTGAAACTCAGCATTATGGCACAAAGCCTTTTGGTGCCTCCCACTGTGTTCAGAAACCATAGCCCTGAGTTAGGTGCACAGGCACACTCTGCAACACCTGGGGAGAGCTGGGTGCCTCAACTGGGGTCCACAGACATCTAGAGCACCAGAAGAAAGACACAAGTGCATTCCCAACCTTTTAATCGTGGTGAAAAGACTTCGGCAACAAAACATTGACCTGAGATTACTGTCAGGGAGTTTATCGGTTTGGGTAGGTGTTTAGTATGCTTAAATATTTTGCAGCTCAGCCTGCAGCTGCACAGGATTTCATGTTTTTAGGTGCCTATAGCCACACTAGGACAGCACTTAAGTACCCAGATTCCTTTGCTGCCATAACCCGTAGTGCCTACACTCAGTTCCTCGGGCTGTCAGACACCCACAAGTGGGCACTGATGGCACTTTTTCTTCACAAACTCTGGTCTTTTACATCAACTCTAAACCTGCACGGTTTGCCCTTTCTTCACTGGGACGTGTACTCTCATCATAACTCACGGCGGGGCTGGTCACCAGATCAACGTGTACCTCACGGATTTCGATACAAAAATGGTGTACAGTTCCCTGCAGAATTGTGAGATGTTGTGCCTTCTGTCTGGCAGCAGCGACCAGGTTCACCTAAGTTCTACTTCCTAGCAAAGTCGCCTTCCCGGTCCCAGGCACGCCCGATGCTTGACAGTGATCCTGCATCACCTTCACCCACCACGGCGCCCTCGGGCCACCACTCTGCGACTCGGCGCTTTCCGGGGAGGGCTCCGCAGCCTCCCCCTGCCCCGGCCACCGGCACTTCTGCACCGACAGCCCGGACCCATCGTCCCGTGAGCTGCTGCTGCCACCCTCAGGTCACCCTTGCAAGAAAACCTCCTTCTGCCGTTGCTGACTGCCGTCTGCAAAGCAAATAATTGAAAGCAATCGCAGCAAAGCTGCCGGCTGATATAATTCTTGCACCTTATCGGCATGCTAAATCTGTCGCGGGTTGGGGCTGGGCCAGCCACTAACACGGACAGACGCTCTCTAACCCCCTCTTCCCCCTCCCCAAACGGGAAGAGAAAAGGGAATGAGGCAGAGAGACTTACGGATTAGAGGAGAAAAAAAACTAGAACAGCTTTAATGAAAATAATAGGAATAATGGTAAAAAGATAAAAGTAAAGAACTATATACAACTATAGATAGTAGCCCGATATCAAACCCAACTCCCTTCCCCGATAGCAATCCCCACTGGTGCTGCAGAGCAGGAGGCACTGGGAAACCCCAGGCTCAGAGGCAGCGGGAGCTGGATACAGGGAGCTGGATTCGGGAACTCAGGATCCGGATCAAAAGCAGGAGGTCAGATGGAGTCCTCTCTGGACACCGGCCATTGCAGAAAAGGTGAAACGAAGAAAAAAGGGCAAAAAGGCCGAAAAGGGGAGAAAAAAAGGGCAAAAGGGACGAAACTCTCGTGATCACTCAATTTATACTAGATATGACATATATGGGATGGAATACTCTCGTTGGTCACCTGTCCTGTCTATTACTCCCCGGAGGTGCCACCTTTTACTTCCTTGTGCCCCCCTCTTACTACCCGGCACCCCCAGTGTGGCACACAAGAGCCAGCAGTGGCTTTGGTCACTACAGGAATAAGTATCAGCAAGAGCCTTTCTGCATCCCAGTCCCAGGCAGTAACTGTAAACATCAGGTGTTATCACTGCCAGTAGCACACACTGTCTGCAAAAACATGCTGCTGACTTCAGAACATGCAGCCTTTTAGAAGACACTAAACTGGAAATTAAAAATCACTAAACAGGACTGGGTTTTTAGCTAAACCCAGGACATTAGCATTGCTTGCTGTAGTTGAGACAAGGTTTTTTAATCTAAAATGTTCTGTGTAAGCGCAGGAGCAGCGGCAGCTCTGGTTTAGAGATGGACCTGGCATTGCCAGGTGAACGGTTGGGCTCAATGATTTCGAAGGTCTTTTCCAACCTAAACGACTCTATGGCATAAGCAGCACAGATGCAGGAAGACCATGAGAGCCACAGTCCCATTACACCGCTGAGTTTCAGGTCAAGGAACGAGGCTACAGCGCAAACCGGCAGCCAGGGAGCAGCAGCACATGGTCCCTCTCTGCTGCCTAATCCTCAGCCCTCTGCTACCCAAAATCCTCCCAGCCTGGCACACCTGGGCAATGGGCTGGGCAGCTGCATCGGGCCTGCAGGAACACGAAGCCCCAAACAAGCTGCACCCGCCCTGGGAACACTTTACTCGCAAGGGCTGGGACTGCAAGAGGGAAACTGGAAAAGCAGAGCTAAAGAAGGTGGTGGCCTGAAATCACCTTAATTCCCCGCTTCCAAACCCACAAGTAAATCCCCGGCTTCACCTGGACACCGATACCCTCACACTCCTCCATCCCAGTAGTAGCACGACACTTCTGCAGCTAGAGCCACAGCTGAGGCCAAAGCTGGCAAAGAGTGCTGCGTGAAGAAACCTTAATTGCTTTAACAAGTGTTTTGCTTGTGTTTGTACTATCACCTACATCAACTTGTACCAGCTGAGGGGCACAGGTCTTGAGACAGTTGAGATGCGATAGCGAAAGAGGGGAAAAACTGCCTATGCTGCAAGGCCGGGTGTTGTGCTGGAGGCGAGCATAGAATCATAGAGTCATAGAATCACAAAAGTTGGAAAGGACCTTAAGAGCATCAAGTCCAACCTACAGCCCTACACCACCCTAACACTAAACCATATCCTGGAGTGCCACATCCAACCAACATTTTTTAAATACGTCCAGGGACGGTGACTCCACCACTTCCCTTGGCAACCCATTCCAATGCTTCACCACCCTTTTTGGTGAAGAAGTTTTTCCTAATATCCAATCTAAACTTCCTCTGGCGCAACTTGAACCCGTTCCCTCTTGTCCTATTGCCATTCACTAGGGAGAAGAGGCCAACACCCGTCTCGCTACAGCTGCCTTTCAAACGGTTGTAGAGAGCAATAAGGCCTCCCCTCAGCCTCCTCTTGTCCAGGCTGAACAGCCCCAGCTCCCTAAGCCTCTCTCCATCAGACTCATCCTCTAGTCCCCTAATCAGCATCTGTGCGGCTCCTTGCTTCCAGGGCCGCTGTTCTGTGGGAGGAGAGATGAGCTCAGCAGAGCAAACTTGGCTTCTGCCAGTCCTTTGTAGCCAGGGGGTTGGCTTTTACTGCCTAGCCAGTGAAGCAAAAACCAACTTGAAGGTGGGCAAAATCTTTGTTCCTATTGCTCTCCTGCTATACCTGTGATCTTTTCACCTCTGCAATACTTCTGTAACTCTCCTAGGGAGAGGAAAAGAAATTAATTGTCTTGAGACCACTTTTATTGGCCCATAGAAGTAGAGAACTAAATAAGCTGTGCCCTGAGGGAAATGTTATGTCATCTCAACAACATATGCTTAAGGCTACTGCTGGTGATAAGGTTTTTTCCTGGAAGCATCTTTCTAGAGGTTGCTTACATGCCAAAGTAGGGAGCAAGCAGGAATTATTTTCCAAACAAGTTTTTTTCCTTAGAGTGTCAGTGTCAATTCATCTCCACCATGTTCTTCTCTCCTAATATTTTGTCTGCTGGATTCTGAGACCATCACAGCTGCTAAGAAAGAAAAGCTCTAGTAAGGTAATTTCTGGGCTGTGTTTAGCTTTCAAATCAAAGTTGAGGTTTCAGAACTTGCAACACTTTAACAGTTTCTTAAAGAGCTTTTCAGGCCATTAAACCTTGCAAAGTCTTTGGGAGGGGAGATAGACTACCATTGCTTTCCAATTACATGTTTCTTTATTGTTCAGCTGTGAAAAGCAACATACAGAGAGACTCAGGACAAGACAAAGGGTGGACATTGCTGAAAGCAGCTTGAGGAAAGCTGGTGCTACAATTTCAAGTGGCTCTCAGGTTTAGGTGGCCTTTCACTGTCCATCTGCACGCCACAGGCTCCTTGGTTAACACTGGCTTCTGGGAGCTGCCAGCACACAGCTAGGAAAGACTTCAAAACCCTTTCCAGTCAGCTGATTTCATACTGCTGGTAATAAGTTTTGCTCCACAAAGCAGGATTCCTGAATTCTTTCATCATATCAGGCTTAAAAATCTCACTGTTCCTAGCAGATTCTGTTGTTCTACATCCATCACAGATTTTACATCCAAAGAAGCCTTTGAAAATAGTGACTGTCAGTCAGTCACAGATCTCGTAGATCTCCCTCCATACTCCTAACTCAATCCAGGATACCACTTACATTAGAAAGGGCCTTTGGAGGTCATCTAGTCCAATCTTCAATGGTAGATCAGGTTATTTAGGATTTTGTTCTGTCCAGTTTTGAAAACTACTAAGGATGGAGCTTCCATAGCCTTCCGAGAGGCTTCTTGCAGTGTTAATCTATTTTGCTGTGTAATTTTTTTACTTTTCTTTATATCCAGAAGGAATTATTCTTTCTGGAGTTCATACCTGTTGCCTCTTATCCTTTTGCTGTGCACCTTTGACAAGAGTCAGATCCACCTTCTCTAGCACCCAGGTCAGATGTCGAAGCTCCTTCCTAAAGCAAAGGTTGCACACAATTCGGTTAATTTATCTTCACAACACTGCTACCAAATCAAGAGTTATTAACTGCGCTTATGAAGTAGAGTATAGAGACTAAAGACAGCAACTAAAAGTCAAAATAATGAAAAGTCAAAGACATTCACTAATTTGGAATGCCCTGTTTGAAGATAAACACCACCAGATTTTCATGTGTGTAGGAAGCAAAAATTCTGTTCACATCAGCTGTAACTCAACTTATTTCCAGACCACTGTTCTCTCTTGTAGCTGGGTGAAGCAAGGAAAAAGAAAATGTGTTCATTCTAGACTTCATTGTGATGCACCTGTACAAGGCCGTTAAGTGTTAATCCCAAAAAGCTGCAGCTTGCAAAATAGAGGTCATGCTGCAAAGAAGTGTGCAAACATTTTCATCTGGATCATACTTTCAAATATCCAGTGATTCATTTGTGAATCACTGGAACAAAGAGAATTCAGTGACTCTAAAAGCTTATAGATGTCAACTGAGAGGAAACAATCATTTCCCAGAGACTTACACAGGCATTTGCCAAGAGCAGGAGAATGGTGAGACTTGAGAATCAGTGGGTCCATTACAGGATCAGGAGGAGAGCATCCTCCTCTGTCACTGAACTTTCTTTTTAGTAGCAGTATCTAGTTCCAACCTTGATTTCTCTACCGTCTCATCCCCACCCAACCTGCTCGCTCTTCTAGCAGGACCTGGCCGTCTTTGGCTTCTCTACCTGTCTCTATAACCCATCTTAGTCTTTGTCTGCTCAGCCTCAGCCCTTCCTCCTACCTGTCCCTCTCCTTGCTGCCCGAGGTCTCCTCCACTTCCCTGTCTCTCTCTTTGCCAATCCTGATCTCACCTGTTTTCTTATCCCATACCACCTTGGGTTTAGCTTCACTGCTCTGACCTGGTTCTTTTTCCTCGCTGAGGCAGGTGAGATGTTGGTGGGCTGGTTTAGCACATATTCCTTGCTGGCAGCTGCTGCACTTGTACCTTGCTCAGCACAGAGCAATTGGAAGCAAGAATTACAAGAAGAATCCCTTGAAAGAACTCGGAGCAGACTGCATTTAGTCACTGTGTGGAATGTGGTGTATTCAGGGCCTGATCACAGATAAAAGCTTGCTCACACCGGCAAAACCCAGCAGTTCTGAGTCTTGTACAAGCCTAGTGTGAAAGAAATCAGGAGATATTTAAGTTGCTCAGAAGAAAGAAGTTGTTATAAATATTCCTACCGACTTTCTTTTGCAAGTATTTGTAAACTGGTGCAGATTCTAACAGGAACAGTGAAAACTATGCTAATATAGAAGTCGTGCCTTTTCCTCTCATCTCTTCCCACCTCTATTTTAAATCCTAATCCAAAATATGAAGACTAGAAGGCATTTCAGCAGAAGGGTTTCCAGTTCTGGAGCAAGGGCAAAACAGTTTTCTCCTACCCGGAGTCTTAGGAACGGATCAGCCACTTTTGCTGAAGCTTTTCACCCAATACAAGCATAAATCAGGCTGGCAGCAGAAAACTGATGAGGGGGGGGAAATCTGGTCCAAACAGAAGAAGTTTCAAAGTAATAAGTGAATGAGAAAAGTGCTTTACAGCAGGAAGTCCTTTAGTGTTAGGAAGTATTACTAGCCCCTTCTATGTTTATAGTACATATATCAAATATGCCATTAGCCTGAGCAACCCACAAATGTTCATCGACTTAACTCAATGATTTGGGCATCTAATCCAGATTCCAAGCCTGCAGGGTTCTGGATAAGCCTTGACCCCTGCACAAAGCTCTATTGATTCGATGAGGCTCTGGAGACCCATGTGTCCAAGCCAGCTACAGGAGAGGATGAACACCCCATGAAAGGCAACACTTTCCAACTGGAGGGAGGAAATGTCAGGCTGCACTCCTGTTGTGCAAACTCCGCTCCCCAGAAGGAACTTTAAAAAGTCAAGGGTCATGAGTAGGCTCACTGTTAATGTGATATAACTCACACTCCAGAAAACTAAAGCCTGGGCCAAAGCAGTCGTAGTGAAGAGAAGAATAAGATCTTTGGCTAAGTGACAGAAAATACCCCAAAAATGCTAGCTTGCAGGGGCACAGGCTTTTGTCACAGTGGCTGACATTTTGCCTATTTGGAAGGAAATGAATTAGAGGAGAATGAAGAGCACATGTTGTCAAGTGGGCGTAAATCAAACCAGGCAAACAAAGGAGCACAGGAAGAACTCAGGCTGACATCAAGGCTGAGAGAGAAGAAGATGCTGGAAGCAGGACCAGCTGCAGATAATCTTAGACATTATGTCCTTCAAATCAGCTTAAATTTCCACCTGTTGATGAAAAGCCAGGTGAAAGGTAGGAGCAAACAATGCCCCTCAGCAGGGAAGTTTCTGGCAAAATACCTGCAAGCTGCCTGCAGTGATCAGTATTACTTATCTGGGTCCTGACTCGTGGTGCTTGTGCAAACACATGTTGCCCCTCAAGAGTGGAATGCTGCATCACACGTTAGAATTCCTGTAAGTACCTATGCCTATAAAAGCAGTCTTGCTTTTGTACTAAGTAATAGAACACAAGGCCTTGTTAAACACAGATTTCAAGTCAGTCATTATTCTTCAGTTATTCTGTAAAGCCAAAAAGTGGTTTTCCTCATTGTTCTTTATAGCCTTCCCAGATCTTCTAGCCACAAACACATAATTTATTTAAGCCACACATAAACAACCATGATTTACGTCAACTTTTCATTCAATGGAAAGCACGTGAAAGAAGTACTTTCCTTCTGTGCGCTGCTTGCCTGCAAGGGCTCTCTTTACAAATTCTTGGTGGTAACCCCAAGCCCTTGTCAAAGCTTGTTACATATTTGACATTTTAAGAAATTGCTGAGTTTATTCCATTACAGAATCATTCAGACATCATTTGGCATCTTTTTTTTGCACCAGATTACAAGTCAAAGAACTTCATAATCTATGAAAAAGGCAGACCCTTAACCAGACTTAAAGTCAACCTCTTGTCAGAATGCAAGATTTACCTACTGTAATTGCCGTACAAAATTGTATGACACCCAAAGCAGTTAGGCAGCTCCTTGTCTGACAAGTGGACAGTGTTATAACTCAGATTGCTATTCTCCAAGTGAATAGTGATATAGGGTCCCCATTTCAATCACGCACAAAAAAACCTGAGCCAGGATGGATAAAAGCTGAATCAACAAAAACAGTCATATGGAACTGGTTTAAAAAAAACCTTTGCTGCAATATACAAAAATAAATAAAACACCACCCCTTCTGCTTTTTAAAATCAGTGTTGGTCTCAGTCAGGAACACGCAGTACACTTGTCTCTTTGGCAGTATGCCCTATACCAGAAGTAACAGAATTTCTCCAAAATCCCCTCCTCCCAGCTAAGAGCTGGCAAGGAACACAATATTGATTGCTGAATCTGAGGGCTGGTTGACAACCCTCCCCGCCCAGTGTGATTCAGAGCCCCGCAGCAGCCATTGTAATATTAGCACACCGTTCCCTAAGAGCACGTGTCTTCGTGATCTGTTCTCCTGACAGGGTGAGCACTCCTCTCTGGGCCTGCTGGTGCAAAGCAGCTCAAATTGGTGTCATTCGAGGGAGTGCCCTGTGGCACATCTGCGCTCAGATGGAGCGCACCTTGACTTGATAACCCTCAACATCTCACACCGATAAAGTCACCGGGATGTTTAGCTGGCACTGCATTTGCCGCTTGCTGCCTCAGGCATACCTCTGTGCGTTTTTCCTGATTTCTGTACCATTAATAAATGTCAACTGCTGGCAATCTTTGCTTAGCATTTTGTTGAAAAAATACACCACTTGCCATTGTGCTCACACCTGTAGTTTCTGCTGCTCTTCATGTGACACTGAAAAAGCCACCACTTGTTAGGCGGACTTGCCTTATTCTTTGGCATGAGTCCGTAAGAACTATTGCTCGGTGGATGAATGCTTATATCCTTCAAAAACTGGAAAAGACAACCAAGTATGTTAATTGACACCTTGTATTTCAAGCACTGTGCTCAAACACAGCCACGGCTTCAACAGCCCCTGCCTCACCCTCCCTACAGTCTTGGATCTAGGAGACTAGGACTGATTGGTGGGAACATAACGTACATAGAGCAACGTAACATACATAGAGCTTTCTAGCTGGCACCTCTGGCAGTTAATCCAGAAGCTACATCTGAGACCATCTACTAGGACCTGATACTTGCCATTCAGCACCAGCCACCTTCCCCATCTTCTAGGGTTCACAGTTGCTAAGAGAAGGGGCAACACGACCTTCTAAAGACTTGAAATCCTCAATATACTTTATGAGTCAACAGATTAGGGTAAATTCACCATGTGGACTTTTCCTAGTAGACATTTCTCACCTATGAGTGAAGAAAATCACATGTCCACATGCTGCACTCTGTATGAAAACACTGATTATTATATTATGACTATGTGAGCAGGATGGGCTAGTCTCATTTTGCAGGCTGTTGTAGACTACTTTGGGAGGATCACAGATGGTAAAAATTAGATTCTGTATTCATGCTTCCTGTATTTCCCACAACCTACTCTTCCAGTGAGAAATGTTAATTTTCCAGCATACATCAAATTTTAGAATCAGATTTTCAACCCACATCATGCCTAATGCCATGTGTGATCTGTTATTTGGGTCACATTGTCTTACCCAAACAACCAAGAAGTACACGTATACTTCCACTGGGACCAAAAGTCATGAAGGGTTAACGAGGGGTGTACATTTGGCTGGCTGGGTGGGTGCTGGAGGAGCCATCCACTGAATATCACCACACAAGCTGGCACTGCCAGAGATCTAGGGCAGCTTAGCATAGCAGGGCACAGGCAGGGAATCACACCAAAGCTGTAACTGGCATCATGTCTGTCTGCACGGGCCGCTTGGGGCTTCTGAAGCAACACTACTTAGTGTGATAGCCCATCTGCCATCCCCGTCAGAAACGCCCCTCAGAACAATGATCTGAGCCTGGAACACCTTCACACATACAGCAGTGTGTGTCTGGGGGCTCATCTCCTCTGGCCTGTTGAGAGCTCCATGTTGGTCCAGCACCAGCTTTTATTTTATTTATTTTAAAACTGCCAAAATAAAGCTACCCTGAAGGCCAAACAATAAAAGACCCACGTTCTGCCAGCATGCAGCTACAGCTGTGTTGTGCGGAGCGGTGCCTGACATGACAGCAAGTAGAATTGTCTGAGGGCAGGACTCGACAGGTGAGGTGAGGTAAGAAGCCCTGCTGAGAGGACAGCCTTAGGCAGAGAAGATGAAACATGGCACAGTGTCGACCCTGGGGCAAAATTCCTTCTCTTATACTCCGAGGTTTCCTCAGCACCATGGCCTGTTGGTTTGCTCCAAACTAGAGGGGGCTCGTGTGTGTTCAGTGGAGATGACCAGGGCCTCACAGACAAACCAGCCATGGAACCAAACTGGCATCTACTTGTTCATGACATCAGCATCAGTAGAGAGCAGAGAATGCCAGCATGATTCCTACGGACAGGAGCAGGAGCACACCTTACAAAAACTTATGGGGAGCCCAGACTTCAGTGTAATCAGTCTCAGATAATTGTTAATTGCAATAATTATTATTATGCAGATTGGCTAGAATCTCTTTCTTGAGTTACAAAGCTGCAGGCAAACCTTGCTCTCACTAATTAAAATGAGCTGTGGGAGGTGTAAGATACCAGAGAGCCTTTGTCTTACAGCGAACGGGCACCGAAGCAGCTGGGCAAGCGTGACCACCACACTCCATCACCTACAGGGAGAAGAATAGGCTCTTTAACAGCCAGCCTAAAATGTTAAAAGATTTAAACTCTACCTATTAGCATAATTCTAATAGTTATGAAGAACACAATTTGCATGCCCAAAAGATGTTCGTAATTGATGTCTTAATCATCCTCTCACTTTGGTTTCATTATTTTCCAGTGACATGCAGCATTTAGAGTCAAAGGAAACTAGAGAAACCTCTGAAATAAGCGTGGATGGTGAAGAGAGGTCAGCGCACAGGGCTTTCAGCTCCCAAAATGCACTGAAATGCAAGGAAAATGTTTGATGACGGGTTAGGGTGGACTGGGAACTCAGTGACAGTCATGAGAAAGAGAGAGCAGTAACTGCTGGAGTATTAAGAACAAAGCAATTTTAACCGTTTTCTGAAAGCTGGTTGGGCTTTTAGCCATTGCTATCACATGTACCAAATATCAAGAAGTTGTACATTATATGGCACAACACAGGATTACCACAACAGAGCCCTATTCTTGCTCAAGGTCTTTCAAATTCTGTAAGTCTGCAATATTTCTGAAAATTATCCAATCTTCTGTTCTTCTGGGCTGTTCAAAGCACTTCACTTAAGAGCTGCAAACTGATTTCAAACTTCAGCACCTTCAAAGAAGACAGAAAATACTCTCAAAAAATATACCATGAAGATATGCTTAGTACGCTAGTATTCAGGAAAAAGTGTCCTTAAAAGGAGTTAGTTAAACGTAGATAAGGCTGTACTCTGTATGTCTGAGAAATAAAGTTCTTTTATTTTCCCAAGTAAAAGCAATAGGAGAATTTCAGAATATTTTGACATAGTATAAAGCTGTGGTCTCAGAATTCTGGACCTCATTTGCTATTACTCTGAGTTTCATTAAATTGTAAATTCAAGGGAACAAACACCTACCTTGTTATAAAGCCACAGTTATACAGATACATAACTTTTCATTGTCAAAACAAAAACCAGAGTCTTGTAAACAGCACATACATGTTTGCAGTACTGTCTAATCTTATACAATCTGGCTAAAGAGTTGCCAGCTTTACAAGCAATAAATCATTCTGATCAAATAAAAACTATAAACCAAAGTAGATATGCATAGGAATGTGCACAAAAACAATTTTACTAATTATGATATCAAAGGAACAGAAGACTGGAAAGCAAAGTTAGTTTTCAAAACCTGCATTATAATTATGGTAACTATCATTAACTTAGTAATAACAGTAACTTTGTTTAAACATGAGGAATCACATTTACCCAGAAACCTCATCAGAAATACGCACAACAGACCTTGGCAGAAAGAACAAAAGATAATGGCACATCGGTTGTTCACCACACTTATGAGGAGGAGGATGCAAGTGGTAAGGAAAGACACTTAAGTTTTATTAGATGGTGGAAGTTGGACTGGTTACATTCTGGAAAATGAAAGAAACATTCTCTTTTATCCTTTCAAGGAAAGGATCAGGAAGAGTCTGATTCTGCCCAGAGAAATGTTTCCATTGCATCAACTGCGACATGGAAAGCGGTTTCTTTGAATTAGGCTTCATATGGTTCTGTCCAAGTTGGCAACTTCTAGACAGGGAAGGCTTTTCTGAGGAAGGATCTGAAAACAATAAAAATAAAAAAGAAGATGCAGTAGACTAATCAGGGAAAACTAAGAAAATTTCAGTGTGAACCAATAAGCCAGTTGGTGATAACTAATGAGAGAAAATAGAACAGCATATATAACCCTTCTATGTCAGTAAAACACAAACATATGTATCTACAGTAAGAAGGGAAAGGCTGTTTCTTGCTATTGATTGAGTTTATCAAAATCACCATATGCTAGCACAAAGACAAATCCTTTTACCCACGGATGGGAAAGGAAATATCTTATCTGGCAATTTTCTTTCTTCCGTCTTCCTAATTCTGTGACATTTGGGCTGCAGCAATTCTTTAAGCAAGTCTGAATCTCAAAGTATGTTGCAGCAAAATTCATGCTAGTTGCTATTTCCTCACAAAGGAATCATTCCAAACAGCTAAGAATAGTTTGAACAGCTATTTCATTGACTCAGCACACTAAAGCTGTGTGTTCCGTACATGCAGCTTATGCCAAATGGTTCAATACACACAAGATTTTGTGCTGTATATCACAGTAAGGAAGAGACTATTGCCATGAAGCACAACAAGGAGAATTCACCTTTGACAAAGGATCCTAAAGCCCCAAACAGTACCCGGTCATTGCAGGGTGTGTCACACATTGCTGGCTTCATGGTTCATCAGATGCATGGGATAAATGAAAAAAATTGCTTTGGATGAAAAAAAAAAATTGCATGACTCCTGTTACCGGTTTAAAACCTGTTGTCAAGTATTTCATAGCAGTATTACGCACTCCTTAGGAAAGACCAGTGACACAGAGTATTCTTGAGCTTTTCTAACTTTTGGAGAACCCATAAAGACTCATATATGCAAGACTTTCCTTTTGACTGACATATGATGCACATCTGCACTAGACTTGAAACATATTCTTCTACTGGCCAGAAAAAAATTTAGAATAGATGCACTTCTCAAGTCCTGACAGATCCCACATCCCTAACGCAAAAAATTAAACCACGATCAGGTAAATCAACAGGATTAAGGGTTGTAGCTGATCTGGAAGACAGCAGAAGAGCAAGCAACCAATCTGCGTGATTCATGCACAATTAATTTCTTCCTTTCAAGACTCCTGTGGTTTCCTAAAGATGGCCCTAGTGTGACTGGATAACAGCAGCTTGGTCAAGAAACTACAGTCTCGTTGGTATATCTAGTGGTGATCATTATGAAAAGTTCGTATTGTGTGAAGTCTGTACCACATTGTTTGGCCCGTCTTTATTTTTGAATTATACTTGCTAGAAATGGAGGAGACAAATCAGTGAAAGTTCTGTGCACCAGTATCTATCTTCTGTAACCTGGAATGTGGTTCTCTGATGAAATAATTTGACAGCTTTTTATTTTTAGGAAAGGCAAAGAGACGAACTAGTGGCAGCTGCATTCTCAGGTGATCAAACTAAAGACTGACTTGCAACAGTTTGACTAGGGAACTCGCAAGCCAGTTTGTCCTCTGCTCTTTAGGAAATCAAATCTTCCCCTTACTCTATCATTTCCACCACTGAAATCTAAAGTGACCTTCATGTTCTTCCTTTACTTACAGCCAAAAGGTTCTGTTCACTGGAACCAAGATATAATTACCCTACAGGATCCAAGAGACCAACGCTGTCGTTGAATTGATGGAACCAACATGTATTCAAAGCATAAGATAAGCAGTCAAGAGTGTTAAGACAATTGCAAAACGCTAAATAAAATTACATGCACCAGTGTTCACCACAGTAACAATACAAAATTTCTCTGGATTTTTGCAGTCCAGGAGCTCTACTTGCCTCACTGCACACGAGTGAGAAAATGTGGCTAACTTCTAAGAGTAAAAGTGCCTTTCCCACACGGATCCTGTGTTAGTACCTAAGTGAAGGCTGGTATACTTTAAAACGTCACTTACTCATGCAAAAACAGAAGGTCTAACTTTTCATTCGTTAAAGAAAAGTACAAAGACAAATAAACCATTATGTGGCGCAAAAATAAAGGAGAAAGTCAAATTCCTATGGGTACAGAAGCACTGTGCTTTCACTAGCCAAGTCCTCCTGTTTAGGGTAGAATGAGATGAGAAAGGAACACAGCTCTAGCCTATTACCTGGAGACCATCAAGCAAAAAAGTCTCATTTGGTCTATACTACCTGATCTGTGGACGACACACACTCTTGTACCCATTTCTTTGTCTCTTTTTATTGTGGCATCTGTGTGCATTTAGAAGATATCAATATTCGTGCCTCACCACCACACTTGAAAATAGCATACACGGATATTTCGTGCCCAAAGGAAAGAAACATATTAGAGCAATAGACAGTCCTTCCTTTAAGAAATTAGATGAGCTACAAAAATTGAAATTAAGAAAACATGAAAACATGATCTAAGCTAGTTTGTTTGTTTTAAATCCTGCTTGTAACTTAACACTATGTATCTGTATGCAGTAAGGTTTGGGTTTTTTTAATTTTGATACCAAAAGAATGGAGAGATGTAAACATTTCCCACTTGGCTTTAACACTGCCAGTGGATCCTGCAGCATTTTTCAAATAATTATTTTATCATCCTGCAACATCTTTAGTTAATAACTGTGAAGTGAAGGCTTGTATTCAGAATTGTGGCATTGATCTTCATCTGGTATAGCTGTCCTCAGACAAACAGATTTTGAATTAGCCCTTACCAACTACCCATTGCCATCTTTGAATATTGAGAAACAAAACACCTTAGTCGTGTAATTGGGTTGTAACCAATCACTAGTCAAGCTGGCCATAGCTAATTCAAGGAATTTAGAAGCACAATATATGAATTGTTTTTTACTGCAAGGAATGAATCTTTTCAACTCTTCAACTTTGAAAGGGCTCCCATGGATCTGAAAAATCAGGCAATAACTGGAAGATCCCATAATGAACCTCATTACTTCAACACTATTTTACTGAACATCAGAGTTTTCTCCAGTGGTACAAGCATATATTCAGAATAGATGTACTTCCTCAGCAATGGCCAGAAATAATGAAAAAGAAACTCACCTTGATGGTCTTTCTTTCCCACACAGTCGCACTCAAGCAAGTCATGGGTAACACAGCTGGAATCTTCATGAAGAGTGAAGAGATTTCTAAGCTCCTCAATGGAAAAATGGATGTGTTCGGTTGTCTTAGAAAGGTCCACAACTGCCCCAGAAAGGTCTTGTTTGCTGATCTGTCTTTGATAAATCTTTTCTTCTATTGAGCCTGTATTGAAAGAAAATTAAAATAAAAATAAAACACTGGGATAATTTTTGACCGGTACTTGTCAAGAAGAAAAGACAAATCCATTTCAAACAATACTCATAGGAATTGCTAAACCACTACTTTTACTTATTCAAGCAAAAGTAAAGCAAAGTGGAATCAATAGATATTTTTAAATAACATATGATTTCCCAAACCACTCTCTCCTTTTCTTTTATGAAGAAAATTTCAATAGCTGTCTCATACTAAGGTATGTTTGAGCACCATTTCTGACCTGTGGTTAGCAGTCTGTAGATATATACGGTATGTTTCTGACCATCTCTCCACACTCTAGCCATTGCCTGAAGAAAGCAAAAAGATGAAGAGCATTAACAGCCTATTATATAACAGCAATTCAGCTAAAACTTGTAGCCTCTGCTGAACGAATTACCAGTTCTGCTAGCTCATTCAGAAAGATGTTGTCCAAAGAAAGCATTCTTCAATAACTGTCTTTGACTGTTTTTATAAAAGTGTTCTGGTATTAACTGCAAATAATTTTGAAAATATAATTTACTTTCTGCCATTTATGCTCTCCTTTCTTTCTGTGTACTATAGTAGGACAGTAGGGGTTTCAACTCCTACCTGCCAGAAATCTCTTTTCATATTTGTTCTCCAGGCATTAGCATCTGTGTAATATTTCAGGAATACACATTGTTCTCCCAGTCCCCAATTTTTTTTATTTTTTTTTTTTGCCACGATACATATTTACAAATGACTTTTCCATTTCCCTTAAAGTTGTAAAATTAGTGTTTCACACCGAGTACTGATGTATGGATGTTTTTTTCAGAAACGTAAGGGTTACACCTACATACTGGGTACAAGCACCCACAACGTGGTTTGCGATCTCTGGCAACCTGTGGCAATTTTGACTGATCTGTCAGACTGTTTCGAGCCAGGCAAGTAACCACACGAAGGTACTAATTCACACTTGGAACAGGAGCAGGGCCAAGAATCAGAGCTTATTTCAGGTATTAAGCACATAACATGACTCTACAATAAAAAGCTTCTTACTGTGTCTATAAAAAGATTTTTCTTAAAACTTGTTATTGTTAAGGACTATTTTAATTGAGCACTCTTATGCCAACTAAATAATCCCTTGTGGCGAACAGTGCCACTACAAGAATAGCACAGCACTAGGCTTTGTTTTTTTTTTTTGGCATCACTGCCACGTGATTTTCTCATTCTCTTGACTCTGATCAGAACCTCTCCCTTTTTCCCAGGTGTTGTAAATCAACAGCAACTTGTGCTATGCAGTCTAACTGCAGTCTAATTCTTTTCTTTTTAGAAACATGGCAACTTTCCTGTTAAAAAGAGGTCAGGAGACAAAGGGGATACATGACTCACTCCTCCAAAGAAACCAGAATTTAATCTTTTTCATTTTTTACTGCAAAAGGGCTTCTAATGATCCCGATATATGTAAAAAGAGAGAAACATTTCTTTTTTTCTTCTCAGGAATAGTTTTTCTTCAGCATTGTACTTGTCCAGATGCAATGTGATAATCGCTCAGCAACAGGACATGTAAAGCCAGGCCGCTGAAAATCAATCAGGAAATCGTTTGATGTCCATCCCAACCCACACGCACGCAGTTGTTATCAGACCTGAATATCCGTAGCTGGATTCCAGTCGATATCATACAGGATCAAATGAGATGCTCCGACCAGATTCAGTCCTACTCCACCAGCCTTTGAACTCAGCAAAAAGATAAAAGCTGGACTGAATTTACTATTAAAAGTATCAACAATCTGTTGCCTCTGGGAGACAGGAGTATGTCCATCAAGTCTAGTGTAAGAGTATCCATAACGTTTGCAAGTCTCTTGTAATATGTTTAATGTCTGAGTGTAATTGGATACCAGCACGACTCTGTCAAACAGCAAAACAAAGTTATCTTTCCATCTTAGACCTTGGCAAAGTTAAAAGTCCAATAACAAATTACTGAAGACATCTCAGAAAACAAAATTACAAGACAAGCAAATATTACACATCAACCTCCAAATACGAGGCCACCAGTATTTCCAAAGAAATAAAACATTTCCTATTAATTTGAGGCACATAAAAGATTTGGATGCATTATACCTACTGTCAAGCATTCAAATGTTAAATAATGGATATTTTTCTTTGCAAAAAAAATCTCGTCTCCATGTACAGATTGCAGAGATACAGAATGAACCACAAAGATAGATTAAAAAAAATAAAAAATCTCTATTTATACAAAGTAGCTGTTGTTAAGGCAACATTTGCAGAGGGTGTTACAGAAGTTAATAAATAATATATATGACTACTTACTGAAAAAGTTACTGTGAAGAACCTCAGAAAATGCTAATAAACAAAATCATTGTTTTGGTTTGGCCTGGCCAGATTTCAGCGGTGGGGGGGGAGCTGCAGGGTGGCTTCTGTAAGAAGCTGCTAGAAGCTCCCCAAGATTGATAGAGCCAATGCCAGCCGGCTACAAAGAGGGACCCGCCGCTGGCCAAGGCTGAGCCTATCAGTAAGGTGATAGCAGAGGAACGCCTCTGTGAAAAACATATTTAAGAACGGGAAAAAAGAACTGCGCCATCACAGCTGGCACAGAGATGGAGGAGTGAGAGTCTGTGCAGACACCAAGGTCAGTGAAGAAGGAGGAGGGGGGAGGATGAGCTCCAGGCGCCGGAGCAGAAGGAGTCCCCCGGGTCTGTGGTGAAGACCATGGTGAAGCGGGTTGTCCCCCTGCAGCCCATGGGCGAGGTGCAGAAGTCCACCGTGAGGATCACCGCACAGATGTCCACCGAGGACTCCACGCCGTGTGGGTGGATGCCTGAAAGGGGACTGTAGCCCGTGGGGAGCGCACGTCAGAGCAAGTTGCTGCCAGAACCTGTAGCCCGTGGAAGAGGGAATGCCCACGCTGGAGCAGGTTGGCTGGTGGGACTTTTGGGACGTTGTGGGTGGCTCACGCTGGAGCAGTTTCCCCCGAAGGACTGCGCCTCAGACTCACGAGGGGTGGGCTGCTCCTCGTGAGGTGTCTTGCGTTGGGCAGTTTGTAATGAATTGCCCTTCGTGGGATGACTCACGCGGAGAAGAGAGCGTGAAGCTTGTCTCCCGTGAGAGGGACCCCACAGTGGCCCTGGGGAAGAGTGAAGAGTCCTCCCCCGGAATGAAGAAGCGGTGGAACCAACGTCGGATGAACTGACCGCAGCCCCCATTCCCTGTCCCCCTGTGCCGCTCAGGGGGAGGAGGTGGAGAAACCGGGATTGATGTTAAGCCCGGGAAGAAGGGAGGGATGGGGGGAAGGTGTTCTGTTTAAGATTTGTTTGCTCTTTCTTACTTCTCACTACTCCTCTCTGATTAGTTCTTTTAATAAATGTACCTAATTTCCCCAAAACTGAGTCTGTTTTGCCCGGGACGGTAAATGAGGGTGATCTCCCTGTCCTTATCTCAAACCCTGAGCCCTTGGAGATATTTTCTCCCCCTGTTCAGTAGTGAAGGGGGGAGTGAGTGAGCGGCTGTGTGAGTACCTGGCGGCCGGCCAGGGTCAACCCACGACAATCATGAAGGTCAAATAGGAAAGCAGTGGCTCTTTCCTACATTCTATGACTGAAAAGAACTGGGATGAAGGATAGTGAAAAATCTCACAAATAATAGTCTGGATTTTTGTTGAGGCTTTTTTTTTTTTGCAAAATCAGTCTGATCCCTTACACTAATGACACACTATGCCAGTGTTTTTCTCAGAAATTTTGACTAAATGAGTTTAAATATGAGATCTGCAATTCTAGAATTCATATCCTCCCAGACATTAAGGATGATACTACTGAATAGATAAAGAAAGATCTTTTGAATTTAAGCCATAAATAAAATAATAATGACAGTTAGGGCATTTTCTGCCAGATCTTGTTTGGAGGCCTTCTATAAGCTAAACTAAATGTAACAAATTCCATGAAAGGTGCCCCATTTTTTTAAATAATTTTGATTAAAAACAAGTACTGAAGAATTACACAAATTATTTCAGGGAAAATCTGATAAATTAACTTTTTAAATTGTTTTAAAGTATTTTGTTATTACACTTTAAAACTGAACTACATCCAAGACTTGTTTGTGAAGACTTTGCAAGACTGATTTTTTTTCCCAACCAACACCAAATTTATACCTTTGTTTTCACTCAAAAATAGAGCAAAAACCTCTGAAGAGCCTATATATTGCAAAAGGTATTTAGTATTAGTGAGAGTGAAGAAACAAAAGAAAAAGAAACAAAAAACAACACTGAATTAAAACAACAAAATTTGAAAGGTGTAAAATAGTTGCTGTACCTCAGCAGGTCCTACAGCACTGATACATAGAAAAGTGCTTTTCCTGATACCCCTGTTTCTTTCAGCCAACAAGAAATAAGGCCAGTACTTTTAGATATTCAGCTGTCATTGGTTTCAGTAGACTTTTGGCATATAAACTCCAACAATAGGCTCAGCTTTCCCATTTCTAAAAAGAGAGCGTCTTCAAATTCCATGACATCAGCGCCAAGAGATCTGCTGCAACTTCCCACTACTCAATTGCAGCACATCCTACTTACGCATCAATTTAAATAAAAGTTGAAAGCCACTTCTGGAATAGCTGGGATTTATCACATAAGACCATAAAAAAGTTACCATGGGACACAAGGCCGTGTGAGACTTCCATGAATCAGCAATTGCACAGTAACTGACCATGTGCATCCTATTAGACCAGGATAAACAGAGCTTTTCCGACACGTCGGTGGCATTTACCCCAGGGGAAATGAGCAGTGGCTGTACAAGTTCATTTCTTGGTTACTCTGAACACAAAAGGCAGCGAGCTCTGAGCAGCCGAATGTGATTAAAGAGGAAATAACTTATAACCTAGTAATTAAAAGTACTTAGTGCAATTTAAAATATTTAATAAAGTAACACATTTCCTCAAGGAGATACAAAGCGTTGGAAAGTCTCTGCAGGTAAAGATAGTATGTTGTAGTACAGGGGCTTACCTCGTCCTTGCTAGAACTCGGTATGAAAAATGCAAGTAGTTTTACTTAGGAAAAAAAAATACAAGTATCTTTTAAAATTATGAGAGCTGCAAATCCTAGTTTAGAAATTTAACAAGAGCCAGGAGTACAATGCATAAATATACTTGACACCTCTGCAAACAGATGCAATGCCTTTATCTTGAATATTAAATCCTCACGCACTGACATGCAAAACAATATCCGGAAGGTCATTTCCACTGTTTCCCTTCTACCTTTCTTTCACACTTGCCTTTCAGAAGAGTTGAGCTCACGGATTGCTGCTAACAACTTCACCAGCACCTGCAATTTTCCTGAATCGGTTTCAGAGGAAGTGTCCAAAGTATAATCTTGTGGAAAGATATCTATTAGACCTTCGTAGAGTCCGGGCTCATCATGTTCATCAGATGTAGGATCACAGCTTTTTTCCTATTGAAAACAAAAGGATTCAAGTTCCATATCCCCTCTAACATGTTTGGGGATTTTTTTTCAACTTTGCTATATTTTTATTACCAAGACAAAAAGCATCATTAAAAGCTGTCACAAAGTAGTGCATTGTGTGAGCGCTACAATCTCCCAATATTAGATTGAAAGCACAGTTTTAAAATACTGATAATGCTTATTTTGGTTTACACCCTCTAATATAAGATGTTGTTTGCTGCCGAGCAGAAAGTTGGAAATACCTGAACCTGAAAAATGTGATTTACTTCTACTTCCCTACTTCAGCAACCACAGAGATGTATCCTACAGCAAAGCCATATCTAAAACTTCTGGGGAAAGAAATCAATGCTCTTGTTTATTCTTTCTAAATTCCATAAAGCTTTATTATGGAACTTCCCAGTCACTGACTTTTTTAGGAAGATGTTGTCATTAAGATTCAGTTATGCAACTGGAAATGAAGAAAAGGTTGAAAGTAAAACAATAAGATAGAAGAAACACAGGTAATATTTTACTGTAATTTGAAAATCAGTGTTTCACGGGGAAGAAAAAGCCAAAGTACGCAAATGCCAAAATGACAATGGCAATAATTGTCTTGTACATATCATCCTTTCCAACCCTACTTTAAAGGCTTATGCTTTCAAGTAAGAAAAATTTCTAATGCTTAGACTGTGAAGTAAAGGCAATGAACCTTACTTGGCAGCATTAAAAGCTACAGGGAGGTCTGCACCGTGGACATTCCTACAAAGTCACGAAGTACGTCTTTACATTTCCAAGCACCTTACTTGGATTTTGACCAGTGACCACAAAAGTCAGTATTACCAAGTTCTAGCTATTACATCATGTACCTATAGGAATGAGAAAGTTTCTACAGAAATAGCAGGATGTAGGGTGTAATAGGATCCCTGGAGAAGTGGAAATGGAGACATCCAGTACCACCGACATCTTGAGCCTGCAGCTCGCAGTGTCACTGAGCTTGAGAGAGCAAAATTACCACGTGGACAGGGAAGTTTCAGAGGAACCAGCAGACAGAGCAAACAGAATAACCTCCAACTAACAGCTTGGGGGTTTTGGGAAAATTCACATTTATATGTATTTTTATAAAAATTCAGAAATAAGATTAAAAGGGAAAATACATGAAGAATAAGAAAACGCCATAAGGCAGTGTGAAACTGGTGTGTTACCTTCCCTGAGTACACTCAGCTTTCCTAACTATGCTTTTGAAAGGGAATCTCCTAAAGCAAACTGTATGTGAGAAGAGTGCGTGGAAATGACTTTTAAGGAACATGCACACTGACCATAACATAGTTTTAGTGACCTTTGCCTGCTGAAATGACTAATAGCAGGCACCCACCCCCAGACAAATAGATACCTTGATAGCTTTGAAGAGAAGACACGGATGATTGCAAAGTTTTTTCAAAGCTCCTATACATATTAGATGAGGACTGTTTTCTAGCCTGCCTTGTAGACAGGATCTAATAACTTGAGAACTAAGCAGTTTTCGATACAATTCAAGTTGCAGTGCTGTTGGTCGGCAGAAGATTATGCTCTCCTTCTTGGGGGGCAGAAATTGGTTTATAACCTCCTGTGTTCTCCTAAGAATAAAGAGTCCAGTGAGGCGTGTGAGTTCTGCTGCTCTTTTTTCTCCTAATTCTTTTTCCTCCTAAAAAAACCAAAGAACACAATTAAGGGCAGTCTTGCATTTCATCACCAATAATTTTCTGTATGATTTTAATTAGGTAGTTAAATAACATTTTAAATGTAGGATACCACTTTCTGACATAGGATTGTGACAACCAATTCTTCTCCAATCCATATCAGTACATTATCATAATTCTAAGCCTGGTTTCTAAAGTCTTAAAGGAAGATATTGCCCCAAAAGAAACCCAAGGCTTGAATTACATTGCAGAGTTTCTTGATTGATGCAATAGAATCATGCAGATTTTGCACTACTGTGGAGAAACTAAAAATAAGTAAAGTATCATCGTATGGTAATACACATGGCATTTTGGGGGATGCAAGGTGTTGGAAGAGCAATTTTTGCCTGATAATTAGGCAGCTGAAATGCTAGAATCTCAATACGCATGTCTTCCTCCAGCTCCCTTTCGAGAATGACGGATTTTATTTCAAAAAGGAATGTGAAAATATTTTGCCACTATCAGTCCCAAGCTTCATTTTATTTCATACAACACAAATTTCACAGTGCTGTCTATGAAGTTTCCTCTGTAACTCTTTTTTTCTTCTTATAATATACCTTTGTTGCTGAAGGTTCTCTAGACCTGACAATTGGTTCTTCATATATCCTTCTATATGTGGATAAAGAACCAAGTATTCCTGGATTCACGAACTCTATTAATGCATAAAATTCTTGCAAGTCATTTTGGATTGGAGTACCTGGAAAGAGAAAAAAGTAATTCTATATTTAGTAACTTCTTCTTGAAAACTACAGAAGTACAATTGTCGAATACAGGGTTTAAGGTTGAGAATGCATCCTGAAAACGGATATTTTGTTTCAATGTAAATTACTCAGAGCTCACAACTAATAAACTCCTGTCAACCTAACTAAACAGACTGCACATCTAGTAGTTCTGACAAAGGAATTTAAAATGTCAAGCTCTAAATCACTTTTATAAAATAACTACAAAGGAAAACAATGACTATACGTAAAGAGAGTTCTGATTCCCTTACAGAAGTTCTCAGGCTCTTTGCCATCCCTGAAGTTAGACAAATTTTTCATTTATTAAAAAAAAAAATTTGAAATAATCTGTTTTTACAAGACCCTAGATTTGTGCATTGCCAAAATTTATACTGTGTTCCTGCCATACTTATAAGAGCTTTTTCCTTTACCCCAATACTAGCATAGCTAGATACTAAAAGTAGCTACAGATACTAACCAGTAAGGATAATTCTTCTCTCGCAAGACAGACTAGTGAGGGCTGTAGTTGTCTTAATAGAGCTATTTTTCAGACGATGTCCTTCATCACAGATCAGGAGGTTAAATTCTATAGCCTGGATTTGATCTAAACATCGCAGTAGCATCTCGTAACTGATTATCAAAACTGAATAAAGTGGAGAACTGATGAATTCTTCTATTTTATGGTCCTGCAGGTATAAAAATATATCACACAACTATTTATTTTGAGATCACACATCATATTCTTTACACATCCAGTGTCTACAGAAATTAAAGCATGATATAAGACATTTGCTCTCTCCTTCATGAGTCTGGATTATTGATTCTCTCCTAATTTGCAAAGGAAATACAGGATCTGATGCAGCAATTTAGAGTTTTACCACCTCATTAAAAGAAAATTTATTATTCTTTTAGGCCTTCAAATCCTCTGAGACACGTTACTGTGAAGGTGAAGAGCATAGGCTCCCTGTAACAGCTTCTCAGTCCTGGCATTTAGGTAGGCTTCAAATGAATAATTAAAGCCAAGATAACAAAGAGGCATAAGTAGCTGCCTGTACACTCACTTTGGGACCTCAAGCCGCAGCGTGCAGTAATGTGGTCAGGTAGGAAGCTACCATACTTCACCAACCTAAAATTCCTCTTTAGTTCTGAACTGAATACGGTATCAACTTTGTTACAAGCCCTTAACATCGATGGGTCGGACAACAGGAAAGGGCAGCCTGAGACTCAGAAAATAAAGCCCAAAATTAGCCCCTGAAAACATGCCTGTCTACTGGTAAATAAATGCAATTGATTTCTAAACCCTGTATTAGTAGCCAGAAAATGGTTGTGAGCATCTCTGTCCTTATATACCCTTTTCTTTCAATAGACATCAAGACTTTTTATTTCTATTGAAGGAAATAGATACACTAAATAAAAAGTCACTGTAATATAACAGTGAGCTTCTTTTAAAAGTTTTGAAGAAATAGTTGTATTTCTGTGCAGACTGACTGAATTACAGGATTGCTTACCTGTCTTGCAATTACATATAAAAAGTGGAAAAATCTACTCTGGGCACATCCATTACCTTTCCACTTAGCTCCAGATGCTAATTCCCTGAATGGTCTTTCCTATTTCCTAACAGCGTTCACTGACTAATCGGACCTCAATCCCAGCTGATGGGCTGAAGGACCTCTTGAACTGTGAAAGCAAATCAAGCCAGAGCCTCAGAAGGTATTCTTACTTCCAAACAAGATCAGTTACCAAACACAGACAACTAAGTCTGGAGCCAGATGGTGTAATACACTGTAAAAGCAGCGCCACTTAATTATCACAACCTTTAGAGCCTCCTAGCTTCAAATGAATCTATGGGCTGAATCTGGCACACTAATCTCACAAAGTACCCTGCGGTAGATCAGTCCCCACATGCTGCTCACATGGAGTGAGTAGTGAGCATGGAGCATGGAGTAGTGAGGAGCAGGTAACCACAGCATGCACCCATTTCCCCAGGTGTCTGGATGAGACCCAAGCACTCCATTGTTTCCAAGACTGTAGTTACTCGCCAGTTTTCTTGCCAGGGTTCAAAAGAGGGGCAGAAAATTTCCCAACACAGGAGCAGAGACACAAAGGAGACCTGTAGGCAACACCCAGTGCTGCCCCTACCCAGTACTCAAGCTCCACGTCGCAGCCCTGATGCGAGGCAGTTCCTCTGTGACGTTCTCTGGCAATGGTCAAGTATCAGAAGATGCCCAAGGTTCAGAAATTATTTTGTTTTCCTACACTTTCTGGGTGTCAGCTGAAAATACAGGGAAAGTGGTGGGGGTACCAGGGAACTGCCTAAAACATCCCTGCCCTATTAAATCATCGACTCTTCTGGACTGTTTGTACCCCTTAAAAAGAGCAGGAGAGTCCTCCAATATTATAAGCCCCCTGCAGTCAAATATAAAACACTCCTTCCTGTATATAACAACAGCAGTGGATGACGGACTAAAAACTAAAGTCAATTTACAAGCTCATTCCAAGTAATTAATTTATCCTCTTAAGCGGTTGCAAGATATTTATGTATTATAGCCCCCATTTTCACAATTACCCAAAGTGACTTGACAGGTTTAAGCCAGCTGCCCAGAGCCACATATGGAGCAATTGTCAATCAGCATTAGACACCTATAATGTCGCAGACTTGCTCTTTGAACGGACCCTTCTTTGCACTAGTGCAAATTCAGCGTAGCCAGTGAAGTGCAAATTAAAAAAATGCTGAATCATGAAGCAACGGTAATCCTGAATTAATTAATTCTCCAGGTATTCTGACTTCAAAACCAAATCAAAACCACCTCAGACGGGATGCTCTGTCAACAGATAAAGGAGCTATTCTCACAAACACATCTCAAACGCTGACAACGTGGATTAACGAGACCTAAATGCAACCTTTGTGGGGACACCTTCATTTTAAAAGTAACGTCCTCTACATGACATTTGCATTTTAACAGAAGTAAACTGTAATCACATTTTAAAAGCAGATACTGCCCCAGTTTTCTGAACAGTCTATTACCGAAGGGTTAGGTTCAGTTTGTGGTGTTTCAGGGAGTGAGAAAAACATGCCTAACGCAATTTTAAAAGTCTGTCAGCTCTTTGAATGTATTCCTCATAGGCAAGAATAGGAAAAAAAACATTGAGACAAGCTCTTTCTTTTAAGTTATACTGGAGAAATAACAGTATGGTAATTGCTGCTTTTCTGGAGAAGTCAGACAGTAAATTATTTTGAAATACCTCATTATACCCCAGGCAAGTCAAATTGTGTCTTCCTTTTGCTCGACAATGTACTCCTTGCTATTTGGGAACACGGTCTTAAAAGCTGCTGAGTGTCCTCAATCCAAATGGCTCCAAGGAGGTGAGTAAGAATATTAAAGTTATTTCAATTTTTAAAAAAATGAAAGCTACTGTCATTTTGGGCCATAGTAACTGTCAGCACATTCAGGTTTTCTCCTCCCAACATTATTCATACAAACTGCAAGAAAATGTTGAGTTATTTCTAACTATCTTTTCAAGTTAAAATGTTGCCATATTATATTTTGCCTTGTATCCACTTCTTTTTGAAACTTCCATATTTCTCATCCTAACCTGTATTGCATTACAGATCCCGACAAGTCAGTTTACTTCATCTCCACATCTTGAAACGAGTTACTAAGAAAAGTAATGCAAAAAGCACCTATTAGTCAAACAGATCTGCAGAGTAGTTTCAGTAATTTCAAGGGTCTGAAAATGAGTGGAATTAAAAAAAATAATTATTGTGACAAAATTTTGCATGCTCTACAAAAGAGTTTAAAAACATTTTGAAAACTTCCATTTCATCTGAAATATTCACTCTTCCATACAAACAATTAGGATAGTGCAAGAAACTAAATGCAAATCTGGTTGATGTAAGAATCGAGTTCTCTTTGCAATTAAGCACTATTTGTTTATTCGATCTACTTGTATGGAACTATTAGATTAAAAAATAACTTTGGAAAATATACATCTGTATCTTTGTTGCAAGCACCAGTGCAGATACCCTAAGTTCTCCTGTTCCTCCAATTAGTACAATTCAAATATAGAGAAGTAAGGAAAAAGAAGGGGAACGGCAGATTGCCGAATGTACCTACAGAAACCACAATTTAGCTAAACAGCTGCTTGTTTCTTTCTGCTATGAATGCCCATTCCATATAGACATGGGGACCAGAAAACTGAGGAAAAAAAATTACTGGGTGGGAAATCACAAATACAGAGCTTGAATCTGAAAGATTCAGGAGCGTTAACGAAGGGACGAACAAATGCCGGTCCCGAGGGCTTCTCTGACTGAAATATTGAGCCATGCTTAATGTGAAAATTTACAGGGCACGAAAGCTTTACTGGATAACCAGAGCAAGATGTGTGTCTCCTTCAGAGAATGCCCTCAGTCAGTGATGCTACAGCCTCAGTCCTTGAACTCCTTTGTCTTTTACTTTACCAGGTGCTGTCCTGCCTGATGTGGTCAATAAAGCTCATTGAAGCACAGAATCTGTACTAGAGCTTTTAGTCCTTGCAGTAAAGGATGGAGACAGTCTTGTTTTTAAAAAAACAAAGGCAAGCCCCTAAAGGCATATCAAGGAGATTTTAAGAGGAGATACTTCCTCAGCACATGGGAATAGTCCAGGCCCTACAGGAACCTGGGATTTTCTTTACCAGGGGAACAACTCCATTACAGGAGGGACAGGGATCGGCATCATCCCACTTCTTTATTAAGATTTGTACTTGTCTGCATTCTTCTAGAGATGAGACATTTTCCCATTATCTAGCACCGAGACTCTAGGCTCGGTAACTCACGAGACTTTAAATCTTCCCTACAGAAACCTAATTCTTGGCAGTTACAGTATTAAGGATTAACCTTGTGAAGTACCTTGAAACGGATCGCCAAAACAAAGAGGAAGAAGTTTTCAGTACAAAACAAAAGCAGCTACCACCGAAATGGAGTACAAGTCAAAGTAGATGCTCTGGTACATAAAGCAGGGAAAGTGCACTTTGATAGATAACAAAAAGCTCTTCCTTAAAACGAAGAGGCACATGGAGAGCCATGTCAACTTTTACATCTTGAAAGGTGAAGCCTGAGGAAAGATAAGACAGACAGGTGCTACACAGGCAGGTGAGCCTGAGTTATGGCCTGGTTACTGACAGCTAAATTCCCATACGGACAATTACCTGAGGGAGAAAGTAAGTATTACAAGTAAGTATTAGTGGACAATTACTAGTTTTAGTCTCTCATTTAAAAAAAAAAAAAAAAAGAAAAAGAAAAAGAAAATCACAAGTCCTATATTCTGAGCCAAATATGACCCAATACCCTTTTGGAAATAAATCTTACCTGATCAACTGTAAAGACTTTGATCCTTTCACTTCCCAACCATTTCTGAAATTCTTTTTTCCAGTTTTTTACCAGACTCCCAGGGGTGACAATTAGTGCTCGCTTGACTACAGGTTTGCCTCCATAGACCCCCTGGCGCAGAAGAGTCCAGACAAGTGTGATGCACTGCAGCGTTTTTCCTAAGCCCATTTCATCAGCAAGAATAGCTCCAAATCTGCTATCAACTCTGTAAGATATTATTAGGCGGTGGTAACACTGTAAAAGATGCATCTATAATTATTTACAGGTGGTTTAGGGAATTACTTCTTGTGGTCATTTTCTGAAGAACCTATTCATGCTTAGCATGCTCTACTGAACATTCAGTTATACCAGAAGACCTTAGAGTGAAACTCGTCATTTTTATCAGTCCTCCAAAACCTTCTTATAGAATTTAAAACTTCTGTATACCTTATGGAATAAACATTTGAGAAAACACTTTTGAAAACAGCACTGTACTTTTTCAGTTGGTTAGTAGAACAGCTTCTTTATTCAAAATGCCTGAATTATAAATTATATTAATAATTATGAATAATATGAATTATCAATCCCAGGAAGCAGTGTGCTTTAGTATGGGCTAGATTGTATCCATGTTTACAAGACTTGGCATTTGTCAGTAGAACTGGCAGGCCTTTTGGTCCACTACTCAAAGCACAATACTGCATACACGTCAGTAAAAAACTTGAGCAACCTTGGGGAAAATTACTAACACTAATTAATTGAACAGTTGCTCGAATCTTCCCACACAAATCATCTAATGTTGAACATAGGCAAGAAAATATTACAGGTAGTGAAAGCCAAAAGGATAATTATTTTCTTACCTCATTCCCATCACACATTCATACAGAAATATAATTCCTTCTTTCTGATGCGGTCTGAGATTATTTGCAATATAAGGATCCACAACTACATCCACCATAGGTAAACCAGCCTTATTGAACATCCACTGATGACTTGCATTTGGTTTTGGCATAACTAGAGAATCTTGAAATTCAAAACATATGCAAGTATTGCACAAAAACCATTATTTTCAGTCTGTTGCCAAAAGGTATTATTTCTCTAAGTCGACTACAGAGTCAAGGTCAATGATGTAATGACTACTAAAAATACTGTTTAATATATTGACCAATCTCAGACAGAAAATACATTTACCAACAGATCACCTAGATAACCTTCTAAGGAAAAACCTTTTTATGGAGATTTCCCAAATAGTTTGAATTTTTCTCAGATATAAAGGTGACAAACTGAGAAATCTTGAGTATTCTTTTGTGACAAAGTGAAACTGCCTACCTAATAAATGTTGCATTATGACTCTGAACGCACGGAGTTAAACCAAAAGAAGTTCTAAAAGGTTTCTTAAAGGAAAATTTAATAAAAAGAACATAAACAATGACCTACATAAAGTCTAGACACTACATTTCAAGGGGATATTCTTGTGGCTGCCCAGAAAGACTTCTCTGCCTGAGAAACAGAGATAAAAAGACAACGATTTGTTTAAAAAAAAGGAGACTGAGCTGACAAAGGCTGCCACAGTGCATGAATAAAAGAAGCTGACAGGTTTGAAGACATACAGAGGCAAAGAGAGCATGAAGACATAACCAGGTGGATGGATGGTGGCCATGCAGTGGACGTGGTCTACCTGGACATCAGCAAGGCCTTTGACACCGTCTCCCACAGCATCCTCATAGGTAAACTGAGGAAGTGTGGTCTGGATGACCAAGTAGTGAGGTGGGTCGAGAACTGGTTGAAGGGAAGAAGCCAGAGGGTTGTGGTCAATGGGGCCGAGTCTGGCTGGATGCCTGTGTCTAGTGGGGTCCCTCAGGGGTCAGTGCTTGGGCCGGTGCTGTTTAATATATTCATCAATGATCTGGATGAGGGATTAGAGAATGTTGTCAGCAAGTTTGCTGATGATACGAAGTTGGGGGGAGTGGTTGACACACCAGAAGGCTGTGCAGCCATTCAGAGAGACCTGGACAGGCTGGAGGGCTGGGCGGGGAGAAATCTTATGAAGTTTAATAAGGGCAAGTGTAGAGTTTTGCACTTGGGAAAAAATAACCCCATGTGCCAATATAGGTTGGGGACTGCCCTGCTGGAGAGCAGTGCAGGGGAAAGGGACCTGGGGGTTCTAGTGGACAGCAGGATGACCATGAGCCAGCAGTGTGCCCTCGTGGCCAAGAAGGCCAATGGCATCCTGGGGTGTATTAGAAGGGGAGTAGCAAGTAGGTCAAGAGAGGTCCTCCTGCCCCTCTACTCTGCCCTGGTGAGGCCACATCTGGAATATTGTGTCCAGTTCTGGGCCCCTCAGTTCAAGAAGGACAGGGAGCTGCTTGAGAGAGTCCAGCGTAGAGCCACAAAGATGGTGAAGGGAGTGGAGCATCTCCCTTATGAGGAAAGGCTGAAGGAGCTGGATCTCTTTAGCTTGGAGAAGAGGAGGCTGAGGGGTGACCTCATCAATGTTTATAAATATGTCAAGGGGGAATGTCAGGAGGATGGAGCCAGGCTCTTTTCAGCGGCGTCCACTGACAGGACAAGGGGCAATGGGTGGAAGCTGGAACACAGGAGGTTCCAGAAAAATATGAGGAAAAACTTTTTCACTGTGAGGGTGACCGAGCCCTGGAACAGGCTGCCTAGGGAGGTTGTGGAATCTCCATCTCTTGAGACATTCAAAACCCGCCTGGACGCGTTCCTGTGCGCTCTAGTGTAGGTGATCCTGCTCTGGCAGGGGGGTTGGACTAGATGATCTTTGAGGTCCCTTCCAACCTTTAACATTCTGTGATTCTGTGATTCTGTGAAGTACGGGGATATATCCTTTGGCTACATCTAAGTAACAGTTTTCCTTGTTTATAAACTCTAACGTCATAATTTTGTTAGACAGTGTCCATACTGGGTTGTTTATGTTGATGCTACACATCCTCACTGAAAAGTTGTATTGTCAGAGGACAGAATTAGAAAGCAATTTATAGCTGCTGGTATTTTTATGTCACCAGAGTATATCTATATCGATAATTTATTCGTAGGAATAGGTTGGCTGATGGCTTATATCATTCGGGGAGCTTTTGTTTCCTACCGACAAAGGGCTGAGTTCTGATATATTGCATTAAATTGCACGTCTCCATATATAACAGCCAGCAGTGCCAAAACCACAACTTCTCTTACAAAATTTTGCAGCTTCAGAGAAGAGAAAGAAAAAAGGCTTAGATAAGTACTAGACTAAAAGCTTAAAAGTTGTACGTGAAAGACTTGGCTTTCCATCTTTGTCACTGTGCTCTGTTCTGCAGAGCACAAGGATAAATGGCTTTCCACGTTGAAGAAGCTGCATTTTAATCATCTATTGGTACAGACCTCGACAAGACAGGGTTTAGTGGTGGACTTGGCATTGCTAGGCTAACGGTTGGACTCGATGAACTTAAAGGTCTTTCCCAACCTAAATATGATTCTATGAAAACCTCTGAGCGCTCCACTACCAAGGTCCTGGTTTAGGAAAGTATTTCTATTACTTCTGAAAGAGCTAAGGCAACAAGGGATGAAATAAACTACATGATTCTCCTGTGTAAGTAACATGAATGACTGAGAGTCCAAGAGGGCTCTCCACATCAGGCAGTTTATGGAAATCTCATAGGAGGTACTTAAACTGATGAGAGGAAAAGTCATTAGAGACAAAGAACCAGAATAAAATATAGCTTTTTGACAGACTAGTGCAAAAACAACAAAGAAGTTAGTGTTGAATGTATCAAGCCTTTGCCAGATTTCAGGTTAGAAAGCTCATGTAGTATCATCTTGCAACCACAGGAAGGAACATGCTTAGATACAATATAATATAACAAAGTTGAACTGAGACCAGAAGCTGGTGTTAATAAGGTTGCTCTTACAAAAGTGCCAATGATATCACTAATCACCACTTGATTGGGATTTCATCGTTTATTTACATAGCAGCCAGACAACAGCTTTGAGATGTCTCATAGTGTCAGAATATGAGATAAGAAGTAGCATGGAAGTAAAACTAGAGTAAGAATGTAAAACAAACTTTCTTTTTTTTCCTTTACATGTGCATTGCTCTGCTTAATAATGTTTCTTTAAACTCATTTTTATCTGCCATCTTAAAGATAAAGCCACCAGCATAATATAGCTCCTAAATGGTTGGTTATTGACAGGCAAAAGAGTATTTCTCATTTAGATAAGCAACACTACTTCCTGCAGTTATCAAATATTTACAGGATCCCTGTTATACAACTGATTAACCAGCCTGCTTCTATGCAAGTTGTGAACTCTCGTGGCTTGGCAGCACATGGTACTTTTAACATTACAACACAAAACTCTTATTCCAAAATAAAACGAGCCTGGGCAGCACAGTTACACTCGCTGGCTGTGAAGGAACAGGCACTGTCAGAAGTAATTCTTCAAACCAGGCTTAACCTCTCTATTACTGATCCTCCACTACAATTACTGTGCTGCCATATTCTACCAGTGCTTCACTGACCCCAGGAGGAAGCTGGAACTCATCTAAAACGTCTGGCATGCATCAGACTGTTTCTCTGATCAATAAACTCATTTTTCTTGGCAAAACTCTCAGACACTACCCTAACTTTTTCCTACAACCACCTGCAGCAACTATGAGAAACTGTGCAGTGCTGAGCATTTCACCTGTTAGAAACACACACGATAAAATCTCAATATGGTAATGACAGAAACACTAGTACTGTATGTCAGAAATACTTCAGTAATACATTGGGGAGCATTTTGGTTACACGTGCAACGTTTCTGAAAGCCAGAGGATACTTAAAGAAACTTAAAAATCTGAATCTTACTTGGAGCGTTTGGATCGTGGCGAGGTTTGTAGCTTTGAGAATCTCTGAGAATATTCTCTTTATTACTGGGTTGACCGACATTTTTGAATGGTTTAGAGAATGGTTTCATATTAGATTGAGATGAAGCAGTTGGGACTGTGTTCTGAATCCCTATTCCAGCCTGAAAACACCTGCCACTGCTGAAGTCATCTGCTGAAATTACACCCATCACTTCAATTTCTTTTCCACCAACCATGAGTGTTTGACCTTCCTCAAGACTGTCAAGCTCTTTAGATTTATATCCAGTACCTAAAAGAATATAAAAATTTATCAGTTAGGACAAGACAGCAAATACTACTTCCAAGGCCATTACTCATCTGCAGGAAGGAGAAACAAACCTGTGAACAGGTACGTGATCCTTAAGCATTTGACCTGCTACACATATAAACTCATAAAGCCTTTCCCCTCTAAGAGACTGACATTTCAGTGCTAATAATCAGAATTAAGTACCAGAATGTGTAAGCAAATGGTCATCCTAATCCACATTCAATTCTACTGAATGTCAACTACCCATTTAAGGGAATTTATAAAAAAAGAACTCCATATCGTAAAATCTATCAGCTTGCTCATTCATGACCATTCTTAGATTCTTTTTCCTCCCTTTCATGCCACAATAAAAGCACCACTGGCCCCTCTTGCTATTACCTAAACAGAATATTCTACTTTTAAAATCATTCTAAATTAGCTTTTTACAATTAAGGATTCATATATATCCGAAATCTTTACTTCCACACGTGCTCTGAAACATATATGCTCTGAATAATCACCAGGATTTACCAACCAGGTCAATAGCTTGTTCATTCAAAAACCTACCAGGGATGTGAATGTGTTTTCCTCTGTCCCCTTAGGGACTCCATCAGGTGCAAATTCTCAAAGCAGCTACTACACACTCCCAGTCTCATTGCAAAATACAGCTAACAGCTGCTGCTTTCTCATGTAGGAAAAGTGGTGGTTCCTTCTTTTGAATAGCATTTTAGTGGCTGAATCTCTCACATAAGAAACAGGAGACATATATAATTTATTTACTTAACTCAGGGAGCTCAAAGACGCATCTCCAGGTTTAGAATCAGGCACGTTCTTTACTCCAGTTATTACAATTTGTGCCACTTTGGATAAAGAGGCTTGGATCCTTAATGGGACCAAAAAAATTAGTATGACTGTGTAGACCAGCAGTTGAGGCACTGACTTGTGAAAAAGGCAAGCCCTTCCAAGGTCTTACACATATTTTATCTAACAAATGCTACATATAAAGACTGCTCGGAGCTGTTTGCAATGCTCAGGTCTCCCTCTTACAGGAATGTGGAAGGTTGGAAGATAAAGATCTGTATTTAAATTCCTTTAAGAGAAAAAAAAAAAACCTTCCTGAAGCGTTTTACAGTCTAAGCAAGTGCTGAAAAACAGTCTGGCCAAAAGGTAGAGTGATGTATTTTTCTTCCACTCCTCTATATGTATTCAAAACCCACATAGTGACCCTTGTTTGGTTCTTGAAAGAAGAACACTTGCTTTCAGGAAGGAGCTGAAGATGCCTGAACACAAGAGAAATGCAGTGCCTTCCTACACGAGGTGTCTACATAGCTTCAGGCTGAGCACACCAAATACAGGTGTAGCCCCATGCAGGGCCTTTTGGATTCCAGTCTGAAGAAACTAATTCTAAGACCGGATGGGCTTCAAGGGTAGATGGAACTTAAGTAAAAAAAAAAAAAAAAGCAAACACCTACAAAGTTCAAATGTTTATGCACCTGCCAGAAATAACTGTTTCTATAATACGGAGCAAATTACAAGAGAGCACTTAGTAAATTCTTTGTAATACTCTATTAAGGAATTAGGACATTTGCAGGGGAGAAGAGCAAGATGTTCTGCTGCCTCAAAAGCAGGCTATAGCCTCTGCTGGTTTTACGTTCCCATGCCCCTTCTTAGATCCAGCCCTCGTGTACCTAGGAAAAAAAATAATCTGCCTTGGCCCTTTTCTTCCCATTTAAAAATAATAATCCTGGATGTTCATTCATGGTAAACTTCCTAACATGAAATACAGTTTTGGAGGTAAGCACCTGTACTGGACCTTTCCTTCTCACTCAGAGGGCTTGCAGAATAACTGCAGAAATTTAAAACTCATGTTGCTTAAATTGGTCAATTTATGATTTTCTCAGAAGCAACGAGCCCTGAAAGCAACTCTGAATGGGCAAGTTAGCACCAATGACATCGGTATCACTGTGTTTCCTGACACCACCAAACATAGCAAAAACACTTTTACCCAGCAAAAATCAGAATATTCATTTTTCTATTGTGTTTTCTGCTAATTCAAGAAGACAGCACTTGAAAAAAACACAACAACAACAGGGTGGTTGCTGATGCATTCCAAACATTACTCTCTTTCTCTCTTCCTTTTTCAAAAACAAGCAAGTCTGTACATATACTCCTTTGCTATAAATAAATTCAAATTAACTTCTAAGTCATAGACTGATTTGCAAATCAAAACTGTCTGGTCCTAACAAGGCTCACAATGTCATGATTGTAACAAAAGAGCACACAAACCATCTCAGCCCTAAAAATAATCAAATTATGTTTTGTAGAAACATTGTCCAATCCTACATTGTCCCTTACAAAACATCTTTGGCTCAGTTAGCCAAGTTAATTCTTGCTTTGCTTTCAGTAAAAATATTACTGCTTCAGGCTGCAGGCAGCCTATAGTTTGCAAGTCTTATTTTTAACTCCGATATCAACCCAAACTGTGTCTTACAGCAGCAGCTGCTGCTGAAACTACAAGACTAAAAATTGCTACACAGTTGATTTTGGCTGGGCTGGGAAATGTTGCTGTTTGCTTGTATTCCAAACAAAGATAGTATTTTTAGCTGTTTGACTAGTCAAAAAGTACAGATTCAACTTCCGACATTGCTGGTTGCCATACTGCTGACTACAATATCTACAGGAAACTTACCTGTCATCTTCCCCTAATTCTAACACCTTCTCCAATGCGTTATGTGAGCAACCAAAATCAACTACGCGTCCCTCATTTGGCATCTCTGCAGAAGCAGCACAGCCGTTCCGTTCCAGATCCTCTCCTTGGACTAGCATTTGGTGTTTCTGTGAATAACGTTATTCAGCCTGCCCCAGCCTCCCCCATGCATCTGGCTTCCATGTAAGAAATATAAAGCTTTCCTTGCATCTCTTTCTCCCACCCCAAATCTACTGCTCTTTCATCCTGTGGCTGACATTAGCCTGGAAACTCTAAGTTATCTAAAGAGCCCGGTCGCTCTTATTCGAAGCACAATAATTTTAGGCTAGTTGTTCACTTAGACAAGTATGCAAATCTACAGTACCTCTTCCAATATCTTTGCCTTCCATATCTTTCAATATTACTGACTTTCCTTTTGTAATAAGAACAGCATCGCCTTCCCACTTCTTGTGTTTTTTCTTTGATGCCTTACACCACACAACACTGAAATATTTCGCAAGGCAGCCAGGTTCTTCCTGAGCTGCTTCTTCCTTCGCTGTCCCTGATGTTGGCAAATACAGTGCATCTGAAAGGGAAATAAAATAACAAAGAATATCTCAGGTTCTCTTGATGAAGCATACGTCATTTGCATTTCAAACAAATCAAAGCCAATCTATGCATTCATCTTATATAAACAAAGTGGTGGATTTCCTGTCCTGGGCCGCTTATGGTAAGTTCGTACTGAGACAGAACAGCACATACAGACACATCCTGAACAAGGAATCATGAAATTATTTTCAGAAAGCATGCACTTTCAGGAAAAGCACATTACTTGGTACATTAGCAAAGGAGCTCCTTATTTGACACACAAGACAATGAGAACGGAGAAAGAATAAAAGGAATGACTGGAAAAAAAAGCACACAGGGGAAACGAGCACAGAGAAAATGGAAACAGGGTCCCGGTGAGACAGTACTGGGCAATGTTCTGGAAGCAAGGACAGGAACACAGAGCTCAGGAAAGGGAGCAAAGGAGGCCAGTAACCAGATGTGGAGCTGTAGTCATTAGTACTAAGGGGCACAATAACCGTAACTATAATAATGCAAAATATTATTTCAACTCCTTTCCTTAGAATCTTTAGAAATAAGCAGTTGTGCAAAGCTTGAAACAGAGCACCTCTTCAGTTTGCAGCAACTCAAATGCTGTTACTAAGGTTAGATTGATTTAAATTTGTCAGCAATTACCTAATTATAAGTGTCACAGATGCAAATATTAACAGGAAATATTTAGCTTAATAAGGTTGAGAAATCACAATAGAAGGGACAGCAGCCGATTATAACATTGATTAAGAATAAACACATGGTTTCAAGAGCTAGCAATCGGACATAAGTAATGGTAGATAAGTTCCCAGCATTACCTAAAGGAGTATCCGTAGCATTCCTTTTCAGCACATGCACAGCTTCAAAGGGAGAATCAGACTAATTTTCATTAAAATACCTTTGCACGCTGGTTAAAGGCTTAAATCGGTTTGCTCCTTTGATTCCATGTGGGGTTCAACACTATACAAATCTGCTACAAAAACGTGCTTATGCCACAGACTAACCTTTCCAAAATTTCCAAGTATGGTGGGATTTAAAGGAGAAGCAGCAAGAGTAAATTTTCTCAAAATAATGGTCCAATAAAGAGGCAACTTTATCACTTCTACATCAAGTCCACATATTCTTGAAACTGCGAAACATAAGTTACACGCCTAAAACGAGTGCAATTTTTCAGACTGGCATTTACTGAACAGATATCACCTAAATGAAAAATGCCATATTTACTGAATAGAACTTTCTTCCCAAAGCTCTCTAAAGGTTCTACTGTCTGTATAGAACTCCGTGCTAACACAGTGCCTAATGCAGACAGGATTTTCCATACGTGGATGTTCCTTCAGGGCATGAGCCAACATCTGTAATGTTTCATGAGATAGATGCCCCTGTCTCCAAAGGGTAACAGGGCAGCTACTGAAGCCTGGCACGCCACAGAAGGATGAGAAAACAGAACAGAGCATCTCTTTTTGAAATGTAAGGGATTCTTTGCCGATGAAACCTAGGAAATGAGCCAGAGAGCAAGAATAAATCAAGGCAGTTTTGCAAAAAGGTACAAGAACTCTCTTCCGTGATTGCAAGTGATAAGATTTGGAGGAGTGAAGGGGAGGGAGCAGGGGGAAGAGACAAAACCTGTACATTGCTAAAAATACAAAAGACTAAATTGATTCTATATTGAGTTTCTAACTGCACACTGATTCAACAAGATAAATACAAGATTGTTTTCTCTTTGCTTTTGGAACTCTTAATCAGCTTGTTCTTTCCCTGTATTAAGATTTTTAAGTAACTGCAAGGACTGAGGATTTCATTGCAGAACTTTATTCTTCTCTTGAAGGATGGCCCACCAAAAAAAATTATCACCTCCTTGTCTCCTCCACTGACCTCCCACATGAGTTTGGTGACCCCTGAGATCTGGTTTATGGTCATTGCTCTTTTCCTCGGGGAGTCCTGCATGGTGTTATTTGAATCACCAGTAGATTAACTTTCAGGTCAAGAACAATACTCCAAACTCTTCTTATCCCCATTTCGTTCAAAATATTAGAAAACCAATATTTCAGGAACAGGGCTGCAAACTGCTAGCATCTTGTAATACTAACTTTCGCCAAGGGGGATTTCTAACACAACCTGTCCCCAGTGAGAAGCAAACTGGGCATCAATATTCCATAAAATACTACCATGTTCCTATGAGACAAATGAAAAATAACAGCCTCTGCATTGCTCAGATTTCTTCGATTTGTCTTCTGAATTATAATAATCTGTTTATAAAAACATCCCATAACGATTTGTTTCTAGACACTACATGAAATATTCTCCTTTTACCTGTAAACACAGTAGAGTTTTAAATAAAACTGTTAGTGTTTTTCTTTTTGTAAATATTAAACATTTTTACGTAAGAAATAATTACATCCTCTCCAAATTATCTTCCATAGAATTTCCTTGAATGGAGAACCTAAGTTTCTTTACCAACAATGCCGATTAGGTACTTGCATTCAACCTTTCATTTTTTGTTCGTATTCAGCACCACACCTATTTAACTTAAAGATTTACTCTGGTGCAATAGCAGAACATCCAAATTTGATAAATACAATGTCGGGAACTGGTCAGGAATTTAAATGAAACCAGTATGTTACACACAAGGACTCAGATCACTGTTTGATACAAGGGTACAAGAGAGCGATGGTTTCAACCATGAAACGCTTGCTGCTCACTGACCGTAGACGGGATCTTAGTCAGAGCCGGGCTTGCTGAGACCCTGAAAGATAAACCATAATTGCAAATTCTGAGCTTTGCTGTTAATCAGTTTAGACTGAGAATAATAAGTAACAGCAACTATGTGGAAACCACAGTATGAGAAAGATCAGGAAACCATGCCCACGTATTTCTCTCCCCAGCAGCAAACCACCCAGCAGACTTTTTAACCATGAAGAAGCTCTAACAAGTGGCATGCTTTTCCTCCAAGAACGAAGGGCTTAGGAACTTTAAAGACATGGCTAATAAGGCTTTGAAAAGCTTTCGCAAATAAATAAATAAATCAAAAGCTTTCTCTCTCTGGTTGAGAAAGCAAGGGCTTAAGTTTCAAGATATAAACCACAGCCTAATTGATCTGAGGAAAAGTTTCGGCAGCCTCAGGAAGGTGATGATTTACAGAAAGCGGGACAGGATCCAGGAGAGGGGATGGGGAGCGTTCCAATGGCAAACTAGTTTAACCAGTTTCTGATGAGCAGGATTTAGAGAAAATGCATCGATGAAGTGCATTAGGTTACTCCCAGTGCACCAAGCAAGCAGCTGCATTACGAAAGACTACAAAAGGTAACTCAAACATGTACTTTCAGCAGACTTATCTGCTGCAGCTTGCAGTACAGTGAGCACACCTTACCATACGGAGCGCAGCATGCTCCAGCGAGCAGGGCACCTCGGCCTGATTTAATGGATGGTTTAACCCCTTCCAACAGCAGGCTGCTGCCAAAACCCCCGAGCCCACCTTTCCTTCCCCCTCTTCCCTTGCTTCTCGTCCCCCAGAAGGAGGGAGGCCAGCTCAGTGAATCCGTCAGCAACTACAGTCGATGCAGGGAATGGAAATGTGCGGTTCGGAACAAGGAGACTGGGAGGCTGCCCCTTTTTTTGCAGCAGCTACTGTCAGGTTGGGGGGGTTTTGAAACCATGAGACCTGTCAAGTTACCCAACACCTCCGTACCCCAAACTTCCACGTTGTAAGAGTGCATGGAATGACAGGGAGTCTTCCCTCAACCCCCCTGAATCTTCTAAATAAAAAGCACTGTCACAATGCAAAAACTATTTAAAGGCGACAACTTTGATTCAAGTTGTGCTCTGTAGTGCTAAAGAATAACTTAAAAAGAGAGAGAGGCAGAGCAAAAAATCTGGACTGAGGTGAAAGGAGATCTGGGCTCCAAGCGAATCACAGCCAAAACTCGACGGCAGCGCTGTGCTGCAGCCTCTGCAGCCACTCTGCACGTGGGCCATCGACCTGCTCCGCGGAGCCAGAATCGTCTCCGTCTTCTGAGCAGAGGAAGTAATCAAAAAGTGCCTTGATCGAACTAATTCATAACATTTAGTGAACAGGTGTTTACATAGTAGTTAAACGCCTTGTTCCATATGAAAGATCTGTATGTTAAATACTCCTAAGATATCCCAGGAATATTTAAAGAAATATGAGACCTAGATAACATCATCCTTCATTTGCAAAGCAACGCCAGTCTAATGATAATACTAAGCTAATGTGTACATGCATATTAGTGTGCCTTGAAGATGGAAGAATACATAATAACCCTTCTCACAGCACTTCTGTGAGACTTCATGAGGAGTGCAACCATCAAGTCAAGATGACTTGCCCTAAAACCACAGGTATCAATGATCACTGGGATTACATCTCAGAGTTGACTGACTACAGCCCAGCTTTGTACCCCTCTTTCAAACACAAAATGTACACATAATTCATCTCACACGTATCAGCATCATTAGCTAATTCACCTGATATTTCAAGCAAGAATATTTTCTCTGAAAAACACATGATTATTTTACACTCAAAACTGTTTTTAAACAAAAATGCAAGTGATCAAATACATTTTAATGTTTGTAAACACACATGTCAAAGTCACTTTACATGCACAGCTTTCATCTGAAACTTCAGTCAAACTAGTCTCTAGATTGCTGAATGTGCATTACTGTAGGGATCTCCATTAGTAGATCTTACTTGACGTAACTCGTAACTTTGCCCGGTCTTCAGCAGAATGTACAACACCTTCAATGCTACCTGTTTTTAAGCACACATTCACACACATGCACAATGTCCATAAAATCTTTCAATGAAAGAAAAATCATGGTTTACGAGAAAAAAATCGGCTTAATAAAGTTCCAATCACAATAAACTATGTCTACTTGTAGAAGCTCTAATAACTCACTACTCTGAAGAAGAATCTAAAAATCTGGGGAGAGGATAGGGCTGCTTTATAGGTTTTTTTTCGGGCTGGGGTAAAACTTTTTCCATTCCTGAAAGCTAAAAGCTCTTGGAAATAAACACAGTTTGCACATTCTCTGCAGCTTAATTTCCTGAGGATTACACACTGGACATGCTCTAACTGAAGCCGAGAATAACTTTCTCTGTAGTCACAGTTGTCACTCCTCAGACCAAAGCTGGGTCTCTTCCAAGGCATGCCAGCAGGGAATCTCTCCTGACCCCTCTCCTTCAGAGGCATCATCTCCACTCCTGACACCAACCAGGGAAAGATGGCAGAGGGGACAAGGACCAGCTGCAGGGAAGAGCAATTTGGGATAAGCCACTTGAAAAGAAAGACTATCACTGGAAAGGAAGGCTGATGTTAAAGTGGCAGAAAACTGAGAACTGAGTACAGGACCGTAAGTCAGAGCTGGAATCCGAGCATGCCAGGGACACCCTGTGTGACCTACTGTGGGTGGTCCTGCTCTGGCAGGGGGCTGGACTAGATGATCTTTTGAGGTCCCTTCCAACCCTTAACATTCTGTGATTCTGTGAAAGGCTGGAAAGCAAGCAGAAAGTAGAAACAGTAGGAGGACAACAGAGTATTTTAGGAGAATGGATGCGGAAGATAACTGGGGCAGCTTGGGAACAAAGTCCAGGACAACAGTCAAGCAGCAGAGAGAGAGCTGGGATTTTCTGAGCAGGAACTGGAGCAAGGAAAACTTACTGTCTCTCATCTTCATCCATCAAAACTGAAGGTTCACTATAAAACACATGACTGAAGGCCATCAAGGGAAATCATGGGAAGATTTGGAAGGAGGAAATGAGAACAGGAGCTGATTAGGCAGCGACAGGGAAAATAAAATGAAAAGTGACAGCAGAAGAAACCAGCTAAGGAGGAGGTGGCATTGCAGCGTAAAAGATGTCAAGTAGGTGAGCTGAGAAGGGCACTCAGAGCAACGCAGTCTCCTGGTAAACAGGCCCCACTCCTCTTCCCCCCTCCTTCTGGTTTAACTTTTTCCCTAATTCAAATTTTAAGCCTTCCAAGGTAGTGTTAAAGGTAGTCTATATAAAACTACTATAATTGTTATATTGTTCCATATAATTTTACAGAAGAGGATTCAGCAGCTGCTCTCCATGTAGGTAGGGCTAGAGGAGGAGAGCAAGGGCAGACTGAAGTGCAACATAAGAGATGGAGGCAATTACATTTTTTAACTGGATCTGTTTGACTTATCATACCCTGTGAGACAAATCCAAATCAATTCTGAGTTTAGGACTGGTGGAGGACCCAGAATCAGGCAAAAAATTTCTAGTGGACAAGTTGATGAAGACAAAGCAGGAGCTAAAGCGTGGATCATACTATCATTTTCCCCATGTCCCTTTGGTACCTTCTGCTCTTCAACCTGAAAAAAAAAAATCAGTTTTGCAGTTGCTTTGCTGTCAGCAAACACGTACAACTCTCACTGGGCAAAACACTGCATGCCACTGTATTAACAATCTACACTGAATTCAGTGACCTCCTAATGCAATCATTCACTTTATTATCCCAAAGGGTAAAGAGTTTCAACCTTGCCTGTCTTACATAGCTGAAAACATCAAATTATACGCAATAATCTGTTTAGAAATGTTAATTTGCTCTAAAAGCCAAAAGATTAACATCTACAACCTCGTGGTACAAAGCTACGTCACACCCCCACCCCATCCCCCAAACCACAGCTTCCACTAAGTGAATAGTTTTAAGGCTGAGAAGTCCAGCAGAGTTTGGAGATGTCAAAAATATGCCTGTTCCAGCAACCTGATCTGCCGCGCTGTGCATCTGCATTAATGATAGAGTCTTTACAGAAAGCACGCTGCACCACATTGCTGAGGGACCTCTCGCTCATTCAGGGCAGGGAACTGAACTGCTCAGCAGCAGCAGGAGGAAAAAAAGAGGCTGCTGCTGCTGCCTGTACGACCCCTCAGCGCTTTGCTGCGGGCTGCAAGACGTGTGTGACAAAGGAGGTCGAGGCTGCAAGGGCAGAAAGCCCACTCTTGTGGTTGGATAAGCTGAATAGTGCCTTAGAGAAATGGATTTTACTTGCACGTCTTCCAGAGTCTCTCTGTGGCCTAAGGAAATTCATTTAGTGTCAACTTCTCAGAAGCAAACTTTTGTTTGCACACCCAACTTGTGATTTGGTCTCATTTGTAGCGATAGCAAACACTCGCGGGGCGCAGATGGAAGTTGCGGTTTGGAAATATTAACTGCATAGTATACTACAGCGTTGAGATAATGCAGTCCTAGCTGATTCCGTCGGCATCTTCCGTAGTAACGGGGCTTTTTGTTTTAATTCTCTCTGTGTCTCAACTCCTGCATTATCTCCTAGAAAGTGGAGATTATACCAACCTCTTATCTCACAAGGAAGTTGTGAAATGTAATTGCATTTGTGAAGCACCAGATACTATCATGACGGGCACCAGAGGAAAAAAAAACCCCACATTAGCTAATTAATTCCAACCAGTTTGAACAGCATGCTGAAAATAAGGCGTAAGTCCGTAACTGAAAAGAAGTGAAAAGAAAATACTGAAGAGCGGCTTCCTAAGAGGGCACAATCCATTCTGTGAGCTGAAATTGGCAAGGAAGCCTACAGAAATATAATTCATAATCGTGTAATTAATGACTATGCCCAACAGCACGAGAAGGCTGAATTTGGGTTGTGTGTATCTGCAAGTTTTTGGGTACTTGAGTTTGTGACCTTAATTTTCTTCTCAGATAGGAACCTTCTATATACAATAACAGACGGTAGATGTACTTAGTTTGAACAAGTAGGAACAATCCTCTCATCGCTTTTTAATGAAGCGTTTACCTCTTCGGGGTATCAACTGCAGAGAAGGGAGGGGGAAGAGCATGTATTTTCAAAATTACAGCTCCACGGTAGAAAACTATTCTTCCTAAACCTCTCAACTGTCTAAAAATCCAACAGACTCCAGCTTCCACTGTAAAAATTTAATGAACTAAGCTGAACGCTTCTGTCAAGCCCAGAGAAATAGATGTGTGAGTCCTATTATCAAAGGAAAAAGCATCATCATTGAGAATTCTGAAAGGCTGCAGGCAGCATTCGGCGCAGTGAGCCAGATCAGCTCGGCAAAACACTGGAACCAGTCGAAAGCCAAGCTGACTGTTTACTGCGCTTCTTCACGTTGCCATCCACACCAAAAGTTGTTTTGGTTAATTTTGTCAAGTAAAGGCTCTTTTACTACAAAAAAAAGAAATGCATAAGTGCCATCAGAAAGCAACTTCGATACTTGGGTTATGTAAATATTGAATGTTACTGCAATAAATACAGCCTAAATGAGATGTAAGTAGAAAAAAATCAAATATGTAAATTACAAACAAATTCAAATTACTAAGAAATAGTTATTAGGCTATTGCACAACTACAAGTTAATTGCAGCCATCTCAAAAAGCAGTTAATTTTTGAAGCAGCTTGCAGAAATGCAAGTAAGCATCCTTTTGCGTTTAAATGTTAATGGAAGGTACACAGCTATTATTTTGAAAATACAGAGTTTGGCATTCTCTGAAGCATTGCTTATTACTTGTACTGTTTTTTATGAAAAATAAAACTACACTTATGTACAAAAAAACCCCACTAAATTCTGCTGCACAAAATCTCTCTTCTGAAAATGCAAAGACTTTTAAATCTGTAACAAAAAGCAAGCAGGCAGAAAGGGATTTATTAAGATTATGTATCCTTCATATTAACATCTGGTTTTGCACATATTGGAAGGAAAAAATATTTTTAATGTGCTGTTTGTGTTTATTAATGGCCATCTTTGATTTCCCTGGATTATAATAGAGTCCTTAAAATAAAAATCATCAACAAAACTTATTCCCACTGTCATAAGCATGAAACACAATATATTCCTATCCTAAATTATTTAAACAGGACTGTTTAAAATTTATGACATTACCCTGGAAAGAGGCACACAAAGGATGAGTCACATTTTTGAGAATTTTCATGTGTTATGCAGCAATGATTACTTGCAGAGTAGCTGACGAAATATTTGGAAAGGGAAAGAGTAATCTTTCCAAATCAAGTTACATAACTTTGATGTACATAAATGTAATCTATCCAGTAGTCCAAGCAGGAAAGTAACATTTATGGCTCAAGCACAAAAACCTAGAGCTCTAATTCTTAATAAGAAAGTGAAACTAGAACAGGGAAGATGAAGGAGGAGAGAAAAGGAGAAATTCGTCCTTGCAAAGGTAACCAGTGTTTACTGTGCTGCCTTTGCTTGGTTCTGGATGTAAGAAAATTGAATACAACCTAAAACAGTGTGGAAATTCCAATGCAAATGAATAAGATGATTCCATGCAGCAAGTCGTAAATTCAGGATGCCTTTAACAGAGTCTACTTTGTGTCAACCCTGCCTATTTTTGATCCTGAGCTGACCACTTACATAAGGAAACTCTAGAAGCCATGGAGATGTGGCAGCTTTCCATCAGCAGACTGGGTCCGCTTGCTATTCCCAAGGGACTGCTTTGACCCTGGACATCGCTCAAAAGCCTCTGCAACACACGCAGCTCTTATCTACTCCCCGGATACGTATCTTTTTGGGTATGTACGTGTGTGGTCTGTGTACATACATATGTCCGTACATGTGCATACTCACCAGAGAAGTGCAAGATTTAAAAAGAGATCAAAATTATCTCTACCATTATTTAATTGGAAAATAACCTTTCCAGATGCCCACTAGATCTTCAGAGCTGAAGTACCTGAAACTCTCAAAATGTTTTTAATTTCCAGACTGTTGCCTTCCAATACCTGAAGGGATCCTACAGGAAGGCTGGGGAGGGACTTTTTACAAGGGCGTCCACTGATAGGACAAGGGGAAATGGGTTTAAGTTGAAGGAGAATAGATTTAGATTAGATCTTAGGACGAAATTCTTCAGTAGGAGGGTCGCAAGACTTGGGAATAAATTGCCCAGAGATGTTGTGGCTGCCTCCTCCCTGGAGGTGTGCAAGGCCAGGTTGGACAGAGCCTTGAGTAGCCTGATCTAAGGTCCCTTCCAGTCTAGGCCATTCTGTGATTCTATGATTCTAGGAAAAACATCTTTAGCAACGTATTGGAAGTTGACTTAGGAATTGACTGTTTTCAAAACTCAGCTACAGCACATATGGCTCCATAACAAAACTTTTTCAAAAAGCAACAAATTTCATCTAGCAGAAATAATTACAACAAATAACAATGCCTAAATTGCCTCAGCCCCCACCTGTGCACACACTAGCAGTACTCTGGATCACTGAGCTACAAGTCACATTTTCCAGGCTGTTCCTCATCTAGAACTTCCCACAGAAAAGCCGGGCCATTACGTATCCTGCTGTCAGTCCAAGAGCTCTGAAATCCTTACAGCTCTGAAAGAAAGGCAGTTGTGTTCTAAATACCTGGTGTCATCTGTCACCGTCTCTGGATCTAAACAAAGTGGCTTCCTCACAGACAACACTAGGGACGCATTTTCTTGCTTTCAATCAAGGTGTTCACAGCTGAGAAATGACTGTTCTCCTCCGAGCAGTACCAAGTGCCTAGGTCAGAAAGACTCTCCTAGGAATTCAATTAGGACTGTATCTGGAGTATAGCAAACTTGCACTGAAAATGACCAGTTTGTGACTTACAAATTAGACAAACTTGAGTGAGGTTTTATACGAATGGCCAAGGACCGGCTTGGTGCCAAATTTCAATTATTTATTCAAAAGCACGGAGAAACTAGAACACTACAAAGGGAAGATCATAATTCAATCCATGCAAACCAGCGTATTCGCCCCTCAGTCTGGTTCACATAAAAAAGCCAAGTTACTTCAAAAAGACATAAACCCTTACCTAGAACGCACACGTCATAGCCTGAGAGGAGGTAATCTGGAAGAAAGTGGTTTGGCCACACTGATAATCGATGCTGCCGATGTCACCTGGCAGTCCATCACGACGTACAACCTAGTGCAAAAGCTTCCTTACAATGCAAACATCACCCGGGTGGAACTTGCAGTTTGCAAGTCAAAATGAGTGGGTTTTGGCTTACACGTGTGCCCCTAAATGAACGTCATATTATGACAGAGAATGTATCAACACTAACAGTAACGTTATACAAACCCAGTTTACTTCTGTATTTCTGGTAAACCCCACACAAACATTTCTGGACTTCACAGAATGGTATTCTTAACAGTACTGACGAGTGGGCTAAGCAAAATTCACCTGCAAACTGCTGTAGTTATGATGAACTACCTTCTTTCACATGACATCTTCAGTGATTAATAACAGATACAACCAGATACTGCTGCAACAATTTTATCTGACAGAATAGAGGAAACAAATAACGTTGTAGTAACTAACCACAGGCAGTCCAAAATCCTTCCTCCCTATCTCCAATGCAGAGAAACATCCTGGCCTATTGTTTCATTTTTAAATTAAAGGGAAAAAAATCAGTATTTTTAAAATTGATTTACTTATTTCAAGCATACAGAAAGTTCTGAACTTTAAAACCAGGCATTTTTGGGACAGCATTAACAATATAGGCAAGGATCATACAAAGACATACCAAATGGCAGAATATTGTAAACAAAATGACTGAGCCTTAACCAAACTGGCTTCTGACATCCAGAGGAATTACTTTTTAGCTGACATTTATGTTAAACTATGATAATTACTGTGATTATGCTAACTACAGACAAAAATCAAGGGCCAAAAGGAAATGGCTGGGAAACAATGACTTATTTTTTTTAAATTCTATTTGCATAAATAAAATACAGAAAATTAAGTAGGATTTTTTAAGTCTGCCGTTTTGCTAGAGAGCAAACAGAAATCATAAATCATGTGGAGTAACTGCTGATTAAGTATTCAATGTAAATTACACAATATCCTTCTTGTGTGAATACTACAGAGTCAGACAAGTTGTTAGGCTCACTCCAAGATGTTGGGCTACATCAACAAATCGTTCCGTGTAATCACTAGGATAAAACATTGCAAAAATCCCACAGCATGGAAGAAAGGCAGGGACAGTGGGGAATGCCACTGCCTGCAGACAGCTGAGCTTGGGTTCTCTGACCCTTATCCAACCCCTCTTACCCACAAACCACAAGTGAGTTTTTCAACTGCTTTAGCACTGAATGGCTACAGGTTTTACAAGGAAGAACTCAGAGAAACTAATTCGGTTAGGTAGTATTCAACGAAACTTCAGGAAATTGCATCTTTATTAGGGAGGACTTTCGCCAAGACAAGCTGGATGCCACCTAAGAGCAACTATCACTGCGCAGGCAACCTGGCCGATGTCAGGGTGAACGCCTTCCTTTTTAGCAGAGATGTAACACAGAACTCTCACAGGTCACAGAATGACTGAAATTTAGTCACATGTTACGCACCCAGCTAACAGACTATTATTTGAACTACTGTAAACAGTCCTTGTTTTTTATATATTATTATTTTAAATCTAAGACTTAGGCAATGCGATTTCTCAAATGATTTAAGACCTGGATGTTTAAAAACAGAATAAAAGCATGACTTGTTAGGAATACACACTGAGAAGCCACATTTCACGTATTTCAAGACCTTGAAAAATGCTAAAAGGCATTCTTTCTAAAGGCTTCCCTTTATTTTCATGTGCAAAACAGAAAAGTAATCAACATCCTGAGAAAACAGCATTTTATTATCTTAGAGTATCACAGAATGCCAGGGCTTGGAAGGGACCTCGAAAGATCACCTAGTCCAATCCCCTGCCAGAGCAGGATCACCTAGAGTATGTTTTTTACGATTTCACTTAAGTTAAAATTCATATGGAACCATCCTAAAGCATTTCAAATAAGATACAAGAAATTTTAAAAGACAGCTTCATCAGTCAGCCTAGGGACCAAACTCCTCATTTGCTCCTCCCAGTTAGAAACAACTTTCTTTTAGTTATAAGCAACTTCATGGTTTTCCCTATTGGAAATCCACTGGACAAAAAGTCTGCCCAAAAGAAGAGAGTAGGACAGCTCTGGTCTATGCATTTTCACCGTATGGGGGAATATATTCCAAGTCAGACAATGTGTGGAAATACAAATGAAACAAATTGAAGCTAGTGAGATGGAAGGTGTTAGAAAAAAAGGAGTATGAGACAAGCAAGAGCAGCTACAAATGGCATCTCCCAGTCTTTTGAGTACTTCTCACTCCTACCACTTTTACCTGTAAGAATGCTGCTCTAAGGCAAGCACACTGACTGAGATGACTCCACACAAGTCAAAAGCTTACAGGGGCAAGCGGGGAGAAACAAAAAAAGCAAGGTAAGTAGCAAGTAGCCAACAAAATTATAGACATTAGACAATTACTCAGATAGCTGAAGTTCCATAAGATGTTACCATCATTTCAACAAAGTTATCATAGTCACAGGTTTTTTTACTTTAATCCTAAACGTAAACCCATTAGATGGTAGGAGTTAAATTACTCCCGGAGTCTGTTTATTTCAGTTATTTTAATAAAAGGACATGAACATATGGTAGAAATTTGTCGTTGCCTACAATTACTCTGCTTGTACTATGCACATTATAAACATGCAGACAGGGAATGGCACTGCCAGATGTAGGGAAGGAAGTAAAAGGATAAGAACAGGGTAAAGGAGGGAAGCGTTTTCTACCATCCCTTTTGCACATACTAACAAAGTATTGCTGGAACAGTAAAAATTTACAGCACTTCATGATCCAGAAGGACTAACCACAGCTGTGGTGCATATACCCACATTAGGAATACACAGAAAAAAAAAAAAAACCAAGAAAAAAAAAAACAGGAACAGGCACTGTAGATGTTGAGAAGTCTGATTCAGACAGATAACCTGATCCTGTAAAGCAGATGTGGAGGGAGAAAGAAATGCAGAACCATCAGCATGAAGAGGTGTTAACAGACAGTCAGCACCACACGGCACTGACGGAGCAAGGTAATGTCACCGAAGGAGGAAACATTTCTGTAAAGAAAGGAAATAGATGTCGTGTCACCAGGAAAGAAACAAGCAACTTCCACAGAGACTCAAAGGGATGTCTCCCCCCACCCCAAGCTCCCCCAAAAAACACAAGCAAGTACAAGGGAAGCGACAAGCATGAGACGTCTGCACTACAGGTGCTGCCTGCAGGTAGAAACAAAAGGCCTTCCACTAAGAAATGAGACAAAGCCAAAACAACCAAATATGGAAGAACACTGATTATAGGGAGGCAGCTCTGAGCAGGTCAGTGTATTTTATTTCTTTACTCACCTGCAGCCTTCCCCTTCCAATATCAAGAATACAAGGGAGACTTTGCTCTACCCAGAGTCCTGTTTTTGCATCAATTTGCCTGTCAGTAGAGAAAGGACTGCAAGCTTTCAAAGACGGGAAATTCCTCTGGTTCTAGTGCTTGAAATAAAAATACCACGCCAACAGAAAACCTGGAGGTCACCTCTTCATCTAGCTCAAGGAGAATGGAAAATTCAACAGAAAATATTCCAAAGTCTCTAGAGCATTTCGGTGGCCAACATAAGAGTAGCTATAATTCAAAACCACTGCAAGAGTAGGAGCCATATGGGAATTATTTTCTGAACTATTAAAAACTTGTTCATTTGAATAATATGTGAGGGCAACAAATGGAAATTAATTCCTTACCAGTGGACATCAGAATTCTGATTTTCAACTGAAAGGACAAGATCGGGTATTTCGAAATTAAGATGAGTGGAGAGAATTTAGAGCTGTTTCCCATTTCTGAGAAGCAGAACAAATAAAATCCTTATTTATTTATTAAAGTCAGTATTTTGACTCTTGTAAACTCAAGGAATTGAGTGTCTCATTGAAGTGCTTCCAGCTACACAAAACAGATTGATGTCCTTGAACTGAAAAATACAGCTGAGAGCCAAAGACTGTACAGAAACACAGGCCCTTGACTCAGCCATCACAATTTTCAGTGCACGCAAAAATTCCCAACGGAACACAGTGCTCTCTTCTCTAGAAAACGACTGGAAAAGTATTGGAGAACTCCATACTGACATGTGTTCTCACCATCTGTATTTTTCCACGTTTTGTAAAAAAAAAAAAACAGGCTTCCTCTATGCTTTCCACCTGTAACCTGTTATCCTGGACACAGACAGTCAACATTATTTCTCTTGCATCACTACCATGAAATTGTAACTACAATTCTTTAAGCTCCACTAGCCCCTCGATTAAACTCGCATGCTTCCAGCCTTCAGTTTTTAACAAGCATTTATCCCTGTGGCTACAAAGGTAACCCAATTCACTCAGGAAAGCCAACAAGGAGGTGCGAGGCTTACCTCCCTCAGAGTCTGCTCACGCAGACCGGTGCCCCGTGCCAACACGCTGAGGTTCTGTGGAAACGGAGAAAGAAGCAAATCTGGGAAAGCAGTAGTGACAGGAGCGACAGTTACAAGCAGATGCAGGAAGAAATATTCTCCTTCCTGTTGCTTTTGTCCTTTCTGTAGCTGGGGCCCTCTGAGGTGGGAGCCACAGGAGGAATCACATCTCCTTTGTTCTCTCTTTTTCCTTGATGCTATGCTTTGTTTCCTTTTCTTGTGCTAAATGTTAGAGGAAGGAGCAAGTATTGTTAGAAGGAATAAGGAGACAAAGGTCTAAGGCAGTTGTGGATCCATTCATTAACAGGCAGGAGACTAAGAATTATGAAGACATAAATCATTTGGGACTTATGCTTTCCAGGTATTTTTCTTCCAGTTATGAATGTTGATTGTAACTGCAGAAGAAACAGCTGCTACTAGGACAGATAGAATAATCAATTTCTTTTTCATTTGGGGCTTTTTATTTGAAACTAATCGAAAGACCAGAACAACAGCATTTATAAAAGGTACCGAAAATGACAAAGAATCGTCTGTTGATTTCCAGTCACATGAAGCTTATATACAGAAACGGTTTCACTTCAGTAGCTTATAGTCATAGTGATATTGATCAAAGGCACCTGCAACTGTCTGGGTTGCACATGCACTGTAGTAATTATGCATGCAAATGAGGAAATTAGACTTTTTTGTGGTTGATCACCAGTATAATTACTGTAACTGAATATACGAACATGGCAACTGTACACACAAATTACACATGCATGCAATTTTAAAAACCAAGCGTTGCATTCACTGTCTCTATTTCGATAACATCCTATGGAAACACTTCTCCACTGGAAACAACAGAAAGTATTGACTTTTAGAAATATGTACATTTATTCAACTGTCTACTGAACATTAAAAAAATATAACAATCCAGTAACTCTGTCTTCTAAGATGATCTATCAGCAAAATTTCACCACTGCCATAAGATTTACCAACTTGAAAAGAATTTAAACACAGCCTCTTATTCCTCCTTTTTGCACGTGTTTATTAACCTGTAACTTCATTAAGTTATTAAAGGATAGGTGTTTGTTTGAAAAATAATGCAAATGATCAAAATTTTTAACAAGAGCCAAGCTAAATTTCCATCAGCTCATCACAACTCTAACAGAGGTAAGTGGAAATATTTTAAACGTTTGTATCTTTATCAACCTAAATGCTTGAATGTATAGGATTTGATTATACTTTAGAAGAGTTGGTGCGTTCAAACCCATACAAGGTATTTTTATAAGGTTCATAAACAGCACGGAAAATGTGCTTTCACCTCTCAAGGCCAGATTTTGATCCATCCATATTAACATAAGGAACAATTTTGCTAGGGCAAAACAATGTATTATTAAGTATTTCAAAGAATATGACAGAAGTGATAAAATATTCAGATATTGCTGTATTCCGGCAGATCACAGCGCAGTCGTATTGCCTTCAGATTCTCTACTTTGATTTTTGCTCGCAACAGTTCTTCTTCCAGTTGCTGCTTTCTTTTCAAACCATCCCTTTTTTCTTGGACATAAAGACCAATTTTTCTTTGATTTTCTAATATTACTTGATGCTCTTCTTTCAGCATTTGTAACATCTGTGGGTCATAGGCACACATGGGTCTAAAGCGCTCTCCAACCTCAAGCCTAAAAAACTCTTCTCTTCTTGGTACAGGAGAGGGAGACATCATCACTCTCATGTCAACTGAAGACACTGATGTTGAAGGAGACCTCTCCATAACATGCACCAACTGGTGTTCTTCCTCTTGTTCTAAATTCTCATTTTGCTGCGAGTCTATATTCAAAGAAGGAGGAGGCTTGACATCCTCTTCCAATTGCAGCTCCATCACGACTGCCGCAGGATGGTGATCCAACATTGTCTGTGGTGAACTGGTACCAGCAACTGTTTCTTTATTGACACTAGCACTAGAACACACAAAATCACATTTAAATAATCCATTAAAAACTATTTTTAAAAGGCGTAGCTGTAAGTAACTAAAACTTCATTTCAAATACTACTCCGGTATCTATGCCAGGACTCTACTTCGTGACACAACCACCACCTGTATCCCTTCTGCTTTCCACCACACGGATATGGCCCCATCTTACTCAGATTCTACTGCCAGAAAGGCAAAATAGCCACCAGAGAACTACCCTGGTAGAACCTTCTTCTGACACTGGAGAAGCAAGAAGGGCTATTAGTGACAAATGAGAATAAAAAGAAAGCAGCAGCAAGTCACGTCAGTGTCAGAGGAAAGAGTTTAGGTAGTATATACTGTGATTTTAAAAGGGCATTAATTTAGACTGTGTGGACTGTGGCAGAAACATTTCCATCTCCCAAACTTATTAATCTTCTCCTGTTTTAATGGGTTCCCTGTTTCCGACTCATGCACCGAAGTATTTGTGGTTTTTTTTAATGTAAGACAGTCACTGAATAAAATTACAGAAAGACCTCTGGAAGGAGAAACCAGAGCCCAAATAATGACCCTGCCAGTAGGATCAGGGAATCAAGCTAATCCTTCCTCTGTCTCTGAACTGGCGATCTCAGTACTTTTCTGACACTTCAAGAGAAGACACAGAAACCTTTCCACTAAGAAGAGCCTATAGCTCTGTGCATTTGTTTGCAGAAGTACAACACCCGCTTGACTCATCTGCCTTTGTGTAAATCCCTGAGTCAGCAGCACCTCAAATCATGACATTGCATTGGCCTCGACAACAACCATGGCTCAAGCTGTTCTTGCCACTTCTCTACCATCAGCTGTGCTTGAAATCTTACACTTCTGCACACCACTTCTTTATTCAAGTAATGTGTTTTTTTAAGCCAGATCAGCTTCTTTATCTGTTTTACAGCACAGACCTATAAGGAACACTTTCAGCATGACTGGGAAGGCAGTATAATGTAACGTGGGAACAGCAATACATTAACTTGATATCACTGCCAGGAATGGTGCACCATCATGGCTATGACTGTCTAAAACAGAGGCTGTACCTGGTGGTTACACGAGACATTCCCCAACCCCTGAAGAACTGAGCTGCTCCTACCAGCCAAAGGCAGCGAGCAGATCCATGATCACTGTAACACCCACAGCTGCTCCCCAACGCTGGAGGACTTGAGCTGCTGTCTACTGATTTGGGGGATGGAAGGTGTTTGTTTACACTTTTTAAACTCCTTGTGAGCCCTACAAACACTGTCCTGGTTAGTTATTAAAAAACTGTCCTGGTGAGCAACAGATGTGGGTTCAAATTCCTGGAAGCAAAGGAGAAATTTAATTTGTACATCCTGCTACTCCTGTCAATGCACTAACTTCTTAACTAAAAGGTGTCATGATCATCTCTTCTGCATCACCCATGGTATTCAAAACTCCTCCATTTACATAAAATTGCATTTTATAGAATAAAGGCATGAAAGCTTTTCAATATGCAATCGTAAAAATGCTCAACAGTGCCAGTGCAATATATTTTCCGAAAATTACTCCTGTCAACCACCCAAACTATATTTTTTGAAAAGGTGCATCTGACGCAGGTATTGAAAACAGACCTTTCATTTATTCTGCAAAGAAAACATCAGGATAATCTTAACTCTATTCACTGCTACCTGAGCTGCCTATAGAGTAGCCATTATATCACCTTACTCCCTCCTCCTCACACCACAAAGCTTCACCTTTTCCTATACACCTCTTTCTCAAACTCCTCTAACTCCTCTCATTGAGCATCGGAAGTATTATCCTGCACACAAATTTTCACTTGTTTTCCCCAGTGCTGACTGTAATTCTGGGTTTCCCCCTCTTCACAACCACAGCTTCTAATACAGCTTCTCTCCTTCTTATTTGCTGGCCCCTGGCCAGCTTCTAGCCTGAGAAAAATGGAAACAACCAGCAGAAGCAGGTCATTCTGACAAAAGGAAACAGAGAGAGGGCAGAAAGAGAAAGTGAGAGGTTAAAGAGAAGAAGGACAGGTAAGATTTAGTTTAACATAGGCTAGAGCCTCCAAACAGTGAAAAACGCATCTCTTAAGATGTAATTCACACAGAAAATGACCAAATCTTCAGCTAACTCTGATGAGGAGCCTGTTGGTTTTTTTTTTTTCCTCCTTAGAGTTAGTCTCTTAAGAGGAGAACAATTGGAGAGCAAAGAAAGAAAGAAGGCGTTGTGAAACAAAAGAGCCGCCTGTATGGTGGTTACTAATGTTGTTTCTGACAACTTGACTGGAAGAAAGACAAACAACAGTTACCACAGTTGGGGGATGGTGTTTACAACCCTGCAGGCACCCATGATTCACCAGGGTTTGTTTAATCACTACGAGCTAGAAATTGCTTAAAGGTGCGATTAAGCATTTGGATTCATTGTAAGTTGTATTTCCCTCCTCCAAAACCTCAGCCATATCCTGACGAGTTAAAATCCAATACAGGGTTTTGAAAATTAGGGTATGCTGCAATTCAGGGTTAAAATTAGAACTAACAAATAATAATAATGTATTTGGGCAGAGAAAAAAAAATGTAATCTTTTAAACTATATTCCTTTCCTTCAGCGCACAGTGTATTGGCTCTTCCTAGGAACAACCATTTTGGGTGAGCAGTAATGAAGTCAATGCTGCCAGACCCATAAGGGACTGCAAAAACTGTTTAAATTATAGGAGACAAACTATGGAGATCATTAGCTCTTAATCGTTCACGAAAAGCGTCAGTGCTTTTTATAATCCGATCTACAAACCAAAGTTCTCACACTGTTTTTTTCCCCTCCTTACAAAAGTTGGTAGTCAAGACACTGCAACCTTTATTAGCGCAATTAAAAGCCTCGTTTTGTTCCAGAGAATTCTTTGGAACCGTTCCTCCAGGGGCATTCACCAGGAGCAGCCGCACAGCCCAGTTGCTTCAGACTTCTTTACGCAAAGGACCCACAACAGCATATTTTTAGAGCATCTGGCATGTTGGGATTTAGACAATTGTTACCATTCAGTTCAACCAGTGGCACCATGAATCCAATTCCGCGTGTGTGCGCATGCCAGCTTTTCTTAGAGCGTTACGCTGCCGCACCGACTACCAGCGTGTCTGACTGAAATACAGAAAGTTCGCTTTCCCATTAATCTGCCTGAGAAAATAAGACAAATCAGAGCTTTCTCAAGGTTGCTGGGGAGTTAGTTGACCTTTTTTTTCCCTTCTCCTTAGCCTGTCTTTTTTTATCCAGAGGAACCAAAACCTGACCCAGGCATTTTTTGATCCCTCAAGGACCAATACAGAACCAGCAGAGTGTTGCAAGTCAGATATGAGGGGCATTAGCCAGCTGTGGGAGAAAGCCTGCATGCTGCCTGCCTGTATTATGTCTGGCTCAAATCTAGACAGTGTGTCTCACTTTACTGAGCAGTGAAAAAAAAAAAAAAGAAAAAAATACAAAAAAGAAAACTTCTAGTGCTGTGCCTCTCAGTTTCTCTCTGTATTTAAACTACCTAGCCTGCAATACAGAACTGCTTGGAGTTTAGGCTGAAATTAGTTTTGCCCCAGTTTCAGGGAATCACCGTGAATGCAAGAAAAGTATAATTTTAAAAAAAACATTTGCATTCACAAAGGCACTGTGGTGTGGTGGTGTTTTTTTTTTTTCTTTTAAGGACTCGGATCAGTTAAAATATAACATGCAAACATCAGAAAAAACAAGAGAGACAAAGGTGTATGAATAAGGTTTCTTAGCTCTGTGAACTAACTTTATTAAAAATCCTATATAAACTGGTAATAGTTCCACATGTTGCAAAATGACTGCAGTATTACCTTAAATGGCGGAGAACAGCCATCACTTTGCCAGTGTTTGAATAATCTGCCTATTAAAAGGTAGGGGAGGGGTAGAGGTTGGAGCTACCATTTCTCTTTGATTCCCTCTTAACCCTCACTTTCCAGAGTACGACAAAGACTCTGAAACAGGCTTTGAGAGCGAGCTGAACAAAACGAATGCAGTGCTAAGTCACTACAAAGCTTCCCATAAAACAAAAGCAACATTATTTTGCCATTGCTCCCCATTTGGGGATTGCCTCTGGCAAACATTTCCTTTAGGAGCCTGAACACAAGCAAAGCGTTACAGGGTAGATAGGAGGCGCCATGATTTTCATTCAGCAACAAAATAAGAAAGAATCGTCTCACCTTTGAACACCGCTCCTGTCTCTTAAACACACATTGGAAATCTGTGGAATCATCTCCACAACTTTCTTGGTTGGCTCGGAAACGCTGCTTTTACAGTCTGAGAGCGTGTCCCTTTGCTGCAATAGCTCCTGTTTGGCATATTCTTTGAGCCTCTTGTAGAGCGTGCGCAGGCCCTGGGCAGTACGAGGAGGGCGATCTACTCCGATGGCATTGTAGTTATCAGCTATGATATCCCAGCATTTGTTTTTTTCCACTATTACAGAATGCTTATTGGTATGTTCCTCGAGAATTTTAACGTACGGCTTCACGAGTTTTAGCAAATCGAGCTTTTCAGATAAGGTAAAATTAGAAGATCTGGCCTTCCCGACCATTGTTATCTCTGAATTAAGGAAGCCGTTTCTGAAGCCACCATGCAGTCCCTAGCTCTGCTCAGCTCTTTTTCACAAACGGAAAAAGATCAGGCTTAACTAGGCTAGTCTCATTTAGGCCCACGCCTACAAGGGAGGGTTTATTAAAATTCCTTCAGCTTAAGCTGACGCAGGTTCAGGAAATCTGCTTAAGCCAAGCCTGACCTACATAAAGCTTCAGACTGAAGAAGACGAGAAGAAACAAGCAAAATGCACTTTTGCACGAAGCGATCAGACACACACAGGATTTAAAAACACCAAGGTTTAAAGATTAGCACGTTACCCAGCTAAAAATTACCTAATTTAGCCCGAGTAACAAGCTCAGACGCATCTCCCTCGCTCTCTCTCGCACGTATCTTAAACTGAAACCGCGCTCGAGATTATTTTACACGGAACGACGCGTGTGTTTGTGTGTCTGTCTGGCGCACCCCCCCGGCAAAAAAAAAAAAAACAAACCCAAAAAAAAAAGAAAGGCAGGAGAAAGGCGACAACTGCTTTGTGAACCGCGCTGAGCGCCACAAGGCGCGTGCAGGCGAGCTCCCCGAGCGAGCCCCCGGCCGCCGCCGCCGCCATTTGCATAGTGCCGGGCCCGCTGTCAGCCGAGGGGGAGGCGCCTCCGCCGGCCGCTTCGGTTACACTCGGGCGCGGGCCTCGCGGCAAAGCTCAGCTTCTCCCGCACTCGGCGCCGGCTTCTTAAAGAGGCCGCTCCTCCCGGCCGCCGAGCCGGCCGCTCTGGCGCTGCAGTGGCTTTGTTTTTATTTATTTATTACTACCACAAGCTCCGGCCCGTCGCGCCCGTGTCATCGCCCTCCGCCCCGCCGGGACGGGGAAATGGCGCGGTCAGAGGCTGCGGGCGGCGGCCAGAGGCTTCCCGGGCGCGCTGTAGCGGGCTGGCGCTGGGGTTTTCGTAATACCCACCGGGAAACAACCTGCTCGCGTAATACTACTACCAGGCATTCTTCGGGGATAAAAAAAAAAAAAAAGTGACTTTCATTAACAATCTCGTTAACACGGGGGTGTGTGTGCGCGTTTCTGGTGTTTGCCCAAAACCACGTCACCTTCAGGCACGTCTTGAGGTGCAGACGCGCGCGGGGCCTCCGTCTCCGCGGTCTGAGCTGAACACGGCGGAGAAAGAGAAGAACCCGCAAACGTGAAGGAGAGGTGCCCTCAAATAACGAAAAGCAGCAACTGAGTTTGAAAAGCGATGTACGCGGCTGAAAGAGTCCAAACAAACGCCATTTGAGATTGTGGCAACAGCTTCTCAACATGTTCAGCCTTGAAAACAAGGGAGCCTGGAAGAGGGGGTGAAGGAAAGAGAAATCTAATTATAGTTTGAAGTATCTTAAGGCTATAAAGATCTAGGTATAAACTTGTTTGCTCTAAGGGGAAAAAACCCACGGCAGACGCAAGCCGTATTCAAAACAGGAAATTCAAGCTAAACAAAGGGAGACTTTTAACTGCTAAAAATCAATTAGCATTTAGAATAACAAGCACATTTGGAACCATTTCTGAGACCACCTAACAAAACTGTGGCGACCAGTCCACTTTGCTGGAATTGCTTTCAAGCCAAGATTATTAAATAAAGCATTTTACAGTCTGAAGCCCATTAGAATTTGAGAAACAAAATACCCGTGGTTAGAAGCACTTTTAAACACCTAATCCTCTGCTATTTTCCCACAGTTAGCACTTTACTAATGTTAAGAGTAGAAAGCTGGTGGTTACCCTTTTTATATGCACTTGTTTGTTCTTCAGTAACTGAAAAAAAAACCCAAAAACCTCAGTTTAGGCTCTGGCAGTATAAGAGTTGAGGAGTCACAGGTGAGCCTACAGTGTACCCTCTGCTGTTGAAGCAGTCGTGCAGCGCCCAGTCTCTTGCCTTTTTGGTGACAAAAAGAAAGAAGTGAGCATCAAGTTGCGTGATTAAAGGCTCCTGCCCACAGACACAAAGAGCACAGATGAACAGTATCAAGCAGAGGAGCCCAAATAACCCAAATAAGCCGAGCCCTCAGTCAGGCTGCTCCCAGGGCTGTCAGAAACACAAGCAATGGCAGAGACTACAGGAGAGGCTCTCTCCAGATCATCTTTCAGACTGACAGAGAGGGGGGTTACAGCCCACTGAGTATGAGACTTACTATGAGGCGCCAGGAAGAGTATTTTGGGACTGCAGAAGGCACAGTACAGCATATTTAGAGGAAAAACTGAAGGCAAGGAAAGGGAAGGATGAAAACAGTTTGGGACAGAACAAGCGTAGCAAAATACTGGGGGGAAGAAAGGGTAAAAGGGGCCAGGTGCATGTAAACAGGTGGCTCTTCAGTACATTGTCCAGGGTGAGGGGAATCTCTACTCTGTGTGCATGGAAGCTTACGTGGCAGAAACTGGAGTTGTACTGTGGGTCACAGGGGCTCAAGTGCTTGGGCTGCTGGCAAGAAGAGTCTGGAGCCCACACGTGGTGCCTGGGTGCCCACATCAGTGTGTGATGGCTGGCAAACACCAAGCTGGACTTAGCCAGCGAGGAGACTTGGGAGACAAGAATTGCAGCGACCATGACTGAGCCAGATACTGGAGAGACCAGAGGGTCTGAGATTTGGCTGTCGGAGGAACCGAGACACCTGGGGACCAGCCACTGGTAAGGTCATAAATCTAGACCAGCTTCCAGAGAGACGTAGTGCAGGTTTATGAGGCGACTGGGAGACCAGCAGATCCAGTGAGCAGCTACTGAGGAGAATAACCTACGAATAATCCCAATTAGCCAGCAAAGGGAAAGGCTGAGGCCATTGATGCTGCTTGTGTTTGCACGAGCGCTGCATTTTCTGTACACTGGCCATATATAAACACATAGCATGTACACGTACGTGCACACGTGCCTCTTGGGAATACAACCTTGCGGAACTGGCCGCAAGTTGCTGCAGCAGCCTCCTCTACCCCGGGCTATATCAGATGCAAACCCCCGTCTAAACTTCTATTACCCTGTCACCTCACTGCTTAATGTTGCTGGAGAGACCAGGTTTTCACACTAATGCAATTACAGCACAATACCGCTACAAAGATTTCTTCTGAGCAAGCGCCCGGAGGAATCAGTCTGAATTACATATTGTTCTGGAGAAGTGTAAAATAACCCTTGTGAAAATGAAGCTGGCTGCCAACCAAAATTTTTCCTTTCTTTCCCCCCACCCCATTTTAAAATAGCTCTGCTCATCAGACTAAGATCACATCAGTACTTGGATGAGAAATCACAGAAGGTGAGAAAGCGTGGATATTAATGTTATGTATAGATTTCTTTGAGCTAAACAATAGGTGTAGTTCCAAGACAACTACAAAAAAACGAAATGTTGCCACAGTCCACCCTTCATCCTACACCTTCCACCAACACTAGCACTTACGGGACGCAGTGCACAGCCAGTTCATGGAGATGATCCCGCTACAGACTAATCAATTCATTGGTGGGATTTTTTTCAGCAAGCATGGAGTTTAATAATCACTTTAAGACAACATAAATGGGGAACATTGACAAAAGAGGAATTTCTGCCTCCCCCCAGCCCTGTCATGTTCCTGCCTCTTCACTATGCTGATATAAGTACTTACAAAACTTCTGAGCAAGTCAGATCAGGGGACTGTTTGGAAATTAATAATTTTTTCCTGAGCTGGTTAGTTTTAACCACCAACAGTTCCCTAGTCCAGTATGCCACAGGACAAATAACTCCCACAAAAGAAATACATTGAAAAAGCTTCTTCAGACTCTAGCTGAATTGTTTTAGGAATATGGTTTGCAATGCACTGTACAAAAACTTGTATTAGCATAACTGAGGGGACAGCAAGCCACAGATAGCAGGGAGGAAATTCTGGTCTCTGGCTGAAGAAAATAACTGTACTTCATATTTGGAAGTTCATGAAAAGTAGGAGCTGTGAGAGCAGATCAGAGTATTTTTCCAGGAAAAGGAACATCACCATGATTATTCAAAAAACGAGCAACAGCCCCTTCCTAAAGCTGCAGAACTTCAGCAGCTGGGAAACTACAGGTAACAGCTAAGTTCAGGTTTTTGCTGTGGAAAAGTCTAGAATTAATACCAAAAAAAATATACAAATGGTGCATCCTGGAGAGCTATCAAGAAATGAGTGAATCACAACTATAATGCAGTCAGGGATTCAAGTAGCCAAATGACTATGAATTGCTGAAGAAACTCAATGGGCTCAAATTTTACAAGTGACAGATTTGTATCACAGCCAATAACTGCATCAAGTGGCCCATGTAAATCTAGGTACATTATAAGACAAAACACTGCTAAGGAGGATGTCTTAAATCAGAGGAAGAACTCAGATGGAGGAAGAGGAAGGATCCTTTGTCACACAGAACTGAGGAAGAATCTTTCCATGACAGACTTAAAGAAAAACAAAACCTCCTATAAGGTACATGATTCAAAGCCAACAAAGGTCTGAGAGAATTAAGGATACCCTCAGAAAGAACCTGTCTTCAAAGATGTAGTTTGGATCAGACAGCAAACTTGAAGGGAATGACACCTGCTTAAACCATTCAGGCTGGGATCTTCTAGTGCAAAAAAGTATCACATCAACAGATAAAGGATTGCTAAACTCTGTGAAGGTGCTCTGCCCATGAAGTGGTGGCCTCAGAACAAGTCTGAAGGATATCTCTTCTTATTTAATAATGTGCAAGCAAACTAGCTCCACAGAGACCTGGGTTTAGCATTTGCAGTCACCCAGGAGCCTGAGAATCTTAAGAACAAGAGAACGATTGCGAGATTTGAATCAAAGCTGATGCGAAACCCTGATATCCCCGTGCTTAGGAGAAACCGTAAGGAGATTGAGTAGCTAGGATGGGGTATGTTACACATCACTGAACCCACTGGGGTATACTGGCATCGGAAAGTATTTGGCAAGTATTGAGGCAGTTGCTCACGCTTGCAGATGAATTTGGCAGCTGCCTAAGATGACTTGAGAGTGTCTATAGGTAGCAAGGGCTGTAAAAGTTCCATTAGGTCATCATAAAGCCCTCTTTACTGACACAACAGCAAGACGGTGCCAAGTCATTTGATCTGCCTGTCTTAAGAGCCTGCTGCAGCAAAGGGTGCGTGAGAAAGTTTTCAACTCCGAAGGTTTCTCATAGGGACAGTTGTTCCATGAGTAATCTCCAAAACGAATGATTGCAGGCATTATTCTTTAAGGAGAGGGCTAAGGATGACAGTTTTGTGAGCCACAAGTGGCAAGACAAATTCACCTGGCAGTTACAGTGCTTAAATACATTCTCATCAGACTTCTTTGAAATATTTTTAGATCATTTAAGTGGTCTTTCAAATAGCTTTCTCATTTCACTTGATTTTTTTTCTCACCTTCATAAACACTTTCACCACCAATTTTGCGCTTTCTTGTTCTTACCCTTGCTGTACCTGAACCTCTCAGACCAATTGTTTCCTTTCTCCTGCACAGTTACTTCTAAACATTTCTAAACCTCCGTCCTGCATTGGGGGTGGGGAGAACAAGGGGAAGTTTTACCTCTTTTTTTCCTGCATCTGTTTCTGTGATCAGCATCTAGCACGCATTAACTTCTAACAGTTCTTGCAACTGCTGCAGGAACAAGGGTGCAGTATTCCATGACAAGCTCAGAAATCACAGATGTTAACAATTTCATTACTGTCTTTACACCACTCTCTTGAAACTAGCCTGAATTACATGTCCTGCAGCAGAACTCTTATCAGGTAAAATTCCAAACGTAAAAGCTAACTATACTTACATTCCCTCTGCTAATGTAAAGCATTCTCTCAACATTTAGCTCACTGAAATGGAAAATACTCAAATTAGACAATTAAAATGCCCACCGTGCCAAATTTTAAAGAATTTATCTTTATTCTCAGTCTGACATTCCAGGGTCCACACACTCAGATCTGTAACCATCCTTCAAACTAAGTTTGGCTTGAAGTTACAGGACTCTTAAAATACAATACTAACTATACAACTCTTTATGAGTCACATCCTTAAAAAAAAAGAACACTAAGAGCACCATTCTTTACAAATTCAGAAGTGCATCCAGTTCCCAATATATGCTCATACCTTCTCTGAACCTCTCTTCCAGCTCTTGAAGATCAAAATAGTTTACTTGTAGAATATTAGAATTTATTGTGGCATTGCTTAAAATTACAATGAATTGAAATTTGTTTTGTTTTATGAATGACATTGCTTAGCATGAGTAGCCACACTGTGGACTTTTACCCAAGTACGGACTAGTTTATGCTGAAGAAAGGCCCAGAAACCAATGTAACTGAGAAAGATAAGATTGACAGAAACTGCATCCTCAAGATAAAGAAAAGAATGCCCTCCTGGAGAAAGGATCCAATGAGGAACAGGAAGAAGACCCCTGCCTCAAATATTACAACTGGACCAAACCATCGCGTGAAGGGAGGTGAAGTTAGATTGTAAGTGTATAATTGCCCAGGGATTTCTGTGTTCAGGGCCCCTCTCAGAGGGTCCCAGCTCGAGCTGAAATAATCCGACTCGTGTGGCAGAACCTGGGGTCCAAACTCTTCTTTACAATCAGGGGCTAAAACTGGATCCAGCCACACCTACACTTTTCTCCACTAGAATATTTAGAAAGCAAGGGGGTGCAGCCTGTACCTCACGACTCAGCAGGAGGATTTTCACAGACTCTTCTATAGCACCAACAGGCTTTTTTTATGACTGATCAGAAGCAGCTGAGAAATACAGAAAGATTGGAAAACATGGTTTTCTTAGGATGTTTTGCTTAAATTCGTAAACCTCCATTAGCAAGACAGCCTTTAGAAAAAGAAATGGTGTAAGAGCAGCCAAATTTCTGCAATTTTCCCAACTTTTCATAGAGAGGTGAATGCTATTAAATACCAACCTCAAAATACTTCCGCATGCCCTATTCCCTGCAGTTGACATAGAAGCAGCTTTCTCCATTTGCCTGATTTTGTTCAGTGGATATTTTGAGGACAGTGAGATAACCATCTTATCACTATATGTTGATTTTAAGAAAGTCATATTGTGACAAAGCTTCTGTTTCAGGGGGAAACTTCAGGCCCAAAGCCAAATGCTGGGACTGAACTCTAGTTATGCTGGCATGGCAACAAAGCAGATCCAAACAATGAGCATAGCAACAGAAAGATTTGGCGACTCTCTTTGCAGGGATCCAGGCCAAGTCTGTAATGATACTCAGGATAGCTCAAAAAAACCTCCAGTTCCTTTCAATAAGGTATTTCTTGTCCCTCCACCTGACAGCTGTCTTCTCTCTATCTTCCCTTAAAACTACTGGAGAGCTGGGGGAGAGAAAAAAAACAACCCCACACCTCAAATTAGGACTTTTCAGACAGAGAAGAAAAGGAAAACATCCAAGAAATTTAAAGTAGCCATGTATGTCTCTTTTGCCCATCTTCACTTATACACATACAGCCTGATTATAAATTTTGACAATCAGAAAGAAAATAGGAAGCAACTCTGTGTACAACTTCCCTCAGAATGAATGAGGAAACAAAAAATTACTATTGCTAAACCTGAATCCTTGAAAACAGTCTCTTAACAGCGTATTTCCCAAGTTCCTAATTTTTAAAGTTACAGTGTTAATTTCATTTTCTGTATACTGCAGACTATATGCCATGTGTTTGCATGCAACTCCCAGGAGCTAAATTATAATAAATATATTGAGATAGGAAGTTCATTTCTCAAAACATCTCCTGCTTTCGTTTGGAAAGGGAAGTTTGCTTTATATCTGCAGTTTCAAAATTAGGTTTCTGTCTCTGCACAAGTATTTAAGTCTTTTTTTTTTCTTGTTTACAAGTTTTAATTTTCAGTAGTTTAACGTGTTAAAGAAACATGCATAAAAGGTTAACTACGTGCGGCACAGCTCTCTTCAATAGCTGATGTAGCCCTACTCAAAAGTAAAGAACCTAGCAATTTATATTTTTTTCATTGTAAAGAAGCAATGACAGTTCCATTCAATAGGCAAGTTATTACTGCAAAGCTTTCCCTTTAATCCTTCCAACCTTTTGGAAAATGTTGAAGCAGTGGTTTTTAGCTGGAGCCATAGTTATAGCCAGAACTGTAGTTTTAGCTGGTATGTAAAAGACTCAATAAGCTTGGGCAAACAGAATCAGTGGGAGAGTGGAGGTGTGAGACAGGTATTCCACAAGCGGAGCTTTTCCCTGAACTTTCCCTCAAGGACAGGATGCTCTTATCTTCAACGATGGAATGCCCCGGGACTCCCAAATGCCATTAAGATATGCAGAACCAGCCTAGGCCAGCCTTGGGGTCTCTTAACAAAGACAAGCAGTTAAGTGAATGGAGCTCATCAACAGGACACCTCGATGAAGACTACGATGATGAAGTAAAACGACCACCAGAGACCCTGACGACCACGGAAAGTGTATTATGCATGCGGGAGCAGGCAGCAACATGTTAATGAGTTCTCGGAAATTGCATGAATAGGTATGTCTAAACTGTATAAAATCTGTACGTCTGGCCTTTCTCGGGGCACACACTAGGTGGAACTATCCTCTGTGTGCCCTTGCGCAGCAATAAAGAATTACCTGCTTAACAGACAATGAGGCTATTAAGTTCTGATTTCAGCCTTTCACGGCATCAATGTTGCATATCTTTACATCTCATATAACTCTGTTTTTCTTTATTTTCTGTCCATGCAATACCCTTCTAATTTCTGGTTCCCTTCTCCTTCATTATCTCCATCCATTCATATCCACGTATCAGAGCACACTTAAGTAGGACAAATGAAAAGTATATTCGACTGTCAATTCACTGCTCTTTTCTCAAATGTATGAATATCCTGGTTATGTTATCTATCATTACGTAAAGCCTAGTTATTCACATGACAGCAAGATATGATCATAGCAAATTACAAATTATGTTGTGCTAACTGTGGGAATACCATACTAGAATTACACAAGTCTGGATTTATTTTACAGCAGCCTGTTATACTGCATTGCAAATGGTTTCCCTGTCCAGGAAAGCAGCTTTGCAGTCACTGAATGTTACACAATATAATATATTGCCTTTGGTGGTGAAGCTGGTGTAAGCTTCATCTTCCCGTTTCACTCACGTTGCTAATTCTACTACCACAGCATACCTGACTGCTCTCCTAGTGGGCAGCCCAAATTCAAGAGGCGTTAACACTGGTTTAGGGATGTGAACTTCTTCAATGGGCGACACCAATGTATCACATAAGCACACTATGCTCTTTCCGTGGCAACTGACTCCGCAGAATCTGACTATCGCTACAACCCAGTAACGGTTTCTCCTGTGATAAACTTTAAAACTTTACAAGTAGGGAATTCATGGCTGCTGCATTTGGTGCTTCTGAGCACAGAAATAGGAGCCCTTGAAGACAGTGTTCTGCTTAGTATGTAGTTCTGGTCACTACCACACCGAAAGTGATGAATCTATAGGAAGATGACAAAAAAAAAAAACACCAGAAAAACAACCTCTGAAGAGTCATGCGAAGAATCAATGTCAGACTAAAGAACCTCTCACCTTTTTTTTTTTTAAAAAAAGGTCCTGAGAGCTTTGAATATTTTAAGAATACAATAGTAAAGTTACTTTGCTAAAATGCGGTTCCCTGCTTTGCTTTCATACCATCTCCACACGTAGTTGTATACAATGCATGAGCACAGCCAAGGGGAACTCTTGAGTGTGCATAATCAGCTGGGGAAGGTCTTATGCCAGCAGCAGATTAGAAGACATCATTTCACATTCCACAGAAGAGCACCAAGCAAAAGGTGTCCTCAGGAGATGACAGAGTTCCAAAGCTGCAGGCCAGAAAATGCAAGCAATCTAAAACAAAATAGTCACAGAAGTCTCGGTGAGAAGTCTGCCTGCAACATGCTGACTGCTGGGCAGTGGGTTACTGGGTCAGTAGGTGACAATTTGCACATATCTCCACCATGGCTGATGTATAAATGAACACTGCTGGAACCAGTATCAGATCAGAAATATGGACTTTTCTTTTCTGATACATTTATGTCAATCTAGTTTCCTTAACCAATTTCCATCTCCTGAGACAAACTGATCAAAGAGGTACAGATGACACCTAAACAGTAAAGAAATAGTCTTGAACTGAGAAATGGAATTCGTCTATTCACTATTATGAACTATTCTGTCTAAAACACTGCAGGCAGAAGTGGACCATCTTAAATCATAGAGCTAGCAAAGTAATTTGGTACTATTTTTAAAAAGAAATTATAACAAAATTGATAAACCTCTAAAAAAGAACTTGCAAACAATGCAGTAATAAATTATTTGCACTCAGGCATCCAATAGCGCCTTAATACAACGTGTAATTATTAAGAGCTACAGATGTTTTTATCCAAAGACTTAATTTTACCAACTGTTTATAAAAAGCATTTGAGGGTCCCACTGAACTGCAGTTACACATGCAGCTCCACCACTAAAATAGATGGTAAAAATGTCTGTGACTGGAGTATCTTCTCCAGTTCAATCTGTGAAGTGCAATAATAGAATCAAAGAATCATAGAATGTCTTAGGTTGGAACAGACCTTAGAAATCATGTAATCCAACCTTGCTGCCATGGGCAGGGACGCCTCTTGACTAGACTAGGTTGCTCAGCTTTTGGAGATATTCAAATAATTTTAGCAATTCACTATGTCAGGCCTGAATGTTTTTAGCTGTGTTACGTAGAAGCTGAAAGTGGGCAGTTAGACTGAAATTGGACAATATGAAAATAACTTTTTTAATCCTCTGTTTCAAAGTAGTAGGCAATTGATCGCTACTATCAGTAAGTGAATGAAAAGTGGATTTTCTCTTACAGTATTCAAATTAATTGGCTAAGAGGATATTTAATTCATATCAAGTGACAGAAGGTGTAAGACTTGCCTGTAACAATGTTCTAGAAAGATGAAGGAGCCAACAAACATTGCTATTATGAAAATAAAACTGATTTAAATGAATAAAGCATCTAAACTCTATTGAGCAATGCGCTCCGTAAACATATTCCAGAGAAAACAGAGAAAATATACTCAAAACTATATGTAAATAGAAACAACAGTTTATATCAGAGGCATGAAAAACATTCAGAAACTTCTGTCAAGAGACATAGAGTGAACACATTAACTCTGTTTACGAATCACAGTTACAGTCTGTCTTCAGTGTTAGATAAAATGTAGCATTTGAGTATGACTTCTCACAAAGTTATTTTTGGAAGAGGCATTAACAGGTGTTAGTGATAGATGAAAGACAAACTACTCCCAAACCAAAAACCAAACAGGAGGTGAGCTGTAACAGAATAAAATTCCGTAGTCAGCTTTTCTGTTCACCTATACCAGGTTCAAACAATGAAAACTCAATCCAAGTAGAATATTGTGTCTAAGTAGGTGGTGAAAGAGCTATTCATTTAAACACACAATATAGCAAGCCCCCCCAAAGAGCAACATTCTCCTAGATTAAAAATACCGACAGAAAGCTGTAAACTCACATAATAAGCATACATTAAATTTATTATGTATCTTTTATATAAATAATACATATTTAAAATGTCAAGTTGAAGACGACAATATAGGTAAAACCTTGTAGTTCTGGCCAATCCAACTCATGAGCAACACTGAAGAGATACTAAGTAGAGTTCAGAGATCCGCCTATCCATTGTTTCTTCAAATTCAAAGTATTTGCACTTTTTGTCGTGGCCTGTAAGTCCTCAGAATGTAATGAGGCCAAGTAGAAACCAAGCACTTTTAAGAGCTATAATATCCTTCCAAACACATTTATGATTTTGTTTTCAATTACTGTTAAATAGTCTAGGAATGTTAAAGTAACTTTAAAGAGTGTGCAGACTTATCTGATAGAATTATGTGGAGGCATGTGAGAAAAAGCACTAATGACAACGTCAAAGCAATTACCTCCCTTCCACTGTGTTGTCAGTGCCAACAAGTACTGTATTCAGAATAAAAAACAAAGGTACAGAAGAGATTGCCATGCTCTTTGCCTCTTAAAAAAAAAGCAAATGCTGACTCATAAAGCAGTAGTAAAGTTAGTTTTTCTACAAAGATACATATTTTTCCAGTATCCATAATGCAATCATGATTAGTAAACTGCCTGGTGAACAGCACGTTCAGTATCTTAAAGTGGCAACCCAATAGGTAGGTTTCACTCAACAACAGTTGCTACAATCTTAATTCAAACACCTTCAAAAATCTCTTAGAGCTTCAGAGTACCTTACACTTTACTTCCATTAGTGAAAGTTTAGAAGTAAGTTTATGTTGAAAAGAAGCTAGAAAAACAAGGATTTTCTTAAGCCAGAAATGCTGTAATTTTTAGATTGATGCTCTCTAATCAAATCCTTACTTGTCTACTCCAGGAAATGGGCACCATGTCTCAGATAACTTTTTTTTGAAAGAATGCACAGCATTTTCAGGGCTGGGTTTCAGAAAGATTAGCTCTATGAACAGTGCAGTTGTCCAGTGGGCCACAGGTGTTTCACAAGAATTTCTATGGAAACTGGAGTATTTATTTACACATTCCACTGCTGCACTGGAAACCCAAACACAGCAGCTTTAAGCATGATAACAAAGCTAAAAGTTATAATCTGCATTAAATTATATGAAGACAATAAACCAAATTAATGCATAAACACAGATTTTTTCAATTTTTAAATGATTTTAATGCCTCTTTAAGAGAAGTCATCTTTGGCTGCAGAGACTGGCAGTCAGATATAATTCCATTACAATATTAATAATCATAAAAAATCCCAAACTGACTCTGTCTTTCACAACAGGTTTCCATTACTTCTGATTTTCACATCAAAAACAGCTTCGACAAAACAAATTCATTTCACACTACAAAGGAGGTTATGATTTACACAATCTGCACAATTAGCTGTGATGAACAGCAGACAAAAGCGATGTAAAGGGCAGAAGCTGTCTTGGAAAATCTAAGTTATTAAGAAATTACTTAATATTTAACAGAATCTCATTGCAGGATTCTTTGCACAGTACAGAGCTTGCATCACCAATAAACCTCATGACTATAACTTTGACATTCGATATCCTTATTTTATACCACATTTCATTATAGCTTTACAAAGGCTTGCAGTGTTAGCCCCTATCTACAGAAAAAGCTTCAGCACAAAAGGGCTTGTTCAGTTTTTCAGAAAGGTAGCAGCATAACATCAACAGAGACAGCTCACCCACTCTCACTCCACAACTTTTTGGTTATTTTTCTTAAGTCATCGCAGAGAACCCATACCATTTATGACACTGAAAAAGTACTATCTTTACTATCTTTTCCACTTCACAACATTGCAGATTTCCCAGATTATTTTGGAACTAAATCCACTATTGATCTTTCAAAGGCACTGCTAGCCAGAACCAGCAGACACAGCCAGAACCAGCAGACACAAATTTTTGCAGGCAGGACCACTCAAACAACTTGTCCCATATACACTGGAAATTTTCTGCAAGTAGGAGCTTCATCAGAAGAACTGGAAGTTACAGGATGCAGCAGATAAACACAAAAACCATAAGACCAGAAGGACTTAAGACGTACAAGGAGGCTGAATTTTCCCACATCAGCTCTGCCAAACAGAGTCCATAATACTGAGTCACATAATGTGCTAATGGCAGCATCCTCCTGGGGCTGTCACAGAGGACTGACCAATCCACATTTTCTGGGGGTGAAACCCATCAAGAAGAGTCAATGGGGAGGGCTCTTCAGAGCACCTTACAGAATGAAGGGGGGGGGGGCTGCCTACCGCGGCCTAAAACTCCTTAAGATGCTAGAAAGGGCATCTGGAGATTGCACAAGGCAAAAAATACCCAAACAAGTACAAGGATAGAGGAAGGTTGAGGGAGGAAAAAGAATAGCAAAATAAAAGGAAAAAAGTGGCCACCTTTAAACAAGTGATTGGTCCAGCAATCTACTGCATCCTATTCCCACAGTCTGTCCCATCTTCTTATTAAACTCCATTTCTAATATTTTTCTGGGTGAAGGGACTCTGTTCTACATGCATAAGTGTGTATGGAAGTGCACATGTCAGCAGGTGGAGTTGGATCACACTCGGGTGCCAGGTATCCGATGTGCCAGCAAGCAGAGGACAGAGCTCACACATACTACTTTGGTACATGGGTTAGCGTGTGATGGCTAGCAAAGCTGGGCTAGCTGGCAAGTGGAATAAAAGGCTTGGGACCCAAGTACTGGAGCAGCCATGAGTCTGGGCCAGATATTGCAGAGATCAGAGGGTCTTGGAGTTGGCTACTGGAGGGTCCAGGAAGTCCAAGCGAGTTACTGGAGAGACCAAGGCATCTAGGGGTAGACTTCTGGTAAGCCTAGCTACCAGAAATACATGTTTGTGTGTAGGCATCTCACAAAGAAACTGGAAGACCAGTGGATCCAGGAGCACACCACTAAGTAGACCAAGTGCCTAAGGCAAATTACCAGAGGGACCTATAGTGTGTTTTTACCTGTGGGAGCCCAGGTGTGAATATCTGTGGTATTCAGGAACTGGACTAGCAGCTGTGGGCCTTTGTAGTTCATATGCCCATGTCCCCAAAGCTGGGATGTCCAACAAATCCAGGAGCCAGCTACTGAATACACTGAGTGCATAAGAGCAATTACTGGAGGGACCTATATTCTGTGGTGTGTATCTGTCTGTCTATGTATCTATGTATCTATCTATCTAGATGTCCATTTATTTTCCACAAACAGGCTTTCATCCTGATCAGCCAAAGAAGGGAACAGGATGTGTCCATCGACACTGCTTATGTTTGCCCGAGTGCTGTGTTCTCTGTCTGTGTCTGTGGTACCAGCCATATGTACGTGTATATACGTATTGTACATATGTGTGCCTATGGAGAATACATGCTCAGTGTCACTACTGGGTGCACCTTGGGACATGGAGCTGTGGCAGCTTTGCTTCTATTTGGCTTCCAGATTTAGCAGCTCTTATCACAAACAAAATTAAATATAACTTTGTTAAAGCCTTCTTACTTAAAAGTCCAACCATTATGGCAACACAGAAATAAGCAGCAACAAAATGCTCTCTTAAAACTCCACTCATTACACAAAGTACTATCAATTAAATGAACCCTAAAACAAAGAGAAAGACCATTATCAATGTAATTAATTATGAGAAAACAACAGTGAATTAGCTGTAAGACAGATGTTGAATGGCTGAGCTGGTTCCAAGAGAAGTGATTTTCATCCAGCAATGTCAGTAACCCAATTTAGGTGCAACACTTCCAAGGTGTGCTCAGCTCCTGCAGCCAGACACCTGCATTCACACACCCCAGAACGTCCCTTCACTACATCCATGCTCAGGGCACACAAGACTGGAAAATTAAGACCCCACTGAGTTGTTTGGGTCCATTAAAGTGCATTTCTACAGTTCAGACAGTTCGGCATGTTTGCAGTGCTTACCACCTAGCTTTTCAGAGTAATATTAATTACTGGGGGTAACGAGTAAGTTGCATGCACATAACTGAGCAGAGTTCATCAGATCAGTTCTGCTCTGATGCTACACTACAGTTGGCAGCCCATGCTTGAACCTTGAGTGTCCACTGGAGACACTGAAGAAAACAGCTCGCATCTTACACGGAAGAAACAATACCCTCATAAATCCTGAAAAAAAGTTAATCTGCTCAGAGCAGCCAGCGTTCTCTGCATGAGGCCAACAAAGTCTTCAAATGTCAACACTCTTCCACTGTTTCGGGTATCCCGACTCTCATCCTGATATTACTGGTTTCTGAAACATCAACTTTTTTTCCCTTTTCTATTTAAAAACATAATTCAATGTTTGTTTCTTTCACTCTCTACCCAGCAGAACACCAAATAATGTCGCCATTGCATGACCCTTTTATTAGTCGTTCATGAAAGTTTAGTAGCGTATAATTTATAAGCTTTAAAATTCTCTTGTGATACATGGTAGTAAATAAGAAAAGAGCATCTTACCAGCTTTGCACGTATCTAGTGTTTTCATTTCCACCTTGCTACACTTATTAATGCTGAAGCATGCTTTTGTAGTCTTTACTTTTCCAGATGACTCCACAGACTGTGTAAAATTTGCATCTTGATTCTGGCCATATATTTTAGAAAGCAACGAACCACTTTCCTCTTTCTCATCTCTCTGCAAATGAGAAACAAGTTCACAATAGCATTTCCTTCATGTTGTTGAAGAGAAATGAAGAAGAGAGCAACGAGAAGGGATCTTAACAGATACTAATCCTCCTCATCAAATTATCTGCATAAATAGACACATCACTACATAAATACATGCATGCCAGTGTTCAGATTCACAAAAAGCTCATGCACACAATACCAAATACCACCTAAGTAAGTAGTTTATTAATTGACGTCTTTTGTGTATAAAAATCGATAAAAATAATGATGCTTTTTTTTGTTGAAATTAAAGGTTTCAGAGAAAGTTCCTTGAAGCAAAACTGCAACTTGAGGTACTGACATTTCCTTACTAAGTATCTTGGGTTTTTAACTGTTTTTGCCAAAGTATTTGAATCCAACAAAGTACATGCTAAGATGCAATCAATACCTCAGCTGCACTAAGAACTGTATTTGGGCTCAAAAATGTCACGGAGGCACCCACAAAAACATGGGGCAGCTACTAAAAATTTATTCCAACCCAAAAACCATCATGCACTCCAACAGATGCTAGTTGGGAATTATTACTGCACAACTTAGTTTAGGAACTCATGAATATTCCTTTAGAAGAATGTGCACACACTCACAAAAGAGGGGAAAACCTCTCCGTCAAGGGTACCCAGAAGTATGAATAACTCACACATGGAGGAGCAAGGGCTCACTCAAGGATATATCCAGAAGTATCACTAAACCAGTGAGTGCTCTCACTGCTGGGAAGTTTCTTTGGGCACATCTCAACCCAAGGGGAGAGTCCCCGAGTGCAGCCCTACTGCTCTGAGGGGGATCCACTCAAATCAGCTACACCTGAGTAAAGTCTGACCTGTGGTCATTTCTAATCAGCTGGGGAGCTAGTGCACAAAAGGCACGGTAAGCACCTGAAGCAAAGTCAGTCAGGGCTTAACAGCCATCCTTGGAGGGGCCTGTTATCAGATCTTTGGGAAGGGCTGTTGTCAGGGCAGATGCAACTGCCACAAATACTGATTGCTTTTATTTCTTTGAAAAACATTTTTTCTGTATCTACATCACAGAGTTAGAGAAACCTACCTGAGAAGTGAGATCAAATGTAGCAAGAGCAAAGGTATCAAAATCTGTTCTGAACAGACTGATTACTTAAGCAGAGATTGTGGTAAACTCAGATGCTATCTTTTAGTAACAATACTGTATAAACAAATATACTTCCTAGTGCATTGTTCAGCTTACCTCTTTTAAATTCATTTCTTGGTCCATCTCCTTAGTTTCATTCTTGAGACAAACTGTGATACTTTTTCCTGGTGGTATAAACCTTGGCTTTTTGGCTACATTTCCTAGCACTTGACTTGGAGCTGCTGATCGCCTCATATTTAGCCGTACTGATCTGGAAGGTGGACAGGAAGGAAGGAAGCAGATGAAGACAGCTGTAGTCAGAATAGGCTTTAAACACAAAAATATATCCATAGATAACAATATAGGCATGATTTTAAAACAAGATAAAGATACCACAAAAGATTTTCAAATAACAATCTTAATTCACAAGCCTAATACAACTTAAGAAAAAGTAGTGTTGTTGCAATGCATTAAGTACTAAGAAAAACCAACTACAGCAAATTCTGCAGTTGAGTACTTTCTTTTTTCATCCAATAAATGCAGTTCTCAATAGCAAGAAATGTTCTAGAGATGCACAGTGTAGGGCTGCTTAACAACTTACACCAGTTTATTAGAGAAAGGCATTCTGAAACAGAACTAACACTTAAAACCTAATTTTGAACATCCCATTATTAATGCACAATGAACAATGAAATGGTGAAGGTATGTTTCATATCTGGGAGAAGAATTTTGCATTAAATAGTCACAGAATCACAGGAATGTTAGAGGTTGGAAGGGACCTCAAAGATCATCTAGTCCAGCCCCCCTGCCAGAGCAGGATCACCTACAGCAGATCACACAGGAACGCGTCCAGGTGGGTTTTGAATGTCTCCAGAGAAGGAGACTCCACAACCTCCCTGGGCAGCCTGTGCCAGTGCTCTGTCACCCTCACAGTGAAAAAGGTTTTCTCATATTTTTATGGAACCTCCTATGTTCCAGCTTCCACCCATTGCCCCAATGTCAATTATATTGGTCATTAAGAGTCACTAAAATAAGAGTAGAATTCTGCAGAAAATTATCTCAAAATTACAGTGGAGATTATTAGTCCATGCTATACCCACTGGAACAGTGGAAAGAATGTATTATAGGTTTTCCCTCAAAATATAAGACCCTAATTCCCCTAAAGAACGGACAAAACCAAATATACGCCAATGTTAATGTGGCAAAGCATACTTGCAACCACTAGAGTAACAATTTATAATCCTAATGGTTCAAAGCAGTAGAAACAAAATAAGAAAATTCCAGTAGAACAACTCAGTGGCTGGAATGATGAAGACAAGCATGGCATAACAATTTACGGAACATATTTTGGTTTAACACTCCATTCGAACATGGACCGCTTATTTTAATTGATCCCCCCAATTATTAGGTAAAAATAAACCATAATACAAATTTCAGACACAAGCTTCTCTACTTCACTACCATCTTGAAGGCACGTTTGCAGCCTGTTGCAACAGCCAGTGTGTTTCTGCACTTTTTTGACACTACTCTGCACTCCAGTGGCTTACCCGGGCACGACAATCTTTCTTTCCAAAATTTGCACAGTAGTAGTAACGGAGTACCATCAACATACTTCACAAGCATGCAGACAGCAATGTGAGTACTGCTGTCTCCTTCACTTCTGAACAACTAGCATATATGTGATGCTGTTAATACACAGAAATCTTAATGGCAAAATGGCCTGAACTGTTGCCACTTCCATTGTGCCTGTTATGAAAAACGAAGGGAAAGAGGTCTGTGGCTGTGTCAAGAGCAGTTCACACAAGTTAGGCCTACTTGACAACAGTGTTAGCATATGTACTTTAGTTAAACCTATGCAATAAGGGAGTGCTTAAGTTATTATAACAGGAGCATCTCTAGTGTAAACAACTGATAGTCATTGTGAAAGCTGCAAAGGTGTCAAAAACCTTCTAGAGGAGCAGATTGCAAGTGCCCGTGCTGACCTGTGCCAGGTGAATTTGAACAAGTTCTCTACCCAATCCTCTAATTCAGTGGTGACACTTAGGAAGACTCCCCAGGACACCCCACAACTCTGTGGGGACTATGCATAGTACGGCTGAATGGCTACATGAACCCTGCCCGCTTCACTTCTCGAGCTTGTCACACTGTGCCTGTGATTAAAGTGTCATTTGGTTTTAAAACCACAAAAACTGACTCATAAAAAAGATTTGCAAATGAGTAAGAAATTTGAAGATATGACTCCTGATAATAGTAATTTCACTCCCGTTAAATTTAAGGACATGTAAGAATACTACCGGTATTACTTACTTGCAACTATAAAAACTATTAGGCGGTTGGGTTTTTTTAAATGAAATATTGCTTCCAGCAACACATCTCTCTCTCTGTCTTCAAAATACAAGTTTTTATATGATAAGCATATAAAATACAAAAAATAATAAACAAATGTTTTTATATCTTTGCAATATAACACAGAAAAAAAGCCATTATGGGTGTGTAACAAATGACTGATGCTAATCTTTTGGATGGGATCAGATTAACTGTGGCAAGGGCACAGAATAGCTCCACATTACAACTAAATTAACTGACAAGCAAATAAGCCCTTTCCTCTGAGACAGCCACAAATATGTTGCATCATCCTATACTTGCAATACCTAGGTATGGTTGCCAGGAAACAGCTGCAGGTAATGAGAAAAGCACTTTTTCTGCCTTTCATTAGCAACCTAGCTTGACCAAAAGAAGTGTAATGAAACCACAGCCTAAAACGTTTCGTGAATGCATCTGGTTTTGCAAGCATTGGATTCGGTACTATTTTTTCCTCCTTAAAATCATCTTAAAAGCTGCATTAAAATGAAATACATACACAATGAATATTTCAAAACTTTAGACATTCAATTTAATATGGTATGCACAGAGTCCTTTTAGAGGCAGCTACATTACTCATCTTGGCACAAACTTAACAGGCTGCTCTGTTGAACGTTTGAAGAGACACTCCCAGCACAGATTACAAGGCTAAAGGGGTTTCGCAGGCAATTAAAAAGATGCGACATGGGATTAACTTTTACTCACTTAAAATTAAACTGCAGACAATGAGTGAATTGCCTTAAATATCAGTATCAGTGAAAAACCACTTCAAATGAGCAGTAACAGGGGGTCCAGAGAAGGGCCACAAAGATGATCAGGAGGCTGAAGCACCTCTCCTACAAGGACAGGCTGAGAGAGTTGGCGTTGTTCAGCCTGGAGAACAGAATGCTCCAGGGAGACCTTACAGCGGCCTCCTCAGCTTTCCTGAAGGGGGCTAGAGGAGAGCTGGGGAGGGACTGTTCACAAGGGAGTCCAGCGATAGGACATCGGGCAATGGTTTTATACGGGAGCAAGGTAGATTTAGATTAGGCATTAGGAAAAAGTTCTTCACCATGAGGGTGGTGAGACACTGGAACAGGTTGCCCAGAGAAGCTGTGGAAGCCCCATCCCTGGAAATGCTCCAGGCCAGGCTGGATGGGGCTCTGGGCAACCTGGTCTGGTGGGAGGTATCCCTGCCCATGGCGGGGGGGTTGGAACTAGATGATCTTTAAGGTCCCTTCCAGCCCGAACCGTTCTATGATTCTGTGATATGGAGCCGATTCAAGAAGCTACGGCTGTTACCCGGCCCGGCCCGCCTCAGCTGCCCGGGAACGGCCGCGGGGGTGCGAGTGGCAGGTTGAGGGAAGATAAGGGGAGGGGAATCTCCCTGCGGACAAGCAAGGGGACTAGGAGCTCCCAGCCAGCTCCGCGGCCTCCCGCCCGGTGCCCGGTGCCCACCCGTACCTCAGCCGCCGGCCCGGGCCCGGCACTCAATTGTCCCGCCGCCGGCTGCCGCTCCCGTCAGCCCGCTAGTCGCGCCGCGCGTGCGCCCTGCCCAGCGCCCCCTGCCCTTCCCTCCCTCCCTCCCTCCCCGCGCCGAACGCGCGCGTGCCCCGGGACTGCGCGCACCTCAGCCGCGCATGCCCGGCGCTAAGGCAACATGGCGGGGTGCGCGTGCGGGCAGGGGGTGGTGAGCGCCCGCCGCGTGCGTGGGCCGTTGTGCCGCACACAGTATGGCGGGGGGAGACGCGCGCGTAGGGTCGCGCCGCGCCGCCGTCAAGCAAGAGCGGCCGTAAAAGCGAACCGCGATTTCGCGACAAGGAGCGGTGGAGGAGGCGGCGGGCGGGTTGAGGTGAGGGCCGTGAGGGCGGCTCGCAGGGCTCGGCCGGCGGCGGGCAGGGCAGGGCAGGGCAGGACCGGGCTGGAGTGGCGACGGGGCCGAGGCGAGTGGGATTGCGGAGCCGGAGCCTTGCGCCGGGAGCTTAGCGCTTGTCAGGGGTGTCTGGGCGTCGGCGGGCTCTTGCCCTTCGGCCCCCGTGCCGGGCCGGTGGCGGCTCTGCCGTGCTCAGTGGTGGGCGCGTGTTGGTTCCTGAAGAGTGTGCCCGGGCGTGGCCCAGAGGCCTTCCTCCGCCCGTGTAAAGCGCCCCTGTCCTCACCAGAGCCTCTGAGCAGAGCTCTCCTGTCCTTGTTCTTGCCTCTGCGCGGCATAGTCGAGCCCTTCAGAGCCTGAAAGGTGGCCTGTGAGACGCCTGTCTTGCATCGCTGGGCTTTGGGGAGAGGTCGTGGTGCGGTGGGACAGCAAGTGGAAACGTGCTGCAAAAATGTTCCGTGTCAAAGTAGTTCTAGTTTCTTAGGTAGTTCCTGGTAAACGCGCAGGCCTTAAATTATCATAGAATGTGTTGGGTTGGACGGGACCCTTAAAGGCCATTTAGTGCAGCCTGCCCTGTGGTGAGCAGGGACATCTTTAACCAGATCGGGTTGCTCAGAGCCCCATCAAGCCTGACCTTGAATGTCTCCAGGGATGGGGCTTCCACCACCTCTCTGGGCAACCTGTTCCAGTGTTTTCCCCACCATCATAGTAAAGAACTTCTTCCTAATATATAATCTAACTCTTCCCTGCTCTATTAGTTGTTATCTCGTACTGGTTATTATAGAAGCTTTTGTTGATTAAATCAGTTTTTTACATCAGTGTAAGCAGGTCTCTTATCCTGTTATGTTCCCTTTCTCTTATGCGAATGTTCATGAGACTCCACAATGTACTAGTTTGGGGAGCTGAGTGGAGGGAGTAGCTCTATAGCAGCCTTAACCACAGATAATGTTGCTGTCTTTTCTTTCTGCCCTGGCTGTTTCTCATCCCCTACCTTGCCACCTTTCTACAGTCACTGGAGCTGTTCCCACAATTTTGGGGGAAGAGCATAAATAGAAAAAGATGTTTTGTGGTGGAAGTACTGAGTAAAGCAATCTATACTGCTAGAGTGCATGAAGTTGGCAGAAGACAAAATATCTGTAGTTCTTAAGGTCAGGAAATTTCTACTGGAAGAGGTCTGTGACAATGACAGATGTTATCATACGTCTCAGGCTCAAAGCCACAAGGATTCTGGCACTGTGTGGGACGGTGCTGCTCCAGCATGAATCTTGAAAACATACTGGAGTTCTCATCAGAAACCCCTTTGATTGTATTTTTCACCTCAAGAGTTCCTTTCCACTCTCTATTCAAACTCTGGTTTTGATTTGCTGCACTTGATTTTGTCTGTCAAGCGCAAACAAAGTTTTTGTTTCCCACCTGATAAAAACACTGTTTCCTGCATTCTGTCTTCAAACTTGCTAAAATATGCCAAGAGTGTCTTGAAGACTTAGTGATCAAGGATCAGCAGCATGTGCACAAAATGTACCTTACAGCATCCACAGTTCGACTAGAGCAGAAACCCCAGGACAGCAAAAATACTCACAGTTTTGTTGACGTGTATTATATCTCTGCAAAAGATTTCTAAAAGCTGAATCCTCTGGGATCCCCCAAGCAAAATAAAAATTTTGGGCTCATGATTCAAATTATAGAATGTATATATGCTGTTTAACAGTGCTGCGGCATAAACATAGTGTATATTTCAGTGCTTTCATCAGTATTGGGGACTAGTGCTTGCTACTAATAGTTAACATTGTTCTCTGCTTTTTAAACTTTCCTTTGTGGTCCCTGCTGTCCTTAGAATCACAGCTTGGTACAAACGTAACATTCACGCTGGAAACATGTTTGCGCTGAACTAGCAAAGCCCTGAATCTCCCGTCTTTGCAGGAGACCTGTGAAAACATACAGGGAAACAAAAGTGTAAAAAGAATTGTTCATCATTTTCATAATAAAGTGTTTTCTTGAACAGACTTTTTGTTTAAGACCTGGAATATCAACGCTGCAGTCGAAGGAGTAGGGTATCACAGATACCTGTGAATTTAGTTTCCCTGTGCTGTTGACGACAGCGTAGCCACAGAAGCTCAGAGCTGAAGGCAGTCTGGGAAATTTGCCCACGACCTGGACAGGAGTTTACAGGGATTGCAGCCCCTGCTGCTGTGGCAACGCTGTCACTAGGTCACCGGGCTAGTAGGTGTCCCAGCTAATCTAAAGCTCGCTCAAGCATCTCTGCACGCTGTGGTGTTGGCTGTGGGATAAACGTGTTGGTAGAAACAAAACACAATACAAAAATGCTGCAGCAGACGATGTGTTCTGTATTTGAGTAACATGCGTGCTTGCTTGTGCTATGTACGCTTTCATTACAGGTTTTATTAAATTTAATCTTAGGAAGTAGCTTTTTAACACAAGCACCTTTTGTAATCAGTGAAGATCTTCTTTGATACTCAGGTATAGAAGGTCTAACTTCAAATTTATGTTTTATTGGTAAGGAGGATTGCAAATTTCTTTTTTCCCTTTAGAGCAGAATTTGATATTGGTCCGTGGAGGTCCTTATTGTTGTTACATAGTTCTAATTCAGATTGAGATTCTCTTTGAATGTCATATTGCAATTGCTAGGTATTAACTTCAGGGATTTGAGTAGTGACTCTTTTTTTAAAATTTTTTAAGTGAGCAACCTTAGTTATGCTATGCATCAGAGCAATGTTATTGGTCAGTACAATGAACTTGACTGTGGTAGTTTTGTTTATTTTTACAACTGAACTATCATGCCCAGATAAAACCAGGTTAAATAAGAAACTTTCATCTTTTTAAGGAATGTAATTGTACCAGATTTCAGTTGCTACTTTTTAATAATATTGAGTTCCGTTGTCTTCAATTTTATGAGCAGAACTGTAAGGCTTCGAACTTAAATTACAGCAGGGTGTTCAGGTTTGTGGTAAGTGTCTGCAGCAGTAATAACTGAGATTGATGAGGCTTTTTCCCCCGAGTCTAGTCAGATCTTTTGGTGAATTGTAGGTTTTACAGTGGCTTACCTGAGAAAGCTTTGTTTTAATGGACTGTTAGGACAGCGTCTAGTCAGCAGCTGGCTGGTTAGGCACAGGACTCTAACTTAGGAAGCTCAGATGAGCCTTGTTCTTTCTCCTTTTTCTCACAGGCATAATAAAGCAGTGAAGAGAAACTGAAGGAAGGAAGTATCGCATGTCTTACTGATCAGAAAACTTTCTAAAGTATTTGGACGACCTACATATATATGTAGTAAAATCTAAAAAGGTAGGATATATTAGTTTTCTTTTTTATTTAGAAAACCTCATAACTAAAGAAAACCACTTTCCCGAGTCTCAGGGGGGTTACAAAAGGAGTTTTGTTGTTAAGGAAGAATGCGAAGCCTAAAACGTATTCTTTTAAGTGACTTATGTGGAATGTTACCAAATTCTACTAGGATTTTGATGAAGGCAAATTGCCTGTTAGTTCTTCACAAAGCTTTGAAATCCATTTAAAGCCTCCTCAGTTTTATAAAATAGACTGTGTAAGAGAAGACAGTAGCCTCGTGTGATCTCGGGGTTAGCTGCAGGTTTGGCTTCTTTTTCTTTCAGAATATTAAGTATTTCTCAAGGCATGTGGAGATTTCATGCTGTTCCCTCTGGAATAGAAATCTACAATGAGTAGAGAATCTTGGCTTTTTTTTTTTTTTTTTTTTTTTGACAGTATGAAAGCAATATATTAAGTGATGTGCAGCTCATAAATCCAAAGCCTGCTAGCTGAAAGTGCCACAGTTATTGTCTGTGAGGACACTGTTTTATAAATTTGTTAGGCATTATGTAAAAGACATTAAAATAGAAAGCAAACATTTGCATTTGAACTTCTGTGATGTTTCTGCGTCAGGTAGAATTCAAGTAAATAGAAACGATATGTTTCACAGTCACTGCTGGAACTATGTTCAGTCCCAGAGTTTAGAATAAGCACAGATCAACTGTCTGCTAAAGTCTTTACTTTCAGAATTTAGAGAATCTTGATATAAAATTGGGATCATGACATCCAGTAGTACAGTCTTCAAATTCTCACTTAAATCTTTAAGTCTCTTTTTTTGCATTTGCATTTTTGCATTTGCACCTGCAAAATTCTTTATTCACATTAAGTTCTCCATACTTGTAGAATTGCTTCCAGGCCTTTCTGTGGATCTAACCTTACAGCTTCAGGACAAAGACTGCTTTATTTCTCCGTGTTGCTTCAATAGGTTGAAAGCCTGTGGAGAGCATGGGTTATGATATCGACCGTTTCGTTGGCTACGTTAACGAAGGGCTGTTGTGCTCCATCTGCCGGGATGTGTTAGAAGATCCGTTACAGGCTCCGTGTGAACACGCTTTCTGTACTGCTTGTATACATGGATGGCTCGTTCATCACAGTAACTGCCCAGAAGACAGACAAATGATTGACGTGTCTCTGCTACGACCTCTCTACAGGTATGCAGTAATCTTGCTGTGTGTTGAAACTACAAGAATTTAGGATTTCTCAGTTTAGCTTCATCTCTTGTCATTTACTGTCGCTCAGTATTTATCCAGTAGGCCTATGGCAAAATCTGGTGACTTGCACAAAAGCATTAGCATTTTCTGTTTATTATAATTAACTTTCAAGGTATTAAGATTTCAAAATTTTTCAATTTTGATTTTCAAAAGAACACTTAGTTTATTCTCCACCTTTTTGTCTCTTGAATGCTGATTCTGGATTTCTGTCTGGATATTATTCTGAATGTCTTCTACAGCACCAAAACTTTCCCATGCTTTTTTAGAAAGTCCTTTCCAACTGAACTGCTTTAATTCTGTTCTATTCAGTCTTGCTATTGCCAGCACCAGAGTTTCATCAGTAGACACTGCTTGCTGTTTAACCCCTTTGTTGTCTAATCCTGCTCAGATTAACAGTGTTTCAAACCTTCAAACTTTAAGCCACTAATGTTAAATTAACCACATTAGTATTCCCAGTATTTTTCTCACTAATGAGATTTTACTGTCTGGAAAGTTGAAGTATAGTGTAGACAGAACCCTAGAGCTTAATTTATAGATTGTTTTGTCTGTACTTACTGTAGTCAAGTTGGTTTGTCATGTTTTAAAACACAAATAATATAGCCCTATTGTTTGTTATTGGCAATGTCTGCTGAGCTAGTAAAAGGTTACAATTAAAAATGTATTAAAAAATAAAGATTTCATTTGCACATTTAATTTTGGAGACTGATTTTTTACTGTTAACATTGTCCATTTTAAGCCTGTTCTTTTCTAATATAGTCACTTGAATTTTTAAAAATAATAATAATTAAACTGATTATTCACAGTTTTTCATAACAGAGGTTAGAATCTTACTTCATTTTCCTAAATGCTGAAAATACAGATTTTTCAATATTGTTCCCAGGTTTAAGAACAAATTAATTTTTTTGCATGTAGATACATGAAAAATGATTTAAACCGTCTTCAGCTACATTGCAAAAATCGAGAGTATGGCTGTGAAATGGTTTGTTCTCTGGAGTCTATAGACAGGCACGAAAGGGAGTGTGAATACAGTCAGATACCTTGTTCCAATGCCGGTGAGTATCATTTGAAGAAGCTGAACCCTTTATATGCAGAAAATGTGTGTTTGTTATCTTTCTGGCTACAGAATGCAATAATAGCTGTTACTTCCAAACACCAGTTGAAAACTCTGGCATGATCTACTTTTGACGATAGTGGTTTTGAACAAGGCACGTTACTGATTTCAGTAGATTTACTGGAAGGGCCTCCAAGCCCTAAGCAAGGGCTTCCAACCAGCTAAAATGAATGGGTATGGTGGACTTCAAATATACGAAAATATAGTAGTGTGCTTGTTTTGCTTTCCATCAAGTTATGAGTTTGTCTTTCAGTTTTGACTCCTCGCTTTGATGTTTGAATCAATGTAACAACACCTACCCAACACTTAGCAGTTGAAGTTTATTTTTAAAACAGCTGTTTGCCTGGTGCATGTAGAGCCGCACGCTGTGTCTTGTGGTTTTAACAAAAACATATCTTGGAAATAAGGATTGGTTTAAGCTAAATTTTGGTTAGAATTGTTGTGTTCACATTGAAGTTTTTATTTAAAACACACCCATACCTCCTGAGGAAGAAGCATACTGCTAAGAAGAAACATGCTATTAAAATTTTCCAATCAATTTTATTCAAAATGTCACATGTTCTTAGACAAATGTAATATCTAATTAATGATGCTAAGGGCATGGTGAAGTCTGGCACTGTAATTAGTTATAACAAGATTAAGGTGCTAGAATTGCTCCACTGGAAGTGTTAATTTCTCTCAGCAGTGACTCCTGCAGATGCTTCAGATTCCCCTGTTTTACTTTCTATGGCAGCAGTAGTGTTTGTAGAGTTCCCACACCTTGTCTCTGATGCCCGGCGTTCAGGATATAAGGGCTCTTACATCTCTGAAACTTTCTCCAATACATTGGACTGTTTTTGAAGTACCTCAAATATCATTATATTTGTTAGTAAAGCTCTTCTAGAGAGCTGTCTTTTGTAATTTTCTGTTACGGTTTGTTGGCAAGTTTCATTCCTCCATTGTTTCCATTTTCTTACATTAATTTTATCTTCAGGTTCAATGCAAGTGTGTATTACAGCAAACAGATTAAACGTTAAAACTACAGACTTCAAGTTTAGAATGTTAAATGTAGCAAGAGTTTACATAGTGTTCTTTTTTGGTTCTCTACATTTTACTTCTAATCACTACAAATTGGTAAAGTTTTGTATCCTAGAATTTCTCTGTAAATTCTTCTATTTGTGCATCAGTTATTAAATGTTCATAATTAAATGTTCTTGCTTATGTGGTCTACCATGTTATACATGAGACCAACCAATTGTCAGGAAAACAGCATTACATTCCGTATCACCCACTCTCTCTTGCTACTTGTCTTTGGACCTTTTTACCTAAATATGATAGCTTATTTATTTTTATTTTTTTATATACTAGCGCATTGCTCTTCAATTCCAGTCACTGCAATCTGTGGTGAAAGCACAGGCATCAGCGTTGTCATTTGTGAAGTTGCTTTAATGCCAGACCAGCAGTAGAAAACTTCACAGAAAATACTGAAAGTACAGTTTTTCAGTATTTTCAGTAAGCGGATAAATATCTTAATAAGACTTTTTTTAAGAGTGTTTTATTACTAGTTACATGTGTTATGACTATCCCACTGCACATTCTCAAGAAATCACATTTTTCGTTGCTTTAACAGATTGATGGTTGCTTAGCTCGGGATATTGCCACTTGCTTGCTTGAGTGGTTTTGGTTGGAATGAATTAAAAATGCTCTTTTTTCGTTGTGAATGACTGGCTTACCTTACCGTTCCCCGTTCAGGTTGTACAGTTCAGATTGAACGACGTAACTTAGACGGTCACCTGGCAGTGTGTGAATACCGGAGCCGTGAATGCCCCAACGGTTGTGGTTACACCATTCTCAGTGTGGAAGACACGCAGCATAATTGTGTAGCAGAGCTAAGAACAGAGCTAGAACTACTTCGGTACAAATCTTCTGTTTCTTTGATGTTTGTGTTAGTCTGGGCCTAAAATCCCTGCATAAAGCACTTCAAATACTAGCACTGGATTCTGGTATGTGTTAAAAAGTCTATTTGTTACTTGATGCTAATGGGCCAGAATATTACTATGTGTCAGCATAGACTTTAAATTCTTACTAGTTTAATTATGTTCCTGTTATTTTTCTTGTCCCAGTTATTACAAATCCTAAAATACCATTGCTTGCAGTTGAACAAAACTGTGAGCTGCTTATATAAATTGACAAAATACCTCAGAAAAATGAAGTTGGCCATTTCATTTTTCCACTGGCCCGTTACAGACCCAAAGTCCCATTATTTAATAATTGTATTTCATTTATATTTTTATGGATCTAGGAAATATAAATTTCTTAATTATTTGTGCAGGTATAGACTGACAGATTAAACCTCTGGGGATGTAATTTTTCAATTTTTATTAAAATCCTGGCAGATTAACAACAGTTGGAGAACACGATTCGTTTTACCGGCATCCTCCTTTGTTCCCTTTGTGTAGCTTTCCCTTTCCATGATATTCGAGTTGGACTCTTTTTTTTTTTGTTGTTTTCCCATGCTGCTTCCCATTTCTACCTTTCAACTTGCTAAGTCTTGTGCTCTTGAAGTCAGGCTCAAAGCTGGTTTAAACACATTGAGACACAAGGGATTCTGCCACCTGGTTTCTGAACTTGAAAGGTGAATGTAGTAACAGCTGGTTTTTGGCTTTGTGAATGAATAGGTTTGTAACAGTTGATCATTCTACGATTTTATGATTTAACCTCCAGGATAAAAGTGACAAGTTTGCATGTTTAGCAATAGTATTCACACTTTTTATCTTGACTGCATGTGTTCAGTAATACCAAGCAAGCATATACTGTAGGTAAAAGACAATAAACAATTTAAAGTCATAAATACACGTTCTTGAACTCACAGAATTGCTTCAGCAATACGATACAGTTGGCTGTGCATGGTCACTTCAGTGCATCCTGGGCACAATGCAATTTTTTAATGCTAGTTTTATTTAATTGACTAAATAGTACTATCAAGCCTCTAGAGGAGTGTCCTGTAAAGTAAAATGGGAATCAGATCAGGCTGTTTGGCTGTACGAAGGCTTTTTGGAGTTCAAAAAATCATTTATCAATCAAAAATCATTTCCCTTGCTTACAAGACTTAACAAGGAGAAATAAACTTTTTAGGTCAGAAATGATCTGCAGAGTGGAGGAGGCAAAGCATGAGATGGAGTCAAGGTTAGATTCACAGAGAAGGCACATGGTCCAAAAAGAGAGTATTCTGCAAAATGAAATTGAAGAACTAAAGGTAAATATGATAATTTCCTTTTTCTTCTCCCCGCCTCCCCCGCCCTCCCCAACAGACTAGTGTTTTGCTTTTCCCAGTAGTAAATTATTAGGTAAAAGTAGTCTCATACAGGTGAGAGTTACGTTAAGTATGGGAAGGAAAGCAGGTAGTGGCACCAGGCTTTGCCGGGCTCACCAGCTCTGTTGAGAAGCTGCCTACGTGCTGTATCCCTGTGGTTTGTCTGCTTCAAATTCTTCTGGAGCTAACCCGGGTACCCCTCCAGGAGGACCGTGTCATTCTGCAGTCAGCAAACTGGTCTGAAACTCCTTTTCAGTCTCTAAACATAGGGCATACCTCACAAATCGGATGTAATTCAGTATCCAGCTCCTTTTTTTTTTTTTTTTCCTAAGTACTATCCAAAGTGGCTTAATGCAGTGCTGACACCGAGCCCTGCCACAAACACTGGTTCAGCCATGGCCAAATGGTTGGAAGGTTGCACAGTAAACTTAAATAACAAGCAAAGCAATCTCAACCTTTTGCCTTACTGCGTCACAGAATAATGGTTTTTAAAGTCCAAAGCAATGGATGTGCTTTATAGTTTGACTTTTTTCCCCGGATTTGATGTTAAATCAAAGAAAGCAGCTGAACATAACCAAAACCTTCTTTTGGTTGGAGTCTCAGAATAGAAAATCCAAGCAGCAACTGGGTAAATTCACCATTTCTTACTATACTTTATGAGAAACTTTTTACACTTTTAGGAAAACTGCACTGGAATTTTTGAAACAAGGCCATCTCAGAAGGTGACTGCTGGATTGTGTCTCGAACTGCTTATGCATGTTCCACCACCAGAAATTTATTGCAGCATCGCTTATTTGTTAGAATCCATCACCCTACGTGCATGGCCAGTTCAGCTTCCTAGCACCATCGCTCGGAAAGAGTTTGTTTCTTGCGGTAAATTTGCCTTTGCATTTCAGAGTCAGATGTCTCGCATGATGTCGGATGTGCGCTCCCTGATGGCTGCAGAGAGGCAGCACCGGCAGGAGCTGGAGCAGGCGGAGCTGGAAAAACGGGAATTGATGGAGCTGCTGAGGGCGCTGCAGAAGGACTGTCGGTTGACCACTGCCGAAGGCAGCAGGAAGTCAACAAATTTCCGCCCTCTGACACGACTCGAGAGTGTTAAACGAAAACCTAGGGAAGTTACAGTTATCTAACCAGAAGTAAGCTCAAAAAAGCATTCTCTTCTAATTTTGGTGATCATCCGGCAAACTTTTCTACTTTCTAGGAATGACTGGTAAACTTTGTATCATTTCTGATTTACTTGTTTTCTTTTAAAATCTTGATTACTGCTTCATTTCTTCTCAGGGCCTAAAAAGAAAAGAGAGAGTTTTAGGGATCACTGGGAATTAAAACAAGTACTTGGCTACTGCATTTTTAGCTAATGTTTTGGATTTTTTTTTTTTTAAAAAGGGAGAAGGAGGCTTGATTTGTTATCTCTTCGATGCATCATTTACAGGAGTCTTTCAAGCCCAAAAGCTAGAGCCTTTTAAAGTCAAATATACTGAAAGGTTGTTTCCTTCCTGGTCCACTACAGTCCATTTAAGTCTAGTTTATGCTTATACTTCAAATGAAAAGAAAATGTGATCATCAGTAATGACATTTGGGATGTACATAATTTTGGGAAAAGTCAGTAATATAATCAGTAAGTCAGAAATGAATAGATTTTCTTCATTTATGGTCTGTAGAAGGTCTGCTTCAAAGGTGGAAAACAAGCACTTTAAATGGTAATTCTCCTGCTATGTAACAGCCTCAGGTGAGGATGATTTTTGCTTTAGAGCTTCCCAGGCTGATACACATGTAAGGGACTAATACCAAAAGCCCAGGGTAAGAGAGTCACCTAAAACCTTTTAAATAGATGTGTGAGTAACTTGGAGTTTGCAGGAGGGGTTCTGCATTTTATTTAAAAATTTGAAGCTTTTATATGTGAAAGTTTCAAGGATTTCTACAGGGTCTTTTAAGCTTAGTACCAGCCCATTCAGTACTCGCTGTCTTTAAAGCACATGTAAATACCGAGAGTATCCTTAATTTTCTTTTGGCAGGTTTAAGACTACTTGAACATTAATATCCACACCAGAGGAATATTTGCACAGTCACTTGGACTTTGGACGTCTTTATAAGTACTCAAGTTTGTAATTGTGTAAGAGAGAGGATTTGTATTTTTTTTTAATTAACAGACCCACAAATACTGAATCCAATGGGCATTTATCTGCAGGGACTGCATGAGAAATACGTAGGGTTCAAAGACTTTTCTCTAAACTTCTCACACGGCCTGTCCATGCTGGTTTCAGTGGTATAACTAAGCCATATTCTGTCTGTTGTGGCTCTTGGGTGGAGTAAATAGGGAAGAACTGGGCCTTCTGTTTACTGAATGTCCTAAATTCGTTTTGAACGTTCAGGAAAAATGTGTGCAGGTGCAGCAATCTAGGTAAGCTACTTTTATCCTTTAGAAAGCAAATAACTGTGCGTGCCTTGCTGTCGCTCAGAGCAAAGCTTTTACGGCGAACGGCATAACCAAAGAGAAAGGCAGCCACCTTCTTTAGCACGTACCCTATGTTACGAAGACTTGTGATCAGAGCTATCTTAATTTCAGGCATTAATAAATCCTTATGCTGTTTCTTTAGTACCACTGAAGCAGATGTGCACGTGTTCAGGTCTTGTGCATTTAAAAACTGACAGAAATAAATCTTCTGTAAAAGCTTTTTTTTTTGTTTTCCTGAAAGAAAACATCTGTAGGAAGTTACATCCAAATGCTTCCTTGGTTTCAGTTCTTATATTCTAGATTAAATTACATCCATTGACAGTATTTAGGTCACTAGAACAGTCTCACCAGCTTCTGACATAGCACATCTCTTAAGCAGCCATATTTAACAATCTGAGACAGCAAAACCATAGCTATGATTTGGGAAGACCTTCATTCACACTAAACATACAGTGGTCAATTCACTTACATCAGTGTGCGTATTAAAGCTGTACATAAAAAGGAAAAATGCTTTTATTATGTTCTAAATAAGCAAGCTGTTAGTGTCTTGTGAGCTGTGTGACTATTTTGGCACTCACACTAATTTTGAATTTTGAAGAATTTTGAAGCTTCTTGGCAACACCAGATTTCATGCTATTAGACTCAATCAGCGCTTTTCTGTGTACTGTAACTGTGTGGTTCTGTGAAGTGACTTTATCTACTTTGCTTAATGTGAAAGAAGAAAATTAATTCAAAATCCTAGAGAACTCATAGGAGCTGGATCATATTTCCCAAGTTGGAGGGCAGTAACGATCACCCAATCTTTTCTTTTTTGACCACAGGAAAAAAAAAAGCAGCAAGTTATTAGCTCTGTGCTTTTTCCATAATGGGATCTCTGCATTTACTTCGGGAATTTCACCCACTTATTTATGACTAGATTCCTTCTAGTATAGGAAATACGGTTTATTTAACATTTACTTAACATTTGGTCTGCTATCTGTCCCCTAAGTGACAGATGAAACAGCATGAAAAAATGTGTCCTGGATGGTAAGAAAGGAACTTTCTGCTGTGCAATCTACATAGCTTTGGGTTGCCAGCTCTGGAGGGTCTGAATTTCTAGTGTTGAAATGTGGCAATGCTTTGGGCCCACCTGCTGCTGGAATGACCTGTCCTCTTGGATTTCCTTTAGCAGGGAAGTGGCACTCACAGAGATTTTAAAAGGGCACATTGTAACTAACAGCATCAGATCCCTCCAGTTGCTTCAAGCTTAATCCTGTTCCCCTGTGTTGACAACTGTTCTGCACTTAAGATTTTCCTCTGCTGATGGACCATTCACAGGGTGACATATGCTGAAGCACGGTGATTGTTTTACCTGTCTTACAATTAACTAGTCTGAAAAAAAGAAGTCCGTTATGTTGATAATGGGCTCTGGAGACCTCAACACAAGAACGTGGAGCTGTTGGAGCAGGTCCAGAGGAGGGCCACGAAAATGATGAAAGGGCTGGAGCACCTCTCTCTATGTTCTTTACTATGAGGGTGGTGAAACACTGGAACAGGTTGCCCAGAGAGGTGGTGGAGGCTCCATCCCTGGAGACGTTCAAGGTCAGCCTTGCTGGGCCTCTGGGCAGCCTGACCAAGTTGAAAATGTCCTGCTCAGTGCAGGGGTCTTCGTCCAGACGACCTTTAAAGGTCCCTTCCAGCCCACATTCTACACACATTCTATAATATTGTATCTACTTTTAGCTTTTCCAGTCTCATGTATTATGCAGGTCTTTATAACAGTTGGCATTTTTTACTTTCTGTCAAGGAGTCTGTTAATGCTTTTTATAAGAACTGAGGGTCCAGATGTTGTAGTAGACTTGGTGTAAGTGAAGGCATTCACTTGGAAATGCTATGTCCCTAATCACGATCGTATCTTAGGATTATATGAGCGACATTGTTAAAAAGTGCATTACAGGAGGGCTCCAGCGCTGAGTTACTGGTATTAGTATTCACATACTAACCAGTATTCACATTAGTGAGTATTCACACATTATTAGTATTCCTATACTAACCAGTTCCATTTCCTCACAAGCGGAACTGCGCTGAGACCAGTAGCTGTGCAAACAGTTGCATTTTTAGCTGCTTCTAGTAGCACTTTGCAGCTAGAAAAAGGAGAACACAGACTGTGAAGGGGGCAGGACACACCAAAAGAATCACTGCGGTCCGGCCATCTTCCCTCTGTCCCAAAGCAATAACCCAGCTGCACCAGCCTGTGCCACCTGGCAGCTTATCAGCCTCAACTGCTGACTTGTGGCATTACAATTAACGTAGCATCAGAATTAGAAGGAGATTAAATCTTCATCCACAACTAAGTGGGTAAGAAATGTAATAGTATCAAACCTGGGAGATTCACAAAACCGAGAGAGCAAGCTGTTAAGTCTGTGAGACTATGTGGTGTTACAAGGAGTTGAGCAAATCCTTAACTTAAGCTAATTTGGTGAAAAAGAGTAACACTAAGGATGTATCAAAAGAAATTGGTATTTTAAAGCAAGTGGTAAGTTTGTCTTTGAAAAAAAAATAGACATTTACACATTTATTCTGAAGACTCAAGTGGCCAGTTACATATAAACTAGTTCCTTTAAACTCGCTTCTCCACTTGAGAGGTCAAATGCAGGAGAGGTCAAATGCAGGACAAGGTGGTGTTTCCTCCATTTCTTTCAGTATCAAAGCTGCATTCTCTGTTCTGCACTCCTCCCAAAGCAAAAAATTGTCAGTCGTCTTGGCCAGTATGCAGCATTGCTGCTAGGATTCCTTTATTTGGAGTAGGAACAGTCATTTGGGGGTAGAACTTCCAGTAGGTTTAAATGAGTTTCATCAGAAATGGAACCAAGAACCACGCATCCAAGTCAGGAGCAGGAATGGCAAGGAAGAACTTTGCTGGACTTACTAATTAAGGTGGCAGTTTTTAGTTAATATGACTCTAATACTAGATTAACAGTCTCATAGAAGATAATTCAGTAATGCATATATACATGAGTTACTTGTCAGCACAGAAGGGAATGGAATTACATAGTCAAGCAAAATAGTACAGTGAAGTATTCTGACTGGCCAAAAGTACTTTTTATCTCAAACGCTCTTAGGTGCTTTTAAGAAGTTTACCGTATTACTAGAACGCAGGCAGCAAACACTCATAGAAACGGGTAGCCTCGCAAATTAAATTTTCCACATGCTGTCCTCTTGGGTGGTTCTGGCACGGTGCTTTTCTACCGCCATTTCACTTAGAAGTGCTGGATGGTATTTCCAAGGAGCAGTACCAGCCTTGCCTTTCTCCCAGTACTGCTTGTCAGACCAAGTACGGTAGGTCAGGGAGATTTTCCCACGCGGACAGATGCCTTTCTAAAGACCTACAATTCTATGCAACTTTCTATTAGCAAATAACCACTGAACTGTCTTCCAGCATTATGGTTCACTGCCAATCTATTTACATTTTCTACCTTTATATACATGATACGGATAGAACAGCACTTAAGAGATCTTAATCTCCAGTCTGTAAAAGAAGCAGTAACACTATTTGTATCACTTCAAAGTACGCTTTGTATAAAAGTTGAACTAATAAAGGGTCTATGCCATCGTTAACACAGTTCGGTTCACTTCTTTCTGTTACAGAAGTTCAAGTACCCTCTTTACAGACAAAAATAGCAAAACCGAGGTGTGCTGACTGCTGGGAGTCACAACCTACACTACAGGGTCAGCGTGCTGGATTTTTTTTTTGCCTGATTGAGAGCATACATAGCAATAAACAAGGCCGTGTTGAAGGTGAAGTGCTAGCAGAAGTTGAAAACGCCTAGATTATGAGAGTATGACACTCCAGCAGGATAATAAACTGGCAAGAAGGGAAAAAAAAATATTCACAGAATTGCAGAAGGTTAGGGGTTGGAAGTGACCTGCGGAGATCATCTAGTCCAAGCCCCTGCCAGAGCAGGTTGTCCCTGTCCATCAGCTCAAGGGATCTGTCCCTAACGTAAGCTTTGCAAAGCCACTGCAAGAGCCCGTGTGAGATATTAACATGTAAAAACAGGAACACGAGAGTTGTTCAGAAGCTGTAATCCAGGGATGCATTTACTTAATGAACATGAACAATCTGGACGCAGCCTGTTCTCTCATCTGACGACTTTCTCAGCAGGGAGAAAAAGGCTGAGAGCTGGCACGTCCCAACGCTAGAGAGCAGCATCACTGCACGCAGGTGACCTGCTCACACCAGCCCGTCTGCATCTGGCCTTCAGCCAGCATGGAAGAACGAAGACTGCAGAGCTGCTGAAAATAATAAATCAGGACATTTGCTGAACCAAGGCAACTCTTGGCACATTTCAGCCATTAACGTTTTCTCCTTTCCTTACCGCACGCTAGTGCGTGCAGACGGGCTTCGTACTCAGCCGCAGGGCTTTAGGAGGGAGAGCTGTATTGCACGGTTCTGCCCCACTCCCTCCTGCCTGTTCTGCTCATCAGGTAAGCGAACAATTCACTAAACAGTACTTCAACGCCACTTGCAGTGTTCTGGTGCCTCAGTCAGGAAACAAAATGTGAAGATTTTTTGGGGAGGCAACACATACAGAAGCAAAATATAATACTTAAAGAGTTATTTACTCATAGCATCCAGTTTAAAAGAGCAAACCAACTCCAAATTTTAAACAGCATTATTTGAAGTTGAATTTATCCAAGAAAGGAACCACTTTGCATTGAAGGGTCACAAAACTCAATTAATTTAGGAAAAAAAAAACCCAAAACATGATAGATATACACATCTTTTTCAAGTTCAACTAAATTTACAGAGCTTCCATACATCAAACAATTTAACCAACTCTTTATTTCCTCCTAGTTCGAAAATGACTAGTGTGACATGCCATATATTTTAAACTTTGAAGAACCAGTACTGAATGTTTACATATTTATTCCATGCTTGACACTTCATTTCAAATTCCCTGACAGAAAACAAATGTTTCATATCCCTGCTGGTTTCCAACACAGTAAAGTTTTTTAAAAAAATAAAACAACTGTAAATACATGGCCTAAAGGAGCAAGTCAGCTTTAAAAATATTTATGGAGTGCTCCTTGAAAAAAACATTAATACCTGTAACGCCTGTGAGAGCTCCACCCATTTTAGTCATTACAATTGCGTTATTAGTAAAATTCCATCTTCCTGTTATTTTACTATTGACAAAATTATTTTAACTTCCAATCCAAATAATCAGTTGTCTTATTTTAAACAAATGTTACAACAACTGACATGCAAACCCATCACCTCTGAGAAGAGCGCGGTGCTGTCCCAGACTCTCCACACAAAGGAAGTACACACAATAGGGGTCTTCTGTGGTTCAGACAAAACCCTACTTAATTTAGGCAGTATAAAGCTTAAAAAAAAAAAATCAATACTTTAGAATTTAAAATAGGGTGCTGAAGTTTGAGTCTAGGCAGACAAGCTGTCCAAAGTAAGATTACGTGAAGAAAGAACTTTACAACTGGACCCTATTTAAGTAGACAAAGACCCCTTTTATGGTACTTTTGTAATGTCAAGCATAAGTGAAAATCGAGCTCAGCTGACAGTGGAGCTCATTTGTAAAAATTTTATGTGGCCTAAAAAAAAAAAAAAAAATAAAATCTACCGCTCCACACCCCATCTAAAAAAGGCTACTGAGAATCAGTTAATTCTATGAAATCCCACGGAGACCACAGGAATGCAAACATGTAAAAAGCTCACTTCGCTCGCTCAGTTTAATACACAAAGAAATTTAGAGCTGAACCTAGCGGCATGAATTCCTACGTCTCTTTTGTCTTTCCACATCGTATCTCAGTCTAATCACAGAAACAAAAATCCAAACCACCTCTTCAAAGGGAAGTTTTAGCATTGATGCTTCACCGTAGTTGTCCAGTTGATAGATTCCGTCTCTATGCGTTCTCCTCAGTTATCTAAGTCAGCACTCTGCTGGCAATTAATGAACTCCAGGCTCTCTAAGGGTACAGGCATGTCACCTTTTAAATTCAAAACACACTCGGACTTCCAGAAATTCTTGTGCTCCTAATGCACGAGCCGGAGTTGTAAAGTAAATGCTGGAATGTTATCTTATTCTCTGCAAAGTTAGTGACAGATTTTCTACTAATTTTAACAAGTGTGGGGTCAGAATTAAGTGTCTAATCACACTGCTAAAGCTGTACAACAAAGCCTACCTAAATTATGTTTACATTTATGTTCTTTCACAGATTAATTTCAGTCAGTCTTCTATTACCTGCTACTTCAACGGCTGCCAGATGGACCTCATTCATTAATAACTCACACTGGCTAAACAAACAAACAAACAAAAAAACCAAAATGGGCTAATGGCTCTAAACCTGAGAGAAAAAAATCTAAAATTGCCTTACATATATATAGATATTTTTTAATTTTCTTGCAGCAATAAGTCACACACAAAACACCTGTACCTTTCTTTTGGCACAAAGAGTATTTGAGAAGTCCTTCAAGTCTTAACTCAAAGAGGTTCTTTACTGAAGTCCGCAAAAAAATTAAAACATTCTTTCAAAAGTAACAAAAAAAAATTTACAATTGTACACAAAAAGTCTTGGATTTTATTGAAATTGCAAGTCTTGTATCAAACAAAAACTTCTCTTCAGACAAAAATATTCTCTTGGTGTCTTCCAGATACCAGTAACTCTGAATTGGTCCTTTAGTGCTGCTGCTTTCTTTGTCATCTTCACAGAAGTCCACATGGTTGGGCTGTTCCATTAGGTCTCATTTTATCGTGTGAAGGAACGTACATGACGACCTCTTCCACTGCCTCCACTAACAAACTTTCCTCTTGAGCCACCACTGCTACTACTATTAGCACTTGTCCAAGACGGTCCAATTCCTCCCCGGCCTCTGGAAGCACGATCGCGAGGACTCGGTCGGTAGCCTTAAAGCAAAGAAAAGTATACTCAGTTGGAAAAAAAAAAAAAAAAAAAAAAAGCCCTAGGCGTAGCAGCTGCTGCGAAAGCATAAGAAACAAAAACAAGATGAGACACAAACGGGGTCTGTTTCCTCCTTCTAATTTTCACTTTTCTTTTAGGCAAGCATTTGCGCTTTGATTTGCTCTATCATTACCATGTAGGTACGAAGACAACTGAATTGCAAAAATCTGAATGCGAAATTAAGATTCTGCGATCAAGCGTTCAATTCAGCAAGTTTTACGGATTACAGGGCAGTTCGTACGAAAGCACGTATTTGACACAGTCTCAGTGACAAACTGTTCATATATGCTTAAAACATTTGCTGAATTTCAAGGTGTCTGCAGCATCCTTGCATGGTTTCATTTGTAAAGCAAAAATGAAATTCAAGGAATTCTCTATAGTTCGATGCCCATATGAATACCATGTACCTGCTGAACTTAATGGTCTCAATGGTGGCAGTGGACCCCTGTTAAAATTGCTTTGACCACCTCTACTGTCATTGTAGGTTCCCCTGGGTGTACTCTGTGCACTCCAACTTGAGCCTCGAGCGCCTTCACGACGACTGTAATTTCCTAGATAGGGAGAGAAAAACCCACACGCTGTTGAGCAAACATCGTTTTTTTTGTTGTTTTTTTTTCATTTCAGTCTTCACAATACTTAGAATCATGGAATGGTTTGAGCTGCAAGGGACCTTCAAGATCATCAAGTTCAACACGGCTGCCACGGGCAGGGACACTCCCACTAGACCACGTTGCTCATAGCATTCGTGTAATTCAACCAGATAAAGCTACTCTGCATCAACGTACCCTCAGTGCTCAAAGTACCCTTAGACTCAAAGTCTATGAGTTACTGTATTATACACAGAATCAGGGAACATACATATTTTTCAGACATGAGCTCAAGTTTAAAACAATTCACATTATCTAGTGGATTAAGATAGACTCCTATCTTTTTAAGGTTTTGTGGTAAAGTAAACCCTAGTATTTATAACTTGACTAACCAGAAGTATGTTCTGTTTCTACTCTGCAAAGACTTGCCCTAATTATGAGATGGAAAGGAATGCAAACTTGTCTTTATATAAAAGAAACTTCACACTTCGTAGCTAGAATCTCCAAGTTCACTGAAAACCACGTCTTATTTTTGTCAGGATCCCTCATCCTTTTATTCAAAAGCCAGAGCTTTATTGTGATGCTTGATTTCAGAAACTACATTGTCACAAATGGTAGAGAGGGCTTTTGGTTTTTCTGACTGCACCTCTGAAGCACTCCAACAGTTGTTAAGAGGCAACAGCCAACTCCTTGGGTAAAAGACAGGCCAAGAGAGGCAACGCAGGAACTCACAGCCTTGCTTCAATTCCTCAGCACTGGAGAGAACCTGTTCTCGTGCTAAACAGCTTATTTCAACATTGCTCCTTCAGGATCATCTCGCATCAGGGAAGATTAACTGCTAGTAACTTGGGTTCGTATCACTGAAGCATTCTGAGCATTCATTTACTCCAACAAACAGGAAACAACATACCTTTTGAAGCAGGTGGTGTAAAGAACCTGTTCTGGCTGTGAAAAGCTCCTCGTCCGCCACGATTCCCTGAGAATCCACCACGCGAAGAAATCTTCTGCGACACTTTTGGTGGTCTTTTGGCTGGTGGTATCCCATCTGGAGCAACTACTTCTTTACTCTCTGCAGCAACAAAATCATCCACATGCATGGAAGGTGGACGGCTCGTATTCTGTTTCCTCTGACGGAAGATATCATGTGGTCGAATTCCTTGTCCAAATCCTCCCCTGCCTCTTCCTCTTGGTGGTGGCACAACATGAGCTCTCTTTGCAGGCTCTATGTACTCAGATTTTCCACTGTCATGACAAAGCACGATTGATTTAGTTAGTGTCAAAATGCACTCATACTGAAGGGCAGACATTCTCCATATCGGAGATGCAATTCGAAACGTATTTGACATTTTAAGAATAAAGAGAACGGTGCTGAACACACTGTTTACTCATCAAGCTCATCTTACCTTGAAGTTATGAAGGTCTCATGCTTGTGCTTGCCGAGTTTGAACCCTTTTGTGGTTTTTGTGCGGCCAGGAGATGATGGTTCTGACAAAAACGACCTCTCCAATTCAGCTTGCAAGTCAAAGTCACTGCAGCCCTTCTCTGACAGTTCAATTAAGTCAACTTTCACCTGCAATGACAGAGTTCAGCTTTATCACACCAATGATGGCTAGCACATCTTAAGAAGAAAACATGCTGTATCAGGATGCATGAGATTCAGCTAGGGTCCTTCTACTAGAGCAAAAAAGTTCCATCCTCTACCTTTTAATGCAGTAGTGTGACTCGAAACAAAAAGCAGCAGTAATATAGCACAAAAGCAGCAGAGCTGCAGCAAAATTTTCTTGGTGATTCTGAATCTTAACCAAGTCAAGGGCATGGCTTTCAAGTACAAACACTTGTCACTAAACGACCTACAGTGAGGCCCCCCCATTATTAATGCTCCTTTTATACAGAAAGCAAGTTTTGGTTCTGCTTAAGAAATTAACACACAAGCATTTTTGCATGCAATTTAAAGAAGAGTAAAATTAAAAAACAACTAAGCCAATGAAGTCAACAGAAACTGGTATTTCTCATGTAAGAAGTTAAGACACTGCCAATTGCTTAGTCTTAAAAAGCCATTGTATATTTTTCAAAAGGAGATTAAAAGTTTAGATTATAAAAGCCAAGCTTCAAATACTGTAAAAAGATTTGTGCAAGTAGCTTCATTTACTACTGCCCTTTTTTCCACTTCTGTCATATCAGAAGAAAGATTTTTTTTATTTTTTTTTAAAGTGCAGCTGTCAGGCTCTTTGGACGTTATTCCAAAGACAGAAGAGATCAAGGAAAAGAAAATAAATTGCATTGTCTATGTTTAACACAAACTGCTAAAATGCTCCAGCAACAACACAAAAGCAGGTTAGGACTAACACAACAACTACTCGTCTAAAGGAGCTAACTTCTGCATTAGAGCACTGCAGAAGGTGCCGATTTTGTGGCTGCCTCCAAAAGAAGAAGGCATTTGATAAGGACCTCCAACAAATGCCAGCCCCTCTATCTGGGTTAATTTACAAGAGTGAGCTCAGGAAAATAAACCAATTGCCCATATGATTTTCTGACAATCTAGCTCACATTAACGCCCATTTTTAAATCCATATCAGTTATGTTAAGGAAGCCTTTTACCATATCCAGATCAGTGTCTATTTCTTCAGCCTGGAAGGGTGAGAACCACATGGACTTCAGCTGGTCATCCATCACATCTGCCAACACGTACGTAGTCCTACAACAAAACAATGTCAAGTGTCTCTTTGGATATGAACTACAACCAACGGCAAGCACACGCAGCGTTACAGAACCTGAGGTGAACATTGCTGCCCTACCCTTGATACTTCCACGAAATTAAATACACTTGGATTAGTAAGTAGTAGTTTTGTTTAGATCCTCTTTGTAATAAACTCGTGCAGAAATTACTGCGTGTTCTTATACAAGTGACAGAGAGCATGCTCACACATTTAAACGTTTTACCTGTTGTTAAACAAATTCTGAAGAGAGTCTGGTGCAGAAAGAATAGGCTCTACATCTTCGTCACTCAGCGGACAAGAATCACCCGCTGCTTCCAACATTTGCCTCACTCCAACGATGTTGTCCAGTAAGGATTCGAGGCCATCATCTTCCTTAGAACGATCCTAAGTCAACACAGCACAAGTCAGGAATTTTCCTCTGCTCAGAGAAGGAAATATGCTTTTGTTAACGTGAAAAAAAAATTAAAAAGGGGAGGGGGAAGTGCTTCACAAAACAGTCTGGAATTACCAAAAGAGAAGTCTGATTCCCCTGACATGGTATTATCCTCCAACCACTCTAAGTAGCTCTGAGATAGTTCCTTAGCCCTCTTCACCAGACTAAACAAGCCCGCCTTCCTCCTCCTTTCTCTACAGCCCATGCTCTAGGTCTCTGACCACCTTGGTAGAGACCTCTTCAGCTTCCCTAGATCCCTCTAGAACTGGCAAGAGGGCAAAGCTGCCCCAAGGTGAATGCAGCACTCTCCGGGAGAGCTCACCAGCATCCTGTGGAGCAACACAGTAAGGTCCCTTGATTTGCTGACCATGCTCCTTTTCCAGGACAGCTCAGAACAAGGTCTGCCTCATTTGTAGCACCCAGGCATTGTTGGACCACGTTCAGCCTAACACTGACCACAACCACCTGGCTCTTTTCAGCCCAGGCATGTGGTTATCCTCCTTTGACTGCACAGCTTTGCGTTTTTCCTAATGAGCCACACAAGCTTTCTGCTAAATCAATCCTCAAAAGTTTACTGAGGTCCCTCTGGATTGAGGCTTTACTATTTGTCACATTAGTCACTCCGCCAGCTTACTGCCATCTACAGATTCGCTGAAGATGTCTCCATCACTCAAGTCTCTAATGAAAACATCCAACAATATCAGCTCCAGTATTGACTTGGGGATATTCCAGTTACTACTGGTCACCAGTAACACCAAGCCCCTGCTAAGCAGTGGTTCCTGTTGCTTATTACATTAACCATCTGCATCACCACTATCTGGCATTCTCTGTTGTATACACTCACTGCCTTTCATCGCACAGTTAACTGCTTACGCTCTTACGGTGTGCAGATAGCCTCTGAACAAGCAGATCCCAACCCTACTTGAAACTTCTTCGCATTATCACAATACAAACAAAAAAGTCAGAATCCATCCTGTATTGGAAAAGGCACCAGACTATTAAAACTACGGCGACAGCTATTACCAGTTCCATAGAGCATGCCCAGGAAGTGCACACCCTCCTCATCAAGAAGGGACATTCTATGTTATTCTAAAAACACATTCAGATAAAAGATGGCAACATCGACTTGATTATTTAAATTCTTTTACCATAACATGTTTCTCCAGATCAAGCAGCAGATTTTCTGGGGTTTCTTCTTTGTTCTGCAGTAGATGTTTTAATTCTGCGGTAGTTAGTCCCAGCGTTCTGCCTGGATGAGAACCATCTGCTTCCATAAGGCTTCCATCATCTCCACAACATCCCTGAAATATTTGAAAAGTAGGAAATAAGTACATGTAAATATTCATTATACTTCTGGACTGCAAACTCCCAGAATTCAAATGGACAGTAGAGCTAATCCAGCAACACAAGAGTAATCTCTTGATTTAAAAACATACTATGCAAAATATTTTAATAAAGCACACTTCAGTAGGCAGGTTTAGACGTTGCATCAAGATAAATGAAATCCTCTCCTATATAAGCTGAGGTTTGTATCACAGAACTAATGAATATTTTAGATTCCTTTCTACACTACATATCAATACAGCAACTTTCTAGCAGGACGCCATGAATCTAAAACCTGGACACTATAGCACACAGTTCACTTAGGAAAACAACACGATTCACATGCTATTCTTCCTGCTGAAAACCCCTCCTATTTCCTAAACATATATTTTGCTCAACTTTTCACAGATTTCATTAAAAACTAAAGATGGTACTAACACTACTGATGGAAAAGCCTTACACAGCAATCTGCACAGTCAAGTGCTTTCTGAAATAATTGTTCCTGAACACGTCTCACACTTCAGATACCACAGAAATGCAGCTGAGCTTGTCTAAGTATTCAATATATATTCACTTACCAGCGTATCAGAGTTTAGAATCTGTCGCATAAAATCCAAAAAAGAAGAGGCCAGTTCACCTGTGTCTTTGCTAAAACTAGTTATTACTCGCTTTAATACAGTGTACAGAGCAGTGCTGTGTTTTCTTAGAGAGCTGTTTCCATAATGAAAAGAGAGAAAAAACCTTTATTAGTGCACACACTGTGACCACTTCACTGTAACTTGTTATAAGAAAATGACATATATGCAAAACAGATTTGATAAATTTTACAGTTATCACATTAACTTTTGATTACAAAGCTGGAGCTTCAGTATTTTCTCTGTACTAGACTGCTGTTCTCACAAGTGCTGTCCACAGATATGTCAGGCTGCATATAGACAGCAAGACATACTACAGCAACACCTCAGAAACCCACAAGAAATTACATTTTTGGTAGAAAAGCCACAGCAGTACAGAAATATTTGCTTGCAAATACATATATAAAGCAGGATCACGTTTGCTGTTAGCATTTCTCTCCATCCCATGTTGCTTAATGTACTGGGTCAGGCTGAGACGGAGTTAATTTTCCCACAGCAGCTCTCACAGTGCTGTGGCTTTATGTTGACAGCACCCCAGTGTTTTGGCTACTGCTGGGCAGTGCTCACACAGCACCGAGGCTGTGGTTTTCCAACGTTCCCCCAACAGTAGGCTGGGGGTGGGCAACATCTTGGGAGGGGACACAGCCCGGACAGCTGAACCAAACTGACCAAAGGGGTATTCAGACCATGTAATGTCAGCTCAGATATAAAAGCGTGAAGGAAAAGGGAAGTGGGGGGGGGGGTATTTGCTATTTCTGTTTGTCCTCCGGGGCAACCACTACACCTATTGGAGTGCTGCTTCCTGGGAAAGTGTCCGGACATCGCCTGCTGATGGGAAGTAGAAAATAATCTTTGTTTGGCTTTGCTTCTGTGTGCAGTCTTTGGTTTTGCTGTATCAAACTGCTTTTATCTTAACCCATGAGCCTTTTGTTGTATCTTCCCTCTCCCCTGTCCATCTAAAAAGGGGCTCCTGGCCCTCAGTCAGGGCCAAACCACCACACCTAAGTGCAGAAACAAATCATAAAAGTACCTGTCAAAACACAAATAGCAAGGCTGTGCACCTGAACCTGACAGCTAGGCATACGGGATCATAGAAACAACACAGCAGCTTTAACCTCCTTATTTTTCATTTTCAGGTTGCATAGCTTCTTGCAGCCTGAGCAGCACGGTTCTGTAGCACTCCTTAGAAGAGTCTTTTGAACAACCTTTTACTGACAAAGCTCCAGGTACTACCTTCTTCTCTTTGGGAAACTCACAATTCTCTTGCCTCTCCGTAACCCACCTTCAGTGGATAGAAATGGTCCAAATACAGGACAAGGAATTAAGTGTCAAAACAACACAATACTATCCAATGCACGTAAATATTCAGTTTAAAAAGGGAGTGGAGTCAAGAAAAGTAGTTTAAAAAAACAATTATAAAAGCCTCGTTTCAAAAGACTTAATTGCCTGGATGTCAGAACACTGTAAGGAAGCGCAAACTGAATCCCTGCAAAACAAAGGGAATGACAGATAACTCTTTAATGTCCCAGATGGGAGCTCTAACCACCGAGTGACTCAAAAGGGAAGGACACAAGCACCATTATTTCACTCTAACCCTCCAGGCTTGGAGTGGGGAAATAGAGTGTACAATCCTCTTATCAATGTTCTGTTTGTTTCTTGAAAGAAAGTGCTCCTGTGTGTGCTGCAGAAATGATTCAGAGGTAAAACTCAGATCAAAATGCTGAGCAAAACACCAAAGCCCCAAAGAGAAATGAAAGCTCAGGTACCTTATTCTAAGCATTTTCTACTAAATGAGTAGGAAATGATTTAACATTGCAGAAGTTTCACAAAAATTTTAAGTTGTCAACTATCGCTCAAAATGCCATACCTCTTTAAATGATAGAAGCCATAGTCATGCTCTGTAAGGAACATCATTGTTCGGATACACGTCAGCAGACAATTGTAACTGCTCTCCGAATTAGTTAAGGTTTCCATCAGAGAGTCACAAATTAAGGGCATCAGCTCTTTGTTTGGCAAGGAGTTGGAAAGCTGCTCTGATTCAGACACGGAGCCTTCTGATGAGCTTGGTAAAATGAGTGCAATATCCTACAAAAAATTATTATTATACACATAGTAAAAAACTGCATTTTGTATACCAGCAATAAGTATAAACTATACATTGAGTCAGAAGCACTAGGCGTTCTTTTACCACCTCTTTAACATCCTCTTCCAGTATTTCAGTTATTACTGGCTAGTAAAATACGAAGCCAGACTATCCCTTTTAGTTTGGTTCTCTTAAGTGTTACAAACCATTATTGATTTTTAAAAACATAAAATTTTCAAAGGCTGAAATGCAATAGCAAAGTCATAACTAAAAGGCCAAACAGTCACTGGATAATATGCATATAGTTTCTTGCCCAGGTAGTCCAACTGTCCCTTAATTTCAAAACATTCAAAACACAAGGAGTGACAGAGGTCACTCAGTTTGTTCAGCTTGAAGAAGAGAAGGCTGAAGGGTGACCCCATCCCAGTCTATGACTTCCCTCCAGGGTGGCACCAGAGGGAGAGGTGCTGATCTCTGCTCTCTGAAATGGAATGAAGCTGCATCAGGGGCAGTTCAGGACGGACGTCAGAATCACAGAATGCTTTGGGTTGGAAGGGATCTAGTCCAACCCTCACCCTGCAGTGAACAGGGTCTTTTTTAACTAGATCAGGTTGTTCAGAGTCCCATCCAATCTGACCTTGAAAATTACGGAAAGGTTCTTCACTGAGAGGGTGGTTGGTCACTGAACACCTAGAAAAGTGGTCATGGCACCAAACCTGTCGGGGAGCATCTGGATGACACTTTTAGTCGTATAGTTAAGTTTTAGATAGTCCTGCAATGAGCAGCAAGTTGAACTCAATGATGCTCATGGGTCCCTTCAACTTGAGATATTCTATGATTCTATGAAAATTAAGAGGCTTCAGACACTATCCAGGAAGTTTAAAAATCTACTGCCCCCTTCACACTTTATGTAAAACAGGATTGACTTTCACAATGAATTTGCATAGGCAAAGAGCTCTTGTTTATATGCAAATGGCTAATTAATTTCTACCCATCAACAACACCCAAATGCCTTCTGTGTAAGTGGGTAAGCACTAAATCAAATAAATACATGCAACTCATAAGGCAAATCTATGCATGTATCTAAGAAATAAACTATCTGGGCTAGTCTACGAATCAGCTTTTAGATAACATTTCTTACTTTGGTCTAGTAACATGCTCTTTTTTTAAAAAAAAATGGTGGATTTTTATGGCAGTAGCATATTATGTGTGGTTATATTTGGAATACATTTTTAAGGTTAGATAAGGAAGAGATACATATTTACTCAACTAGGTAAGAGGTGAATAGTTACAACTCAGGTTTTGCTAGTGGCCCACAGGAGGAATTTACATCCCTCTTACAGCAGAGGGGACAGTCAATCTGTGCACCTTTCAGTTTTTGGTCTGTAACAAGCTACCAGAATAGCACACATAATGCAAAAGATACCACACAATGAAAGGATTTACTTTCAAGAGCAAAAAGACAGCAAGTCTGTCACAGCAGCCAATCATATACACTTTTTTCTTTTTGTGTTTTAGTAAGCTTGATGTGGTGTTTTTTTTCTTTTGGAAAAAAGCCAGCACCTAAGAAACAGCCTCATTTAATTTGTCTCCTACAGTTACCAACGTACATTATGCATTAAATAGAGAAAATACCTGATCACAGAGGGACTGCAAAAGGGAAGTTACATATTCAGCGCACTGCTGATGAGTGACATTGTCCCCAGCCGATCGCATCAGCGCCAAGAGCTCCTGGAACACCTCTGCGTACTTTTCATCCCCTTTAGTAGTTCCATTGATAAGATGCAAAATAGCCAATTTACAAGCTTTATGTGAAGCCAGGGCATCCAATAAAGCAAGCAGTCGAGTGGTCTGTCCAGTGTACTGTTTCTCTTTATCTTCTGTGTTGCTGAAAGGATATCAATGCATTTTGAAAAAGCTGTTTTAAAGTGATCTAAAGACTGTAAAAACAACCATTACATGAGTCATACACCTAGTTTACATACTTAGGCTTACAGTTTCATTTTTCTTTTGAAAACCACTCATATTTCACTAAACGACTTCTGCTTGCATCACAAATTAACTAATCTACTACGTATTTAACATACCATAGGGCATCTAGTTGTATATGGATAAATACATTTTTATACAAACAGTATCTAATTCTATGTGGATAATTACGCTTTTAAATGAACTGTACTCATTGTTTCAAAACCCTCTGAATTTTTAGTATCTAACCTTCTTCCGCTTACAAACATCTACACGTCTTCCTGTTAGCATGCAAATCCCAGTAGATCAAACTTTACTGGCCTACTTTTCTTATTTATATGAGACAGGTCCATTAGAAGTACTTTACAGATGAGATAAGGCTTTGTAGGGACAGCCTTACAAGAATCTTCCTAAAGTACTTACCATAAACAACCAGTGTGAAACTGTCTACATGAAAACTTATAAGATGGTCTTATAAGAAGCAATGCCAGGACACAGTCTCTAGCACTGGATTGAGAGGTTCTGTACGAGGTTCTACAATGCCAAATGCCGAGTCCTGCACTTTGGTCACACCAATGCCCACCAGTGCTACAGGCTTGGTGAAGAGTGGCTGGAGAGCTGCCTGGCAGGAAAGGACCTAGGGGTGCTGGTCAACAGCCGGCTGAACATGAGCCAACAGTGTGCCCAAGGTGGCCAAGGCCAACAACATCCTGGCCTGTACCAAAAACAGTGCGGCCAGCAGGAGTAGGGAAGTGATCATGCCCCTGTACTCAGCACTGGCGAGGCCACAGCTTGAGTACCGTGTCCAGTTTTGGGCGCCACAGTACAAGAAAGACACCGAGGAGCTGGAGAAGAGCAACGAAGCTGGTTAAGGGTCTAGAGAACGTCTTAGGAAAAGCAGCTGAGGGAGCTGGGATTGTTCAGTCTGGAGGAGATCTCATTGCTCTCTACAACTACCTGAGAGGAGGTTGTAATGAGATGGAAGTTGGTCTCTTCTTCCAAGTTACTAATGATAAGACAAGAGGAAATGGTGTCAAGTTGCACCAGAGGAGGTTTAGATTAGGTATTAGGAAAAATTTCTTTACTCAAAGAATGGTGAAGCAATGGAACAGGCTGCCCAGGGAAGTGGTGGAGTCACCATCCCTGGAGGTGTTAAAAAAGCGTGTAGACGGGGCACTCCAGGATATAGCTTAGTGGTCAGCTGGTCTAGACGATCTTAGAGGTCTTTTCCAACCTTAACAATTCTATGATTCTACAATGGATAAGTCGTATTTCTGAAAGTAGTTTCCTCCTGCAAACTGTACTGCATGGAACCAGGGTGAACTTAACAGGTCATTAAAGAAATCTTTGCAACGTAAGAAGAAAAAAGATACCTTTGCAGGTCTTCTACAATCAAATCCAGTACAGTCCTCATGATAAGAAGAGCAGTAGGTGAAGCCAAGTCACACAGCTGAACACAAATACGTCTCAACATATGCTGGATAGGCTGGCAAGAAGAACCGGAAAAAGATCTAACTATCTCTTGTATCAGTTTGGCCTGAACATGCAGATGCATACTCCACAGCTTCCTGGTGTTGAGTGCCACGGAAATATCATGCGGTTCAATTACCTGCAGGAACAGAAGGACAGGAGGTTTTTCCTTTCCACTTTTATCATAAAACCTGAATTCTAGCACAAGGTATATACAACAACTAAGTACTGATACTGTCCTCAGCAAAACCATGGAACGTCGTTTTCATTCTTATCACTGAATGAAAGGGCACAGTTCCAGCAAATCAGGTATTCCTTTGGAGCATGGGCTGTCACACACCTTTTACGCTTACTTGGGAGAGATGACAAATTCAAGGTCCATGTCAAAATAAAGGAACGCCTTAATATACCAGGAGTTTGACATTCAGGGTTAAACTCCAAGGCTTTGTCATTTAAGTAATAGAATGGAAGTCTAGATAATTTTACAATTGACAGAAGAAAAACTTACGACTGCTAATTTAAAAAACTGCTTCAAATAACTTTTTTTCCTGGTGAAAAGAGATGCATCTTCAAAGAATCTGTATGAACACAAATGCTTTACATAAACTTTACTTTATCCTTTCACTCATCTGTTTTTTCCAAAACTACAAAAATGGTTTAAGGGTTATACATAATTATAATTATTTTAAAACTAAATAAATCTAAATTATACCTGAGTCGTCTGCATAGGCAGTGGAAGGGGTAACAATTCTGAAAGCAGTATAAGTCCAGAGAAAAAGCCTTCAGGAATTCTCAAAATTGACGAGAGGACTTCCTTCAGCATTAGAGACCAAGTATTGTTTGCCAAAGTTTCTTCAGAAATCGTAAGTTTTTCATTAACACCTTGTGTAAAAGTCAGCAAGATGTCAACAATGTCATTCTGTATTTTTTGTTCATCGCTATCTAAGCGGCCCGAGAGAGGAATAGAGCACAGGAGCATGTGCAAAGAAACAAGTGCCGATGGAACGCGCATGTCTTTGAATTCAAAAGAACCCCCCCTCAGGAGTTCTATCAGCATCGTTTTCAGGAGGGTAAGCGTACAGCGGGCCATCGAAATGGTAGTAACTCTGTGAAGTGTGGTGCCCATGTTGACGTGGAGGCGCCAAGGCTGAATAAGTATGCTGTTCAGCTTCTGTAACACCCGGATGAAGGTGTCCATTCCCTCCGAAGAGAAGAGCTGAATAACTGCAAGATTCCATTTGAGGTCTTTCTGCTGACCTGTATTGAAAAGAAATAACATTTCTGTACATCTAATGTCACTTTAGACGTACACTTTAGACAAGTTTAAGTAGAAGACTCAGAAAACTAAGCTTCCTACGTTAAGCAGTACAAATATATTAACCTCACCTTCTACCAGAGGCGGTGGACATGCAACATGACAAAGAACACGGAGTGCAGTAGGAAGACCAACTCCATCTGGGGTCATCAGACTGTCAATATTCTTTGAGGAATAAAAATAAACAAAAAAAAACCAAAACCATATATTACAAGGAAGGTCTTAACAACAATTGTACCTTAGTAGTAAAATTCTGTATTTAGGTACTGCAAGCATTCCACAAAATTTAAGGTCAATTATTTCACCTTTTTGGAAAGCAGTCACAAACAGAGCAGAAGCAAATAAAAAGGAGGGAAAACATTTGCACTGTGGTTTTATGGGAAGCTGAAATATTTAAATAGTTGGAGCTTTGCATCATGTAGTTACCTTAGATTTTGTTTCAATAAGTATAACTGAATGTAAAAACGGGCCTGGATCATAAGCTTTAATAAAAACATTTTTTGCATAATGGTATATATTTTTAAATATACGTTAGCACATATCTAAGATCAAATATCAAATTAGAAAAGGTCTAAGCTTATGGAGCACAAGATAGCCTCTATCTGTATTTTACTAACCTGTTTGATATATTCAATGAGATTTGGAATACAATTTATTTCAAATCTAAGATTTTTCAAAGGTTCAAGCCACTTGCTGAGCTCTAGGAGAGGAAAAAAAAAAGGCTTAAGTACTTGTTAATGCATTTATGAACATACAAGTCTTTTCAATAAAAATGTTCAGCTGTAGCCAGTTGAAAAGCATCAGTAAAAACAAGACTTCAAAATAGACAGTACACCTCACATACACAGGCAAAATTTGGCTCAAGTCAATAAGATGAAAATTATTTGAGTGTTCAGGTTATCTGTATTATTTGTAATAACATTTTTAAAAGACATTAAGGGTTCCACTGTCAGCTAAAGAAAAAGCCATCAAGAGCAAGGACAAAAGCACAATGTATATAACAGGTTATTACAACCTGCAAACAAAACTCCTATTAAAAGCCTAAATGGAGCTAATGTCCACACCAGTATCATATACACAATCCAGAAGTCTTACAGATTAACAGCCTCTCTCTCTTAGTCCAAACTAACCTGAAAATCCCATTTTTGGAGGCGACAAGAGATTTAAAGTTTTAAAACCCACTGTTCCTGAAGTTATCTGTAAGAATGTGAAGGTTCAAAGTTCAACTGGATACGAATTGACAACTGGTCTCACACATGCTTTGGTTTAAGAAATCAGCCCCACTTCTGTGAAGCAGTCTGATGATCAGGTGAGGAGCAAATAAAGAAAATCATGGCAGAGGAGTAAATCAAACTAAAGCATTGAAGAACTCTGATTTCTTTCAGTGCATTTAAATTTTGGAAGATACAACTGGCATGTCTACATGAGTCAGTTAAGCAGTGCAGAGCACAACTCTGCATGTCAGAGTTTTCAACGTTCAGGTGTCAGACCAGTCCCCGGCAGGCTTTGCCACATGGCCTGAGCCTGATCTGTGAGTCACCACAAGCCAAGAGACACACCAAGACACAGACTGGAAGTCAAAAGATTTAGTAACAGGGTAACAAGGACTATTCCAAGCCAGCTGGCCTAGGTGCAAGAAAATAGTCCCAGGTTTATTTATTAGGATGTAAAGACCCTACAAAGCTACATCACTAAAGGGCACAGCAAAAAATTGGACTAAGTAGTCAGTGAGCTGACTCCTTTTTTACTAACATTCACTCTCCTATTTTCAACACAGAAATAATTTCTAACTCCCTGTAATTATCCAAAATTCATGGTAGTTAGTATTACCTGAAAAATAACTCACCTATAAAGAGTTTCCTATTTAATTCTCATTAACAGAAAAAAAAATACACATTACCTCAGTGACTCAAATAATTAGATGCAGCTGCAAAAGGAATTGCATTTACACACATTATCCAAACCAGATGATCGTGAAACACGTATTACTCACATATAAAATGTTTCCTCTATACATTCACACAATTCAGTTGATAATGACACATACTGTACCTTGCAATTTGGTGTTATTTTCATCTGCTTTACAAAGCTTCAGCAAAGGCGCCGAGTGCTGTTCCAGCATTTGGACATCACTGGAAGACTGAACCACCAGCAAAACAAGGATGCAGGCATAATTATAAGCAACCGACTTCTTAGACTTTGAGTCTCTGAAACGACAATAAGGATTTTGTTTAAATCTCAGCTAATGTGACTGGATATGTTAGATTTTCATTCATGATACAGAACTTTTTACGTTTACCACAAATTGCCCCTGTAATTATGGACCAAAAAACACCCCAAGCCATTTTCTCCTATGCTTCTGGAAACGTGAAAGCTTTCTTTGACTTCATATTTATTTCAGCATATGCAAAAGATGAGAGTGAGCCAAGCAGCACACAAATCTTTTTCTGTAATTTTGTCTAGTTTACAAATCTTGTTTTAAAGGCACTGATACTTGAAGTAGTAAAACTGCCTATCCAGAGAAAATAATGGTTGGTTTTAACACTGATAAGAACTTAAAGAACTGAGAGATTCTCACCCCAGAGAAGTGTAGAGTTTCCAGTTTCCCCAGTCAAACCTTTTCCTTGTTTCAGCCAAATTTTATGCTTGAATGAAAATTGTCTACTTCACTGATTTTTACACACAGCCAAAACTCTGACCTACACTACACCACCTTTGTGGATGATGTATGCAGATTCCGGGTATTGAGTACTTGATTACAAAGGATAGGCCTGATTTCCTATTACATTCTCCTAGTTAAAAGTTGTTTTGTTTTTAAATAAAAACAGTAGGATGTAAAAGGAAAAAAAAAAAAAATCAGCTACACTGAATTGTTTATAAAAGATATTTGTAAAATGTAAAAACCTAATGGGCAGAAATAAATTAATAAATTACCCTAAAGCTTCTTTGGAATAGTACTCCATTAGAGTAATAAGACTTTGCAGATTTTTCTCCAGACTGAATACATGAGCCACAGCAGATCTTCCCACAGGGTTAAAGGTAATCAAGTAAAGGTTGTGAAGTGTTCCCAGCAGATCCGAGTGGTCGGTCTCCTCACTGGCTGTGCACCGCTGGAAGTGGCAGAATAATTCTGATATGCACTGTAACGTCTGCGTGGAATGGAGGAGCCACAGGGCAAAAGTGTCCTCGTTGGCACCGTCTGATTGGAGAGTCTCCTCTTGATCTGGATCAGAAAACTGGCAAAGAGCTCTAATCAACAAGTTCGTTGCTTCGTACTCGGAAATAAAGAAAAGCAGCCCCTTCTGTGACTGTGCCAGGAAACGCAATATATCTCGTATAGCTTGAAGCACACCTGGATGTGCACCTGTCACCGGAATAGACAGGAGCAAAGTAATGCATTCCAAGAAATGGTGACTATGAAGATATCTGGGAGAAAGCAAGCAGAAAAATAATCAGTAATATTACAATCATCTGTTGACACTTACTGCTCTGTGGACTATGAGAGATATTAACTAATCATGAAGTAGTACAAAATGTTAATCTCATAAAATGTCATTGCTATGTTTACAGAAAAGAAATCCCCAAATATAACGTCCTCATCTCCAAAAAAATAAAACCCAAACCAAAAAGCTCTCACCTGGTCAACAAACAAAATAACACTTTGTATTTTATTAAGTTTGCTGTACTTGCATCATCATTGATGCTGTGTTAAATGTTTCAAATGTGCTAAGAAATCAATCATTATAGCATATGCAAGAGTCATTTGAAGACTCTTTGCGAGTAGATACTTCAACCTATGCTCCTACTATCAAAGAAACCTGTTAGCATTTAGAGAAACAGTTTCTAGACAGAAACTTGCTAACAGAGAAATAACCCACGGGATCCTTTAGATGGCTAAAAGCAGGCAGACCATGACTCCTCTGTGATGTGAAAATGTGAGCTATGCTGACACAACCAAATGACTTCTAGCCGTGGCTAGCTCATATCTTGCCAGCTCAGAATACAGACAAGGGTATTCTAGACTTCTTTCATCCATATGCACAGATGTGTTCCAAGACAACAGAGGGAAAACATTCTACATCCATAACAATTTTCAAATATGCACTCGTACGGCAAAACTGGCCAGGATCTATAAATGCAACCGAAGTGCTAGCACAATTCCAGCAGTAACAAGAGGTTAACTCCTTGTTATATGCACACTAGGTTGATTGAAAGCCAGCAAAACAGGGGCATTAACTATCAAACTTTTTCAGACTTTACAAGCACAATCCAGAATCCTCCAATAAAGTACAAAGTCAATCATCTAGAAAAGCGTTAGCAGGCAAGGTCATCCTTAAAAAATATCTCTATCAAGCTGGAGAAAACGGAAATACACTCTAGAAAGTGAACTTGCAATTGCCATACCTGAACAGGACAGGGTATGGATCATCCCTTTCTGGAGGGCCTGTAATGCGTGCCATTGTTGGGAAAGATTTCACAGGCGGCTGAATCATTGTATGAGGAGCAGTTTCCATTAAATGGAAGATTTCTTCAAGAAGACTAACGAGTTTTTCCATCTCTCCTTCGCTTATGTTAGAAGATTCCAAAAGATGATCCATGTCCATAGGAGCCTCCACATCATTCTCGTATTCTTGATTGGTTCTTTCAAGTGCTGCCAAGTCCTGGTCCTGTTCTGGTTCCGTGTGATTAGGAAGAGAAGGAGTGTTCTCTGCTAACTGATCGACCACCTTTTTAATATCTGACAGAATCTCGTAGAAGTGACACTTCTGGAGAATTGCAGAACCAGCTGTAACTACTCTCACAGTCTGATCTAACAGTATGAGTTCCAGGAGTTTCTGATAACCACTTTTTTCATGCACATCTACACCACCCCTTAGAAACATTTCCATTCCCTCAGTCGTACTAATAACACTATCCAAAGCTTTAAAAGCATTAAGTTTAAGGGAGGATGATACATGATCTGCAAACAACAATTCAAATAACACATTAATAACTCCTGCCTGCAAGAGCGTCGTTATTCCTTGAGTCCCACATTCTCCTAACGACGATACCAATTTCGTCCCAGCTTTGAGCTGTCGGACATTCAAAGCAATGGGCTGTTTGAGAGCTACCTGAAGGTTTAAAGCTTGCAGGGTCCAGTCTACTAGCTGGGCAATATAGTCTTGCTTTGTGTCTTTCACCTGCAGGTAGCTCAATCCTTTTACTATTAAACTTGGAACTTCTTCTAATGCAGTGACCCACTTTGCACCCCTTTCCTCTTGATATAATTCCAAGAGTTCTGTTAATTTAACTGAGGCTTCCACCGCCCCTGAATTTTCTTTTTCTGGGTCTTGGTCCTTTATTTTATCAACTTCATTTTCAAACACAGTCTTGTAAGGGCAGCTGAAGTATAGAAGAGGTCCAAGCTCCCTTTCAAAGGGTTCGTACGTCACAGGAGGCACGGACGCTAGATCCTCAGGAGTATATTCAATATCAAAGCTTGGATACTTAAATGTTTCACGTTCCAGGTCAGCAATTCCATCTTCATCACTTGAAATCTGCTCATATCCATCATCTCCTAAAAAGAAAAAGATTCAGTAATAAAATAAAGACAATTACAGATAAACCAGTTCATAATTGCTCATAATCTGCTCAAAAAAAACCAATAATTTAATACAAATTTACTGGTTAGAGAACAATGACATACTAACAGACAAAAAAACTTTATCTCTCCAGATTTAAGTGACAGCCCCAGTTGACAGATTTTCTTCGTGTAACAGAGACATTTAAAACAATGTATAAAGCAAAAAGTTTAACTAAGGTATAACTAGGTACTACAGGAATATTGTCCAATTTTCTCCCCATGGCTGCAGTTATCATAACACTTCTAGCCTGAAATTTTGCACAGGCATAGATGGGAACTTCAAGTAATACAAGAAGATACTGACATTATTACATAAACAGATTTATCTGTTTGTTGGAGTTTTTTTAATCAGGAACTAATTTCTTTCATCTCTTTCATACGTTTTTAAACAGATAACAAAATGAAATGTTCATTCTCACATATGAAAGCTCTATCTAGTCTCCTCTACGTATAGAAAGTAACAGGAAGTTTCACTATAAAGGAATAAATATCCCACAGCAAAAATATTTTTTGAGAGATTTCAGAACCACAAACAAGTCAGACAATGGTGCAATGACCAAGGGAAAAAGATCCAGTTCTTGCTTAACTTTCTACAACTTTACTTACCTTCACCTTCTTCCTCCTCTTCACCCTCTTCTTCATCTTCGTCTTCGTCCTCCTCTTCCTCTTCTTCATCAGCAATACTCTCTACTGTTTGCTCATCATCGTCGTCATCATCCTCATCCTCTTCCTCCTCAACATCCACATCATCTTCATCTTCTCCTTCTTCTGGCTGATCTTCCTCCACTTCTCCATCATCAGAATACTGGCTTTCTTGATGAACGGATGTTCGATCAGGAGAAATGGGCTCAAAGTAATCCTCTCTGTGGTCCACATCATCTTCTTTTTCCCCAACCACTAAAGATATTTACAAAGTTGAAGAAGTAAGAGTACTTCTCTGAAATCCAGTGCTCAATAACACATTTTAGAATTTTGTATTATGCATAGTGAAGATACAAACAAAGCACCTTGAAGGAAATCCTCAGGTGATTTGACTGAACATGAGCAACAATAGTTTAATTCAGTAAGACTACAAAGAAACACGTAAGGCACTTTCAATCCATACAGAAACCAGTGAACACAGCAGATGCTGCAAAGGGATGGAGAAGAACAATGAATACAAGATTCAATATAATATTTATATAAAATACAAGCAGCGTGTTCAAGCAGTGTACTGCTCAACAGGTGATATTCTCAAATCTACAAACTTTTAAATTGATACCATCAAACACAGTCAATAGATTTTCTTTCTTTCCTAACACTGAATCTATCCAGCAGGAGGAACAGCAGACAGGAAACCTCACACCCAGCACAACCACAAAATTCTGCCTCCACTAGCAGTGATGTGCAGCAGATGAAACACAGTCTGGTATTCTACCTGACACTGGGATGGGTTCATCCTCATCATCATCAGGAGGAGGAGGGCCTGGAGGTGTCCTTGGTCCCCTAGGTTGTGGTCTCGGAGGGCTGCCATTGAACTGGTCTTCCTTCTCTCCATCAGCTATATTTGTTGTGTAAATAAGAATATGCATTTAATGGAATCACAGGAATAGAAGCAGGAAAATTCAGTTTTTCAGCGCTGCTTTTGACTAGGGAACACCTTAATTTCCCAGCTGTTACCTGAACCATACTCTGCAACTGCGGTCACTTTTGATGTAAACAGGAACTACACCAATAATCAAGCTTATTAACACTACTAATTATTTTTTAATATAACACTGTTTAAATTAACACAGGTAACTGCCATTTTTGGCTTTGATATTCACAATATTGTAGCTCTATGAATAATACTTGAGTTATTTTTTTAACAAGTTTACATTTCAATCAACTGTTTTTTACAGTTTGTAACTGCTTTTCACTACCTGGAGTATTCAAATTTTGCAGCCCAACAGCAGTCCCTTGAACAAAACAGTTTTAATTTTAAATCTAAAATCAAAATTGAAGCAGAAACTTGATCACAGCTTCTTTTCGCAGCCATTTTAACAGCGATGCAAAGCAGTTTCCTGTAATGTACTTTACATACAAGTGACAAAAGGAAAGTGAACTAGGACTGTGAAATTTTATTGTTACGATTTTAATACTACTCTAGTAACTTGTTTGATATTTCAATCATCTAAATTTTAAGGAGTTCACACAAATTAAACTGCATTTTGACTACTGTAAGTAATTAGCAATAGATCAAGTAACCCACTCTCAAAAAAGCGCTACACAAGAATCTACTTAGAGCAATTCAATATAAATCTAAAAGAAAATACAAAACTAAAGGACAAAGACAGAAAGCTAGGAAAATAAAGCCACTGCAGTGTAACGTGAAAGAATTGCTTTCTTTTTTTTTTCAGATAAGATACTATGTTGACTTTAAAGAAAATAAAAATAAATGTCTTCTCACAAAGCTTACCATGTTTTGGGTTTCTCTTCAAACCAGGCTGTTGCTGGGGAGGTGGTGGTGGAGGTGGGGGTGGAGGGGGTGACTCTCTCTCATGACTTATTACCCTGTCAACTGAGCCATATATTGCCAAAGTCAAACAGTTGTACCATCCTCTTAGAACCAAGCCATCCGTGTTGACCTGTGGTTTTTAAAAAGAAAAAGCACTTAAAAACAAGACAAAACAACTTCAGAAAAGCTATTTTAATATCAATGTATCACTGTCTGCATAAGAGCAAGAAAGAAAAATCAAACATTGAAGTATCTCTTTACCTCACGTTTCGAAAACTGAGAAAACTAAATATATCAATCATTACAACAAATAACTAATCCTTCTTTAAAAGCATTAAATTCTGTGCAATATATTGCCTAATCCGCTACAGCCTACTTGACCTGGTTTGAGCTAAATGAAAACAATTCTGTTTAGTGATTTTTACTTTCCAGTTTAGTGTCTTCTAAAAGGCTGCACGTTCTGAAGTCAGCAGCATGTTTTTGCAGACAGTGTGTGCTACTGGCAGTGATAACACCTGATGTTTACAGTCACTGCCTGGGACTGGGATGCAGAAAGGCTCTTGCTGATACTTATTCCTACAGTGACCAAGGCCACTGCTGGCTCTTGTGTGCCACGCTGGGGGTGCTGGGTAGTAAGAGGGGTCACAAGGAAGTAAAAGGTGGCACCTCCGGGGGGTAATAGACAGGACAGGTGACCAACGAGAGTATTCCATCCCATATACGTCATATCTAGTATAAACCGAGTGATCACGAGAGTTTAGCCCCCTCTCTCTCTCTTTCTTCAATGGCCGGTGTCGAGGCAGGACTCTGTCCAAGCTCCTGCTTTTGATCTGGATCCTGAGTTCCCAAACCCAGCTCCCTGTATCCAGCTCCCGCCGCTGCTGAGCCTCCAGTGCCGCCTGCTCTGCAGCATCAGTGGGGATTGCTATGGGGGGGAGCAGGGAGTCGGGTTCAATATCGGGCTTATATATAGTTGTATATAGATCTTTATTTTTATCATTTCACTATTATTTCTATTACTGTTTCATTAAAGACTGATTAGTTTTCTTTTCTAGCCCGTAAGTCTCTCTGCCTCATTCCCTCGTCCTTCTCATTTTGGGGGGCAAGAGCGTGTTAGAGAGCGTCTGTCCGCATTTTAGTGGCCAGCCCAGCTCTAACCCACCACACTACTAATGAAAAGAAAACACATTACTATGGGTCACAGAAACACTCATATGAATGAAATAAACTCAGACAGAAGTGAAAGTGATGTGCATAGCTGTGGCCTGCAGCCACAACATTCTGATTCATCTTGGCTCATAAGTAATCGATAGTTCTGTTGTTAATCTCCATGGGAACTGTCAAGCAATCAAGTTTTCTACAACTTGCACCATTATAGATATAGACTCTAAAGCAACGAGTATCTGAACTACTGGTAGGTTTTAGAACAAGATCTTAAACAACAGATGCTTCACACAGCACTAACACACCACATGCAATTGTGTTTATGCCTAAATGACAGACACGTAGAAAAAGTGATGAGATTTAAATCACATTGCATTACCTTTGCATTGGGTCTGAAAATAATTGAAGTGTTTTCATCATATTCAAGGCTGTTAAAATAAAATACATGAAGTTATTTTTCCGTCATTGTAAAGAATGTTTACAGAAATTAAACACAGCAGTGCTAAATACGTAAGCCAGTAATAAAACACTGCATACATGCTCTTAAAAATAAGAGTGCAAAATCACTTATTTCTACAACATAATTTTCATTAATATATATGGGCTCTGAAGGTTTCAAAAGAACAGAACTCTTTCTTCTTTCAAGCACTAACTTCTCTCTTCCCACACAGATAGGAGGGAAAGGGCAAGAACACAAACAAGCAAAAAACAGACTAAACATGAAAATCATGATGGGAGATGCAGATTTTCTATTGTGCATTTTCTGCACTAAAAAAGTCTCAGGAAGAAAAGGCAGATAATGAAGTCATGAGCTAATCTTGGAAGAACTTACCTCCCCAGTCTATCAAAAACAGGGGCACTTGGCTTGCTGACATTGTTGAAAAACAAGTCCAGCTGAAATGTATGTGGGGATGTCTCTCTAGAAACAGAACAAAAGAAAAAATTAAACCCATTGAGCTCCTTATCAGAGTAGCCAGGACTAACAAGGGAAGAGAAACTTTAATTTATGCTGTTTAAATAATTCCCCAAAATAATTACAAGTTCAGCAGACACATAAATGCATTTTACCTTTTCATATAGGAGGTTCCACTGAGATATGCAAGTTCAAGAAAAAATAACAGGAAGGTGGTAGTAACAGCTTTCACTTACCCATAAGCTCTGTTGTCAGGCAAACTCGTGTGAGCTCTCACTCCTGGAGGAATGACACGTACTTCATTTATGTAAACCACGCATGGAAAACGAACTACATCTATATTGGTACTTTGCTACAAAACAAAGAATACAGAAAGTCTAAGAAATGTGAAACGCAAGCAACATAATGTACTCATACTCTTTAAAGACCAAATTAAGGTTGCAATCCTAATTACAAAATTCAGTTCTGTAAAATGTTAAACAGTTAAACTAAAAGATTTTTTTTCTTCTGGCACTTTCATACATTTAAGACTTTTTCACATCATCACTTCACCTTATTTGCAAGACTCTTTTAAACAGCAACAAGTTTTTCTCTAACTGAAGGTATGTTGGCAAGGGCAAAAACTGCAACTTAAATTATTACAGCAAAAGTTAGCATATAGTTCCCTTTTAATGAAACATATGGAGTTTACAACTAAGGAAAAAAGAAAAAGGGTGCTTTAATTCTGAACACTAGTAAATGTTATATGAGAAACAATGCTATAAATGTTTTCCTAGACCTGTATAAAAATGCTGTAGGACGCTTATTTCTCCAATATTGCAAAAACATCTGAAACCTTTTTGTAAATAACATTTCTGTTTACAACACAGAAGTAGTAAGTATAGCAAGTATAAAGGAACATCACGTTTCAGCACTCCTAAAAAATGTTTGAGCAAACTAGGAAATAGTAATAAAATCACAGTGATTTTCCATGTAGCAGTCACCAAATTAATACTGAAAGTCTCTTCCCACTATATACTCAGTCTTATTTTAGTTTTATACACCACCTCTATCCTGTAAACACAGATCAATGATATGTCCAACTTTATGCATATAAAGACTTTCTTGAACCGAAGCTCAGAATCATGTTTCTTGCTGAATGTTTCCAATTAGCAAAGACTGCACTAGCACAAAAACCACAAAAACTCAAAACCAAAGAACTAAGTGTCTACCAACATAAGTAAAAAATTAAAATTAGAAAACCAAATTTATTTGCAAATGAAAGTCACATCATTTTATCACAATCAGTAAGGAAAATAAACATCAAGATTATCAGCACGAGGCAACAACGTACTAAGATTTTTAGAAAACTAATAAATAGCCACAGGTAAAGTTTTAAAAAAGGCTATTTAAGTGTGTGCTTTTGGGCACGTATTACCATCTTTTAATAGGAAATCAACGTATATGTCCTTAGGCACACAAATGCAACATCTTGCCCTAAGGGGTGATATATCACAAGCAGGAGGGTAGAACACAAAGAACCCCACCAGGACAGGGTGCGTAACTTTATTAACAGGACCAGGGTGACAGCAGCCCGTGAGGAATGAGGGCTGTGGGAGCTCTTTGCTTTGCCTTTAAAAAAAGTCTTATGTGTCAAGTGGGAGACTCGGGTTTCCGGAGGAAAGGCTGCATCCCCATCAGCACTGCCCAAAGAAAGGCAAATTTCTACTTAAATGATATGGGATTATGTCAACAGTCACATATCAACATCAACAGGATAAGTGATTCCAACCCCCTTTCCTTCCAAAACATCAAAAAATGACTACATCAGAACCACTCAACACATGTTAAACTGCATAGCTAAGTAAATAAATAATTTTATTAGAAAACTCAGCAGTAGGTTGAGAACTGCAAGTTCTGAGGCATGGCTCATAATTCATTTAGCTGAAGAAATAACATAACACAAAAAAAAACGCTATTCTGCACCATGCAAAGTACATCTTGAGCTTTTTCTTTAATATAAATGCAATATGGTTCAGGTTTGGAAAGTGTCGCTGACAAGAATAAAAGTACCAGAAAACATTATACACAATTAAAAACATGCAGTAAGAGAACATACTGTCCTAGAGGGGAACAGCAGCAGCTAGTGTTTCCTGCCTGATACTTTCTTACATAGTATAAGTGAAAATGCATGTGGGTGTCTCTGATCCTGACAGCTAGAAAGGACTCTAGAATACCTTCCTGTTTGGCTTTAATTGCACCAGTAGCTCAAAACATTTAATTTTCTTTCCCTAATGCCTGTCCTTGAACATAGCTGAGATATTCTACGATTCTGTAACAGCTTTCTTATGTTACACTACACTGTTTCCCTCCTTTCTTCCTTCCTGAACAGCAAAACGAGCTGAGCCCTGGATAAACATGCTGCAACAGAAGCTGCTTCAGGGATGCTCAGGATCCCAACTGCCTCAAAGCAGAATATGTGCATGACCTTCCACTGCTGAGGCAGGCTTTAAACACTCATTTTGCTCATGAGGCACGCAGGCTGCATAAATCCAGGAGAATATCTCACACACACACAAATTCCCCTCCTCCTCAGCTACACAAAAGCATTAGGTGGGCCACCAGCAGCTGGGTATGGCCCTCTCCTGATTCTGTCCCTTAGGGACTTCTCGGATCAGTTATATCCTCTTTGTTTCCCACTAGCCTTTCCTCCTCGTTACCTCTAAACCTCCGCTTCTTTCCCACCACCCTAGGCTCTCTCAGCCCCCGGCCAGCGGCACCCCGGGCTGCCAGGGCCGCGGCGAGCAGGGCACACCGCAAGGTCCAGCACCGGGGCCCGAGCAAGGCTTCGGGGATAAAGCGGGAAGGAGGCGGACATCCACCCCCTCAGCGGGCACCTGGCCGAGGGCTGCTCCCCCCTGCCGGCCCACTCGCTGAGGCGAAAGCCACCGCCGGGGCCTACCCCCGCCCCGCTCTGCGCCCCGCAGCCACGGGAGGCCCCAGCACGGGCAACAAAGCGCGGGAAGCAACGGCAAAGAAGGAAAATGAGGGGAAGCAGCGTCCCCCAGCGGCCCCTTCCGCGTTACCTCCGCGCTCTGGTGCTTGAACGTGTCTAAAAACAGCAGCTCGGTCGCCGTGTCCACCGCCATCTTGAAAGGGCCCAGAGGGAAGGGCTTCCGGGCGGCGTCCCGAGCGCTTCCGGGCCGCCGCCGTCGTTGCCGACAGAGGGCGGGGGCGGAGGGCGGGAACGGCGCGAGGCGGGCTCCGGCCGTTGCCCCGCCCGCGCGGGACCCGCCTCCCTCCAGCGCCCTGAGGGGAGGCAGAGCCGGGGCAGGGGGCGCGTTGGCTCCGGTGCGGGGCCGCTGGAGGGCGAGGCCAGCAGGAGAGGCTGTCCCCGCTCCCCAGAGACCCTGCTGGGTGTGCAGCGCCGTGACCCGGGCCGGGCGCCAGTGCCGTCCGCCCCAAGCCTGCCCCCTGCTTGGTTTCACAAGATTTAGCTCCGGCTCAGCGCTTACTAAATTCGGGCCTTCCTTCCTTCGCAGCCTTTCCGTGTTTAAAACTAACCCTTTCCAGGCGCAAGAAACTGTCACTTCTCTCAAATACGTGTAGAACAATCCCTTGCAGCCATTCCGCAGCTCCTGCCGTTCTCGTTGAGCGTCCGGCGGCCTGGGCAAGAGCAGCTCAGCTGTACCCGCGCTGGACACACCGTGAAGCCAAAGCCAGCCCGGGGCCGGGGGAGTGATGTGGGATTGATCTTACGCAAGCAGCGTTGTTACACAAGTTTTGTGTACAAGCTCCACGTCTGTAACAGCAAAACTGAGCCATGTGCCTTCTGAGGAAGTCTAGAGAAGGATGTGTAACATTGAACTGCCGACTGGAGCCTCAGCCACATACCTGCTCTTTTGTTAACCATCATAATTACACCTTATTATCTGCATCTTGGTTCTGGAACAGCTTCTTAATGAAATAAGCTACTTTGCGTGGGCAACAGGAATTGGTGGGACCCTTTTTTGTTTCAGTAGTTGAGCTTGCTGCTCTCTCAGCACCTCAGAGTTTCACTTGCACCACGAGTGGCAGTCCTCTAGGCTGGACTTTATGTGAAAATGTTGGATTAGTTTAAACAAGGCTGTGGTTTGATATATCCATTTTCAGTGGTGAAACCAGTTCAAGAATTTCCTGTCCCCACATTACGTGGTGGGGAGCTGGGCCACAACATGCACTTCCACAGACAGTTTTGTTGGCATACCTGAAGAGGTGTTTTGTGGCAGTGCAGGAAGGCTAATCGACTGGAATCGCTTCTGGATCTGCTGAAAACATGGTACTGCCTTCTCATACTATTTCAACAGATGTAGCTAACATAGTGCAAAATCCGTCACAGAAACATTTAAGAATTTGAGAATCAAGGGGCTTCCTTGGCCATGCTGGAACATTTGCCCACTCTTATTCTTGCCCTGAGCTGGGACCCTCTCTCGTTCTGGTGGATAAACTGATCTAAACTCCTGGAGTTAAATATTTTTTTTTTTTTGGATGTAGAAAACAAAAAAGCTCTATGTGTTTTTTGCCACAGTAGCACAATGCCTTATGGTTGCTAGTGACACTTGCCATGACTTACTTTGGTTAAGTTCACGGCCTCTTTGGAAACTTTTATGCAAGTGTAGCTTTGCAGATCTGCTCCAAACATGGGCATGGTCATGCATATCATTGTGCTGGAGGAGTGCAGTCCCAGTCAGATGGCTTCTCTCCTGGGACAGCCTGGAACAGTATTGCAACCAGGTCAGCTATCACGAGTAGTTTCAGTAACTAGCAGGGGAATTCCAGCCCTGCATTTTCATCTGCAATGACTCCCTCACTGCTGGTAGCAGCTGCAGTTCTGGATGTGAGAAGAATCAGGTTTGCAGGATTAAATTCAAATGGCTCTAAATGCAATGTCATTGATTTCAGCCTGTGGCTGACCTTACAAGTCAGTGGCATTTTTTCACTGCAAGGTAAAGGAGCAGCGTTTGAATGTGACACCCAGTTGCATGATTTCAGGGAATAATTTGGCTATTGCTAGAGAGTTATTTGTTGACTGATGAAAGGGGAGAAAACAGAATTTGGTTAGCAGCAGCAATTGTAAAAAACCAGTCAGTAGTAACCATTAACACATGCCAATAAAATGATACAGCTCTGTTGATTCTCCCACTCCAGTTTTAAAAAGTTGATTTTCTCAAAGAAAACATGACCACTGGTGGGCAAGAGTGATACAGGTGAGAGACCTAGCACAAAGGTCTGCACAGGAAAGGATAACAGAGTTGCAAGGGGTACTGGGGCAAATTGAAGACCCTCCTATAGAAGAATAAAGCAGGGTGGGAGAAGCGAAACTCACAGGAAAAAGCTGGAGACAGTGAGATGTGCAAAGTCACAGGTTTGTTCCAAATAAACTGGGAGAATGGGGGACAATGGGTGACAGGAGGGGGGCTTCAGGAATGCGGGGAAATAAATAAGGAGGCCTGTAGGTCTCTTGCCATGGTTGTGAGGATGTTAAGACTAGCTCCTTGGCACAAAGGAAGGTGTGTGTAGTTTCAAAAATGTCCTGAAACAGAGCAGTGGCACAAAAGGATATATGATGGGAAACCAGAACTAATACAAAAAGGACACAGAAGCAGTTCGACTGAGATTAGGAAAAGGGGTGGAAATCAGACAGACAGACAGCAAGCAGGAAACAGAAGGAATATCAGAGGAGAGAATTACAGCAATGAGGTGCTGGGAGGAGCTTTTTGAGAGGTCGTCGTGCCCCAAAGCGCCCTAGTACATTCCCGTAGGTAACAACACTGATGTCATCTGGAAGGTGACACTTCATGCAAAGACTATGCTTAACCAGGCCCAGGAATAATGAACAGCCAGGGAGAAGCAACTGAAATAGGAGTATACAAACGTCAGGAGCCTGAGCAACACAACACAGGAACCTGAACAACTGGTGCATGTTGTCAGACCAGATACTGCAGGCATGAAAGAAAGAGGGTGGAATGGGAATGGTGACTGGAAAACAGGCATTTTAAGAAACACGTTACTCAAGAAAAAGAAAAATAAAAGGTAATGGCAATACAGTAGCAACTCATAGCAGCAGGTTTGAAAATAAATAAATATGTGGATTAATCAAGAACCCAAAAGATGTAATGGGAATTAAAAATACCTTTAGGGTACAGCCTAACCTATAAAAGTGGTTACTATATGTAATGGCATCCTGCTGTAGCAATAAGCTGGAGCGTCTTGATTCTCCTAGATGGAGAAAGAAACAACGATAGGACAAGGCATGAGAGGAAATCAAAAAAAAAAGAAAAAAGAGAAATGCATAGGCCAGAACACAACAAATCACAAGTAAAGGAACAGGTACCCATCCAAAAATTGTTCTCACAAAAACAAAGGCTACATCTCAAAAGCAAAGCAGGCATTGGGAAGGAAACTGTTTGGAATGGATGACTAAGTTTCACTGAAAGATGACCAGCCAACCAAGCAAGCACTATCTGTCTGGCATGCTGCAATGTGAAGTCATGTCAGAAATGTACTTCTGGACTTCCTGACTAAAGTATAATTTTTTTTTAAGAAGTTGCGCTATACTAAGACCTGAAGTGGAAACTGTGCAAAGAAATTCTCTATACCGTGGAATCCCTCCACTCCAGTCTAGGCAAAGGTCACAAAACAAACTCCCGTGTGAGGACCAACCCCACTACTCAGATGCCAAGTACAGATCAGCTGCAACCACCGCTGAGGACACACAGCCCAGCGCTCTGCTTTCATGTGTGTTTTTCTCAGCGCATCAGAAAGTCAAAACACAAATGCACAAAGAAAACCAGGCACTCTAACCATCTGACAAAAGGGGCATGATTAGCTTGGGTGTTTCCTGATGCCAGAGTCACATGGCCAATTTTAGCTACCGCGTTTAAAAAATGGAGGAATTAATTTGTCATCTTTACTCCTAAATTGCAGTGTCTGCTATCACAGAGTGCCATTTTTGAAATCGTTTAACAAAAATGGGTGAAAACTACTCCAGCCACCCTCTGTCACGCAAGGGCTGTCTGTTGAAGTGCATGAACTGTCAAGCAGGAACTTGGCGGCCGTTCCTGCAAGGAGACCCATGCCACACCGAACTGCAGCAGGGCAGGACAAGTCCACAGTGTGGACTGGTCGGTGGCTGACAGGACCCCCAGCATTTGTGAAACACATCCTCTCCCTTCCTGCCAAACCAACAAATGCATATCCGTTAATAAAAGATGGTGCGAGCTGTGAATCTGCACCAGCACAAGGAACAGCAAGGAAGCATCACATGCACCACTACCTCAGTAAAAAATTTAGAGAAGCAGCATCACAGTATAGTTGGAAATACACAACCCAGGGTCTTAAGGAATTAGGTGTACTACAGGATTTCCTCGTGGAAAGTTAGCGTTACTCGTTTACCCCACATTCAGTTACTTCTAATGAAAAAGTCAAGTTTTGAGCAATAGGTGTTTAAAACATAGATTTCACAGTGAAACAACCACCCTCAGGAGAGAGGTGGTTGCCACAAGGACCAAAATCACCACAGCTTGTCGAAGGCAGGCTGCGATAGCCAAACCAGCCAGCGCTTTGCACAGACGAGCCCCGCCGGTACAGAAGCTGCCATGCCACTGCCTTGGGAAAGACAGAGGAAGAGGCTCTGCTGACCCAAGCTCACCTGGCAGGAGCTGCTCCCGGCCGAGTCCAACCCGCTGCTCCCCGGCACCGCACAGCCCAGTCCCCGATGGGCACACCAAGGGTGGCAGCAGGCAGTGTGACCATCTCCCCTCCCCTTCCATCCTAGACAGACGGGGCCATGGATTTCCCCACGGCTGACCTGTCCTCCCTGCCCGCAACATACAGCAAGGCATCAGCAATCCAGGGTGTTCCTGGAATGCATTGATGACAACTTCCTCCTCCAAATGGTAGAGGAACAACAAGAAAAGATGCTATGCTGGACCTTGTTCTCACCAACAGGGAAGGGCTGGTGACCAACATGAGGCTCAGGGATAGTCTTGGCTGCAGTGACCATGAAGTGATAGAATTCAAGATCCTCAGGGCAAATAGGAGAGTATATTCCAAGCTTACAACCCTGGACTTCAGGCATGCAGATTTTGATCGCTTCAGGGATCTGCTGGCCAAAGTGCTGCGGGACAAAGCCCTAGAGGGAAGGGGGGCCCAAGACAGCTGGTCAGTAGCCAAGAATCACCTTTTCCGTATCCAGGAGCAAAGTATACCGACAAAGAGGAAGGCAGGAAAGAATGCTAGGAGACCTGCCTGGATTAGCAAGTAGCTCCTGGACACACTGTCACACAGAAAAAAACTTCACGAGGAATGGAAAATAGGACAGCTAGAGTGGGGGGCATATAAGGAAGCTGCCCAAACAGCAAGAGACCTGGTTAAAAAAGCCAAAGCTCAGTTAGAATTAAGTCTAGCCAGGGAGATCAAGGGATACAGCAAAAGTTTCTTCAGGTATATTAATGGTAAGAAAAAGACTAGGGAAGGTCTGGGCCCCATCAGAAAGGAAACGGGTGAACTGGTGACTAGTGATTTGGAGAAGGCCAAGGTACTCAATGACTTCTTTACCTTGTCTTCACTGGCAAGGGCTCCAGCCACACTCCCGAAGTCACAGAAGACAATGGCAGGGGTTGGATGAAAGAACTGCTCATTGTAACCGAAGATCAGGTTCCTGACCATCTGATGAACCTGAAAGTGTACAAGTCCATGGGACCCGATGGAATACACCCATGGGTAATGAGGGAACTGGTGGTTGAGGTTGCTAAACCCCTCTCATGGCAGTCCAGTGAAGTCCCCACTATCTGGAAAAGGGGAAACATAATGCCCATTTTCAAAAAGGGAAAGAAAGAGGATCTGGGGAACTATAGTCCAGTCAGTCTCACCTCCGTGCCTGGTACGATTATGGAGCAAATCCTCCTGGAGGTACTGCTGAGGCAGAAGAATAATGAAGAGGTGATTTGGTACAGTTTACATGGCTTCACCAAGGGCAAATTGTGCCTGACAAACCTGGTGGCCTTCTATTAGAAGGTCACAACATCAATAGACAAGGGAAGAGCAACTGACGTCATTTACTTGGACCTGAGCAAAGCCTTTGACAATGTCCCACATGACATCCTTGTCTCCAAGCTGATAAAATACAGATTTGATGGATGGACAGTTCAGTAGATAAAGAACTGGCTTGATGGCCACACCCAAAGACTGGCTGTCAAGAGTCCATGTCCAAGTGGAAGCCAGTGACAAGTGGAGTCCCTCAAAGATCAGTACTGGGACCAGTCTTGTTTAACATCTTCGTCAGTGACATGGACAGCGGCATTGGGTGCACCCTCAGCAAGTTTGCTGATGACACCAAACTCTGTGGGGAGGCTGGTACGCTGGAGAGTAGGGATGCTATCGAGAGGGATCTCAACACACTGGAGAGGTGGGCCCAGGCCAACCTCATGAAGTTCAACAAGACCAAGTACAAGATCCTCCATCTGGGTCGGGGCAATCCCAAGCACCGATATAGGCTGGTCAGTGCTTGGCTTGAGAGCAGCCCTGAAGAAAAGGACTTGGGGGTGCTGGTGGACGAGAAGCTCAACATGAGCCGTCAGTGTGCACTTGCAGCCCAGAAAGCCAATCGTCCCCTGGGCTGCATCAAGAGGTGCGTGGCCAGCAGGTCGAGGGAGGTGATTCTCCCCCTCTACTCCACTCTCATGAGACCTCACCTGGAGTACTGTGTTCAGTTCTGGAGCCCACAGCACAAGAAAGATATGGACGTGCTGGAGCATGTCCAGAGAAGGGCCACAAGGATTATCAGGGGGCTGGAGCACGTCTCCTATGAAGAGAGACTGAGAGAGTTGGGGCTGTTCAGTCTGCAGAAAAGAAGGCTCCGAGGAGACCTTATTGTGGCCTTCCAGTATCTTAAGGGGGTCTACAAGAAAGCTGGTGAGGGGCTTTTTAGGATGTCGGCTAGTGACAGGACTAGAGGGAATGGATTGAAGCTAGAGATGGATCAGTTCAGATTGGACGTTAGGAAGAAGTTCTTCACCAGGAGGGTGGTGAGACACTGGGACAGGTTGTCCAGAGAGGTGGTGGAAGCCCCATCCCTGGAGGTTTTTAAGGCCAAGTTGGATGGGACTCTGGGCAACCTGGTCTAGGGGGGGATATCCCTGCCCATGGTGGGGGAGTTGGAACTAGATGATCTTTAAGGTCCCTTCCAACCCTGACAATATTATGATTCTATGCTTCTACGACGTGTTGCGGCAGGAGCGGGCTGCCCTGCCCGGACCCCCTCCCCTCCGCCACCCCATCGGTGAGCGGTCGCACCTTCTCGGGCAGCGCTCCCCGACGACGGGAGGCGCAAACCCGGCAGGGTCCGGGGCAGCCGTCGGTGCACTTTAAGGCTGATTGGAGGCCCGGAGGAGCTCCGGACGGTTCATCCGCACGGCCCCCTCCGCAATCCCGGCCCCGCTCTGTGCGCCCCGGCCGCAATCACAGACCCCCCACTCCGCCAGCCGCCGCCCCCGCGCTTGCCACGTCCCTGCTCGGCGGGGCCAATGGGCGGGCGGCGCCAGGTGTGTCCTACCTGCACCACGTGGGCCGGGGGGTGGGCAGGTACGGCCGCGGCCCCGCGCAGAAAAGCCCGCAGCCATTGCGTGCTTTCCCAGGGGTGCAGCCGGCGTGGGAGCGGCCGCCGCCCGCCCCGCGGAAAGGAAAGGGGGGGGTGGGTGGGAAAAAAGGGGTAGCCGTGCGCCTCCTCCACGTCGGGACCTTGGGAAGTGAGGCTGCAGGTGGGGGCTCTGCCGCTTGGAAGCGCCGCGGGCAGGGAAAGTTTCCGGCCTCTTCCCCGCCTTTCTCTTCTCCCTTTTCTCTCTCTCTCTTTTTTTTTTTTTGTTTTGTTTTCTTTTCTTGCCCCCCCCCCCCCCCCCCCCTTTTTTTAATCCTTTCCACTGGCCCGGTGGCACCATGACGGCGTCTCCTGACTACTTGGTGATCCTCTTCGTGACTACGGCGGGCAGCAACGGGGCAAGGCTGGGCTCGGATGAACGAGAGCTCCTCCAGCTCCTGTGGAAAGTAGTCGACCTGAGGAGTAAGGAGGTATTTTTTCCCCTGAGGGGGGAGCACCCCGAACTGCTGCTTCCCTTAGCCCCTGCAGTGCTGGGTACAGGCAGGGCAGCCCCAAGTGCTCGGCTGGCTGTGAGTGCCCCAGGCTGGAGCAGGCTCTGGTGGAGGGCAGGGGCCGGTGTTGCAGGTGAGGACCTCCAGCCTGGGGAGCTGACTCGCCCCTCCTCTGCTTTCTCTGGAGCTGGGGCACCTGCACGACGTGCTGGTCCGGCCTGACCACCCGGAGCTGACGGCTGAATGCCAGGAGATCACCCAGGTGGATGTGGAGAGCCTGGCATTGGCTCCACCGCTGGAGCAGGCATTGAGACAGGTGACACCCCATAACTGGCTGCTGGAAACTGGTCTCCCCCCTTGTGGGCTCCTCGGTGGGACAGAGGCAGTGTTATTGTGTATTTTTTCCCCTCCACTACCACCACTGGGGCAGTGGAGCCTGGCATGAGGGCACCACAGATGTGTGGCCTGAGCAGCCTCTTCTGTGGTGGAGTTTGTGGGACTTTCTCCCTTGCCTTTTGCTTGTCTCCCTTGGGAGGGACTGAACCCAAGAGAGGAAGGTTAGGATCAGGCATCCCCGTACACTGATCTTCTGCCATGATGAACCCTAAGCCTTAGCTGAGGCTGAGCCTCAATCAGTTGCATGAGGCCAAGTTTTGATGCCCCCCAAACAGGCTGGGTGGTGGCTCCTCAGTTCTGGGAGTGAGGCAGCACTGAAGCTTCTAGATAAACAGACAGGTGTGTGTGATTCTCATGGAGGGGTAGGGCCTGTCTCCTTTCCAACATGCTTGAGTGCCCTATCTGAAAGGCTCTTCTGCCCTGGCACTCCCTCAGATCTCTGCAACCACCTTTATGTCTACCTTACAGTGCTCTTGCAAATGCTCCTGGAAAATTATTTGTATTTTTCTTGTGATGTGGACTGTCTGTGTAGCCACATCTCATTAGAAGAGGGGAAAAGGGGCAATTTCCTTGTGAAGGTAATTATTGTGAAAGTTATCATGGGCTTAGCTAGTAAGAAACAAATCTACAGAAGTGAAAGACTAGGCTCATACAAAAAAAAAATTCTAGCTCCATGTACCTGCTGCACAAGAATAACATGTTACCAGCTGATGACACTACCTAGTGCAGCCACTCTGACCTCTTTTACATGTATATCTTTTGTTGTTCCTGCTTTTAGTTTAATCAGTCCGTGAGCAATGAGCTGAACATTGGTGTAGGTACTTCTTTCTGTTTCTGTACTGATGGACAGTTGCACATAAGGCAGGTTCTGCACCCTGAAGCTTCCAAAAAGGTATGTAGTTACAGCTTAAGTTTAACTCTTAGTGTGCTTTATATGATTGATTGCAAAATGGATTAACTTGTCTTTAGCACAAGGATGCTTCCACACAGCCGTAGCACAAATGTTACTCGTAAGTTAACGTGCTTACCAGACTGAAGAGCTGGTCTGTGTGCAAGGTATAGGTGATGCTCTGTGCTTATGTAGCCCCGAGATGCCTTTTAAAATTAAATCAGAAAAAAATATATTCTGAAGTGTTTGATAAAGGAGCAGTGCATTAACAGCTTACTTGTAGCTCCTACAACTGTAGGAGCTACAATGGGTTAACAAGTGGGAACTGGGAAGTGTTGCCAAATTAACTACCTTCATCATAAACTCTTTTGAAATTTTGCATTCAGCTATAGCTTCAGTAACTTTCAATATCTGTGTATTCAGTTGATGCTCTGAGGGCAGTGTTCTTATTTGTAAGGAGCTGAACAGTAGTTTGAGGCAAGCTATGAGTGATGACTAGTCCCATAGTCTTGAGTTTTGTATAACCTCAGAGTTGCCAAATTGCTAACAGTATTATGAGGTCCTGCTTACTTTTCATTAGTGATAGGGTTGCAGCAATATGCTAAGTCTCTAATCCTGGAATAACTGCTTCAATATTAATAACATCTTGTTTTGTGGTTTGCTATGAATGTGCGTTTCTCCAACTGAGCTGTTCTGTTCCTCTCCTTGTAAGTGGTCTTTGTGCCCATCAATTTGCTGCTTCATCTTTGAAGGGGCACTGCTGGAAGTCTGTGCTGTGACAAAACTGATACTGAATGAGTTTTAATACTCGGTGGTGCTGGAAGTATTCATGCCTTTGAAAGTTTAGAACAGAAAGAGTGAGCATGATTTATAGTGAAGGGACAGTCCTGTGACTTGTCTTAGTGTATCATGTGAGAAAATGTGGAAACAGGTTTTTAACAGACTTTCTTCTCACTTGTAATGGGTGTGTAGTTTAACTGCATGGAAGGATTAACTGTATAAATTACATGGATAAAAGAAGGGACAACTATTATTTAAGTTTGTTTGGTGTTGAGGATGGGTGTACTTTTTCTATATCATCACAGAGTCAGTGATAGGAATCAAAGCTTCATCAAAATCTTCTGTTCTTGTTAAGAATTTGAAATCTGCTCTGTGCTGCCTATACGTTAAATAAACCAGATGCTTATGATACCTATAATAGTTCTTTGGTGCATATCCTAATCCTGAGATTGGGGATTGCTAAAATCCAGATAGGCAGAAATCACTAGGCTCTTGAGAATATATTTACTTCTTTTGAGATGCCCAGTCTGAACCAATTTAGCAGCTCATAGTATTTGGAGAATGAATTGGCATCAGCCATCCCAACTGAATGTCAGTGAAGTACAGAACTTGATCTCTTGTCAAGGAAGAAAAATAGCCATACTAAAACTAGAGCAGGAAATCTTGGCAAGCATGCCTGCATTTTCATAACTTTGTCTTTAAAGAGTATTATTTGCCTAATGCACCTGTCCATATGCTAAGATAAGCTCTAATGTTCTCAAAGCTGAACTCGTTTTAGAGCCTAAACTTCTTTCTTTGGGCCTCCTAAATGTGCTTTCATGTATCCTGTCATTCTGTTATAATGCCAAGATGCTAACTAGTCATTAAACCACAAAGAGCCCTTACTTTTGGTCTAGAGAGGCATTGCAGGCAACAGATGGCTACGTGGAATATGAAGTATTGTGTCTGGGGTGAAGAGCTGACTGAAGGAGTAGGGGTTTGTGTTAGTTTAAAAAAACTTCAAGTCTTTTCCTTCTCATCCCCAAAAAAATTAAAAGCATATGGTAGGTGTAGTGGTGAGGAAAAAAACTTTACTGACTTCCAGTGGGCCACCTAACTTGCTCCTCGTTACATATGGTGCAATGAAAACAGTTACTATGTGTAACTGACAACTTCCGCACCATGTCAAATACTTGCCCTCACCTGCACACAACGTGTTTTTGTTGTTTTCTCTTTTTTTTTTGGGGGGGGGGGGGTCGGAGGGGAACTAAATATTTGAAGTGTGACTATTCTCTGAAAACTCAGCCTTATCTATAAGCTAAAACATCTTCTGCCAGTCTGGCAAATCTTGCTTGGCTCTATAAACTGAACTGAGTGCCCTCTGCAGTTAAAATTGGACTCAAGGATTGATGATAAATGTTGCAATAGCAGGCATTTGCTGTCTTACATATATATTGGATCTGAGGCACTAGTAATAATATTGAATGTTTCTCTGGCACTGAAAAAGCACATTTCTCTTTTTAAACCATATAGAAAGGAAGCTGGTTAAGCAAAAAAGTTTATAAACATACTTATGTGGCTAAGAAGATCTTTGTTTTTCTGTAGCAAAGGCTGTGTTTCGTACCCATTGTAAGGAAGTTGTTAAAATGTTTGGTATCTAAAGGTAATGCAGATTAAACTCACCCTAGCTGACAGTGGTTGCTCTGTCCTTTTACAGAATATCTTGCTGCCTGAATGCTTCTACTCCTTTTTTGACTTGCGGAAAGAGTTCAAGAAGTGTTGCCCTGGCTCACCTGACATTAGCAAACTCAATGTTGCGGCCATGACAGAATGTATCCTTTTAACAATGATGGTGCCTCCTGCTGTTACAGTTTTGGCTGAGTTGTAGGACAGAGATGGGTGAGTAATGTTTGCAACACATGTTTAGGGATGGTTTAACTTTAATAAGTGACTTGGAGCTGTACTGAGCTTTCTCACAAAGATAGCATATGAGGATGCATGGTCTCATGGGGAAAATCCTGTATGTCTTCTTGATTTCTGTACATTTTCTTTACTACCTATATAGTTTTGTTTCTTTATGCTTCACAGTTTAGTGTAACTGGCACATTTATTCAAATTGTTGATATGAATCCTAGTAATAAAGTTGTGAATTTGCTCATTGCATCAGTTAGATGTTTTTGTTTTCAGGCAAGAGTGAATCTTTGGAGACCGTCTTAATTTTTAGGAAGAGAAACAGTTATTGTTGGTGAGAACTTGTAGCGAGGCTTTAATTCAGAAGTAAACTGCTGTTGATGCAGTTTCATGGAAATTGTACATGTTATACCTCATAAGGTGAAGCTGGGCTGGCAGCAAGATGCAGTCAGTAAAATGTTTCCATTTTCAGTGATAGGAATGTCTAAAATTACTTTCTGAATAATTCCAAGTGACCTGTAACCTAGTCTTGCTTTTTACTAGTCTTAACTCTGTTTGCATATCACATACAATTTCCAGAGCTGTGTGCTTGATTTGGCTTCCCTGGCAGTCTCCTCTCTTGTTGCAGGCTCCAGCCCTCATCTCAAGTATAGTCTCAGACATGGAGAACACTCAACTTGCCTACTGACCTGTTGAAACAGTGACCAAAAAGCTAGCAAGCAAGTAAGAATAAAGGAATTTGAGCTTATTGTGTCCATACAGTAGTTGCCATTAAGAGGTTGCATTTCTCAGAGTTAAGTCTGTGGCTTCCCAATTATTCTGGCCTTTCACTTCAGAACTAGCATTATCTGGGCTTTGTACATGTGTTGGGGCCATAAGATGTTTATGTGTTTAACTGTGAGGTTGAATACTGGAGGCTGCCTGCTCTGCTTTGCTGTCTGCAAATTGAGTGAAGGAGCAAAAATAACTTCTCCCACTTGTCTGAAGCAGAGCAGCACACTTAGTGTAGGAGTATGAATTTTTATACATAAAAAGCCAAATAAATGCTTGTGTTGGCATAGTAGGAGCTGGGTGATGGAGATTTCTTGAAGTTATGGTCAAAAACTTAATACATTGTGTAGGGATACTTTGCCATTGAGCTGGAGAAATCAAAGACAGTGAGCTGCTTTGGCTGTTTTGGAACGAAGCCTTTACTTTTTCCTCGTGTGAATGGCTAGTGTGCATCTTATGACTGTGGAAATAGTCATATGACTGTAGCCACCTGGAGTGTCACTGGTCAGCTACGGCAGTCTGTACTCCTGCCTGCTGGGAGAGGGGAGCTGATGACCCTGTGTTACCCAACTGTCAGGAAGCCCCTAAAGAGTCAGTGCCATCTGAGGGTGGTTTTGCTATTTGCCAACAGCATTTCCTCCAAGTTCCTAGAGGCTCCATCAGTCTATCTCATCTTGACTCATCAGACTCATCTCGAGTCTGAATTCTGGATCTGATGTGCTTCTTAAGGTGTATAAACACAAGTAACTTCATCCTGGTTTCATATTAATCTTTGTGGCTTGTCTTGTATTCTAACTGCTGGTGCTCTTATTTGTAAACTTACTGTGTTTATGCAACATGGATGAAATTCATTGTCTCTTGCTTGAGAGTGGTGGGTCAGATGATGCAGAGAGCAAAAAGGTAGAATAAACTTTGTGTTCTTTTATTGACAAATATGACAAATTTTTGTCTCCTCACCTTGCTGAAATGTACCAGCTTAATCTCCTTGGTGTCAGAAGCTGTATGAGTTAATTGCACGTGGAGAGTCTGGACATGCTTGGGATGAAAAAGAGTTGTTGAAGCAGGTGTGAAGTCTAAAGACTAGTTCAAACAACTTTGTGCAGACATTTCTCTTTTTTTTTTTCCTCCTTCATGTAAGTAGAGAAGCTACTTTCCTCCTGAGACAGTTATATAGCAAAGAAAAGGAGGTGTCTAAATGAAAAGTAACTTGGACTTGAAGCGGATATAGTGGGATGGGGGACACAAATTCAAAACAAATGGAGTGTGTTGAAATGGAGTTGCTGATCAGTGTGCAGAATCTGACCAAGCTTTTGCTATTCTTGTAGAAAGTGCAGATCTTCCACCCAATAGTTAAAGTGGCTTCGTGAGGGGGATCTTCAATGATTTGTGCCACAAACTATACTGGGCCAGATTAATTAGCATTTTATGGGAATAGAGTGTTTTCGTTTCAGGATAGGGTACTGACTAGAGATGCAGAAGATGTGTATTTACAAGCCATTTGTGTGTTTACGAGCAGTAGAATGATTTTTGGGCACATGTACTTACAACTCCATTTACCTGTGTGTAAGATGGTTGTGATCAGCGAAACAAAACTCTTGTGCTATGAGGGAGTTAGGGAAAAGCTGAGTATTATTGTGCAGTCACTTAAATTATTAGGCATTTTCCAGAAGCTTTTGCTTCTGTGGCTAACATCTGACTAGTAACAAATTACAGGCAAATGGAGAATGTATTCCATTTCTTCCAACAGTCAGGGGAGAGAACTTCCTATTGCACAGTCATTCGGAATACATATTCCAGTGTATAACACGCTGGAGAGTTGGTGCTTGGCTATGTATTTCTTGCAGATGAGGCAAGCACAATCTTGAAAAAGAGCATGGAGATATTAAACAATAAATAGCTCTGTTATTCTTCCTTTAGAATTGGGAATTACTCTTTCAGCAAACTACTTAAAATTATGTACAGCAATGAAACCATTCCAAATTCAGGAGTTCAAGAAAAAATTTTACATTTCTCCCCCCACCCCTGCAAGAAATTGTAGATTTCATGTACAAACAGACACTGATTTCTTGAATTCAATGTAGGGAAATGCTTAAAATGCCATGAACTTTGAGGAACTGAGGAGAAAAGCAAGACTACTTGTTGTCAGAGTGCTATTGTTGATGGTCTCAAAACATTTTTTGGAATAGGAGGCAGTCTTCTGTCAGACTTCGTTTCGTCAGTATTGTGTAAGAGTAGCAGCAACAGTACAATTATGAGAAATTATGAGTAACAAAAAGGGCTTGAAAGAAGTGATCATGTTGCAGCAGTAAAAAGAACTCGGGTCTGTTGAAATATTTTTCTTTTTTTTTAAAACATGTGTAAGTATACAAAAGGAGCAGGGTTGTTCTTGCACCCTTTGTACCTCCCATACTTGCTGCACTTCTTGATTTGCAAAGCTTGCTGAGCCAGTTTTCACTGCTGTGAGTGCCTTCAGGGTGGAGTGAACAAAGATTGCATGACTATTCATATTCAGTCTGCAGAAGACTCATCCTTTGCCTGAAGATTGGGTGTGCAGAAGCCATTAACTGGCTAATAGCTCTTGCTTCCTCCAGTGCATGGTTTGCTCTGCTCACTTCTGAACAGGGTTTGTGAGGATAACACCTTACTAGGGAGTATCTGTTGGATGTTGCCAGTGGAAATGCAGCTGTACTTTGGAACAGCCTCTTTAATGTGCTGGATAGTATCAGGCTACTGCAATACTGAAACTTGGTTTTGGTGGGATTTTGTTTATCTGTTGCTTTGACCTAGATGACTTGAAAGCAATGATGTGTGGAGCACAGTTATAACCAACAGTGTTTAAACCTGGCAATAAAAAGCCTGTTATTGGATATTACCTGAGAATCTTGCCTATTGCTATTTGTATTTCCTGTGATAGCAGTACCCAAGAACTGAGTACTATCAAATTACCTTTATGCAAAGTAGTATTTAAAAAGATGTTCTCCTCTGCCTGAAGAGGCTTAACAGAACAGAGGAAGAAGAGGATCAGTACAGAACACAATTGCAATACTAGCTAATGTCATGTCATCTTAGGGTTAAGCTAGTTGTTTGGTTTTTTTTTAACATAGGTAAGAAGAGAGTTGAGAGACTGAAAAATGGAAGAGACAGAGGGAGGGAAGAAGTCTTGGAGGGCACTGGCAATGGGTGAAACTGTGGTGATGAACCTTAGGAAATGATTTAGAAATTTCTTCCATATTACGTAGGCAACACTGTGTAGAATATGGCTTCCCCTTGCCCTGCCCACTTTACTAACTTGCTGAGTGCAGCTGTGCGGCAAGATTAGGAAGCTCCTTGTCTCCCTATCCTGCCTTGTTATTTGGCAGTTCCCTTTGCCCTTTGCTTCATCTAGAATATATGTGTGTGCTATTGCATATAGTACCATTAGCCAGGTCTGTTTTCTAACACTTCTTTAAATGTGAACTTGGATTTCTCCACTGCAAGCAACTCTTTCCAATTTCCTGGGAGAGGCAATCTTTAAATATCAGTGTATGCAAACACGTGTGGTCTCCTGTGCCTCCACAAAATAAGGGGTGAGTTTTATAAAGACTACACTACTAGCAGCTTTTTCCTAAGTATTTGTAGTTTCTAGTGCCTCTGTTCATTAGGAGTACATCTGTATGCAGTCTTGGTCATTAGAATTGAAGTTTCTGCTTAATGTTATTATTAACATGCTCTTCATATGTGCAGAAAACTATCCATTTTCTTCTCCAATCTTGCTTAAAAGCCTTGCTTCTAGCTAATCAGAGGTGAAGGTGTGAGCGATTTTCTCACTCCTGCTAATGTTGCTTACTTTCTTCCTTCCCTCCCACTGTGTTTATATTGAGTTCCTTGGCACAGCTGACTCCCTGTGTCTGAACACCTGGTACCAACTTCTGTTGGAACTAGGGCATTTTTAGGAACTGTATCTCCTGTTGATTAGTATTTTCAATGAGAGCATTTTCTGAAGACAATGAATGTGACATGGGGGAGTTGTTTGGTTTCCTTGTCTGATAGCCTTGCTTCAAATTCCCAGTCCATTCACACTCCTGCATTCCCCTCTCTGTGGCTAATTGCTTGTAGGGGTCTTTTTGGCTCTGCAAAAAGGAAATACTGAAATGTCTCTTCAGTTTTGACAGCACAGCCTAGCAGCCAAGTGCACGTGTGTGCACATGTTCAGGCATGTCCTCTGCTGTAATATTTGAAACCCTTGCCCAATTTTTCTTAACTTTGACAGAGGGGAAACATAACATTTCCAAAAAAGACCAGGGTTCCAATACTTGCATCTTCAGCAGCTTCTGGTTCTGTGGTTGGGGCAGCAGAAATTCTGCCCAAGTGCAGCCAGGAGCTGTTTGATGCTGCAGGGGTAAGGGTGTTAGGAAAAGAAGCACTCCTCTGCTCTGGTGCACAGTGTGCCTAGAAACGTGTGTGTAGTGCTGATTAGGCACCCTTTCTGCAGTAGTCTGAGGATTTTTCTTTTCAAACCCTCTTCCACTGGGGTTGGGGAAGTAGATGAGCTTGAGCATACAGTTTTGGAGGAAATACTGCAATGAAGAATTTTCTTCTTGTTGTGAGTACTGATGGTCTGTTAAGCAGCGCTTTGCGGTTGTTGCATGTGACTTATTCAGGGGTTTTAGCCTGACTTTTTTTTTTTTTTTAAGAAAACATCTAATGTTCTCTCTACTTTACTCCAAAGAGGGTACCAGGAGGGAGGGTAATGGCAAAGGCTAGCAAACTGTATTTAATCAAGAAGTTGAAGGAAAGGTTCACTGGTTTAAGTTTTCTGGGTTTTAAACTATAATAGTTCCCTTAGTCTTACAAGAACATTTGAAGTTGAAGCACCATCTTCTCCACTTCCATATGTGAATGCACATTTAAAACCAGCAAAGCCTCAAAATCAAATTAGCCTCAAAGTATATTGTGTTGGCACATCAACTTTCCTTTCTTTTCCTTGCTGTGGAAGAGGAGTTCATTCAGCTGAAATTATTTTTCGTCTCACAATATAGCAGTTAAACTTCAAAAACAATTTTAAAAAAATCTGTTTTGTAGGAGTGACTTGCAGTCATCCCACAAATAGTAGGGAAGAGTTTGACAATGAAATTTGTGCTGCCTCCCTGTTAATGAAATGATATGAGAAAGCTCATGGGTAGTGTCCGTTTCTAAAGAGGCTGTTCTTCTGTTTCCTGCCCTTCATGTAGGCATCTGCCAACTCAATGTGCTCAGCTCTAGGTGGAGAAAGCTATTTTCTTTTGGGAGGAACTTTGCTGTCTTGGCTTGAGAAGCAACTTTTGAGCACCAAAATGCAGATTGTTTTGAGGATTTGGGGATGTGAGCAAGTAATTGGTGCATTTGACTGTTTTGAATGTCTTGCATTACTGTACTGCCATGCCAGGTTAGGTCTCGTTTAAGAAACTTTCACTTTTGCTCTGAAGTCTTGATGCAAAGTGCTAAGAGAAGACAAAAAAAGCAAATTGTATTCTCAGTTTCGTTTATATTTCACTTATTTTGTTCTTGGATTCTGTTTTTTTTTCAGTGGTATGGTTTTTTTGGTGGGTTTTTTTTTGTTCGTTGATTGTTGGCTTGTTTTTTGTACCTTACCCACCTTCAAGAAGATGTGAGTGGAAAAAACCTTTTTAAAAATTTGCTTTTAAAATGATGGGATAGAGTTGCAAGCAATCTTACAGTTCTCTAACCTTTTGTTAGAGATGGAGGCAAATATGAAGGGAAGCAGAAATACCATAGTAAACTCTGTTTAAAGTTGTGTGGCAAAAAAAAAATAGTATGTGCAACCAAACTGGACTCCTTTTCTGAACGTGTGGGATTTTTTTTTTTTAATACGATCACTTTACATCCTGTCTTTCTAAGACAGAACGCTTCCTGCTCACTAGTGACAGGAGAGTTTAACCTTGTTGTCATCTTCCAAAATCCTTTGGATCAAAGAAAGTATGGTTTGTGGCACTTTGTTTTGCCTATTGATTATCTGTGATGGTGCACTCTTACCAGTTTCTCAATGCTTCTGCATAACAGCACTAACCTTGAGTTGTGACTTCTAATAGGCAAGGTTTAGATGAGGTCCTGCTTGTGAATTTTGTCAAAATGATGAGCAAGATACTTATTTTACTTTGGGATTTACTTGGTCAGAAAGCATGTGTGTGATCCTGTTTCTGCAGCTTCTAGTTGATGATTTGCTTCTCCTCACCAAATCTTCCCCTAGAGATTAAAGATAATGTTAAAGAGGACAGGACTCCAGTCTCTTCTGCATGCAAAAAGCATTATCTGTCTGTCAAACACACAATTCATGAGTATATTAAATATATATGTCCTTATTATGGAATCTTATGTCCCCAGACAATTTCTGGAGTGACCTTATACTCCTGCAGGTGGCAGAGCAACTAATGTGTCCCAGCAGAAAAAGGGATTAAATCTTCCGCAGAGAAGCGATTTGCCATCAAGTATAGCATGAAAGCTTATTGCTCTAGCAGGAAGCCAAATAGAAATCTGTTTGGTTATGACTGACTTAACTCCAGCATAAAGATTTAAATCTTGACAAGAACAGTCCAGCGTTTTCCTATGGAGCCTCTCAAGTTGAAGATATGGGGAATATTATTTTAACACTAATATCTGAACCATACAGTAAGTGATTGTGATGAATGAGTCTTCTCTGTTGTTGTTTGTTTTTCCTGCCTGTCCTGTATGCTGAGGAAAAAGGAAAAAAAAAAACCAACTTATGCTGTATTTCGTAGATCACAGATTTTCAGATCCAGAAAGAGTGAACTACAAATTTGAAAGTGGGCCTTGGTAAGTTCCTTCTCCCTCTTCTCGCTGCATGCTTCCTCCTTTTTTGGTTGGATTTTTTTTTTTAAAGATACCACTTAGATAAGCTGTACTTCGCTGTATTCCTAATTTTTAAATAGCTGTTACCATTCTTTATTTATCTTGATGATGCAGTGGGAATCAATTAGATCCTTTAAGTGGGAAAGGGAATATATTCTATGATCAGATGCAAGCCAGTTTTCTTAATAGGCTTCAGTGTTCCCTGTTGTGCTCACAGTTCTGGATTCTGCTAATAAATGCTTTGTAATGAGAGTTAAGTGTGCTGTGCTATTAACAAAAAATGTAAGCATTTTTTCAGAGGTAACGCTATTGATACTAACTCTTACACTCTTCCTGCAGTTTGCTCCACAGTTACTAAATACACATCAATTTATTTTTATTTTTTTATAGCAAAGAAACATTTATATAAAGATGCTGTTCCAGAGTTACTGTGCTAGCAGTAAATTGCCTAAGCTATGATGATTGTCTTCTTCCCAAATAAGTTTTAAACATAAAGCTTTATCTTCTTTTGATGACTGTTTTGTTGTTTGGTTTTGGTTTTTTGTTAATGTAATTGTTTTTCTATGTACAAATATACATTTTTTTTCTCAGTGGTTTGATGAATATTCCCTCTGCAACAGGGAATCACAAGAGACTGGTGTTAAACTGACCTTATTTATATTCCCATCTTGCATAAAGACTTACTTCCCTTTTCCAAATTAAGGAACTGTCATAATGGTAGATGATGCTGGCATTTCTGACCCAAAAGAAGAATGCAATAATATTGGCAGAAAGTATCTGTCAAGATTAGATTAGGAGTTCTGTTTTAGCATTGTTCTAGGCTTTTTCCTTCTCACTAACAAAATCCTGGGATGAGGTGAAATATTCCCATCTTATTTGTGGTAATGAGAAGCACAGAATTCGGAGGCAAAGAGGAACAGACACCTACAAAAAGGCCATGTGAGAAATTAAAATATGAGCAAGAAACATACCAGAAACAGCTCTTTTGTATGAGGGAGTCCTCTGCTGCTTAACAACACTGCGTCCGATTAATCAATCATGTAGTCTCTTCTGTGCAAAAACCTGTCCTTGCAATAGCCAGAAAGGCAGCCTTGGGTAGCTGTGAGCGTTTTTGTTGTACTTGGCACTTTTAACAAGTAAGAGAACAAAAGAGACTGTGGTAATGACCAATTAAACCTGGCTTTCTGTGGCAGAGCTATTCCTATGCTAAGCAGCCAATGTAGCCTGTAGCTATATTGGTCTCTAGTAGCACAGTGATGGCCTGAACGTTAGGGCTAAGCTCTGGGCAGGAGGCCACTGTGTGCCGAGTATAACCTTGAACAGATTTGGTTTTGGCTTGTGACTAGCTGTCACAATACAAATTATAAGCGCTAATCTCTGTTACGTTTAACTACTCTGCTTCAATTTCCACCTAGCTAAGATTAGAACCGCAAGCGTTTAATTTTATACCAGTAACCCTGTTCAGACAATGGAGAAGTGCAAACTATTGGTATGTCAAGAGATGGGAGTAAATTTGGAACATAAAGAGATGAGAGCTCAAGGAGCAAATATGGGGAAGCAGGAAAGGGCAGCTGGGAAAGGGGCAGCTTAACAGAGGAGACATTCACTGAGGAGAGACATGTGCAGCAGCTTTTGATGGTGGTGACACTTAGCCCTCACTGCCCTGAAACTGCCATCAGCAGAGAGCAGGGACAGAAAAAACTGTCCCTGGAGCACAGGTGACAAGCAAGGAAGGTGGTGTGTGATGGATACTACAGGCAGATATATCTGCATTACTCCCTCTTTCTATGCCTGCAGCAGCAAGATGGAACTTGTAGATGACAGCGCTGTTATCCGAGCAAGAGGATTGCCGTGGCAGTCGTCTGACCAGGACATAGCGAGATTCTTCAAAGGACTAAATATAGCCAAGTTGGTAGAATTTAGCCAAGAATTTAGCTCTGTCTTGTTAGTGCTTCATCTGTGTCAGGCATGGAGTTTTATCATCTTTTACTTTAAATCTTGCAGGGGAGGTGCTGCGCTCTGTCTCAATGCTCAAGGTAGGAGGAATGGGGAGGCTCTTGTGAGGTTCGTCAGTGAAGAGCACAGAGATCTAGCTCTACAAAGGCACAAACATCACATGGGAAATCGATATATTGAGGTGTGTGACACAGCCTTTGAAATCCTCTTCTCAGCAGGAGTGCAAACAGTATGTCAATCATATGCTCTCCTTTCTTCCCTTAGGTATACAAGGCAACAGGTGAAGACTTCCTTAAAATTGCAGGAGGTAATTTTTAGTGGGTAAGATGGGAGGGTTTGTTCCATCAGCACCTGTAACTTCTGGCTCTCAACTGCTCCTGTTGAAAGTAGCCTTTCACTTTCTTCCTTTCAACAAGTAGTTGGCTGGTGTGTTGATTACTATGTACTCTGCTAGCAGCCGTCCAAGGTGTTGCATAGTTTCTGTCCATCTTTCTCTCCAACTTTCTTGCAATTCTCAAGCAGCCTATCAAATAAGGATTTGATTAGGCGAGACGATCTTGCATGGGAACTTACTTACTAGGTTATGTTCTTAACTGAAGCAACCTAAATGTTATTGATTTCTAAAAACCAAAATCAAAGTGGTTTTTCCAAATAATATAACTACTGTTGCTGTGGAGATTTGCATGTAAAAGCAAATGGATATATCACAGTGGAAATAACAAGGGATTTATTAAACTGATTTTTCTCAAATCAACTTTGTCTCAAACTAAAGGTGGAAATCTGGAGGGAATGCTTATTTAAGGGGAATATTGAAATATTTGCAGCCTTAAATTGAAAGGCTGCAAAACTTGCTCTAGAAAGTCTCCTGTGGTCTCTTTCCGTGCCCTTTATGACTGCAAGCATACAAGATTTAAGATCCAATAAGCTGTTATGTATCTACAATTCTACCTTACAGTCCTTGTTGGTTCCTGACAGAGATTTTTTTCGGGCATTGTGGTGACTAACTGGATGTCTGAGGTTTTAAAGTGGGAGAGGCTATTAAGCTGTCAAATAAACAGCTAATTGTTAGGCTTGGTAATAGCTTTACCACTCAAACTAAAGACATTGCACACTGACATTGGGAAGAAAAATGGTTTATGTCTAGCACAACCAAAATTCTTTGCAGAATAAGCTTGCTGTAATTGAAAGGACTATATTGTGAAGTTGGTTGGCAGCCAGCTTTGGTTAGGGTAGTGTTACGAGCATTAGTGGTCTTCTAGAGATAGTGAAAGTTGGATTTGGTAGACTTTGACATTTTTACCAGGATAGGATGAAATTTCTGAGTCGTTTTCAGCATGCCTTTCCAACTTTCTTTCCCAGCACAATGGTCTGGGTACTTCGTTACCACATGTTATGACTTCAGAGTATGTTGAAGGTTTTCATAAGTTTGTCATTCATAAGTGTAGCACAGGCACTGCTCACACGAGATCTCTTCTAAATGATGGAGCAATGTTATCAAGCTTTGATGGAAAGTGTCCTGTACAGTATTTCAAGTTTATCAAAGAGGAGCTTTTTTCCTCACTTTCAAAACAAATATTGTTCTACCTGCTCAAAAGCTCTCTGTGGGGAGGAGGTAACTATGCCAGACTTGCTCATAATTTTATGTGGCTGCCTAGACTTAAGCGCTTCTGTACTTCTTTTTGTTAAAGGCACTTCCAATGAGGTTGCACAGTTCTTGTCAAAAGAAAACCAAGTGATTGTCAGGATGCGAGGTCTTCCCTTCAATGTAACAACAGAAGAAGTGCTGACGTTCTTCGGCCAGCACTGCCCTGTAACAGGAGGAAAGGAGGGAGTCTTGTTTGTCACATATCCTGACAGCAGGCCAACAGGGGATGCCTTTGTGTTGTTTGCTTGTGAGGAATATGCACAAAATGCTCTGAAAAAGCATAAGGACTTGCTGGGGAAAAGGTACATTGAGCTCTTCAGGAGTACTGCAGCAGAAGTTCAGCAGGTGGGTGAAAGCTTACAAATGTTGGCTTCTTGCAATCCTAACTCTTGCATTAGCATACAGCAGTGGAAGCAAATACTGCTTGGCTATGACTTGAAAGCTACTTTTCTATCACTCTTGGCTCTTGCTGGAAAGAGTAGTGTCTGAATTTCCATGAGGCTTTTTTGCCTCTAAATGCAAGATCTTACTCACCTTTGGGGTTTTGGCTTCTAATAGCCTTGCAAACAGAAGCTACAGCAGGAAGTTTGTGTTGGGTCTAACTCTATGCTACAGATACTGAATTCAAGTCCAGTGATGGTCTGTTTAGGAGGAACATTATTTACAGGTCTTGATTTAAAAGACTCCTCTTTAATCACTGGCACAGGAAAACAGAGCCTTTTAATGTAGTTGTCTTCAGAGCAATGATTCTGGAGAGTCCTACAAATTGCCTCTAAGGGCAGGTCTTGGCCATCTTCTGCCAGCACTGGCTACCTAGCAGAGGGTGGCAGGACCTTGAAACTGGGCCTGAAGAGCGTCCCCTCTTGCATTAACGTGGCTTGATGGACCGTTAATTGCAGTTATGCTGTCAGGGAAAGGGAGTAGGCCTGAGGGGATTGTTTATGTATGTCTCCAAAGACTCCTAGAGCTTCAGTTGACTTGGACTTGGAGTTCTAAACATGATTCTGAAAGACCTCATCCATAATATGGCTAACCAATAGCCATGTCCCTGTAACCAAGCCCTGGTGCAGCTGTTCCCCCCAGATATGTAGAGGTTTCAGTGCCTTGTTTGGAGGGTGACACTAATGATGAGAAAGCATAGCTGCAGCACTCTTATCACTGTGTTTTTCTCAAGTGCTCTCATGGTTTTGTTTAGCAGAATTTTTATTCTGCTAAACAAAGACTTCGTAACTGTATAAGTGTAAATGAATCTTAATCTTGCTCCGAAAAAAGTTATAGGGTGACAATTTGAATATTCGGTGAAATTTTGTCTAGGCAGAGTTTTTACTGTTAAAGTTAATAACAAGAAGTCTCAGAGTGTGACTCTTGCACATCCTGTGACTCAGTAACACCACCTATGTAACTTGATGGACTACTACATCTCAAGTCAGGGCTGTTTGGTAGTGAAATATGCTTCTAGTTTCCTGAGTCTCCTACTGTTTTGCAGAGGAGATATTTTTAGGTAAAAGTGTCACCATGACTCTGTAGATGCTAGAATGCTTTGGGATATTTTCCAGTAAAAATACCGTAGAAATACAGGCTCCATGTTTCAGAATGTCTTCAGAGTTGTGTAACAGGTCAACTAAATTATCCACAACAAAATGATGTTTTTCAAGTAAAAATGATCTGAAGATTTACTTAAAAACATCTGTTTAAGCCCATAATCTAACTCACTAGTTTCTTAAAATACTGCCCAGAGTGAAAACAGGTGGCATTGGTATTGCATTCAGCTCTTAAGTTGAAGAATGAGTGAGGAGGCTTTCTGTAACCTCCATTTTTCTGCTTTGCACAGGTGCTGAACAGGTACTCTTCCACGCCTCTTATTCCTCTCCCGACACCTCCTATTCTTCCAGTATTACCTCAACAATTTGTGCCTCCCACTAACGTCAGAGACTGCATACGTCTGCGTGGTCTTCCCTATGCTGCTACTATAGAGGACATCCTGGAGTTCTTGGGGGAGTTTTCTACAGATATTCGGACCCATGGAGTTCACATGGTACTAAATCACCAGGTCAGTAGGCGCTGGCTTCTATCCACTGTGTCTACTTGCCTGTATGTGTAAACACAGCCCTAATGTTGAAATCAATAGGGAAGCACCTTTGAGATTGACACTAATGGCATTAATTGGCCTCCAGCTCTCCTTTAAAAGTGTGTTGGCAATGGATGTGTTGGCTTATTTGAACCCTGCTGTGCCAGCTGCTGCGTTTGCTGTAGGTTTTTTTCTGTTACTGAGACCTGTGTGCCTGACATGAAGCTGCAGCCTTGGAGGGGTTGGTGCTCCCAGAGCAGCAGCTGTGATCCTGCACTCCAGGAGGCTTGAACTGAAGAGTCCTCTCAACAGCATGCATAATTCCTCCTGTACTAGGCTGGAATATCTTCAAAACAAAAGCGTGGGCAATGTCAGCTCTCAGAGGAGTGGTTTGCCTCTGCCTTTCTGAACAATGTGCCTCAGGTATATTTGAGGACAAAGTGACGGCAGCCTTTTAGACAGGATTTCCGATGGCATAAGTCAGCAGCTGAAGCTTTGGTTTTCCTGAACTGTGTAGTTCCGTTCTTTAAACAGTCACAGCTAAGCATCGAGATTAACAGCTCTTTGACATGTATAAATAGTCACGTCTTTGCCATTGTTTTCTGGAAGCAGTTTCTACCAAAACTTTTTAGACAAAGGATTGTGAATTGTTGTGATCTCCTTTATCTGCATAGTCTTGTGACTTCAGGGGAAGGAGAGGGCAGCTCCTCTAAATCTACAGCGATGCCATGAGTGATTGCATTGATTACACTGATTATTGTGGTATAAAAATGGTTCTTTGATACAAATCTAATCTGGAACTATAAAATACTTCCTTGTCTTGGAGCAGGGTTTCTGTGTTTTGGGGGTGTGAGGTGGGAGAAGGGACTATAGTTATTCTAGTACCTCTTTATCTGAAGAAATTCCTGTATCTGTGAAAAGCTGACCTAGCCAAGGCCAAAAAGCTATGGGAAATGTGCAGGGAGAGGCTAAGAAAAGATGCAGACGTTAAAGCACAAGTAATGTGCTTTACAGTAGTATCAGCTCTTGCCAGGAGTTGCAAAAGAACCTTGAGGAAGAAATTGGTGTGTGTATATAGTCCTGAGGCTGTCTATTACCCCTGCCTAAAGCTATCAGATGAACTTTTTTCCCCAGATACTGCTTTTGCCTGACTACTAGATTTTTCTTTCTGTGTGCTCCCACCATTCCTAGTTTCAACCCTCTAATTGCAAACAACTGTGTAAAGGATGGTGATCAAGTTGTTATCTCCAAAACCAGAAGTGGCCCAGAACTTAAGTTAGAGACGACTTCAGATATCTACCTCTAGTTTTGGCTACTTCAAGTTAGCAGCTGCATGTGCCTAAAATGTCTCCTCTCAGGTGTGTGTCCCGCTCATCTGCAGCTGTTATGTAAGGAAGGGGTTGATTGGCTTTGGTTTTGTTGTTTGGGTTTCCCCCCTCCCCCTCTCTCCACAAGTTCACACCAAGCCTTAGGCTAGTACCCTTCTATAACAGCCCAGCCTATATTGACTTTAAAGTTGTTTTTTTTAAAAAAAAAAATCTTACCCTTAAATATTAAAAAACACAGATAATAACTGTGGATTAGATCTTCCAATTCTGCCTTGTTACCAAATTGGTAAGAGCACATCTCAGAGCACTTAAGTATTCCTGAATTGTAGTCTCTCCTGTAAGTGTCCTTTTAAACATAGAAATAATGTGGCACAAGTTACAGCGTAGCTTAATTGAAACAGGTAAATAGATACAATCAAGTTAGCACAGCTGGAAAGAACTTTGGAGAGGAGAACTTAAACTGATGGTGCTCTGGTCAACTGACTGTACTTGATGTTGGAGATAAAAGCAGTTTCTTCAGCCATAAATATATTAAACAGTACAAATTATTGCTATGCTGCTACTTCACAGGAGCTCCAGAAACATTCCTTTTTGTCTGCCTTGTTTGCAGGGGCGTCCATCGGGAGATGCTTTTATTCAGATGAAAACTGCAGACCGAGCTTTTCTGGCAGCACAGAAATGTCACAAGAAGACTATGAAGGACAGATATGTTGAAGTCTTTCAATGTTCTGCTGAGGAGATGAACTTTGTATTAATGGGGGGCACTTTAAATCGAAATGGCTTGTCCCCGCCACCATGTAAGTTACCATGTAAGTTTTGCATGGGTCTTGCCAAGTACTCCACGCTGTGTGTGGGTAGGTGTTGGAGCTGCTTCATTGACTCTCATTCTGGTTCTTTGAAAGGAGTTTCAGATGGGGGTATTAAAATAAGGTCTCTTTCATCTTAATTCATCAGCAGCTTGCAATCATTATTTTTCCCTTTGGTTGCAAATTACTATGAAGAACTAGTTTACAATTGCTCTTGGTTTTCCAGTGGCAGACTTCCCTTCCCTGAAACTTAACTTGGTCAGGATGAGCCACGACTCTGAAGTAATTTGTAAACCCTGCCTAGACCTTGAAGAACTATTTCCAGCTTAAATTGATTTGTGCTTCTACTTTTTAACTTTTCATCATGCTGAACATAATAAGTAGAAGTCCTTCCCCTTTCACTTCCAAAATTTAGTTTATGAAACTATTGGTAATGCTCTCCTCTGAGACTTAACCACAAGTGTTCTGCCTATTGAACCCATACTTACTGAGCTCATTCTCTGCTTTTCGTTGTTTGTACAAAATTGAATTTGCCTTTGTGGGAGCAAAAGACACATAGTTTTGCCCTCAGAATTGCCGAAGCTGCATTTCATGCAAAATTACACTTCTCCAAGCTACTAGGATGAATGTGAACTTCTAGGCCAATGTTTGGAGGAAATGCTTTAAGAGCCTAAAGGCTACCTTACTAAACCTATGTGCCATATAAGTTTAAGCCTGTGGGAAAAATAATACTTTGCTTCCAAGATCATAAATGGCAAGGTTGGCAAGTCAGAGCTTTCTCTCTGTCTATGCGAATGTATTGTTGTTGGTGGCTTTAAGAATTCTAGTCAAAGCTGCCAACATAGCAGCAAACTTCTTGGGTGTGGTTCCTTTTGAGTGTGAGCAGGCCTTCAGCTAACCCTTAGGAGATAAATTTTCCAGGTGGCTAGTGCTTTTTTTGTGCCTTTTTAACTTCCCTGGCTCAGAAGGATACTTGCTTTGAAGGGGGATCTGCTGTACCTAATGCTGTGTGTGACAGCTATTCCAGAAAGGGGCTGGAAGCTTCTCCTGAGACCTTCCCAGAGTTTGGGAGCTCTTAGGTACTTGTGTTATTTCCAACTACAAGTACCAGGAATATGTTCTTCAGATAAGCCCTTTCAGCTCTGTTGCTGCCCCAGCCCATAAAGCAGTGAGATGCTGATTCTCCCTTTAAAGTAACACTATTTTTGCTATTCAGAATTCTCTAAAGCTTTTATATATTTTTATAGCACTAGGGAGGGGAAGAGGGAAGAAAAGCGTGGCAAAGGGGGAAGAGTGGACTCTCATTGATGATAATTCATTTAAGGCCTCAAATCTTGTTGAAACATCACAAAATGCACTCTTTTTTTTTTTTTAAATAAAAAACCCCCAAAACTCAGTGTTAACACTTGAAGCTGCAAAACCATGACTTTTCTCATGCTGCTTTTTGGTTAGTTAGACAGCGCTGCTTCAGGAATAGGGAGTGTCGGGATGAAAAACTGTCCTCTGCTCTGGGGAATGTTAGGCAGATCTTTAGGACAGGAGTTTCCTTCTTAGAGAGAAGTCTCACACTTCTGGATTGGAGACTCAAAAACTGAGCCTAGACAAGAAAAACTCTCCTCTTTAGAAAGACTCTATTCCCAGACTGACTTTGCTTTTGACTTGGGGGGGTGGGCACAACACTTGTAGTCAAGCTCATGTTGGTGTCTCAGGTTTATTTTCTCTGATGAGCAAGAGAAAAGCTTAGTGAAGGCTCTTTACTTCAGAGTTGTTCAGTTAATGAAGACCATATATATGCTGGAATTCAAAAGGTCCTAATCTATTTTTCCATATGTTCTCTTTAGGCCTTTCACCTCCTTCTTACTCATTTCCGGCTCCCGCTGCAGTTGTGCCAACAGAAGCTGCTCTGTATCAGCCATCCATGCTCCTGAACCCGCGCACGCTCCAGCCCTCCACGGCGTACTACCCTGCTGGGGCTCAGCTCTTCATGAACTACGCGGCGTACTACCCCAGGTAAAGCAAAGGAGAAACCACGCAGGAACAAAGAAGTCTTTTTTTGCAGCAAATGCACAAAGCTCACAAAAGAACATTGTCTGCCGTGCTAAAGGCTTGTGCTACCAAGAACAGCTTGTTTGGTATCTTGTTCAGGGAAACAATTTCAGGATATCTAGGTATTTCCCAAGTTTTAGAGTATTTCAGATAGTGATTATTTTTTTAAACCAAACCCCAAAGTCACACAGTTACAGTGGGATTTTTTTGGTCATTATGGTTTGGTTTGTGTTTTCTTTTTTTTTCCCCCACATAAAAATGCCTCTTAAACTTTTTAGTTTACATTGTTGTACCCTCAGTGGGAATTAGTGTGTACGATACTCCTTCCCATGCCTATGAAGTCCTTGGCCCCGCTTTAGAATGGGTGGACTGGAGTCTGCCTTAACAATTTCTGATATTCTGCCTCTTTGTTTTTGTAATAAAGTAACTTTTGACCTTTATGGTGAAAACTGTGTTTACTTATCAAGTACTGCATGGAAACCTATATACTGAATGCATATGTAAAGCACCTAAAGGCATATATTCTTTCTGACCTCATAAATGCCTCTCATGGAGGAGTTTTTGCCTCTTCTGGATATATTGCCTGTCTTCTAAAGAACAACAAGTTTTGATACTATTTACTGTCTGCTGTCCTGATGTCTTGGAATAAGCCATGTTCCCTGTAAGCCATAAACCATTCCTGATCTGTCGGGAAACCTGCTAAAGAGCTCGAATGTTCTGTTAGATTCTGACCAGTGTGCTTTATCTCTGGAGAAGAGTCGAAAGAAGTACTTCTGAAGTTGTTGAGCAATATGGACCCTCCAGTACCTATAAGATAACAAAAGCTTTCTTATTACTTTAAACTAGTATGTCTGTGAGCTGCCTGTTGTGTTTCGGTTGTTTTTTTGGGGGGTGTTTTTTTTTGTTTTGTTTTTATTAAAATGTTTTCTTCACTCATGATTAAATTTCTATAATGTTTCAATGACTGTCTTATGGTTATGATAATATGTTAGTAAATTCAGCCTCTAATGTAAGATCAAGAAAAATAAAATTCCAAACTTGCACTGGCAATATAAAACAAGTTTCTCCATAAGTCCCATCACTAACTGCGTGGACTGTGGCCATATATGTTGGTTACACACTGATCAATCCCAAGTCCCAAAATATCCTTTTTATGTTCTTGTCTGACAGTTATTCTTAGGAAGCCATGCCTATGTAGCTTCTGTGCCAATTACAAGTACCTGCCTTTTGAAAAAAAAAATAAGGTAAAATTTTTTGAGTCAGTTTGGCTTCTTTCCGTGTTGCGAGATCTTGTGTTTGGATATTGCTTTCCTATCCAGAATAAATGTTCGATCTACAGACAAACTGCAAACACTCCAATAGAAGTAGTGATCCTTTGTAGCTGTTCTTTTCTGAAAAATTAGGCTTTATTGCTTTTAAAGCAAGTTCCTGTGCTTTTTAAAGGATGCAACAAGTAATTAGGTCCCTTGCACATAGCAATTGGAACTCTCTTTAATGGAGTTTTCTGGTTCTGAAATTTAATTCAAAAAAAATGTTAAGTATGTGCAGCAGGAAGGAATGGGGTATCCTCTGTACTAAGTGGTACATTTAAATGCATGTACATGGAAAAGCAATACAGAGCTGGTGGCTAATGATCAGACAATGGTTCATAAATCTCACTAGTGAATACTTAATGGAAGTAAGGAGAGTTTCTTTGGCCTGCTGCCAAAAGGTTCTGCCACTTCTGTTTTGCAAGGTCAAGTTGCTCAGTTCTGTTCCCCACAGAGTAATCAACCTAGACGGGGGTAGGAGGGAGGTATTGCTGTTGTCTTCAGTGTCTATCAGAAATCTCTGAAGTTCTCAGACTTGTAGTGCACTTACAGCTTTGGTGATGAAACCCAACGGCATAAAGAATTGGATGCTGTCTATGCTATTAAAATAGCTTTAGTGATCTAACAAAAAGGAGGGAGAGCAAGTTATTTGGGATCTGTCAGTCTTTGATATCTCTGTTCAGCTTGTCATTATACCTGGCAATGTGTTCTGACAGCAAATCAGTGGTCTCAGTCTCTGCCTAGGCCTTGGCTTTTGAGAAAAAGAGCAATTGGATTCATGAGAGGGAAGAGTTTCTTTCCTATCTAATCCTGGAAAAATAAATAGGTGTATTAGTTGCTGTAGGTATGTTGAAAGCAATGAGTAACTGTGATATTTGTGAACTGCTAACATGTTCTACAGAAGCTTCTACCATACACAAACATGGAAGTTACTGCTATGGGATATACAGTTTTAAAACCAAGTTAAATCTTCTTGTATTTATTCAGTTCTAATGCCATTTTGATCACTTTAAAACCTCGGAAGTTTCTATCAAAAGCCATAATTGTAGGTACACACTTAAACTTTGTTCTTTTTTTATCAAAATTTTTGAATAGTGAAGTGGAAAGAGGAACTTCTTATGCAGTGGGACTTATAGCCAAAAAAAAAATTACATGGAAGCTGACAACTGATGCAGGTTCAAACAAACTGGATAAATTCAAGGGCAGGAAGTTCATTGTGAGTTAGTGAGTACACAGAAACCCCATCTGGCTCAGGAAGTCCTTGAACTCAAAAATAACTGGAAGATTGTTCTTATGTTCTGTGTCCTATGGTAAACTCCTGTGCTACTGAACCAAGGTGTAGGTAGGTGAACTTGTCTGTTTGCATCTTTGAAGCAGTACTCATCTTGAGAGAGAGCAGTACTGCTCATGAGCAGAAGTCTTCTCTGGTGTGTTTATAGTTTTATTCAGCTGTGCTACTCTAAGAGTGAATAAGTTTTGGGTTATCTCCCTGTTGTGCCAGTGTATGTACAGCTCTCTTCACTGGAGTGATTTGAAGTAAGAGGTCTCTTTATGTCATAGTTAAAGGCACAATGCTGACACTTGCTGCACAATGAAATATAGGGTAACTTTTTTGTGTCCCCATATCTGCTTCTGCCTCTTATGCCATGGATTAGATATGTCTTATTCACTAATAAACTTGTAAAAATCCTCCTTAATAACCATCATGGAAGAGAAGTGGGGCCTTTTTGTAATGCTGGTCACTGCTCAGATCTATATTAGAGCACAATTAAGTTACAAGGAGTTTAAACTAAGAACAAGTGGTCTGGATTGAGAGTAATGCCATTCAGAGCTGCTGCCAGCAGCTTTATTTGCATATCTGTGTGTCTGGCTAACCAGTATCACTTGACAGAACTCGGGAAGGAAACAACCATATGTGTATTTAGCCTGGGAGATCCGTCACAGATGGAGAACAGCAGTAGCCAGAAACAAAATCTCTTCATCAGCTTAGTTGTGCTCATAGCATCATAGCAACTCTCTGCACCACGGCTCTTAGACTGTAGCTCTTTTTTTTATGTCAGCTTGGATTGTATGTGATCACATCTGCAGTGAATGGACTCACTGAGCATAAAAGCCTGCTGGTGGCTTTTAGTTGCTGTCCAACAACTTTGCATGCTTACATCAAATGGTAGAATTTGGAACTTTTCGTTACTTAGCCTTGCTCACAGTGAGCTGGTCTCCGTCATGGATTTTTCAAAATAACCTCAACTCTTTAGTTATTGGCACAAACTTGTTAGGAAGACTTAATGATTTACTTCTCTAAGTGAAGGTAGCTTGCCAGGCAGTAGAACAGCAGGAACGACTTTATTTTCTACTGTAATTCATTGGAGAAAGAGTTTGTTAGCAGGGAAGACTAATTGTTGTGTGCCTCCATAGGATGTCATCTCTTGCTTTGTAGGTTTTAATTAGTAAAATTGCCATGGTGTATGAAAAGCAGCAGAGTGGTAATTCTCTGTCCAATAGGTATCTGGGTGGCAGAATATTAAAACTATCTCAATTTAAAAAAAAAAAAAGGGGGCGAACCCCACTACTTTGAAGAAAAGTTGATAAGCCTGTAAAAATGGTGTCACTGGTAGCAGTGCCCAAGACTTATTCAACCCACCATACAAAATGCCAATGTGAATGCTGGTGGAGGGTACTCTCCTTACAGATCCCATTTCCTTTTTTTCGCTTAGTATACTGGATGATTTGGTGTTCAGCTAGCAGCTCTTACTGTCACCTTCTGTCTCTTCCTCTGCTGTCTAGTAAAACATGGATTATATGAGGGATTAATTGATACTGCAACATTGCACAAACTAGCTGCAGAGATCAGTTTGGTACAGCTTTTCCTTTTGCTTATTCACAACACAGCGCAGGGGTGGGAGAGAAGATCCTCCTGCTGTGCCTCAGGGCATGTGTGTCATCCATGCAGGTGGCTGGTTTTAAAACATTTGCAGTGATGGCTGGGTGAGCTCAGGTTATCCAGGATGCAAAGGTGTGTTGCTGGATGCTTCTCTTTATTCAGCAGCAGCCTTCTACAAGGGTGTGTTAAAAAGTTCCAACAGATACACATATATGTGTGTGTGTGTGTGTGTATATATATATATATAAAAAAAAGCCTTCCCTGTTGCGAACATAGTCTCTCTGATATTTGTCTATGACTAAACAGCAGTCATGGGGATATAAATGTTTTTAAATACTTAACAAACAACCTGATGACTTAGTGTTCATACTTTTTTTCTTTTTGTCAAGTTATATGGCCTTTCTTTAAATACAGATGAACATTCCAGTCCTGGAAAAGGAAAATTATTCTGGTTATGTAAATACTTCTGCTAATAGTATGTCTTGTTAATTTTTGTGATTTGTTAAAACTTTCAGCTTTGGTAATTACACCACAAAATATACTAGCTTTGCCTCTCTCAAACATTGTATGAACCACTTCCAAAAAAAAAGCTTTATACTGAAGGTGCATTTCCTCCTGCTTTTCGGGCTGCTTTCCAGCAGTGAACATTTCAGGCATTATGCTGCAAGCTTGTGTATATGTGCACATTATATCCGTGACCTGTGCCAGCCCAAGCAGTAGTTGAAAATCCGTGTTGGTTTTTAAAAAAAAAATCTGCTGTTCATCCAATGCTGGAGTGATCTGTCAGATTTCCTCTAGTTTTTCTGAAGGCCGCTTGGTGACATGCACATTCTGCTTTTTGCTGTTCTTCCTGCTCACTTCAGTCAGGGGATCTAGTTTTGGGGTGCTGCAGAGCTCCTCAGAGTCTGTTGAGCTTCCTAGAGCTAGCAGAGAGGAAGGCTAATTTAATCTTGAGACACTAGTGGATGAGTGGATGTTCTTCCCTGTCCCCCCCAACTCTTTCTTTTCTCTCCCGTGACTTTGCCTACTTGTAGTGACCCTCTCAGTAGTACGGTTGGGAATAAGTAGTAGGATTAACCTGCAATACAGGACCTCTCTTACAGTCCTGAAATTAGTATAAGCTGTCAATCAGTAGCCTGCTGAAAGGATATCTTCAGTATCTTTTGTCACAGACCAAAAATTAGTTAATATTTAACAAGCTTTTTTCAGGACTACAGAGAAAAAAGTCATAGAGAAATATAGGGACAGAAAATCTGCAAGGAGGGAACTGAAACCTGTAGGTGGTGTCTGTGCACGGATTTGTTCCTACGTGCAAGTAGTGCTGACTGTATCTGTGGTTCTCTTGACTGACCTGCAGGATACTTGGCAGAGATCTGAAAACCTGTTTGGTTATGTGTACTGACTGCTCCCAACTTACACCCACTTTTTAATATAAACCACAACTTCCTTCTGGATGTTGGTATCTGTTAAGCAAATGTACAATGGAAAAAAAAATTAGGAAATCAAACAGGAGAGTCAGTGATCCTCAATGTTTCCACATATTTTAGCAATGAATGTTTGGGATCCCTTGAGGTGCATAAATGCTGTTTGAATACCAACATCACCCTTTAGAAATGTGAAAACTTGTTCTTGCATCCCAAACTGACTTTTCAAACTTAATTGTGTTTCATTTTGAGAGTCTTTGGAGAATATCACAATGTCAAAAGTATTGACTGGGAAAAAAAATCCAATCTGACTGTTGATTAGACCCGAGAAGAAGGTTCATTCCACAAGGCAAAAAAATATGGTTTGCATTGGAAAAATGCTTCATATTGTGTTTGATTGCAAGAACTAGCTTCGTATGAAAAGAGTTAAGGTCTAGTACTGCATTGTTATATACTGATATAAAACTACTAAGAACAGCTGTAGGAATCCTCTCTGACCACCTGTAAAATGTGCAAGTATTTGTTCCTAGGGTTCAACTCAAGATAGGCAGGAAAAACTGTTTGTTTGTATCCCTCTCTGGATGCTTTTCATTACTAGTGTCCTCTGTTTACTGCTTTTCTATCTGGAGATACGGCTGCTGTTCCTCTGAGTGATTGTCACCCCTTGGTTTTGGGGGAACGCAGAACTGGCCGGGAGCAGTCTGTGTGTTACCTTGTGTCAAGGAATTAGAGCAGGTAGCACAGTCAGCCTAACCTGTTGCTGAAGCTGTTACCTTTATCTCCAAGGTGGTGTTACAAATGAGTGCTTGTAGCATCTTGGTGCAAAGCCACTGGGTTAGCCTGAATAGCTGGAGCTTTAAACATGGATGTCTGGCTTCCTTCAAAAAAAAAAAAAATATAAGTACCCTGTAGAAGTGATAATAATAAAAAGAAAGATGCAGAGAGGAAGCACTTTTGCTCTACCAAATACTGTTCTACTAAAGCTGAGGGGAAAGCACAGGGAGGCTCAGCAGCAGGGCCAAGTGGCTGGAACAGTGGGAAAGCTCTTCTCTGGGACACATAGCTTAAGTTCTCGTGGCCTGTGTCTCAGCAAGGGCCAGGGAGGCAGAAGAACTTCAATTTAACAGCGATACCTTTCAAAGACAAAACAGGCTAGCTTGCCCAAGGTGCCTGTCTTTCGTGTCTGTTTTCTAGTGTTTTCTTATTTTGTTTTGATGTTTGGGTTTTGAGTTTGGTTTTTTTAACAGTGATACAAGTAAACTATCTTCCCTTGATTAGAAGGCTTCGTCGTTATCTGTTTTGGGAACTCGTCTTTTTATCCCTCCTAATAAGAATCAACTTCTTGAAGGAAACTGGAAAAAGATCTCTTTCCTTGTTCTTCATATGAGTTTTGGAAGTGATGGGGTGGTTTTCATAAGGATTCTAGAGAAAAATTGACTATTTTATAGCTTATGGTCTTCTGTTTTCTTATCTAAAATGCACAAGTTACCCTTTTGGTATCTTCAGCTGGCTGGCCAACAGATGAATGTTAATGACACTTTCCAGGGAGCTACACAGTTGCAAATAGTCTGGGGGGATGCATCTTGTTCAATGAAACAGAGTTAAATATTTTATTGTTAAGTGTTGTACATACATGTGTGTGTCTAGGAGTAGCTGGAAACCCGTGTATTACCTGACATTTTAGCAAAAAGAGGGTGTTTGCTGGAACTGCCAAATCAAAACAAAGCAAAGCTCTGTGACTAGTTGGTGATTTGAATAAGGCTATGGAAGACCTGACGAAGAACGTCAAAACTTTTAACAAATATCAACTATGAGTATTTTGGCCTTCAGAGTATATTTTTTAATTACTTCTGAATAAATTATATTCATTATTGTGGTGTTAATGTTGCTTTAAAGCAAGACAAGCCTGTCCCTTCCTGATACCAACTTTTAAGCTGTGACAGTCGGCATTGAGCACAAAAGATACCGTGTCTAAGGACTCCATGAAATAGAAGTAAATAAAAGCAAAGACTGCCTTGCTGGCACTGCTGGTGGCTTGGAGAGCTCCTTCCTCTGGTAGGTAGCTGATGGGGGGTGCTGTCCTGGAGCTTGCATCCAAACCTTGCTGGGGCATATCTGCCATGGATTCATTTCCTTACTCTTTAGTTAGATTTAAGTCTTTGGAGTTGTAGACAGCACGTGATGGCAATAAGCTGTAAAGCTGAATTGTGCACTGGCAGGGAAGGCTTCTGTGCAGCCTCCTGAATTTCACAAGGTGACCCCCGAATCTTGTGTTTGAGAAGTTTAGTACGTAGGTATATAAACTGTGATAATATTTTGTTGGCGTTTAAGATTATTAATATTATGGAAAAGGCATGCAGTGAACCATTACTGGGAAGTATTGTATGGGCATAAATTGGTATGAAGATGCTCCTCTATGGCATAAAAATCTTAACTTCCCATAGCTTTTTTTTTTTCCCTGACAATAGGTTCAAAATTGACATACATAATTGAAAGTGTCATCTTTGGCATTAGACTATCTCTGCTATCTAGTGGAGCCATCAGTGAAGAATTATTCACAAAGATATCCACAGCTTTGTGTTCCTGGGTACAAACAAACATTGTAAGAAGTTCCTATGTGAAAAGTTTTCCTCCTAGACATAGATAGCTGTTCACTATGGAAGCAGTAATATTAGACCTCAGTCAGTTGCATTTGCTTAGTCAAATCCCTCAAAGACTTTTGTCTGAAGAGAAACCCCAAACATTGATATGTTGTGTTCAGGAATGTCTTGTCTCCTGGATTTGTTTGTTGCCTGCTGTGACTGAGCTATTGCCTTCCATACTGTATGAAGATGACCCAGGGCTTTGCCAAAAGTGGGAACTGGGGAAGGGCAAGACTGAAAGCAGTGGCAAGAACACATGCTTGGAGGCAAATACACCTACTGGACTTAAAAGTTGCTGAGGAACTCAACAAGATAAGCTTTAATTTAGAGAGCATGAATATAGGCTGACACTGTAGGACGCTTGGGGAGGGAAGACTCCTCCATAGGGCATCTGGGGACAGTGGCCTTTGGGCTAAACTTAGTCTTTGTGAGTATCACTTTAGCTAAGGATTTAAACAGAAATGCAAGCAAAGGAAAGACTGATAGGCCCCAGCAGAAACTTTCCCATGGTATTTTTATAGCCATGAGTTTGGAGAATGGAGGTAGAGACAGTCTGGGAACTACCTTTCTAGTGTGGTTTAGGCTAAGGAACAGCATGGAAATGGTAGGTGCTTGAAGCCATGGTAAGAGATAAAGCAAAATGATCAAGGTGTCTTTGAGCAAGAAATATGGGCTTTCTAGGCAGTTTATTTGTTGGTTTTGTTTTGTTTTTTTAACTTTGATCTTACAGTTATGTAAGTAGGAGAAGCCAGTGGCATCCCTCAGTATTAGGACAACTTCAGGGGTAAATGGTCTATGCAGATCTACCTAGTAGTGAAATTGTTAACTTTTCCTTGAGACACTCACGGAGTACATTTGGCTCTGGCTGTACAGGAGGTGTGTTTGTCTCTGATCTCCAGGGACACTCTTGAAACCAGTGGGTTTCAACTGCCAGAGTCTGGAGACAGTCTTCAACAAGATACTGTGTGTGCCCACGTGTCGCACTGTTAGGGGAGGCGGATCGCCCCAGTGTAGTTTCTGTTGTTGAATAGCTCTTGATACCATGGTGATGGGAGCATTGCAAATGTCTGATTATGTGGGCTGAACTTTGATATCTGCCCAGAGCTTTAAGAAAGGTTAAGGTCGCGTAGCCAGCTGCTGGCTCTCAGTTTGCACTAGTTTGTCTTCTGATTGCTTCTATCTTGACTTGTGTTTATAGTATGCAGCAGAGGATGGACTTGTACACACAAATGATCCGGCCAGGACAGTATCCAAAGAATGGATTTGCATTTAAAGGCCCCAACAGTTAGTCTTCCTTAGAGAAGGTAAGGATAATAACAATCCCCAGGAGATGGGTTTGGGAGTATCAAAGTGTTCAATTCAGATAACCACCATATTCAGTTTTTTCATTTGCTAACTCTGGGAATATGGCTACTCTTTTCTATATCCAGAATGTCACACTGCAGTATATAAGACCTTGGGTACTAAAGCCATCATTTAAAAGATTTTTGACTACTCCAGTCTTGTTATGTGCTGCTGCTCTGTGTAGTTCCCAGAACTCCAAATGCATGCTACATCAAGCTTTAACATCGGTACTGAGAGCCCCTAGAAAGCTCCTCAGAGTCAGTTTTCTCTGAGGAGTGAAGCGCAGAGATGATGTTACTCTCTTAGCAATGCGCTAGGGTATAGCACTGGTTAGGCAGAAGGAGCTACTTTCCTGGGTAGCTACAGAATCTGATTTCTAAACCTTCTGTTGATGTAAAATTGCAGCAATGGAGTAGACTGTGTTTGTATAACTGGCAGCTACTTTCTTGCTTTTGTGAGCTTTCTGATCAGGCCACTTCAGCCTTTTAAGCTTGGTTTACTTGATCTTCTGTATAGGAACAGTCAAAGGGTGAAGTCACCCAGAAAGCATTTGTGCAGGAAAATGCAAGTTGAACTGAAAAGCGGTGTATTGATGGCTGCACTGTGTGCTTTATCATGTGCAGTTGTCTTAGAGGAAGATACAGAAAATGCTTCTGTAATCTCTCATCTTTTATAAACACATAGTTGAAGAAGTGATAAGACTTTTTATGCCCTTTTCTTTCCTCTGTATCTTCACTTTTCTCTCTGGGAAAAATAACAGCAGCAAAAAATGCCCCCTTTTTACTTCTTCTCTGACACAAAGGCAACTTTAGCCCAGGGTGTAATCCATGGCTGGACAAAGTCTTCACCTGCAGCATCACTTTGCTGTCATCTGCTCCAAGTTGTGTTAAGTGAAATACAGCATGTGTAAAAACAGAAGGGACCATCTCAGCTAGTTTGCCAACAAAGCTGACTTTTTGTCTAAACCCCATCCCTATAACAATCTGAGGCCATGGTTAGGTGCTTAGTAGCATCCTGGCTGAGACTATGCTACATTGCTTCCCATCCACCTGTAACTGCTTGTCCAAGGTGAACGTTGCTGTGCAGTGACCTGGGTTGGGAAGGTCAATCCACATGGAGTTGGTCTTTTCAGTCTGTTTTCCCCCAATCCAGTTTACAGCCTAGCTCTGCAAGTACCTGTGTCAGCTCAGAACTGGGAAGGTAGAAGCGAGCAAAGCAGGCACTGAGGGATAGCAATGGCATTGCCATGTTGGACTTGGTTGTAAAGCTTCACCTTGAAAGCTAAAGGGTCATGTAAAATTGAGTAAAGTTTGGCATACTCTTAGTGAACCATTGTTCTCTCTAACAGAAAGTGTTATTGAAAGCCTTTGTGTGTAAGGTAGAAACGAGAGCTCTTGATCCTTCAGTAAGATTTGATATTTTCAGGAAATTAAGATTTGCTGTAATTGTGGTGTTCAGTGACCTGCACAACTCTTTCATGCAGATTCCTTCTTTCTGATGCTTTGAAAAAACACAGCGAGCCTAGATGGAAATTGTGATTAAGTTCCCAGTTTTACCACTGCACAAGCCAACTGTGCTAAAGAAAAATCGGTACAACTCTGGAAATCAGCAGATGGACCTTGGTTTTAAAGTTAATGCACAATTTTCAAACATGCACACATAGACCACTAAGCCCTTCACTGAGAGCACGGGTGCTGAAATCACGCAACTCCCTGAGGATTTCTTCTTCATAAAGAAAGTATTAATCTGCTCTCGACACAGGAGTAGTTTAGCCTCAGTCTACAAAGTTTGATCTACTACATTGTTTGAAATAACAAAAGTTCTTTTTTTACCTAATTTTGCACACAGTTTAAAGTTCTGTTGGGTTTTTTTTTGAAGTATTTTAAGACCTCTAATTATGCATTTGACATTTTTATAAAAAAAATCTTGTTTTCTTGTCTTGTACATATTTGTCTAATCTGTGCAAAAGGAATCCTCTGTCAACTTTATATACAGGCATATTTTACACAGTACAGAAATAATTAGGAATGTAAAATTATCTGAGGAAGAAATGCTGTAACTTTGTACAAATATAAGTGTGGGATGTTAAATGCTTTGTCTCTGATTCTTATCTTGCATGCTCTCCACATGTACTCGGATATTTAAATTTTAAATGGCTTACAGGAGTAGACCTCTTCAAACTTTGATCACACTCCTTAGAAAATGAGAAATGTTATTAAAATCTCTCCTGTGTTACTATTTTTGTTTTTCCACTTCCTGCTCTACCCCTCCTGCTTGGTGTTTAACGACCTCATATTTAAGAGAAGGAAGTGTGATCTGTTGTAAGACCCAGCACCTTGTCGGCTTTAAGGGAGGCTTGGGCAGGGACAGTAGCAAGTTTGGTCTCTCTGAACCAGAGCAATTATACTTTGACTGTTACCCAGCACCACAACTGTTACTCTTAGCAAAGGAATCAGATGATGTACGTGCCCTTACTTAAATAACTGATGTCTTTTAGCCATCTGTGTTCTCCCTGCCTGCCCTGGGACTGGACTCTGGTTAGGAGTTAGAGCACAGCATCTTTCCATGGCAGTTACACTCATTATCTGCATGGAAGAGAGGGGGCTAGAGGGAAAGGCGGCCTGAAATAGATATTTATGAGGCTAAAAGTTGCAGAGGATAGGTTCTCTGACATGTTCAAAACAAATATTGCAGAACTGAGGATTGCATACTGGTCTGTTCCTGAAATTGGCCACAAACAACCCTTCTCCACTGCAAGTTAGAAACTGTCTTCCAAGTGAGAAAGTTGCTGCCAAAGAAGACGAGGTATTTGGTAAAAATACCTGTCCTCTTATTTAAAACCACACAAATCCATGGAACTTCCCTTGATTATGCTTCTGGATGTCGCTGTGGGAAAGCATTTATCTTATAGACTCTTCTTTGTTTGCCCAGCTTCTACTGGAAGGCACAGCTGGGCTGCTGCTACCCATCTTGAAGGTAATTCTCCTCCTCGAGACAGGCACTCGGAGCTGTGCCTGTGCTTTAGATCAAGGCACAGGGGTGGTCTAGGGTGGGCTGCCTCAGAGCTGGCACCTGCAACTGCTGGTGCACCTGAGCTCAGTGTCAGGTTCTGCCTTGTTTGTTCTCCCAGATGCGTCTTTTAACTGTGGCTGAAGGGCTGCACCTTTGCACCCTCTTGTTTGTGTGTTTTCTCAAGAAGAAAATGGGCTTTTACAACACTGCAGCCTGAGAAGGGCCTCAGTCCACATTGCAACCTGTGGTTACATCAGGGAGCTGTGTCAGCTCTGTGGCTGTTAGACTTAGGTTTGGGAGAGGGACTGCACAGAGGATGCCTCATTTGGGTTCCCAGCAGCTTTGGAGCCTGTTTTGTTTTCTTCCCTGACTTTTTCCCAAACTTGCCAGAAAGAATAGCAAAATTTTAGAACTTAACTCATCCTATGGTTCCTGGGAGGCCCTTGGAAAACCTCAACAGTTAAGACAGAATTCCTGTAAAGCAGTGTGGGTAGGGGGTGCTTTATATTCCTCCTATAGCAGTATTTAGTTATCATGAGACCAAATCCATAATAGTGCCTTGGTATCTCTGAAAGTAATTCAAAGAGAAGAGGAAAAAAAAAGGGAGTTGTGGCTGGGTGGCAAGGTAGAAAAACTCTTCCAGGTAAGGCAAGTACTAATGGAAATGAGGCTATCTAAATAATTTTTCCTACCTCTCATTTTCTCCCTTCTCCTCTTTCCTGTGTGCTACTCCTGCCATCACTATAGCCATAGTAATCTAGATTTATATTTTCTGCTTGCAAACTGGATACTGTTAACAGTCTGAAGTATTTAACAGGGCATTCTTTTAAATCATTGTTCTGTAAACACAAGTGTATTAAACAGGATCAGTTGATACAAAGTATTTTAAACTACTATTTCCAAATTTTCTTTCTGAGAAGATGGTTCTGCCTTTGATTTTGAAGTACAATTACAAATTAATAGTTACGCAGAGAGAAAATTAGCCCATATAAGCCACTTGGGGAGTGATGCTGGAATAGAGTCTCTGCATATTAACTGCACAGGAATATCCCAACTGGAAATACAGATAGGGAATGAGTGGATGGGAAGCAGCAGCAGGGCAGAAAAGAGTTGGAAAAATAAATCACAAACTGAATGCAACAATAATTAAATGCAAGGGCGTTTAAACAAGGGCAAACCTCACGTTGGGTTGCACAAATAGGCCTTTTGTTTGGGACGCCCTTGAAGTTTTCCCAGTCTTCTATAGAGTGCTGGTAAAATTTTGGCAAGAAGTTACGGCTAACAATTGGCACAAAAATTACAGAAAGATGTGGACCAACTGCAGAGTGAACAGATGGGATGTGAAAACAGCTCTCAAGGGCCTGCTGAAGGCATTGGGATTGCTTAGTTTGGCAAAAAGAAGGCTCAGGAGAGAGGTTATGAGAATAGTATATTAAAAAAAAAAAAAAAAGCTATGAGGAGAGAAGGAATAAATTCTTCCTATTGTGGATGGGTCTAGGGGGAGGGATGGAGTTACAGCCAGGGATAAGGGGAAGCATCAGAAAAAAAACTATTCCTGCCAGGAGTAATTAAGCACTGACCTGGACTGCCTGTGGAGGCTGCTCAGTCTCCACCCCAGTAATCTTTCTGGACTGGTTGGCCAAGCACCCATCAGAGATGGCCCTGGTATAGCTGATCCCACTGTTGGGTGCAGATGTGGCCAAGATGTCCAGGCCTCTGCCAGCCTCATTTTCTGTAATGACACCTCTTTCTTCTTGGGCCCTGGCCTCAGACTTCATAAGGTTAGATGCACATCCTAATACATATGATCTAAGCTGTGTTTTGTGTTATTCGAGGCAATCCCAAACACCGATATAGGCTGGGCAGTGATTTGCTTGGGAGCAGCCCTGAAGAAAAGGACTTGAGGGTGCTGGTGGACGAGAAGCTCAACATGAGCCGTCAGTGTGCACTTGCAGCCCAGAAAGCCAATCGTCCCCTGGGCTGCATCAAGAGGTGCGTGGCCAGCAGGTAGAGGGAGGTGATTCTCCCCCTCTACTCCACTCTCATGAGACCTCACCTGCAGTACTGCGTCCAGTTCTGGAGCCCACAGCACAAGAAAGATATGGACGTGACAGAGCATGTCCAGAGAAAGGCCACAAGGACGATCAGAAGGCTGGAGCACGTCTCCTATGAAGACAGACTGAGAGAGTTGGGGCTGTTCAGTCTGCAGAAAAGAAGGCTCCGAGGAGACCTTATTGTGGCCTTCCAGTATCTTAAGGGGTCCTACAAGAAAGCTGGTGAGGGGCTTTTTAGGATGTCGGGTAGTGACAGGACTAGAGGGAATGGATTGAAGCTAGAGATGGATCAGTTCAGATTGGATGTTAGGAAGAAGTTCTTCACCATGAGGGTGGTGAGACACTGGGACAGGTTGCCCAGGGAGGTGGTGGAAGCCCCATCCCTGGAAGTTTTTAAGGCCAGGCTGGATGGGGCTCTGGGCAACATGGTCTAGTCGCGGATGTCCCTGCCCATGGTGGCGGGTTGGAACTAGGTGATCTTTAAGGTCCCTTCCAACCCTGACAATTCTATGATTCTTCACAAGCTGTCTAATGTTTGGGATTCATGGGGTTCTATTTATTAAGTTCAGAACTGAATCCTTTACATTCTTTATCAGTAAATCTATCTGTTTTAATTGATTACAACATTAAATTTTATTTAATCTAAAGCTGAGTAGTATACCATTCCTCCATGTAACTGGCTGTAAGTTTTAGAAATCAAACAAACTAGAAATGAGGAAATTCCTACAAAAGGAGAAAACGTGCGTATTTGGTTTTCTTTTTACAAGATTAATTGGGAAATCTCACAGCTTTGATATCTCAGTTACCTCAGTTAGGCACATTCTCAGCTGGAGGCAATTTTATTTATATAAGCAGGAAAGCCCGAGACTCCATCAGTAAAGATGAAAGTCCAATTCTGCAATGTAACTTTCTCTGAGGTTAAGATTATTGATTGAACTTGAGATGTGAATCTATCAGTCATGTATTCAGATGTGTAAATATTATTCAATACGAAGGAAATAACTGGAATTAATCTGAAAAAAAAAAAGATGAAAGATTGTAAAAAGATATAGTATACTTTCATAAAATTATATTTAAAACTATTGTTTTACATGGAGGAAATACACCTTCTGAACTACAATTTTAGTAAAAACTGGTTTTAAATCTAATGGTTTTATATGATAAAAAAACCAAACTGTGGAAGCGTATTATATTTTCAGCTGGCCTGGATAACCTAAGGAATAACAACCCTGCTTACCTTGATGATAAAAATATGTCCAGTATTCAGGCTGCTACCTTTTCATTCTGGTTTGTTGGTGTGTTTTTTTTTTTTTTTAACTGAGTCTCAGCAATTGTGTTGAATTGTATTTTAAATTTCCTAAATGAAAAATATAAAACTTAAATGTTTATATATTCTACATAGTTTTTACAAGACCTTAATTTTAAGGATTTTTAAAAATAAGCTTTTGTCTAACATTAGGTTCTTTCTGTGGTCAGTATTCCAGACCACATGGCATGTTATTGTACTGTTTAACTAGGAACATTGCAATATTTTTCTTGATTTAAAACAATTTAAGAAATAATAAGAATTTAATCACAATTTATTTACTACAAAAATAACTCCCCACATTCAGGATAGTTTTTTTCAAGCCTAAAGGATTTCCTAAAACTTCCGCCCTTAAATTTTTATCTTTCTATTTGCACTTTTGCAAGACAAGGGATAACCTAACTGTAACATCTCACAATGGCAAAAACTGTAAGTAGCTGTTGGTAGAGGCTGGTTTCTGCACTCTCTATGAGCAGCTATAGACCTCTCTTTTTTTTTGTTTTTTGGGGTTTTTTTGCCAGGTCTGAAATTTCTCATCCCAAATTTCCTACCATGCATCCTGAGCCACCAAAACCAAACAATTTTTACATTATCGAGTGCTTTAAATCTTCAATTATATTTTTAGTCTGTGGGTTTTCGTTGTTTTCAAAGATTGTAAGCTGAAAATAAATATACATTGATTAAATATACATTGATTAAAGTAACTTGCAAAGGAATACACCAAGTCTGTGAACACAAAGTGTTTTTAACCTATAATTAGCAACCTGCCATCCAAAACTGTGTATGTTCTGGTGTCTGAACTGCAGTAGTGGATTCTCTAAGGAGGTGCCATTTTTCACAGAATCATCATAGAATGGTTTGAATTGGAAGGGACCTTAAAGTTCAACTGGTTCCAACCCCTCTGCCATGGGCAGGGACACCTCCCACTAGACCAGGTTGCTCAAAGCCCCATCCAGCCTGGCCTTGGACACTTCCAGGGATGGGGCAGCCACAACTTCTCTGTGCAACCTGTTCCAGTGTCTCACCACCCTCACAGTGAAGAACTTCCTAATGCCTAATCTAAATCTTCCCTGCTGTAGTTCAAAGCCATTGCCCCTCATCCTGTTGCCACACACCCTTGTGAACAGTCTCACCCCAGCTTTCTTGTAGGCTCCCTTCAGGTACTGGAAGGCCGCTATTAGGTCTCCCTGGAGCCTTCTCTTCTCCAGGCTGAACAGCCCCAACTCTCGGCCTGTCCTCATAGGAGAGTTGCTCCAATGCCCTGATCGTCTTCATTGCCCTCCTCTGGACGTGCTTTAACAGGTCCCTGTCCTTTTTATGTTCAGGTCCTCAGAGTTGAACACAGTATTGGATGGGGGTCTCATGAGAGCAGAGGAGAGGATCACTTCCCTCAACCTCCTGGCCACAACAGCTTTCTGGGCTGCGAACATGCACTGCTGGCTCATATTTAGCTTTTCATCCACCAACACCCCCAAGTCCTTCTCCACAGACCTGCTCTCAATCCACTTGTCACCCAGCCTGTATTTGTGGTTGCGATCGCCTTGACCCAGGTACAGGACCTTGCACCTGGCCATGTTGAACTCCGTGAGGTTTGCACAGGCGCATGTCTCAAGCCTGTCCCAAGTCCCTCTGGATGGCATCCCTTCCCTCCAGCATGTTGAATGCACCACAGAGTGCTCTTATCACTGCAAACAGCCTCAAATGCTAGGACTGCTGTGCTTGGGGATCTTACAAGCGGCAAGATCCTAAAAGCAATGCTGCCAGAACGCAGCACATTGCAATAAAAAGTCCAATGTCTGTGCCACCTTTTGGTTTTTTAATAGTTTAACGCTTTCAGCAAGGGACCTTGTTAAAATGCGGAGCTGGTAGGAACTGGCCAAAAAAATTAGAAGAAAGAGAAGACTCTAACCCCTGCAAAATTAAGTGCTCCAGGACGTGTTGAGGGTGAGGATGACCTTTCCCCTTCTGCAAACCACTTCCTTGAGTATGGACTTTCTGTTTTTTTCCGTGTTCCTACCTCTCCCTATCCTGTCCTGCTCTTTCTCCAAGGTCAACTCCTTGGCTTCTCTGGAGCTGAGGAGGGTTTAGAGCCAGGCTGTGCCCCTTACAGGGGGAGAAGTGCTGACAGGGGGGCAGTGTGGGAGGGGAGGGTACAGAAGGTTAGAGACCCAAAGCACCATGTGCCCCTCGCAAGTGCTGCAGTGCTGCCCCAGAGGAGAGGGCAGTGAGGGGCCGGCATGGCCTGCTCCCCAGCACCCCCCATCCAGCTCCTGTCCTTCTCCAATCCCACACCCCATGAAAGGAGCCCGTCTGTTTGCTGTGGTTGCCGTCACCTCACAGTAACTGATTATTTCAGCGTGTGCTCAGGTGGGCACATTCGGCTCGTAAATCCACATGGACTCCTCCGTTGTTGTTTAATCATGAATCACTTAAATGGAGATGTAAACAGCCCCTCTCACCTGCATCCTCACCTGCAAAGGATGCCAAGTGATCCTTTTACACACCACAGGTCAAAGATGGGCTACCTGGTAAACAAGCCTGGGCAGTCAGAGCGAGCGTAAGCAAGATGAGCTTGCTTTTGTCCACTTTTGCCACCTCTGTCCTGCTTGGTTTGAGAAGCTAATGGAAAGTCATGCTATGCTAAAGCAGAAACAAAGGAAAAAAAACTTGTTTTCATGGTATAAATGGAGCGTAGTGATAAAAAATGTTCTCTTGTGGCTTGTGCACATCCTGTGGCACACACTTTGCTCAGTACCTGCATCTTCCCAGGGGATGTGTAATCCTGGTCTGCTGCGGGAGCTCCTGGAGATGAGATGCTTGAGTAACAGAGTCAGAGCAAACACTGCTAAAAGGACACACAGCTAAAGCACTGGCTACAGAAGTGAGTTGGAAAACAGCTAAAAAATGTCATGCCCATGCTGAGAAATGTTGTTAAATACCAAGCCCATCTTTCATTTGAGAGGTTTGGCTGCACACGTCAGCTGGGCTTGAGGAAGAGGACCGACTGACTGGTCATAACTGAGCAAGGAGTCCAGATGAACTCCAGTAAACCGTACCCTGACTGGCTCTGACTGCCTATGAGATGTCTGAAACATAGAAAGATAACCAAAGAAGGGTCTGGAGACCCAAACTTTGTGGCATTTTCAACTTTATCACTCCAACTAATAGAAAATTCTGTCTGTGATTACAAGGTAGGTATGCTCTTATTTATATTCTGGGGCCATGATTTCATAGTATGAGAGCAACCCCACCCAAAAATCCCTTTTTACTCCCCAGCTATACTTGCACTCAGCCCTGTGCCACCACAGTCCGCCTTGGGTCCTGGGCATGGCTCTGACGGTTCAGGGCACTCTTGAGCATAGAGAAGCAATGAAGATCTTTAACCACTGTAATAGTTCCCTATTATTGATCACAGTTTGGATCAGTAGTGGTTTGGATCAACAGTGGTGGCTGCACAGCCAGCAGGAGCCCCAGTGCTAAGCCAGGAATGAACAAAGAGTTGAAGCAGCAACACCATCGACACTGGGCTGTCACTAGAGCATCGCTAGAGGATCCCAGGCAAAGAAACAGCCTGGAAAAGCCCAGGCAAAATTTAGGGAAGGACAGCTGGAGGCACAGTGTTCTGCTCTCACCCTGAAGACAGCACATTGAATTGTCTCACAGATTACCTCAACCAAAGCTTGCTGCCGTTGTGGTCTAACCCCAGTCAGCACATAAGCACCACACAGCCACTTGCTCACTTTTTTTCCCCACCCCACCAGTAGGATGGGGAGGAGAATTGAAAACAAGTAAAACTCAAGGATTGAGATAAGAACAGTTTAAAACATTAAAAAAAATAGCAATAGTAATAATAATAATAATTGTAATGAAAAGTGAAATAATGAAAAGAGAGTGAAATCAAACCCAAGAAAGACAAGCGATGCACAAGGCAATTGCTCACCGTCTGCTGACTGATGCTCAGCCAGTCCCTGAGCAGCAATCTGTCCCTCCCAGCCAACTCCCCCCAGTTTACATACTGGGCATGACACCCTATGGAATGGAATATTCCCTTGGCCAGTTTGGGTCAGCTGTCCCGGCGGTGTCCCCCCCCAGCTTCTTGTGCCCCTCCAGCCTTCTTGCTGGCAGACCACGGAAAGCCAAAAATCCTTGACTTAGTATAAACACCACTTAGGAACAGAAAAAAATATCAGTGCTTTATCAACAGTATTCTCATGCTAAATCCAAAACACAGCACTGTACCAGCTACTAAGAAGAAAATTAACTCTATCCCAGCCTAAACCAGGACACCTGCAATGGATAAATGGGTGGTAGAAGATATCCCACCCACTCTCACTGCACTGCAGAAGAGAAACCAGACACAGGAGTGATTTGGACCACAAAGACTACGAGTATTGTCTACCACAGCAATCAACAACTAGTCTCACACTGATTTTTGAGCTGGACTGATGATAGAAGGGCAGTCCCTGGCTCGCCACACTCATGGAGCCTAGGGTGGGAGCTAAGGCCCTGCTATGAATTACTGCTGGAGTTTTAGGGGGAGTTTGGGCAGGGGCTGAGGCTGTGCCAGCCCCACTGCTGCCAGATCCCCGAGGGGAAGGGAGAGGGAGTCCTCTCTCATATGGCTGCAGTCACATTAGCAGTGAGAGCCCTCTGTGATAGCACAGGAATGAAATAAGAATGCAGAGAAACGAGTGCAGAGAAAATTAAAGATGGCCTAGATTAATCAGCAAGGCTAGTTTGCTTTTCAGAGAGCTGTTACATGTTGGCACCTGTAGAGAGAATCTATCCATCACTATATAAAAAAGCATCAACAGCAAAAATTGGATTTTGTGAGTGTTTGCTCCGAGATTTCTAATGTCAAACCCCATGTCCTGTGCCAATCCATGCAGGTGAGCAGTTGCACAGGCTGATGCAACCTGTGGGTTGCTGGCTCTGTCCTTGTTTGTGTCTTCCTCTGCCTTCTCCTCTGGCTGCCAGGAACCAAGGGATCACCCCTGGCCCTGCTCTACTAACCACTTCAGCCTCCCTATCGAAGCTAGTATGAGGTTATAGAGGAAGACGACTGCACTGTGAGCTCTTCAGCAGTCACAGAATCATAGAATCATTTAGGTTGGAAAATACCTTTAAGATCTTCGGGTCCAACTGTTCACCTAGAGATGCCAAGTCCACCACTAAACCATGTCCCTAAGCACCTCATCTACACATCTTTTAAATACCTCCAGGGGTGGTGACTCCACCACGTCCCTGGGCAGCCTCATCCAGACAAAGTCCCAGCTTTTGGCGGTCAGCATCTGGCACGAGTGCCACCTGAAATGGCACAGCAGAGCTTCACCTGCATTTCTTCGGAGACCAGTGTGTAACTTGGCGTGCAAGGTACATGCCAAATGAAGAACAAAGAAGCCCATTTAATAAAAAGTTTCAGTCTATGCAAATCTGCTTGCAGGGTAGAGAGGGAAGGGATGTTACATGGAATAAATGTCTCTCATAAGCAATCATACATAAACACAAAGTTATGGAGTAACAACATTTCTAGAGCACCTCACTTCTCAGGAGCCATTCCTGTTTAAAAGCCCCTTGTCACTACTCTAATATAAATTGTAGATGAGCTCTTCTTACTAAGCATCATCTCAGACGGAAAATGCAGAGAAAACCAGATGGAAAAAGCTAGTAAGATAGAACTGATAGATGGTTTTTAACACTTGATTCTTTTTCATACAGCAACTGCTATTTTTGCAGTGGTGGAAACACACATTCATTATTTCTCTCGGAGTCCAGATAAAAAACCATCTTGTGTTGGATCACCAATTGGACTGCTCTGCAGCTTCAGTAATGCCCTCGCTGGTCCCTGGTGAAGGCTTCTGACTGTGTGGGTACCCTGGGGTACAGCTGTGCCACCCCAGGAGCTCATGGGCTGCAGGCACCCATGGTCAGCAACACTGCTGGGGCATCATGTGATGTTGCCGTGTGTGTCACCCCCCCACCCCCAAGAAGGATCAAAAAAGTATAAGAAGGTAAAAATGAATAAATAATGACTAAGTAGAAATGAATAAGCAATGACAAAGTAAAACTGGGTGCTATAGTTAGCTGTATGCCATGGGGCGGTAACAGCGTATTTGAGGTCGTGACTCAGATGTTCATTCTTCGTGAACAAAGGGAAAACAGTGTTTGGGAAGAGCTGGAGGGGGCTGTGGCATGGCCACCCCATCTCCACAGGCAGCAGCCACCTGGGCAGAGCCAAGCCACCCACTCATCACTCTGTGGCAAGTGGAAAAAACTACTTGGAAACAAGCTCTTGGCCACAATAGGTTTAGAAATAAATGCTGTTTCTGGTCTATTGTGCAGGTGATTTTCCCTCCCTCCCAACTCATTATAAAACTTGTGAGCTGTGACCAGCTTTCTGGATGCTACAGACGGTTGAAACGTTCTGGCTGCAGCGTGGTGAGACCTGGCATCGCCTCCGCCAGCTGAGGCCACGGCCACAGATCACGCTTTCCAGCCTGGGAAGATGAAGGCTGGTGGGTGGAAATAAAAAAAGGCAGTATCTTCCAAATCAGTCTCTGTGTGTGCTCTGGAATAAATGTATAGTGACTGAACCAACTGGAGGGAAGGAAATTTCTGCTTTAATTAAATGAACAGACTGAGCAACCAGTTGCTTGAAGAAAGAATAAAGAAGAGCTGCTGCTTGTTCAGGAGAGAACTTTGGTGCTGGGGAATGGTTCACAGACAGGCCACTTTTTCCAGCTCGTGCCTTTGGAGAAAGCGTTGTATTGTCCTTTTGCATGTAAGTGACTATAGACTGACACGGGTGGTGATCGTACACTTGTATGGAAGGGGAAACCAAGCTCCCCTTGATGTCCAACGCTGGCTCTCCCTGCAGTGCACACCAGGATCACCTGACAAACCCCTCACGGGTGATGCACAACATGCTTTGGGTACTGACAGATTTACAGAAAGCTGCTTAAGGTAGAAGGCAGCTGCACGGCAGCTGTATGAGACACTTGCACATCCTTATTTTGCTGTGTTCAACTCAACTGAACTAATAAGATAAGAGGCAATTTAAAAGCGCCTTGCAGATTACCTTGTCCAATGGCTTCTTACAAGTTCACACAATTAAAGTGAATTTGAGCTAAAAATACGGTATCAATTATGACAGTATATAGTAGCTATAATGTTTAACCTAGGAGAATCAGCTCTCTTAATCGTGTCACTTTACAACTGCTGGCACCTGGGAATAGTGTCTGTGTTTCTGGGTCAGTCTTTCAGATTCCAGTTTGTCAGACTAAAAGGGACTGAGCCTCTTCTACCTAAAACCTAACAGCCCACCGTATTGCGCACGCTAGTAAATCTAACGGCCAGCAACGATGCAACAAAAATCATGTGGGCAGCTGGTGAGGGAGTTGATGCCTGTGATTTAATCCATCCTGAAATCAGTCTCAGGCACCCCATTTCAATGCCATTTGTGTGCTATTGGAAGCACTTCTGCTGCTGAGTTATTTCTGCTGTTTCAAGCCCGACAGTCACAGCCTGCCCGCTCCCCGTCCCCGTCCCTGCAGGGCTTCCCCCAGTCCCGCTCTCTGGAAGCTCCATGAGAGCAGAGTCTGAGCAACCCCGGGGCTCAGAGGACCTGAGTTTCACCTTATGCTTGGCTAGCCAGGTCGTCTGACTTCTCTTGGTCTCAGCACAAGATGGTTAATGAGCATTATCTGTAAGCGAGGGAAAGCACAAACAGCTTTTATCTCCACAAAGCCAGGCAGTGTGTCCCCCCCACCTGCTTGGGGTCAACTGCATCTATCTACACGGTTAAAAACTACCACCCCCTTATCTGCAAAACCTCTTGCAACAGAGAGACCTGAGATATCTTGTTTTCTGGCTCTCAAGACAAAGACCGAGGCTTAGGTCTACACTTCAAAGTTTCATTTTGCCAATCGGGAGTTTGCAGGACTTGGTGTGTACCATCACCAGCGAAACAGCCAAGCTAGCAGGACTGCTGTTATCACAAAAATGAAACATATTTAAACTGCCATCCTGCTATCAAGTATCCCAGCCCCGATACAGCCAAGGAGAAACAGGTAGTCAGTTCAAGGGCTAGCACTGTTTGCTTGATAAATATTGATGGTGTGGAGCAAGGAGTACTGCAACCTTGCAAAAGGTCCTTAAAAATGTTCAGAGGATGAAAATTGCCAGCACTGTTGTGAGTTCGAAGCTCAAATAATAAATGATTCAACAACTGTACAGTTACCATGGGGATGAATTCTCATTGAGCCTAAAATTACCAAGCTGCTGACAAGGACCTATTTTTAGTATCAGCAGATGTGTATCTTTAAAAACATCAGCACAAACCTACTACTGTGTGTTTGTGTATGTATGCCTGCTCGCCTGTAACTGAGTTTTTTGATGCTAATAACAAAAGGAAAAATACATTAGCGTCTGATGGCTGCAATGGATGGTGCAGCAATTTAGGCTGAGGGTGGTAAGTGGAAGTTGCAATTAATACCTGATAAATAAAGCATGCAAAGTGGCCAGATTGCCAGTATGTAACTGAACTAGTAAGCAGAGCCCTATCATTACTGTCAGCTAACGTGCTATAGTAATGCAGTGTCTTTTTTCGGTGTCTGTGAGTATCTGATGGGAAGTGCCCGTCTGCACTGTCACAGCCCCACGACGCAGGGAAACGGCAGCTCGAAGCTGACACGAGCTGCTGGCACAGATCCTCAATCTCTGCACTCAGAGACTGAGTTTGTCAGCGCTCTCCCTCTATTTCACACTTGCAGGAGGTGCAAGGATAACCCCTCCACCCCTCCCCAGGAAAGCACACAGATTAGGCAAGGTGTTAATGCATCCCCAGCAATGATATAACGGTAGCCGGTGTCTGTGCCAAGGCGTGGGGAGCTTGCTAACCACCGACCAACTCATCCCTTCCGTGCTGACTCACCACACCGTGAGAGATGCAAATTGTGTCACAAATTTAAGGTTAAGGCCCCTGCACTGCTGACTTTGACTGGGTTTTTCTCATTAATAGGATAGGCTGGAGACCTGCTGCCTTTTTTTTTTTTTTTTTTGGTAGCCTAATTTTGCTGAGCGAGAGGCCAGAGGGTGGGTATAATGACATTTCATTTGGTGATATAAGGATTGGCTTGGTTTTGCCAGACACATAGCTAGATAGACGTATCTCTGCTCGTCTCTTGGCATGCCGGTGCAGTATATATACATGCAAACTGAGTTTGCTAGCAAACCAGACAAGCAAAAATCAAAATCAGTACATTACAGCCGGGTAGGATAATAGGGCATTACGTGAGACAGTTCAGCAGGTTTTTTTTCAAAAACCAAGCAAGCTCTTCAAGTTTATGAAAGGCAGGGATGGAGACAACGGGGAGGACTGCAGTGGTTCACAGCAGGCAGTAATGCTCCCCTGCCTGCACTGCTGCATGAGGTGCCGGTCACACCTCTCACAGAGAGAAATAACGAAATAATGGCATTTCAGATGAGAGAAGAACTAAGGATCAAGAAAAGCCCTTGTGCTGAGACACGTCTGAAAAAAAAAAACCCTGAGAGTGAGAGTGATCTTCTATCTCAGAGTAAATTATGGAAAGGGACCTGATTAAACCATCCATCATTTCCCATTTTTTATATTTAATTAGGAAAGAACAGTTAGTTCCTCAGAGTTGGCTCTTTGAGATGTGTTGGCCTTACACGTTCTGCTCTTAAAGCATACGTGCCACAGTTACAAATGTCTGATTCTGCTCAGAAATGTGGTCTGTGGTCTGCCAGTGGTCTGCCACCAAAGAGAACTCTCCTTTTTTTTGTTCTTTTTTTTTTTTTTTAAATAATTGATCTTATATAATTTGGGGCTTGGGAGAGTTTTGTTTGACTTCAAGAAGCTGTCCCTGTGGGGAACTCAGACAATGTTCCAGGTGAGGTTTAGAGATGCTCTTGTTCAGAAAGTGTGTCTGAACAACTTGGCCACGCTACTGAAGATGAATCTGAGAGGTTCAGGAGATCTGAATAGCTGAACTGCCTGGGCTGGCCCTGCCCTCTTAAGATCAGACATGTGGGCTCTCATCCAGATTTCCGAATGCCCACGGTTAAAGAGGAACGGGATGGTGTGCACTCAAGACCAGAGGTGTACAGAGCACACAGACATGTCCGAGAGGCCATCTCAGGCTTGTGGCTTGTCTGAAGTAAAGGATGTGAATTTAATTCTGTAGCAAACAGAAACTTGACCTCACATTCAATTTTCAGTTTGAACAATCAAAACTGGAGGGTTTTTTGTCACCCAGCCAGAGTGATCTGAAACCACTGATATGGGCACTGGGCTAGAAGTCTCCGGCTCACAGCAAACTGCTTCCTGATATAAAAATGTTGCCAGCACAAGGTTTACTGAGACAAGAGCTGCCATTACAAACACAATCCTAAGAGCACAAGGAACAGGGTCCTTTAAATCTAGGAAAGGTTGTTTGTTTGTTTGTTTTCTTGTACTCTTAGCAATAATCCTTACCCCTGGGCACACATTAACACTGCGCTGGCTTGTTTCCTCTTGAGTCCAAAGGCAACAACAGATGATCCAGATGTGAGCCGTGGGGGGAGAGTAAGAATGCCTGAACCATGAGGATGACATCTGGTCCTTTCTGTCTGCCTGAGCAGTATCAGCTGAGCAGTGGATGTCCTCCCTGTTGTAGATGAGCAATTGGTGTCTGGGGAAAGGCCTTTCAGCCCTCACAGACCTCAGTGATAAAGGGCAGAATCTAGATCTAGAAAAAAATTAGAACAGGCTTGTCAACCATAGGACCCTAAATGAGAGTAGCACTCAGGTGAACCAGGATGAGCAGGAAAAAGTCTTCAAATTACATGAGTGCTAAGGGGCTACATTCATGTAACCTGGATTCCTTACTCCTAGCTGAGATTTAGGGAAACACTGAGTGAACTCCATGCACTGCATTACAATGGAATATTTTATTGCCAGTGGATATGCTAAATTTGTAGGATAATTCAAGTCAGAAGGATCTCAGGAGGTCTCTAGTCCAGCTGCCTGTCCAAAGCAAGGACAGCTCTGAGGTCGGACCAAGTTGCTGAGTGTTCTATCCAGTCTAATCTAAAAAATCACCAAGGATGGAGTCAGCCACCTGTTCCTGTCCCTGACTGGCCTCACAGGGAAGAGGTTTGTCCTTATATCCAGAACTTAAGAATATGGTAAATTATTTGATCAGCTTCTCTTCCTCCGAAACATCTTTAAACACAGTGAGAGTGTTAACAACTGAGAAACAGCAGTTATTCCAGGGAAGCTTGTGAGTACCATGTGCAGAACTGCAAAGGTAGCCCATGCTGACAACATAAGTGCTGAGGTCTTTGGTATTGACAAAAGTTTTGCTATCGCTGCTGAACGTGCAGTCAGAAGAAAAGCAAGATAATAACAGATACCATTTGAACTTATTTTTTCCTCACTATGATATGAGTTAAAGAGCAGCAGCAACTAACTTAAAAGAAAAGGTAACTGGAAAAGGAAGGAGTAACTGCTACAACTTCACTTTCAAAATCATGAGCTTTACAATAACGAAGGATGCAATTACCAAGGAGTCAATATCAGGCAAGTTCTGGTTTATACATAGCCACAGTGATGGAAATAAGCAGTGTTGTACACCCCCTCCTATCTAGGGAAGATGGAGAAGGCTGAGGCTTTTATGTGCAGCATTAGATTCAGATCTCCAGTGCTGGGGCACCTACCGACGCAGAAATAAATATGGTCAAGCCCCCAGATTACATCTGTCCTGCCAGTACAGACCCGCAGGGACCCTGAAGGCAACTGGTCACAGGGAAAAGGGAAAATCACAACAAGACCCAGGCATGTGCCGAAGCCAAGAGTGCACCAAAACAGAAGGAAAAGTTCGGTCAATGCTGCCCATGGTCAGCATCCACCTGCCAGAATCCTTCTGTAGACAGTCAGAGGAAGTTGCTTGAGCCTGTCTTTTGTTTTCTCTGCCATGTTACTTTTTTTCCTCATCAGGACCTTGTTTCTACATACAGGTCTCCAGATGGATCTTTAACAGTCTTCCCTCTCATGATGGGGCTCCATAATCAGCTCTCAGAGCTTTAGTAATGACCCTCTCTAGGAGTCAGTAACTTTCAGTGTAGGTCTCTTAGTCTAGAGTGTCTGAAACCACTTTTTCCTCAGAGTTTTTCATGACCACGTGAAGAGTCTTGTTCAAATCTTACCTCTTTGGAAAGTGTTTTCTCTCGGTTATCTTCTGTTTCTTTTCCTGGTCAGCTCCACTGCTTCCTGAGGAGTCTCTTCTTATGGAGCCCAACTTCCAGTCCCCTACTGCTCTCCAGAGACAGCTTCCACAGGCCACATCCATTCCCGCTGTTTTGTCCTCACCACCACACCCAGAAGCCAAAGCAGCCATCAGGCCCTTCTAATGGGCTGGCCAGGCTCTCTGCTTCTCACAGAGGGATCCTTGCATCCCTGACCACCCTCGCACCACTCTCGACAGAAGCCAGCTTTGCATCTAAGCATACACGGGCCAACTGACCACAGCAGGGCAGATCTCCCGGCTCTGAATGCACTGGACCTCTCACACCACCATGCACAGCTATCAAGAAAATCAAGTGTAAGCATGACTAAAGCTCCAAAACCCAAAAACATGTAAGGGATAGTGAGTTGCGTAACCAAGAGGGAGCCAAACTGGCAGACATTGCGATGAGAACTGCTGGGGCTCTTCCACCATGGAGCAGCTGGTGTGAAGCAGCTGGCCAGCATCCAAGATACTGAGCTACCTAGAGCTCAGGTTCGATGGAGTATGACAATCCTTAAGAGTTTTAAAGATTTAATTAAGTGGGCCTGTCACTTATGAAAGATCCCCTTTGGTGTCAACCCATTAATCTCCTCTGTCAAGTCACAGGAGTACAAACAAAGACTGGACTACTCGTGAAGTTGAAACCACCCACTGAAAACCTTTGCACTTTCTGCTTAGTTTTAACATTTGAATTAACCTCCTCTCTACAAACTTTCTAAAGTTTATGGACTTAAAAGTAGTTCTTCCCAGATAACACAATTTCCACTTCTAGCTGTCTGTGCTTGTTGTACTTAAAGGTGAAGATCAGTGTGTAATCTAATTTCCCCAAGCAGATACAATCTGAAACCATTAACTGTTTTTCACAATTAGATTTTGAGCTGATTTTTTCTTTTCTTTCTTTTCCCTCCTCACCGTGAAGGAAAAAAACTTTCCTGACTCTAGAAAACATGAGAAAAATTCCACTTCTGCAAATGAGAAAAAAAAAAAAGGCAAAAACTGAAGCCAAAAGAACTGAGACTTTTAATAATAGGTAAGTTAAAGTGACTACGGTCCTAAGGCAGATCTGTATCATGCTGGATGCAAACTTCAAGTCACTCCTGTATGAAGACATCCTTGAAAGAATTATTCAGCATCGATATATATCTGAAAATAAGGATTTTTGGTTTGTTTAGGAAGAAGCAGGTGAATGAAAACTCATCTGAAATTCTATTTCTTACAATAATTTGGTAGTTGTGATAGGGTGTGATCTGCTTTTACTAAGATAAGACCTGTTCAGGAGCAGCTATCACAGCAACGCACGCACAGGACATATGCAGTATTGTGCTAAAAATACATTTGCCTTAACTCTTGACGAGACAAAAAGCACAATGGTGTTCCTCCCTAATTTTTGCTGTACACTAATTTTTTTTCTTAAAAATTAATTTTAAAGCTAATTAATAACACATGTCCTTTATGTAGGACTTTTATTCCTAGTGTAAATAAAACATCTGCACGTTCAGAGTCCCCACACTTGTGTGTGCACACCCACAGCACCCATGCCCTGTGCATGTTTACTCTTTAGCGGCAGAGCACCCCTGGTTTACTGCAGGCTGGAGAACAGGATCAACACAGACAAAATGAGCCTCAAAAGAGCCTTTAGCAAAATAATGGGGAAAATGAAAAAATTGGGAAAACAGCTCTAGATCACTTCCAAATCCCTACCGAGGTAGGCAATTTGACTTTCAAAAGCACTTGACATCTGTAGCTTCTCAAAAGGGGGAAAAAAAAAAAAGTGTGTGTAGGGGGAGGAATAGATCTACACAGGTACAGAGGTGAGAATTTCTATTTTTTATTTCCATTCTCCTATCAGTCTGTCACAGTCCATACTCCTTTTTTATGGGAATAATATTGCCGTGTCCTGTGACCCAGGATCCAGGCACTATTCAGGACAGCAGAAGTTTGCACAGGAGGCATTGGAGGAAAGCAGCTGTCACAGCAGCCTGGTGAAAGCTAACAGAAGAGAAGAACAGCAAGATGAAAAATATAAATACCGGCTTTTTTTACCTTCCAAAATGATGTACAGATGAGATATCACATTGATGGGCATACCTGAGCACTGACTGACAGCTAGGTATCGCGAGACTAGCAACTGCCAATGCTAATAACCGGAGAGGATTAGATGTCCCCCCTCATTTTCCATCTTTCAGGAGAAGCTGGGGATGTACACATTCAGTCATGCTGACACACATGCAGTCAGTCACCCCCTTCAGCACTGCTCAGCTTCCTGTAGAAAGCTACTAGTCTTGCAAAAATGAAAAGACATCGCAACGTAGATTTAAGAACAGTAGTAACTCAGATACTCACCTTAACTTTGAGCTCATGATTCTATAGATTTAAGCCTTGAAACTAGGACAATTGTTGTAGTACAGGTAGAATAAACCACAACCTCTTGTGGTAAAATGCTTAGAGCAGCAAATATTTAGTATTAAGCCAGCCAGGATCCATTTCCTTTAATTAAAGCATTTTCACCCCAGTGCTGTTTCATCACATACCACCAAATGAAAAATTACTTTTTTAATTCAGTGCTGCTTCTAAAAGTAATCCCATTTTACTGAAAGACTACAACCTCTCTATAAAATCAATCAGGGACCACCTTCTGAGGGGCAACTGATGGCACAAGCCACACGTCGTGCTGGGGAGCCGCGAAGTTCCCTGGATGAGGACTGACAGTACCCACGTGGGAAGAAAATGAAAGCGGGTCTATTTATTCTCTAACTTACCACTTGGCTTCCAAGTGTAAAAGCTCCAGGAGGATAATTTTTCCCCCTAGTTTTACAATCGTTGCTGCTATAAAACCTGTACTTACGCTTGGAATTGAACGTATTAAACTTCAAAATAGAGCTCAGGAGCTTACAGCCTTTCTTTAGCACCTCTTCATGAGGTCCTGCCAAGTCAGTGATTACCAGGAGGACAAGGTGTTTTTACAGTTTCTTCTGACTGCTGATGTCCTAGTGCCTACAGCGATGAAGAACACCCTTAGTTGGCTGTATCACTCTACCAGACACCACCAGATTAGATCATGGGAAGCAAAAATAATACAATTTAGATACAGGATATTGCATAAGGAGCAGCTAATGCTGCATGCCTCTGAATTTATGGTGCCTGAGTTCCTGTAGGTTCCTCTGTTGTGGAGTCCAGTGTCTACTAGTGTGGCTTGGCCACAGGGTAGCCTTCCCCTCCCTGAGGGCACCAATTCCTTCTTCTCTAGCAGCTGCCTTTTGCCATGGAAATCGCAAAATGGCAGTTCTGCAGCTTTCACAAAGGTGGTCAAGGTGAGTCACACAGCTGAAGCATCATTTTGGCTCTGGAAATGAGTTTGCCTATGTCATTTTTGTGTTACTGCAAGGGCATTTATGTAGTTATTATAGCACTTTAAGCGGCATTTTCCAGCTACTTCTAAAAGAAATCATGGGAGGAAATTCCCATAGAAGTCGAGAGGAATTTTTCTGCTAACTTATCTGTTTGTTACACTGCAGCTAGGATTTCCCCTCTGATTTCTGCTCTACGTTGAACAAACTGAAGATGAAAGACATCATCTTGCATCACGGGCTGCATTAAAAGAAGCACAGACAGCAGGTCAAAGGAGGTGATTCTCCCCCTCTGCTCTGCTCTTGTGAGACCCCACCTGGAGTGCTGCATGCAGCTCTGGGGCCCTCAACACAAGAAGGACACGGACCTGTTGGAGAGGGTCCAGAGGCGGGCCACAAAGATGATCAGAGGGCTGGACCACCTCTCCTACAAAGACAGGCTGAGAGACATGGGGTTGTTCAGCCTGGAGAAGGCTCCAGGGAGAACTCAGAGCAGCCTACAGGAAAGAAGGGGGGCCTACAGGAAAGCTGGGGAGGGACTGCTTACACGGGCATGGAGCGACAGGATGAGGGACAATGGTTTTATTAGATTAGGCATTAGAAAAAAGTTCTTCACTATGAGGGTATTGAGACACCGGAACAGGTTGCCCAGGAAAGTTGTTGATGCCCCCTCCCTGGAAGTGCTCAGAGCCCCATCCAGCCTGGCCCTGAACAACCTGCCCATGGTGGGAGGGTTGGAACTAGATGATCTTTAAGGTCCCTTCCAATTCACACCGTTCTATGATTCTATGACAATTCTGAGTTGCAATATATACTCCAGCTCATACACGGAAAAGTTTATAAGAAGTAAACCACATCTTGGCTACCAAGAAGTGACTAAGCTACAATACTTAAAGCCAAATAAACAAGGAAGTCAAAAGTACCTACCAAAAAACAACTGAGGAGAACAAAGCTACTTAGTATTTGGGAAGAGCAATATGACTTGGGCAAAAGATCTCTAAAAGTGATAGATTACAACCAGAGGCTGAAAATAATGGCCTGGATAAGGGATGAATGCAGGGTGAGGAGAGGAAAATCATGGGACCAGGGACTAGGATAGAATGAGGGATGCTCTTGAGATGAAGGTGGATATGGTGGTGAAGGTAGAGGTGGAGGCAGAGGTGGAGAAGCTGCTGACACTGGGACTAGCCCTGACTGGCTGGAACCTAAATTGTGCATTAACCTGCCCATATGCTTCTCCCTGATACCTTCCATGAAATATACTTGCTATTATAAAACCTTCTTTAGTAACTGATTTTAAGGACTTAGGGCAGAGTCCTTACTTTCCTATGTTTATTATGCTGAGTACTATACCAACTAATTTTTACAGGAGTCTCTTAAGTGCTGGTACAATACCCAGTAGTAATCTAAAAAGGGAGGCAGGGGGGAAATAGGAGGCAAAAAATCATTCTACCCGTCAGTTTCCGGCTAAACTGAGTTACTTACAAGAGCTCTGGGAACATGAGAGTATAAAGAGCAACATGTAACACAGTGCAAAGCTGAGTTTTGGGCAAGGGGTCAGGAAAATACATATAGAGAAAACTCAGGAGGAGTTAAGCTGCAACACAGACTACGGATGAAAAAGCTGTGGCAGCCAAGTGCCATGCTAATGCACCACCACAGAGAGGCACACTGAAAGGTGAGATTGTGAGACTTCTGTGTTATTTGTTTACAAAATTATTTAAAATCAAGTTTATCCCCAAAATATAGCTGCCCATAAAGAAAATAATCTTCGTCCTTAATGCATTGAATGTCACTTGTTACGAAGACCTCAATGGCATATTATTGAATGTATAGCTCAGGTGACACACTGCAAAATCTTTTGAACAACACTTGTTCTCACAAAATGGAAAAAAGAAGATGAAACCTAGCTGAATGCCTATTACAAAAATATAATTTTATTCCAAATTTAAAGCTGAAGTAAACTGTATTTTCACTTACAAAGATAGTCCTAACATACCATGAAGGCCAAATGTAGCACGTACCCAAATTTGCTTTTTGCTTCTCTAGAAACCAACAACCAGTACCCAAGGACTACTAGATGCTAAATGTGTTAAAGAAACCCTACCTCTAAAACAGAGATATTTAAAGCTTACAGAAATGTTCGCTTTGATGCTCAACATTTTTTATCCTGTTTAGGAAACAAAGTGGACAGTGACTTTTATATCAAAGTGCCTTTCAATCTGTATGGCTGCATAGCATAGCATGAGGCAATATCCGAAAAAGAGAATTTGCGATGAATCAATAGAAGCCTTCTGGCAATATTTCAACCGGTCCAACATCTTATAAAACTTGGCTTCCAAAACCAAAATAAGCCATTTGGTCCGTTCCCTTTTGAAGAAGTGACATGTGATCTATTTTGAAAAAGATAATTTTAAAGACTTAAAAGGAAGACGTGACGATAAAAGTTGCTGGCATGAGCTTAGGATGTTCACATTACGAGTGATGAAGACGCATCAGTGAGTTATGCAAGTTATCTGAAACGAGTGCCAAAAATCCTTTTACCAAATCATCACACACTCTACGTAACACTTAGCTCACTATAACCCTTTTCATATATACATCTCCCAGCCTTGCACAAAGGAGAAAGTAAAAGCTATTTTAGAAGTAATTTAGGAAGCTTAAAAACCAGCCAGTCACTGTGAAATTTATTAGCATCTTTTCTAAGCCTCACTTCAACTGCCAGTTTATTGAAAAGTGTTATTCTAGTAAAATCCTTAAAAGGAATGTCTCGGGGCTTTCAATGACTACAAAGGACACTTGTAAAGTTAGCTGTTCTCATTAGTATACAGAGGCTAGGGTTTGGGGAGGGGGGCAGAGGGGCATGCAGAATCGATGCATAATTATTAGCAGCAAAGAATCCAAGCAAAACACGCCAGCTTTCAGAATTTCAGCTGACAGCCACACATATACTTTTAACCGCAGTTGTGTAACAATTCAGGCTCCATCGGCTGTGCTCGGGTTTTAGCCTGTTTCCTCCAGCTCTTTCAGTAATTAAACTACTCATCCTAGGGGTCAAATTCAGCGTCAACACAACAAATACCTATCTGCCCGAGCATCTAAAGGACAAACACGAGAACAACTAGTTTTTTAGTTGCTGGCCAGCGGTTATATTTGAAGCAAAGATTTCTCTTTAAATTGAGCTTCCCCTCTCCTCCAATTAAAAAAAGAAACAACAAAACTTTGAATAAAAATGGCTTCGACGTAAAGAAAACCTACACGTTACTCTATTGTATTAGAGGAAAAGAACTAATAAAAGCAGCATAAGTTATTTGAAAAAGGACTTCAGATGTTAGTAATTAAGGAGGTTGTAAAATGCATTGAATGTCCTTTGCATTTTACATGCTTTGATACAGAATAACAGCATTCTACTTATAAATTAATCAAGATAAAGCTAATAATAACATCACATACTGTTCCTAGTGCATGAGGAATTCAGCCAGACATCATGAAAACCTTCAGCACCAGTTTCTATCAGTCACGGCTAGCAAAGAAATCTAAGATATTCTGTGGATTTAATGTATTCCTGAAAGAACTAATCACACAAGTCAACATAGCTGCTCAAATTGCTCTCTTGGACAAAGGCAAACATCTTCCATTTTCTTTCATGTGGGATTGCTACCTTCTTCAAAGGAGAAGCTTTTACTTCAAATTGAGTGGGGGTTGGGAAATTGTTATGCTCCAGTCTGTCTGATGTGTTCAGTTCTGATCTTGAAGCTCATTCTTTGATTCCTAAAAACTTAACATGGGATTTTACCACAGAAGCTATTCAGAATCCGTATTGGAACTTAATCACCAGCATCAAATTTTAAGTTTCACAGATTTAATTTTTTTAAAATTACTGCCTAGACCTCTTTTCCCTCCTTTTCGGTCTTTTATTTTACCCTCTCTCCAGAGAAAGAAAAAAACCCAAACATGCAACCAACACAAGCTCTGCTCCTTCCCCAATACAAGATACCTAATTTTGGTTTCAGGATGAATTGACTTATAAATTCCAACAGCCACATTCTCGGCAGCTCGAAGGGGCGGCTCATAGCTCACGAATGAACGCTGCTGGCAAACAAAGGGGCTCAGTTGCATCTCCGTGCATTAATAACCGGTGTCCCACTGCATCAGACTATGCGGATTGTTGTGGGGTTTTTTTTGTGTGTGTGTGTCCGCAAAATGGAGATCTCGCAACTGAAAGAAGATCAAGGGGAACGTGCCTACCCGAGCATCATCCATAGTTTTGTTCTCATGAATCAAAATTCACTTCCCCTTAACAATGAGACACAGACCCAAAAATAAAAACAAGACCACGTTTATTCAATACAGACAGGTTAATTAAGACAGTAAGTCCTGTAAATCAGGAACACATTTTGAACACTCCGGTACGAAGTGTATATATTTAAAATCAACAGCTGCGCCTTGTACTCGAGCCATTGAGTTTGTCAGGGAAGGGTGGATTCAGGGTGGTGGGGTTTTTTTTTTTCTTTTTTTTGGTAGAAAAAACTTGTTTCGGCTACCTTATGTGAACAATGCATCTCAGGCTCCATTCACTCATCAGGCTTTACAATAATAAGTCCAGCTGCCTTCCAGCTTTGATATTCACATTTTTTTTTAAACTGCTTCATACAGTCACAACGGGAAAAAAATAATAATAAACAATAATAATAAAAAAAAAACCCAAACAAAACCAAACCAGCCCGGGAGGGGAAGGGAAAACACCTCCCGACGGGGTCAGCGAGAAATTATTGCAAATGGCTCCTGGGAGACGGAGGAGACCGGCGGCGGCCGGGGGAACCGGCGGCGGGAGGGGGGGGTCCGCGGTCCCGGCCGGGCTGCCCCGGCGGTGGGAGGAGGAGGAGGAGCTCCCGAAGAAGGCAGCAGAGGAGGGGGAGCACAACAACAGCTCGGGGCGGGCGGCGTGCGCGGCCTCCGCCGGTCGGGGGGTCACCTTGGGGCGGGGGAGGGGGGCACACCCGCCCCACCCCAGCCGACCCCGACCCCGCCGCGCCCGGCCCGTCCCCGCCCGGCAGCGGAAAAGGGGGATGGGGGGAGGAACGCCCGCCGTCGCCCCACCGCGGGGGGAGACTTACATCGCGGCGGAGCCAGCACCGCGGTCCCGCAGTCCGCTCGGCGGGGGGGGGCCCCGCCGCCGCTAGCGGCCGCCCCAGCCGCGCTCCTCCGCCCCGGCCGCCGCCGCTGGCTATTGCAGGGGCTGCACCGCCGCCACCGTCGTCGTCGTCGCCGCCGCCGCCTCGCCGTCCGCGCCGCTGCTCCCCGCCGAGGTGCTACCGCTGGAGGCCGTGGAGGCCGCCGCCGCCGCTGCTGCCGCCGCCGCCAGCTGCAACCGCCGGACGGCTTCTTTGATGAGGTTGCCCGAGAGGATGAGCTGCTGCAGGAGCCGGTGGGGGTCCTCCTCCTCCGCCGGCCCGTCGCCCGGTCCCGGCGGCGGTTGCTTCCTCCGGCGGGCGGCGCTCCGCAGCCAGCCCCGGCCGCAGAGCTGCTTGGTCACCCGCTGGTGCCCGCTCCTGTCCGGCCGCGGGGACTCGGCGTGCTGCTGGTGGGCTTGCGGTGGGGCCGGTCCCCGCGGTGCCAGGAGGCCGCCGCCGCTGCAGCGCGGCGAGTACGGGGCGGCACGGTCGCGGGCGCTGCCCGGCCCCAGGTGCTTGGGGACGCGGGGCAGCGGCGGCGGCGCCCGCTGGGCGCTCAGCTGCAGCACCTCGCCCAGCTTGGCCACCAGCGCGTCCACCTCTTTGGACCCCGCTTGCCCCACGGCGACCGAGCGCTCCAGCAGCAGGAAGCGCTCGCCCGGGCGGCACGGCATCTCGGCCGGCGCCCCGCCGTGCCGCAGACGCAGCGGGACCGGGGCCGCCGCCCGCCGCCCCGCGCGCACGCGAGCACACGCGGCTCCGGCGGCTGCGGTTGAAGCTGGAGCTCGGCCCGCTGGGGTTGGTTTGTAAACAATGGGTGACGCGGGATCCCGGGCGCCTCCCACTGCGCCGGGCGGGGGGGGGGGGGGGGGGTTGCGAGGGGAGGAAGCCCCCGCGACCAACCGACGCCGATCGCTCCCGGCGACAGCACCCCGCCCGGCGGGTGAGGGCGACTCACCCGCCGGCACGGGGGGCGGCGGCGGCGGCCGGAGACCGCCGACCGGGCGAAACCGCCCCGCTCCCACCGGCCACGCCGCTCCCTCTCACCCCCCCTCCGCCTGCGCGCCGCGTGGACCGGCCCGCTTTCAAACCCCGCACCTCGGGTCTCGGAGGCGGGGCCGGGATGATTGGCAGGAGGGGTGTGAGGGGGCGGGGCGGAGGGGAGGGGCGGTGCCGGGCCGCGGCAAAGGGGTGAGGGGGGAGCTGTGGGGGCCGCGCTGGGAGGGGCCGTCCCTCCGCCGTCCCGCCGCCTCAGGACAAGGCACCGCAGGAGAGGCGGGGGGGGGGGGGCGCCTGGGCGCAGAGGGAAGGCGGTCCGTATCTGCCCCAACCCCGGCGGCGCGGCAGACGCTGCCTCGGGAGACCGTTAACAGCGCGGAGGGCTCGGGGGGCCAGCGGGTGCCGGTGCCGCTGTGGCCGCCCGTACCGGCGAGGCGGCGGCGGGACGCGCTCGTGCCTTCCCTTCAACGCCGCCGGCGGGAGCGGGTGGTTAACGTCGCCATTGCCGTTACCGCAGGTCTCCCGCGGGATTCGGTTTTGAGGCGGCAAACGAGCCCGTCCCGCAGCACCCGGCTCCGCGGCCGGAGCTCAGCGCCGCCCGGCCGGGTCCTCCTCGCGTCCGGCACCGCGTTGGTTTCGGGTTTTAATCCCCGGCATCGAAATGCCTTCGGGTTCCCATTTTGCGTCGCTGGAATTAGCGGGAGGGAAGGAAGCCCGTGCGGGTGCTCTCTCGGGCTTTCTAGCTGCCCGCGGTTCACTGCCATCGCCTGGATCAAGGCTCCGTCCTGCCTCTTCATGCCCCTTCCCTTGAATCCATCGCCACGTCCTTTAAACGTGCGCTGAAGTTTCTAGGATTAGCCTTAAATAGCACTTCTGGAAGTCAAAGCTCTGGGGGCATAGTCCAGAACACGCTCATTCACGTACCTGCGCACGTGGTCGCTGCTGCTGGGGATCCGCTGGTAGAATGGAAGTTGCTCCCACGTAACTGCTGCCAGCGCCTGCCCTTGAGTAATCAGTAAGCAGTTGGCAAAGGAGAGGGCATGTCCTTCCGTGCATTTGTCCACATTTTCCTGAGCTACTTCCACTTGTTGTACAAAACAAAAGAGACCCGGTGCATATGTGCACGTCTTTGTGAACATGCCTGTCACCTGAACACGTTACTGGTTGCTCCAGCCTAGGTGACCAAGTCCATTACTGCATCTCCAGGATGGATTTATGTAAGCTGGACATAAAGTATGCTACCTAATAGCATTTTGTTTATCTATCTATCTATCTATCTATTTATTTATTTAAATGTACTGCTACTTTCTTATTTTCTGCATCTTCTTGGTAAGTGGCAAATAAATCTCAGATCATGTTGTTCTACAGATCTTGTTTCCCCACACCAAAATACTTTTAAGAAAACACTTCTACGGAGCCAGGCTCTTTTCAGCGACATCTAATGACAGGATAAGGGGCAAGGGGTACAAGCTGGAACATAGGAGGTTCCATAAAAATATTAGAAAAAACTTTCCCACTGTGAGGGTGACAGAGCACTGGAATAGGCTGCCCAAGGAGGTTGTGGAGTCTCCTTCCCTGGAGGCATTCAGAACTCGCCTGGACGTGTTCCTGTGCGATCTACTGTAGGTGATCCTGCTCTGGCAGGGGGGCTGGACTAGATGATCTCTTGAGGTCTCTTCCAAGCCCCGACATTCTGTGGTTCTGTGATCTTTTCAAGAGACATAAAGGCAGGCCTACACAGATGCAGGGTATGGATCTACTTTAGCTCCATGGGAGATCTATATTCAGAGCACTTCTGAATAGGTAATCTGGTATTCTGTACAAGCGAAACTGTGATAAACCAGTATAGCTTATTCCAGCCTTTTCTTCTCCTCCCACAAAAGCAAAATAAGCTATACCAGCAAAAGCTCAGTGCTGCTTGTGATTACATCTACACCTGGGGCTTTCATGAACCCGGCAATGATAATCGCAAATCGCGCTTCATTGCATCCCTAACCAACAGCAGTGCTGGGAAAAGTTTGCAGGATAGAGCAGATCAGTGCCGCAGATAGGGAGCTCAGGGCGCAGTCATTAGCAGAATCCTGATGTCCTCAGATCTTTTTTAATGCAGAACTTCAGTGATGACTGATTGGCGGTCAACTGATTAAGTATCTGCTGAGGATTTGAGGACAAAACCCACAGAAAATATTTACATTGAATTCTACTGATCAGAATTAATATTTTTACCACCTCAACAAAGTGAGTGTCGTAGTTTTTTGTATCTTAAGAAGTTACCAGGAGAAGGGCATTTCAGATTATGTTGTCCTAGAAGAACCGAGAACCTCAGCCATTACTTTGGTACTATAACTGCTCTCTTCACAGTAGCAGTGGAAGACAAGAGAAAAGCTGAAATGCTGGAGAAGACAGCATATCTTATGTCAGAGCTGAAGTTTCCCCTCAGAGATTTCTTTATGTGGGAAAACTGCACCAAAGAGGGCTCAGTATGAATTTACACCGTACTCACATCTGTGGAGCAGCACTCAGTGAGTTAGCACTCAGCGACCTTTCTAGCATTAAACCCTGGTCCATGCTGGGAGTAGGTCTAAACTGTCTGCAGACCCTGTCAGATGTTTCCAGCTGAAATTTATGAACTGTTAGCTGTTTGCTAGTGCCCCTCCACAGAAATGAGGACAACTTCACCATTTTGCAATAAAGTGTCTGTCATGCATACAGGTACCCTGATGGAGAGTTCCATGAGCATAAGTGATGGGGTTGGCTGCCAGGTCAACCCTGAAGAAGCTGGGGCTTCTTTGCTTCTAGCCGTCGTGTCGTTTGGCTGAGTCCTGAGTTGGTTATAGCAAGATATTCTCATATAGACTGGGAGAGTCACAGCCTGGTTTTCATGCTTTGTCTTCTACTGCTGGTGATGAGTTCTGCGGTGCTGCTTTTACTTTAGCAGTTTACCACAATGAGTTCAATAAAAAAACCCCCACAAACTCAACCCCCAAAATATTAGGGACAGGGGTAGGTTCTTTTAAAAATAAAAGGATGAAAAGTGTTGCAACACTGTTGACAAGATTTTTCTGACCACTGACAACAATTTTCTAAGCAGTACTTTGTTAATGAGCATTGTTGCGGTTCCTTTTTATCCAGATACATTTCTCTGTATTGTCTGTTTCTGTTCTGGGATTGCCAAAATTCCCACTGCAAATTGTTGTTTAAATCATTCTGTTAGCAAGACATTCAGTTACAAACAACAGTCAATTCCTTTGTATTATTACTGTTCATCTGTACTCTCACTTTATCTGCTCGCATTTTTAGAAAACACTCTTTAAGGTATTTTTAGTATACTTGACTTTCAGATATCCCTAGCAGAGGACAAAATCTGAGTTTCATAAACAAGTGCTAATAGTATTATGTGGCCATCTATAAAATTTAGGCATAATTTTATAACGTTTCCTGAGCATACATTTTATTTTCAGAATATAAAGCTCAATTTATGTATCTTAAGTTTTGTACTGATCCTGACAAGGTGGACAAGTGGATGTGAGTTCTAAGCTTTAAACCTATTAAGGACAGAGAAAGAAAACCCTTAAATCCTTTGAAGTCCACAATCCAGTGTAATCTCAACCCTTCTACTGCATGTATGTGTTCAGGATCATGCACACGTTCTAAGCTGTTATAGGAACCCAGTATCCCAATCAATGTGAAACGAGAAATAATATTTAATTTGCACAGGTGTTTATATTTCGAACTCTCATGCTGGAGCTGCGTGATCTGTGATCTCAGACTTCGGCGTTGTGTGTAGAAATAAATCAGGTTGATAAATTTGTGACAGACTGTGTAGTGTTGCATTGCAATGGTAAAGTATTTATAGCGTTGTTTACAAAACAGTAAGAGGACTTTGAACTGGGTGAACCTAGTGACTAGGAGGTCCTTTCTAGTCCTTTCTCCAGGCATTTCTCATGTCTTTTATTTTCAACAGAAACTTTTGTCATAACTATTAAATATGCAGAGCCTCTCTCCATAACAATAGTGTCAATGACAGATGCATGTGCAAAGCAAATTAATTTCCTGTGAACACTTTAAATGCAGAATGGGGAGAGGCCAGAATACCATCCAAATCAGACGAGTTTAAATTCTCCAATAATTGGTTTGTAACCTGCATTTATAATAGATTTCCAAGAACAAAAGACATTCCTTTAGAAACAGCTGAGGTTGCTAAGTGACACAAATGTATTTACTCTGTCATAACTTGTGAAAAGCAAACACATTAAAACAGGGAATTAATAAGCAGAAATGTCGTGAGTCTTACCCTGACTCCCAGGGTAAATATAAACCTGTTGGCCAACAGTTTTTTGTGGTTTTGGACACCCAGTCTGAGACCTTAATGGAAATGGGAAACGCCAGTTGCTTTTGAAAATATAGGCTCTCCATAATAAGAAATTCAAATATGCATATTTTGTCCCAACACTAAAACCTGAATTCAGATATATGGGATTTGTTTCTTTCATATATTGTTTCTTTTTATCCCCAGTCAATTGCCTCAGAATTTGCACATAGGGATATTGCTTCCTAGCAAGCCTGGGAAACTACATCGTTTGTGAGGCTGCATAACTTCTTTTTTGCTGAAGGTATCCCTGTTTCTTAGATCTTTTGGACACACACAAATGTGGTGTTTAGGGGAAAAGCTAAAGCTGGCACCTTCTTCTACCTTCTCATCTTCTTCTAGTATCTGACACACCAAGCTGCGGTATCTCAGCTTGCCCATGTGCCCCTTTGGAAGGGAGCAGGAACCTTCTTTTGGCCTGATGAGCTGATCCTTCCCTTTCCCTAAGCTCCAAAACCTCTTTCTCCTCTTCTGATACACACGAGACGCTGTTGATTTCCTGTGCCTATCCCAAAATTGCAGAGGTGCCCGGTGTGCAGGGATTGCTTCAGAAGAGTGCATTGAAAAGCTACCTGTTTATTAGGAGTTGTCAGGTTGCCTTGCACAACAGCCTCTGCTAGTTTAGGAATGAGACAGCAGGCGTGGGAAAGGAGCCTGCAGATGTCTCAGGGATGCACTAAACTACGGGGCAACCAGGTCTTTGTTTGTTTATTCAAATAATTGACTCACTTCCAGCTTTCCTAATAACCGGAATGTATTTTAATGGTAACATTATATTACAAGCAATGGGCCACTGTAATCTGTCATCTCATAGATTTTCCATAGATGCAATTCCTGTGAATGATTTCCATTTGTCTGACCTTTTCAAATATTAAAATATAGGAAGCAGAGATTAAAACAAAATATTGAACCATGCCCAAAATCCCATGAAATAGGGTTTTGCGATATGTCTAGCAAAATACCAGAGATTTAAAAGAAAACCCATTCACCTTTGGTCAAAATTCCCTGCACATTTTTACATGTCCTGACAAAATCCCCGTGCTTGCTGTTACACCTTCAATCAGTAATTGTTTGTTAACTAGACACGTCTCTTGGCAGTTCTGTTAAAATAAGCCTATCTACAGTGAATACTGAAAAGCCACAATCAATAAACTAGTATATAATGATTACATCTAATGTGTCTCACTCAGCATGTAGGCCAAAAAATAATTAAAAAAAGCGCCTCTTATCTAATTGTGTTTGAAGTAGACTTGTCTGAAATTAAGGGAGGCCGCATCCCCCAAGGACCAGAGCCAATTCCACTGAATCAATGGAACCCGGGCACGACTGCCAGCTTTCTTCACTGAAATCCCTCCTTCAAGCATACTTTTGACATTCAGCCATTAGGAAAAGATGACTGTTGCTTAAAAAGGAAAAAGAATACCAGGCACCACCTGAGATCTGATAACCCCTACTTGTTTTGAATCTGAACTGTGGTGTTTGCGTAATTTAGGGCCCGGACTTGCTCCTCACAGAAACATGATCAACCTTGGTGTGACAAACACCTTGGGGAAGTTGCTGGCATTATAGATACGGTTCCGTTTTCCTCTTTCTGCTCACTGACCGCAGCTCATCTATTTTTTTTTCTTTTTCTGTGTGTGTAAGATGTTGCTCATCTCCTCATGAATTCTTCAGTTTTCCTACTTACTCTAGTCCTACACAGCACCAGCATAGAATCATAAAATCATAGAATTATAGAATCATGAAATGGTTTGAGTTGGAACGGACCTTAAAGATCATCTAGTTCCCGCCCTTCTGCCATGGGCAGGGACATCTCCCACTAGATCAGGTTGCTCAAAGCCTCATCCCACCTGGTCTGATGCCCATTTCTGATACTCAATATGAAGTCTGATCTCTGCGAGAGTCTGTGATCAGCAGAATATTTGAAAACCAACAAGCTTCTTATCTAATTCAATTCTCTGAAGTCTTAGCCCCTCGACACAAGACAGGTAGGTCTACGTTCTTGAAACACCTTCCTTTCTTCTCTCTAGAAAAACTATGCTTGTGACAGCCTGATTCCACTGTACCACACCCCTTTTTTACCTAATATTGTCCTTTTGATGTCCTTGCAATCTTTTTTTTTCAATGGGTGTTTTTTTCCCATTAATTTTTTAAAATCTGCGTGCATTTGCGAAGTGGCTTATTTCAAGCTTTTTTTTTTTTTTTTTTAAACCATGTCTGCTTATTTTTTCTTCTCTTATTAAATCAAGACAATATATTTAGACAGTGCATTTCCCAATAGTAAAGTCAACAAACAAGATCCATAAATTATTACACAGTAATAATTTCCATCACATCAGCAACTGTGTTTTCCTGTATATTTTGTTTAGAGCTGCATTCACCCTAAGTGGGTAATGAGAAACAGCCCTTTAGGTTGCAAGCTTTTCAGCGTACCATGTCCAACATAATAGATTTCATGAGATCCTTGGGTGCTATTATACATGCATAATTTAGAGTATCACAGGTCCCGTCACTTAGCTCCTTCTGATGTAGGGCTCTCAAGATTTTTGGCTACAAAAAAAAGTGCCCTGACTTCGTAAGAGACATGGAGAGGTTCCCGCCTCATTCACTTCTCCTCTCTTCAGGGTCCTGCTGAACTGCCAGGTTCACTTCTCAGGGCACCCATGTAAACCAGCTGTGATTTTAGTTTTCCATGAGAGCAAGACCTGGATCTGTGGCAGATCTGTAGCTGCGGAGGAGCAGGCCGAATTGCCCCTGAAGTGGGAAGAACAGGCAGTGGGGAGGTGGGTGGGAGCACCGACTGCAGCTGTCCCCACGTGAGCAGTGCCTTCCCACTGGATCGGAGCATTGTGCTTGGGTTGAATAGAGACCTGGGGAAGGTAAAGTCAACCTGGGGAATTAAGCTTCACAGGTAAAGTGAAAAAAAGCTATTGCTTTTTACATGATCTGAATTGTCCCTACTGGACTCTCCCTGCTGCTATTGATAAATGTGCTCTCTTCTCTGTGAAGACAGTCAGCATTTTGGAATTATTCCCCCCTCTTCCCTCTTGATAGCATTGTTTAAATTAAGAGCAGCAAAACAACATTCCTGCTGATTATGAAGAAACTTTTTCAATAGTTTAAAGCCAAATAGCAATAACATTTCTGCCTTACTCTGTGTTTCCTCTCCTCACTAGTGACTGCTACAGCACAACGATCATCGCTGTTGGAGGTTTTGATTTCCGTGGGTTTTTTCAGCTTTTTGCTGAAAGACATGACTGTATTTCAGAGGGGCGAGTCATGGGGCTTCAAGTGCTTTCTTGTCACGAAAATTACAGCTAGCCCTCCACGACACTCCCTGAGCACTGACTGCATTTTGTTGGGATTTACAAGTGATCTATGTGCTCCATAGGCAGCTGCTTCAAGCTCCTTGCTCGTACATGTAGGGACACTTGCAGCCTCTGCTTTCAGGAGCGTGTCTTTATACCTTTGCTTGTGCCTGCTGCAGTAGCCACAGCTTCAGAATGCAAAATGTTTAGCAACAATATTGCTTTAAGGTTTCTGACCCCACATGCCTTCTGCCCAGCTTGTGTAGCAGCCCTCACTCTTGTGCCAGCAGAACTGTGTGTTAAGGCATGGTGAGAGCCAGTGAGCTGTTCTTTACAAATATATCTTTTCCAGGACTCTAAAATTGCTGGATCAGCAGAAACGAGCAATGCTGGGGCACAGGAGAGCAGGGCTGAGGAAGGATGATGGCAGAGGAACACTAAAAGAGGGTTTTGCCTGTAAAAACTTCACACCGTAAAACCATGGGCTGAGATTTCTGCCAACCTTAATGGTTCCTAGCAGTACCACGAGATGACTGTGCTATTAATTCTGTCGAGGCGTGAGCAGGAGCCCTCTTGCAATAAGGAAGGAGGAATGGGAAGGCATCTGAAGACCAACAGCACTCAAATGGTGCAAAACCGCTCACAGTACGGAGTAGCTGCCAAGACTGACACTTTAGTATCAGCCTATATCTTCCTATTAAACTCACTGCAGCAACTGCAGGCCGAGACTCCATTTCTTTTTTTTTATGTAAAAAGGATTCCAGTTGTAGCAGGAATAAGTTATAACTCATACTAGCTTTGCAGTGAAATTAAGCCCAAAGAGCTTATAAACAGAAACCTTGATTGCAAAATTGATTTAAAACTGTATAAGGTAGATCTGTTGGCACAATTCTATTTTAACAATACAGGCAGGACCCTGAAGGCCAACATTTCTAAGGCAATTTGTCCAAGGAAGAAACACCTCTTTTCAGTTAACTAACCATTTTATAAAGCTCTTAATAATATTAAATTTCATTGTAATATTCCTATGAAATGCACATTAGATCACCAGCTTTAGCTTGGAAGTCATCACTCAAGTTATGCACCATTGGCATTGTGAGCTTATATATTTCAGAAGTTGCCTCCTTTGCTCTTTTCACAAATTTGCCTACGTGATCTATTTTAAAACTGTCTCTAAGTTTGCGTTACTTATGGAATGTTAAGCTGCAAGAGGAAGACTCTCTGCTGCGTTTGATAAAATTTGTTGTTGTTGCAGCTCGATGGGTTGTACTACTTCCATTTAATGTTCCATTGAATAAGATAGTAAATTGGGCAAAACAGCTAAAACCAGAAGTTGCAACACGGTTTATGAAGATGTAAACTTATAACCAAGCAACAAAGCAACAAAGGTAGAAGCCAGGGAAGCTAACATGATCTGTTTATATGCTTGAGACTACCTTCCTTCTACCTCAAAATCGTACCTGACCTGAAACACAGCAGAGCAAAAATAACTTAAAAATACCAAAAGGGAAAATTCCCGTGGCAGTTCCAGGTTTGCCATGACTTTCTTCCTCACGGCTTTCCTGCTCTTCATATTAGCACAGACCCTTATCAACCCCGGGCATTGCACAGTCTGCTACAGCAAACTGGGGTACATTGGAGTAAGGACTGCACTGTAGAAAATAAAATGTTAATGATGATGATTAAGGTGTTCCTGGGATTCCTATATGGACTCTCATTATCACTGCAGCAATCACTCAGCTGCTGAATTCACCATGCTGTGCTCATTGATGCCTCTGCAACTGAAGTAGGTAGGATATTAAACTGAAGAAATTTCTTGAGGAGAACATGAATCTCAATTGCTCTTCCTTCATAAAATCAGTCTGAAAGGATTGTGCAGTCCCAAAATCCCAAAAGAAGAGCTCTTCTAAGATACTAAAAGAGGATGATGGTTGCATTGCTCAATAAGAAACCCCTTGACAATGATGAGAAGAAGGGAGGTACTTCAGCTTTCGTGGGGATGTTGTAAGGTGACTTACGTAACTTGTGGGTCGTCTGGCTGGCACCTCATTGTGGAGATGCCATTTGATAATGGCCTAACCTGGCTTAGTCAACTTCATGGCAAGTTGCCTTTGAAAGCCCTTTCTTACCTGCACTCGAGATATGTTTCTAACACATCCCTTATGCTGACCCTGGTGCTCTTTGGAGCCACAGCCAGTCACTTCAGAGGGCTCTGCCAGCACAAAACTAAGCCTGCAGAAAAGCAATGAGGTTTATATCAGCTCAGCTTTTTGCACTGGTTGCTGCCTCCATGCAATCCTAAACATTCCCTGGACTGACTACGTGACTAATGTTACTGCCCCTGAACAGGCAGGGGTCACCAGTATTGAGGCCACGCTGCTGAGGACGCAGCTGCGCTGGGCAGGGCACGTCCCCAGGATAGAGGATCACCACCTCCCTAAGGTTGTGCTCTGTGGTGAACTCGCCACCGGCTGCCGCAACAGAGGAGCCCCAAAGAGGAGATACAAGGACTCTCTGAAGCAATACCTGAGTTTTGGCCATATTGACTACCATCAGTGGTCCAGTCTGGCCTCCAATCGGGAGCCGTGGAGACACACCATCCATAAGGCTGCTGCCTCCTTTGAGAACGCACGTAGAATTAGTCTCGAGGAGAAAAGACAACGCAGAAAGAACCGTGCCTCGCCCATACCGCCTAAGGAGACTTTCCCCTGTGCCTTTTGCAACTGGACTTGCTTATCCCGCATCGGCCTTTTTAGCCATCAGGGCGCTTGTAGCAAGTGTGGGTAGAGCCCTTCCCATATCTTCATTCGCGAAGCCTAGCCATGATGATGGTGATGATGATGATGATGATTTACAATTTGATGTACAACCCTGGGAGAGACCTTTCAGAAAACATGGCAGGAGAGGGAGTGGAACTTCTCTTTTCAGCTGTAACTTTGGCTTAACTGAATCATAAACCTGCAGGTGGAGTTTCACCAAGACTGACTTTGGCAGAGAAGCTCTTTCAAGAAGTGCCTGCCCTCCTCCATGTTCAGCTGATCGTTCCTGCCCTTGTGCTGAAGTTCACAGCCTCCTCAGATGGGCTTGTGCAATCATCTTCTATAGCGCTAGACGATAGTTTGGGCTGCGTCCTTGTCACACGACAGCAGAGGTGATGAGCTATGGTGTAAGAGTGAGTAGCTGGAGGCCATAGAGCAGGAAGTTTAACCATCATGGTTGCTGGAGCCAGCCTCTTGTGAAGTTACACTTGAAGGGATCTCAGTGGATCACAGTCCTTGAACTCGCAGCTCCTGCAATTCTTCTCTGCTTATTAATTAAAGAAAATGCTCTGTGTGGCAGCTACAGCAGTGGATTGAGTTTTCTCCACAGAAAATGTTCTGCTGGGCAAACAAATTAACACGTAGCTGTTACAGCATGGCGTTGTGGACTTGTACGTGAAACCATGGTTGTACGTCAGACATACAGCACAGATAGGCATCACAGAGAGGACCCTAACACAACTGTAGTACAGTTGCTAGGGTTTACTGCTGCCACAGATGTCCTTGGCAGGATGGAGCCATGCAGGTTTGCTCAATATAGACTCATTAGCTCATGTTACAGCCCTGCAAAATCCATTGCTTGAATCATGATTTAGGGATAAACAAAAATCCGATTTTTTTCCATGCCGACAATAAGCTATAGTTTAGGTTGGGGAAAAAAAACACCAACCAACCCTTAAGAATGTCTATATTTAGACTTGGGCTGACGTGCCCAAGGATGTGGTCTTCACAGGCAATCTCAGTGTTTCACTGGGAGTTTGTGTGGAGAATAGCCTTCAAAAGAGATATGATTCTGATGCAATCATATGACTTGTAGAACTGGTGTCTGAGATAAAGACTGGCCACCTTAAAGAGCTATCTCTGTTGAGGTTGCTGTAAGGGACAAGGGAGCTTTTTGGACCTCTCCTGCTGAGAAAACTTCCTACGATATTTTACTTATAAAACGGTTTCTGCTTGGAGAGTGTGGCACAGTTCAAACTAATTATCCACTGTTTTGAGTGAACTCTTTCTCCCATCCTTAGATGTTTCAATTGCCCAGCTCACAATGAATGCCTTCTCTTACTATAATCAAGAGAAAATGTGTAACAGATTTTAGCAGATCCCCTCCCATCCCTGCCAATATCTAAAGGAGACTAATACCACTGGTAAAAAAACATGTGAAGAACTTCATGCACATAATTTCTCATTCTGATAATAAGGCAAACACAAGTACGATGCCTTTCTGAACTAATTTGTTGTATATATTTTGCTGTTTGGAGCCACAAAGAAGCCATTGTAATGTAAAAATGTCAGTACTCAAGTTGAATTTGTAGTTGCAGTTTTCTGATTATATAAAAGGAGATGGTGAAGAACTGTAAAACTCTCAAATATTTATTCAGTAAAAAGGTTGAACCCTGTACACAGTTTCCTAGCCATGGACATGGGCATGTTTCTTGTATGTCATTTAATGTGTGCTGCATTTTGTAGCACAGTTTGTGTAATTCGTATCTTTGATTTACCGTATGATTTCCTGAGTATGTAACAATCCCAAAGTAAGCGTCATTTTGTGGGTAGCAAAGTATTTTGAGTGCAGCTCGCCACCTCCAGTGTGTCAGCTAGATCTATTGTGCCACTATTAATGGCATATTCACAAGAACTCTTACTCTACTATTGAAATTCTTCTAAGACTGTATTCAGCTTTGGCAAATGTTTCCCACGTGTCTTTGAGTGGCAGTCCATCTTTTGATGTTTATATTTGCCATCTGGAGATGTCAGCTTTGTACTTCAGAAGAACTAAGAAATGGTGTAAGTAAATCTCAAGAAGTGGAGAAGAACATTTTTGAAAGGTTTGCAAACAAATGTACCCATAAATAGTATAGAAAAACGTAAGTTTTATTCATGCGTAATGGTATGGACATACTTTTTTGGCAAGTCAGTCCGCGATCTGATTTTTTTTTAAGTCCTATTGCTACAAACTGAAAAGGGATTGTAAGCAAATTCTATAAGAGAAAGAATATATATTGTAGTTTTCAGCTTGTTAATTTTGTGCATGTGATCGTATGTTCAGTACGAACAAGCTCACAGTTCTTCCAGTACTCCTTATAATGAGGCAGATTTCCTGATTTTCATGAATTTTCCACACAGCAACTTTCATGGAAAATATTTGAACAAATTATGATCTATGTGTGAAATATAAAAAACTCTTGGGCTCCTTGGACAGGCAGATGCCAGAATTATACATTATTCTTATGGCTGTTGCCATTACTTGCAACGATTTGAATGCAGAATCTGTATTTCCTTGTACTCAGCTACAGTTCGGATAAGCATCAGAAGAGATTAAATATAACCATGTAAAGGATGTAACCTCCTGTTACGCTGCAGTAGGTTTGTTTTGCCACCAGCTACTGGAGGATAACCGCTAACATGAAATTCAGATATTGGCAGGTAGAACGCTTACCGATGAACTTCATAATTTCCGTAATGTGGAATATCTGAAGCTATAGCCATGTTAAATAGAATTAGACATAACCGATTATTGTAAACCACAGAACAATTAAAACTCAATCCCTAGAAATGTGTTAATGTTCTTTCCAGTTACTTATGCTGTTGAAACAGGCAGGGCCATATACACTCAGTACTCAGGAGCGATACGCATTCGTCTGTGTTTATATCACCAGGAAAGGCACTGCCATCTGCCCTTAGCGATTCTCTCTCTACTCTTTGCTCTTTGTAAGATGAGCCCAGCTTCAATGTCACGTTAAGATTTATTGCTAGCAATCTGCTTCGAGTTGTTTTCTGGTCACCAGTAGTTTGTTTGGATTCCCTTTTCTCCTCGCTGTTGGCTAGTGCCACTGTGGGACTTGTCAGAGTTATTTTATACATCATTAGCTCAGTGGTGCAGGGGATGGTTACTTTCCCATAGAAAAGTAATTCCTTCTCAGAAGATGCATATAAATCTTGGCTATTGAGACGGTGGCTTTTGCAAATTTCCTTGAAAGCGGAATACTCTGGATTTTATTCTTCGCTGCCTCACACCTCTTGCCATCATTTATGCTCCTGCCAAAGAACGCTACTGAATCAGCAGCACCACGTGCTGCGTCTTCCAACCTTTGAGACCGTCTGTTTTGTAATCTTAATGCCCTTGAATATGAGTCTTATTTGCTTATTTTAGTGTAATTTCAAGTTCACTTCCCTTAACGATCAAAAGTCCGTGGCGTGGTTTAGCCCTGAAAAGGAAAGATACTACAGCCCTCGCTGCATTACAGAGAGTAACTAGGGCAGAGGCCAGCTGGGCAGCAGCCAGCGCCTGACTCTGGTGTTTGTTGGCTGGGAAGCTCCAAGGTGAAACATAATCAGACACGCTCAAAAACTAGAGGCCATAAATAGACTAAAACAAATAAACACATTCAGAAAAATGAGGGTTGCAAGAGCTGGGCTCTTTCCAAACACTCTTCCTTTTTATTTTTATTTTTTTTCCCAAAGTCATCATTTCATTTGTATGGTAATGCAAGTTCCAGCTCTCTGTGCTGCCCTTCCCACAGCCCGACACATGCTCGATTTTCTGTCCTGTCCCTTCTTGTGATGTAGTTTGCTGTTAGAGCCCATGAGTTTGGCTGGTGGGGTCAGGACACACGAATTTTTCAAGTGGATTCAGAGTATCTCTGTGGCCAGCTGTTGCCATTCGTGTGCTGGAGGGCTCATTTTCAGACCCTGAGAGCTGCTCTGTCATTTAAACCTGTGAGACCTTAGACTGCCCCTATGTTTCTCCAATATTAGGGTTTGATTTGTAGAATAATTTCTCCAAAGTTCTGTTCTATTCCTGCTTTGCAGGCTATCTGATACTTAATGGGGAACCCAGGCTTGCAGGGAGCCAGGTACATTGTAATAGCAGCAAAGTCATCAACCATCCTTCCACACCCCAAACATTTCAGTGCCTAGGTGGGCTCACAAACATGCTGATATCCATTAGCACAGAACTCTGTTAATCGGGCTGTCAGCCTGCCTCAAAGCATTTTCCTTTCAATTTTTATCTTAATGTCCTCTGACTTGTCCACATTTCATTTTTCCCCCAATGAGCTCTGCCCATCTTTATCAAGAGCTGCACTTTTTGGAGGAGTCTGGAAGAACCTTAGCAATTTCTTTGCCTTCCTTTATTTAAATTTTATTTTAATTAAAACACGAGTTTTTTCAATCTCCCTGCACTGTGGCAATATCAATGAAATAACATGTGTCCCACTCAGATAATGGGGAATGGCTCCTCCTGTTATTAATGCATGTTATTTGTGAAATTCCAATAGTGTTTGCTTTTTTTAACGGCTGCGCAAATTACCTCCCAGGGGAAGCTGCAGACTTATTAAAGCTTATCTCCCTTGAGCCTAATTCTCTTCTGTCTTCATTTCTTGTTAGCCATTTGTACTTGTGCATGATATACATCAAATATTAGAAGGAGTGTATATTTGGGATTCGGTAGCATTTTACTTTAATCCAGCAAAACCTACAGTCACCCAGAACTCAAGCCAGCAATACCATACTTCTGACCAAAGATGTCTTTTGGTGTGTTCCCACTTGCAGGGGTCACTGGGATGCCTGTAGTGTAGAACTATGCTGGTGACCCTTTCAAGCATAAACCAGCCCTGAAGCACTAGACAAGTCATGGTGAAGAATCAAAATTCTTTCTGGTAGAGACCAAGCTGATAAGACTTAGAGCAACACTTCCACATGGTCCTTCAGAGAAGTTTACACATGTAAGTCTCCATAAAGAACTTCTTAGGCTGAGATTTTGAAGGAGTCCCTTGGTGGAACTGTCTAGGGAATGAGTACACATCATAGCCAGTGGGTTCGTACTGTAACCTTTTTGAGATGGAGACAGGTTTCTGACCATGGATTCACTAAGGGAAGCAGGAAGGCACTCCTAATGAGAGGTAATCCTTTCTCTGACATTTGTCTCTGTCCCTGCCAATGCTTCTGCAGGCTGCCCCTTTGGTATGTCAGCTTAAAAAAGTACCCCCGGGGAGAAAAAATGTGCTTTTGAAAATGGCTTTTCAAAGCGGGACCGGTTTCTCAATAGCTCCCACAGAGCTGGGTTGGCTTCTGTGACAAGGCGGTTCATTGTGATTTTGGAACTGGGGACTTGTGGTTAGGATGGATGGAGGGGGACGGAGGGGCACTCTGTGGTTTTGCTGCCCATCTTCTTGATGGTTACATTCCAGATATGGAAATATATCCTAACTGGAACAGATTTACTGGGGCACTAAGGAGAGAATGACTATTTTGTAGTCACTGTCTAATAGTGAATTACCACATAACATGCCCAGAAATTATGGAATGAAATATCCAAATGTATGAGCACCTCTGTTTGTCCTTACATACACACTCTAAAATATTACTTCATGAGAGGCTGCAAGAAAGAAGCCAGAGTAAAAGAAAAAAAAACAGAATCATTCACAACTGTCAATTAGAAAGTGATGCTGTATGTCAAAAACGTCGAGACTTTATGAAAGCCAATTGCACACTGCAGCCATTTATGGTTAGTACTGGCTCGTAACTATCGCAGTATGTAAAACGATAGCAAATAATTAACATGAAACTGGTTAGCTATTACTTGGACCTGGAGCCAAACCGTGTTGTAGCTGATTTACCGTAAAGGCTTATCTGCGCTCGCACTGTTCCCACCCTTGTTCTGGTACCGGAGTGGCTTCAGTTGCAGTAACAACTGCAGAAGCTCTCGTTTGTCCAGGCAGGGGCATTTTTACTGCCATGTGGCCTCATCTGGTTGTGCAGTCATGTGTGCACAGCACAGCGTACGGATGTTATGTTTTACAGCTTTTCTGTAGAAATGGCTTTAATATGCATGCCAACAGTCAGCATATAAAAATCATTTCCATCGAGTGATTTTGGGATATAGGAAAGACGGATTTCAAGGCTTGTTATTATGCTGCCGTGATGGGCTTTAAAAAGGAAACATTTTTCCTAGCGTGTTATAAATATCATGCCATTACAATCATGGGCTACAAAACTATCACAGCTACACATGGGAAGTACAACACTGCAGTAATATAAAATCTCTCACTTTCTTTTGTTTTCCTGGTACAAGAAGGAAAACCTGCTGATGTCCAGACATTTTCTTGCCCGTTTTAAAAAAACCTGCTTGGTGTTTACCTTAGAAACTGAGGCTTTGTTTACAGTGTGTTCTGTGCTGTGAAGCACATGGAAATACAGGCAGTCCCTGCCTGAGAAGGCTCCTTTCTCACTGAGCTGCCCCAAGGTTGCACACTGACAGGGAGGCCCAGAGGCAGATTTGGGTGACTAACCCAGCACATGCATGTGTCTCAGGGTGCTCAGGCATCTGAAAACATAACCCTAAGTTTCTAATAGTAAGTAAGGAGTTAAACTATAAACCATATCAGGTAGCCTGTTTATTACCATATGGCTATTTCCACTGCTGTTCTCCATAAAGTCATGCCAGCACTTTCATTTTAAACACTGTTTTTCATTAGTTTATATAACACAGCTGTAAATATTTTTTCAGGCTGAAGCTCAGCGTTCAAAGTCACAAGGGAGAAACTAGGAAGAAAATCACCTCTGGCTACGCTGCTTTTGAATGATATAAAAGTGAAACTGCTGGGAGTGTTGCATGGGGCGGGTGTGTTCAACTCAATAAAAGCTCTGGATTAACAAGTGGAGGATGTACAAAGTGCTCTCAGCAGAAGTCCTCCACAAGGCAGCAGTCCTGGAAAAGGCCTGGAACAGGACTGTGTGTTGAATCTTGAACTGGAATGGAAAAGCTCAATAAACAAAATACCAGTATAGTAATGCTGAAAGAATATAATTAGTCACCACATTCTTGACTTCTGCTCTCTGATATTTCCATTGTAAACATGGATCGTCTCCATCAAGCATGAGGAGAGCTCCAGATACAACCATGTGTCCTTTTGTAAGTAACATGAGTCAAGAGTCTGGTCACTGAGGTTGAGATCATACAAGACAGCTAAGCCATCTAACAACCTGGTAGAAAACTAACCTCTTTTGGGGGGGCAGGTTAGTTTTCTGCCAGGTTAGTGAGCTCAGCCACTCCAGTGAAGCCTCCAAATGATAAAGCCAATGCAAGCGAAAGGGCCAGAGCAAAGACCCTCTTCACAGCTCCTTTGTGCGACCAGCCTGGGAGCGTCTTCCAGGGAGGACATCTTCTCAGTAGCAACATTGAACAGCTGCTTCTCCCCGCTTGTCTCACACCCTGTGCCACCTCTCTGTTGGGCTGGCACAGCTCTTTGTGCAGCCAGGTGGTTAACTGTGCCGGGAAGCATACATCATTTTGCTGGGTTATTTCCTAAGGTGGTTTACTGCATGGTTACACAAACGGTTGGGCTGGTGCCACTCGAGAGGCTGTAGGGAAGCACAAGAGATCAGCTGACGGAGACAGGGTAAATAGCAACTGCTTTAGCCAGTTCAAAGTGAGACTGACACCAGAAGCCAAACTGTGGACTCAAGTTACTACAGTACTTTCCATTGGCTTCAGTGAACAATACTTAGTCCCCCTATTGCAACCCCAAATCTCAGTGAGAGTGCAATTAGTGAACATTTTTTCCCCTGATTTCAATGGAATTGCATTTAGAGTTAAAAACTCACCTGAGTTTTGATGTTGTTTATGAAGCTCCCATCTGAGGGCATTTGGAGCAGGTACTAAAATGCTATTTGGGTAAAAACCCCCAGAGTTTTTCCCATTTCCTGGTTTATTCGCCTGCTTTATGTGATTATTGATATTCTACAAAAGCAGCTATTGGTCCCTGCTGTGACTAGGGATGATGTAAAATAATATAGAATATTTTTTAGAATAATTTAAGTTGGAAAAGACCTTTAAGGTCATCAAGTCCAACCATTAACCTATCAATGGCAGGTCCACCACTAATGAAAGTAGGTCCCTTCAATCTGAGCCAAAGGAAAAAAGTCTGTGGCTGATAGAAGCTCCTGTGCTTCCAGCTCAGCTGAGAACACGGGCTGGGGAAAAAAGCACTGAATGCCTGGGACACGTTCACTGAAAGTGAGCATCGAGCCCTCCTTTTCCTTGTGCTTGGCCACATACTCCGTACTTGTGTAGCTTTAGCAGTCATGTGGAGAAAGCCTCATCCTAGTTCCTCTAAAAGCCATCATGGACTTGCCCATCTGGGTAGGTCAGTACATCCATTAAAACCTCACCTGCATTAAACTAGAAATGAGAACAACTCTACAAAAGCATTGAACAAGGTCCAACAGGATTGCAAAAACCTCACTTATTTTTGGCTTGTTTTGCATCTAAATGCCCAGTGTAAGTATTAAAGTTTTGGGCAGGAACTCCCTAGGTGTGGCGATACCAAATGATAATTCCTGCTTGAACCTGTGAGGCTTTGGCTCTTTGAAAGGAGCTTTCAGCACCACTTGAAAAAATCAGAGGAAATTACTTGAAATCTCTGGGAGGAAGATTTGTTTAGGAGTCCCTGCATCTGAAAAATGCTTATAATTACAGCTAACCACACAGAAAAGCTGTGAGGCTTAATTAGTGCATGCAAAGCCCATTGGTGTGTATGCGGTGAAGACTGTTGCCCTGACAAGGGAAGGGATGAGGTGGCCCAATAACTCTGCGGTGAGTCAGTGACGTTACCTAATCCGTAGTACAGCTGTGCCGCGTGGGATACTCACTATAAACACACTGCCTTATCACCTATTTACTGGCGAGGGTGAACTGGTTCAGCTAAAATAAGAACAGGAATAAACCTGTGTCCGACAGCACCTCAACCTTACCTCTGCTTATGCTCAGGCACTCCCTGTCCTTGGTGAAATGAGCTCCCAGAGGATTTTTTTTTTTTTCTTGAGGTATTAATTACTTAATTGAGCAAAATGAGGGAGGATGAAAATAACCCAGAGAGCTGTGGTTTTGTGCAGTGTTTCGACCAAAGTCTCCAAGCCAAAGTACAGCAATAAATGTGAGGGACCAGCTGCTTCCTTTCTTACATGAGTTCATGTGGAGATGGTGATTCCCTCTGGACTCCCCCCTGGGAAACACTGGCTGAGAGCATTATTTGCAGAAGAAATACAGGATGTCAGCAAACAGAGGTGGACTTTATATTATTCCCTTCTCATTTTCCCCTTTCCAATCCACCAAGTGCTGTGGCTGCATTCAGGGGACTCATAAAATTATTTGGCCTGTGGAGGCGCTGGTTCCACTCCTCTCTGAAGTCATGTCCTGCTTCCTACCATCATGGGAGAAGGAGAATGAGGTCAAATGTTCAAAGTGTAGCACAAAGATTAAGCAGGCATTGTCTATTCCCTCACCCTGTCTGTAGGGACACCTTGTGTGTCCTGTGGCATGTCCTTGTTTCTCACATGTGGTATAAAGACAAGAGCACCTTGACACCTCTGGAGGATGTTCCAAGTTCCTTAGTGCTTTAGTGTTCCTCAGGAGCTCTAGAGGTATCCAAAAGGAACCAGTGGCCACTGGAACTGAGACAGGGGCACTACATGAGCAAGGACAGAAAAAGATGCTACTGTTCCCTCCTATGCTGCTTCCCCGTCAGCTCTCTTTTGTTAGATCTGCTCTTAGAGTAGTTGCTCGTAAGGCCACCAGTCTCAATCTGAATAGTCCTGCACCCCAGTGCAAAGAAATGTACAAAAATACAGAGTCAAATCCATGTGCAGTTGGTCTTTATTTCAGCGACATCCCAAACTAAGTTTGGGGTCATGTTTGGGTTTTGAGAGGAATTGATGCCAGGGTCAGGTGTTTCTTAGGTGCAGTCTTCTTTCACAAAAAGTTCTTCAGTCATCATTCCCTGACCACTGCAAGAAGAAAGCCAAGCCTGCCTTCCAATAAACACCATTCCCAACTCTTAGTTTCTTCCTTACGTCCACTAGAGATGACGTGTCACCCCTTCTATGATTTTTTTCTTATTTCTTTCCATTTCCCAGGCACATGCACCCTTCGGTGTGCAATCGATCCTAAGAAAGTTCTTTGATACTCAGTTTGATACTCAGAATGACGCCTCCCACTCACCACGCTTTGCAACCTCACTACCCCTTCAGCTGTGTCACCGTTACTGCTGTGGTGCCAACCGCCGAGCAGGAGCAGGAAACCAGTCCAAGTTTAAAGTTATTCTTTAAAATTGGGAGAAGAAAGGGAGAGACGGAGAGAGAGGCATGGTTATTTTTAATCTGGATCGATTCCCTTACCCACTTCACGCTGCAACCTCGCAGACGTTTGCACGGGAGGAGCAGGCACCGGCAATGAGCGGGCGTTTGTGAGCTGCTGAACCTTCTTTGCTACCCAGACAAGGGTGGCATATGCATGTGCTCTGCTCTGCTTGGCCCATTATGTGCTGACCAACGTCTTCTGTTGCTAACACCTCAGAAATGTACCCTTCATTCCTCCTTCCACATTGGGAGTTCAAGGCAGCAAGCAGCTGGAGGTGAAAGCTTTTATTCCCACAGAAAACCAGGGGCATATAGGCTCTATGTGACATTGTTTTAGCTGAGCTACATTGGCCCACTACACAGATGAGAAACTGTTTGACTGTGCTGACTGCTCTTTCAACATTATCTTGAGTTTTGTGATATCAGGTGATGTTGGCAGGGGCCAGCTGTTGGAATCAGATAATCATATGTGAATCTCTGCTTTCTTTGCTTTTCTTAAGGTAAGCTCATGGCAGGAAAATAAAGGAAGCCTGACAGCATGACACAAAGGCTGAAGCATTTGAAGGCCCATAAAACGCACTTCAAATGTTCACTTTTCATAAAACCTCATTATTTTTTGAGGCCTGATTCATGACAGCTGAATCCTCGGGACTGGCAATATTCATACGATGTAAAAGAGCTATAAACATTAAAGAAGTAAAAATGTACAAAGCTTCTACATCACCTGCCAGCTGCAGTCAAGCTATGCTTCATTGGGATTTATTGCAGCATCCTCAAGCAAGTGGTGAAGTGGTACTATTACTTATGATTACGAATGGACTGGGTAAGAGCATCGGTGCTATAAACCCCCCATTATAGAATGGGCTGCACAGTACAACACCTGCTATATTAATAACATTCTCTTCTTCAGTTTTCAAAAACAGCGCTCTCAGGAAGAGCATTCTAGTCTGACACCTGAAAGGAAATGTAGGAAGGAAATAACTGTAACTGGCACAGCTAATAAGGGGTTATGATGTTACCCTCCTGGGAACCGGAGGGAATTGTCCTGCACTTTAGACTGAAATTAGTCTGATTTCTCAAACTTATATTGTGTAATCTTTCTAAAAGTTAAAAAAAGCCCAAGTGAGCTTTTGGTCCCTGTGGAGTTCCTCTGCACCATTTTGATGGAAGAAAAGGGTCAGAAAGCTGGCTCCATGGCCTGTCCAAAGGTGTTCCTCACACAAGGGAGCCAGAGACACCCCTGCCATCCCCATGTAGTCTCTTCCTTCCTGCTGAGGGCAAGAAGAAGCTGGAGCAAACTGTCCTTTGGTAGCCTTTACCTAATGTATTGGTCCCTGGAGGCTTTTGGCAACTCAAAGATTAGAGGGTTCATCTAAAAACAGCAGCTACACCAATTTAATTTACACCATGGCTTTGATTTGTGTTCCCAGAGCCAGTTCATGGTGTGATTTCACAGGTTCCTAGCTCTCTGTTCCCATCTCTCTGCTAGAGGTCTGTCCCTCCCATTGGAGCCAGTGTCCCTTGCCACAGGTGGTTGTCATGGCTGCTTTTGTGCAGTTTTGGGCAGTTTCCCACACACCTGCCTCTATTAGCCACTTGTGGGAGGATGATGGACTTTTGCCCCAGAGGAGCTGGGACATGGGGTGGTTCAGTTCTACCAGCTCACTGAGGGATGATGATGACCAGCACAAGCACTGAGTCAACGCCTGGTGTGGAGACTCCTCAAATGTAGCAGCGAGTGTTGTCAGTCTTTGTCAGCCATCACAACAGCTTCCACGGAGCGTTCAAACCTTCATCTTCCACACGCCAGCAGCATGCCCAAGCCACACGGCTGTGGCGTAGCTGGAGGAGAAGGGGATACTTCCCCTCTTACCCTGTAATTTATTATCTGCTGATAAGAAAGAAATCAAGATTCAGGCAGAAGGAGCAAAGAGAGGCTTTAAATATCACATTCTGCTCATGGATATCAAAGTGAGTTTGGAGGTAGTTTTATACCCGTTGCATAGACGCTGCATTGAGTAGGTGGTTGATTTCCTGAAGGAAGCAAGCAAATGACAGAACTGAGACAAAATTTCACTTTAGAGCCTTTCCTGTGACCCACTCCGTACATGACAGTCCCTCCAACTGAGAACCTGTCTGGCAGAGAGAGACCATAGTTACATGCTTGCCTCTTCTTCCTATCCCCTGGCCAGGCATCAGATTTGAACCAAACCTGTCCTATCCCTGCCTAGGCCCCTTCCACCAACTAAATTGTGCATGAGAGTCCTTATATGACCATGCTTGCATCCATACACCCACCTCAGAGCCAGATTTTGAGAACACCTGTTTATCCATCGCAGACTAAGGTGGCATCTTTGGTTAAATTGATGGAACAAAACACACGGGCTACAACACAAGACCCCATGATCTCTGAGAAATAAGACAGCTGAAGGGAGGCCGAAAGATTTGTTTAAACGTTTGTTCCCTTGCTTCTTCAGATGAAATAGTGCATTAGCACAGCTGAAGATCCAATCTTTTTTTGTCGCAAGTGTAGATTGAATTAAGCTGTCTCAGCTCTGGTTGTACAATGAGAGGCTTCTTTAGTGGCAGGAAGTCGGCTGTCCCCATATTCTTCCCTGAGACAAAAGTTCTGGGCACTGCTAGATGAGAAAATAGCTACGGCTTTTTCTAAAGTGACGTTGAAATAAAATCACTGGAGGAAGAATTCCAAAGTCCTTCAATACAGCAAACTGTGTGGGCAAAGCAGTACAAACAAAGATTACATCATCCCCAGAAACAACCAAACAGCTCTGTGAAGGTAATTACCAAGTATGATGTAAACAACTGGATAGGGGTATGTGTAAACACTGCTAAACCAGAATACTGAGCATGTTGTCCGGGAAAACAGAATGAGAGCATTTCAAGGCATATGTTAATACATAGCTCTCACCATTATTCCTGATCACAAGTTCTTGAGTTTCAATATTGTCTTGGAAAGCTGTGAACATCAAAGCCCAGAGACATATGCACACACGTCCAGGTCCACCAGCTCTGCTGGTGAGGTATGAATCTCCAGCAAGCAGATGATAACAAATAGCAGGAAGCCCATGAAACTACATCTTAAGCCAGCTTTGGGAATGTGAATCAAAGCCACGATTTAAGTTACTTTGATTCAGCCTGTGGGTAGCGACTAGAAACCGAAAATCAAAGTGAGACGGTACCTTTTTCAAGGAGGTAGCTCCATGGCCTAAATGAAAAGAGCTGGTAGCTCCCTCTGAAGCGCGAGTCCAGATCTCAGCCAAGACGTGGGGAGAAGCTCTTTTCTCTTTTCAGAGATCGCTACACAAAGGAGTTGACTTTGAAGTGTGGTGTCACAATGTAATTGCTTCATATAAACTAGTATGCAGGAGCAGCCTCTGAATGAACACACAGCTTTTACTTCCTGAGTAGTTGTTTCTGCTTGGAGGAAGGGAGGGAGGATACTTCAGCCTGCATGGTGAGCTGGGACCCCATGATACCCGATGGAGGTGCTGGGCTGCAGGATAGCTCCCATGGCACCCAGTGGGGCAAGTGACAGACCATAGCCAGAAGTTACAGATTTCCACCCAGGTGTTCACACCCTTAAACCCCTGTGATTCACCTTTTGGGTGGTATCATTGTTCAAATTCCCAACAAATTGCTATGAACAAACCAGCTCTCCCTGAGGTAACTGGGCTGGTAAGTGGGTGTAGGTGGCAATCTGTGTGGCGATATTTGGCATGTCAGTGCTGGACAGCTGCAAGTTTTCCAACCAGGCATAACTCTCCCACACAGTTTTGGCTGCTGTTTTTCTGGCTTCCTCTTCCTCGCTGGCAACAGTGCCAGAAGAATGAGGATGCAGAGGAGAAGCAGAAGGAACTCAATATGGCTGAGCAAGGTGTTCCTCTGAAAGAACTGACTTTCAAATGTCCTGCCTCCTCATCACGCCCTTTCCATCCCAGGTGGCTGACGACCACCACCGGTCCACAGGACCTGCTTCAAAGTGAATAGTGACACTTTTCCACATGCGGTTCACCTGAAAGCCACTACAGCAGACTATCTTCTCAAAAGCAGACAGCCATCACAAACCAGAAAGGTGTTGTTAGGGCAGCATGTGAAAGTCCACAGGTCCTGGGGTATTGTTAGTGTCACCTATGAGGGTCTGTAATTTCATTGGCTTGGCTGGCAGCTCCTTGTTGTTACTATCCCTGAGCCAAGGCTTGGAGTTAATAAACAACCCACGTACCAGTAACCGGGTGCAGCCCAGCTGGCCTTGATGGGGCAGACTGCACAAGTGTAGGACCCCCTCTGCTCACCTGGGCCAGTCCCATCTGGGCTGTGCCACTCGTAGTACCTCAAGCCCTGCAGATTTTCAGTAAAGTTTCAACTAGGGCTTGTCTGCTCTACTTCTAGGCCTTGTGAAAAGCTTGAGTCTTACAGCACATGCAATTCACTAGATTCTCACCTGCCTCCACTGCCGAAAGAAAGAAAGACTGTCATCCCACTTAAGAGTGTCATTAGCAGTGCCGGGGTTTCTTCTTTAATTTCTAGAAGGTCTTGTTTGCACTCCCTCCACAGGGCTATGTAAGACATTGGTGGGACATCTGGATCATAGAAAAGTCCACCTAACACCTGCAGGAGCAACAACAGGACAGGAGCGCAGTGCAGTTACCTATCATCCTGTATGGAGACATCAGCCAGGCTTCTCGAGCAATCGATCCACAGCTACACCTGCCCCCTCGCTGCACCAGAAAGAAAGAGGGAGTCATCTTGGCTGTAGAACAGAGGCTCTGATGCTTCCAGACTGTCTTAGGAGCCTGTGCCCCCGTTATCGTGGCGCTTTCCAGAGCATGTGTCAGACAGCCCTCCTACACTGATGCCGAAAGCAACACTTTGGATACAGGCCTGACATAATACTAGGAATATTTGTCATGATCTGTGGTACATAGCATCACCGATACAGTGACGTGGCCTGCTTAGCTGTGTGGGATATTTCCTTTGCTATGAGGTGTGAGTTCCACATGCTCGGTAAGACTTTATTAATTTTAAATAGAATGGTGGATGTCAATTAACTGTGGGTGACATGTCAGCATTTGTTAATGCACTCCGTACTCCTTTATTAATTTTTCATATCGTCATGGAAGTGATTCTGTTAGGGGAAAACGTCACCAGCAGCACAGCGCATTTCCCTGCAGGGCCCTGTGTTGGGAGGCAGGGGGTGGAGAAGAGGGGGAGGCTCTCTATTATTGCTCGGTGAGATTTTTTTGAGTGCCTGAGTACGCTCATGAATGTATAAAATTGTGGAACTTATGCATAACCAGTTTGAGTTCCTGAGTGCTGGCCTGTGGGGCTTTCCTCCCTACCTGCAGCATTGTTCCTCAAGCTTTGTAGGCCTTTTCTAGGTCATAATCATAGAATCATAGAATCATAGAATGGCCTAGGCTGGAAGGGACCTTAGAGATCATTTAATCCAACCTCCCTGTCATGGGCAGGGACGCCTCTCAACTAGATCAGGCAATACATGGAGACCGAACGATTTTATGTATTTGACTGCATGTTGGATAATGCTCGTGCATTAAAAAAAAATAAAATAAAATTCAGCTTTAAAATGAATACAAATATTAGGCAAAACTTTGTACACACACCCCGGAAAGCGCAATGTTTTAATGCTGTGCAAACAGAGCAAAGGCAAGGAGGCTAAATTAAAGGACAAGGGAGATTGCAGTATGCAGAGCTGGGAGCTCTTGGTGCATTGTGGAGAGGCTTCCAGAGCATATGACCAGCTTTACCTATCTAGGAATCTTGGGAACTGGTGTGGCATGGCCTTGTAATCTGCTCACAACATCAAAGATGGATCCACCTCCATGATCCATTTTTGCACAGGTTCTCTGATCAGGAAGAGAGCTGTTTTGCATTCCCTGGCCTCTGCTCCTCCCAAAGCATCATGCTCCTGTCCTGCATGCCTCAGAGCTCAGATGAGGTCACCAAACATTTCCTTTTCTGTTTTTCTCTTTCTTTACTCTCAGGCCCTCTCAGGATGTTTCAGGTACAAATCTTGTAGAGTCAGAGAAGTCATGGGCAGGCTTTATTCCTTCCCCACAGCAGCTGAGTTAAGAAAAAGGACCCACTGCCTCTCAAGGACTTCTTCCTTGGCCCTAGGGGCAAGTGGCATGGCGAAACTCTCCACGGATGCTGGAGCAGATGGCTCACATGCAAGGATCCAGCTGCTGTGGACCAGCTGCAACACATCATGGAGATACAGAACCATAGGGAGAAACCAGTTGGTGCGGGGTGGTTTATCCTGAAGGATTATTCAGGGTCCTCTGAGATGCAATGATCTCTAAAAGTATAGACACCCCCGTGTCCCCAAAGTAAATATATGTCTGTAAAAATACATTGCATTTCATCAATGCAATTGGAACCGTGTAAGGAACCGTGCCTTTCAGTGTTGTGAAGCGTTCGTGTAACCCAAAGAGATCCAAGAGATGCTGCAGAACCTGTTCTGTGAGGGACTTTGGTGCAAGACCTTCAAATGTCTTGCTGATATTTAAAGGTCATTTATATTTCAAAAAGTTACCCAGGTGGGCATGGTGGGAATTTGTCTTTCTGAACAACTCACAGATATGCCCAGCTGACAACTGAAAATTTGCACTTCCAGACCTGCCATATTGGGGTAAGATCAGCTGTGAAAGCTAGAGCAGGCTTTCCTGGATCTCCCACCCCCAGCAGTGAGGGCTGAGTAACAAAGGCTTAGAAGTCTGCGAACGGGGCTGGAGTTGGCAGCAGAAATGTGCTATCTTGGATGAGGAAGTTCCTCAGCCTTAGCAGGCTCAAAATGTAGCAAATCCTTAATTTATTGAGTGAAATCCTCAGATGTGCCTGGGAACAAGTTTAGTGACTTATTAAAGATCTATTTATCCACACTCACTATTTAAAGTAAAACTGCACTTTGAAGTTTCGAAGGCACTTTCGCAATAGAGGGGTTTGCCCTAGTGTCCTTGGCCAAAAATAGTCAGTTCTCTTATTTTTATTCTGCTAACATATGCCAGCTGGCTGCCACCCTCCATTCCTGATGCGGCTGCATTTCGGTTCTGTGGTTTATGTAAAGTTTGTGCAGTGTGATTTAGGGTCCTTTGGGATGAAATGTACTATGTAAATATAAACTTTTCTTTCCAAAGCCTTTCTGTAGCCGTTAAGGGCCTAATTCACCCCGCTAAGCAGGAGTTCACACCGAAAATTGGACGAGGAGATGCAGCTCTCAGCATGTTCTGGTACCTAGTAGGTTCAGGACCTGGAAGAAGTTTCCTTGAGCAGCTTCTGGAACTACTGCAGTGCCCCAGCACTTGGCTTCAGGTTTGGACCAGGATTTTGAGCATTCAAGTGGAAGGATTATTTGAGTACAAGGGTTTAGTATTTTGCTACATAAACTTGTCATTTGCAGACAGGTTGGAATCTGGATTTGGAGTTTTGCGTGTTCCTTCGCACTAGGCTGTAGGGTGGTTTGGATCCATCTGGTTAATTTACCAATACAGCCATGATATGGGATAGGGTGAACTACAGCCATTTCAGGGCTTCTCTTTCAACTTTCTTATAAATGAAGACTGAGACTGAATTTTAGCAGTCATCATGACCACTCCTTCTTTTCTGGCTCTAGGTCCGATATCCTTGTAATTGGGAATAATGTGTAAATTCGCTGCTTTCACAAACAAATCCGGCCCTGCTGAGGAATTGGGAGAAGTAAATCTGGTCCAATGTGATTGCATCTTGCCATCTATCACAAGTAGGGGCCTATCCCAGACTCTGTGCCATACATATCCACAACACACACTACACAATACAAAATGCAACATTTGCAACATAAAGCAAATGATCTATGAGACACAGCTGCCTGTTTAATTAGTGTCCTGAATATTTATCCATGGGAATTCCTGTGTCTCTTCAGCTGCAGAGGGAGTAGAAAAATGGGGACTTTCTAATATGGCTGGAAAGATACAGAAAGTAAAAAAAAAGAAAAAAGTAAAGGTAAAGTTCGCAAATCCAAGGTGGTAAAGTCAAGGGCACAAGATAACACACATAAAAGACCCTTCCAGTGTTTTTTAATCAGGGATCTTCAACCTCCACTGACTGCAGAAATGACAAGAGATTTCCCTTAGTTTTTAGAAGCCACATAACATAAAGCAGAGCTCATGTGCCTTAACAGCAATTGAAGTTGAAATTTCACCTGCACCCAGCCAGCACCAGCTTCTGTCAGCCCAGGCAGAGCCTGTGCCATGAAAGCCTGTGCCTGTGTTTGTGACCGGTAAGCAGGAAAGTTTGCAGCCTTCCAGCTACACCTCCTGTAGCTAATTCAACTCAGATGAATGTCTCTGTCTCCAAAAGCTGCACGGGGGGCAAGAATGAAAGCGGGTATCTTTCTCCATGAGTCTCTCAGCTTTGCAATGAATTCCAAAGGTGCAATAGCAGCAGCACTTCCTCTGGCAAGAAAGAGGAGCTGCCTCGAATAGAGGCTGCTAAGGATGTCCTTGTCAAAATTCGAACATGAAAGGAGATTTGTGGGCTTTTGTCCCCAGGCAAGAAAAAAGAAAACCAGAAGGAACAGACTGACATCAATGCTCTACCTGGTATAAAATGCTGAGGGCTGCTAACTGGAGGAGAGAGGTCTGCTCTGACAGCCCTCCTCACATCTGAGAGCAAGTGCTGCTGAATGAACACCTCTTTGCGAGCACTGAGATGCCATTTTGGAGATCACCAGATGCCTTTCTCAGGCTACTGAGACTTCACAAAGCAGGTGGGAACAGCGCACTGAGAATCAAAACCTGGAGCTGCTGAATTTACTACAAGTAGCAACAATAACCTGGACATATGTGATAGGGCCAGGACGAAGGTTGGATTCTTGAAGGTATCTTTCAACCGGAATTGTTCTATGATTCCATGATCTAACCTGGATGTCTGACCTGGACTAACCTGTAATCCTCCTTTGTTTATGGGATGATGAACCTCTGCAGCCCACCCCAGCAGAGCCTGTCACCCTCCTGGAGGTACACCCACACTGTCTACCTCACCCTATTTTACTGGTTTTGCCTTTCATGCCAGTCACTAACATCTCAATCCCCTACCCCCACCTTTCCACCATACATCTCGATTTCCTGTGCAGGATCCCAGATCCACAGCTTTTCTTCTCCTACTACTCAATTCCCCTAGGGCATTTCTGTCTCAGGTCCAGCTCCCTCATGCCCATCAAACCTCCATCAACCCCATTCTCACCTCCATCTCCTGTGAAGTCTCAGCAAAGCCCATGCAATCTTCTTCCGGGGCCTCCTTGGACCTTGATTAGATTGCCGCTGGGATTCTGCAGCATGTGCTCCCTGTGTTACTCTCAGCCATCAGCTCACAGTGTTTCTTTTGTTTTCTGCTTGCAAAGTCAGGAAAAGAGGGACATTGTTTGAATTTTTCAAAGGTGGTCACGGCTGTTTGAGGCTACTTGATCCCAAGGAAGAAGATAGAATTGTTCAGCACCCTTTCCTAAGTTCTTTTTTATCTTCTTTTGCCTACAGCTGAAGCAACCTCACAGCACATTAGTTAAAAAGCGGTTGCTGCAGAGGTGTTAAGAGACTACTTTGGGTCCAAATGGCTGAGCTCAGGAGCAGAAACTGGCTGCAATGGTGATGATTAGGACCTTTAGGACTGGGGTGCCTGTGAGCTTCATGTTGCTCCTTTTGTTCTAATCGGGCACTGTGAAATATCAATCTGGCATTAAAAGAAAACAAAAAGAGTAAACATTGAGAGAACCCTGTCATATCTAGAGACAACTGAAAGACTGTACTGCATATTATGCCCTTACTGCTACAGAGGTTGCTGCTTCACTCGTGGTGAGCACATCACCACAGCTGAAACACGGGACTGGTGCCAGCATGACACATTTTGAGTGGAAGTGCATGAAAGTGAAACATCTCTTTTAAAAAAAAAATCTTCCTCTCCCAGGAGCTCTCATAACTCTCTTTTCCTCTCCAGAATGCCCTCTCCTCGTTACACTCCCAGTGTTTTTCAGCTTTTTTTCCTTCCAATTTGGCAAAGAAAAATTCATTGCCATGTTGTCATTCCCAGTGCGAGATTTAGGGCAGCAGAAGGTGCACCATGGGCTGCTGAAGGGGCCGTGGTGTGTAGTTGCCTATTTCTGGTACCAGCTGGGTTTGGGATGAGTCAAGGAGAGAAGTTAGGGAACAAACCAGTGGGAGAGCAAGTAGGCCAACCAGCAGTGTGGCAAGGGTGGGTCTGCTACTGACTCAGAGACCTAATCAATGTCTTATCATTTCTCTTGCCTTCCAGCTCCAGCATCAAATCTCCAGGGGTTCTCATCAGGGGATGAATACCTCCTCCTCATCAGGAACATACACTTGAGCCCTCTGCAAGGGAAACACCCATGTCTTCTCCGTGTGGCAGAAACACCCAGACAATGATTACAGACACCGGCTGATGGACAGACACGTGTGTCTCAGCCGGTTGTACCTAGATACATGATGCAGATACATTATCCCTGGTTGCAAGTGGTATCAGCAGCCTAAGGAATTATTAGATACAGTTTATAATGGAATTAGGAGATTGTAAGGGAAATGGAGCCCCAGAACAAGTTCAGACATTCTGAAGAAAACAAGCAGAAGTACTTAGGAGGATGCGTATTATGCTAAAACATGAATCCATCAGAGGCAACTGAGTCCTCTGTCACAAAATGAGATTATCTCTTGGTGTCATTCTGCTAGAGTTATGAAGCTTCATCTGAAGATCTGCTGGGAAGACTGGAAGTCAAATTGTCAAAGGAGTCCTCTTGCTCTGAGAAAAAAGAGACAGGATGGGTGTTACCATAGTGCCTTGCATGTGAACCTTGTTGTCTGGAAGGGAGCTGTACTAGAAGACTCCCTAGCACCAAGCTCAAGTGGGAGCCTCCTTAGCTCCTTCATGGAGCACAATGGGCATCTCCTAAGATTCTTTGTCTTGTCTTCCTCTTTTTCTTCACTTGCTGTCTATGACCATTCACTGTGGACATGTTTATGGTAGTTGTTAGTGATTGCTCATCGTTTCAGACAGCCTTGTTTCCTCCCTCAGGGCTCCAGACTCCTCCCCATCCTGGACTTAGCTATAAATGCGGTTCTTTCTTCCTGCCTTGCCTCAACTTTTCTTCTCTGTGTTGTCTCTCCCTCATTCTCCAAAGTGCTTGACATATGTCTTTTGTTTGCCTAGAGTGGGCTCCACGGGCATGCAATGAGCACAGAAGCTAATTAGTGACTGATGCCTCGGGGTTCTAATTTGAACCTTGTTGTGCAGCCATGCCTTGAATGTAAATAAGGCACATACTTTTGGGTGAGTATGTGGGGTCCATCGAGAGCTCTCCAGTGGAGACCAACCTGCTACTCAGGCCTAGGTGTGAGCTCTGCAAACAACCTCTGAAATACTCAGAAGACTTACTGTGCCCTATTCACAAACTGCTTTGAAAATTTCCCTCCATGATCAAACTTGCAGCAAATTCCAGTAGGAACATGGGTGAGCTACTTGCAGCTGCACATGAATAAAAAATCTGGAATTTGTTATGAATCTTTAGAGAGGGAACTCTGGGCAAATTCGGAGGAAGTGGTCATGCTTTCAGATGGCCAACTGGCATCCATTTCTGACACCACCCACCCCCAGCCCCTATTCACTAAAAGAAGCTGAGTTGAAACAAAGAGAATAAATCAAGGAAAAGATACTCTTAAAGCTAAGTGATTAACATTGCAAAGAAAACAAGACAACAAATAAATTCAAATAAATGCATCAAGATGATCTCAATAAGCTCAACACAGAAACAGTTAAGCCTTACAAATGCTAAGAAAGGCTCTTCAGGAAGCAGCTGTCCCTTTGGTTACAAACATGCTAAAGTCAATTTAACATAGAAACCGGAGCTGCTTAAATAGTTTAGTTTTGAGACATTACTATCTAATGTTCACATCACAGAGCCAGTTACATAGCTCCCGTCTTAGATTTCCGTTCTCTCAGAGTGGATAACCCTTTCCTCTCCTCTGCAGACAGACTAGATGACAAATTTCAACAGAATGACTCTAATAAACAGAATTTTGTCATGTCTTAGCCAGAAACTATCTAGGGCAGCATCAAGGGCTCTGGATTGTTTTTTTCAGCATAAAATACTTCTTTGTTATGAGCCAATGTTAATTCTAAAACGTTTTCCTCATAATGCAGATTTTAGGGACAGACACATGTTGCATGCATGCACACAGCAACACCTTCATGACATAGCACGACATCTAAGAAAGTCCGGATATTTCATAGACATTAAACACAAACAGCAAACATTGATAATAAGTTACTTCCCAGAGGACTGGGCCTGGAACTGCAGCCACGGAGGCAGCAGACATCCTCTTAGCCAAATGCTTCTCATGAACAGACCTTGTTTGGGTGCTGGCAGAGTTGCAGGAGGCAGGGACAACATGGCCAACAGAGCTTTGATTTCTTCTCTTTAAAATGACACTGCTTGGAGAGCACTGGAGAGCCAGTCTTCTCTCAACAGGCTCATTGACCTTAAAGGTGAGATATCCCAGACTGGTCCTTGAGGTTTGTGAACTTTGCTTACTCTGCCTGGTGATAACTCCTTCTCCAGACCACAAGCAAATCCAGTGCAAGGCCAGACTTGGAGCTACCCCAGATTTGAACTTAGAGACTGGCAGATTTGGAAAAAGTCCCATTTACATCCACAGAATAAAAAGTATTCGGTGCTTTACAGAGCAGACACTGCATGTCTGCAAACATTCCCCCGAGCCTTCATTCCCCTTCCTCCCCCCACTTTTGTAAATAAAAAATTAAATACGCAAGATGTTTCCTGAAGATTTTGGAATGGTCTTATCTGGATAAAAGGTCTCATGATGACTCTGTTGCCAACTTACAGAAATTTCAACACAAAACTCTCCTATAAGAATAGCCGTTTGCCAGGATTTATTTGTTTTCTTCCCAGCCATCGCTCAACATTCACCCATCTGCAAACTCCAAAATAAATGTGTACAATTTATTACTACTGTCATCGTTCTTCTCCTAAAGAAGGCAACTTATAGTCAGCGTTCTATTTTGGAAATAAGCTAGAAGTCAAGCAGTTGGTCTCTTGCACTCCTTTAGAGCAGCAAAACCTGCCAGTTATTTCTTTGCTGACTTGGCCTCCGAGCAGTGCCGGGCAATGCTGCCTGATGATTCCATAGCTGATACCAAAACCCTCCTGTACTCCAGCAAGAATGGCATTTGAGGTGGCCATGGGGTTTCTGAGGGGCTGAGATCTTACTACTGTTCCCCGAGGAAAATGGCCTGAGTGTGGGGTGAGGGGAGAGGGAGCAGAGGCTTTGCCCAAGGGCAATGCCACCACCCCGGGCAGGGTAGCAGTGGCCTCACCTCGTCTCCCTGTGCACAACTCTGCTGATGGGCACTGAGCAGCAGCTGAGCAGTGTCAGGTGTCACCCGGTTCCCCATTTTGGGTGGAAAGGGAAAGTGTCATGGCAGGAGAGAGAAAGAAGGGAGCCATCATGTTCCTCCTCCACAGGTGCCCTCCCTTCCTGCTTTCTGGAGGAGCAGTGACAATAGCATCGCTCCAATGCTGTCATTATTTTATGGCAAATAGTAATTAAAAAACATATTCTGTGATCTGAACTTCTCTATCCTTGCTAGGACTGGGAAGGCCCAATTTTTTCTCCTTCATCACAGACTCATTTTGTGACAAGGAAAAGATGTCCAAAGCTACAGAGGAGCACCCAGTTGGCTCATTATTTGAAAACCAGACCCTAAGTCTTCTGTGTCTGAGTTCTTCATCTCTGGTTGGCAAAAAGACTTACTTCCCTATATCCTGTTGAGAAATGTATTAAAAAAATGAGGAGCACTTAGTGATGGGGCAACCAAGATCCCATGATAATAACGGGGAGAAATATGCTTCGGGGTGAGTTGTCCTAGCACGTTTAATTGCTCTTGGTGGGACAGGACCACCATGCTGATGGAAACTGAGGCACTGCTGCCACATCAGCTTTTGTAGAGGCACAAGGAGATGAGGACTTCATCCAGGCAACACTAGTGGTGAGCATTGCCCAGAGCTGGTGGCATCACCAGCCCCAGCAAATAGGAGGCATCCCTTCTTTACTCCAAAGAGGAGTTTTCCCTCTTTGGACACAGTCGCCTGGTATAAACATTAAAGGGATTTTGCATGCTTGTATTTTTTCCCTCTGAGACAAATTATGCTGCTTTAGGTTGCCATGGTTCCCGGTTTCCCTGGTTACCCCTCAGTATGGGGTGGGGGATGAGGGAAGATGAGGGGAGAGAAGGAGGAGGCCAAAAGAGACTGGAGCCAATTGCAAAGATCCTGAACAAGGCAGATGACGTCAGCAGGCTTTTTTACCCCGGGAAAATGAACAAAAAGGCAGAATGGATGTCTCCTGGCAAAGATGGTAGCTGTGTTTTGCACCCTTTGATGTCTTATAATTCAAAAGGAGGAGAAGACTGTGAAACAAAATGAATCGTCAGTGAAAACCTACAGCTCAGTATTTAATACTTCCTTAAACTTAGAAACAAGAGTATCAGTGGGAAGAGAACCACAATGTGAAAGAAGAAATCAAGCGGTGGGAGCGCCTGGGGCCACGTGTGGGCTGGCAGGCGAGGCCAGGCTGCCTGTACCGGCTCTTACAAGGGGCCAGCAGAGCCAGGCAGTAGAAAAGTGCTGATGTGACTTCAGCTCTGCACAGCTCTCCTCGCCAGCCCCATCCCTCAGAGCCTTGTGCAGACTGTCCCCTTCCAAAAATCAACAGGTTGATGTACAGAAGGAGGGCTTCCTTATATGCCCAAGCACCCAGTCCTTCATGAACCCCCATACTGTTTTCAAGCAGTCAAGATTTGAATAAGGACCAAATCAAGCCTGCATGAACCCTCTTTATACAACTACGTTTCAGTGGTTTGACAAGAAATCCAATCTGATCCCAGTGGCAGCGCGCCAATAATCCTCTCACCTTTCTCTTAATATCCTGTGACTCAGTGATATATGTCAGGCCATTTAAACCCCAGCAGTGGAGTTCAGGTGCTGTACCAATTATATTGAGTGGACGGGGAAATAGGTCAGGGGAATGATCTAACTAATAAATTATATTAATGAAAAGTTCTTTAGGGACTTGCTGGGTTCACAGTTCTGCAGAGAAGAAGGTCAGCAGGAGCTGGGAGAAAAATGCGTGTGGTTAGTGAGAGGACCTGGCGATAGACCTGGGTAGAGCAGTGAATGGGCAGCCACGAGGATGGGAAACAAGATGAGCTGAGCCCATGTGCTCTCTCTGGCACAGACCCGGCTGCACCAGCTCTGAAATCGTCTTCAGATGGCACAGAGATGCTTGGGCTAGCTCACATGGGGAGGAAAACAACTGCCTTAACTGATCTCTCTGCCAGGTCAAAATAGGCAGTTTCTTGTCAAGGCTAATTAGCTGGAATACGGTGTCCTGCTAGCACAGCAATACCGACCTCCAGCCCTGGCACTAGCTCACTTAGACCTAGCCTGGACATCTTTACACAGCGTTGCATTCACCACATAGAAATATCTATGGGCCTGTCCAAAATCCACTGACGTCAAGTCCTCCCAGCGCTGGGCTTTGAGTCAAGGCCAAGACTGGCATCTAGAAATAGAGTTAGCAAAACTGAAACCATTGCCAGGAACACATAGTATCCTTGGGTTACCTTCATTAACAGTTCAGTTTGAAACGATTCTTAAGGACTAATTTGCTATATTCTGATTGCTGGGGGTTGGAATTGCAGGGGAGAGTTTCAGCAAGCGAGAAGCAGATCCTGATCTTTTCTGCAAGGGCCTGTGGCTGCATGTGTTGTACCTGCAGATAAATCAAGCCAAGGTGTAGTTTCAAATGGTACTAATGTGAAGTCATTAAATGTTCTACAGGGAGTACAGGGCATTACTGGGTGTTGGACAAAAGTTACAAGGATGAGTAAACAAGATACCTTTGGAGTCTGGTCTCTGCCTGTGATAACAGAGGTATAACTTCAAAGATATGTTGTCATCACTGCAAATGAAGACCTAGAGATTCGTGACATCTAATTTTAGCTGTTTGAAGTTAGATGACTGCTGTCAGCCAGGGACATAGCTCCACCTGTGTTGAAGTGAGGAGGGCCGCTGGGACTGCATGCCTCAGAGGCATCCTCCTTGGGCACCCCATGTACGGTGGGATGAAGCCTCTCCTGGTGGTGCCTGCTTCTCTCCATCATTTTCAGACAAAGCCCAGCAACCTGATTTCAGTTACTTGACTTCTAAGTGGACCACGTCAGGTGTACAAGCCCTGCCTGTACTGTCTGTGACGGCTAGTGGCAACGAAAGCTGTGTCCCCTGTCCTCAGAGCTCCTGCTGAACGTGCCCAGGCCTGAAACCTCTCCTGGCAGCTCAGGACAAAATCAATCCTGACAAGAGACAGGCGCGAGATGGGTCACCTCCCCACAGAGGAGGCATTTTGGCCTTCTTGCTTCCCTCTGCCATGCAGCATCCAGTTGTGGGTGAATTTTGTTTAGGGCTGATGCTGAGCGAACCACAGGAACAGGGCCTTTATTAGAGCATTAATTTTTGCAGTAAGAGTTGAAGAAGTTTTACAGTACTAGCAGTTTGAAAAATAATCTTCAGCATTCATGAGATGTTATAAATTGGGACTTTTATGTATTAGAGACAGGGCAATAAATGCCAAAGGGGATTTATTGGTTCTTGCTGCGCTGATAAAAGGGTCGTTAAGAGTTGTAAAAGACTAAACGATAATGGGGAGATGTTGTAAATGCTCTAAGTGAATAGAATGAAAGAACATGATATACTCGTCAGCTGAGGTCACTTCCTAATCGTTTATAACCCTCTTGTAAACACGGAAGACAAGCCTGGGTTTGCCCAGCCAGGCAACTAAAAATGCCCATCAGTCACTCCAGCTGGTGTCCTGGGGCTTCCTAGTCAGCACCTTACTGAGAAGCACCCTGAGAAAGCCCAAGCCTGCAGAGTAAGTCTATATACCATGTGAGGACTGGTCTCTGAAAGGGCAAATTGGGAGTGTTTCACATGTGGGACAGCACTGAAAGCCATTCTGAGTGAGGCGCTAAAACAGTCATGCAGGAGGAACAGACCTATGTGCCCCAAACCTGCATCTGTGACGGAGGCAAAACTCATCCTCCTCTTAAATGCAAAGGGACCTTTGTCTGAAATACTCCTGCAGGACTGCTGATGACTTAGCAATATTATTTGCTTTATCTGCCCAGCACACAGTGCCTGACCAATGAGTCCCATCAAAATTTAAATGTGAAAATGATTTTAAAATGAACACCATCAATTCCCACAGCTTATTATAAGCAGAGCTGCCGACAACCTCTGTTATTAAAGTCTCCGGCAAGTCCCATTAGGAGCCTTGTTTTCTGTTGCTAATGATTTTGTCAAACTTGAACTGAAATTTTTCATTCCAAATCTCTGTCTCCTGTTGAATTACTGTCAAAAATTTCAGGCAGATCAGTGCAGCTGTGTCCAGCTGTGAGGTCAGAGGAGAAGGCATAACTTTGCTGTGTTAAAATAAGAAACTGCCAACTTTTTATTTGAGGAAGTCTAATTTCTCTCCACTCAGAAGTCTGCCACGGCAGAGTTGTTTCTTTTCAGTGACACACATTTTGCAATTTCACAGGAAAATTAGGGAAATCTGGCAAATTCTATTCTCTAGGAGAAATAGCACATAGCCAGTAGAGATGCTAGTGCATCACACCCGACTTTCTGGAGTGCTCCAGCCCAAGGTGGCCAAGACTTTACTTTCAGTTATGAGAAGTGCTCTCAGTCCGGGAAGGGCTAGATACCAGAACTAAGGGGAAACAGTGATTTTAGGTCCTCACCATGACTTGTGAATGCAGCCATGAATGAAGAAGTCACCCCATTTGAATGCATACCTATGGGAAATTTAGGTCTTGATTTATAGGATGGAAGCAGGATAAATTGTGGGGAGGAGGGAGAGAAGGTTTACACAGCATCAAGGAATTGCAGACAGATGAAGTGTCTGTACAGGAGGCTGAATCTTGCTGGTGAATCAGGCAGGCTTCACTGCAATAGTGCCTGAGGGAATTGCCCTTGGTTTGTTTTCCCTACCCATCCTGCGTGGGTGAAGCTCCCACCCTCCTCCCCTTCAGGAGCATTATTGGAATTGCCCATCTGCAGATGGGCAATGCTGGGGACTCTGGGCACATCTTCTCTTTTTCTGAGCTACTCCAGCAATACAGACACATGAAAAAAACCCCGCATAAGAATAGATATCTCTGTTTTCAAAGCAGGGTTTCAAGAGCATACCGTAAACATGGGCTGGGCACACTCAATACAGAGTAAACAAACTGGGCACCGGAGGAGGGGAAGACACCAGTGGGCGATCAGGCGGCTGGAGTTTGTATCGTAACTCTTGTGCCACTGGGAGACAAATGACAGTTGAGTAAGCATCCTTAATTCTGGCATTTCTTAATTTTCAGTGTTTGCCTTTGCAACCCGATCGTGTTTTCAGCTTCTGTGATACATACGATATTGTGGCACGCTGCATATCAAGACGCTGCAGACTCTCTCTGACCTAGTAAGAGAGGCACGTCGGATTTATTCCTGTAACAAGATTTGAGCAGGCACACTGCAGACCTGTGCTCTGAAGCAGATGAGGTAAGGAGCTTGGCATTTCACCTGGCCTTAATTCCCCCAGTCAGGGCAGACCAATCGAGGCTCCTTGTGACACCTGATGGAATGCAGCAGTTCTACAGAACCCAGCTTGGTTAGTAACTTATTTGCTCTGGCAAGTACCGCAGACCCTTGAAATATCGATTTCACATGAGTAAACTAATCTGAAGCTTAAAAGATTGGCTGGCATTTGGGCAAATATGATGGATATTTTTTCCCAGTGGGATCTATGAGTCATCTTTTATTTGACAAGTCAGACAACTTTCAGATATTAAAATATACTTCTTGAAAATACTTCTTGAAAATACTTCTAAACCCTTTACTTATTTTAATCAAAAAAGCATTGCTGTTGATTATACCTGGTTTTAAATGCTTTTCATTTTCTGGTGAGGTGCAAGTACAATGATGCCTTTTACAGATTTACTATAAAGCACAAAGAATAAAGAATTTCTAAACATCATATTAAATGAGAAGTTATTCTCTGAATTATTCACAGAACACTCACAAATAAGGAATTCATGTAGGGAAAATAGGGGTCACCATGCATACTCAAAAGGGAAGAAATTCATCAATAAAATACTATGAGCAACTATAACTGTAAACAACATTTTAAAAACCAGTGACAGTGTCAGAGAAGGCTTCCCAGACAAGTATTTTCAAGCAATTATAACATTACTCAGAAAAAAAAATCCAACCAGTCCTAGCCCTGCAAAGGCTGCAGCAAATTATCAGCATCCTCAGAGAGGATAACCTCATTTCCAGGGCACCACTGAGAACAGACAGGCAAGTTGGGTTTGTTTTGCATTTCATTTTTCTCTTCTTGTTATTATAAACGGTATGCTGTTGTTTTGGTTTCCAGTGCTTATGGTTAAGCTACTTATAAACAGCATGACTGTAACTTCACCCATGGAAATGATGGTGGATTTATTTACAAGATATTCATTTGCACTTGTGTAATTGAGTGGAGAATTCTCCTCCGACCTGCGTGTTCTCGCCTGGCATTCCTCCTGTTTGCTTGTTTTTAATTACTTCTAATATGCATACTAATGCTCTTAATAACTTTGCTCATGAAATCTACATCTGCAATGGGCTTTTAATTTACAGCTTGGGTGTTATTGTTTTCATTTTCTTTCCAATAACAAAGCACCTACTGATGCTTCAGATGGGATCAGAGGACTTAAACATCCCTTTGGTGTGAAATGGGTTGCTCGCTGCTTTAGCGGTACCTTTCCTGGAGCGGGGCAAGAACGAGCAGGGAACAACCTTGTACTTGTACCCGTCAGTCCATCACACGCTGACGAGCCCTGAGCATCCTTCTCTACAAAGTCTGGGCAGGCTCTGCATCAAGGTTACCAACTGCTGAAGCGCACTGCAAAAGGAAAACAAGAAGCCTTGTTCCAACCCTGATTCTTTTCATCAGTTCTCCTCCTTGACTTCTGCATCCTTTCCTTCTTCCAGTTAAAGCAACCTCGCAGCCTTCATAGAAAGCAACCTCCCACCTCCACCTGAAATCCTGACTGTGACTGCTGTTTCTTTGCTTACTCATGTGGCAGTACAGGTTTCCTAAATTACAGCGTACCACAGAGCCTCCCATGCACTAACAAACCTCACATCAGGGGATTAGCTTAGAAGTCATGAAGGTATTTGGGATATATTTGCCTTCAAGGCTTTGTCTTTCCAAGTTTCTATCTAATCACAAAAGTTGGGAATTTGCTTATTTAAAAAAAAAATAAAACAAAGCAAACCAGAAAGATAACTGAGATTCTTCCCCAAGCACGTGACTTCTGGAATGTGAGTTAAAAGCAAAACATAAAAGAAATACAAAGCTTTAGAAGTCTTGAGAAGCAGAGTCAATGCAAAGACTAATTTTTGGATGGCTTTCAATGATAGGACAAGGGGTAATGGGCTGAAACTGGAACGTAAGAGGTTCCGCTTAAACTTGAGAAGAAACTTCTTCTCAGTGAGGGTGACGGAACACTGGAACGGGCTGCCCAGGGAGGTTGTGGAGTCTCCTTCTCTGGAGACATTCAAGACCTGCCTGGACACGTTCCTGTGTAGCATTATCTAGGCATTCCTGCTCTGGCAGGGGGATTGGACTTGATGATCTTTCGAGGTCCCTTCCAATCCCTGACATTCTGTGATTCTGTGATTTTTTTACACATGTAAATAAGCTCTGAGTTCATATAGCAAATAATGATTGTGATAGACAATCTACACTGTAAAACGTTCCAGGTTTGTCCAGATTTTTTAAATATAAGCTAAATAATTTTCTGAGAAACTATGTTTACTATACATATGCTTTAAAAGCTCCTTAACTCTGTGGTACTATGTGGAGTAAATAAAAATCAGACTTTGTATTTACATATAGTGAATGTGCACAGTGATGTGTTCTGAAAAGGAGAGAGTTAATAATGTATGAAGGGTGCTATGGGAGGTGGAAGTATTGTGGCCTGCTGAAAACTTTTGAGATGCAAAGGGAGTCATGTGGATTTAACTGTTAGCTTTCCTGGGAGGTTTTCCTGGGGGTTGTTGAAGAAGTTGTGATTCACCTTCTTTTTAGTTGAAAATACAAAACCAAAAGAGGTTTTCTTGAAAAAAAAAAAAAAAAGAAGGGTTTCAAATAAAACAATTATATTATGTTAAAGAAAAAATTATATTAAAATTCACAAAATTGCATTTATCTTCATTCTATAGTGAATTAAAAGATATTGTAATAGAATATAATTAATGTCTTAAAAATAAACTACTGAGAAGATGTTAGTAGAAGCTTTGGGGACTTTTTTTTACTAATCACACACTAGACAAAATGTCCCTGCCCATGGCAGGAGGGTTGGAACTAGATGATCTTTAAGGTCCTTTCCAACCTTGACACTTCGATGATTCTATGACAATCAACAGTGTGAAATCTCCTTTTTCTCTTGTGTTCATCCAACGTTTGTGGTTTTGGTCTAGCCATCACTACCATTGGAACAGGCTGCCCAGGGAGATTGTTGAGTCACCATCCCTGGAGGTATTTAAAAGATGTGACACTCAGGGACACGGCTTAGTGGTCGACACTGCAGTGTTAGGTTAACAGTTGAACTTAGAACCATAGAACAGTTTTGGCTGGAAGAGACCTTCAAGATCATTGAGTCCAACCTTTTCCTAGCCCTATCAGCACCACTAAATCAAGTCCTTCAAGGCAACATCTACCCTTAAAAAAATAAAAGCAAACCGGAAAGAAAACTGAGATTCTTCCCCAAGTACATGATCTTAAAGGTCTTTTTGAACTTAAATGGTTCTGTGATCTCTGTATCTGTTACCTTCAAGCTGTGCTTCTCAGTGCTAAGCCTTTTTCCATCTTTCCAAGCCCTGCAGTTGTGCTGCTTGGGCACTACTCATCTCAGGCACCTCCAGAGCTTGGCACAGCTATGGCAACACCCTGGGCTCCAGTGAAGCCACGCCCAGGTGTGATTCCTCACTTGTCTCCCAGCCGGCTCAGGTGGGAGGAATGTCTCTCTCTGTCCATTAGCTCAGCTGGAGCTGGAATGATGAGCTGGAGTGGCATTCCAGGCATTCAGATGGCTCAAGACAGGGGAGAGGAATCCCACTCCTTTTCCCAGTAACTCCTGGTTTTCCCAGGATTACACAGAGCTGAACTGCTTGGCCCAGGAGGAAAAGGAGAAGCCAGAACAACCAAAGAAGAAAACTGATTCCACTGGGAGCTGCTGACAAAAAGCATTTAGTCTGAGCTCTAAAAGCGAGGCAGAAACACAAAAATTTCTATCCCACATGTATAAAGCAGTGTAAAAGTGAAGGAGTCCACAGCCCTTCAAAGCAGAGCTTCCACAGGAAACACATCTAGTGATCACTGCCACAGGGCATCGGATCAGGTATGACAAGAGCCATTAAATCAATAAATCATTACAAAACCCATGGCCGGTGCTACTGGGAATCAGAGAAGCGTGTGAGACTGGCTGAATTCTGCATTCATCAATATAATAAAAATTAAGTGGCCATTTGAGGGCTAACAACGATCCAAAGAAGGTCAAAGTCCTCCCACAACCCTTGCCATCAGATGCAGGGTGGTGTTTTCTAGGTGAGAAAGGCTGCCCTGCCCTTCTGACGAGGGTTAGGGCTGGGCCAGCTACTGAACGCTGATAGATGCTTTCTAACACCTCTCCCTCCCCAAAAAGGGAAGGGAAATAGAATAAGGCAGAGAGACTTATGGACTGGAAAAGAAAACTAAAACAGCTTTAATAAAACAGTGATAGTACTAATAAGGAAATAATAAAAATAATGAACAATATACAAATCCAAGATCAGACTTGACTTCCCCCTGCCCTGTCCCGATAGAAATCCTCACTGATGCTGCAGAGCAGGCATCACCAGGGCATCCCCAGGCCCAGTGGCAGAGGGGAACCAGACACAGGAGCTGGATTCAGGAACTCAGGATCAGGATCAAAGGCAGAAGCTCAGAAGGAGTCCTCCTCCACCACTGGCCATTGAGGAAGGAAGTTTAACCCCCATGATCCCTCAGTTTTATACTGAATATGATGGACATGGAATAGAATACTCTTGTTGGTCACCTGTCCTGTCTGTTACTCACTGAAGGTCCAGCCTTTTACTTCTTTGTGACCCCTTTTACTTCCAGGACCCCCCCCCCCAGCGTGGCACACAAGGTCCCGCAGTGGCCTTGGTCACTATAGGAGCAAGTATCAGCAAGAGCTTTTCTGCATACCAATCGCTGGCAGTAACTGTAAACATCAGGCATTATCATTTCTAGACAGTCTGCAAAAACATGCTGCTAACTTCAGAAACTGCAGCTTTTTAGAAGAGACTGAGCTGAAAAGTAAAATCACCAAACAGAATTGGTTCTGTTTAGCTCATACCAGGACACCTTCTCCACCCTGAACCTGCTTGTGGGTAAACACATTAACTCAAGGTCCCAAATGACTCCAGTATTTCAGGCTACTAGCCTGACTCTCAAATCCTACTGAAGCCTTGTTTATCAGTGCTAACAACCTATTTCACACAAGTCTTTATCTCGGCTGATATACTGTGTTCCCAAAGGTTGATGCAATGAGGGTCGTAAATGCCTTGTGACAAATCTCTTCCATCCTCTCTAATTCCCATGTGAGATCAACTTGCATGTATCCTAGATTATATACTGCTGAGCAAGGAGATGGCGTCTCGGCATAAGCACGTTTAAATCCCCCAGGTGCAGGGAAGGAGAAACAAAGATTCATTATGGTAATAAAGTTTCAGCCTTCTAGGGATGAGGTCAAATGAGAGCAGCAGAGTGCGGGCTGACAGGAGAGCAGCATCTTATGTGCATGTGAGCTATATATAGTCCTGCCAACACGTGTCTGTTCAGCAGAGTCCATTGAGGGAAAATAACTATCTCATCACTGAACATGTCACAGGGCAAGAATTGTTCATTGGGCAGTGTCGTAGAAGTAGATTTTTTTTTTTTCTGTCTGAATTTGCTTTCTTGGTTTACTTACCTTTGAACATGGTCAGCAATTTCTGTATGCTTAATCCCATGGAAAAATTCTATGTGTTACTGGTGCACAACAATTTTGTATTTACTGAGAGTGCTTTCTTTGTAATGATAGAAATTCACATTTTAAGGCAGTAATCGCTCACTGCAATCAAGCTTGGAAATGGCAAGGGTGCGTGCTAGAACGCTGCCCACTTCTTTCGAGTCATTGAAAATGCATGTTCATATTAATATGATTATATTACCACATAATAGTATGTTTTTGTTACAGCATAAAAGCTACTGATCAAAATGACAAAGCAAACTGAAAAGTACAACTAATATCTAGGTTGCAACATGTTGCCATAACATTTCCAAGAAACAGGAGCCTCCTGGGAGTGGTGTAGGTGGCATTTGCTCACCCCGGAGCCCCAGCCTCTTTATCAAATTGCATTTCCCTGCCATTGCACATGCCACGGCCTGCCTTAATTTAGACTCCGTTCTCATAAGACCCTGAACTCCCTCCTCTGCTCCCTATCGTGAGCATAAATGGCAGCCAGAATCTCCCAGGACTTGTCTCGAAAGTCTCTTGCCCCTCCATTCAGTTCAGCAGAGTTACGTGACATACCCATTAACTGGGATTTAGTTTGTTACTTCTCCAATTGCCAACTGCAAAAACAGGGGTGAGGAGGAGGGAGGAAGGAATAAAACTCCTCAAGCGAATGTAATACACTCAGGCTGATAATTCCATTAACCTTTCTAAGGAAAGGCAGGCACACTTCATTTTCTAGCAGTCTATCAGTTTTCTCCCTGTTTATATACAGACTCTTTGCCCTAGCCATTAAGTGTCTAAACAAAAATTTATTGCAGGAGACTGGCTATTGATTTGCAACCCTGCACATCTGGAAGACATGAACCAAAAAAAACCCCCAAAAAAAACTCCACTCTTTGAACTAATGAAAATTTAAACTCTAGCATATAAGAAATTGTTTCAGGATAAAATAACTGACATTCTGAATACTTACCATCTACACTTGGTTTTAATTTCTAGTCAAATTCTGTTTACAAAACTCACTATAGAAGTTTCAGTGATATCTGTGGGACTATTTGAATTCGGTGAAGCCACATTGGGCCCTTACAGCAGTTAATTATGCCCTCCTGAAGTGTATTCCATGGAAGGGTTATGTGATTGCTGCCTCTCAAGGTCCTTGATGTCAATGGGATGGATACTATAGTTTCTCTTGAGACTATCTGTAATGTTTTCTGTGAATGAAACGAACTAATTCATGACCAAGCAGTTCAAGAAAACTTTCTCTCTGGGAGGGAATCCAGGTTTCTCCCTCTGTCTTTTTGTGTTTCTTTCCTTTGCAACTCTGCCAAAAAAAGATGAGTTCAAGGACTAAGCCTAAATTTCCTGTCAATTCCTGTCCAGGTCATTGCTGTTCACACCCCGACTCACTGAAGAGGAAGGTATTATCTGCATCCGTCAACAAACTTTATTCTCCTTGCAATTCCTAGGGCAGGACCAAACTCTTCACCTGAAAGGTCAGAGTTACGTAAAGCTGGAAAGGATATTTAACAAATGAATCTAACATCATGTACACAGGAAAATGTAGCACAGCCAAGAAAGCTTAACCACAGAGCCCGGTTTCCCCAGATTCTTCCATCACAGAAACCATATAAACATTTGGCACTTTCACTAGCAATATGCACCAACATGTTGAATGTTTGCTCATCTGAACTTTCATAAATTAATCACTTCATAAATTCCTCATTAATGACAAATCTTTCATCCACCCTCCATCCAGGCTGCCTGTTTCACCTGTGCAGAAAGCACTTGCATCATCAACTCAAAAACTCCCAGAAAGATTTACAAGGAAGCAAAGAATCTGCTTTTGTTTTGAGATGACTGTATTCAGATCAAATGTCAAGTTTAGCCACTTTTTGCCTGAAGCAAACCCACAGCTTTCCTTCCCTCCCTCCACCTGCCAATGTATATGTGCTCCTTGTGTGAGCATTGCAGTAAGGTAGTACAGTAACAATGACGATAACACCAGTAATAATACCACTAATAATAAATACCTTGCACTAATATAGTTCCTCTCCTATGAGGATCGCACTGTGCTTTAAAAAAATCTATGTGGGCATCTCCTTCAGAGTTTCGATCTGAGTGGATAAGCTGGGATCCCTACCTAGCCAGCTCCTCTCTCTCACGGCTCTGCTCCCTCTTGCTCCATTCTCCGTTTCAGCAATAAGGTTTCATCCAGAGCTAGCTGAATGAGCTAAAATGGCTCGTACGCTTAGATTTGTTACCCCAGCTGATAGTTCTTCTGTCAGGAAGAGGAAGGGTAGGTTTGCAGACAAGCTGGTGATTTTCTAATAACATCACAAGTTTTCACATGTGGGGCAAATCATTCCTCTTCTTCAGCCAACCCAGGTTTATCACCGGATCAATCTCCCATCGTCATTAATTACTACTGAAATTGCAGCCAGCAATCCATTTACCGTAGAACAAGCAGGAAACAAAGTATTCAAAGTATGATGAATCAGTGCTTTAACTAGCCCAAACACGATAGGCAAAGCTTGCTGCCGTCACTGGTGATTCCCCAAGAAAAGATTTATGTAACTGTATAGCTATGCATAATTACACAGTGATGCGTGTCCTGCTTACGTGTTAGATCTGTTTGTTCCATGCGTTTTTCATAATGCCCCATGTCTCATTTAGCAGTTATACAGACTGATGTAGGTGCCAGTAAAAATAATAGTTTCAAATGTGGCAGTTTAATTCAGCCAGCTTCAGGCTTGGGGAACATCAGTTCTGGGAACGAAGTCAAAGTCCGACAGTGCCAACCAGAGTCAATTAAAGCTCAGGAAACAGAACTGCCCTTCCTAGAGGAATCACACCTCTCTGTAACTAACTGCCTGGCTTACGTTTGCTCCTCAGAAAATTACAGCTGGGATTTTCAGACCTGCCTGAGAGGTGAGAACCCACATCCCAGATGGAAGTTGCACCCTACATTAAGAGTGGCATATTGAGCCATCCGCTTTTCTTCCTGCTGTCTAGGAAAGCCTGGCAGACAACAAACAGTCTTGTAGCTTGGTAATAGCTAATCTGCTTGGTTGGAGTACATTTTGCCTGCATTGGGGTCTGTTTCTGCTCACTCCACTGAAAAGCAGCACCAGCTGCAGAGGGCTGTTTCAGTCCAAGACATTTTAATAACACTGGATGGAACTCTTGAGAAGGGATCTAGTGTCTGCTTAGTGTTAGGGCTACGACTTGTGTTCCTGATTTATAACCTTCAAGCATCGGGCCAAACTCCTTCCTGCTCAAAGTTGGAAACCCATCAAAAGCAGTGATATTGCCCTTCCTTTTGCCAGGACTAACACGGCTGGTCAAGAATATGGGGCTAAACATGAAAGTTGCTTGTGTTGGGTTGTGAGATGGGCCTGACTAGCGTATTAAGATAGTAAGGCATGAATACATTAAGGATCACATTGCACCGCTTCCCTGAAAAGTACTTTATACATAAAAAGGTCAGTACAATATTCCAAGAGCAATTTCCTGGATGCAATCGGTCATTCCTGCTGATGTCAGTGTCAGAGACAGGGCTTTCAGCGACGTCTAGTCATGCTAGCCCTGCCCTGCCGGGACAGCACACTGCCTGGGAAACCACCTGGATTCTAGCACTTGTTTTGCACCAGCTGAAGTGTTTGCTAAGCCCTCATCATCTTCACCTGTGCAATGCCACCAACTGCACTGTCATCCCACAAATGTCACCAGGGACACCACCAGGAGCCGGGGAGGCTGCCCTGCAGCTTATTAACAGGAGGCAAGGGACTAGGCTGTACTTCCATGTTGGCAGGGCAAACTGCGGCGGGGAGCAGCACCTTCGTTCTCAGAAACGCAGCCCCAACAGCCAGGCTTTGGAAGCAAGAGAGCCTGAAAGCTCCAAAATCTGCAGAGGATGAATAAAAAACCAAAGGCTATCAAACCCAAGAGGAGGGAGAAAGGGGGAAATACAATGTTGACCAGCCATAGAAAAACAAGCACAGCTCTACCCTAGCAGAAGTGATAGTGAAATTAGAGATGTGAGCTGCAAATGATGTTGTCATAAGCAATAAAAAAAATAAATTGCGGCTTAGTAAAAGATGACCAATGTCCTAGGTGGCAAAGCGTGAGTCAAAGGAAGCACGGAGCTGTGAGTCATCCACCTCAAACGGCTTTATCCTTGGATAAAAGTCAAGGAGACAGCTCAGGAAGAAAAAAGGAGCACAGGAAAGAACAGAGGCAATGGCAGAGCAGAGGCCGAGTGGAGGGCAAGGCTGCTATTGGCCAGTTATGCTCCCTTACGGCAGTTTCTGGCCAGGCACATGATACGCTGCGTGTTTTACCAATACAAGGCTCAGGCTCGGGAACTTTGTCTACAGCACAGTTAAGAACTAGAGCAAGAGTAGAAAGAGGCAAGTGGCACAGAAAGCAATTAGCTCCACTAGGGGCATGTGTGAGTTTAAATAAACAAACAAATAAATAAATACCAAGGTTTTTTTCTCCTGTAGTCCTTTCACCATGACTTTATTGCTGATATAAGGCTCTGCAGGCACTTGGTCTGGAGGAGCAATACAGCAATTAGCCACCTGACGTGGCTTGGTCTTATGAAGAAAGATGAAAAGCGTGAACCTAATGCAGAAAATTACAGGTCAGATAAAGGCAACAGTGATAAGGATCAATGCAGGTCAGATTTTTCACTTCTCTGCTATCTGTGCAGTTGTGCATGTAAATAACTTTATGTGCATTTATAGTTCCACTGAATTCAAGGTGTGAGATGATCCACATCACATGGTGTAGCATCAGCAGAAAACTGGAACTGCACAAGAAATGTAACAAGGTACAGTATGAAGCGGCACCTACAAAGAAGGCTTAAGAAAAACAAAATTTAGAGCATAACTGAGCAGTCATTTGTTTTATTCCTGTCGATGTACTGATGGCCTGAGTACAAATATTTAAAATGATTACTGTTGTTTTGACTGCAATGATTATTTGTGCTCATTCCAGTCACTTACAACAGAATCAAGTTACGAAAAAACCAAACCAGATCAAAATCAATTACATTAAAAATGCAATGGATAATTCATGGATCATTAAAACCACAAGCAACTCTTTTGACTATCAAATAAATCAATAATTGCAGAAGTATTCCAGATTTTATTAAAAAAATCCAGGAAACTTATAAATCTCATTTTACGCTCCAACAGGACACACAAATTGGTTTAGTTTTTCCTTGCAGTTGGTAGACAAGTAACCAAATCAGTTTTCCAGCAGTTGGTCAGCCATTGGCCCGACTGCATGTCAGAAGATACTCAGTTCCCAAGGGGCAATTCCCACAAACATCTTTGATAGCTCCTCCAATGGGTTGCTTCTGAGAGGTTTAAATAAGCCCAGTTGCTCTGCTCAGCGACGCACTCCTACAGCAGGACAGGATCAGCTGCTGAGAGCTTCCCGGGTCACAGCCCGAAATTGAGCCCAGATAGCACGGCTCTCAGCAGATCATACCTGGGGAACTTCCTTCATGCACATGACGAGATGCAGACAGCACAGACCGTGGCCACTTCTTGGTTACTTCACTCTAGTTCTTTCTAAACTGTTAGTTAGCAAATAGCCACGTGTCTTCACCAATCTTTCAATATTTGGTTGATATCGTCCTGCTCCTGGAGACAATGATCCTACCTGGTAGTTCATGTTCAGGGTAAGATTCCTTCAAAGTGTGGCAGAATTTAGTCCAGAGCACTTTGCAGGGAATGATGTCTGCACCCGGGTAGTGAACCTTGGTGCATCTCCACACACAGGCCCAGGATCATTAGAGATTCCCAGCCTTCAACATGACAGGTCTGGCCTAAGACAGAGAAAAATCTAAGCTGATTTAGCAAAGCATCACATCTTGCCTCAGCCCACCAGCTTTTGCTACACTATCTCTGCCAAGACCACAGTCCCATAGACTCTGGAACTTCTCACCGTGCTTCTAATGCATGGGGCCTCACATACCACTTATTAAACTCACCCTGACCATCTGATGATGGGTGGAGGTAAATCCCATGCAGAAGGCTAGCCTGTACTAAAGCTGTGTTCTGTTGAACGGCTGCCTGCCTGTTCCTGTGCTCAGTCTGTCCCTTAGAGCTGTAGCAAGACACTGAAAAGGAGAAAACATGGTGCTCCGTGGAAAAGAGGCTGGTCAGGAGCACCCTTCCTTCTGGGCTGGGTCCTGTACCAGCTGTCTTGATCCTCTCTCTGTGTACCTGGTTTGGGCAATGCTTAGAGCTCCTTGCCAGCCCTCCCAGAGCTGTGGTCAACCACCAAAGCACAAATTCCCCTGGTGATCGAAGCAGTCTACTCAGGCCCAAGCCCTCAGCTCACCAGAGATCTGCAAGATTTGGGGCATAGTGAGGTGAGAACTTCTGTCCTCGACCATCCTAACTCAAGAACCACGCACTCAGGTGTCTGCAGCAGCAAAAAAAATCAGATTCAGCAAGACTCCTTCTTAGTTGGACATCCTGAGGCACGCCCCCAGGCAGCACAGCCCCCTTTGCCCTGGCCTGGCACCCCACGTGCAGCACAGAAGTAGCTTACGTTGCCATAGCTGCAAAGTCAGGGGATTGTCATATTGCAATGAACCCAGCTCCATGTATATAATCAGCTTATTGCCATGGTCAGAACTCAGGCCTTTCACCACCAAAAATCCAAGCTGCTACTGCTTCGGGTTAAAATATGCTCTTTCTCGCAGCATCACTACTTACAGATTGGTGCAACCAAACACTGGGCTTCACAGACTCCACAAAATGACAAGGTCTCTACTGTGGGAGCCTGTAGGGGCTCCTGCAATAAAAAATATAGATGAGTGCCACTGTAGCCACGTCATACCACTCTTTGCATCTCTCTCTTGAACCCTTACCTGTTGTCATTTCAAGCACAAAATACATTACTTTAAAGATCCTTCATCACCAGTGCTGTCCTCTTAACTTAGCTACTATCTATTATCACATCTATCAGTGAACATACTGGCTTCCCCAGTCTTTTTGCTAAGTTACAGAAAACACTTTTCCATGCTATCTTCTCTGTTGGGAAGGCATGCTCAGCTCCCATTCACAAAATCACCTCATCCCTCCCAATAATCCTTCTTTTGCCAGGGTGCTGACAATAACCATGATAATCATCAGTTGGCTGGTATGTTGAAATGCCCACCTCCTCCACTGCTTAAGGATGTTTCACTCCTTCCTTATGCTCTTACACTGGCCTCCCTTTATCCAAACACAGCCCATTTTCCCAAAAGCAGACTGCAATTTCATTGAGAGTGGGGGTATCCTTCTGTCACAGTATCACAGTATCAGAGTATGCTAGGGATTGGAACGGACCTCAAAAGATCATCTAGTCCAATCCCCCTGCCAGAGCAGGAACACCTAGATGATGTTACACAGGAAGGCGTCCAGGCAGGTCTTGAATGTCTCCAGAGAAGAAGACTCCACAACCTCCGTGGGCAGCCTGTGCCAGTGTTCTGTCACCCTCACTGAGAAGAAGTTTCTTCTCAAATTTAAGTGGAACCTCTTGTGTTCCAGCTTGATTCCATTACTCCTTGTTTGCACGAAGAAGACCCCTCTTCCAAGGAGGCCGAGCGAGAGGGGCCCACAGCTGATGCTCCGATGAGGGCCCTGCGGACTGGGTGGGCCCCTTCGAAGGGGCCATAGTCGCCCCGGAGCCGGGCTGGCCGGCGGGGACCCGCACTTTGCCGCCCGTGTGATGGTGCTGTCGAGGGCCGCGAAGCGGCCCGGCCTGACGGGAGGCCGGAGCGGGCCGGCACCGGCTGCAGGGGGAGCCCCAGCGGCCCGGAAGCGCGGCCAGCCGGCGGCCCGCGCCTCGGTACGCCGCCGCGGCGCTCCGGCCGACCCCTTCTCGCTCCGTCACCACGGTTCCGCCCGGAGAAAGCGCGCGACGGCGGGAGCAACGGCGGGGCGGCAGGAAGTGAGGGGCGGCCGCGCTCCGCTCGCCGTGTTATGCGAGAGCGCTCCCGCCCCCGGGGCCGACGAGAGACGAGCGGCAGCGGCAGGAGCGCGGGCGGGTCGGCGTCGCCCCGGAGAGAGCGCTGAGGGGTCGCGGCGGCGGGTGGCGGCGGCGGGGGCAGGCTGGCGATGGAGGAAGGTGAGGGGGGCGGCGGCGCGTGTGTCACCCTTGTCCCCCTCCGCCGCCTCCCGCCCCCGGCCGCGCAGAGCTGAGGGGGCGCGCGCCAAAGGGCCGCATCGGTGGGGCCGGCGCCCCCTCAGGCCGCGGAGCTGCGGGGCGGGGGGGCCGGGCCGGGGCCGGTTCCCTTGGCTCAGGTCGGCGGCGGCGCTGAGGCTGGGGCTCCCTGGTTTGTGTCGGGACGGTAACGCCCGTCGGGAGGTGAAACAGCCGCCGGCAGGACGCGGAGCAGCGGCCCGTGGCGGTGCCTGCTCAGGCCGGAGCGATCCCTCCTTAGCGGCCCCCTCGGGCCCCGCTGACGAGGCCTCCTCTTCCCCGCCCAGGGCAGCCCATCGTTCCCAGCGCCAGGCGGGGATAAGCGGGGTGGGTGGGAGCCCAGAAACTTGGTGTCTTTCTCCCACCTCGCCCGGCGTTGCCTCCGTGCCGAGCACCCGCGGGGCAGCAGCCGTCGGCTCCGTGGATGCCGCCGTTTTCTTTGGCATCCTTCCCGTTTTCCCCGTTTGTATGTTTTAGTCTGTCTCTGCTCTCGTTTCACTTTTAGTCCCCGCGGTCGTTTCTCTGCAGGTCTCTTTTGTGCTAACTCCCTTTGTGGGGACCAGGAGATGGCATTTAGTTTTCTTGGGGAAACCGGCAGAAACACGACTGTTAAGGAGGCACCCAGAGAAACGCAAGAGCCAAAGGGGCGCATGCATGATACTGTCCCATGGCACATTCTAGCCTCTCAGCTGTTCTCAGCCAGGGTACTTTCAGAGCTGGACGTGGTTTCAGTGTATGTAGTGGTTTTTGGTTGGTTGTCCTCTGCAAACGGATCCATTGCCTCTTGAATGTGTGTAAACTTTCCATTACAGAACATTCCTTGGGTAGGAGCGGTCTATGTGAAGGTGATGTGCAGTGAACTGGTTCATTTTAGCCTGACTCACTGGGTTTCATTGACAACTTATTGTTCAAGTGTTAGAAAAGAAGGTGAATCACTGCTCTCCATTGAGCCTGTTAGTACACTTCACTAGCTTGTAGATATCTGCCATATTTCTGTTGGTCATCCTCTTTTCCAGGCTGAGCTATCCTCAACTTGCTTCTTTGTTCCATGTGTGGGAGCCATTGCACACCTTTTGTCATCTTCATGGCCCTTCTCTGAACATTTCCTGGCTCAATCTTATTCTTCTTCAGTGGGCAAGAATTGCAGCCAGTGCTTCATTTGCAGGCAGAGGATGGGTTAATATAGTGGCACACTGGAGCAATGAGTTATGCTCTTCTGCAAGAGATACACGGAAATAATATTAGAAAAAGCTCTTTCACTGTGAGGGTGACAGAGCACTGGCACAGGCTGTGCAGGGAGGTTGTAGAGTCTCCTCTGGAGACATTCAAAACTTGTCTGGACACGTTCCTGTGTGACCTACTGTAGGGAATCCTGCTCTGGCAGGGGGGCTGGACTAGATGATCTTTTGAGGTCCCTTCCAACCCCTGACATTCTGCGATTCTGTGTGATTCTGTGAATGCATGTTATCTGAACACGAGTTGAGGAAAATATACAGGGAACTTACAGGGAACAGTCTCGTGTGAAAAACTGCATGCTGGATAGACAGGTACTAGAGGCTGTGTCATCAGTTCAAAATCCTAGATTATTTTTAGTAGTTGTCATCTTGTTCGTCTTTCGTTTCACCCCATTTAAAGGATTCACAGAAATCAAAAGAGCATTTTTCTTGTTTGAGGCAGTTGCAAATGAAACAGAAGTAGCATACTTAAAGGTTGGACCACGTGACCCTTCCAACCTGGTATTCTGTCGTTCTATGATACTTGGATGTTTCTTTGTTGTTGGTTTGAGGGGAAGAATCTGTTGAGCGGTCTTCAGAACAGAGGTGAAGATCGTTTGCTGACTGAGATGTAGAGTGCATTACACTTCCAATATGGCTCATTCATCTGCCAGAAAAGCCGAAGAAATGCCTTTTCCTCCAGTGTTCTCACTGCATTTGCTTTGGGCATTACTAGGATAACGAGGGCAGACAGTTGTCTTTCCAAGCATGTATCTACCCATTGTGTTGAGCTAGTTTCCCCCTCTCAGTCTATTTTCTTTTGTGTGGTGCGCTTGATGTTTGCATTGCTAATTAACTTCATGTACCTGACATGAAGGGATGCTGGTATATATTTCATTTTGGATTGACATAATGATAAAAGTGATAATGAACACCTTAAGCCTTGTTTTGTTTAGCATCTTTCAGATTCTTTTCTTGTTCAAGAAGGTAGACATTTTCTTTTAGTTCCATGAAAGATGTTATCATTGAGTGCCTGGTTTCCTCAGAATAAGTTATAAACTGCTTTGAAAATACTGTTAAAACACAAGTACAAGTGTCCTGATACAGGCAGACACCACTTTGTCAGTTTATTTATATTACTATATTTAGTTCCCAATATTAAATCTAATTGTTGGGAGCTAAAAGTAGACTGATTTAGACATGAAGTAATATACAACCAGAGTAATTAAAAGCTTTCTTGTGGGATGTGAAGATTGACACTTTGAAGTTGAATGGCTTTATGAGGGAAATGTTTTAAATCCAGAGGAAGTCAATGGCTACAAAATTTCAAGCAATGGTGGACAGTAGGTCAAACTGGAGAGCTAAAAATTCTGGCAAGCGAATTACAATTAAACCTTTTCATTGCGCTTCTAAAATGACATAAATGTTGTGGACTGTCATCTTTAATAATTATAGTAATTACAACAGACTTTTTGCAGTGAATCTTATTGTATGGAGACTTGCACTTTGTGAATTAGCCTCCTTACCTTTAAGACTGTAAAATAAATGGTCCAGGGCTTCAAACTGTTGTTGTTTACAGAAGACTCAACAGAAACCGAAGAAGCCCTCAGTCTTGTGTTCTGATCTGCGTGGCCTAGCAGACTGGACTTTTTAATTGTATGTTGGGCTAAAAATTCATAAATCTGCTTAGTTCCAGTAGATCTGCAAATAAGAGGAAAAGTGATATATTTACTTGATCAGAGCTTTCACTGTATGAATTACAGGCAGCTGAATTTAAAAGCCCAATTTTTGTATTACAGTAATGTGCCCAGTACACTACTGTACTATAGCAGCCTAAACCCAGGATGAGAGTAGAATAGAATTGGCACCAATTTCTCCCACTGTCTGTACCAATCTATCTAAACTACTGTTTTCTTTTATTTGTATAATCATTTGAATAAACCAGTTAGCTTCCATTTTGGGCTCTGGGTAGCCCTAGAGTATGGCTTCAAGAGAAGACTATTGGATTTTCTAAGGAGTAACATAGGAATTGATTTTTATGTTATTATATTGTTATTTTAGTTACGCATATGACACACTTTAATTGAGTCTCTTTGTCAGATGTATCTGCTGTGGGTTTGAATCGGTAGCAATTACCTGCTACTAGGTGGATTTCTCCAAATGTGATTTTAGGTATTGTGTTGCAATAACTTAAAAAAAAAAAAAATGTCTTCAGAGGCGGCAGACCTGCGACAGAGAAAGAAGCAAAACTGCACAGAATCTGACAAAATGGCTCCAGAGGAGAGAAACAAAGAAAACTCAAAGCTGGGAAGATCGCCAAAATGTAAGCTACAGAATTTTTAGCCAACTTCTGATTTTTTTTTCATTATTCTTTTACATTTTGTGGGAGGATATTTGTAGCACAGTAATTAGTAACAGACTTGTTTTGGATTGAATGTTTCAAGAATAAAATGCAAACAGATTAGAATTCTTTAATAATGACATTTTGTATATTGCGGAGTAAACTGGTAGTTCTGGATTGTTTCAGGTTGGGGAGGAGAGGAAGGGAGAGAGGCTTAAAGGGATTAAGAATTTTACTGTTGTTACTATTTGAGTACAAATAAATATTTTAATTGCACCTGGAATGATCTTTCTGTTGGAAAGCTGAAAGGCATAAAGTAATGGTACTGAAACATGAACAGACAAAAAGTCCTTACAGCTTTTCAGAAACGGAATTGAGTGTAATTTTAGGCAAGTGCTCACTATGCTACCAAAAACTTGTAAGTTAGAGGTGCGTACTAAGTTGAGGGAGCTACAGGCGAAGTAGACACCCATTGAATGTGTTTAAAATTCAGATTTTTTCCTTCCTCTTACATCTGAAAACAAAATAGAGAATAGAATGTTTCAGTATTGATGTTGGATAGGGTATTGCCACCTTTCTGATAACGTCTTTAAGAAATTTATGGTGTTTGGGGTAAAATCTGGAGTTGGCTGTGTTTACTTGGAAGGTACTTTTCCTTCTTGGAATTCACTTGAAAATGGAGCTTACTAGAAGGGAGAGAAATTTGGAACATAACATGTATTTTGTCTGAGAGTCCTATGAAGCAGTGGTAACACCTGGGAAAGAAAGCTCTGCAGGACAGGAGTAACAAACCAGTTCTCAATCTATCTGTGCTGCTGATGGTGTGATAATGGTAACAGTGATGCCTGTAAACTTACTTGCTGTTCAGAAATGAGTTGTATGTAGGGCATACTGACTTTTTCCAAATCCTTTGGACTATTTTAGTTTTTTCACTGTCTCTTTTCAGATATGCTAATTCAACGTTTTGCAAAACTTTTCTTTGGCTGTCTTGCTGCAGTCACTAGTGGAATGATGTATGCTGTGTACCTCTCAACATATCATGAACGGAAATTCTGGTTTTCCAGCAGGCAGGTAAAGAAAAAGTTAAAACTACTGAAACAAAAGCCAAATTGTTTCCTTGAAATCAAAGCTGATCCACCTCAGCTTGAAACTACTTGCTTGCAGAATCCCCTGCTTTTGTCTTGGATACAGCCTCTTTTTTTGTTTGTTTTTTTTCTTTCTTTCCAGTCTTCCTTTCTTTCTAGTATTTTCCTCTCTTCTAGTCCTTCCGTCCTTTTTTCCTTTCTTCTAGTCCTTTCGTCTTTTCTTCTTCTTTTTCCTAGTGTTTCTGCTACTATGAGTAGTATTGTCATGCTTGTTGTATGTTTTCCCATGCCATTCTTTTTCATTGAAATACCTTTCTAAAATTTGGACAAAAAATCTGCAGCATCCTGGGATTGCATAAGCTAAACAGCAGGAGTGTTTTGGCTTTGGTTTTTTCACCTGTATTATTTAGTGAAGTATGGAAAGTTGAATGAAATTCAGATTTGTGAATATGAAAGGATCCTGTGGATCTTCTGCTGACTTACGATGTGGATTTGAGTTGCTCTGATTCCGACCATGTTTGCTAAGTTATAGAGAGCATTATATACCTGACAGAGGTGCTGTAAAGATTAATATTTTGTGGAATACTTTGAAATTGTACAGTAGAGTCATAACCATGTGCTGTATTACAAAACCAGTCTATCTGAAAATATATGGTCTTCTGTGGGAAGAAATTGCAGGAGGTGAATATATATTTATTTTTTTTTCTTTTAGGAACTTGAACGAGAAATTACATTTCAGGGTGACAGCGCCATTTATTACTCATTCTATAAAGAACTGCTAAAGGCTCCTTCCTTTGAAAGAGGTACAAAACCCATTTGTTGTATTAACCTTGAAAAGTCCTGTTCTTTTTGGAGATGGTAAAAAAAACTTCTGCAGACTGGGAAGACTGATCTTGTACTCTTGTATAGGTGTTTCAGCCAGATTAATTAAAAACTGCCTGCTTTCCTAACTTTTCAGTACCATTTAGAAAAACAGTATTTAACTGCCCTGTAGTATCACACATTCTGTGATTACTACTCTTATATTGTCCTGTATGGAAGTTGTCATTGGGTTTGCCTATGCTACATAGTGGGTTCTCTGCCATGTAAGCATAATGTGTATTTAACTTGGGAATGAGGGATGGAAATTACAATTTTCCATCCTCTGTCAGAAGATGGAACAGTTTCTGTCAAGAGTTGATCTGCTCTATCCCATCCCTGCCAGAGATTTCTACTCCTGTCAGCTGTGATGAGCACTGAGTGGTGGGGACAGAAACCAACAGGAAGGAGCAATGGCCATGGTCTCTCCTTCCTTTGCGCTCCTGCTCTTTATCCTGCACTGGCTCTGGAGCTCACTAACCCTAGGTCCCTAACCCAGCAGAAAACTAGAGGAATGAAAAAGGGAATGAACGGTTTCATGCTAGTTCACCAAGTTTAGAAGGGCTCCTGGGGAAAAGGCAAGAACTCCAGGAGAGAAGAGGGAGCAAACAGCCCTACGTCACAGCGATCAGCCCTTGAAATAGTTCAGTCCCTTCATGAAACCTCACCCGAAGCCAGTTAAATTTTGCAGATACGGTTTTATTGGATGAACAGTTTTCCGGCTGATGCGTAGCACATCAACAGTGTATCGTAGATCTTTGGTACAGTCAGTTTCTCATTGTCATTAGAGTGTTTACCCGTGCTGTGAATAGCTGGGCTGCCTGATTGGAGCATCCTGCTGCTGCAAACGGGTAGACTCGTCTGCCACTAGTTGTTACAGGGGCATGGAGTTTCCAAAGGTGTATCATAGCTGTGCTGAGCCCAGTTTCGCCTGTAGAGAACCAACTGCAGACCACACACCAATATATGTTCAGAGCTGTAAATTAGTATCTTGTGTGGCTGTTGCATTGTTGTTGTTTATGTTCTCACCCCCTCCCTTTAATTTGGATGGATTTTCCTCTTCCCTCTATTGTCCTAAATAACGACAAGTCTTTTCTTTAATTATAATATCTCTGGATGATATATATTTCAAGTATGCCAGCTTCAGTTTCATCTCAATCCCATTCAAAGGCGTATTAAGTGGGTGATCTGTAGAAGACCATCATATCTGATCTCTTTGTGGAGACAGGTTTAATACATCCTGCTCATCCCCATTAGATCTTTGTCTTACTTCTTAAGAACCTCCTGTGAAGGTGATCTGTAGGTGGCTGGTTCCAGGACTGCATATGTATGTTACTGAAAAGACTACACTTCAGCTGGTTAGTCTTGGGCCTTCTATTTAAAGATAACATAAAAAAATGGTAATAACTTTGTTGCTAAATGAGTAGGTTGGAATGGTATCTGGCACAGAAGTTTCTCTATTCTTTAAAATTAGGAGTGGTAAATCAGTCAGTAGCTTCAAATGATCAAATCTGTTTCCCCTTACCCTTGAGGACATTTTCATGTCTTGTAAGAACAGCAATACTAAGTGATTCCAATAATAATGTATTTTTTTCCTCTGTAGGTGTTTATGAGTTGACACACAACAATAAGACGATATCACTGAAGACAATCAATGCAGTCCAGCAAATGACTTTGTACCCAGAGTTAATTGCCAGTGTTTTATATCAAGCATCTGGTAGCGAAGTATGTGCATTTCTCCTACTTTTTGTGCTTCCATTGTAGTTTTGTGTGTGTGTGTGTGAGAGAGAGAGAGAGACTTTCTGTGCTGTATACAGTAAACACATGCAATTTTTATTGAGTGAATAGAGCTAAGCCTCTCGCCAAGTCCAGGTTCTCAGTTCTGATGAGTCTCTAGCATCGGATTTTGGGGGGTTTATATGCACTAAACTTTTCTGTCTGTTACTTACTGTGTGGAGAGTATCTGTGCTATCCATTAAAAATAGGAAAGTTGGCTCCTTCATCAGAATACAGCAGTGTTACAGTGGTATCTGTCTCTACCCATTCCCATATAGATAAAGCCAAAAACACTTTTGTAGATAAACCTTTTGTCTCTTTCTGCTCTGCTCAGGCTTTGTTCTGCTTATGCTGCATACATGTGTCCTCTCTCATTTATCTCTCTTTTTTTGTTACTGATTTATTTTGGAACCGTTTTTGTGACATCTTTACTTCTTTAAGTTCGTCCCCTATATAACTTCTTCCAGTAGTCCTGTGAACCTTATATCTCACTGCAGTACAGATTTATTAAATCTGACACAAACAATGTCCATGTTAAAGTAAATGCAAGAATCGTGGCACTAGCAAGCTGAGTCCTGAGGTGCCCTCCTAATTCACACTGCTTTGTTCTCCCTGAGCCCGAAATTAAAGCATGCTCAAGAATTTTCTGGAATAGGGACCGTCTCTTACCTGTTTGTAAAGCACCTAGCACACTGTTAGCAGTATGTAAATAGTAATCACTTCCAGCTTCAGCTCAGTTGCTGCTATGTCTCTTCGTTTTTATTTGTAATTTCAGGAAGTTATTGAGCCAGTGTATTTCTACATTGGTATAGTTTTTGGACTGCAGGGAATTTATGTGACTGCATTGTTTGTAACCAGTTGGGTTATGAGTGGGACTTGGCTGGCAGGAATGCTGACTGTAGCATGGTTCATTATTAACAGGTAAGAAAAACATCTTTATACAATCTAGTTTGTGAATAAGGCATTCTGAAGTAGTAGAGCGAATTGAAATGCTTTCCATTAAACTTTGTGTTCTCATTGTGAGAGCAAGCTCTTATGCTCAATGCAAAACATTTTCCAGAGAAACGCTGATTCTCATGATGCTTTTACTGATCGAAAGGCCTCATGTCCAAACCATCCCCACTGGCAGTTAAACAGACTTTATGTATGTGTGTGAATACAGGAGTATTCTCACACAGTTCCATTTTGCAAAAACATTCCTCAGAAGGTTTTGAGTTTATGCTGGTGAAGAATTGAAAACAAATTTCTGAAGTTGCTGTAAAACAAAATTGCTCTCTGTGGCCAGCTCTAAATATTGGTGGCAGGTTTTCTATTACGTGGAAGGAAATGATCAAGTGCATTTTTCTTGTAAAGTGCATTTGATATTTTTTTAAATCTGCTCTTTGTAGTGGGTTTTTGTACAAAGTGGGATCTTCTTAGATGATCTTGATCTCAGGATTTTTTTATCTTAAAACATTTCACTTGCAAGGAAGTGCCCTTTCTCTTTTGAAATACCACCATAATAGGGAGCCTCGTCTGAGCAATGAGAATCTGTGTTCAGACTCCTGGTTTGTCACCAGGTAGCTCTTGGGCTTTCTGTGAATTTGAGAGCACTCAAAAAAAAAAAAAAAAAAAAAGATATACCTTTAAAGTTGAACTGTTGGGAGGAATCTTTTAGGAGTGTGAAGTCATCATGACCAAATCTATGATTAGTAGCTAAAAATGCTGTTCATCAAGCTGGTGTGAACAGTGGAAAGTAGGAAAAAATGGTGGATAAATCTGTATTTTTTTTTTCATCAGCAAAGAAGATTAAACAATGTTAACAAATTGAAAGGTCTAATAGTTTAAAAAGCTCCAAATATGCCTCTGTTAGAGGTTTCAGAGGTAAAAATGAAAGGTGATGCTTTCAAATATCTAGATGATAAAGGAGCTTGAGGCTCCTTTTTAAAAGCATAGTAGACACAGAGAAGACTGTGCATCTCTGAAACTGATGCCTTTGATCACATTTGAAAACGTGACTTGTGCTTCTAAGTCACTTTAGCACTTTTTAAAACTTTCTCCTACGGCTCTAATTGTGCAGATAATGTCAAGTCATTCCACGACAAGACCCTGCATGCTCCCCATCCGTCTTTAATCTCTTGTTTTGCTGGGCAGAATTTTCCCTGTAGACAGAATATCTGCTGGTGCTGCTGCTGTGAGGGAGCACTACTTTGGATTCTAAGTATGTTGTGCTTGACCACCTAAATCACTTACTTAAAACACAGTGTAGGAGAACTGAAAGGAATCTTTTCGCTCAGCTATGAGCTGATTTTCACAGTAATGTGAAAAGCTTCTGTTAGTGCAGCGGTCCCCTGTTTGTGGACCTAAGACTGTTGAGCCCTGCTCGTGGCCAAAAAAAGGCACCTGTTGTCAGGGTGCGGGTTGGCAGAAGCAGTGCCTGATGCTCACACAGAGTTGTGGTGGGTCAGGAAAGGCTGGAGGCAGATGCTTTTTGGTTTCAGTCTCATAAACAGCACCTAATAAAGAGACCTGCTGAGTAAGTGGGTGAAGTTTGGACCTTCCATGCTGACAGTAAATTTGTGACCTGTATCAGCAGTGAAATTGTGTCAGTGTTACTTTACGCCTAATAGAGGAAAAGTTTGCTTACAAGGCCACACTGATAACTCAAAGTGACTTTTAGGCTTTCCTTGATATTTTTGTTCCATAGATCTTTTAATAATTTTGGTTTTCTGTACTTTTTTTCTAGGACAGATACAACAAGAATTGATTACTCCATACCATCAAGGGAAAATTGGGCTTTGCCATATTTTGCATGTCAAGTAGCAGCTCTGACGGCGTATTTAAAAAAAAACCTAAATTGTTCTGCTGAGGTAAAGCAAAATTAATTTCTTAATAAAGAGTTTCTGTTAGATCTGTAGTTCAGAGTAGTTACCTCTCTCACTAATGCCCCACTAGGCAGAAAACAATAGATGTTTTGTATGTTCTTTTCAAAACAGCCACTTGGATTTCTCTTAGGCACGTGCAGTTTTTGCTAAGCAACTCATGCCCTGCCCTGTTATGCCCTCGTGAGGATTCAGGGAGAACACTGTGGTAATGAGCTGTGTGCTGTCTTTTTAAAATAAACTGATACAGATTTTTTTCTCACTATGTAGACTATTTAGTTGCTCTTCCTATTGCTTAGAAAAGATGATGTTAACTTCCTTTCCCTGTTTTTCTGCCAGAGATACTTTTTCTGGTTGGCTTTAAATGTGTTTGAATGTTTCAGTAATTACTTTTCTTCCATTTTAAAACATACCAAATATGTCTGAAGTCAGTATTTTAATTATTTCCTAAAATAATAATTAATATCCGTATTTTCTGTTTGATGACCTGTCAGTTACTTAGTGACAGAGATACATAGGTATGAAATTAATGCGTTTTTTTAATTTGCTTTCTCGTTGCTCTAGAAGTTTTGTTACCTTTTGGTGAATGCCTCAACATACACCTTCATGATGATGTGGGAATACAGTCATTATCTCCTGTTCGTCCAGGCTGTTTCTCTTTTTCTGCTAGACAGCTTTGCCCTGGCACAGACGGAGAAGGTAACAGAACTCTTCGACCTACTGATAGTTGGAGATTTAAATACAACCTCAGAGGTGCCTGCCAAAAATACCGCTCAGGAGCTCCAGCGGGCACAGGCTGAGCGATGGCTTGAGTGCCTTGCAACCTGGGTCAAGCTGAAGAGCATGTCATGTCCATCGAAAGAAGAAAATGGCTTTAAATTAACTTTCTTTTGGACTACTACTTTTGAGACAACTTTCCTAATAAAAGGGTCAGCAGCTAAATAAAGTTGCTGAGGCCTGTAGGGTGAATGGTTGGACTCGATGATCCCAAGGGTCTTTTCCAACATGAATGATCCTGTGATCTATGATCCTTGTAGAGCTGAAAGGGTGATAAATGATACTTGGTCATGCATCCTTTTTGGCCTAGCTGCCTCTTCTTTTCCCCTTTCGCAGTAGGGTGGGGCTGACCAAAAAACTTTGTTGGCTCTGTTGAGGGGCTTATTTCCACCCTGAATGGGCCACCCTGTACTGATTTAGCCAATAGACTGTTAAAACAGATGCTGAAGGCCAGTTGATTGTTCGATACAAGAAAGTCTTTGAATTTATTTTGCACGGTGATTCTTAGAAATGTTGCAACAATAAGGCATTTTTACTCTGCGTGTTGCAATAGTTTATAAGCTACTTTGTACATGTGTGCCTTCTAGTTTTCCATTTCAAAGAGCATGTGATTCTTCTTAGTGTCCTCTTCGTTCAGTTGCTTTTTCTCCTTTTCCCCAGCAGTGGAAAGCAAGGTCCTTAAAATGGTTTAGTGGACTTCATCGGGCTAGGAAAAGGTTGGAGTCGATGATCTTGAAGGTCTCTTCCAGCTGATACTGTTCTATGATTCTGTGGTTCTATGAATCACAGAATGTTAGAGGTTGGAAGGGACCTTAAAGATCACCTAGTCCAACCCCCCTGCCAGAGCAGGATCACCTACAGTCGGTCACACAGGAACGCGTCCAGGCGGGTTTTGAATGTCTCCAAAGAAGGAGACTCCACAACCTCCCTGGGCAGCCTGTTCCAGTGCTCGGTCACCCGCACAGTAAAAAAGTTTTTCCTCATATTTTTATGGAACCTCCTGTGTTCCAGCTTCCACCCATTGCCCCTTGTCTTGTCAGTGGACGCCGCTGAAAAGAGCCTGGCTCCATCCTCCTGACATTCCCCCTTGACATATTTATAAACATTAATGAGGTCACCCCTCAGCCTCCTCTTCTCCAAGCTAAAGAGACCCAGCTCCTTCAGCCTTTCCTCATAAGGGAGATGTTCCACTCCCTTCATCACCTTTGTGGCTCTGCACTGGACTCTCTCCAGCAGTTCCCTGTCTCTCTTGAGCTGAGGGGCCCAGAACTGGACACAATATTCCAGATGGGGTCTCACCAGGGCAGAGTAGAGGGGCAGGAGGACCTCTCTTGACCTACTTGCTACTCGCCTTCTAACACACCCCAGGATGCCATTGGCCTTCTTGGCCACGAGGGCACATTGCTGGCTCATGGTCATCCTGCTGTCCACTAGAACCCCCAGGTCCCTTTCCCCTGTGCTGCTCTCCAGCCGGGCAGTCCCCAACCTATACTGACACATGGGGTTGTTTTTTTCCCAAGTGCAGAACTCTACACTTGCCCTTGTTAAACTTCATAAGATTTCTCCCTGCCCAACCCTCCAGCCTGTCTAGGTCTCTCTGAATGGCTGAGATGAGTGTTTTGCTAAAAGTCTGAAGAGTCGTGCATTGGGGTGTGTAAGATCTGCTTATCAGTTAGTAAATAACAGAAACTATCAGTAACAGTCTGTGTTGCTGAGCTAGGTGAAATGAACAAGTTATTGTCAGGGCAAGGAAAGTACAAGTTTAGGTAGTCACAGAAATTGTGTGTTCATAGTGTTGCATTGTCGTTACTGCTTCGTACTATGTCACAGTGAAGTGTTACAGAATGGAGAGACCTTGTAAAATACTTGGGTTTTGGCATTTTTATGGAATTATAATGAAATAATTGTGCACTGGTTAGTGGGGCCGACCGGGATCATTTTGATATAAAATACTTTGCAGAGCCGATCCGTGCTAGATTTTTGCTATGCTTGAAGGATAGAGATCCATTAATCCCCTGCTTAACATGGCAATGGAGTGAGCTGTCCACTGCTCTAAAAAGCAAGATGTACATCTGCTGCAATTTTATTTCATTGTGTTTTATTTTATTTCTCCAACAGGTGCATGAAGTATACAAAATCTACTTGTTCTCTCTCTTCTTGGGGTACCTTTCGCAGTTTGAAAATTCAGCCTTACTAGTGTCACCATTACTGAGTCTTGTAGCAGCTTTTATGCTCTCTAAATGCCTTCAGGTAACTAGACTCCTCTCTCACTCTGAGTGTAGTTTTTAGATTTAAACTGAGCTCCAAATGATACGACATTCTTAAAATATTTTTGCAGATGAACATGAAAAAAGGTACATTTATGTCAAGATTGCTGAAAATAATGTACATTTATTTGGTCCTTACAATAACAGTGACACTAAACTTCTTACTAAAGGTAAGATTCCTTTGTAAAAAGTTGTTTTAATTGTCAAAATTCAATGGAAAATTGCAGGTGTATCTTGGAAAAATCTTTTGAAGTATTGCTTGTCTTACTGATCTCAGAGTTCATAACTTAATTCATAGCAAATTGGAGCACTAAAAATTGAGTAATTTTGTACCTATGTAAATGTCTTAAAAACTCGAGCAGCTGTTTTTTATTGGGGTTTTGGTCTTTTGGGTTGAGGATAAAGCATAGTATAGAAATTATCTTTAAATCATACTTGAGCTATTTTTTAAATGTGGTTTTTGTTATAACTTGGATGGCCTCTACAAACTGGTCTGAATATTAAAGCAAAATTCTTGTGCATGGAGAAGAGCTAGCAGCAGGGAACAGGTATGAGTAGTCTCAGGGTAAATGTTAACTTTCAATTAAATTTCAACTAGAACATGGGAACAGAGACCTTCACGTAGTGTAGGGGTCAGCTAGAAGTTGAGATTGCACGATGGAGTTTTCGATGGAGTTTTTCCTCTGTGTTTCAAGCACACCCTGATTGTCTTAATTAACAGCGTTGACTGGAAAATAAACTAGTGAACCCTAAAAAGTTTGAGAGAATGCTCAGATCCCATTGTCTTCTTGTGCCATTCAAAATGGCTAGCCTTGCTGTATCGCCAAGAAAATAAAACCTAACCTTGAAAAATAGGACTTAGATTACGTAGACACTACACAGAACTTTTTGACTGCTCAGACAATTTACGTGAAGATCACAAAGGCTCATAACTTTTGCTAGGCTGCAATCCTGTTGTTTAGCAGAGCCAAACACAATGTTCTTTGGCTTGCTTAGGGATAAGTCTGTGTCCATTCTTGATGATCCTTTTTACACATCTTGGTAGTCCTTTGACAATTTATTGACAACTTTTCACTTGACCTCCTGTTGTGGTACATGAATGAAATGAAGGGGATGATATTCTCAAAGAAATCCTAAAGACAGATTTATTTAAGTGAAGGTTTACAATACCGTACCAGTACCTCACTTGGCGCACTCAATCCAGTTTGTTATTTTTAACTAAATCTTGAATAGTTGCTTCCTGCCACTTTATAATCTGAATGAAGTGACTATGTGAAAGCCATTTCCAGCACTTCATAAGATTTTTCTCTGCTAAACTAATTTTCAGATGTTTGTTCCTCATAAAGAAAATGAGCATTTGCTGAAGTTCATTGAAGTAAAGCTTGGCTTAAACACAACTAAGTAAGTTTTTAAATTCTTTACACCTTCTAAGATATCCAAACTGCTCCAAGAATTGTATAATTTCAGTAGCTTGTGAGAATTTTATAGAAGAGTTGTGGAAACAGTTTCTCTTTGTCATCTGTTTTGAAGATTGAATTAAAAAAAATATGCATATAGAGAATTTACTTAGGATTTTGAGGTTTCTGAGGCACCTCAATACTTTTCATGCCTTAGAGTGAAAGCACTTCGTAGATTTTTGTTTTCTTCTGATGTTGAAGAGCAAAAAAAACTTCTGTACCCTGTCTAGTGTTTCTAATGAGACTTGAAAGCAAAGATAATAGGGTAAAGGTGTTAGTACTAAATTTTTATAGCCTGGAAAAGAAAGGACTCTGAAAAGAGTCATAAACTGTTGAAACTATCTCAAAACAGGATTGGGTTGTGGGGTTTTGGTTTTAGTTCTGTAAGGATAACACCCCCAGAAAAAAAGTTTTGGAAGAAATTGCGAAAAGGGACAACTTAAAAACCAGAGGGAATCGTTGTGATTCTGAGAACAACTGTTTGCATCTGTAAAAGAGTTGAATGTTGGTCTGCAAGAACAGGACATCATGGCTACAGATTTTCTGAACAACTTCAAATGGAGTATTGGTAAGGACTGAGACACCTCCTGGACCCAAGCCAAGACTTGCAATTCTGTGCAGGAATTGGGACTCTTTCCTGGGAATGCATTTCTCTTACAGAACTACTTCAGGGTCTTGCAGGGCAAGAAGTGGGAAATAATACCACACAGAATTGGGAAATTTTTGGAAGACAAGATGTAATGACATTGATGAAGATCCGTTGTTTTAACATACATACACACTCATTCTTAAGTGTTTTTCAAGAAAAGAACAGACTCCTAGTCAGGATTTCAGTTTATTCAGCTGTTGGGTGTTATGGATTTTTATTTTTTTTTTTTTTTTAAATCTGGGGACTTGCTACATGTTACTGTCCAGGCTGTCAAACTCCACAGTGAAGCCAGTGATTGAGACAAACTAACTACACCTAGAAAATTGTGTAACTGGGGGTTGGAATTACAGTTTGCAGCACAAGAGCTTCAAGATCTGTCTTTTAAGACCAGTTTGGACATGCCCAGCTGTTAATCTTTAAACTGATTCTGTCTAATTCAAAGTGGTTTGGTTCTCTAGTCTTCCCTTGGGGGAAAAGAAAAAGAAAAGAGGGAGGAAAGCATAACAAAATAAGACAAGAATGCATTCACGGCATCACGTGCTGCACCAATTCCAGTTGAAAATAGACACTGATAGTGCTTCTTGGCAGAGTATATAATCTTTCTGCTCGTTAATTGAGAAAGAAGAATGGAGTGGGTTCAGCTACAGAACTAGAATTTCCGCATTAAGGATTCTGTTCTTGGCAGTGGCTTGGCCTTGTTTGTGATCTCAGATGACCACTTTCCCTTCTTCGTCTCCCTGTTTGGAATGAGGACAAGCTTGCCTTGGATCAGTATCTCTAAAATCTTAATCCACTGTGACAACAGAGTGCTTTGTGGTCCCCATAGTGGAATTGTGTGAGAGGTTGGTTATTTGTGATATAATAGGGTTGTAGTCTGGTCACTTCAGATCACAGTTTCTCTTTTGGAAGATAAGCTTTTGACAGTTACTCTAAAGAGTACTTGGAAAGCGATTTCAAATGATAGAAAGATAACTTTTTAAGACTGATTTCAAATAGCGTCCTATGACACTAGTAGCTTAAACTGTGATTCGTTGTGTGCTGGGGTGTTTTTTTTTCTGATCTGTGGGGTATTGTTATTGTTTTAATGGAATATTTTTGCCTTACTAGGAATTTTACAATGAATTGGCTCCTCTGTCAAGAATCTCTTCAGGCACCCTCCCAAGACTTTTTTTTGCGACTGACACAGTCATCGCTGTTGCCTTTCTATGTTTTAGTATTAATTATCTGCCTTTTTTCTGTAACTCAGGTCGTTTTTAGGAGAATTTGGTAAGTAACTTATTTATACTGAAAAGAAGTTAAAAATAAGATTCATAGATGTCTAAATGAATGGTCAGCATGTTTGTTGGACAATTGAGCCAGGGTGTGAGCCTCTGTGGAAAAGGCCACCAGAGGCTCCTAAAGAAAGTCCTTTGGTGAGGAGATTCTTGAGAATCTCTCGAGTCAGGACAGGGAGTTGTCATTGGTTTGTTTCCCCATAGGTGCAATTCCTGCAGAGCTTTGGCTAATGTTTTCTAATAGATTTAAGTCTCTTCCCATTGAGAGGGAGAAAGATGTTTTGTCTGTTTTCCCCTGCCAACAGCCAAATTATCTGGTCATTGCTAGAACATTTGTTTCTCTGGTTTGCTGTGAAGGATGACAGGGGTGGAGTTGAGAGGATTTCAGATTTGCGCTTGTTTACAGTGATAAGATCCATCAGCCTTTGCTGCTCAGAACAGAGCTGAAGTAAAACTGACTCAGTTACGTGTGGTTTCACAGAGATTCACAGTTCCCTTGAGAGAAGGGGTAGTGGGGCTCTTTGTTTACAGACTAAGAACACTGCAGAACACTAAGAACACTACAGCAATACTGCAGGCCCTAGCAAAGCTTGTCTTGCCCAATGGCTAGGAAACTATCTTTTCCTGGTAGAAGATGAATGGTGTAACTGCTCAGGCATTAGGGCAGATTTCTCACTTGTCTGCAGCAAAAATCAACAGATTTTTTTCAAGGACCAAGACTTCTAATGGATAAAGACTGTGCTGCTAGGTGAAAATGTTTGTCAGGTTGGATGTGTGATAGTACATTCAAACAATGAAACAAACTTCTGATTTTTTGCTAGTGGTTGAAATAGCTATTAATTACTTATAATGACCAGTGACTACAGTATGTTCAACAGCTTTTTAAAGCTTAGAATAAACCTCTTCCCCTCCCTTTTTTAAAAATTTTTTTAGTAATTTTGAAGCAGTCAATCTCAAATACTTTTCCTTCTGTAATGAGGAAGCTTATAAAGTTGTAACTAGAAATCGCATCATGGTAAAATAAAATGTTATCTGTTGTGTGCTTTCCTGTCTCATTTGTAGAAAAATGTATGTTGTAAGATTTTGGTTATGATTTTTTATTCATATTACTAGAATTTATAGTAGTTTGACTAAAACTTGGTTTTGTTATCTTAGTTTGTCATAAATGGTACACAGATTCCATAGATGATTATCATCCTACAGATTCCGTAATTCTTCACCAAGCTAACGGTATGAGGAAACTTAGTTAGGATTTATATATGGCATGCTTCATCTAAATGTTTGCAGGGTGTGCATGCTGTTAAATTAGACTGTCTCTTGGTACTGAATTAACTTAAAATGGGATTTACGGTCATAGGCAGTGATCCCATTGTATTAATTCACAGCTGTTGCTCCCGAGAGGTTACAGTCTAAACCAAGGGACAGTGATTACCAATAGATCATTGATGGAGTACAAAAAAAGACTCCAAACGAGCAGTGCAACAATATTGTATGGTAGGACACAGAATGATCTCGGTGTGCTGCTGACTTAACAGTGATAAAAAAATTTTTATTGGCACCTTTGCCTGAGATAATGTCTGAATTAAGTGATGTCTCATTTTCTCCAACTGCAGTGGTGAACCACTGAAAGAGACAGTTAAACTTGAGGATGGTCGAATTGGAGAGAGGCCAGAAATAGTTTATCATGTAATTCACACAATTTTACTTGGTTGTCTAGCGATGTGTTTGGAAGGGTAAGTCTGATTTTGATGTATCTCTTTTGAAAGCAACAGAGAGTTCCTAATTGGACATGATACACCATTCACCCCATTGAAATACACCCCTTTTTCAGAAATGTGTTTGGCATATAGTGTACTAATTAGTAGGGAAGAGAGCAAAGATCATTTTGATCGGATAGAGGTATATGATGGATTGTGCTTGTCTCTTAAATGTGTTTTCCAAGCTTTAATGCAGCCAAAATCCAATACATCAATTCAAGCAAATTTTAATCACTTCCTTTAAGATATTGAAGTGTGGAACTGCTGTAATTTTAGTATTGTATTCTAGCAAGCTTTTGTGTAGTGTTTTGATGAACAGGGAATGTTCTGGAATATTGGAACATGGAAGATATCCATCTTTTTGGGTCTGGGCTAGCATGAAGTATACCTTTGCCTGACATGTTAAAGCAGTAGCAAAACTATTTCCAAAGGTATCGTGTTAGTCCGTAAAACTACAGAAGGTAGTGTTTAGAAGATGCAATCTTGGCTCATGGCTAAATCAACTCAAAGGTGACATTTTGTTTGTATCACACTTACTGGCCTTAAATCTGAATACTCACAAATCCTTAAAGTGAGCGGGCTGTTGTGTTACCATGTAGTTGTTTTAACTTGACTAGACTATACTTAAGAGGCAGACAATACCAGTAAATCATAAATTGTTTATTAAATATTTTCCTTTCCTTTCTTCAGGAACTCCCTTAGAGTACAGTGTCTGTACAGTTTTGCTGAATAGCTACTTTTTTATCCTTGCTTGGCTGGAAAACCCAACAGCCAAGTGACTTACCTAGTCTCTTTGTTTTTCTTTCATCCTCCCCTGAACTCTGTGAAGGATTTTGTCATCTTTTACCTTGGATCTTGCTCCTACATCTCGCAGCAGATAATCAGGTGCCTGCTCTTCTGCTAGAGATTTCCTTGGTTTACCCTTCAGTGCCATCAAATTTGATCTCAGATGGCTTGAACACCAAGATTGTGTTTGACGTATGAAAAAAATCTGAATGTTTTTGTAAATGGATTGAATACAGAGGCATGGGCAGAGTACCAACTACGTTACTGCGTTGTTTTTCAGAATGAAATACCTATGGACGCCTTATGTTTGCATGCTTGCTGCATTTGGTGTGTGCTCTCCTGAACTTTGGATGACACTTTTCAAGTGGCTTCGACTGAAAGCCGTGCACCCGATACTGCTGGTGAGTTTCTGTTGCTGAAGTCTTGGAAATTGCAGCTAGCGGGCGTGTAACTTTTCAAACAACAATTGCCTAAGACCTTGTAGAGGAACCCGTTAAAAACCATGAAATTCTGTGAGCAGTAGATCTCATAGAGTCTGCTTTTGTTCTTAATATTGTGCTTTCGTCTGTTCTCTGGTATCTGGTGATAAAGTTGTGTTCATGCTACGGCCTTTCGTCATAAGAAACTGAGCTCTCTCTCTCTCTTTTTTCATCCCTCTCTCTCTCTCTCAGCTGTTTTTGTTTCTTTTAATAAATTTTGAAGACCTCAGACTCTCTCATATTTAGTTGAGATTGGTCAAGAACGTTGTTGCTTTTTAGGAGTGCAGGAGAAAAAGTACAGGCATGCAGACAAGCATTGATATAAGCCTTGTTTCACTAGGAAACCAGGCTAAAAATGTGATAGTTAGGTGTATTTAATTGCTGAGAATAAAGTTCCTTCGTAGGAAATGGTAAGTGGAATTACTTTGCGTAAGGTTTGTTCATGTGTGGCCATTAGAGAAGAGTGTTGGTATTAAAGATGTGCTTGTGCTACAGCGCAAACTGTCCCACTTCCAACCCCAGCTTTATTCTTATTATGTCGAGAGCTGCTTTGTGTAATTTTTAGCAGCTTTGTGCGTTTAACTAATAAAATATGGATAAGAAATTGCTTACCTTAATTTCAAGAGGCTCATAGGAATAAATATTTTACACTTAAACAGAAATTTGCTATGTCACTTGTGAAAATGCCATACACTGTTGCATCAGAAGCATTGACGGTGTTCTTCCAGTCAAAGAGCAATAATACGCTCATGTACATGGTAAACACATTATTTTATACACCTTGTGGTTGTAGTGTAGGGTTAATGGTTGGACTTGATGATCCCAAGGGTCTTTTCCAACCTGAACTATTCTATGATTCTATGATTCTGCCACACATACCTGTCTTTTTTTTTTTTAACACAGTAGATGTGTTAATAGCTTATTACAAAGAGAATGTCTTGTGTGCATTCCTTACCAAATGTGTTTCTTCTACCATGTGAGCTATTTTCTCCTTGTAAACCAAAAGTTTTATCAGCCAGAATGATGGTGTGCTCAAGAATGAGTTTCTGGATTTTGTATATCAATAATGTTAATTTAAACAAAAGCATTTAAACAAAAGCATCAACAAGAGCAGAGGTTTGAAATGCTTGTTTCATTCTTTTTTTTTCCTTTCTCAGATTATTTCATTGTGCTTGTTGTTTGTATGTGAGGTGTTTACTTTTCTTCTGTTCCCCATATCGTGTGCCTATTGCATCGTTTGTTATTTGAGTAGTAATTAACCAACTCTAATATTCATGGTAAGTTTATTGTAGATCAGATAAGTTTTTGCATGCTAAATTAGGCAAATTCTTGTTTATGGGGAGTTTTTTGCTTGGTAGAGGACTGGAAAGTTTAATCTACTGTCACTCTAACATTTCAGGCGTAAAGGTAGCCTGAATCAACAGATAGTCCAAGGTTGGAGAATGGTGTATAATCCGTGTCTTCTAACATGTATTTTCTAGGCTCTTATTCTGAGTATGGCAGTTCCCACAATAATTGGATTCAGCTTGTGGAAGGAGGTAAGAAAAGCACCTTTGTGGCTTTTGTTTTGTATGTAAGCATAATATGAGTCAAAACAATGAGCAAGTATAATGAAATATACTTGGGGAAATGAAATATATACAGTGAAATAAATGCAGTCATCCACTGAAAATGTTTTGGTTTGGTTTGTTTTTTAGACTGTTTACATTTTTCAGTATGAAGTATTTGACACCTCAATTTGTTAACAGTCGCTTATTGTAATTAAGAGGTGTTTAAATTTAAATGAAGACTATTGCTATATTCAGTCTTTATGCTTTGGACATATGAACTGACTCAGCAAAGAAAATACTGACAAATAAAAACTTGGGATATTGAAAACTGCGTTGCCTCAATCTTGGTATTAGTGAGAGGGAGTGAGGTTAGATGGAAGGAAAATTATGGGAGGCCGTATGCAAATAATCTCTTTGAAAAGCTCCCATCAAATTATAATGGAGTTAAATCCTTTGTGCAGAGCACTGTGTAGAGATTTTACATACTACACTACAGGGAAGAAAGGCTGCAGATGTTGCCGTGTTTAAAATAAATACTTAGTTCTTTATTGCTGTAGCGGTTTGACCCTGGCTGGAGGCCAGATGCCCACTACAGCTGCTCTATCACTCCCCCTTCTCAGCTAGACAGGGGGGAGAAAATAGAACAGAGCTATTGGGTTGAGATAAGGACAAGGAGATCACTCAGCAATTACCATCACAGGCAAAATAGACTCGACTTGGGGAAATTGAATTTATTACCGATCAGATTAGAGAAGGACAATGAGAAATAAACCCAAATCTTAAAAATAACAGCTTCTGCCCACCTCTTCTTTCTTACCAATTCTTCCATCTCCTCCCCCCAAGTGGCACGGGAGGACAAGGAATGGAGTTTATGGTCAGTTTATTTTATGTTGTCTCTGCTACTCCCTCTTCCACAGGGGGAGGACTCCTCACTCTTCCCTCACTCCAGTCGGATGTCCCTCTCATGGGAGATTATTCTTCACAAACTTTCTCCAGCATTGAGTCCTTCCCACGGCTGACAGTTCTTGACAAACTGCCCCAATGGATGTCCTCTCCATGGGGTGCAGTCCTTCAGGAGCAGACTGCTCCAGTGTGAGTAAGGTCACAAGTCCTGCCAGCAGACCTGCTCTGACATGGGCTCCTCTCAGGTCCTACCAGGAGCCTGGTCCAGCGCAGGCTTTCCACGGGGTCACAGCCCCCTTCAGGCATCCGTCTGCTCCAGTGTGGGGTCCTCCGTTGGCCACAGGTGGACATCTACACCCCTGTCGCCTCGATGGACTGTAGGGGACAGCCTCCCTCACCATAGTCTTCGCAACTCAGGGGAAGCTCTGCTCCAGTGCCTGGAGCAGCCACTTTCCCCACTTCTTCCCTGATCTTCGTGTCTTCACATACTCTCGCTCTTTGCTCTCTTGTCTTTCTGCAGTTGCACAGTAGCTTCTCCCCACGTCTTAAATATGTTATCACAGAGGTGTTACCACCATCATTGGTAGGTTCGGCCTTGGCCAGCAGTGGGTTTGTCTTTGGAGTTGGCTGATGTTGGCTCTGTTGGACATGGGGGAAGCTTCTAGCAGGTTTTTGCAAAAGCCACCCTTGCACAACCACCCCTGCCAAAACCTGGCCAACCCAATACAATTGCAAGTCACAGACAGACATGGGGGGAGAGTATTTGGAAATTTTTTAACTTCTGTAAGTGCAAAAAATATGGGAACTATCCCACAAAGGGTAACCCTCTGCTATATTAACATAGTTTCAAAATAGTTAGTTTGAGTAGTTTTACAAGAATTTAAATATAAAAGCCAGTCTTGACCCAACAGTATTTTAACAGATTTTGTAACATCTATTTTATAATAGACATTTTGATTACAACGTAATCTGACTCTTTACACATTTCTGTGCAGATATTCTCCTAGAGAGAATAGAGCAATATTCTCCTGGAAAAATAAGCTAAGTTGCTCAAAAGAGTTATGAAATCTATTACCATAAACTAGTTTAGTTGAGCAAATAATTCCTTTTCAGATTATTTTTTAATAAAAGCAATGTGAGAGGTTGGACTCTAGAGGGCTTCATCCATTGCAGATCCAGCTTTTGCTTTTGAGCAGTGGTGAAGAGTTTGCTTTCCAGGTTCATAACTCATCCCTGAGCTTGGAAACTTTGATTAATAGTAACGGGACAGTGCAAATGCCTTGAGGCTCTTAATCTGTTTCTGTGGCTATAAATGGCTGAGTGTACAGCTCAGCATCTTTCTGCTCGGCTGCCTTCTGCCTCAATCTAACCTAGTCCCTCATCTAACTAGATTTTTCCAAGGGCACTGTTGTATAAGTGAAACTGATTCTCCCTTGGGATGGCAGCAGCAGTTCCTCTTCCTGTCTGTCTGTTGTTCTGGGAACAGTTCAGGTGTATGTGTGACAGGCACTGCTACAGCTTTCAGCCCCGGTACGAAACTACAGCAGTTGTTCCTGTGTCACCCTAACATGTCTGGATGAGACTTGGCAGCTCAGTTGTCCAGGGTGAGTGGACCTCCTCAGTTGAAAGCACGCCCCCACTTCCAACTCTCTCTCCACTACAGCTGTCCCAAAGTTGTCCCTTTAGTCTGGCATAGCCGGTAAACTTCATCCTTTTCAGAAAGATCTGGCATTGGTAGCTTTCACTCAGCAGTAACATCAGCATGACTGTGCTCCAGCCCCTCAAGGCTGGCGAGCTTCTAGCCGTGCCTTCTTCAGACAAATGCTCAAAATGACTCAAGGCCTGACAGAATCTCCTACCTTAATAAAGGACCTGTTCTTCATTCACCCCTCAGACCTGACAGGATAGGGAAGCCATGATGCGGGCTTGTGATCTGAGCCGGTCTGAAGGAGTCTGACTTCCCAGAATCCCTCCTTTTCCCCAAATGTTTTTCAAGAGCAGAAACTGAGATATCCTCCTACAATGTAACATGCTTTCCTTCACTTCAGTGAGTGAAGTCAGAAGAAAGTTCAGGGAAGATTACTCACATAATGCTCTTCTAGGAAATTTCTTCTCTCCTGTCCCGCTTGCACGGCCACTTTCCATCAAGTTACAGCAGTCCAACCCCTGCTGCTCAAACAGATTTTCTGTGAGAGATTTATCAGCTTCTTGGTTCAGTGCCCTTATTTATATTCATTTGCATGGGAAAACCTGAGCTATGGTTTTGATGCATTTAAGGCCAGTTAAAGTTGATTGATGTTGTTGCTGCATAGGTTTTTAGTGGGGGTTTTAGATACTTTTTTTTAATTATAAGTATTCTAATAAAATAGAGAGATGAGAACTTGTGTTTAACATACTTATTTTGGAGAAGGTCTCCTGCTCTCAGGCAACAGCACAGGTGAGCTGTGTTTGCACAAAATGCAAACTGTGTTTTGCACAAAATGCAAAATGTGTTTTTCAAACAAAAATGCCAGTCAGGAGGGAAAACTCAGACTTTCTGTTGTGCTTCTTAAGGCCTTAATATAATGAGATGCTCTACATATTTTTTTTTAACTGTAAATAACCAAAACATGTTTCTGTCAGTTTTTCCCTAGGATAATGACAGAGCTTTCAGAACTACAAGAATTCTATGATCCTGATACAGTAGAACTTATGACATGGATAAAGTAAGTATGAAGTACCACATTTCTACTTTGCTGCTTTATGTCAGGGTATTTTTATCTCATCATTTTGTGGAGCTACCTCTATTAATCTGAGTTTTCCCTTACTAGGTCATTCCATGATGTATGTGAGAAGCATTGTTTTAAGTTTGGCATTATTCCCATGCAAAGAAACAGAAATATAACATTGATTTCAAGAGCAGAACATCCTAAACCACACAAGCAAATAATATTTAATGTCATTACTAGACCTATTTTCCAAATAAAGGTGGGCATCTTAAGACTTGGTTCTTCACACCCTAACTTTTCAGTGGATTAGAGGATTCATGCTGATTGTAATGCCAATGGGGCACAGAAACACCACAAGTTTTGTGTGCATGAGCCAGTAAAATGAAATGCCTGAATGCGAGGATTTAGAAACTTCAGTCAAGATATGTGCAGTGTAACGTGTATGGTTGAAACTTGCCCTTTGACTAGGAGGCTGGAAGGGTTCTTGCACGTAGGGTGCAGCACGTGCATAGTTCCTGCTGAGCCATATGCACAGCTAATACTGAACCAAAGATAGTGTTTTTCTTCTCACCAAAAGCTTTAGAACTGAATTCTGGCCTCGTTCAATCTAGCTTTGAGCTATGTCACTAGGAACTGTGCTGCTCTGAAAATTACATCCCCCGCGTTCAGATAACTTACCTTTAACAGTATTTTTTTAGAATATTGTTTTCTCTGTTTATGTAGTCTTTCATGTCAACCTGTTCATCCTCAGAAAAGACAAGGCTGGTAATTATGGTGTTCCAGCCAATTTCTTCTTTCTGTTAATAGTAGTGTGTGTTGTTTGTCACTGCTGTAGCTCTTCAAGGCAGCAAGTGGAATAATGCCAAGTACCTAATGGCTTTTACATTAGTCTGCATATATTATACTTCAAGTACATAATTAATCACGGTGAATTGCATTGATATTCACTTAGCTAAGAGCAATTTGACTACCCTTATTTGTACCAGCTGTTCATGTTTTTAATGAAAATAAAGATTTAATTTTTTTTCTTAAGGATATACTTGGATATACATATTGGAATTTTAATGGAATGTCGTTATTACAGTTTATTTTCTTAAAATTTTCTCTCTGGTAACATGAATTTATCTCAAATTTTCTCTCCAGGAAAGTTGCGCCAGCTCTGTAACAAAGTGTGACAATGTCTGTTTTCTTTCACTGATACAAGAATGCAAATATTGAAAAGATGAAACTAAGCCCAGAAGCATAATTATTGTAGACATTATTCTGTATCGTTATGCTGTTTACTCATAGCTGACCAAATACACAGTCTTAGAGAGCGAAGGAAAATAATAGCAAATCCTTCCCTTATGAGATAACACTGTGTTGTTTCTCCTTCTCCCTCCCCTCCCTCCCAAGCTTGTTTTGCCACAAGGCAGCAACTGGTTGGTAAAAGCAGTAGTTGGATCCGGGACCACTCTGCGTGGTGCGAGGAGGGAGGGAGGACGGCCGCCAGCCCCTGCCCCAGCAGGAGGCCCAGCCTTGCTAACTCCTGTTGCTGCAGGTCTGAGCTTTTCCTGATGAGGAGAGCACTGCTGCTGCAGTGTTAACACCAATTGTAATTAGACCCCCAGTGATATCTTTGTGTGCTTTGATTCATCCTGTGGCATCCTAAAAAATTCACACAGTGTAGAGAATTGAAACCACTGTTTTGGGAAATGCAGCCTTTACTCAGGCCCGTGTGTTGGTTTTGCAGGCGTCAGGCTCCTGTGGCTGCTGTGTTTGCAGGCAGCCCGCAGCTAATGGGTGTGATTAAGCTTTGTACCGGATGGATGGTGTCGAGCTTGCCTTTATATAATGACGATGATCTTCTAAAAAGAAATGAAAATGTGAGTATCCAGTTCCATAAATGTGTATGTACTGTTGGTGGTTTATAGACTGTTCCATCATGTAAGACTGATGTTGCCCAACTGATGTGTGGGAGTACTGTAAATGTTAACACTCCAGAGAAGGTGACCTTCTAACATTCCTCATGACACACATGTTTGCATTGCTCTTCTGTGCTGCCCAGGCTACCTGTTTTTATTTATATATAAAAGCAAACTCTTTATCGGTACTTCCCAAAAAGCGGGACAAAAGCACAGCATGAAAACACAGCCTCCAGTATAAGACTGGCAGTTACAGCAGCAGTTTCTGGCAATGCCATTCCAAATACTACCTTTTCACCAAAGGGTTTTTTCTCCAAGGTGAGAAGAGAGTATGACTTCTTGTTAAGAAAGATAACAAGATAAGACCAATACCTAGTCTCTTAAATTCATGAACAACATTCCTTGCTGAGCAGTGTGACCAGGCTGAGTTTGAGACAGGCTGTCATTTCTAAGTGATTCCGAGGAATTTTTATTCTGTGTATTTTGTCAGGGAGAAAGTTACAAAGCTGAGCAGACTTGCCCAGTGACTGCCTAGCAAAGAAATCAGAATTGCTATTCTGCATTAGTTCTCAGTACGTATTTGAGTGCTCAAGGATTACAGCAGGGAAATGGAAATCTCTAGCAAGATACTTGACTTGAAAAGCATCTCACAGAAACTGTCTTCCTCCTCACCCAGATGTAATGAGTCAAAAAAAAAAAGCGCAAAATATATTAGAAGGAAGGAGGACATAGAAGTCCAGCAAATAGGGAAAGGAGTATCTAGTAGATTATCAGTCCTTCACTCTGGACAGAAACAAATATCAAAATATTATTTCTGAAGACTTTTCAGGCCACTTGAGACATACAAGTTGAGAACTTGCCATCAGCAGAGACAAATACTTCCCATTCAGCTGGCATTTGCCTCACTTGTTTTGGAGATTTCAAACCCAAACATTTTATAGCGTGGTGTGTACCTATATTTTGTTATTGCAGATAAGTTGTCCCTCCTGCCTCTCCCTCCCTCTGCCGAGTATTTGATCTAACACTGATTTTTGCATTGCCTAAACATGTGTTCTTAATTTATAGATTTATCAGATCTATTCAAAGAGGTCAGCAGAGGATATTTATAAGATACTCACATCTTACAAAGCTAATTTTCTGGTTATTGAAGATTCAATTTGCAATGAAGTGGGCCCTGTAAGAGGATGTAGAGTTAAAGATCTATTGGATATTGCTAATGGTCATGTAAGTAACAGTAAGAAAAAAAAGAATGTTTGAATGCATAAATGGTTCATTTAAAAAAGTACATCTTCATATGATGCTGATCTTATTTTTCTGATTGTAATTGTCATGTAGGCTGAGACTTATAAACTTCAAGAGTGATCAATTTAGTTTTGGTTAGTCTGTTTCTTACACATCTGTAATCTTACCCCATACTGTTCTGTAACTGCCCTAATGCCTCCTAATACATTAGTATCTGGCTGTGCTACTTTCCTGCCAATCATTATCATTCAACTATGTATAAATGTTTAAGACTAACACCTGAAGAGATTATTACAAAAGCAGTAAAGCCCTACCTCACAGGCTGTTCTTTACTAGCTTCAAAGATGAAATTTTAAAATGAATAAACTCAGTTCTTCTGAAACTCTACCATTCAATTCAGTACAGGCTCTTTGGTACTGACAGAGTTACAAGTCTGTTCAGTTCAGTCGTGCAGGTAGGTAGGTTAGCACCCCAATAGTTTAAGCCGCAGTTGGTAGAAAGATTGCTTGAATAATCTGTAGGGTTATGGAGATAGCCATGAAGGCTACCGCAGCCATTGCCATGCTGTGTCTGTTCTGAATGCTGATAATGCTGCTGCTCTTGCTGCCAACATAGGGAATGAGATGGAGTTTATAACGTGGTCTCATTTACCACTTCTTTGTCTGCTTTCTGGGAATCCAGCAGAAGTTCTGACTTTTTCGAAAGGCAGGAGAGGCCCTAAACTCACTCAGGGTTTGGTTACTTATTCTCAGGTCAACAGGAGAGAGGGAGTCATCAGTAACTTCTAAGCAGTCACAGGTTAGCTTCATGTAATTGGTTTCCTGACAAAAAGAAATTAGGCATTTGTTTGACATTACAGCCTGTTGTGTATTAACTGTACCAAGTTAAACCTTGTCTTGAATGTTTGGTTGTTTGGGGTTTTTTAGTGGGGAGGATACATACGTTTCTTGTATATTGTCTTATATTCCATTCTTGGGAAAGAATACAAGCTGGTCATCTATATAAGGTATTTTATAAGCTCTGCTTTTGATGATACATATTTCAAAAGAACTTGTGATGGAAGCATTTAATTTCTGTACTTGCTTTCCTTTGGGGAAGTGATTAGGTGTGATATGCTTGGGGGAAATATACTTTGGACAAGTATAGGGGTGATATGTTTTTAGAGAATTACTCTTTGATTTCCCCGGGAATCTATAACTGGTGTCAGTTTCACTGGTTTTCACCAGTAGTTTTCCTGACCAGTTTATCCATGGAGGATAATGTCCCTGGTTTTCTATTATCTGTCTTACTATTGCTGAAATTTATCCTTTTTCTTTCTTTACTTTGCCATTGAAATCATGTATGCTGTGATTATTCTACGTTGTAGCCTTATATAGGTCACACCCTATATTGGTTGCATGATAACAGAGTGTGTGCAAGTAACTTCCATCACTGATAATCAGCGCATTACCTCTCAGTTTCTTCTCAGATCTGCTTTTGCATGAGTAGGTTCCCGTTCCCTCTTCACACTTCAGGTGTCACCTGGAACAATTAACTACAATTTCATGATTCCATTCCCTCATATTCACGCATCTCTAATCTCCGTGCTTCCTGCATGCTTCTCTCTGGCACATAATCCTGATCTCATCCTGACTTCAGCAGGTTTTAAGTCAGGTCAGGTTTTTAAGTTTTTGTTAGATTTGGATATCAGATTGAGTTTCTTCCTCCTTTAATTCCTAACACCCAGTTACTCAGCAGTTCATCCTAAGGAACACCTCTCGGTACTTTTCAGAGTGGTTGTTGCTTGCGATGATAATTTCAATCAAATGGGGGGGGGGGAAACCATCAAAAGACAGTATCCAGTGCAAGGATCCTGTCTATGATAAATGCCAACACAGTGCTGTCAGTACACAAAACCGGTCATTTACTATTTTCGTGTAATTAGGATTGTCAAAGTGACAAAGAGGTATCATAGTTACAGTGGAGAGATTAAGAAGAGGAAAAGAAAGTTCATTATGACAGTTTCACTTAAAATCTATTCTGCTGGAAGTCTGTAATCTAAATAAGTAAAGACAAGTGGTGTATACATTTAAATATAGACAACCAGTATTTTTAGTTCTAGAAAAAAATAGTGGAATGGCCAACAGAAATAAAGTATTTTCTTCTTGGAAGACTGACATAGTTTGTTTCTGAAAGTTTATAACAGTGTGTTGTCTCAGGAAGCTTTGAAACAAAACTCTCAGTTTGCTTTCTAACAAAAATTGTCCAACTTGTATTGAAAGACTGTCAAGACTTCCTGAACTAGTGGAAACCTGTGGATATGTAGTTGGAGATTGCAGCACTTATTCCCAAAGAAAATGAGACAGCGGACAGGCTGTTATGTTGTTGACACATCTATGGATGTGTTTTCCAAATTGCTGTGTTGAAGAAGATAAACTAATACTTTCTATACTAGAACTAGGATATAGTTCTAGTCCAATATCTTGTGTTTTGATAGGGCAAGATCTTTACCAGATGTTTTCCAGCAGTCTTGCTCAGAGGAAATATCTTTGTGTTTGGTAGCCACCAACAGATTTTTCTCTGTGAATTTGTCACAGAATCACAGAATGCTCAAAAGATCATCTAGTCCAGCCCCCTGACAGAGCAGGATCACCTACAGTAGGTCACGCAGGAACGCATCCATGCAGACTTCGAATGTCTCCAGAGAAAGAGACTGTACAGCCTCCCTGGGCAGCCTGTGCCAGTGCTCTGTCACCCTCACAGTGAAAAAGCTTTTCCTAATATTTTTGTGGAACCTCCTATGTTCCAGCTTGTATCCATTGCCCCTTGTCCTGTCATTGAACATCACTGAGACGAGCCTGGCTCCATCCTCCTGACACTCACCTTTTACATATTTATAAACATTTATGAGGTCACCCCTCAGCCTCCTCCTCTCCGAAGACACCCAGCTCCTTCAGCCTTTCCTCATAAGGGAGATGTTCCACTCGCTTCATCATCTTTGTGGCTCTCTGCTGGACTCTCTCGGGCAGTTCCTTGTCCTTGTGCCGTTAGAAGGAATTGTGAAGGGATTTCTTCAAGATGTCGGATAGCTGATACTAAAACACAAGCAATTTGCTTCCAAGTCAGTCGGTTGAAATTTAGAAGGTGATATGTGCATGTATCTTCAGTCTTTATTAGGCATATCCAACTTGGCCTGGAAAAACTAATGAAGAATTTCCTTCCCTACATCAGTAGTAACTCTTTGTGCAGCTCAGGTTTGAAGTATTGGGTAAACAGCACGTGGGTAACTTCCACTACTGTTCTTCATTGTATGAATGAAGTGCACTGATTTTCATGTGTGCTATCCTGACAAAGGTATTAATTCACATAGGCTCTTTTAGATGGTTAAATAAATTGTAGGGGAATACGTTTTCAATTTATCAGAATCGTACAGTATGGAAATTAAATGTCTAGCATAAAACAAATTTTCAGAATATGGAAGTAAATTAAACATACAAAATTATGTTCTGTAACTGCTTATCTTCAGTATTTTAATTAAATTTTCTTTTCTGCCAGGTGGTTTGCGAGGAAGGTGACAGCTATGCCTACTCAAAGTATGGACGATTTTGTCATGAAATCAAAATGAACTACTCTCCATATGTGAATTATTTTACTCGGGTATACTGGAATAGATCCTACTCTGTATATAGAGTCAACACTGTGATATCATTCCAGTCGTGAAAAAGCACGCAAGATACTTTCAGAGGATTTATTGTGAATGAAATTCAGTTGAAAAAGTTCCTTTTGATCAAGGAAGTTATTTTTGGAGATACATGTGTGCACATGCCGTGTATTGACAACTTTATTTAACAAACTGAAATTCTTTGAACTACAGATCAACAGACACAGATATCATCCTTGAAGGAAACGGGAAAATTCGTCAATTTTACAGTCTCTGCAGAGTGTGACAGTCTTCCACGGTTTTTCATTTTTTGTTCCCATTAAAAATCATTTGACTCTTCATGTAAATAAGATTTCTAACTTTAGTGTTAGAGAGCTGATGTGGGTAGACTTCAGTAAACGCAGAAAAATTATTTAAAGAGCTCATTTAAGTTATATAGCTTTTATTTTCTAGCAAGAAAGCGATCGGTATCCCAAGTCTTTTCAAGTAAGTGTTTGGGTTTTTTTTGTTTTTTGTCATTTCTCCTTTTTGTCTTCCACTGTAAACATGTCTATGTTTATCAGACATATTCATACATCTTAGGTGTAGCTATGGTGCTTGTATAAATCAAATAAGGAAGATATTATTTTAAAAACAGTTCCATAGATTGAGGCACTGATCTCTGTGTTGTTAGAGACATGTTGGTGGAGGCGCTTGGACTTCGACCTAGCAGTAGGAGTTTGGAAAGAACTCGTCTTCAGGATTTTTCCGTGCTTAAATGTGTACGTGTGGATGCATGTGTGCCTTTGCAGCCATCAGAATGGGCCAGCACACAGTTTGCCAGACTTGGTTTTAGACAAGTGTAGCAGGACAACTGGGTTTGCTACTGAGACTTCTGCACTTCTGTTTCACCCCCTCTGTGTGCCTGCTGGTGTGTGGGTGTGGGTGCGTATAGGGATGGGTGATACACATTTCATTCAACTTACTATGTGGCAGTTATATTAAGATAGTGCCATAACTGTAATTTAAATTAGAACACTATAATCACTACCGTTAATAATAGTGCTGTTGTTCATAGCTCTTTTTATATCAATTATGCAACCACACTGAGATCTTTGACAATTTGGGAAAATACTCTGCAATCTTGCTTCTCTCTCAAATTTGTCTTCCTCGTATGACCCCCCTTTGCCTCCACAGCTATTCGTCTTACCAAATTATCCTGTTTGTTGCTGGCTGATACACTTCCAAAAGAATGAATGATGCTTTAATTCTAAGTCTGGTCCTAATCTTGATGTTGTTAATGAAAAATTCAATAAAAGGCAATGGTAGCTTTGCTTACGTAGGTGTAGCTGGACATAAAGCCAGGACGTAAGTTTTGGAAGAGGTTATTCACCTGTTAGGAGTTACTTGCAGTTATGGATTCATGTAACACCTGGCTCAGAGCCCAGTCTGTCAGGCATGTTGGAGTGAGCCCAGATGTCTTTAATAAAGGATCTGGCATAATAGGATGAACCTTCAACTGAAAAATCTGCAAAATATTCTGCAAGTGAAAACTGCAAAGCAATCATTACTGCACTTATTGATCAAATGCAAACTCAGATTATAACTGAAATTGTTAGGAACTGCAGTATGTTAGTGTATATATGTGATTCCTATCCGCTCTTTGCAGATACATTTGCTTACTTGACACTAACAGGTGGTGCCGAGTTTTTTTAAAACCTATTATCACTATTGCAGTGATTTAAAAGACAAAAAGCTTTATTGTTGTTAAAGTCAACATGTCTGTCATCTGTTTTTTACTTTCTGTTACATTTTAGGCCTATCTGTCTTGATGAGATGTTAAAATTTTGCATTCTATCTGAAACCAGTGTTCACATCAATCCATCAAATGTACTGGATGTGATCACTGAGAGAAACGTTTATCAGTATAACTGAGTTACAGTTTAAAAGTAAATATCCTTCCTGGTGATACAGTTGTCATGTTGAGGGTAGCGTGTACATGTGTCTCTGGCCAAATGCAGCCTGTGTTTTACTGCACTGGATGGCTTCAAATTTTTCAGTTACCATATAACAACAGAAGCTAGTGTATTAACTTGAGCTATTGCAGGCCTGCAGGAGCCTTCTCTGTATGTGCTGTTTCAGATGTAAATGTAGTGGCTGGGACGTAAGGTTAGGGTTCCCTATACAATTGCAGTTTGTTTGAATCGTTGTCGAGGAATTACATGTCTGCGTGTCAGTTATTTACTCGCCTGAAGTTGATCATTCATGAGTATCAGTTCATAACAGCAATAAAGCATTCCAGGTAGCAAACTTCAGGGTTACAACTGCACTTGGGTGGATGAAGTTGTCTAGCTCACGGCTTCATGCCTTAGATTGCCATGCCAAGATGCAATATTTAACTATCTTTGACTCCCTGTTGGGTTTTACTGCAGTGCTGTATGTATTACCACACAGAACGTAGTCTGAGTGCTTATGTGTAGAGCACACACATGTTAAGAAAAACACGAACAAGGCCACCCAGACTTCTAAAGAAAACTATCTTGTAGCGTCTTGGCCTTGATACATGTTTAAACAAACATGTTGAACTTTTTTTGAACTGTGACATAGTTGTTATTAGTTTTGTCATTGTTTTTAAGATGTATTCTTGATATTTCAATTGATTCTGCTTTGGGAGAATCATTTAAGATTTTTACCTTGCTTTTTATATTAGAGAAAATTGTATTGCAGCACTGTTGGCACAGAAGCCTTAAGTAACAGAAGGAGCCTTTTTTGTGGGAGAAACATTGCTGTTGTTCCAGTAAAAAGGCATTTCTTTAAGTGACTGACTGGAAGAACCCAGAAAGAAAACTATGAGCTTGAATTTCTTACCCAGTTTTGGATTAGCAAAAATATTATTGTCTATTCTAATCTTCACCTTCTGTGAAAAACAATCAGTAAGTTTCATGGTATCCATCAGAAAGACAACAGTAAGGGCATAATTACATCAGACTTGTCCGCGTAACCCTGGTTTTCAACCAGGTCCCAGGTGTAACTCCCTGAAAGGGCTAAGGGAGCATTTTACAAATTTTGATCTGTTTTGCTGTAGATGTTGCAATTCAGTTGAAACATGTGCCTTGCAAGCTTTTATTAAACAAACAAAAAACTGAATTTGTGTTTCTTTTTGTTAAGACTTTTTTTTTTCTAAAAACCAAAAAGATCCTGTCCCTCTGATTTCTAGAGCTTCTGTCATGTCTTAATACCTCAGCCTCTGAGGATGATCGTGTAGTAAGTGGTGCAGCTGGGATGTGTGGCAGCCCTCTAACAGCTGTTCACTGGGAAGATTAACAATTTGCAAAGCAATTTGTGTTGTTATTTTGCTGGCTTATTTCCTCCTTCACATTCCCAATTTCTGACATGTTTCATTGTAGTAACTGCAAAAAAAACCCAAATTCCTTTAAAGAATAAATTGAGTTTAGTATTTTCAGACACTCGCCTGTTACCATTAGACTTGTGGATTAAAGTTTAATTAAGCCACAGCTAAATTGACATGTACAGTTTTGTCTTAAATCTTAAAAAAGCGCTCTTTCAGTTCCTGAATTACCACATACTTGAGCTCAGTTGATAGATTTGCCACAGGTAGTTTGAGACTAATAAATGAAAAGCACTTCAGAGCATAAGTTTCTGTTGATAATCATTAAATGAAATGACTGGTTTTATTTCTTCCAAAGTAAACGAAAATATGATTGAATACAATACAATCTTAAGTACAATTTCCATTGCATGGGGGCAAGGAGGAGATACACAAATAGGAAAGAAAAAGAGCAAAAAAGTTTAACAGACACTGAAAATTCTTCAAACTATTTGCTCTGGTGACATTACTGTTTACTGAAAGGTGGAAGGTTAGGGACCAAATCTTGTTCTCACCACCTTGTTTTCACTAAGTCACCCACTGATGTCCAAATCTTGTGACCCTTCCTCAGATTTCCCGTGCGATTCACATGAATGGGAGCTGTGACGTGGGATCCTGGGGATTGTGAGCTGTGATTGAAACACTTCTCAATGACTGCTGTTAACTTCGTATAATCTGTCCTTTAGCCGAAAATCTTGACAGGAGGCTGTAGCATAGGCTGGTGGTGTGAATGCTTGGGCAAGCATGTTCTCTCTGCATTTACAGATGTCTGGTCTACTCTTGTGTGGTGGAGGTGTAGCGAGTAACTTCTGTTCTCGCAAACAGGGGTTGAATCTAGAAGTCTCCTAAATACTGATGGGCAGGTGGACTATAGACTGCTATGGTATTAGAGATGAAGGAAGAGCTGACTTTGTTTCCAACACAAGCAATATTTCATGTGAAATAATACCTCAGCATAAACCTGTACAATCATGCCTTTAGTACTTTCTTTAAAACTTAACTTCAGGGAAGAAAAAAAAAAAAAGTGAGCTTTTTAAAACATGCAGCATGTGTTATTTGAGTAATCATTTCTACTTCATCAGTACAGCAAAAAGAAAATATCACCATTATGTTGCTGCACTTACGATTCCAAATGCAGAGCCTAAAGGTCTTCTGAATTGTTTGGTGAAATTATCTGGCAGCGTTTTTTATTTCATCACAGTTAAATGTATGTAGTTCTGCCTTTCAAGTGATGCTTAAGGTTACCTATTTATTTGATGGAAAAGAGGTGGGTGTTTAATGCCTTTCAGAGTTGCAAACATTGTTACTTAAGTAATGCAGAACAATTCTTGGTGGTGCTTTTCTTGTTAAGTGACATTTAGCAGTAGCATATATGGCATATGGGCATATCAGTTTAACAACAAATCTAAGGAATCTGATTCCTTTCATCCTGTTTGTTGTCCTGGGCAGTTTTCTATCAGAATAATGTATACATAGTAAATATTTTTCTCTTGCAGCAAACTTTTTTTCTGTGAAAAAAAGAATAAAACTGTAATAAAAGCCAAGTCCAGAAAGCATGGATTGTTTAGGGAACGAACCTTTTTATATTTTCTTTTGAAAAGTCTGATACCCTTTCACAAAAAAACCCATGTAGTTCATAATGAATTAGCCTCCTTCTTCTGCTGTGTTAATAAAATGACTTTTGTATTCTGTTATATTATTTGCATATGAAACTTTGAGTCAAATAAAGACGGTAGAGCGTACCTCAAATACCTTTCTTAAGGGGCAGCATAAATACTCTTAGAACTCTTGACGCCTAGCAGCCTGCTCCAGCTCGCTCCGTTTGTAATGCTGACCGACTACTGCTTGCAACATACTGGTACAAGGATGAGTGGCAGAATATGAGGTGCTTCGTACGGAGTTACTGAGCTCTGGCTTTCTCCCTCAAGATCCTCCTGCAGCAAGCATGTCAGCTAGTGAAAAATTGCTGTGCAACATCAAACGCTTACTGATTTCTGTTTTTTAATCATCCATTTCTACAGGTCACAGAATCATAGAATCACAGAATGTTAAGAGTTGGAAGGAACCTCGAAAGATCATCCACTCCAACCCCCCTGCCAGAGCAGGATCCCCTGGGGCAGGCTACAGAGGAACGTGTCCAGGCGGGTTTTGAAAGTCTTCAGAGAAGGAGACTCCACAACCTCTCTGGGCAGCCTCTCCCAGTGCTTGTCACCCTCACAGTAAAGAAGTTTCCACTCATGTTGAGGTGGATCTTCCTATGTTCTAAATTAAACTCATTATTCCTTGTTCTATTGCTGGGGACCACTGAAAAAAGATTGTCCCCTTCCTCTTGACACCCACCCCTCAGATATTTGTATACGTTAATAAGATCCCCTCTCAGCCGTCTCAAGGCTAAACAGCCCCAGTTCTCTCAGTCTCTCTTCACAGGAGAGATGTTCAGTCCCTTAATCATCCCCGTAGCTCTCTGTTGGACTCTCTCCAGTAGGTCCCTGTCTCTCTTGAATTGGGGAGCCCCAAACTGGACACAGTATTCCAGGTGTGGTCTCACCAGGGCAGAGTAGAGGGGGAGGAGACCTTCCCTAGATCTGCTGGACACACTTTTCTTAATGCGCCCCAGGATCCCATTGGCCCTCTGGGCCACAAGGGCACACTGCTGTCCCATGGACAACTTACTATCCACTACGACTCCAAGGTCTTTCTCCCTGGGACTGCCTTCTAGCAGGACGTCCCCTAATCTGTACTGGTGCAGGTTGTTTGAATGTGTTTGAGCCTTCTATCATTTTATAAGATATTATTAGAGTGAAATCTCTGAATGCAGACTGCCTTGTAATAATTTACCATGTGAAAACTTTGAGATTATTTTAGTTAAATTCTGAAGGTGGTAGAAGTACTCTGTGAAGTGCTTCCTCCAAAAATCAATCATATAGAACCTAAAAAAAACATGTTTACATCTTTAATTTATAATGGTGCTGCTCAGTTTGAACATTCATCAGACTTCTTTCCTTTAGACCAGTCCAGAAATACCCAGATGCAGAAGTATTCAAGTTTATCCATGAATTCCTCAAGCACCTGGGCTTTGTGATTGCTTAGCTGAAAGGGGATGGAGCTTCCTGATGCCAAGAAATAATACATGTTAGTGCTTGTTTACTCTTCCATGTCTTTATCCAAAGCTGAGACTGTGGTTACCAGCTGTGAAATACAGAATATTTTACACTATATAGTAGAATTTATGTGTGTATATGTATCTCTCTCTATAAATACTTATATTCTGGCAATAATCAATGTTTGAGAAGCATTAGGGAAAATTACTGTTGATTTGGATTTTTTTTCCCTCCTAAATGGTAGCTCTATAATCTGTTTCTAGGACCGTGTTTCCCAGATTTTTCAATTTTTGCTGTGACCCGGACCAGCATACTTAGGTAACAAATGTGAATAGACATTTTTTAGTAGTAATGAGATGAGACGCATCTCATTATGAAGTAAATTACCTATTAAGAACATACAAACATAAGGCAGTGTAGAGTAATGTGGCACTATCTGGTAGGTTATACCACACCAGCACTATATATAGTTACCTTCCGAATTTTGAGGAGCACATTGAAGAAAGTTGACAAAGGACAGGCAAGAATGCAGCCGCTCTCTCTTCGCTGCATTGCGTGAGAGCCTGAGCATGGAAGCCATGTCTGCCCGGAGCAGTTGCTGGATGCTGGAAGGAGCGTGTGGTTTCCGAGGCTGATCGAACTTCAACTCTGGTCAATAATACCAAATCACTGCTGCAGGAGTCATTGACCCCTTTTATGCAATTTTAGTGGAAAGGTATGTTAAAGTCAAATCTAGAATCATAGAATCACAGAATGGCCTAGGCTGGAAGGGACCTTAGAGATCATCTAATCCAACCTCCCTGTCATGGGCAGGGACGCCTCTCAACTAGATCAGGCAACACATGGGGACCTAGTTTTCATTTCACAATGAAAACTTATTTCTGAAACACTAACAGTGTAATTTGCATGTGTTTATGCATTATTAACACCTTGGTAAATGCTGCTGCTTTTTTTCTTTTTTTTTCCTCCCACTTTGTCCACTTGTACGATGATCGGAGCTGTAGTGTTAGCCACTGGCTGCTTTCTGAGGACTTGTCCCAGCTGCAGGAGAGGGCCAGAGGAAGGCTGTTGGGCTTGCTGATAGTTTGGCCTCAGAACAGCAATTATTAGATTTAGTGATTGCAATTCACAGCCCTCAGTTCACCAGATGAGGTTTGCTAGAGAAGAATCCTAAAATAAATCTCACTGTAACTCTTTGTCAATAGAAGCTGACAGCATCCTGAGGATACCTAAGGAGCTTATTTAATTTATTTCTGTTTATTTCTCCTCCATGTTGTTTCATGCCAGAGCTAAGAGCCATCTTTGCTATCCTCCAGTCACTTCTTGAATTAATGCTCTCTGTGGTTTCTGCATCAGTTTCACAGAAAGACTCAAATTCTTTTGGAAAATAATGGCTACACAGAAAAAAACATGCTGTTTTCTTGGTAGTGTCCTGAGAAGGAAATGGGGTTGCTCTGGAGTGGTCAGAGCATATATCAGTGTATATATGTATATACATATACATATATAATACAGCTATTGAGACTTGCTTACCATTCCTTGAACTGTTTAGCTGCCTGTTGATCCCTGATGAGCATGTAGAGTCAAGTGTGAACAATGGAAATTTTTTTTCCTGGTTTTAAAAGTGGTTACTGGGGCAAAGTGTCACCCGCTCACCATAAAGACACCCAAATATGAGCCTCTGCTTTGACTTCCCCAGTTCCCATCAGCTGAACTGGACCTCTCTCCTCAACCCTCAATTCCAGAAGAAAAATGGTTCATTGAAAAGATCAAGACATTTAGTCTTTTCATCAATATGTTATTTCCAATGAAATAATGAACTTTAGTCATTTTGTTAGTTGCTTGAAAGAACATCTGAACAGCCCATTTTAAAAACTTGTATAATTTCAAAACATGTATTTAAAACACTTATAGCTGCCTGACGACTTTCAGCCGTGCCTGTGTGGGACACAGTCACGTGGTTTTAGAGCTGGTAATCAGGGTCAAGCGCACCTCAAGTGAGTTTGCATCTCTTTTTAGGGTAGGATTTGTGTCCAGAAAATTAATAAATACATACATACATACATACATACATACATACATACATACATACATACATAAAGATAGGTTTTTTCATAGCTCAGATTTGTGCAATTGGATGTTGAAAATTACAGTTGTAGCGCTCGTGAGTATGCACAGCAGCAACGTTGCCACTGGTTCTTCTCCCCAATGTCACAGAGGCCTAATTTTACATCACTAAAATCATCTTTTAGTGAACATATTAATAATGCATAGGTTCATATGTGTGAGAGAGAACTGCGAACAAAATCCATCTCAAGTCTTGACAGGCTGTAGACAAAACCGCCTGTTTCTAAATGCATGTGTGTGAACGTAAGAGAATAAGAAGGGCAGTGCATGTTGCAGTGTAGGTTAAAATGGAGCACTTGGTTTTGAGAGGATTAAATTTGCTTGTTAAGAGTTTGTGTAAGGCCGGTAGGATGCGTTGCATTTCAGAAGAGGTTATGCTGTGCTGTATCTCAGTGCTGATCTAAACCTGTCCTGAACTGAATGCTTATTTCTGGTCATCTGGCTGTCTCAGCTTAGGTTTACCAGTGCCTTCATGAGGCAGTGAATTCTTGACACTTTTTTTTTACGTAGGGTAAAACACGTTAAGATAACACACTTAAAGCTTGCTACAGCACATTAACTGTGGCTGGATCTTGATGGTTACTTTCCTGTTGGTACTGGGAAAACATTCCAGGGTTTAGTTTTTGCCTTCTCAGGCTGAGAAATGCATCAAGTGGATTTTTAGAAATTATCATCCCTTCACTTTGTCAGGCTGACAGCCCATAATAACACGATGTGTTCTTCCAGGGATCACCTCTCCTTAAAACCAGTAATTGCCCAGGTGGCAGAGGTGCAGATCTAGCAGCTGGTTGTCACCTTTGACTGTTGCCTGTAATATTTGTCCAAAGCTGTTTGAAATGGTGTCAGGCTTTCTTGAGCAAAGCTTCACTTCCAGCCTAGATATCCCATCACTGAGGTTACAAAGCAGCTGGCAACACCCTTGCCTTCCTAGCAGCCTTCTACTAAAACTAGCAAACCTGTGCTTAAAACAGCAAGAAGGAGTATTTTTAATTGAAAAATCTTAACACGGTTTGACCAGCTGGATGCAGAGGCTTGGCAAAAGCCTGTTCCTAAGCTGTTGCCGTCACTGTGCGAAGGGAGGATATTGCTGTTCCTGTTTACTGCCAGGGATGGAAGGGGCTGCTGGGACTTGTGCTTGGAGCGGTGAAAAAATGAGCTATGTTTGGTTTGACGAGTATCGGGGAGTGATTGGCGTTGGAGTGGTCTGGCTTGGATTCACGTTTCCATTGATCCCATTAGAACCAGTGCAGTGATTCCCATGCCCAGATTGTTTTACGTACATTTAGCAGGACTGATCCATTTGCTTACCTAATTCAGGAGGACCTTTCAGTATTGCTCTTAAGAGCAGCACACGCTGTTCTTTTCCCAAAAAATATTTCAGCCGAAGACTGACATTTTAAATGCAATAATTGGTGCTGTTGTTGCTGAGACACACATCACTCTTCCTCCTGCCAAAAAAATGCATCCTCTCTGAAGGAGCAGCAAACTTACGTGAGAGACCACACTTCCCAAACAAGCCCAGCTCACACGGGAGAAATATGTCTGATTGGTCACAGCTATTTTGCAACGATTCAAGTATCCCAAGACCCTCTCTCCTTTCCCTCTGTTTCTTTTACTGGTCGCTCTCTTAGCCCGGCCGGGCTCTTTCATGCGCGCTCAGGGCGGCAGGCGGCTGCCGGGTTCCCCCGCAGTCCCCGCTCTGGGGAGCACTGCCTCGTCTCCCGCTTACGGAGGAGCGGTGGAAGACCCCTGGGAGGAAAAACTCTGGAATTTGGTAAGATGAGAAATGTGCCCGGACCCCCGACTGCTTCGCTACGGGCGGGGCTGGTTTGTCTGTCCCCGCCCCCGGCTCTGACCGGCTGCGGGGCGGGTTCTCCACGTGTCCTGGGTGAGCACGGCGGGAGCGCCTGTCAGAGCCGCTCGGTGGGGAGCTCCGCTCCGCTCTGCTCCGCTCGGCGGGATGGGCCGGGCCCGACGGGGCGGCTGCGGGCGGCTCCCGGTGCTGCTGCTCCTGCTGCCGCTGCTGTGCGGGGCGGCGGGGCCGGGGCGCGGTGGCGCTCCCCGCGTGCTCCGCTTCTCCGGGCAGGTGCCCGAGAACAGCCCGGCGGGGACGCGGGTGCGGGGTTTGCGGGTGCCGCTGAGGAGGCTGCTGGGCCCCGGGGAGCCGCCCGGGGAGTGGGCGCTGGAGGGCGAGGGCGCCTCCCGCTTCTCCCTCCACCGGCGGCCGGGCGGCGGGCGGGGGCTGCTGCTGCTCCGCACCGCCGAGCGCCTGGACCGGGAGGCGCAGCCCGAGTACGGGCTCCGGCTGCGGCGGCGGGCGAGTGGGCACCCCCGGGAGGCGCTGCTGCGGGTCCGGGTCCTGGACCGCAACGACCACCGGCCGCGCCTGCCGCCGGCGCGGCCGCTGGAGGTGGACGAGCTGGCCCCGCTGGGCACGGAGGTGGCCCGGCTCCGCGCCTCCGACAGCGACGAGGGAGCCAACGCGCGTCTCACCTACCGGCCCTGGCCGCCGGGCGCCGGCAGCCGACTGCTCTTCGTGGTACCCCGCAGCGGGCAGGTGCTGACTGTGGGCTCGCTGCTGGGGCTCCGCCGGCTCCGCCTCTGCGTGGCGGCTCACGACCACGGCCGCCCGCGGCCGCTGCGCAGCTCCCCGCGGTGCCTGCGCCTGGCCGTGCGGGGCCGGCGGGCGGCGGCCGCCGGGGGAAGGCGGCGGCGGGCGCGCTCGCTGCCCGCTGCGGATCGGTCGCCGGGTCCCGGCTCCCGGAGCTACACGGCCCGCCTGCCCCCCGGGGCGCGGGTGGGCGACACCGTGTTCACCGTCCCGCGGAGCCGCGACCGGGCGGCGGGAGGATGGTTCGAGCTGGCGTCCCCCGGTGCCACCCCCGTGGGGATCGACAGGGCGTCGGGGCGGCTTTACCTCCGGCAGGAGCTGCGGGCGGGCGGCCGGGCGGAGGTGCTGGTCAAGGTGCACGGCGGCGGCGGAGGAGGAGGTAGGGACCTGGGCCGGATGGCGGGGATGCGGGCGGCCGCGGAGCCACCGGGTGGGGGTGGGGATCAGCCCGAGGGAGGGAGAACGGTGAAAGCGAGTATGGACGCGCCGGGCGCCCGTCACTCGAGGTGATGCTGCCGCGGTGATGCCGCCCGCCGTGGGGAGCCTGCCCCCCAGGCTGGGTTTGGTGGCGTGGGGATGTGCCGGGCTCTTCTCCGGTACCGGGAGAAGATTTTGCAGATGAAACGTGTGAGTCATGGTGGGTCTGGGATCTTTTTTTCTGTTGATGTTTTGTCGTAAGGAATTCCCATCAGAGCTTCTGTAGGATCGGAGGGGTTTACTTACGGCTTAACAAGCGGTTAAAGGGGGGAGCTCATCACAACAGACAGATAGCGGGGGGTGTTGTCAGAGACTCTTCTGTTCCCTGTGGTCCTCTGTGACCTGGGAAGGGAGAGGGGACGGTGCCCTGGCAGTGCGCGCTCACTAAACCCGCTGCGCTTGAAGCCCCTTCTGCGAGTGTTCCCTGGGCCGCGCTGAGCTGCTGCTGGAAGGCAGCTACAGCAACGGCAGAGCAGCGCCCGAGGAGGGAAAGAAGCCATTGCAAAATATAAATCAGTGAGCTTAGGACAAGGAGGAAAAAAAAAAAAACGTGTCCTGAATCTGGAATCTGAGAAGTTGATGTTGAGAACTAAATGGAGATATCGTTATACAACTGTGATAAATCCTCTATACATCAACAGGTCGTGTAGTGTGTATAGTTCTCTTAACACAGCAAAGGGAATAGTTAAACTTTTAAAACTATGTTAAGCTTGAGGTACCTTATAGCTACAGGAGTCATCCTTTCTGTGTATTACTCTCATCTTACTCAGAGTAAGTTTTATAGCATGTTTGTAACTGCAGCTTAGGTCTCTGATAATGTTACCAGTTATGATTTATTTGGGCTTTGTTGTTTTTTTGTTTTTTTTTCTTAGATGTTTACAACTTCACTATGGAGAGAATATTTACAGTTTCCTATGAATGTTTTTCACAACCTAATGCTCAGGAAATGTGAGACAGAACTGGGAGGAAAACAAAATGTGATGAAGCATGCTGGGGGCTGTGGTCATTACCACTGTGCAGCGTGTGCAGTCTGGGAATCCCAGAGCTGCCTGCCTGAGAAGCTTACTCTTTTTGGAATGGGCTGTGTTATGCAAGTGGGAAACATATAGCACAAGAAAAATGCTGCAAAGTATTTCTAGGTACTAACTTTAAGCAAATCACCCCATGCTCAGAGTAGAACTCATTCAAGCTAAAGGTGGAGTTGGAAAGGTGACGTATTGCTTGACCGTCTTGCTTATTTATAATGAAAGCAAATAACCTTGTGAGCAGTGCTGTATAAATGATTAATCATGTTGTCCTCTGCAGTCTGGTGCTGTGCAGCGTGTTTTTACCACTGTCTATGCACTGATAATGTATTGACAAGAGATGAGCCTCGGGGAGAAAGGAATTCAATGATCAAGTGGGACAAGGTCATTTAGACACTCCTTTAAGCTACTTTGAAAATCAAAATTATCTCATAACTTTGTACAGCAATGAACTTGGGATCTTTTTCTGGTTGTTTATTTTACAGGAAAGTGGTAAAACGGTGGGAGGTTTTGAGCATCCTTTTTTTTTTTTTTGATTTGAAGAAACCTGGTGAACTGTCTAAAGTTGAATAGAATTAACTTTAGTTACTCCTCATTTCTCTTCATGCCTCTTACTAAATACAATTAACAGTAGGTCACATAGTAATCAATATTATAGAATATGTGCCAAACTTTTAATCCTCTCATTAATTGAAAACCAAAGCTATTGGACCCTTATTAATTGCTGTCTCTTATGTAAAAGTTGTGGATGGAAGGTAGGTATTTCCTAGGTGCTGCTTCTCCAGTGAAGCACGTTTCTTGAGGTTTTGTTTTTCTCAAGAAAAGCAAAGCTTTTGTGGCACTTGTGGAAAGAAATAATTAACAAGCAGATCAGATAGTAACTTAGAACACTGTTTCTTGCAACTGTAGCCCTAGGAGGGCAAGGTGTTTATGTCCAGGGTTGAAATACTGCAATGAACTGAGCATAGAGTATGTTAACCTTCTGAGTCCCACCTGTTTCTCAATAGTACTTGTAGCAGTGATGTGTACGGGGCTGCTGTCTCTTCTGTGGGGATGCTGTAGCCAGCACTGTGAAAGTACAGTTTTTCTCCTATTGAATATGTACTTGGCACATGGACTGTGCATCTTGAAAAGGTTTGCACAACTTCTGTGTCTTATTTACCTACACAGAGCCGTTAGCATCTTCTTCTGGAATCGGGCAAGTTGCCTCCATCTCTCAAAGTCTTGCTCCTCTAGGCTCTGCGTGGATATAGTTGTGGGATTGGGACCTAGCGTTCAGACAAGGCTCGTCCACGAAGATAGGAGCCATATCAGAGTGAGCTAAACACTTAACAGTTAGTTTATGACTGAAATTAATAAAATCATTGCAAGGTTGTTCAGTATTTTTGTGGTTTGGAAGTGAGGTGGATTGCTCGTCCCCTGTTCTTGTTTTGGTGAGATAATAACTGTGAACTACTGCAATTGAATTCCAAGGAGATCGATCTTTAATTTGACTGAGGAGGCTGTAGCATATTGCTGTTCCTCAAGTGTAGTGTCTCATAGTAGAATATGATCAGTATCGAATCCTTGTGACTCAGTTGAAGCAAACTGCATTTTTCAAAGGCATATGTCAAGTCTTGAAATTCCTGAAAACACAGTCTAGACTGCATACAGAGAGATTACATGGTTTGAGTCCCTTGCACTTTCTTAAAAACTTTCACCAGAATGCCTATTGGAAGGGGAAAACCTTTTTAATCCACATAATACAGCTTCTGTAAAAAACTAACGAGTAATCTGTATATGTTGCTGGCCATGATTTCAAATCAAGATATAGCTGAGGTTGATTGTGGGTTTTTTGGTGTTTGTTTGGCTTTTGGTGAAACCACAAATTGACCATTGCTTCCTGACACCCCCTGACAAAACAAATCTGACTCCAGAAACAGAAATCTGACCGGGCAATCAGGGTTGGAGGTCATACTATATGTTGCTTTTTTTTCCCCCCACTCCCTCCTTCCTCCCTCCCTCCTGGTATCACACTAATTAAAACCATCTGTGGGTACCAGTTCTATGCCTTCAAATTCAGGTGCTGACAGAGAAGAAGCTTGCTTCACTTAAACCATGAAACCGTTTTAATGGCCAGGGATCGTTAGACAAAACAGCAAGCTCCAGGATGAAGGTTATTCTGTTACCCTGTCTGTATGTATCTTTGCAAGAATCTTGCTGTAAAAAAAACCTTGTTGTAAAAATATAAAAGGACCCAGAGGCAATAAATTAGTGGTAGAGTCTAGTGCTGAGAAACACAAAAAAAAATAGGTGTAAAGTTTATGTTGCAAGTATTCTTAGTAAGGTACTTAGAAGCTATTTAAATGATGAGAAAACATTTGTAACAAGTTAATGAGGAAAGAAAGGAGACCTTAAAAATAGAATATTTAGCCCTTTATTCTTAATATTAACATCTTAAATCCTTAGATACAGCCTATGATTTAATATTTCTGAGTTTTCATCACATTACAACAGCAGGAAGGCATTCAAAAATCTAGTTTAGATCCAGATCAAAGCTGCACTGTGCAAGAAATATTCCTGCATGCTCTCAGCATTGTCTCATGCTCCAGGAGCACAGCAGGGTTTGATTTTTCTGTGCAGGCAGGAGCTCGCTGACCTCTGGCTGCCTTTTCCCACCTGCTTTGCACATGGGAGGCCCCAAATTCACACATACCACATTTGCACAAGCAGGTCGTTCATATAAGTATCCCTAGGCAGATGTGCACATAGCCTTCTTGTTTGAGAAGACGACCCTGAAGTGGAATTGAACTTGCTCCCTGTTCATGTGCCTCTGATGAGCTTTGAAAGCTGTCCTTGCTGGTGGCTTCGGAGCAGGTGTTTTGGGGTGGACATTAGTGTTTCCTTGCTGAAGCAGTCAGACCCTGAGTAACGCAACAGTACTGGGGTTTTAGCCTGTGCAGAGAGGTCAGCATGCTAGCAGAAACTGTCCAAAGTTTAAAAGAAAGTTAAACAAAGTTTAGGAAAAGCCTTTAAAAGCTTGACCTTAGGAAGCGGGCTGATGGAAAGGACTTGAGGTTCTGCTCCTGTAACTCTATGCTTCTCCCTATCTTACATGTTGCTGGTGGAATGACCTAAAAGCTTGGTGAGAGCAGAGTAAGGAGCAATTTGTACATTTGATGACTGATGCACTTGCTTTAGGTCAGATGGGTTGGCTGAGCTTTTGAGTGAGTAAACAAACACTGTACATATGGAACAGGCATCTGCTTCGTCAGAGAGAGGTCGCAAAGCAGTGAGGGCTATATCTGGGGAAGGGGAAGAGAATCTATTTAGAAATTGAGTATGTAAGGAGAGCTGGAAAGCATGCTATAGACTCTACCTTTTCATTTCTTGCAACACGGTAGCCAGCACACTGCTCCTTTGGTGGCTGCTGCTACAAATGCATTAAGTGCTGCTGTTCACTGACAGGATGTGACTGTGTTAGCTGGGTCTGAGGTGCATTTGTCACAGCCGTATCCAGGGGTGTCATCATGAAATGTTGCTACAGCTTCTTTTGGCATCTTTTTGTGTATATAAACCAGACTTCTACAGTTCAAAAATATTTTTATTTTACCTGTGTCAGTAACTTTTAAAGTGTCTGAAAAAGAGGTAATACACCCAAAGTACAGTCACAGGAACAATCCTTACTGTATAAAGCCTCAGCGAAGAACTTTTTTAAAAAACCATTTGAACAAACTTCAGGGAGAAGAGATTTATATGACGGGACAATGCTGACAAATGTGTGTAGTTTCTCCACAGAAAGAGTAGGGCTGGAAGCAAAGTGATTCCTAACCACTGGAGCAATTGGATTCTGCCGTAGAAAGCGGATCTTTTATGCCTCCCCTCCCACACTGCTTTAAACATAGTAAATGTTACTTAAATGAGGAAGAGTAGATGCTGTGTTCCATTTTATGAGGGGAAGATAGAGGCAGCAGTTAGAAGCTTGTCCAGTCGTAGTATCCTCAAAGGATGTTGGGTTTCTTCAGTGATGCTGCCCTCATAAAAAATGTTTAGGAAACCTCCTAGAACTTGTGACAATATATTTTGAGCCTCTTTTTTGTTTACAGATGAGACTTTGCAGCTGATTTCACTTCAGTGACGTGTAGGGTCTTGGAGTGTGCTGTACCACACAGATGTCTCTTTTGCCTGTATTGTTTCACCTGTGTTGTGAAATATTGACCAGAAAGTGAAAGATAAAGTTGTGAGGGTGGAAACAAAACTAAAGAAGTGTCTCTCCTCCTTATCAACAGTAAATGCTGAATGATCTGCAAAGAGAAGCTACTTTTAAATGTCAGGACTGCAGCTGTGTCTTACAGCACTTTCCTTCTTTAAAAAAAAAAAAAAAAAAAAGATTTAAAAATCCCTGAAATGTCTCTTGTGCTGTTGACTCCTCAGCCATTCTTGGTATGTCAGCATGGTTTCACTTCCTCACCAACTGATGTGCCTGCAAATCATTATGGGTTTTATAGTATTTAATAGTATCTTCTAATGGTGATTAGTAGGCTGTTAACGTGGCAAGCTGTAGTGAAAAAACTTGTTTTATGAAGAATCCCGTCATCTGGAAGCGTTTGAGATCTTGTGAATAATTGTACTTCCCACCTTCTCTGTGGTGCTGTGACGGTTTCCTAACCCTCGTGGTTGGGTGGGAAAGGGACCTGGGAGTCTTGGTGGACAGCAGGATGACCATGAGCCAGCACTGTGCCCTTGTGGCCAGGAAGGCCAATGGCATCCTGGGGTGTATTAGAAGGGGGGTGGTTAGTAGGTCGAGAGAGGTTCTCCTTCCCCTCTACTCTGCCCTGGCGAGACCTCATCTGGAATATTGTGTCCAGTTCTGGGCCCCTCAGTTCAAGAAAGACAGGGAAGTGCTGGAGAGAGTCCAGCACAGGGCAACTAGGATGATGAAGGGAGTGGAGCATCTCCCTTATGAGAAAAGACTGAGGGAGCTGGGGCTCTTTAGTTTGGAGAAGAGGAGACTGAGGGGTGACCTCATTAATGTTTACAAATATATCAAGGGTGAGTGTCACGAGGATGGAGCCAGGCTCTTCTCGGTGACAACCACTGATAGGACAAGGGGTAATGGGCTGAAACTGGAACATAAGAGGTTCCGCTTAAACTCGAGAAGAAACTTCTTCTCAGTGAGGATGGCGGAACACTGGAACAGGCTGCCCAGGGAGGTTGTGGAGTCTCCTTGTCTGGAGACATTCAAGACCTGCCTGGACACGTTCCTGTGTAGCATTATCTAGGCATTCCTGCTCTGGCAGGGGGATTGGACTTCATGATCTTTCGAGGTCCCTTCCAATCCCTGACATTCTGTGATTCTGTGATTCTGTAATGGGCACCTGCTGGCAGATACAGCAGATATAAGGGTTGAGGCAAAGACGCTGCTTCTGTAATCACAGGTCTGAGAGTGCTTCCTCTGGAAACATTTTAAAAAAAAACTAGAGGATGACACCACAGTCAAGCTTTAAAGGCTAAGGCAGGATGATGTGGTTGCCAAAAAGATACGATGGATTTTGCAGTCTTGTTCCTGCATCTGCCAGAAGCTTTTTCTGTGATGTATGGACATCTGCCTCTGGAGGTGTTTTTGCTGCCTGAAAATGCTGAAGCGTCTCAGATACCTGTTGCAATGGAGATACCTGCTGTAGCTTTGCATTCTCACAAAAAGTGAAAAATTGGTTGAAGATTTATCTTTGCTGCCTGTGTCTGCAGTAGTGCCTGCAATTGCCTTTTAGCTCTGATGGTCCCACTGGATAAGTCTGTAGATAGTATTGAGCTAAGCAAGACCTTGCCTCCTAAAATTGGAGAAGTGGTGTATGAGCAGAAAACATGTCCAAGTGCTGGTGTGTATTAAGAAATATGTCATGAAAATAAAGCAAAAGGATCTCTGCAGACTGGTTTGTCGAGCTTGCTGACTGTGGTTAACCAAGAAGAGAAAACTGAAACCCACTGACATGGCTTTAAATGAGGAGCTCAGTACAGTTGCATTGCTCAGCTGGTCTGTGACTGTGGGCTGTTCATCCACAAGCCAATGTCGTGGTTTGTGGGCTTTCAAGACTTATTTCTGCAGCTGGGAAAAATGAGGATATTGCCCTGCCTTCAAGACATGGCCCTCTCTGCTTAGTCCAACAGAGGCCACTTGGTACACTAGTGTGTTACAAGGGGATGTGACACTGCTGAGCATTATATCCAAACCGTAGAAGCATTTCTGAGAAAATGGATCTGTTAATTAACAGAAACTTCACCCTCAGGAATCTGTCATCAATGTTTGGGGTGCAGCTGACCTGCCATTTTTATGATAGCAGACAATCTGTACTAAAACTACCCCATACAACTTTTCTTATGGGAGCTGGAAAAAAGAAATTCAGAAAATCAAGGCTTTGGTTCTGGAGGGGAGGCCAGTGTATCTTGCAACCATAGGAAATCTAGTTATGAAAAAGGCTGATGAAATGGCATTTAGGATTTGTGAGGATTTAGGATTTATGCAAAGCTGTCTTACAAAATCTGAGGGAGAGAAGTGAACAGTGCTTGAATGAAAAAGAAAAAAAAACAAACTACACCACTCCTCCCCCCCAAACCCAACCAAAACAAGGAAACATTTTCATCTAATATCATGCCAATATTAGATGGCAGTAGGGGCAATTGGTTGTCTATATCTTTTTAGGGACATAAAAACTGTTTCTCAGTGCTGCAACCAACATGCATATGGTTTAAATAACTCTGCTGGGGGGATTCACCCCATTTCTAGCCCTGTTGACTTACACAGATGTCAGTAATGACAGCTGGGTCTTTTTCTCTGCTCACCCAGAAATTCAGGAGGACTTGTCTTCCTGTCCTCTTTGGAGCCTCACCAAGGGGATGGGGCAATGTCTAGATTCAGCCCGTATCTGGGGCTAAACTGTAGCAGTTTATCTGAGGCCCAATTTAAATACTTCACCCAGGAGAATCACAGATCTTTGATAGTCTCGAGGGGTTGAAGTTTGAACAGATTTGACCAAGTCATTGTGAGCATTCATTATGTTGATGTGGGCAGGATAGTCAGTGAGAAGAATTCTCTAATACTTGTTTTTAGAGTTGCTGCTGGAGCTGTGGGAAGTTTTACCACTGTTTGTTATTGGGTTTGTGCAGCATATTGCTTCTGGATGTGGGGTTAGAGGTGCTGCTTTGCTCTGTGCTTTTCCATTAGGTTATGGTATTATAAATTCTTCTGTAATTTATGCTGATTTCTGTGGAACGGTAGCAGGCAAAGAGAATTTGGGATACCATAGAAATACTTCCACCACCTTGCTCGTAATGTCAGGCCTTTTGAATGACTTTCAATTCCTGGTCTTGCTTGGAGTAAAACACTTCTATAGAGGGGAGTACTGTGCAGCATCACCTATCCCCCTGGGGATGGGTGATGCAGCTGACCTAGGAACTCAACCAGTGCCGGCGTCAGTTGCCCTGCAGAGAAGAAATACACAAAAAGAATAGGTCCCACAGGGGCAGCGCAGAGGAAAGAATCAGAAATGACCACTCGATCTTTATCCCTAAGTGATTTGCAAGATATACGTCAAGATTACAGCCATCATGAAGGCAAGAAACGTTGCTTGGCTGCTGGGATAATGGAGCCAATGGTTTGGACTTAGAGAGTGGGGAAGCCAAGCGGTTGGTACTGATGACAAGAAAAGTGGATATTGACAGGGGTTTTGCATCTCGTCTTTCTGTGGAGGTGACATCCGTTGAGCATGAGGAACAGGTATCCCATTAGGGTCGTTGTCCTAGACCACCCAGGCTAGTGGACAGCTATTGAGAGAAGTGTTAAGAATCTGAGGGAAATAGCTGTGTGTGAGCTGATGTTTATTGACATGGATGACCTGCAGACACCAGGGTTGCTGGAGCCATCTGGCACATGTGGGTACAGAGTGTGCCACCATTGTATGCCAACACATTAGCTTGATTTAGCTGGAAAGAGGATGAGGCACCAATGGTGGGTTTCATGGAGCTCGAATACAACAACATACAGGCAATCCCTCTTCCTCCCCTGGAGTGGTATCTCTACCATGGAAAATCCACCTGAAAAATTCACAGAACTGCTTAGTAAGGTGTTGGAAAAATTGTCCAAGTTGGAGGATAGGTTAGGCTTCCACCTGTACTGACAAGTGTCTCAGCATCAGGAGAAAGCATTCCCTGTAAGAACAGCTTGAGAGAGACAGTACACACTGTGTGGCATCCTATGTTTTCTCCTGTGTGACCATGGAGAAGGCATGAAAAAACGGGATGGAAAACCTGCCTCGGTGTTACAGGCACATGTGAGTGAGTTGCAAAGTAAAATGATTGTGAAAAGTGGGCTCTTGCAGGAAAAGTGCTGCTCCAGTTTTCAATGGGCAGCCTCCCAGGTGGTGTAGATGGGCTTCAGATCCTTATGTATGGGACATGGTTGATGGCTATGGAAGTCTAGTCCACGTGATATGCTTGGACCTATATGTCAGCAACAGGCACTCTGAAATTAAAGGGCCTTGCCACCACCCGGGTGGAGGAGAGGAGAAGAAGGAGCTCCCATCCCCAGCAAAATTCCCCCTTTACAAGGAGCATGACATTTAAAGGATGGGATACCCCTGTTAGCCAGCTCGGGTCAGCTACCTTGGCTTTTGTCCCTCCCAGCTTAAGCTCCTGACTGACTGGAAACTGGTGAGGTCCTTCACACCGTGACTGGCCTGGGATTCTATCCCAGGGGAACCAGTACAGGCTGCTAGTCAAGGGAAGGAAAGTATTCACCATTGTCAGGGACCTATCTCTGTGTCACTCTATGTTGGGGGGAGGTGTGAAGCGTATTATCCTTAAACTCTAAGGATTACAGTTCCCCATTAGTCTTGTTTTCTTTTGTCTTCCTGCACAAATCCCCTTTGTTTTTCCTTTCCTTGATCTTTTGTGAGGCTCCTCAGATCTGTCATGCATTTGGGAGACAGGATCATAAGCTGTAATGTTAACTGTTTAACAAAAAAAAAAACCAAACCAAAACCAAAACACATTTCTTGTGGCAAGCAGAGAGTCTGGTCTTGGCTGTAGATTTCAGAAATAGGTGATGGTCCACCCATCTGCATGCTGAAGTACCATGTTAACGTGGAAGCACATCACATTGGTGATGTTTATTGGGGTGGCTTCTGCCCACTGCCATGTTGTGTGCAAGCCACTGTTGGCAAAGCGTTTTACCCCACTGCCTCCATAACTGCCCTCTCTGCAGGGACTCTGGAAGCTGAAGGCAACTGGAGCCTGAGTGAGTCTTTGTTTGGTTTTTTTTCCTTCTTTCTTTTTGTTTCTACCAAAACACACTTACCTGTTCATGGTCTTCAGTATATCCAATTACATTTAATAAAAAATACTCCTCAAAACTGTATTTTTAAAGGAAAATTGCAAATTTCTAGGATAAGCATTTATACGTCTTCTAAGGCATGCTAAATTTACATGTATATATATGCACAATATATTTTTTATCTCAAATATAGTTTTGTATGAAATTTGAGATAGAAATTAATTAATTTAGTACATCAGGTGTCCTCTGGCAATTCTTTTTAATACAGATAACTTGAAGTTAATTTTGTGTTCCTGTCCTGAAGCCAAGGGGTTCTTAGCTGTGATAGTAACCATTCCACAGGTGTGGATTTCCTGGTGAGGGTTCAATAGTGAGCTGCAGCTCCTGTTGTCTTGCCCTGCCTCTGAGGGGTAACAGTGTACCCTGAGAGCACGATGAGGGGCTGTGTGAGCATCCTTCCTCAATGTAGTGAAGTATCATGTTTCAAGCTGGGTACTTCAGAAATGTCCTTGCATACCATGCTGTCTCCTTTACATGCAAATGATTCATTTTGCCAGAAGGGATATAAGCTAAATAAAACCTGGCATTTTTTATGCACGTTTTTTCTTCTCATCTTCTCAATATCGGTTCCATCAAACCAACATCAGTCCCATCAAACCAACATCAGTCAGTGCAGCTCTAATCCCCATCTCAGGAAAAGAAAATTACATCTATCAGATTCCCTTCTTCCATCTAGGGAGGAAAAGAAATGATTAAAGGAACAGAGAGTTGGTATAAGCTTGGAAGAATGGCCACCTGCAGTTTAGAAACCCTTTCTAGTTCTTGCTTTGCTTTCATACTCTTGTCAAGGATGGCACAGGTGTGTCTGCTCTGACCTGCTGAAGTGTGTTTAGCCCTCAAAGAAAGTAAGCAGCTCTTCATTGCGTAGTTGGCCAAGTGGCGAGGTTCCCCATCCTTGTGCTTGCTACATTCAAACTCTTTGACTTAGATTCCTCTTAGCTGATGCTTGGTTGACATCCCTTTTATGCCATCCCTGACATGCCTTTCTTATATGTAAGCAAGATGTAAATCTGAAGCCTTGGGGATATGCTAGTATCTCCAGGAAAATCAGTGCCACTTAATATTATCTTCTAGACTGATCGTATAAGGATTCTTTTTCAAATGTGTGTTGTGGAGGCCAGGTGTTTTATTCTGTTGGCAGTCTTGTTTCACAGGCTACAGAGCCTGCTTTCCTGATCATTTCCTTTCTTTCGGTGGATAATTCATATTGACAAAATGGGTGAACTGTAACATCACTGGGTGATGTTGCATTTTGATTTAGTAGGATGCTGTGGTTGTGTCAGTGGAACAAAATAAAACACTATTGATTTCAGAGGCTTGATCTGTTAATGCCTTTGCAGTTATGACAGTTGGAAAAAAAATGCATTGCTGGGAAAAAAAGCCCTACTTTATCAAGACTGGTTTTGTTTCACTGATTTGTTTAAAGTCAATATAATAGTTTTCCATAGTATTTGACTGCTATACATCTATAAAATCCTTTAAAACTTTGAGTTTCTCACACTCTGGCGTGTGTGAAAAGAGGAGACAGTGGCCAGAACAGAAATGTCCGTACTGCTGAGTAGTAGTGACGGCTCAAAGTGCTACTTCTGAATGGCTCTTTCTAAATGACAGGGGCAGAACAGTGCAGTTGACTGGCCTCTGGTTAGTCTCCGGTGCATGTTCAACTCTGGCGTTTGGGGTTTTTTTTAGAGCTTTGGGCTTACTCCAATGTAGACCTGACCTTTATAACAATCTATTCCTCATAGAATCATAGAACCATAGAATCATTTAGGTTGGAAAAGACCTTTAAGATCATTGAGCCCGAGTGTTAACTCAGCATTGCCAAGTCCACCACTAAACTATGTCACTAAGCACCACATCTACACGTATATTAAATGCCTCCAAGGATGGTGACTCCACTGTTTCCCTGGGCAGCCTGTTCCAGTGCTTAACAACCCTTTAAGTGAAGAATTTTTTCCTAATATCCAATCTAAACTTCCCCTGCACAACTTGAAGCTGTTTTTTCTTGCCGTCTCATTTATTACATGGGAGAAGAGACTAATACCTAATTTCCTTCAGTCTCTGCCAGAATTAGGGCTCTGATGTCTGTGTGTGGATGATCTGGGCTGTTTTGCCAACAATCTTGCAGGTTGCTTAAGTTTTGTTTACTTGAACAGAGAGAACAGCTCTGTTACTTCAAGCTTTAAAAGCAGAAATAAATGTTGAAGGGCTGAAGGAGTGAACCAGGTCCCAGCTGCAAAAAGACGTTCCACCTGATATTTTTTTATCTGATATTTATTACCACCTGCTGTTGTACCCTGGCCCTCCAGGTTTGGCCTCACCCTGTCTTTTTCCTTTCACGTATGGTGCTGTCTGTTTCTAGAATGATGTTCACTCCTTCCCTTGCTTCTTACCTTTAAGCGAACAGCAAAGAAAAACACAAGGTCCAAAGAATGTTTATGCTAGAAATTCACTCTGGCTGCTGGGGAATGAGTGAAATGTGAACATTTTAGCTTCAGAAATCAATGAGATGCAAAAGCTCGAGGGCAGGGGGATTAGAGCGCGATGGAAAGGATTTAACAGTCTTGCTGGTACCGTGCCCCTGCCTAGAGGCAGGCTTGGCTATAACAAAGTGATTGCTGGCAGATATTTGTCTAGTCAAGTCTTAAAGATCTCATTGATGGATAATCTATGACCTCTCCAGCCACTATCAAGAGTTCCATTATCTTTATAATTAAAAAATTGCCGGGTGATTTCTCCTTGCCCCCTTCCCCCTCCGACATCTAACACAAATTTATTTTCCTTAGGAATGAGAGTTTATTACTTTTTTATTTCATAGGGTAGGGAACAGTAGACTGACTTCATACATCAGTCCTTTGGCATCTTATAGTCCCGTTAACATGTCCCTTGCACGTCCCTCCTGAAAACCCCCAGGTTTTTCCTTCTTTCTTGGAAGGACATGTTTTCTGGCTGTGTTTTTTGCTCTCCCCAGAACTTTAGTTCACTGGAAACAGGTTTCCCAGCAGGGTTGATGTCTCCTTGGAGACATCAAAAGGCATGTGGACATGGTCCTGAGCAAGCAGCTCTAGGTAGGCCTGCTTGAGCAGGGCAGTTGGACGAGGTGACCTCCAGAGGTCCCTGCCAACCTCAACCATCCTATGAGTCTGTGATCTGAGGCTTTGCTGATGGCACGATTTTACCAAGGTTCAGTGAGGGCTGAACATGAGCCAGCAGTGTGGCCAAGAAGGTCAAGAGCATCCTGGTCTGTATCAGAAACAGTGTGGCCAGGAGGATTATGGAAGTGATTGTCTCCCTGTACTTGGCACTGGTGAGGCTGTACCTCGAATCCTGTGTTCAGTTTTGGATCCGTCACTCCAAGAAAGACATTGAGGTGCCGGAGCATGTCCATAGAAGGGCAGCAAAGCTGCTGAAGTGTCTTGAGAACAAGTCTTATGAGGAGCAGGTGAGGGCACTGGGATTGCTTAGCCTGGAGAAAAGGAGGCTGAGGGGAGACCTTATCTCTCTACAGCTACCTGAAAGGAGGTTGTAGTGAGATGGGGGTTGGTCTCTTCTCCCAAATAACAAGTCATAGGACAAGAGCAAATGCCCCCAAGTTCTACCAGGGGACGTTTGGGTTGGATATTAAGAAAAAATTCTTCACAGAAAGGTTTGTCATGCATGGGAACAGGCTGTCCAGGGAAGTGGTTGAGTTGCCATCCCTGGAAGTATTAAAATATGTGTAGCTGAGGTGCTTAGGGTTTAGTGGTGGACCTCACATCACTAGAGTAACGATTGGACTTGATAATCTTAAAGGTCTTTTCCAACCTAAACAATTCTGTGATTCTGTAATTATAGGATTCTATCCAGTGGTTTGAGAAAACTGAATAAATTGGTGTTGGAGTGGGAAGAATTTTAGGGAGTTTTGATTGCTTACTATTTCCACTGATTTTTTTAAGAGGACTATTTTAATAAACCCTAAACCTAATTTGCTAAAACTGGCAACATTTATGTTGAATTTATTGCAAATAAATAGACCAAATTTCACTCGAGTGAAACGGGTAAGTCCTTAAACATCCTAATGGATAAGTTCTTAAACATTCCCGACTAAAGTTTGTGAACAAGCTGTCTAGAAATCTGTGTGTCTTTTGCAGATAATGACTGGTACATCTGCCACGTGACACTCCTTGCCCCAGAAGAGGAGCTTCTGTCTTGGGGCATGTACCCATACCCCTACCTGGCACGCGTCGATCCGGATGCCCGAAAAGGCACTCTCATCTACCAACTTGTCGCACATTACACTAACAATGAAAACACCAGTGCTGGGATAACTTACACACTAATTGCAGGTAGGTCTATTCTGTTAAGTTGAAGATTTTTCTTAACAATTTCCCTTGGGAAATCATTAAAAATACAGCAGGTACAGAGAGTAGAAGTTATAAAAGCTATTTTAAGTAAAACAGTTATGTGCGTGAGAATTGTTCTTGCTGCCTCTTTCTTAGCTTTACTTCTATTTTGAAAACAATTGCAGCCTAATCATTAGCTTAAGGCTACATTTCTCACCTGTTCTTGTCATTTTTACATTGTACCCGTTAACAGAGGATAGTGTGAGTGACAGATAAGGTGCACAAGTGGAGAGGAAAAAAGAAGTGCATGCAAGGCCGTAGGTGGATGATTTGAGGATAGCTTATCTTAAAATAGTGAAAATGCAAAAGTTCTTGCTGTGGGGCATTTTTCAGACCAGCTTTGTGCGTATATTGTTAGGTGGTGAAGAGCGATTCCGAGTAGATAAGGATACTGGCATTATCATGACGACTGGTTTGCCTTTGACGTGGAACAAGGAGTACGTGGTTACTGTGGAGGCCACCGATGAGTACGGCAACAAAAGCCCCTACGCCTCTGTTTCCATCCTGGCGGGCTCCCGACCTCCGCAGTTCACTAACATGTCCTACAATGTGTTTGTCCCTGAAAATACTCCAGCAGGAGAAAAGTAAGTTGGTCTTTGGTAGGTGAGTTCCCTCCCTGAAGTCTGAGAGGAACTTTCCAGAGCATAGTAAAGTGAAGTGAAAATTTTGTGTTGGTGCTTCTCAGGGATATGTTTATGTGTTTGCCTATTACATTTGTGTTTGTTAAACGAAATTATTACTTTTCTGGTATTTGAGAGTCTCCAGTGTGGCACATGGTGTAGCCTAGGATGCTAGAATTCTGCTGAAATTATTATTTTAATGCTCTTGATATCTTAGTGCATTATGTCGTGAATTAAAACAGCCAAACTCTTGCCTATGTGTATCTTGAACTGCTTCAGATATAAATGAGTGCTTGTAAAATACTATCTTTTAATTAACAGGATTTGGAGTTGTTTGTGTCTTGTATTTAAATTTTTAGAAAGGCAAGCCATTGCCAGACTCTTGAGATAACAACACCTGACAGAAGTGCAAATAGATACAGCTAACTCTCCAAGGGGCTCCGCGTAAAGAGTACCTAAGCCAAGCCACAGTGGGGAGATGCTGCCAAGCTGGCTCTGGTTTTATTGTCACTGTTCATCTGCTTGAGAGCAGCATGGGCTTTTAAGGCACCAAGTAGCAGGTGGAGCAGTGCCATAGGGCCTTTAAGGCATAGGAAACCTGAAAATAACCTGAGGAAGTAGGAAAAATTGCTGGAATGTGCCACTTACTCCTTAAAAGAGACTGAATGGGAAGGAGGAGGGAAATTTGTCTCCTTCCTTGGAGCTTTCAACAAGATGGGCTTAAAGTGTATTGTCACGCTGGACAGACACTTATGTGAGAGAGGGAAGTTGGAAACATAAATCACGGTAGGGAAGCAAACATTCATTTCATGTCCTGCCAAGGCAGACAGCAGGATCTGGAAAGGCCCTGTGCTTCATGAACCTGTTCTTTTTCTGAATATACAGCTTCACGGAAAGTCAAAAGTATAGTATCTCAGTTATCTCTGTAACTGAAGCTAAACCGGTCAAATATTTGTCAAATATTTGGAAGGGTACGCTAGGAAAGAAAAAGGTATTTTCATGTTAGTGAGGGTTGAAATGGGTTGTTATCCCAGCCCTACATCAGGGGATCAGTTTGATGAGAGAGGATAGATGTGCTCCTTGTAGCACAGGGATTTCCAGTCTGAATATAAAGCTGAGCCCAGCATTGACAGAGAGCGAGCAGTTCACCTTTCCTCATCTTCCTTTTCCTCTTCTAGATGCTCGGGAGATGGCTTTTCTTGTTGTTTCTAAGTAAAGGGCTATTCTCTCATTCTTTACAGAGTAGCAGTTTTTGAGGCTGTTTCTTTCCAGAGCCAGCCTCTTTCATACACTCTGCTGACAAACCCCAGCGGGCTCTTCAGGGTGAGGCCGGAGAGCGGAGAGCTGAGCCTGACCCACCCTGTGGACTACGAGAGCGAGCACCACCTCTATCACCTCTTACTGAAAGCCATGGAAGTCGAGAGCACTCTTAGCAGCGTGACTGAGGTACGGGGATTACTTCATTTCCCACCCACTGTCTCTACAATCTTTGTTACCTCATTAGTGGGATAGTCTAGAAATCCCATGAAGATGCTCGGGAGGGAGGAGGAGGCCTTATGGTCCAGATAGCTGGATTCAGATTTAGGATCTGTGAAATACCTATCTGCTTGGAAGTGGAGGAGATAAATACTTCTCTGTGTTACAGGGGTAGTGTGAGAAAAAGTTTAGCGTTGGAGGTATAAGGTCGAGACAACAGCGAAAGCAATGACTGCTCAGGCAGCATCCAGCTGAGGTTCCCATTTCCCTAGGTGCAGAAATCAAAATCCTCTCTCAGCGTGTCTTTTTATCTCAGGTCATGGTCCATATCACTGATGAAAACGACTGCTCTCCTGAATTCCAGCACTCCATCTACAACAGAGAGAACATTCCTGAAACAATTCCTGTTGGCACATCTCTGCTGCAAGGTGAGGACCGTCCTGGTGCCTTTCATTTCAGTCTTGCCACAGACCTGCTAGTTTGTGTTACACGTTCGTGTTCATACCATGAGGAAGTGCTGTCTCGTCCACAGTGGGCACTGTGTGGCTGGGAGCTTTCCTGCAAGTCTGTGCATGGCTTTTAGATACTCTGGAGGTAGAGTTGTGTGTTCAGGTGAGGACCAACAGTGCTGTGCCCAAGGAGGGATCTTGTGGTATCCCAAGGTACGTTTTCTTAATGTGTTGAGAAAAATTAGCAAAAAGTTTTTTCAATGGGCCTCTAGTTTTATCAAATAGGTATTAATGCTGTAAGGTTGACTTACAAAGTGTTAAAGAAGGAACTTTTGGAAAGCTTGTGAACTTGTATGTTTATGGCTGTGGCTTACCAGTCATCATTCCAAGTTTGTTGTGTTTAACATGGTCACATATTACTTGCACATAAACCCTGAGTGCACAGACGACATTTTCAGAGGCTAGAATAGTACCCTGTTGAAAGATTAGAGCTGTTGGAAATAATGTTAAGCCCTGAGTTCCAGCGAAAACTTCTTGAAATACTGTGGTTGCACAAATAAGGAGTGAACTTGGATGACGCTGCACCTCTTGTCTCAGTCCAACAGACAAGGAACAGAAGTCTGTTATCCAACGTGTTTTACTGGTGTCAGTTAAATGCCTTCAAAAATGTCTCGAGATCTGATGGAGTATGTCATGATGTGACACATGCCACAGGTGTGTCCTGCCTAAAACTGGGAGAACGCTTACAGGCTTGCTGTCAGCATTCAAGCTGTGAAAGGAGGGGCAGGTACTGGGAACATGGGCTTTACACCTCAAGGGTTATGAGGGTGAAATGGGCAGATGCCAAGACAAGATTTAGCAAAAATTTACATGTCTAAGATGTGTCTTTTGAAGACAGTATTGTAAGTTTCCTGAATGTGAAGTTGTACACATACAGGTCACAGTGGTGATAAGAAGCTTAGCTTCCCTTGTGTGGCCACGTGCTGATAGCAAAGCAGCAGGGATTGCTTTCTCTAAACACTTAGAAAGGGTTCAGAGCTTGCTGTGGCTCATTTTTGTCATAAAGATGAATATTCCAGGAGACTTGTAAAGCTGATCGAAATGTACCCAGTTGTGGGGAAGAAAAGTGTGCTTCGTATGCAAAGCAAGTGGAATGGCAAAGCTGTGCATGGTTTGCAATTGCAGTCCATTTGGTTGTCTTGTGCCACAGGATAGAATTCAAGAGAAAGAGGCTTCTTGAAAAAGAAAACATGAGGTGGAAGTCTAATGACAGTCAATCAAAATGAATGGGTGAATGCTCACTTGGTGTTTAAGGGCAGATCAGTGTTGGTAGTGGCTGCATATGTGTGAAATCACTTGTACCCTGTGCCAGATGAGTACTGTGCCACTAACTCTGATTGCCAAAGCAAGTATCATCTCAGAAAAAGTAGCTCTTACCCTGACTATGGTTCCTTGAGAGGTGGGTTGTTGCAAGCTCAAGATGTCCCACAAACAAACAAGTAATGCAAGTTCAAGACAACCTTTGCCATTCTGTGGCCGTGTTGCTACCAATCAGTAAGAAAGATACCATGACCTATGTCATTTTTTTTTAAAACTGTGGAGGATGTAAACAGAGATTTTAGTCATCAGTCATTTTCATTTCAACACACTCGAAGTCTGGCTTGTATCACGCTTGTAGAGCTGACGTTGCGCTGGTTGAGTCAGTCTCTTTACGTAGTCATTATGGGAAGATCTAGGCTCTCTGCAAGTGCTTTAAGATGCCTGGATGCAAACACTCTATGATCTGAAAAGCATGGAGGGATGCTCTCAGCAGGGGTTACCATGCTCCTTCACCTGCACCACTGTGCCAGCAGAGCAAGGCTTGGAGTTGTAGCTGGCAGCCTGCTGCTAAAAAACTGGCCTTTGAGCTGGGGTTAGCTTGCACTAAGCAAGCTCAGAGCACAGGCAGAGCCATCACAGACCCACTTGCGGTTGCCATATGATCCTCAAAATACCTTTGCAGTGTAGATCAGTTTGCAGAATGAAATGAAATGGAAGGGGAATGGAATTCCCAGTTGCTATTGAGAAGTAAAGAACGTTTTTTGTCATGTGCAAATAAGCATCACGTTCCCTGTTTGTCAGAAAAATTCTGCGGGAAAAAAGTCTAACCATTAAGCACATAGGATGTATTTTTGTGAACGGTTACAATGTCGAAGTAATGACTCTGTAGCTTAAATCTTAACTTTTCAAATCAAATATGTTTTTCATTTACTGCATATCTTTCTAAAAGCAGTACTTAATCACTAAATTTCAGGTTTAAGTCACTTTTTTTTCAATCTTGAGTTTTTAGTGTATTTCGTCTTTTAGTACAAGAAAGTCATCAACTCTAAAGCCCTTGCTTTTTTTAGTCTGTGAGACACCCAAACATTTATTCACAGCAGGATTTTGAGAGATGTTGAACAAAGTATTACAACCACCCTAAATGTCCTTTTAAACCAAGATGAGCAACTTTCCACAAGCAGAGGTAGTTGAGGTTTTTTACAACTAAGTAGCACAATATTTCAGTGTGCTTTTTTACATCTTTCTCTTCCCCTTTTTTAATTTTGAGTTAATGTTATGATAGTGATGGGTCATTGTAACTTCATCTCATTTTTGGATGGCACTGTCCCTGTTCCACTTCCAAAGGGCTGTGTGCTACTGTGTTGACTGCAGCTGAATCTTCCTGGTAGAGCACGGATTTTGTTTAATATCAGCGTGGGTATGAGTTGAAGCCTTGTTGCTTGGCTAGAAAAATGACAGGGTAATTAAAGAGGTGAGCTCTTGCTCTTTAAAATCACTTTTGATACTACGTTGTGAGCTCCAGCTCTTTGTTCTGCTGATTTGCTGCTTCTGAGCAGATGGGACACCCAAGGTACTGAATAAACACTTGCTGGGGAGGAATGTATAATCACTCTTTGTACCTTGAAGCGCCAGGTAATTAAAAAGTATTTCAGCTATAACATAGCTGGGAGCTAATTAAATTTGAAAGGCATCCCCAGAGAGAGTGAGGACACAGTTTATGCCTGATAATGTTCTACCAACATGCATATTGATTGTGCAGTAATTACCAGTGTTGACTGCTCTTTGTACAAAGCATGTTGTGTAGTATTGGGATCGTGGCTCTCTTGCAAGCTCGTCTTGCTGCAATCACTCAGGCTGAGTTGGAGGAGGGGAAGAGTTGTTTTGCTTTCTTAATCCAGCCTCCTGCTGAGTTCCCAGACTCTTACCACAAAAATAAGGCTTTTATGGATAAAACAGATTTAGGTGACGTCTGTTCTCAAAAAAAAACAAGTGTCTGAAGTTGTCTTGGTAGGAAATAGCATAACCAAACCTCTTCTGCAGCATGACTTTTCTGTTAAATGTGTTCTCTAATAGTGCTTGCAACAGACTGTGACTCTGGCTCCAACTCTGAGATCACTTACTTCATCCAGAGCACTGATTTTTCCATCACACGTCACGGGGTCATCAATTCTAACCAGAGGCTGAACTTTGAGCGAACAAACCATATGTATGAGTTTGTGGTGATAGCTGTCGATAAAGGACATCCCCCTCGGACGGGGACAGCATCTGTGCGCATTCGAATGGCCAACGTGAATGACGAGGCTCCTGTCTTCTCCCAGTCTGTGTAAGCCAGCTGGAATGCCTGCTTTGGTTTTCAGAGATGTTGTTCATATGTGTAACCTTAAAAATAGTTGGCTAAATGGTCACTTGCTGTTTTGTCACTTGCTGGTTTTTGTTTTGTGCAACTGTAAGTAACAGTGAAATCAAGGAGTCATTTGTGTGAAGAAAGGCTTCAGAAGATGGCCCTTCATTTCTAGATTGTATCAAATATACTGTGATACCAGCATATTGACTTTACAGAGAGAGAACAGAATGAATAAAAGACCTAACTCTCTCTATAGAGAATGATTTTGACTGTGTTGACTTTTGGGTCCCAGAGTGATAGTCCATGTATAAATATATGACAGATAAAGATGGTAGTTAGAAAACTTTAAAATGTAATTTTATCAGCAGCAGATTGTATTATAAGCTAACTTCATGAAGCCTTGTTCATTTAAAATGCCTTCTTTCCTGAATGAATGAATACATTTTTTATTTTTTGTGTAAGTTTAAAGTATGAGTATGATTTACATGCAAAATATAAATACATTAATTTGCAAAATGTTATACTGGTTTACATCATCTCTGTAGTATCTGGTGCTTTCTGTAGTAGACAGGGACATAGAAAGCACTGCATGACAGATATTGGTCCTGATTCCCACCTTTAGGAGATAAGTGATTTTGGTTTGCAGTGCAATGTAGTATGGTGCATGCTGATGCCTTCCAAAAAGGTCCTTGGAAATTACATATACCAAAAATACAGAATTGCAATCCTAAAATACAAAAACTATGCCAGAAAAAGATGCTTGAACTCTCATCTTAAACTGATTAAAGATTGCATGATTGCATGCCCAAAGCTCAAAAAAAATTACATTTGTAGCAAATTTATAATCCTTGGCTGATGGTTAATATGGTGATGGTTATTCTGATACTAAATGTGCTGTCATTGCTCCCTTGTGTCCATCAGTTACAGAACGTTCCTTTCAGAAGACGCTGGTCCCAGCACCTTAGTGGCTACAGTTCGGGCAAAGGACCCTGATGGAGATGGGCTGCTGTATTTGATTACAGGAGGCAATGAGGAGGGCAACTTTGAACTGGACAGTCAGAAAGGTGAGGAAAGAGCTTTTAGAACACTATTACTTACTGTCTAAACTGTATTGACACTGCTTCACCCATGTGTCAAAAAATCGTAAGAGAGCACAGTATTTATATAATCTGCAAATGGTGATGCTTTATATCAATGAGAATTACCTCTTTGATATGATGCTTGTTCTCCAAATTTCAACTAAGATATCCGAGGTACTGGTCAAAGGGCTGCGTGGCTTAAGATGACTGAACCCTATGCTTTGCAACCAAAATGCAAACGGTACACTGACAGAGAAATGTGATGCTCACCTGATTTTGTTTGTAAAATAAAATGACACTTTATGTTTCCAAATTCAGGTATCATTAAACTCCGCAGAAACCCACCACCCAACCTGAAAGGGCCACAATACACGCTGAACATCACTGCCACAGATGACAATGCCTCAGGGGGACCCACCCCTCTCAGCAGTTTTGCTGAGGTTATTGTAGGAGTTAATGACATTAATAACAACAAGCCTGTCTTCAGAGAGGTAAGATGTCTTTCTGCAGATAATTCTTTTCTCATCAGTAACTGGGGCTATGGACTCTCTTTGGCTAATGGCGATTGCCAGTGGGCTGAAGGGACTGTGTGTGCAGAGCAGAATGAATCTGTAAGTGAAGAGGCAGCCGGCTTTCTTCATACTTAAGGTGTAAAGTCTTCATTCCCCTTCTTTCCTTCCTCTCTCTTAGAGCTTGATTTCTTCGTGAGTATAAGTAATGGAAGTGATTTTCTTCTGGGTTCTTCTCGGTTGTGCTGGAAAAAACATTGACACTGTGCAGCAAATTCATGTGGCTCTGTGTAATATATAGCATTGGATGTTTGGGTGTATTTTTAGTGCGCTTACTACAGCGACAGCACCTGGGTTCTGGAGAATCAGCCTCCAGGCACGTATGTGCTACAGGTAGAAGCCTATGATGCAGACCTCGGCGTTAATGGAGAGGTGAAGTATGGGCTCATGCACCGAGATGGAGCTTCCCTAGGCTTCAGCATTGACCCAGACACAGGTCAGTAGCTTTCACTACCTTCAGCTTTATAGAGATAAAGGGAAAGTGGGATTGTATTGTAATGAGAATGCCACTGTATGAGTGTGTCCAGCTGGGCTCACGCTTTACTGGTGTAACTGCAGGGTTAGCTACAACAGCTTGTGGAATAAACACTGAAAAATGTTCTGAGTATATGGTCAGCCATGCACGTATATTAAATTAGGGTGATAATGATTTAAATGGCAAATTAAGTAGTGAAACAAACCCAAATTAAACAGAAAGATAAAAAGCTATTCTGTATCGGTTATCATCTTGTTGGATCGAGTGTAGCTATAAAAATGCAGAGCAGAAAGTGTGACTCTAACAGCTCTTGAGCTTGTTCTTCCCTTCAGTGTGGCCACAGTTTATTTCTCATCTTATGTGCAAAGAGGAGGTCCGATGTAGTACCTGTAGAAGCAAACCACTTGTACCAGGACAGGGCAGTGACAAAGTCTTGATGCATTTCAGGTGAAGGAGTTATAAAAGTTGTTGCTGTTTCTGGGGTCAAAACAGTAAAAGATGTGGTATTTTCATGTCCAGGACTGTGCAGGAGAGTGGAAGGACTGACAACAGAGCAGCAGAATCCTGGTCTCTAGCATAAAAGAGACATAGGTCTGGAAGTGGCCTCCAGAAGGCCAGTTTAAAGTTTCCCAAACAGAATAAAAGATGTGAGACAGGGAGAGACCTGGACAGTTGAGGGGAAAAGCTGTATGCTAGAAGAAAATTGTTCAATTTATTAACTAAACTATGTGATTCTAACCTATCTTAGTTGGTTTGATGAAGCAGCCTCCAGCTCCCATAGTAGAGATGACTTTGGTCACATCGCTTGTGCCTTCTGTGCTGTGACTTCCCCAGAGTAATAATGAGCTGCCCTTGAAATATTCAATTACTTGAACTATCGCTGGAATAAACCTAAGAGATGCTTCTCGATGAGGAGGAGAAAGTGCTCCATGAGGATTGAGATAAGGATGTCCTCAGACTGAAGTTCTTTATCAGGGTAACAGGAGAGAAAGCTGCTGGCCCCTGGCATTGTGTGGCATGTGAGGAGAGGAGAGAGAGGGGAATTGGAGTTGGTTTTGTCCAAGACACACATTTGCCATTGGTGTGGATTAAGCTTGACGGTTGTGCTTCATGTGATCAGAGCTTCCTAGTGCTGGTCCCTTTCTGCAAATTCAGTCCTGAGGCTGTGACACGCAGAACAGGAGATGTCTGTGTTCCCAGGAGTCATCACAACCATGCAGAGTTTTGACCGGGAGAAGCAGAGGGAGTACACGCTGTCTGTTACTGCTACTGACCAGGCGCAGGAGCCGCTGATCGGCGTGTGTCAGATCACCGTCCTCATTGCTGACGTCAACGACAACGATCCCAAGTTTGAGAACAGTCGCTACCAGTGTGAGTGTTTCTTAACTACCTGTCTCAGTACCACAGCATGAACTCGATTGCCAGTTCCTTTTAACAGTGGTTAGTTCTTCAGGTGACCAGTCTGCCTTTGCTGCCACCTAAGCCAGGTACTGCTTAATCCATCAGCATTGGAAATATGCAGAATTGATCACCATCCTATTTATTCATTGCAATACTCTTGAAACATTGACAGTCTTCACTCCTACAGGTGAAGCAGATCTCGTCCCTTCCTTTTGCAGCTCTTCCCTTCCTAGTTTTTCTGCACACTGCATTTTTATTCGATATCCCCAAACACAACATGACTTTTTAGCTGAGAAGCATTCAGCCCTGACCAGAAGAACAATTGTCACCTGTGTCTCTTTGACATAGCACCTCTGTTTGAACAGGCTGGAGTGGTGTTTGTCTCTTGTCAAACAGCCCCAAATCCTTGGCTGCTAGCCTGGGATTGGCTGTGAGCCCTGATGCCTCCTGTAACTGTGCTGCTGAGCTAGCTTTTGTCGTTTGCCCTGGTGCCATTTCCTTTTTCATCCTCACATGGCATGCTTTTCATCAGTCTTCCATTTAATTTCATTTGATGCTTCTCCACTAAAATCCTGCACTTCAGCATGTTTGAACAGTCTACACTTGATGTCACCCACAAGTGACAAGCGTACTCCCTTTCTTGCATAATCATAGAATCATCGAATGGCCTAGGCTGGAAGGGACCTTAGAGATCATTTAATCCAACCTCCCTGTCAGGGGCAGGGACGCCTCTCAACTAGATCAGGCAACATATGAGGACCAAACGGGAATCGAACCCTAATTGCCTTAAAATGGCAAAAAGGGGTTGGTGGTGCATGTGACAACAACTCCATTTTGGATATGTTTTTCCAGCTCTATAGAAATGTCATGGGATGCAGAGCAGTGACCACTGCCTTATTAAACTGAAGATAGCTCATAAGTAAATTGTCTTTAGTATCGCAGAGGACAGCATTCTAGGAGGATTCAAGGAGAGGTTGGATGCTTGCATAATGGGATTTTAACAAGAAGTGACCTGCTAGGAAATAATCTAAATATACTTCAGTTATGCACAAGGGCAGAAACAAAATTGTGTTGCATCTTTCAGACTATCTTATAGTGACTAACTCCAAGTGCCAAATTAGTTAAGATATGCAGATTGGGAGTAGAATCAGAGAATTGTCAGGGTTGGAAGGGACCTTAAAGATCAACTGGTTCCAACCTCCCCACCATGGGCAGGGACATCCCCCACTAGACCAGGTTGCTCAGAGCCCCATCCAGCCTGGCCTTAAAAACTTCCAGGGATGGAGCTTCCACCACCTCTCTGAGACACTGGAACAGGTTGTCCACCACCCTCATGGTGAAGAACTTCTTCCTAACATCCAATCTGAACTGATCCATCTCTAGCTTCAACCCATTCCCTCTAGTCCTGTCACTACCCAACATCCTAAAAAGCCCCTCACCAGCTTTCTTGTAGGCCCCCTTGAGATACTGGAAGGCCACAATAAGGTCTCCTCGGAGCCTTCTTTTCTCCAGACTGAACAACCCCAACTCTCTCAGTCTGTCTTCATGGGAGAGGTGCTCCAGCCCCCTGATCATCCTCGTGGCCCTTCTCTGGACACGCTCCAGCATGTCCATATCTCTCTTGTGCTGTGGGCTCCAGAACTGGATGCAGTACTCCAGGTGGGGTCTCACAAGAGTGGAGTAGAGGGGGAGAATCACCTCCCTCGACCAGTTTTTGCTTTCTTACCAGTGGTTTCTGCAAACCTGGCCAAAGTACCACTGAGAAGCCAGGTGGGAGTGATCTCACCGAAGAGAAATATTTTTGGACAGAGCAGAGAACTCCTTGAGGTAAAGGTAATGCTTGTGCAAAGACAAAACTTTCCACTCTACCTTCAAACATGTCCTTCAGGTGAAAATGCTTGGGATTCTTTATTTCAAAAGTAGTGAGGCTGAGAGGTCGCATTTGGTAATTATGGTGACTTCTGAGGAATGGATTTTCCTCTTTTTTCATTAACACAGAGAACCAGCAAAGGTCCCAAAGCAAAGGCAGTTCTTTGGGATGGGGAAATGGCAGATAACGAGGTCACTTTATAAATAGCACTTTTCCAGTATCTATACATAAGTAATCAATGTTTGCACGTCACAGAATTAAAAACAGCTTCCTCTCTAACAAGATCAAATCCCATTAGTCATAGGTTTCTATTCTTCCTGGAAACTGCTGGTTCTTTATTCTTCCACACTAGGACATTGGTCAAATCCCTGATTTAAGCCGTGCATCTTATCATCTGCCTGCCAAATAGACATTAAAGAAATGCTTTACTCTATGCAGTAGGGATGGTAAAGTAAGTGTTAGAGTTCTGCCAGCAGCAAGCAGAAGTACATGAAATGAGAGAGTATGGCCCTTCCAAGTAATTTTTGTATTTTTTTCTTACAATGTAATTTAACAGGATTTGACTATAAAGGCATAAATTTAAACACAGAAAAGGATATTTTACAGTGTTTCTTAGCAATAAATTCCCATTTCATTAATCTATTCTAGTGCCAGTAAATCTCTTCTGAGAGCAGATTTGGCTGTTACTGACATGCCAGGGACATGAATCCTAGGCCAACTAAATGTCCTGGGGGACGAGGAAAGCTAATTAAAGCTCAAATTTGCATTCATAGAGCAAGCAATGGTGGTGGTGGTGGTTTAAGGTTTTACTGCCCTGCTGTCACAGACTGTAGATACTAAGGAAGAAAACCAAAACAGAAAACATTACCACTCCACAAATAGCATGCAAATCTGATTGGTCCACCTCAAAATGCTAAAGGAGACACATCCAAGAGAGATCAAAGATATGAAACAGTTTCTGAACAAGAAGCGATTGACTCGACTGACTGGGTTGTCTAAATCTAACTGCGACAGCCTTCCCACTGCCAAGGCCTTTTCAATACACTGAGCTGATGGAGCCTTAGTGTGTGGGAATGGCCCAAAAACCCCTTCAGGTGAGCACCCATAGCTACTTGGAGGAGGAACTGGTGCTGGATGGCTGAGGATGGCGGGGGGAGAGCAGGACCAAGGACAGATCGGAGCGATCTAAAGACTGGAGTGTGGAAGAGAAGCAGCCGACAGGTAATAGCTTTGTATAAAATTGTGCTTTGGAGAGGAGAGTAGGAAATGACTTACTCATGATTTCCCATCATTTTGTTGGTGTCCCTGCCAGGAATCAGGCTTTAGGAAGACAAAAGTGAATTAGTCTTCTGTGCAATGGGTACTTCAACTCTGTGACTCTGCCACAAGATTTTTAGATGACGGTTATAAAAGCAGGTTCAAAGGATTGGTCTGTCTAGGACTGCAGGCACAAAGACACAACTTCTGTCTCGGGTGGATTTCTGGGAAGAGGGAGAGACACCCAGAGAAAGGGGCACGTGTAAAATGTTCATTGCACCCTTGCCCTGGGCAGCTTCTCTAAAGCATTGGGGTGTGTTCGGGGGAGGGGGGCGGAATTCACTGTGACTTAAGTCTGCTTTACGATTGCGTACTGCCTCCTGTCGGCAGTCCTGCCGCTGCTGCCTCTCGCGTTCGGGATTAATTCGTTTCGCACTAAGTTCCTTTTGATGCGAACCCGCTTTTATCAGCAGCTGAGCCCAGCAGCCGGGGCTGTGATCTGCAGCGCTGGGTGAGTAGATGCCAGGAGCTCTGTGGAGAGGCTCGAAGGGCTGGCAGCGGCGTAGTCAGTCAAGCTGCTTTGCCAGCAGCTCGCTTACCAACCCAGTGTTCCAGGGGAAAGGGAAGGGGAAGCTAAAAGAGAACTGCAGACACTCTGATAGTGACAATACTTTATGACCTGCCTTGTGACAGAAACATTGAATCTCACATGGAGAGATTTTTTTTTTTTTACAAGAGTATTTCTATTACACGCAGCCTGCTAAATCAGAGCATGACCTGCTGACTATACTTTTATCTTTTCAAAGACTTCCTCAGTGAAGACACTCCAGTGGGGACAAGTTTCCTCCGTGTTGTGGCTCATGACAGTGACCAAGGTGTGAATGCTGCTGTCACATACTCAATGTTAGAGCACCAACTAGAATACTTCCAGATCAACCCCAGCACGGGCTGGGTCTACGTAAACCACCTGCTATCCCAGGTAATGCCACTCTCTGCTTGAAACAGAGCAACCTCCGACCCCTCAAATCCATTGCTGAGGGTTAACTGCAGCCCGTTGATTTGTACAAAATGGTTTTCAAATATCCCCAGTCTTCTTCGTTTCACAGGCGACACGCATTAGTCGCTATATCGTAGCGACAGATGGAGGGAACAGAAGCAGCACTGTGGAGCTGACAGTGACTGTAACTAATGCACTCAGCCAGCCGCCCCGGTGGGAGCAGAGCAGATACTGGGTAACCATCCCTGAAAACATCATTCGTGACACCAAGATAGTGGTATGTTAGAAGTGCAATTACTTCCCTCCATCCTGTTTCAACTTCTTCCTCTGTTGTGCTCTGTCTCCATGTTAAGAGTGCACAGATGCCTTCTCTGCAACCTTCCTGTGTTGTGCTGTTTCCTTATCAGCCTTCACAGCTGTGTGCCCCGCTAGTGTTTGTCAGGAGTACCTGTTGCAGAATAGGCTGGCGTTTCAGCTGGCAGCAGTTTTCTCCGTGACTTCTTGCAACAGCAGCCCTCAGGGTGGGCTCCCACAGGCAGCGGCTTTGATTGAGAAGCCAGACCCGTGCCCTGCCCCTGTGGGAAATCCTTGAGTCTCCCCACCAAGGGGCAGCTCCTCACTCCTCCATCCTCAGCAGACCTTGCTGCCTGCCTGCGTCTTTCCTACAGCTTTTCTCCATTTAGCACTGTAGCATGGAACCGCTGTAGTTTGCTTTGGGCTCTTCTAACTCAAACCAATTCCTTTTTCAGCTGTACAGACTTATTCTTTGAGGGTGGTCCCTTCTGTAAATTGACACATAATTCCTGCCTTCTTCCTCCTACTTATAATAATATACAAGCACTTGCAAACAATTTAGGGTTTGTCTGTATCTTGTCTGGTAAAATGTACAACACGGTGGAGAAACAGTCTCCTTTTGGATTGCTTTTGTGTTGGAAGGAGGAGAGAGGAGGGATTTCCTTTAGACAGTGATGCAGTTCTTGCTTAGAACATTTACAGGAAGGTAAATTTACTGTTGATTAAAAACCTGCATCAAACCTAAATGTTGTAAAATGAAGCTCAACTCTGTAACCTGTTTCTTTTTTGTCTCTTACCCAAGTCATACAGGCATGTATGTTCTTGGAGAACATACATGCATGTATGTTCTTGCCATCAAACTGAACATTTAACACTTGCAACCCCATGCTTCATCAACATATGTGGTGGCTCTTTTTTTCCTCAGACGATCAAAGCCACATCCCCTCTTGGTGATCCCAGGGTTACGTATAATCTGGAGGAGGGTCAAGTTCCAGAGACTAACATGCCAGTTCGTTTCTATCTGAAGCCAAACAGAGCTGATGGATCTGCTTCTCTTCTAGTCGCTGAACCACTTGACTTTGAGACAACTAAGTTTTTCACCTTGACAGTCCGGGCACAAAATGTAGCAATGACTCCTTTAGCTTCCTTTACCACTGTTTGTGTGAACATAACAGGTAAGCTTTGCTGCTGTTACAACAGCAGCATATTCTTGGTATTTTTAGTATATATTAACACCACGAATTAAGACAACATCCGTAAAATGCCAAACCACCTAACAATGCTTCATACATTTCTATACTTCCTCTTGGAAGTTGTGCAGTCATTAAAAAAGTCTATTTGAGACACTTTCTAAGTACAACTACCAAAAGTAGAAGTGTGATAGTGCAAAAATGAGCTGCCTGAATGTTTATGCAACACTAGTGCCTGCTTTCGTAAAAGTAGTTGCAAAGACTTTCATTTGATAGGAGGAAAAAATCTACTAAATTTCCCCAAGTTATTGAAAGGAGGTGAGTATTACTGGAAATATTCTATGCTGTAAAAAGAGAAACAGCCCATATAGGCTGGATTTATATTTGATATCTGTTTAGGGGTTTTTTGTCATATCCGGAATTTTCTACTAAACACCGAGATGAGAACTCTAGAAATGAAGATGCAAGGGTACTTAAAATAGGTGCAATTGTCAAAAATTTGATCTGACCCTACTTATGGCAGGATCTTTTTGCAAGGCTCTACTCCTGTAGACGTGTAAAACTATAAATATGATTTTAATCCCTGCATTTTGAAGTATTAGTGACATTACTTTTGATTGGTAGATGTTTAAATGAAAATATGAATAAGAGAGGCCTCCAGCAACAAACATTTGTCTCCCTCACCACCATGGAAATTATATAAATGGCAATTTGAATGGGAATCCAGCTTCCCTGTTTCACCTTATCACAGCATTGTCCTATCTTCCACAGTCCATCAATGCAAAAAACCTTCAGGTTTGTAGAACAGGAGTGCTTCAAGTCAGGGTCTGAGCCTCATTTATTGTGGCTTATGGACCCTTCCCCAGAACATTCTTCCTGTAGTGCAGTTACAGTTGTCAGAATTTGGGAGAAACTTCATTTTGCTCACAAGCAAAAATCCTTTCTTCAATAAGTTAGTATTTCACATGAAAAGGAGATTTACACACACATGTATGCATCAGTGGGAAGAAAAAGAAAAGCAAGTTGAACACCTTCAAGAGAGAAATGGCCGCCAGAAAGTTTCATATGCAGAATTGTCATTTATTTATGCACAATCACACAGAAAGTATTTTATAGTACTTTATTTTTTTTACCTTGCTCAGTGAGTTTGCTGAAACTTATCTCTGACAAGATATATTTCCATGTATAAAATATGAGCAAACGCCTGTTAGAAAATAAGTTTTCACAGATGATTACGCATGTAAGAGAGAAAGAAAATTGAGATTTACAGGAGCGCATACCGACAACTTAAAGAAAAAAGAAAGTGATTTAAGACATTAATACTGCAAATAGTTGTGTGTCAGAATGGAGTCACGTGGTAGTAGTAAAAGTAAATATGTGCTTAAGGGTTTTCAGAATGAGATATTAAGAATTTTGTCTGCTCTACATAAAGACAGATGGATCCGAGGAACTGTCGTTACAGCTCCCCTGTTTTGGCGCTGTGCCACGACTTAAGAAAGTCAGGAAAATTACTTTCTTAAAATGTGGCTCTTAGACTGTGAAAAGTCCAAAAATGATGTAGGATACTATGCAGCATTTCTGAGTTTAGTCATCTTACGGACAAAAAAGAACCCAGACTGATTTGTCATGAGTTGAGCAGGAAGGTGTGATCCCAGAGCAGTTTAAACAGACCCGAGTCAGTGCTGCCACAGTCCTCGTACCTATTCCTCATGCTCATCTAGTCCTACACAACAGTTTGAGGAAGACAATGTGTCAGAAACCAGCCCTTCAGAACAGTGGACGTACCTTTTCCAGTTTAGGTCTCTACAGGGGTCAGGCAAGGAAGGCAAGGAAGACCTGATGTAGGTTAACATGGCTTTGCCCTGTGCCTGATCTCACCCAACTGCAGATGGCCGCTACCGGGACAGCCTCTTCTATCCTCCACCCACACAATCTCCATCCCTTGTGTTGCATCTGGCCATTACACAGCTGCAGAGCACGTCAGATCACAGCTAGTGCTTTTCACTCCAGAAAGGCAGTCCCTCACAGAGCAACAAAATGAGCACTGTCGACACGGGGTTGTGTGATCCAGCTCGTGGGAAGGGGGATGCCGTGGCTTAGAGCGGGATGACAAGAATGGGAAGATCAGCATGCTCCCTTTGCATGTTGGCCAGTAGTTAGATGGAGGGAGACTCGGGTGCAACTGCAACCTAAGTAATCGTTAGGTCCTACAGCATAACATGACTCTGGCTATACTGCCCCACAAAGGCCAGGAAAGACTGTTTCACACACATTCTTTGTCAACTCTATAGACCCCGTGATTTTAATTTCCACTTTATATTAATCAGCCCTTAATAAATGCTGAAATTAACTACTTCTGGAATAGTGTCCAGTTATGGGCTGCTCAGCTCAAGAGAGACAGAGAACTGCTTGAGAGAGTCCAGCGCAGAGCCACAAAGATGATGGAGTGGAACATCTCCCTTATGAGGAAACGCTGAAGGAGCTGGGTCTCTTTAGCTTGGAGAAGAGGAGGCTGAGGGGTGACCTCATTAATGTTTACAAATATGTCAAGGGGGGAGTGTCAGGAGGACGGAGCCAGGCTCTTCTCAGTGATGTCCAATGACAGCACAAGGGGCAATGGATACAAGCTGGAGCATTAGAGATAGCAAAAATATTAGAAAAAAACTTTTTCACTGTGAGAGTGACAGAGCACTGGAACAGGCTGCCCAGAGAGGTTATAGAGTCTCCTTCTCTGGAGACATTCAATACCCGTCTGGACATGTTCCTCTGTGACCTACTGTAGGTGATCCTGCTCTGGCAGGGGGGTTGGACTAGATGATCTTTTGAGATCCCTTCCAACCCCTGACATTCTGTGATTCTGTGATAACCAGCTTTACAGAGACTGTGGATGAAAGGCTTCCTGGTCCTGGCATTCATGGCCTTTCTGTAAGATCACTGGTCAAATCATTACTGGTATCTTAGCTGAGATTAGGCCACTGTCTCCCAGACACTGGTCAATGTCTATAAAATGCCTCCTGACAGCTGCCCTGAAAATGGGAAGATCCAAAACAGGATTGCTTCTCACTATGAACAGTGTGAGTTCTTTCTCCAAGCAAAATTACTACTGTTAAAAAAAAAATACAGTAAAAAAAAAAGTCTACAAACATTTTCTTACTGTTGTCCTCATCACTTCATTTTGCAGATGTCAATGATAATGTTCCATTCTTTGTGTCTTCTAACTACGAGGTGTCTGTGCCAGAAGGAGCTGATGTTGGCACATCCGTGGTTCAGGTGTTAGCTACAGACTTGGATTCTGGCCTACATGGAGAGGTTTGACTTTTTTTTTTTTTCCCTTCAATTCTTTTCCTCCCAATAGGCAAATTCCAATACTATAATTAGGAAGAGTGTGCAGACAGCAGATGACAGGGTGAGGAGCCACACACACTTCTTGCAACACTTGTCAAGCACTTGTCTAGCGTATGCTTGGTGTGCATAATATGGGATGCAGGCAGAGAAGATGCTGCTCACGATCTTGGGATCCTGCATTATAGCAGCTCATCCTGATCCAGCAACTGTGACAAAGCACTGCTACATGATTCTCAGGGTTGCTGCCATGACAAGGCAAGTGGAGGTGGCTGCAGAAGATGTTTCCAGACTCTTGCCTTTTTAGCTCATTATTTAATTGACCGTCAGTAATTATGGTCAGTTAAACACGGCCATTTATATACAGTCAATTAAGTAACATTTCATTTTACCGTCATTGGTCAAATGATTGATCAAAACAACATTTAACCGTCATTGTCATAATGACTCAACCATATGAAAAAGCAGTGTTATGAAGGAAACTGCTCATTTTCTGTACATTTTCCTAAGTATTTTCCAAATATCCTACTAGTTTTTCTGTAAACTCTGGCTAGTAGAGATCTGCTGTTCTGTGACTGTCATTTTGCAGCTTCTGAAAAGCAGCTTGTGTGGTAGGACTGCCTGGTGGTGCTCTGGGCCTGACTTGAAGGTGGGGATCGAAATGTGGGGGTTGTGGGTGTTTTTTTTTTTGGAGAAGGAAGCCAAGCCTTTGTTAAGGGGATAAATGTAGATACCTTTCATCGGTGGAGGTTTTCATGTGTTCAGTCCTGTTGAACAGGAACCAAAGTCTCGGTTAGCCCCCTCTTACTTTTTTTAAGCTATTTCCTTATCAGCCTGCACAGCTGTGTGCCCCACTAGTGTTTGTCAGGAGTACCTCTTGCAGAATAGGCTGATGTTTCAGCTGGCAGCAGTTTTCTCCGTGACTTCTTACACCAGCAGTCCTCAGGTCCCCAGGGTGGAGAGACACCAGGAAAGATGTCGTTCCATATATTCTCTGTCCTGTTATTCATGACCTTTCTTAACTGCCTGCTGGCCACTGTTGGAAATTAGATCTGGGCTTGATGGGCTTTGTTATCACTAGTACAAATGTTCTTCTGTTTGAGAATTCTGGGATTTTTATATCAAAATGGGAAAAAAAGAGTTAGAAAAATTACATCCAGGTGAATTGTCTTTCCTCAAAGTCTTGCAGCTTTTCAGACAGACCCCGGAGGCTTCTGGAGAAGGGGGAGGTCACAGCACTCAGACATACAAATGAAAGTGGAAAATACAAACTCTCCTAAATATTTCCTTTTATTTTCTTAACTATTTCCTTTTTAGGTTCACTACTTCATATTGAAAGATGCTAGTGAGGATTACCAGTTCTTCACCATCGAACCTGAGACAGGGATTATTTCCACCCACGCATCTTTTGACAGAGAGAAAAGAGCCTCTTACTTGATTGAAGTTCAGTCTCAGGATTCTTCAGAATCTGCTAGACCTGGTGTTCACGGACAGCCCAACACAGGTAAAACTAGCAAGGAATTATATATTGGGTAAAAGAGATGAGAAATTGAGCTCCTAACTTTTCTAGACCTGGGGGTGTGTGTGAACTGTCTGGAATAGAGCAAGGTGTTCCACCTCTGCCATTTCTAGTCTGTATGTTCCATTTGCATCTCCTTCTTAGACACAGCCTACGTAAGGATTTTTGTCAGTGATGTGAATGACAACGCTCCAGCATTTCCTCAGTCAGTGTATGAGGTCAGCATAGATGAGGACAAGGATGTTGGGAGTCCTGTTGTGACAGCAACAGCAGATGACGAAGATGAGGGTGAGTGGACCCTGCATGTCTAAGTCCTCTTGGTATTACTGTATGTTGTGTGTAGGGCTGCTTCCTTCACAGACAAACAAATCGCTGCATTTAGGAGATGATTAAATTCTTCAAGCATTTCTAAAAGTGAGGAGGGAAGTTCTGGGCACACAGGAGCATTTTTTTATTATTATTAGGTGCTCAGGTTTGCAGTGCAAAGTTTAAGCTAGCTGGCAGTCTTTTGGGGGCAGAATGAAATTGCCTGGAGTCACAACCCTGCTGTAACTTCACAAGAGATAACGTAGAAATTCATTCACTCCTGAGCATGTGCTTGCTTTGTGCTGACTCATGTGCTTTCCAGATCTCCCTGGGAGTCAATTTTACTTATTACCGTTGCACAAAAACCAAACCTGTTTGCTTTTTGTTGAATTAGTGGGTTGAACATGCTTGTGGCAGTATCTGACAGTGGAAAATGTGGGATGACATGGCCAGAAATGAAGGCAGAGAAAAGACAGGAATAAGGCAGGAAAAAAGGGAAACCCAGACTTTCTTTCTGGGCTCAGCTCTGATGGTGTGAAACTGCCCCGAGAGTGTGGTGAGACCAGATGAGCTGAGCCAGTCCAACAGCATGCACCACCAGTCAGTTTCTATCTTTATTCTGCTGCAGCTTTTTTGCTTCTTTCATGAATTGGTCCAGCTCAACTTGCTGGAGAAAAACAAATCCACTGAAAAAAAAACACCAAAAAACCCACAGAAGGCAAGCTGATGCGTTGGTGACCGAGCCCAAATGAGCACCAGAGGAACATGTTGCTGGGAGCAGGTGGGAGTTGACCATTGCTTTTGGCGGCAGTGCTGTAATGCCTGTGCCTCTTACTGCCCAGGAGGGAGAAGTAAAGAGGCCATTTAAATACAGCTGCTGCACTTGAGAGAATTTGGCAAAAAAATGAACAAGTGATGCTCAAACACACAATGCAAAATGCTGCATGTTCTTTCTGCTCCTAGCAATCCACATATTTAATTGGGGAAATCACTTTCTATCCTGGAATACAATATCGTGGGTTTTTTTTTCTTCTTTGAATAAATAAACATGAAGCACCAACCTATTTATTTGCTGCTCCTAAACATTTTGCAGCAAACAACTGCTGTTGTACAGGTGGAAAGTTCTCCTGTGATGAATTCTTGTTCAAAATAAAGGACTTCTGTTATATTTTAGCACCATCCAGTGGTTAAAAAAAAAAAAAAGTTAAGGAATATTGGCATTTGAAATGGGAGACTTAGGAAAAATTGAGCAAAACCAGCTGCTAGTACTTCAATAGTATGTTACTTTATTGGCAAATGAGTACACAATAAATTAGAGATACACAATTCTTTCATTATCAGTAAAGAGGTGCTTGTCTGTGACTGCAAATTACATTTGTTACCATAATTGCAAACCTTATCCCCCATCTACCATACACAGACCCTTCAAATTACGTCATTCTGTTCGTGGCTGTGTCTATGTTTTATTCCTTCTTCCCTACCCTCCCCAACAGTCTGAGCAAATAGAGTTTCTCTTGGATGCAAGTCCACTATGTATGGCTGGATTGAGCATTCAGAGAGTGAACAGGCAGTGGTCATTTCCTTTCCCTTGTAGGTGCAAATGCCAAGCTGAGGTATCAGATCACATCTGGAAATGCAAAAGGAGTTTTTGATGTGGAACCTGAGGTTGGAACTGTCTTCATTGCTCAGCCTCTGGATTATGAACAAGAACAACGTTATGAGCTCCGGCTTGTAGCTTCTGATGGAAAATGGGAGAATCACACTCTTCTCATCATCAATGTTGTCAATAAGAATGATGAAGCACCAGTCTTCACTCAGAATGAATACCAGGGCAGTGTCTTGGAGGAGCTCACAGATCTGCCTGTACTTGTCCTAAAGGTAAAGCAGTTTGCACAAAGCAGGACAAAACCTGAACTTTTGTTCAGACCTATCTCCTCCATTTACACAAATTCCAAAAGATAGTTTATTTATGGTGGGTGAGGCCCTGGTGTTAGGAGTTAGGTAGCAAATTTCTGTAAAGAAAAGAATAAAGAAAGCCTGGTTGAATTTGTGTGGTGGAGTTGCTCCCTTGACGAGAAAAAAATAATGGTCGGACTCAATGATCTTAAGCGTCTCTTCTAACCTAAATGAATCTATGATTCAAAATGTCGAGAACTGTGATGGCTCTCCTTTACAAAGCAGAGTTAGCATATTTTGAGTAACTGTATAAGCATAGCATGGTTGGCATGCGTACCTCATGCATTCAAATCACAAACTCTTTGGCTACATTTATACTACCAAATAAACATTACCAGGGATTGTTCTTTGATTCTGGAACTCAATCATCTTTATTGCTTTGTTGTTAGAGTGGTCCATGGCACGAGGACTGCTTGGCTGGCCCAACTAGCAGTCTCCCAAACAATCTCTGGATGCAAATCAGGAGCTGGGAGTTCCCTCTGGCCTATGCTGATAATCGTTTGGATGTATGGCCACCCTGGTTTTGTAGCCTTCTCTTCGCTCAGAGAGAAACAATCCTTGTTTGTCTTTGTATTGCAGCTGTAAAGAGTTTCACAAGAAACATTTGCTCAGCAGATCTGTTATGACTTCCACTTGGCTCTTCCTGCAGTAATTTCCTCTTTCCAAAATATACTGGGAAGTAGAATATATCAGTCTGTCTGAATGTGATCTTTTTGTTTCTCTAGGCTATGCATGATGTTTACTGAAAAAGTACTTGACCTGAATGACTCAAACCGATCAATGTGTACTGTTAAAATGCATGCTGTTTATTTAGCCTGCCCAATACTAACTGCCTTCAATAAAAGAGCAGTGATTTCCCCTTTTCCTTTACATAAACACTTATCTGCTGTGGCTTGTTCCAGGTTTCTGCAACAGACCCTGACCAAGCAGCTGATCAAAATGCCATTAACTATTCCCTACATGGACAGGGGGCCAGTAGTGAATTCAGCATCAATGAGAACACGGGTGAGATCAGCGCAAATAAAAAGTTAGACCGTGAGAAGCGATCAATGTGGCGCTTTCTTGTTCTTGCAACAGATGAGAGTGGAGAGGGACTGACTGGCTTTGCAGATGTGATCATAGAAGTGAGGGATGTGAATGACAACGCACCCCTTTTCCTCTGTGTGTTGGATGGCTGTTTTATGGGCCACGTCCCTGAGGATTCTCCGGCAGATACTCCTGTCATGGACATGACAGCAGTGGACCTTGATGACCCAAAGGCTGGTACGAATGCTGTGCTAACATACAGCATCATTCAGAATGTCCAAAATGAAATTAATCTGAACTTGTTCTCAATTGACTCAGTTAGTGGCACCATCTATACAGTGCTCGGGTCCCTGGATCGGGAGAAGGAGGACAAGTACCTAATAGTGATTGAGGCCAGAGATGGAGGAGGGCTCACTGGGACAGGCACCGCCACTATTTTGGTGACCGATGTAAATGATCATGCTCCAGTCTTCCTGCAAAGGATCTACACTGCATTTGTCTCTGAGAATGCGAGTATTAACACTGAGGTTGCAGTGGTGTCAGCTGTGGACAGAGATAAGGGAGAAAATGCCATGGTGACGTTCAGCATCCTTGATGGGGACAATGACCACAAGTTCTCCATAGAGACAGATGAAATCAACAACTGTGGGTTTATCCGGCTACGAAAGCAGATTGACTTTGAGAAGCCTCATGAGAGGGTGTTCAATTTGACTGTGAAAGCAGAGGACATGGATTTCTTCAGCATTGCTCACTGTGTGATCTATGTGGAGGACTCCAACGACCATGCTCCTGTCTTCTACCCCCAGTTCTATGAAGTGACTGCATTGGGGGAAGATGCAACTGTTGGCACCAAAGTTGTTCAGGTTTCTGCTGTTGACTTGGATTCTGGCCTGAACGGAAGGTTTTCTTACCACCTGCTAAACAAGTCTGACCCAGGTGGCCAGTTCTCTGTGGCTAGTGATGGGTGGGTGATGGTTGCAGGACTGTTGGATCATGAGACAGTGGCACAGTACCAGCTCATTGTCATTGCCACTGATTTGGGGCAGCCCCCTTTGACTGGCAGTGCCACTGTTTTAGTGACTCTGCAGGATGTAAATGACAACGGGCCAGAGTTTGAGGCTCATTACAACCCAGTGGTCTGGGAGAACACACCTTCTCCACAGGTTGTCCAAATGAACGAGACCTCTACTTTGCTGTACGCTAAGGACCGAGACACTGCTGCTAATGGAGCACCTTTCTCCTTTCACCTTCTCGGTGATTTCAACAGTCTGACCAACTTCAACTTGCAGGACTTCCACAATGGAAGCGCCCTGCTCACTGCGCTGCGTACCTTTGACAGGGAAGTGCACAAGGTGTTCTACCTGCCCATCCTGATCACAGACAGTGGGATCCCACCAATGAGCTCCACCAACACGCTGACCGTGAATATTGGGGACCAAAATGACCACCCACATTCTGCTGGCTACATGGAATGTCTCTTTTACAGCTATGATGGTAAATCACTCCCTGATGCTTGCTTCCAAGTGTGGCAGTAAGGTCAAAAGATCAGCTGTGAGATTCTCAGGAGGACTTTGTCCTATTCCACATAAGCTGAAACCTTAGTGTAGAGGTGCTGCCAAAGTTTATTAAGCCCCATCAGAGAGCAATAGATGTGTGGGCCACCTGGTTTGTGGAAGAAACTGAGCTAGCCTTGAAGGAGGAGCATGGCATCTTTTTCCTCCTCCAGGTTGAATTCAGTTTTAGTGAATGCGCTTAAGCTGAACTCCTGGGTAAACTGCCCAAGACATAAGTATAAGCCTTCAGCTTACAAATACTATTATGGAGGAATTTTCTGTGATTGTTGGCTGCAGGCAGTACAAGAGAAGCTACATTTCCCTTCTTGCTTTGGCAATTAGCTAGCATTTCTTTGTGATCCCATGTCATAGAATCATAGAATGGTTAAGGTTGGAAGGGACCTAAAAGATCATCTAGTTCCAACCACCCTGATGTGGGCAGGGACAAATGTCCCCATATAGTAAGCTCAACAGCAAAATAAATTACACAGGTAAAGAGATTTTGGGGTGCTTGTATCTGTAGCATCAGGTCATTCCTTCCTCTTCCGCTCTGCTCTGAGTTGAGTGAAATGTACTGAAAACTTGCCCACGTATCCTGGGGTTTGGCAGTACATTAGATTGTCTACTGTGACTAGAAACTACTTTGTAGATGCTGTTGGCATTTATTTGACTGAAACGTGTTCTGTCTGTTGTGTGCTCACTCTCCAAGTTCAGCTTACAGCAAAGTTGAAACCAAGTCTGGTTGCTGTTTGCTGAGAAACTCTGCTTGTAGCCTAAGTACCGATCTTTCCATTAAGCCTGAATTCCCTTTTAGTTGCCTCTTTAAAGGTTGTGCTAATCTGTGCCGTTAATTTCAAGTCTTCAGACCTTTGGTTATTTGAAACACTAAGGCGAGACAGAATCAGAAGGGTACTATCATGTTGTGTGCTACAGTCATATAATGTGGGAGTCAAACACCAGGACATCATATATACTGTCTCCTGAAAAAGGAATCTGGTGAATGTTGCCACAGTAACAGGAGAGGTACAGCTTCCTCTCGTTTTTGTGTGCAGCCCCTCAGTTGTCAGGGTTTGTGCTGTTCCCTTTCACAAGGTGAAGTCCCACATTTTTTTCCTCTTTGGGTATTCTTGATTCTTTACTCAGTAGATCTAAGAATTCAGATACCTGTGGACCTTTCCTTCAGAAATAGCTTTTGTGAAACAAACAAAAAAAAAAACTAATTTGTGAGCGTTGCTGAGAGAATGCAAAACCAGCAGAATGCCTGCTGCTTTCCATCTCACCCCAGCGTCTCACCATCTACTCAAAATAAGCCTGGTTGTTTTGGACATCCTTTCTATCTTGCTGTAATTTTCTCCAAATTCCTTTTGTTTTTTACCTTTTATAACCCAGTCAGCATTTCAGTTGTTTATCCTGCCAAACCCCAATTCCTGTCTAAACCACTCTGTAAGTTGTTGGTTGGATAATTCTGAAGACCTCTTACATCCTTCATCAGAGTTGGCTTTTCTTTTTTCCTTCATTTGCTTTTCCTTCCACCCACCTGTTGAATTAAATCTATGTAGCCATACAGCAAACACCCCTTAAGCAGGACACCAAGTGGTATTTGCAAACTGGTGCACATCTTCTCTCGGGAGCTATCACAACTATTTTTGCAGAGGTTTTAGGCTTAAGATAAACCAGTAAAGCTTGAATGGCTAACCTGTTTGCGTAGGTATGAGAGGTCCGACGGTGCCACTTATATGTTATGTTGTTTTAGGTATTCTCCCTACGACTGTACTTGGCCAAGTCCAAGCCCCTGATGATGATGATTGGGATCACAAAATCTACCAATTTGAAGGGAAAACATCAAGGTATTTGGAAAGAAAAATGGGAGTTGAGTGAAATGTATGGAAAACTTCCCGCACATAAAACCATAAAAAGCATTTGAACTGCCTTTTTTTTCAAAACAAGTGTGCAAAAGTATTTTGTTGGTTGCACGCTTGTGTGTAACTCCTCAAAATCCATTCCGAGTGTGAAATTGCAGTAAATAATGCTGCATGCCAAACCAGTCCACTTCCCATTGCCTGATGGGCTAGAACACCGTTCTAAATTCCTGTTCCCGGTTGTACCCATAATCTGTATCAGTGAGCCACTACAGAAAAAATACCCACTAACTTCCATCCTCCTTCATTTAAGCTCCTGGAGAGTTGGTGTTTCCGTGTCACCACTGGTTTTGAGACCTTATTTGTTTTGGATGTATTCACACCAAAGTGTCTGGATTGTGACCGGGGTTGAGATGTACACGTGCCATTCAGAAGTTTTGACAGAGGTGTCACTCTCAATGAATGTATCTAAATTAGGAGTTTGCACTGATTCAATGTTATGGCTATAGTAGCCTGGGGCTTCCTACCCAGTTCATATGGCATAGAAGCAGAAAGAAGCCTTCTTAATATACTGGTGAAGAGTCATTAGGAGCCAACAGAAGGCAATGTAAAAAAGTTCCGTTCTGCTTTGTCCGTTCATGAGGGAACACATCTGCTTTTTTTGATAGCTTTCCCAAAATAAAGTGGATCAGAAAAGCCATCAGTGATGATAATTACTACTTAGCTTTTAAACTTCTTATAGCTTGTTCCTTGGCTTAACTCTTATTACAGGTACTTTATCCTTAATGATAACTCAGGTTTGCTGACTATTAAAGAAGGAACCCCGCCAGGAACATACAACATAAGAGTTAGAGTCATTGATGGAGTGTGGCCAGATGTTATCTCAACTGTAAAGGTTATAGTGAAGGAAATGAAAGATGATGCCCTCCGTAATGCTGGTTCTATACGAGTAAAAGGTAAGCAACGTGATGAAGTATGTTATACATGGCATGAGAATCAATAGTTTTCTAGGTAAGGTTTTGAAAATGCATCTTTGCATAGTCCTCTGACACTGCATGTGAAGGAACATCTATGGAGAGAAAAGACAGTAGCAAATGCTTGTCTGATGCAGAAGACAAAGACGAATGCCTTCTACACCAACTTTTTAACAAAACAGCAAGTTGTATTACAGAAAAAGAACTTCACTTGAACAAGTGTCTGTCTGAAATTCAGCAAATTGTTTCAATCTTTGTGGAAGAGTAAAATCTTTTTAAAAATTATTAAAGTAATAATTAAAAAAAGGTTCAGAACACACACCCTGAGCAGAAGCCAGCATGGAAAATTTCAGAGCCTTAAAATGAAAATACTCCTGTCCTTGCAGTTGAGTCCCTTTTCTGCAACCTGAATAGTTATTCCTTGGTGCCCCTCTCTTTTATGGCTACAGCAGTTACAAGATATGTGTTTGTCAGGCTTTTACCTTCTGTTACAGATACCACTCCAGAGGAGTTCATATCCCAATCCCCTGAAAAACAGAGTAAATACTACCAGATGAAGAAGCTGCTTTCAGAAATTATATCAGTCCAACTGGAAAACGTTCACATATTCAGTGTATTAAAGAGCCCAAGTCAAACCCGAGGGGTTGATGTTTGGTTTGCAGTTTATGGGCCACCTTATTACAAAGCAGAAAAACTTAATGGCAATGTAGCAGCCTCCAGAGCATGGGTAAGTATCCATACTATGTATGAAACCACAGAATCTTCTCATTGTGTCTATTAAGACAATATCCATTGCCTAGTGAATGTGCATACTTAGAATGACTGAGGGAGTAATGTGTGAGAATGTCCTGGTTTGGGTTTTGAATAATTTTAACCAGTAAAGTCAAATGGTCCTCTAGCACTTATATTAAAAGTTTGAAATATGAATGTTTCAAAAGGCAGCCTATAAATAGATATTAAGTTACCCAAATACAATAATCTTTTAGGAATATGAAAATGTTTGTTCCTACTGGAAAACTCTGTATAAAGGATTTGTTTAGCTGTTCCCTTTCTACATGGTATCTTAAATGTTTCAATTTTTAGTCCTCTACACAGAAGTGTTTCGTAGCTGAAACTCACAAACCAGTCAAAATTTCCAATTTTCTCAGTTAAGAGTGCAAAGCAGTAAAATAACCAGTCTCCAATGGAAAACCAGGTTGGAAATGTGCATTGACAATTTTGTAAAGTTCCTGCCCCTCTTGCAAAAATAAGTATTGATAAAAGTTAAATGTCTTAATGTGTCTGTTGGTACACAGAGGTTAAAATAAGTTATATTTAGAATCACTGCTGCAGTACCAACTCACTCTTGCCAGAAAAGTTATTTCTGCGTTGCCCAATGTCTCTCCACTCTTCCTAGTATTTTTGAGAAGTCCGCATGTTAGTTGACAAGTAGCTCAACATGAGCTGGCAACTCATGTCAACATGTGAACCATGTCCTGGGCTGCACCAAAACGAGTGTGACGGGCAGGGCGAGGGAGGTGATTCTCCTCCTCTACTCTGCTCTGGTGAGGCCCCACCTGAAGTGCTGCATCCAGTTCTGGAGCCCACAGTACCAAAAGGACGTGGATCTGCTGGAGCAGGTCCAGAGGAGGGCCACGAAGATGATTGGAGGGTGGGAGCACCTCTGCTATGAGGACAGGCTGAGGGAGCTGGGGCTATTCAGCTTGGAGAAGAGAAGACTGTGAGGTGACCTAATAGCGGCCTTCCAATACATGAAAGGGGCCTACAGGAAAGCTGGAGAAGGGCTTTTTCAAGGGCCTGTAGTGATAGGGCAAGGGGCAATGGCCTGAAACTGCAAGAGGGTAGATTTAGATTAGATATAAGGAAGAAATTCCTCGCCATGAGAGTGGTGAAGCACTGGAATAGGTTGCCCAGGGAGGCTGTGGCTGCCCCATCCCTGAAGGTGTTCAAGGCCAGGTTGGATGGGGCTTTGAGCAACCTGGTCTAGTGGGAGAGAGGTGTCCCTGCCCATTGCAGGGGGGCTGGAACTAGATGATCTTCAAGGTCTCTTCCAACCTTAACCATTCTATGATTCTATGAATTAAAAATATAGCTCAGATGCTATGTAAATAATCCATCAGAACCATCAGTGATTAAAATTTACGTACTCAGCTTATGATGAATGTGATGATATTTTTGTCCTCCAAGTGCTTACTCATGCTATCTTTGACTTATACCAAGGCTTTGACCTTAACAGATGCCAGGCTGAACTGCCTTTGGCTGAATGGGGTGAGGTAGATGTTGGAAGGAAGTGGCACAGCAAGCAGCTTTAAAAATAAATAAAACTTTGGCTTTTCATTGCTGTCGTTTGTGAGATTCCTTTCTGTGGAAAAGTCAGATAAATGCAAGTTCTTGTTCTCCGCAGCTGGAAAACATCTTGGATATAAATATCACCCAAATTGGCATTGACGAATGCATGACTGCAAACTGCACTCATAGCAGCGGATGCATCAACAAGCACGAACAGAGTCATGTGCCAACAATAACCAGAGCTGGAAGCTTTTCACTGGTGTCTGTGACAGTCCTGAGTCGTGCCCTGTGTGGCTGCGCAGCTCGGGAGAGTCCTCATCTCTCTTGCTCTTCGTACCAGACCAACCCTTGTCTCAATGGTGGCACATGCGCGGATACTGATTTGGGCTACAGGTTGGTAAGGTGTAGTCTGGTGTGTATGCAAAATGCTCGAGTTCAGTCTGTAAGGTGAATGACTGGAAGCTTGAGGAGGCATCATTGCATGTCTTCTCACTGCAGCAGATCTGAGTTTTGTTAAACTTCACCTGTAGTTCTTGCAAACAAACCTATTTTTGGATGGGTACTTTAGGTAGGTTTGTCATAGTCTCTGGGAAAGCCTTGGGAAGTTGCAGACTGCACCAGTTGCGTTAACAACGCTCTGCAAAATGCTCTTGTTTTATGTAGCCTACCTTAATACTGTTAAATGTTTTATTTGCATCACTTATGTCACCTAGTAACTTCTTCCTCACATTACTCTTTTTTTTTCACCCAAAATGACATCTTATAAGATAAAATAGTATAAAGATGAAAAAAAAAGAGATGGATCTGTACTAGCTCAGAATAAGCCTGGTCCCCTTTCTGAAGGCAAGCCTTAGGCATGTTTGCTTAAAAATGGTCATCCCAGCACAGGAAAGTAGAAACAACTGTCCCACCTCTTCTAAGCATCCTTAACAGGAGTGACAGGACTCAGACTGAAGCTGCAGAAGCCCTGGTCATGGTAAAGATCCAAGTGTGACGTTGCTGTTCAGATGTAATGAAACAGGAAGGTTTTAATATCCAGAAACCCATGGTAGGATCTGCCACCTATGGTTTGCTCAGCTCTGAAGTTCCTTCAATTCAGCTCCATTTTCAGTAGTTCTGTGAGTGGTCTTTTTCTGCATCCTATCCCTGTTGTTCTGCTCTCAGTAGGTACTAGCAGTCTATGGGAAGCAGAAACTAAGAAGCAGGGGCCCAGCTGGTCTATCCTCCTATCCGTTTCTGTTACTCCACTGGTTTCTCCCTTACAGGTTTTGTTATTGTCATGTTGTGATTATTTTTTTCTGCAGAATCCCCACAGTATTAAGGAAAGAACCCCAAGCATCAATTTTTGATAGTGTAAAGGAAGTAAATCAGCCAGTAGTTTGCAATAAGAATGAAGATGTCAAGATCTGCAACTGTCACACCTCACTTTTTCAGAGCAATATTACTTTCTCACACCCCTCCTGGGGACATTCTGGTTGAGCACAAGAGGAAAATTTTTCACAGTGAGAACATTCAGCCATTGGAATAATCTCCCCAGGAAAGTGGTGGAGTCTCCAATATTGGATAATTTTAAGATTTGACTGAATAGGGTGTTGGGCTGTCTTGTCTATACCATGCTTTTGCCAGGAAAGGTTGGACCAGATGATCCCTGAGGTCCCTTCCAACCTGGTGTTCTATGATTTTATGATTCCTTTGCTTTCCCTGTCAACATTGTAAAATCTTTAAACAAGATGATAACTAAACCTAGTGAAAAATGGGTTTCTTTTTTTGCTGAAGATAATAGACATTTTCATGTGCTTCGTATATTACAACAGTTCCCTCATTTATTCACAGAGTATTGTTGCACAGAGGTATTATTGTTTATAACTAAAACTAAGTTGTGTTTGATAGGGAACAAGTTTTGCTAGTGCTTAACCCATGCTATGCACTAGGAAACACGGGCTCCTGTGTTTCAAGTGGAGACTCTTGCTGGGGGAAGAGCCCTTTGTGACTTCTGCTTGGATGGTGGAGTTTTGCCCTTTTTTTTTTTTTAATAGATGCAAATGCTCTGCAAATTTCCACGGACCAGACTGCCAGCAGACAAAGCACAGCTTCAGAGGCCACGGTTATGCCTGGTTCCCTCCTCTTAAGCCTTGCTTTGAGAGCCGCATCTCCTTAGAGTTTATCACTGAAGTCACCGATGGCCTTCTGTTGTACCACGGACCAGTGGCGCGAGGGCAGCCAGGAGAACGAGAAGATTTCCTTGCTTTAGGTTAGCACCTTGAAGAGCGTTTGTTCTTTGTGTTTGCGTGATGGTGAGATTCTACTTTCAGTTGATAGGGTTTTTTGTTTCAAAAAAGGTTCCGAAAGTTACTTTTGGAGAATAAAGAGAATGCAGAACAATTTGCCAGTATGCTCAGTTTGTTTCTTGTGTCACTGTGTTAGAAGTTGAATTTTTTTTAAAGCTGTCTAAAGAACTTTTCCAGCTAAAATCTAACTGCAATGGTTGTTTCCACTGATTTTGTGTAGGAACATGGTTAGCGTGTGTCCAATAAGAGTCTTTCGTTTGCAGAGCTCTCTGGTGGTGTCCCGTCGCTGACCATGAGACACAGCTCTGGTGAGCTTTTCCTGCAGCTGTCACAAAAAGTTAATGTTGCAGATCGCCGCTGGCACAATATTAAAATTATAAATGATGGAAAGGCAAGTGTGAATATGGACAATCCTCTGGAAGCACTAATTTATGTACCTAGCTACTCCTTCCAAGTCCTTCCTCTCTTCTGTAGAGCTCTTTTATCAATCAGTCTTTTGTCATCTCTGCAATAGCAGGGATTGAAGTTTGTCATCTCAGATGTTCCCCTTAATCTTAAAGCAGTGAAGCAGAACATGGCTGGGAGAAGTCTGATCCAGTTTTGAAACTGGTCCTGCTATTTTCTTTGCCTAATGATCCATCTATCACTTAGACTAGAGAGCCGTGATAATACAGAGGCTAAATGCTTCCTGGACTGATGAAGTTAAATATCCTTAGTTTCTCTGAGTGCGAAACCCTGCCCCACTGAGTAACTTTAGACATGCAGAACAAAGGAGATAGATATGATTTTGTGTAAGGGGAAGATCTTGCTGATATAACAGTGGTGAAGCCATCTGCTAGGCTTCTCCTTCCTCTCCCACATAAGACAAGCTGTGAGGTGTGTCAGGATCTGAGATGGGGAGCCTGGCAGGCAACCTATTCTGCTAGATTGTCTCTCTGGGTTTGATTTGGCAGAAATCCTCACTCTACCGTGTCAGAGACTTGGCATGGTCATGGTAGAGTCAGATCTTTCTTTTGTGTGGCTCCTTAGTTATACACCATGGGCAATAACCTTACAGATCAGCATGTGGAAGTGTTTTTTATTATTTTAATGACGCTTCCTGCACTGTAATTGCTAGTTACTATTGCTCCTTCTGCTAAGTGAAAGAAAATGTGTAATTTAAATGTATGCACGTCTCTGGGTGCAATTGTTTTAAATAATGCCTTTTTCTAGAAAGTGAAGCTGATTCTTGACCACTGCGTAAATGTCTCAATCAGAGACAATGACAGTGTCATTAAGAAGATCTCCCAAAAGGATCCATCTGCCTGTGAAGCCTCTGGAGAGACTGTGGGATCTCAAAGGTAATAAAAACCCAAAAAACAAATCAAACAAACAAAAAACCACAAACAACAACAAAAATAAACAAAAAAACCCCACAAGAACAAGAACTGAAAACATAATTACTCAAAAGAGCTAAGGAAAAAGGGGGTAAAATAACAGCCAAGTTGCTGCATTTTGCGTGCTATTAATTCTTTCTTTCTCTCCCTTCCCTTCAGCTTGAGTAGGCTCTTCAGTGGCCATCAGCCCCTGCAGCTGGGTGGAGTTAAGAAGACTTTGTCCTATCATGATTCACAAAAGCACTTCAGAGGGTTTGTTGGCTGCATACGCAATGTCATTGTTGATAGCAAGGTAGGGCTACTAAGACTAGTCTTGGGTTTACTGCTGTTAACCATTGACACCCAATGTGATGCTTCTCTTTGTCATTTTCCAGGTCTATGACTTAGAGCACCCTGCAGAGTCCTTGAACAGCGCTCCCGGCTGTGTCCTTACAGATGAAATGTGTCAGAGCAGTGGGATGTCCTCCTGTGGTGCCCACGGCAAGTGTGTTGGTGGTTGGGATTTCTTTCGCTGTGACTGTTCCCCAGGATATGCTGGACCAGCGTGTGAAAAAGGTACTGCAAGCTCTAGGGAGAAATTCATGATGAGGATCTGTGGCAACAGCACCAAACGTACTGCTCTAAATTTGACACGACTTTGAAATGAGCAGCATAACAAGACCATGCTGTACTCTATGAATGGTTTAGACTTGCAGCGATGTAAAGATCCTTCTAACTCTCGTCGAATAAAGATATGTCACAGATTAGGGTCTTGTTGAGACCTGCTTTACTATGCAAAGGACACAAGTGGTCAGATGGACCCCACCTCGAATACTGCTTCCAGATCTGGTGTCCCCACCATAAGAGGGGCATAGATGTGGTGCAATGGGTCCAGAGGAGGGCCACAAAGATGATCCAGGGGCTGGAGCACCTCTGCTATGAGGATAGGCTGAGATAGCTGGGGTTGTTCAGCCTGGAGAAGAGAAGACTCTGGGGGAACCTTATAACTGCCTTCCAATACCTGAAGGGAACATACAGGAAGGCTGGAGAGGGACTTTTTACAAGAGTGTCCAGCAATAGGACAAGGGAAAATGGTTTTAAACTGAAGGAGGATAGGTTTAGACTCGATTGTCCAGAGAAGGATGCCCCCTCCCTGGAAGTGTTCAAGGCCAGGTTGGATGAGGCCTTGAGCAGCATAGTCTAGTTGAGAGGCATCCCTGCCCATGACAGGGAGGTTGGATTAGATGATTTCTAAGATCCCTTCCAACCTAAGTCATTCTATGATTCTATGATTCTGTGATCTATAAAATGGGGATATCCAATCGCATTGCCTCTGTCACTGGAATGAACTGAAGGCTGTGCAACGCCCCTAGACCACAGCATGTGGGGACGTAGTATCAGGTTGGCTCTGGCAGATCATAGAATCATAGAATGTGTTGGGCTGGAAGGACTGAAGTACTGAAAGAAACATTAGACTCTCTTTTTTTTAGGTTTTTTTTTTTTTTCTTCAGATCAATACCAGCTATGTTACTGAAAGATATGTTTCAGATCTTAAATAAAAAACCAAAAGCTATCGGCTAATTATAGGAGTGATTTGGTATAGCATGTAGCTTCTGACAAGCAGAATGTTAGAAACAGTATCTACATGTTCCTTTCCTGCCTAAATTCTGTATCCTTGATTTGTTCTTTTTCTCTTAATTCCCTTGGCAGTGTAGAGGGGTGCTTTCCATGATGCTTCATTATGTTGCCAAAGTTTCTTGAGAGGCAAAACTCTGACATTCAGAACTGGTTAATTCTCAACTAGTAGAGATCTGAGGGAGCAGTAACTACTGAGATTTTCACTTTGGTTTTGTGTGTGTTGTGCTTAGTTCTTCCAGAATGGGCCTTTGGAAGGGACAGTTGGATCCACTACGAGCCAAGAAGCATCCTCAGCACTCACAGCACTCAGATCCAGCTGATGGTACGCACTCGTATCTCCCACAGCACCCTTCTCAGCTTGGCTTCTGCAGATGGGAATGGATACATCCGACTGGAGGTGAGCAATCCAAAAGCCATTCTGTTTCAGTGCTCTTTAATTCGTCACGGAGTACCCTAGTAGGAGAAAAACGATACAGTTTCTGATTAAGGACTATAATATAATATAATAAAGAGAAAGAATTTTTCACGTGAGGGTAACTACTCTCATTTGTATTGTCCTTCTCAGCATTTCTACTTTAGTAGCATAGATTCTGTTTCACTGCCCGCAAAATGTACAAGTGAGTGCATGTGATACATGTGGATGGGGAAGACTGTTTTGTCCTGTTGCCATTTCTCTTTTTTTCTATCTGTCTTTGGCTATAAAAATTGTCTCTACGTTTTGGTTGCTGTTGAAAAAAGCTGTCTGGATTACATTAGGTAGCCAGAGGCTAATTATTCCAGTTCTAACAGGAGGGTCAACTGGAAAGACTTAGAGGTAGATGTCAGTACGGAGGAGACTGAGAAAAAAGTCCATGTGAGTTAGAGGAGTGACCTGTAAATAAAAGAGCTGATAATTCCTGGACCTGCAGTTTTCTTGTGGTAATTTTTATCTGGGAATAAAGCACTTTAAAACAGGAGTACCATTTTCATTTTTAAAACCCAGGTCCATTTCTTGAGGTAATAACATTTAGAAGTGCATTTCTGTTATTAAAGGTCTTTATCATCTTCCTCTAGGTGGTTGAAGGTTTCTTTACTGTTAACTTCAGCTCAGGAGACAAAAATCACTCCCTGAGATTGAGGACATTACGTATAAACAATGGCCAGTGGGTTCTTCTGACCATGGAGCGCTACAACAATGAATTTACCCTGCGTGTTAACAGTGGTGGAGGTGATCAAGAAGTGACCTCTGTCTTGGGCACAGATCGATGGTTTGAAATGGATTGGGCAAGCATTGTGCTAGGAAACCGCCTTCCCAATCATTCAGAGAGTGATTTTCAAGGTAAGTGATACAACAGGTTCCTAAAAGGAAGGAGTTAAAGCCTAAACGTGGCATCTTTGAGTGTATTGGAGAGTTTAAAACTCATATAAGAATTCCCATGGAGACTACCATGCCCATGAAATCCCTCTACTAAGTAATTCAGAGCCACCATTTAACTCTCTATTTGCCATTGTATCTGATCCTAGTGAAGATGTGAGATCTCCTGTAGATATTAAGAAATAGCACTTAGTATTTTTATTCTGCAAAGGTCCCAAGCAGGGAACTCATGCTGGGATCTTCACTTCCTTTTGCCTCAGAAGGGTTTAAGGAACAGACACAACACCTCTGGGCAGGAGAAGAATTTGCAAGGCAATTCATGGTTTCTGCATTTCCTGGGGTGGAGTGCTGGGACTTTGAGATGGTGACTCAAAAAGAAGACAGCTTTTTCTATTCTATTGCTTCCCATTCAGCCCCACTTTTAGGATTATATTTTAAATCTAGATTAATCTATTGGAGCTGTTGAGGTTCGTAGCACAGTCCTGCTAAATCATTGCATTGGTACATCCAAGCCATCCTGGAGAAGCATTGTCAATCTGTAGATCAGCCAGACCACATAGGGACATATCAGTACCTCTTCTTCTAAAATAAAACTGATAAGCATCATAAGGATCTTTTTATTTTAATGTTTTAAGTTTTCCACAGTGCTCTAAGGTCTCCTGCATATGTGCTGGGGGCAAGGCTTGAGGTGGGGAAGTTGCTAACTCATTGTACTTCTCTGTATACTCCTCTGCTTTGATGCAGGTTGTATGCGTGATGTCCAGCTGAATGGCCAGCTGCTTCTCGTGGAAGGCAAAAGCACAGAGCTTGGCTTAATCCTGAGGCGGCAAGGCATCACGATGGGATGCCATTCCAGTGCCTGCAGCAGTCAGCCCTGTTACAGCCCTTTCCTTTGTGTAGATCTGTGGAGAAAATATGAATGCCGGTACGTGAAGCTTTAGTTTCCATCCAGATGTGTTTGGGAAGCTCTTTCTTACCACCTTAGTTAGAATCATATAATCATTTAGGTTGGAAAAGACCTTTAGAATACAATAGAATTATAGAATGTGTTGGGCAGGAAGGGGCCTTTAAAGGTCATCTAGTCCACCTCCCTGCAGTGAGCAGGGACATCTTTAACCAGATCAGGTTGCTCAGAGCCTCATCAAGCCTGACCTGAATGCCTCCAGGGATGGAGCCTCCACCACCTCTCTAGGCAACCTGTTCCAGTGTTTTACTATTCTCATTGTAATGAAATATTTTCTAATACTTAATCTAAATCTATGCAGCTCTAGTTTAAAACTGTTACCCCTCATCCTGTCACTATATGCCCTTGTGAAAAGTTCCTCTCCAGCTTTCCTATAGGCACCCCTTCAGGTACTGGAAGGCTGCTATAAGGTCTCCCTGGAGCCTTCTCTTCTCCAGGCTGAAGAGACCCAACTCTCTTAGCCCGTCCTAGTAGGAGAGGTGCTCCAGCCCTTTGGTCATTTTTGTGGCCCTCCTCTGGACCCACTCCAACAAGTCTGTGTCCTTCTTGTGTTGAGGGTTTCACAGCTGGATGCAGCACTCCCGGTGAGGTCTCACCAGAGCAGAGGGGCAGAATTGCCTCTCTCAATCTGCTGGCCATGCTTCTTTTTATGCAGCCCAGGATGTGATTTGCCTTCTAGGCTGCAAGCACGCATTGGTGGCTCATGGCCAGCTTCTCATCCACCAACACTGCCAAGTCCCTCTCTGCAGGGCTGTTCTCTAGCACTTTAAGATCACTGAGTTCATCTGTTGAAGTTCAGGCAACTTGCTTCTAACAGTGAAACTCCCTGCTGCTGCTGGCCAGAGAAGGGCATCCCAAGGACAAATCCTTCTCTCCATCTCATCTCCCATTGTGGCCCAACTTGCCTTTTCCTGCAAGTCTGGTACGGAACCTATTTACTCCACCATTTTTTCCATGGTGAGAAGATCACAGGCCAGTGAGGAAGTGAAATGCCCTTTGATAAAAGCTTTGGTCTCTGCTTCTCTGTGTGAAAATATATATATTCTTGTATAGCATATATATGTATAAAATATATATTGCGTATAAAATATACACTTACATACATTTCCTGTAAAAAAGAAGCCTTTTTTAAGGAAGGCATAAAGCTCTTCTGAATATCTTCTGGATGGGGAAAAAGCAGAACATGTGTTCATGTTTTCATAAGCCTACTAGCTCACTATGTTAGACTTTATTTGTATGTCACACTCTCAATGTGAATTTGTGATTTGCTTGAAAATACTTTAATTTTGGGCTTTAAAGAAACAGTAACAAACTTTCCACAAAACAATATATAACCCCAGGTGCTTTGCTTGCCTAAAAGATACCTTCTGCTCTTGTTGTTCAGGTGTCCATCTGGGAAAGTAGAAGTGACTGACAACCTTACAGGGCTCAGACACTGTACCTCATCACCTTGTGGACACTGGACCTGTAGGAATGGGGGTACCTGTGTGACTCAATCTCAAGACAAGACCATCTGCCAGTGCCCTGAAGGTTACAAGGGCAGATGGTGTGAAATTAGCCAGGTGAAGGCTGGAAGACCCGTTGGACTCAGCTCTGGCTCTATTCTGGCAATCAGCATGTGCCTCCTTGTTTTCCTAGGTAGGAAAGCATGTACCTGTTTTCTTTCTTTTTAATCTTGTGTCTTGCTCCATTGAACCAACTCTGTTTTACCCTTGGATGTTGTGATCAGTGTTTCACTTCTGGAGATCACCAATTGTGGGTTCATATGAGGATGCTAAGAGACAGGCAGCAGAGCACAGTTACAGTGTTACTTGCTTTGAAGCCAGTTCAAGAAAATGTAGGACTTTTGTCTTTCAGAATCACTTATTTTCAGTCCTTCTTCAGTAAGAGCTTTCCATCTATGTGTGCAAATCTGTGTGCAGCCACATCTATCCACAACTCTCACCTGAGCTTGTACATTTGTAATGGGTGGGACCTACAGCCAGTACCTGCTCTTCACATTTTAGAAAGGAAGAGATCGTCCTCTAGAGAGTTTATGATTTTAACAGGCAAGCCTCATTAAAAGTGTGGGACAGAAAGAGATGTTCATAGTGTGTCCAGTTTCAGGCACACTTTGGGTGAAAAGTTAGTAGCACCATAAAATTGTTTCCTTATTGATAAACTGCATACACATCTCAGGATAGTAAAGTCTCCATGATTATATTACACTTGTAACCTTCATTAAAACAGTGTTTTACTTACATTGGGTATCTTATTTACTCAGGATTGGTGAAAGGCCAGAGATTGGCCAAAATGCCTTCTATTTAAATGGATTCCTTTAGGTAAGTAAAATACCCTTTTAATGAAGTTTATGATGTAATATATACATAGATTATTCGTTACATTCCTGAATATAAGTTGTTTATGTATTAACAATTACGCATTTCTTACCTGGGAATTCAGTTGTCAATTTAAGAGTTAATTTAATATTTTTTGACAAGGAGTCATATAACTACTTAACATGCATCATACTTTGTCATATGTTATATAACAAATATGTGTCTTTATTTCTTCCAGCACTCTTGGTCTCCTACACAGTGTGGAGTCAGTGGGGAAGTTCAGGGTTTCGGAAAGGAGGAATTTACCACATTCCTGAAGAACGTGAAAGCTGGGAGGATGTTAGAGAAAATGTCTTCAATTATAATGAAGAAGGAGGTGGAGAACGTGACCAGGTATGATGCAGCTTCAACCCAGTATTTGCAAATTCAACCTCTCCTCCCCTCCTTTCCCGGACTTTTTATTTAACTTGTTGACCTTACCCAATTGGCTGTTTTTTCACTGTTATTTTTAACCTGAAATATTCTTGAGTAAGTGGCTTCTATTTCAACCCAATCTGTGCCTTTCATGATACTGGCCATCTATGGCCACCTTTGAGGGGGCTGCTCTGGACACTGCTTTCTTGCTTTAGCTGAAGACTATTATTAGCAAAGGGATTTACCATGATCTGAACTAGTCTTTTCTTCAGTTTGTAGAAAACACAGTCCAGTTTTGTGTTGCATTGAGTTTTAAAACCTATTTTGGAACCTGTTTTCTTTTGTGTTGTTTCTCTCTGATATCTGCATTCTTTTCTTTTCCAGAATGCTTACGATATAGATGAACTGAAGAAACCTCTCCATACCATTCCCCACTTATCCTCGCGGGCACCTGCTCCACACTCCAGGACACCCACTGGCCCAAAAAGAGACTCACTCCCAAAACATGCACATCAGAAACAATCAACATCAGCTGTTACCAGTGTCTCAGACTTCAAGGAGTATGTTTCTCAAATCATCTGGGATGCAGACAACGATCTACAGAGTCTTCCAGCTGACACTATTCATTTTTACTGCTTAGAAGGGCAATGCTCTCTAGCAGGGAGCCTTAGTTCCTTAGACTCCACTAGTGGTGATGAAGACCTAAGTTATGATTACCTCCAAGAGTGGGGGTCAAAGTTTGACAAGCTTAAAGAACTCTATAAGGTCTCAAACGAACATTTGTAACTGGAGTTAGAGGAACTTGACGCACTGCCATGACCTATGGACACTACTTTTAAAACTGCCCTTTTTATATATAAAGTACATTGAATAACTTACTTGATGCAAGTTTTTAGTTACGGTAGTATGAAGCACTCACTTTTCGCAGGAGCGGTAATCTGAATCGTCTTTTTGTATGCACTGTACAAACAGATATTTAATGGTAGAAGTGCAAAGACTTTTAAAGCATGAACTTTCCTGGAAACTTTGGAATGTAGGATTTGTATAGAATAGCATTATAATACCCCTTTTTATTTGTGTAGGCCACAGTGACTTACTAGAATTATCCTGGATGCAAGAACTTGAACAATTTTCTCCCTAGTATTAAAATAAATCCTATCAGGTGGGTAGGGCATTTTTTAAAAACTGCGTTCATTTTAGACTATGAAATAATTATTACAAATGTTAAATATAAAACATTTTAAATTTCTGTTTTTCTTGTCAGCTTTTGTCTTAACCTCCTAAACTGTAATCTCCCCTGACATCACACACACCGCCTCACTCCCTATTACAGGCTGCCCAACTGTGTGAGACTTTCTGTCTGACCCTTTTTCTAATTACCTGTGAAGAGGGGAAAAGAGTGGAAAGATCCTAGCTGCGAATAGCACTTTGCTGGTGTGACAATTTTACACGCTTAAAAGCAGTTGTAAGACCTGGGAAAAGTTTCCATTCAGTAGGCTTTTATTTTCAACTCTGCTTTTTATGTGGAGCCCTTCTGCAAAGCTTGCAGCTGGAAAACAGAAGGAAGGGCTGACAGCAAGTGTGGAGAGAAGCTAGAAGGTCATCCAGGCAAAAGCTGGAACCAAACTTTTTCATTCAGGACAGTCATCATAAAAATTTGATTCCTCCTGGGAAACCCTCTTCCCTTTTGCCTCCTCCTACTCCCACTCCCCAAAAGGTGACTGTGGTTTGAGCCTGGAAAGGGAGTTGGGAGCTTCTGAAATCTAACACTAACTTGAGGACTCACCTCAATGGCCATGATTAAATCACCTTGTTCTTTTCCTTTCTCTCTTACCTCTCTGAAGCAGGGGCAGCTCCCAATGCATCAGGTGATGTGTGAATGTTAGGAGGTGCTTACAGAGCGCTTGGAAGCTCTGAAGTGCTAAGGTTTTTCTAATCATTTTGTACTCAGTGCTTTTTAATTACTTGTACAGTGTGTTACTCAATGTTTGATTTTTACTAAAGTCTTAACACTTCCTTTGATTTATAAATACTGGTTTAAAATTAGATCTTTCATCACTTTTTGTCATTTTACTTGGTGTAAAGAAAATGCAAATGTAAATTAGTTTTGCACCTAGAAGGAAGATTTTGATATTATTAGAACAAGCATATTTTACGCTGAAAATTGCTTGCACAAAAACACCATGTGAACTGAATAAAGCAATCTGCATTCATTCCATGAAATTATTTATATCATTTACTAAAATAGCAATATTTATTAGAGGGATTTGGAGCAAAATGTCAGTATGACCCACTCCTTCATGCTGAAGTCTCACATGGCTGGACATTGATTGCTCTTAAAAAGTCATAAACATAAATAATGTAGCTGTAATAACATATAGGCACATCTTGCTTAATGAAAAGTTTTCCTCCTTTCTAAAGATGTATGGTGTGCTAAGAAACTACAAAATCTCTTACATCTGAGGATATTACATACATTATTGCTGCAAATGAAAACAGCTGAGTCCCAGAACTTCAGCAAGATGACTCAGATTCTGATTTTTGAACTCTTAGAAGGTTTTCTTAAAGTGCATGTACAGGTTTATTGTCCTTTATTAAGTTGCCTCTTCTGAATTTGGTACCAAGTAAAGCTTACCATGATTATTGGTAAACTGCCTCATGCAAAAGAGACTAATTTGAACAATGTGCTACAAATAATGCTAACACAGGCTAACTGTGATCTTCCAGAGGATTATTTTGTTATTCATATTCTGAAATGGAACATTTTACATATGAATGCATTAAAAAATAACTCAGGAAAGCTGAAACAGTAGTTGGTTTTTTTTTTCCCCCCTCAAATAACTGAAGACACAAAGTAACACGCACGACAGAGATGATAAATTGCGTTGCAGTCGGGACATGTAGATGAGAAAGAGGGAAGTTTCTGTCTCTTCTCTGGTCACTTAGAGCAGAATGCAGAATGTTTCTGGCTGGCAGGTCACTGTTTAGCTACATAGGTGGACTGAGACTGAGAAAAGGCCACACCGGGTAGGAGTTTGATGCAGTATCCCCAGCTTTCCTTGCTGCAGAAGTTGTGGCTTTACCCCATCTATGGCTGGAGTAAAAGATTTGCGTTGTCTATCGACATTGAAAACTTGCCGTGCAGCCTTTGTGAACTCTTTTCTTGGCAAAACATTTGGGAAATTCGGCCAAATGCCTGAAATAGTTAAAAGCTTCATCAAATCATCCCTTTTCTCCCCCAGAATTTGACATCCTCGGAACAGGGATACGGAGAAGCTTGAGGGCCATCTCCCGGCTAGCTGCACTTTCGAGCGGCACAGACACACGCGGCCATGTAACCGTCCATATCTTAACAACACTGTAAGTTAGAGCTGCAGGAAAGGAGCTGCTCCTGCCACTTGACTGGAATCTTTCCTTCCACAAGGACCAAGTGGAGAGGAGCGGGTGGCGAGGGCAGCCAGCACACAGCGGAGGTGACACCAGCCCTCGCTCCCACCCATTTCCCACCCGGGTCCCGCCTCGGGGCGGGGGGGTTGTGGTGCAACGCGAAGCCGCCCCCACCCGCGGCAGCTTCAGCGGGGGCAGCGGTGAGGAGGCTCGACCAGGCCTCAAACACCTGCTCACCCTCTCCGCCGCCACCTTTACAGGCCGTCGCGGCGGGAGGGGCCTCCGTCGCGGGACCGCCCCATGGGCGAGGGCGGGGCCGGCGGCCATCTTGCTGCCGCTGCCGCCTGCGCTGGGGAGGGGGGCGCGGTCGCCGGTGGGGCTGGCTCCGGGGCCAGGCGGCAGCGATGAGCGCGGAAGCGGCGGACCGGGAAGCCGCCACCTCCAGCCGGCCTTGCACGCCGCCGCAGACCTCCTGGTTCGAGTTCCTGCTGGAGGAAGGGCTGCTGGAGCAGCACCTGCAGAAGCCCTCTCCCGGTGGGTGCGGCGCGGCGCGGCCCTGCTGGCGGCCGCCAGCCCGCGGCTTCGCTCCTCACGGGTCCCGCAGAGGAGGCGTTCGCTGGTTTCCCCGCGGGTCCCTTTCCCCGCCGCACGCAGCTGGGCCCGGCCGCTGCCTCTGCCTTGCCGGGGCCTGCCGCTGGCGCCGCCTCCCGCCCGCCGGCGTCTCTCGCCCGCTCCCTCCCCCGCCTCTGGGGCTCCGCGGGCCCGGGCTGGGAGGGCGGTGGCAAAGCGAGGGGCGGGCTCGGGCTCGGGAGGGGTGGGGCTGGGGGATCCGGGCCGGGGGTGTCCGGTACCGGCGGCTCCGGTGCTGGGAACCCGTTAAAGTCTTGGTGGCGGCAGGAACTAGAGCGCTCCTAAAGGTTCGGTGCTGGAATTGTTGCTCTGTGTTCTTAGGCCTGGAAAGAGAAGAAAACTGGTCTGATGTGTTATACGAGCGTGGCCGTGTGTAGAAGCAGCTGTTTTGCTGACCTTAGTAAGGGCGGTGGGTCAAGGGAGGTCATCCTGGCCCCCTGCTCTGCACTGGCGAGGCCGCATCTGTAACAGCGCGTCCGGTTCTGGGCTCCCCAGGGCGAGGGAGGCGGGAGCTGTGGGACAGAGTCCAGCGGAGGGCAGCGAAGGTGGCAGGGCCGCTGGAGCATCTCTCTTAGAGAAAAGGTGGAAAGAGCTGGGACTCTTTAGCCTGGAGCAGAAAAGGCTGAGAGGAGACGTTATTGATGGCTGTAAATATCTGAAGGGTGGGTACAAGGAGGATGGAGCCAGGCTCTTTCAGCGGTGCCAGTGACAGGACAAGGGGCAACAGGCAAAGCTGGAACACAGGAAGCTTTATCTAAATATGAGGAAGAACTTCTAGATCTGGACTAGATGATCTTAGAGGTCTTTTCCTACCTTAATGATTTTGTGATTCTTTACTGTGAGGGTGACAGAGCACTGGCACAGGCTGCCCAGGGAGGTTGTGGAGTCTCCTTCTCTGGAGACATTCAAAACCCGCCTGGACGCGTTCCTGTGTGATCTGCTCTAGGTGGTCATGCTTTCACAGGGAGATTGAACTAGGTGATCTCTAGAGGTTCCTTCCAACTCCAATGATTCTATGACATGGGAATCGTCTTTTTGAGTACCCAAGTTCTACAAGCAGATGGAGGAAACCAGAAAACCTGGGACAGTATTACTGTTGCTGCTAATAAAAGTACTATAAGCATGATCAGGCTATATGTTTGTACTTACATCTTACACTTCTCTTTTGCAATTAAAAGTAATGATTAATACTAGTTCTATGTTTCAGAGAGTTTGATAAGAGTGTAATACTTACGATTTGGCTTTGGTTTTTCAAAGCAGCTCAAAGGTACTGGAGAGACTGTCTTATTATTAGGGAGAGTTTGGGGTTTTGCTTTTTTAAAAAAAAAAAAAAAAAGAGATTGACAGTATCTTCTACATGTATTCAGAAGTACCAGCAGTTGCTTAGAAATATATTTTAAAATGAGGAGAAGAATTGCAAGTACAGATATATATTTACAACAGCTAACTTGTGATTCCATAGGCAATGCTTATTTTCTGTAGAAGCGAGTGCTGGAACATAACTAATACAGAATAACGAAAATAAATAAAAGTATCAGAGTATGCTTACCATGGTCAGCTGAACTTGAAGGTTAAACAAAGGTGTTTTAGTAGTCTGATTTGAGTCAGCGTAAGCAAGATACCCTTTGGGCTTAGAATCTGCCAGTTGACAAAGTTGGTTATATAAATTACAAGGAGATAAGCTGTTCATAGCTGCAACGAGAAATTGATTTCAGGGCTTACAAATAATTTGAAGAGTGGCTGTGTTTTTTGCAGATCCGCCACCTGTGCAGCTGATTGTCCAGTTCTTGGAACAAGCTTCAAAACCGTCAGTGAATGAGCAGAACCAAGTCCAGCCACCACCTGATAACAAAAGAAACCGCATTTTAAAACTTCTTGCTCTTAAAGTGGCTGCTCATCTGAAGTGGGATTTGGATGTATTGGAGAAAAGGTACGGTTTGTACATGTTCATGCTAAAATTACTAAACGAGCAGCTGGAGGTCTTTATTCTAATAGATGGAAATCTCTTGCTTCCTTTTCTGATAGTACCTTCCTTACATTAAGTCTTGGGTGTGGCAACTGAAATCAAGTCTGATTTCATCTATGAGTTAGAAAAACATTTTGGTAAAGGCAATGTCTGCAAGAAAAATAATACTGATTGTAATTTAAAGAGGAAGAATAGTGGGTTTTAGACATTAAGATGTGCGCATCTGAACCCCGTAAAGATGAATTTTAGGCTGTGTTTTCTTCAGTGACAAAACTAGCATAAGTTTCCTCATTCTGACGTGCTTGAAGCTGGAGGTCTTGCTCGTTTTCTTGATATAAGGAATTCTATACATCTGTGAACTAGATCACAGTGAGCTAACAGTGGTTGAAACAGACAAGCTCCACCTTTGTATTTTTGTCTGATTTTTTTTTAACCCAAATAATTGCAGTTCCTGAGTGGTCTGATAAAGTAGAACAGTTGGAAACTTCTTTACTCTGGCAGTCTTGAGTACATTAGGGAGAGCACTTCAGCAGTGTAAAATCTTAGTAACAGCTTTCTGGAGTTGTAACTTCCATGGACTTGTGGAATCATTTGGGTTGGAGAAGACCTTTAAGATCATTGAGTCCAACTGTTAATCTAACACCGCCAAATCCACCAGTAAACTATGTGTAAGTACCGTATCTACATGTCTTTTGAATGCCTCCAGAGATGGTGACTCCACCACTCCCCTGGGCAGCCTGTTCCAATGCTTGATAACTCTTTCAGTTAAGAAATTTTTCCTAATATCCAATCTAAACCTCCCCTGGTGCAACTTGAGGCCGTTTCATCTTGTTGTGACACTTCTTACTTGAGAGAAGAGACCGAGCCTCCCTCACTACAGCCTGCTTGCAGGTAGTTATGGAGAGCAATGAAGTCTCCCCTCAGCCTCCTCTCCAGACTAAACAGCCCCAGTTCCCTCAGCTGCTCCTCATAAGACTTGTTCTCGAGACCCTTCACCAGCTTTGCTGCCCTTCTTTGTACATGCTCTAGTGCCTCAGTGTTGTCTTTCTGGTGAGGGGCCCAAAACTGAACACAGGATTCAAGGTGTGGCCTCACCAGTGCCAAGCACGGGGGGGACAATCACTGGCCTGGTCCTGCTGGGCACACTACTTCTGATACAGGCCAGATGCTGTTCGCTTCTTGGCCCCCTGGGCACCCTGCTGGCTCGTGTTCAGCCGGCTGTCGACCAGCACTCAAAGGTCCTTTCCTGCTGGGTGGCTTTCCAGCCACTCTTTCCCAAGCCTGTAGCATTGCCTGAGGTTGTGACCCCAGTGGAGGACCCGATGTGTGGCCTTGTTGAACCTCGTGCAGTCGGCCTTGGCCCATTGATTCAGCCTGTCCAGATCCCTCTGTAGATCCCTTACACACATCAGCACTCCCACCCGACTTGGTGTCATCTGCAAACTTAGTGAGAGTGTGCTCGACCCCCTTGGCCAGTTCATGGATAAAGATATTAGGCAAAACTTTTGACTCACGGACACCTTGGAAGAACAAAGATCTTAATTAGCTAACAGTTACACTGACTGTTTTAAAGCTTCTTAAAATAAAAAAAAAATTATGTTGTCTTATTTCTCTTGAGTTGATCTGAAAATTGTATGTCCTTTATGATGTTATGTAGATTTATTTTCTTTTTAATTTCAGAAGTATTCTGAATAAACTATATTCCTTGAAATTACTGGTAGAGCTTGCTTTGTCCTGTATTATGGCCGCTTCCCTTCTTGCAGAAATTTATACTGACGTTCATTCATGGTGTCAGTTAGTACCTTTACTTCTTAAAATGCAGGTATAGTCCTGATTCAAAAATCAGCCCTGCTGTATGACACTGTTGGGCTGATTTCTGGATTTTGATAGGTTGTTTTGTCCATCCGTGGTGGGTTGGTGTTAGGTTTTTTTTGAGAACGAATCTGAAGTAATTTCAGCAACTAATTTAGCATCTCTATATAGTAGTTGTTGTTCTGGTAGCTTGTGAAGCCTGAGATTGTTTTTAACTAAGAAACATGCTCTTGTTTTTTAATTGATTATACCCAAAGGTTCAGTCATGGTAGTTAAAAAGAACTAAAATAACAGCTTGAGCCAAGCTTTTTTTCTAAAGCTTCTGCTGTTATAAACAGTTGAATGATGTTCTATTCTTGCCAATGAAGATTATTGGACCTCACTGTAAAAACAGTTGTTTGTCAGTTTAAAATAACAGCGTGGTAACAGACCTGGAGTCTGTTACGACACAAAACCTACAATTTGTGAAACAGGAATTCTGACTTGAGTTGTTAAAAGTATAGTTTCACTGGTTGATTTTGACACTGGTTGCAGAGAATGTGAATTTTTCACAAGATCAAAGAGAGTTTTGGCAGTAGCTGATCACTTCTAATTTCAAATAATGTCTAAGCTCGTGTTTCAGTTGCGTTAAATTATATCTCAAGAGCTTGGAGTGATGCAGCCAAGCCTGCAGGCTGTCTTGTTTTGTCGAGGACGGTTCTGTCCCAGCTAATGTATATTTTTTACATAACGTGGCTTAAGGTGCTCTACAGTGCTCTGTTCCAGTTCCTAGTCTTGAGTGTTTGCTAGTGGATGCTGCAGAAAGGGAGATGAGCACAGAGAAATGTTTCCTTCATGTGAGTGAAGTTCTGTGTGCAATGGAAATGTGTTTGCTTACCTTCTGGAAGTATGATCTGGCACTGCTTTGGAAAGAATTTCTTGTTAGTTGGGACTTGTTATAGACAACTGGGTTAATCTGGGAATGTGTCTGTGTGGGCTGATGCAGTGGTGCAGAGTACTAATTAACTGTGAGGGCAGCCTTCACTTGGGCTTGATTTATGCTGCTAATACTACACTGGTAACAACTTTACATCCCTAATCTAGAATGCCATCTGATTCGGAGCATTTCATTATGCTAAATAAACAGTCTGCCCTTACTTCCATGGGATCTTAAGTAATATAGATACTGCTATTCAGTACTATATTTACTTAAACATTCCAGAGGTAGGATTATTATATAAAGTGTCTAATTCTTCTTTTTTTTTTAATAGCTTGTCTGTTCCTGTATTGAACATGCTACTGAATGAACTTCTGTGTATCAGCAAAGTTCCCCCAGGAACTAAACATGTGGATGTGGACCTGTCCAGCTTACCCCCAACCACTGCAATGGCAATACTGCTCTACAACAGATGGTAAACTACTTTAAGGCAATAATCTTAAAATTGTGATAGGGCAAAGCGATGTTTTCTTCTATCTATGTACTTGTACATAGAAAGAATCTCAAAGTAATAATAACTTTTTGATTTGTGAGTAGGTTAGAGGAGCCAAGTCTGAAAATCTACTCTACAGCTGGTTTTGTTCCCTTAAAAAAATAAGCAAGATAGTGATTTGAACTGTCGCCCTATAAAGATAAAAATCTTGCTGTCTTTTGACTTTTTATGGATCTAAGAGCATTTCTTAAATACTAGATGCGCTCTAGAGCAGGGGATATATTCTGATGGTGTAATGTATCTGAAATAATAAACTGATACTTTTAAGAGGCACGTAATCTGTTCATTACCCTTCCGAGGCTAACACCATTATTTTTCTCCCTTTTGCAGGGCCATAAGGACCATCGTTCAAAGTAGTTTTCCGGTAAAGCAAGTGAAGCCTGGTCCACCTCAGCTAAATGTGTAAGTTACTGATATAATTCATTTGGATTTTGTGTGTATTCTGTAATCAGGAATTTAATTTCAAGGTGGATTAATTCATGTTAATAATGTAGAGTTGCTTAAAATGGCTACTTTTGGAAAACTTGCATTTATTTCAGGTATATTCTTATTTTCCTGTCAGACGTGCTTGATACATTTGTGTCCTTGTCTGTCCTTCCACACTTTTAATGTGTTATCACCTCTGTGACTTTGTAGAGGCATGAAAAATCATGGGAGAAAGGGAGGTGGCTATCTGCCTAGGCAGAATGCTTATTCTCCAGTTTAAGCAGGGTATGTTTCTTGCATCCTGTTTTAACTTACAATAGTTTGCTTAATGCAATGTTTTATTACAGCAGTTTGCCACAATGTGTACGATAATCTAAGAAATAATGAAGTATTTTCATTTGCCTCATTAGGCAATGCTTGGTAATTTAAAGTCAGTATTTGTTTTGCATTCTAGAAGTGGTGTGGCTTTAGTTACAACCTGTCCTTGAAATTTACTTTTATGTTGTAAATTTGTTTGATAAAGTTGGAAGCATCTCAGTGGTATTTTCATGTGTTTTATGTTGGTTTTATACTCTAACATTAGGCCATACTTGTCTTGGAGAGTCTGTTAAGTATTTTGATTAAAAATACTGCTGCTACTGGTTTCATAATAAATCTTGTATTGTCCTGTATGTATCAGAGTCTGAGCCTGAATCAGCTAGAGAAAGATAAGAACACAGTCGGTGGTTGCACATAATGATGTTTGAAATCTAATTAAGCAAAACTCACCATGAATGATTTGATGTGGTGGAGAACATGAAGTAAAATATGCAGATTTGCTTTATAAATGAGATCTAGACCTCTTCTCTCTGTTTTCCAGGATGAATCAGATGCAGCAAGAAAAGGAACTAACTGAAAACATTTTGAAAGTGGTGAGAGTCCTCCCCCCTCTTCTTATTTTTGCTTGAATTCACATGTAAATATGAATGGACAGGAAGTAAGCAATCTCATCATGGTTTTGTTGGATACATTTGTATTATATTTGCCACTTTTAGTATTTGCTACAGTTCTACTGTGTGCACGTTGGGCATGTTTGGTTTTTTTGTTGTTTCTGCGCTGCGTGTAGCATGGGATTTGTTGTGTGACACTGAAGTGTTCTTCCATCAGCCCATCCTTGGAGCCACGTGAACTGAGCAAGTCTCTACAAAATCAGTATGTGACTAGTAATTAAGACCATACCATGCTTCAGCTGCAAAATCATAGAGCAGCAAAATTCAACATTAATTTATTTTTTTTCTTCTAAAAGGATTTAATAGCTGAGTGTTTTCCATGTGTAGCTTTCAACAGAATGGTAGTTGTGCCTAAAGTGTTTTCCTTTGAGAGAAGCAAGAAAGAGGAAGGACAGCCCTTTTGCTTTCTTAAGTAGCCTAGCTCATTTTCCTGTTCTTGTACTCCTTGGAATCAGTTAATGAATTTGTATTATACATCTTCTGCCATTTTTTTTTTTCGATTTTTCGTAGTTTTTACATTAGGTGAGCGTGAATTATGTTTGACTGTTTTACCAATTCATCAAAGGTTTTGAAAAAAATCTTGCCGTTCGCATAGAAGCTGGTTTTGTTTCAGAAGTAATAACCTAAAATTGACAGTCTGACTGTTGCATGAATTAATGCTTCAAAAATTAACAAGAAGATGTAGGTCAAACAGAAGAAGAGTGTTTTGTTTCAGTTGGAGGGATTTGATGCTGTTTCTCTGTGCATCTGAAACTGAAGTAGAAGTCACAATTTCCTTTATAGTACAAGAAAGACAGGAGTAGATTCTACATAGCAGTATAGGACAATTTATTTTTTTTACTAACCTTCTACTCTACTGTTATATTTCTAATGTTAATTTAAACCCAGAGCTAAACTCAAACCCAAGAGGTTAATTTTTTTCAATGCATTTAAATTATTACAGTTGAAAGAACAGGCTGCTGATTCCATCCTGGTCCTAGAAGGCGCACTTAAATTAAACAAAGATCTTTATGTCCACACTATAAGGACTCTGGATTTATTAGCCATGGAGCCTGGAATGGTGAATGGAGAAACGGAGAGTTCCACAGCTGGGCTGAAAATCAGTGCAGAGGAGATACAGTGCCAGGTAGCTTATATTCTGTATTAAAACTTTGAATTTATATCTGTTTCTTTAGATGAAACGTCAAGTAGTATTTTTTTTGAGATAAATTGCATTCTTTTTCTATTGATGTTTCCCATATTCTTTTTTAATTCAGTGAGATATCATTGACTTCATTTTTACAATGTTAGACCTTTTTTTCAGCACTGTAAATGTTGTTGCTTCCCCCCCTTCTCCAACCCCACACTTCCCCCACCCGCTTCTGTAGTAAACCATTATATGGCAAGGACAGTTAATTGCATTGTTCTTAATGATTGTGTGGAAATGATTCTGTAATTTTGTAGCACCTGTGCAGAATTAATCGAACCGAGATCGCAGTTACAGAGAAAACAGTTGAAGTCTGGGGGGAAGGGTACCAACATACACTGCCTATGTTAGATACCAGGGGTAGTTTAAAGGATGTGTGAGGTTGAAGCTGAAATACTTAATCTTGACTTAAAATGTTAAATAAATTTCCAAGATAATGTGTTTTATATCGATGCTGTTTGCAGGTTTGCTATGATTTGGGCGCAATCTATTTTCAACAAGGAGCTACAAATGCAGCTGTTCATGAAAACGCTAAAGAGAAGTTTTGCAAAACAAAGGAGTTGATAGCAAAGGTAGTGAGTGTTTTATTAGCGTGTGCGTTCAAGTCTTCTAGAAAAAAAACTTGTCCAAATTATTGCTTCCTTCTTTACCAATGTAATACCTGTTTGTGATGCACACAGTTTTAAAAGAAACTTCATGGGATTTTCACGGCGATTTTTTTGTTTTGCACATTGTGCCTTGTTGGAAATAATATTGATCAGCTGTTCTGGATTTTGTAATGAATATTGTCTTACTCAAATTGTACTGGAGCAGGAAATGCAAGAGTAAGATCTCCGGTGCTAATATTGACTCAACTGAACAGCAGCTTCTGTGTTCATTGTAGTGTTTTGATTGTGGTGATGTGTTTTGGAAGAAGGTAACCTTACAGCATTTCCTGTTCTTTTTTTATCTAACTTTCCCTTGGAGATCAGATTTTCTATATATTTAAAAAAATACATTTTCATTTATAATTAAGGTGCATTTCCTTTTTTTATTTTGCTTCATATTTATATTCCCAGAACTGCAACCCTCAAATTTTTATTTAAGTAGACAAAATGTGGTCCAAGCTATAAAGACCACTTATGAAAATATGCTTTTAAAAACTGTGTGTACAAGCAGATTCTTTTGTTGTTTTGCTGTTACTTAGGAAAGCTGTGAGTCTCCATTTGTGTTTCCAAATTAAACTTGATGTTTCATAATATTTTGGCCACTAAAGTTTGATTAACTCTTACTTTTCAGAATGGTTCGTCGTCACTTCATTTTACCATAGATGAAGAACGGTTGGCTGGGTACTGTCAAGCTTGTGGAGTTCTTACCTCGTCGTCCGATGATGTGACTCCTTATAGTCAAATCCACAGCTGTATGAAATCTGCCAACTATCAGGTAGGGTGCTTAAATAAACCCACGTATATTTCAGGGTGGTTTTTGGGTTTTTTTAATCATCCCATATGAATGATTCCACCTGAACTGATAGGGATTTTAATAAATTTAAGTGTTCCAGTTAAGCATGAACATATTGGTTTAGAACAAATGTATATAGGAATGTAATGTAATCTGCTACATACTGGATTAAAATATCTTAGATTCCATACAATGTAAATAATTCCTACTAGCTGATATGTGGAATTTTCAGGTAGAATTTAATTCGTGAGGTTTCAGGGAATGTTGCTACTGAGATGCGCAAGTTTGTATTTGTGGTTTTTCTTTGATTCCCTGGTGATGGAGAACGTTTTTGTTGTTTGGGATCTTTCCGATTTTTTAATGAAATTTTAATATTGCGTATGAGTGCAAGCTGCTTCTCTTTGATCATTTTTACCTGGTACAAATGTACTTTAGCTGTATCTTTTGCATTATCCATTGGCTATTCTAACTGTGTTTGTGTTACAGGACTTGGTGAAGATATTCCTTGAAGATAACCTAACCCTCAGTTTGCCTGTTCAGTTCAGGCAATCAGTGCTGCGAGAGCTCTTCCAAAAAGCTCAGCAAGGGTGAGACAGTAATTAATGATCTTTTCAATGACGATAGAAGGCAGTTTTAAAGAGTGTCCTGGTTTGAGCTGAACAGAACCAATTCTGTTCATTGATTTTACTTTTTAGTTCAGTCAGTTCTAAGAGACAGCACTTTCTGAAGTCAGCAGCATGTTTTTGCAGACAGTATCTGCTACTGGAAGTGATAACACTTGATGTTTGTAGTTACTGCCAAGCATTGGTGTGCAGAAAGAGTCTTGCTTATACTTGCTCCTATGATAACCAAGGTCACTGCTAAATCTTGTGTAACGTGTTGGGGTGCTGTAAAGTAAAGGAGTTGTAAGGAAGTAAAAGGTCGCATCTCTGGGGAGGAACGGATGGGACAGGTGACCCAAACCTGGCCAACGAGAGTGTTCTGTTCCATGTATCTCATATTCAGTATAAAGCTGAGGGATAACTAAATTAATGCCTCTTTAGAGGTCTTCTAAGACTTGAAGTCAAGCTGGTCAGGCTAACCATACTAAGCCAGGAATGTTGTAAGGGACATGTATTTCCTTGGGAACACCAACAGTGTAGTTACTTGTGATTAGGAGCCTTGTGGGCTGCTGAGCTAGCCCGGGGCCAAAGGATTAGTATGGCACCGTTATAGTAAGGAAAAAAACCCCAAACAGTAAGCAGAGAAATGAGACACATTAGAACGGCATCTTGTAGATTGCTCCCAACTGAGAGATGCTGAGCACATGGTCGCATCCAAAATTCAGCGTTCTCTAGAGCTTGGCCCTTGAATCAGGGCTCTGTGGAAAGCATGTCCGTGTAATCATGATGATAATTCTTCTCTGAAGAGAAGGTGCCTACAAGTATTTCAGTTGAGGTGAGAGAGGCTGAGTTTTACAAACGCATGTCAGTGGTGAGGAAGGAGTATCGATGGTGACAACCTCTTGTGTAAGAGCTTGGTAATTAGGGAATTCACTTGCCTCCTCTCTGGCTGAAGTGAATCCTGCATACCTCTTAGAAGGGGATCCTAGAGGAGACTGTAGCTTGACCCTGTGTATAGGGGTGTTTTCATTTTTGGTATGAAGCACCTTCAGTGATGAGCACTAGGTAGAAGGATGGAGGAGTTTGACTTTGCAGTCTAGGCAAGGCACACAGAGAAGGATTAAGAAAAGATGCCGTATTTGTTATGGATTCCTTTTGTTTGTTTGTTTTGATTTTTGTCCAGTGATTGTGATAAGATGCATAAATACTCCTGAAGTCTTCTGGCCTGTCAGCCATGCTCAGGGCATGCTGGCCCAGAAGCGATGCCCCTTTGTATCAACCGCACTGCTCTAGTTGGAGTGCCAGTGGTGCTCAGGCTGAAACAATAATGAATTCTGAATGTGAAACAGCTGTGTGCAGGGAGGGAATTTTCTCTTAAAGAAAGTTAGGTCCTGAGTAAACTCAAGTAGATCCTGAGTAAAGTTTTTCTGAGTGCGGTCTTGGACAGAGGCACGTGCTCCAAACTTGTCTTGGGATCTGGCATCTGGAGCTTTGCTGTGATACCAACTCTTGTGTTTGTCAGAGACCTTCCGTCATCTTCAGTTTTGTCTTCCTTCAGAAATGATGCTCTGGATGAGGTTTGTTTCAAAGTCTGCGTATGTAACACAGTCTGCGACGTATTGCAGGGTCGAACAATTGATATTCATTTCTGTCAGCTGTTCCTGAAACCCAGCAAAGAGAAAATAGACTTCCTTCTTGAGGTAAGAAGTAATCTGAAATTAAATGCAGAAATGGTATTTAATAAGAGATTTCTTTCCCCATGTAACTGTATTACTGTGTCAAGTAAGGCTGAAACTAGCCGTCCTGTGAGGAATGGGGCCTGGGGCTGTTTAGCCTGGAGGAGATTGAGGGGAGATCTCATCGCTCCCTAGAACTACTTGAAAGGAGGTTGTAGTGAGACAAGGGTTGGTCTGTTCTCCTTAGTGGCGAGTGATAGGACAAGGGGAAATGGCCTTAAGTTGCACCAGGGGGTGTTCAGGTTGGTTATTAGGAGGAATTTCTTTACTGAGAGGGTTGTCAGCCATTGGAACAGGCTGCCCAGGGAGGTGGTTGAGTTACCATCCCTGGAGGTGTTTAAGAGACAGGTGGATGTTGTGCTGTGGGACATGGTTTAGTGGTGTTGACAGGGCTAAGAAAAGGTTGGACGCGATTATCTTGAAGGTCTCTTCCAGCCAAAACTATTCTATGATTCTGAAGCAGAGAAAAATACTCTGTAAGGTAACTTCTCAAAGGTTGCTCAGCTTCTTTGCCGTTAGTAAAATTATACTTTGTGATCAGTCTGGCATCTCGTAGCTCCATTTCCACGAGTTGGAGGGGAACCAGCATTGAGTTGTTGCTTCAGCTTGGATTTGAAGTTGCTGCTATTCCTGACCATTAAATTATATAGAGATATTGTTGAACATTTATTTTCAAGGAACAAATTCTCCAAGACAGAGAAAGATACTAGAAAAAGAAGTATCTGTTGAAGAGGACCACTTTCCCTTACCAGCTTTGTTGTAAGAGTTAGCATGTCATGAAGTAATCCTGAGTTACTGTATGTGTGAGACCAAAAGTTATCTTCAGTGAAGCTTTTTAGGAAACTATTGTTGGTCAAACTAAACTTACTCCTTTGTTGCTTTGCCATTATTTTCATATCTTGTTTTCTTAATTTGAGCCTTGTCTTTTACTTGTCTCTCCATGTGGGAAAAATTGACTGACTGTACCCCGTACTTCAGAGAAATAAAAGCTGTTCCATCAGCTGCTCGCATTAGGAATTATAAGTTTTGTTGGAGAAATATGTTTTTCTTGCAAGCTGGCAATTAAATTCAGCTGTCTAGTTATCTTTCAATTGCTGTGCTTTTTTTATTTTCAAAAAAAAACCCTGTAAGACCTAGTGAATCTTACATTTTTGCACTTAGAAGCATTGGCTCATTTTTAAACTTGTGTAAAAGGGCTTTTTATTGTACTTAATGATTTTGTGAGGCTGGCACTCAGCATGAAGCACACCTGATTGTCAGAGGAATAGGTGAATTGTGTCTGAGAGGATACAGATTGAAAGCTCTGATCCCTCTGTGATGGCTACAGTATTTATCAGATAACTTTGTTGCCTCCCTTGAGAGAGAGTGTTGCTGACTGATACTAATTGTGAGTCAGAAAACTGTGCAGTACACTGTCTGTTACTAAATATTTTACAGGTTCTAAGGGGCTGCTTAATTATTTTCTGCATTCTTTCCCAGGTTTGTTCAAGATCAATAAACTTGGAAAATGCTTCCGAAGCATTGAAGAGAAAAATGGCAGCGTTTCTCAAGTATGTAACCATGTTAAGAAAACATGAATTTACACTTTGAAAGCAATGTGATACGGCACAATAAATGTTTCCAGAACTTATAACTGGAAAAATAAGGAGCTCTTTGCTCATGTATTAACTTTTGTTTTTCATGTAGAAATTTGTGTTTGGGTTTGGAAGATCTTCAGCTTGTCTTCATGATTTCATCTCATGAGCTGTTCATAAAACTTCTGAAAGATGATGAACGAAAGCTGCTCATTGATCAAATGCGGAAGAGATCTCCTCGAATTAACCTGTGCACAAAACCTGTGACTTCTTTTTATGACATCCCAGGTAATTTTCGCAACATTTCCATGAACTTATGCACAGCCTGTTACCTGTTTCCAAGCTTGAGGTTACTATGTGCAGGTCTGTTCTCAGAAAAAAAGTTTAGAGAGAATGTTTTTGGAGAGAATACTTGCCATTTTTATTTGGTAAATGTCCTACTTGTACAAGAAAGTGGCTGTTATTTGCTTATATCTCAACTGAGTGTAATATATACGCTCAGATGAACATGTCCTAACTGACCAAGGGAAAGAGAGGTGTGGCAGGGTTGGTTTGAACCAAACCTGTCTATGGCAGCTATTGCTAGAAAGGGCACTCCTGACTTATATGAGTGCTAATGCTCACATGACAATGTGCTGAGCTGGACCAGGAGTAGATCTGGCTGAAATTTTAAACCTTCCAAAGCAAAACACAGGTCTTTTCCATGAGTTCATTTCCCAGATAATAGCTGGCTGGCTGTGCAGCTGCAGAAGTCAAAGCTAAGGTAAGGCGTGCCAGATGGTGATTTGAGCTAGAAAGAACTTCGTTTTTCAGCTCTGATAGCCTTGCATTGACTTACGCCAGTTGTGAAAATGCATCTTTTCACTAAGGCAGTATAGGAACACTTTTCTCTGTGTGTGTGTGTATGTGTACAGGTTTTGAATGTATTGCTTTACTGTAGCAAGGGTGAGGGAATAGTCGACTGCTGCTGGTGTGAGAAAAGGGAGCATTGCAAGCAGCCCTTTAGGTCAGAGCTGCTGGGAAGCTCGCGCAAGGTTATGTGGGAGGACACGAAAGGATGTACAGGGCCTACGAAGGCCTTGAGGCATCTGCTGCTCTTACTGTGTTATGTTTAAAATCTTATGTGCTAAAGAAACGTAAGCAACTACATTAAGAAAGAATGCTCAGGAGACCTGATTGTTTTGCTTCTAGCTTCACCAAGTGTCAATATTGGCCAGCTTGAACATCAGCTCATATTGTCAGTAGATCCTTGGAGGATTCGCCAGATTTTAATTGAGTTGCACGGTATGACTTCAGAACGGCAGTTCTGGACAGTCTCAAATAAGGTAATTTGTTCCACGTGGTCATGAAATTGTAATTCAAGAACTGCTTAGGTAACTGCAGTGAACTGTAAACATTTTGTCATAGAGCCTCAATCTGATTTATTTGTTTTTCCCCCTTTCTGCATAATGATGGTTTAATAAAAATGTTGACACATATCTAAACTCACATTCTCCATGAAGAATATTACAATAAAATGTAGAACCATTGTTTTAAGGAATCACTGGCTGTATCACAAGCATTCCTTCTGAGGAAAAAAAAAAAGTCTCTAGCCTTTGCTTTCAGTGTTCTGATTATATAGGAATATTAGTTTAGTTTAAATCCCTGTTATTAAAAGCTAGGAGCAGGGGAGGGAGGAAAATACTTTTTTTTTTTAAGTAAGGATTTCTTGTCTCTTGGGTTTTTTCCCCTTGTAATTATTGCATATTCAGAGTATTAACAAAGTAGGGTAACTACCCATTTTTATTGTACTTAGCTATAAGCAATATATTACTTCTGAAAAGATTTCAAAGATTTGGCGTTCAGATGTCAATTACTTTGAATATTTGAGTTTTGTTTATAATGTTTTAAGCAGTGATGTGGATTCTAAAACCTGTTTCTGTGCAAATGTCCTATGTATTTCTCTCCCAGTGGGAAGTACCAAATGTTTACGGCAATGTTATTTTAGGAATCAAAGACAATCTGACTAGAGATTTGGTCTACATCCTTATGGCTAAGGGATTACACTGCTGTGCGATTAAGGTGAGCAAGCCGTCAGAAGTTACTGCTGAGTTAGTTTGGACAATTTTAACAGCACTAAAAATATGGAAAGCCTTTTTTTTTTTTATGAAAAAAAGATTTGTAGAATGAGGAGGTGAGGGAGATGTAGCAACAAGTTCTGTGTGTTGTATGATGATTAAATGTTTCTGTCTCACAAAGCTCCATCAGTAGAGTAAGGATAATGGTTTTCCAATGAATCAGGCCTGGAGAGCGTTTCATTAATGTGAAGTTTTGATTATGATGTACTAAATCATGTTGTATCTAAACCCAGCAGTGATCTGACTTATTGAAGTGCTGTTCTTTTGGCTAACTGTTCTACATAAGGAATTTATTGGAAAGTTGTTTTGTTTTGCTTGTAATTGACCCTAATTTGCTAACCTGCAAGGTAAAGCTGAACTGTATCTATCTGATTCAGCCAGGGCAGAGCTGAGCAGCACTTTAACTCGTACGAATCCACTGGAAGTTGTTAATGCATATCCTTTTTATTGCAGGATTTTGTCCATGCAAAACAGCTTTTTGCTGCTTGTTTGGAGCTCGTGACAGAGTTTTCTCCAAAACTTCGTCAAGTCATGCTGAACGAAATGCTACTTTTGGACATTTACACTCATGAAGCTGGGGCTGGTGCCTCGGGAGAACGTCCTCCTTCTGATCTCATAAGCAGAGTCCGAGGATATTTGGAAATGAGAGTCCCTGGTAAGTACATTCTAGGATGCAGCAAAGCACAAAGATAGAGAGGAGAAAACACAACTTTTGTATTGCAGTTTAACCATTTAAGTGTCTAATGGGAAAAACAGTAGTCAAGTGTGATACTGGGTTTAGTGAATCTGTAGAAGTTGGATTAGTTTTTAGAAGCTGGAAGTAAGAACAGCAACATCATGGTGCCTACGTACTGCTAAACTCTGACAGATTCTGTTTAGTCCACTTAAAGGACTGAAACAGGATTAACATCACCACCTGAGAAGTTTTGCTGGGTGTTGAAGCAGTCCCCATGGTTTCACACTGAAGGTGTAATATAGTACTGTTGTGGTTAGAGGAAGCTGTTGTTGCTTCTCATTTTCAGAGGTGAAATCTCCTGCAAGGCTAAGCATTGTGTTTTTCTGTGATGGATACAGAACAAATAATGGCTAATTAGAAGGAATGCATTTTGCTTACTTTCATGTAACATTGTGTTTTCTCAAAAAAAAAAAAAAAAAGTTAAGCAGAGAGCTCCTTTTCTTCCAGATATTCCTCTTCGACAAGTTATAGCTGAAGAATGTGTTGCCTTCCTGTTAAACTGGAGTGAGAACGAGTATTTGACCATGCAGGTTCCGTTACCTCTGGTTCAAACGAATCCTTACGTGAAGGTAATGAGTGCTTAGTCTCAAAGCCCTGTCAGGCTTTTTTTTTTTTCGCTGCTCAAGTCTTTTGTACTTTTAAAAGCACATACCCTTGTGTCTCGAGGGTGTTGAGTGTTGTGGCTAGAATGAATGACATCTGGTGTAGAAGACAGCAGAGCTAAGCAACGTGTGTTTGATGGTTGACGAAAGACAGGGAGGCTGCGCTGCCCAAGCAGGTGAAACAAACTTTCTCTTGTTGGCTGCCAACCGAGGTTGGTTCCACAAGCATCAGGCATGTGTGGTTATGATGCCTTAAGCTGATTGAAACCTTGTAGCACTTCCATAATCTCACAGCTGGAACTCAGCCTAGATTCCCATGGGAGGTATGAGAAATGTACAGATCTCGAATTTCATGCCTGGTTGTTTTTCTGTTCCTAAAACCCTTGTTCTCCAAATGCACCCTAATGGTTCATTTTTTTAACCCATCAGCAGTGCTGAATTTTTAGAGACATTCAAGCACTGCCTTTTTTGAAATTTCGCTTTCAAAATGGTTTTATAGCAATATTTCTACTTCAAAGTCAGGCAGTGAAGCTGGATGCAGATTATGTTACAGGTCAAATTCAGTTTTTGCCTGTTCTCCTTACCTGTGGTATTTCCTCATTGCCATTTTGAGTTTCAACTTTTTCTGTATTGCGGAGAGTGCCAGTTTAAATTCTGATTAATTACTATGTGAAAGTTAAAAGGAATTCTAGGGAGACAGTCTTCATAAAACTATATTTTATAGGCTTAAGGTTTTAAGCAATATATTTAAGTAGAGTGTAAAGCTCGTTTTCTGGAGCCTGTAGTAAGGAAGTATACCATAAGGAAACTCATAAAGAAAAATCCTCTGGTTTTCTGTTCCTGTCTTCTAGTCACATTGTTCTGTAGTTTGTAACTTAAAATCACTTCTTTGACCATTTTAAATGCCAATAATTCCTTTGCTCTAGTCAGTGTTTAGAGAAGCTGTAGTTACTGTATTTTTTTTCCTCTTGCATTGCATAGCTGGGACAGTTGTTGGCTGCTACGTGCAAAGAACTTCCAGGTCCCAAAGAAAGTAGACGGACAGCAAAAGACCTTTGGGAAGTCGTCGTACAAATCTGCAGTGTATCCAACCAGCACAAACGGGGGAACGACGGCAGAGTGAGTCTGATAAAACACAGGGAATCTACACTGGGCATTATGTACAGGTGCGTTCTCTTAAATGGTTTTACAGGATTGATTGAATTGTGTATTTAACGACATGTTCCCTTCAAAAATAGTCAGGATTCCACTATCAGAGTGCTGGCAGCAGCTGAAGATGTCTACTGGGTGAACGATCTGCCCGCTGGTGGCACTGGGTGTTAGTGGTGATGTGCTGACTTTTTCTAGCGAGAAAAGGAGCATGTGAGGTTCAGGTCAACATCCAGACAGCACAGCATATATTGCTGTGCTGCCACTATAATCAGTGTAGATCTTCCAGTGAAGTCCGTGGCATCTAGAGGGCAGTTTAGCTCAGGCGCTGGAGGTGTCTGCTTCACATCAAACAGAATTGCTCTGCAGATTCCATTGACTGTATCAATTAACTATTTTTATACTGTATTAAACGCCTAGCTCACAGCAGAGCTGTGTCCATACTTAGCTTTAGGTTTCTAAATCTAAAGATAAGTGTTAGTCAGTCTTGAAATTAATTTCTAATTCAGCTGAGCTCCTGGATGAGAGGGAAAGGAAGAACATATTCTTGACTGGAGTATTTCTACTGTCAGTTATCTAACCTCTGCCAGACTTAACTGCATGATTGCTTGATCAGTTGATTACTTCAGGATTCTCTGGTCTGTCCACTCAGTAAGTGCCTTCAGCCTGTCTTTAAGTCCAGGCCTAATTATAAATTGCTTATCATGGTTAGTTCTGGAATGTCTGATTACATCAAACAGCTTTCCATGGTAAAAACTTGGAAAGGGTGTCACTGTCAAACTGTTGACTGTTTCTTTGCCTTTCTTGAGCCAGTTGAGTTAATGTGTATCTAAAGGGCAGCTGTTCTTGCTTACCCTGCTGTGGGATGGGACTGAGAGGGTACGTGCTTACTGGAGGTTTCAGTTGTATACTCTGGCAAGGAAAAGGAAGCAGCACAGGTGTACTTGCGGCTACTGAACCTTTTCTGACCCCTCTGATTCAACAGCAAAAGGGCAGTGACCCTGTTGTTATTATGCAAAAGAGTCAGTGAAACCTCTTCCAGACAGGCTGTGCTTGTCTGGATTCTCTTATGGTGACAATTTCTGATGTGACGTGACAAGGAAATCAATGTACATTATAAATGATCACTGTGTACCCTGTTTTTTAAGCCTGTAGGTCATCATTGCAATCCTAGCTTGGAGAATTACAGTCCAGTTCAATCACTTTCCCTTTTAGATGGTTGACTTACTACAAAGTGATTTTTCTGCCTTTTATGGCTTGATGGAATAACAGATACCTCTTATTTAACCCATTCTAAATGTGGAAGCACAGCTTGCTAGTGACTGCATTAAAAGTGAATGACCTGCTTGAGCATTTTGACTTACTTACCCTGCATTTGCACACTTAAAGGTGAAGGGGTATTCTGGCAGGTGAAAATTTTGCTTTACTGCCTGTTTTCCAGTGTTTGAAGTTTGCATGTATTCTTTGTTGTGGACAGTTACTTATATGAGTATTTGTGTCCCTAATTTAGGAGCGAATTACTGTCTTTCATCAAAAAGCTTCGGGTAAGTTATAGTGGTCTTGAGAAGGTGTTTGCAACCTGAGCTTTCTTTTGATGTTGTATTTTTCTGGATTTCTCGTGTTACATAGCTGTCAGATTTTCTGGAATTTAGGCGTTTTGTACAGCTGAAGAACTTCTGAATTTGCTATTCCTGCTGTACAGCAGTGTGGAATAGCTTATGAAAAAAATTGTTCTGAATTCTGACAGTGGAGATTTTTTAGCGTTGAGGTGTATTTTGTTGCAGTTGTCACAAAGCAAAGCATTCCTTTTGGAGGGAGAAGGAAGCTGCTACTTGGTTCATAACTGAACAGCAGAAGTACGAGGAAGGGAAATTGTTTATAGGTTGTGGGTTTGTAAAAGCATAGAGAGTGGTAGTATACCAAGTTAAAGGTTAGGCAGGAGCCACAGAAACAACATAAAAATGTGTAAAACCTCAGTAAAGTTTATATCTAAGGAGTTATTCAGGAAAATCTGAAATAATTAAAGACTTCAAACAGAAACTGTCTTGCAGCACCCTTGTGTCACAGGGTTCTTAAAAAACTACTGCCCTGTTTCAGTAGGAAATTATAATGATGTCAGAACTTCTTACATAGGTTTAAAGCTTAAGGAGGAAAGCAGAGTTTTGTTAGTTCATGGGAATACTGTTTGGTTTTTTTCCCTCACAGGAACCGCTGGTTTTGACCACAATATTGTCGCTATTTGTCAAGCTTCATAACGTTCGGGTTAGTATATATCATAAACAGCTTACTTGGTTTTCTTGAAATACTTCTCTTTGTAACTTTTGTTACTATCTTTCCTCTCTTAGGAAGATATTGTGAATGATATTGCAGCAGAGCACATTTCTATCTGGCCCTCATCCATCCCTAAGTAAGATGATAATTAAAAATGCCATTTTCCAAATACTCATTGACGTAATTGGTTTGGTTCCAGTTACTGCGTGTGTTAGTGTCATTCCTGCCATGTAAGGGCATCGCAGACCCCTGCTCTGTTTGTGGGCAGACTGGTCTGATTGCCTGGAGGTTTTTGCTCCAAATTTGATGGTCGTGATGGAGAAGTGGGTACAAGAAGCTGAGGAGTTTTTTTTTAGCTGCATGCTTTACTGAGCTGTATGTAACTACATGAGCTATATAATACGTTGATACAAAATAACTAATATATTTTGAGGTGTGTTTGAATAATTGCCAAAGTAATGAGTGGCGTATAGTGTGTACTGATTTGTTCTGGCTGGATCAAAATGTGTATCTCCAGTGAGGTTTAGAGGCTCTGTGGGGCTAGAACCTCGCTGGTTTAGTTTCTGTGTGTGCAGCAGGAGAGACGACTCTCGGAACGAGTATGTAGTGCTTAGTGAGGTTAATTTGTCTTTAATTGGTATGGTGGAATAGTCTCATTGTTACTGATGTAGACTTCATTGTGTATTGGAAGGTCAAGCAAAAGAAAGGAGTTATCAGGGTTACTAGAAATTAGTAGGAGGAACAAAACCATGGTTTTAAAAATGGAGATGCCACATGAAATTTGGGAAAGGCTGCCCGAGCAATGTGCGTTCCATTCCCAGCCTTCCTTTCCAAGCCAGTTCCACAAGTTTCCAGAGATTACTGTCTGTGGCCATTCATGCAGATGCTGTGATAAATCTGTAGTAGTTTAAGGTGTTGTCCTCAGACTTTTTGAAACTGAGAACATATATTCTTGCACAGAACCCTTATGTGGTGTCAGCCACAGATAAAGTTCGAACTTTTTGTCCAAGTCTGTGAAGGGTTTCTTGAGTCTGTCAGATTTATTGTATTGAAACAATTGAACAGTAGCCTTAGTGCTAAATCTGGCCTGGAGTTATTTTTGTTTGACACTTAATGCATGGTGCTTTGGACTTAAACTAGGTAAGAAATCAGATTAATGTTAAAAAAAAACAAACAACAATTTGGGAGTTATTTTTCTTCCTTTTTGTTTTTTAGTCTTCAATCAGTGGACTTTGAAGCAGTGGCTGTTACAGTGAAAGAGCTAGTCAGCTACGCATTGACTGTCAACGCAAACAACCACTTCTGGTTAATTATTCAGGCAGATATTTATTTTGGTAAGTGAAACCAATGTCTATTTTTAGCGTGTGTGCAGGAGTACCTTGCTGGAACAGGCTGCCCAGGAAGGTTGTGGAATCTCCTTTGGAGACATTCAAAACCCGCCTGGACGCGTTCCTGTGCGATCTACTGTAGGTGATCCTGCTCTGGCAGGGGGGGTTGAACTAGATGATCTTTGAGGTCCCTTCCAACCTCTAACATTCTGTGATTCTGTGATTTGCTGGTCATAACTGTCCTTATATTTCCTTTTAGGAAAAGAAGCTTAAGTGATACGTGATTTAAGATCTGTAGATGCAGTACTGTACATGAATTTGCCCGGGACATTGTATAAGCACAGAGAGAAACTGAGATTTCAGTGGGTCATGCAGACTTGTTTCTACCATCAGGGAAACTTCAAGAGTCATCGTTAACTTCACTTTTTTCAGTGCACTTGGTCCTTGAGCAGTGCAATTGTGCACGTCTCTAATAATTGAGTCGTTTATCAAGTTAATGGAAAGTTAGCAAGTAATGGAATGAATAGCACTTTCTTTTAAATGTAGAGATCAGCTTCGCTGGAGCAAAGGGCAAGCAGAGTGGAGAGGATCTGTATTTTACATCAGGAAGTATCTAGGATTTGAAAATGAGCGAGCGCAAACTCATGGTCTGGTATTGGTTGTGCTGGGAAGCTCTTCCCTATCGTTCTGTCCTCACCGTTGCTCCTTGGCTGGGAGCAGCCAACATTGTAAAATGTTCCAGGGTCTGGGTGCCATGACATGCCCCAGACTGTCACCGGAGCAGTAGATGCCTGGGGAAATCTTGCCTGGCCTATGCAATACTTTTGCTTTGTTAAATTATTTCCCAATTTAGAGTCTGTTTCTGGGGCTTGCTTTATACTGTGAGTAAAGAGAGTGCAGCGGGGTAGGTACTGGAGAATACACTTTTAGAAGATAGCCAGGCAGGCATGGTACTATGTGGTGTATGTGCTAGAGAAGGACGTGACCGTAGCCATCCTCAAAGGTAGTTGGGCATTTCTTCCCCTTAAATTACCTGTTGAGACCATGCTAGTGAAACTGAGCATTTACGCCAAACTGTTCTTTTCTGGCAATAAAACAGGATGTTCTGTGCCTCTGCAATCTACTTGCTGGTGCTTTGGGCTATTGCACGAGACAGAATCACAGAATTGTTGAGGCTGGAAAAGACCTCTGAGATCATCAAGTCCAGCCTATGACCCAACACCACCCCATCAGCCAGACCATGGCACTAAGTGCCACATCCAGCCTCTCCTTAAACACCTCCAGGGACGGTGACTCCACCACTTCCCTGGGCAATGCATCCCAATGCCTGAGCACCTTCTCTGTGAGGAAGTGTTTCTAAAGCTCTTGAGTTTGGACTAGAAGGATGTCTGTGATGTGCACTAAGATGGAGTGCAAAAATCCTAGCCTGTTGCTTCCAAAGGAGACAAATGTGTCTAGAAGATGCTTTATAACCACTGGGTGAGGGGTGGGGTCTTAATCCAGTGTTTAGGGCTGTCACCTTATGTATGGGAGAATGATTCAAGGTCTTAAACTGGCAGTATTTACTGCTCGTGCAGAGTTGGAACAGCATTCCAGAAGGAGGACGCTTCATTAAAGGCAAACTTTTCCACGCTAAAGTTGATAGATTTAAGATCAAACACGTGAAAAGCAAAAAGAATTCTCAAAAGGCAGAACTTGGCTTGTGTTGCTGGTTTTCCCAATAGTCTAGTTTTCCATCTATCACTATTTTACCACCTCCTGTCTGTGCTTTTTAAACAGTGATATGCAAGTCACTTCCACAGTAGAATGTAGCTATGAGATAGAAATATCTGAATAATTCTATAGACAGTTGATCTGAGTCTTAGAAATAACTGCTGTGTTTACTTTTAAGACCTTGTTTTGCTTTTTTCCGCTGCAGCAACGAACCAGTATTCAGCAGCCCTTCACTATTACCTACAGGCAGGAGCTGTATGCTCGGACTTCTTTAATAAGATGGTACCACCCGATGTGTACACAGACCAGGTGAGTTAAAATGTTAGATGTCTAAAAATACCTCTTTGGATTCGGTTAGCATCCTAGTTCTACGTAGAGACAGAAGTGCTCAGTGTATGTACACGTGTTGCTGTAGCCTGTGTGGGTTTATATCTTGATGTGTTTAGGGATATGAATCCTCATAGGTTCATTTTTTGTCGCTCATTGCTTGAAGGCCGGGCTGCGTTGCACAGCGCCGGACGGACAGCCCAGCCCAGCCTGGGACAGTGTGGCAGCAGTCGCTCTGCCTCACCGGCCGGGCTGGAGCACTCACCTGGGCCTCAGCCAGCAGAGATGTCCGGCTCCTGCTGTGTTCACGGTGCTAGTGTCGCACAGATGGACCCTGCTTGCTTCCACCCATGATGCAAACATCATGTCTAAAATATTGCCAGCTCCAACTAACACAGATGAGGGGTAGGAGTATGGATCACAGCAGCAGTGAGATCCTGACAACGTGGGCTCCTTTTCACACACACAGGTGGTTTGGTTTTTGTTTCCCCCCAGTCTCTGCAGTGAGCAGAGCTGCATCCCAGCACTGTGCAAAGTTGTCTAGAGATGGGTGAGAGTTTAACTTTGTACTGTTGGAGTGTGCTGGAGGCGTGGCACTGCTCGCAGCATGTGCCTGGGTTCTTCACGAGTTGGTGTATAACCAGTGACCTGTCACTTGCAAGTGGGCCGTGAGTGAGAGCCCCTCAGTAACTAACTGCCTGTTGGGAGTAATCTTTGGTCCCAGCTGTGCCCTGTTCCAGACCCATCCTGCACCCACTTTAACCTTTATCCAGATGTTTGTGTTGTTCATTAGGAAACCCGGGTGTCACCTGTAGGCGGCAGTTCAGTAGGCAATAGGAAGGGATTGTCTAGGCATGGGGCAGGAGGTCATTTCCACGCCCTTTCCCGCTGCTCCTCCGTGTGGCAAAGGGGAGCTTCAGGACGCCATTGGGGATCCTGCACCTTCCTAGCCCAGTCCAAGCTGGGCTGGGCTGCTGTGGGACGAGAGCACTGGCTGGGACCACCCTGCTGTCACATGGCAGCGTGGCTGCTCACCAGCACGTGCCCACCTCGCTGTGAGAGCTTTCTGGCCAGGAGCTCCCTTGTTCTGCCCACATCAGGCCTTCTCTGCAAGCGACAGGAGGTAAAGGTGAAAAGACCAGAGCCTGGCCCTCTGACCGGAAACACGGCCCGTTGTTCTGTAGCACGTCCTGCCCTTGTGAAGGTCTTCCAAGTGATGAAAGCTCTCAGTGGATGGGCTAAAACCCAAGAGTTGTTGGGGGACATGAGAGGAATGCAGATAGCCATTTAGCTGGTCCCTTGTATTTAAAAAAATAAAAATTAAAAAATTGCCGTTTGTATTCCCATACTAACATTTCAAAACTTGTTTTGTTTTTTAACTGTTCTGTAGGTGATAAAAAGAATGATCAAGTGTTGTTCTTTACTCAACTGTCACACTCAGGTAAGAGGTGAAACATGGCTTTAAGTAAAACGTTTATAAACATTTTGGTGAAGTGTTGTTGCTAGGACACAAAAAGGACTGCAAATTAATGAATATATAATAAATACGTACTTGGAAGTGTAAAACACAGAAATAATTCAGAGGGGGTTTTGTCCATGTTTGGGGTTTGTTTTTTTTTTTTACAATACAGAGATTTTTTTTTTTAAAAATAAATTTTTATAGGGTACAATGTCTGTGAGGTGGTGTTGGGAACCTGGCCTTGTTCATAACTGCGTGATTATTGCTCATTCTCCAAGACATAACAAGGCTTATATTAGGCTCTGATTTAAGAGCTCTTAAATGGAAGCCACGTCAGTCCCTTCAGGTTTCAGTGAAGACCCTTGTTCTTCCTTTTAGCTACTCCTGTTGTTGGTGTTTCAGCAGGAGCTGCGTAGGCTCTTGAGGGTCAGGGGCTCAGACCGTGCTTGCTATGGGAACAAGCACTTGAACAGGTCTAGAAATGGGGTGGGGTTGCTGAAGGGTTCCATGGAAGATTCCCGTTTCTGGGGAGTTAAAGCTGTCAAAAATCACCTGTGAGTGTTGCCTTACAGGTGGCTATTTTATGCCAGTTCCTCAGAGAAGTGGACTACAAAACTGCATTTAAGGCGCTGCAGGAACAAAACAGGTAAATGTTACCAAAAAGCTTATAAATAATATGTATAACACGGTATGTGAGTGTATGAGATAACCCAGCCTGTGTTCTTTTTCAGTCATGATGCCATGGATTCTTACTACGAATACATCTGGGATGTCACCATCTTGGAGTATTTGACCTGTATCCTTTCAGTAGCACACCGCTGCAGAAAGCTCATGCTGGATGTTCACAGCTGGAAAAAGCCAATTTCCTCCCCATGTATCTTTTCTTGACTCACCCTCAGATCTCCACCACAAAAGAGGGGAGACAGACAAGCGCCAGATAGCGGTAAGTTAGTGGAGGGGGCAGCTTGGGGGTGCTGGGATTTCCTTAGCGTGTCTTTCCTCTTTGAAGAGAATCACAACTTCCAGTTTTGATTTTGTTGTGTAATCCTTAAGAGTGTGAATGCTGATGTGAGGGTGTTGGTGGAGGGGGGCAGGGCATAGCATGTTACAGAAATACATCATTCTTTGAACTAAGGCTGAGAATGCCTTGTAATGAAACAGTTACTAGAATGGCTGTTGCTAGCCCTGTCCCCTCTTGTGTTTCAAGATAAAAGCCATTGGCCAGACGGAGCTGAATGCCAGTAACCCTGAGGAGGTCCTACAGCTTGCTGCCCAGAGGAGAAAAAAGAAGTTTCTTCAAGCAATGGCAAAACTTTACTTCTAGGCTAATGCTGGAAGACTAAATATAAAGAATGTGTGGGAGTGGAAAAAAAAAAAAATCTTTTGAGACTTTATTTTTTTTAAATTCATTTAAATTTTTATACAACATTTACAGTCTAGTATCTTTTGTTTTTTTTAGAATTAGATGAAATCTTAAAATAAACCCCTTATTTTTACAAACTGTACAGAAGGCTGGAAGCAACTTCAGCTAGCTCTGCAATGACTTGTTTGAAGGCAACATGAATTCAAGTTTGCTGAAAGTCAAGGGTGAGTTTGGTGTGTATGTGGGTGGCACCTCATGCTCCAGTGCAGCTTCCTGGAGGGCTCAGTGTCATTTGAAACGTGTCCCTGGCTGTGGGGCACAGGTAGGAGCACCTTGAGAGAGGGAGGAAGCCCAATACCCAACTTTCCCAGTACTGTCCCTTCATCACAGAAGTGATTCAGAGGTAGCAAATGTTACGAGGAAAACACAGTAGTTAATGCTGTTTATAAACACTGACAAAATACAGCTCCACAGTTTAAAATACTGTTCCTATGACATGTGAGTGGTTGTAGAGTACCAGTGGCTCACCTTTTTCCATACCCTCTCCAGTTCTTTGCTCGTGTTGAAAGTTGGTCGCTGGGTCTTTCTTACAGAACAGAACCCTTTCCTTCCAGGATCGTGCTTCTTCCAGTTACAGTTACTGCAGCAGCAGGTTCTTTGCTCGTACTCTTACCTGAGGTCAGCGATACACTAGGACTCAAGTTTATGGAAAGCCTCAAGGGCCACCTGAAAGGCCTTGGCCTCTCGTGGAGTAAGAATTTGATCCAGGGCTGGCTATGCCATCCTGCAAAGGCAGAGTGGTTTCAGGAAAGTAAACTGCTTACCCACTGACCTCTGTAATACTGCACCTGAGCTGGTGGGTGACTACCTGACCTTACCAAGAAAAGAAAAACAAAACGAACGAGAGGTAATATGTACAGCTCTCATTAGGTTCTTCTGTATGGCTAGCCCAAGTTAAAGCAAGTCTGACATATATATAAGCCGAATGACAAACTTTGCCACTCGGCCATTTTAAAAAGGTTCTTGAAATTCATAAGTTAGGAATGGTGAGAGTTGAAGCAAGTCGTGTCTGAGAACAGACCAAAGTAGTCCAGGCTCCTGTGACGGCACAGAAGGACGCTTGGTCTAACTTTTATCAAGTCGGTAGGAGGACGGTGGTTGCAGTTGTCTGCTGCTCTGTTTGCCGTGTCTTTTTACTGCCCAAGCCTTGAATAGCCGTAATGAGCATGAGTCACCTTTAGTGTGGTCTTGTTGTGAAGCACCAAGTCTTGTTTCTGAAAGTGTTCATGGTGGTGGTTGTCCGTGGTTCATTTCTTCTCTGTACTTTTGGGAGGGGTTATAATTCCTCCTGTCGAGACGGGTGATAACTGACCTGGGACAGCAGTGGCTGCTCCGCTGTTCACTTCTTCCTGTGTATTGGAGGAGGAAGAAGACAGTTAATACTTGTGACAAGTTCTACTTTTTTTGTTTCGCTAGCACTCAGCAGCATTTCCTCACTGTGCTAGTGCAATTCCAGATACAGAATAGAAATCCAAGGTAATGTTACACAAAGTGAAGGTTATCATCTTCTAAACACTTCACCTGTACCTCAAATCCAAGTCTTTGCTCACGGCCTGTGAGTGTTATGGTATAAAAGTAATTTAGTTTATAGCATCATCAGGCAGAAGCCAGAAACAAAAGCTGAGGCATCACTGAGCAGCCAGGTTGAGGTGAACCAGGCCAGGTGTGACCAGGCAGGTGTTACACACCCCCTGTCCCCAAGCAGCAAAGGAGGGGTCTAACACACTCAAGTACCCGTGCTGCAGGTCCACAGACCAACTTACCAGCATATCCAAATAATTTGTGTGTGTTTGGATATTATGTCGATCTTCTACCGCAACCTTCTTAAAGTTCTTCAGTTTCACAGGGACTTTTTTTGCCACGTTCACAAAAGGAACCATCCATTCCGCACACTCTGAAATGCTTTCCCAATCTAAGCCTGGAGGGTAGAACACAGTAGGAAATCATGAATACGGTGTTGCAATATGGTCATAAATGTTAAAAAAACCCAAGTACTAAATAATATGGCAGATAAAGATTCAGAATCATCCTCCTAGCATTTCCTTGTGCTTGTTATTTGAAAGGGTTGTGGCTGAGGCTGGTGAGCACAGCCCTCCTGAGCAAAGCAGCTCTGGCTGTGAGGACACCGGCTGCCTACCAGAGGAGGCTGAAGTGACTTTTTCAACTTGAAGACAAGGTTTTGGGTCATGCTATAAAAACATACACTATTGTCACCATCCTTTTATGGTACCTCAGGCAATGTCTAAGTGCTGAGCTTGGTTAAGTGATTTTTACTTTTTTTTTCCCCACTTTGTAAAGGGCAGGCTGCTAGGAAATAGCACAAAGGCTAACTGAGTGATGCTGATCTTGCTTGGTAACTACATTTTAGGAAAAGTATTCAAATAAGGTATAGCTAGTGATTCCCCCAACCAACTGGAAGTCACAGAGCAGTACTAGCCCCAAAGTAAGATCTCCTCTGGGAACACTATGGGTCTGAAAGCCTTTCCTTCTTTTCTGATTCTTTGTAACATCTGAAATAGTGGTAGGAAGGAAGTGAAATTAAGGGAGGAATCCACAGAACAGAACAAACTATTAGTGTCAGTGTAGCTCTTGCTCTGTGGGCAACCTCGTACCTCAGCCCTTTGCTAGCGGCTTCCAGAATCCCCCACCTAATGAGAGGAAGCTTTACAAAGGCTTCTCACCTGAAGCTTTCTTAACTACTTCAATTGAGGTATAGTGGCAGAGCGCTGCAGCAGCTAGTGTTCTGTACTGGAAGTCCAAAGAATTCACATCCAGAATACACAGGTCCAAGAGCTGGGAGGATGTAAGAGGAGAAGAAACAAGAGTTACAAATTTTAACGAGGTGATACTTCTGTATAATCGTATCTCAGAAACTTTAGAGTTGCCCTCCTACAGTCTAGGCACTACACCATGGATGAGCTTTTTTGCATGGATTGCACACATCTGGGTTTTTTTCGGCACCAATTGCAGTTGAAGCATTGTCTGGGAGTCAACGTTGCAAACCCGTTTGCACTTTCAACAGTAACACACAAGATACTTTGCTGGCACAGGTTTAAGTATGCCTTTAAACTGTTAGCAGAGCTCCAGAAAGTTACTTCCTTAATTTAAAATACAACCTAGCAGCGTGGTAGCTTAGATGAGCCTGCTCTTCAGTAAGCCTCTCTCAGGCCAGACACAACACACACCCATAAAAATGGAACCACTGAAGTTCCAAAATAGCCCAAAGGTGCCTCAGGCAGCCTTCCAGGCAACTACCTACCCTCCTCTCAGAGCTGTTGCCGATGTAGTGCAGAATGATTAAAAAAAAAAAAAAAAGGCAGATTATTTTCCAGTGTAGAGAAAAATTTTTAAAGCATGTGAGAGCAGGGAGACAAGAAACACATGGGTGCTTGACCTAGAAACCTAGCCTGAAGTTCTCTGCCAGAGTTAAACTTGCAGATTCCCTAACAAACTAACAGGCATGGTTAAACAAGAAACAGCATCCTTTAATGGCTTTTGGGGCCTAACGTTCAGTTGTGCTGGTGTTCATTCTGAAGAGTATTTTCTAATAGAGTTTACTACCTACCTGTGCAATCTGAATGAATTTTTCCTGAGAATACTGAGGTAGCAGCACTTTTGGAACATCCTTCAGAGCATCCACCTGAAGATAGAGGTTCAGCCAAGAGACGATTGTCACTGGGCAGAGTTCCCATTTTAAAGCCTGCAAATATAAACCAAACAGTTAATTAGGCACCTTAAACCACAAACAAGGACAGTTTTGTGCTCTGACCTCTTTCCCCACACCCCCTCTTCTGAGTTTGCTCAGCTTATTGCACAGAACCTCAGAAGATCCTTGAAAAGTGCTGAAGATTATGCACAACTTCAAGCACAAATATTTGGTTTAGATCACATTCTCACTCCTTTCTGGGACTTCAGAGGTCCACTGCACACACAGCAGTACTTTCATGGGTTTGCAGAAGCAGGGACATGCTAAACGTTCCTGTTCTAAGCAAATAAGTGACATTAAAATACAAGGCCCAGCCGGGCAGTCTTTCGGCCAGCACTGACAAACGCAACAAAATCATTACCTTTAACATAATAAGTTCCATTCTTACAATATCATCTTCACTGCAAGCACCATCAGTGACGTAAGCAAATTCCTGTATTTTAGGAGCGTAGATTTCCTTTAAATGGAGGGGGGAAAGAGAAGGTTAGAGCGCCTTACAAACCTAAGAAAGCTTGACAAGATACTGGCAAAATACTTTTCAGTCCATATTGAAATATTAACCTTTTTTTATACCAGAGCAGTGTTTTTCTCATTACATGAGGTGACTTGAAACTTAGAGGAGATACTAAGAATGAGCAGATTGTGTTATCTGTTATAAAACATGATAGATTTATTGCAACTCTTTTAGCTTTTGGGGAAATAGATGCTGACTAAGCAGTCGGAACACCCTTCATTCGTCCGGCTTTCAGCCCTTCCATCTGACGTCAAACATACACCGGCCTCCCTCCGGCACAGCACACACAGGAAGCCTTAGGATGGGCTTCCTGGTACAGGTTATGTGCAACAGTGCTGATGTAGGCACACAGATTTTTTTTTTTAAAACCAAAAAAAGATAGAAAAAGATGAGAGAAAACCCCACAGCCACTGTAGCTGGCAAAATCCATGGCGTAAGGATGGCTGACAAAGAAATCTGCCAACCCAGTTATGCCAGTTGGGGCCATGCCTGCTACGTGTGTTAGTAAAAGAGAAGTTGCCAGTGGAACTGATTCTCTACCAGCCAGCTCCACGACCTGATGCCCCACGTGCTTCCTTAGGATAAACAACTGCGCCTAGTGTGCTACCTCACCTCTTGGAACTCCAGTTACATTGGCAGGGCAGGGGAGGTTCCAAGTATAATTAAATCCCATATTTTCCTCTCACCCTAGCCTACCATGCACCACCAAAAAGTACGCTCTTGGCTCACAGATCTAGCGCATGACACAACGCACCTCCATCGCCGCACTTGAAAAGAAAACAAACTCCACTAATCAGGATTTTAGGGACATGAGCCTGATGGCAGTCCGAGACTCGGGCATGGTTTTGTTCAAGTCCCAGGCCCATTCCTGAGATCATTTGCCAACTGCTGTATATTCAGAAAGACAAAACAAAACAAATCTGCTCCTGGCACATCTGCGTGGACCAAGAAACAGACGTATGCACAACTGAAGCATTTCCCCTTCTGACCTTCTGTGTTGCCCATACACCGCCAAGTCCAAAAGAGTCAGAAGAAATAAATCTGTTATTGCTGGGTTTTTTTCAGTTATCACAAACTTAGCATTGTCTTCTCTACAACAGAGCTTCTTACCTCAAGTTTGGAGGCAATGAATAATGAGGTAATTCCTATGAGCTGAAGCATGCTCTTGTTAATGTTCTTTTGCGTCAACATGAATCTATCAAAAAAGTCTTGAGCTAGGTAGAAGGTTTCCCTGTGGAGTGCATACACCTCGCATACCTACAACACAAAAAAAACGTTAAAAATCAGTTTTCTGTTACAAACTCTGTGTACACATATTGGAGTATTCAAGCTTTAATAGCAAAACATGGTCTGCACAATTTTGTCTTTTGCACACGCAAACTATCACACACTCAGGCGTATGAGGATGGCACGGTTGGTACGAGACTGGAAAAACTATTTCCCATGCTCCCACCTAAACATGAATCGGCTATGAGGCACTAACATACGAGGCACTAACATACTTCCAAAGTATACTTCTTCCAATCTAAATAGCATCTAGTTTCCCTAAAAATTTGTACAAACAATTGTCCACTGAGAGAAGAAAGCCTCACTTGGGGGGGGGGGCAGGGAAATACCAAACTTGAAGTCTTTGGCTTCTAGGGCAAAGAAACCGGGAAGCTCCTGCTCAAGGAGGGGGTTTTGCTGGCAAGAGCCAGGAGCGCTGCCCGCAGCCCCGGGGGCACACAGGAACAAAACGGCAGGAACAGCCATCTGCTCCACGTACAGTCACGGGTTTCCTTGGCAGGGAGAACTTTTAATACTTGCATTGTGCCAAAGCAGTTCAAATGTTTGTTAAGCGAAAGGAAGAAAAAGGGGGGGAAAAAAAAAAAAAAAGGCAGCTGCCCAGGCCCAGAGATCTTAAGCGGGAGCTTGCTTTTCCCTGATCTCTAACCAAGTTTGGGTGGGTCTAACCAGGGCCCCAGCTTAGCTGCAACTCTGTAGCCCTTCTGCAACTAGACACTAATTAGATATTTCTAAATTGCTTATAATTTACAGTCGACAGGAAAGACTATCCAAGTAATAGAACCCAAGTACTTCACTATTTCAACCTGGATACAAAGTCAGAACAAAATCTCACTACTGCTAGCTATTTCCTAAGAGAAGGTTGAAAGGCCATTTGCAACTAAAAACCCCTCCTGACCGTTGAAAATACAACTGGTCTGCAGTAATGCCACAGCTCACTCTTTTAAGAGCTGTCCTAGTATTTGCCAATTGATGTTATTTGCTACTGCTCCAGATAAGACTCAGAACTTAAAACGTACAGGCCAGGCCCACCCTAGAATAAATGGCACAAACATACGGCATTGCCAAAACATAATAATGCTAGGTCATGTCTAAATAGTATTTCAGTTATGATGTTACAGAAGACAGTGTTGTGGAGCTACTGGAGAACTCTCTAAGCTGCGAGGATTGTACTCCAGAGTGGCATTTGGAACAACTGAGCTGGATAACAACAGCTGTTGATGTTTTTGTTTGGAAATCAAATGATTTCCTAAGAGTTCATGATTTCAAAAGAAAAAGCATCAAAACGTGTTTAAAAAATGGCTGGTTGTGGCACTTCAGGAGGTGGTTGTGTTAGGGTGGTGTAGGGCTGTAGGTTGGACTTGATGATCTTAAGGTCCTTTCCAACTTTCATGATGCCATGATTCTATGAAAACACATTTAATGGTGTTATGCGAATTACACATTAGAGGAAGTAGTGAAATACACAACTATAATAGTTTTTCTATTCAGACCACATTAAAAAAAAGAAAAAAAGGCAAACCACCAGGCAAACACCTTTCCTTTCCCTTGAAATTCCTTGCTGTTAGCACAGTTCCACCAAGAGCGCCCCAAGTGTTAACCTGCTTCCTCAGAGAACTTGGTCCGGAATTGGTAAACCTGTGAGATCCTTTCTGCCGATGGGCAAGGACAGCATGAGTCAAATGTTGCTTTTGGCAGTGGTGATTGGATATACTCGATACAGAGTTCTTGGAAATGCCTCCAGAATGTGCCTCTCTCTATTTACACCACCCATACTCCTTTAGCACTAGGCTGCCGAGACTGAGCGCTCCCATTTTGTCTGACAACTGGAATAGTCTGAAGTAAAGCAATTAGACTGGAACATGCATATGATTGGCTTCTAATCCTTTACAAGTAAGAACCTCTCAATAGCAAGAACCTTCAGACGCCAGCCACTCATGCGCTACTATCTTCTGCTCTCTCAATAGGACAGAACTAAAAATTCACTAGTAAGTCAGAAAACAGTGTCGGGGGCTGACGTCTAAGAGCTCTTGCCATAGACAGGGCCAGGGTGATAATTCGAGTCCTCAATACACACGGAGTTGTCTGATGGATTAGATACAGCCTAAGATGTAAAGTTAGAGCTCCATAACTAACCTCTCTATAGCAATTTCAATACAAGCATCTCAAAACCCAGATTTCTCCCTTTCCAGGAAACAGTGTGGCAAAAGCAAAAATTAAGTAGCATTACTCCCCACCCTGTGCAGAATGTTCAGCATCTCCTGCCAGGGAAGACCTGAACACAGCTCACCAAGAGGATCAAAAGCAGTGATTTGTAACCCTTCACTTTAGGCATTTATCATTTACCGTGCATTTTGCTGCTAACATCTTTATGTAAAAGCTGTGCTTTGATCTGTCTATTTCACAGGCAAAGGGAAAGAACACACCTCTAAGAGCCAGTCTAGCAGTATTGATCTCATGTGAGGCTGCAAACTAGAATGTAGCGAAGTGAAATGTTTGCAATGAGCGTATCTGCTCTCCTTCTTCAGGATGTTGAGCCAGACGTCTTTGGAATTTCCCCAGCTATAGAACAAAGTTACACAAAGCATCGTTAAAGTATATATACACCTTCACAAAAATTATTTGTTTTTTACAGATATTCAGGAACAAAAACTCCACATGCTACAAGTTCCTTACGGTGATTAGAAAACTGCAGATATACTTGGAACATTTTATATCACCACAACAGCAGCTTGCCAAGGTCATCGGCAAGTCCGGTTCTATGCAACAGCCAATAAAACCAAAGGTGTGCATCCCAAAGCTGCACGTACAATCAGAGTTTCTGATTTTGCCTAGTTAGGTGGCTGCCCAGAGCACAAGATAAAAACCCAAACCCTCCCCAGAAGAAAGAAAAAGCTCACCCCACTCTCCAGGAAACACACGACATACATAAAGTTGTCTGGTTTAGTTTGAGGAAAACATTTATGGAGAGTGTTTAAAAGCCACCCCTTCAACCCTTCCTTTTCCAGCCTACCTTAAGGCTCAGAAACAGGCTGCTGTGAGAAAAGCAAGTTTTTCTTTATTGCTAACCTGTAATTTATTAGCACTGAAGTCTACTTGGGAATAAGAAGATGCACATTAATCAATGCAACGCTGATTTCCTACCAGAATTTTGGAGGTTCTGTATTTATCCTTCCCCAAGCGGAAGCAGTGAGATTAAACCAACCTGACCACTGTTATCACCCACAAATTCTAACCCTGATCAGTTCCGTTCTGCTGCCATCCTAAGTTAAAAGCTGGAATGTTGCTTGTTTAATGCACAAATCTCTCCATTTAAGTGGGCAGGCATGGAGAAATCTCCTACTATGACCTTCTTGCAGCACGAAGGCAAGAAAGACTAAATGATTCTCTTAATCAGCTAAAGAGAAAAGATGGGGCTCAACTTTTCCAGATGCCTATTGACAAGAGGTGAACATCAAAAGGTTAAACGTGCACGGAATTCTATATCTGAACGTATCTTTGCGACCCAGCAGTTTCCAACAACTTGCTAGAGGGGGTGTATGAAAACACCCTCATTCAGCATTTTTTTTAATGTTTATTATTTTTTAAAAACTACTTTGCACTAAGCCTTTCCAAAATATACAAAAAAAAAAATAAGACTTGCTAAGCATAGAGAAGAAGCACACTGCTCTTTAAAGCACAGCTCGGCAGGCTTGGGAGTAATACTGAGAGAGAAGAGCAACTGAGTTCGAGACTCGGTGCAAGGGACTGCAAGAGACCTCCTGCTCTGCACCGGGGCAAAACATCACAGCTTCTCCCAGTTCTGAGCCAGCTTTAGGCAGAGCAAATGAAAATACGATGTATCTAGGAAGGTTCTCTTAAAGTAACGCGTCATGTTCTGCTTCTCCTTCACCTCAGGGGTACTCATCTAACACACCTGAACAGCTGAGAAATTCAGAAATTGAAAAAAATCCTGTTTAGGCAGCTAATCTATGCCTCTGCAGGAGGGAAACTTTCTAGAATCGTGGCTGCACCAAGCACGCTGCTTCGCGTTAGCAAGCTACCCGCATAGCGAAATTGCCACAAGTTCATTTGCATATTTGTACATTTTTAAGTTCTTTAAGAAAATCTTTCTTAGTATTTTCTTGGTCACTCAGTTCCAGCAGCACTGAAAGTTTAGTTTAACCATTATGTGCCTCTTAACCATGTAGAGTCTCCAGTGCTAAATGATACAAGGACAGCTCTGAAACGTGAAAATTATCTGTCCGGTGCATTTATAAGATTGGGGAGAAAAAAAACAACAACAAAACCAGAACTTGCCTCTTTTTTTTTTGTTTTGAACACTGAATTGTTTGTGGGATAAGGAGACAAGCAGCAGTATGGGTTGAGTACTGCTCACTATTGTACAAACTCAATATATAACAACAGATTTTACTGCAGTAGTTCAGCATATTTGATAAAAAATCAACTGTTGCACCTGGTAAACTTACTTGAGTTCTGGCAAAGGTGATGGATTTATGAAGAGGTTCCTGAACCTGTATTTTTTGAATCTTGAGAAGTCAGTGGTTACTGATTCCTTGTGAGGCGTTTCAATAATTATGCAAGGCGAGATGCCTCCTGTTATCGTGGGCGGCCAACAACTCTGCAACACAAACAACGGATCTTTCAAATACGGATTTCACTAGGAAAGCAAGAAAAGTGAGAATTACAGTAACAATATGCAGTGCATGTTAGTCTTCTTGGACCTCAGCATCAACTAAAGTACCGAAACCAAGAATGACAGAGAGATTAAATGCCTACAAAGCCTTTCACAGTCAAGGCATAACATGTATAAGAAAAATTGATAAATTTGGGAAATGCAGCTTTGAGGAAGACAATTGTCTTTAGTTTCTGAACCCACAAGTAACCTAACCACTGCTTGAGCTGCTCTGCAACAGTACATAAGGCAAAAGCACTCACTGCTACTAAAACACAGGACATCAGGTTGCTGGTCCTATCTACTCAGAGGGAAAAGAAAGGAGAGGGTGGAGGTTCTACTGTCTCTCAGTGGAAATTCAGCAACTTGTTATCTTCCAATTAAGCACTCCAGAGAGGAGCCACCCAGCTCAGCTCCAGCGCTAGATACCCACTGAGCAAGCAGCAGCTGTGAACTATCTCTCAGCTTGCCACAGCCAAATATGGGATGCAATGACTCAAAAGGAAGAGAAGAGTACAACTTAATCATACAGAAAGCTTCAGAGAAGGAATTCTAGATTAGTTAAATTCTGTAACTTGTTTCGCCAATACTTGTTTGGCTGTACTCAACCAGTAAAAGTAATGCAGAGAGCATATGCAACACTGGAATGGCTGACAGCCTTCAAAATGGTGACACGGCACCTTGGTTACGCTCCCTGGAGTTAGTGGGCAGCCCATCCGCAAAGGATGGCAACACCTACCCCTCCAAACACGGAAACTTTCCCTATGTAGCTGTTTTGCAAGGTAAACTACATACAATTTCCTCAGTATATCTAAACCTACTTATTACCAAAGTACCCCGAGAGTGAATTGACATATTCCAGCAGAATTGATCCTAGCACACAGCTCCATCCTCTCTCCTGCGAGCCTCACTGCCCAAGTCATACTCCTTCCTTCTTCAGTCAGCTTTGATGCTAGTCAGACCCTCTCTGCTGATTTGATTCAGACCCTCTCTGCCGGGCTGATTCAACTCACTAACCTGGCAGAACATTAACTTATTTTGTAAAGCCAAATTAGCAAGCTGAACCTGTGCACTGCCTCATTTAAAGAGAAACAAAAACGAAGCAAGGCAGGGGATGGAGCATGTGGCCAGCTGTCAAGGAAAGAAAAACATGGGAGCAGGATTTCCCCCTTTTGGCAAAGGTGGGGTGAAACTGTGCGTCTCAGCTTAAGTACAGACAAGGTGATTACACACAGCATCTTCCCCTACACAAAGTTTGCAAAGAGCTTCAAGATCAGAAGTTTTGCTTCACCATAGCTGTTAGTTTCACTCACATATTTTACTAATTCACTTTAAAGCAAAAAAACTGTAAAGCTTCTCACTTGGTCTAGGAGCAGCACACGTTAGTGAAAGCAGATTCCTAAACGGATTTGAACAATCAAAAATACTCTTAAGTGAAAGTAAAAAGGCCTACACAGTTATGAGCCTTCTTACCTAAATGGTCATGAAACCACACCTTAAATTGAAACAAGTGCAACAATCTTGTTTAGGCTTGCCTTTAGGCCTTACCTGCTCTGCATGTGGAATTACTCTGAAATATCTGATTTTATTATCATTTTTACACCTAACCTTACTCACAATGGCTTCCCCCATTGAAGAATCCTTTATCCACATCAAATCCATGCACAAAGAACCAAAAAGATATAAAAAGACGCAACGTGCCGAGTTCCACAGCTTTTAATATCTAAGGTCAATACTTTCTAGTGTGGAATGCAAAACTTCACACCCACCAACATAAACCAGATGGACTCCTTCACCTAGTTTGAGCTGGTATTCAGGATCAATTACCTTAATCTCATATTGGTGCTTTTTAGCAATTTTCCCATCTTCTCTTTTCTTAACCTCCTGCTGAGAAGAGAAAGACACATCAACACAGTGACAATGACCAGCACATCCTCCTCAAAATAAACTGTTGCTACTGCCACCCTGCTTTCTAACTCAACAGAACAAAGATTCTCCCATTCAAACTGACTGGAGAACTTCCAATACTATTAGAACTTTTCAAGTTGCCCAGATTGGTCACCTCTGCCATTCTCTTTTTCCTGGTCTGGAGATGCTCCGACGCCTGCAGTTCTTGTGGAGAGTCTTCCTGACATGACAGTGGCTGCTGCTGCTTGGCTTGCAAACGGCTGCTGCAAAGAGCAGGGAGACATCGGATGTGAGGAGAGCGGTGGTTGCCAGGTGGGCACAGGTCAGCGGGGTCTGTTAGGACACCAAGAACTTACCTGCGCCTTGACATCTTCTTTGGGTTGTAGGATCTACCTGGGTCAAAGGAAAAACACAAGCTCAGTTAACGGATCCGCAAAAGGAGTCGGGACCGAGCTCTGTGCTCTGCGAGGAGCATCACGGGGAGCGGCGCGGTTCACACAACTGGAAGCGACGGGCACAAGCGTCGGAGGGGCATGAGGAAGGCCCGTGGTGGTTCACCGCGTCTCGCTGCGGCGGGCAGGTCACACACCGGGCTGGGTGCCCGCCGTTCGGCTCAGGCTGCCTGGGCTCGTCCAGCCCGGGGCGGGGGGAAGCTGTAAAGCGACATTTCCCACGCAGGAGGATGCGGGGAGGTCCCCGAAGCTTTGCCCCCCACACACACACCCCCTGCAGCCACCGGGCACCCACCCGGGCGCGCGTTTTGCCGGTGGAGTAGCTCCCCCCGGGGGCGATTTCGCCGCCGGTTCCCCCCCCCCACCCCCCCCACCTGCCGGGATGGGCCGGGCCGGACCGGGCCGCGCGCCACCGCCCGCGCTCCCGCCGCGCCGGTTCCCCGCCAATTTGCAGAGAGCGGGGAAGCGGCGGCCTGTGTCGGGCCCGGGGGTAGGGGGGGTGGCCTCAGCCAGCCCCGGGTGTCAGGCTGGGCTGGGGAGGGAAGGTATTGAGAAAACGCCGCTGCCCGCGCTCGTTCTCCCTCCAAAATGGGCCGAGCCGCTGCGTGCCGCCCCCCCCACCACGGCCGAGGGGTGCCGAGGGGGCAGGGAGCGGGGCAGCACGGCGGCACCCTCCGCCCTCACGCTCCCGCCTTGCTGCGAGCGACTCTCCCTCCAAAACCTGAGGAGGGAGGATGGGGGGCAGGGGTGGGGGGGGGGAAAGGCTGCCGGGATGGCACCCCCGCGCGTGGGGACACCCACCCTCCCCAGCCGGGACACCCTCCTTCAGTGAGGGACACCCCCAAAAAGGGGAACAGCCCCCCCTCCCCGCGTCCCCCCAGCGTTAGCTAGGGACGGGACACGGCGGGGATCGCGGGTGGGTGTCCGCGTCAGGCACCCTCTCCCCGCCAAGCCCCTGTCCTGAGGGCCGGGACGCGCCAGGACAGGGTGAGGGCGGGCGGCGCGGGCCGGCGGCCGGGGTCAGCCCGCCAAGCGGCTCGGCCGGCTTCCCCGCCCCCATCGCACCCGTCTCCCTCCAAAACCCAGCAGCCCGCCCCCCACCACCCCCACGGGGCGCTCCGCCGCCGGGCGGCCCTAAGGTGGGGTAGGCAAGGCAAGGGGAGAAAGGCGATGGCGGGCTCTCGCCGATGCCCCGGCCCGGCGCGCCGCCTCCCCGGGCCATCACCCCCGGCAGCGGCACCCTCAGCGCTCCCTGCCCAAGGCGGGAGGGCATCGCGGGGGCGGATGGGGCTGCGCGCCGACACCCGCCCCCCCTCCGGCTCTCCTCAGCCGTTCTCCCTCCAAAACGGCGCCTGGGCGCGCAGGCAGCCCGCCTCACCGCGATACCGCTCCCGGCCGCTGCCCCGAATTACCCCATCGCCCGCCACCACCGCGCCCCTCAGACCCCCTCACACCAGCACCGGGTCTGCCGGTACCGCCACCGCCACCACTGCCGTCACCACCATCACCATCATCGTTATTATCATCATCCTTATCATTATCGTCATCATCATCAACATTACCGCCACAACAGCCGCCCCCCATCGCCACCAGCGGGACCCCCTCCCGCCACCACTCCCCGCACACCTCTGCCGCCGCCGCCCGGGCCGCGCTGCTCAGCTGGCGCCGGCGCCAAGCCGCTATATAGCGCGGCCCGCGCCCGCGCTGCGCATGTGCGAGGGCGGCAGACAGCTCCCCCGCCCGCCCTCCGCAGCGCCAGCGCCCGCGCCCCGCTCGCCCCAGCGCCGCCCCTTCGCCGCGGGGACGACCCAGGCCCGGCGGCTCCCCGCGGCCGCCACTGTCGGGGTTTCCCCGTGTCCCACCTCATCTCTTTCGGCGGAGGCGTCCCGGGAGAGCGGCGGGCAGCGCAGGGAGGGAAGCTGCCCACCGCCGCTGCCGCCCCGCAGGGAGAGCCCGCCCGCCGCCCCGTGCCCCCGGCCGGATAGCTGGCGGGGACACCCCCGGTACCGTCACTCCGATCCGCCGCATCGAGCCCCGGGGCCCGCGCCCCGCGGGGGCAGCTCCGCCGGCGGCCCCGCACGCCGCGCGCCGGGCAGGGCGCAGCCCGCCCCGGGGCGGGGCCGCCGCTCGCTCCCGCCAATGGGAGCCCGGCGCTCCGCAGCAACGTGCAGCCGCGGCGGAATGTAAACACGGCGCCGCAGCGCGGGCGAGCCCGGCCCCGCCTCCGGCCCGCTCCCGCCGCCGCTTGAGGGCGGGCCGGCCCCTCCCGCCCTGCCGGGCGGCAGCCCCTGTCAGCGGGGACGTCTTTCCCCCGGAACCCCCTGCGGCTGGGCAGCGGCCCGCCGCCCGCTCTGACCGCCCGGCCAGTCCGGGGCTGTCAGCCCGCGGCCCCTCGGTGACATCCCCTTTTTCCCCGTGGCACCGAACTGCCGCGGGGCCGGCCCCCTGACACCCCACCGGCACTCCGCGCCGCGGGCGGGGCTGTCAGCCTCTGCCCCGCACCCAGGGACGGCCTTGGCCCAGCTCTGCCGCCAGCGGCCTGGGCCTCCGTGTCCGAAACCTCCTCCAAGGCCCCTTCTCCCTCCATTTCTGCAGCGTGTGTAACCACAGCGGAAGCGGCCCCAGCAGCCAGCAGCCTCCGGCGGGCCTGCCCTCCGCGGTTGCCCTTGGCCGGCCCTGTCCCCTGCCGGGCAGATTTCCACACCTCCCAGCCGGGCCTGCTGCAACCCCCCGGGATCCCACCCCACAGCCACGTTCTCCGATGCTGGAGCTCACCCTCAGCGCCAGGCAGGCCTCCCAGCCACTGGTAACACTTGCTGAGTGGAGTTCCTTTAATAAATATCCTAAAAAATTATTAAAAAACCCCAATGTACTACCCCAAAAGCAACCAACTCCCACAGCGCCATGTTCTTAGCATTGCTTTGAGCACACGCTTTTCCCTAAAACACCCACGGCAGGGGCTGTGAGGGGAGCCAGACCCTCATCTCAACGCAGGGCACCTGTGACCATTTTGCTGATGAGAAGGGGCTGGTACCTTCCCTCTCTGCTGCCAAGAGGAGCTGCAGCTGCCTTCAAGTAAACCCACCTCATTGTTGCTTTTTTTCAGTTCTGCTTTTTCTTTTCCCAAGTGTAACGCTACTAAAGAGTAAACATGGTTTTCACCCCCAAATGCGCATTATAGCAATTCAGCACGAGGACCAGTTTTTGGTGCTTACCTTCTCACAGCTTTGTCATTTTAAAGGGCAAGAAAGAAGGTGATACAGCCCGCCAAAGGCAGGGATGTTACAGTAAGGTTGCTAACAGCAGTGTAACAGGTCACAAGTTTTGGGCGGCAAGGACCATCTCTCTCTGTGCATGCTTACAGCACCTGACGGTATGGGGACAACAATTCCTGCAAGCTTTGAGTAAAGTAACGTGCACAACAGGCACACAAGATGGGCATTGCAGCCACCCAGCTGTCTCAGCTCTGCAAAATGTCTGTTCCAGTCTTTATTAGGAAGAAAATGTGCTAGTTGTGGCTCAAGAGGGACATAAAAACACCAAACTGCCCCAAACCACTGTCGTCTGTTCAAGCCCACTAACATTCTTTGTCAACTGTGTTATACTGCATCAGCTGATTTCAAGAAACCCGACCCATGTCGTAGTCTGGGATGCCTAAAGCAGATGTGCAGGTAGCTCTGTTAGTTGATCTCCACTGAGATCCAACACCAGGATACATCCTGCCATCTGGAAGTGTATCTCCCACTCTACCAACTACAGAGGGAAGGTGGTCTCCTGAGTTTGGGCAAACTTGACCTAAGTCTAACCTCGGGCCTTTAACTGACTTGCTGAAGTGGAAACCCTAGGTCGCCACCTTGGCAGAAGGAACTGGAGTTTCATGAGGGCAATAGCAAGAGAAGAGAGACAAAGTATCTTCTTCCTTAAAAAACCTCCACCCTTCACTGATGTTCTATTAGGGCTTGCTGGCAGCCAGCCCCTAAACAGCAAAGCAGTTTTGGTGCATCAAGAATAAATTCCACGGCATGTGGTCAAAGGAGAATACTGCGAAGCAAACCATAGCTAAAAATTGAATGGATCGGATCTGCCGTGAACAGATCTCAGCACAAAGGCAGTAGTGACTATGGTGCTTATTTTTCCACACCTGTTGATATGAGCTGCTGCAGGTCCTGTGCCACCTTATTTGTGGTTTTGTCTCAGTGATGGAAAATGCACCAGATCTCAGAAACATTCTCCGCCCTGCCAGCAACTTCTCCCATAAATTCTGAGCAGTATAGAAGGAAATCTCAGAAGCTAGTGTGCAATAACATTCTTCTGCAGACAAAGAAATCATGATTTTAATGCGATCTAACGCGTTGACCTTGTGATGCAGCAATAAAATTAAATTGACAGTCTGCACCAGGACATTTCCAAATGAGTTAACACACAGTACATCCTCTTTCGTTTTGTGGGTGCCTCCTTAGGGGCCATAAGTGTAAAAGAGAAAAATTTGTTAAGCTTCTAGAAATACACCACGATTGGTAAATCTTTCAGATTAGTCTAGCAGGGTTTTGTTTTGTGGGTTGGTTGTTTTGGTTTTTTTTTTCTATTTACCACTTCTAGATATGTTCCAGAGAAGGTGTGAACCCCATTGGAAAGGCAAGAACTACTGCACTTTCCTTACAAGTTTACACAGCTGAGATTGCTTTTCTTAGTTATCGTTTTATGGATCTCTTTGAAGGAGTCCAGGATTTACCAGGGATCTACAAAGCACAGATTGAAAACCATGAGGATCAATCTAGTTAGAGTGTGCTTAATACAGCTCTTCTACCACAGCTTCTGAATCCATGTGGTGGTTCCCAAGGAAGGCAGCAATATTTCGTTACAAAATGTTTGCACACAGCCCCACAGGCACAAAATAACACAGCATATCACACACACACACCATATCCCTACTTTGTTGCAGTAAATATTGTGCTATGGTCATTCACCTGTGCTCCTAGGCTTTGTGCTTTAGAGTCACAACCATTTTGTCAAAGCTATTCTTTAACTCACTTAAGGTAAAGGGCAGCTCCAGGACTCTTATTTTTAAGAGGAATTTTAAGCTTATTTTTTGCAGAATGGCTCCAGACACATAGCCCAAGCAAAGCATCGTTGTACCCCTTGTACAGAGGAATCCTTTAGTAAGAAAATTGTACCCATCCCAAACTGTAATGTTTTTCTTCTGTTAAACAGCGTGGGATAACTTGAAACTCCGAGGTTTCAAACCTCTTGTTTTCTGTCAGAACCTATAATATTTATATTAACCTATAATATTTATATAATAATTTCCTGCTTGCTTAATTTCAGAGACTTTTTCAAAGAAGGCATGATTCTGATAAATATGCATTAAAGAATATTTTAAAGACCTTACAAGATTTACTTGTTTTGTTGTTTTGTGCAGTTTCTTTGGGCTTTTTTGTTTCGTTTTTTAATTCGGTGGGGAAAGAGCCCATATTACAGTTATTAAGAACCTGTTAGTTATATAACACATAGTAAACCTGTTATAAGCACGTAGATATGTCTTTCTAAAGTCAATACCAGCAAGAGTGAGCATAGGCAATGATCAGCTATTGATAAGCAGCCTGTACCATAATCAGATCAGCTTAAGACAGCCATTTGGAACTAGATGATCTTTAAGGTCCCTTCCCACACTGACAATTCTATGATTCTATGATTACTAAAAGTTATTATTATAATAGAGGAAGAAAACTCAAGTAGAGGCCAAGAATAATGTAATAGTTCCCTAACAATTTGCAGGGTCAAACCTACAACAGAATAACATGACACAAGCATTTCCACTTTGACTTGATTTTTCAAGGCATGTTTTGAAGGCGAGAGGGAAACAGATTGAAAGTTACCAGCCTTTTACTTCTGCATTCAGAAGCAGATGCCATCACTTCCCAGCAGTCATAAAGCAAACCAACGGACTGTGTCCTGCTGCCTCTTGTTACTAGCCTCTTTTACCTTTCTCAGCAGTAAGAAGCTTATAATAAATGTGATTTTGTCCTGAAATTCCTTTTATCCAGTAGATGCTTTATCATTGCCCTGTCAGACACTCACGTGCTTTCCTGTACACGAACATTTAAACTCCCGCTTTCAATACAATAAAGGTGAAACACCTTTAAAGTACAATCTTTTCAGGTGATTTCCTGAACCAAACCCAGTCACACCCCAGTAAGGACAGCAACTCCACAGTGGGACGCAGCACCTGTAACTAACAGCCAAACACTGAGTCTATATTCACTTACCGTTGTGTTGGATTTCCTGTCTGCAGCTCAAAGAAGTGACAAAGAAGCACCTTCCTTATGTTTTCCAGCATCGTTTCATGAGCAGACTGTACACATGATACTTTTTTGGACCAGCACGTAAGTGTAGGTAGGGGAAAAGAAGGAATCTCACAGAAAAGAGCCATGCAGAACACAAGTAGGACAAGACCCCAGTATATTTTATAAACAAAATAGATCAACTTATCCTCACCATGACCTCCTAGGCTGGGCAGCCTGCTGGGAGACACCCTTTCCCACTGCTGCCAGGAGAAGCTGGCTGCAGGAGAAAGCCCTCCTCTTCCCACTCAGTCTCTGACTTGGGAGTGTATGTGGTTCCAGAAAGCCAATTTTCTCTCTGACACATCACTCTCCTATTCCTCAGTCTCAGAGGCAGAAAAGCTGGAGCTAGAGCTGAAATTCATTGCTGGGAGTAGCCAAAGGGATACTTTTGCCCATTTAATTCCCCCCCGCTTTCTTAATCATGACCCCATCTTCTTTATTCACCTTGAAAAAAATTGACAGATGTTAGACACACTGCCCCAAAAGCCTGAGGCCTTCCTGTCTTTCCCATCTCTCTCTGCCTCTACTAATTCTGTGCAGACCCCCATTTCAGGGAATCCGTGATTCTTTAGGCACTCAGGCTGATTTCGGGCCATACATCTATTTATGCTACCTTACTAGGTCACCTTGCTTGGACACAACTACGTGAAGGCTACACGTCAGGAGAAAACACAGACTTACGGCATAGCCTTCATCCACGAGTTGAGATCTGAAGTTTGCTCCTGGCCACTGGCCTAGTTTTGTTACTCTTACGTGAGTTTTCTGCTTTTGGGCAATATTTTCATTCCTTAGCTTATCTGTGAAATTACAATATAGTTATCTGCCTTATTAAATGATTTGAGTGTTCAGCTATCAATCTGCCCGCAAAGCTTTCGAACAAGTCAAGAGACTTTAACTTTGGAAGTATTAGTTACACAGCAATAGCTCCAGGACAGTATTTTCACGAAGAAAAAGGTTGGCTGAGAAACAAGACTTTGCACGTGTCTCGTTAAGTCTCAGTTCAGTCCCGTTTACTCTAAGACTGATCTATCACAATCACACCACGGGAGCAACAGTGCCACAGCAGCACTGGCCCATCCTTTTGATGAGTCATTTCTACGTGTGTCAAAAAGCCTGAACCCTCCTCGCAAGGATCACTCAATAACGGAGGTGACAACATTTTGTGGTTATGAACGTGCACTGAAAGAAGTCAGTGAGAAAAAGCAAGCAGATACTAAATGTCTCAGAGGAAACAGAGTGCCTCCATCAGTGTTAAGGGTCAGAGAGAACAGTAATTAGTACGCTGGCTTAATCAGAAATGTACAAGGACTTATACAAGCAGGAAAACTAGAAGGTAAAGTGAGAAGTCAGTATGGTTACATTGATATGGCCCTTTACATGAACATTTTTGCTTTGCCACAGAGAAGTTCTAAACAACACTAGTTCATGAAGTTTTGAAAAGAGTGCAACCTAAATTTAAAAAACTGCATTAAATCTGAATCAAGCACCCCTGAGAGGAACACTATCAGTGTAGCTATGTTAGATTATCTGCATGGATACGATTATACAGGCATAGTAAGTCAAATTTTCTGCTGCAGGACACTGTACAGCTCTCAGCATAGACTTGCTGCTTTGATAAATGTACAAGTTACAAAATCTACACTTGAAAAGGAAAGGTTTTACTCAGTGCTTGCTCAGGGAAGATGGATGCTTTATTGCATGATTTTCTTTTCATGGCTGTCAGTTAAATTGCTCATTTTGTCACCCAGTTTGTTTTGTGGGGGAGAATTACATCAGGGACTGCTTGCAGAAACTCAGCCCTTACAAACACGAGGGCCAGCTTGCATCCAGCGTGCTGAGAGCTGGCCGATGTCTTTGCAAGGCCACTCTCTGTATTCTTTGAAAAGCCCCAGACATCAAGGAACCCCGATGACCGGAGATAAAAAAAAGAATAAAAATCACACATTGTTTCAGAAAAAAAAAGCCAAAAGAACAACCCAGGGAAGACCAATGAGCTTATTTCTTGCATTTAAATGGAATTTCCCATATTTCAGCTTGCACCTATTGCCTTTTGTCTTTCCACTGAGCACCACTACAGAAGCATCTGGCTTTGCATACTTGATGACTTCTTTGACTAACTTGATGAGATCTTTCTAAGCTTTTTCTTCTCCAGCCCAAGTTATCCCAGCTCTCAGCCTCTTCCCATTATTTCAGTCTTCAATCCTACTATCGCCTCCCTGTCCTTTGGCTGGATACACTCCAGTGTGTCCATGTGTCTCTTGTACTGCGGAGCTCAGCACTGGACACAGCATTCAGATGTGTCTCACCAGCACAGAGTGGAGGGGAAGGATCATCTCCCTCCTCCTGCTGGCAACACTCTTCCTAATGCAGCCCAGGAAGCTTTGAGTTTTGGAGACCACAAGACTGCACCACTGGCTCATGGTCAACTTGGTGTACGTCAGGACCCCCAGGGCTTTTTCTGCCCAGGTGCTTTCCAGCCAGTTCACCTGGTGCCTGCAGTTACTTTTCCTCCAGGTACAAGAGTCCACATTTCCCTTCACTGAACTCCACGAGGTTCCTGTAAGTCCATTTCTCCAGTCTGCCAAGGTCCTCCTGAATGGCAGCACACTCCCCTGGTGTACAAAACCAAACTCCTATTTTCTGCAAGCTTGCTGATTGTGTGCTGTGTCCCATGACTCGGGTCATTAATGAAGGTTTTTAACAGCATAATATCCCAGTATTGATAGGGTACATCAGTAGCAAGTGGTCTCAGCTGAGCTTTATGCCACTGATCACAACACTTTGAGCACAGCCTTTCAGCCAGTTCTCAACACACCCGCTCACCATCTACTTACATGGTGCATAGTTCATCAGTTTGGGAGGATGTTTATGTGGGACAGCGTTAAAAGCCTTGCTGAAGTAAAAATAAACAACATCCACTGCTATACCCTCCTCCATTGAGCCAGTCATCTAAACTGCAGAGAGCTATCAGGGTGTCAGGCCTGCCTTCCCCTGCATAAATCCGTTCTGGCTACTCCTAAGCACCTCTTTGCTCATGTCTGGGAAAGGTTTTCAGAATTATTTGCTCCATCACCTTCCCAGAGATCAAGGTGAGACTGTCTTGTAGTTCCCCCTACTCTTCTTGTCCTTCCTGAAGATAGGAAGGACATTTGCTTTCCTCTAGCCCTCAGGAATCCTGCCCATTGCTATAACCTTTAAGACAATAGAGAACAGCTTCACAATGACATCAGCCAGCTGCTTTGCAGTGATGGACATGACCCCTAGATCTCTGCCTGTCTCCTCTCTTTTCTAACTTGATCCTTCTCAACCGAGGGTTGATGTCCCTTGCGCTAGCCTTTCCCACTGGCCTCAGGAACCTTCAGTTCCCAAAGCGTGGTCTTACCAGTAGAGATCAAGGCAAAGGACGTTTTCTCTGGTCTTCCTTTTGCAGTTGATGCAAAAGTTGATGTAGTGTCCTCCACATTCCTTGCTGGTCTCAGCTACAGGTAGCTTGGCTTTGGCTTCCCCAATCCCATCCCCAGATACTTGCACCAGGTCTCTATATTCCTCACTGGTTACCTGTCCCTTCTTTCACCTCTTAAATGTTAAGAGCAGCCTTCCCTACAGATTTTTCATGGTGGTGCATGGCAGGAGGACGATAGGCAGTGGGTACAGAGTTGAAACAAGAGAGGTTCAGCCTAGATAAGGAAAAACCTGCTCCCCACCCCATGCATGCTTTCAGTGGCGATGTGGTTTTATCTATGTCCTGTTCACCTACAGCACTTCTGCATGCTGATCAGGAAACGCAGCGGCTGGCAGAGATGTGCAACATCACTGACCACACATTGCCACTTGATCAGCAACGCAAACCAATTCCCAGAGGAACTTCTGTACGAGAGCAAGCATTCCGAGATACTCCGTACTTGTACCTACCACGCCTGAACAGAGTGCTTGGCCACATGGGATTTCACCAACCTCTAACACAAAACAGACTGACAATTTTTAATAGGCCATTTTTATTTATTTTTTTTTTATTGACAGTTAAGATCATGTTTCCCCATGGTGCGCAGAACGCACTATGAAAACAAAATACAGAAGATCACTTTAGTAAATACACACTGGTTAAGCAATGCTACTTTTTTTGGCAAAGTGCTGTATTTTGTCGGTTTTCAGCTTGTGTTAAACTATTAAAAATAAGAGCCAGACATTCTTCCATATCAAAAGGACTGCTACAAATAGAGAAGTGGCTCTGTAGAGAAGCTGCCATATATGCATAGACTGATGTACAGTATTAATCCTAACTGAAATGTCCCTTTTGAATCTTCAAGTTTGCTGTGTAAAGGCACAATTTAAAATGCAAATCTGTCTATTGACCAACGCATATGAAAATACAGTTCCAGCAAGATTCATGAATATCAATCAGTATAAGACAGTGCAAGGCCTCCACTTTTACAAGAAAACACACAAACTTTAATACAATTCAAAGTCCATATAAAAAGCCACACAGCTCACTATTAAAACAAAACCAAAACAAACCTAATTGCCCAATAGCTCCAGACACAAACCAGGGCTAGACCCACATAAATACATAAAACAAATTAACAAAAAGCCATTGATGCAGTACTATCTCACACAATAATATGGTTTCCAATATTACAAACTGAGAAGCACAGCTTTGTGCAACAAAATAGTTTATATCCTGAAAGATATAGGTTTTCATCACCAGAAAGTCATCTAGTAATGTAGTATAAAAAGATCAGTATCTCCCAATTCTAGGAGCAGTCTAAGAAGTTGCATTTACTTGCCTACTGAGAAGAACGGACGAAGGCTCTCATGGTAATGCCTGGGAGCCTCATACTCTCAACTCCCTTTCCCCATAAGAGTTAAAGGATTACTTATTCCTTCCAGCATGGGGAGCTGGAGACTCCACCTTCCTTCATTTCACTTTAAGAAAATTAAAGCTGAAGGAAAAGTAGTTACTTTATATAAAAAGAAAAATAATACGGGAAAGCAAAGAATTTTCCTGAGCTAGAAAGTTGGCAGTGAGGAGAAGGAAGTTTAAGCCAGGCAAAAAAGTTGGAGTGATAAAGGCAGATAATCCAAGGCAAGTAAGATGATTTGTGAACAGATGAGAGATTGGTGAAACTACAGCTATTTGCAGATAAACCAGAGTACTTGGACCACAAATAAACACTTTTATGGACAGGTGCACATAGTGCTGAGAAGAGCAGTAACAAAATTTCTGGTTTTGAAACTTGTGATGTGACCAGCTTTGTTTTCTTTTACTGACCATTAGAATGCAATATATCAAAAAACAAAAAAAAGACTAGTGTATCCAGGAAAGCACCTCTTACTTTGATGCATTTAACTATTTGTCAACATCCCTTTGCAACGATCCTAACTAATCCCAGTGAAGCAGCACAACGCTTGCAGTGAAACAGAGGTTATAAATGCCGTTTCCTGGACACTGTGTTCCGTAACAATTCCAGCTGTGGAACGCGCAAGAGTACCTCTACATCAAGGTTAACCCAAACTGTTGGGGTTTTGCTTCAGTGAAACCGAAGCACTTCGCTGAATTTGAAATACTTCATAGGTCTGGAATAATTCACATTATAATCTTGCCCAATTTCAAAAAATTCCTCACATGACTCCTTATACTAACTTTTGTATAAGGACTGCTGGAAGACATGGTTGAATGTAATGTTAACACTTTAATGCCCTAGGCACTAAAACCAACCAAAAAACCCACTAAGTCACATGAACCACTGGCAGAAAAGGGGATGAACTTACTTATGAATTTACTTCCCCCCTTCTTTCAGGACAGATTTCTACTTCCTCACCTCCATGGCCATTTAATCTGTTTCCCAAACTAATCTATCAGGGTTCGGCATGCCATGGGGCTGCTGTGCAGTACACACTTTGTTAACAGGTGAACTTTACTTTTTGTGGTTTGTTTTTTTTCAAGTGCCTGCCAAATTCCAAGACATCTTGCACAGCATTCTTAAGAAAACTACTTGTTAGTTTTGAATGGCTTTTCTTTCCTGTTGCCCCACAGAATTATTATTCGGTCCTTTTGCCCCCGACGGGCTAGGAGAACATCTATTGCCAACCTATCTCAACATTTTTTTTAATAAACCCTGTTATCACTGTTGGTAGTTCTGTAAAACAGTTTTTCAGCATCTTCTCTCTGCCACACATTGCCCTTCATTTCCAGTCACAATCAACTCAGACTTCATTTTTTTAATAGAGAGAGGAAGAGAGAAAATGAAGAGAACTTCTAAAAAAAAACCTTCCTTCAGCTACTTTTGAGCTCCTCTTAACCTGTAAATGTAAGACAATCTAACAGCAATTAGCTCAGAAATAGCCACCATCAGCCCGACCTCTTTAAAAAGCAGTCAGCTACTGATGGCATTAAAAGAACAGTCAATCCACCACCTTTTCCTTTTAACTAAACTAGAGATTAAATGAAATAGGGTAGGGGAAATACATCTTTCAAAGACAGGAAGAGTCAGAGAAAGGGGGGTAAGATCTCAAACTGTACCAAGAAAAACCTCGTTCTGCTCTCTGGGTTGTGCATCTGCACTTAACCCACAGGTCTGCTTTTCCTTCCACTCCCCTGTGAGGTACTACATCTGTAACGCCAGTGCCCTATCACACTGCAACAACGTTTTTCTGATACCTATATCGAGTACCCAACACACCTACCAGGCTCTGCTAACACCAGTAGGTACTAGGCAATTTAGATTAGGTGTCCTTCTTGTAACAGTTCAGCAGAGCTATGTAATATTCACCGGCAGCTACAGTATTTCCTTGTTAGAAAGTAATCATATATACTGAATACAGACAGATACACAAGCTGTCAAGTACTGGGCATTAAAGCATACAGCTACCCTCCAATTTTTCTAACTTCACTTTGATTAACGTGAAATGGAACTGATTTCCATCTCGGTTAAGTTTCTTTAAAATACCAACTAAGAAACCATCCATACATCATAGTTTATAGAACAGCACACAAACTATCATACCAATGGGTTTCCAAGGCATCGATGTTTAAACACCAGTGTTTAGGTCCTGCTGCAAGATGTTTGGAGATTTAAGTGTCATTTCAAAAGAATGCAGCGCTAGTTATGATTGTGTTTGAAGGAGCGACAATGAGCTTCAGATCGACCACACTTACCTATGCATGAAAACAAGAGCAACCTAAAGAGACAATTAGACCATAGATTAAAACCACGAGAGCCATCAGTAATTGAACTGACGCTGGCAAGGCTGGTGAACAAACAGTCCGTTGTGCTTGATTTGCCGAGAGTGGCAATCCCTGGTAAGGTTTTGGCGGCGCAGACCGTTTCTGTTGAGATAGTGTTTTTCATTATGTTCTTTTATCCAGTGGGAAGGACGAAAGCTCTTGTTTTTTTCCAGAAACGCTGAACGAGTAGCAAGAGCTGTGACATAGCAGTGAACACGCTGTCCTGTCTCATTTCGGGCCTCCAGTCTAGAAACATAACAAGCAGGTGTCAGTTGTTACTGAGGTGCATTGGAAAGACACGCAAACTACAATGGGCAGAACAGACATCAGAATCTGGCATTTCGAAAGGGCACCCCTTATTCTACTGGACAGAGATCTGGCCTGAGGCGAGGTCAAGACAGTTTAGGAAAATCACACTGGCAAGTAATGTGTGGTGCTACTCACTCACTTTTTGTGTGAGGGCACCAAAATATCTTTTAGGACTTTTGAAGTCTTATATCGTCGCACCCTTCCTTCCCCACCCCACCTCCCTAAGCCCAAGATGTCACACAGATCAGAAATATAAAGGCAATGCGTGTCACTCTGCTCCAGCTTTAGAAGACTTGGAGTTATCGATCAGGCAAAGTTTGGTTTAAAATCATTTTGAACATAGGTGGCTCAGCCTGAAAACAGAAGCTCACTAATGAAAGGGTCTTTGGATTGCCAGCCACACCAGTAAATCCAAACAACGCTCATGTAGAGGGATGGAAAAGATAGACCAGTTGTGACACACACAGGAAATAACTTAGGATTGTTCCTCAACCAGCCTTCTAGATTTCACGAGCAGAGAGTCAGCAGTTTTGGCAGACCCTTACTCCATCATGCGCTAGAGAAAAACAAACCAGCAGCCTATGCAAGCAGGGACCGACATGTTGGAAGAGGACTTCCCTACTTGACAGAACAATCACTGATGTTTCCTGAAACTTCCAAGGTAAAGCTAAAAATATCCCAGTAGTTTTAAAAGCAAAGCAAATCCCAAGTCTGAGTGCCATAGCCACCGAGAGAGCAGTGGCACCAGGGTCGCTTGCCTTCTCGCTCCCTAACCAAGGGCCAACAGCCAGGTGTCAACTCAGTGGTGCCCAGGAAAGGTGTCTTCTGCTCAGGTGTAACGGGTCTCTTGGGAAGTCTGATTACCAGCACCAGTATGACTCTATAATGAAGTCTATTCTGGAATAGCTTGCTCTTGGGGGGCAATCACTCAATCTACACTAGAGCAAAATACTCTGTCAGTAAGGGAATACTCCTTCCCTTCTACTTTATCCTTTTAAATATCCAAATCCACTTGCTTTTGGCTCCTTGGGTAGTTTGATACGACTGACTGAACCCTACAGGCTTTGGAACAGCCATGCGTGACCTGCTGGTTTTCCCCTGTTCGATCACCGTGTATTGTCCTAAACACAGCACTTGAAGTATGAAGAAAGAAATAAGTGAATAACACAGCAAAAGTCAAAGTGCCTTATAAATTTTCCATGCAGAATACACTAGTTTAATTTACATGAAGGTACCTGCAAATCTGGATCTACTGTTTTCTCCACAGGGCGATCTCTTAACACATCCAATAGTGCTGGAGGTGGAACTCCAAGTGAAGCCTTTCTGGGGAAAGCCTTAAGGAGCTAGGAAGCCACAACACTCACTAAAACCTATATTTCCTAAGCGTGCCCTTGCTGCGTGTCATTAGTCAGCACAGGGCACCAACTGCTAACACAAAGCGTTGTGGTTTGTTATGGAAAAATATGACTAACCTGGCACACAGGAAGTTCATACAGCATCCTTTTGCTTTGAGAGCAATTTAAAAGGAGCAAACAGATTCCCTCCACATAAAGGAGGTTTAAAATTGGATTAAACTGGTTTAAAATTGCTGGTTGAAAATATTTGATCTTTTCCCCTCTTTTATTAAATACACTTACAACATCAGTTTGCAAAACAACTCTCTCCCTGTTTGTTATCTTTCAGTGAAACTAGGATAGCAGAAGTGGTTTGCATTAGCTAAAAAGCCATATACTCTTACAAAATGTAGCATTTTGATATCTTAGTGGTTACCTTCGGTAGCATGGCACTAGGGAGCCCCAGGCACCGAGAGAACAGGGCTGATGAGCCTCCATCAGTATTGTCAAAATGTAGTTTTAGAGGGGCTGTGTCTAATGCCAGCCTGCCACTACATACATTTGCTGCTGGCTGTCAGCATGTATTTTGCTAGAAAGCATGTAAATGTCCTGCTAGCTGCACTACAGAGCCAGATCTCATAAGAAACATTAAAGGTTTCAGACCCCACCACAATTAACATTTAAGTAATTTTTCCGCACTTAGCATTTCGGCTTGTTAAAGCAGATTTAGTTAGGCTTGATCAAGTAACATCATTTGGCACAAAGGTTAGTCCTAGAACCTGTATTGTTTTGGCAGACAAGGCTCTAGAGGAAGCAGTGTTGCTAGCAGCCTGATCAAACAAAAAGCATTGTCCCAAAACAGTAGTACTTACTGTGCCTGTGTGCCTTAAGCAGCTTTTCTTGGCCCTATAATGTCAAATGGCCAACCATTAAACCACTAGAGACTTCAAAACAGCTTTTGAAATTTACTGTATCAGTGTAATTGATGTTCCCAGTTTCTGTAGTCTTTAGACTTAAGTCTCTTCCCTGTTCTGCCACTCCAAAGAAGCTATTCAGAAGCCTTGATCCTCTGATGAGGCAACAGAAGAGAATTCAGTGTGAAGAAACTTAATCACACAGCAGTTGAAGATCATCACACCTTTAGCTTCCCCACACATTAAAGCAGCTTAACTGTACTACATAACAAAAGACAGGATCCTCCTCCAGAAGAATTTAAACCAGTATCCCTAGCCCAAGTCACTGAGAAGTCAGCATCTGACTTTATGTGTCACCATCCACTGCAAAATATTATCTATAAACTGGTCTACCGTCTTTCACTGGGCCATGCCTCAGCCTATAATTCTCTCATGAATTCCTTCAGACCCTCATTTTAAAGGTGCTGCATGCCCACAGCTTCCCAATTTAAGTTAAGCTTGACCCTTGATGCTTAACATCATAAACCACCCTCTCCAAATAATTACACAAAGCCCTCCCTAAGATTACCAGTATGAACACTACACGTCAATATTACACAGCAGCACATCATCCCAAAGTTACCTGTTTCTTTGAACTAAATACTTTAAATATGGCAAGGAGCTGATCAGAGAAGTCAACAGGCACCTACCTACAGCAACCCCACCACTACACTCATTTTTCCCTTCGTATACTACAGCTTACTCTTTTTTTTTATTGTTTCTAAGGGTAAGCACTAGATGGGATGAAAAGCCACTATTTGTTATTAAGCAGGATTGCCAAAACACATAATTCTTTTCAAATCAATGAAATAAAACAAGTGTGGAGTCATGATAGCAAAGTAATACTCTATTTGTACACATCTGTTCATATTATACTTGTATAGCTGTATATGCTGGACAGTTAACACCAAAGAAGCAGTGCATGGCAAACACACCTCTGCAATAACCCCACATGTCCAGATATTTAGGACCCAGAATCTAACTTCTTACCTTGCTAAAAGCAGAAGTTTGGCAGCACAAATTTTTACATTGAGGGCATTAAGTTTTGTGGAATATTTCAGTTTGCTTTTGTTCCACAAGCCACTTGGGGAAAAATTTAATCCTGTCCCAACCTACCACTAGGTTGAAGAACAAAAAAAAAAAAAAAAACAAACAAAAAACAACCCCCCCAAAAAAACCAAAGCAAACTTCCCTGTCAGGATAATTACAGTCAAGGTGACTGAAAGGGTACTGACTAACAGTTATGAAAAATACACAGGGCTATGAAGGGGACAAAGTGCACTCAAATCTATGTTACCAGCTATACACTTAACTGCCACCAGTTTCACCATGACCAGAGCATATTCTGAAAGAGAATAATTAAACTCTATAAATACTCATTGTAGTGTCAAAATAGCATACCCCATTGATTCTTGACCCAGTCATCTTGCGTAACATTTTTCAAAGCAGGCAAGCAGCCCTGACCACCCTACCCACCTTGTGTAGTATTCATGCTCTAGTCACTTACTCTGAAATAGGCTGGAAAATTCAGGATTAAGTGTCTAAGCTGATCAGGTAGAAACCAGATATTTTCAGCAAGAGAGTTCCTTGACAAGAGAAGCCAGACATACCTGGGACTACCGGGGCTGTGAAACTCCTCATCTCCACATCCAGTCTCATTAAGGCCGTGGCAGGTATTGTGGACAGCATAAACAGACATGCTGGGATGTTCGATAAGGAGGTTCTCCATTGGACTGGTTTCCACTTTGATAGTGGTTAACCCACCTGCAGTAAAACACGGGGGAGGGGTAATAAACCAGCTCTCCTCCATGGGACACGACTCAAACTGGATGAAGCAAGACTCGCTGGCCTCTGGCAAATGTTCCAAAGGAGACGGTAAACACGAGAAGACGGGCGAGCCATCCGAGGTTGATGTTTCAGCGATGTCCGCTTCCTCCGTGGAGCAGTTAGTGCAAGTGTCTGCTGGAGGTGGCCGTCAGTCAGCGGAGAGGAACCCAGGGGATGTTGGCGATTGCACGAGGTTGAAAGCAACAAGATTGCACGCAGCCAGAAATGGGATGTTAAAAACAAAAAAATACAAAGAAACAGAAACCTCTATTAACACAAACAAAAATTTTTTTTTTTTTTAAAGCAAGGGGAGGGAGAAAGGGAGCTCCCTGATAAGCCGTGCTAGACATGTAAACCAACTGTTATCAGTAAGCAATACAATTGCGTAATAAGTCAAATATATTTTATCTGTACAGGTGGTTCTGCTGAAGCCTGTGTCAGGTTTATGAATGTGACATCATTTTTCTCATCAGCTTACACAACATGTTTTTGATACATTTGTTTGGAAGACACCCTACACTCTACCGTACGCTGGTTTTGCTTAGGTAAAGCTTCTCCCAGGCTACTGGTTTCCTCACATGGAAGTTAGACAAGTAAGAGCCAGAGCAGGACAGAGGCAGAGCTTACGTTTGTCAGACGTCTTACCTATAAAGTCAACCAGAATCCACTCGTCGTCTTCCTTCTCACTGAACTCTGGCTCTTGGCTGGATAAGCTATCAATCTCTCCCATGAGCATGTTATTTAACCTCTGGAACATTACTAAGGCAGGAACAAGACTTTGGCTGGTAGGTCTTTATATCCAAGGTTCAAGGCACAGCTCACACTGTACTAGCAGAGTGGCATAGACTCGAGATTAAAGTGCATAGATGCTTTATCAGCTTAGGTACGGGACATGCAGAGGCATGACTGGTAAAAGTGTACGTGAAACCTGCAAAACACGACGACAAGGGTCTTAACGACAAAGCAACAGGTAACATCCCTAAGGAACAAATTAAAAAAACTCTCTTGTTAGTGCAGACCAAGGTACCAGTGAACATTTTTTTTCCCCCTCCCCCAAGGGGAGACGCAGCTTCACTGGCATTCGCTGCTCCAGGCAACACACCCCTTCTGCTGACACAGCCTCGCACCTCTCCCAGGGGTGCTCAAGGCAGCGTTTCTTCTCTCTCCCATCACACACAGAGTTCAGGACAACTGCCTACAAGTTAAAGTAGGAAGGTATGTCCCACCTATAGGTTCAAAGTGCACTACCTAGTTGCTGGCAGGATCATTTTCACAGCAAGTGCCCAACTACTTATGTATGGTAAATCTAAGTAACTAGGCAAGTAGCTTGTATACTTAAGACCAGTCCTTACTTCTCAATACAGTTCCCCAAATCTACATGTAATTAGTCACCATAAGCTTGGACTTTACATTTGGCAGTTAGGATGAAAAATTTCATTAGTACTGAGAAGCTGAATGTTCAATCCCCTCAGATGAGCATGCTTAGAGCCTTTGAATATTTATGCATGAGTCAATAAACAGAAGCCACTAAAACAGTTGAAAAAGTAAAGATTATATGTGAATACTATATTCACCAGTTTAACACACTAACTTCACCATAGTAATATCTGAACTACCACAGTATGTCAGAATTATTACAGACTAAATACCTGCTTCATAATTAAATAAGGAAGAAGATATGCATGTAAGAGGGCACAAGTGTCTGCATTCAGAAAGGAAGCAAGATGCACTATACTAGACAAACCTAACCACTAAAGGAAGATACAACCTATAAAGAGTATTATTTCACAGAATCGCAGAGAATGTTAGGGGTCGGAAGGGATCTCAGAAGATCATCCAGTCCAGTTCCCCTGCCAGAGCAGGATCACCTACAGTAGGTCACACACGAACATGTCCAGACAGGTTTTGAATGTCTCCAGAGAAGAAGACCACTATACCCTGCTTCACCCTATAACTCTGAGGCCACACTAAAGGGTCATTTTGACTTCCTACATCAGGAGGTGCAGGAGTATAGTCCCACTATACTTTGTGGGACATCAAACCCCATCACCTACTTGTTCAACGCAAGGACAAGCACCTGCTTCACACAGTGCTGCTCCTAGAGACATTTATGCAGCTACTTCCTTATTCAAACAGTACTAAAGGATAGGATTAGAATTTAAAGCAGTCTTCAGGAGCCATATCAAAAAGTACAGTGTAACTCAAGAAGTTACGCACTCTAGCTCTTTGACAAGAACTATCAGCTGCAGGAAAATAGTAAGACTAGAAACAACTTGCTCAGCTGCAATAGCGACAAAAGGCTATTTTTAAGGACCACACTTGAAACTGAAACAGATGGGCTTTCTAAAAGACCTACAAGGATGATGAGAAGTCTAAAGAAAAATGATCAAATTTTAAGAAGTGGGAAAATTTAACTGAGGGAAGGAAAAAATGACAATAGTAATTGATTACGTGAAGAAAGAGGCAAACATTTATTCCCTCCTACATTCACAGCAAGCAGAAGTGGCTTTTAATTACAGTAAAGTTCAATTTTCAGTGGTTACTAGCAGGAAGCACTTTTAACCATTAAGGTCGCTAAGCCCTGGGTGGGTTACCCAAGGAAGTGCCAAATGCCCACAGTTTTCCTAAGTATTTTCTCGAGGAGGTTTGAGCACTTCAATTACCCACAGTGCCCGCCACAGATAAAAGAACTGGACTCTAAGCAAAAGCCTGAAGCCTGCAGCTTTCCGGTTATCGTCCACATCCATCCCTAACCCTCTTCTGGCACAAGGCCTAGAAACAAAAGAGTTCTTTTTTTTTTTTCTTTAGACTAACTAGCAAGCCACAGTGTAATCGCTGATCAGCACCGGCTCTCCCCACACTCCCACACGCATGCGTTGCCTCTTTCCTAGCTCAAGACTGGAGGCACCTTCAGGCAGAGGCTTTTTGTTCTGTGCACAGAGCGGAGCAAGACGTGAGCTCACACAGAGCCTGGCTCTGCAGGCGTCATCAAATAATTAACCTCCGGCAGGCAAGGGAGAGATCCCTGTTCCTGGGAAGGAAAGCCAAACTGCTTTTGACCCGTAAACGTAGATCGAAAGCAGCTTGTCCCGTTTTCCCCTTCCCCCACGCCAGGGGAGATCCAAACCAACCAAAACTGTCTGAATCCTTCAGAAACCAGCTGACGTTTTCACATCCTTGCGGAGAAATGCCTTCAAAACCGCCCCGCGCTCGCCCGTCGTTGTGCAAGTCAGACGGGGAGCAAGAAGTGCGGCTCTTCCCGGGGGCCATCGTCAGGGGAGGCAAAGGAGAGGAGGGGAGGGGAGGGGAGGCTCAAAGCGAGGTGCTCTAGTGCTTAGACGGGAACTACCAGCCGCAAGAAAAAACAAAACCGGGAACAACTGACTCAGCTGCAGCAGTGATTAAGAGGCTGTTACAGATAACACGCCCAACGCATGTCAACAATAACGTATCGCGGCTTTAAAAAATCCCTTTTTTTTTTTCTTTCTATAGCAGAGAGGGAAAGAAAAAAAAAAAGGCAGAAAATAAGACACACGCACCCAGCAGACCACCCCTGGGGTCTCCGATCCCCCCCGTCCTCGCAGCCCGTTCGTTACCACCAGGAGGCTCCAAACAGCCGCTCTCCGCGGAGCCGGCAGAACCCGCAACAGCTGGCGCACCCTCCAGACCCTCCCAGCAGCCGGGAAAACAGGGCAAGAAAACAAAAATTAAAAATAAAACCTCGACCCTGACCACCACCGGCCCCGCGAAGCGGACTCACCCCAGCGCCGCCGCCGCCGCTCCCGCCTCCGCGCAGCCCTTTGTTGTTATAGACGCGGCGCGCAGCTGACGGCCCCGGTGGCGCAGGCCACGCCCCTTCCCCGCCCCTCAGCCAATGGGCGCCGCCGGCGGCTGTCGCTAACCCACGTGACGGGCGGGCAGGGACGTCGCGCGGGGGGGCGGGGCGGGCGAGGGGGCGGGGCGGGGCCATCCGGCCCCGCCCCGCCCCCTCGCCCGCCCCGCCCCCCCCGGGTGTGATTGGCGAGAGGAGGAAAATTAAATTTAAAGAATAAATGCCCCAAAGGATTTACCCGTATCGCATTGTGTCGGAACACGTTAATGAAGGCGATACAAAGCGCTTGGCGTAGACAAGAACTGTCATGTTTGGCCACCTTGGGCGAACAACACCAACACCAACCCCACCGAGCAGTCTTTGTTTATATTGCCGGTTATGTGTTAATTAACAGAATGGATTTTTCCAGTGTAGGCAAGCCCTTGGGAAGGCTTGAGACTCCTAATGAAGTTAAAAGGCCAGTGTTTCTGGTTTTTTTTTAAGTCCCTCGAGAAGCAATTAAAGGGATAGAAGCTCTCCTCTTTCTGTCGCGTTGCTCTCACTTTCTTTCCTCTTCGTTTCACTTATTTTTTTTTAATTCCTTACCGTCACAAAATGCTGGCAACAATGGACTTGCTTATTCTTCCCTCCAGACCGCATCGCTGTTGGTAGGAGAGGGGCAGACTTGAAAGCTACCCCTCTTCTCAGCACAGCAACCAGCGTGCTTTTGTTCCAGATCTGACAAGTATTTAGGCATATGAATGGTTTCAAATGAAATAAATTACATGTGGGAACTTAAAATACCTGCTGACCAAGAGCCTGGCTATTTCATCCTGCACTTGCTGAGGTCAACGACAAATTTTCTGGCGATTGTGATGGAGCAGGTTGTGACCTTCGATGTTTTATCCGAAGTCTTTCAAATCAATTAGCCTTTCTATTGATTCTAATGGTTGTTAGATCAGGCCCTCAGACAGCAAAAGAAATACAGTCACTTTGGTCTGGGACTTGCTGGACACAAAAGTTGAGTCAAAGACCAGCCTTCCCATGAGGAATCTGGCTTTCATTTTCATACTACAGAAGAAAAATCCCGAAGAGATTTCTGGAGGGAGGGAACCACTCGTGTCTCCAATAAGATGTGCTCTTGCGTGATTCTGAATTATTGGTAGGAGTTAGCAAAGCGTCCGTTGTACTTTCTGTCTGCTCAGCGGCAGCTTAATGGCACAGCCATTGCTGCGCCAGCAAAAATTTCCCTGCGTGCCCAGAGTGCTCCATGTGTCACAGGAATAGCAAATGGCTGGACAGCAGTCCCTGGTTGTTTGAACTGCATTGATTTTTCACAATCCTACATATTAATGCAAGGCATGACCTATTGCCCAGGTTCCCACCGCAATGAAATACTATGGCAGTATTTAGCAGGCACAATATATGTCTAGCCATGGAGTACAGAAACACTGTGACCTTCCTACCACAAGACCTGCGAGTTACAATGAGGGCATTGAGCTTATAACAAAGCACTGCCATGTGTTGTGCCTCTCCGAGAGGCCCTGCTCCACAGATGTGCCTGCTCAAACGGTAGGTGAGAGTGTGGATCTACCTCCGAGTTAGAAACATTGAGTGGCGGGAGGGAGAACACCACCAAATAGAGCTTGCACAGACTAAAAAAAATAAGCTCTCTCTAAACTTTGGAGAAGATAGATCCTCCAGACAAAGAGAAATAAGAATTCTTTCCAAACAATGTATAACAAACCACTCTGTATCACTCCGAGTGACTTACATGATCAAATCCATCGTTCCCACGCAGCAGGAACCTGGCACATCTGTACAGAAACCTCCACACCATTCACCTTTGCTGATACACTTGTCATCGGTTTAAGGTCAGTGCAGGACAGCTAAGAACCAAAACCAAAGTTACAGGTTAATGTTCAGTTAAAAACTGATGCCTTGAACCTAACCATGATTAGGACCAAGTCTAATGCCTTCTGCTCCACGGAAGACAGCTTCCATCTGTCTGTGGCAGAAAGCCTTGTGCTTTACAGGAAGAAATTCTGCGTGACTCTGCAAGATCACTGCTGTCAGATAGGTCTTCGTCCTGCAGAATGCACTTTGCAGAAATAGCGGGGGTTTATAATTTCTAAAATGTCTCAAGTTTATGATTAACCACAATGAAATACTTCCCCCCATATGGAAAAGATACTAGCTGCTGCTCAAAAGTCCAAGCTTTTCTGTTCCAATTTAGGTACACACACTTCAAACCTGTTGTTTAAAGCATGAGCAGCCTGAACACATCTGAGTTTAAAAAAGCAGTCTGACATTTGTGTCCTTGCACAAATGTCAATCCCTTTTTGGAAAGTGGACTTCTAGGTTTAAATATCAATCTCAATGAAAACCGGCACTTCCTTTTCTGCTCTTCTTCCTCTGACTTCACATAGTGCAAAGGTTTCTGCAACATTGGCTTAAAGATACCACATTGATTGTTCCTGCTGTAAGTCTCAAGTTTCTAATTCTGTTTTCCCAAATAGCAAGTTAAGATTTTGAGTAAGAGCAGGCCTTTCCAGACTTTTATGCAAAACAGGTGTTAGAGACCTGTTTTAGTATTCCTAGAGCATGAACTCAGCAAATTCAAGAATCCAATTTTGACATGACTAGGAGCCTCATGATTTGGCTGAGCGAGATCCAGGGAGGCAGAAATTACTGGATATGATCCTCCAAACCAGACTGAAAAAGCTGGGGCATTCAGTTTTCTGTGGAAGAATTATTATCTCAAAATATTAATCCTACCATCCTCTCCAGAAAAGAGTCCTTGGTTAGAAAAAACCCTCTTTTTCCCTGGAAACTGTCAAAATGCAATTCCTGCTTTTCATATTGTTTGAGACCAAACCCAGGTATAATTCTATCTTCAAATTGCCATTGGCAGGAAGCCACTGTAAATCATAGCCAGATTAAACAAATAATGGTAAGCTTTAGCCACACATTGAGATCTTTTCCTCTGTTCCATCAAACTAAAAATCCTCTCAGAAGTCTGTATAGCTTTTTGTGGTGTGAATAACTCCTTTTTTTTCTACAGGACTTTCAGTGACAGCATTTGAATCATTAGCTGGGGCTGGAGCGTGTTGGGTGTCTCAGCAGGTCCCATAGTGCCAACCAGCAGAGCGCCAGAGGCAGAGGCCCCTTCTTGTGTCATTACATGAACAATTTTTCTCCTGAGCACAGAGGCATTCATCAAACATTTTCCATTGGGGTTCCCCGTCCTCCTTCATTCTTTTCTCTTGTGCTAGAAAAAGTCCAGTGTATTTTCACTGCTCTTGCCTGAACCTGTCCTCTCCTTCAGTGCTCAGTAATAGAAGACCCTATTGTACCTCTGGCTACAACCAGGAATCACGCTGTTCTCTTTTCTTCTTTGCCCTGTGATTAGAGAGGCTTTCCAGAAGCACACCTCCCACCCAAGACAGTCGAGTGAAGGAGTGTTGCTATCATTCAAAGGAGAAATGACGCGTGAATTTTTGACTATGGCATTGAACGTGCATTGGTTACATTTAGGAAACTCCTACACGCTTCAGATGTTTGATAGGTTATTATCACGGTTGTTAGCCCTTCATTTTTTTTGTCCTTTATTCCAGCGGTGATGTCAGGATAATGGGCATCCCACAGTCAACATATAGGCCTGTCTGCTTGCTCAACTACAACAGGCTGAGTTTAGGAGGAACTTACCCTGGTGCCATAATTAATTTTCCTATGCTGTATTTATCTTGGTAATGATTGTCAGTTAATGCTCAGTGAACGGGTAAGTAGGTTCCTCTGTCTGTAGCATATCTGTGTTTTAAATCATGTGGGAATGAGAGGCAGTGTGCAAGAGAGCTGCCTCCTTAAATTGTCAGCCCAAAGTATGTTTTGTTGTGTGGCTAGCCATGCTTAAAATCCTTCCTTGAATTTTTCTGCACAACCGCAGAGTCAGCAGACACGCTCTTCACATCTCTGAGGCATTTTTAGTCTCACCAGCGATCCATTTGTTCCCTCTCAGCTCTCCCACTGATTCATACGCTTCCTAAAATAGTGAGCACTATCTTTGTTCTGTTGTGACAAGTTGCAAAAGAATTAGCAACATCAGTTTAGCACCAAGTAATATGAATCATCTCACATGCTTGCGTGTGCTTGGATTTCAACTGCAAGACTCCAACCAATTGCAAATTACCATTATTTTTCAAAGATCTCTTAGTTTTTGCAGGGTACAAAGCCACACATCATGATTCTGCGCTGCTATTCTTTTCAGCCATGGATATTTCATGCAAATACTGAGCTCAACATTTCTCAACATAGCTCAGACTGGCCCAAATAGATTAAAAAAAAAGGCCAAGTACTTCTGAGAGAAGATCAAACGATATCTATTGCAATGAAGCCTGAGGTGATCACAGTGGATAAAAAAGATGTGGCATTTCCTGCTTCCAGGTATCAGGCTGTTACATCAGTAACAAAGCCTATCAATACTTGACAACATCCTTAGCTCATCTGTTCAAACCTAACTGTAGCACGGTATATATACAAATATATATGTATGTGTCTCTGTGTGTTTCATAGATTGAGTGTATTACAGTATTTATGTACATTTACATAGTTTAGACATGGAGGAACTGACTTGGGACTGCAAGCACTTATTGACAGGTTCCCTTTCTTGCTTAGATCAGACACGATGAACGCCAGTGCTCTGTGCCAGCCGAGCTCTGCTGAATGAATAAATAGCACGGCAGGTCTTGTCTGCTGAGCTAAGTGTTTCATAGAAGCCAGGTGCAAGCACCATCGTTGCATACTGAATCACTGCAACTCAGAATCTGGTATTACAGTCATCTGAAGAGCTCTTTTCAGATAGCACTTTAAAACTGGCTCTGCGTAATAACAAATTAATGAGGTCTCGGTCTCCGCAAGATTTGTGCTAATGAAGCCTCCAGGCAAGAAGCAGATCCTGCCACACGTCCTTCTGGAAAAGTTAGTGTTCACAGAGAGGTATGGGTTCCCTGGCATAACAATGTGACTCCCCAGATGACAAAAAAGAGTTTAGTAAAACTTGCCAGCAAGACCGCCACGTCAAGCCATCACAGCAAGAGACTTGTAGTTCCAGATTTAGTTGTCAACCTGTTGCGTGGCTTTGGGCAGACTACGGAACTCTGCCTGAGCTCCTCGTAGGTAGGATGTGGTCAGGTAGCCAGGCCTCCACTGGGATGATGCAAGAGAGTTCTTTGCACTTAACTCTTTTTACTGTAGGCTGTCTAAGAACTCTTCAAATAGCTGTAAGTGATCGGAAAGCTCTTGGCTAAGGTGAAGGAGAGCTGCTCCTGCGGTATTCTAGCTGATGGTCCAGCTGATGTGAGGTCAAAAACCTAGAGAAAGTTAAGTCAGTATGCTCCAATTCTTAAACATATACACCAAAATGGCACTTGCTTGGCTCTGAGTGACAGTGTGACAGAATGTGCCACCTTGGCAGTGATGCCCTCGGTCTCCAAGCACCTGGCATCCCTCAGGCCTCAACCCCAAGAGCTGATGTGCTGAGAGTCATTTGCCTCACCGGCGCCAGTGCTTCAAAATATGCTACCCGACGTATTTTAACGATGCATCTTTCATCCTGCTGCGGTGAAAGTGTTCAAGTATTAGAAATGTTTCTTATAAAAAAATTCCTGGCAGAAGCAGGGCTTAGAGTGTATTCCAGGGTTTTTGGAAAAACATCATAACTGGTTGTGACAGAGTGAGGAATGCTTTGTGAGAAAATGGGCAGTTCAAGAGAGGAGCTAAGTAAAAGACACTGGAATTGAAAGAACTCTTTTTCTCTGTGCCTGAATTTTAGACATACTATCACTCAAATGCCAGTGCTTGAATAATTAAGGTGGGGTAACAAAATGTAATTGCCAGAGCTGCAAGGACAGTAAACATAACTGCGCTATTATCAGGACACACTGAGCTTCCAGTGGTGCAACAGGTCAAATAGCTACAATCATACCACTGTACCTGGAATAGGACAAGGGAAGGGGCCACGTGCAGGCTGCACATGAACATACTGCACCTGGGCTCTAGAACTATAATTAGAGCAAAGCTGAAGGTTTATAGATCTGAAGCACAAAACAGCATGATAAAGCTTAAAAAAAATTTGGAAGTAAGCTGGAAGAAATGCAAGCTTAATATTCAACTGAGCAATGTCACATCAGTTAGCTACACAGCTGGGATTGTCAGCAAAGAAAAATAAGATGCTATTTAAGAGTAGGAAATCCAAGATTTTATGTCTGGTCAAGAATAATCCACTGCAAAAACACAGACTGAGGAGCAAATGAGTACGGACCTGCCCCGGAGAAATACTCTGGAGGTTGGATACTCTTTCAAAAAAAGAAAATTACATACTGAGAGCTATAAATATAAATAAAGGTTATAAAATACATGAAGCAATTCTTCCACTTTTCTCGGTATTGGAAAGCTCAGCTGGAGCTCAACGAGCCTGGCCTGGGGCATCATGCTCAGGAAAGATAAAACACTCATCAGGCTACAGAAGAGAGCAATGTGCAGGATCAGAGCTCTAGAAAAACACAATTTATATGTGAGGATTGGAGAAATAGGAGGTGCTGGCTCTAGTGAAGAGAAATCTGACAGAAATATGAGAATGGTCTTCAAAAATAAAGATAATGCAGATTAATAAGACATTCCACTGTAGCAGAAATAGGCTTTGGTTAGACATTACGAAAAACTTTCCAAAAATATGGCTAGTGATGCATTAAGCTAGACTGCCTGGGGATTGTAAATCTTTTTAAAAAGAGATCAGATAAAACTTAGCAACCACAGAGATAAAATTCATCCATCTGTAGAGAGTGGGATGGTATATGACTTCTTGAGATCCCTTTTCATCTGTACTTTCCATGATCATCCAAAAGATCAGTGTTTGGATTTTTTTTTTTCAGACTTGCTTGTTTGTTCATGCTACTCACTTGCTTCTTCATCTTGGAAATGGAAATCCCATTAGTCAGTCCCGGTCAGCACTGACTTTAGGTTTTTCTTGTACTCCACAGCAACACAATGTGACTGTTCAAGCTGCAAAGACATCAAGACAAAAGTTTAAAATAGTGTTACTGAAAACAATAACTTTGAAGCAACAATCACACCAGTCAAAATACTTATTGTTGCCTTCGAATACAAAGATTTCATGAAAAGAAGTCCTAAGTTGTGAGTCTCGGGTAATTTGCATAGCCTCTTTGACACTTCAAAAATACCGTGCTGTTGGGATGAAATCTGAGTTTCCTGGGACAGGCAAGGCGGAGTGAGGAACAAACCCATCTGGATCCTCTCCGCTGCTCCTGCTGGAGTGTGCCACAGGGGAAACTGGAGACCTGTTACCATGTCAGCACGCTGCCGGCGCCCATCGACGCTTGCACCTGTATCCACACCCATTGCCAACAATGCCAAGTGACCTGGGGTGCCTCTAACACGAAGGAGGACGCAGGTGAATTTAAAGCCCGTGCTCAGTATTCTCACTGGGTTACTGAGCCCTTTGGTAGAAAAAACCTGAGAAAAGTTCAGCACTTTACGCCTCCTCCTGCTTCTGTGGATGTTTTCGGTGTTTTTCTGCCTTCAGTGTTCCTACAGTGGCAGAATCAAAGCCTTGAACAGCTAATCCTCCTGCCTATATCCCGAGAGATCTGGGCAACATTGACTATGTTTCTATCTCCATGTAATTTTCTTTATTACCAGAGAATTTTAGCTTGCCTTCAAATTATTTCAACTCCATTACAGTGATCTTTGTTGCAACATGCTAAGGCACTTGGCTCCTGAGCAAATGCCTTATAAAAAGGATAAAGTACTTCTACCTATTGTGATTAATATTATTTTGCTAAAGATGGAGGGCACTTAGGCTGCCCTCCCCTCAGGTTGCTATAGCAACACACATCTGTAACGAATCATTCTTCTAATTGTGTCAATTAGGCTTATATAAGAGTATTTCAGTGATCCAAATGTTGTGGAAAGCACAGTCTGAGGTCTGGCTGAAGATAAACCTCATGCTCCAAATGCTAACGAAATTATTTTAAACTTCCTTCTGGTGTAATTGCGTTACTCATAGCGAGGAGGAAGTAGCGCAGCGTCTCGCTGTGCTGGGCAGGTTTGCTTGCTTCTCCGATGGGAAGGAGCACAACGGGCAGCTTCTGAAATGCATTTCTGAGACAGAGGAAACAAAAAGTGAGCTTGCATTTTGTTTGCAATAACATTATTTTACAACAAAGACAAAGGAAATTAGAATGCAAGTTCAGCATGTAACGATGCCAGATTACCGATTAATGCTTTGCCACTAAATGGTGCCAGATTACTGACTAATATTTTACAGCTATACATTGCTTTTCAAATAAAGCCAACCTATGAAATACATAGAGATGTAGAAGTCAACAGCAGTGAAAGTGAAGCAAATGTCTGACTGACTGGAGCAATCTGAAAGCTGCAGGGCTTTATGGAAAGTTTCCAGACAACAGCAGTGCCTTTCTCCTGTGAGAAAACCATGTTTCTTTCCACACAATAAAATTAAATTAAGAAGTTTGTATTAACTAGCTGCTTATTTTATTAGCTCTATCCTCCAAGGATGTTTTTGCAACTCAGATCATTATGTGCAAATAACAAGCACTTTCTGAAAACTTGGTCTACTCGAGAGGGTTGTCATTAAAATATTAGCAGAAGACACTGGCTTGCTATGACATGACATTACACCACTACACTTTCCATGTTTTGCCGATGCTGTGACTCACCACAGGAGTTTGCTGGAGACTGGCTGTTGAATTGCCATCCAATTGCAATAATTGCTGGCTGAAACCTCCTGAAACAAAGAAAACGGTATCTTTAAAGTGAGACAACTATGTCTAATTACAGCCTGTGATGGTCATATAATAATGTAACTGTCCAAACATAACAGTATGACTGTTCAAATACATAACTCCATTTATCCAACAGAAATTTAAAAGGTTCAAAAATCAGCATGCTAACTCTTCCCAGATCCTCATCCTCTATTGCAGTGGAATTACAGATCAGGCTGCAATACTGCTTACGGTGTAGAACATGGTCTTTTCACACAATGTTTTCTGATTATAGGAAAGTGTAAACCCAGCACTTTGAATACGTTTCTCTTTGCTTTATTTGTAATGTAGCTACAAGGAGGGAGGGGGGCACAGAAAAAATCAGTTTTGTGTGAGTAACTCATAGTTGTGTATGTGTATGAGATTAATCTTAACGCGGTTTTATGCCAAAAGCTGATAATGGCCTGTATAGAGGAAAAGGTGAGAAAACGACCCCCTACACTCCCAGAAGCCAAATCCCAATGCTGGCCACATTTAGTAACTTGCTAGCTCTAGGCTAAAATACCAATCACGGTCCTCAGAGAAACTTATTTTATCTTTGCATCAGGCTATCTAGCACTAAAGTCTTTGATTAGGAATAAGACCATGGAGCTAACGTTCAGTATGTGAAATCACAACACTGTAAGGCCCTGGCTTCCCTTTGTCAAAGAGGGGGTGGGGAGGAGGCAACCAGAGAAGTTCCCCAGCTTAGCGTTTCCATTTCCAGTGCAAGCATTGACCTACGTTGACCTGCCTCCCAGAGCTGATGCTTTGCGATACTGATGCAGAAAGGATTACTTCCCCATGGTTTTTAGTCATCAATCTTCCAACCTAAAGCTCCTTTCTCCTTAAGGTTCTCAATAATTCTTCTGTTTCGGCAACCAGAGAATCACTATAAATCACCCTTCTACATCAGCATGTTTTCCCCTTCTCTGCTCTCTGAGGGTGTTTTGTCATTGATCTTGTCTGCCCTGCAACTCTTTTCACTATTTTAGCTGCATTTAATCAGCGTAACCATTTATAATGCTCAGAACTGAACTCTGGACTGTTTGTGGATTTGAAAACAGCTGGGTTTTAAAATAGTGTTTTAGAAATGCTTTGAGATCCCACATCACCAGAAAAATGCAGGGAAGTGAGAAACAGGACAGTAGCTAGGCATCTCATTTTCCCAGCAACTGCTGTACTTAGCTAGTTACTACAGTTGGCTGATAAGGGGTACTTTTGGGGGGAGAATATTTCTACTGCAGATTTCAGTATCAAAATTCCTATGTATGTTTGTGCCCTGAAGTCCTCTAGAGAAGATCCTCCCAGTTCCTGCTCAAGTGTGTCCCCTCTCCTAGGCCTCCTACATGTGGCAAATCGCTTTGGCCAAGCAGAGTTGGGAGAGATTCTCTCTGAGGAGTAGTGATGCCATCAGTAAACCAGCAAGGATGTGAAGTTTCCCTGTCTGTGATGGCTCTGCTTTGCTGTTTCCTCAAGTGCTCGGCACCAGGGGACAGAAAGACAAAAAAAAAACCCCAAACCTTTGAAAATAATTTTTGCGTTATTCCCTGGCTAGATGGATATTTTAATATCTGTCCACTTCCCTGCAGCACTTTGTAAGTTACTTCAGTTACTTTGGTGTCCACAAGCAAAATGTCAGCTTCTTTGTCTCCTCTGCAGGCTTCTTCAGGACTTTCAATGTTTATTACATTGTACGTGCTGTGCCCGAGAATAGTCAAGCGTCTTCTGTTGAACCAGTGAGGACTGGTGATATCATTTACATTTTTCAGTCACAGAATGAGAGAATCAGTGTGTTTGGTTCAGAGGTTGGGAGGTGCCTCTCGAGATCATCTAGTCTACCCTCCCCTGCTCAAAGCAGAGCCAACTAGAGCTATCCTTCAGTCCACTCTTGGGCTTCCTGTTGCCTTGTAAAGAGAAAACATACAAACATTAATGCTCATGTGGATGGTTGAATTAGCAGGATCCTGGTGTGAGGTGGAGCAGACCAACGTGACAGGGTGGAAGCATTCTCTGTGACATCGGAGGAACTGGGCTGCATTTCAGAAGGGACTGTCTAGCACTTGCCATGAGAGGCTGGGATGGGAGAAGGAGAAAATGAGGTTAGTGTCATACCATGCGCAGGGAAGGAGGCTGACACCAGGAGCCAGGGAGTAAAAGTCAAATTGGAACGAACCTGTGTGTGTCCTTGCAGCTCTATAACTTTTGGACACGTTGCTGCCAACCATTGGTTACAGGTGAGTTTTCCAAAGCCTTGTCTCAACCATGGTGACTGGCAGGCACACCGCCTGGCGTGCAACATCCCAGGAGTGCCTGTTCTGCACCAGAGTTTTCTCTGACGCCTTTTACAAGTTGTTAAAGGGCCTGGCCTGGGAGGCAGCAAGAGTGCCTGGGATACTGTAGCACTGTATCTGCAAATTGTAATGTTTTGCTCAGCTGCCTGGCAGCAGGCTCAAAACTGCAAGAGTTTGGAGCCTGGTTAAAGTTCCTGGACAGGTCAGGGGTTGGGCTGAATTGACTATAATGAAGAGAGATCCCCTCAGGCCACCCTTTGGGTTTTTTTAAATAGCAGAAGACAGCGGTTCCTGGCTTGTGTCTGGCAGAATGTATACAAGTGCCAAAAGATGCCGTCATCTTGGGCTCTGCCAGGGTAACCAGTTTATGAATTATCCTCATTGACTGACAAGGCAAAGGCAGATCAGGGTGCAGCACCCTTCCTAGTCTTTGCTGACAGAGACCTCATGCAGCAGGCAGCAAAAGGAATGCGGGTCTCTTGGGCTGGTGAAATGGCATTGGGCAAACTCCCTCACAGTCCAAAGTGCAGGACAGGGCACTCACGAAGCCAAGTTCTACCCTTTACCTCGCTCCAACACACAAAAGCAGCAAGCGCCAGTATGCCTGCACAGGGAGCACAAGGCAGAGGATGAATGGCAGAAGAGGGAGCAGTCCTTACCCAGCCACAGTGAGTGCTGCTCGTCTCAACCACGCTGTTTCGGGTAGCAAAGCTGGAAATAGCCCTATGGATGTTTTTCCACTGGTACAGGTCTCATACCACCCTGTGTTCCTGCTAACATGCAGTAGAAATGTGTCCTGTGCATGCAGAAGAGATGTGAAGACTAAAGTTACAAGTCAGTTAAAATTACTTGGCTCACAGACCATGAAGTGTCAGCCACTGTCAGATACGGCCATCGCAGACAGTACATGACCTGTCACAGGAACTCAGTGACAGGACCTCAGAAGCCAGGCTACCAGCCTTGTGCTTTAGTTACTCAATAATGCTCCCTCCTGTAAGTTCCTAAAAACCCCCAAACGAACTGGGAAAATGTAGAGATCTCAGTAGAACATGTTAAGGTTCTGGAACAAGTTGTTCTCCCCTACTGTTGCCTCTTTACTGAAATGCCCGAAGGCTCCCTCACTTTGCTTCATCTGCTGTAACTTCTTTCCGGACTTGTCAGGGACAAGTTCTAGTGATGCAGCTTCCTATTATCCATCCTCGCTCCTTCTGAGTGCTAGTTCAGTTTGTAGGGGTCCAGATATAAACAAGGGTAGGTGTTCACAACAAATACACCAACCCTCAACACAACAGACACTACTACATTTAGTTCTATTTTGGCTCTGCTAAAAGAACTTGGTGGCTTCCACCGAAATCCTTGTTATATTTGCAGCTGACTTCACCTGCATGCCAAAAATGAGTTTGCACATCCCCAGCTTCCTCTCTCTCTCTCTCTCTCCACCTTCCCAACAACATCACAAGAATTTCAAACAAGAAAAAGTTGGCAACTTGTTGAAAGAACACAAAGACCTTGTCCTTGCTAGCCAGAGAAACAGCACTGATACCTGTCTGTCAAGAACCTGTGGCTTTTCAGTTTGCAGGTTTCGTGCTAACATTGTTTATGCAGGTAGCACAGATGGGGCATATCATCTGGCTAGCTTACCCCTAAGCTTTTTACAACAGAGATGATAACAGGTGCAAGATAAGGGATACATACAAAACCAGGAGTTCATTACAAATACATTTGCATCCAGAGCAGCAGCAGAAGGACTTGGCCCCGCTTTATCTTAAAAGCATACACTTTGTGAATTTCATTCAAATGCTCACCGTATTTGCATATGATATTTCATGCGCGTCACCCCAGGCAACAACACAGAACCAAACTGTGTTTGCGTGGGCCTGGGCTTCTGCGCAAGGGCAGCCAGATAAGTCATCTTTTCCCATGACAATATGGAGGCTTTAGGACGGCTCTTGAAAAACTAGCGAAAAATATCCAGAGAGAGTGCCTTGTCCCCACAGAGAGAGCAGGATTTCTAAAGGAACTCGTTAGACTAATAGCAAAGGCTTCTTAATTCTGAAGGTCTTATTTTGATGTCAGCATGTTAGCAGGGAAGTTCGGATGCGCTAAGCCCTTGGAAACTTGTCTCCAAGTTCTGCTTCTGCCTGTTTATGTGTTTAGAGGATGTGACAGAGCTGTGGAGAAGTTCCTGGTCCTAAAGGGTCAGCACCCTACAACCAGCGGAGAGACTAAGGTTAACAAGTGTGATCTGAGTGCTGAAGCTATGTCCATATTCCGAATCACTCTCTGCAGAAGCCCTATTTTAATCCACTGGCTAAAAAGAGATAAGAAACTATCTTAACAAAAGGCAGGTATCAAAAGGTATCAGGCAACAAAAGTTGCGTGACCTGAATACCCACTGCTTCATTCACAAGTCTGCAGTCTGAATCGGGAGTTATTGAAAGTTGGTTATATCTGGCCTTTACCTGATGGCGTATGTAAAGCGTGTTGACAGATTCATCCATTTCATGGGAGTAAAACTGAATCTCAGGTAAAATCACAGGAGACTTGAGAATATCAGAGAAGCAGCCATTTTGACTGAGTGCAGTGGAGTACACCTATGGCTGGCAAAGGTGCCAACGGATAAGGAAAAAATTGCTGTTCCCTTTAATTCTGAAAGACAATCACTCCAGCTCAGTCCTGCAGCATGCAGCCAAGGAAGCAGGCAGTGGTCCTCATCCTCCATAAATCACCGAGACCTTTGTTTTCCACTGCTGTTAGCATAGAGCACCTTTAATAACCTTTATTTGTGCTTGCAACCAGGGAGTGAAAGAGCACAATGGTAACACGAAATAAATGAAAGTTTACCAGCAGTTTATCTACAGAAAAATCTACAATAAATAAACAAATGCAGCAGCAACAAAGATGAATCCCCTTCACTGCAAGATCCTTCTGGAACTTTCCATCTACTTTGTAATTAAAGGCTTAGATGTTTCAACCATGGAAAATAGGAAAACTATGTTTTAAAGTGGTCTAGTGCTTGTTACCACATGCACTAATGTATTATTCTGTGGCTAGGACTGAAGCGACTATAGTTAGACACATTTTCTTAGTGTACTCCTTTAAACAAAGATTTTTGGTTGAATCTTTTTAGTAGTCCAGGTAAAAATAATTGCATATGCCTGTTTGTTGTGGCATGGAACTGGACAGGAAACACTATTGTTACTACACACATATTTTTCCTTAACTTTGATACTGGAATGAATCCAAGATTATTCAGAAGAGGAAAACGAGAGAGAAGGAGAATATATCCTTGCACATGTGAGTGTAGAGAACAGACCTGTGAGATCGCTGTTCAGATTTCTGCTTTCTTTGCTACAGACGAGGGATCCTGGTGCCGGTGTCCCACATCCCAGTGAACATCTCTACCTCCCATCAGTGGATATTCTGAGGCAGGTCTCTCTCCCTCTCCTCTGTTCTCCTCTATGTGAAGACTTTTTTCGGTACAAATATGTGAATATAAGTAGATTTCCTAAGCTTCAGCCTCTGTTTGGCCATCATGGGACAGCTGAGGGTCTCTTTTTCTCATTTATATGGTGACAAATAATAACTAGATGTTCTTTCAGTGAGGGTCAGCTATAACTGATCAGTATTTCCTGACACAAAACTTGGTTTTTTCCCCTCAGAAATACCAAGTAAGAGCAATAACTGAACTATCTCTCCCTAAACCAGCCATTGCTGTCACTAGCATTGCTGCCCAAGGATTTCAGAGTTTTATGAGGAGTCAGTGAGACAAGATTCTTCAGCAAGAAGTACACATTAGAGAGACACACAATTATCATTCAGTTTCTTAGAGATGCACTAAAAAATGTGATGAAATGCTCTCTTTAACATGGTGAGATCATGAAAAAAAAGTTTGTAGATGCCCCTTGCTAAGCTTAAATTTTCATATAGTGTTAAAAACTTACTAAAACATCAAGTCAAATCATTATACCCACTGTGCTGGCTGCACAGAAGGCTAACTTACTAGAACCCATGCAGACTTGAAGAAGCTTTTCAATAACTATACATGACACGTACAATATTTGTTTAAAGGAAGAAAAAAAGTAATTTAATGAGAACAGTGAAGGTACAGAACAATAAGAAACAAACGTCAGCACACTGAGAAAGAGGTCAGGATTATTGTTTTTTACATGACATCTGGTTTATTCTTTTCTTACTAAGGGTTTAATCAGTTTAGCACCATTTTGGTTCATTCAGAGATTAACAAAAGTTAATATTTTATAAGATTTATTTATAATACCCTTGAGGTTTAGAGTATGTTTATGTAACCCTTCTGCCAGGAATTGGCAGCAGCTGAAAGAGCTGGATTCATTTATCTAGGGGTTCTCTCTGAAAACTTAAACAACAGCAGTTTCAGCCTCCACCCAAAGCTAAATGACCTCCTTTAGGTGCCCTGACAAACAATAAATCGTGCTCAAGGCATAGCAAGGGTTTAAAACAAGGTCCAGAGTTTCAAGACAAAGAGAACTTCAGAGACGAGGGAAAGGGAAGAAGAAAGACTCAGGGTAAACCCACAAGAGCCAGCCGGGGAAATAAATAATGCTTAAGTGAGATCCCTAACTTCCTTCTCTTCCCCGTCTCTCTGACACAAAATAAAGGCTTGCTCTCATTTCCAAGCAGACACCTTGTCACTTGAATGTCACTGCCCACTCAAAACTCTCCCCATATTTACTGCATGACTTCACTTTACAGCTAAGATAATAAATATATATATCACTGCCCACAATCCGGGAGATCTTACCCTTTCTCCAACGCACAGCCACTAACGCATGGTGCTGGTGCTGATGCTCAAGCTGACCATGCCGTGAACTGATCCAAGGCACCAAGCTGGCAGAAAACGACCTCAGGAAAACCACAAGTGAGCTGTGGACGGGTGTCTGCTGGTTGAACTCCCTGCATCAGCTGGCTGTACTATAAAATGAAGGTCAGAGCCAGCACCAGGGAAGAGGATGGCAAGGCTAGGGGTAGAAAGGCCAGGCTGCTGTCTCTTCTGGTAATAACTACACCGAGTTAGTTACTAGTACTGGTGGAGTTCTAAGAAACTCTTTGAGATGCACGGCGGCACTTCGGCACTTTTGTTTGACGTTGCTGGCTCATCCAAAACTTACACATCAAACTTTGAGGGAGCGTGGCTGCTCTATCTGTGGCTTCAGGCCTAACAGGGCAATACGGAGTCCCTCTCCCAGCCAAGAGGAGGAAATAGGGCCTGCTGCAAAATTTAAAACACCATGTTCTGTGGAGGACTGAGCCCTGGCGTGAGCTTTGCTGCCCAGGCAGAACTCCCCCGCTCTGCTCTCACACAGAAAACCGGCCCCGAGGCTTTCCCCCAGTCCCACAGCTGCTCCTGTACGTCTCCCATGCCACACTGCCCATAGCCAGGGGGTTTTTACAATTCGTCTTACTCAGGTTTTTGGGCAACCCATTTAGAAACCTAAGCGTGCCTGGCTTCCCGGGGAGCAGAGGAATTCACCTCAAGCTGCCGCCAATACCGCCCACCCGCTGATACGGGAAAACTGAGGCAAACCCAACCCCAACCGACGCCATTTGCAGGACAACAAAAGCCGGCGGCTCCCACAAACCCCCCGGCCAAAACCGCTCATTCTCGGGTGCCACCTACCGGTGCGCTCTCCGTTAAACCTTCACACGGGGGAGCGGGGCCGGGGTGACTGACGGGAGAGGGGCGGAGCGGAGTGATGGCGGCTGCCGCCATGGCGCGGGCCGGGCTGTGCAGCGGGCCCGGCCACCGCCTGGTCGGGGCCGCGGGTGCCCGCCGCGGGCTGCCGTGGCCGGGGCTCGGCGGCGGGAGGTCGGCGGCGGGCTGGAGCCGCCCGGCGCCCGGAGGAGCGGTGCAGTACTGCGCCGACCTGGTGCGGTGAGTGCCGCGGGCAGGCCTGCGGACGCGTGGGTTTTCCCCTTCTCCCGAGCCGGGCGGCGTAGTCCGTTCCGAGAAAGGGTTGTGAGCTCTTCTCTCTCTGCAGAGTTCCCCGGGAAAGGGGTCTGGGGTTCCCCCCCCGGCTGCCCTCGGCCTCGCCTCGCCCCGAAAATAACCCCTTGGCCCCGAAGGGAGCGGTGCCGGTGGATGGGCTTGCTCTGGGACCTCGCCCTGTGTGGTCGGGGCTTGGCGGGGAGTGGCGGAGATTGGATAAATATTGCGGGTTTACATTAGATTTTAGGAAGAAGTTCTTCACTATACGGGTGGGGAGACGTTGGGACGGGTTGCCCGGAGAAGTTGTGGGTGTCCCCTCCCTCCAGGTGTTGAAGGCCAGGCTGGATGGGGCTTTGAGCAACCTGATCTAGTGGGAGGAATCTTTAAGGTTCCTTCCAAGCCAAACCAGGCAGTGTTTTAACCTATAAACGGTGGTTTCCCTCCCCCACTTCTTTTACAGCTGCTTTTCTTCTGAAATGGTGAACGTTTCCATTTCATTGTCCTGGCTTTTTGGAAAGAAAAGTCACCGAAGAGGATGTCTAAAAATAATGTGTGTTTCCAGATCTTTGTGGCTACTGGTAGATGGCCAAGCTTCCCAAGTACTTGGGAAGATGAGCAAAAGCAGTGGAAATCCTGCAGCTGGACAGACGGCTCAGATGGCTTCTCTGACATGGTTGCAGGAGGGGAGGGAAATCTTACGTTCCCAGGAGCATCCCTTTTTGGTCAGATCCAAACTGCTCTGAGAGGAGTAGGAGTGTGGCTCAGACCAGACCCTTCCAGGCCCAGCACCGTTTCCTGCTTGGCTTCTGGGCCGTGAACAGCACAGGAGGCCCCTAAGCTGCTTTCTAGTCCACCAGAGTTCCGAGGCACAAAGTAAAAAATTCAAGGAGTCTCGTTGTAAACACTTCAGCAATTTCTCTTCAGATACAGTTGTGCTTGATGGCTGACAAAAACAGGGAGAAAGCTTCCAAGTGTGCATAGAAAGGGTGGAATAGGATCATCTTCTCTGAAGAGATGCTTGTAAAAGATGCAGAGGTGTGTGTGGTCAGCAGGAACGTTTGAAGTAGGAAAACTAATGGAAGAAAGTGTGACAGTCTTGCGCTTTCTGTGGAGCACCAAGCAGCAGACCTTTACAGATGCCTCAGAATGCATAGCCAGGTTGCGTTTGCCTCGCTAGAACTTCAGATTACAGCTTTGTTTTCCTGGTTACTCTACCCAGGATTTGTTTACCTGTTGCTCAGGACATCAGAGGCTGCATGTACAGTTAATATACAGGTAAAGTTCGCATATATGTGTTAAATGTTTTCAATTAGAAGCAGCTGTGATCAGAATAATTAAGTTCCAAGGCACAGAAGATGCTTGAATTCAAGCTTACTTTTTTTTTTTGTTATTTTGGCTCACCCATAAAAAGGACTACTTATAATACAGAAGCATTCAAAATAATAAAACAAAAGGTAGTTATGCTTTTGGTGTCATTTAATTGAAGCTACTGTTCCCAGTAGCTCAGAACTTGCATGGAAATCATAAGTTACAAAAAAATAAGAGAAAGAAGAAGTTACTATTCAAACCAAAAGAAAACACTTGAGGCTATGCAAGCATCAGCAACTCCCCAGTCCTTAGTTTGAGTCTCCCACACATTAGGAAGAAGAACTGAGTTATGCTTTAATAATGTAGATTTGTGCAGCTTTTTGCAATACATAAGATGTTTTTTCACTTGGATTTTCCTTTTTCTGTGAAACAACTACTTTAAAAGTAGCCTTAAAGTATTTGCTTAAAAATACATTTCCCTAGTTTGTGTGTTTTCTGTCTCCTACTGTTTATGATGTCTGCTCTGAAAGACGAGCTTGTGGCTTAATGGTATTATGGAGTTTTATAATGTGTAAGAAATTCATTATACTGAAAGTCCAGTAATAGTCATAGCCAACTTTTCATCTGTCTTGTGGGTTCTTATGTAAACTTATGCTTATTTGAGAGGGAAACTATGAAAAAAGACTTAATACCAGACTTCAGGTCATTCCCTCCTATCTCCATTCCTTACACAAAGAAAATTTGAATGGAACATGGCCTGTAGAAATACAAATTTTATTTTACACACTGGGGCTTAATGGATTTGCTTTTCTACGGTTATCTCCAAGGACACACTGTCAGCATAAAATTTGTGTTTCTTTCTTAAGTTTCCTTTTTTCTTAACTATTTTTTGCTACGCTTAATTGTAAAGCTTAGAATAACTGGAAAAAAAAAACCCCACAGCCCAAACAAGCAACATGCCAACACCATTGCTAGAGGGAAGACAAATTTCTCTATTGTGCTGCTGTACACTTTCTATCATGTGTTTCTTTGTGTCCTCTCTGGACACGGAGGTGGTTCTGTGTTTGTGTACAACCCAGGCAAACTGCGTAACTGGAACTGGGAAAATGCGTAGCTCTACATAGGTTGGGCAATACTGGATGTTACTACAATCAGCCTTGAAAAAAATAGTTGGTTTTGAGCTGATAATACTTTTCAGAAAGTGTCTTTATTGAAGGAGGCTTGATGCATCCTTTCTTTAATGTGAAGGTGACCTTTAAAGCCTGCTAAATTTCCCAAATGTCATTTTTTTGGTTGCTTGTGAGTTTGCATCAAGCAAATTTACTAGTGTTGTGAAAACTCTTAAGCATTTGCTAGTTTTCAGCTGACTCACTTCCTTTTTGTTTGATGCTAAAAGTAGCAGCCCTAATAACCCTTGGGTTTAGTTCGGCTTTACTATTTTAAGCTCACATTCAAAAGAAATGTGAGTACATATAAGCACAGCAGACCTCATGAAAGTGAATAAATGCGTTTTCCCTGACACCTGCTCCTCTGCACTCGAGGTGAAACTTAGAGTTGCTGGTCTTGTTCTCATGAAGAATCATATCACAGGCTTATCAGGAAGTACACAAAAATGTTGTTCAAACCCAGTAATTTAGCTTTTCAGAGATGAGCAGATGTTTTTGTTAGCTACAGCTCTGTATGATTTTGCAATTTATGATGCTGTGCACCGTGATTGTTTTTAATTTAATGGCACACCCAAGTGGCCAAGCGAAGACATGTCACTCTAGATTGGCAACAAGTTACCTGCAGCGAAACTGCGAAGACCCAGAGTTTTTATGCTCTTGAACAGACTTACCAATAAACAAAAGACTTCATGGTTAAGCAAGTGCTCTTCTGCCAAGCTCTAAAGCACAATCTTTTAAAGAAATATAGTTTCGTGTTTGGAACAGAAGCCTGGAAGTCGGACAATCTGGATTCTGCTTGCAGCTCTGCCACAGCCGTGTTCCATGCCTTTAGCCAAATAACTTGAGATCTGGATTTGAGAGGTGCACTGAGAGTTCTGACAGCATCCCCTCTCTTTTGGAGTTATTTTAAAATAACCTTAAAAGCTGCTACTTTTACAAAGTCAGATTTTTGAACTGTAACTTAATGCTACTATTTTAGGAGTTCGGCGCTAAGCAATAGGTCACCCCATTTACTTAGAACTTTAAATAATAAATTTATTTTTCCGTCCTTTCATAGAAAGCGTGACTACGAAGGGTTTCTGTGTTCTCTGCTGTTGCCTGCGGAATCTCGAACTTCTGCTTTTGCCTTGAGAGCCTTCAACGTGGAACTGGCTCAGGCAGGTATTAAAATACATTTGTGAACTCTGGAAATGTAAAATAACAGTTCTGATGCTCTAAGTTACACTAGTAGGTGGTGTTTTGCCAAGATTAACTTTTTGTACTGTCAGTGGCAATGAATGAATAAATAGTGTGATAGTTTTGAATGGCCCTCGGAAGGTAGCCAGCCTCTCACAATTTATTTCATGTATATACTTTTTCTGACTTTCCTCTTTGTCATGCTTTTTAAAATTAAATGCTAACAAAGGGGCCGTGGCCCTTTACACTATTACATGATTGCATCTATGTCCTGGTTTCAAATGCAGTGACTGACTGAGTAGAGTGCAGCTAAATCCTATCTGTAGAAGGTCTGTGAAAAACTTGGATGATATAATCAGTCCCAGGTCTTTGTTGGCAGAAGCAGGGTGAGGGACGAGCTGCCAGGAGGGAGATTTGTAGTTAAGAGATTTGTGGGAGGGGTGTGGCTGCAGTCTCTCCCCTTTGCTAGGCAGCCAAAAACTGCCAGTGCAACCAGGAGGGTTGGTGAGGCTTGCCAGAAAGGACCCGTCTGGGAAATGTGCCGACCAGGCAGAGCCCCCCATCAGCTTCTGTGGGCTTTGCTTCTGGCAGCCCGTGGTGCTGCCCTCCCTTGCCGCTGTTACCACTGCTGCTTTTCCTTCTGGGAATAAAGGTGAGGATTGCACAGCTCTTGATCTCCATGGGTTTAAAAGCCAGGGTGTGGTGCAGGTTTTTTTTAAACTCTGTAGTGTTTGTATGCTTTATGAGGAATAAACCTAAACTCAGAGCTGAGTACTTTCCCTGTTGAATTTAGCTCTGTCCTCTGTCTGTTTTTTCAGTGTTAATAGACAAGTGCCTTAAAGACACTATGCATTTCACATTTCCAGATTAAAGACTCCATTACTCAGAAGACTACAGGTTTGATGCGAATGCAGTTCTGGAGGGAGGCTGTGGAAGATATATACTGTGACAACCCACCACATCAGCCAGTTGCTACAGAACTGTGGAGGGTAAAATATACCTTCATTATCCTAAAATTCACTCAACTAAAATATTACTGTGGAAAATAGTGCCATTGTTTTATGTGTGCTGTCGTGCATAATTAACATTATTTTTTATAAAGCAGATAGTGTAACTTGTGTTTGTTTTTTTCTAAGTTATGTATCGCTAAAGTGCAGGAGGATATTTAGGGAGGGCCTTCTCAGCGGGTCAGACTTCTGTGAACCATCTGCTTTTTTTTTGTCCTCTGTGTAAGTGAAGGAAAATTGTAAATTGTGATAAGCCAGAAGTTCATACCAAGTAAAGTGCAGAAGTGTACTTTCCCGAGCCAATGCTAGTCCCGCATGAAGAGACTGAGCTGTACAAAAAGACAGGAGGCTAAGCACAGAGACGGAGCTAGCAAACAGGGTGCGAGGAAAATCCCAAGACCTTCAATACAGTCTTCTCCTCGCATCAGGTGTTGCTTGATGACCTTCTATTTACATATTATGTTTTGCACAGATCCTTTTCTGTGCATTTAGTAACAGGGAGTGTACTTACAACCTCAACAGTGCAGGGAGTAACAGGGAATGTACTTGTGAACTTAACAGGTTTTTTTTTTACCAGGATGCCCGAGTTCTGCAGGCACTAGGACATCACATAAAATGTACAGCTACAGATCTGTTCCTCTACTGGTTGTGGCCAAAGAACCTTCCAAAGGGGCAGCTACTGTGAGGCCTCTGCTCCATAAGATCAGAACTTGCATTCAAACTAAAGATCTCTGAGCTCCTGGAAAGGAGAAGCTGCGGTTTGTCTAGATCTCAGTAGCTGAACACAGTTAACGTAGATCCCAGGGAGAGTTAGGTTTATGGACCTGCTGAAAAACAGGCAGTGAAGTGTGGGCTCTTCATCCAAGTATTTGTCTACGTTGTTCCTGTTAAATTCTGGGAAAAGCAGGACTCTCACTATAACGCTGCATTAGAACAATGCAGTTCGTGCAGGATTATAGCATTTCACTTGTTGCCATTTTTGGCATCATGTGCACTCTGCTGCACCTCCGAAACCACAAAAATGAGTCCTTTCCAAATCCTCTTTCACCGAGTTTTGGCAGTGCTGAAGCTGTGGCCTCGCTGTGACTCTTCCTCCTTCAAATGTGAAATAAAGCATAAGTGAGCGTTTGTTCCTGTCTGTCAACACTCATGTTTAGAATAAAGTTGAGATTTAAACAAAATACACTTTAACTAAGAGAAAACAGAGGTGAAGCCAAGAAGGAAAATAAAAGAAAACCACCTGTTACGGTCGCTTTTAGGAGGACCAGGGCTATTCATAGCTGTCTCCAGCTCAGATAAGTGTGTGCCTTAGCCACAACAAGGCATTCGTGTGCTTAGAAGGATGACTGGAAAATGTGAGATTTCCTGTGGGATTATGGGAGTGGAAGATGCAACTAGGGTGATACTTCAATGCAGGCATTATAATGCAGAATTGGTCATTTTGCATGTCAGTCTGTCTGTGCCTTTGCCTCCTTTCTGCCTCTCCCCCAGCATATGGCAAACTTCCCAGGAACTAGACCATTTTCTCCCCAAATGCTTTTGTCTCCTTTCCAAGGAGGAAGTTGCTTATTTTTGTTTCTGAAGATATCCTTTCACTTAGTTGCATGATTGAGTGGGTTAGCTTGAGGTCCCTCACTACAAGAAGGACATTGAGGCACTAGAGCGTCTCCAGAGAAGGAGAATGAAGTTAGGGAAGTGTCTAGAGAACAGGTCTTGTGAGGAGTGGCTGAGAGAACTGGGGTTGTTCAGACTGGAGAAAGAGAGGCTGAGGGGAAACCCAATTGCTCTCTACAACTACCTGAAAGGAGATTGTAGTGAGGTGGGAGTCGATCTCTTCTGAGTAACAAGTGACAGGACAAGAGGAAGTGGCCTCAAGTTTTGCTGGGGAGGTTTAGATTGAATATTAGGAAGAATTTCTTTACTGTAGGGGTTATCGGGCATTGGAATGAGTTGCCCGGGGCAGTGATGGAGTCCCTGTCCCTGGAGGTATTTGAGAGTGGGGTGGACACAGTACTTGAGGTAGTGGTGTAGTCAAGGACTTGGCAGTGTTAGGTTAATAGTTGGACTTGGTGATCTTAAAAGCTTTTTCCAGTCTGGGCAATTCTGTGATATGATGTGGAATATCCCCTTTGATCAGTTGTACTCAGCTGTCCTAACTGCGTCCCCTCCCAACTTCTTGCGCACTCCCAGCGTACTTGCTGGTGGTGGGCGAGGAACGGAAAAGACCTTGACTCTGTGTAAACACTGCTGAGCCATAACTAGAACATCACTCTGTTATCAACGCTGTTTCCAGCACAAACCCAGAACGTAGCCCCATACCAGCTACTGGGAAGAAATTTAACCCTATCCCAGCCAAAACCAGTACCACACTCCAGATATAAGTCATTTAGATGTTGAGATATCAGTTGCCACCCTTTCCCACAGACAAGACTGCCAGTCATACTCTTTTCTCACAAAGCAGAAAATTGATTTTGGAGTGAAATAAAGAATTGGCCTGTCTCTGTGGTAAGATTTCACCTCATGTATGATTTCTCTAAAGGAAGAACGATGTTAAGACAATCCAAACAGAACTGATTGTGAAATAAGACACTGAAAAATAATTCAAAAAGCATTTCTAGGAGCTCTAAACACTGCAGAGAGCTCGAGCAAACTAACAATCCAACGTGATCCAATGATTTCTACATTTCAGCAAATACCGCAGGAATGACTTCTTAAATGTTCAAGAATGTCACTGCAATTCTTAGAAATAAGGATTTGGAAAGACACCTGAACTCACAAGTATTGCAGAGCTGTTCACAGAATTAGCGTGTCTTTGCACAGCGTATTTTATCCATATTCTTTCCTTACTGTTCAGTTTGTATGAGGACAATATTGATTTTCCAGGCTAAATACTAATTTATAATGTTAAATGTGTTCCTTAAGTTTTGTATATCCCAGAGTACTCAACATTTGCATTCCAAGGGTTTTATGCACTAGTAAAGTATATAAATAGCCTTTAAAAGTGTTTTTGGAATTATTAGTAGCTCAACTCTCAGTGACTTTAATATAAACATATATGGCAGCTACATGATTCTTGTTCTTACTTACCAGTCTTTTTTGAACATAAAAGAATTAAGGCTTAATTCTCCATTTCTGTGGATGATACCAATTTTAAAAACTTTTGAAAAATCAGAACCTGTGTGTTTGAATGAAGGTAGCTCAAAATGGATGTAAGGTAGGAATTAGGTAATTTAGCAGAGCTCAGTTTGATGCTATGAATCTTGACCTGTGACTGTTTCAAGGATTTCATTTACAAAATTATTCTCAAGATAAAAAAGTGAGAAGCAAAACTGACATTCATAGTTGTAACCTAAAATTTGCCTTTTCCCATACCAAGTACTTCTTCAAGCAGATTTTGTTGAATCAACAGGATCTGGTCTTGTCAAACCTTGAAAAAATATTTACAGATAGAATGGATGTAAAGAAGAAGTTGAAAGTGAGCTATAAAGGCTAAGATTTTGAGAAATCTACTCTGTAAGTTTTGTTTATAAATATTTATATGTGTAGTTGTAGCGTTTCTGACAGTGTGATCTGCAACACCCAGTGTGTGTGAGTAAGAAAGTTGAAGGTAAGTTTATAGAATGAAGTGGTACAGGAAGGAAGTCAAATACAAGAGCCAAAAGAAGAATGTGTGAATATGATATGCTGTGGGATACTTTTTTAAACAAAACCACAATACTCATTAGATTACTTTGTTAGGATGCTGTCTTTACAGTATGGATTGGTATGTTGTACTGACATTTTCTTGAAAAATTACAGGCAAAATCTTTTTACTTCTTGACTCTGGAAGAATCTGTATTCTCTTAGGAAAGTGAATGTGGTAATCTGCAAATATTTTGTGAGAACTTATGACTGCATGAAGGAATAAATTAACTTTCAAAAGTATTTTTAAAGAAATACTTTTAGTTAACTGGCTTGATGTCCAAGGTTTCATTTTTGCCTGCAACAAGTTGTAACAAGTGCCAGTTGAAAAATTTTGTATTTCAAGATTGTAATTTTCCACTGACAGTTCCACGTTGATTTAACCCAGTGAATACAACCCTTGTAAGAAAAGGATTATCTAAAATACATTTCAGCCCTCAGAACGCAGTACTGCCATCACTTTGTATACGTTAACTTGGATATTTTACTTGATAATTTTCAGGCTGTCAAGAGGCATAACTTGACGAAAATGTGGTTCACGAAGATCATTGATGAAAGAGTAAGTATTTACCATTCAAAGTCTAATTCTGATTTTAGTCATATTTTTATGTGTTTGCATGTAAAACAAAATCTTAAGTAATTAATCTTTTCAAGTAGTGTTTCTCTTTAAGAATGACACTGCTCTGTTTCTTTTTAATTCTTGACTTACGTCCCTCCTCGTAATTTCTGCTCTTTCTGGCCAAAAATGTTGAAAGAATCCTGTGTTTTTGCTTTAAAGTAGATGTAGTGTATGATTCCATATATTACCTGTTCCCTGCTCTGATAACCAGTGTATCTGTGCTCATTTTTTCTGTTGCTGGTCTCTCTTCTTGAAGTTGTTAGCCCTAGAGGTAATCCATTGGGAATTACACTTAGATGCGTGTCTGTATGTAAGCAAGGGAAGTTCCATCCTGTGGGCTTAATTACCAAGGTCTCCATGTGCGACTGTTAGCAATTCTGGAAAACATTTTAACAGAGATGGAAATGAAGATGTGCAAGAAGAGAAACTCATCCGTGGTCTCTTTTTGTGCCATTCCAGTCCTGCCCCAGGAAAAAGGACACTTTGCGTATTGCAGAAAGTTGTGCAAATTTACATCATTGGCATCATCTTACTCCTCCTTGCCTCTTTTCTTACCATGTCCATTGTGCCCCTAAATAGCCTTTGCTTGTGATGAGTCATGGACATAAAATCTCAGAAGTGAAATGAACCGTGAAACCTCTCTGCCACTCTTTTTTGCTTCTCTTTATCGTGGCTGTGGAGGTTTTTTTTTTTTTTAAGCGATGGTGTAAACTGGAGCATTCAGATCACATGAAATATTAAAAAACACATGAGGAAGAATTTCACTGGTACAACGATGCTACTGCCATCTCCGATATAAGGGTGGATGTTACATTTTTGGGTGTATTTACTTTCAAACTCCTGTGTGTATTTGATGGATTGATTTTTGTGCACGTTTGAAAAATACATTCCCATTTCTGAATTTCTCTATGCTTCAGATGCAAATTAAGTATTAAAATTGGCAACTCTGTAGTGTAAGAATACCATATGATGTTTTGTTTTGCCTGTCTCTTTTTTAATAAAGAATTCTGAATTCTTACTATTGCAAAAAGTTACAATTGCTCCAGTAACCACACTTGGCTGCAGTTGCATGTAGTTACTTTATGTTAAGACTTGCTGTAAGCTTTAATGACTGCTTGGTGAGTTCATGTTTTCTTTCTGTCTCTTAATTTTGTCCCTTTTTTTTTTTCCTAATAGTGAATTAGGCTGACATGACGGTAGTAAGAAGCTTGTACAAATAGCAGTTGTATTTACATTTTACTGAAGTTCTGTGTTCATATTACAGGAGAAGAATTTGGATGATAGAGCGTACCGTAACATCCAGGAGCTTGAAACATATGCTGAGAACACTCAGAGTGCTCTCTTGTACCTCACCTTGGAGATGCTGGGTAGGCATTTTCTCCTTTTTAGATTTTGTTGATGGCTCATTAGTGCGGACACAAAAGCCCCCTCTTTTTCCACTGAGGGTTTAATTCCAGTAGAAGTTGTCTTAGGTAATACTTAAGATATCTTTTGAATGCTTAACCATAAATCTGGAATCTTCCTGTACCTGTCTTAGAACTATGTACTCTCCTTAGAAGCTGCTCAGTGGAAAGCTCATTGAAGTGCAGTTTCCTGCTGCTCTGTTCTTTGTTACTTGGTTTTCTCTTTATTTGCTTCTGCTACAGAGTGTGGTAAATTCAGCTCTTCACCGTGTTTTCTGGCTGTCGCATGTCTCAGAACACAAAGTGCTGACTGAAACAGCTGACTTCCCAACCTAAAAACTTCCTGGTGATATTCTAAGTTTGGGCCTGAATCCTCTCTTCTTCCTGAAAGTAGGTTAGGTGTCAATAATTGAATAGCGAGGCAAAAAAAAAAAGAAATCAACAAACATGATATGATCCTTCAGGTTAAGAGCTAGTGTCTGTGTCATGTCTAATATAGGAGTCAGAGATGGAAAAAAAACGTTCATTTGCAGTGAAGAAAAGGGTAACTTTCTTCTAGGTGTGTGTTGCATTATGGAAGATTATGCCCTGTGTGAGCTCAAATGTAGAAGAAAGGTGAGAATTATTATTATTTAGTAGTATTTAGTACTGTAGTGGCGATATTTTCCTCTTACTTATCAGAGTAGTCTGATGGAACGCCAATGCTGAGGTTAGAGTTTAAAAAGAAAAAAAGAGAAGTGGAAAGAGAGATGTGTGAGCACATTCTCCTACAGAAGAAATGACGAACCGATCTCTTAACATCTCATGTTTGCTTCCTCAGTAGGAAATGAGTGAAATGTTGCAAGCGTCATTCTGAACTTCTGACTGAAGAAAAACGTAGGAGTAGGAGAAATACCAGCATCTTCCGTTCTGAGTAGTGTCTTCAATCCTGAAGAAGTTCAGTTGCACTTGGGTCACTCCTGGGACAAGTCATAGGATCCTGTTCTTGAAAATCTGTTATGGAGACTCTGGATTTTCTAGGTGCCCTATTGGGGTGTTTAACTTCTCTTAAATAGACCAGTGTAACTAAATAAGCAAAGTCTCCTTCACTGCACGTTGAACAGTTAACTTCAGTGTGGTTTTTTTTTTTCACAAATGGAGAAATTAATTGAACAGAGCCCCTTTTCTTAGTGTTCCCCATCAGCAGCGTTTTCTAGACTAGGTGGACCTGGTTTCATTACAGATCGTGTTTGCTAATTTTGTTGTGCCTTTTAGCTTCTTTATTCCTGACCTGTCTTCAGTTTGTGAATATCTCTCCCAGTAGTAGTGCTGCGTTATTCTTACTGATTTTGAGTTACTACTTTTGTCAAGCTCGTTTTGACTGCTAATCTTCTCATCCAAAGTCCTGGTACTTCCTCCTAGCTCCTCATTTAAAAATGTTAATATTGTCCCATTGATTTGTTGCCTAAGTAGTTAGGAGTCTGGTACTACTCAATAATTTAGTTAAACCGTTTCAGAACCTCACCTTTGGAGTATATTCCCATGTTGAACATGAGTGATTACTCTTACTCTTTGAGGTTGTTGGGTTTTTTTGTTTGTTTGTTTTGTTTTCAAATTTCTAGTAATATGTAAAGCCTGAGTTGCCCAGTTTGTATCAGTAAGTTACATACAGTGACTGATATTGGGACCAATGTTGTTTAATATCTTTGTTGGTGACATGGACAGTGGGATAGAGTGCACCCTCAGCAAGTTTGCTGACAACACCAAACTCTGTGGAGTGGTTGACATGCTGGAGGGAAGGGATGCCATCCAGAGAGACCTTGGCAGGCTTGAGAGGTGGACCCGTACCAACCTCATGAAGTTCAACAAGGCCAAGTGTAAGGTCCTGCACCTGGGTCGATGCGTTCCTGTGTGGCTGCCCTAGGGGATCCTGCTCTGGCAGGGGAATTGGACTAGATGATCTCTAGAGGTCCCTTCAACCCCAAACATTCTATAACTCTATGATTCTTTCTGGTCTCACAATTGTGTGACCATCCGGTAACTGAAGTTAGTTTTCCATTGCTTTGGTGATCGGATTCAATTTGCTGTGTTACTGCCTCGTTGTCTGTGACAGCGCAAAGGAGGTGGCAGAAATATGGGTATGAGGGGAAGCGTAGGACTGTTCCTTCTGGCTTCAGAAGAGTGAGGATCAGCTGCAGCTAATCATGAAACGACGCTGTAAACGTTAATCATTGTCAGGCATCTCACACTTGAATGATTTTTTCTGGCAGAAAAACAGTTCTTGGAACGCTCTTACCCTGGGAGAAGACATGCCAGTGAAAATGAGTTTGTGTACTGATGTATTATATCGGAATGGGTGACACTCTGCTAAATATACCCTTTGCAGAAACTCCTATAAACCTAGAGGCATCTTGCTCCTGAGTGTGAAGATCAATGAATTTGCCTGCTGCTTTGCACCTCCGAGATGAGATCTCAAGGCAATATCTGAACATAGGCAGTTCTATTGTGGACCAACGCGCTTCGCTTTCCTTGAATGTGATTGTGATACACATCACAATATACATCATAGACCGTACCCCTCAAAAGGCCTGGGAGTATGTTTCTAAACGTTAATTTCTGCAATTTTAGGTGTGAGGGACATCCATGCTGACCATGCAGCCAGTCACGTTGGGAAAGCACAAGGCATAGTTACCTGTTTAAGAGCAACTCCGTATCATAGTGCAAGACGAAAGGTCTTTCTTCCCATGGACATCTGTATGTTGGTAAGAGCAGCAGGTTGTCTGGAAATGAATGGTACAGTGTTTCTAACCATGTATCTCAACGCTAGATACGAAATCATAATTTATTAGGTGAGAAACAGAACACCTTTTTTCTTTATTTTAACTCTTTCTGCTGTGGCCTAGTAATATGCACTTGTCATGGCTTTGTATCTTTTGGGAAGTAAGAGGGAGTGACTTTCATTAAGCTCTAGGGTGTCTGTTTTTTAATTTTTTTAAATTATTAAATGTAACAGTATCTTAGCTGTCAGGAATTTTTCCATTGATGTGTAGAAATACACATATGGAATAGAGCCTGGATTTGGTGGTGGTGGTGGTTTTTTTTTTCCTCTCTCTTTTCCTATCTCTATTAAGGAAGCACTATGAGAAATTTTACTTCTGAAAACCTTCTTGGGCTTATTCTTACTGCCTTTTCATAAGTGTGCTGGTGTGTTTTGTTGTTTTGTTTTGGTATTTGGGGTTATGGTTTTGTTGATTTTTTTTTTTACATAGTTGATAGCTATAAGCATACATTCCATACATTGCTGTAGGAGGTGGCACAGTCCTCCAATTTAAGCTGTACACCTAATTTGCATTGGAATTTAGCAGATGTTGCAAGTTGGGTAAAATGAGATTAAAGCTCAATTTTTTTCATTACCATTGTCTGTCTAGATCTATAGGCATTTCAGCTGTTACTCCTTCATATCCAGTCTTTATTTTTAAATGTTAATGCTGTCCTTTTTTATACATAACCAAAATGTATGTAATTACGGTGATGCTTAAGGCAGTTTTGTTAGTATTTTCTGAATATCATCGCAATAAAGTTTTGATCTGGGGTTTAGTAATTTAGGTAGTTGCAATAATAATTTAGATACTAATATAGGTCAGGGTTATAAGACTGCAGAAAGGAACTGCACCCTGCTTTCAGCCCTTCTGGGCCTGAATGGTATGGGAGGCCTTCCAAGCTTTTAGCTTTTCCAGCATAGCCTGGAAATTCGCAACCGTTTTTTGCCACTGAAGGTGTTTTACAGTGAAACTGTAAAACCAGCTTGCGCCCCTTCTGTGCAGCCTGAGCATCTTGTAAGCGTTTCAGTGGCTGCCAAGCGCTGCAGAGCTCTGCTGGAGCCTGTCTCCTGCGGAGCCCCCTGCCCGCCTTCGTACCGCGCTCACGCTGCTCGGGGCTGTCGAGAAGAACGGGCAACTGGTGCAGTTCTGAATATACCACGTTATGTCCTACGTTGGTCGATGTAGTCAAAGAGATTGGCATTGGGCTTGGGTGATTTTGATATTTTTTTGTTGTTGTTGCAGGTTTTTTTTTGCACACTGATCGCAAGATAAGCCAGCACAGCTTCTGTGTTAGCGGTTACTGGCTTTCTTCTGCTTAATAGTGATTTTTGGATTATGATTTTAAAGATGGGGCATCTAAATTAATCTAAATTCCCCAGGCTTTAAAACATGTCTTGGTTATCTGACTGACTGCAAAATCTTTAGCGAATGAATGCATGTAGAGAGAGTCTGTACCAACTGTTCTCTATGTTCTCTTGTTATGTTTTTTTTCCAAGTGACTGACAAAAAAAAGGGGAATAAAAAAAGCGTGGGGCAGTGGTAAAACGTTTAGGCTGTTTCAGTCTTGTGTCATTAATTTGGTTGCTGGGGCAGTTTTTTGAGAAGCTGAAATGGAAACTTGATATTTATTGAGGGCTTTTTCTCTCTTTTATTTTCCTTCCTATGTCTAGCATGGAGTTTCCCAAGAGGATTTCATAAGAGGCAAGCAAGAGCAAAATGTGAGAGATGTAATTTATGACATTGCCAGCCAGGCCCACATCCACCTAGAACATGTGAGATTCCTTCCCTTTTATTTATTTAAATAAGCATAATCGATACTAATCTCACAGAGCATTGTACATATGTGTTGTTCGAAGATGTACTGCTGCATAATTAATTTCAAATATTTTACCCTTAATTATTTTGTGAATTTAATTTTAAAAAAAAAAAACCCACACAAAACCTTTAAATGCTACAACTGCTTCTGCATGAACATTATACTTACCTGTATGTGCAGGAGGCAGCATGTTCACAGCCAGGTCCAGATACAAATAGTGCCTACAGGCCTTATTAGTAGGAGAGAAACACGAAGCAGACTTTTATAAATGCAAAACCGTGTCAGCACGGCATCGGCACCGAAGAAAGCACTTCTCTAGATGGGATTTCACAGCCCGTCGGAGCAGCTGCCGGGAAAGCGCAGCGTGTTGCCTCCTGCTGGGGAGCGCGTGTGGGAGTGGGGATTCATTCCCTAACATGGGCAGCCACGGCGCTGGGAAAGGTGCTTTACGTGTCTTTCTTTCCTGGCTCACAGCCAAGTGAAAAAGGAAAGACTTTTCTATTTGCTTGGAGCAGCGGGTAAGGAATCCTGGAGAACTGCGGAGTCCCACTCTGTTGTTCTTTTGTGCTCTTATTTTAGCTGCACTCTGAATTGCTTGTTGGTACGTAGTACAAAAGCAAAAGACTGTTTCATCAGCTGTGGCTGCCTTCATCTGGAAAACAAAGCTTGCAAGAAGCACTGTAAAAGGTTTCTTGTATCTACAAGTTGATGTACATGTATACTTTTGAGTATTGCACCCAGTACTTCCAGTCAAGGTAGTCTGAAAAGATACCACTTCAAAGGAAGGGAATTCCAAATTTATCTCTGCATTTACCCTGTTATTATATTATCCTCAATTACAGTGTTACCTGTGATCACAGTATTTTATGCGGTAGAGATAGGAGAGCCCTTCTTCATTTTTCTGGAGGTAAAGTGAGGCATGCCTGGTTTGTTCAGTCAGCGATTAGTTAGTTGATGAATGTTTTTATTTTTTGTTAATAATACGCAGCTTTGGGCTTTATTTTCAATACAGACTATTTATAATTTGCATTTAAGGCATTCCTGTTCATGTTGTTTTACCTGATGTCTCAGTTTTTGTTGTCACATGTCTAAGGAAACTGTTTGTTCCATTTAGTAGCAGGAAACAGAGACAAAGAAAATGCAATGTAAAAACAGTCCACTATTTTTTGTTCAAGTTGAAATGTTTTGATTTTTATTCCACACCCCTCAACCCATAATGCACAGTGTATAAAATCCTTTGACTTTGGTTGCAGTTGTGGCTTACAGAAATGCCAAGTGCCTGTCCTGAAATGCCTCATATCAGGATGGAAAACAAGCAACGTGTATTTATGGTCCAGATGTTTAAAATCTGGTTGCTGGTATTGCATGGAAACTTTGGGACAGAAGCAGGGAGAGAGAGAATTCAGTTCTTCAAAACCTTTCATATAATTTGACAATTCTTAGTGCGCTGGTCCCCTGGCTCCCAACGTGTCCCAATGTGCCAACCAGATTCTGAAGCGAGCAGGCAGAATTTACCCCCGCTTTCTTCCCACCCCATTCCTAGAGCCCTGCCTCTGTTGGGTGTTGGGAGGGTCCTATGGAAAACACGTAGTGTGATCGTGTAATTGGAGACCATACAGAAAAGTATAAACACAAGGAAAACAGATTAGGGCAGTTGAATGTTGATCTTGGCACCCTCACCCTCCTTTTTTTTTTTTTTTTAAAATGTGTGGGTTATATCATCTTAATTAAAATTAAAAAAAAATCCTCTCTGCTTCCAGCCTCCATCATAATCAGTGGAGAATAATTGGCAACGCATGATCTCTAGAGTGTTCAAACCACTTGAACTTGCAATAACTAGCTGTAATAACAGGGCATTAGCCTCCTTGATAATCAGATGGTCTTTGTTAATGCAAGGATAAAGATACTTTCTACCCTAATGGATGAAATAGGCTTTTGTTGGCAATATTTGCTGGGTATTTCAGGACTTCAGGTGAATATAATGGACTGTTGCCTTTAAATGCATCTGTTCTCCTGTATAAAATCTTTATGTTGCCGGAGGGTCTTTTCAGCCTCTTAGTCTCTGTGTTGGTCGGAATTACAGGGGAGGGTAAAGTTGAAACCTGCAGAGAGGCTTCAACAATCTCGGAATTTGTTACAAAAAACACATATTTTGGAGGATGAGAGTTACAGTTACCAGCCACGTTTCGCAGTCAGAAGAAACATAATCCTCAAATGCTGAATTAGGTCTTAGCGATATTATATGAAACTTGTTGTAGTAATGAGACTCAATCTTGGGAGAAAAGTTTCTGGACTGTGGTCAGCTCTTCTGCTACTGCGACTAGTGACCAGCAGAGGGCAAAATAAGATAATGAAGATTGAAGTTTTATTTAGGAATTGTCCGTTTTATTAGAAGAAAAGCATGTAATAAAAGTGCGTTGTCAGTCTCACGGTGATCCCTTTGAAAGCCTACAAATACGTCTACATGTTCCCCCTGTTTCTCTTAAGCACCCCTTCCCCCAATCCTTTTTTTGAAAGAGGGTCTCCTTTTGGCTTTTTGCATTTGTCTCAATTACACTAGATCATTACGGACTCAATTTGTCAGGGAAGATAACATGTCTTCTGAATGACATGCAAGCCATACTGGGTTAAGAAGGTCAAGCAAGATTACCTCCTTTTTTCATCTTGCAATTCCTGATAGTGAGGCTGAGCATTAGATCAGGGAAGAGCATTTTTGGTTTTTAGATACACACACACACACAAACACTTTATTACATCTCAAAGTTTTAAAAAAATTTACCTTCTGGAAAGATTCGGTATTTTTCCCTCCTGAAGTTTCAGCCTGATTTTCTCAGTTGTCTGGAAAGATCCATGGAAACCTAACAGAGAAACTACATTCTCGTCAGTATTCACAGAGGCTTTGTTTGTTTGTTTTAACCTTTAAGAAAAGGCAAAACCAGTGAGGCATTCTGTATTTATAAATAAGCATTACGGGAAGCTTTGCTTCGACTCTGTTAGATGGACTTGAGTTGTACATGGGTTTAAATTGTAGCTTTGGTTCAGCCAATGGTTTAGACTCTGTTGATACGTAGGTGTTGAGGACCTGAGGCACTGAGATCCTTCCAACGTCCCATAAATGTTGCTGGAGCATAACGGGGCTTCTGGGACTGATGGCAACAATGGGTCAGAAAGATGGACTCGGGGAAATGCCTTTTGCATCCTCCATCATTTGCATCTCTTGGGATGCAAAGAGTTACTTGGGAGAGGAAAAAGGGGTTAAACCGTATTTGTTAAATCAGATGCAACTTTCAACTTTGTTGAACAAGGAGTGCTAATTTACATTGGTTTATTATGTGTAAACTGAAAGGTTGTCAAACACATAAGAATTTTAGCAGACCTCTCCCAGTATTACAACCTTTCTGTGTAATTACTTTTGTATACAGTGAGGGATGGTGCTGGCTTGCGTGTAATGAAAAATTACAGTTTCAGGATGTCAAACTAAAGCGAGAAAAAGCTCGTAATACAGTCTGTTGCCTCAAAATACCATTATATATAGTACTTGATGTTTAATCTGAAATGCTAAATTCTCCTGATAAGTACATTTTTTTGTGTCTTCTTTTTTTTTTTTTTTTCCCCTCCCACGTTATTCCATTTACTTTCAGGCTAGATCTTTCAGTAAGAAAGTTCCTGCGAAGGCATATCCTGCTTTTTTCTGTACGGTGGGTGTGATATCATGCACTTTTTAAGTGATGGACTCATTTCTGTGCCAATGCATATGTGAAGAGTAGAGTACCAGACTTAAGCACAGTTAACTAATGCTTCATGTGTTGATTTTGGGAGGAAGTAATACCTAAAACTTGTGAAAATCATAACGTGTGCCTGACTGTGGAACCTCATAGTTTTGATCAATGCTTCTAATCCATCTTCGTTAACTACATCATCTAACCCAAAATGTCTGTGTATTCTTAGACCATTGTTCTGCTACAAGGGCCCAAAATTTTGCCTATTTTTATAATTTGCTGTTTGGTCTAGTAAGAGAGAGTTTTTCTCTTCACAAATACTACCTTTTTTATATCCTTTGAATGTGATGGTTATGCTGCCACTTAAAACTGTCAAGCCTGTTTGCAGTTCCTCATTCATGTATTTCATGTATTGTTTTTTGACTTAATCTCCAATTATTTGTGTGTACCATATGGACTAAGCTTTCTTCTTCTTTTCTAGGTTGCTTTAGATGATTATTTATATAATATACGAAAAGTCGACTTCAATATATTTCATCCGAGCTTACAGAAGAAGAGTACATTATTACCATTGCATTTATATATTAGGTCTTGGAAAAAAACATATTAAAGTGTGGTTTTTTTAATATGTGTTCTGAGTGCTGTGTTTTTTCTTTGATTTCTTAACCTGATAGAACTGTTAAGTGTCTAACTTCACACTTCTGCAAAGCGCAGTTCACGGGAAACAGCAGATGCACATGAACTTAGCTGTCAGCTTGCTGGCAGTAGTTAAGTTTGTTCTTGGAATATTAGGCTGATATCTCTGCTTCACATGTCTGCCAAGTCATATGTCCTTGTCTGAGATTACTTTTCTTGTCTTTCCTGTAGTAACAGCAATATGATAGAATTCTTCTTGGACAGACTCTGTGCTAATGGATACTTCTGACAGTTCTGACACTTCGCTGAAGAAAAAAAAAGACTGCTTGGTTTGTACCCAAAAGCAGTTACAGTAAATGCTGTATAAATCAGCTCAGCAGTTCTGTTTAGTGCAAGGAGCCGACTTCGTGCAAGTGCTAACTATGCATCATAGCTGGAAGGATGAGCGCGTTTGAATGCAAGAAAACTGTCAGGAAAAGCTTTAGCTGTTTAATTATGTAATGTTTATGTAGCATTTCAGAATGGTGAAATGGAGCTGTAGTACCGGAATTATTTTAAGTGTGTGTTGAGGTTGAACATTAAGTGACTGTAGGTAGTGGGAGGGCAGCTTTACAACATAGGAAGAGAACTCTTAAGACAGTTTTTATCTCCAGCTCAGCCAAAGGCTTCTTCACTGCTCTCGGCTTGGCTGTGTCTTCCTCCAAGCCTCTCGTCCTCCGGTTGTCCCTGCAGTGTGGGTTCAGCTGCCTCTTTATTCGTATTCACTGTGTCTCTCAGGACACCCTCTTTTGGGGCTTTCTTAATTTCCTTTCCTTTGGTACTTTGAAGAAATGCATTCCTGAATGTTCCAGGTCATTTTAGTTCTACTTCTCTGTAAAGACACTGCTGCTTTTTTTTTCTTTTGTAGGAAATTACTGGGAGTTCTGTACTCAGCATCTCTTAGGATCAAGGTTAATATTCCTGTTTGATTTGCTGTTTGGTAAAATAATACTTCCTAACATCCAACTTGATTCAATTGCACAAATCCGGTAGTTTATTCTGCCTTCATCCTTGTTCTATTAAATAGCTGCTGTTCCCAGAGATTTTTTTTTTTTTTAATCAGGGTTAATCTACCCAGATGCTTGGTTGTATAACAGCATCCTGGTTTTTATTGTACAATGCTACATAATGAATTTCTGAGAACATGATTTGTGGCTTTTTTAATCACAGAAACTGTCAGCATGGTCGAAATCTTAGGAACCGGACATTAAATCCTTCATTTTACATGTTTGAAGTCGGTTTGTGATACAGACCTTAGTCAATTCTGCAGTTTCCTGCTCCCAGGTAATCTCTTGGAATTTGTTCAGCACGGGATCTTGGTTTCTGTATTACTAGAGGTGTAATAATCAAGGTTGATAAGAACCTAGAAAAAATCAGTGTAAACTTGATCAGGAGTATACTGGCTGTTTTCTGAAATTGAAATCTTAACAAGCTTTGTCCACTTTTGATGTCAGCTGCTGTATCTTATCATTGATACTCTCAAACGTGGCAAAGAGTTTTGGTGAAAAGAAAATATTTCCTTCCTATGCAGGCATTGCAGCTCTTCCTGCCAAATGAGAAGCAAAAGATTAGGCTCTGTTGCTGCTACCAGGCCAGCTGCGCGTTCACTCTGTTTAGTTTATGTTGGGGAGAAAGCGTTACAAATGTCTCTTTCTGCAGTTGGTTTTGTTCCGAGCGTGCTGAGTCAGGACAATCGAGGCAGCCCCGTCTGTCCTCTCAAAAGGAGTCATCCTCCCGTGAAGCGAACTTTTGGCAGGAGTGCGGTACAGTAAGGAGGAAGAGAAGGGTAGAGCAGTATCACCCGTACATCGAGTCGCTACAGTGATCTCTTGTGTCCAGGCCCATGAGGCCAGCGCTTCGCTTCGGTGTTGAAGTGGAACCAATCTTGACAACACGCTTACAAAGGCGTCACTACAAGGGCTCATTTGTTCTGGTGTAGAAAAGAAGGCACAGGATGCAGTGAATAGTTAGTTAGCGTGGTGGGAGGGACTTAGCAATGGATTAGTAAACAGGATAGGGACTAAATAAATTCAAGTTATGACTTCAGTCACAGGAGAGTTTGGAGTGACCTCAGAACGTAAAGCAGCAGTTTGAATGGCAAATGGCAGGCTGCTGCTTGAATAAGCAATCCGTGTCTGGTTTGTATCCTTTGGGAAAAGCTCCCTCTCTCGGATGGTCATGCCCGATTCTGCCCTTAGGGGCAATGTTGTGAATGGGGGCATTAAATACGTGTCAAACAAGGTAGTTTCGTCTGCTTTTGTTAGTATTATCTCCTTTTATTTCTCAATAGCAATTGGTGCCATATAAGTGATTCTGTCCACCAGTTCTGATAATTTATAATTCTACATCCTAGAAAAATTTGTCCTATTTCTCCTTTTTGTTTTGTTTTGGTTTTTTTAGCTGTTGGTTTTGGTTTTTTGTGTGTGCATTGGGGTTTTTTGGAGGGTGATTTTTGGTATTTTCTCATATTGGTACTAACCTATAGGTCATTCCTATCAGAAAAACATCTAGTAAATCTGTTGCTAGCTGCTAGTTACATGTTTGAAAATAGTTTCCATGTCTACTTAGCCTGGTCCATTTAAAGCAGCAATCTAATATGTGTCCTTCTCAGTGACTTTTCATATTTTGTGTATCTTTGATCTTCATGGTCTTGCTTGTTTTTGGTTAAGCACAGAATGGCATCTCCATCTTTCTTTTCAGACCAGTTCACTGGAGCCTGGTCCAGGGTCTCCTTCCACTTAGACTTGCAGGTTTAAGGTAGCAAAATAGAAGAATTGTATTAGTGCTGTAACAGGTCATATTTTGTCCATGGCAGGTAACAGCTGCAGGATCAGAAGTCCTGAATAAATTGCAACACATCAGCCTAGTGATCTTGCAGTTTAATTGGTTTCCCACTTAGATGTATAACTGTCTTAGTAAAAGCAAAGAAATTATTAATTTTCAAGGAGAAACGCAAAAAATCTCAGTCATTGCTTTTGTGGAATGTACGTTTCCCTTGCAGCTTAGAATCTGAGTAAGTGCATCTTACTGTGGTCCTCTCTAGTGTCAGGAAGTTCAGCAGTACCAGAAAATGCTTTCCAGCCATAAACATAAGAACTGCTGTTTTGCAGGAGAGGGCCACGTCCTTTCTTTGTGTTTTTCAAGAACACATTTGTCTTTGCATTTTTCAAATGAAGATATAAGAGAAACCATTTAGATTTAGCAGTCTGCCAAAATGGGATTTTGTTTTCATGCTGGTCTGATGCCAGCTTAAGAACTACAAAGGTTTAGTTATAAAAGGATTTAGAAGGGGATACAGTGTAATGCCGAATGTTCTCAGAGCCTGTTTTCCATTGCATTTGCTGACAGCAGTTGTGTGTTCTCAAAACTACGTTTGACTTTCTATCTCAAAACATCTCGTGTCTTTTTTGCAGCTTTCATGAATCTTGCTCTAAGTCTACAGATTTTTTTTGTTTTTAAATGTGGCTGACCCTCTACTGCTTTGATTCCATTGAAGTTAAGCCAGTAAAAATTGTGATAAATAACATCCACAGATACATAAATCATGACAAAATGCACAAGCAATCCTTTATGCTTCAGGCTATGGTATTTGCCTTTATAGACAGGCAACAATTTGGAGATAATCATTCACTGATTTACATTCTCAGCTGAAGCAAACAGTGTTTAGCATTCTGCTCCAACTGGGGTGAGTTCCATATTCACTGGGTTAATCTATGGATATTTTAGATTCCCCGTTCTAGGATAGGCCTGTCTCGATTTGCACAACGTCAGAAAGGCAAAATAGATGTGCATTTCTGTTTCATGGATAAGAAAAGCTGGGAGTCTTTAGAGGAGGAGGCTGGTTTTCTTTCATCACACCAGAGGGGGTACTTCTGAAACCTTTAATTGTGCGTGGCTAAGGTTGGGGTTTTTTTTTGTCAAGTCAGCAGCAGAAGGTGACTTGTGAGTGGTAGCTACTCCTGTATAACCTGCTGTAAGGTCTGGGAGGAGCTACCCAAGCATGGCTGCCTGGAGCTGATGATTATTTTGCTCTGTGCATCTTAGGCTGAACACACTCCCTTCTTACACCATTCAAGCTTTCTATTTTATTAATCTGAAGCCTCAAAGGAGTTAAAAAAAAAGTAAAATATGTAAAGCATTAACAGTCAGTCACTATTCAGAAGGCTTCAATTTGACTAGAAACCGAAATTCTTTTTTTTAAATTTTTTTCTTGGTCGTTGTACATGAGGCACAAAATCTGCAGCCGATTTCAAGGTGCAGGTAGGCAGTGTATGACAAGACGGGGCATTTCTGTTAGTGTAGCTCTAATTGATTTGTCCTTTTATTAAATTAGCTCTCTTGTAGTCCAACAGTCTAAACATATTTTTTCTCTTTAAGCACGTAATGAATCTGTTTGCCCACTTAACCTTCAGCCTCACTGACAACTTGCTGTAATAAGCTGAAAGATCTTTTCCCAAGTAGCTGCAAATGCGTGTCTTCTGTTTGCTTCTCCCTATGGGCAGTATCTTAGCAGGAACAAATCAGGTCAGTTGTGCATAGAGGTCTGTTATGTAAACATCTTGATGATTTCATTTAGATATTCAGTACAGCATCATAAAAGTAGGACCGAAAGGTACCCTGGGAAGTAATTAAAGTACTGGTCCATCTATTAGCAGACTCAACTACAGCTGTAGTATCCAGTTACCCATTTTATGGATGAAATATTACGCATAAATGGATTATGTTATGCATTAAATAACAGGAATTATTTTTTTTTATTGTCGGAGAGTTGGAAGTTATAATTTATTATAGTTTAGCAAGACGTCAGAAAGGACTCAAAATAATTTTTGTTTTCAGTTTTTCAGGATTATTTACGGCTATTCTCCGGGATTATTTTAAAGCAACATAAAGATGTTTTAAATCCTATTGGGTTGCCAGTGGAGCAAGGAGGACAATACATCCACAGGTGCCTCTCAGGCATATAGTGACTGTTGTCATGTTCACGGTCTACTACTGTTCAGTCTTTAATCTGTGACAAGAGAGAGGCTGTGTCACAGTGCCCTGGAGAATCAAGGGCAAAATGTTGGTGCTAGGATGGGGAGATTGTTTAGACTTCTCTCGGTCTAGTTTAAAAGAAACGCCAAATCCCAAATGCTAAAAAATTCAGAGCGCGTGTCTGGTTTTTCCAGAGTGTATCTGGATGGTGCTCACTGACATATTACTGCATATAATCAGTTAGGGCTGAAGCGTGAAAGCTTAGCTTTTGTAATTTCACACCTTCTTTAGTTACCCCAGGCAGAGCAAAACATTGTGGTCTAGGACATCCATGCCTATTTAGATTGCCATGCTTAAATAAGCATAAAATTAAATGAAAGGGAAAGAAAAATAGTTAAGATACAACTCTTGGGCTTCTTCACTGTCAGAAAGACCATGTTCATTCAACAAAGCCTTTACATATGGCATTCTGGCTTACAAGTACGGTCTCTGTTCTAATCAAAGAGCCCAAGCAAAAATTGGCTGCTATTTTCACTCTGTGGAGTTTCCCAGATTCCCTTGGATGTTTTCACTCTAACTGCAAAAAAACACTACACCTCCCCCCACCACCCTAAACTCCATAGGAGGCCTGAGCTGATGGTGGACATGCATAAAGGGCTTCATAACGGATGCAATGTTTGGAACAAGTGGTAGGACAAGAGGAAATGCCTCAAGTTGTGCCAGGGGAAGTTTAGATTGGATATTAGGAAAAATATCTTCATTGAAAGGGTTGTTAAGCCCTGGAACAGGCTGTCCAGGGAAGTGGTTGAGTCACCATCCCTTGAGGTATTTAAACAATGTTTATATCTGGTGCTTAGGAACATGGTTTAGTGGTGGACCTGGCAGTGCTAGGCTAATGGTTGGACTCGATGATCTTAAAGGTCTCTTCCAACCAAAGAGATTCTGTGATTCTGTGAAATGAGAGGTCTGAACTGTAGCTTCAGAAGTGGCATGAAAACTGCCTGCCTGCAAATAATGCTTTTTGTGTAGTCTAAGTGAAGGACATGAGCAATTACTATGAGGTGGAGGAGGAATTCACCCCGTAAATCTAAAATCACAGTGCAAGTATCTTGGCTGCCCAACAACTGCCACGAAATCTTTACAAACTCCAGCCTTTCCAGTTCCTGAGATGCCTGCAGTTGTGTCTCTGGGCAAGCTCAGAGATGTCCCAGTATGGGTGGTTTGATGTTGCTCTCATCACCACATCACAGAGGCTCTGACTATACGGTGTCCTTCTACCTAGGCCTCTTGAGCCCTCGGCAAGCCAAGGACGTAACAGCACAGCCGGGCTTTCACAGAATCTGGCCATGGCTGTGGTCCTTCATGGGTATCCCAGGAACGGGGGCTTCAACCCAGCTTCTGCCTAGCTTGTAGCACTTTCATGGCCTCATCACGCAGAAGGGTGTCTTACCCAGCAGGAGACAGTTAGCCCAAAGCTATCGGAGATAGCTAATCCAAAAAATTGGAGATGTAAAGACCCTGCTCTGTGTGACTCAGCTTTTTCCACAGGAGTTATTCCATGACGCAGCACAGAATTCACAGCATATTTGGAGAGTGCTGAGAAGGACCATGTATTTGTCACTTCCGAGAGGAGAGCAGCAAGCTCTGGTGTGCACTTCTGAGACTGGGAACTCAGCGTTTATGTGTCTCTAAGATGTAGATTTGGGCCTCAGTCTGTTGGGAAGCTTCACTGCAAACCATTCCTGGAGGGATGGAGGTCTGAAACACCTTCCCTGCCGGCCCACTGTCAGACATCATTATCAATGCCTAGAAATCCCCAGAGATTCAAATACAGCATAACATCTGTTCATCATCTTCTAGTGTCAGGAGATGTAACAGCACCCTAAAGATTCGTCCGTCCACATTTTCTTAATTGAGCTATGGCTCGTTACTGCCCCAGCTGAACACAGGAGTTCATCCTCTTAAACCACAGCTCTGACCAGGACAGTTTAATGATGGAATTCTACAAATTTCGACAAGTGGTTTATTCAGAAATGAATAAATGGGACTAAACCCCTTCAGGGTTTTGTAGAACCCTCCACAAATCTGGATTAATATGACTTGTGTACTTAACAAATCCTATAGTCTAAACTTTTAGTAGGGTAATGTGCTTTGAACTGCGGAAATGCTGTGCCCTTACGGCACTTGGAAAGCCAAAAAGTACAAAATTTAGCACCTATTGAAGTTTTTGCCTTTAAAATAATCAGCAGATTCATTTCTAATAAGGGGTAGAGGAACCTCTTTTGCTTTAAACAGTGCAAGTTTAGAAATCAGCATTATGGATTATTTAATGAAAGCTGAAGTTAAAAATGCCATGAGAATTTGCTGGGGACAGGATGAGACATATCCATCCCTAGGAAGCAAAGAGTTATTTCTGGTTCAACTTCTGAGCCCTTCCTTCTTAGGCCGTTGGCTGGCAGTTTGGCTGTGGAATATGAGGAAAAAGAATGCTGCTTGGAAGAGAACTGAGTCTCTGCGACAAAAACGAGATGAACACCAAATAAATGAAAGGTTGTTCGATGTTTATATGAATTTCTATTATAAACATTATTTCTAGGGAAATGCCATGCTTGTTGTGGCTACTTTGCTGAATTCTTTCACACCTAAGGCATACAAAGAGTGCAGTCTCTTGGCTATGGTGGATTCTCATCATATGAAAACTCTGAGCACAAATGATGGATTTGGTGAGTTTTCTCTTGGCCCATCAGAGGTTGCCCTTTAGTAGAGATTTTGGATATACTGATGGTGAGCAGAAATCCCCACTGTGTCAAGACCAGCGATGCCTTTCTGTCAGTGTCAGAGAAGCGATCCATCAGAAAACGAGCTTTCTGGCTCAGTTATTTGTTCAGATACAGCATTAAAAGGCTTTTGCTGAGTCTCATCTGCACGGTACGTACAGCTGAGGGGCGGAAAGAAAAAGCTCTGCATTGCAGTCCGTCTTGATCTCGCTTCAAAGGCAACCTATCGATCTGTAATTTAGCTTTTAAGGTAGGCTAAAATACAAAGCTCTGGTAATAGTCGTGCGTGGACAGATCTCAGCCAAAAACCAAGACAAAAACGGCAGATAGCCACCTGAATTCAAGTTCACAGCTTGAGGTTAAATTTGCAGAACACACTTAAGCAATTTTAACCCAGAGAGGTTGGGAATCAATCTGTAGTCTTGAATTGGAGTCCCCAGGTTTATTTTCTATTGTGTATGTACAGATACTGGTTCTCATAATAATGCATCAGTGCAAGCTCTTCATTATGCAAGAATATATATAATTTTAATGCAACTCTCAAAACCCGTGTGATAATTTTTTGGGGAAGATATCTAACAGCCAGAAATTCATGTTACTAACATAAGCTTGACAGAATATTTCAAAGTTCTATAAAATTACAGAGGGTCCCGTTCCAGTGGATTTGTTCATAATAGAGGAGATGGACAGATGTGCTTTTTCACAGCAAAAAAATAAAATGCCTGTACATTTACATGTTTTTATTTTAAAAGGGATATTCCTAAAGCAAATTACTGAATTAATTTCGTTTGACTGCCTCTTCTCATTAATGTTGCATGGAAAATAAGTACCATAATATATCAATATTATGAGTGTTAAGTGCAATTGATAGAAATGATGTGACAATCTTTATTTGACACTTGCCTAATTCCATTGCAAGTGTGGTCTGTTTTGCTACTAACAAATTTTTTTTTTCCTATGCCAAGAGTAGAATTCTAATCCGGCATTGACTCAACTCAAGGTAAAACACTTGTTGACCTGAGTTCTGTTTAGAGAACCTAGGTTTTCAGAAATGATTAACAGCAAGTTTCCGCAGTTTGTCTCCAGTCAGCTGCTGAGTTGTGGGTTTGCCAAGAACTAACTGCTCAAAGGTTAGCAAGCAGGTGCAATAATGTTCCAAGTACAAACTATGCTCTTAGGTGTGCTGGATCCTATAGGATGAATAGAAATAGAATTTTAGTAACATATGTTTAGAGATAATATTTAATTTATTTTGGACTAAGGAATAATTCAGCTATTGATTAATTCGTTTTCAAAGAATAAATAAACTGATACATAATGTTATGAAGATGAAAAAAGGAATTAAAATAATTTAGGGATTCATTATCAGCTGAAGTCTATTAAAGAGCGTATTAACTGCAACCTCTACCACGTCAAGCCTGCATTCCTCACTCCCCCCCAAAGAAAGACTGACTAGAAGCTCAGTTAATGAGATAAATACGTAAGTGCTCTATTTTTACTTGTTTTTCTTAAGCCTCCACTAGTAGTCACTGTTGGGGACAGGGCACAGAAGTAAGCAAATGTCAGACAGCACTTCTCATGGCTGCTGTTGCGTTTCAAGAACAGAGTAGTCTCTTTTCAGCGTTATGGAGCTTTTATTTGTTGCATATATTCTTCTATTTCTGTCTACAACAAAATGAAAAGATACCAAAAAGGAGTGAGGAAGCGATGAATGATAAAGAAAACTCGTGTTTTGCAGAAACGCTCTAAAAACATAGAATTGTTGTTGATAAAGAATGTTTTTTGTGCACACTTGGTTTTCTAGCTGTTGCTTTCTGCATAGAACCCAAGTGGCTCTCCATGGGTTTCTTGTCCTGACGGGATATTTGCTCTCCTTCACCTCCTCTGGACCCCTTCCAAGGGACCAGAGTAGGGCCACAAAAATTACCAGAGTTGCTGGAGCACCTCTCCTATGAAGACAGGCTGAGAGAGTTGGGGTTGTTCAGCCTGGAGAAGTCTCTAGGGAGACCTTATAGCGGCCTTCCAGTACCCGAAGGGGGTCTACAGGAAAGCTGGGGAGGGACTGTTTAGAAGGGTATGTGGCGACAGGACGAGGGGCAATGGTTTTAAACTAGAGCAGGGTAGATTTAGATTAGATGTTAGAAAAAAATTCTTCACAATGACAGTGGTGAAACACTGGAACAGGTTGCCCAGAAAGGTCGTGGAGGCTCCATCCCTGGAGGCATTCAAGGTCAGGCTTGATGGAGCTCTGAGCAACCTGATCAAGCTAAAGATGTCTCTGTTCAATGCAGGGGGTTTGAACTAGATGACTTTTAAATGTCCCTTCCAGCACAACACATTCGATGCTTGGTTCTGTGATCTGTGTGGGTTCAGTGGCCCTGCTTGCTTTGCTTCTGCAGGAAAGTCATTCACGGAGCTGGGAGCATATCTGAACACATTAGTGATCTTTTACAGCTGTCCATGTCACTTGTCACACCTGTGCACAGAAGCTTTTGGATATGCCCCATGTCCAGAAATTGTCTGTCACAACACTGAAAGAATGCCATTCCTTCCTTTCTGGCTCTTCGGCAAACCCTGAGGGCAGCGTTCTGTGCTGGGTGGGTTTGAAGGGGAATGCAGGTGGGCAGGCTGCTGTGCTGTAGGGCTGGAGGACACACGTGCTCAGCCCTCCATGTCCCTGCATCCCTCTCCTGCGTCTGGAGAGATGCAGCTTGGTGATCACAGAATCACAGAATCACAGACTGTCGGGGGTTGGAAGGGACCTCAAAAGATCATCCAGTCCAACCCCTCTGCCAGAGCAGGATCACCTACAGTCAGTCACAGGTGGGTTTTGAACATCTCCAGAGAAGGAGACTCCACAACCTCCCTGGGCAGCCTGTGCCAGTGCTCTGTCACCCTCACAGTGAAAAAGTTTTTTTCTGATATTTTTGTGGAACCTCCTATGTTCCAATTTGTATCCATTGCCCCTTGTCCAGTCATTGAACATCACTGAGAAGAGCCTGGCTCCGTCCTCCTGACACTCCCCCTTGACATATTTGTAAACATTAATGAGGTCACCCCTCAGCCTCCTCTTCTCCAAGCTAAAGAGACCCAGTGATGCGGCTCTCACTCATCCATGCCCCCATCTGAGCTGGGATAAAAAATTCAGACAAAATTCAGAAACTCTAGTGAGTGCATTATTACCACTGGAAAGCCTCCCTACCTAACCACTCTGTTTCTCCCCCCTCCCCCCCTGAAAAGCCAGTTGCGTTATTGCCCAATAATGAGATTTGAAAAATTCCCTTTGTGTTTGGGGCGAGAGGGGCGTTAGAAAGCATCTGTTGGCGTTCAGGGGCGAGCCCAGCCCTAACCCTTTACAGAAACCCTGCTATATTGCATGCAAGTGAAACTTTCTTACAAAAAAAAAAGGAAAAAACCCATCAGGCCATTTTCCAGAGCAGACTTCAGCAGCACCGAGTGAAACCAGAGAGCTGTGCCCCTTCCCTCCCGCTCCATGGTGCCCCAAAATGCCCCAGCCACCCTCCTGCTCTGATAGTGCCCATCAGCGCCTGGAAATCTTAGAAAGACCTGCTGGTGAGATTTGAAAAATACTAATGTGTGGACACTAAAAATGGTAATAAAAGAGGAGAGAAGGCGCTCCTTGTGTTCTAACTCCAGCAGCATTCTGGTGGGGAGAAGCCCTGGCTTCTCCAAGCTGAGCAGCAACTCCTCAAACGAAAACATACTGCGAGCTGAAAGATGTTTATGTGGTGAGGTACCAAAAATTGCAACCATCCTTATTTGCCTCTGCGAGAGCCTGCTCGGAGCCACGGACATAAAACACAGACCCGGGATGGCGCACAAAGAACGGAAAAGTGGTGTTTTTCTCAAACAAAACCCCCCAAAAATGGGGTAACGCTCTCACGTCCTGAGAATCACCCCTCCACGAGGTGCCACTCTCGGCTCGGGGAGGGCCAGGCCCTGCCCTACTCTCGCCACACATGTCGACTCCTCGCAGCCGCCCAGGGGGCAGCGGCACCGCCTCGGCCCTTCCCGCCGCCCCGGCTCCTCCCAAGATGGCGGCGGCCCCGCCCCGCGCGGGCGGTGTCCCGGAGCCCGTCCCCCGGCGGCGGGGTGTATGACCGCGGCCGTGCGGGGAGAGGGCGGCCGGGGCTGGCGGCGGCCGGGCGCTGGGGCGGCAGGCGGATCGGAGCTCGCCGGGTGAGCAGTGCGCGTCCGGTCGGCGCCTACAAGTGGCGGAGCGCTCGGCCGTCGGGGAAGGCAGAGGGAAACTTTCCTCGCGGGGCCCTTCCCCGCCGGTGCTCCGGCCGCTTTTCCGCGGCCATGTTGGGAGCGGGGGGCTGCCTGGCGGGGAAGGAGTTTCCCCGGCGGGTGGCGGCGACGAGCTCCGCTGGGCGAACGCCGTGCGGGGCTGCCGTCCCGCCGCGGGGCCGCAGCGCTGCCGAGGGTAGCGCCGCTTTCCGCCGCCCAGAAGACGACGGGGCGGGAAGGACCGGGGGGGAGGAAAGGGGCGGCGGGCGCTGGCTTGTCCCGGGCCGCTGAGTGAGTTGCGGGGCCTCGGGAACGAGTTCGCCGTCAGGGGCCGGGAGGGTGGTGGCGGGTGGGTGGGGGGGAACCAGCAGCGACCTCGGCCCCGCCGTGTTACGTAAGTGCCCGAAACTCCCCGACTCGTGACCGGCCCCGAGGCCTGGGCTGGCCGCGGGGCGCCGGGCAGGGCCGGGCCGGGGCGGAGGGCGCTTCCTTCCCCGGCGGGCCCCGCCGGCAGCGCCTCGCTCGGCGTTTTGAGCTCCTCGGAGCGAGTCGCTGTCGTGAAAAAAAAACCCACAAAATAAACCCCAGAAACCGACAGCGGAACCGCGAGTGGTGCAACTGCGGCAGTAAGGGGCTGCGTTTGGGTTTTGTTTTTCTTTTTTTTCCTGTGAAATTCGCGTGTTTTGGGAGGGAACGCGGCTGGCCCGCTTCATAAGCTGGTGTCTGAAAGCCAGTGGGGAAAAGACAGCCACATGTTTTCCCTCTGGCCTCGTTTGAAATACTCTGTGCGTCGCCAGCGACGTTGATAAATGGCCAAGCTGCCCGTCGCAGCAGGTGAGCCTTGGCCGCGGCTTTGTCCTCGCTGAGAGAAATGCCTGTAGCTCAAGTTTTGACGTGAAGCATCAGGACAGTAGTTGTTGATAACCAGAATGACCTGTCGTCTCCTTAACCAGAGATCAAGGACTCCTTCGCCCGTCTTTTGGTTGAATTGAGGAGAGCGGTTCCAGAAGCATCACCGAGTCCCAGCCCGGGCTGCCCGGTGTGTTCAGCGGTTACTGTAGGGACGGACGCTTGTTTGAGGACGAGCACAGCGTCTGGGGCTGCAGCAGTGCCTCCCAGCTGAAGTTCAGATGCGGTTAATACAGTAGGCAAAGCGAGTTGAAAATCAAACCACCAACGCTGGAATCGGTTTCAGAACCGAGATTGCTAGTTCCTCTTTCTCTCTCAAAATAAGGAGAACTTTTATACTCGGATTTCAAGTTCTTAAGACTTGTCTGTGGAATTATTCTAGGGATGGCTGTCTGAAAGAAGGGAAGTATTTAGAGCTGGCAGTGTAATCAGTGCTGAGATTCTGCAGATGATGTGCTTTGTGTGCAGTCATCAACATGCAAAAAGGCATCAGTTTTTTTAGCTCAGAAGGCAGTGTTGCTGCTTTTAACCTATATAGTGTAAGTACTGTTGACTAATCAAGTGAGGAATGAGAACATCTGTGTAGTTAAATGTCACATCTATCAGCTCAATTTTTAAATAATGTTCTCCCAGGTGTTTTAGTGCTGTGCTGCCTATCTTGGAAAGAGCAGTGAAAGTGACGCATTGTGAGCCCGAGTCCCAAATTCTTGCTTCTTAGTGCAGATTGGCCAAGTACATTTTGGAGTGTCTCGTGAGTTCTGCTCTGCACAGAAACCCACAGGGAGGAAGTCCCTTAAATGCTAAATGAAAACCGGTGAGTAAGTATATAGAACTGGAGAGGCTGGATCAGCTTCCTCTATCGTATCCTCAAGAAAGAGACAGAGGAGCATCTTTTCACCTGGAAGCAAGTTTTCATCAGATGCAGTGATAAACTAATTCTTGAGCAAGAGCTGTGTTGTGTTCCGTTTCCCTTAGATTATGGTCTGTGGCTGAACTCCAGTGTTACATACCTGTCTGGACTAACAGAAGATCTACCTGCAGCTTCTTGAAGCCCTTGAGTTTAAAAACATTGTGATGGGTAAAACAGTCATTCAGACAGCGTGGTGACTTTTAGGCTCCACTGCTGTGGTTAGTGGATGCAGGAAGGTTTCAGAGCCGTAAAGGGAGATGGAACTGCAGTTTCAGGTGAGGCATGATGTGATGGAGCTTGGCACATCTCGTGTACCTTGCCAAGAGCCAAGTGAGGGCAATAAAGGCAGGGTGGAGTTGCAGAATTTTTAGTGACTTGTCCTCACCAAAGAGGGCTAGAGGTCGTCGAAGTGAAAGCTTAGGGTCAAAGCATGGCATGTAGATGAGGGAGAGTTGAGGTTTTTCTGCTTGCAGATTCAATTATCTGAAAATGTTCCTTTTAGCTTAAACGTTGGAAGTGATGGTCAAGCAAAGAAATGGCATGCAAGCTTTTGTTCTTAAAGACACTTCATTAGCAGGTGATGTCAAATAAGGAAATCCCAGCACTAACAATGGGTTTGTTTCTTAGATGTTGGTAGGTAAGAAAGTTAATTTCTTGATTTTTGTATTGAGAAATTGGAACTTACTCTGTACTCCTTCGACTTCTAAAGGCACATTTGTGACTCATTCCAAGCTCTGTTAATACTAAAGCTCACTTTTCCTTTTAATTTATGTAATTCTTAAAAAATTATATATTTTACTACTTTCAAGGATTCATTCAGTAATTTGATGAAAGCATGATAATCTGGGGATTGTTCTGAAAGAGAATGCATAAGGTGTGAAAATAGGCTTTTGAAATTGAACTACATACTCAAAACTTTCTCCCTATGTAGCAAATGCAAAGTTTTCTGCTATGGAATAACTTCTGTTTTCATGATTTAGCAGAAAACTTGTTTTTACAGTTGAGGAGGGTGAAAAGCTACTCTGTAGATAGGTGTGGTAGGCATGTTTACCATACTAAGGAGTATTTTAGCGTTGTCATAGGCTGTAAGATGTGATGACAACTGTGTCAGCAAGCAGAGTCCTGCAATTTCTGAGCCACGTGGGTAGTCCTGTTGAAATAAATGAGTCTGCTCGCATGAGAAGTGTCTTGATTGAGAGTTGTAGGACAAGATTCTCCTTCTGTAAAAATAAATATTATTGTGCAGAAGTGTTATTGAACAGGAGAGTACTTCATGTTTTTCAGCCTGCCACTTCACCACTACATAGTCAAAAATGCACTCATATGTTTACTTTGGCTTTTTAAAGTCGCATAAATGGGTAAGAGTGCTGCTGCCTTGGATGTAATGATGCTTTTTCCTTCTTTTTTTTTTTTTTAGCCTGCTAGTGATTGTAAATAATTTAAGGAATTTAAAACTTATTTGGAAGAGAGTGCCTTTTTTTTCTTTTCTTTGCATCATTATAATTTACAATAAACTCATGTTAAACATATTTTGTGTATAATGTAGCAGGATTTTGGCATTTTGTCTAGGCATAAAAGGAGAAAAAGCCAGTTGATTTCAAATACAGGAATGTTTTCTCTCCTCGCTCATTCTGGAGTGTAATAGGTGCCATGCAAGCAGTTAGTTACTGTGTTGAGATGCAATCTCTTGAGAATTTGTACTGACTCAAACAAATACAGGGTAGATAATGATGTATCTGGTCGTTCTATCAGCAGCTTTAGCTTTCACTGGATATGTCTTGCACCTCACACATAATCATCCAGCAGTAACTCTTTTGCTTTTAAGTGCTTGGTATGCCTTCTGCAAAAGGGAAAGTTTAAGAGTGTGTTCTTTGACATTCGCCTTTCTAAAGTGTACGCCTGATTTGTTAATGCAAATTTAATATTCAAGAGTGTACTGCACACATGCTGCTGTTCAGGTTGTCAGACAACATCTTTCTCGGAGCAGCGAGCTGTGCAGGTTAACTTCAGTGCAAACCTCGGGGCGGTTTTCAAAGTTTCCTCTACATCTTTTCATCTTTGCTGCAGCAGAAAGAGCCTGAGAGCGAAGGAGAACGGTCTGTCGGATGAGAATCACGTGGACCTCGAGCCCTCGTGGTATGCTCGACACTGTTTATTGCGCTCCGAGGACTGGGCTGTGCTGAGTGCTCTAATGTCTGTGCTCCAAGGGCTCTCTGTATTACATTAAAATGCATCAAACGCATTTGACAAGCAGTAAAAGAGAAAAAGGCCAGTGAGTGCCTATCCCAGGAAGGCTACCTACAGTAAACTGCTGTGGTTACGGGACTCTTTCAGGAAATTACTCTTATTTTTTTTCTCTTCTTCTGCTTTAAATTTCTCCTGACTTAGCTATTGATACTTGGTAATGTAAAACTTCTGAGACTGATTTTCAGTGTACTTCTGTTCAAAAAGCTGTGTGTGACCATGATTATTATATTTTTTTACTTTTTTTTTTTTTTAATTTCCTCCTCTTTTGCCTCCTCTTCCCACCCCGCCGCCCCCGATTCAAATCTGGCTTAGCAGCATGGAAGCAAGTGAACTGCTCTTTTAACACATGGGCTGTGGCTGAAAAGCTGGTTACATTGAGGACTGACAGATTCTGTTTACAGATTCATTGTTAAAGCTTCCCTTTCGGCTTTTCTTGATAACTGTCAGATGTTGGTTTTTTAGACCTTCACTGTTCACTCACGTGTCACCAGGTAGTAGCAGCATTCAATATAAAAGAGGACTTATGTCCTTTGCTCCATAAAGAGTAGTTGGCTTGTATAGTTTAAATATTGCTGGATAAATAAGTTTTAAATGTTGCTGGGAGGCAACGGTGACAGGTCTGTGATTGCAGCACTTCACTATTGCCAGGCTTCCTGAAAATAGCCACGTGTGGTTTGGTTCCAAGCCCCGAGCTGCATTTTGGCTGCCTGCGAGACCCTGGTTTCTGCTGGGCTGGTGGTTTGCAACCTGATGACAGCCCTGCTGTGTGCATGGTTGCTGGAATTGGAGCCTTTTTGGGGTTTTTTTTGGGTTTTGTTTTGTTTTGTACTGACATGAGCGACTTCTTTCAGGAGACTTAAATAGTAGGAAAAACGTTTCCTGCAGCCAGCCGTGCTTGTCCTTAGTCTGTTTTTCCTGGTGAACAAGTGGTAGAAGTTGTTTGACGCTTTTTTTTTAAGTAGTCAAGAATTTTAAGGAGCTAAGTATGTCTCAATAGTCTGGTTTTCCTACTATAATATTGAAAATGTGCTGCAGAGATGCTTTGTCTGATGTTGTGAGGTAGTGGCCGGGTGCCTGGCCTCCTGAAAGGAGGATTTCTTTGGGGTTGCCCCCCTAAACTGGAGATTTCTTAACTTAGATTAGGAGCAGCAGGAAGTTGAGGTGATCATACATGGTCAGAGGAGGTTGAGTGTTGTTACTTTGCTTGTGTCTTGTTTAGTTTTGTGGAAATCCTTGGAATTACTGAGCCCCTAAAAGAAGCCTGTTTATCATGAGTTTCTTTTCCTACAGCAGGATATCTGAATTTAAAGGGCACATGCATGTGAAAATAATATTGATATGGTAAAAATGAAGCAGTGATGATGTGGTTATACTGTTGTGTTTATAAATTGCGAGGCTGCACAGGGAAACTTTACTCTATTCTAAAACATGGCCAGCTAAAAGCAAAAGTCCTTCCCTGTTGCAATTATTTATAAGAAGTTAATGGCTCTTGCCTGGCTTTGGCTACTTGGTGACTCTATAACTTGATCATGGCTATGGTCAATTACCTATAGTCCTTCTTAGACTGTTAGTAGAAGTCAGTATCTTCTCTCATAATGGTAATAAAAGCAAAGTAAAGAAAACTAAGAAAATGTAAAAGTTCGTTTGTTTGGGTTTTTTTAAACTAAGTGCCTGTGCATAGTAAAAAGACATAAGCCCATGAACAAAATCAGATATGTCATAGGTGTGCATTTATAAAGAGAGGGAAAATAAAATTCTGTGAACTTGAAGAAGATCGTTTGAACACGTAGATGTTCTGGTAGCCCCTAAATGCTAAAACCTCTAGAAGGAGCTGGTTTTAGTCTGTACTTGCGTGTAAGAGCTCTGCATCGGAAATCCTTCTGTAAAGGTTTGCTACTTGTAGGTTAAAGATGCCACAAGAGGCATGCAGGGAAATTCTATTTATTTCCAGGCACCGAAGACCAAATCCTCTTTTTCACACTGACTGAGAGATGGCCCAGCTAGCTGTTAGCAAGCTGCCTCCATGTGTGCTCTAAATACTGTAATCGATAACAACAAACCACACGACCCATCTGGTTTTGGAGAACTGCTTGCAAGATGGATTTGCCAACACTTCCTGTAGAACAGCTGTATCTGGATCTGTTTTTCTCTATATTAATGATGCTGTGTCCCGCCTCCCTGAAAGGATTTATGTGAGTCTGTCCATTTCAAGGTTGAAAATGTGTGTTGATGCTGTGCATTCTCAGCATAACCTGGTTGTGCTGGCTTGTCAAAACTGAAGGCAGGCTTTAGCCTGCTTTGAAATTGGTCAGATCCTTTTGATTGATTTTTAGCTGTTCCTCGCTCAGTGTCCATTTAATGATAAGTGTGGTAGTAGTCGTATATGTCAAGTTATTTCCTAGCCCAGAGGGGTGGGCCGGTGCTGCCGCAGTGGGCTCTCCTCGGTGGGGCCATTCCTTGGCAGGCGCTGTATCGGGTGGGAAGGGCGCACCCGATGCCTGGCCAGACAGCCTGGAAGGGAGGGTAAGTCGCTGCTGCCAAACTGGAAAATAGCATTTGCTGGGAGGGACTCTTCAAATGGCTAAACAATTGGAGTAGGGAAACATTAAATTGTAAGCAGAAAAACTTATTACAGTGTTTGGTATTGCGACCTGATTGAGTGGCCCGTTAGGCACCGGCCCAGGACATGGGGTTCGTGTCTGCTGGAGATTGTCGACTTGGAGTAGGATCCCAGGCTCCTGTCTTCTGCCCTTGACTCCTCTGGTATGTTTCTAAGGTGTTGGTCTGTTGCCTCCTGTTCTTCTGATGGTTTTTAGCTACTCAGAGCTGTGGAGACCTTTAGCGGGAACTTGAACTTTTTTGGGCCTAAGATCTATGGAAGCTGGTTTTGAAACTGTTCTGGTGCATGTTCCCAGTGCTTTGGTTAACATGAAAGATGCAGTTTGCCAGCACCTGGCGCTGAGCTAAGCACTGTTAGTGCTCCTAAATGCATGCAAACAAAGTTGAAATACTAGGGTATTTTACTGTGACAACAAAGATTTAGTGTGAGTATTGGGCTTTTTTTCACTGAATTGTTTGTTGATTAATTTAAATGTGTGTGTGTGATGTAGTTTATAAATATATATAGTTTATATTTTATATGTATATATGTAAACATATAAAAACTCAGCCTGTTTACTTATATCCATTTCAGTATGCTGACAGTTACAGGTATTTGGTATGTCAGTAGTTGCCTGGGTCTTGTTTTGACAGACAAGTTTGATGTCAGATTGGAAACACTGTTTGTGGTGGGTTAGGCCTGCCTGTTCCCTTCTGTTGGCAGAACTCAAGTTTTCAGGGCTGGGTCCTGTGGGGTTTTGGTTTTTGTTTTTTTGCTTGTTTTTTAAAATTCCTTTAATTCTAGCCATTACCTGTTTCCACATGTATGTGCTGGCTACCTCCTCTTTCACATCTTGAAAAGCATTAAGAATTTTCTTATCTCAGTGGCAGCAGTTCAGCTGGCGGTGCAGTGTTTTGCCGTTTTGCCAGCGCTGCTCAGGGCCATGTGAGCCTGTATCGGAGACTGAATGAGTTTAGGAATTTGCTTCCTTTGCTCCAGCCATTGACTACCAGATTGGGGGTGAGGTGTGTCTTTCTTTCCCGTAGTAACTCTGACTCTGTTATGCCAGGAGGAAAAGCAGTATCGGCTACCATGGTCTATAATAAATAGAAGCCTGACAGTGCTAATAAACACCTGATTTCATTAAAAAGCTGGATCTCTTACAAGAACGCTGCTCCTGGGCTTCTACAGTGAGGTCTCCTCTCCTTGTAAGAGGCATTCAGGGACTTTTTCCTGTGAATCTGGGGACAGAAGGGAAATACCACCACTTCCAGTTGGTCTAGGAGTTGGTTGTGGCTCTCCTGATCGTGTACTTCCCTGCGGTACGAACCCCTTAGTGCTGTTTGGGGTTCCATCTTTCACTTTGTTCTTGACAAGCAGGAGAAGGTGGTGGGAACGGCTTTGGGACACAGCAATCCTGGATTTCTGCGTCTCTTTAACGGGTGCCACATGTTTCTTGCTTGGAGCAGGGGTGCTGGCGTTACGGCACGTGGCGTTACAGCCGAGGTGGTTTCTCATCCTCCGTGCAGAACCAGCTGCAAACTGGCCCAACTCGCCCGGTGGGGCAGCCGGCTTCCGCGTGCCTTTGTGTTCCTCTCGTCTCCTCTATGATTATTTAACAGTGCGACTCGTTTGGGCCGTGGGAGCTAGTCTTTCTGTTTACAAGCAGGTTAAATTGGTGTTCTCTTTCCGGCCAAGGTTTATTGTGTTAAATACCAAAACTCGTGAGAAGCTCATGTGCAGGACTGGATTGGTTTAACCTGCCTGCAGCAGCTCAGGCAGCGTGCCTACTGCTCAGCAGAGTAGCCTGGGTAGTAAAACAACATTGCTCTGCTCTTGCTGTGCTCATACATATGCTGCTTGGCAAAACAGATAGTCTCTTGCTAAAAATAGCTTTCTGTACCCAAAACTAGCTTCTGAGTGGATTGGGGAGTACAAGGTTGTAGGCCTTGAAAGATGTACCTAGAAATGATCTCCATCCCCAAATAGGAATTGGCCTTTCTAGGCATTCCTAGCTGTGTCAAGTAATGGTTACTGCAAATTTGAAGAGTAATGCACTTGCCACACAGGTTTGATAATAAAGTTTTTGTTGTTCTTCATTTAGAATCATTTATGTTCTGATGAGCAATTTTACAGAACTGGTCAATTAAAGTGGAACGGTAATCCTCATAAGTTGGAAATCGGAGTATGCTAAAATTAACTGTAATGTGTTGAAAGAATTACTAAAGATGTTGGGCATTTAAAATAGGGATTTCTACGTTATACCTTCAAGGAAAGTTTTAGTGGGACTAAACTTGTGACAGTCTTCCAGCAGTTTAAAATCAAAACCTAAACAGATTGGTTTGGGTTATTCTTGTAATTATAGATTTATGATATCTGACTAGACAAATGCATGAATTTTCTTTCATATATTTGGACTGAGAAATAATGTAAAGATTTGTAAAATGTTGGCAAGTTGGACTATTTGCAGGTCGCACAGTATGAAGTGACGTGGTTGCTGTTAATGTATTCCCAGGGTGGTTTTTAGCAGCGTGTGGCTGATGCCAGAACATGGGCCAACAGGTTGAGACAAATGAAAGGTTAAGACTGCTGGTTTGTAGTGGGTGTACCAGTAAGGGAGTGAGTTAGCTCATCAGTGTTTCCCTACCCCGCAACTGTTGCTACATAGGCTTGCGCAATGCAGGAGGGTGTGTCCTCACAGTAGGGAAGAAAAACTTTTAAAAAAAATAAATCACGTTTCTGTAGAAAGCATTACACTGAGAATCGTAGAACCGAGGCTTGAGAGAGATCCACAGTATCTATTCCACTTTCTGCCAGCGTGGTATTGGTTGATGCTCACACTATGTTTTTTCTTTAGCGTTTGGAGGAATGTCACAAGCATCTTTGCTTCCTTAGAGTAATCCAAAGCAGCTTTGGTATTGCCACCATCCTTTGCCGGTATTTTATCTTTCTGCTTTTTTGACTTAATTAAATGCCAGTAATTAATAAGTATGTGAAAAATGGGGCAAAGAGGCAACAACATGCATTGCTTTAAGGAAAATACAACTTTTTTTTTTGTCTCTAAATCAAGTCAAAGTTTCTGTCCCACTACTAGTACTTTTCTGAATGCTGCAGCCGTTGACCAAATTAGCCAAAAATGATTTGGACTAAAGACTATGTTGAAGGATTTCAGAGGGATCTTACTGTTTCCTTTCCTTCTGTCATCTCTACCTTGATATAGTCTTTTTAATCTCCTGGTCCTCCTTCTTTGCAGTATTGTGATGTAGCTTTTTGTCAGTCTTGGTATTCGTATCTTTCAGATATCCCCAGGGTTATCCTCTGCTTTTTTTACCAGCTGGTTACAGTAGGGACAGCACAGCAGTTTATTAAATATAACAGTTTTGGGAATGATTTTGTGAAGAGAATTTTAGGAGAGCGGCTGGCTAGAAGGCTGTATTTCTCTTTAAGGGACAGTTGTCCTATGTTTTACATAGCATCCAGGACAGATAGCTCCAGCACAGTACAGGCATTTAGTTGTTACAATCATGTCACTTTTTGCAATGATAAAGACCTTTAGAAAGCAGTTGCTGTATTTGTATCTCCTCTCAAAGTAATACTTTTTAGGGGTGAAATTCCTTTTAATTTCTCCTACCTTCATGGTCGAATTGGTCTTTTTATTGTTTCATAAAAACCAGGTGGAAAATAATGGAAATGTATAATTGATATTAAAAAACCCTGCAGTTAATTGTTACAGTTATATTTAGCTGTAAAATCTAAAATGAAATATTAACAAATTCATAAATGGGTTAATGGATACTTAAAACTTGCGTTTTCCTCAATATTTTATTCTACATACAGAATGATAGAATTAAAGTTTAATTAAATACCTCTTGCTGATATTTCTAAATCATCTTTAATCTAGTTCTTATTATTACCTTTATGGTTCTTGACAGGTAATGCTGACTTGTGCATGAAAGCTTGGTTTCTGATTACAGCTAATCAGATCTAAGTGCATAGAAAACCTAATTTTGCCAGTGAAGACGACACAGTGAAACATTTGGGACAGGTGGTGGTATCATCCTTCTCTGTATGTATTGGAGGCGGCTGTGTAGGAGGTGGAACTATTAAGGCCACAGTAAGATTCAAAATTTATGCTGACTTCTCTTCTGACCTGTATCAGAAACTTCAGAGTATCAGTTGTGCATGTGTTCGGTTCAGCAATTTTTCCCACTAAAGCTAATTTCAGAGCATTAGACATGGATAAGTTTCCTTTAACAGCTTGCACTTCAGAAATTTACGCTATGTGTTACTTGGCAGTAGTGCAAAAAGTCATGTCCTGCTCTTAAGAGCAATACATCTAATATTAATAGAGATTAGAGTACTGTATTACAGTAATGACATGCCTTCATAGCTGAAAGTTTGTTGACAAGAAGTACTGATACTACCATTTCAGGCAGAGCTTTAAATCAGAGGGGTGTATGAGGGTTCTGGCTAACTTATTTGTTTGTTTATTCAGCTATAAGTCAAATTAGCGTGTCTTCCTTGCATAGGCAAAGTGCAAGAGGAAAGCTGCATGAGTCTGATGTGAACGTATAAAGTATAACAAATATTTGAAACCTATATAACTATGTACTAAATGAGTGATTCTGCCTGGTGAGCTCTGTTTAGGGAGTGTGTTATTTTCCTCCATAGATCCCAGGAGATGAGTCATTTTACAAACCAATCATTTAATGCATATTAGGTATCTGGTCTTGCAGATCATCCTTGTCTCGCTTAGGTTTATAATTTACTTGTTTCGGTCTTGTAAAAGTTTTAGTGATCTTCTGTACTTTTCATGTATGTTTAACCTGTGTGATTAAGTATAATAAACCAAGATTCAGTTCTGTTTGAAATCTGTTTTATTCACAGCCTTTGAGTTGCGGAGTCAGGCATGATAAAACCTCGAACTTATTAAGTGACTCTAAACAGAACCTTTTATAAAAAAGCCATGTGTTACCCTTACACAAGAAGGAAAATGGGTTAGTTTGTACGTGGTGGAACACAGTTGCTGAAGTTGTCTGTATGTGCAAATGCAGGTGTGAGAACAAGGGCTCTGTGTGACAAATGGGGAATTACTTAGAAATTTATTGGGTTTACGGTATCACCGTACTTCATTTAGATCTACTATTTCTACAGTTTCTTTCTTTATTTCTTTTGTATCCCTCCATTTCTGAGTCATCTCTATTCTCTAGGTTTGCTTTGCTGCAACAGTATCTAGATCTCATTTTATCTGTTTTAATGGTGTTTTTTATTGGACTTGTGTTATTGCATCTGGCTTTGAAACATCCTGGATCTGCTGCTGCTTTAGGACAGAATGGGCCTCTGTGTGGTTAGCTTTGAGCTCTTGCACTTTTTCCAGCAGCTTAAATACGTGCAGTTTTTTTTTTTCCTTTAAAACTGTCAGCTTAATTGTGAATATATGTAGTAATATATACATTACTATATCCTGATACCATGGCTCTGAGAAATGTAGCCTGCCTGGTTTGAGTTAATGCTGTGTGTTAAATGCGATTGTTAACAGCCTAATTGCTAATTGTAAAGATGATGATAGGTGAACTGGCAATTATGGCAAGACCAGTAACGTATTCCTCCCTTGAAGGAGTGTTGAAGAAAAATAGTGCTAAAAATTAGATGGTTATTAATTAATGCTTGTTAGCAGGGACTGTGTACTGGACAAGACTTGTTCTTGCCCAGGCCAGAAAGTAATGGAGCACTGCCAGTTCTGCTGTGTTGCTGAAGAAACTTGGGAATTCAGGTTGTGTTTCTCTCTTGCATACCTTGTGTGCCCGCGCTGTGGTCCAAAGGGAGTGCTGGTCGTGATGGTAGCACACACGGAGCTGAGGTGAGGAAATGTTTTTGTGCTGAGCTGTGGGCAGTCTGCGTCACTGCACCATAATGGCTTTTTTCTTCTCATTTCTCTGCTCCAGCACCTTTGAGTTCTCGGTGGGTCTGCTCCGTGATGATCCTGCCAGCTGCTACGGTGCTAATGTGGTAGCAGAAGACTTTTCTGGCAGTGTTGAGTTAGTAGCTATGTCAGCAGAGTTGCTTTCTTTTTAGTTAACTCCTTATGTCTGTCTGCAAGTACAGCTGCTCTTCTGTGCAGTTTAGTCTGGCCTCTATCAAGAACAGAAGTAGCATATAAAGTAAACATTCTCCTATTTTAAATAAGACCTGCAGAAGTTTTGAGTTCCAGGAGATCACCGGTTTGGTCACCAGGATACAGTGGCAGAAAGGAACAATTACGTGGGAAGTGACTTGTCAGCACGCAGCAACCCCAACAGAATTATTTTCCTGCTGCAGTAGCCTGGAATGTTAATAACTGTAGTAAATATGCAGCTTCCTCACCATGTGTTGTGTTTTAAAAGGTAAGTAGGTAACTTGTTACTTCTTCAAAGGCTTCAGCAGCATCTACGTTTGTCCACTTTGAAGATGACTGTTCTCATCAACAGGATACAAATGTAGAACTGGAGTGAAATGGGGACCAAGATGATCTTAGTATCTTGGTAACAGAATTGTTTTTTTCTGTAGAAGCTCTTTGTGAGTAAAAGCAGAAATAGTGTCAAAACCAGCTCTGCATGTGCTTGGAGGAGTTTGGGCTTTCTATGTCGTGAAATACACAGTCACCTTTAAAAAGTGTATTACACCGTGGTGGTGAAAGCTGTTGCTCAGCATCTTCATCGTGAAATGGTTTTAGTGAGAGCAGGTGTGTGAGAGGATGGCCAGCTGAAGGTATTGCAGCATTTTGAGAGTTGAGATTTATTTGCTTGGAAAGGCTGCTAAAGCTTGCTCCGCGCAGCACTATGCAGCTCATTTTTGTTACAAGGTAATCTGTGTATTTTTGGGATGTTTTGCCTGGCAGCAGGTGCTACACTGCCGTCTGGACACAGAAGCTGATGAAACGGGCTGCTGGTCCTCGCAGACAAACGGAGCGCTCCTTGCATATGGGCCTGAGACCCTTCAGGAGTTTGTATGCAAAAAGTGATACTGGAGTCAAATGTGGTAAAATTCTGAACAACAGGCTTCAAGTTTTTGACTTCAGAGCATCCGTAAACTGAGACTGCATTTCAGATGCTGCACTCTTCCCTGAAGTGGAGCTGTCTGGTGTGTGCTTTTGAAGCCCGGGGTTCTCGTTTATTCTTCAGTTGCTTTGGAGACGACTGGGGCGTGTTCTCAGCCATTTGCCATCACTCAGGAATTGCTTTCTTTGATCAGGTCTTGAGCTCCTGCATTTTGAGGACAGTAGCGCAGTGTCTCTGTCTTACGGTGGCCAACAGTAGAAACTTCAGAAGAAGGTTTTATTTGGCAGAGAGGAGGATATTGCCACCTAGTTCCAGGATATGATTTGTTATCTCTTACAATGTGTATGAATATGCTTTAGGAAAAGATTATTGTAATATTGAAAGACTGGTAACTGATAACCTTGCATAGATTTTTGGACTGTGATGTCTTGGGGTTAAAAGATTCCTTTGTGTGTCCAGAAGATATTTTAATCTAACATCTCTTTGATCCGTGTTCTTGAAAGAAAAGGTCCATCTCTTCTTCTAACTTCCACTGTTGTGACTTGGGGATGGCTTCTCTTTTGTATTCCTGTTTTGGCTTTTCCATGTTTCATTTTTATTTGTAGTCATGATACTTTCCAGGTAGTTTATTATTATCCATTTCTGATCTAGCTTACTTTCTCAGAAGAGGCTGGTGAAGGTGAATGACCATTAGCATGCATAGGACTTCAGTTGGATTTTCAATTTCTCTTTCTCTAAAAACTTATGAGAAATGTCAAGAGTGATAATTTTAAGAAATCTAATCTATTAATGTGGTAAAATACAATTCATATCCTGGAAAGGTGGAATAGTCTGTTAACAGCCTGTGGCTTTTACTACCTTAATTGAGGCTGGTAGGTGAGAATTTGTTGAATGTTATAAACAAAAGTTTCAATCCAAAAGAGGTGGATAATCTTGTCTTTCTTAATAGTCCTTAACATGCCCCAAATTCTTGTGTTAAGTCCAGAGGTGATTATTTTCACAATAAGCTGAAAATACAGTCTTCAGTACAAGTTTTGCAGTCACATGTCTTGGTTTCAAGCCATGATGATGACTAAATGATCCTGGTTAGAGTTGTTTTCTCTTAGGTTGTCCTAGAGAACAGTTAATTAAAACCTTTAGCCTTTTCTCCCCTTGTTTTCTTCTGCCAGTGACTTGTATTTTGAAAGCTTTTGTGGTGACCTTGAACCAAGTTTGCTGCTTATTGGCAGGGAAAAGAGCCTGAGCTGGAGTCGTGGAGGAGCGAGTGCTTACTACAGGTCACTGGAACTTCACACCAAGAGTCTGCTTCACTGAAACTCATCAGTACAATTGTGTGGAGTTTTTTGTGTTGTTGTTTTTTTTCCTGGGGGGGGGGGAGAAGATCCCTTGTGGACTAGCAGAAGCATTTAATTTACTGTAATTTGTGAATAATTTGCGTAAAAGCATATGTTTAGACGTAGTGTATATTGATTTGTACCTGCAGAAAAGGATATTTGTCTGTTCTCTTTGCTCTCTGCTGACTGATCTACTTCCCCCCTTCACAGAGAACATGGGATTAGTAAGTAACTTTAGACTGACCCTGTGACTGGCTACTTTCTAAGTCTAAAGCAGCTGTTGATTCAGCTGTGGCACTTGCAAAGGCTGTTTATTGCAGGTGTATTGTTCGAGGGGCATGGTTATTTCTTGGTTAATGCCAAAAAATCCTCATTCCAAATCCCAGGCTTTGGCAGTCAGATACCTGAGTTTAATTTTTGATGCTAGGACTACAGTAAATACACAACAAAAAGTTCCTAGTTTATCCTTTGCATTCTCTCCTTAATACTTTTTCCGTGGTAGGTGGAGGGATAGTAGCTGGGAGAAGCCAACGGCATTTCTGTGGAGTGGCACCTCTGCATTAGACAAGGCTGTAGTAGAAGTGAAGCCAATCACTTACCCAAAACACATGCACCCAAGTGCCAATCTTTGTGCTTGTAGTCATGCTTGGAATGCTTGAAAGAAATAAGGTGTCTATTGAAAAGTATTTTGGATGTGCCTGTATAGTCATAGCATTAAAAAATTGAAATGTATTGATGTAATTTGAGTCTTCTGCTGTTCTGTCGGGGGGGAAAATAAGACCGTAAGTTTTATTTAGTGATCAGTTTAAGACAACTACTTTCTCTGCAGGGCAGTGTCAAAGCACCTTCCTTCCCATCTCTCCATCATCTCCTTCCACTGCAGCTCTCCTGTTGCCCCGAGCCCTAAGGTTTTCCAGTTTGGTCTCAACTTGATCAGCCTTTATCTAATTCACTGTGTCACTTTTGTAATGGCACAAGGGTACAGGGAAGAGGGCAGATAACCGATGTGGTTCTGCTGTGTTTCCTTCTGTAGCGATACCAGTTTCTGCCAAGTTTTGTGTTGCAGAAGAATTTAGGGGTTTAGTACAGTGTCCACTTGTGGGCATCTCTTAAAGGGAATGAGGGACAAAGCTTTGAGAACCTTGACAAGAGTAGTAGTTCAGAGAAGTAGGGCTGGTGAGTGAGGTGAAAATAACATCTGGGGTGAGGGTTTTTTGTTTGGTTGGTTGTTTTCTTTTTTCTTTTTTTCTTTTCCTTCCACTTGGATTCTGTCTTCCCTAGAGAGAAATGACAAGCATTTTATTCCTTGGGAAGCTTAGTGGTTGTTCTTCTGATTGAAGAACAAAGAAACCACATTTTGCAGCAAAGATGACTTAAAATTACTGTTAAGAAAATACTTTCTAACTGACCAAGTCACTGGACAGGTTAATGAGGGAGGTCAGCCTTTTTTTTTCTTTGACCAATACCTGGTGGAAACAGTATAGGTGTACTTGCTTGTGTGCCTTGATGCATCACAGTTGAATCTCTTGAACTGTTTATAAGGCAATTTGTGTTTTGTTTGACCTTCTGCAGATCAAAATAATTTCAGATTTGCTGGCTCTGTAATTTCACTAACCATAAAACTGCTTAACACAATATTTGCATTGTAACTAATGCTGTAAGGCATGTAAAGAAAACTCAAAAGCAATGCTGAGTAATATCTTTAATAGGTTCTTCTGTCTTCAGTGTCAGTCTTTGATACAAGATGATTCGTGTGCAGAGCTTAAAAAAACGTCATTTTTGCTATCTGTGAGCAAGCCCACTTGTCAAACTATTTTAGTGTGGAACTAATTAAACCCTGAGTAGTAACTTATATTTTAATCACACGTAACATTGGGCATGTGGATTTGTGTCATCCCAGGTAATGTACTTATTTAGATGAGGCCTGATGAGAGGTTTCTTTGCCACCGAATTTCTATCAACAAGTATCATCCCTCTTTTGTAAGGACGTGTCTGAGGTTTGGTTTATGGGAAGAAGTTTGGTTGGATCAGTCTGAGCCTGGTTTCAGCCCAGTTTCATCTCGGTTATAAGCTGATGCTGTGTTGATGGCAGGCAGTGGAGATCTAAAAGAAAAAGTAGGTGAACGTAGAGGACTTCCCGAAGTGGGATCATGTTGGGAAGCACAGGTAGTAGTTACTGGAGTATTTGCTGATCTACTCGTCAGAGCAGCAGTTGTACCAAAGGGTGTCGTGAGCATCAGCCATGCGGTAGCTGCAGAGGAAGGCGCAGAACTGGCTTCTGTGTGCTGAGAGACACGTCTGTCCTTGGTGCTTGTCTTTGCCAGCTGTATCATTGCTCCCTTATGCATGGTTCAGGTTCACTGCTGTACAGCTTGTGGGGAGCAGATCTGGATCAGGCTGGTAGGAGTTTCCTTTGCTTGACTTCTGCCTGAGATGCTCTAGGGTAAAAGATGGGCTAAAGTGTGGCTTGCCGAGGTATGAATCACTTTAGTGACTTCTTATTTTCGGTTCCCTGTTGGATGCCTTAGGAATCTTACTGTTACAAGAGAAAAATATTATTTGCCTATGTGGGGAAAGACAAGGGGTGGTTTTAATCTGCAGTTGGAACATACATACTCTTTAGTTCAAGTACTTCCTGAAATATGAAGCATTCTTGCCTAAACTTTCAGCTGGTGCAGGTCACTCAGTCGTTCTCAGGAGCTGCGTGGCTTGTCCTCTGTGCTGGTCTGCCTGCGGACGTCGCCTGGTCATGGTGGTGGCAGGTGCAAGCTGCAGCCTGTACAGAGTGTTTCTAGTTGGTAGATTCATGGTTTTGGCCCGTGGTTTAAGGTTTACATACTGAAAAAAGAGCAATACTGACCGTGGGTATGGTGGTTTCCTGTGTGAATATCAATTGTATAATTATCATTTGTCATGTTAACACTAAAATTCATCTCCAAGCTGCTCAGTTAAGTTGATGTTTCTGTCAGTATTAGAATTTGGAATGATGCATGATACTTTCTTATGCCATCCAGAGTGTAGGTGCAGGAGTATATACAGAGAAATATGAGCATTAAACCAGGATGCAGTAACCTTAGTAGGGAGGAAACCTCCTAGGCTATTGCTAGAGACTCTCCTGAGCAGCGCTGTGGGTGCTGTCTGTGTGATAAAGATAGCTGTCAGCTGGATGGAACATTTTTGCTTTTGAAAAAACCCCAACTAATCAGTTGCTAAAAATTCTTAGGTGTTAATACACACTTAAATCTAGGCAAGTCGGTGTCTCTGAGCCAGCGGGTTCTGTTAGATATTTTAAGAAATGCGGGGTTGGTACCTTCCTTGGGGAAGGCTGCTGCTGAATCAGTCCTATTCTCACAACAAACTTTTTTTTTTTTTTTTCCCTAATTTTAGGATACTTGTGAAAGATGGTGGATCGCTTGGCAAACAGTGAGGCAAATACTAGAAGAATAAGTATAGTGGAAAACTGCTTTGGAGCAGCTGGTCAACCTCTGACTATTCCTGGCCGTGTTCTCATCGGAGAGGGAGTACTAACAAAGCTGTGTAGGAAGAAGCCCAAAGCCAGGCAGTTCTTCCTGTTCAATGACATCCTGGTTTACGGGAACATTGTCATCCAGAAGAAGAAATACAACAAGCAGCACATAATCCCACTGGAAAACGTCACTATCGATTCCATCCAGGATGAGGGAGACTTACGGAACGGGTGGCTTATCAAGACGCCAACCAAGTCCTTTGCGGTTTACGCTGCCACTGCCACAGAGAAGTCTGAGTGGATGAACCACATAAATAAATGTGTTTCTGATTTGCTTTCCAAAAGCGGGAAGACTCCGAGCAATGAACATGCAGCTGTCTGGGTACCAGACTCAGAAGCCACCGTGTGCATGCGCTGTCAGAAAGCGAAGTTTACGCCTGTCAACCGTCGTCATCACTGTCGCAAGTGCGGCTTTGTGGTGTGCGGGCCTTGCTCTGAGAAGAGGTTTCTTCTCCCGAGCCAGTCTTCCAAGCCCGTGCGGATTTGCGACTTCTGTTACGATCTTCTTTCTACCGGGGAGATGACTGCTTGCCAGTCCGCTAGGTCAGACTCCTACAGCCAGTCCCCTAAATCATCTTTAAATGAGGTATCTGATGATGATGACGACGAAGACAGTAGTGATTAAGGACCAAACTTTTTTTTTTCCATATGTTGCAATTTGTGTTTCAAACTACACGGAGCTGCTCTTGGGGAGTCTGTAGGGAGGTTCCTCGGAAAAATCCTGTTCTAGCCATAAAGTATGCCTGAATATCTTCAACTGCAATGTGCCTCAACCTATGAATTATCTAGACAATAGTTTTTTCACTCCTCTGCAGGGATGGACTGTTGCAAATGTTATCAGAATGTTTTCCAACTTCTTGTACTTGAGTTGTGTCTAGGTTAGACTTTTGTGGAAGATTGGAGAATAAAATGTACTTTCTTAATTTAACAACCCGTTCTTCCTAAGGCTTCACACTGATATGTAGTTAACATGGGGGTTTTTTTGGGATATGAGGAGGAAAACTGTAAGCGTGCATGGAACAGTGATGTTTTGGTTAATCCTTTAGACCATCATGTTTTTCTAGCCGTGCTGCATAATGAGTTGAAATGTGACAAAACTTCCAAACTTAAATGTCACGAAACTTGCAAATTGTTTTGTTTTGCTCTTATTTATGACTTCCTATGCCAAACAGTGCCTTGTACCAATTGTGCTGGTTCAGGAAGAAACAAACCTATTCTGTGTCATCATCTGTATTTGTCTGATGCTGGTATCTGAGAGATTGTTGGTGCTATTGAAAAATAACTGCTGTGTTCAAAGTGAAGCTTTGACGAGGTTACAACTGTTGTACCCCACGGTGGGTGACGGAGACCCAGACCCCACATCCTCACCTGAGTGGGCGGATCCCAAGACTCTGCAGATTTTCACAGGCTTCAGCAGATTTCTCCTTGCGGGTCAGGATCTTGAGATGAGAAGCTTAAAGTTGACTCTTCATGGGGATTTATACGTTTCTTTTCAAAACAGTTTCTGAGTTTCAAATTGGGCAAACACATACTGGAATTTTAGTTGGGTGATAATAGCATTTGGACGTGATAGCCTAGATTTTTTTTTTTTTTTTTTAAATCCCCAAAATGATGCTAGATTGTTTCCTAAAACATTAGTGAGAGGGTTGTGTTTTTTTTTGTTGGTTTTGTTTTTTTTTTCCCCCCAGGAGTTTTATTGGCTTGTTTAAAAATAACCTCATATTTTGAATGAAAAAACCTGCAAGTATCATTGTAAAATTGGCTTTCCTTTTTACACAGCTGACCTCAGGTTAAATGTGAGATGCAAGTTGTTTCATACTAAATGTATGCCCAGGACCAAGAAAGATGTATTTAAGAACTATAATGAAATAGTCAGTGCAGAAAATGCCTCTACCATAGTACTCATTTTTATTTTTAATAAGTTCTTGACTACAGAAATGTCATGTTACCATATAAATGTAAAAGTTAGACTTCCAAGGACATGTTAAACCTCTAAATACTATGTTTCTATATTTTTATAATGTTAGTGTAAATTTTGAAACAGAAGAAAAACCTCTTTGAAATAGCTGTATGAATATAGTAATAACTGACTTTATACAAACAATGTTAAACTTTTGTATATCTTTAAGTGACGATTTCTGCACTGTTTGCCTTTGTTGGCAATAATTGGGTTAAATATTTATTGAATAAACAATCAATGCTGCAATGCACTAGTCTCCCATTCTGTACGCTGTAAATGTCAGTCATAATTTTTTTTTTAAAATAGAAATTAGCAGAGCACTTCAGAGCTGCAGCCCTCCATGAGATTTCTGGTAGCTGAGGATGCACTTAGCGTCTTCAGGGAGGCACTTCAGTACTCTGCAAGACATCGCTTCAGGTGAAAATAGTGTTAGTATTTTTAGCCTGGGCAAGTTCTAAAAATAAGTTGTTTTTTTAAAAGCACTGAAGAGTATTTGATCTACTTTGAAACAAGCGTAAAAAGGGAAAAATACTTTCTGATGGAGACTGGGGACCAGGATGACTGTAAAATTGCCCAAAAGCAATAAACAACTGTATGTACTGAAAGACAAACTGAAGTAAGTAGTTATGTCTGCTTGTTCCTTAAAAGATGAGGGAATGGTGACCTGCAGCAGGGGAAAAGGGGCTGTTCTGAGAAGGCACTTTAATAGTGCTTGCTTTTTGTACCTTTCTTACTCAATATTTATATTTCAGGATTGGAGATTTGTCAGCTTCTTTTTTTTCTACAGAATGAAAGCGCAAACTTCCCTTGTACATACCTTCTAATGACTAACATTTTCTTCTTGATGAAATTGTTTCCTATTTCTTAAAGCTGTCAAATATTGTCTTGTTAAAGAGTCCATTTTTTTGTGTACTTTTCTCTGTGTTTCTGTATGTTGTGCTTGCTTTTCAACACTTTTTTTCTTTATGTGGTAGGAAGAGGGTTGCCAAGAGTTAGATCCCTTCCTACGTTTTGCAGATTGTTCTTGTACCTACTTCAAATATCTCTTTATCTGTGAATGAAACTTGAACTGTGCCGCACTGATTCTTGAAGCTGTAACCAAACCAATGTGTGCGTGTGGGACCTTTCATCTGAAATTGATGTATATGATCCAGGCTTTTTGAGAAAGCATAAAGGAAAAAAAGTGTTTTAAGGTAATACTCCTATCCCTCTGTGGTATTTGTTTAAAACTTTGCAAAATGGACTGAACGTCGACTTATCTTGTACTTAAAAATTCTTGGAAGGGCTCGTTTCATACTTTGTAATCTTGTTCTGTCAAATTATTTTATTTACAAATATACGGTGTAGCTGCAAGCCGATGTGTTTAATTTTCTTTAGCCATGGGCCTTCAAGGGTGACAGAAAATAGGGTGGCTGGTTTTTATCTTGACAAGGATTTTAGCAGAAAGATAATTTACTGTCAGAAATTAAGAAACTGGAAGTATAAGCATCTATGAGGAGATTTAAGACTAAACTGGAAGTAGGTGTGTTTACGAATTTAGAAGCAACCTGTGTGTTTTAGTAACTGTTTAAAACAAGGATAACATTGTGTTGCAAAGTCTTTTGGGCTTTGTTTGTTTTGGGTTTTTTTGGGGTGTGTGTTTTGATTTGTTTGGCTTTGTTTTTTGGGTTTTTGTTTTGGGCTGGTGGCGGCTGAGCTACTTGCTGTGGGACAGGGTTCTGGGCAGCCTAGCCCCAGCTCTGCAGGTCTTGGCTCGGGGCCCCTTCGAATCCTCACTGGGGGCAAGGCTGCATAGAATGGAATCATATGAGCATCAAGGTTGGAAAGGACCTCAAGATCATCAAGTCCAACCTACAGCCCTACACCACCCTAACGCTAAACCATCTCCTGAAGTGCCACATCCAGCCGTTTTTTAAACATGCCCAGGGATGATGACTCCACCACCTCCCTCAGCAACCTATTCCAATGCTTCACCACCCTTTCGGTGAAGTTTTTCCTAATATCCAATCTAAACTTCCCCTGGCGCAACTTGATCCCGTTCCCTCTTGTCCTGTCACTATTCACTAGGGAGAAGAGGCCAACACCACGTGTGGCATCAAACTTGGAGGGTAGCAGTTCTTTTCCCAGAGCTTCTACACTCTTAAGATCTTGAAATAGTGATTAAATGCGGTCAGTCTCCGTATATCTTGTGTACTTTTTTTTGTTTGTGGCAGACTTAACCTGCTGTTTTGTGGTAAGCTTTCCAAATCCAATGGAGCAAAAGCGGCAGCCCGTGGTGTGTCTCTCGTGAGGCTCTGCACGCAGCTTCTCCACTGTAGAAGATGCTGTATTGAAGAAATAAGTATTTGGGGTTTTTTAGCTGAATTCACATTTTGCATGTTCTTTACTGGTACTTCATAGTCCTTTTACTGGAAATACTAAAAGGAAAGGAAAAAGTCTCTCTTCTGAAGGTTTTAATTGACACCTATTTTTAGCCTCTACACCTAAACTGTCGTTGTTATCTTAAAACAGATTACTGTTTTCCTTCCAGGTTTGATGCAGCTGAACTTCCTGTAGCTAATGAGTAATCTGTGAGCGCTGTTACTCAGTTTAAAATCAAGTTGAACAAAATGGGCGAGTAGATTAATGAGTGTTAAGTTTGCAGCGGGGCTTTTAAGGTCTCTGACGGGGGCAGATCAGGAAAACAACATGCAGAAAACCTGTATTTACATGGGGCTTTCCCCCCCTGCCCTCTAGGGATACGCTTTAGCTAATCTCTTAATAAATATGAAATGGTGGTTATTGTAGTTGCTGGTTAATGTTTAAATGGAAGCATGTTATGAATCATATTATTGTAACTTTTGTATTTTCGTGTAATTTCTCTGAACCAGTAGAAGAATACCTGGCTCTGTTGGCAGATAGAGCTAGAAAGGAGTTGGAACACTTGATTTCCCCCTTCCCTCAGGAGCGTGTTATTGGAGGGAATATTAGAAAATTCTCTTGGCTGTTTATTGCCTTTCATTTGATGAAATCTGAGTTACTTGTTTGTGCCGGCTGCCGGTCTCTTGCCAGCGCTGGCTCCCGTGACGCATCGGGTAGCCGGCGCTCTCGCCGCGAAGAATCTCTTCTCTGTTCCCTTGCTGTGATCGAGCTTGGAGCTGCCAGGGAGCACAGTGCAGCGATGGTGGGGCTGCTCTGCACTGATAGACGGCTCCGCTGTGCATCCAAAAAGACTCTTAAGCTCAGTCACAGGTAAGAAATCGGAACCTCGGTCTTCAGAGGAGGGATTTGTTGCTTTCGAAATTACTTTCTGACTGTGAAATTACCTGTGCCCAGAGTTAAAAATCTAAACATTTCAACTGCACTTGGACACATTTAGGATAGAAAAACTAACCATGGAAATTCATTGAATTGACAGTGAAATAATCTGCTGAGGAGCAAGGGTGTTTCAGGGTCACTTAGGCAGGCCAAACAACAGTTAGATTATCCCTCTTAGTGCATCTTTCTATTGGAATGAAGTTTTACATTTATAAAACTTGCAGATACTTGTATTTGCTATTTTAAGAAACTCTCAATTTTAAGAAACTCTCTCTGCAAAGAGATGTGGTTACACTGCACACACAATTCAGGGTCATCCTCAGTTATGTAGAGGGTAACTGGATTAAATGGCAAGAACATACCTAAAAGAAACCTTCTTTAAAAATCCTTTTACACAAGATGATACCCCCAGGATAAGCAGCGTTCAGGCAGAAAGCTCTTGCTTTCTGTCTGGTGTTCTGAGGCATAGAACTAATTAGTTCAAGGGCTTAATTCTTTCAGCACTCAGATCTTCAAGAGCATCTGTTGACCTTTCTTAGGTGGTCTTTTTTTTGCTGATGAAGAGTAAGTGTGGTCAGTGCCATTACAGGTGTGAGTGGCTTGCTAGGGATTTGTTTTAGCTTCTAGCTAGGCTTACTACTGATATTTTTCTTTCCAGAAGCTGTTGCCTGTATGAAAATTTAATCGTAGTCTGCACGTAGTAAAGAGTTAGGGCTTTGCCGGCTGATTTTTATAGAGCCTAGTGCTGCTGTGGGACATTTCTAACCTGTGAGCATGTAATGGGTTTGTGTAAGGCCTCTCAGACAGCTCTCTAGGCGAAGGAAGGGGTCCGCTTGGTCTGCCTGAAATAGCACTTGGCTCCTTCTGATACCTGTTTGCCCCAGTCCAGGTCTGCGCTGTCGCTCTAGAATGACAGCTCCAAAATGAGCTGGGACACCTGCTTTTCTGCATATATAAATACATAGGTAGAGTAATTTCCTTCCTTCCCTACCTGGCTTGCTTTATACTTGCCCTGTCAGGGTGTTACTCTGGAAGGTGACTCGCCAAGGGCTGAGGCTGCCTCTTCTGTCTGACAGGGATGATGTGAGCGCTGTGGTGGTGTTACGACAGGTTGTGGGCTGGGAACTAACTGCTACGCTGAGAAAATGAACATGCTGGTAAATTCGTGTTGTCTGGAAGGAAAGACCCGGCCTCTCAATCTGTCTTGAGTGTGCAAGGTGCTGTGAAGCTTACTGCCAGATGCAGAAGGAAAGCCAACTGGCTTCGGTGAGAACGGGCCTTAGGGGGCCTGTAGTCTGTTCTGAGGCTTTTCTTCTGAAGCTAAGGTTGCTATAAACAGAACCAAAAAAGCCACCCCAGTCTGTCGTAGGTCTGTAATAGTGTTACTCATTGTGTGCGTCTTACCTGACCTCTACTATGTATAACTTGGCATTTTGTGTAGAGGACTCAAAGGTTGGAAGGACCAGCCTGAGAGTAGTGTGATGTTTTTAACAGCACTGAAACAGCAATGAAAAAGAGGAGGAATGCACGACCCCTTTTTGAATACAAATTCCCTTTTGGCTTTTAGTGATGGATATAGCCCCTGTCCTATGAGTTCTGTGGAAGCAGAGGAAAGTTACCCTCTGCTGGGGTCTGTGGAGTTGGCAGTCAGTTAGCAGAGCGAGAACAGAGACACTGGTCTGTTCGCAGTGGCAAGTGTCGGCATGCCTCGTGCCTGTCGCCTGGCTTTGGTCGGGTAGGTGGGGCTCGGCAATGAATACCTGGCACCGAAGCTGCTGCCTGAGAAGCTTTATCTGCAGTTTCTGTCTTGGATCCAGCGCTCTTTGGCGGTACCCGTGTTAAGAGGCTGTTTCGGTTGTGTCAGAGGAACGTCAGAGGTGCACGTAGTTGTCCTCCCACTTGTGCAAGCGTCAGTGCCTCGCTTATGGGTGACTAGTGCCCAAGGCCAGCTTCTGCCCCTGCCAGCTTTGTGGCTGATGCTGTTCGTTACTGCATGCAGTGGCAACCTAAGCAGGGTTAAAAGGGGGCTTGTTGGTACATACAATGCATATACCACACAGGGAACTACTGGAGGATGTCCAGCGGAGGGCAATGCAGGTGATTGGGGGACTGGAGCATCTCTCTTAGGAGGAAAGGTTGAGAGAGCTGGGATTATTTAGACTGAAGGAGGGAGGACTGAGAGGAGACCTTATCAATGTCTATAAATACGCGAAGGATGGAAGCAAGGAGGATGGAGCCAGACTCTTTTCAGTAGTGCCCAGTGACAGGGTAAGGGGCAATGGACACAGGCTGGAACACAGGAAGTTTCATCTAAATATGAGGAGGAACTTCTTTACTGTGAGGGTGACAGGGTACTGAAACAGGCTGCCCAGGGAGGTTGTGGAGTCTCCCTCTCTGGATACAATTCTGGCTAACATGCTCTAGGTAATCCTGCTTTAGCCGGGTGTTGGACAGGGGTCGCTTCCAACTCTGGCAATTCTGTGAACACAGTTGCCTGCAGTTGCGAGGGACCAGCAGTGCCACACAAGGTCCTTTCTGCTTCTCTGTCGTGTGGGCTGTCAGACCAACGGTATGAGGCCAGGAGTGGCCTGACTTCTTGACTGTAGAAAAATCTGTGAGCTTTTTCTCTTGATCTCACTATACTTGTATGAACTGGGAGGGCAAGGAAGACTCTGCCTATTGGCCTTCTGTGTGAAGTCAAAGGATGGCTGACGCTGGCAGGATCTGTGGAGGTCATCTTGTCCAACCCCCTGCCCAAACAGGACGTCCTAGAGCTGGTTGTCCAGGAACATGTCCAGATGGCTTTTGCGTATTTCCAAGGATGGAGACTTCACAACCTCCCTGGGCACCTTATGCAAGGGCTTGGTCACCCTTATAGGGAAAGAGTGTCACCTGATGTTCAGAGGGAACCTCCCGTGTTTCAGTGTGTGCCTCTGGTGCTGTCACTGGGCATCACTGAGAAGAACTTGGCTCTGTCCTCTTTGCACCTACTCTTCTCCAGGCTGAATATTCCGAGCTCTCTCAGCACCCCCCCCCCCCCCCAAAAAAAAAGAGGAAGAGAAAGCTTAAATTTTTATGCTTTTGGAAAGATGGAGTGTGAGAGTCTAAAGCTTGCTGGCATCAAAACCTAGGTTTTTCACACAAAGATGTTTCCCTCCCCCCTATTGCCATAGCTTTGCTCTGCTGTGCATTCTCACCCATACTGTGTTTCTTTCTAGGTGGGAGAATTATTATCCAACTTCTCTGTTTTCTAGCAGAAGTGCTGACATTGTGTCATGGTTTAACCCCGATATCCCTTTGACTAGTTCAGGTCAGCTGTCCTGGCCATGCTCCCTCCCAGCTTCTTGTGCACCTGCTTGCTGGCAGAGCCTGGGAAACTGAAAAATCCCTAACTTAGGATAAGTGCTGCTTAGCAACAACTAAAACATTGGTGTGTTTGCAACTTCATTGTCACACTAAATCCAGAATACGGCACTGCACCAGCTACCAGGACTTAATATAAGTCTATCCCAGCCAAAGCTAGGACATGTCTGTTTGACTTGGCTTTGCTGACATAATGCGATGACTTGACTTGCTCTAGCCTGGAGTTCATGTGTTAAACATCTTGGTGTAGCCTGCTCCATCTGGGATGTCATCCCAGATGACACATGCCCCCCCACCCCAGCACGTCCTGCCCTACTTGTCGGTCCACCTATGACTAAAATAGCGCATCGGTGGGTGTTGGTACCATGACAGATGGTGCTAGTGGGAAGAAGGCTTTCCTCAGGTGAACGTGCCTGTCCTTAATGCCCAGAACAGTTTAATGCAGGCAGAGGAACATTCTCCCTGGTGCAGTAACCATGACCCTCCCGGGATGGCTTGCAATGTTGCCACGCTTATGACCATCCAGAAGCTGGTGGGAGGATGTGGCGCTTGGAGCGAGGAGCAAACTGGGATGGGCTTTTGCATTGATGCTAAACCCGTGTGTCTGCCCCAGAGAAGAAGCGCGTCCCGGTGCAGGCATCACCCAGCCTGCAGGCAGGGAGGCGGGGGAGCAGGGAGCGGTGCTTCTCCCACTGGGCTGTAACGCCTCCGCCAGGCAACACCCGGGCTGTTGGGGAAACGGCCCTGCATCCCCACTGAGATAAAGGCTTCTTTGTTGCTTCACTTCTTATAAATGCCTAGACCTGCCTTCTTTAACAAGTTGGAAAGAAAAAAGGGCAGATAAGGAGAAGGGGAGATGAGTCACAGCTGGTTCAGGGCAATTCGAGAGAAGCTCGGGGCAGGGTTTGGAGCTGTTAGTGTTGCTCCTTTCCTCCCAGCTCCCTTTCTTTGCCATAAGCGATTTCTTCCTGTCATTGATCAGAGATCTGGTGACCAGGCCCAATGTCCCACTTCTCACAGAAGCAGTGCTCTCAGCTGTCACAGGGGAAGAGAGGACCGTGCTGGGGATCTGCGTGCAAATCCATCCCGTGCTCGTGCACCAGGAACGCCCTCAATGCTGCTGTGGCCCTGGGAAAGTTGCACCAGGCTCCTTTCTGCGTAGGTTCTCCACTGTCCAGGGAACATGACCCATACAGCGGTGCTATCTGGATGTTAAGAGCTGCATTTTGTGCATATGGGGAGAAGGCAGCGTGTGTGCAGGTCAAAGAGAACTCCTGCTAGTGGCCAAGCAACCAGAGGTGTCTGTGCGCAGAGAAGTCAAAGCACAATTACGTGCACATTTTGAGTGGAATGGCATAGGGGTAAGCTGAACTAAGTTTAAATAATAAAAGTAATGCTGCAGATGGGATTTTTCTCTTGTAACTTGTATAACCGCTTGTGCTGGGAGTTGCAGAGGCCAGTGGGAAGGACACGGTTTCCAGGCTGTGCCTGATGTCGCTGCACTGGCTGCTGGTGGCTGACGGGGCTTTTTTAGACAAGTGGATGTAAGGTGCAGCTTATGATCTGCAAAGCTCTAAATGGTCTAAATCCCCACTGCGTCAGAGCCCGCCTGCCCCCAGACGACATCTGCCTGGTTCAGCCGCCTGCTCGGCAGCAGCCGTGTCCCTGGGACGTTACCCAGGACGTGACCGGGGTCAAGTGCAGTCTAGTTCACAGCGCAGTGCATGGTGCAGCCTTCAAGGAAGCTCTTCAGTGCCTTGAGAAACCCTCGCCTGAATCTTTAAGTCCCTGTTGCTCTACTCGGATTCATTCATCCTGTCAAAGACACCATTGATGCTCCCTTTCGCCTTGCACGTGCTGCAGTCCCCTACGTGTTGGCTTGGCAACTGTTGGGAGCAACCACGGACAAGGGAATGCTTGCACCTGAGGTGAAAACAGAGGCTGCTTCCCAAGGGATTTGTAGAGCAGCAAAAGAAAGAAAATTGGCCACTCTCTCCCTAGCGTGCTGGAGTGGAAAGCTGGAAAGGTATGGAGGGGAAAGGAAAGGCAGCCAGTTTCTGTTGTTTATCTATAAGTTGGGGGCAAGGAGGAAAACTTGAGGTTTTAGGTGCTGCCATTTGCCTTTGCAGCATAATTCTTAACAGAAAAAACAATTAAAACCCTTTAAGGGAATTCTTATCCTTGTGGGCCTAACAGCAAATGTAGCAGTACGACTAGTATTAAGAGAAGCACAATTGACTTGAAACCCATGAATATGAGATGCCACCCTGAAAAAATGCGTGGGGGTAAGTGACTGTCAGTTGTTACCTGTCCCATGGGGAGATTGTTCAATATCTGGTGCTACCAAAGCAGATGCCGACATGTCAGTGAGACCCAGCTGTGTTACTCCACCAGAGTAAGAGGCACAGGGACAATCACAGGGGTCACTAGCACTCAGTGGGCTGCCAAAGCTGCACTTAAGCAGTGCAGGGGTAACTTTAGGATTTTCTTCTCTCCCCAGTTTCAACTCTTCGTAAATGAGAAGCTTTAAGACCTGACCCCCTGCTTGGATTTCCTGCTCATGACAAAGCACCACTCCAAATGTAGTGCCACTGCTCAGCCCCAAACGTGCAATTTGCAGTTCTGGTTTGCTCACTATTAAAAGTTTCCTCACCTGAGTGAGAGGGCCTGTAAAGTAACTTTCCAGTGGTCTCAAAGCCCTTTGCAGAGTGTGTTGGGTATTATTTTGCTCAGTAAGGGGACACTGATGAAGTTGTGACTCACTGAATATCAGGCTCAGGCTGGACACAAATCCCTTCCACTGTCTCCCCTGGGGATGTTTTATGTGAGGAACTGTGTCCTTGCTTAAGTGAAATATCTCCGGCAGTGGGGGAAGGAGAGCTTACCCGCTTTTTTAAGAGCCACTGCCTTTCCCTGCAGAAAGTACTCCTGGTGAGCCCTGGTGAGCTGCAGAAATGGGTAGACATTGGTTAGTCCTTCCATGCTGGGGCTGACACCTGCTTTTGCAGCATCCACAACCAGGACAGAAGATGTCTCCTCTCTTCCTTTCATCTGTTTTGAGCTTGGGCTTTGTGGGCATGGCCTCTCTAGTGTTTTTCTTTAGTTTGTGTGAATGCAATCCTGCCACTCTGTGGGGAAGGACACAGGAGATGGCACCCACTTCCTCTTCCAGCCACAGGCAGCTTGGGCAGCCTGTGCTGGCATGCTAGCGTGCTGGGTTGGAGGGCAGAGCAAGCACAGGAGAGGAGCCAGGCTTCAGCAAGCATGCAGGCGTCTGGCTCTTCCCCATCACATTAGCCCGGTATGCTGCGAAACAGCTGCCTCGCCTGTTTTTTGTAAAGTACAGAACTGGCAGTCGCTTACTTATCTGATGAGCTGAGGGAAGTGCTGAGTGAGCAATCTTTTCTCCTGCAGGTTGCATGTGTGGGGTTTTGTCTTTAAAAGGAAAAAAAAGGGAGATTTGAAGATATTTGATCTTCAGTCTAGCTCTGAGCTGGTTGAATGTTTACTTTGTTGTATGTGCAGTTAGTTATTAAAAGCCTTATCGTGGAAGGAAATCAGACAGGAGGCTCATGATTCAAACTGAACAGGCACCTAGACGCAGAGAACATCACAGGGAGACCGCGCTGCGTGCAGAGAAACCTGCTGATTGCCATAACCTTGCTTACGCCGTGCTTTCCGCGGCACAAAGGGCATCTGCTGATCGTTGTGCAGAGTCACCGTATCCCCCAGGGGCCTTTCTCGATTGAACCCTTCAGCCCTGCTGGTACCCATGTAGCTGACGTGTAGTGCTGGAGCCAAAGTTTGCAATGTGAAGCTGTTGCCACATAAGATAAGAGAGATGTTGCAGGTGTTTCTGAGATGCTATAACTGTCCACAGCAAGAGTTTTACAGAAGTGCTGTAAACAGGCATCTGCATGAGCCAGGAGAGATGGGTTTCTGGGGCTGCGCTTTGCTGTGGGATTCCCTGATGCCTGCTGCACGCTGGCTTCGTTTATTGACCTGTCTTGCTGTGAGGGCGATGGCAAGATCTTTACTTGTTACCTCTGTCTTCACAAGACTTCCGCAGGCTTCAAGGCTTCTACTTTTTTTTTTTTCCCTTATCAAATTATGCTAAAATGCAATGAGCTGATTCAAAAGCTGCTCAGACACATGCATGTGTGGTGTAAGAGAAAAGGGTTTCTTTCCTCCAAAGACCTGAGTAAAACTGAACCTCTGAGCTTCAAAACACAAACTGGATCAGAGAATGCAAGGGTTTGGCTGGAGGCCGTGCATAAAGAGCCCCCCAGCAGTGCTATGCATTCATTTTTGGGTAGCAATGCCGTGCTGTTTTCCTACTGCGAGGCAAGGCTGGGTGTCTGTCTGTAGGCAGGCAGGACGATGCTGTGGTGTTACCTGGTGCTGCTTTGGTGATGCTTCCCGCAAAGCCATGGGGAGCAAATGACACGGCTCGTCATTAGTTTCCTTCCTAACCAGGTTCTGCCTCTCTTGCGTTTTTCTTTCATCTCTTTTGGACTGGTGATGCTGCACAGCTTTCCCCTTCAGCAGAGAAGTTAGGACAATTAATTTGCTCCACAGTGGAGGAACCCTCTCGCTGGGTATTAGCATTGCAGCTGGCTGCAGAGGGCTGTGAAAGTGATGCTGCTGGCTCTTGATATATTTGCTGTTTTTTCTAAAGCTCTACCTCCCTGGAGTAACATGAGGCACATCAAAACGTCAGGTTTCATTATGCAGTAAGTGGTTTGGGAGGAAAACTAAAGCAGAATCCTAAAGGCTCCCAGTTTGAAAGAGAAATAAAGAGCCCAAGCACGTTACATATAAATTCTTGCTTTTTAGGTGTTGAGTTGTGACATTAGAATTCTTGAGAGATGACAATTCTGTGCAAGGCACTACCTTGCTCTCCTGCTTTTTGTCTTCTGTTTTATTGGCAGCATTGATATCTTTCCTGGTCAAGCCACAGTGTAGATAACGACTTTGAAGCCTGTTCCAAAGCCTGATCCTGCTGCCTTGAGTGTATGAACTCACCTCCGGTTTTCCTTCCTGGATCAATTCCTTACTCTTGGCCTCCATGGCAAATGACATAATGGCTGAAAAGTACAAAGATTTTAAGCAAGGCAACCCCTTCTTGCTTAACAATTTAGGAACATCTTTCAATGCCAAAGCCCTGGCAGCAGAGCCTGTCCCTTTCAGGTGGCCGCTGCTGGTGCTGGAGACACTGCGTAGGCTCCTGCCAAGGTCCAGAAAGTTTCTTCAGTTGCTGCTAGCTCGGATGCAGACAGGGAAGAGCGGTGAGCCTCCAGTATAGCTCCTGAGGCTGCATGAGACCATCATCTGCACTGCTGAGTACCAGGGGTGATTTTTTTTTCTTGCAATGCTGCAAAAAGGGTGAAGGGGGACAGTCAGGGAAGGGGCTGCAAAGGGGAAAAATGGAGAGGAAGGCCTAGAAGTGAGATAAGAAAGAGGAAGGGAAGATAGATTAGAGAACAAGAAGGTAAAATGGGTGAAGAAAAAAAGAGAACTGGGATTTGAGATGTGATCAAGCTAGTCTAGATGACTCTTGTCCTGCTTGAAGTTTCTCTTGGTGGGGTGGTCCCTCTCCTGCTCAGGAGAAAACAAAGCCACAGTTTTGTAGAAAGTGATAATGTAAAAGCTAATAATTTGCTAGTAAGAAACACAGTTTTGTAGGGAAGCTGGAGTGGCTCCACCAAGGAGCACTTTTGCTCATCTCTTCTAATGCAGCGAAGGGTCTAGTTCTCCTCTAGGGCTGGTTCTGATGCAGTCCCTGCCCTATCGCTTCTCTGTCCCTGCCTGCATCTGGTCTGTGCTCTGGCTGCAGGTGCTTGGGTGCAACATGGTGTCCCTGGCACCATCAGGACTGAGGGCTGGATCCTGCAAGCCCTCATCCCCGTTGGTGTTTGGGGACTGGCTGTGGACCTGCTGCTCTGGGTACTGCCCGGCATGAGGGTCTACCCAAGCGTGAGTGTGTCTCCTTTCCGTGCTGATCCTTGTTCTTCAGCTTCCCGTCACGTACCTTAAGTGGAGCCCAGCACCAGCACAGCCTGTATCAAAAGCCAAAATCCCTGCTTCAAGCAGCCCTTTTTCCTCTGGACAACTAAAAAACCTCTTAACCTGTTTGAAAGAGAAATTTTCTGGGATCTGATTTTTCTGTTTCAAAAGCAATAAGAATGTGCACTTTTCAACCTTTCTTGTAACCATGCAGGCAGATGCTCAGACATGGCCCCCTGCACTGTCTCCAGCCGGAACCCCCTTGCTAAGACACGTGGTTTTTAGCCCTTCATCATGTATGATTTTGCAGTGCATGCCAGTGTCTTCCCATCCTTGGGCCAGGAGAATCTGCTCCCAGCTGTCCCTTTGCTGGTTGAGGTGATGGGGAGAGGGAGATAGGTGGGTGATGCGACTGCTGTGGGCACAGAGTTACTGATAGGCACAGCCCAGCCCTGAGGGATGGAGGACACTGAGGAGGCAAAAACATGCTGCCCACCCCTTGGAGGAGCACAGGATTGCCTTCGTGCCCTTACCTGCAGGGATAAAGTGCTGATTAGCCATTTGGGCAAGCAAGCTGTCCACTTCAGAAACTTGGCTTACAGAAGAGGTTGCAGGGGTGAGATGTCGTCAGAGTTTACAGCAGAAAATCGAGATAATGTGGTAGAAGATGCATGAAGCTTTTGGTTTCTGTAGCCTTTCAGACTATACAACGCCCTTTCTCACCCCTCGGCATAGGACCAGCCCTAGCCTTGCTCTGTGCTCCTAACAGAGAAAATTAGACTTTAAATAATACCTGCACCTGGGAAAGGGGGGAGATGCCCAAGTATAATTAACATGAATTTAGCTGAATCTTGGAGAAAGAATCTGAGTCTTCATTAAGAGTGTGATAAACTGCCTCCACCCACTTTAAAACATACCGGTCGTGTCTGTGGTTTGTGTTTGCATCTGATGGTGTGGTGAAGCATGTAAGGAATCGAAATGCAGTTTCTTAACATCCAGGCCTGACTTAGCCTCATTGTTGCGTGACCGATCACTGATCAAGTGCAAGCTGGTGCCTAGCTAAATACCAAGTAGATTTGTTGCACCCATCTGAGTGTCCACAGCCTGTTTTGCACCGCTGCAGGTTTTGAATAGGGAGATATCAAGGAAAATAACTGCTTAAGGCCATGGAGCACTGTCCTTTTATGAGGCAAAGCTACATGTGTGGTCTAACGCCCCAGCAATCCTCTGCCTGATTGCAATCTTCCTGAAGTAGCAAGAAGTATTCAGTGAGTAAAACCAGCCTGGATGCAAAAAGTAACACCTTCTTTCATGGCACTTTTTCCGAAATGCTGGAGAGCAAGGAATTGGCACTGCTGCAAACCGCAGCTCCTTCAGGACAGTCCCACATGCTGCTCACTGGCTGTGGCAGCTCCTCATCCGACTCCACAGGGGATGGTCGGGCTCACCGCTGTGACCACACAGTTGTGAGGCTTTTTAAATTTTGAGCCCATGACTGGACACACACAGGATTCACCATCACTGCACAGGTGGTGCATCAACAGCAGCGAGCGAAAGTAGTCGGACCAGGACTTGCTTCTCATGACAGCCAGAAGCACTTGACATCGATGAGACTGTTCCTGTGGGAAAAGCGAGCCAAACCTGACCCAAGGACTTTGCGATGTCTCCTGCTCCCAGCTGAACATGTTTTTCCCTCTAGCCTGGCAGCTCGATATCATGTGAGGCGCAGTTGGCTGCTGTGAGTGAAGGGATGGGATAGGGTTTTAGCAAAAGCTTTACCTCTTTACTTGTAAGGAGGGACCTAGCAAGCTTTCCTGCATCACCTAGGGGTACGTGCCCTCTGTCCTCACCCTCACGAGGGCAAACGCTTTGAAATTACAGGAGCTCATTGATGAGCAAATCCCCTTGCAGACCCTGTAAAGAGTTTCCACTCGGCTGCCAGGTAGGCAAGTTCCCTTCCAGCATTTGGGTGTGCTGGCAAGAGCGGGATGGAAATCTCAGCCCTGATGTCCTCTCCCAGCCTTGCCATTTCTCTGGTTAAGGAAGTGAGCTCCCTCATCTGACATACCAGTGTGAGTCAGTAGAGCCCACATAGCCTTCATAAGCCATGTTTTAATTCCTGCCTTACTGAGGCAGAGTAATCATAGACCCCAACTCGCTGTGGGCACTTGGGGATCTTCTTGCAGCCCCTTGCAGCCTTTTCTCCTGGCTCCGCATTTTTCCTGGGGCTGGGTCAGAGCCCGCAGTGCTGCCAGGCCAGTCCCCATTGCTGGTCTGGTCTCAGTGGGAACCCCAGAACCACGGGGCACCTATGTAAGCTGAAATGGCTCTAACCATGATGCATAAGCAAGGTCATGGCATAATTTGGCTTACTTAACCTGCACTGAGTTTTAGAGCAAGGCTTATGAACATATCCCTGGGCTTCAGGTCCTTTTTAATGCACCTGAGCTGCATGGCATTAGGTGGAACCTATGGGTAGATGTTTGCTCCACCCAGTTTTTCCTTGATGACAAAGAAACACCGTTTGTGGTGGTTAGGGCTGAATCATAACCAACCTGGCCTATTTGCAAAGTACCATCTATCTAAGCAGAAGCACGTGCCAAGAGGAGCAGACATTCATGGCTCCTGTGCTGGGAAGGAGGCTGCAGCTATAGAACACCTGGTAGGGCAGCAGTAAACCACTGTTTATTAGGTGCTATGAAAACAGGTTCTCCCATCTGAATCCTGGCCAAATTACAAGCAGCACGATGAATTCGAACCAGTTAATGCACTCGTCATAACTACTTCAAGGGAAATTACTAGGAATCACAAATGTACTAATCATTTAAATGTCATTCATATATTTTAATTTGCAGCAAGTGGGCACATGGTAAGGGATGCAGGGAGTAAACAGTGATTAGCACTAATTGGCATGGCGTGTGCTTCATGGAGCTCACATTCAGACGGACCTACAAAAGCAGGGGATGCTGTTGGATGTCGGGGAAGATCCCGTGGTCTCAGAATGAAGGGAGTGGTAATCTTAAATATCATGACCATCAAGCTAGGCACGTGCCACACAGAGGACTGCCTGAGAGCTGGAGCTGCCCGGGTGAGTGCGTGGTGCCCCAGGGCAAGTCCCCACCATCCTCCTCCAGGTGCTTTGGGACGAGGAGCTACATGGTGCCCGTGCCATGGTCCTGATCTCCATCCCATCCCTACGAGTCACAGGGATGGTGCTGAGCCTCCAGTTCCTGGTGGAACTGCTGTGAGCCATGGGCAGGAGAACTGGGCTATGGTGAAGTTTGGTCCCCCCTGAGTTTGTAATACTACCTGGCAAGTGTGCATCTTCAGTTTTTGGTCTTTCACGGTGCTTACAGAAAATGAGATTATTAAACTCATGGCATGCAGAGCAGCAGCTGACTGCAACCTGCTGCGCCTCACTGGCATCTCCTGCCCTCTCGCAAATGAGTTTCTCCAGTGGGGGATGAGTGGCCCGTATGGATGCTTGGACCTCTCTGGACTGAACTCAGTTTGGACATGTGTCAAACGCACATCTGTCTTTACACTTATCTCCAAACATGCAGACTTTCCTCCACAGCATTACCCACCCTAAGTCATATTAGCTCGAGCAAAATCAATCCAGTAGCTCTTGAAGAGTACCCTACCCATGGCAGCTCTGTTGTACAGATGCTGTGCAGAGCCTTCTGGGTGCCCAAATCATCTCTTAATATTTACACTAGTGGTGCCTCACACCAGCAAAGACACAAGATTTAGAAAAGCTTCAGTGCAGCGCAGGGCATTGGGTGGGGGGCTTGCCAGTGAGGAACAAGGGCAGGTCCTGCAAGCTCAGAAGAATGTCCTGTGTTTGCCATGTCTTTACTTACCCAGAAAATGGGAATCTAAACACAGCACCTGGTGTTCCCCTTATACCTGCCAAATGCCTGTGTCGCACACAAGCCATTGCAGAAGTTGTGGTCAAAAGATACCTCAGAAGGGTTTGAGGCTGAAGCCACAGAAACTCTGCTTTTTTAAAGTCTTCTTGAGAGGGGAAGGCAACCAAAGGCATGATTGTTTTTCTTTTGCTACAGATGTTTCTCTGACAAAAAAAAAAAAAGAACCATACTTGTGTCTCTGAGCAGATTGGAGCAGCTGAAGGAAGCATCAAGGACTGGCACGGTCAGTACCTGTGAGGCTAAATTTGCTTCAAAACCACTCTAAAGCATGCAGGTTTGGCTAAAGATGTGGATCCCACTTCTGTGGTGTACAAAGAGGGGTGTTTCTGAGCTGGGGGCACCCGTGGAGGCAAGGGAGTGACATCTGGAAATCCCAGGGCGTGCAAATAGCCTGGAAACATGGGGATGTTTGCTCAGGTGTCTTTAGCTAAACTTGCTGCTCTGAAAGAGGCATTGATGAGCATCCTCAGCCAGGAGCAGGGCCTGATGCAGCCCAGCAGGCACTTTTCCCTGGTTCCATGACACCTTGTCCTGGGGTGGTTTCAGTCGGGCAAACAGGCAGCGTCTACCAGAGAAGGGTCATTTTACACCCGCCTGCCTGGTTATGAACACCCTGTGGAACTAGAGGGTGCTTTTCAGCAGTGTGATGTTTCAGACTAGAGCTTAGGCTTTGATTAAATTACAAAAAGTATTAGCAATGGAAATGGTGTTATACGGGCAAGGGTATTACTGCTTCTCCCAGTGCTTGGCAGTGCCCATGGCATTCCTGGCAGAGGCACAAGTGGGATTTAAAGGCCCAGGTTCTTGCTTTAACTTTCTCCTTTAGTGGGATACTCATCTCACATTTTTGGTAATCCCATTTTTGCTTGTAACAGGGATGTGACTTCCATGCAGCGTAGAGCACCAAAGCCATGAACAAAGATACTCACATTCTTAGGGTTTTTGTCTTTTCCCATACCTGCAGTACCTGAGCTTTTCTTCTGCAAGCTGAACATTCCCAGTAGGAATCAGAAATAGCTCAAACCTGTACATAATTTGCCAAGCATGTTCATTAAAGTTACTGTTTCCAAAATTGCAGCAGTGTCAATGTTTAGGCAAGCAGTGGTGAGCAGAGCATCCCATGGACCATGCATCCTGCTGTGTCCTAAAGAGGCTTTCTGCTTCGGGTGACCCATTGCTTGTGGTCAAATTTAGTAAGGACACCTCTGTGCAGGACATGTGGCTGGAGGATTCATGGCAAATTCACTGTTTGGAGACACCTGATGAGCCAAAGACCAAGATCAGAAGAGGTGCACACAAGTGCCATGAGGAACAGCATCATTTAATGAGGGGTGACTTCATTAATGTATATAAATATGTAAAGACTGAGTGTCAAGAGAATGGAGCCAGGCTCTTCTGAGTGATGTCCAATGACAGGACAAGGGGCAATGGGTGCAAGCTGGAACATAGGAGGTTCCACAAACACATTAGGAAAAACTTTTTCACTGTGAGGGTGACAGAGCACTGGAACAGGCTGCCCAGGGAAGTTGTGGAGTCTCCTTCTCAGGAGACATTCAAAACCCGCCTGGACACGTTCCTGTGTGACCTACTCTAGGTGATCCTGCTTTGACAGGGAGGTTGAACTAGATGATCTTTCCAGGTGCCTTCCAACCCCAAACACTCTGTGATTCTGTGGCCCCAGAGAGGAAAAAAGGACAAGTGGGGCACTTAGCTGGCACTGATCGTAGATAGCAAAAGTGCATCCTCCCTACTTTTTTTTATAAGGAAAAGAAATTTCTGCAATGTTGAAATTGCAATTTTTAAAATTATCTTTTGCCTTGCCTTTCTGCAGCTCCACAAGCAACTAGAGGTAGCTCAAACATCTCAATGGCTGGGATGTGGTAGGGAAACACCTCTAGACTCGTGCACTGTCCTGGTACAGCATAACCATGCATTTGCTGGGGTAATGCTTCTCACTTGCAGTGTATCTCCAGCTGTTGGAAGGAGGGAAGGGAGCTCTAAAGGGGGCTTTGGAAATAAATGTCTAATTTTGCTTAATTTCCCTTCTTCTTCCTAAGTTCTTGCTGACAACTAGAGAAGACCAGTTGTGCTGTCAGTTTCTAACACCCTTTTCCCATTTCTGATAGCCACTCAAATAGAAATATCCATCTAATGCAGGAGAAAACAGAACAAGCTACACAAACCAGTCCTTGTGTCTCTTCTTCTCCCTTCCAAGTGAAGGTGGGAGAGTCCTCCAGATCTTACTGCTGATGCTCTTTACTGTGGAAGTTAAAAAATGAGAGGAAGCACAGTAAGAAGCTTGAAGCCTGACCCTATAAACGGAGAGCCCTGTCGAGGAGGAGAGACAATGAAAGTTTACTTAATTATTAATGCTACTTTCTTGCTTCTATAAAACAGTTCCTAAAATAACTGTCAAACTGAAGAAGCGGATAGTGTATGGTAAGTGAATGGACATTCTAGTGGGCAGAAGTTATCTATAATATATTTCTTTTTGTTTCTATAGGTTAAACACTTCAAGGCGAACAGCTTTGTTGGGAATCCTTCTGCCAGTCTGGGATCTGATCAGATGTATGGTATGATTTCTGTAATTGGAAAACACAGTTTAAAGAATGAAAAGAGTTGAAACCCAGTAAGCGTTTCTCCTTCCCACCATGTGTTATTACCCCAGAATTTGCCTTAGAAGGGTTTTGAAGCATACACTTCCATACAGTAATAATTCTATAAAATAATCGGTGCATTTTAGCATGGACACAGATTTTAAACTCTTCAGCCTCCATGTTTTGTATTTTAGCTGTGGGAATATCTCCAGGCAAAGAACCAGCTCAGTCCAGCTTGCCACCAGCCAGCAAGGCTGAGGGCTCCCTGTAACACCAAACCACAGCAGTGTGGGGACATCTCCACAGTCCTACATGTGGGGGCACATCTTTTGGGGACAGAGGGAAGAGCAGCACCATGTAGCACCTTGTGTCTTCTGGGAGTCGGTTGCCCAATAACAAGGACATCCGGCCAGTGATGCTCTGGGAATTGGGACGGACCTGAGCAGCACTGGGCTTAGCAGAGGTGAGGCAGTGAGTGGCTGTGATTCATTTTTGTTTTCAAAGCACCCAGCATGGAGAAAATAAGTGGGATCCCACTTTGCAGCTATTCAGTCTCCAGTGAGTGCCATCTCTGCCCTGTGCTGCAGCACGACCAGCCAGATTGCTCCTGAGGACTCATCATCTGAGGGAGCAGTGGGTTTTAGCCCTGGGCTTTAGCTACATGTACATTTAACTAAGGAAGCCAGTGTTTTTTCTGATCTTTTAAAACATGTCGTTCGCCCAGATACTTTCCAGTGCTTACCCTAGAGGAATTCAAACCTGCTGCCAAACTGCTTTACTCATTTATTTTTTGTGCCCTTGTCCGAAGGTGGAGGAAGCACACACTGAAAACCACTGGAGCAAGCAGCGGTGGTGGCAGGTATGAAAGACACCTGGTTAAAATGTAAGTGCGAGTACGTGCGCAGCAAAAGCTTCAATTAGTTTGTTTCTGTTGAATTAGTGCAATTCTACATTTAGATAAGCTCCTGAGGTATAACTCTTAAGCTGGTTTCTTAGGAGAGTATCAAAGTCTCTATGACTGTTATTATTTCTGCCTTCCTAACTCTAGACAATGATGAAGGGGATGATGCAAAATCATCCCAGCTGGTTTGATGTAACTACCGTGCTACTTCTTCCCCAGCACACGTTAAACCGGTCCTAGAGGGAAGCTGTCCTACCGCCAGCCTGCCTTGCCTAGTTATACGATGTTTTAGTGCTCAGACACATCGTCAGTTTAGGGGAACACATCAACCGAATATCTTCCTGATGCCTTTAATTCATGGCAAATAAAGATATTTTTTTCAGCATGCAATGACATATTAGCAGCGTTTGACTCAGGCCTTATTCTGTTGCAATTCTGGGAGCTCGTTTTGAGAGCAGAAGCCCCCAGAAGTTAGCAGTGGTGATGGCTGAGGGGATATGTGTGTGCCAGCCCTGCTCATCCTGTCAAGAAATTATAAGCCTAGTCAAATGCTTGTATTTGAAATGAAAGGTCACCACAACAAAACCATGGACCTGCATTAACATCAGAAGCAGACGAAAGCTGGCAGACCAGAGGCTGCGAGTGCAATAAGGAAAAAGAGTGAGCCAACTCTTGGGAACCTCAAAATCCTCATCTAGCAGGCAAGGCCTTTGACTGCCATTCTTCTCTTAAATCCAGAATATAATGCACTTTCACAGGGACCAGCCTTGCCTTCACTGAATACTGCCTTGGAGGGCATCTGTTGCAGTAAGTCTGTCTAGTGTGTTATCATGGAGATGAGAGGGTTAAGTTCATGCTGTTTGCCAGGTACAAGGCAGTCTTGCAAAGGCACAGTTTGTTACAGGCCCTACTCAGGCAGTAGCACCTTAAAATACATTTTCAAGTTGCAAAGCAGGTGGAGAGAGTTGTTCCTTGGAGGTGTCTCTGAAACTGAAGCAAAGCCAATGGATTTAGACAAATGGCATTTGTGTATGTGCCATTGGCTAAATTCAGATTTTAGTTCCCTAAGGAAAATTTGGAATAATCCCATTGAAGGGCTCAGGATCTAAAATGTGTGGCCTTGCCTCTGCTCTCAGGGGAAGGAATGCCTCCAGTTGGATGCACTGGCTGTGACAGGCATCCATTGCCCCGGCTAACACAGCCTGACCCCAAGTGGAAATAAGACTCTCCGTGACTTTGGTGCACACCACGTTTTTTCCATGGCACGGTAGCAACTGCCGCACACTATATTTTGAGCAGCGAGTTCAGAGGATTACTGAAAACAAGCAGCGTTGTGCGGGGAGCATTCCCCTGCCGTGATGCACAGGGATTTAGCCGTGTAACTCCTGACCCAGCTGCAGAATAGACAGAATAAACTGGTTTTGCATCAGTTCCTAATGCTCCGTCCTTCTGCCGTCCCTGGAAAGCACCGCTCGGTTCTGCAACGGCAGCCCGTGGGGTAAGAAGGGCCAGAGCAGAGCCATGCTCTCCAAGTGCTGGGTGAAGGTGTGATGGAGTGGGGATGCTGAACCCCCTCTTTGAACCCCTCCTCTCTGGTCGAAGCTGCCCTGAGAGCTGGTCTGGTCCTGCAGAAAGAAGAAACCTCTTGCAAGAAGACTGCTGCACTCTTCAGTGAGACTTTCTGTATTTAAATGACAGTCCTGCAATTTCTCTAATACTAATCAAGGCCTCAGCAGCAACCAGGAGCGTCGTTTGATCCCTGCCCAGCCGTTTCATCCTTTAATTCAGGTTAATGCCCCAAAGAAGCACTCTACTTATCCCCATTACACAACAACACGTCCGGCCATCCTGTTGGGAGGCGTTTCAGGGACTGTATACCTTATTTTAGCATCAACTACTCTCATAACTCTTAAGTTTCTGACACTGTTTGCATCATGTTGATTTATTTTATTAATCAAATGAAATTTTTTTTTCAATGACCACATTTTACTTACACTGATGTAAGGCTGTGGCTAATTCCTAGATTCTCTGTAATTTTTTTGCTTTACTCACCAAAAGGTGTGATCTTTAATTTTTTTTTTTAATAGCTAGCAGTTTATGGAGAGGTTTTGGAAGGTAAAGAACGCATGTGGCTACTCATTGTCTGAACTCCCTGAACTTTTAAAGAAATGCAGCCTGTCTCTTCCGTCTCCTCTTCCTCCACTTTCGGGCTGCTGACATCTGCCTTCCCCAGGCTCAGTGCACTCGTGGCTTGACAGATTCCTTCTTCTTACAATGCAGAGCTCCAAATCCCTGCTAGCCATGTGGGATTTATGGGAGGAGGAGTTGTGGAAAGGCTTTCACTTCTCAGGCAGCATCCTCCACTTCCTTCCCCTTTTAAACCCATTGCTATGCTTTTGCTAGCGATCACCGTGGTCATGGTAATGTTGTGTAGATGGTTGGACTAAATGAGTTTAGAGGTGTTTTCCAACCTTAATGACTCTATGATTCTCTTGCTGGGAACCCCTTTCTTTATATTTAAGGTGCGTGGAAGAAAAATGTAGCCCAGTAGTTGGCAGGATGAGTTGGTGTTGTAGTTTATTCCTAGAGTATAATTAGCAGAGCAATGGGAGTTCCTCAGGTGTGCTTTTCCAGTGAGCAGGCTCCTCAGTGCTCACCCACACCTACCTGGATGGGAGCAACTCATGTGAGGATGGTTGTACGTAAGTATGTTCATAGTCTGCAGTTTACATAATCGTGCTGAGTCAGAATATATCAGAGTGAAAAGATTTTCCTGCAAACATCTTTGTATTTTGGGAAGAATTTGCATCTGTGTTTCAAAAAACACAACAGCAGAGCAGCTGCCCAACTCGTGGCCTTGTTCTCAGACCTTTCTTTCAATCTACAAATGCTTTTTTCCCCGCCTCCAGCACAGACTCCAGCACTGAAAATTTAAGGCAGCTGACAACAGACTTGCTTTTCTTAGTTACCCTTCCTGGGCCTCTCAGATGTGGCCTGGGGTGCAAAACCACATTGGGGCCCACAACACTAGACTGCAAGTCCCAGAGCTCCTTCTCCATCACAAGTTTAGGAGGATGGTTGTCAAACAGGACAGTTGAATTGGCTAGACTCATTGAGAAACTAAATTTACTTCCTCAAAGTTTGCATTGCAAGCGTGCCCTCAACTTTTCCCAGGCTGTCCGGACTGAGATAAGATATTTTCCTGAAGGATGAACAAGCATAATTTCAAGTCTGTAAGGAAAACAACAGCTGACAGGAACAAAAAAACGTGTGGGAAGCGATTTTTTGTTTTTAAATGATTGGAGTGTGAATATATGCTTAGTTAAGGGGAGACTGTCAAAAATACAGACAGGGATTTGGTAGTCTATATACCACTTGTGTTAGCTTATTGAAATTCTCCAGTGTTCTCCCATGTGCTTTTGTTCTTGGCTAAAACACAGCCCAACCCATAAGGCAGCAGGGAGAGAGGGGTGTTCCTCCTGTCCCTCCTGGGATCTGCTGGACAGCCAGTGTGGAAATGCGTGATCTCTTTCTTTGACATGTCCTATATCCAGCTCCCCTGCAGATTGAAGGGAGATTTCTGGTGGCAACCTGCACCACGGTTCAGCCCCAGCTTCCAGGAGGGGCAGTCCTGTCCCAGGGCAGAAGGCACTACCCATTCCTTGAAGATGCCTTTCAGGTCTGTGTTTACGTCATTCATTCAAGTGTGGCTGTAGAAAGACAGGAAAATATTTCATTTCAGACAAGTTAATGAACTCCCATTTTCAGCCCTTAGCCCTTTAAACAGCAGAACAGGAAATATGAGTAACTCACAACATCTGACAGAAAAGGAAAGTAGCTGCTTCGTTCTTTTATGGCCTGTTACCCTATCGAACAATGACGTGAGAACGCGTTGGGACAAACCAGATGAGGTGCTCTCTGCCGTGAGGTGCCTATTAGGCCGTTTGTTTTTCCCCTCTTTAAAGGTGTTATTTGCCTTATGATGGATCCTGAAAATACCCAGGGTAACCACATGCCCAGTGCTGGCCAAGAACCCCGAGTAATGAATTGTTATTGCAAGGTTTGAGGAACGATTTGACATCTGGAAATTATCCACTTCACAGACATATTCTTTATAAAGAAGTAATGCCCTCCAGGTTTTAGAAGGGATTTCCAATGCACCACAGGGGAAAAAATGCTTTGCAAAACCAGAGCGATTAAGGATTTTAGCTTACACTAGCAACCCTGGCATGAAGCACCTGGCTGGATACTCTGGGTGCTGAGGCTGCTGACAGCTGCATCACTGTATCCTTCTGCGCTCAGGAGCCTGGTGATGTGCAGCACCCACATTCAATTTGCAGAACAGATGGACCCCAATATTGTCTTGGCTTAACTTGTTTTAGCAAGTCAAATCCAGAATGTTCTCTTTGCAATTACCTGGGACAGATATATTATATTGCTCTTCAGAACACAGGTAGACTCTTTTCTCCTTTCTCATAGTTTAATTGTTTCCAGCTTTCCTCACTGGAATTGATCTAAATATATATCTAGCATGGGGGGAAAAAAAAAAAAAAGAGCTGTTACAGACATATGTGGGAAGATGCAACTGAAAGACTGCTTTTAAAGTGTTTCCAGGTCTCAGTCTTAGCTTGAATAAAGCTTATCTGAAATAATTTTTGTGTATAATTTGCGGAAGAGAGCAGAAATGAGCCAGCATTCATGGAAAAATCAATACAGAGGATGCTACAATTTTGTGTTAACTCTTCATTTCAGCCACCAAGGAGCATATATTCATTGAGTAGTGCCTTGCTGTGCTGTAGGCTTGAGGCAGGTGGATTTCCCAGGATATACACAGAAATCAAAAGGAAACTTTTTACTAAGCGAGCAATTACACTGTGAAGAATGTTTTGGAGTCAGTTATCTTCCACTTTTAAACAAGATGCCTCATTGATTCAAAGATATAAAATGATGCTGCAACAGCTTTTATCTCTAAAGCATTGGAAACAGAGCTGTGCCAACTCTGGTATAAAAAGTATAATCTAAAAGTCAAACCAGATATTGCAGTGCATATTGGGATTCAGGAGAGGCTTACATTTCTTTAGTGCTAGTAAGACTAATAATAACTTTTACTATGATAAAGTTCTTATTTTTAAAAGACACACACTCTCCCACTTCAGCACGCGGATCAATCTCTTCCTGCAAGCTGCAGTAACTGAGACTGAATGAGACCGTAATACACCATGGCAGGCATTATTTTGGATAACCAGCCCCAGGATATAATTTCTTCCTAAATCCATCTGCATGTGCAAATGTGCAAGGCTGTACCCTGATTACATCGTTGTGAATGGTCTTCCCAGGAAGGGCCAGGCAGCTATCCCGGTCTGCTGTAGCAATTTATACACTTTTTCTTACCAGCATCCTGAGCAGCCCGCTCTGCCTAGATAAGGAGTTTGATGCTAAATTCAACCTTCCTGTCTCTGGTAGCTGCTTCCCCCTTCCTGTGAATGCTGTTTACGTCGGGGCAGTCAGGACACGAGCTTCCGAGCACGGTCAGATTGCTGACCCTCCCAAAGCTTCTTTGCATTAGCTGAAAGATGTACACTCACTGTATTTAATTACTTTTACAGACACCACCTTGTCTTAGAGTAAGGCCATATTGCTTGCCTTTAAATAGAGACTGAAACATTCTTTGGATACTTAAAAAATATCCTATAAACAGGATACCATATAAATATAAATACCCTGTAAATATCCATTCAAGAGCTAGTTAACTTTTCTTTGCCCTCTGTAGACAACTACACTTTTAAATAGATGCATTTAAGATACTTGAAGCTAGAATATTACGTGTTTGCTCCACTGGTATGAAAATATCTTCCTTCTTTCTGCCTCCCAGTTCTTTAATATAAAACTCCGAGGTTGTGGGAATTTCAGTTTCACTAAACTCTCATGAAAAACTTCAAGACCATTTGTTTATATCTGAGTAACAGTTAGAAATCACTTGCTAAGAGGATTTTAGCAGCCCTAAATATCTCAGCTCTTAGGTCTAAATATAATATCTGACTATAAAATCTAAATATAATACCTGACTACCTTAGCTCTTGTATCTAATACCTATCACCGGGAAACAAATTTAAAAATACTGCAGGAAACCCTTCTCATAAATTTCAGAGGCGAAAAAATCCCCAAACCCAAATGAACCACACTCAGCTCATGTTATTTCACAGCGTCCTCATGTGGAAATAAGCAGGTACCCTCTGAGGATGAAATCCCTCCTGCACTTTACAGTTTAGAAGCAAACAAAAACCAATGGCTTATTTCTTCCCTGAGAAAAAGTCTTCACAAAACTTTTCTATATGCAGCCTTTCACAGTGTGCCTTGCTTGTTTCGATTTGTTCTAGTAAACTTTTTGTGCAACTATTTCTCCTACTAGAAGAAAGTAATTTAAAAGAGGAGTGTTACAGAGATCACTCACCTATGGTGTAATAAGGATAATTTTAGATAATACTCCCTATTTTCCTAGTAAAATAAGGAAACTCTAGTTTCATGGTTTAGATAAGGTTGCGCTTCTAGTTAAAAGAACCTCATCCCTTCTACAGAAATTGACACAACCGCAGGGATTATCACAGATCACATTTACTTCCATTCACTATAAACCTGCTTTGTACATTTGCACTTACTGGATTCCCAAAGAACCCGAAGAGAGCCCAGAGAGTGAGACTTACGGCTTCTGGCTGGTGAACTCCAGGAGGCAGGTCTCTGGACGATTCTCAGTGCTGTTTCTCGGGCTGCTCTGCAGCATCTCTGCTCTACATTGCTTTCCTTCACAGAAACAATTTTTTGGTATGTCTAAATCTTGGTCTTTGACTATTTCATTTTGCCATATTTTCATATCTTGGGTGATGTGCTACATAAATTTTGTAACAAACATTAAAAGATCCCAACATACACCACCTACATGCTGTAATTATCCAATAGCATTTTCAAGGAAAATTAATTTGGGCAGGATGGAAGGTAAATCCTGAGGTAATTCAGTTTTTCCGCTGATGTTATTAGAGGATAAAACTACATATCTATACCTACATACACAGACACAGTTTTTTATGTTTCTTTATCCGACAGCTAGAAAAAGTTTATCTGCTTCAGTATTGTTCAAAGACCACTTGAAGACCGTTTGGATGAAGTTGCACAAAAATAAAGTGGAGTTACCACAGATCTGGCTACCTGGCTAATAATCACACTGATAGGAGACAAATGCAAGAAGCCCCTGTTGGTTGAATATAAACCTTCGCTGCTTCAGGAAAAAAAAAAAAAAGGATGTGCCTGTATTAGCGAAGTAGAGGCCTGAATTGTAACACTCAGCGGTGTTGCTCTGCCCTCTGCAGACGAGATTGTATAAGCACATGCTACCTGAAATAAAAGACTTCCAAAGCAAATCAAACACGGCAGAATAAAAGTTGTCAGCGTGAATTAAACATACACGGGGCACCGCCTTCTAACGGTGCACTGTGGCACTGCAAATCGTAAATAAGTGAGCGGTGCTCCTGAGGCAGTGGGTGTTTCCTGAGTGTTCTCACCGAGCCCACACAGCCCACGAAGCTGGGTTATTGCCTGATTGCACCAACACCTCGAGTCCAAACTCAGAATGTTGGAATATAGGAGATATTTATGCCCGTTACTCTGTGTACGTATACCACACAGCATTTCTTCATGATGGAGAAGCAAGAGTTGTTCCAGCTCCCACATGGAGAGCAACTTCTTAGTACTTGGAACATTTTTCTACAGCAAGATCCAGGAGACAGTAAATGCTTGCGATTCCCTCGCCGTTCTCCCTCTTGGAAGTGACCAGTACGATGCCAGCGATAACCTGCCTTGTCTGACAGGCAAAGGTACGAGCATCCCACTTGGCAAAAAGTGTAGCTCCATGCCCCCTTTCACAGCAGCTGGCTCTAACTTTTACTCTAGGGAAAAATCCAAGAAATGTGGTAGACGCATCCACCCTTAAGAGCTCTTTACGATTTAATGTGCTCTCTTCATGCTTGCTGGTAAAGAATGTTAAATTTAGTTCATTTAAATGTCAAGTATTTGCTGCAGCCCCACTGATGTGAGAAAATACACATGACAGTATTTGTTTTTTCTTATAAGCGGGACAGCATTTTTGCACTACAGACATTTCACAATCCTTCTGACAGAGAAAAAACACACGGTCCTACATGATTTTTATAAGGCTTCTCTTGGATAGGAACAACACAATAGAATTTACACAACACACAACTCAGATTTGTTCCAACTTCTCATTTTATTGAATTGTCAATGTTCAAAAACTACTTCCCCCGCAGCAGACACGCCGACTCCCAGGCATCACATGTGGCCCTCACAAATGGGCAGCGCCTGACACTCCTTTACTCCACCTCCCACAGGTTGGTCTGTCTGTGGTTATCGGGTGTCACACAACAGACAAAACTGGTCACGTCTTGTGCAAAAAGAGCCTGGAAGGAAGAAAAATTTGCCTACGCAGCTCCTGACACAGCCCCCCTCCTATTGTGTGACTACCACACGCGCTGGTTACGTGACCCAAAGACTCACACGTCAGGGAACAAGAGAAGCGAGGAGTCTTTCAACCAGTGGCAGTTTCCAGTGCCCAGCATTTGCAGAATACCTTCAGTACAAAACTGAAGTGGGTGCTCAGGAAAATAAAGAAATCTTTATTCAATTTTATACAGTGCAGAGCTTGCAATATGTAATGCTATTATGCTTCTCTAAGTTAAATTTTATGGCAGGGCAAGATCCTTAATAATTACTCTTCTGAGCTATATTCAGCATCTGGGTTGGACACCCTCCATAGCTTGCATGTAAAATGAGATACAGCCAGAATGGTACATTAAAATTTGATAAAGAAAAGCTATACAAATGTACTATGCACATCTGAATTGGATTCCTATCCAGACGTACTGCAGGAACACAGATTTATAAAAGTTGGTTTGGCATTAAACCAATGACTACCTTTCCAAGTGAATGCTTTTGCACTGATTTTCATCTTGCCATCCTTCGTTGCTTTTATTTTGTTGAGGGATCTGCTGCAGGCTAATGCCACGGGCTAGGAAGTTTCCAGGCATATCACCTCAGCAAAATGAAAGTCTCAAGTTTTCACCTTGCCCATTTCACAAACAGAAATAGTATTATTAACTTTCAAAGCAAAAAGTGAAGGGAAACAATGGTCACATTTATACTTTGCAGAACTGTCCTCCAGTACTTCTGTTTGAACACAGAGGAACAGCATTGTTAAACAAAATTCTTTACATAATCTCTGCTATCTCACTGACATGGAAGTATCACTGAGAGTCTGGGCTACATCTTGAAAACCTTGTGCAGTCTTACAATACCTTCATCAAATGGGCATTCAAGCTCCATAATTTTACCTTTCTTTACATCCTTTTCATTTGAGGACTTTGGAGTGATTTGCAATGCGTAACTGAAGAAAGCAAAAGAAGGGAAATCGAATACTTAATACCACTCCTCTTTCCAACAAAATAATTATATTTAATGACATAGTAACTATTCTCAGATCTAGAAATATGCTAAACTCTGTAATCAAAACCAATCCAATAAACACTATTTCTGCACCCATTTAAAAATTCACTCGGTCAAAGAGCTGTCATATTCCCACCATTCTGACCCAGGCCAGAAACAAGCAACTACACTTGAATAAACATGGTAATTTCAGGGGAATGCTCAGGTTTCCACACAGATCTATCAATAAAGATTATCTTCTAACGTTTTCAGTGCTTGGAGCGCAGTCTTAATGGCGTTAGTGACACAACTGCCTGACAACCAAGCAGAAAGAGAAGTCTCTTTCTACAACTCTCCAGGCTAACAGAAGAGTTGAGGGATGAGGTGACCTAGGAGAAATGCTGACTAAAGTTGTCCATAGCCATTGGTGTTAATCCTTCTTACCTCTCCTACACTCTTAGTCCTTTTGTTTCAATTCCTTCCTAGATCCCACTTTTCAAGTGTTACAGGCTGTCTTCTTGTCATACAAATCACCAGAAGGGATGTCTTGAACTTTTGTTTCTGCATGATTTGCTCCACAGTGCAAACGGTTCCGGAAGGGGTGACTACTTCTGTAGGGTTGTTTAAAACCGTACCGGAGACGTGCTCCTTTTCCAAGTCACGTAAGACCTGGACTAATGAACTGAGATGGGTGTTAGGATTTTCCTTGTTTCCTGCTCACAAGCTGCAAGCTCAACTTGTTTCCACATCGTGGCACAAGTTCCAATCCAAATCCAGGCCAAAAGAGCATCCTGTGGGGCTACTTGGCCATAAGTTTTAAACAGCTTTGGAACAAGCATGCCAAGGCAAATCAGCACTTTGAAATGTATTTGTCTTCAAGGAGAAGAAGGATAAGTAGGTTTCTTCTTCTCTAAAGTTTGTTAATAAATTACATACTACTGCTGGGTTCTTCTCTTCCCAGATGTTCTCCAGGAATGAAAATCGCTCAGGTGATCATAGAATCATAGAATCACAGAATGTGTTGGGCTGCGAGGGACTTCTAAAGGTCATCTAGTCCAACTGCCCTGCAGTGAGTAGGGACATCTTCAACTAGATCAGGTTGCTCAGAGCCCCATCAAGCCTGACCCTGAATGCCTCCAGGGACAGAGGAACACTGACTGTTTAGAGTCCACACAGAAGCTCTCTCTTCACAAAGGACAGAAAAGCAAGCAGACCTCTGGTAGCTGATTGAGCATTAACCAACTGGTCTCTGGGTCTCTCATCTCCTGAACCTGCAGTTTTACCCTCTAACAGCTGAAACTTCAATCTGAAACACCAATTGCATTGAAAACCGTACATGACCCTAGCAATGTCTACGCCATTATGCCGAGTCATACATGTCCAAAGCCAACTCACCTCTGAACCTACTAGCAAGGCCCCAGCGTGGCACGGGAACACGCACTCTAGAGCACCGAAGCAACGCATATGTAAACACCGGCAGATCTGCCTGGCACACTGCTGATCCTCTGCAGGTTCCAAAAAAAGACGCGTGGAGGGGGAAGGTGAGCAGGACATTATGCTTCTAGTCGCTACTGGGATCTGCTCTTTCAGAGGGGTACCAACAAAGTGACAGATTCGAGAGACGACCTCTATGAGAAAGACCGTTGCAATTGTTTTGGAAAAGCTCAGAAAAAGAAAAAAAAAACCTGCACAGATTAGGGCCATGAGCAAAATTTCACACACGTAAAAAAATAAATCTGTCTGTATAGCTAGAATTGCACAAAGTAATTTTGAATTTATCTGTACAGTATCAAATGCTGCACAGCAAAAATACCGACAGACTTCCCATTCTGAGACACTTTTCAATGTAGTAATTGCCAGGTCTGGTAATCCTTTCCTTCCTCTCTGGCCGCCCAAACTCCAAATCCACCTCCTGTGTTATTTATACACAATGAAAAGAAAGAGTTCATAAACTATAGTGACATTAACTGGAATCAAGACAATTCACTGAGTAACATGATATTGGAAGTAGTTTTATGGTGTTACTGGGGGAAGGGAGCATGTTGAAACAGGACAGTTACACTTTCTGAATACGCGGTATTTTGAAGGGAAGCTGAAACGAAAGTGAAGTGAAACAGAAAAATTCCAAATGTGAATGTCAGTGGGGATATATATTTTCTCACTCTTGAAAGCCTGAGCCTTTTCCCCCTTGAAATTATTGATAAAGATTCATGTACTCCTCTCTTTAAAATTGCACAATATTTAATAATTGCACAATAACTTGTTCACCTCTTGCAGTGAAGGCTGAAGGGAAGTCCAAGAAATTCGCTGTGGTAAAAGTCTTTAGTCAGCAGAAAGTGCTTGGAAGAAAGCAGGAGGAACTGGAAGGAAATTTCTAGCACCTGCAGTTTTTGGCTACTGGTGGGTAAAAGAAAGTAAAGTTTTGGGGGTGTGCTGAAACCTTCGAGGTGAGAGCTGATGTCAAAATAATTTTTTTTTAAGGGCTCTACAACCACTTGCTCATTAACAGCTATGAGCAAAGCAGAACAGTGGTATTAATTTTCGTGCAGAAATTCATGTGCTTGTGTGTCATGGCTGCATCCCAACTCACCATTTCAAGTCCAAGATTCTGCAGACATGGGAAACACAGCTCTCTGCTAGACATGAGGAACAGTCTCAAGGAGCTTTGTCCCATGCCTAAATCTGTTGATTTCCTTTCCCTTTCTTTAACCCGAGCACGAGTTTTAAGCTCATTCCGCTTCCAGAAAGCCTCCACACTGGTTGTTTCTCCTAATAATTCAACTCTCCGCACTGCTTGAAAAACGGTTACGTTGGAAAAAAAAAAGTTTTCAGGTTTTAAGTCTGGGTGTTACAATCTATTTCTAGATACCAGTACTCAGGTTTCCATCTGTTCTCAGAAAACTGTGTGGGAAACAATAAACTAAGACGTGTTTCCGTACAAGTCGGTACCACACACGAAAGGACTTCATTCTGCATGTTTACCACAAACCCACCGAAGCTGATGCTCAGTTTGGAGGTCAGTTAACTCATCGATGGATCTCCAGCTGCACTGACAGGCATACGCCCGTGCTCCTTTCTTCTTTATCATCTTCGCCCTCAGTTTAGTGAGCTCAGGCATGTTATTCCTGCCAACCAACCAAGCAAATTCAGTTTAGGATCATGATTTTTCCACTTTTTTCTTTTTAAAGGGTTCATGAGGCCACTTCAACTCAGAAAAGCTCTTAAGAACATTTCTGAGAATCACTGCTACAAAAGAATTTATGGATATGTTTAAATTCTGTTTTGAACACAATCCTTTCCCAAGAGCAGTCTTGGTGTGTAGTTGCTGTATTTTCAGATCAACTGGAGACTGAGGATTCTGTTAGCAAAATTCTCTGTTGGGTTCAGAGACTCTGTGTGAGACTCCAGAGAAAGAGTTGGGAGGAAAATCAGCTAGATTTAATTCTCATGTTATGAAATTATCAAAAAAATGTATTTAGCTTATCAAATTTACCGTAAAATCCTTATGCAGAAGGGGTACCACAACCGAGTTAAGCTCTTCATCAATAACTGTTATTCAGGGTAGCTGTTAAAAGTGACTGAAATGAAATGGCCGTAAGAGGGAAGAACGTACATCAAACCACAAATAATTCCTGTGCAAGCATCAACCACAACCAATGAAAAAACAGCACGGCTGTTACAAACCCAAGCTGTTTCAAGAAAACAAGTGTAAATTTAGCATTCTAACTATCCCTGCTCTCATGACCTTCTCCTGGCCATCAATTACTGGCCACTGAATTGCTCAAAACCAACATTAACAAGCCCAGCTAAATAAAGAAAACCCAAAGCAAACATCAGTGGAAGAATTTTTAGAAAAAGAGGTCAGACATCTATCCATGGAATGCAAATGTTTAATCTTCAACTTTGCTTTCTAGAATTCAGGCTAGCCAAAATAAATAGCTAAATATCTTGCTAAAGATTACAGATTTTAATCATTACATGTATCTGATACTAATGCCTTTAGTGTCTTTTTAAAAAATTTTATTAATCTCAAGATTTCAGAAGCAGAATAATTTAGATTTTGAGTAAATGAAAGAATCATATTTTCATTTAACCTTTCTAGCTACCAAGTTCATCTCAGGAGAATTGTGCAGCACTGCATTTTTAATGGGAAAATAAGATTTGCATTCAAAGAAAAATACAAATTTTGAAATGGAAAGGAAAAATGGGAAAAACCTAACATGCAATACAAGAAAAATAACAGAAAAGGAACTGATGTATCCATTGCTGTTCTGCTCCAGCCCCTGGTGGCCGAGCACACTCTGAGCACATCTACTACCTCCATTAGTTAACTTTAATTAGTTAACGTTAATTAGTTGACGTTAATTAGTTAACATTAGCACACACAGAGACTTTACTGAAATAAGAGGCATTCAGATTCGGTGTCTGTATTAGGAGCATGCCTACTGCACCACATCTTGGCATTAGATACAGTTTTCGAGAAACTGGAAATAAGAACTCCTTAATTATAAGTCTTCACAAAACATCAAAACAATTAAAGTCAAAGACATGACAATACAAGAATAAAAGAAAAATCCCACCCCTCCATTTAATCAAACCTTGCTTCAAAAAGAAGCCTGTTAAAAAAAAATCAAACTATGTGACTTTCACTGAACATGACCGCATAATACTTGATACTGAAACAAAAGAAAACCTGACTTGAAACAATCCCAGTCTCCGTAACAGAAGGTGCGGTGAGAAGCACACACTGAGCAGCCTGAGTGCATTTTGTAGGCATCCTGCAAGAGCACACCAAGGGCCAACCTACTGCACGGATTATCTGCTTATTTCAACAGTAAGTTTGCCTTTTGATCCAGGAAACTTGAATTCTTTTTTTAAAAGCAGAGAGGAAGAGTGATTGGGAAAGAAATGGAAAGGGATGAGCAGCTTATGGGAGATGTTGCATCCCTTCCCCCCCAGACTTACCCCCTCATCACCAAGCAGGTTGCACACATGCTCCTTTTTAGGTAACACAGGAGCACTCAGGACTTTTAATCTTTCCTGTGCCTATCAAGCCCCAAAGCACAGTAACGGAATACTAACACCAAATCCACCTCAGACATACCTGAAAAAAAGATAATCACAGGACTGATCCCAGATGTAGTCATTGAAAAGCGACACCCGGAAGTCGCAAGCAGTACAACGCAGTTGATCACACGTTCTGGTAAAAAAAAAAAGAACAGAAAACTCCAAGAGCTTATTACAATCAGAGAAGCTGCACAGATCATAACTGTTTTAAAGTACAGTGCTCACCCAGAAATACTAGAAGCAAAGTTATCGTCTAATCTTGGGGTTTTTTACATCTCTAGCGCATTCATTACGGTACATGTTTTAAATATACGATCATGTGTTATTTTTACAGGTTCCTAACCTCAATGAACACATAAAATAAACTCATATTCTCCTGATATATTCTCTTGGGTCTTCCTCGTTAGTATGGCACCTGACCAGCAACCAAATATGCATCAAGTGCATAATTACTTACTACAAAAAATCCCACATGGAAAGGCAATAATGTTCTGTAGGATGTTGGAGATAAGTATTTAAAGCACCTCTCCCACTAAGTTCAGCTGCAGTTGCAAAGCAGTCTGGCTATTTTCAGTTCAGGCTCTGGGATGATTTAAACCAGTCCAATGATTTAAGTCACATACTCAGCATCACACAGAAAGCTGAAGAGAGGCCGGGAAAAGCAATTTCCTTAACTACACGTTACTGATTTTTGGAGTCTCGTGTCTCGTTTGCACACATCTTTCAACTCCTCAAACAAACAAAAGATCTAGTGGTCAATAACAGAGGACTGGAAGGGACCAGAGGACTTCAGCTGCAGTTACAGGCAGCCACGGGCTTAGATGAATATAGGGCTGTCCCATTCAGTTCAAATGCAGAACGCTGAACCGCCACAGAAACACGGTTGTGAATAAAAACAATGATAAAGCAAGTAGAACATTTTTTTCCATGTCTCCTACCTTTTTGAAACATTTGTTCCTATGCCATACGGGGAAGAACTTCCACCCAGGTACACTGGACAGCATCTACGTGGATTTCATTAAAAAATATAACATGATAGCAAAATGTTTTTGGATAAAGTAGTACAATGCTTCTGCTAGTTTAACAGCACGGTATTTCTAAAACAACATTTATTAAATGCAGGCAAAACATTCAAATTCTTACAACTATGGAATTTTTAAATTTTCATTGCCCAAGTGTTCAAAGAAAATATGACAAGCACTCTCCGTATCAAATATACACGGGACTATATATTGCAGCATTTGATAATTTTGTATGTCCATAAGGCAAGGGAGGCTGTTGTTTAATAACTTAAATAATTTATAAGTTTATGACAAACAATTTTGACCACATGAAAGCACACTAGTAATTCTGCAAAATTATCTTTATCTCTGTTTTCCTTTAAAAAATGCTTCTCTAAATACTCAGCTTCTTTCTTAGTTAATGCCAACACATATTATACAGTGGCAATATTGTTTGACTGGAGATAAGCTATAATCAAGCTATGTTCAAGTAGCCAAAACATTTTTCACTTACCTTTTCCTATGAGCCTGTACAACAGCACTACTTCTTTCGGGTGTGAGGCTTGCAGAGTCAGACTTCAATTTCTATTTAAAAAGCAACCAAAGAATAAAAGGCAGCATTACAGCAAGGTAACAAGATTCTGGTTTACTTAATAAGCAAGAGCCAGAACATCTCAGTCACAGAAAAAGGGGACTAAGAATTTGGGAATCTTCTCATTCGGGTTTCTGTGAGGTTTTTTGAGACAAAAGCTGCTGAAGCAACAGATAAAAGAGGAACAAGGCTTCTCTTCCCATACTGAATTCCCAGCTCTGTGTGAAGGAATTCAGCACCACAGGATCACTTCGACTTTACAGTCAAGACCTAGTATTTCATGCCCTCTTTTTATTAATTTTGCTTTTGAAAAGTTTTAATTTCAGAATCTTCTCTCTCAATGTTTTTGAGCTTTTGTTTTACTGAAAACATATCAAAGACATTATTTAAAAGGATAGTGTCTTTGAAAAGATTCTTATTTGCTGCACGTGAAACAGCTTTATTTGAATTCTAGAACACTAGAATTCCAGATCCTAAATGGGATGTCCTAGGGGTATAAAATGAAAAAATTAAATATATTTACTGACATCTCTCTCAGACGTAATGTACTGTGGTATAGAACTGGTTTTTTTTTGATTCATATTTAGCCACTTTGTAAGAAATCAAAACCAAACCAAACAAAACCAGCGTCACTCATGATAATAAGAGAATCTGCACAGGGGGTTATAAGGTCTAAATAACACGATTTTCTACTGATGACACCTAAATGAATATTTGTGGTTTCATCTCCATCTCTTGCTGCCAAGTAAGTCACTTGCAGATGACACAAAGCGCAGGGAGCAGTGGTTGTTATGCCATACGACCGTGCTGCTAACCAGAGGGACCTCAACAGACTGCGGAAATGGCCTGAGAGAGGCATCTGCCACAGTTCCACTACGGGGAAACGCAAATTCCCGCCCCTGCACCAGAGCGCACGGAGGGCTGACCAGGTGGGAAGCAGCTTTGCAGAGAAGGCTGTGGGAAATTCGGTCAATGAAAGGTTGAACGCGAGCCAGCAGCGTGCCCTTGCAGTGCAGGAGGCCAGCAGCATCCTGGGCTACTTTAGGAGGGACGCTGCCAACACGCTGAGGGAGGTGGTTCTTCCTCTCTACTCAGCACTACTGAGACAAAATCATAGAACCATTTCAGTTGGAAGGAACCTCTAGAGATCATCTAGGCCACCACCACTCACTCAAAGCAGGGTCAGCTTCAGCAGCTTGCCCAGGACTGTGGCCAGTCAGGTTTTGAAAATCTCCACAGATGGAGACCCCACAACCTCTCCGGGCAGCCTGCGCCTGTCTTTGACCACCCTTGTAGTAAAAAAAATGTTTTCTTGTGCACAGATGGAGTTTCATGTGTTTCAGTTTGTGCTCATGGCATCTTGTTCTGTGACTGGGCATTACAGAAGGAGAGTCTGCCCCCTCTTTACTCCACCCATCAGGTATTTATACACATTGGTAAAATCTTCCTGGAGCCTTTTCTTCTCCAGACTGAACAGTCCCAGCAAATTTAGCCTCTCCTCCTATGAAATACACTCCTGAAGCATCTCCACAGCCCTTTGCTGGAGGCTTTCCATCTCTCTCTTGTACTGGAGAGCTCAGAGCTGGAAACAGTATTCCTGACACAGCCTCAGTGCTGTAACCAACACAAACAAGACATGGACATAATGAAGTGGGTCCAGCAAAGGACCATGAAGGTGATTGAGGACTTGGACCATCTGACATACAGGCTAAGAGAGCTTTATCCTGGAGAACACAAGGGTCAAGAGAATCTTACCTACATATAAAAATACATGACCGGTAAAAATAAAGAAGACGTAGCCAGACTCTTCTCAGTGGGGCCCACCGGCAGGAGGAGAGGCAACGGGTACAAGATGAAATACAAGGAATTCCAGTTAAGCATATGAAAAAAATCTTTACTTCTTGTAAGGGTGGTCAAACACTGGAACAAGTTACTTAGAGAGGCTGTAGAGCCTCCATTCTTAGAGATATTCAAAAGCCATCTGGAAATGGTCCTGAGCAACCAGCTCTCAGAGGCCCTGATTGAGCTGGGGTTGGACCAGATGATCTCCAGAGATCCTTTCCAACCTCAACCACTCCATAACTCTGTGACAGCTGACACTATGCTCTATCCTGAACTAGCATCTCCTTTAATTGCCTCTTATGCCTGGGTAAGACCATCTCTTTGTATCTCTCCTGCTACTCACTATAGGACTGTTGCATTTTCCTTCCTGCTTTATTTTCCAAGTTTTCCCTACAGCTTGTTTTAGTCCATTTTTTGCTTTAAAAGTTTTAGTTTGTGGTGCTTTTCTTTTCCTCACTGAGCCTTATCTGTTCTGCATTTCTCCAGACTCCGACTCACCAGAGGTGTTTTGGTAAAGCTGCTGTCATTACAGATTTCGTCAATAATGTCGTCTATATCTTCTTCACTGCTGCCAGCACTCATTAACAGTTTAGCTGATCTGAAAACCAAACAAATCAGTCTTTATTTTGTAGCATGACCAGAGCAGTTCTAAGAATTGTAAGCTTAAACATAAAATTATTTACAGTCTTTTTCCTCTACTATTTCTGTAGTATCTGAGGTAGGACATCCAAATCACGACTGGACAGTTGTAAACTGCAGGATAATGCCTTTCAGCCTCTGTTGTACTTCTCCATCGCAGGTCTTACCTTTCCTACAGAAACTTCTTGTTTCTTTTACATCCAACTACTTCCAACCCTGAATAAAACTGTGACAACGTAACTCATGCGGTACTTAGTGAGAAATAAATCCGACAGCCCAGATATTTCACATTAATCTTCAGCAGCAGGAATATGTAGAGGTTAGAGAGAGTTCTCTCCTCACAGTATACAACTGTACAGGGGTTCTGAAGGAATTCCTGCCAAACTGTACGCATTTAGAGGGATCACCTGCACTTCTCTTACACTCACGTGAGAAGTCTTTTCACTTCAGTCTGCTGTTTGCTAGGTCTCTGTGAAACAAAGGAGGCTGTAGTGCAGTTGCATCAACCAATCAAAAACAAATCTACTCCTGAGAAAGAAGAAAACTGTGTTTTTTAAAACATTGTAACTAGACTGACTAAATTGAAGTGCTCATCTGTTATGCAAACAACAGGGAAGTCCAGTAATGTGGCCACAGGCAGTGGGCTTGTTGGTCTGACATTTGTCATTTGGCTCTTCAGGATCCTTGTTTGGGGCTCTGGAATGCCTGCTGGGTAAGCACTCAGCAGCTCACCTGTAGAGATATTTGGCCAAGCCCTTCTGGTCCACTGACCTTCCAACAGGAGTCTGGGACACTAGCGAGGGCTGGGATGGACACCCGAGGACCAGGATGGACACCTGAGGGCCAGGATGGACACCTGAGGGCCAGGATGGGCACCCGAGGACCTGGATGGAAACCTGAGGACTGGGATGGGCACCCAACGACTGGGATGGACATCCAGGGGCCAGGATGGTCACCCGAGGACCAGGATGGACACCTGGGGCCTGGGATAGAAACCCGAGGGCCAGAATAGTCGCCTGAGGTCCGGGATGGACACCCACGAGAAGGGATGGGCACTCGGGGACCAGGATGGACACCCAGGGGCTGCGATGGGCACCCGAGGACCAGCACGGGCGCCTGACGGCTGAGATGGAAACCCAAGGACCGGGATGGACACCCAGGGGCTGGGATGGACACCCGGGGGCTGGCAGTGGCGTGGCAGACCCCTCGGCACTACTGTCAGCAGCGACCTGGTCACGATCAAAACTGTTGGTATTCGGAACCATCGCTTTGAAAACTGTCAAACTTGAGGCGGATGTATAAAAGAGTAAAGTGCGAGTTACGTGCTTACTTTAAAAGATACGGCTAAGATAAAAAAGCATGAACAGAATACATAAATGACTGTACTATTTCTGAAGGTCTTCCTGCTCTAAACCGCAAAATTTAGGGATATTTTATATATATCAGGAGGCCAGTTACAGAGCGAAGTAACTGTTGATCCGAACTGAGAGACAAATGACTGCAGCTCCTAACGCCATGTTTAATCCGAGGCTGGGATATTCCCAAGAGACAAAGTCTCTCTGACGGAACTCAGCTCGCCGGCACGCCGCTGCCGTGTTTAAACATCACTACGATGGGGGACAGTCCTTAACCGTCGGCGAGTTTTTCGGGCCCCGAACCTCGGTATTTTCGCTCCCTGAGAGGTCTCGCCGGACGCCGACGCCCTCCCGCCCCACGGCGCCGGGGAGGAGGGCTGGGCCGCCACCGCCCCTGCGGCCGCTGGCTCGGCGGGAGCTCCGTGAGGCGCCGGGACGGCCGCGGGACCGCTCACCTGCCCTCCTTCGCTGCCTCCGCCGCCCCCTCCTCCCCGCCGCCGCTGCTGTGCCGGTGGTCGCCCGTCGTCCCCCGCCCCGGCAGGCGGCACAGCCGCCTCTCCACTTCATCGAGTAACCGGTCTAAGTCGTCCGCCATCTTGCCGCCGCCGGCCGTTGCCAAGGCGGTTCGACAGCGGCCGGCAGGGGCGGAGTCTCCGCACCCGGCGGGGTGTGGGTGGGCTGTCCGTGGAGCTCGTCCGCGCCTGGGCCTCCGACGGCTCCCGCTCCGCCACTCGCGGGAGACAGGAATGAATACGAAAACAAACAAAAACTTCAGAGCACTGAAGTTCTGCGCCGTAGTCGGCAGGATTCGAACCTGCGCGGGGAGACCCCAATGGATTTCTAGTCCATCGCCTTAACCACTCGGCCACGACTACGCATGCTGAGTTGTGTCCTCGCCGCCCTAGATCCGATGGTCCGGCAAGGCTCCGCATGGGCCACGGTGAAACACGAAACACGTTTAAATGCATTTGTAATGTAGTTCAGCGTGCTGTGTACCGGACTGCTTAGGGCAAAAAGAAACGGTTGCAGCTCGCTAAGTCCTCCGGGAGACGTCTTTGTTTTTGTTTGCTCGTTTTTTGTTGTTTGTTTTTTCCCCCATAGACTAGAAATGCCTATTGAAAGTGTTAAAAGCAGGTGGGTACGTGCCCAACAGCGTTTGGGGACCTCGGGGCAGCCTCTGGCCGGCAGCCCTGGGCTGGGGCTCTGGCTGCTTGGGGCCAGTTCCGGCCGGTTCTGGCTGGTTTCTGCCGGAGCACTGAGGGAAGCCGCTGGGTCCCGCTGCGGCCTCCCCGCGGCCCTGAGGCTTCTGGAGGTGGGTGCAGTAGTTCTCCAGGCCTCCTTTTCCTTGACCAAGAGGCAACTTAGGCAAGCGGGATATTTTTTTTGGTGCGTATGCTCTATTTAGCATTTTTGAGGAGAGTCCCATAAACAGGGGCTCGCCTGTCGCCTGTGGTGTAAATACAGGAGGTGCCAGTCGCTGGTCTCCCAGCCCAGGCTCAGGCATTCTCTGTCTTCAGAGACAAGCAGAAGCCAAACGTCTCAAGGTGGGCACCCTGGCAATGCCGACGCTTCAAGACAAGCCACGGAGGCAAACGCTGTATGTTATAATATTTGATTAGAAACCCGAGGAAGCGATTTAGAGAGAGAGAGGTCCTGTTAAGCGAAACAAAGCGTTGCCGTCTCCTCAGGTCAGCCGAGGCAGAAAGCTCGGTGCTCGCGTCTCCCCATTGCCAAGACTGTTCAGCATCTGTCAGGCCGCGGTGAAGCGGGGCCTGCAATCCTTAACAGCTCCGAGCAAAGCCTCTTGGTTACAAGGTGTTTTACAATTCTCCGGGTATTCCGAGTAATGAGTTGCGAGCCCTGTTTGAATCCCCTCGTACTTGGGCTTTTATTTCATCATTCCATTTTCCTCCCCACGCATCCCTGCACCCCGTTAATACCCCCGCCTGCATCATGGCAGTGCTGCTCGGGGAGATGTGTTGGGTAAGAACAATCGTGAGTCTTCCCTGGGTTGATGTGATGGAAGAAACTAAATAGTGTTGATGCTGCTCCAGCTCTTTTAAGTAGTCCCTTGGTCAGGACTCGGTGTCGTGTAGGTAAATTCAATCCAGAAGAAGTGGATTTTTTGGTGGAATTTTTACATTCATCTCTTGCAGCTGTGGAGAGTTTAAACTAATCACAATTCTCCCTGGTATGCTATCATCTCTGTAATTTGAAAAAGGATCAGGAGCCCACAGGCTTGGAAAATCTTGAAGAAACTCTTGTCCTGAAATACATCATCACATGTGGAAAAGACCACTTGCTGCATCATCTTAAAGGAGCTTAAGAATGCCGAAATCCAGTATCATTCTGGCATTCTTTCAAATGGCCTTAGAAATCCGAGTACATTCTCTTTTGACTGCAAAACAGCTTCTTTCCCTTTCCATCAATCCTGTGGCTGTCAATGTGTCTGTTGCAAGGTGCCAAAAATGTATGGAGTGTCTATGGGATAATGGTGCCAAAATCAGGGGTGCCTCGAGGCCTTCTCCCATGAACCCGGTGCAGCATTTGCTCAGTTGGAAAGCATTTGAAACCAGAAAAAGAAAAAAAAAAAAAAGAAAAAAAAAGGCACAGACCTTAAAAAATCCTTAAACTGCAAAGATGGTTTTTTTTTTTTTGTGCAGATTGCTGCCTGCTGTTTAGATCCTTGTTGTTCAAAACTTCTGAAAGGCTTGATGCAATCAAAGAGACTAACGGGTCAAATTGATTCCAGACTAGTCCCTGGAATCACACTGAGGTGAGTCTGACATGCTGGGCCTTCAGCTAAGCTATGGCCCGGAGAAAGGAGTTGAGGTCACGCCCTGAATTTTGCCTTCTCTTAGGAAATGAGTGAATTCTCTTGTGCAAATCATGTCTCCCACTGACTGCTTGAGGCTTATATTGGTGCAAACAGAAATATTGCTGACTGCTGAGGGCTGGAAAATTACAGAATGATCACTTCGTCTGATGCTGCTGCTCTTTTTTTTTCACTTTTTTTTTGATACTTTCTCAATGGAAGAGAGGACAGAAAGCTGGAAGGCAGTCCTGGGTAGAAACCATCATGCTCTCTAATCAACAAGCTACTGCAGGCTTTCTCAGCAGTGCTGATACAACTGGATTTTGCCACCACAGTGACAAGGACAAAAAACCTTCCTAGGGCAGGGTGCTAATTTGCTGTTTCTGTTTTCACTGGGAACCAAAGAGAGCCTTGACTGAGGTTGAGCAGAGCTTTCTTCAACCCTCTTCACAAATTATGATCTCTCCAGTTCTTGGGTGATGATGGAGGTCAGGGAATACCAAAGCTGCCATTTCCTACAGCTGTCTGCTGCCAGCCAGGACAGAAATGATTGCAGGGAGGCATTCTTCTTTTTGATGTGGTAACAGCATGTTGCAGCCCTTTCTGCTTTCCCGTCGCTTGCCCGAGAAGCTGGGATGGAGGTAGCACAGTGACTGCCTCTCACCAAGGTGTTCTGTTGCCTCCAGCAAATGTGGAACCAGTTTGACTTCTTGCTCCCAGTCACAGGATATTGCTCTAATTCTGTTCCTGGTCACAGTCCAGTATGATACCATTTTGAGTGACACACTTTGCAGCAGTGGTATGATGCATCAACATGAGCAAATTCAGGCTGAATGTAGACTCCTGGCCATAATTTAACCACTAGCAAGCATTTCTGTGGATGAAATTATTCTATGTAAAGATATCAGATTGGGAGACAATTTCTTGAAAGCCCACTTGGCAGCAAAAATAGCAGTGTGTGCAAGATTCTTCATATAATGTTATTCATTTGTGATGTTGAGAGACAGCCTTGGATCAGAGGACAGTTTAAGCTGGAGGCCAGTTCAGCTTTGGACTTCACTGCTGATCCTTCCATCAAAGGTGCCAGCTCCACGGGTGGGTTTTCAGTTTGGTTTTCTGGCACAGCTGCCTCACCCCTGAGGGACCAGACTGGCATCAGCACTGGAACAACTTTCAGTTGCTTCCAACCTTCCCTTGGATTAATTATTTCAGGGTTAGATTATGTGAGCACCTACCACCTGGTCCTTGGGCTGTCCAGTTCTCTTGGAAAGGAAGATGCTCCTGAGAAGAGCAGGTCAGTGTCCAGAGTGACAATCTGAGCCCTTGCTGTCAGGGGTAAGCATATTTTTGGATGTTTGTAGCCACACATGCCCATTTTCACACCAGTGCGACAGTGTGGGGCTTACCAAGGGAAGCAGAAGTTTTTCAAGACAGTATACAAAGCAAAAAAATACTTGTCTGGGGGCCTTTTAAGAACCCTGCCGTAGTCCTGAAAACTGCTTATAACCATGACATTTGGATCTCCATGAGGGCATAACAAACATCGTAAAGCCATTTCTGGAAAAAAACTGTTAACTTGTAAGGCGGTGTATCAAGAAGGTCACACTTCCAAATCAATGATAATTATGTGTAACTTCAAATAAAAATGGTGTTGCCAGGTACCATGTGGCTTTACTGCACCTGCATTCTCTGGCACCAAGGGTGTCTGTCCTAGTAAAACAAGGCAGAGGGAGGCACACGGTGATAAAGCAGGTTAATGCGGAGGAAACATCTCATCACGTGGAAAAAATGTCTCCATTTAAAAGATAGAAATAATAATTCGTAGTAAATATAAAATAATAGACTTGCCAGGAAGGACCTAAGCTGTGAAACATGAGCAGTAAGGAGCAAAACTGGCGGAGAAAATTGGGAGCTATTGTGGAAAAATCCTTCCTTCTTGCTGCCCATTGCACAGCTGCAGTGCATGACAACACACAAGACCATCCTAGCTGAGGGACACAGGAGCTGAAACCAAAGCAGCAATAGTGTTATGTCACCCTTGCCAAGGCTGGAAAATATTTTTCAGGGGTGATTCTCCAGATGAATTGTGAACTGGGAAGAACTAGCCCATAAGCTTTGGGGTTGTGGCGCCAGTATGCAGGTGAGGGGCAGGGTTGCCGTTTGCATGAACTCCACACGAGTGTCCCACTCCTCGGCAGGGCTTACTCGGAGTTTGATTCCTCAGGCCCCAGGATGCTGCATCTTTGAGGGAGTCGGAGGTGGCCGTTGTCAGGGTCGATGTTCTCACACACCAGGTTCCAGATATACTCCCTTGTTTTATTGCACAGCAGTTGCCTGGCTTCCTTTCCTCAGTACAAGAATCCTGTGTAGTGAAAATGTAAGTTAGGCAGAATCATGCCTGTGTAACACAACTGCCATTTGCATGTGCAATTTTGTACAGGCTCTTACAGTTGAAATGACTTAAAGAATGTCAAGAGGAACAATGGCTTTTGCAGCTGAAAGCTTCCTTATGAAAACCTCTCTCTAGGAGCTCAATAAATGCTAAAAGGAGATCTTTGTGTCCATAAGTCAATAATGAGGTTTTCATTTGGACTTGACATAAACAATTTTTTTTTTCTAGTGTGGTTAATAACTGTGCACTTTTCGAAAAGGGGGATGATTAAGGGCAACGGGAAAATTAAAAGTTAGAACACCACTGGTTTCAGGACCTCACGTAGAAAGTGAAAATCGAGTCCTTGTAAGTATCTGTTCCTTGTCTGAGGGCACAAACTGTAGCTCTCCTTCCAGCTCCAAGTCGCGTCTCCCAGCAGAGGGCATTGCAGGGTGACATTACTGTTTTTTAGGACAATCCGGCAGAAGGTGAACTGAACTTCAAGGGGTTGTTTGGCTGGTCTAAAATTTATTTTAATGACCTCCACTGGGAGAGTAGACTATCAGTCATTTAAAACCAAAAGATGCTGCTAGCAAACTGTAGCTGGAAGATAAAAGGAATTTTTCCTTGCACTCTAAAAACCCCTAATGCCTGAAAGAGAACACTAATGCCAGAAAGCATTTGTAGGATGAATTGCAAAGGCTTGTTTCAGGCTGAGATCCTCCTGACATTCTAATAAAGTGCTCCTTATAAAAATGAAGTGCAGAATTAAAAATTATGCGAGCAACAAGGAGAAGAGAGAAACTTCATCATTTGCAGTAGATGCGAATGACAAACATAATTTCAAAAAGTAGGTATAAGGAAGGAGATTTTAAAAAAGACAGGGCTGCGCTGTGTATCAAACCAAGCTCTGGGATACCCATATACCCACGGGCAGTGCATAGCCTTCAGTGCCAGGTTTCTGTCTTTCCCGCTGTCTCTGCCTCAAGCCCTGCAGCCCCCCACATTACACATCAGGAGCACATCCAGGGGACAGACAGGGATGCAGCTACCACGCAGGGCAGATGAAGGGTTCTCTGACCCTGTCCCCACACCCTGGACAGTTCTGTCCCATAACAGCAATACCAATCCACTTTCTGGAGGGAGTGGGTTTACTGTACGTGATCGCGTTGACTCTACAACACAGGCATCCTGTTAGCTGTCTCTCTGTAGGCAGCGTTTACACCAGCTCAGTGTGAGGTCACCCCAAAAAGTGGGTGGGCACATGCCTTGGAAGAGGAGGGTGAGGGACTGAGGGGAGAAGAGGAGGCTAGGAGGTATGCGGAGCAACAGTACTTTCTCTAGTGTAGTGTTTGTTCTTTGACAGGTCACAAGAAGGATTCAGCACGTTTAGTACCATCATTGTAGTTTTACAGGTGGGGAAACTGAGGCACGCTTGTATCCTGCATGGGCTCACCAGGTAAAATCAGGACAGAAGTACTAAGAGCACTCCCATCGTTCCTGCTGATGAGGTCTCAGCTTAGTATGTTGTACACTCACTGGGCTGCACCATATTTATGTGCTGCAGTGAGAAACACTTGCAAAGTTAAAGAAGTGCAGGTGGGCAAGAGTTAAAAAACAAATTCTCCCATCTCGATTTTTGATAGTGTTCTCAGTCAGGTTAGCTTACAGTGTGAAAACCAAAGAGTCTTGAACAGAGCAAAGGTCCTAGATTTGAATTTCAAGGAACGATACTGAGGGAGTGGTTGAGGTATTTTATAAATACCCTAAAAATGCCTAATAGGCATTATGCTCTGGAGGACTTGAAAGGACTGTAACCTTTCCTACAGTTTAACAGCACATTTCTCCATAAAAGTAACTTAAGAGAAATTCCCTACATTCCCGCGCTGAACACTTAGCAGTCTTTTCAAACTTATGATATAGCAGTAAATATAGCTTATAACCATAAAATTAAGGTTACGTGGACTTGTAACTTTTTATTTTATGCTAGCTCTGTGGGCCACTAGCAAATTCTACAGAGGTTACTGTCCTGAACTCTGCAATGGATTACATGAGTAAAGTAAGAAGAAACAAAACACAAAGCAGAAAACAATCCTCACTCTTTAAACCCACGCATTGAGTGTGTAAGGGGAGAAGAAGGGCAAAGAAAGAGCAGGGGAATCCACCATGAAATTCACAAGTTCTCATGGTCTACAGTTTCGATTTCTTTTAACATAGCTCTTTGTGCTGTACAGGGAACTTGCTAGCTTACATGGCTGTCATTGCACTCATGGGGCATTTAACGGATACAGAGCAACTCAAGAAAGGGTGATAGATCTCTTCTACGTTGAGTAGTGTTTTCTTGGAATGCTACCGGTGAGATTCTGGCAACCTGTGTCAGGTGAAGCTCAAACATTTTGTAAAATTTAGATGATTATTACTGTGGCGTACTAAAAAAAAAGTGGTTTCTGTGTAGCTGCATCCTTGCAAATTGTATTATGGATTGTGAAGTTACAAAGCCCCTGGCTTCTATGGAAGAGGTGCACTGCTTTTATTATGTGGTTTTACAGTGCCTAGAAAACTTTCAGCTCTCCAGCAATGTAACTGTGAACCAAAACATAATAAAGACAGTCTGCCTTTTTTTTTTTTTTTTTTTTTTTTTTTTTTCCCCAGTAGTGACTGTAGAACCAAGGTGCCTCAACTTTTGGGTTTCTGATCAGAAGCTCTGAAGTCCTCTTCTTTTAAGAAAAGAGGTGAGTAGAATTTTGTGGAAACAAGCCCTTTCTAGGGTAAATTTGTGACTTCTCCCAGTAGTTCTGCTGTCTTGAAAACTTTGAACACCTAATGAACAGCCATGTTTATCATGAAAGCTCAGTTTACTGAAATCTCTTTCTGGCTTCTGCAGTGAGTACAAGCATTTGGACAGCATGGAAATTGGATGCATCTTTACTGACTCAGGCCCTTAGCTAAAAGAAATATAGCCACAGCAGGAGGGGGCTAAGGAAAGGAGCAATTAATTTAGTTTTCCAATAGCATTGCAACAACATGGCCATCGTAATTTAAAAACCTTTGGAACAGTCTTCTTCATTTCCTCCTATCCCACTCCCTCAACTTTTTGTCTTGGTCTGGCTTTTGTTCGCTTCACACAGCCTGCCAGACCAACCCGAGCCTGCCTGAACCCAACCGGTTGGTCCCTGACGTAATGCCGAGAGGTGACCTTTGAGGCCGACCTCAAGATTTGCCGGGCGGAAAAGGACCCACTTGGTTTTAAAGTGCTGGCTCTGTTTTGTGAGGAGCTGGCAAAGTATGTTTTTCTTTTTACTTTTATAGCTTGTTCCAAAGTCCGTGGAGGATACACAGCTGGCTGGCAATACCACAGCTAATTTCATGGCTGCAGAGTCTTAAAAACCCTCTGGTGATGATGCTCGAAAGCAATGCACAGGAGTAGCGCACACTCCGTAACGTATGCTGCCTACAGACCCGTGTGCTCTCCACAAATGCACAACATTTGCGAGGTGTTTCATTAATCTGTGATGGAAATAAAGCACACATTTCTACAGATAGCAAGCTTGAAGTGCTCCTGATCTATGTCAGTTTTGATTTTACCCCACTGCGCCTTGCTCTCCATGTCTAATGCCACCGAAAGTGAATGACACTTTCGAAACTCGTTTTACATATTGGAAAATGCTTACGTCTGGGAGAGAGCAAGCTGTTGTTTTGAAACTCTTTACATGAATATTCTGATTCCATTTAGTATATATACTCCAGTATTGATGGTAGTTCTGTTTTCTCTGGAGTATATATTTTTATGGGCTTTCTTTTTTTCTCCTTGACTTTTGTGGGTTTACTAGTAGTCTGAAAAAGTCTACAGCACAAAAAGAACAAAAATTTACTGAAATTTCACCTAAGTCATGACCCAGAAAAGCAACGTGAAGCAAAATAAACAGCAGTTACCCTTATGAAACTAATCTCATTTTCTCTCTTCTGATTAAGGGGAATTGCAAGCATAATACATGTCACTGTAGTAGCAATCCCAATGATAATTCTATAAAACATGGAAACTAGACAGGTCTCCCAAACATTTGCTGGTAGCTAGGATGAGGTAGTATGTATTTTCCTGTTGTTGGATAAAGTCAGCCACCCAGTCCTTACATAATGGTTGCCTGTGAGCACTGACATGAATTATCTTACTGTGAGCATGACAGAGCTCATCACCTTCACTCAACTAAATGTCAGCATTTCTTAATAGCACAAATCAGGACATCTGCAGCTGAAGGCCACGCTCCAGTTGGATTTAGGTACCTAAAACTTAGATGAGCCTTAGAAAGGCAGCAGCATCAGAGCCAGAGTTTTGGAGCTCTTGCAAATGGTGCTTAATTCTCTTTTTAATCTTATATTTCCTCAGTTTCCTGTAGTTCCGCTGTTAGGCAGGCTCATAACCATCTGAGTCCTAGCTTCTAAACAAAATGGGGATTTAGAATTAGGTCTCCAAATGGGAAAGATCTTCTAGATGTTTTCAGAGCCCAGCTTTCATGGACATTAATAAATCCTGAGAAGGTTGCAACAGAGCATCCTTTCTTTCACAGGTTGTAGCTATATCTTCTTTTGCGACCTCCCTTCCTCAAAGCTTAGAGACTAATGCCCTTACCCAGGATGTGGAAAATCCGTTTCAGTTCCATCCCCTGCTTAAAAAAATCCAGAATTACTTTTTCCACCCATTTCAGGAAAAGGATTTAGTCTCTCTTGTTTGGAGATGTGTTCTCAGTTCCACCTGTGGTGCAAAAAACCTGAGATTCAATGGCTACCATTTAATGCTTGCTAGTTGTTACATTAATGGAATTATCTTCAAGGTGTTTTTAGGGACATACTTCTCCAAGAGTGTTTAAAATGATTGTTTTCTTTCGCATTGAATAATTAATGGTCAGGAAAACATCTCTGTAGGCTTTGGAGCACAGACTGGAACACGAGTCCCACTTTTTCTTGGTGAGTATTTCCATAGGGTATGCAGCCATGCCTGCATGATTTTCACCCAAAAGCCTGGAGGGATATCTTGTGTTTAGGGCAGGAAGCTTGAACCTTTCAGGCAGAGGAAAAAAACTGCTGAAGTACTCTATCCAGTAGGCTACTATATAAAACACTGATGATAGAGTCTCTGTACACCAGCTTATTAAAGACCATAATGATCTGTAGTTAGTCTCTGAAAGAAAGAAAGGAGTGACTCTGGAACTCTTGATCTCAAGAGGTTTACTGTGCAGCACAAAGGAAGGAGCCTCAGCTGTGGGATGGAGGGAGGCTGCTCACATCCTATTGCTGCCCGTGTTTCACATTAGCTAGCTCTAAATATGTGTCCCCTTGGTGCTGGGGGTGTTGGGATCCCTTCCTGGGATTTCTAACTCAAACTGCACATGTGGGAAACCTAGCTGTTGAGGGGTTGGTTTCTATTTTTGCACCTACAATTCAGGCACTGCAGCTTTTGGCATTCAGTTCTTGTTTCTTGTGTTGTCAGAACCACAAATTTGCCTTGCCAAGGACCTTGCTTGCCCAAGACTACAGTTCAGATATGCAGCTTTTGATGTCTATCTCAGTGGGTTGGGATTAATGAATCTCTTTTCATTCTACCATTTATCTGAGGAATACTGCTGAAAGAAGGTCCAGCTCCCTACTATTTTTATTTGTAGACAATCCAAGTTACAATTTTTGGTTGCTTGCAGGACATATCTCTCTACTCATTCTGAGGGTACTGTTGAAGTTCACACTGAAACAGGCATTGATCTTCACCCAGGCTTCTGTGGAGCCTCTCTGGTTGGCCCTGGCACAGTGTATGGTAGGAATCTAGACTGGACCTGGCAAAGGGATAAATAAATGCAATGTAGTCCAAGACTGAGGAAAAGAATGGCATTGGATCATTAACTTAATACAGTATTTTTAGCTACAGCTCCTCCGTGTGGATCACAGGATGACCAATGATCTTTCAGGTAGTGCTTTGGCAAAGGAGGTTGTAGTGAGGTGGGCGCTTGTCTCTTCTCCCAAGTAACCAGCGATAGGAGGAGAGGAAATGGCCCCAAGTTGCACCAGGGGAGGTTTAAATTGGATATTGGGAAAAATTCCTTTATTGAAAGAGTGGTGAAGCATTGGAACAGGTGGTGGACTCACCATCCCTGGAGGTGTTCAAAAAACATGTAGATGTGGCACTTTGGAACACGGTTTAGTGGCCATGGTGGTGTTTGGTTCGTGGTTGGACTTGATGATCTTAGAGGTCTTTTCCAGCCTTAATGATTCTATGATAAATGCTGGGCAGAGCCACTGAAGCAAAAGGTAGTGAGCTGAACTACTTCCTAGCAAAGGAAACAACTTGTCTTAAGAGATACTGATTTCATGAAGGTAAAACATTCTGAGTTGGGCATCAACCATGTTCAGGAGCTGTGTCCTTTGTTTGCAAGCGTTTTCCAGGCAGCTAAAATACTCCGAGGGTATCTGTGTATCTGTGGTCTTGATTTTGACCTTTTTCTTCCCCACTAATTTCTTCCTTCTTCCCTTTTCTTCCTTTTCCTAAGTACCTTCCTGCCCATAGGTACTGCATTACTCCTTTTTTGTGTCCCCTTCAGCCCCACCAGCCAGCCAGTGGCCTGAACTCAGAGCCATGCCCCTAACCTGCCTTGTCCCCTCCTTGCACCCTTTGGGAACAGGACCCCACTGCTGAAGGCTCTGTTCCTCCTTACCCACAGGTCCCTGGCACCGCTGAGCACCCGTCCCCTTCCCGCGTGCACTGGCTAACCATTTGGTCATCATCTTCACCTACCTGGCACCCACTGGTGTCTATCTCATATCCTTGGCGTGTCACCTCCCAGCCTTGAGACCTGGCAATATTTTAGGATTCTTGTGGGAGAAAGAGGGGCAAAAGTTTGTTCCTGGAGATAAGACATAGCTAGTGGAGGTTGAGGAGCAGAGAAACTGCTGTGCTTGCAGGAGGGAAGCGTAGAGGAATGATTGTGGCTGAGGTGGGCAGACATCTCTACAAGGGAAGTGCTTTCACAAAGAAGTGGACAGGGGGAGACATTGGCTGGTGCTTGCTGACTTTATCATAGATTAAATTTATCCAAAAACCAAAGGGGGAAAAAAAAAAAGAGATGTTTCCTCAAGGAGAAAAACTGGGAGGACTTGCTCTTTGTTGGAGATCAACGTGTGAGCAGTTGTCTATACCTGTCATCCAAGCATCCACCTATGGTGTTATGCTGAAGGCAAATTATTAGTTTTTGCATAGTTTTAAATTTGCTTCTGGTATTTGTTTTTACAAATATCCATGTTATATCCATCATGAGAAAACCAAAACTAGCCAATGAAAGCTGAACTGCAAAAGCAAAGTTGTCCTATGAATGTAAAATAAAGTTTTATATAACCATGCGTTTTATAATCATTATAATGACTTGTGATTGTTTTCCAGGCAAGAAATGACAGTATCTGCAAAACTGCACCTGCAGCAAGGCTCTATTTTCTGTGTAGTTCTGATGGAAAATGTGATTCATGGATTATAACAGTTTGTTGGGTTTTTTTTTGGTAAGTCATGGGTTTTCCATTATTTCTTACAGTTCCTTTAGGACAGTACTGGAGTCTTGAGTATTAAATGTGTTCATATGCTTTGGGGCACCTGCATGTAGTTTACATGCAATTTATGGAAAAGAAGATAAGTGTTTGAGAAGACTGAACTCTACAGCCACTGGAAGGTGGAGGGAGAGAGATTTTTACAACTAGATCTCACAGTCACACAGATATAAATCCAGAGTAACTCAACAGGGAGCTTAATAGGGTCCTGAGCAAGCTGCTGCTGAACGAAACACAGCTTGTGGCTAGTATGTTGCAAGCCACCCTTTGGTGGAAATACCCTTTGGTGGCTGTACGCAAGTCCAGACAGGTTTATGGGCAGGATCCCAATTGTCTTTCATAGGACTATTTTCCAGTGCCCAGCTGGAGTTCTTGGTAACCAAAGCAGCATAATACAAAGCTATAGTGCAACTCTAGAAAATACAGACCAGAGAGAAAAATGTAACTAATGGAGATATTACCAAACTGTGATACTGAGATTGACAAATGTCATTAACCAGGTTGCCAGCTCTGTCTAAATAGTGCTGTAATGACCCTTGAAAGAAAATGGGTAAGAGTATTTCTGAAGACATTGTAGGAACTAGGCAATATAACATTTCATAGGTTGTGTTTTTCCCTTTGTATGCATATAGTCAGGGAAGAATATATCACATAGGAAAGTTAGTGAGCCTAACACATTTAACATCATGCCTAACCCTGCCATGCTTTCCATGGACTTACAGTACTTTCTTTGATTTCCTGCCAATATTTACATAAGCAAATTGAAGAGCTAATGTTATACTAGGGTAGAAAGAGTGATAAACTGCAAAAATGCAGTGAATGTTAAGGCTAAAAGTTTTTTTTTTTCAGCTTGAATCTGAAGAGCTTATTCTCATGGCTGATAACTTTAACAGATAACACACAAACACATAACACAGTCAGTAAGTGAAAGCTGATAGAGGAGGCAGGTTCAAATATTTGCAGCACATGAAGAGATTTTGGTGAAGTGTTTTTACTGGGTTCACTGAATCAGAGATTCTTAGGAAAAATCTACCAAATATCTGTTCAAATGTGAGAAGTTAAAGAAAGAAGTGCCTGCAGCTCCAGTGTTGACTTCCAGATAGAATTTGGCCCATTGTAGTTCTTTGAGCCTATTTTTTTTTTTTGACAAATTTGTATTGCTTTTATTTGCTTGTGTGTGTTTGGAGAAAACCGTTGCAGAAATTGTATTTTCAGAACCATGAGGCACATAATACAGATTATATGAATCAGAACTACATTCTGAACCGCTACACTAATTTTGATGCATGTCAAATCTAGGTTTACATGAAGGTTTTACCATTTCTGGCAGTCTCTTTAAATGCCAAAACAAGATGCTTTATCTGCATGATATATTATTATATGAAGTATAAAACCCAAAATAATTTGAAATGGATTTAGTGAGATGTAGTCTGTGTCTGGACTTATACTCTGAGGAACAAACCGTGTATTTCTGCAGTTATACTGGATATTCTGAAGATACATATTCTACTAAGTTCACATTAAAACCAGTTGAATATTGTATAAAAATATTTAGAAATGCTTTTTTTCAACAAAAGAACTTAGTGAGTTATAGAACTAATGAAGTCTGGTATCCCATTGCCTTGCAACTTCTAGGTGAAATCTTAGATACTTGACTGAAGCCGTCAGTCCAGTTAGATGCTATTCTCAGATCTTTCAATGGTTTCCATTAATATGGGGATACCTAGTTACTTTTACCAAAAGGCCATTCATTGAAAAAAGGCCTCAACACTTATACTTACTCTGTATTTGTAAAAAACTTTGTAAGAAATGTGTGTTATGAACAGAGAACACTACGAAAAGAGGGCATTATGAAATCTCTTTGATTTTGATCCTCTAGATAGACCTTCCAGTGATGTAAGGATCAGGTAATATTGTCACCAGGTGGGGTGGGTAAAACTAAATACAGTCCTTGAACAGTAAATAGCATGTAACAAATAGCAAAGGAAAGAACTGAAGTGAATCACTTGAGAACAATCTAAACAGCTGAAATATGTTCACTGACACAGTTGTTTGAACAATTGTGAATAACAACCAGATGAATTAAAGTCAAAGTTTGTCCATAATAATTCACAATGAGAACAAAAGGCTTAATCCACTAAATAAAACATTTGCTACGAAAAGCTTGCCGAGCTCTAGTTCATATATTGTAAAAGGAGGTTGGCTTAAGATATGCTTTATTACCAAACTCAGATAAGGATACAGGGAAATGCTGCCTGAGGACTTCATTAAAGAAGCTATGGACTATGAGATCTAAGAGTGGTCAATAGGTGAAGCGAAGGTATTTTTACAATTTCATGACTTTAGTGTAATAAGAAAAGGATGTAACCAGTGGAACTTGGGGGAGGAGGCAGACAGAGAAAAGTCAACATAAGACAGAGTGCAAAAAGATAAAACATTTTTTGGCAAACTTATTTTGACTTTTTAAATGAGAAGGGTGGACTACTACAGACAGTCCCTCCTTTCCACCGTTATGCAGTGACTTCCATCCCGTTTTCCCTTGGTTGCTCTCTGGGTCAGTGGACGCAGGTCAGCTGTGGGTTTAAATTGGCCCTGGCACTTTATATTCAGGTCTGTGAAATTTCTCTCAAAGCAAACCCCTGCTTCTGCAGGGCGCTGGACTATTCCTCCTACTGTAGACGTGGCTTTCCTGTGATAACGTCCTGAAGGTTATCTTGACCTTAACTAGTGAGTTAAGTGGATAATTTCCTGGTAGGGAGGAATTACTTTGTGAGGGTGGATAATGAAAATCCTCTTTCAGGTTCCCTGGGTGACCACAAAGAAGAACGCTCACACACATTAAAAAAAGTAAGAATGTGCATTTGGAAAGAGTGTTCATCACTGGCGAGTTACTTTCTGAGAGAAGACTTGCAGGGCATTAAGAGTCACTGTAGCTTTCATCCAAGTCCAAATCAATGAATTACAGTGCATTCTCTGCTGAGCAGGCCTTCATGCTTTTCAGTTCTTTCACATGTAGCAGTTTTGTGGATTTCTGGATGTAACTGGGAAAGGATCATAGGTTTGTCCTGAAAATTGCAGTCCTTTGAAATGGTAGCATTATTCTGTAGTGATGTAAATTTCATACAACTTTGCAAATATTAGACACATCCACTGTGAAGCAGTCTTTAGATGATACTAAAATCACAGAATCACAGAGTCAATTACTGAGGCTGGAAAAGACCTCTGAGATTATCAAGTCCAGCCTATGACCCAACATCTCCCCATCGGCCAGACCATGGCACTAAGTGCCACATCCAGCCTCTCCTTAAACAGGTCCAGGGACGGTGACTCCACCACTTCCCTGGGCAGTGCATCCCAATGCCTGAGCACCCTCTCTGTGAGGAAGTGTTTCCTGAGATCCAACCTGAACCTCCCCTGACGCAGTTTCAGGCCGTGCCCTCTCATCCTGTCACTGGTTGCCTGGGAGAAGAGCCCGACCCCCACCTGACTACACCCTCCCTTCAGGCAGTTGTAGAGGGTGATAAGGTCCCCCCTGAGTCTCCTCTTCTCCAGGCTAAACACCCCCAGCTCCCTCAGTCTCTCCTCATGGAACTTTCCCTCCAGTCCCTTCCCCAGCCTCGTTGCTCTCCTCTGGACCTGCTCCAGCCCCTCAATGTCTTTCTTGCAGTGAGGGCCCAGACCTGCACACAGGGCTCGAGGTGAGGCCTCCCCAGTGCTGAGCACAGGGGCAGAATTACATCCCTGCTCCTGCTGGCCACACTGTTCCTGATACAAGCCAGGATGCCATTGGCCGTCTGGGCCACCTGGGCACACTGCTGCCTCCTGTTCAACCAGTTGTCAACCAGTACTCCCAGGTCCCTCTCTGCTGGGCTGCTCCCCAGCCACTTCCACCCCAGTTGGTAGCGCTGCAGGGGGTTATTGTGGCCAAAGTGTAGGACCCTGCACTTGTCTTGTTGAACATCATCCCGTTGGCCTCGGCCCATCGACCCAGCCTGTCCAGGTCCCTCTGCAGTGCCTTCCTACCCTCTGGCAGATCGACACTCCCCCCAGCTTGGTGTCATCTACAGACTTACTAAGGGTAGACTCAATGCCCTCATCCAGGTCATCAATAAAGATGTTGAACAGGACTGGGCCCAGTACTGATCCCTGGGAGACACTACTTGTCACCAGATGCAAACTGGATGCAGCACCATTCACCACCACTCTCTGGGCCCAGTCATCCAGCCAGTTTTTAACGCAGCAAAGAGTGCACCTGTCCAAGCCATGGGCTGCCAGCTTTTCCAGGAGGATGCTTAGATAGGTTACTAATCTAGAGGAAGGCAACTGCTCTCGCAACAGCTGACAGAAAGCTCTATGCACAAAAAGAGACAGGTCTTTCTTGAGTGGGAATCCTCAGAAGAAGAAAGGTCTCCACTAAACAAGAATCTTTGAGGATTTCCTTTATAAATTTCCCCTCAGTTCTCTTTCCCATTCTTGGTCATTCAGGGGCTCCTGAGTTAGTTCAGCACACAGGGTTTCGTTCCCGGCAGGATATCTGAAGGACTATAGTTAGTGGAGGAAGTTGTTTTGCTATAAGAGAGACTTCAGATCATTTTGTGGGTAACTTGAGCATTAACTTCTCCAGTTCACTTCCATACTGTCCAAATTGATCCATGCTTATATTGTCCTTTTTCAGCTTCCAGGCTGCTTCTGTTAAAGGCTGAAAAGGACACAGATGAACACAGATTCATGGAATGACCAGACTGGTCAAATGAGAGAAAATCCCAAACCCCCTGACCTTAAAACCCCAAACAGTTCTCCCCAAAATCCAAATCAAAGCACAAGTTCAATAACACTGAAACTGGTCTGTGGGCTTTCACAGGTGGGAGTTGAGGAATTAAGGAAACTGTAGAAAACTGAGGTCATGTCAGCTCAACCTAGACATGAAAGATTCTACGGTGCTTTACAAACTAGAGAAGTATTTACCCCCATATCTTGACCAAAATGTAGCCCTTTCCCCAGAGCAAAAGAGCATGCCATACTCTGATTAGAGGCTCTTCTCCATTCTGGAAGTGTCTGCATTTCCCGGATGCTGACAAAAGCTCATGGCTTTGTGTGAACACGCACACAAGTGTATACAGAAGGACTTGGATGTTGCAGGGGCCTTTGCACACAAAAGCAAGATTCCTGTGTTTGTACAGAGTGTGAATAGGTTTATCATAGAATCATAGAATGTTAGGGATTGGAAGGGACCTCGAAAGATCATCAAGTCCAATCCCCCTGCCAGAGCAGGAATGCCTAGATTATGCTACACAGGAACGTGTCCAGGCAGGTCTTGAATGTCTCCAGAGAAGGAGACTCCACAACCTCCCTGGGCAGCCTGTTCCAGTGTTCCATCACCCTCACTGAGAAGAAGTTTCTTCTCGAGTTTAAGCGGAACCTCTTATGTTCCAGTTTCAGCCCATTACCCCTTGTCCTATCATTGGTTGTCACTGAGAAGAGCCTGGCTCCATCCTCGTGACACTCACCCTTTATATATTTGTAAACATTAATGAGGTCACCCCTCAGTCTCCTCTTCTCCAAACTAAAGAGCCCCAGCTCCCTCAGTCTTTTCTCATAAGGGAGATGCTCCACTCCCTTAATCATCCTAGTTGCCCTGTGCTGGACTCTCTCCAGCAGTTCCCTGTCTTTCTTAAACTGAGGGGCCCAGAACTGGACACAATATTCCAGATGGGGTCTCACCAGGGCGGAGTAGAGGGGAAGGAGAACCTCTCTCGACCTACTAACCACCCCCCTTCTAATACCCCCCAGGATGCCATTGGCCTTCCTGGCCACAAGGGCACAGTGCTGGCTCATGGTCATCCTGCTGTCCACCAAGACTCCCAGGTCCCTTTCCCCTACACTGCTCTCTAATAAGTCATTCCCCAACTTATACTGGAACCTGGGGTTGTTCCTACCCAGATGCAAGACCCTACATTTACCCTTGTTATATTTCATTAAATTTTTCCCCGCCCAACGCTCCAGCCTGTCCAGGTCTCGCTGAATGGCAGCACAGCCTTCTGGTGTGTCAGCCACTCCTCCCAGCTTGGTGTCATCAGCAAACTTGCTGATAGTACTCTCTAGTCCCTCATCCAAGTCATCGATGAATATATTGAATAATACTGGTCCCAGTACCGACCCTTGAGGGACTCCACTGGATACAGGCCTCCAACCAGACTCCGCCCCATTGACCACAACTCTTTGGCTTCTTCCCCTTAGCCAGTTCACAGTCCTATTTTGAGATCCCTTTTTAGATAATCTTCATTATTTATAATTAATAGAAAGGGATGGCCAGCGGTGCAGGCAACAACATGTAACAGCTGCTGGGCTTGACTGGGCAAACATTCTCGTGTATGGACAGTTTTACATGACAGCAGGCCTTTTGACTGCATCAGAACTGTTAACAATATTAGTGATATTTACCAATATTAAATTCAAGTTGTGAAAATCATTTAGGTGAGAAAAAGAATTTGCAAGTATACAGTTAAACTTGCAAGAATATTTGCAGAGCATAGCTTTGATTTATCATTAGTGTTTGCCAAGTTCTGTGCTAATGGGTCAGAAATTGTCTCTCCTATTTCCTAATTTAAAAAAATCCCAACATAATTTTATTTCATCTTTTAAAGCAGTTTGACTCAAGGGATCAAAATAGCTTGGACTTCTACACTAAGTTATACCAGAGAATAATTTTTGTTGCACTGCAGCATAGACTTTGAATAGTTGCTTTTTCAACAGAAAAATAAAAACCATCCACTTAATGTGTAATTAATAGTTTGGCATTTCCCTAAGGCTTTACCCAGGACCCTTTCTGTTTCTGTTTTGTATTACTGAACTCCCTTGCTAAATATTTCCAGATCATATAGATTTAGATAAGACATGTTCCAGAACTTATAACATTTTTTATTTTGACTTTTACAGTATTTATTAGTGTAAGGAAAATAATACTTTGACAAGTCCCCAAATAAATGGCAATATTCACCCTTGGATAGCAAAGTGAAATTTTCAGTGGCTGTAGTCCATGGGTTATTTAACTGCGCTTGCACTGGAGACATAAAAAGTATGGCAAAAATTTTAGTGCAGATCCCTTAAAAACACGTGACCCTCTCCTCTGACCAAGGCCCTGATCTTGTCGTTTGAGCAACACAGGAGGACACTGGCAGACAGGAGAAATGCCCAGGACCTATCCTGGGGGTACAGGGAGACTGCAGGATGGGGAGATTGTAATGAGGTTGGTGCTGGTCTCTTCTCCCAAGTTACTAATGATAGGACAAGTGGAAATGGCCTCAGGTTGCACTAGGGAAGGTTTAGATCAGATATTAGGAAAAATTTCTTTACTGAAGGAATAGTGAGGTATTGGAACAGGCTTCTCAGGGAAGTGGTGGAGTCACCATCCCTGGAGGTGTTAAAAAAACATGAGGATATGGCACTTTGGGGTATGGTTTAGTGGTCACGGTAATGTTGGGTTGTTGGTTGGACTAAATGATCTTAGAGGTCTTTTCCAACCTTAAAGATACTATGATTCTATGATCTAGCGTGATCCTTCTGAGTGCCTTGGTGGCACCCCCCTGGACCACTCTTAGCTGCTTCTGTGCATAATAGAAAGGTGTATGAAGAAGAACTTGGTGAACAATCTGTAACTCAGAAATGGAAGAGCTGGGAAAATACCAGAAATTCATAGATGTCAAAAAGCCAATTATGATAAATTGATATGAACTCACATATTCCTAGAGATAAAGGATTTCACCCACATTCACCAATAGCTGTGACATTATTGAGGCCACTTTTATACTTAATGCTATAGAAACGCGCACTACTTCTGACAACCATAGAAAGGCCTATTTCTGTGTAACAGATTGTGTGATTAAGGCTTGTAAAAACTTAAAAGCAACATTTGTCATCTTCTTTAAGCTTTTAACACACTTTTGAGACTATTCAAAAACTAAGGAGCCTTTGGAATCCAGGCTGGAGCTCAGGACTTTTGTGCCTATTAAAAGAAGGGCTTTGTGGAGCTCTCTGGCCAAAATGAGCACATTTTCCCCTTTGTGGTGCAGATCTCAGCTCCCTGGTTGTATCTTCACACTAAAATTCTTTTCCTGGTGGATGTGTCAAGTGGTCTTTACCTCTGCTCCTTTTTGTCACTCACACAAGCTTATAAGTTAATTTTAAAAAAGAGAAACACCAGTTCAAAACCAAAGCTGATGAGTTTCTGTTTGTTAATATTAGAAAACTGTTTCAACATTTCCCAAATCAAATATTCCTTTTGCTAAATGAAAAGATTCAACATAAAAAAGAATTACTCAGTTTTTTAATCACAGTCAAAATTAATTTTTCCAAATGTGACTAAAACTCACGTAAATGTATATGCTCTTTCCAAAGTTCAGTTGTTTTGATACATTTATTTTTTGTCTAAAAATTGTCTGAATTGCACCAGGTTTGCTTATATGATGCCTTCACCTCGCGAAGGCTGAGGGGCACATGGACGTTTTCCTGACAAAACCACCTGAAGTATTTTAAGCAACTTAAAGGCATTTTTCTCCTCTTGGTCCTTCCAGAATAGAACACATTGGATCTACATTCGAATTTTCATTTCCTTGGAGCATGCCCACTTGTTTGTTAACTTATTCATGTTTGTTTAATGGGAAGCCTCACTGGAAGGAATTCCCTCCTGCCTATCTTTTCCCAACATATGCGTCCATGTATACATAAAGGGTATGTATCTGGCTGCACAAACACATGGAGAAGTTTAAGATTAATTTGATATTAATTCTGAGCACACATTATTTCTTTCTTCAATATGTGGAAGAGTAATCGGTTCCTTGTTTGGTATCATTGCACAGACATTGTCTGACACCATCTGGGAACAATGATAGGATCTATGATTGGAAATCCCATTTTTACTCTGTCTTTCCTGTAGGAGTGTGAAACTTCATGTGCTGGTCTACACATTACCTCAAGCCTTTGCAAATAAGTTATTTTTATAACAGCTCTACAGAGCTCTGTCTCTTTACAAAAGCCACGCACCTTGCAAATCAGTTGGATCTGAACATAATGAATCTGAAAAGACTTTAGCCAACTTGAGTCTACCGTCCACCAGTGTATATGCAGAACATCCACATTTTATCATCTCTTTCTTTCCTCTGGTTATTTCTTCACTATAGCTACCAGCAGTGGTGACACATGAAGTACATTTCTTGATCATTAAGAAGCTAAGTGGTGGTAGGTCATAATTTTCTATTTATGTGTATGAAAAATCAGCAATATTTTTGAATTGCTGACAGTCTCATTTGAAATGAAAAGAGATTAAATCTCTCTGATTTAGAGTGATTAAAATAATAAATGTAACATTAAAGAATGATTAAAAGCCTGATGTGTGACCTGCCAATGGAGTCAATATATCAAGTCTCCTCCCAACCACAGGAAAATAACTGGGAAGAGGCTAGAAAGGTAAAATACGGATAGAGTAATAGCAGTAAGAGGGCCGGGAGAGAAAAAAAATGCAGGTATTGAATCCCTTCTGAGCAGGTGAGGAAAATTTCTTTCTGAGCAATTGAGATACCGTTCTACTTTATTTTCCAAATCTCTTATTGTAACTACTGTTACTTCTAGCCTGGTGAAATGGATAACTCCAATGACTTCAGTGGGCGAACAATACAGTGTTTTCAAGGTTACATTTCAATTTACACTGACCACGTGCACAAAGTTGGAGCCCGCTCTTTTTGACTTCAAAAAGGAGAAAAAAAATCTCCAAAAATTAATGCAGTTCTTTAATCTCCAAGCTAATACTGAATTTTCAAGACATTCTTCTGAGTTTCTAGGTTCTACATATTTTCATGTCCTGCTGGTTGGAAATATTTGTATCTGAACTAAGTCTAAGATAAGGTGCAGGTTCTGCTTCCTTTAGATTTTTATGACTTCAGGGTAAGCAACATTGGAGCATGTGGGCAACTTGTCCCAACTGGACTGGCGTCAAGTGGATTGTGCTTGCTTATCTATGTGAAACCCTCTAGATGCTGCTGTTACAAGAAGGACTTGTAAATTTTTCATAACTTGCCAGAGTTACAATGAAAGAAGGTTTTGATCATTTTGGTCAAGAGCAGGAAGATCACAGATAACCAAAAGTAATGGCATCCTATCCATAAAACAAATAGCTCATTCAGTTGAGCTCTGTGAATGGTGCAAAGGGAAAGGTAGGATGGAACGAACAAGTTCACATTTATTTAGACCTGTTAACAACACAACTTGAGGTAGCTGTTGTCTAACTGAAGAAATACAATCTAGGGTTTCTCTAGCTGCAGATTTCCTTGGGGTCTGGAGTCCTTTTTTTCAACAGCTTTCTCACAAATCTTGTCCTAAGCCCACAGACTCTGCCTTTGGAGAATAGCTGAGGGCACAGGAAGGTAAAGACACATTAGGAATCAAGAATTCAGAATCCTTTTTGTTCAAGTTTGCATCTTGTGTTTCTGCCTCTTCCATGTATTCCTGTTGCAGGCGTGTTCAAGGGAGCGGCAGTATTTCATGGTACATGCTAACAAATGAGTTGAAACGGGTCTTTTCTAAGAGGGGGTCCATGCAGTGTTCAAACCACGACCCATTAGCCATGCTCTATAGGACTAATTCAACAGAGAGATTAAAACAGATCTGGAGGCAGCCATAACTTAAGAACACATGCAGAATAACACAGATGAGCAAGCGCTCAGCATATTTGCCTCCCTTCCAGGTCTTCCAGGCATGGTCTGGGTATGCTGGCACTGCCGTTTTTTTTTTTCTGGCAAGCCATCATTTTTGCAAATGAGAAAGAACACATCAACAACCAGATGCTTGGTTTACCTTTGTGGTCTTTTCCCCTGACATCCTAAATCTTGACTGAAATCTTTGAGTAAAAAAGGAGTGTTCTCTCAGCATGGAAAAAGCCAGCAATATGTCACAGAATCACGTGAGAGTCTTGAGGGGAGAAAACAGAGGCTTTGCTGAATGCTTAGCTACCGTTTCCCAAGCAAAAATACAATAGCTTCTATGCTGATCACAATTATGCTGTTATAAATCTACTGGTTTCTTCTGCGTTACCTTGGATTTACGGGATTGTAACCAGCCTCACAGTATTTTTGGACCTGCTGCCACCAAGAAATTGTATTTTTTTCACCAAGGCACACTCAGGAGACTTCTCTCTGCATTGTCACCCAGCAAGTGGTCTATCTTCTGAAGATCAAGCATGAAGATACATCATGTTCAGTTCCTGCTTCCTTTAATGAATATTCTTTATTTAGTCAAGTTTAGGAACAAAAAATTTAGTTCTAACCGGCATCTGATTGTGTTTTGCAAACTTCTGTTTTGATTTTGAAGTTGCCAGGCTAATGCCTGAAGTTTTTGCTCAGTCACTGGCTTCACCGTGACGCTTATCTGTGTCAGACCTGAGTCACAAAGCTGTAAGACTGGAAGGGATCACAGAACATCCCACCCTCCCACACCACAGCAGGATTCCACAATGGACATGGATGTCTAGTTTGCTCTTAAAGATCTGCACTGTCTCCGTCAGTAGGTTGAAGCTCTAGTCCACTGTTCACTCTGGTCACTTCACAGACTGATCGCTCTTTCCCTCTTTCCCTGCATTGCTCAGAAATCTTCTTTGCTACAAATTAATTTTTCATTCTTTCCTCTGTGGTCACAGAGAACAGTTCATCACCTCTGTGTCCAACAGCCTTTTTTGTACTTGAAGACTCTTATCATGTGCTCCTTTAGTCTTCTCTTTTCTAGACTAAACAAACCCAGTTCCTTCAGCTTTTCCCTCATAGGTCATGTTTTTCAAACCTCCTAGCATTCTTAGGTTTTTTTTTTTCTTTCTTTTTTTTTTTTCTTCTGTGTAAAAAGGAAAACAGTTGTTCTGGGAAAATTATTTCCCCAGCATTTGGCCATAAGGGGTCCCTGCTGTGAGACTGTTTCTTCCTTCCTGGAGAGAGTGTTACCCACCTTTGAGTGAACACTAGCCTGGAGGTCTCATATTATCTCTTGTCAGTCTCTGCAACCGCTGTGTGGTGTAGGAAATTAAAGTAGAAGGTTGAGGAAGTACTGGTGAGTAAGGGTAACGTGTTAATATATGCTAAATTGTACAGATATAGCATACAGATGACACTGACTGGGAAGTCCACACTTTCCAAGAAGGCCGTCTCCAGGAATTCCTCCTAAAAGAGTGAAGTTAGGTGGTACCTTCTTGGGAGACCCTTTAGGATGGACACGACAGAGTCATGGAGCATTGGAGCTGATGATCTGAACTAAGAATTGATGTTTGCCTTGCTAGAGGGAAACCTTTTCTCAGGTGGAGTAGAAATGTACTTTCTCCCTTTGACTTTTTCTACCTCTGACCTCATGCCAGTGGTATTCATGGAGGAAGGAGTGGTCAGACTGGACCTAAGAGTCCACAGTTACCTTGACTCTCCTTAGCCTGAAAATGCAGGAGTTCCATGTTATACTGATTTTTGTACCTGAAGCTTGAACCTCTCTTTCCTCTGTTACTGATTTTAACAAAGTGCACCAGAAAACACAAAGATGATGAAAAGCCTGTTGAAGTCGAGGATCCCCATCCCTGGGATCCCTTAGCCCCATGGTTAGCCGAAATAATGTGGGAGGTCGTATTAGCATTTTCACATTTCTTTTCCATGGGGGTAGAAGATCAAAAAGTGTCTTCAAATATCTCCAAATCCATTATCATGTTTATTCAGCATCATCATCACGTATTGCCCCTAATGTGATACATCACATTTTCCATCCTTTCTAAGTCTGGCGCTGCTGAGTGGCTGCAGCTTATTGATTCTGGCCTGCAGCATTTCTGTGACAATCACACAGCAATTACTATAACGAGTAACATTTGCCACAGCCTTAAATGCTGATGGGAATACAAACCCTTATAGATTCATCCTACAAATCTAGGGTTACCTCTTAATTAGCCCAATTAATTTCTGCCGAGCTTAAGCCCTGTTTACACTGGCCATGACAAAGGACTTCACCTCTGTTAGAAGACAGAGTTAAGCCTACTTCCAGCTGAGACAGCTTATGAAATGTTTTCACAAACCTGTGTGGAGAGCTCCAAACTGTGTCAGAACCACATTTGCAAACCGTGTTCTCCTTTAGGGACTGAAGAAACAGTTCAGAAAAGGCTGAAAGAGCCACTTGTGTCATAGTTTACACTGTCAGAGCACAAGGCAAACACTAGCCAGCGGGGTGCAACTCCAAACCAGCCAGAGCCTGTTGGACGTTGTATTAGCTGGGAATAAGGAAAGCACAGGCACTGACCCTGCCCTGTCCCGGTGGGAGGATTTGCCAAGAGGAGAAGCCTGTGGGGCTGACCAGGAGAGAGCTGTGAAGGAGGCAGTAGAGAGGTACAGACATTTTTGAAAAACGTAGCCTAATAGTTGACGTCCTTTGACCTTGATGCTATGATTGCATTTCAGTGCCTTCCATATACTAATGCAAGAGGGAATTTACTCAGTGCTCTAGAAATATTCCAGAAAGACACCAGAGAAGACCTTATGAATCCTTCTTCAATCCAGCAACACTCCAATGGTGGAGTAATTTGTGTCTTCTGTTTTCCGTGTTTGAATCATAAATGCAGTCATACCCACGTAACACTATCAGCAGCGGGGCTTCCTAAAAATTGCAGAGACCCTTCTAACTTTCTGCCATTATCTGATTATTTTTCCCAATTTCCTGGTGGGTGTTTACTTTCCCATCTTATCTTTTTTCAGTGTGGAGATGCATATTGTTAGGCTGCAATCTAATACAGCTAATTAAATGACGCTGTTCACATTCACATACAGGAGCTGCCAATTCAGGAGCTGCTAGCAGTCCTGCCACAACTCCAAATGCCACATCCTTCACTTTGTTACATTAAAGCACAACTTGCCAAAAAGTCCTCTTTTATTTTTTACACCTCTGGTATGATTAGAGCTTGCCGGCTGCCTAGTTTGGCAGCAGGAAAGATGGCTTTTTGGACAGATGTGTAAAATAAAAAACAGTTGCTGACGATAGCAAGGCACTTTAGTTTTCTGCCATGAAGAATAGCTTCCAGAATCAAGAAAAATGTGAAGTCTGTGCTCTGTGTTCTTTACCAATCACTGGTGCAGGATGCTATGGTCTATCAGTTGTTAGCACAGACCTTCAACAAATCACATAACTCTTTCAACCTCTCTACTTTAACTGTGCAAATGAAAAAGTAACTATAAATCTTGTTGACAATTACTTCTACATCTATTGGCGGGCAGTCAACTTCGGCCTGAACAACATGGGAACAATATGTGCAGCACAGCCAATGCCCATTAATTGTCTCTTTAGTTTCTCCTGCAACTTGTAGAGTGCATTTCTCCCAGGTGATCTGCTTCTCTAAACATTAGTACAAGCTTGTCTGGCACACAATGCCAATAATTTATAAGTTAGATTCTTCTTTTCAGTAATATTTACAGTGCTCTCTGATGTATAGCACATCTGATACTTTAAGTACATGTGAAAATGTAGGAGTAGTAGGGTTTTTTTGGTTACCTTCAAGAAGCAATTAAAAATTACTCTTGGTTTTCTATGAACTGCTTAATCAGAGACCCAGAGCTCTGTTTAATCACAGACCCAGATCTCTTTTTCTTTCTCGGTGCACATACATATGCTCACTAGTCAATGACACAAGGATACAGTGGAAGCATCTTCCAGACACTTTCCTCTCTGTGGCACGGGAGTGCTCGCTGGATTGCTTTGTCGTCTTTACTGCTTGATGTACTGCTGTCCCGTTTAATCACTGTTATTTTAGTTTCTGTTACTTCTCCAAGACCTCTCCCACGTTTCTGAGAAGCGCACTGTTTCAATAGGCAATAATAACTGCTTGGCTGCGATCGATACTTTTCTAGTGGGAACAGTTGACCTTTCACTTTCTAATTCTGAACTAGTCTCTCAGTGCCGAATGCTTTGTAACACTTACTTAATGAGCAATCTCTTCTCAGCTCTCCCAAAGACTTAATAGCAGAAGCTGTAGCGAGATCTCCTATCATCATCCTTTTTTGTACCAGAGGCATTGTTGAACATGCACCGGTGTTTTATGTAGTGTTGTTACAGCTAAATCCAAGTTACACACAAAAGCAAATGTAGAGAAATGAGAGCTGCATGAGTTTTACCTCTTTAACAGTTTTCATTCAATTTTATTGTACAATGTAGTCACCAGAAACCCACTGAGGCTTGGAATATGTTAGGCTATTCTAGGCCTTTTAAATGAAGGTTTGAGCTATTGTTTAGACATGAAGTTGAATTAAGTCTTCCTTATAATTTTAAGGATCACTTGTGACCTCAAGCTTTTAGGTCTGCAGTTTGGAACCAGACTTTACTATTGCCTTTCAACAGAGTCAAATAAATCCCCTTTTACTGTGGGGGAAACAAACGCCATTTGAGATACCTGCGGTGTATTGTTTCCCTCATTAAGGAACCTCCTCTTCATCAGTAATGTCCCTCCTGGACCTTTAGCTGCTTTCTGCTGTGTTGTTAGCAGCCCACTCCTTTCTAGCAGGCTCTGGAAGGTTTCCACTCCTTGGCAACGTGTGGCTGCTTGCTGATTTTCGGAAGAAAGGCATAGTAATCTTCCTACTGATCATCACAGACACTCAAACTAGAGAAAAAAGGGGTTGAAGGAAAATTTATGGCCAACCTTCACCTAGTTTTACTTTTATTCTAATATGGAAATAACTTTGCTTTCTCAGAGACTGTCACACTTGTATTCATTCCTTGGTGTTGGTGGTGGAAGGGAGTGTTATTCACAAAACAAATTGAAAACCACTCTGAAGTTTATTAAAATGACCCTGGCCTGCTTTAGTGTGTTTTCTAGCAATTTTCTAGTTTTAATGTCTAGATAATGCTGTGCCAGGTACTATATTGGGCCTGTAACCACACGAAGTGACAAAATTTTTTTTTATTACTGTTCAAATTTGAATAATCCAGTTTAAGCCTGTTTGAAGACCTGAGAACATTGGAGAGGACGGATGGCTTGCTGTTGTGGTGTGTCCTTCTGTGCTCAAATTCATCTGTAACAGGAGACCCCAGGCATCGTCAGTGGGATCAGTTAGTGCACGAACTGTGGCGAGGGTGAGGCAGGCTCCTAGGACCCTACTGGTAATGCAGCAGTGGGCTTATTCCCCTGCCTGTGTGGTAGATTTATCTCCTGCAAGACTGCCCATCTTTTTCACTAGACCTGAGGGATGGAGCGATAGGAAATGAAACAGTACAATATGTCTGATACCCTGCTGAGCCACACAGTCCAGCTCTGCTGCTGCCTTGCCAGAAGCAGGGCAGGCAGCCCCTGATGTCGCTGCCCCCTTGCTGAGCCCTGGATAAGCCAAGAGGGCTTTTCAGTTGCACCCACTCTCTATGAGTAGCTGTGAGGACCTCGGAGATGTTAGCTAGGGTGCTGGAGATATGCCTGCAGTGGCTAGCCAGCATGGGAGGGGTGCTTGGGGCTGTTCACAGCTTTGGGCTGGCTCTGGAGGGATGCTCTCCCGCCTGAAGCATGAGTCTGGGCCTGGCGCATACCAGGACAGTGTTTGTTTTGCCAGTGGCCACCAGTTCTTCACCAGGAGCAGTAAATAAGAGATAATATTCAGTCTCTGGGGGGCTGCATTTGCACTAGTGATATATTTAGACCCTTCTCCATCAGTGGTCCACTCTGGCCTCCTCTGACGTGGAGACACACCATCCATAACGCTGCTGCCTCCTTTGAGAACGCACGTAGAATTAGTCTCGAGGAGAAAAGACAACGCAGAAAGAACCGTGCCTCACCCATACCACCTAAGGAGACTTTCTGCTGTGCCTTTTGCAACCGGGCTTGCCTATCCTGCATCGGCCTTTCTAGCCACCAGCGCGCTTGTAGCAAGTGTGGGTAGAGCCCTTCCCATATCTTCATTCGTGAAGCCTAGCCATGCTGATATTTAGCCCAGGATGTGATTATGCTTCTCAGGCATGTATATGAGCCTGAACAGAGAAGATACAAGTGGATTACAAAGACACACATCTGGGAGGATTCTCCTTCCACCTTGGCTGGTTTAGTTGAGGAGGTAGAACTTTTATTGTGATGCCCAGCCTTGGATTTCAGGGCACTTTTCTGAAGACCAGTACAGAAACAGACAGACTCTTCTGCCCCTCTCTGAGGATGGCTGGAGGCCTGCACAGAGGTTGCTGGGCATGTTCATTAGTACAGTCTGCCTGAAATGCTGTATCCTAATGACACTGGAACAGGTTGTCCAGAGAAGTTGTGGAAGCCTCCTCCCTGGAAGTGTTCAAGACCAGGTTGGATGTGGCTTTGAGCACCCTGGTCTTGTAGAATGTGTCTGCACATTGGCAGAGAGGTTGGAATTAGATGACTTTTAAGGTTCTTTCTAACCCAAACCATTCTATGATTCTATGAAAAGAAAAACACTTATCCTGCAGAGCTGTATCTCTGGACAAATGTCAAGATTTCTACATGCTTTTTTTTGTTTTTTTTTTAATTTCAGCAACACATGAGTCACTTATGCCCATTCCTGCAGAAAGATCTTCCCTGCAATATCTCAAACTCATTCATAAGCCTCTGAGCTGATAAGGTCCCACCTTGCTAGATCTGGTAGAGATTTCCCAGCCCTCCTCCTTGTCCTCTCTGGGCCACAGGTGGTGTTGGACAACTTGCGTAACTCCTCCTGGGGGATGTTGTGACACCCTATCCTGGAGCATGCTGTCTCTCTGCTCTGCTTCCCAACAAGCCAAGACAGGGAGAAACTTGTCCATGGTTACAATAAAAAAATTTCAGTATGAAACCGTCCTGCTCAAACTGGCACCTAAAAAAGTGTAGCTTTTCCAAAGGTGCCAGATTTTTACAGCTCCACATACTCTCTTGGGAAATTCTTGATGCTGAGCATCTTTGGGTGTCAGAAATGAAACATGAGCAGTCTGAGAGCTTGTCTGAATTGTTGTTTACTGCTGATATCCACATGTCTATTACTGAGTTTATACCTGGTGGAGGTGGTCGGGGTTAACCCCATTCCCATCTCCAAAACAGGGAAATGTACTGTGAGATCAAGTTTTCAATGCTGATACTGGCTTAGATGAAGACCAGAGCCGGTAAAACAGTTATTGCAGCCTTCAGATGAAATAACTGATATGCAGTAGCTTTCCCAGATGTACAGGCACAAGGAGGATGGCTGGATTCACATATTTTCTCACACATCTCTGCTGATGTAGAAGTCCCACATCCCACTGTAAATGTAAATATCCAGTAATGTTATATAAAGCTATGGCTTTCCCTGGAGAATTTTTGCTTCATAAAATTTTGGCAGCTCAGGATGGATGTAATCTTGCTCCTATGTGTTAAGTAGAAGCAGGGCCTATTGCTGTCAGACCACTACACTGAAGCCTTAAGCAATAAGGGATATCTTATTAATGAACACAGAAATGCACTTGCCATATATTCTGAGATGCAGAATTTAAAATGTGCCTGAATATCACCTTTGAACAAGGCATTGCCTCCTGCTTCTATTGTATAACACAGGACAAGGTTATTGCTTCACCAGAATACACAAGAGTAGTTTCTGCAGCAGTGGCCTGTGAGTTTTGCGTATCACAGACTTGCCTTGGCTTTATGGAGCTTATTTAAGTGATGCTGCATGACGCTGTTTTCCAGTGTTCTGAAACACAACAAAAGCGTGTTCTCCCTTGTTGACTTTGACCTGGCTGGGGTTTGCCACAGAAGACATCTATTTGCCACTGGACACAAAATCATTGAAGGATCTGCTGTTAGCAATATATTTAGTCTAAACTTCTGGGTGTTAAATTTGCTTATCTTTTGCTAAATTACTTTCCTAAACAAATAGAAACATTTCGTATGATCTTGACCCGATTTTTGACCATATTTTATGTAGCTCTGAGTTAAAGACTGACTAATGAGTAGTATCACTCTACGGTGCTTGTAAACATCCTGTAGAACCTAGATGAAATTTATGATACATGCAACACAGTGTTAAGCCATCGTTGAGCCACTGCTGTTTTAAAAATCTGGCATCGCCTTTACTTGCAAGACTAAGCGGTTTTAAATTTATTTACACCCCACCATTTCCTTAGGGACCTGTTTTCCATAAACTAATGAGGCACTGGTGTAAGAGCTTTGCTGTTATTCCTGGCAGGGACCATTTTGACTCATAGGCATACTTCACCAGTTTTTTTTCTTCAGTAGCCCAGTGCAAATAATAAATAGGAGGAAATACATCATGTTTTTGAATATGGGGGACAATCTGCAGGACTCTGAAAGGTTAAACAAACCAATTACAAGTTCAAATCCATACTATCTCACTTGTCCCCATGATTTTTCATATCTTGCCGTTTTTACCTATTTTAAAATTGCACGTAGACTTCGCTGAAGACCAGCTCAGTCCATCAGCAACCAAGGAGCATGCAAGCTTGCAAAAGGGAAATAACTAGAACAATATTCTTCAACGTGTCCAAAGGGCTGATATCTGAGCCCTTAACAGTGTGCCACACAGTGGATCTTTCATGTCACATTTGAGACACAAAAAGACTGGGTACTGCTGAGACACACAGGACTTTCTGAGGAAGAGTAAGTTTCAGGTCAACTTTTAGAAGTAAAAACCCCAAGGTTTCAGTGGATTTTCTGAGAGCTGAGTGAAGGTTCTGTAAAGGGACTGGGCACTGTAATGTATACATCATCATCATCATGGCTAGGCTTTGTGAACAAAGATATGGGAAGGGCTCTACTCACACTTGCTACAGGCGCGCTGATGGCTAAAAAGGCCGATGCAGGATAAGCAAGCCCAGTTGCAAAAGGCACAGCGGAAAGTCTCCTTAGGCGGTATGGGTGAGGCACGGTTCTTTCTGCGTTGTCTTTTCTCCTCGAGACTAATTCTACGTGCGTTCTCAAAGGAGGCAGCAGCGTTATGGATGGTGTGTCTCCACGGCTCCCGATTGGAGGCCAGAGTTGACCACTGATGGTAGTCAATATGGCCAAAACTGAGGTATTGTTTCAGAGAGTCCTTGTATCTCCTCTTTGGGGCTCCTCTGTTTCGGCAGCTGGTGGTGAGTTCACCACAGAGCACAACCTTAGGGAGGCGGTGATCCTCCATCCTGGAGATGTGCCCTGCCCTGCACAGCTGCGTCCTCAGCAGCATGGCCTCAGTACTGGTGACCCCTGCCTGTTCAGGGGCAGTAACAGTAGTCACGTAGTCAGTCCAGGGGATGTTTAGGATTGTACGGAGGCAGCGCTGATGGAAGTGTTTGAGGAGTCGCAGGTGGTGGCGGTAGATGACCCATGATTCAGACCCATATAAAAGAGTAGACAGTACCATGGCCCTGTAGACACAAATCTTTGTACTTTTCCTCAGGTGTTTATTGCACCAGACTCGTTTATGGCACGCAAGCTTCTCCCCTGTGACAAGGGGGTGTCCATGGAGAAGTGTAATGTATACACCTAAGTGCAAAATTGCATCCAATTTGCAAACTAATGGACATCAGTGTATACAAAAATGTGTAGCACAGAAATCAAAACGTTTTTTTACATAACCATTTTAACAGTCACTTTAATAATCCATATCTTTGCATTAAGGCCCATAAATATGTAATACTTATTTCTGATGAGGGAGAAATGGCTATTGTGAAGGTGATTACAATTGATTGCTAGAATATTGAGTAATTTTGCAGTAGCATATTTACCTAAAAGATGTTAAAATGAGTGCCCATGATTAATCTCAAGGCATAAATCTCTCCCCAGTTACATGTGAAAATGTGTTGCTCTGTCTGTGGGCACGAGAGGATGAGCATGCTGTCCTTCTTCAGCATCTAAATCCAGCTGCCTGTCTAAGGGTCTGCAGTTTCTCTGTGCTCATAGGAGACAGAGAGGTGAGGGCAATTCATGGCTCTGAAGATGGACTCCTGCTCTTAGTTTGCTTCTAAGGAGGACGGGGTGTCCCTCTGATTGACCAGCTGCAGAGGACCTGGGCTGCTCACCTGGGGAGGGGAGGTGAATACCCACCCTTTCTCCCGAGGTGATTGACCTGTTTGACCTTTGCGCAAATTGTGGTAGGTAGGAATGATGTAATCTTCCCAAAGCCGAGAAACATGTTTCTGCCAAAGCTGAAACCAGAAGCTGTGTCCTGATTTGCTGGTCATGTACTGTAACTGAAAGACCACCATTCCTCCTGGAGAGAAATAGAGGTTATTAAATACAGGAGTAGTAATGTGCAGAAATGGTGATGAGCTAGAGCTATATAAAGCAGGATTTCCTTGTTTTCTTTTTTCCCACATTCATTCCAGTTTTAATCTAGTTTCTTCAGGCGCTGAGGGGAATGTAGTCCTTCATCTGTAAGCTCTTTGAAAGAGGTGAAGGTTTCAAGCAAGGGATGTCCCTGTACATTTCACAAGCAAAAGTGGCCAAGAGGAAGAAATCCACCTGAGGCCAAAGTGTCAATGGATATGGTTTCTACAGAAACGCTTCTTTCTCTGACCTTTCTTTTGCTCACGGTGTGACTAAACTGGTTACTGTTACATGAGGGTAAGCTGATACTTCCATGTTAATAGCTGCTCATTTACAGAATTTATCATAATGAAATTCACCTTGGAGATGAGATGAGCATTAAGGCAAATACTAAAAATCATAAGTAATTGACTTAAAAATAACTGACGGTGATTGACGCTCAGAAATATTAATCAGGATGTGTAGAAATGGATTAGATGCATCGTATTTTGACTTGTGTCACTTGTATCTCTGAAACATGGATCTTACACTAAACTATAGGAAATTTTTCACACTGAGAATAGCTATTGCAACATGCTTCTGAACTGAACTTGAAAAAATGCAGTGGTAAGTATAATTTAATTCTGTTGAATTAAAGCACATTATACAAGGAGTGCTGTTAAAAAAATTAGTTCAGTTTTTTGAAATGTATCACTAGATTTTTGCACTAATCCACCCTGGTAGCTCAAATTTAAATTTTCCATGTGAACTTTTTCTTTCTTAAATCTTAGAAGGTGATGAGGTCCCACATTTGTAGAGCAATTCAGACTTTCCATTGCTTTATTATGTGTGTATGACGTAAAGTGCTTTTATGTACAAAGTAAATGATGTCTTTTAGATATAAGCAGTCAGATTTGTAAATTTAAATATTTTTAGATATTTGTAACTGCAACCAGATTATTTGATAATGCCCACGTCTGTCTACCCTCACAGAACGCGTGAGTGTTTTCCTTTCATTTTATGATGCTGTATTGCACATAAGCATGTAGGCACTTGAAAATATGCCTACAGATGTGCAGGCATGATGAAGCCCGTGCTCAACACTTAAAGCAGGGGACAGACCTTTGATTTCAGCATGCTGTTGGTAAAATGTGCTGCCGATTGAGGACAGAAATGAGTTCTTACACTAAACGTGCTGAAGATGTCAGGTAGCGCATTTGGCCAAGGGTGCCTACAAACGTAAGCACCTATCCTGGCAGCCAAGTACCAGGATACCCAACGTGGTGTTTTAGGCAGGCTGTGAGCTTCTGAAGCCTGGCAGAAATCAGGCAGGTGGGAAGGTGGGTGAGCAGAAGCAATGGAGAAAGTCACAGCAAGCCCAGTTCCCACCACTCCTGCCTCTTCTTTGGGTGCATGCTGACTCTGGTGAGCACAGCACCTGGGCTTCCCTCTTTGCTCTGGTTCAGGCTCAGTTTGTGGGAGGGGCAAGGAGAGACAGCTTCCTCCTTAGGTCTTTGCCCTGAGTGGAGCGAGGGGGAAATCAAGATTTGGTCAGTTTTGTACATAGCCTCTGTCCCAGGCTGCCTGTTCCTGCGGCTTTGCGTGCACTGGCTGGAGGTATCAGGAAACCACCGTGGTGAGCTGTATCTTCTGGAAAGCACACACTCGCAAGCATGCACGCAGGCACCCCCCGGGTGCCTCTTGTTGCAGCCAGATGTTTTGTTGTAAGAGTGGGATGAGGATGGAGCAGGCAGGCAGAGCAGGTCCACCACTTTAGTCAGCAGCCTCCAGGGCAGAAACAGTAAATACCTGCTGAACCTGCAGGGAAAGATACCAGCAGGGTGGACAAGATGTACATCCCAGACTTGCCCAGGTCTTAGCCCAGCTTGTCACTCACTGTGACCCTACATACCCCTCAACGTACTTATTTTTGATTTTTAACCATCGTCAGCTCTTGACTGACAGCATCACGGCCAGAAAACAGGGCCCTGGTTTACTTGCACCCCATTCCTGTGGCCTCAGCCCCATCCCACTCAGTGTGGGGTGGCCAGAGCAGTGGGAGTGCTGTGAGGAGGGGATTAGCAGCAGCCAGCTGCACTCTGGGGCTAAAAACCACCTCGGTGGGGCAGCGGGGCTGGGCTGCACCGAGAGGCAGAGAGCACCTTTGGGAGATATACTCTGTTCCTTAGACCCTCATAATTATTTTTTCCTTACCTTTGCAGAAAAACAATTCAATAAATCACCAAAAAATGCCTCATACGCTCACAAGGAAAAATCATTACCTGCACGTTTTCTGCATGTATATAGCATCATATCTACATTATGAATGTCACAAACATGTCTGAGAATCGGGCTCCTTTATTTTTTCCAGATGTCAGAAAACCATCTCTCTATGGCTGTTCCTTAAAACATATTTTTACTTAAATAATGGTGTTCTGCTGAACAATGGTACTCATAAACAAATAATAATGCTTGAGACCCACTTTGCACTGTTTTAACTGGCTACCCAAGGCACAGAGAAGTGATGGATTTTGCTTACAGCATCTGACTCTGCTTTATGGTGTAATTGATGCTCACAAAAGTTGTGTAGAACAGGTTATCGGATGTGGCAGCATTTTTTTCCGTGCTGAGTAAAGGCTTTGAATTTAATTTGGTTATATTTTGAAACAAAGTAGCTCTGAACTGGAGAACCATAATTTTGAACTTCAAAACTCCTGAAAGTTTTTATTTTGCTATTTTCAAAGCTTTATAGAATGCTCTTGAAAATGTTGGAAAAAATAATGCTTTACTTCTGGGATATCAGAATTTTCTGAGAAAAAATGTCATCATTACTTGTCCCAGTTAACTCCACTCAACATTGTGAAGGGTAATTTGAATATCTTGAAAATATTGTGTATTTCTCTGAAAAAAAATGTAAAATTTTATCAGGGGATTTATGAGTCAGTTGCAAATATAGAGAATCATAGGACTGCCTTTAATAGTTAGGGGATGTCCATCTTTACATTTTTGAAGGCAGTAACTCCTCAAAGCTTTCATCCTTCATCCTCCATTCTTCCATCTTCCATTCCCCTGAAATCATGGCTTTCTTGCTGCCATTACTACGTGAGGATCAAGCTGAGAAATCTATCCCTTGTGAAAAAAACACAAAATAATGTTTTCAAAATTTCCTTCTGAGTGTGTCTTCCTGTACTGGGACAAATAACTTATTTTTTTCTTCTTTTTACTCCATTTACTTGTTTGTAGAATGAAGTATGTGATTCTGGCCCTTTTATGAAATGGATTAGTCTCTCTTAATGCATATTCAAAATTTCTTGTGCAAAAAGTGGGCCAGATCCTCACTGGTGTGATGCGGAGCAGGTTGTATTTTGCATGCAATTCTCAATCTACTGAAATCCAGATTTCTGCCCAGCTGCTCAAACTAGTTTCAACCAGAATGAAATTGCTGGTTAAAAGCAGCAAGAAAGAAAGGGACTCTCACTAATCTGCTATGAAGAATTTCATTAAAGAGGCAAAAAATGCTGCAGAAAATTCAGAGGAAATGAAACATCATGCAGCATTTGCAGCATATAAGGCAGCTGTAGAAAGACTTCTTCCCAGGAATATCTGCTGAAAGGTAAATTTATTTAAAAAGATAAACTCCGCTGTGTTGTCACAAACCAAACTATAACTTCCAGTCAGAAAAGATTAAAAATGCCACATAGGCTCACTCCTTGCCTTAGTAACTGGCTCAGAAAAGGGAGTACAGTATAGCATCACAAGGGAGAGAGTGAAGGGTACCGTTGCAACTGATTTACTCTGGTTTTCAACCCCCAAACTCCAGCATTTACCAAGACAACTCTACCCCATGTGTGCATGAAGCGCTACAGCTATCTGGAGCATGTTGTTAAGAAAAACAAACACATACCAAGACATGTACGTCATGTGGACTTGCATTAACTTTACAACGTTTTGAAGGAAAAATATGCAGGACACTGCGATTCCTCCCTGCCCTTTCCAAACTTTAGCCATCTGGGAGGGTGTCCCTGTGCTGTATTTTTCTGGGACCTGTTCACATCCTTCCTACAGCCGGGTGGGGGATGTCAGAAGACAACACACCCAAGGACGAATTTTGGGTCAACTTGGAAGGGTGGTGGGCAGCCATCCATGCTCCCCCTGCCTGTTTGTGCAGTGCTTCCTCCTCTCCAGGTTTCCCCTGCAACATCTATACACATGGTCATTTTTGCAGACAGTGCAAAGTCTAATTTGAGGTTTTGATACGGTGCAAATTTCTACTGCTCATTACACCCACAAGAAGGTGCTCCAGCACTTGCTGCGGCACTGTTGATCACAGCGCACGCTCAGGCTTGGCTCTCTAGTAAGGGGTCTCACCTGTTGACACCTGTTCAAAACTACTGCTGTGCTCACAAGATTAGCGACACTGTATTTTTTGAAGCAATTAACTCTCTGGTGACCTAAATCTAGGTAAAGTGAGATCTCATTTGGATCAAGACGATAATCCAAAAAGAGAGTAACAAATTGCATTCCTGAAGCTGAATTTTCTTAATTGGTTTGTAGCTTACTGCAGATCACAAAACACAGCCTTCCTTCACTCCAGAGAGTTACACCAACTCACCAGGTCTTTTTGTAAGGGTATGAGAACATTCAAGTCATTAAAAAATGTTATGGTTTGTGTGGCATGATTCCTTTCTGGAAGATATTTCACTAAGGTAGAATGGCTTCCTAGCATTCAGACAGTGGGTGATCCAGCAGCAAATCCTGAAAGTGGGGATGTGTCCTGAGCACATGGGTTGGAATATTGGTGCATCCTGAATACAGATAATGAGTTACACCAGAGGTCTCTTGGTCCTCTATTGTCTCAGGAGACCAAGAGCCGCCAGTTGTTAGATGCTCCAGAATGCTTTTTCCCAGTCCTACATCCACCTTACACACACAGACCTGCAGTGTTTCGTAGCAGAGGTTAAACAGGTGCCTATCAGGAGGAAAAAATTATCAATGACGTTAATGGCAGAATTGTATTAATGCAAGTTTTTAGATATGTAAAAAAATTACTTCTACAAATTCATTGTGAGCAATTCCAATCTTAGGTAAGGCCTTAAGACCACAGGGGACTTCTGTGATCATGTACGTGCAGAAGAAGAGCTAGGATTCTTGTTTGCCAGCCTGCACTGAGGTTTCCTTGTGCACTGCTGCATTTGCAGCCCTGAGCAATTTCCCTTAGCTTTAGCAAAGTTTGCTTATGGTTGAGCAGCGCAGTATTAGGCCACATTAATCTCACCTTTCCCCACGTGGGCTTTAAAAAACGGAAATGAAAACAGTTGATGAAAAATACTGTCCTTCTGGGAAAAAGACAGGTTCTGCCTGCTGGTCCCAGATGGAATATGTAACACCAGGATTAGAGTCACTAAAGAGTGGCTTAATGAAGCTGGCTGGCTCTGTGCTGGTCATGACTGTACATGTGAGAATATCATCCACATGCCAACGGAGCATGGCAGTCAGTTGTGTTTAGCTTAAGAACTGATCAAATAAAATTAAAATGGCATTTTCATACATTTTTCTACCAGATTTTTTTTATTTGTTTGGACTTATGTAGAGATTTATTGATCTTATATATAGATGTGGGGAATCCTGTATGATAATTTAAGTCCATTAGAAGGTGAACGAGACGAATAATGTTTGCTTATCTCCTGAGGCAGCAGAAAAGGATGTCTGCAAAGCAGCTGACTGTCAGCTTCTTTGGCTGAGACTTCAGGTAGTCTTGCTCAGGTACACATTGAATATATCCTGGCATTTAAATAGGGCCATTGCTGGGCCTGCAGCCTCAAGGTAACGCAGCAGCTCTCCTGCTCTCACAGTCAATCAATTGGCAATCAATTTCTCAAACTGGATCAGCTCCATTTTAAAGCAGGTTGCTCTCCATAGAAGTGCATGCCAGAACCTCACTGCCATCTAACAGTCAAAGCCTTTTAATTACTCTCATTTGTGTATTCCCGACTAATCTTATACGAATTCATACTTGCATTAGTGTTATCTTTTAATCATCTTGTCCGCACTACAGCCTTTGCTATCTCTAAATAGAAAGTAATATTGGTATATCTTTTATCTGCTTTTCCGCTTCGTTTTCCTCCCTAAAGATCCTGTCCAGCCCTGCCTTGCTTTGGACTGCACTGGCCTTGTCTGTCTGGTGCTACCTGTAACCAAGGAAAAAGCACGGCCCTGCAAAAGGCTTAGCTGGTGTCCTTCCTGAAACCACCACGAACAACCTGGTCAGCACACTCAAATGCGTTTTTCCCTGGGAAAAAAACCACATATCTTTCCTCTGTCCCATGAAAACATGGCACAGTTATCTACAGCTCCTGTGCAGCTGCAGGTTTTGTCAGACAACCTCCCTGATTATCTGGCAACATCTTTCACAATGGGAAAAAAGAGACCCTTGCCATAGCTGGAGAAGGGGATCTAATGTCTGTCCCATGATGTTGGTTCAGAGAGCTTGGCTAGAGCCCTGCCTTGGAGAAGTGCTGGTAGCTTCCTCTGCAGCTTACCTGAACTCTGGCCACCAGGCTTGGGTATCATGTACCCAAGGCATCAAGAATTAAAATATGCCTGTGATTATCCTGGCAGTACTAGAGCAGACAACGCCAATATCTTCAGTACTGACCACCCTGACTGGTGCACCACCAATTCATGTGCTTTTTGTATTTGCTATGCAGTACAAAGGACACCTTGGCTAAGGCTGCACTAGAAAATCACATGATGGGAACACTTCTGGGCAATGACTATGATCACCTAGACTGTTATGGGATTTCAGGCTTGCTTTTGTCCATTCCCTCAGACAGCTCCCCAACTTGGTTAGGAGGTATGAGCCAGGGAGTGCTGTTCCAATTGGCCCATTGGTCTAGATATTTAAACCTAGGTGTACTTAAATTCCTAGTATAGCTATAATCATAGAACCATAGAACGGTTTGGCTTGGAAGGGACCTTAAAAATAGTAGTTCCAAGCCCCTGCCATAGGCAAGGACACTTTCCACTAGATCAGGTTACTCAAAGCCCCAAAGAGTGGCAAATTTACGCCTCAGTGAATTAAAACAAAATTTTCCATGATCTCAAATGCTCACTTTTTGAACGTACAGGTTGGTCACTTGCAAAAATCCAATGAGGCTTGATTTTCTCCAAAATTTTGCCTTAAGTTCTCTCTCTGTTCACGTGTCCACATAGCCTACCTGAACAGAGGAGACTTACAACACTGCACAACCCATCCACCCTGAATTACACAGCAGCAGCAGAATAGTCTATGTTTTGTACTATTGAGTATTGACAGATCGCTCTGCTGTCTAAAGGTCCTTGAGACTTGCCTTCACTGTAGTGACAGCTCAAGCAGTTGTGTGCTTGGAAACACTCCACAGCTCCTCTCTTTTGTCCTCTGCCCACCTCTTTCCCAAACCTCCTTCTCTTTTCCTGAGGTCTCCCCTAAACTGGAGGGAGGCGTTACAGAAGATCCAAAGGACTTTTATTCACTGCCCCAAACTGTCGTCATTGGCTGACAATTCTTTGGTCACAGGTAGCATCAACTCTTCTCCACCCTACTCACCTCATCTCAGGCTGTTTGATCCCATCACAGTTTAGAGAAGCCATCCCAGCAAACCAGGGATCTGTACCCACCTGGCTTCTGCTTCAGCCATGCCCCTTCAGTGAAAGCTGACTAAAGTTAAGCAGAGGGGGCATGTTTTTATTTCTTTAATAAATTAAAGTCAAGACCCTTTACATGAATAAAAGTCAGTCTCTGGAGGTTTTTAAACTTTCCAAAATTAGCCCTCAAAAGTCAGCCACCGTGAATGCAGCCACAGTTTCCATGGAAAGCACCGTCAGGTGGAGGAGACTGTGCCAGCCAGCATGCACACAATGGCGTTCAGTCTCCTCCACCCTTCTCACCTCTGCAGATTTTGCAGGGACATGGAGGAAAGGTAGTGGTTGGACTCTGAAATTATGTCATACTCTCCATTTATGAGAAGATCGCTGAAGCTTTTGAAAATTCTCTTACAAAATCCCTCACAGGAGACTATTAAAGAAACCAAGCAGTCACGGGACAAGAAGAAGAGTGTTGCCAATGATTAGAAATGGGCCAAGAGACAGAAACAAAAGAAGAAAGAAAAATGGCTGATTTTAGACAGACTGAAAGAGAAACAGGTGCAACCCATGCTGTAGAATATCATAGAATCATAGAATGTGTTGGGCTTGAAGGGACCTTTTAAAGGTCATCTAGCTCAACTGCCCTGCAGAGAGCAGGGACATCTTTAGATTGGGTTGCACAGAGTTGCATCAAGCCTGACCTTGGATGCCTCCAGGGATGGAGCCTCCAACACCCCTCTGGGCAATCTGTTCCACTATTTCACCACCCTCATAGTAAAGAACTTCTTCCTGCTATCTAGTCTAAATCTATCCTGCTCTATTTTAAAATTAATGCCCCTTGTCCTATTGTTTCATGGCCTTGTAAGCAGCCCCTCCCCAGCTTTCCTGTAGCCACCTTCAGGCACTGGAAGGCTGCTATCATTGCCGAGGATCTTGCAGAAAAAGGTGAACAGTGAAGGGAGGTCTCAGTTGTGAGCAGGGTTACACTGCCTGCCAGGTTCCGTGCACGGCAGCTCTTGGGAAGGGGTACACAAACCACTTACAGGACTTACGGTGCATTTAGAATGAATTTTGATAACACATAAATTAGAGCCAGGCAGATCCATGGAGTCCTTTACTAAATTAGCAATGTCCAAAACCAACCAAACCAAAAATCCTACTGTTTCAAAAGAGAATGCTTTGATATCGCAGCAATGATGGGCACAATAAGGAGAGGGAAACACACCTTTGGTATGAAATGATGGATCTCCCCTGGAACTGGTGGAACAATGCTCTCTTGAGATAACTAATGAAGATATGACCTTGTTTAATGACATAAATACTGAAAACAGAGAGCAGAAAGAATCAGGATATAAGCCAACTGCTAAAGAGAAGGTGGCATTTTAGAAACAGATTATTCCATATTTGAGTACTACTGGGATTTTCATGAATTTCCTTTGAAACATTTTGGCAAGTCTTGAAAGCAAGATATTAGACTAAGCAGATTGTAGCTTGATGGAGCATAGCAATTCTTACACCAATGGGAGGTCTTCAGTAAAGCCTGACATGGTACAGGCTATTGCTAAAGCTAGAACATACACGATTAGTTAATAAAAAATATTAATGTTGTTTTTAAGACTAAATCCCCACTCAAAGCTGGTCTTTTTATAAGCTGTGGGGTATCCATTCCTCTCAAGTTAGTAAGGTATAACCGAAAGATCAGGTTAATGGAAACCTCTACAATTTTTCCTGATTTTTTTTTCCTGTATGTCCATATGCTTCTACATGACCATGTGCACACATGAACATACTCAGTACTCTTTACAGAGACTAATGGATCTAGTGTGACAGATTCAGCACCTGTGAGTTTCCCAAATTACCACACCTGCAGAAAAAAAGGGTTGTTTGAGCCCCTCTGTCTGTCCCTGGCGTCAGACTTCTACAAAGCTGTATTTCACACAGCTCAGATCTTTCAGATGCATCACTTAAACCAGTCGTGAGTGGGATGAAGTGTGGGGGATGCTGAGAGGGAATGTTTTACAGAAATGAAAGGCTTCGGGGAAAGGATTGGAAATGGAAAAAAAGCCATGATGGACTGCGCTTCTCTAGCTGTCAGATGAAGCTTGGAAGTCAACCAGGATGTCTAGAAAAAGCAGTTTTTCATATTCTGGTGACTAAGTTCTTATTTTTCTTTCTTTGTTTTTATTTTTTTTCCCCTCCAATGGTCTTTAAAGTCTTTTAAACTTCAATTACACAAACACAAAAAGAGACAGTTATGCAAAAACCTTTTTTTTATACACAGTTCTGTCTCCTACCAGCTGTGGCACATGTGGATTTGGTGCCAGATCTGAGGGAGCTGCACACACAGAGAAAGTAAAAAGCTGACGAAAGCATCTCTGGAAATCCATTTGTTTTTCAAACTCTGGTTTCTAAGATTATGATTGTTATTATTTTCTGTTATTAGAGGCCCTAGGCAACAGTGGAATAGCACTGGACGTGGGACTAGCAACGGCAAATCCTGCCGTAGATTAAATAGGTGAGGTGAGCGAATAGGAAAAAGGTTGTAGCAGGCAAGGCAGAAATCGAGCCGTGTTAAGAGGCAATGCTGAGACCTGAACACGTGTCTTGGATTCCGCAGCATCAACCACAACCTCAGTTTCTCTCACTTACATCTTGCAGACCTAGAGGTATCACCAGTCCCGTCACTGGAGGTCCATGAGTCCAAGGTGCCTGCTGTTTCCTGCTGCCAGGTGCACAGCCCCACTGAACACCAGACCCTTGTCTAGGTGACTGCCCTGAAGGTAAAAGGCTCTGTTTAGTCACCTGGCTTGAAAAAATGTTGTTGCTAAAAAGAAAATGAATATTTGTTTTTTTTCTCCTTCTGGTTGGAAGTTGTCACCAGCTCAGTGAAAAAACCACACACGGTTCCCCTGCTCTAGCAGTTCCCGGGTCGCTGTACCTGTTGGGGCACATCCTCAGCATGTCCTTGTGCTCCCAGCCAGGCATATAAAGATTGACTCTTTCTGGTCCAGAGACCTCTTGGAATTCATTGTAAATTACCTTTCTTATTAATTTATTATGCAAATCTTAAATACTTTATGTAGGATATCTTGATAACTTTCACTCTATTTTTTTCTTTATGACTCTTGGTTGGTGGTTTTTGTTTGTTTTTTTTTTTTTTTAACGTGGCTTTCTAGTGGGGTCCCTCAGGGATCAGTGCTGGGGCTGGTGCTTTTCAATATATTCATCACTGACCTGGACGAGTGATTAGAGAGCGTTGTCAGCAGGTTTGCTGACGACACAAAGCTGGGAGGAATGGTTGACACACCAGAAGGCTGTGCAGCCATTCAGAGAGACCTGGACAGGCTGGAGGGCTGAGCAGGGAGAAATCTAACGAAGTTCAGCAAGGGCAAGTGTAGAGTCTTGCACTTGGGAAAGAATAACCCCATGTGCCAATATAGGTTGGGGACTGCCCTGCTGGAGAGCAGCACAGGGGTAAGGGACCTGGGGGTTCTAGTGGACAGCAGGATGACCATGAGCCAGCAATGTGACCTTGTGGCCAGGAAGGCCAATGGCATCCTGGGGTTTATTAGAAGGGGAGTAGCAAGTAGGTCAAGAGAGGTCCTCCTTCCCCTCTACTCTGCCCTGGTGAGGCCACATCTGGAATATTGTGTCCAGTTCTGGGCCTCTCAGCTCAAGAGAGACAGGGAACTGCTGGAGAGAGTCCAGCACAGGGCAACTAGGATGATGGAGTGGAACATCTCCCTTATGAGGAAAGGCTGAAGGACCTGGGTCTCTTTAGCTTGGAGAAGAGGAGGCTGAAGGGTGACCTCATAAATGTTTACAAATATGTCAAGGGTGAGTGTCAGGAGGACGGAGCCAGGCTCTTTTCAGTGACATCCAATGACAAGGGGCAATAGGTGGAGGCTGGAACATAGGAGGTTCCATAAAAATATCAGAAAAAACTTTTTCACTGTGAGGGTGACAGAACACTGGAACAGGCTGCCCAGAGAGGTTGTGGAGTCTCCTTCTTTGGAGACATTCAAAACCCGCCTGGACACGTTCCTGTGCGATCTACTGTAGGTGATCCTGCTCTGGCAGGGGGGCTGGACTAGATGATCTCTTGAGGTCCCTTCCAACCCCTGACATTCTGTGATTCTGTGATTCTGTGTTTCTAGGAGTAGATGATCTGCAGGGTGCCAGCTTTCCATATTTTACTTTATGGAATGAAGTGGTTAGGATTCAATCACTTATGTAGGTAAGAAAAAAGTGTTTCTTCGTCAGAAGAAATGCTACCTCTGTTTGAGCTGAGGTCACCTCCAGGACTTCTGTGCAACCTGCAGTGCAAACGGTCCTCTCTAATGAGAGGTCAACTGACCGTCATGATGGGATCCAGAGACAGAAACAGTCCAGCACTGCCCACATCAGCCTGAGGCTTACAAAGGACACACAAGGAGAGGACAATCAACACAGCAAAGGGTTCCAGCACTTCTCATTGGGAAGAGCTAATTGGTACTTTCAGCTGTTTGGCACCAACAGTCAGGCAACAGTGCTCTCTCCTTTCCTTGGAAAAAAACCTGGTTCCCAGTGCAGGGGGTTTCTGTTATTGCAGTGTTCAGTGGTGTGATCATCACTGATGAGGCTGCTAATAGCCTAGGAAAAAAAGACAAAATACAATGCAGGCAAAAATAGTTGGCACCTCATCACTTTCTAGAACTTAAGTTTCCCATCCATACAAGTGATTACTGGGATTTCGGAGGATGCTGAACTGGTTTAAATTCCTGCATGCATTTAATATTGGAGAGGCTGAAGTAAAATAAGAAGGTACCTACACTAGGTAGGAGGACCAAACATTTTGCTGCTGTCTCTGGCAAGGTACAAAATGAGAAAAATAAGGAGGAAAATGAGAGACATTTTCTTCTGCTTTTCATGGGATTACTGCAAGTGAGCCATATTCAAATTGTAACTCCTTAACAGATCAGTGAGTATGTTTTGATTTTTGCTGTTCCTGTTTGACCGTTATCTGAATGTGATCACAGAATCACAGAATGTTTGGGGTTGGAAGGGACCTCAAAAGATCATCTAGTCAACCCCCCTGCCAGAGCAGGATCACCTACAGCAGGTCACACAGGAACACGTTCAGGCAGGTTTTGGAAGTCTCCAGAGAAGGAGACTCCACAACCTCTCTGGGCAGCCTGTTCCAGTGCTCCATCACCCTCACAGTAATGTTTCTCCTCATGCTGAGATGGAACTTCCTATGTCCCAGTTCATACCCATTATTCCTTGTCCTGTTACTGGGCACCACTGAAAAGAGACTGTGATGCTGCTTTGCATTTAAGCAAACACGTAGCTTATGATGCACCTGCCCTACCATGTAGAAATTAATGAAGCCATTACACAGTGTGCAGCTCGATGTACTTGTAGAGTACCTGTAACAAGGCCTCTTCAAATGCTCTTTTCCAAGGGAACAGTCTGCAAACACCTTTTCCAAGTCCCTTTGTAATGTTTACTTTTTACTACAGGTAATATTTGAATGATCTTTGCACGTGACGCTTTTCTTCTGAAAAACATGTCAAATTCTAATGAGGGAATTTAACCTGTTGGTTGATATGAATGTTTTTTGTTTTTTTCTGATGAAAATATAAACAGCATGCATATATGTATACACACGTTTACATTTGCACACACCTATACAAATATATATAAACATGTATATAGAAATGCTCCTATCTGTTGCATGAAATGATAGAGGTAGCACAGTGACTGTTAAACAGTACATGATCTTACTGAGTTGTGAAATAAATTCATGCGGAGGAACAGATTGAAAAGATACATAAACAGCTACTGCCTTGTCATGGGGCTGGCAAGTAACAAAAGCTTTCAAAGGAGCTTTTAGTTGAGAATCCAGGCCTGGACATCAACACAGATTGGATAAACGCTTTTTTGTGCTGATAACCCCTTGAAATCATCATGAGCCATATGCGTATGCTTTCCAATAGACTCCCCTGAATGAGAAGCTGATAAACAGCTTGTATAACACATTTGTCCCATAGAGACAACTTACTCTGGAATCTACAGAAGTGTGACAATGGAGCTGGCTCAAGGCTTGGGACTGTTAAGCCGTCTTGGTGTCAGAAAGCTGCAGTTTTTATTGAATCAGACATGCCTAAGCAGAGCTCCTTACATTGCTTTCCTGCAGCTGCAGCCAGTCTGTATGCTTGTGCAATAAGCGCACTGTCATTCATCATCGTAAGTGGCAAAGAATAGGAGAAGGCCAGACAAGCAGCCAGCTTTCACATCTCTTCTGGGTCTGTCTCATAGATAAAAATACATAGTGTCATTGACCACTGAACAATTCAGATCTGCATTCGACAGACCTGCTAATTGTTCACAGGGTGGTCAAAGGGCTACGGTTTGTGTGCAGCAGGAGTCCACAGCTCCATGGCTTTCTGACACCAGGCTAAGGAGAAGCTTTTTCTATAAGAGACTGCTCACTCTTTTCTCCTTTGAAAATTCTTGAGCAAATACAGTGTTTTTCTCCATGCTGTCCTGATGAACCTGAGCACAGCCAGTGCTGTTCTAACATGTCAACATATCAACATCTAACATGTCAATAAATTGTATATAATCCAGGATCAAACAGCCTAAGTCCTGGGTTTTCCACGATCCTCATCAGAGAATCATAGGATCATAGGATGTTAGAGGTTGGAAGGGACCTCTAGAGACCATCTAGTCCAACCCCCCTGCCAGAGCAGGATCCCCTAGGGCAGCCACACAGGAACTCATCCAGGCGGGTTTTGAATGTCTCCAGAGGAGACTCCACAACCTCTCTGAGCAGCCTGTGCCAGTGCTCTGTCACTCTCACAGTAAAGATCTTTCTCCTCATGTTGAGGTGGAACTTCCTGTGTTCTAGCTTACACCCATTATTTCTTGTTCTATTGCTAGGCACCAATAAAAAGAGATTGTCCCCTTCCTCTTGACACCCACCCCTCAGATATTTATATACATTAATGCGAATCTCTCTCAGCCGTCTCCTTTCAAGGCTAAACAGCTCCAGTTCTCTCAGTCTCTCTTCACAGGAGAGATGTTCATGTCCCTTAATCCTCCTCGTAGCTCTCCCTTGGACTCTCTCCAGTAGATCCCTGCCTCTCTTGAACTGGGAAGCCCAAAACTGGACACAGTATTCCAGGTGTGGTCTCACCAGGGCAGAGTAGAGGGGGAGGAGAACCTCCCTTGACCTGCTGGACACACTTTTCTTAAAACATTTTTGCAGCATTCATCTAGGACAACTTTGGGGTTCCTAAAAGTAATATTTTGGATAGTTTTACAGCTGAAGCAAAGTGAGAGATAATCTCTGCATACCATCATTTATTTCTGAGGAACAAACCTAATGTTTGCAATATATTCAGGGATGTGGCTGAGTCAAATTTAATTCAAATGGGAGAAGTTTCTTGCCCATTCTGAGAACAGAAGGTGGTATTTGTCAAAGTTTGGTTTCAGTCCTGCTGTGTTGATGCAGTACAGTCTTTTTTTATGTACTTCAGAAGTCTTTTAGAGTACAGTAATTTCATCCAGCCCATAGTGGACAACTCAGTTATTGAAAGTCATAGACATAATTTTAAGAAAAAGCGTGGCTCAATATGAATGCTCTGCTGTCTGCCAGCAGCATTATTTGGTGAGACACACTCTGTACAGCAAAACTATAAAACACCTTTGTCCATCAGAATAAATACTTGTTCAAGGGTGACACAGTTACTGAATATGTCTGTCACCATGGCTCCATCTGGCCTCTGACCCTAAGGTCATGCAGTCTGAAAATAGATTGAAAATGTATGAAAATGTATGAAAATAATCTGAAAAGCCTCCTTTCCTATGATTATTGGTGAAATCCACTTCTAAACTGGATCCAGTTATTTCAGTACCGTTGCTTCAGGCTCGTTTTCTTAAGCTCTGTGCTACAGGTGTTTCTCACAAAAGTAGCAAACATAATTCATCATCTTTCTGTCATACTAGGTCAAATAGTTATTCTCCACACAATCTTTTTTTTTGTACAGCAAAGTTTTATTGATGTGGCTTCTTCTAAGAGTGTTGTAATACACTTCAGTGGCATCGAATTTGTGTGTTTGTCAATTATTTCCATGTGTTAATACTCGATGCTCATCTCTAGAATGGATCAGTACATGGAGTCTAAATTTTGTTAGGTATGAAAGCTAAATAAAAAGTCAAATTTATCTGTAGGTAGATAAGCACAGGAATTTGGTTTCACAGGCAGCTCAGGAATTTAACTCTGCAGGTAGCTCTAGACATTGCTAATAAAATGACTAGGATAGTATAGATGCTACAGATAGTGATCCAGCTTCTTTTCTGTAGCCCTTTTCTGTCCTCCTGATGTCAAAGCACCCACAACACAGTGTAACCACACCACACAATGGGCTTGCTACTACATCTACACTTGTTTAAAACACTTCCCCTTGACTCAGTAACTTTTGATACCTGTTGTGGAGGCAGAGACTTCTGCTGAAATTTAGCCAAATGCCCTGTTCTTCTATAGCGGTTTGCACTGAGCTTTCTTCATTGGAGCAGCCGGGTCATTAGCACTGTGCCACGGGGACTCGTGAGGGCTGCATCTTTTGCCTTGCCAGTTAGTAATTCACAGAGCTTATGGACATGTGTTAGTGTTACTCTTACTCTCTGTTAACCATTATAAATACAATATAATTGCTGGCTTAGTGTACTCTGGGTTATCATTTTCATGCTTATTACGGTCAGCTAAGTCTCATCAGTGATGGCTGAAAGCTTCTGCCAGATCTGGATCAAGTAAGAATACACTCACATCCTTTCCATTTGCCATGATCTGCTATTTTAAAGAAGCAGCACAGTCTTTGTTGACTCACTTGGCTATTTTCCATGCTGCTGAAATTTATACTGTTAATCTACCATACTGATTTTAGGTGAAAAAATACATTTTAAGAACGTGCTAATGTTCAGAGGTGTCCCTGCCCAGGGAGGTTGGATTAGATAATCTCTGAAGTCCTTCCAACCTAACCCATTCTATGATTCTATGATTCTACGATTCTATGGTTCTATGAATGTGTTTGTCACTGACAAGAAGAAATGCTTCAGGGTGCAGATCCACTGTTGTGCTTATACACAGCCTTTCTTTAAAAGCATATTGTTGCTCATAGCAATTGCACAGTTTACAGGTAATGTAGTCCTGGCAGCAAAAGGAATCTCAGATTTGCCCAAGGCTCTCCAGGGATACATTAGGTGGACTCAAAATCACCAGAGATATCTGCAACATTGAGTTTTCTATGCAGTGATTAGAAACTAGGAGTATGGATTTTAGGAGTGTATCCCTGGGAAGGACCAGTGAGCACAATGCGTGGCCATCCCTGCAGCAAGCCAGCCAGTGCCACTGCTCCCGTTTTCTCTTTTGCCTTCTACCTTTCCTGCAGTTGCTCTGTCTGCTGTCACCCATCTCACCCACACCGCTCCCTCTCCACCCACTCTCGCGTTTTTACTAGCTGATGTCATTTCAGATTCTTCTTTTGCCTTTCCAGGACATAAGCAACTATGTAGTATCTAACTGCCAGCCTCAGTACTGATGCTCAATACTAATACTTTTTTTTTTCTATACTGATGGAAATGGTTTTCTATACCGCACCTGTGTGGACATAATCACGCAGGCCAGCAGTCATATGAGACTCCTTGGGAGTAGAAAGTCTGACAGAGTAAGCTCCAGTTTGCTGATCCCTGTATCAGTGAATACATGTGTTTTAAGAGGAACATAAACAAAGCTTGTCCTGGGTACAGGGCAGCCAGGGAGATGCAGCTGAACTTGCAAGACAGTTGGCCTTCTTGGTAGACTCCTGGGCTAGCAGCCAGGGGACTCAGGTTTAATTTACAGTTCGGTCATCTATGTTTATTTCTAGGAAAATACATATTAAAAAAATTCTGAAATTAAAACATGGTTAAAACTCTCTACAGTAAACATAGTTCTTTAAAGAAAGAATGGCTGCCAGCTTTGCTTTTTGTTCAAGCTGTAACAGATCTGAAGTTTATTTTATACCCAAGGCTTAAAATGATGCTTGAAACAGTTCTTCAAAAGGAGCTGCACATCTGTAGAAGCACTCGCCGAATACTTAAGATAATGCTAAATCTGGGTTGGATGCCCCAGAGATCAAGTCAAAGAGAGAAGTGATTGTTTTGCTTTTGATATCTACACCGAACCCCCCTGAAAATGGGTGACATTTCAGCTGCAGGCACATTATCAGTAGTCTGAGATCAGAATAGCTGTCAAGTACTTTCAATTTGGAATAAAAAACAAACAAGCAATAGAGGTCATGAGTTAAAAATGTAGGACATGCTGTTAAGTTCTCAGACCTCGTTGTTCTCCCACAGAGAGGAAGCTGTAATAGCCCTCCATATAATTTGTATATCATGGTGGTGAAGGAAGCTCTAGCATAGATCAACCACTATTCCAGAGAATGCTCCTGCTGTGTAATTACTTGAAAAATGAAACTCTGTAGGACAGGGAGGTTAATAGGATGGACCGATTTTTCTCAGGGTTCTCGCATCTATGTCTTCAGCTGAGCCTATGTGAAACTGGCCTGTGCCCAGCCTCACAAGATGGAAACACAACGGTTTCAAGCTGAGTCTGCCGAGTCTCCTGTGTCATGCAGTGTGGGACATCCTGTCACAGAGGAGCAAATTTGCAGTTCTAGAGGTATAGATTTTCCAAAACTCCAGAGGTCTCAGGTGATAAAGTGAGTCAATTTTACTGATTTTTGCCCTAATGTTAATTTCCTCTCAAAGAGGCTTTTGTTAGGAATGACAGAAGGTTTTACTACTGTTATAATGAGAGGGAAGCTCCGCCATCAGACTTTGGCTGAATGAAGAGTCCATGAAGTCTTCTGCTTGTCTTAATCTCCTTGTGTTATTCTGCAGGTGAGTGCTGAGGATTTACATCTCCTTAAAGCATGACAGGTGTTTCCAGCACTACCTTCTGACCTTTATAAATCTCAGTCTTCATGCTCTGAGTTTCTTTCTTTGAGGGCCCTGGAAGACCACAGGTGTTCATATCTGACCTTGCTGCCTTCTTTTTTTTTTTACACATCTATCTATCTTAACTTCTCCTGATGTCAGTGTTAGGAATCAAGAGATGTGGTAATCTATTCCAAGCAGCCATTGCAGGTGTTGTCTTCAATGCGAGAAATCCCTCCCTTGTCTTTCAGTGGAAAATCTTTGCCCTGTTTCAGGACTGTCTTTTGTGTAATTCCTCATTCTGCAGCCAAGCAAGTTAGCAGATCTTTGTGAAAATCATTTCCTTCTGTTCGCAAGCTATGAATGAAGATACTTTTCAAGGCCCTCTAGATCCTGCATAAGTCTTACACATTTCCATTGCAATCTTTGAAGGTGTTTCAGGCAAGTAACACGAAGTATGACTGGCAGTGTGAAACTTGCTGTAGCCTCCAAAAGTGAGCTGATTGTCCAAACATCCCAAACACTTACACATCTCAACACAGGTGGACTCCACTGAGTTTCCTGATTCTGTGGGGTCCTGAAGGGAGCCAAGGGCTACTAGTCAGCACACTTCACCGTGCTGTAGAGTCTCAAAGACCTTTGGTGACCTGAGGTTTGCAGCAGAGATCGCTGAGCTCAGTTTCAGAGTTTACTGCATATTCTTTCCACATCCTTTCCCTTGTCTCCAGGAAAAGTGGAGGAATGGTTTGCTTTCTCTTAAAGCCCTTTATTCCACCAGCCCTCTGTGCATATGGATTAGTTTACAGAAGCAAGGCTGAGGCGGCCTGCTGCCAAGGGTAGGTGAGCAGTACCAGTATAGTGCTTGGGATGGAGAGTGTGTAGGGAGCTCCCTCTATCGATTTCCCGAGTCTTAGGAGAAAGGTTTGGCTCTCCATGTCCTTCACTGGGGAGAAGCATGAAGCTTTGTTCAGGTGTCAGGTATCTAATCTAGTTGCTTGGCCTCAATCGAGAGAAATGTCCGTCTCCAGGTTGATTCATTCAAGCTGTCTTAGTTATCTACTTTAGGAAAAAATTGCCCCTGGAAGGTGACCATCACTCTATGTTGGTTGTAGGCTGGATGTTGAATTTTTAGGCAGTCAGAGAAATTGGATCCCACAGCAGATGATATTTTTTTCTGATTGACCTCTTAAGAAAGAGTACTTATTGGTTTTTTGTTTTCTTTTCTTTTTTTTTCTACTATGAAACAAAATCTGCTTGCAGTAACACACTGTGATAATTTAAGGACTATGCAGTTAGTATGTTCAAATATTTATTTAGAAACTGTGGTCCTGCTCAGTTTAATTGTTGGCCTCACTCACTAAATTAGCATATGTTTAATTTCTCTTAGTTTTCCAGTATTTTTGCTACAAACTATTGAAGAGCTTTAAAATTCTGCTTATCATCTCTGTTTGCAGGTTCTACCACTCATCTGGAAATGTAAAAACTACTGTTAGCCCACAACTTCAGATGTCAACTCTGAGTCAAATATGTTTTTGTGGGTACAGGTTAAGGAGAAAGAGGTTCATTACCTTACAAGAATAAAAAGAGAAGGTAAAAAGAGTATAAGGTGCTCTAAAACTATGGGAATGATGAACTAGGTAAGTGCTTGCGGGGAGCAAGAAATGCAACATTTGCTCTGACAATGGAGCAACTGTAAAATAACAAAATAGCAAATAGCAAAACAAATAAGAAATACCCCACTGAAGGATGAGCTCTTGTTGCTGATGGACATACCATAAAAAAAGATGCAGCCTTCACAGAGAGAATGAAGTTGTGCTGGGTGCTGGGAGACACAGCATCTCACAGGCAACAGGGCATGTTCCCTATAGGAGGCAATATTAGGGAACAGTGAGAAAGCACCGCCTTGCATGGAGTTGGAGGCAACATCTTTCTGGGGATGAGTGAGGAAGGGTGGGAAATGCTTTGATTTGGGTGTGTGTTCCTCTCCTGCTCACCACAGCCCTGCTGAAGGATGCCATCCTGCTTTTCTAGAGGGTGTTCTCTAAAGCCTTCCCTGTCAGGGCTATTGGGGAGGGCACTTTACCAGCGGGCCGCAGGAGTCTTAGCTTATAGCAAACGTAGGCAGCCACCTGTGGAAGCCGGCATGGTTTTTAGAGACATTAATAAACACGTGATAGAAAACCAGACTACGCTCAGGCACTGGGTAGGAGGGATCGGGACGCTTGTGTCAGGGCCGTGAGGGCACCCACAGCCCTGCCCGCCCTGCCCAGGGCGCCACGTCAGGCCCTGGCCCCTCAGCCGCTGCCCCAGCGACGCCGCAGTGGGGCCGAGCCCAGCCCACCGCTGCCGCCCGGCCACCGCCGCTGAGGGGGGCCGACGGGCCGGCGGCCGTGGCGGGGTGAGCCCCGGGGGCTCGGGTGCGCGGCGGGGCCGGGGCGGCAGCGGCCTCAGCACCCCGCTAGGGGTCCCTCGCCGTGTGTGCAAGATGGCTGCGGGCAGCGCCGGCGGGGCCCGGGCGGGCCGGGGCAGGAGGGGGCGGCGGGGGCGATGGGTGCTCGGCGGGGGCAGTGGGTGCTGGGCGGGGGCAGTGGGTGCTCGGCAGGCTCGCCCCGGCAGCGTTGGGAGGTTTGGCCGCTCGCCGCAAGACCCGTGCTCCTGTTGTTTCTACCCGAGGATCGAAATTGAGAGCGGTTTTTCGAAATAGAAATAAAAGCTCTGATCCGAGCGACCTTGTGTTTTAGTTTGCTCAGACCAAACTCAACTGTCGCTTTGGATATTTTCAGATGAAACCAGAAGGACGTACCTCCTTCCGTCCTCTGCTCCCTGCCGTCAGCGCCTGGGTTTGGGCCGGGTGGGACTCGGATGCGAACCCTGGCTGCCTGGGGATGGCAAAACCCGAACCCGCAGAGCCAGGCTTTCCAAAACCCAAACCCGCCCCCTCTCCTAACCCCCCTCTGAGGGTACCGACAGCTGCAGCGGGGCTGTGGGGCTCAGGGACCGCTGGGTGTGTGCAGGGGTATGGGCAGCTGGTGACCATCGCCTCCCATATGGGGCGAGGCCTGCAGCTGGAGCCCAGCATCCCTCTCCCATGCTTCAAAAGTTTTCAGCAGAGAATTAGTGGTTTCACTGGGATGAGCCCCCGAGCAGGATGAAGAACTATTTTACTTTTAAAAGCTGCAAATAAGGGACGATGCATGAAAACATCAGACATGAGACCTGAGTTAAGGATTGGAAGTAGGCTTTCTGGAGAGTGTTTCAGGTCATCATTTACCACAGGTTTTTTTATGTGCATGATCACAGATTTGTCCTGTGACTTGCCTTATGTTATTTAGCTTTACCCGTGATGGAAATGCACAACTCATCTTTCAGACTGCCTTTACAGTGAATACAGTAGTAGTCCTGCTGCAGTAGTCCATAAATGTTAGACTGTTTTGTAGTTGGGGAAAAGCCTGTTAATGCAGCTGGATCATGTGTTTTCGCTCCAGATAGACACTAAAGAGGATATTCAGATTCAAAAAGCGGCCAGATCGGCTGACTCCTTCGGACTGCGCGGACAGCGGCAGCGACAGCTGCTGCAGTAAGAGCGGTTTTTTTCTCCGATTTCTGGGCGGATTGAGGAGAGAGGGGGCTTTGCCGGGGACGGTGAAGCCGAGGAGAGAGAGCGGGACCCGGAACTGAGAGGGAATCTCGCGAGGCGGGAGAGAGTGACGTAGGCGAGGAGGAAGCCGGCAGCCCGCGAAACTCAAAAGCGGCTAGCCATCTGGCTCTTGAGAGCGGCGCGAGCGTGGGGGAGGGGAGGACCTGCTGGACTCTGGTGATCCGCGGGCACAGCGGGGTGTTACTGGTGGCTCAGGGAGGGCGAGGATCGCAGACCCTGGGCATAAGAGGTGAAGGGTGGTTATTGGTTAATTCTTTTCTATTTTTTTTTTTTTTTTGTTGTTGTTGTTGTTGTTGTTTGTTTTTTTTTGTTTGTTTTTTGATCATTTTTCTTTCCTTTTTTTCTTCTTCCCCATTATGGTTGCCACCAGACAGAAAGCCACCACGAGGAGGAGTGTGGGGACCCAAACAGTGCTCCAGCACAAGGACGCAGCTGTGCAGGCTGCCGGCTGCAGGGAGTGCCTGAGCCTGTGCTTCCCAGAGGCTGCATCTGACAGTGCCTGTGTGAGGTGCGGTCAGTTGGATGATCTCCTCCATCTTGTGGTAGAGCTAAAAGAAGAAGTGGAGAGGCTGAGGAGCATTAGGGAGTGTGAAAGAGAGATAGATTGGTGGAGCCAGTCCCTGATGCACACACAGCACTCTCCACATGCAACAGGGGATCCTCTCCCCTCTGGCCATGAGGTCAAAGGAGGTGACCAAGGTGATGAGGGGGAATGGAAACGAGTCCTGGCTCGGAGAGGAAGGCGGGTCCATGCCCAGCCTCCCTCACCTGCTCAGTTGTCTCTACAGAACAGGTACAGTGCTCTGGAAGAGGAGAGCCATGGAAAAGAAGAGGTGAATGAATGTGGAGATGTAAGGTTGACTTCGCTGACCAAATCAGACCTATGCATCAGGACTAGTTCAATTAAAAAGAAAAGGAGGGTAGTTGTCATTGGTGACTCCATCCTGAGGGGAACAGAGGGTCCCATTTGCCGTCCAGACCCAGTCCACAGGGAAGTCTGTTGCCTCCCTGGAGCTCGGATTAGGGACATTACTAAAAAACTTCCCAGGCTGGTGAGTCCCACTGATTATTACCCATTGTTGATTGTCCAGGCTGGCAGTGACGAGATCAATCATAGAAGTACTCAGAGAATTAAAAAGGACTTTAAGTTGTTGGGCCAGGTGATCAAAGGATCGGGGGCACAGGTAGTTTTCTCATCTATCCCATTAGTAGGTGACAGGAATAGTGAAAGGAAAAGAAAAGTAGATGCAGTTAATGCATGGCTTAAAGACTGGTGCCTCCAACAATGTTTTGGGTATTATGATCACGGGGAAGTTTATGCAGTACTGGGCATGAGAGATATAGATGGTGTAGACCTGTCTAAGAGAGGGAGGAGAATTCTTGCTGGAGAGTTGGCAGGATTAATAGATAGGGCTTTAAACTAAGTTGGAAGGGGGAAGGGGATAAAACCCGAGTCTCTACACATGAGCCAAGGGGAAGTATCCCAGGGTTAGGCAAAAAATGCACAAGCAACGATAACAGATGCTCCATTAAATCTCTGAAGTGTCTGTACACCAATGCAAGAAGCATGGGGAATAAGCAGGGAGAATTAGAAGTCTATGTTCGGCTGGAGAACTATGATCTTATTGCAATTACAGAGACGTGGTGGGACAGCTCACATAACTGGAATGTGGGCCTTGATGGTTATGTTCTCTTTAGGAAAGACAGGTTGATGAGGCGAGGTGGGGGAGTTGCTCTGTACGTGAGAGAGCAACTGGAGTGTATTCAGATCCATCGAGCAGCAGATGAGGAGCAAGTAGAGAGTTTATGGGTGAGAATTAAGAGGCAGGCTAGCTTAGGTGACACTGTGGTGGGTGTCTACTATAGACCACCTGATCAGGAGGTGGAAGTTGATGAGGCCTTTTACAGGCAGATGACAGCAGCCTCTCAGTCCCAGGCCCTGGTTCTCATGGGGGATTTCAACTACCCAGACGTTTGCTGGAAGTCCCACACAGCCAGCCATCCTCAGTCCAGGAGGTTCCTCCAGTGCATCGATGATAACTTTTTGATGCAAATGGTAGATGAGCCTACCAGGAGAGGAGCGCTGCTGGACCTTGTGTTCACCAACAAGGAAGGACTGGTTGAAGCAGTGAAGGTTGAGGGCAACCTTGGCTGCAGCGACCATGAGATGGTGGAGTTCAGGATCCTGTGCGGTAAAAACAGAATAGCAAGCAGGATCGCAACTCTGGACTTCAGAAGGGCCAACTTTGGCCTCTTCAAGCAATTACTGGGGGATACCCCGTGGGACAGGGAGCTGAAAGGTAAAGGGGCCCAAGACAGTTGGTTGGCATTCAAAGACCACTTCTTTGAAGCTCAGGATCAGTGCATCCCATCAGGTAGGAAATCAAGAAAGAGATCCAGGAGACCTGCTTGGTTAACCAGGGATCTGCTGGGCAGACTCAGGTGGAAGGGGAGGGTGTTTAAATTGTGGAAGGAAGGGCTGACCACTTGGGTGGAGTACAGGGCAGCTGTCAGGGAGTGCAGGGAGGCAATCAGAAAAGCTAAGGCCTCCTTGGAGTTAAAACTTGCAAGGGAGGTCAAAGACAACAGAAAGGGCTTCTTCAAATACATTGCTGACAAAACTAACACTAGAGGCAATGTAGGCCCTCTGTTGAATGAGGTGGGTGCCCTGGAGACAGAGGACAGAAAGAAGGCAGAGTTGCTGAATGCCTTCTTTGCCTCTGTCTACACTGTTGGAGACCGTCCTCAGGAGCCTCAGTCCCCTAAGGCCCCAGAGGAAGTCATGACAAAGGAGGAGTCTGCCCTGATTGATGAGGAGTGGGTTAAGGATCAGTTTGAACACTTGGACATTCATAAATCCATGGGCCCTGATGGGATGCACCCACGGGTGCTGAGGGAGCTGGCGGGGAGTCATTGCTAGGCCACTCTCCATCATCTTTGGTAAGTCGTGGGTAACAGGTGAGGTGCCTGAAGACTGGAGGAAAGCGAATGTCACTCCAGTCTATAAGAAGGGCAGGAAGGATGACCCGAGTAACTACAGACCGGTCAGCCTCACCTCCATCCCTGGAAAGGTGATGGAACATCTTATCCTTGACACTGTCTCTAGGCATATCAAGGATAAGAAGGTTATTAGGGGCAGTCAGCATGGCTTTGCCAAGGGGAAGTCATGTTTGACCAACCTGATAGCCTTTTACGAAGACATAACCAGGTGGATGGATGGTGGCCATGCAGTGGACGTGGTCTACCTGGACATCAGCAAGGCCTTTGACACCGTCTCCCACAGCATCCTCATAGGTAAACTGAGGAAGTGTGGTCTGGATGACCAAGTAGTGAGGTGGGTCGAGAACTGGTTGAAGGGAAGAAGCCAGAGGGTTGTGGTCAATGGGGCCGAGTCTGGCTGGATGCCTGTGTCTAGTGGGGTCCCTCAGGGGTCAGTGCTTGGGCCGGTGCTGTTTAATATATTCATCAATGATCTGGATGAGGGATTAGAGAATGTTGTCAGCAAGTTTGCTGATGATACGAAGTTGGGGGGAGTGGTTGACACACCAGAAGGCTGTGCAGCCATTCAGAGAGACCTGGACAGGCTGGAGGGCTGGGCGGGGAGAAATCTGATGAAGTTTAATAAGGGCAAGTGTAGAGTTTTGCACTTGGGAAAAAATAACCCCATGTGCCAATATAGGTTGGGGACTGCCCTGCTGGAGAGCAGTGCAGGGGAAAGGGACCTGGGGGTTCTAGTGGACAGCAGGATGACCATGAGCCAGCAGTGTGCCCTCGTGGCCAAGAAGGCCAATGGCATCCTGGGGTGTATTAGAAGGGGAGTAGCAAGTAGGTCAAGAGAGGTCCTCCTGCCCCTCTACTCTGCCCTGGTGAGGCCGCATCTGGAATATTGTGTCCAGTTCTGGGCCCCTCAGTTCAAGAAGGACAGGGAGCTGCTTGAGAGAGTCCAGCGTAGAGCCACAAAGATGGTGAAGGGAGTGGAGCATCTCCCTTATGAGGAAAGGCTGAAGGAGCTGGATCTCTTTAGCTTGGAGAAGAGGAGGCTGAGGGGTGACCTCATCAATGTTTATAAATATGTCAAGGGGGAATGTCAGGAGGATGGAGCCAGGCTCTTTTCAGCGGCGTCCACTGACAGGACAAGGGGCAATGGGTGGAAGCTGGAACACAGGAGGTTCCAGAAAAATATGAGGAAAAACTTTTTCACTGTGAGGGTGACTGAGCACTGGAACAGGCTGCCTAGGGAGGTTGTGGAATCTCCATCTCTTGAGACATTCAAAACCCGCCTGGACGCGTTCCTGTGCGCTCTAGTGTAGGTGATCCTGCTCTGGCAGGGGGGTTGGACTAGATGATCTTTGAGGTCCCTTCCAACCTTTAACATTCTGTGATTCTGTGATTCTGTAATTGCTGAACACCACACCTTTGTGGAAATGAAGCACAAGATTTTAAAACTAAAGGTACGGACGGCTTGCAAACCAGGCTTTCAAAAAAGCAGTCGAAGGCACTCCTTTATCCACTGTTAACGTTTGTAAGTTCTGAAATATTGTTCAAGAACTCTGAAAAAAACCTCAAACCCTAATACTATTCTGTCATAGTTTTCAAAAAGCTGAAGATAATCGCTTGTTAAATGTGGCTGAATAAAGATCAGCCGGCTTTATGTGTGGTTTGGGCAGACGATAGAACTGTGGAAACAAGAGTAGGCCAATGACTGCTAAAGAGTACTAAAGGGGGGCAGCCTCATTCAGTGGCAATGCTTACACAACTTGATTTTCTCTTCTTTTTTTGCTAATGAGCATGTGAGTCATCATGTAGTTTTGTTCTAGTTCAGCTCTAAGTACATAGCGTTGTTTGGCAAATCGTAGAGACATATGTGGAAAGCAGTCATTCTCATATTTAGATGGTCCTCTACCAGGAGGGATGTTGAGGCAGTTTGGGATAGAAGTCCAGCTCCTACATGGAGCTAAATGAGGTGAATCCTTTCTCAAGCATATAAACATAAAATTGCAGGTACTACAGACGTGGGATAAGTCAAATCATAAAAAGAACAGCCAAATATTCAAAAGCTAAATCAGACATTTTATAATTTTAACAGTGAGGATAGTGTTCCACTGAAAGAAGTTTCTTAAATGTGTTGATGGGACCTCTGCCCTTGACAATCCTGACAATGTTTTGTTAAGATTGGATGTTCTTCTAAAAACCAAGCTCCAGTTCACTCAACATGAAGCAGAAATTAATCCCTGAAAACTTTAATGTTAGGAAAGAAATCAAATGGCAGACTCTTCTCCCCCTAAAGTCCAATGCTTCTCCCTGTGATGTCTGGTATAAGCAAGAAAGATGACAGAGCAAGAAAAATAATAAAACTGGGCTGGGATGATTAACTTGAACTGAAATGAGTGAAAAAGTATACATGTCTTTGGTTAGGGTTTTCATTAAATACCGTAATAAGAGTTGTCCGAGTACCAGTACCAAGTTCTCCAACATTGAAAAAACTTTGGCAGTGTAGGCACCCAACACTGAGACACTGATGCAAAGAGCCGTTCTTCCTGAACACCCTGAAACACCACAGCCTCATTAACACAGCCCCAAAAAAGGCAGGGGGAGAGATCCCAATCTACGTAGCAGCCTGAAGATTAAAGGGCTCATCCTACATTTAATGCAACACAACAAATAAAAAGATAGGAAAGTGAAAGAGAGAGGTGGAAGTGACATGTGTTCTTGCATACTCAGAGTCCCAAGAAAGCTCTTCCAGCTCTCAGAGGTGGCAGATGGAAGAGGAGGATGTTTGGATTCATTCTCGGTTTTATGTCTTAAGTTTTGGTAACAGCCTGCTTCTCCAACTTAGGAGGGCTTTCCCATAAAAACTTATGGCTGAATACAGACTCACATGTACCCATCCGGTTATTTAACACAGAAACACAGCTTTTGGAAGCCACATGCGCATTTGAGAGCACCACCACAGAGAATTAGGATTTCCATTGGGGATTACTTTCTTTCTGCTCCCTGCTAAATTACTATTTGTGAAGCTCTACTGAAAAACACATCCCTATCCCTGTGTTTTATATGGGAGAAATTCACTGGTGTAGCATGGGCTTGGGGAATTTGCATATGATAAGAAGCTGAGATATTTTTCTGATTTTACGGTTTGTCAGAGCAGGATATGCTACAGCAAAATTAATAAAAGTCCTTCTTGGACAACGAATGGGGACATATATTTTAAATCATATCTTCAGCAAAGCTGAGCACCTTAGGTGAGGCACAAGGCAGCTACTTTTCCCTGGCCTGGTGGTTACTACCTTGATTGCATTTGCAGAAATTATGTGGGAGAAGTTATCATCAGATTAGTGTAAAAAGTCCTGTGAGAACAAAGTGAGATGTTTCTGTTGACGCATTGCACCATGTATTTTGTCATTCCCGTGTTAAATCATCCTGGTGCCTGGTGGCCCCACTGAGAAGGGAAATGTCGCTGTGCCTGGTGTGTTCCCTCCTGGAAGAGCAGAGGAGGAAACGTGCTGGTTGTGATGAGGCAGGGAAAGCAAATACAGACATCTGCAGGCCACTTTTCAACCAGTACAGAAAAGTACCTCAGGTGAAGATTTCTCACAGGCAGAGACTGGCTTGTGGAGATGCTTGAAGAGAAAGTGCTAGGATGCAGCTGACCTTGGAGACATTCCTAACTCAGTTTTCTGGGGATCAGGAGGTTCATCACCATCTTAAAAATGAGAAGAACCGAAAAGTGCAAGCAGAGGAGTTCAAAACAGAAAGAGCAAACCTCCTGCTAGGCTGAGCAGCTGGGGTTTGAGTGGCTCTTTCACTCTGCCTGCAGAGAAGAGCAAGTGAACGGAGCTGCTAATGGAGTGCCTGGTTTTGGCTGGGCTACAAAACCCATTAAAATGGCAGAGCCAAGACAGTGACAATATTTTGGCATGACTTTCCAGTGGTCAGAGTGACCCTATATATCATGTCATGTATTTATTTTTCTATATGTGTACAGTCACCTCAATGACTTGGCGTGCTTTCTAGTCACGCCAGCCAAACCAGGCCTTTTCTGTTTGGCTCTACCTTCAAACTTTCTGGCATGTCAACTTCTACCGGGAAAGCTGGCTAGCAGAGGAACCTCTGTCTCAGCTGGGATGTAGTTAATTTTTTTATTTTGCTGCAGTCATCAGAGCACAGAAGGGACAACCTGTATTTATTTTTACGTAAGAAATAAACAGATTAAAGACAATTAGAATGAGAGCTAAGCAGGAAACAGTAGAGTAAGCATTACTTTTAAAACCAATTAGTGTTGTGAAGTTTTTAATCATAACAGCATAAAACCATGCATAGTTTAAAGGTGTCTAATAAAACTAGTTACTAGAATGGTCTTGTCTGAAAACACCTGTTTGCATTAGGTTAGGAGTATTTAAAGCAAGTATTTGTCACCTCTGTGTCATTTACAGAAGTGTGCAAGCACCTGGTTATCAGTCAATTTCTCCTGAACTACAACAGTATCTTAGTGTTTGGAAGAAGAAAGAATTAAAAAAATTTTCCACTGACTATCAGAAATAGGAAGATGCAGGAGCCACAAAATGTAAGAACCTGCAGGAATTCACTTTCAGCCTCAAGAATGGCTAATACTACCTTATGGATGTAGTATTTAATGTTTGCACATTCTAAGGGCACAGCAGTTGCAGGCTGTACTGCGCTTTAGTTAAGTATCATCTTAGAGCCTACATAAAAACAAGAAATAGAGTTGGTCCAGAAATATCCAGAGTGAAGCAATGCTTTTTGAGAACCAAAGAGTAGAAATATCAGAGGAGCTTAGCAGTTCCTATCTTGTTGATAAAAATGCCTTTCGTGATCAAGAGAGCATGTTTGAAGAAGCTACAGTATGAGGAAAGGAAGTGGAAAATATTATGCCAGCAAATCATGTTTAATGACATTTTACCCTGACATGGGGGTGGTGCTGTCAGTCTGATCTCAGAGAATTGTCTTGCATCATCTTGTGAAACAGGGAACTTGATTCCTGAGCAATGAGATGCTATGATGGTTGGCTGTACAAAAAAATTAGAATATGCAGCTCTTTCTCACTAGCAAACTGGGGTCCTGAACACATATCTTACAGATCTATACTTTATTCTTCTGGTTCTGCTGCTTGCAGAGAAGCTCCCATGCACAGTTCTTACAGGAATAATTATTTGAGCTGACCATTATTACTATTGGTATTAATTGCTGTATTATTAGTGCACTGGGGTGAACTGGGACTACTAGCAGCTGGGACTACTGTCACATACTTCACTTTAAGCCCGTGCTTAGTATAGCGTATATAACAACAACAACAACGACAACGACAAAAGAGGTAATAAGGATAATGGTGCTAGAAATTCGCAGGTCTAAGGCCTTCTAAAACTTAATCAATTAGAGGTATGTGTTAGTGTGCAAGTGTTAGTGAAGCTCAAAATTTCACCCTTTCAGGTGAAAGCAGGATATACTGTACCTCTCTGCTGAATCTTCTAGTGAGTCAATAAGTTTTTAATATCCATAATAACTTGTGGTTTATATCAATCATTTAATATCTGTGATATCAAAGGTACCCTTCAAATAGCTCTGAAAAATGGTCCTAATACATTGGCAGAAACGACCATGTGTTTGCACTGACTTAAAATGTTTCATACATTTATAAGCAACACTAAACAATTGCATCAGTAGATTCATCAGGATACACACAATCTGAAGCCAAACAAGGGCTTATTGTTGATTTCTGAATGGTTCAGCACAACACCTGAGTCACAGAATGACATAAATACTTTCTGGAAGATACTGCTGGCAGTCATCTCATTCAGCTTTGCCTTGGATCTGGACTATTGTTTACACAGGTCACATTGGAGAGAGTCTTCCATTGTGGACTGAAAGAATGAAACGCTGATGTGACATTCTGGTGATGTCCGTTTATCCAAAGGCAGAGTATTAGTTTCACACTAATCCTGTGAAATGCAGGTATGTAATTATTATATATGATGTAAATTAAATTGTAGGTCTGGTTGCAGTATAGGAATGCTTTGCTTCACCTCTGGGCTGTGAACAGAAAACATGTGTCCTGACGTATTCTTCAACCTTTTTTAAGAGTCATGAATTGTTGGGCCTTCCATAAGAATATTGCTAGTAATTTTTTATCATTTTTATCATTCCCTGATTGTACGTAAAGGTATGCAAATAGAATACCTTGATATAAAATCTCCCCACCTGCTTTGCCAATGCAAAGTGTACCCTGTTATCATTCATCTTGGTGTAAGGTTTGGACACCACCCAGGTAAGGAGCATAGATAATGCCACTTGGCCAAGCTGTGAGTGCTGTCTCCATGCATGCCCACAGTCCGGGAAAACAGAAGGGAAAAATGTCAGCTTAAACTTCAGCAGGTATTTTAGCTCAGCAGATGCATGGTGACTTATAAAACACTTCTGCATTTCTTATCCCTTGAAAGACATGGTCTGATAAAGCTGGCAATTACTAGAAGATACTCATCTTGCAAACCTTGGCATTGTATTTGTCAAGCCAAACAATGAATAGCCGGCAGTGAGGGCAATTTCTTAACCCTTTAATGCTCTTCTTAGCTGCAACATTTGTGCTGCCACACTACTGCAGTGAGGAGAGACACCGGGCAGAAGTGTAGTTCCGTGCCACCTGTCCTGCCCCCTATGCAGCACTGAAGTATTTCACTCTTCGTTTTGCTGATCTCCTCCTCCCCTTCGCTGTTGGGTTGTTCTCACACCCTGCCAAAACTTTGAGAACTGACACTGCGTGAGCCTCACTGATGAATCTGGCTCTTGCATCATATGAACGCTACAGCTGTGTTTGAGTTCGTATTTGCTAGCAAGATGGCCATAAGACAGATGGTTGGGAGGACTGTCCACCACTGACTTACAGAAAAAGAGATCAAGTATGTTCGTTTGGACCATCAGCACAATTTACATTCACAATCCTTCAGTGTTCTCTGCTGTCCATCTCAAGGCTCCAACTGGAGTCAAAATATTTCCTGTCACCTCTTTGTTGCTTGATTTGCAGTAAATAGTGGAGCTCTTTGTTTCCTCCATAACTGGCTGATGGATTAAACAGGGAGGAGTGATGCAGGCAGCTGACATACAAGCACCTGCTTCAAGGTCTTGACTCTCAGCATGGGATTGCAAGAGCTGACAGTTTGCAAATGTGATAGTGTGTACTCAGGGGACACCATCCAGTGGTTGTCCCTCTTCCTGGACTGTAGCAGCATCTTTGAGATCCCCTGACTGCTGGGCAGGGGTGAGATGATGAGCACTGGACTCAACCTTAGAGTAGTGAACATGTCAGGAGTGTAGCTTCTTTGAGTGACCTCCACTGGCTGCAAACCTGAGGGCTCTTCAATGTGGTCAAGCCAGGAATGTAGCCAAGCCAGGAACGCAGCCAACCTGGTGTTTTCATGGAGAAAAATAAAGTAACTAGTTCTCTGACCCACTACTGTGGTGTGCTTTTGACATTGGAGTAAAATGAACTGCATCTGTTTCAACCACCTGTGGATCTAGCTCATAATTCTCAGATCACAGCAAACCAATCTGAAGATGGTTCAGATACAGTGTCAAACAGAATTTGGCCCAGTGACTGTAACCAAAGTCAGAATGTTTATTACTGTTTAATTTGTACACATGCCTGTGGCTCTTATTCTTGGAAACAACCTCCCTGGGTGACTGTGAAATGCTGCTATTTCTGCTGCAAAAAGTACATTTTTCCTGCGGTAGACCAACTCATCTTGGAAACGCTGCTCAGCTGATGGAGCTATTTGCTGAAGGCCTTTTCTTTGTGTGTAGGAACTTCTGGCATATCATGATCAACAGCGCAGTTGTACGGCACCTGCATCCACTTTATTGTAGCTGTAGGAAAGGAGATCAAATTCAGTCTGAGTGCAGGCAAAGGAGATTATGCCACTACAGGGAAATGTCCCTACCACATACCCGTCTTATTCTCCTCCCACAGAGCAAAGATGGGGAACTGACTTTGTGATATCATTTTAAACCATCATGAAGAAGTAAATAGCTGGTCTGCAATTTCTGGACACATACTAGTGGGAGATTTTTAAGGCTATTTGAGCATTTTGAACTACATTGTTTCCCCCTGAGCTGAAAAATTCTTCCCTGCCATTCTGCACCTTCTATTGATAATGGTTCAAGGATCAAAGTAAAGTGCACTTTGTGAGAAGCAAAGGTTAAAGTCATTCGCAAAGTTTCCTAACTCTGCTGTGAGTTCAGGGACAAGCATTTGGGCAGCAAATAAAGGCTAGAGCCCTCGTGTCCTGCTGTCTGTCCATCTTCTGGCATCTGTTCTAGTGATCTTTTTGCTTTTGCTAGGACTGTATCGTGCATTAAAAAAACCCCAACCAACAAAACAAAACAGCACAGGGTCTGAAGACTGTGGAAGAAGTCACTGCCTTGGTGTGAAACCCACAGACCTACTTATCGACACCGGATTTTTTTCTGCATTCACAAATGAAGCAGTTATCCCACTTCCCTTAATGGTGGGAGGATTTTGTCCCTTGGGTTTAATTAAGCACCAAAAGTCATGACTTTATATATCGATAAGCCTTTCCAGGGTGCCCATGGCTAGAGTATCTGAGGCCACTCGAGCCGTGACCCCGTGGCATTCCTTGGGAGGCAGGGCAAGGTCCTGGGGGTTTATCGCTGCCGCCCGGGAGCTCACCCGTCACTAACTGAAATAGCGCTAAGTGTGCAACCTGCCCATACCCGGGTCACCGCGGGTTGCAGAGGTGGAGTGATTATAACAATATTTGACTTGCTACAATATGAGACATTGTACTTAGAAAACAGTTTGAGGGAGACCGGGTGGAAGAGACGATAAGGCAGAAGCTTTTAATCCCTTTAACGCGTGCGCGGTAATTGGTATAAAAGCTTACGCGCGTGAATGTACTTGAGGTAGACAATAAACGTGAAAACAGTGAAAACAGTGAAAACAGTGCTGTTTTGTTTGCAAGGCCACTGTCAGGATTTTAAAAGGTTCTAATAAAAGCAAGATCTGAAGCTGAATCTAATCTAAAACTTACATCTTTTCTGGGTTTTCCCATTTCTGACAACGGCAAAAAATCTGCAGCTTATGAAAACTCCTGGGAGGGGAAATATTATTTATAGCTCAGTGGTCTTTTTCTTCACAATATGGTGTTCCTGGTAAGCACATACATAAAAATTAATTGAAAAATAATAATAACAAAAAATTAGGAGAACTTTTCACCTCTGTGAATACCTTTTCCTTTTCCCTTACCAGTGCTCAATATGGAACAGGGAAGCAGGTGTCATAAATTCACAAAATAATTATTCCCCATTTGCTGTATTACATTTTATTTATATTCCCTGGCTGTTATTTTATGTAAAATCTGCAAGTCCTCTCATTAGATTTTAGCTTCCACCCCACCAAATGAGCACATAGCACATAACCACTGTTGCCACAGAGATTTCTTTTCCAAAGCTTAATTACTCTCTGGTTATGTTCATAAGAGTTTTAAATATTTCCGAGGGGCATTGGTAACTGTAAATTTTTGCCACAAACTTACTTTTGATTGGAAATAACTGTTCAATCAGGAACCAAATCATCAGATGTCTTGCCATTAAAGATTAAATTGACTTTCATATAAAACCTAGTTTTGGCTTTCTAGTTCAGATAATGGTCCTTCTCTGTCACGTCCTAGGGGACAAGGAACTTCAGACTTCTGTGATGTTTAACTCAGATTGGACATTTTGAAAGAAATGAAATTTTGATCCATGACAGAACCTGTTGCTTTCAGTAGTGGGCACCTATTCTCATCAGTGTCCTGGGTACCTGCTGGACACAAAGAGGGAGATGTGCGCTGCCATTAAGGAGCAGGTAGTCAAGAGGTGACAGAAGAGATCAGAGGGAAGAGAGACAACTAGAGGAGTTTGCAGTACAACTCTGTAGGCAGCCTCATAAAATGTGTCTGAAGAGAGAGTCCAGCAGAACGTAGCAGAGCCTTGCAGACAAGCTCACGGAAGCCCAAGCGTTGATTTCTCTTGTCTCTCCTACATTTTGACTGACAGTATGGCTTTCTCCTGGTTATGTGTTTATGCCATCAAACCTGATACTGCTTGCTTCAGACACACTCTCTCAGCCAGGGTGAGAGCCTGCAGATCATAACGGCACACTGGCTCCCCGGCTGGCTGAGCAAAAGAGAATTGAGTAGATGCTTGTCAGTTCAGGTACGTGCAGTTGTCTTCGGCCTGGGCCTCAAAATAATATTGCTGTGTTAGCCTGCCTCTGCACCACTGCTAAAGAGGATCACCTTTGGTCACGCTGTACTGCTTCCACCTCTGGAGTAACATTTTTCCCATTAGCTTGGGAGCCACTGAGCCATGCTCTGCTGGGTGGGGTAGTGAGAGTAAAATTTCCCTCTATTTCAAGACCACCACTTTGCAAAGCGGCGGCGAAATGTAACATGAGTGTGCGTAGCCTCCAGGACAGTTGGCTGTGGAAAATGAATAATCTGAGCTCATGTCAGGAGGAGCTGCTATTTCTTTGTCCCACCATGAGCACAGTCAGCATCCATAAGACTTTTTCTACAGTAAACCATGGGCTTCGGTCTCTGGCTTCTTTCTTCGTAGTCAAAATTGCTTCATTTCTAGTTCGCTGCAATTATCTTCATATAAAGATTGAAGCAGATGGGTAAAATTCATCCTCTTTGTTGATTCCAAAGACTTTGGCTGAGCAGTAATATGAGACTGGCCTGTATATAGAAAGCTGATACGGTTAAAGTTTGAGGAGCTAAGTGATGGTTCAAGATATGCTCCATGTAACAGGAGAGCTGGAGGGAGAGCCCAAGTTACACTCCCAGCGGAAGCAGGGTGTTTAGCACAGCATGGAGGCATATTCTGTCAGGTGATTCAAAGGCATCTACCCCCTCCTTGGGCTGCTGCCCCAGCTCTTATTACGTCCAAACGGGGAGCAGTCCAGGGCTATTTCTCCACCAGAGATGACCAAGACCTGCTTAGCAGAGACACAGGGGAGACCAGGTTAATGAGATGGGGAACAGCACCGTGCTGGGCTGGAGACAGGCTGATTCACTGTTTCCAGCAGGTGATTTTTGCCAGTGCAGCGCCTCAGGCCCTTGTTAGAAGTGAAAATGGCTTTGCCCACGGGCACATTCTCTAAGGAGAGCAGCTGTTTTCATAAAAGCGATTAAAATCTGTACCAACGAGACATTTTATCAGAGTTCTGGCCAGAACCCCCCCAGCCCCTGCTTAGCTCCCCCTGCAAATCTACCTGCAGGTGTTTCAAGGGGGGAAAGCTGAGGGAAGGAAAAAAGCAAGGCTTAGCCAAAAGTAAGCATGACTAACAAATTACTCATAATTAAGGTTTGTTAATTGCATAGAACCCAATTAAACCTTTCCACGTCTAAAATGGAATAACTTATGCTCACAGCAGATCTGTTTAGCTATTAGACATTTTTGGTGACACTTGTCTGTTGATTTGCCATTAGATAACTTCTTGGCTTGAAGCCAGCTGGGGCTGAGCTAAGAGACATTTTGTACATGTGTTTGCAACACATTTTCACAAAGGGTTGCCAGAGTTTGGCCCATGATGACTAGTGAGTGGATTTATTACATTATTATTTTAGATTGTTATATTATTATTATGCATGACTGACATTGTGAAATTCTTATGTTACAGAACTATGTAGAGTTAATATAAAACAGTAAGCCAGAGAGGCATTTTTCATAAAATTCCAACCCAAAGTGCAAATTATATGTAACTGAAAAGTCATGACTTTACGTAGCATTTAGAACTCTGCTAGGATGAGAATAGTTCCCCAAAATATGTTGCCTCAAAGTGGACCTGGAAGAAACCTTTCCCAGGATTCCAAAAAAATGCAGATGACCAAAAAAATGTAATTTCCACGTGTGTGTGCCTCTTCCCCTTCTCAGTTCCAGCTGGGACCACAACTGCAAATACCAAAATACCACAGAAATGTAGTTCTTGTGGTACTTCCAGCCCCGGCAGAAGCAGGAAGTATTAGAAATCTTCCAATAAATCATGTTTTCATGAGATTTCCAGTCCAGTGGTGCAAGGTGAAGAAGTTTGGATGACAAACCCAACTCTGCTTATCCATGTGAATCAAACACCTCACCCCTGGGAGCCTTACCTTTTTACTCCAGGACAGTTTTGTCTGAGGTGCTGCTAATATTCCCTCTAAGCCATAACACATCTTCAGTTTCACATTAAGTCCAGCTATTAGTTGTGGTAAATCTTGTTATGGAAGCGAAATTTAATTTTGGCCTTCCATTTCTGTTAGCTGCAGGACAGCTTTTTTTTTCCCCTCAGGACAAAGTCAACTGCAATACTCAGCAGTGTGAATGCCCAAGGCAGAAGAGCTGCAGCAGTCTGCTGTTTGGATGCATACCTGTGTGTGGACGGGTAAGAAACAATATCATACCATGAAGAATCTGAAAAGCCGAACACAGCCTGAATTTCACCTGAACTGCCCATGGCAAAAGAGAGAGGACTTCCAGGAGGAACTGGTGAATGAAAGAACGTGGAGCTGTCTCCGATGCAATCCGATTTGCCCCTGGCAATTAGCTCTTCCGTGTTTTACAGTAGTCACTGAGCCCAACAGCAGCTTCTCCTCCTACATGGTACAACCCGCAAGACACTGTGTTGTGTGACTGACTGATCAGATGAGGAGGGCTCACCAGATCAACCTAAGTAGGTCTCTGTAATGATGGAAAAATCAGGCGTGTTTTTGTGTCCTTTCAGAGTGGAGCTTTGCTGAAAGCTCTGTAAGAAATCGGGTCAGTGTGATCGCACCAGAGATTTGCATTGTATGCTGGTTGAAATTTCACCACAGACGGATCACAAGGTTTGCCTGACCTTGTGATCTCTTTTGTGAGTGGTAGTTGTGCAACAGATCCCCTGGTAAGATAAGGCAACATGAGTGTTTACACAAAGTGGGGAAGTTTACAAGACACATGGCTTGCCACTCTTCTCCTTTAAACAGATAACACCTACATTTCAGGCTCAGGAAAAAAACCACACCAAAAAGATTCAGTATTTGTATTGTTTTTGAGGTTGAGCGTGATGCCAGATCTGCAATTTTCAGCTCATAAGACTTCACTTTGTGCTAGGAAGATTACTGGTTGACATCAGTAATTATGGGCAAATATTTCTTTGCTTCCCAGCAGCTGATGCTGAGTGCACCATAAATAGGATATATTCATGTCAACCACTGCTGTAGCAAGGGCTTTGTTGAAAGGTTTGTAGCCTGAAGTGGGGTTTGTTCCTTCCATACTTACTTCATGCTGCTACTGAACATGTGTGAGATGGCTGAGAGAGCTACTCTTGTGTAGCCAACCTCCCAGGTTACTGGTGAAAGAGGTAACAAAGGAAAGCACAGCTCACCTCCCAGCATTTTGACTGGACATTTCAAGTGGACATTTCAGTGTCTATGTCAGAGGAGGTGGCTGGAGATACCCCCTTCACCTCCTCAGGTGCAGTTTTGCTGGGCAGCTGACATCTCTGCTTTCTTCAGGCTGCACTTCTACATTTCCCAACCCTCTGGTGCCTGCAGGCCCAGGCTGTTAGTTTGTTCAGTGCAGATGGAGACAGAGGGAAACACGTGCTCATGCAGAAACGTTGCTTTTGTTCTTGTGCTTTTGTTCCCCTCATTTAAAATATGAACATATCTGCTTGCTCTTTTGTATGAAAAAAAAACCCCTAACTATTTCCTGAGTTAGAAGTCTGAAGAGACACAGGCCTTTGAAACATTTTCTTGGTGTGTGGGCAAAAACTAACAATAACTTTGTTATAACGTATGTGACCTATTCTGCTGATACTCAGATTGCGAACTCTTTTGGCCGCTTGCACTCACAAATGCTTTGTCCATTTCTACTTTCCTCTGCATTTAGCCTAATATCTTGTGAGCATTTGTATTCATTTAAAAATAAAACCCAAAGCCTTTTTGCTGACCATGTGAATTTCTTAAAGAGCGCACACACACACACACATATACGTATCTTAAGAAAGAAATTTTTTTTTATAGCATTGCCTGTATGGACAGTAAAAAGCCCACTAAATATAGTTAATATTAAAAGTTCCTATAATACATCTTAGGTTTCAGGAATTTAGAACCTGGCTATAAACAGTGACTTTCAATACTCCAAAGAATATAATATTTCCTTAAAAAAAGAAAAGAATAGTATACATTGAACTGGCCATTGATTTTCCCTCTGACAGGAAGCCTTTCTGTAAATGTTGGATACAATGATGTGTTTATTGGTTTTGAATCACTGCTGGGGTTAGTAACTCCCTCTCTCTCTTTTGAACACAGTGGTGTGTTCTGGGATGCATTGCACTCTCTTCCTCTTAAAAACAGCGTTGGAAAACAACAGACTTTGCAATAAGACAGGGGACAGATGATGTTTGTTTGGAAATAATGATTTGGGGTTAGCCTCCTGTTCCTGTTATAAAATCTCATGATGGGAAGAATGCTGAGCGATGTTACCGGTGTGTGCTTTATGAATAGGCTGAAGGGACTTTTATGTGGTTAGATGTAGTGGCTTCAGAGGTGAACAGGGTGGCTCAGGTATCAAAAGCATGACAGTGCACACTGTGATGGCAAGAGCTGCAGCTGGCTGGGTGACAGACAGCGAGTGATGTGCCCAGGGCAAGGGTGGAGAGTTGAGGTGGCTGCTCTCAATGCAGCTAGAATCGAAATCGTCTAGGACAAAGAGATGAGCCAGCAGTGACGGAAAATGGTCATCATCCAGCAAGGCCTGAGTGGCCTGTGGCACAACAGTTTAATAACTGACGGTCTCTTCCAGCCAAGCAGTGGGTCTGGAAAAGCATCTGTAGCTCAGGAGCTGCTTGTCATGGCTAGAATTCCTTCATAGCCACCATGGAGCAGCCATCACTGGGGCAACGCAAGGACTGTGCATGAGATCCTTTCGCCAGGTCTGGTCACAAGGATGGGAGAGTTGTACTGCTCTCCCAACTTTGAACCTCTTTTTTAAACAGGCAGTAGAAGGCTGACTATAGGTTTGGCTTCTTTCATTCTTAATAAGGTGACTAATTAGATCTGAGCTTTCTGGGGAACCAGAAGCAAAATGAGGGAGTTCCTGTCCTCTGTACACTTTTGGGCTTTTTCAGGGTATTTTGCAGAATAAACTGATCTGGACCAATCATACAGTAGTACAGGCGCATTGGAAGAATTTTACCAGAGTCACTCATCTGCTTTCCAGCTAGTTACTGTGGGATAAGGGGGATGCTGAAGTTCTATACTCTTCCCAGACTGGCAAACTACTCTTTTGCAAAATCTGTGCTTAAGACTGTTCATCTTGGGATGTCTGCTTGTTCCCCTTTAGAGACACTCGGGGAAATTGTCTAAAAGATGTGTGAGAAATTTATGTAGTGCTGGTTTACAGATCCTTATGGCAGTTTATGCTTTTGCACCTTGAACTCTCATCTGATGTTATATCACTCAGCATGGAGGAATATGATCACAAAACCATGGAGAAAATGTTCAGATCTGTCCGAGTTACTGTGATAAACCTGAGGTCAATTTAAAAGGAAGCTTACTATTTATTTGTAAGAGGTGAAAGACAGCTTTATCATCTATTTCTTAAGAGTCGTTGGCTCTAAAGGTGTGGGGTGTGTTGTGAAAAAGCTCTTGGTGTTGCCAGCGAAAGTGGGAGAGCAGGAAAACTTCAGAAGGAAAGTTTAGGAAGTGAGTTCTGGTCACACAGATCTTAGCAGAAGGCCAAGCAGGCTGAAACGTCTGAGCCAGAGTGGCACATGCCTACAACTGGATGAGGTTACAGCAGGAGAAGGTGTAGCAGAGGACCTTTGTTAGCACTCACAGGTGAGTGGTGAGGAGCTGGATTTGCCAATAAAGACATGGATTGGCTGGCTAGTTGGGTAGGAAGAGATTCAGAGGAAGATGTGGTCATGAAACCTGTGAGAGGAGGACAGCACGTGATGGGCTGTATCAAAGAGAATGAGAGCAGAACAGTCTTGAGAAGAGGAGACAAAGAATGATTACTGACTCCACAGGTGAAGCCACTTGAAATAGGTCTCTTTGAAGGTCCACCCACAGTAGTGACAAATAGCTCCTGATGCTTTGAGGAGCATGTCTTCTCTCAAAAGAAAACTGAAGAACACAAACACTTTTTTTCTGCTCTCTTAACAGCAGCAACACGTAAAAGCAGAGAATTCAGTCCATGTCTACAGTGATCCCTCCGGAAATTGTCTTCTTCCAGTAAAGTCCACTCATAATTCCACAGCAATTGGCACTGCAAAAGTGCTGAAACAGGTGGAAATGGGCTCCATGTAATGGGAGTTGAGATTTGGTAGATGTGTCAATTGCTGCAGGTCTGCCTGCTGCTCTTGTGGATGTTACAATGGCTTTTAATACAAAGAGGAACGTGTATACCCAGACTCGTAGCTACATAATAAAACCTCGCAGAGTCTTGCAGTCAGTGTTTTGATGGTAAAAATTAGAAAGTCCTTTCAAATATGACCTTTTAACTACTGATGCCATCCTGGAACTTTCACAAAAGTGACTGTGTCAACTGCATCACATGGCTGAGGCTAGAACTGATTTTCAGCCATGTGATGCTATTTTATCACCCTCAGGACAAAGGTTAAGCCCTCCCTTTCTTTTCTGTTAGGCACCACTTTCTTTGGTCCTCTTACTTTGATACTGCTAAAATTCCTGATGACCACAGAGTTAAGAGTTTTCATAATCCACTGTGCTCTTCTCTGATGAAGAACCCTGCTATTGTGCTGCATGTAACAGAAATACCTTCACACAATGAAGCAATCATTCTTCCCCGGCAGGGTCTGAATGTCTTGATTCTCATCCCGCAGCAGGTTTGGCAGGGAACAAATTCCCCAGCTTGCAAAGGGCAGTGGCCAGCATAATCTTTCTGCATTTTAAAACATTCTTTAACGTTGGGCTCTCTGCATCCAAATGGTAACTTTAGCTGACATAGAATTTTGTAGAATATTTGAACTGCAGCCTATTGAAACTCTACCCCGCTGCATTTGTGAATATTTTTATTGCAGCATAAGTGTGTTATTTTTCCTTTTATTTATTATGGTACAAGCATATTTTTAATACTTGTTCTGTGGCTTATTTGGAGGCTGCAGTTTAATTTATTCATAGATGGGATGCATGCATTATGGAAAGCTCAAATACAAAGTGGGCAGTGTTGAGGTAAAGGCTCATAGTTTTTAAATCAACCTAATCCAGCCTGTGGATTGAACGGACAGAGGAGAAGTACTGTAGTTGTATACTGGAAATTATATGGTGACGTAACTAAGTAAATGGACAAGTGTTGGATGTGCAGTTGGACTATAGTGAATTTACTGAAGCTGAGGATGTTTCCTGTGTGCATTTCCCTTGTAGATTTCAAGATTGCACATGCATAAGTTCAGTCTCTTCCTAAGTGAAACCCAACATAAAAAAAAATATCACCTTATAATAGAAAAATTATGAAGGAGATCAGATTTAAAATAAAGTTTAAATATTCCCTTTTTTCATAATTATGGAAAGCAAAGAAGAAAAATCAGGAGAGGAACCCAGCAACTAACAGAAACTATCCAAAACCTGGAAAGAAGCTATATAAAATTTAATAATAAAAATAAATTATGACAGTCCTGCTTACTATTTGCTGTATGCCCTGGGCATGACTGAGCTGTGGCATGTCCCCACTGCTGGCAGTGATGCCACAGAGCTCTGAGGATGCTGATGGAGATCAACTTGAGGGGACCCAGTGAGGCTGCCAGAGCACGGGATGGTCCCTGGGTGCTGGGCTGAGGTTTGCCAAAGGGCCAGTTCCATGTGCAGCCCATTCCCTCTTCCCCCATCACCTAAGACCCTCAATACCACCTGTTCTGCACCCACTCACAACAGGGATGCTTCTTCCTGGCCCAAGCGCTGGATAATTGTGTTTCACTGTTAGCGGGGCAGGGGTTGGGGCAGGGAGGGGGATGTGGCCCACTAGAATTGGCATCATGGGAGCCCTGGGGGGACCAGATCCGGCTGGGGACCTGCCCAATTCACAGCTGCGTAACTCTCTCTGGAGTCAGGTTCATAATATCTCAGGCATGTGATTCACATAAGTGTAAAGGCCCCTGGATACAATTACACATTTATTTTTACCTACCACTAAGGGAATTTCCATTCAGTACGGTGCGAGCTGGTTGCCCTTGCTCTGTACTGTTTCACTAGTATTTTTCCTGACAATTCATGTCTAAGAAACAGAAGACAGAGAGAGACTTAATGTTATGTGAAAGGATTTTCCTAGGGTAACTGTATTCAGTCTTTGCTCAAACTGAACGCATAACTTTGATCTGTCAACTGTGAAAAGTAAACTGGGTGCGACCTTCCGTCATCGGCTAATCGTCTCACTTAATGACATCTGTTAACTTTGTTCTGATATTAGATCATGGCCTTTCTTTGTACTGTCAAGATTTTTCATCCAAGGTCTAATTATTTCACTTTATGTGTATACGGATATCTTGGGAGTCAGTTGCACCTAGTACGAAGATCATTTTTTCTATTTTGAATTTCCAAAACTGATCACAGTGGTCAGATCGACGTGGCCTTTTAACAGATAAAACACACCAGCTTAAAACTCAGCACTGTATCTCATCCTTTTCTCCCCCTCGTTTTCTTTTAGACACTCGAATTATTTTTAGTCTTAATTGAGAAGGAGGAAAAGACCAAACTGTTTCTGTCCCAGTAAAGTTCAGTATTTCAACACGATTGATGTGACTTGTTATGCAGATCCAAACTGTCCCATAGGAAGGAAGAAGAAAATACTGTTTTTGAGGCTCTCCCTTTCAAAGTTTTTTTATCTTTTAATAGTGATAAAGGCCTCGGTAGATGGCATTTTGGGGGATTAATGGCCATTTGGGGTTAATGCCCTAAGGCCCTCTGTCCCTCAGCTCTTTCCAAACAGTGATTAATCTCCAGGGGAATGTATGTGCCCTGATCGCTACTGCTGATAATGCTCATCCTTATAGTATAGATCAAAATGTGTAGACTTATTGTAGTAATGGTCATGTCCTCACCTCCCAGGCTTTGTTCAGTTCAGTCAGCGACAGCTTAAGCTCCTGGTATTGTCTGATCACATTCAGTTTGACAGGCATTTTCTCTCTTGGGACCCAATCCTGCAGCGTGCCCAGTGCCACTCACCCGTGTTTTGAGACCACTGTCTTCTCTAGTCACTCTCGGGAAATTTGCTCTTAGAAGGTTGTGGGGCTCAGTGGCCTCTTCCCATCCAGTGCAATAGCAGTGGACAGTGTGGGACCACCAAAGGATGCAAAGGCAAGGAGTGGGAGCTGGCTTTTGGCATGAGAGGACAGTGTCTCGTGGCCGGATTGGTGGCAGAAGCACCAGTGTGAGCTCTTGTGCCCGTTTTCTTTTTCCACAATGTTGGCTTTCTCCTGCTTACACTGCATTTCTTACTGCGATGTCCCGCACTGTACTCTGCTGGGTTCAGATGAAAGAAAAATGGTAAAATAAGTGAATCACATCATCCATAGGAGTCCGGCACCTGTCAGTAAGTCAGTCTGTACTGTGTGTTTGACCAGATGAACAGGTCTAATATTTTTCAGGTGCTTTCCAGGGAATGGCCAAGGATTGCAAATTGCAAAATACCACATTAGCTAATACAGGTTGGCCAGATGCTGTCTCTATGATAAAGAGGTTATATCTCCTAGCATTGGTTATATTTTCTAGCATCTTGTCCAGTCTAGTTTTCAGTTCCTGAAGCAATTTACCCTGCATCACTTCCTTTGGGAGATCATTCTATAGTCTAGTAGATCTCATTTCAGCCTCATTTCAACTACCATTTCATGCATTTGAAGCAGGAGTATCTAGTTCAATATTTGGTTATAAGTAATACACACAGGTAAGGAAAAATGCATGGAAAGTATCACGACTGATGCATATGGAGACTTCAAATTCTGTGAGAGTCTGAAAGAAATGTTATAGTACATTCCTGTCTGTTTAAAAACCTATTACATGCTGAAAAGTAATAGAAGAAAAACTAAAACCTAAATGGCCACATTTTCTACTTCTGTCCGTGTGTTGGAGTCAATGTGACGTGTTTACGTGGTATCTGGTCTCTCTGTGAGCAGCCCCCTGAGCTGTCCTCTGGGTTTTCAGTGTGCTTTCTTTCCACTTCACAGAAAGGATTGAGTCTGGCCATCCTCTTCTTCCTCTAGAAACTCTTATAAGTGGATGTTGCCACTGTTACATCTTTATGGTCAGTTAAAAGAATGTGAATGGGTGCAGCAAGTATTTGATTTTAATTTCAAGGAACAATTTTCTCATTTTTTACTGTATAGCTATCGGAAAAGGTTTCTTTTTAGTTTATTTTTGTTTGTGATAGAACAGTTAAAAACAGTTACACAATAATAACTCTTGTGTCTGATATTCTCCGTTACATTGATGTGCCGCTTTATTATGTGTATATACAGCTTTTTACAACTTATCAAGTGGGGTTTTTTTATTTATTTAATCCTTCAATAATTATCGTGGGCTACCAAGGAATTAATAGAAGTCTAAAATCACTGATGGCTTCTGAGTGTATTCCCAAATCTAGTTTGAAAGCGTGAAGGCTATTAATATAATTTGTAATGAATTCCAGCCGTTCTTGCTGACAGTAAGAAAATATGCAAAGCTATTAGCAACTTGCTGGAACAGTAGAGTAATAGCCAGTCAGGGCTATTGGAAGCTATGGGCCGGTTTGGAAACAAATGAATATTTCATCAGGGAAGTAAAACAAGCTGCACAGACTTACTCTAGCTGGTTTTTTTACCTTAAGCTCTTCCTTCTCTTTTTTCTCTCCCTCTTCCCTGCTGGCCATATTTGTCAAAGTAGACTCAGAAACAAAGCATGTGGAGATTTCATCCACAGATGTCAGTGGGAGACTTTCTTTGTGGCATTAGTAGATAAGCTGCCTTCTCTCTGAGCCTATTTCCAAGCACACCTTTACCTGCTCAGTTAAAGCATTCATGGTTCTTGGAGGAAAAAAATCCAGTATTGAACAAGCATTCTAAATTACCATGAGTACTGACATTCCTAGGGTAATGTGTTTGTAAAGGAGATGTAGCTTGTAGCCTCATTTTGCTTTTAAGTATGTTAACGTTTTTTTACATATTTATTTTGTACCAACTCATGTATTGTGTGACAATCTGTGAATTCGTTCATTATTCTGTATTTGCCAGCCTGTGTGCTGTCCGATAGTTCAGGTTCTGTTATGTTTTGTTCTATATTTAAAAAAATCACAAACTTGATCTTGCCCAATGTGAGAAGTCCATAATCATTGACAGTAAAGCATCGACTCAAGCACTGACATTAAGGGGTCTGCTAAGAACACTTCCCCAACAGCTCCAATCTAAATGAGCTGAACAGACTGTGTCTTTGTTGCAAGCTACAGTAGTTAATAAAGGGGTTAAACTCAACTGAAGAGTTTGAATCTGATGGATGGGATCCATCTGAGTGGTTGAAAGCCACTTCAGAGTTGTTCTTTTTCTTCAAATGTCCTGTTTGAAATCATGGGAACACCACAGAGAGCGATATTGGTGGGAACTGCCTGATGAAAACAGGACCATTGCTATCCCAGTTGCATGAGTTTCAATGAGGCCAATTGCCAGGTCCTGCACTTCGGCCACAGCAACCCCCAGCAGCGCTACAGGCTTGGGGAGGAGTGGCTGGAGAGCTGCCAGGCAGAGAGGGACCTGGGGGTGTGGATGGACAGCCGGCTGAACATGAGCCTGCAGTGTGCCCAGGTGGCCAAGAAGGCCAACAGCATCCTGGCCTGTATCAGGAATGGTGTTGTCAGCAGAAGCAGGGAGTTGATCATGCCCTTCTACTCAACTTTGGTGAGGCCTCACCCTGAGTGTCAAACTGTGTCCAGTTTTGGGCCCCTCACTACAAGAGGGATACTGGATGTTGGAGAGGGTGCAGAGATGATCTACCAAGTTGGTAAAGGGCTTAGAACGTAAGTCTTATGAGGAAAAGCTGAGGGATCTGAGGCTGTTTAGCCTGGAGAAGAGGAGATTGAGGGGAGACCTCATTGCTCACAACAACTATCTGAAAGGAGGTTGTAGAGAGGCAGAGGTTGGTCTTTTCTCTCTAGTGGCGAGTGGTAGGACAAGGGGAAATGGCCTTAAGTTTTGCCAGAGGAGGTTCAGGTTGGATATTAGGAAGACTTTCCTTACTAAGAGGGTTGTCAGGCGTTGGAACAGGCTGCCCAGGCAGGTGGTTGAGTCCCCATCCCTGGAGGTGTTTAAGAGAAGGGTAGATGTTGCGTTGAGGGACATGGTTTAGTGGTGTTGATAGGGCTAGGAAAAGGTTGGACTCGATGATCTTGAAGGTCTCTTTCAGCCCAAAATGTTCTATGATTCTATCCCTTGATGAAGTCAGACATAGCATTGCCTAGATGAACTTTAAAAACCTCTGATACAAGTACATTGCTGGGTATTTGTTATGGTGCCGTATCTCCTTCTTGCAGTGAATAAAATGTCTTTGCAATTTTTTTAGGTCTTATTCTAGCTAACCCTCTTGGCTTGTACATATCCTGACCTGTGAGAGTCAGGCTGATCCTTGTTTCTAACAGGCAGAAATGCACAGAGGCACAGACTGGGAACATTTGGAAGCTGCCACCTCCACTCTCACAAGAATATTTGGTATAAGGAGGCAGGAATATAACAACAGTCACTCTGGGCTAGACCGCAGGGCCAATATCCAGAAATGGCTGCAGTGTATGTTTTGGGCAGAGTATAAACAGAGAGTGAACCTATAGTGGCAAGGCTTAGAAAAGGAATTCAGATGTTTCTCTTTCTATAAGATGGGAAAAAAATCATCAACAGTATCACAAACAGGAATACTTAAGACTGTCCTCAAGACAAATGAGTTGTATGCGCAGATGCGTGTGGCAGATGAAATCTCATGAAGAAAAGGTTTGGAAAAGAAGAAAAAATGAAAGGAGAAATATCATAGCTATCAATATTATTACCTGCAAAATAAACAACCCAGCCCTTCCAGCTGTGGACACAGAGGTGCGAGGAACTTCCCATAGGACACGTTGCAAACTGCCAGGGAGCTTCCCTGATGTGTTCTGGGGAGTTAGTTCATAGGAACAGAGATTCTGCCTTGGATATCTGCAATTTAAGGGACAAAATATGTAAAGCACTATTTTAGACAGCTCCCTAATGCCAAAGTGCCTAAAACTTCACAGGGGTGGGGGAAGTGGGTCTAAGCGCAGCCTTGTCTTGACAGAAAGTATTGCAAGATGGGATACCATGAAGGTCCAAAACTGCTTGACTGTCCTGGGAGAGGTAGTGACCATGTGGAACACAAAGGCAGAGAATAGGTTAGGACCTTCATGGGGAAGATGGAGGAACCAGACACTTGAAGATGGATGAAGTAGTATGAATAAACCTTCTATGCAAAGATACCATACAGAAATAACAGTCACTTGAACCTTAATGAAACTGAGAATTGTGATGTATTTTCACTTCAGAATGCAAGGAGATGTGGGCAGGAGAGCTACAACATTAGTCCTGTGCCAGAAGGGAAGCTTGGTCTGCTAGGTGGGAGAGATGCGATGAGTGGAGTTCCTGCTGCTGAACAGTGTGCTCATTACCATGAGATTCAGGAAGATGATGCTCATATGGAGTACTTGACTTAGATGAGCCTTCTCTTTCACATTCCCAGTGCATATAAGCTATTCTCCAAGACCATCTTTCTGATCTAATCTTTACAGATCACTGATTTCTGTTGTGGCTTGTGCTTCTTGCTCTGCACACCCTCTCCCCCTCCCCACCCCATGCTGCTGTCTCTGTTTCCTTTAATTTCTTTCTCTTTGTTGTTGCATTCGTCTACAGACACCTTGGAAATTTTCTCTGAGCTCTCTTATTACTTTCTGGGGAGTTGACCTGATTTCCTGAGTTCGTTCATGAAGACTTGTTGTTCTTTTCCCCCATCTCACCCCCTCTCCCTTGGTGTAATATTGTCATTTTCTGCTGTTTAATGTTATTAATTCCTGATGTAACCTGTGTGCCTTGTTGTTTGGCTACATCTCCTTTTCTGTCTTCTGTCTTTTGTCTGTTCTTCCTGTTGAATTCAGTGGGATCATGTGCTTCAAGGGAACAGAATAGGCCAAGTTCTGCCTGTATTTGCTTCTCCTAGTGTCTGGTCTCAAGACTTTCTTACCATAGGAATGCTTTAGGTTACTGGTATCTATACCTGTACCTGTCTCATTTGCAAGATGAACAGTAGGGACATTTTAAATTATCCTCCAGTTTTAAGGAATATTTTAGCTGAAAAACCTCAGCCTACAACCCCTTTTTTTTCTTCTAGTGAGTTTGCTTCATCCAAATACAACTCAAAATATCATCATTGCAAAAGATACTCTTTTCCAAACCTTGATTTTGTGGCATTTAATGTGACTTTGCTTCAAAAAATGTGTGAGATTGGTTGGACTTGTTTCAAATCCTAGACCACCCTTCAAATTGATAGATTTCAGAAGAGAGGAGTGTTTTTAACTTTTTTTCAGTCTTTGTAGACATTATCTAAAGTACAGGTATGAGCTCAGATAAAAGACTCATTTGGCATTCACATTTCCCGTTGATTTCGAAGTAAGCCAAAGCTGCTCAGAGTCTTAAAGCAATGAGTTCTTATGTACTGGTACATCCAGGCTGATAATAAAATGCTGTCACAGGGATAAGTGGAGATGTGTCCCTCTCGTTTGTGTGTAACTGCCCTCACCGCCAGAGGCTGTCTAGTAGTACCATGAGTTAGTACTCCCAGCTCACTTGATCTCTCTGTCTTTTCCCGTAGTGGATGGTGGGTGCCATTTAGAAATTAGCAAGAAGAAGAATGATCACGTTGAAATAGGATTACAAAGCAGAAAAGAGGCTTTATAGAGAATCAGTTCTGCTGCACCATCAGGCATGTGGGCTGCCACGTTTACTGCATCTTGTGCTACTGGCTCTGCTTCACCAGTCCATCTCGCCCAGTGTTGGTGAGGATCAGCAGGGGACAGCATGGAGTCTTGCTGAGGGTGAGCTCACTGCTTGTGGGTAAGTGACTCAGGAATGGAGGTGGAAAGGCCCATTCCTAGGAAAACATTTGCAAAACACATTTTTCCTGAGGACTTTTACTCTCTGAAATGGGTAGGATGCTGTGAAAGACATAATATACAAGCTCTCTCTATTTTAGGTGAAAAATAAAAACTAATTCCAGGTAAGATCACCGCTTTCAACCAAAGTAACCTGTTCCTCTTCCCCTCATGTAGAAGGTGAAGCCAATTTGTTGTGTTTTATGCAGGGCTAGAAAGCCTGGTTGTTTAGCAGCTTCTCTGCTTTCCTTTCTTTCATCCAGTCTTCAGAGGAGGGTGAGAAGCTGAAGTTGGTTTAAACCTACCACCTGGTACTATCCACAAATCTTGCTGCATGTCCTCTCTCTGATTCTGAATGTCAGTGTTGGCTTGGCTCAGGCTGAAGTGCTGATCTTGGTATCTCTTTGGACTCTGCTGAGGGGATCCTTACAGCATGTTGCTGGTTTTCATATCTTTTGGATCTGGGTATATAGCAAGTGAAAAGGGGGAAAATTGTTCTCCCAGTAGCACCCTCATACTACCACAAGTAAGCACGCTGTGTGCAAAGGGATCTCGCCTTAGCTCTTGCAGGGCTGTGGTGCAGGAATGGGTGGGAGTGAATTCCACCCTGGCAAATCTGGATATGTCCTACAGCTCCAGAAAGCTGCTGTGGCTGTGAATCCAGCTTTACATCCAAGAACATGGTTCAACCTTGAAGATAGAAAAAGGAGTAGAACTAGCTTTACAAAATTCAGTGCTGTTGCTATGTAAAGTCATTTGTGAGCTATAAGTTGATGCATTTGTGATTTGAGAGGTGCTATGGGCAGTGTTTAGTTGTGTAAACACAGGTACTTTATGCTAATTGCCACGATCTGCATTATCCAGCTTAGCTTCTGACCATGAGCTGTATCTGCCAACTCCGTTTTGAGATCTTGGACACCTGAAGGTACCTCAAAGAGTGCCAGGTACACGTGTTCAGGTGTGACTAGGTGTGACAAACACCCTGGAACAAAAGGACATGAAGGTAAGGAGGCTGAGTACTCCTCTGGGTACCATCACTTGAAGTAGATGAATTATCTTGGCATAATCTGTAGCTTCTGGAGACTGTTCATGCTGCCTGAAGCCTCATTCTAGGGGCTTGCATTCAAACAGCACATAAATGCAAAGCCTCGCCCTGAGAAATCACTTTCTCCTTTGAGAGAAATCCCTCCTTTTTCCTTCTCCACTCCCAAGCCCACCCTGGTGCAGTACACAGAGCTCCCTGCAAGCAGGGGCTGTGCAGCAAGTCCAGGAGATAAGTGACCCGGTGGAAGGTGCAGGCTCTCAGGGGGCCCATTGGAAAAATCTGTTTATTAATTAATGTGTGATAAGGCAGCACAGTATCTTTAAGGGTTTCTTGTAGCTTTCTCCTAGTGCTTGGATTTAATATTCCTCCTTACAGCAGTCTCCATATATCTTCTGCAACGTGGTGGAATCAGTGCCTCAGAGATTTTTTTTTTTATTTTATTCTAGCTGCCAGACAGCTATAGACCAATTAATCTACAAGTATGCACATTTGGGGATGATATTCTCCAGTGACTCAGCAATGTAACAGATGGCAAAATATTTCATATTTATTTCCATTCCATTTCTATATTGGAAATGAACCCAGACATTTTATTTTTTTGACAGTCAGACAACATCTGTTGAGAACACTGTCAGCTGAATTACAACCTCTCTGGCAGGTAGTTGGGCAGACAGCATGAATTAATTTCAGCTATTCTGTATGTAGTTAAATGTCTTTCTCTACTAGATTATTTTCATTACAAGTGCTGGATTTATGGATGCTGACTCGCTTTACATTGTATCCCTGAGAGTTTAAGTTTAGTCATATAAAGATTTGACGCATTAAGGAAGATGCTGTACATTAAGTTGCAATATCAATGGATTTATTTGCACTCATTCCTTAGCCAAGACCAATTAAAAGAAGGGATATTTTGGAGGGGCCAGGCGAGTGGCTTGGAGGCAATGCACTCCGCTGCCATGGAAGGAACTCAAGTGTGGGAGTGACTTTGAGGATTTAGTCCCAGGAGCTGGTGTAACCCAGACATATCATAGTCTGAGATATCTGAGCCGAGCGAAAGGCTGCCAAGTGCTCTTTCTCCTGGTGCAAGCAGCATCCTAGATTTCTGGCAGTTCTGAAACAAAATTTTTCCTGAGGAAGCAGGTGTGGAAGCTGCAGCCTTCCATGGTGAGAGGATGAGGAGTCTGAGGACTGGAGGAAGACTAATCTGGGGGAAAGGATTTGGTATTTTTCTGCTAAGATAGAGCTCCCCGAGCAGCAGAGTTATTAATTTCCTCTAGACTTGATGTCCTGTGTTTTGTATTCTTTAGCTCAGTGCAGTAATCCTACTATTCCTGCCCTACTGAGCACGGTTTGTGCTGCCAGCCTCCCCTGAAACAGCATAGTCGATTCTCCCTCTGCTCCTATCCCCTTGCACAGTTCCCTCATGTTTTCTTCCTGTTGGGCAAGACATTGCATGTGATGATATAGAAACACATACACACTCATTTTTCTAGAGAGCACATGGCTGTGGACTGGCCAGTTGCTGCCAAACAGATTGAACAACAGCTGAGTTCTCCTTGTGTTTCCATCAGACATTTCTGATTTTCAGCAAATATGTATGAATGTCCTCTAAGATGTCTACTGTCTGCCAAATGCAATTAGGGTAAAGTGATGGACAGACAGGATAAGCACAGTTGTGGAAAACTAGGTTAAGAACCACAGTAAACAAGTGAGTAATGAGGGAAATATTTGCAAGACATTAGTTTAATTACTTTGGTTCTATGCTATCGTTTAACTGACTTTATTCAACTTCTTCTGTCTTTGTGACTTCTTCTGTCTTTGTGACGGGAGTTAGATGTTCTTCTCTGTTTGTTTGGTACCTAACATATTCTGCTCACAGGATATGTATAAAGTCATATGAGTAACATCCACTCAACTATACGCATGTGTATGTATTTATACATTTGTGCACAAAGAGACAAAGATCCAAAACCCAAGGGTGATCACTGCTGTTAGTTATTAAAAACTGGAATGTTTTTAAAAGTTTCAAGTTTTTAAAGAGGATTGCTCTGTGAAACTGGGTTAAAGTTGGAGTGTACAAGCAGATAAAGTAGCAAACATAGGCTTAAGTGATGATAGGTTTAAGCAAAAGCATATACTGATGCCCTAATGCCTGTCTCTTAGTACCAGTCTGGATGTCTGGCAAGTGACGGGCTGTACATGGCAGCAGCATGGTAAGTTGCTGAGCTTCAGGTGATTTTTAGTGAGTGTCCGTGCCTGTTTATGTACCATGAGACACGCAGAAGATAATATAGCAATACTGGTGGTTTATTTCATGGAGTGAAGCTAAGCCACTTGCATTTGCCTTGCTGAGCCTGCTAACAGAGATGACTTGTAGGTCAGAGGCTCTGGATGTCCTGCCTTGTGCTCTACCTGTGAGCTCTTGCCAAAGTTTGGAGGAACTTTATGTTCTGCATTATTCACTGATGTTAAAATAAAAATCTAGGCAACCCATCTTTCTTTAATTCTCTCAGGAGTACTGCAGTTTGCTTCACATAAAGAACAAGGCAGATAAAGAGCTCTGTATGTATTCAAGGCCTTCGTCACAAACCCATTCATGTTATTTTCCAGTGGCTCCAGTGTTTTAAATAAGTCCTTACATTTCAATAAACCCCAGAAATTACCAGTTTTATTTAGAAAAAAAAAAAGATATCTGTTTGGTTCCTTTCTTCATAAAAAAAAAAAAAAAGGATTTTGAGTTGATAAACAGGAATTTCTTCAGTTCTGGATGGAAACTGTGAATAAATATTTAAACATATGCTATAAGGCACTACCGTCAAGTAAACAACTAAGCTTCTACAGCTTTAAGGCTTCTTGAAAATGGGAAAGAAGTTCACCTGGAAGCCTCCCTTTATTTTTTCTTTTTATTTTCTTTTATTTTTTTTTTCTTTTTCATCACAGGATGCCTCAGTTGGGTTGGAGTTTTATTACTGTCTAATGAATCACATTCCAGACTGATGCCCATAATCTGGTAAATTTCTTCTGTTAATGAACCTGGTTTGAACTTTATTAATTATCAAGGTGTTACTTGTGTGGAAAGCACTTCAGAAACAAGGGAGAATTTTTGGTCTTAGATTTTATTCTAAACATGCTGTATAACTGCCATTGGCTGTCAGTCGTTACAGTTCTTTACAGATGCTTCTTTTTGTTGTTGTATTATTAGGCTATGAAGGTTTCAAGACCAAAAGTGGTGTTCCTTTTAACCAGGAAACACAGCACTGTTTAAATTTTGAAAAACAGGGAAGCTTGATCAAGCTGAGAAACCTTCACGGCCCCCCAACACCTGCTGAAATGATCTGAGGATGAATCTCTTGCTGATTCAAAACCACCTGGGGCAAAATTTTCCTTCATACCAAACCCAGTTATAAGGCTGTTCCACCTCCTCTCAAAACAAGGATGGGAAAACTATTAGGGGCTGGGAGTATTTGGTAGCTGAAAAGAATGGGGATGCAGTTACTGCAACAACCCTACAAGATTTAAAGAGTAAAGCCTGCGCAGAAAAGCTGCAGAGCATGAAATCCAAATTACATCAGTCATGTAGTCTCTTTAAACCAGTATCTTGTCTTCCATAGGAAGTCGGTAGAGCTGAAGGACTTAGCACTATCTAGATGGTGTCAACAAAAGTAACAATGAAAAATAGCGTGGAGCAAGAGGTGACACATATAGATCTTGTAGCTAGGGTTTAGAGAGTTGCTGCAGACAAGTATGTCTTTTAATTACTCCTCTCACATCCCTTAGGTAAAACCGAAGCAGAGGAGTAATCTCAAGAGGAATATAGTTCTCTCTAAATGTGAAAGATATTAAGCTAACGTTCTTCTGCCTGTTGAGACTGCAAAAGCTCTTCTCACTGTAAAGTTTGCATATTATCTTCTGTTGCTGTACTTAGGTGAAGAAAGTAAAGGCAAACAGAAGCTTAGGAAACATATGGGAAAGAGTTTCTTTTGTCTGTTGATCTTTCTGACTGAGGGAAGCTTTCTGGGCCAGCAAGAACATGAAACATTTTCTTGCTTAGGCTTGACCTTGATTGTGCCTTTCCCAGACCACTTGTAAGAGCATCAGTGATTTCATTACATTGGAACATGGCAGAAATACAGTGATTTTACTGGAATGTGACCAAAATAAAACCAATCTGAGGATGTATCTGCTCCCTGTAGATGGTCATGCACTGTATTCTCTCTTTCTTATGCCTCCCCTATTGCTATGGAGAGGGATAAATTCAGTCTGTGTGTGAGGTAGGCATCACCGATGTGAGACTTCTCAAATAAGAAGACAAAATGCAAACAGAAACCAGTTGCACTTCCATCGTTTGAAGGACTTAATACAGTAAATTGCATGTTAACAATGTGATTCAGAGCAAAAGCTCAGTAAAAACAGAGGTTGAGTACAGGCAAGGTGGGAGCTGGTGAAGCACAGAGAATTATGGGAATCTCTCTTGGTTTGTGGCTGGAAGCCTGACCAGAGAGGTTGTCAACAAGACATTTTTTGTCCATACTTAATATTTATTGTTCTGTTATTGCTTTATTTAAGCTCTTCAGGAGGGATAGACAGGGAAGGAGAGGCGGTGGAGTGGCCCTGTATGTTAGGGAATGCTATGAGAACTCAGAAATCAAGTATAGTGATGATGGGGTTGAGAGTATTTGGAATAGGTTAAGAGCCAATAAAGCTGATACTGCTGTGGGAATCCGCTATAGATCTTCCAACCAAAGCAGTGAGATGGATGAAGCTTTCTATAGGCAGTTGAGAGAAATCTTGCGGTCACTTGCAATTGTTCTTGTAGGGGACTTTGACTTCACAGGTGTCTGCTGGGAATACAACACAGCAGAGGGGGAACAATCCAGGAGGTTCCTGGAATGTGTGGAGGATAAATTCCTCACACAACTGGTAAGTGAACTGACCAGGGAAGGCAGCCTGCTAGACCTCCTATTTGTGAACAGAGAAGTTCTTGTGGAGGATGTGGCAGTTGGAGGCTGACTAGGTAACAGTGACCACAAAATTATTAAGTTCTCTATTCTTAGAATTGTAAGGAGGAGAGACAGGAAAACTGCCACTAGTCCAAAGGGCAAGTCCAAAGGGCGGACGTTGATTTTTTTGGGAGGTTACTTGATAAGATCCTTTGGGAGTCAGTTTTGAAGGATATAGGAGTCCAGGAAGACTGGACACTCTTTAAGGAGGAAGTCTGAAAGGCACAGGAGCAGGCCATCCCCATGTACCTTAAGATGAGCCAGTGGCATAGAAGACCGTCCTGGCTGAATAGGGACATTTGGCTCAAAATCAGGGAAAAAAAAGAAAGTTTATGGCCTCTGGAAGAAAGGACAGACCACTCATAATGAGTACAATGATATTGTTAGGTCGTGCAGAGAGATAATTAGAAGGTCCAAAGCCCAGCTAGAAATTAATCTGTTTTTGAAAGTAAAGGAAAGCTAGAAAATCTTCTATAAATACATTAATAAAAAACCAGAGGGAGCCCCTATCCCCTGCTACACCCAGGAAGAAATACAGTAACCAAAGACGAGGATAAGGCCGAGGTGCTTAATGCCTTCTTTGCCTCAGTCTTCAGTAATAAAAACACTCATACTGAGGGCAGCCAGCCCACCAAGCCAAGAGATAGGGGCCAGGAGCAAGATGTCCCCCCCATAACCCAGAAGGAGATAGTCAGGTGCCTGCTGCTTCACATTGATGTCCGTGGGGCCAGATGGAGTGCATCCTAGAGCTCTGAGAGAACTGGCAGAGGTGCTCACCAAGCCACTGTCCATCATTTATCAGCAGTCCTGGCTGATGGGGGAGGTCCCAGATGACTTTAAGTCAGTCAATATAACACCTATCTATACAAGGGATGAAAGGATAATCCGGGAAATTGCAGACCTGCCAGTTTGACTTCAATTCCAGGGAGCTGTTGGAGCAGATCATTCTGAGTTCCATTATGCAGCACATACAGGACAACCAGGTGATCAGGCCCAGTCAGCATGGGTTTATGAAGGGCAGGTCCTGTTTAACAAACCTGATCTCCGTCTGTGACAGGATGACCCACTTGTTGGATGAAGGAAAGGCTGTAGGTTGTCTACCCTGACTTTAGTAAGGCATCTGACACTGTTGCCCACAGCATTCTCCCAGAGAAACTGACTGCTCTTGGCTTGGATGGGCATACGTTTTGCTGCGTGAAAAACTGGTTGGATGGCCGAGTCCAAAGAGTTGTGGTCAACCAAGTCAAATCCAATTGGCAGCTGGACATGAGTGATGTCCCTCAGGGCTCAGTACTGGAGCTGCTCCTTTTTAACATTTTTGTCAGTGATCTGGATGTGGTGATAGAGTGCACCTTAGTAAGTTTGCAGATGATACCAAGCTGGGTGGAAGTGTTGATCTACTTGAGGGTAGGGAGGGTCTACAGAGGGATCTAGATAGGCTGGATCATTGGGCCAAGGCCAACATCATGAAATTCAATAAGGCCAAATACCGGTTCCTGCACTTTGGCCAAAACAACCCCCAGCAGTGCTACAGGCTTGGGCAGGAGTGGCTGGAGAGCTGCCTGGCAGAGAGGGACCTGGGGGTGTTAATGGACAGTCGGCTGAACATGAGCCTGCAGTGTGCCCAGGTGGCCAAGAAGGCCAACAGCATCCTGGCCTGTATCAGGAATGGTGGTGCCAGCAGGAGCAGGGAGTTGATCATGCCCCTGTACTCAGCTTTGGTGAGGCCTCACCTTGAGTGTCAAACTGTGTCCAGTTTTGGGCCCCTCACTACAAGAGGGACACTGAGGTGCTGGAGAGGCTACAGAGGTGAGCTACCAAGCTGTTAAAGGATTTGGAGCATGTGTCGTACGAGGAACGGCTGAGGGATCTGAGGCTCTTTAGCCTGGAGAAGAGGAGATTGAGGGGAGACCTTATCACTCTCAGCTACCCGAAAGCAGGTTGTAGAGAGGCAGAGATTGGTCTGTTCTCCCTAGTGGCGAGTGATAGGACAAGGGGAAATGGCCTTAAGTTGTGCCAGGAGAGGTTCAGGTTGGATATTAGGAAGACTTTCTTTACTAAGAGGGTTTTCAGGCGTTGAAACAGGCTGCCCAGGGAGGTGGTTGAGTCCCCATCCCTGGAGGTGTTTAAGAGAAGGGTAGATGTTGCATTGAGGGACATGGTTTAGTGGTGTTGATAGGGCTAGGAAAAGGTTGGACTTGATGGTTTTGAAGGTCTCTTCCAGCCAAAAATGTTCAACGTTCTATGATTCTATGATTCTATGATTCTATTTGATTTTACAACAAGTTAATGCATCCTGTCAAGTGGAACAGACTGGGGTCTTGCCTGTTACTGCTTGACCAGCTCAAATTGCCACCAACCTGCCTTGTACTCCTGTAAGGAATCACAGCAGTACAAAGGGATTGTGAAACTCTGAATCTCCGCACCTCCCTGTGTGAGAGTGATGAAAACTCAAGGCATAAAAGGAAGGTCTATCTGTAGGCTTCAGCTGACTTTGCAGTTCAGTTAGAGGAAGAAATAGGATACGTGGTGCCTGATTGATAGTGTGGAAACAGTCCTGACCTTGCCAACATTTGCAGATGAGCCAGCTTGTCTGCATGTGAACTGTCCTTTAGAAATGGCTTTGATTTGTTCAGAGCAAATACGTGTTTGAGGGTCTGAGCCAAAATGACAACCTCAGGTGTTAGTAACATATGTTAACATCGTATGAGATAGAATCATAGAATTGTTTAGGTTGGAAAAGACCTTTAAGATCATTGAGCCCAGCCATTAACTTAGCACTGCCACGTCTAAAACCATATCTCTGAGCACCACATCTACATGTCTTTTAAATATCTCATGGGATGGTGGTTCAACCACTTCCCTGGGCGGCCTGTACTAATGCCTGACAGCACTTTCAGTTTTTCCTAATATCTAATCTAAACCTCCCCTGGCGCAACTTGAGGACATTTGCTTTTGTCCTAAAGATGTATCATGAGAAGGTGCAGCTATGTTTTTTTTTTGTTAGCATGCACAGCAAAAGACACATCTCAAAAGACAGAGAAATTCAAAACTGAGGCCATCTCAAGGAATTTTTACTAAAGAGTCTGAACCTGCATGCTTGCCCTGCCTGTCTCCATCAGATGGATGGAGAAGAAGAAGAGATGTAAAGTGAGAATAAACTTCTGAACTGATCCACAGCTGAGTGGGACTTCATGCAGTCCTGCCATCCTTGTTCCTGCAGTCATCTCCCTTCAAAAATAAAGACAAGGCTGTAGTTCTCTCTTCTTGCTTCATGTGGGAAAGCGGGACATGCATGCAAGGAGGCAGGAGTTGTTCTGCTGTAATCCAGTCAGAGTATCTTCTGAAAGCTCTTTGACCTTGCCTGCTCTCCCATGGGACCAGTAACAGCACTGTGCTCAACACCCATGGCATGGGTCTGTAAGGGCCAAGGTCTGTAGGGGCCATGATCCTTGAAGCCCCTTGCTTACCTCTTGCTCACCTCTAGCATGGTGATAGCTCTGCAACATGGGCAGAGAGCACTGTCTGAAGTGTGGGGACACCTATAAAAATCCAGCTTGTTGCATGAGGCAAAGAAGCATTAAACTAGCATGCTTTACATTGCACAGAATTCATACTGGAGGGTGTTGTCTGCTTCAAGTTTTAGAAAGACACACTCACTGAACCTGTTTTAATATTTTACATGTAGAAACAAGCACTGTATGTCCTCCCAAACTCTGTTTCTCTGCCTGAGCTACTGTTTCTGGGCTATTTGGGGTTAAGGCTGCTGTGTGGACATTTAGAAGTCAATGTGTGTAGACTGGAATTAGAAATATATGAAATATGGAAGCGCTTTTGTTTCTACCTTAATGTTCAGGTATTGTTTAACTATAGTTATTTCAACTTTATTATTGCACCTAACTACAGGGAATCAGGCTGCAGAAAAAAAATATTTTTTTAGAAGATTATATTTGCATTTAAAAGGTGGTATAAGATTCCCTTTATGATGTTCTGGTGCATTGTTGTGAAAGGAATTATCATGTTGCAAATTCAATAACCTGACTTCAGGATCAGTTAGCAAGAAATTATAGGCCATAAAGGAACAAAACCTTGTTAAACTTAATATCCTCGGTAACAAAGCAGGAAGGGTAAGATAAGTTCTAAAACTTTCAGAGGTTTTGCTTTTAATCAGCTTTGAAAATTTTGGTCTAATTTGAAATGTGACTTGCAGATGATTATCTTGCTTTCTGTAACACAAGAAAGTTTGTTCATAAGGTGACAACCCACAGTGTGCCAAGATTCAGGTTGGAGAATATTTTTATGGCTGGCGAGCAAACTCTGAAAATAGGGCTTTATAATGGAAATGCTGACTGATTCCTCACTCTAACGAGACTGGGAGATGCCGTTGTAATGTACTGCGTAATTTATGGGAGTCACCTGTTAAGCCATCTGGGACAGAAAGTTTCCCCAACTTTTAAAATGTTGGTGACTTGATTAACCTTATGAACTTAATTTTACAATGGTACTAAATGCAGTCCATGGCAGCCCATCGTGTTCTTGGGCCATCATTTTATATTTGTCCAAGAAAGTTAAAAAGAGCCTTTTTAATTAGCCAGAAATGAGTAGTGATGGAGGTTAAAAGGGTGATGCTGGTGCTTTGATTTATTGTTTATAGGTGTCATGTGGAGTGAGACCTGGGGCAAAATAAAAGTTTCTGGTGTTACTCTTCAGCTAGGGAAAGTGTTTTTTTTAGAAGGGACTTGGGGCTTTTAAAAATTGGCTACACTATATTAGTCCATTGGGACTTGCACAGACTGGAATAATGAACATAAAGGGAGATTAGTGGAGAAAGAAGGATGATGTATGATTGTGGGGTGTCATTTATAGGCATCAGCTAGAAAAGCTCTACCTGTGAGTTTATGGGAATACCAATGTCTCTTGCAGTAGTAAATCCTTTAATTTTCCTGGGGAGCGAGCAAGCAATGTGAAACAGCTTTAGTTCATCTCTGGTTTATTTTCATTTTTTCTCCAAGTGTTTTCTCATCTATAATCATTTTCCCTGGTTCTTTACTGAGTTTCATAGTATTTTGAGTGAACAGGTGGTTGCAAGCAGTACTTTTGATTCAACAGTTGGGATTCTTCATGAGATTTAGCACGGAGGATTGCTGCTACTTTGCTAAAAGTGACATCCATTTTTGCAGATGATGTGACACTAAACCACTGAATGTCAGGCGATCGTTAAAGATATTTTGTGTAGAAATCGGGCAATATTAGTCTTTTTCCCACATTGCAGTTGGAGTACTTAACATTTTGCACTCCTGTTGAAGTGTCTGTGAATGCAACTTGACATTTTCACCCCAACTGTTGCATGGTGTTGCTCAATACTCTTAAACAGATGCTAACATCCAGTGAATATCCAGCTAGCAGTAGTCTTCAGACAGCTTTACAGACAAGCTCTGGCCTTGTAGTAGAGCCAGAACTTTCTGGGCAGCCAGTCGGAGACTGTGGAGCCGACTCCTATGGGAATAGTGAGCATCCCAAGCCTCGGTGCTTTCCACACCATATGGAAGAGGCATGTCGCCCAGCTTTGTCCTCCCTGAGTGCATGTAGAGCAGATGAAACATTTATGAAAAATAAATCTGAATGAGAATCCCAGCAAAAGGAAAACCCCATAGTGCACAGTCAGCTCCCCACCCTCAGGAAGGAGATGAAGAAGCAACTGAAACATCCAAAACAGATAGCAATCCCATTGCATAATATGCTGCTGGCAAGTGCTCAAGAATTGCGATGATAGGGGTGCAATGAGATTGTGCATACATTGGCACAGACTCATATTCCTTCTCTTAATTTTAATATTTGAGTTCTTATGTAACTTTCAGAAAGCTAGACACTATCAGTATAAAGTAACACAGTTTGCTACTTGAAAATATAGAATCATAGAATTGTCAGGGTTGGAAAGGACCTTTAAAGATCATGAGAGGATTTAGGAGTCATAGTGGACACACAGCTGAACATTACCTTTCAGTGTGATACTATGAAGAAAGAAGAGGGTGCATAACAAGTCAATATAGGGAGACAATTTCCCCTCTCCATATATTGTTTATAGGGCTGGAACATTGAACTCTTGTAGTGGAATACAAGACTGCAGAGATGGGCCATTAACAGGTGAAGATGCAAAAAGCTTGATCTAATTGTCTCTTTGAATATCTGAGATCTTTCACTCAGGGAAAATGCACAACAGTGAAGGGCTTTAACCTCAAGAACAAAGTCAAAGTAAAACCCTGGGTACGGTTTAGCCCAGAACAGATACATCAGAGAAATAAGACAAGTATTTAGATGATGCTAGAGAAATAACTGAGCTACCAAGGGAAACACTGAGTTCTACATCTCCTGAAACCTTTGTACCAAGACTTTTTGGAAAATGCATATAAACTGAAAAAACTCGTGGAGCCCAATGCAAAAGCAGGAAAATGGAATTATATGGTCTGTGTTGTACTTCTGATCTTTAGGCATAGGAGTAGAAAGGGAGGTGAGTTCAAAAGGGAAATAGCACTCTGCTGTGGGGCAGGCTTGAAAGGAGATGGAGTGCAGGCAGCAGTTGATGGTGATCATAATTTTTTTCCTATTTTTAGCTCTATCTTTTCAGTGACAAGGATGGCAAGAGACTATGTACCATTACATAACTCTATGAATGAAAAGACTTTTCCTCAAAAGTACTTAGGACACAAAGCAGGTGGTGGCAACTTAATCCAATCCAAAGAAGGAAGAAGTGAAATCATTCAGTCAGTTGTATTCATTGGGAAAATTCTCTGTGATTCTCTCAGAAAAAAAAAAAGAAAATAAAACTTTACAGAAACTGCTATGTATGTATAATCTTCTTAGAGCAGAGCAGTTAATTGTCTCTTGTTTCCCTAAACTAGTATTATTTAAAAATTTGCTGGGGTTTTTTTTTTTTTGGTTTTGATTACCTTAGCAGTTCCTTGTAGTCATTCATTATTAATTGAACTGATACTTACACAGAACGCTGTAGTTTGTGGCTCTGTGAGATGAGTTGCAAACTCTGTCTGCTTCCTTTGGAGTTATGTTTTTCTGTGGGAGTTAGCACAAAACGTGGTTGAGTGCTTACATCCGCTCGCAAGGCAAGACTGGGAAATGCACTGCATCAGAGCTTTCTCAACATCATGGAAAACAGTTGGATGGAGGAAAGCAGTGGGGCAGGATTAATTCAATCCATAGTGTAGTCTGGGTGATAGGTTCTTCACACTGTTTTGGCCAGGTTTGGGGCTGCAGTAAGTCTATGATACTAGGTGACCACCTTTGGAAAAATGTCTTTTCCTCTCTTTCTGTCTGAAGTAAGAACTCACTCCTATTGTCTCAGAAGATGTGTTTTTCATCTCTAGCCAAAGAACTTTCCACAAGACATCTAGCAATTTTAAATGCACCCAAAATGCCCACCTTTAAGTTACTAGGGAAACTGCAGGCTAACTTGTATTTGCTGAGGTGTATTACACTTCTTTATTCTCTCATTACTGCTGTTCCCAGCAACATATGCTCCCACTGATGAGATATCTGCAGAATATGCAGGAAGACTGTAGTTACTGCTAATAGTTTGCTGTGAGAATAATTTTCCCTTGAAAATCAATACTGCTTTAATTTTCGGCATTCAGTTAATGGTAAAGAACAATTTCAAATTCAATTAACTTTCCGGGTCATACGTTCTTACTGTCAGGACATAGGTATGGCAGGGCAGGGCCAGGGCCTGTCCCAGAACCCCAGCCAGAAGCGGAACAGCGGGGGACAGCTAGGGACAGCCCCAGGCACTCAGGTGAAGAACATGTAGGGAGGTCCCAGCAGCAGCTGTCAGTTATTGCCCTCACGGTCCTGTCAGTTACTGCACAGCCACCAAAACTCTCTGTTCGTGGATCACTCCCTACAACTGCCTGAAGGGAGGGTGTAGTCAGATGGGGATTGGGCCCTTCTCCCAGGCAACCAGTGACAGGACGAGAGGGCACGGCCTGAAACTGCGTCAGGAGAGGTTTAGGTTGGATCTCAGGAAGCACTTCCTCATGGAGAGGGTGCTCAGGCACTAGGATGCACTGCCCAGGGAAGGGGTGGAGTCACCGTCCTTGGAGGTGTTTAAGGAGAGGCTGGATGTGGCACTTAGTGCCATGATCTAGTCGTTGTGGTGATGATGGGTCATAGGCTGGACTTGATGATCTCAGAGGTCTTTTCCAGCCTCAACAATTCTGTGATTCTGTGATTTGTGCCTGTCTGTAGGGCTGCACTGACCACATTGCACCTACCGCTTGGTCCCAATGTGAAGCTTCAATCACCTCCTCATCTTCTCACCTCTCATCCAGCTTCATCCCACCAATGGATGTCCCACCAGAAGCACAGGTCCCTGCACATTCCAAACCCTGAGTCAGACACTCTGAAGCGATACCCGTAACAATCTGTTTTAACTTAGAGAAGAGTGGGTCCTTGCCAGGAGCCCTGAGTTGGAATTGTGAATTTGGAGTTGCCTTCCAAATCCAAGTCCTTCAGCTCTTGAATATGACAGTCTCCAAATCCTGCTGCCAGGGCTGCCTTCTTTTCTGGGTATCTGATAGCAAAACAGGATGAAAAATGTCTTTGCTGAAAGACATTGAAAAGTGCAAGTCAGTGGCTCTTATTTTCAGTTTTGAATGCACAAAAAAAAATAGAGGATTGAATTTTGCCTGGAAAGAGCACTGTGAAATAACATAAATGGAAGCGACTTTCTCTCTGAGCCTGTAAAGTTTGGAGCAACAGAAATATAGTTGTGTTTGTAGTCTTATTCTAATAAGGTAGCATACAAGTTGAGCATATGAAGGTATAAAGCAGAGTATTTTATCTTCAATTTGTCACACTACCACACAGAAAAACAACTTTAAAATAAAAGGTGCACAATGTAACTTCAAGAATGTTTTACTTAGAGTTTCATTCTTTCTTTGTAAATTAATTGAAACCAAAGAAGGTACAGATAGTAACAATTATGGATCAGTTTTTGCAAAACATATGTTTTTCACAGTGCAGTACTTTTCTCCCTTACTGAGGATTACTGGGATTTATTTATTGTGCCAGATAAAAATATTGAACTAATAGCAGGCAATTTTGTATGACTTCATATTTTCAGAAATGAATTCATTTACAAATCAGATTCAATCACACCTCAGTTTATAATAATAAAATCCAGATTTGCATGCCACTAGAGTACCAAAATCACAGACTTCAGGAGGTAATTAAAGTGTATTTCATATACAATATGTGATTAAGAAATTTCCCTTCTGTGCCATATAAGCAATGTCCAGAGAAGGTGTGGAGTTTTGGTGGAACTGGTTGAATAATATAATTTTTTTAAAAAAGGACTAGATATTGTAGGTTTTTGGCTCAGTTCAGCAAAAAAGCTGTTATATAAACTACACTGCATCCCAGAAGTAACGCTGGGAACATGGGCCTCAAAGTAGCTCAGGAAAATGTTCTTCTATGCTGAAGAGCTGGTTGATCATAACCTGCTGTGGCCTTTCTCAAGTGTGTCAGAGCACACATGTGTGCTCTGGTCTTGCATCAAGTCTTCAAACTTGTGTGTTTATAAGGACATGTCCTGTGGTCCTTGGTGTAACATGCTTCAGATTGCTTCCCAGCCTAGCAAATGACATGTCTGTGCTGTGCCGTGGTCCCCACTTCCCGTTGGCATCTTGGGCACAACCATTCAATCCACTTTTCCTGTTGTGTGCCTTTGGGGAAAACAACATGCCTTACTTTTTTTTCTTCTGAGAAACTCAGGGAGATGGCACAGTGGTTTGACCTCTGAGGTCCCCCTCACAGTGGCTGAGAGGTAGGTGAGGAGCGGACAGTGATCAGAACGGTTGGAACAGGAGGGCTGGAGAGCAGTCTGGTATCCTAGTAGCGAGGGAAGGCATGGGTCTGCCTGTGAGAGGGCTGCCTTCAGATGCTTTCCTCACTTAACCTTCATTTAGCCTTGGCTCTCTGATGTATCGAGAAGGTGGCTTATTCCCTTCTAAAATACGTGTCTAATGCCAATGAGATAAATTTCCTTCTGGAGACAGTCTCCTCCTTGGGCCATCAAAGCCCAGACAAACAGCTGGGACCAAGCAACCAACTCAGCTTAAAATCGGAGAAAGTGGGTTGCCACCTGCTGAAACTAGTACAGAGCCTCAGAAGGGACAGTGAGCCTAGGGACAGAGATTGCTGTGCTGTTACATGTGGTTTATTTTAGTTACCAGTTTTCTCCTTTTGGCTTGCATACACTAGGTTTTGCTATGCTGGTGCCAAATTAAAATCCTCATTCATGAAAAAAATTCTTTTCCTGGATGGGCTCTGCAGTGCCGTCAAGGCTGAACTTCTTGACTGTCCTCATGGACCACGTGCTCTCCAGGGCTTCCCAAGGAGCTTTTACCACAATATCCATGGGATGCCCCAGGGCAGCCCAGCCCACCCCTGATACCCTTCCTACAGTTGAGGGTGTCCCAGCAGAGGACCCCTTCCCAGAACAAGCTTGAGCCTTGAGACGTACCTACACGGAACCAGCCCAAACCCGGCATATCCACTGCCAAGTTGGAATAAACTTGTACTCATATTCTGGAGTTTCTCCATTACTTGAAAGTATGACTGTCTTCAGATGTTTCAGACAATGTGTGAATTGATGGTCAATTCTGTCCTAGAGATTAGAAAATGCTGCCAGCAGCTATGTTTTCGAGTTAGTCTACGTGCCATTTCCATATTACCACTATAAAACATGATTTTCAAGATTTTTTTATCAAATTTGACAAAATGTTTATCGAATATTTCAGCATTTTCTGTGTCACTTTTTCACTTTTTAAAATTAAAAAAAAATAAATCCACAGGATAAGATGTAGAATTTCCTGTTAAGAAAGCAGGAATAAAATATTTATTTAGGGGCATCATTAATCACTACAGTTTCAGTGCCTTTGGGGATCTGTGGTTTCATCCTCCCCAGCAGTCCACACACCCGAACCAACTGTATCTCCTGTAAAGAGCAAAGGTCAGTCTGTGTCTTGGCTGTGTTATTCTGCACTCTGCTATTGCCAGAGAGGCTGCCTGATGATTTTCTGTTGAGACCCTGAGTTCATCCTGTCAATTTTCTTTGCTTTGTAATGAGCATTTTAGCAAATTAAATGGTCATTGCCAGCAACTTCTTTCTTTTTTGTTTGTTGCTTTCCCTGCCCTTCCTAATCAGCCTGTTGTTTTTCATGGTTGAATAAGTATAAATAATTAGCACATTAAAAAAATTAGAAATCTATTGAGTGTTACTGAGGCTGAAAAGGAGGCTGCATCAATCAAATAGTTTTTTGCAATTATTTTCTCACTTGCGCTCTGTGGCAATTTCTAACATACTTGGGAAACATGGATAAGGCTAGCTGCAGCTTTTCTGGGAAAAGAAATATCTCCCCATCTCCCTTGGATTTTTCCCTCAAGGTCTATTTATTTAGGGCTGAGCTTTGCCAGACCACTTGATGTTTCTATTCTAACACACAAAAGTAGTTACAGTATATTAAATGATTCAGAGATACATTCTAAAGTAATTAAATGCAGAGCAGTGATGCGGAAAATTGGTAAAAATTAGTGTAAAATTATGATAACCACTGTGCTGAGTCTTGAGTGTGGTGGAAGCTGCAATGCTAGTGGAAAAAAGGAAGGATTATGTTTTAAGTTGCAATCCTGGAAGGCTAAAGATCAGTGTTCACTCCTAGCTCAATATGACCTCAAGCAACTCACCTAACTTCTGTTCCTCATCTGAAAATGGAAGTACTTGCTGTCTGCTACAAAGGAGGAAATGTATCAATTTTTATAAAATACTTCTAGATACTGTGATATGAAATGCCCTGACACCAGGGTCATCAGGGTTTTCTTTCTTAGAAAACTCTAGGAGAAAAAAAGAGTGTTTATGTAGCTTATTTACTTTGGAAAGCATCCTCGGGGATATTTTCAATGGTAAAGTCAGATGCTTAGCTTTTGGCAGAACTTCACCATCCTTGATTCCTTCCATATCCCAAGTGATCCTGTTTATTTTGTGTTTCCTGTGAAGAACTGTTGCTCCTTGCTCATCTCCATACCCCTTCCTGTGTTCAGGGCGTAGTGCTGAGCAGGATGCAGGACAAAACTTTTGTTGTGAACCACGGGGTAAGACACAGCCTTGGCTGAGGATGCTGGTGGAGCAAGACTTGTGAGACAAGGTCCTCTGTGAATTTTCTTGGACATGCCCCACAACCTGCCTGCTCCTGCTCTGCACCACTGGCCGGGAACATGCCTCAATGAAGGGGACAGAGCTGGGAGAGCTCCTTACAGGGGTGCAACAGAGAAAAGGGATGGAAACTTGAGAGAGTCCAGCGTAGAGCCACAAAGATGGTGAAGGGAGTGGAGCATCTCCCTTATGAGGAAAGGCTGAAGGAGCTGGATCTCTTTAGCTTGGAGAAGAGGAGGCTGAGGGGTGACCTCATTGATGTTTATAAATATGTCAAGGGGGAATGTCAGGAAGATGGAGCCAGGCTCTTTTCAGCGGCGTCCACTGACAAGACAAGGGGCAATGGGTGGAAGCTGGAACAGAGGAGGTTCCATAAAAATATGAGGAAAAACTTTTTTACTGTGGGGGTGACCGAGCACTGGCACAGGCTGCCCAGGGAGGTTGTGGAGTCTCCTCTGGAGACATTCAAAACCCGCCTGGACATGTTCCTGTGCGCTCTACTGTAGGTGATCCTGCTCTGGCAGGGGGGTTGGACTAGATGATCTTTAAGGTCCCTTCCAACCTCTAACATTCTGTGATTCTGTGATTCTGTGATTCTGTGAAACTCAGCATTGGTGAGGCAACAGCTTGAGGACTGCATTCAGTTTTGGGCGCCGCAGTACAAGAAAGACATTGAGGTGCTGGAGTGGGTCCAGAGAAGGACAATGAAGCTGGTGAGGGGTCTGGAGAGCATGTCTTAGGAGGAGGGCCGGTTTAGCTCAGTGGGTTGAGCATGGTGCTTGAAACACCAAAGGTCAAGGGTTCGATTCCCTGTTCGGTTCTCACGTGTTGCCTGACCTAGTCGAGAGGTGGCGTCCCTGCCCACAACAGGGAGGTTGGATTAAAATGATCTCTGAGGTCCCTTCCAGCCCAGGCCATTCTGTGACCAGCTGAGGGAACTAGGACTGTTTATTCTGGAGAAGAGAAGGCTCAGGGGAGACCTTATTGCTCTCTACAACTACCTGAAAGGAGGTCGTAGTGAGGTGGGTGTTGATCTCTTCTCCCAAGCAGCTGGTGATAGGACGAGAGGGAATGGGCTCAAGTTGTTCCAGGAATGGTTTAGATTGGATATTAGGAAAAATTTCTTTACTGAAGGAGTGGTGAAGCATTGGAACAGGCTACCCAAGGAAGTGGTGGAGTCACCAACCCTGGAGATGTTCAAAAAGCACGTAGATGTGACACTTCAGGATATGATTTAATGATTGTGATGGTGTTGGGTTGATAGTTGGACTTGATGATTGTAGAGGTCTTTTCTGACCTTAAGGATTATGTTATTCTATGATTCTATGAAACCATTTTGTGTCAAAATTTTGTTCTTGCTGTGCATGATAGTGTGCATCTAGAGCAGTAACACACCAAAGGCCAAAGTCTGGATATGGACAGGATCCGGCATTGGGCTTGTCCTCAGAGGAGCCCCAGCAGAGCTGCATATATAGGTCCAAACTATCTCAGAACTTGCCCTTTCTGTGAAACTCAACCACAGTCTATGATGACCAGGTTACTCTGATGCTACAACCATTGTCTGCAAGGTGGAGAACATGTGTTTCCCTGCTCTCTGCTGTCTCTTACCTGCGTTGGCTGTGTGCTCCTTGGAGGAAGGACTGCTGTTCATGTCTGTGCCTGTGCAATGGTTCCTGCATCTAGGTTCTGGCTTCTGTTGGGTTTTGGATCATTATTGTAATGCAAGTGATAATTACACACATCACTTCAAGTCTATTTTCATCAAAGCTGGTGAGCTCTCAGTTTTCTCCCAGTGCTTTTATACAGGTGTAAAACCTACAGTGGAGAGGTTTGAATAATACAGGTTTAGAGAGAATCTGTTAACGTCTCATGGAAAATACAGGACATACTTCATTTGCATGCTGTTACCAACTCTGTTTCAACGATTTTCATTAACATCTGTTTATGAATTAGAAAAACAATTTGTGGGGAGGAGGGTTAGTGACAAAAGGGTTGTATTAGGTATGTCCTGCGGGAAAGACAAATGCCAATCTTGTATGCTCAGATTAGGCTCTAGACACAGCAAGAAGAGGACAGAAAGCAAGACTGCAAATAAGCTAATGCTGTAGATACCTTCTTTCTGGGACAGAAACTTGGGGAGTCCTTGTTTCTGCCAGATCTAAGCAGCAGGTTCTTCTGAGATGTGGTAGCAGCCAACAACAGCAGAAACAACACTGATGGCCTGGCTTGACTGTAGAAATTTCAGAGAATCCAGGTTAGGTGTTTGCTGCAGTGCCTTCAGGGTATGTTGGTCACTGGGACAAGAGGCACACCGGAAAAGTAGGAAAGGCTATGGTGAGGACAGCAAGGTGGTGGTGGAGTATCACCTGCACATGACCATTTTTTGGATAGTCTAGGCCAAACCAAGCTGATTCCTACTTTGAGCAAGATATTGGCCAGGAAGTGATGAACAGATGGATGAATCCTTACTGAGACAGTAGTCTTGTGAGCAGATGCACTTTTCTTCCTTTTCTTTAGGCATACAGACATCTTGATTTTTCCTTTCACCATCAGTAATGTTTTCTGTTCCAGCCTAGTGAAAAGTGTTTTGAAAGTGCATGAGGTAACCAGGAATAGCTAGATTTTGTTTTGTTTCCCAGAGCAGAAGTATCAGTAGGTGATGCAGTCACTGTTGTTATGTGGGATCTCAGCCTCTTCTGTTGCCAAGGCCACCTGGCTGTGGGATTGGATGTAGTTTTAGACCCCTTTGTGCAGCAACTCCATCTCCGTTCATCCAACTAGCAGACCCCTTTGTGCAGCAACTCCATCTCCGTTCATCCAACGAGCCCTCTGTGTGAGGACCCCGTGCCAGAGACTGCCAGATGGCCCCACACCAGCACCCATGGCATTGCTCAGGCAAAGCACAATGAGAACGAGGTGGCCCAGGCAATGCAGGTTGGACAAGAAGACAAAGAAAATGCTGGTGAAGGAGAAGTAGGGGAAAAGGAGAAATGCAGTAGGCTGGAAGGACAACGAGAACAGGAATGGGAGAAGAGACCATAAATGCTGAAAACCTGTAGAATTAAACTAGCATGAAGCTATTTTGACAAGAGTGGGAAGAAGCACTCAGGAGAAGTAAATAAAGGAAGGTTATGGAGAAAGATGGTGAGATGGAAGAAGGAGGAAGAAGGCCAGTTAAGTTAAAATCAGATGGTGAGGAGAGAAGGCATGATGAGTGTGAGACGATATTCTCGTATAGCTGGCAGTGGGTAAAGGAGGAGGAGCACACACAGAAAGCCCAAGAATGACCACAGCAGGATGACAAGATGGACTGCTGGTGAGGTGGCAGAGAAGGTATGGCAGTGGGGGCTCTACACCAGAGTTCTCTTCTCCAGGCTCCTGCACTGGAAAAATTCAAGGGGAACCTGATTTCACTGGTCAGTGAGGGGTCTTGGGATTTAGCTCTTTAAGTCATAACACGCTGATGTTACACAGCTGTCAAATTGTGTAATTTGCATTTATATAACCCCTGTTATTCCAATCTGGACTAAGAAAAGACTGCACTGTGCCAAAACCTTTTCTACTTGAAACATGATGAAATATTACCTCACTAACACTGCGTGTACTATGAGCAACTTTAATTAATTAGTTGAGAGTCCAGAGGTTAAGCACACATGGATTACCCAGTGTAATTTGGGGGGGGGGGGGGGGTGGGGCAAGCAAAATAATCAATCTAGAGTTTGCAATGGGAACATTTCCTCTTCGCTCCCTCAAGTTGCTCTTCATGACTTTTTTGAAGCTGCATTGAGATGTGTCTACCCAGTTCCAAATGTAACACAAATGCAGCATATGGTCAGTAAAATCTGTCTAGAAATCACTTTGTGATATTTGCTTGGGCCTTTTCTTCTTAGGGTCTATTTCCTGATGCATTCCCTAAGTGGAGACACATTGGGAAGAAAACGTGGCATGACTTTATGTATTGCTGTGGTCCACGGGCAGCTGGGGCTTGAGGCAGCCTTCGAGTGTCTGCAGCTTTGGGGACTGACACAGCAGCCTCGGTGGAGGAAGGCACAAGAGCTCACTGATGCACATCATTAAGTGATGTGGTCATGACTGCACAGCCCTTTCCAGAGCTACATCTACCTTATTATTGACTTATTTCCGTGCAATTTTCTGTTTATATTCCTGCAGTGTCTAGAGATACCATTAAAGAATTTGGGAGTCCCTGTGAGCTTATTTGGTTGATCTGTGCTACTAACTTATAGAGAAAATAAAATGTCTGAATTATCTGCCCTAGAAAGCTTACAATTCACGTGATTTATTTGGCAGAGAGGAGTAATTTATTTACTCCTTTCTGGTCCTTTGCTCCCTGCTACCCACTTGTGAAATGTTTATGTGAGCTCCTCTCTGCTAGCTAGTACTAGTTGAATTATTTGAACTTTGAAAACAAATCCTTTCTTTTACTAATGGATTTCCAGTAGTGTTTCTCACATGTTTCTCCTTAACTATTTCTCTTTGTAAGAGTGTCTGAAGCATTCTCCCTAGAAAATCTTTATAAATCTGTTAGAAGAGAAGGTGCTGGCCCATTTTCACCTAAAAGCGCTGTGATCTGAGCATGGGGGACCTGGGATCTTTAAGCTGCATCTCTCACCTCTCAGCTGATCCTCCCAGCAGCAAGCCTGAGGGCTTCTAGGGGAGAGAAAATTGGAGCATAAGTTCCCTCTGAGGTAATTGAACCTGACTGCCACATACTAGGTGGGGTTTAGTCTGCCAAGTGCTAAATAGAAGGGAAGAGGCTGCTCCTCATACCTCTCTATCAGCCTTTTGTGCTTCGCCGTGTGTTGTCTGCATCCTTATTTATGTAAATTATTTCCAACTGAGTGCTGCTGTCTTTGCCACATGTTCAACTTTCAGGATTTCACTGAACATGCAACTAGTAATGTCATGTGTTAAGGGGGATCACCAGCACAAACAGAACCAAAGTCCTTATTTTCACCATATTATTTTCACACCTGAAATATTCTTTTCCCCTATACATAATGTATGTAAGGTGCCTTGCGCAGGGTATGGGTCAAGCGTGTCTTTCTACAGGAGCTCTAGTTTGCATTGTTTCCAACTGTGTGAGCATGGAGTGCAACAGGTCTCACAGGTCAAAGCCAACATCTTGAGTGCTACCTGGAAACTGCTGAAGTTATCTGCTCTTGGAAGGAAGATGACACTGTCACTGTGTGCTGTCATGGTACCCATCAAACCACAGCTCAATGTCATGATGCTTCCCAGAAGGCTGATGTCTCCTCCTGAGGGATGTAATGCACAAATAAAAGTAAGGACTCATGAAGATGCAGCTTCCTAAGTAGGGCTTGAGATATTTGTGTGGATGAAGATCGATTTTACCTTCTCTAATGAGGAGTCCAGCACAGCTGAGGTAATTTCATATGTGACTAATTTTGTTGCCTTGTATTGGGACAGAGTGTGCTTTCTTTGCTCCACTTTTTGGTCTGTTTGATTTCCCATTGATTTTGAAGGCCGGTTTGTAAGCTCAAAGCAAATCGTGCCCTTCAGTGTTTGCTGAACTGGGCATACTCGGCACCTTTCAGGTCTGAGCCTTAGCATGGAGCTGAAACAGATGCTGAATGGTAAAATACAGGCATTGTCTCAGTCCTTCTGAGTTTTGCATTATCGTGATGTCTGTGCATTTCTCTAGAAGTCATATGCAAGGGGATGCATTTGTCATTCTACTTATTCTCAACTTCTCAATGTAGGAAATTGTTTCTCAGAAGCAAACTTCCCATAGAAGATTGCATTTGGAGGATTTACTCCAGAAATTTGGCCAAGATAGATTTTGAAAGTGAAGTCATAGTTTACACATGGAATTTCAGGTACAGCCTTTTTCAAAGCTTCATTGCTGCTTAAAAGTTAAGTGAAGGTTTGTGTTTGTTTAATTTAGCTGTGATGATTGACCTAAAGGTATTTCTCTTTCTGGCTGCTTTGGGTCGAGCACTGAGAAAAATGAGATGGAATGTCTTACTGTGATGTATATGTTATTTGAAAAAGGATTAAAAAAAAGCATTTAGGACTAAACCCAAAAGCAACAACAGGACACACGAGATGGGTTTGGAGGGAGATTTTTGTCCCATCGTCCTGCTGGAGTGCATCGTTGTGCATGTGGGATAAGCTGGTTAAACAGCCTGCAAGTCCTACAGGTTTCCTGAGAGACTGAGGAAATTTTCCTTGTGAGAAGAGCTGCACGTGAAGGAGGATGAGGCTCTGGTGCTGCAGCACGAGTGGTTTGGTTGGGTGACCTTTGTACAGCTCCCTTCTGTCCTCCAGACCTCTTCAGCAAGGCAGGGAGCAGAGATGTGAGGAGGTCTCTGTAAGATAAGGATGGTGCATCCCCTAATGTCCGCAGCTCTTGCACTCCCAGCCCACCACAGGAGCAGGCTATTGGGAGCAGCGTAGCCTCTGCATTGCCATCAGTTTTCCACTGGGCAATGTACTGGTCTCGCTGTTCAGCACGTTGGCTACTCTCAATCGCTTTCCAAGGGACTCAGTTCCCTTCCAATATTTTTGACATCTGTAGACCTTCAGGTCAAGCCCAAAATGAATGGAAGAGTTGCAGAATGGACACCAGAATCCAATCCTCAGCCAAGTTAGGTGTCTAACTATTCTTTTTCCTTCTTGCTGTTCTGCTTTTGCCTCTTGCTAGCCTAAAGCAAGTATTTCAACAATAAGCATCTCCGGAAGTGGGTTGAGATGATCAGTCATGGATTATTATGGGAAATATGGCTGTATCCGCCAGAAAAGCTTCTCTAGTGAGTCTCTGTTAGCCTGACTCCTTTCTTATGCTGCTTCAGGTGAGCCCCTGTGCATGGGAGATGAGACCGCTGTGTTAAAAGTGCCCAAAACTGCTTTTCCCTGGGGACGGGTTGTTGTCCCCACTAGTCCTTCCTCTTGCTCTTTAGGGCAAAGAACAATGAAATTCATGTTCTCTTAATTTCAGGGAGTCCAACTCGCTGCTGCAGTAGCAACGTAGATCAGGAGGAGGTGGGTGCTATCACCAAATTAACTTCCACTGATTTGAGCTAATCTTTGAAAATTTATCTTTTTCCTGAGGTCGCACCTGAGTACTGACTTGCTAAATAGAAAAATGACAGCAGAGTATGCTCCGCATAATACATGAGAAATTAATACAGAAGTAACAAAAGTCACATTTTTTCCTGTGGTTTTTGTTACTGTAAAATGGGACTGGATGGGAATCTTGAGTACACTTTAATAATTCCCAGATACTAATAAGAAATGATCCAGCAGCTTGTGGAAAAGCAACAAATGACTTTGACTTCTTCTGATCCACATCAACATGACCACAAACCACTGATCTCCTAAGAAATGGTGCATCCAGAAAACCTACTAGGCGGTTTTATGAAGGAGTCATTGTTTTTCAAAACAAAATGAATGTGGAAAGGACAATTTTTGGCAAATAATTACATCTGTAATGGAAAACATGCTGGCTCATTAAACTACACTCTTAATCTTCCTCACTTATTTATCAGCTTTTGATGGAGCGGAGTCTGGGATTTATATTCTGTCCCATGTCCCACAGAACTTTTGTCCAGTAAAAAGGTCATCTGTAAATCTCACATCGGCAAGTGTAACATTTTCCTACCATAACATCATCTTAAAAAGGGGGAAAAAAAAGACACAGCATTAAAAGTTAAAAGCTGCCGTAAACCTAAGAAAATACATTTGTTCAGCTGAGCCCACATTAAGCTTGATTTGCTTCATTTGGAAACAGCTGAAACTGGGTAATCTTGAGCTTGTAGTGAGAAATATCAATTTAACATGTATTTGGTGTGCTAAGGGCTGCCCTGTTCTAATTAAAAATCCAGTGTGTTTTTATGGCGGTATTCTGGAGGCTGTCTTGATTTGCTGATGAATGCTGACAGAACTATTAAAGCTGTGAAACAACATCACTTGAACGTGGCACAAAATTAAAGGAAAAACACTGCCATGCTGCTCTTGGGTGTTATTATCCTGATTAAAATCGCAGCCAAAGTGAAAATCATCTCTGGGCTATGCATTTATTTATTTATTTATTTATGCTTTTAAAATGACTTCATGGTATTGGTAGCTGTGTTTCCCTACAGGAACCCTTTAAGGCACTGTGATTAAGTGAAGGAGCATTTCTTATTAACCCCTCTTGTTTGTGCCTAGAAATATAGATGAAGAATAACAGAGCGTGCTGTGTGTCAGCATGAATATGCAATATGGAGAGCTGGATGGGACCCTGACTATTAACATTTCCTGACACTGCTAGTTATTAAAAGTGCTTTTCTCAGTGCAGTTTTGAGAAGCATGCCATCAGGCCTTTAAAATTCAATGGGAAAAGAGTCACCTAGATAGAATATGGCCTTTAATTTGTCCGCTTAAGTTGCCCAGGACAAGTCGAAAATGTCTATTTTGCTATTATTTGCTATATTTTCAAAAGTTTGGGAGTTATTAAAACAATTCCTGGACCCACAGGCAAAGCAGCCAAGCCAGAGCTGTACCAGCTTGGGGTTTTGGGGCCACATCAAGCATCTCTCAGTCCTTTTTGTGTGAGATGAGGAACAGACAGGTTAGAAACGGACTCTTTTGCAAAAGGTCCAACAGCCTTTTCACTTCATATGCATGTGTATAAAGATTACAGGGAGATTTTAATAAGTCTCTTTTCCCATGGACTGCCGTCCTCAACCAGCACATGAGCAAGGCACATGGTCGAGGTCTGGGCAGGGCTGGGAAGCTGGGGATGAAGGGGGATGAGGGCTGGAGATGTGGCTGACATCAGAAGTGGATGGTGCCTTCAGCGTGGAGGAGAGGGGGCCTCCTCCCAGCCTTTTAAGGAACGGGATGACTAGATTTGCCTGATAACCAACGTAGAACTGGAAACAAATGAGAGCTCATTTTCCATCCAATCAAGATACGGAGCTAAAATTAACCGAGGCACAAAGGGATGTGAGGAAAAAGAATATTTAATTGTCTATACACCCATGCTCTGAACCTGGTAATAAATCTGGCTGCCATGCCATCGCTGGGTGCTGCCAATGGGACTCACATGCCTGGAATGCAAAAATCCCTGGATGTAACCTATTTAGGAAGAGTCAAGAGGGGAAAGGGAATGGCAGGCTACGTAAAATGGACTGTTATCTCTCTGAGTCACTGGACACCCTCTCCCTTTCCCTCGTCTCCCTCCCCTGCTCCCGTCTGTGCAGTTTATGCTCTGGTTTCGGGAGAGTTGTGGCTGGAGAATGTGGTGCTGGGAGAAAACAAGGGGGAGATCAGGGCATGACAGCGTGACCGGCTGCTTTTTTTCCCAGCAGCTGGCGGGGTTCCCTGGAGCGTGCCCACCTGCGGTTGTACAGCATGAAATGTTCTTCACCCAGGTACTGGCATCAGTTAGAAAATTGTCCCAGCAGCTGGGAGCTCCTGGCTGACACAGCTGCTGGGGCTGGGCTCAGCGTTTCTGCACGGTGGGGAAGGGATGGACAGGCAGTGGCTTTATGCCCAGCATCTGCTGAAGCTTTGAGAAAAGGATTCACATGTGTTGCTTGTCATTGCTGTGCAGAAGAGTGGCTTTGATGGGGATATGGCATCAGCTCTGATGTTCATCTCTTAGAGTGCCTGCGGAAGCCTGAAGATGACACAGGAGAAATCCACACAAACCATTTGAGTGTTATAAGGAAAAAATGTCTAACAGTGACAAAACCTAAAGTCTGAGCTTGTGAGGTATTATTTGATGTGGTTGCATGGGGGAAAGAGTCTGGGTATGTCTCTTGCAGTCCCATGTTCCTGGTGTGGTTTATATGAGGTCACAAACATAACACCAAATGCTTTTCTGTGAGATAACAGGAGATGCTTCTAGTTAGTTTTAAACAGAAATCACAAAATCACAATAGTGTTTTTTTAAAATACCTTCCTATACTCTATGCTGGAATGAGAAAAAGACAAACCATAAAATGCTGGAAGCTTCTTTTGAAAAGATATGCTGGGTCTCCCATTCTGTCACTGTTACATACTGCAGACTTTTTAACATGTACTGAATTTTAAAACAATTTAGCAGAACTGAATAGTATATTACATTTATTCTTAGTAGATGGAAAAGAAATAATTACAGAACTACATGCCATAATTAGACCATAAGTAGATTATAACCAGATTCCTATGTGGAGATAGAATAAGTTCTAAGCCACATATTCTGTAGTACAGTAATGGATTTGATTTTAAATAAAAAATGAGAAGTCCAAAAAGCCTGGCAATAGCAATAAAAAGCCACAGGAACAAATTGATGTCCACAACAGACAAAGACTATAGGAAAGAGGTTTGGAAGCTTAGGAACAAAAAGAGTATTGGCCATTGAGAGGAGAAATGAAAGAAGTGTCAATTATAATGGAGGCATAAAGAAGTGTTAAGCAAATACTTCTGTTATATATTTGTGGAAAAGCCATGTGAATTAGTCATATTACATGCTGATCCTGATACCAAAACACTTTCCAGTCCAACAGTTTCTCCGAGGATGTTAAACAGCAGCTACTAAAGCTAGACTTTTTTAAATCAGGAGGTCTAGGTAATTTACATCTGAGAGTTTTAGAAGTGCTTGCCGAAGAGGTCTTGGAATGATTAATGGTGCTTTTCGGCAAGTCTTGGAACAGTGCAAAATTTTAGAGGACAGAGCAAAAATTAAAGTTATACCACATTAAAAGGGGTAGAATTGCAGCCCAGGTAATTTTAAGCCTTTTATCTTTCTGCCAATTATGTAAAAAAACCCAGAATTGTTGATGAAAGTCTCAATTAATAAAGAGTAGAGAAGTTAATATAACTAATCCTCAAACCGTAGTTTTAAGGGGAAATCTCTGAAACTAATCTGGGTTGTGTGTGTGGTTTTTTATATATAATTACAAGTTGGTTGAAGAGCAAGACTTGTAAAATATTTGATTTAGTACTGTGTAACAATGTCATTTACTTCCTGGAGTGCACTAGCTGGATGAGATGCCATAATATCACAGTGAGTGAATCCCCACTGCTGAATATGCTTATTTTTGGTTGCATCTTGTAGTTCCGTGTCCTTCATTTGTCATTCTTTTTTTTTTTAACTGAAGACTTGTAGAAAATAATTGCACAGAAGGTTTGCAACCAAGGCGTCTTTTTCAGTAGTCACCTGTCTTTGTTACTTACCCCTTCCCAGATGAGTCCTCTGAATCAAGCGGACTGGTGGAGGTAATGTCACACTTCTGGGAAAACAGAAAAGGAGCCTTATTTATGAGATAGGTAACTCTGACTTGTCCGAAGTCACTTTCCAAAGGACACTGTGAGGCAAGGTAATCTTCTAAATAAGCTGATCAAATCCTTCAGTGTATGAAGAGGGTATCATAGGCAGGTACAGGAAGATCAGAAGGGGTGAAAGATTAGATCCTCTGCTGAAAGATTCGTGGGGTTCAATCTGATTATTTTAATAAAAAGAGAAGTTAGAATTTAAGGTGAAGCCTTGAGGTACTCTCAGTTCTTAGAATTGGTGGGTTTACACTCCAGTTAACTAACGCTGAGAGGTAGAGCTCTGGTGCAGTGTGGGACAAAATGAATGTGACAACCTAAGGACTGTGAGCTGCAGCTTGACTGTTTTGGAGTAGGAGTCAAATATTTTCAGACAGTGGTGTTAACCATTTGAGCTATATTACGTGAATGTGAGACATTTCCTTCAATGGGTGCTTTAAAATCAGACTTTTAAAAAGAAGACGTGGTCTCATTAAAATATTTATTGCGGGGAAATTTTATGTGTTATTTTTACAGAGAAGCTTAACGCAGGACATAACAAACTGCACTTGTGAGATAAATATGTTGATCTACTGGATGAATAGCTCCCTTTATAATTCCGTCTGGGAGGCTGGGATTGATAGAGAAGAATTTGGGAAAAAGGAATGAAAAGCTGAGGAACTGGGAGAGGCAAAGACAATATATGCATTCTGAGATGGAGACTGGATGAAAGGTTTTGGGTCAACTGAGGTTATGCTGAGTGCCAGTGACCACCAGAGTATGCTGTGAAGCTTCAAATGGACCCGTGCTTCCCACATTTTGCTAGTTCTCCCTTGCCCAGAGAAATCTGAGAATTGTGCTAGTCCAGTGCATGTCTGACTCAGTCTTGGTGCAACCTCAGTGGAACAGGTTCATCTCATCCCTGCTGTGGTGTCATTTTCCCTCATTTCACAAGGCAGAGCCCTGAGTCTGGAGCCTTCCTTCCCACAAATGGTAGCTAATGGAGCTACTGATACCATGTTACTTAACTTTTTCTCTCAAAAATTCAGACTAGCGAACAATCACTCAGCCTTTCCTGCATTCTAATCACACATAATTTTTATTGAAGGAACTGCGCCTAAAACTAAAAACCCAATTGCTCAGAATCTTGGAAATACTGGGAATAATCTGTCTCCCTTGAGTCTACGTGAAATGAGGTATCCTAAATTCATTTGTCATTTCCCATGGAGCAGTAGAACTTTCAGAGCACAGTATACTCATGCCCAAGAGGTGGATCAGGGTTTTGCAAAGAAGGAGCACCTGCTTCTCTGACTGCAGAAGTTACTAAACTGGAGTAAACACTACAACTGACTCTAGGACAGAAGGGATAGTCCTGTGACTAAGGCAACTGCATGCTTCCCTGAAGAGATTTCAGTGGATTTCTGGTAGGTGGCAGTTTGTAATCTACACTGGCGTATAGCAAGAGATCACAGAGTGATTTCCGGCTAAACATCAGGCAGATACCCATGAAATAAGTTAAGCTACAGAGCTGCATCTATAGGGAAACAGTAGAAGACTGTCAGTTGAAGACTGTCGCTTGAGACTCTTGTGATAGTCAGCTGGGTAGCACTGAAAAAGCTCTGCTGTTGGAATGTCCTGTGCTGTCAACATGATAAAGTGAGTAAATTAAAAGCTTTTGCATGTGCTGTGATTTGTTTTTTTTTAATTTTTTTATTCTTTTTGGTGATAGGAAGAGTCTCTCGTCATGTCCATATAGGCATATGCTTGTATGTGAAGATGAATGATTAGTGGAATAGAATAGAATGTTATTCAGAGCATTGTCCAAATGCCTCTTAAACACTGACAGGCTTGGGGCATCCACCACCTCTCTAGGAAGACTCTTCCACTATTTGACCACCCTCTTGGTAAAGAAATGCTTCCTAATGTCCAGCCTAAACCTCCCCTGGTGCATCTTTGAATGATTCCCACACGTCCTGTCACAGGGCACCAGTAAGAAGAGAGCACCTTCCTTTCCACATCCCCTCCTCAGGAGCAAGTTGTACCTCAGATGCCTTTTCTTAAAACTAGACAAACCCAAAGTTGTCAACCTCAGAGGACATTCCTGCCAGACCTTTCATCAGATTTGCTGCTCTCCTTTGGATGCATTAAATTGCGGTGCCCAGACCTGCACACAGTGCTCAAGGTGAGGCTGCACCAACGCTGAACAGGACGGTCACTTCTTTTGACGGGCTGGTCATACTGGTTTTGATGCACCCCAGGATGGGGTTTGCTCCCTTGGCTGCCAGGGCACACACGGCTGACTCCTACCAAGCTGCTGCCGACCAGCACCCCCAGATCCCTTTCTGCAGGGCTGATCTCCTGCAGATCTCCTTTCCCAGTTTATACTTGTGTCTGGCATTACATTGTCCTAGGTGCAGAATCTGGCATTTGGACTTACTAAATTTTTTCCTGTTAATAATTGTCCAATACTCCAGTCTATCTAGATCCCTCTGCAAGGCCTCTTGTCCCTCAAGAGGGTCATCAGCACCTCCCAGTTTGATATCATCAGCAAACCAGTTAAGAGAACTGGCCCTAGAATTGAACCCTGAGGAACACCGGCTGGTGACAGGTCTCCAGCCAGATGTAGACCCATTCCCTTTGAGGCCTGTTCTTCAGTCAGTTCTTCACCAAATGCGCCATGAACCAGCTCATCCCACAGTTGGACAACTTGTCCAGAAGGATGCTATGAGAGATAGTACCAAAATCCAGAAAAACTCTATCCACTGCCTTGCCTTCATCCATGAAGTGGGTCACCTTATCACAGAAGGATATCAAATTAGTTAAACAGGACTTTTCCTTTGTGAACCGGTGTGGAAGGTGCCTGATGATTGCATTGAGAATTAAGTGCCTTTCAAAGAGCACTTCAGTTCACCCAAATGCAGCTCTTGGTGTCCATGGGAAACCGTCCAAATGACTGAAGGGATATTCCATAATATATGACATCATGCCCAGCGATAAAAGTTGGGGGAAGGAGGAAGGGGAAGGATGTTTGGAGTTACAACATTTGGTTTCCTGAATAATCATTACATGTGATGGGGCCCTTCTTTCCTGGAGATGGCTGAACACCTGCCTGCCGATGGGAAGTGGTGAATGGACTCCTGATTTTGTTTGCTTGCGCACTGTCCCGGTTTTAGCTAAAAATGCCAGTTCTGTTTAGTGATTTTTAATTTCCAGTTTAGTCTCTTCTAAAAGGCTGCACATTCTGAAGTTAGCAGCATGTTTTTGCAGACAGTGCCTGCTACTAGCAGTGATAATACCTGATGTTTAGAGTTAGTGCCTGGGACTGGGATGCAGAAAGGCTCTTGCTGATACTTATTCCTACAGTGACCAAGGCCACTGCTGGCTCTTATGTGCCACGCTGGGGGTGCTGGGTAGTAAGAGAGGGCACAATGAAGTAAAAGGTTGCACCTCCAGAGGGTAACAGACAGGACAGGTGACCAATGAGAGTATTCCATTCCATATACATCATATTTAGTATAAATTGCGTTATCACGAGTGTTTAGCCCTCTTTCTCTCTCTCCTTCAATGGCCGGTGTCCAGGGATGATTCTGTCAAATCTCCTGCTTTTGATCCGGATCCTGAGTTCCCAAATCCAGCTCCCTGTATCCGCCTCTGAGCCTGGGACTGCCCCAGTGCCGCCTGCTCTGCAGCACCAGTGGGGATTGCCATCAGGGAGAGGAATAGGGTTTGATATCGGGCTACTATCTATAGTTGTATACAGTTCTTATAATTTCACTATTATTTCAATTATTGTTTTCATTAAAGCTGTTCTAGCTTTTCTCCTCTAACCCATAAATCTCTCTGCTTCATTTGCTTTCCCTTCTTGTTTGGGGGGGAAGAGAGGGTTGGAGAGCGTGGGCCAGCCCAGTCCTAACCCATGACATGCACACAGCTTTTGCTTTACCTACTAAAGTGTCTTTATCTCAACCCATGAATTTCCTCACTTTTACCCTTCAGATTCTCTCCCCCATCCCACCGGGGATGGGAGCGAAGGAGTGGCTGTGTGGGGCTTAGTTGCCAGCCAGGTTTAGACCATGACAGTGGTTCATGAGAAAATTGGAAAAAATCTGGTAGGGACATACATTTAGTTATTAATGAGGAAAACAGAAGCCTCGAGATCTCTTTAAGAATCAAGGTGCCTTCACGCTTCCAGTTGGCTTCTCACTAAGATGCCTGAGGCTTCAAAAAGATGATAATCTAGTCCCATAAATAATAATTTGTTAATTATGTCTCCTTCCTTCTGTAATACAGTATCCAAATTATTATCCAAGCCGTTCTAAATAGGTTGATTATGTATTTCCATGTCTCAGCTGTTTTGTGCTTTTTCAGTTTTTTACTTTGATCACCGCACAAAGATGGAAAAATAATTTAATAATCTTTTGGTATTCTATTAAGAGTTGTTTTCCTCCCCTCTATCTTTCACTGATATTATCAATGTACCCTATTCACAGTGAGGATACAACAGTGTATCCTGGGAGTCATTCTGGCACCCCAGGAGATGAAGTCTTGCCAAAAAATGCAGCCATGGATGAAAGTGGAGACAGGAAGTGATTTGCCCACAGCTCCCAGGAGACTCTGTTGCAACAGTCACAAGTGGATTTTTTTTTATATAGATTTTGTATTTTATGTACTTATTAATTTTTGTTTGTTTGTTTTGATGGAGTGTCCACTTGCCCAACCTCTTTTTCTAATGCTTTCTTTTGTGATTTAAACACCCATCTTCCATAAATGTTAAATTAGTCACAACCTCCAGATTTTCCACTGAAATCCGTTGCTTACTGGTAAAAGGGAAGGGAACGCTGAAAAGACCTGACTGCAGAACCAGCTCCTTGCTATGAAACTACAAGCCCAGAAGAGTAACTTAGAAATGTTTTCCCTGGGCCACAAGATGGAGGTGACGAAGTTTCATGCTGGGGAATAAAGAGGTGCTGGGACAATACAGCAGGAGGTTCCATATACATGCACCTACATCAACAATAATCAACGAAGTGAAACTGCCTTTGGAGATTATTTAGACAGGTCTGTGCTGTGCCCTTCAATGCTGAGTTTATAGAAAGACCCAGCCAGAAAAGCACTCTACACCCAGATATCATAACAAAAATGACACCCAGGGTAGTAAAATAAATATTTTATTTCTTCATCTTCTCATATCCATCTCAGACATCCAGCTAACTCTAATAATACTTTACACTATGATACTTTAAAAATATGAGTATTCTAAATTAATATAACTGTTTTGGTAGATACTTGTGGGTTCGTTTTTCACTCTCTGCCCACTGATGGCTTTCCAGCTACAGGACAGAGTATTGGGAGATGACTTTCTCAAACCTAAAAGCCAAAGTAGCTTTTGAAACACTAATAATATCACTCAGTGCTTATATTACTCTTTACGTCTTCAGAGCCTTTTACAAACAGCCATGAATGAAGTATGGTAATAGCTTTATAGTATTGTAAATCTACTTTGCTATTTCTTCAGCTGCTTCAGCAGGTCTCATCTTAGTGCCTGTGAGAACAACACCCTGATGCTTCAGATGACCAACCACTGAAGCTGGGCTTTGGAAAATTACAGCTTTCCCGTTTGTCTCACTCAAAGGCAGGCTAGACATCACATATTAAGATTTTGGAAAGACTGCCAGCAGATAAGGGCTTGATATGGTGAAATGCTGCATATCCAGGGGACCTCCTCCTCCACCTGCTCTCACCTGTGCTTGGACCTTATAGGTCTTTGGGTGCCAACCAGCTTCTTTCAGCTTGGCAGAGTGTCCAGGGGTGGTCTTGGTGCAAGGCTTGGAGCTTGTAGGACTGTAAACATGAGTTACAGTAAATTGCCATCAAGGAAGACTTCTCCAGATGCTCATAGTGACAAATCAGAGCACCTTACACGATGCAGGAAGACACACGACCCTTGCCCTCAGTCTGCAGAAGTGTTCCCCCAGTCCCATTGTCCAAACCATGGATGGGGGAAGCAAAAGTCAGCTGGAATCAGGGAGAAGCAAGCGGAGATGGGAAAGGCACAGCAACCTTTCAATTCTTTGAAGGCTCCCTTCCAAAAAAAGAGGCTGAGATCCACGTCTGAGCGCACTTCCCTGTGCTGTGTCCTCCTCCCACCTGCAGAAGTGTCTGCTCACAAGGGACAGCAACTGATTTCATCTGCTTCCTCCTTTCGAGGTTTACAGGTGCCCCCAGGACATGTCCCAGCTGGCACCGCTCCTGCTTGGCAAAGTGTGTCATCCCCGGACCAGGGCCCTGGTGCTACCAGCACTGGCAGTGGCCGTGCTCCACAGCAGCAGCTGGAGGATGCTCTGTACCCCACAATCATCACGGCTGCATTCGCATTGCTGAAAGTAAACTGGATGTCAAGTACATTTCCCATCTGGCATCTATTAAAATAAAATGTGTGTGTATGTGTGCTTGCCTATGTGTGTGTATAAAATGTGGACACGCTCTCTGATTTCAAATATAGAACAAAATGCATGTTTTAAATTACGCTTTAATTTTGGCTCTTTTGTTAACTGGAAAGTTCCTTTATATTAGAGTTTGTGCAAACTATTTTACTTAACATATTATCTGTAACAGATTGCATAAGCATGACTGTTATCTGCGTTAGTCATCACTTTAGACCATGGAATATAACTCATGGCAGTCTGGATTTAATGAATGTTTGAATTAACCTATACCTAATTTCTTGTGTTTTAAAACCTAAATCTCATTGAAAGCTGAGCTTTGTTTACTTCCCAAAATTGATCTGAGGGCCATTTGGAACACTTAGTGTATTCTAAAATGTGATTGTATCAACAATACACGCTCGAGTTTGTTTTAAAGTGAGTTTTTCTTTCCCAGTTTACATAAATCATTTAAAAAAATTGTTCACTTTTTTGGATCATAATGTACTCACTTGGCTTTTAGACCTACATAGCTCACAGGCCAATTTTTCAAACAGGATTCTAAAGCTATTTGTGGATTACTTTCTGTTTGCTACTTGTAATCTGCATTCCTGAGGCAAGCATGCTAAAATGAATGAGGATTTTCATCGAGCTAAGTGATTATACTAAATAGGGCAATTTTGGGTGCTCTTAGCTTCTGTGTTTAAAAATACAATGCAGAAGAAACCAACACCACATTTTCCGTTAAACCACAGAGGGCACTGTTTGTTCTTTGTATAAAATGACCCTATCAGATAGACTCTTGTCACTCTTCGTAAAGCAATTAAGCTTAAATTTAGCTATTTTTTCCTCCTTTGACTTAAAAATTAATCAGGTGTATTATACTGATGCACTCTCTCATGTTCTTTCAGTGTTTGGTACCAAATATTGCCTTGGAGCATCCCTCCTCACTGTTTCACCGTACTACATGGAGTCAGATAATTTCCTTTACAGCAGCAGGTCTGGAGACTTAGGGCAAGAAGCTGCCTCCTGATTGAGTTCTGGTTAATTAGCACACAGCATTTTAACATGATTTGGGTTAAAACATTGAGGAAAAGGAGGAAGGGCAGCACTGGCAACAGCTGGAGTCTTCACTCTTGGTATTTTTTTCTCTGATGCTTTCAACCAGTAGAAGTACAGTGACTGAGTTATGTGAGGTTGAAAGTCAGTTTGCTATGTTAGTTTTGAGATTACTGCTTATTTATCTGCTACTTGAAATATTCTGAACAAAACATGATGACAAGAAAAAGTCGTAAAAAAATTGACACAGAAAAAGCAATAACAAAAATTTACAGGTTTTGATAAAAATAGCGATTGCATTTTTACAATTCTATGATTTTTCTTTTGATAAAAAATGCTGAAAAAATATCAGAATTCCATGTAAGCAAATTTGGGACTTGTCTTGGAGTTGTGTTGATATACAGTGGCCCTAGACCATTGTGCAGAACATCACACACAGACAATATAAACTGTTTATACCATAAAAATCCTGATAAAGGAGAGAAAATGTAGAAACTGAGTAAACTCTGACCATGAGATTAACAGAAGGATTCTTGTTCACTTGTGCTTGCGTTAATTGTTGTGCAAGTTTGTGACATCTCAGAAGCCTATGAAGGATTATTTTATTTTTCGATTAGTTCAATCAAAGGTGCATGAGTCCTTATCATAGAATCACAGAATCACAGAATGTTAGGGATTGGAAGGGACCTCGAAAGATCATCAAGTCCAATCCCCCTGCCAGAGCAGGAATGCCTAGAGTATGCTACACAGGAACGTGTCCAGGCAGGTCTTGAATGTCTCCAGAGAAGGAGACTCCACAGCCTCTCTGGGCAGCCTGTTCCAGTGCTCCGTCACCCTCACTGAGAAGAAGTTTCTTCTCGAGTTTAAGCGGAACCTCTTATGTTCCAGTTTCAGCCCATTACCCCTTGTCCTATCAGTGGTTGTCACCGAGAAGAGCCTGGCTCCATCTTCGTGACACTCACCCTTGATATATTTGTAAACATTAATGAGGTCACCCCTCAGTCTCCTCTTCTCCAAACTAAAGAGCCCCAGCTCCCTCAGTCTTTTCTCATAAGGGAGATGCTCCACTCCCTTAATCATCCTAGTTGCCCTGTGCTGGACTCTCTCCAGCAGTTCCCTGTCTTTCTTGAACTGAGGGGCCCAGAACTGGACACAGTATTCCAGATGGGGTCTCACCAGGGCAGAGTAGAGGGGAAGGAGAACCTCTCTCGACCTACTAACCACCCCCCTTCTAATACACCCCAGGATGCCATTGGCCTTCCTGGCCACAAGGGCACAGTGCTGGCTCATGGTCATCCTGCTGTCCACCAAGACTCCCAGGTCCCTTTCCCCTGTGCTGCTCTCTAATAAGTCATTCCCCAACTTATATTGGAACCTGCGGTTTTTCCTACCCAGATTTATTTTAGCAGTTCCTTTCTCCCTCTAACAATGATCTTAATGAACTTTGCTGACTAGTTTAAATTTTTGTTCACTTGAGACCTGGATAACTTCTGGGGTTGTTTTATTTTTATTTCCGTTTCACTTCCCGAACCTGTATATAAGGCTGATACCCAGATCTGTGAGATGCTTTGCAGATCTTGATGCAGCGCTCCATGGTCTTAGCAAGAAATCGCTGGTTTTGCTCTCTCGCTTGGCCAAAGAGGGACCCAGATCAGTTAAGACACAAATGGTATTACTAAATAGCAGCAGACACTTGGAAAGTATTGTGGGAATTATGGATTTCTCTGGAAAAAACGTTTTCCCAGGATTCCCTGATGGGGTTTGGTCAACTTGCGAGTTTGTCACAGCTCCTATGCTTGTGGGTGGTTGTACAGCACCAAAACTTCAGATCTTATTTGTTGAAGGGAGAATAAGGGCTTATTGTTGATTATCACTCTGGTTGACACCACTGATTTTCTTTGCAGAACTGTAGAATAACCAAGGTTGGGAGGAACCTCAGGAGGTCCCTAATCCAACCTCCTGCTCAAAATGGGGTAGCCTATGGGGCCAAATCATGTTGCTCAGGTCTTTATCGAGTTGGGCTTGTCCTCCAAGGACAGAGATTGTACAAGCTCTCTGGGCAACCTATTACCATGCTGAATTATCTGAGGGTGAGTTTTTCCTTATGTCCAGCTGAATTCCTCCTGTTTCAATTTATACCTGTTGTCTCTAGTCTTTCCGACGTGTCCCAGGATAGACCCTTGAGGAGCAACTCTTCTCACCATTTAAAATGTAGGGTACTACCCAATAACCACTATCCTTTGAAATGGAGAAATGGTCAGTTTTTCCTCCATCTTGTAGCCCAGCCATCAGGTCTGTGAAGACTCACCTTGGACATAAGGATGCTGTAGGAAACCATGTTAAAGAGTGTTGCTAAAAGAAGCCTCCCCTCCATTGGGAAATGACTGCTGAGAAGGGTGCTGTGCTGGGGGCTACATTTAAAGGAACAATTTGTAAGACATCTAATGGAGATCATTCAGAGGAATTGAAACTACTCAGCTGGTTTCTAGGGGTTTTCCTTTAAAAAAAACCCAAGACAAAGCGTTGAAATTCTCTTCTGAGAGAGGTTCAATCAACTCATCCCTTGCTACAAGATGAAGAATGATGATTTTTTGGTGGTTTCTTTTGAAGTGTGCAGTAGTAAAGGCCTGAACTCTTTTTAAAGTAACCTGAATATGAGATTGTCCATACCAGCAAACAGGCAAATTCTGCTGCACAGCTGGAGTGTTACTTTCCTTGAAGGCACTGCTAGAGACAAGGGCATTATCCTGCAGGTGAGGTTACATGCTTGTGTATGCATTTTAGGATTGGGTCTGTATTACCGCAGGATAGTTATAAAAACATGCAGATAGTTCAGCAGGAGAATTTGATTTTCCAAAATTATTTTCATGTACTTCTTTGCCTGTCTGAATTTCAAAAACTGGAAACATAATCTGGGAAATAGGGCCACAAAGTCATTACAAAAGCCTTGCACAGCACAACTCTTGCTGTTTTTGGCTTTTCTTTCTCCTCCATATGCCAATTCATTCCTAGCTATGCTTATCAAGGGATCATAAGCATTTTCCATCTCATTTAATTTTTGAACCTGGAATTCAGTATTCTGCAACATAAAATATTGGAACTGCTTTAATTTGCTAAGTTTGGCATATCCTGAATACCTAAATATTATTAAACACAAGGTTCTTTTGATTTTTCCTTTTAAGTGACATAGAATGGATTTGCAGAAGAGAAAGCAGTACTTAAGTTATCCATAATGCATCTGTTTATGTTTCCAACTGGTGTACTTTATCACCAAGTCATTGGTTTATATTATAAGATGATGGTTGTGTAATAAGTAGTTAGCAGAAACCACAGGCACGTCTTTGAAATAACACTAATAGCCATTTTTGATGAAATATATGAGACTTGGAGAAAATGATTTGATGAAGAAATGTATTTTCTTTACTTCCTGTTAACAGTGAGCATGTTGAAGCCCTTTAATCTCTGCTGCACAACTAAACAGGTTTTTTTCTTATTTGGGATTAGTTTGAACTAGCAAGCACCATTTAATAATCAGGAAGCTTTAAAGCAAGTGAATTTGATCAGGAAAGTACTAATTAACAGTACAAAGTGAAAAAAAGTCTGTGTGTAATGGTTTCAGATAGAAATACAATTAGCTGGTAACCCTGGGAATTAGTCATTCTGCCTCTTTCTTTATTCATCTAGTTTATGTTACCGAGGATCATTTTATGCTGGCCGAGATTCTATATGTAAGAATCAATAAATAATACTAGATGATAAAGAATGCTGGAAGTCCCAAGCATGGTGACATTTTTAAGACTAAAATTTGCTCTGAAGGGATTAAAACTCTGGATTTATGCAAAAGGTACAGCCAGTCCTTAGCAATTTACAATCCTGCAAAATGGATAAGTTTTCTGGCATTTTGCAAGTAAATCTTCCAACCAGTTTCTAAGCTAAAATTAGACGTAAGTTGGATCTGTAGTTAAAGATGTGATCCTTGGACAAGTTTAGCGGTTATGTCTGTTAAATACTCTTGCTTAAAAAAGGCACTTCCTCTGCAGTTCAGTTGCAATGCACTGTGCAAGATGATATTTTTCACAGGATACATTTTAAGAAATAATTTATGATTAAGTTTTTATGCACTGTTGTATTTAAATGCTATTACAAGCAGTTTTGCTGATGTGCATATTTTCAATTGTGTTCTCTGAAAATTTAGCTAAACTTTGACTACTTTTTCCATAGATTTTTTCCACCCAAATGAAAATTACTGCAGGGGGAGGGTTGTTTTAGGAAAGTTCTTTACAAACTTTTAGTCTTTCAGAAATCAGTTCGTTAAAGTATTTGCACATTCATATTTTGGACATTTTGTCAAAAAACCTGTCATAATTCAGAGTGCCACCAGGCTCTGGTATTGGGACAAGAAATACAGCTTTTATTTTGTGACTATCTTAATGCCACAAAATTTGGTTATATCACAAAATTTTGAAAAAAAAACAGCAAAACAACAGGTTTATGTATGCTTGTCAGAGACTTCTTTGACATAAGGAGCTAAAAAATCATTTTTGACTGGACATGCCTTGATTTTCCTAGTTTCAGCCACCCTGCCCAGGGCAGGGCACACAGCAGGCTGGAGTGGGTGGAAGTTGGACAGAGAGTCTGATTGAAGAGCTGGGCAGCAGGACCTGATGTTGTCAAGACAAGGGGAGCCAGGAGCAGTGCAGGGGCTGGAGTAGAGGGACAGTGGGAAGTGGTGGTAGAACATGGATGAGGCACTGGGGATGGCTGGGGAAACCAAAAAGAGAGAGTTTTAGGTAGGTGTTGGGGAAAGGGATGAAGAGCCAAAGGTGGAGAAGAATTTGCCAAACGTTGGATTGTTCACCTGCTAATAGGGAACGTGAGCTGGGTTTAGACCTCCGTGAGACAGGTTAATTTTACCCTCCTGATCAGAGACAGAAATAGGCCTGGATAGGTCTGAGGGAGCACAGAAGGACAAGACAAGCTTGGAGCTAAAGGACAGAAAATCTACACCAGCTAAAATCTTCCTATGAGAGGCAAAATAGAGGCAAAGATCCGGACACTGTTGTTTTTTGTTTTGTTTTGTTTTGTTTGTTTTTTTAAATGAGAGTTTTCACTTCTAGTTTCCTAGGTTTGAAACAATTAATTCTTCAAGCAACATCATCAAGACTGAGTAGGCAGTATTAAATGCAAATATTAAGGTCAAATGGTCTTCATTTGGTTTCCTTTTTTTCCGTACACAGGCTCAAATTACTCGCTCATGTGATCCATTTTCCACAGAGCCCATGCTTCTCTCCACACATACAGTGAGTTAAACTCTTAACTACTGAGCAGCTATTAACACTGCTGTGTTCCTTCGATGCTCAGGGAACGTGTCCCACACTTGATTTACTGCACTCTGTTCAACCCCACCTCTGATGACAGGCAGATGTGTTAATGTAAATTTGTTTTCTAGGGATCGCAATGGGTGCAATATAGATGTATTTCTTCATATTAATCACTGCATCATTAAAACAGTGGATTTGGGGATATTAGACCAGTTGTAGAAGTGGGCTGATAAAATATTTAGAAACTGAGATGAGAAGTGATTATTTATATTGGTTACCCGTTCTGAGAAGGCGAGGGTCTGCAGAGTATGTGACATTAGATGGACTTAGCTCCCAGGGACTTGTATCTGGGAATGCTTAGGAGTCAAGTGCCAAGATCTGCCAGGCATTCAGTAAATGAAGACTTTGCAAATGGTGACCACTTATGGAAAGTCTGGCTTTGAACTGGTATCCAAGTTTTCAGAAGCTGTGGGCATGAACTTTTCTCCTGCAGTTTCCTGCCTCATTCACTTTTTTACATCTTCAAGGAAAGGAAAAGTCCTACAGATAAGAGTCTTTCTTTCATAATTTGTATTTGAACAGGATAGGAAAACTGTGATAAAATACCCATATCTAATGAAAACAGTCAACCACTAGTTAAATGTTAGTTATGCTGTCAAATTTAATTTTGATGTTTCCTGACTGTTGAATGCATCACTACTTTTGTTTACTTTTAGCCAAATTAAAAAAAAAATCAGGAGAAATTGCATCTTCCTACAGGTTTTGTGAAGACATTTCATTTGAGATGAATGGCTCAGACTGGTGCCTCTGCTGCAGGAAAGCCCAGAAGACCTGGGATGCCCAATCAGCACGTGCACCCTGCCCAGATCATCAGCCCTTGCTGTTTCTTGCCCTGTCCCCCATGGCCCAGAGAGAGGCTGAGATTGTTTTGGTGTGGAGGGGGAGGATTAAATAGGGGACAAAGAGCACAAGGCCTGTAGAAAACTAGAGTTGTTAATTCTGTTGGCAAAGGAACAGTATGTAGGTGATGACAAGTTAAGTTACAAAAATCCTAGGGTCTTGGAGATGGCTCTGCCATTCACAGCATTTCACCTGCAGATAATGTGTACTTCTGGGAGGGACACTGCTAGAGGTTTCTCTTGTTTGACCCATGCAATCCCACTGTGTTCAGTGAAATGATGCATGAGCACAGAGTCAAAAAAATTTAAACACTTTCCACCCCATCACACCATAGACAGTAATGAAGGTCAGAGTGACCAGAAAGCTCCAGCCATGTTACACTCTTCAGATACAACCAATCTAGTTCAAAGCCACACCAACTTTTGGCCAGGTTTGGAAGTTTTGCCTGCCTTTAAAGCAGTAGTAAACCTGCTAATAAGAATGAAATTAAGCCAAAAAGGTTTTAAATGAGAGTATCTACAGTTAAAGCATCCACAGACCACTCTCTATGTTTAGGAGCATGAAGAGGTAGAAAATGCGTAAAGAATCTTTGAAAAGAACTTTAATCTAATCTGGATCCATGCCATTAATATCATTCCATCATAACTACGTAATTATTTTGTCACTTTATTACACTTTATTGTGAAGAGTGCTTAAGGATCTTGACCATGAATTTCTTACCTGAATGAATTTGACTTTTCTTTTTCTAACTATAACCTTAGCTCTGTTTTCTTCTCTTTTTTTTTTTTTTGCTTGTGAAAGTCACGATTGATATTTTTTTTCTAGCTAATGAGTGCTTTACCTGCTCTCAAGGAATATGATGAGAGGAGTGGTAGGCTTATTAAAATGCTTTCTAGGAAACATGAAATTTAGGATTTCTTGGATCTTGTTATGGATCAAGAAGTTATAGGAATAATAAACCTGAGATGGATATTATATTTTTAAGCAGGATGCACTGACAGTGTTTCCATGTGTAGCCTTTGGACTATATGATCTGCTCAGTATGACCTAGTGGCAACAGGAGTTTTTGCTGTTTGAGTTCCTTGTGTCCAGGGATTTTGCCCCATGTAGTGAAGCATTTGTTACCCATAACTATTTCATCAGTGTGAAGATTCGTGTGGAGGAGCTGTAGGGACCTCCTCCCATCAGAAAACTGCCATTGGTGAGGTGGATGTTGAATATCCTCACGGGAAAGAGATTCACATTGAGAGAATCTCGTCCGTGAGAATAAGGTGCAGGAGCTCCCTGGGGCTCCTATGCTTGCATGAATAGGAAGGATTAAAGGTTCAGGCTCACGGCCCATTTGTCATGAAATCCTTTAATGATGACAGAAACTGTAGACTAGCCTCATATAGAATATCTATAAAGAGCAGAGTGAAAAGGATATAGTGAGGCAATGGTGCATGGCCCTAATTTTAGAAGTATTGAAAGTGGAAGAATTCAAGGAGTTTACGACAGTAACAGAATATTTGGGTTCAGTTTCCCTTCCTCCCACCAGTGCAAAGCCCGGGCACTAAAGGCTGCATCTTGAAAAGCCTATACAAGTGACTAGATATACTCACCCTCCCTCTGTGTGTCCAGCACCCTCTAGGAAATACAGGAATATTAGCCCAACAAACCTAAGATAGCTCAAAAGCCTCAATATTTAATGGGAAGAAAGCAAGAGAGCACAAATGCCCAGCAGCAGCCAGGGTGCAACAGGAGAGAGCACCATGATGCTCCTGCCTGTCTGCCCTTGGCAGGATGGGGCAGCAGTGCCAGGGATTCCCAAGTCACTTGGAAAGGGTGCCCATCTGTTTGTAACCTGGGATCTACTCAGGTTCCCTGACTTGACCTTTATCCTGAGGCATGCTGAAGCTGTGAGACTCGTCGGATAGTCCAGGCTGCTCTTTCATCTTGGATGGAAATGCTTTGATTTTTTCCTCACTGAAAAAATGGTTGAAATTCCAAATATGCATTTTATATTTCAGCTGGAACTCAATGTCCTAGAAAATAGAAAATCCCTTTGTCTAGCTGCAGCCTGGAAGAAGTGGCCTTTGAAGAGATGAACAAAAGAGGTGTAGCCTGATCTTCAGAGGAGAAAATGGGTGAGAGGCTCCAGGGCTGCAGCTCTTCTGTGCAAATAGAGGTGTATTTTCTAATCTGTCCATGGAATCATAGAATCATAGACTCATAGACTCATAGAATCATAGAATCATAGAATCATAGAATGGTTTGGGTTGCAAGGGACCTTAAAGATCATCTAGTTCCAACCTCCCTGCCATGGACAGGGACACCTCCCACTAGACCAGGTTGCTCAACATTTTGTGTTTTAGCCAACAAAAATAACGCTTTTTGCATCTTGTTGCTGAACACCTGGAATTTTTCAAGGGGATATCTCTACCAGCCAGGTTTAGTTACAGATCTGCAAAACACAAGTGGCAGACAGAGGTGAGGGAGGGAAGGCAAGGTGTTTTAGGACATGAAGCAGCCCTCCTCTGCCAGGATGCCTGTTTAAGGTACAAACTCATGTGAGCAAGGATAATCTTTTTCTGTATGTAGTGTGATGTCCAGTGAGCTGTTACAAATCGGTAATTATCTTTATACGCTGATTTGCCAAGCATGGCTTTTTTACGCCATTTTTTTCCGTGTGGAAACATGGCATGGTGTTACGTGTCTCTGTCCTGGCATTGCAGTGAAGTGTTATCTGCTGCCCATGAAGCAGAGTTGTTACACAGTGTGGACATTATCTGCCTGCAACTGCTATGTGAGCAAGTGTGAGTAGTACCCCCATGAAAATCTGTTTGGTAAAAAAGAAAAAAACATCAATTTGCCAAGAAGATTAAGCTGTGACGGGACTTAGATTAGGGTATTAGATTATTTGCCACACCAGGAGGCACACCTTACTTCTTGTGTTCTTAGATACCTCATGTATTCTCAAAAGTATTACCCTGCAGTTAAGGAAATTTTTAAGTGCCTTGTTTGAAAACAGTCTGAACGAAGTTCCTGACCAGAAAGTGTAAAACGCTTGTTCAGTGGGCTATGCGCTAAGTTTTTCATTTCTTTAGTTTTTCCTGTTTATCCTAACAGATGTCATGTTCTTTCCAAAATCTCCCAATAGGAAATGACTCCATTAACTTAATTTAGATAGTTGAATTGCAGAGGTACCCACTGCACCTTGCAGTTTACAGTTAGGAAGCAATATCTGGATATGTCCCATTGGCAATGGAATTTCCTGCTGCTAATATATTTATTGTATTTACTTATATAAACATTGTTTTATTATAGAGAGGAATCATATTATTCATTTTCACTCTGTGTCTGGGCTGTTGATTCAGACATGGAAAACAAAGTCGTTTCCAAACACTCGAGGTACCTAAGCCCAGAAGTTGCTGTTAAGTGGCATCGTTGCATTGACTTTGAGTGGCTTAGAGCCATTTATGTGTTTCTGAGTGTGCAGGAGAAATGGAGCTCAGAACACAGTATCTTAGCCTTATAACTGACATCACTGTGAATCTACACCTTTCTGGTTTTCCAGTGAAAGATAGTACCCATGAGTTTGCTGACTTGAGACAGGGCTATTTAGTGAAACAAGCCTATTGGAAATCAGATTGGAACTTGCATGATTACTTGCTACTTGTGTTTCCTTAAGCAGAGGGTCAGTTCTCTCCGTGAGCGGACAGCTATTTATGCAGCAACCCTGCCTGGTTTTAGGGGACTGAATTTGACACATTTGTAAGATTCACCGTGTAATGCAACCCTGTCCTCAGAAGTTGTACTTTTTTACAGTCACAGTCGATTAAAGCTGACCCAGCGAGGGACCAGAGAGCCTTTGGGAGGATTAGTGGTTGTTAGTGTCGTTGACTTTTCTTCTGTAAAAGTGGTGGCTCTGTTGTGAGCAGCTGTCACCGCGGCACAGCTCACCCTTCGGAGCAGAGCGGGGAAAGGAAGCCACAACTCCATGTCACTGCTGACCTCCTCTCCCCTGTGCCCTGAAGAGTCCTGCTCTTTGTCCCTAAATGCTTAGGAGCCCCTTTTGGAGGCGAGGGTCTTGGCAGCTGGTCCCCCTCGGGGTGTCCCGACTCACCTGGGTGGCAGTGGGAGGGAGGGGAATCACTCAACACCCGGATCTGTGGCGCTTTGTCTCCTCTTTCTCCTCTTTCTGCTCTGTACGCTGCAGCGGAGAGGTGGCTGGTGCTGAACTTTTTACCTTGGAGGTTAAGTATTTTGTGTGCTGGAGAAAAGGGCCATTAAAATGATTTGTGAAATAAATACTATCACTAGGGCAGGTGTTGGGCCTGTAAACAGTTAATTGCCAGAGCTCTGTAAATGTTGGCTATTTCTTTGGAGACGTCTGCCAGCTAATATTATCTGATAGCAGCTCATTCAGTTGATGAATCTGTCATTTTGCAATTTAGCTACCAGAATGTGTGCTGGGTCAATCAGCTTGCCTGCCTGTATTTAGAAGAGCTTCACAGCCTGCAGTCATCTGGAGACATTCAGGCTATAATGCAATTAATATTTTACGATCATCCTGACAAGAAAGAAACTTACAGTAGAAAAATCAAAACATGTTTGGTTTCTGCGCCTTGGAGAATCATGCTCTAGTTGTTTTTAAATCACAGTAAGAGTAGCAAAAACCCAATTCAGTCCAAGGATCAGAAAGCAGCAGAAGATGCGGTACGTTGTTCAGAGGAGGTTTAGCTAATTCTTATTTGTAGAAACTTGGTGAAATCGTATTTGTGTTCAATACCTGTGTTCAGCACTTTTCAGCTGGTTCATGCTTTGATAATTATCACATAAGTTTGCTTCAGGTAAACCAATCATCTTCTGGAAGATGTACCTGATACTCACAAGTGGATCCACAATTGCAGATGAGAAGAAATAGGGGAGCATATTTGAAATAGGCAGGATTCGTGTGGCCTGTTTTTTGCACCTTGCATGGAACTGCATTTTGAACTTGTTAAATCAAAACTGCTTTGTAACTGAAAAACATGACAATACGTTTGAGCTGGTCCATGGAATATTTTTTTTTCTCTTGATGACATTCAAGTAGATCTTAAAACACTCAGTAGTAGTTCCGGGTATGTTTAGTATTTTTACTGTTTGGTAAAAAAAGAGGTAACTTGTACCTGAGGAGAATGCATTCACTCAACAAACTTAGAAAGAACCATAGAATTTGAATGGAAACTTATCTATATATACATATATATATAAATATACACACACACATATATATATACACACATATATACATATATATCTATATATACACATATATATATATATAAAAGGTGTTTCAGAAAAGCATTAGCATCAAGGAGTTTGTGGTGGAACTGCATCTGAGGTGTAATCTTCTAAAAAAGCCCCCACTAAAGCAGATAACTAATTTGCTATGTAGTCAGGCTGCTCAGATTACCCCCTTGATGTTTTGGGCTGTGGGGACCCTCCTTGAGGACTTTGTTTCTCTCAGTGGCCACAGCCATGGGGCCGCGGATGAATAGGATGGAGTGGCAGGAGGGTAAATGTGAGAGCTTTGTGTTTTTAGACAGTTCTTTTGCTTCTAGGAAAGTTAATTAGGAAGTGAAACCTTAAGCAGTTGACAGTGTGCATTGTTGGCTGCTAGTGCTCTGTGACAAATACCACTGAAAGGTACTTCACTTTCTTTTGTAAACAGAAAGGTAAGGAATTTGCACAAAAATGTATTGGTGAAGATCTGCTTTTCATCATGGCCTAACCACATAGTAAACAACAGAAATAACTTGTTTTAATAAAGTATGGTGTTGAAACATTTATCAGCAAGCTCTTTCTCTCCATTTCAAAGGTATGTTTAGGTAAGAGGAACTGTTGCCTTGAAGAAACCCAATCTGAAATTTTGTTATAACATTTTCTCCAGGTCAAGGTCAGGAAACTTAAGGAAAAGTTTGACTTTTGGGCCATCATGCAATTATGCCTGAGTTGATTAATACAGTATGCTGAAACAGCCATCTAAGAATTTCTTAGCATTTTAAATGTATCCCAGATAGTAGTTACTCACATAAAATTATTCTAGTAGTCACGTTATAAAAAAACATGACTTCATTTTTATTGTCATTTTTTTTCATGTAGCCATGCACAGTTATGAGGCAAGTGTAGTAATCTCTGTATTTTAATTTCTCTATATAACAATAATGAGATTACCGTACCTTTCTCTTATGGGCTAGGTTCCCTTGAGTGACACCAATATAAGTCTCCAGAGAATTAATAAACTAGGCCTGGGGACTTCAGAGTTAAAGCCTCTTAAAATAACTTTGCATAGCACTTGCAATGAACTAGACTTTAGTGGTCTCCTTGTGAAACCAAACGGAGAACAGTACAGAGGTGGCTTAAATGCACGAGAGATGCCCATTTCAGAATAACGGTGTTTTGCCCCAACACTTCCAACCTTGCAGGTGGAGCAGCTCTGCACACTTCTTCCCTCACACGCGATCACAGCATGAGCCATAGAGAGTAACAGAGCAGAATTTTAATTACATGAAACCTTTGTGAAGGCTGTGGCATTTGTGGAAGCGAGATGTGCAACTCGACAAACGATCAGCACAGATGGCTGCTCCAAGGGGCTGGAAAACAGGGAAGGGGGAATGACATCGAGACCTCTATGTCCACAATACATGCATGCAGGCTAGTGCTTAGTCTCTTACAGGGAATGGTGCAAAGGATTTTTTCTAAGCAAGACCGAGGCTCTTTGCAGACTCTGATCCCCTGGATTGCCCAGGATGGAGCAGCTGTGGCTATGCAGAGATCTTGTATCTCTGCAGTTCATTGCTTATCCGTGCTGTTCCCTTGCTTATGGCCATTCATCTCAGTCCTTGTGGTAACACCACAGTTTCCTCAGCCACGCAGGTATTTTGACTTTCCCTTTTGCCAGTTTTCCCTACAGAAAGGGGGAATTTAGTTCTTTGTTTACACGTTTCTGTGAAGCAATATTCTGTTTATTACAAAGCTGTGTAATGCCATTTAGACTTAGTCCACAAAGTGAAGTAGTTTTGAAGATTTTCAGAGGAACATTTAAAATATCATATTATTCAGAAACATCCACATTTCTCCATAAGAAACTCCCCAAATATTATTAGACTTAGCTTTTCTTTGGGAGGTTGCTTTGAAAAATAGAGTGGGAGGATTTTCAAAAGTCCTTAGTACTGACCTAAATTTCTTCCTACGCCTTCCTAATGTTCTTAAGGATGAGAATCCAACAGAGTGTAAAAATTATGGTCATCTAATAATAATAATTATATTGTATAGGGTAACTATAGGGTAACAGTGCTTGAGTGAGGTGATCTGAGTAAGATAAATGCTTCAGTAAGGTTAGGTTACTTTTACACATCAGAACTGCTCTTCAGACACTTTAAATGATACCAGAGCCAGGTGTTATAGGCTTGAGGATATGTAATTAGCTTGCCAGTAGTTCTTCCTGTTGTATGACTGTAGATGAGCATGGGCAGGGATTGAAGGACTGCATGGGTGCGAGTCTGCCCCTGCCTGCGGGAGCTTTTGGGTCGGGGAGGAGGATTCCACCCTTATCAACCCCGTTGTGAGATCATTCCTCATTTCTTGAGCAGAGAGGAATGTTTATTCAGCTGACACTGTTTCTGGGAAAGAGGCTAGAAGGAGAAACCGCTGCGTGACAGTCTTCCTCCTTATCGTCTGTAGTGGTGATATATCCATGCAACACGTGCAGTGTGGGAAGGGATGGGGAAGGATGGTCAGCTAGTCAAGGGGCAGACCTAGGAAAATTAAGTACTTGAATGCACAGGGGATTATTACCCCATTTCTCTGTATCTACAGCAATATTCATCTGAGCTCAGCCTACCAAACTTTAATCAAAATAACCTTTTTCACTTGAGCTGTTGATTAACCCCCAAAGGCTCCATCTTTCAGTGAGTTTAAGCAAATTCAAATAATATGTGTGGAGTAAGTGGTGCTGATTTACACTGGAGCGAGAGCAGCATCACTGGGTGGAAGCACAAGGAAGGGCTGAGAGCAGACCTTGCAGGTGGTTGCCCCGACTCCAGCACTGGACTGACAGAGACCAGCTGAAAGCCTGGGACTGCTTTCCTACTCCCGTATGACTTCATGTAGGAGCAAGCAGATTTGAAAGGGTGTGATTAAACTCGCAGGAGAGGCGTGCAAGGCACAGTGCAAGCTGAAGAACAGCCCCTTGTCTGATTTCTTCTGGGGACTGCTTTTGCTGTTGCAACATCAGCTGTCCTTGCTATCCCTTCTGATCCTGCGCAGCGGGTGTCTCTGTGAATGAGTCGGTGGCCTTCAGCTGCATCTCCTTATGGAAATTGCTTTGACCTTTATTTTCATTTGTTGGCCCGACTGCTCTCCTGTCCCTGAAGTGGAGTGTGGTTACACCTTTCTGCTTAAGCTGGCATGTTTAGTTTAAAACCAGAAGAAATTAGAACTGCTCAGCTTTCTAGAAATAACTTCTCTTCTCTCTTTATCACCTAAAGAATGCCTGGAGAGTTTCAAACTAATAACAAGATTATGTAAGAGAATAGGAAGTAAAAACATACATATATTTTATTTCTGCAGAAACACCCCTATTGCATTTACTCTTCCAACACAGTAAATGAGCCTTCTGTGTACTTTGGCGCTACAAAGCATTTCAGAGATACTTCTGGTAAACACCAATACTATATCTATCCTTCTAAACCTCCATCTTCAGGAATGTATATATTATGTAAGTAGAACAAAAAAGTCAGCTTCAAGATTTTAAGCCGTCAGTTTGATTTTGGTCATGGCAATTACTCTTTCTGTCAGCAGGAGTAAAATTTACAATCAGGAAATCAAAGAGTCAAACATATTCCTGTGTAACACAGCGTAAGCTGCACGTAAATTAGATCACCCCGCTGGAAAACCTGCTTCCTCTCATTTACCTGAGCAGAGCTGGGCGACCTCCACACAGAAGCGTTCAACTCGCTCAGCCCTGACCCGCGAGCAGGTGGAAGGAGCGAGGTCATGGTTAGGGACCCTGCCAGGGCAGGACTCAGCTGTGCCTCTCAGCCCTCTCCTCACCCACCCCGTGCGCTGCTTCCAGAGCTGGCCACACAGCCTGCTAATGAGGGCTGAGAGAAGAGTTTGGCTTTCCATGGGTCAGCCAGTGCTTCTGCAAGCAGAGGGTGGGTAAGAAGTGTCCTCTGAGGATGCAGCCCGAGAGGGGCTGGTTTCAGCCCAGTGTGTAAGCCTGGTGCTTCCTACACTACGTGTAACACCAGGCTGTAAGCTAGTGCTCACAGAAACAGACACAGGCTTGAAGAAAAGGGTTGCTTTTGCTGGGTGTGCTGCCTGGGCCACCTCAGTGAGTGAGTTGCTGGTGAATCAGGCAGCAGGGACTTACTAAGCTGTGGCTGATGCGGGTTTCCATGAGCTGGGTAACCTCTAAATGCTAGAAGAGAGATGATGCTTGACTTGTCTGCCAAGGGAAAGCAAGGAGGAGCATGAGCACCTCATCTGGGCATTTACGAGGCCTTGCTCGATGTCTGACTTGGTGTCCCAACTACAGATATGGGGAAAATCCTAAACTGTTGACCTGAGCAATTTGTACTTCTCCAGTTTCAATCACTTAAAGAAATCGAAATCCTTGGGATGGGAGACTTGAGTCACTCCAGAAAGCTCTTCTTGTTGTTCTGCAGTTGTCAACCATGTGTTCCTACCTCTGCAAAAATAAATCAGTGTTGACATCCTTCTCTCTTCCAAGGCAGATTGTGCTCTGTAGCACAGAATCACAGGGCTCCAAACTTTAAAAGCTGGGCAAGAACGTGGCCAGAGCCTGGAAGGGCCAACACCATGTGGCCCCGTGCAAACCCTCCAGCCCTCACCAAGGGTCCAGCATTCAACAGGTAACAGAAGTGTGCTGCATACAAGATATTTGAGTTCTCATGAATTCACTACTCAAGGCACAAAATACGTGAAAAATCATCCCTGCATATAGTTTGGAATAGCAAGGGAATGAAGGAGCAGAGCAGTAGTCACGTGAGCAGAATCAGTCCTGAGAGCTGCTCTCAAGGCAGTACACAAGCCTGGCTTCCTCTGAGACCTCTCCCAGCCTCATGTCCCTCCTGTAACAAAGAGAAAGCAAAAGAGCAGATGACCTGCATGGAGCAAGAGAGAGGCACCCAGCCTCCTCCCCATCCTCCTTCTTCCACCCTGGAGCAGCACATCAATCCCAGCCACATTTCTTCCCTTTTCTGCCATCTCCTCTTCAGGGGTATCCAGCTAACTTCATGCCTTCGTGTCTGTCTTTTTTTCTTTTCAGGGGTGAGACATTGAGAGTTTTCCTCTTTCTTTCCCACACATTCACTGGAAATGGCTGAGGAAAACAGTGATCAGCCAATTTATGTGATAGTCTCAGGTAAACGAATGGGAAAGTGGGACTTTTGAGACTGGTCTGGACAATGTGTAATTAAAACCATCCTTGTGTGGCAGTTGTAAGGTGACCCTTGGCAAACGACCTGGCTGGTCAGCTCAGGTTTTGGAAAAGGCTTTCTCACTTCTTAACATGGGTGATTCTGCATTTTAGTGTTCAATATATTTTTTTGTCTTTGGAGGATTTTAGTTGTTTTATTTATTAAATAGCCTAAAACTTGAGACACCCACTTCATCTTCTTTCACTGTATTACCACCTTCTACAAATAGTTCAGAATCAGAATACCTTTCCTAGGGAGTTTAAAAAAAAAAAGACAGAGAAGAAAAAAAGAAAATAGATCTCATTTCAGTTGACAAGAATCAGTAAACTGGTTCCCAGATCTGGGAACCTTTCCTTTTGGTAATATATAATCCTCTCTGACCACATTCATTTAATTCTTCAAGCCCACTCTGCACTTCAGTGTGTTCTCAGGTTTCTACCTCTTCACAGTACGTTTTTAACACATAGAAATGATGTCTGAAAGCTAATTACATTAAACAATTTCAAGGTAGTTTCAAACATACTTGATCTTGAAGAAAAATTTATGTCTAACTTTGAAAATAATTTCCGGTAACAATTATACAAGGAGCGTCATAAATATTTCCACCCTGCTGAGCAGGATTCTGCCTTTAGAAAAATAATATTATCATTAACTGTTTTTATCATAGCAGCAGCAAAAAAAGAACCAGGCAATACTGAGTCCTGCTGTGCTCAGTCTTCCCACTCACAGCCACTCATTAGAGCCTGATCTATTCTAAATTCTTCTAACTGAAGTGGTTGCTATGGATAAATAAAACAGGGATTCAGCACAGCTTTGCAGTAGTTGCTGGGGAAGGGAGCACTTTGTACTCCTATTCCCTCCCTTTCATTCGTTCGCTCCTTCCTTCCTTCCTTCCTTCCTTCCTTCCTTCCTTCCTTCCTTCCTTCCTTCCTTCCTTCCTTCCTTCCTTCCTTCCTTCCTTCCTTCCTTCCTTCCTTCCTTCCTTTCCTTCCTTTCCTTCCTTCCTTCCCTCCTTCCTTCCTTCCTTGTGGGCTCTGGGGCAGAGGCAGCACAGGGCTGAGCTCCCCATACAAGCACACAACCCACATGGTTGCTGACCTACGTGATTGGTGTGAGCAAGCCATAATAATCCCATAGGTGGATTCACGACACTGTGGAGCCCTTCAGGATGCCAACATCGGCAAAGTGCTGCGGAAAGGTCCTAAATCTGGGGAATCTGTGGAATCTGCGGAAAGGTCCTAAATCTGGAAAAGGCCTCTAAATCTGGGGAATGGATGAGGAGGGGGGATGTTTCTGGTCCATTCCTGTTCTGCATTGTGAGATATTACTGTCTGGGAGAGGAAAGAAAACTCTCACCTCTAATAGTACAGGGCATCTCCCGAAGGCAGTAGGAAGAGCCATTTTCTTCTCTTCACTGTGCGTCAGTATATTTTAAAGTAATTTTAGATGTTTTTTCTCAAATTCTATATTAACATGGCTTTCTACATCTGTCTTCTGCTCATTTCATTTGTGGCTGTGTTTTGTGACATTCAATGTTCTCCAGTGAGAATGATATTTATTTTCACATTTAGAGGTCTGTACATCTCATCTCAACAAAGGGAATCTGATATGATAAATGCACCTGACAAGGCCTGATTTGTTCGTATATCTTGAAATTAATCATTGATGTAGTAGGTTAAAAAGCACAACTAGAGATCATGAAGCAATGTGTGGGAAGCATATCTGGACTTACTTATAACTTTGGAAGAATGTGAGAATTCACATTTATTAAGCCAAAATATAATAAATTCACAATGTAAAATACAACTCCAAGTAGGCCAGATGATAAACATGTTTTAATGCAATACCTGCAGCTGCTCCACTCTTGTTTCCAGTCCTTTTCTTTCTGATCTATTTACTTCCCCTTAATAGCTGCAGGACATATTTATTGTGACCAAAATTTTCCCTAGTCATTTGCAGCATGACTTTCTGGTCCAAGGAAAAGCTCATTTCTTTGAACTGTTTTTCTAATAAGAGCAGAAAGCACAGCAAATACTAAATTAAAAACTATATAAGCACATTGCAAAGCAAATTTGCTGGGTTTCTGCATTCTGGGGAGATAGAGGTGAAGAGGTAAAGAATCATATGTGCTCCCAGCATAAGAAGGACATGGACCAGTTGGAGTGGGACCAGAGGAGGGCCACAAAGAGGATCAGGGGATTGGAGCACCTCCCCTTTGAGGACAGGCTGACAGAGTTGGGGTTGTTCAGCCTGGGGAAGGGAAGGCTCCAGGGAGACCTTATAGCAGCCTTTCAGTACTTAAAGGGGGCTACAGGAAAACTGGGGAGAGACTCTTTATCATGGAGTGTAGTGATAGGACAAGGGGTAAAGGTTTCAAACTGAAAGAGGGTAGATTTAGATTAAATATTAGGAAGAAATTATTTTTTGTAAGGATGGTGAGGCACTGGAACAGGTTGCCCAGAGAAGCTGTGGATGCCCCTTCCTTGGAAGTGCTCCAGGCCAGGCTTCATGGGGCTCTGAGCAACCTGGTCTAGTGGGAGGTGTCCCTGCCCATGGCAGGGAATTTGGAACTAGATGATCGTTAAGGTCCCTTCCAATGCAAACCGTTCTATGATTCCATGTGCACATACCCCTTGCCTGAAATGACTGTGCACTTCTGCAAGTCTCTGGGTGGCCCCAGGGGAAGATGAGAAGTGAGAACCCTGACTGACGGGCAAATTTGCATCAAAGTGAAAGCAAGACATCGAGGGGCAAGTCAGAGATGTGGAAGGTAAAGTCAGGTGGTGGCTGAACTGAGTTTGACTTCAGCAGGAGTTTGTTTCTGTCCTGTATAGGACAATTGGCCCCTGGGTTACAGATGTTTCAGAAAAAAAAGCCAGTTGTTGAGGGAGTGAATATACATGCAATATTAAATTCTAGAGCCTCTCTTACCCAGGCATATGAAGACAAGTTTTGCATGTGAGGAAGCAGGTGAACAACCTTACTTATTCAGCAACACCAGAATAAAAGTGACATGGCAGAAACAGGGAGGCCTTCATGGGTATTTTTAAAAGTAAAATGACAGTCTGTGGGCATGTCCCCCACAAACACTTATGCAGGAGGAGATGTTAATATTTTGTAGAGTTACTTGACAGGGATGCATGCTTTGCAATGCAGAAACCCATGACACTTGCCTTCACTGCTCCTGGATGAGAGGGAATGAAGGGGAAAAACAGATTTATTTTCCTGTCCTAAAAAAAAAAAAAAAAGCGCATAGGTTTGTTTGTCCTGTATGCCAGTTGTGAATACTGGGACGAATGGTCATCCTGACAACTTCTTTCGGAGCAGCCAAAGGTGTGCATTGTGGAAGTCTCTGGCCAGCTCTAGGATGATTAGTTACCATACCATAACTGGGAAAATGTGCTGTGTTTTAATTTGTGCAATAAGGACAAGAACAACACACTGCACTTTGCACCATATACTACATTTTGTTTTAATAACACCAGGCGACTTTCATACCAGGAAATACATCCTCTTTGTAAAACCCAGGGGCCCAAATATTGACCCACAGCAATAAACTGCTCACCATGAAGTGCAGAGTGTGAGGGAATTAGTTTAAAAACACTGGCTTCAGTGGAGGAAGGAGAGGGAATATGATAAGACACTGGACTTAAGCAGGGGTCAGGGCACAGGTATGCAGAGCTTTGAACGTGAAAATGGAAAGCACCAAAGTAATGTGATATCTCTCAGATGAAAATATCTGCAGCTCAGCAGAAATTTCAGTTGTCTGTGGCTCCTGTGCCCCTGTCACAGACTTGGAGCCCCTGTGTGAGCAGATGAACTTGAGGGAGCAGCTCCTGCCTCTATAAAGTGTGTATCTGACACACTGATGGCAAGAAACTTCTTCTCAGTGAGGGTGACGGAACACTGGAACAGGCTGCCCAGGGAGGTTGTGGAGTCTCCTTCTCTGGAGACATTCAAGACCTGCCTGGACATGTTGCTGTGTGGCATAGTCTAGGCATTCCTGCTCTTGCAGGGGGATTTGGACTTGATGATCTTTCGAGGTCCCTTCCAATCCCTGACATTCTGTGATTCTGTGAAGGCACAAGCGATTTGGGCATATTCTTACAGCAATCCAAGCTGTAACCATGCAACCCTGGCTGTTTTACTCCCAGCTCATGATGGTATTGGCCTCTGCATTGCAGCCTGTCCTTGTGTTTCTTCCACAAGCCACAGGGACTCTGATGCATATTCCACACCGGCTTCCCGAGGCGTGAAATTCTTGAGCAGCTGGTCTTACTTCATATGACATCTTCAAATCCTCAATTTTTCATGAGAGGCAATTTTTTTTTCATAGATGTGTATAGTGCTTGGGACAAAGACTCAGATCAGTTCCAGGAATGTTTTCACAAGTTTTGACCAGGACTCTTGATCTAGTGACTGTGTGGCATAATATGTCATTGAGCTCGCTGGCAGTGGGAACACATGGTGAGATCATCTTGTGGCTGAAATGCTTTAACCTGCATATAGGTGCTACGGGATGGATCTGCTACATGTGCTTTGTGAGGGAGAGGGAATTAGATTAGCCATTCCCCAGTGTTACCAATAGAATTTTTGCCATACACTTTGCTAGGGGCAAGTTGAACCTTTACCTCATGAATACCTTTATTGGACAAATTTCATCAAATAGATCAAATATCAGGGATTCTTCTGCACCACCACTATCTTCTGCAGTCTCTGGATTCATAGAGTCTTTTCAGATCATTGATGTGCCTTGTACGTTTCTGAGATGAGCACAAAACAGGAAGTGTGTAATTTTGTGGCTGTCGGGAAGCTGGATATGGCTTGTTACATATAGTAGTTTCCTCTTCATTTTTATGGAATGGGACAAGAGGGAAAGGTTATGAGACAGTGGAACAGTTATCTTCTTGAAAATGAACTATCTGTAACAGAGAAAATGAAGATAGACCATCTCAGGTTAGTATGGTGTCAATGCTGTCTATCATCTCTATGTGTATACATTCCCTCATTCCACTTCAGATTTACTGTTTTCTAATCCACATGATTACTTGCAGGGTTACAACTTCCTATAAAACACATCTGCATCATCTCATGTCTTTTTCAAACTGTGTCTTCTGCTCGGCCTCTGGTTCCCTTTACTGATACAGAAAGTGGGAAAGGAAGAAAGAAATTTTTGCCTCCCAGTTTGGTTTTTCATTCAAATAAAAATTGAATTGCCTGAATACGATAGCTCAAAAGTGTAACCCAAATCAAATTGCCTCAAAATAAAAGAACAAAGAAAGCCTACAGAGAAGCAGCTGAACACGGCATGGGCTGAGGAGAGATCACACGCTGCTATCGTTCCTGCAACGCTCAACAACGTCCAACACACTTGCTGCAGGGTGGGGCAAAGCAGACCTGTTTTTTTGAGCTGATACTTGAGTATTCATATGGATTTTGCTTAGATTGGCAGCAACACTTAAATGAATGGTTTTGTGAAGAAATAGACACTAAAGATAATGTTATTCCTGTTGTTTCCAGGGCAACGGACATGCTTGATGGAATATATCCATCACGTGTGCTCTGTAACCATCTGGTTTCACAGTCCTCATTTCAGACACTCTAGGAATGAAATGTAGGTAAACTTTAATCAGGTTTGTAATTACTGTTGTCCTTACAGAACTTATTTAACATGATTTTGCAGCTGCCTTAGCATAAGGCCCAAAGGTCTTTTTAGGGTTTTATTGCCACTTTTAAGGAATAGTTTTAGAATTGTTATTGTACTTTAGCTACAGATGCCACTGTTTCTTCTTGGTTTCTGAAATGGTGTTACAATGACATCACATTAAGATATTTTTTTTCCAGGCTCCAAAAAGGTCACAGTTATTTTTTCCAAATGGCTCTGTCAAGCATAAAAATTAACCATACTTTGAGCTGGATTTTCTGTGTTTGTAATGTATGTTTATGTTAGAGTTTCTGTCAAAACAGGGATTAAAGATAAATGTAGCTAATTAAAAGAACATTTGCTTAGAGCTCCTGGTAATAGATACCTCATTGTGCGGTCTTGAGGTAAAACTTACTTTAACAACTGATTCAGTTTATGGGATTGTGTTTGAACATTAGAGTAGGCTATGTCAATTTTCCAAATTGTGCATATTAGCCAGAGAACAATCAAATTAAGTCTATAAGTAAATTGCAGAAGAGAAGTCAGGGTGTACATACTAGCTATGTAAAATATTCTTGTTGGCTCTACTTCCTCCACTTCGGCATTTCAAATAATGCTTCACAACAGTATATGTAAGTGAAAACTGGTTTTACAGAAGGGGAAACATCTATCTGGCACTGGATGAGTCAATAAGTTCAAACTATAGTGTAAGGTAAAGAAAAAAAATAGAAAGATCTCATATCAAATTAGGTAATTATTTTGGGTTTGTATTTTTTTTTTTGTATCTGACTTTATTTTACTAAACAGCTGTTCCCACAACATTAATTTCATTGCATACGGCATCTGTGTTATCCTAGGGACTCCTGTGCTAGGGAAAAGGTCAATGCCAACTGCAATTGCATCGTTTCCATAAACTTTCAGTGGCCAATAATATTTTGTCCTTTCTAAAAAGCAAGTAAAATAATAATGTATTTGTGTAGTGCCTTTCACATTAAGGGATTTTAAAGAGAACTACAAACTGCAGGCCCAATCCTTTAGCTCTTATATAAACGAAATTCCCATTGATTTCGGCAAACTTATGCCAGAATAAAGAGGACAGAGGAGAGGTGTCAGGATTTGGCTCTGCATAATGCACACAGCAATCACTTCATCCACTAATAAAGTTCAGTCACTTTTTGGATGGAACTTGGCAGTTGTTTAACATGAGTGGTCTTGAGCTGACTCGGTTTAAATGGAAAGGTAAACAAAAAAATAGTTCTGTAATTAAGATTTTGGATTTTAGTGGAGCAATCTAAGATAAATTGAGAGGACTGGTTAGGAAAGACAGCTGGTGCTGGGTTGCCCGGGGTCTTCAAAGTGGAGAAAGTTTGGAATTGCTTCAGTTCAAAGATGCTGAGAAATATATCAAAGTATCACAAGTTATGGGGAAAACAGTGGAGGGATGTGTTTCAGATCTGCTGGTGGGAATTACTACCTCGGGAGGAATATTAGGAGTAAGTAGGGAACTACCAGGAGCTGAAAAAAGGACTACCCTACAAGGAAATCCTTGATGTAGAAGTCAGAAAGAGTGGGAATAAAGAACTGACTGATGTCAGACTGATTTTGGCCTATCAAAGGAAACGCCAAAGTTTGACCACTGCAGGTGAAGAGTCTGTGCTGTGAGAATGGAATAGAGATGAAAGGTATTGTCTACCTTTATCCCAGTGTTCAGCAAAGAAAAATCCTTTACCCCAGTGGTCAGCCAAGATGACAGTATTGGCCATGAGAACAAGTGGGGAGGGATCAGTGGGAATGTGGCATCCAGCAGCAAATTTCAACTTGAAAATTCAGTTTGTCTTGAGTGGGACATGTTGCCTGTCTCCATCGCAAGAGACTGAAAGATGTGCAGCTGAGAACTGCAAGCTTTGTAACACATTTGGGTGGAGCTAGCAGTGGCACTGCACACCAGGAGAGCAGCAAGGAAAACATCTGTATTTAAGTGTAGGAAGTTTCCTTATGAGGAAAGGCTGAAGGAGCTGGGTCTCTTTAGCTTGGAGGAGGCTGAGGGGTGACTCCATTCATGTTTATAAATATGTCAAGGGGGAGTGTCAGGAAGATGGAGCCAGGCTCTTCTCAGTGATGTCCAGTGACAGGACAAGGGGCAATGGGTACAAGCTGGAACATAGGAGGTTCCACAAAAATATTAGAAAAAACTTTTTCACTGTGAGGGTGACAGAGCACTGGAACAGGCTGCCCAGTGGGGTTGTGGGTCTCCTTCTCTGGAGACATTCAAAACCTGTCAGAACATGTTCCTGTGTGACCTACTGTAGGTGATGCTGTTCAGGCAGGAGGGTTGGACTAGACGATCTTTCAAGGTTCCTTCCAACCCCTGACATTCTGTGATTCTGTGAAAAGGTATCTAGACAGCCATGGACATATAAGCCTGACCTAAATTTTATGCAAGGCCCTGCAGTGAGCTTCGACAGAGATCCTGCAGGAGCACTAAGACATAACTTAAAAATAGTAAAATACAAATAACCGTTTAGCAAAGGTAGAACATGCCAAACCAATTTCTATTTAGTTAATGATTTTCTGGACAAAAATAATGTGGGAAAGTATGATTTATCGAAACTTCTAGAAAACATGCTCTGGAAACAAATGGTCAACCTTTACTTATCATAACGAGATGGATCAAGAGAAGAATTGTAAAGTTGTAACAGGAGACATGAAGGTGGGCAGCAGCAAGGTTTGTGGAAAAGGAAGGGATCAAACCAGACTGGTTGCAGGTACTGGTTTTAATACCTTCTCAGTGACTTGATGGAAATATGAATAGGGTCCTGACAAAATGTACTGATACGCAGGATTTGGAGGTATTGCCAATACACATCTTTTGGAGAGAGCTGAGTATAAAAGCCCAAATAAGAATGAGATGGAACACAATAATACAATTCATAAGAAATTCAATTAGCAGTTCAGAACTCATCCATCCATAGAAACCTAGAAAAAAAGAAGCCTCTTCTACTTGTTGATCAAGAACTGTTTGAGAGCCATCAATGTAATTTAACCATTGAAAGACAAATGCAGTTTCAGAGCTTGTCAGTGGAATTATTGCCAGTGGGAACAAAAAATACTAATATCACCATGCATGGCTCTGGCTAGACCTCTTCTCAACCATTGGTGTAAGAAAGGCCATTTGAAAGCCTGACACATGCAGCCAAGGGCCCAAGAAGTTTCAAAAGAAATATCTGTGTCTTTCTAAGAGGATGATAGAGGAGCTTGTCTTCCTCGAGCTGGTAAAATGAAGATAAGGAGAAGGGCACAGGGGAAATCTGCAGGGAGAAAAGAGTCTTTTAAGCTGGATTAAAATATTTTCACATGTACAGTGGGTGTAAACTGAGAAGAAACAAGTTTAAGCTGGAAGTCAGAAGGCAGCTCCTAATTGCTAGAGCAAGTGTGTTTTGGAATATTCTCCAGTTAAGTAACAGAGGCCAAAACCCAACAACTTTTATGTCAGAGCTTGAAGAGTGTATGAAAGAAATTATACAATGTGTTTGCTTGCAGTAACAGGGGAATCGACTTAATGGCCCAGAAAGTTCCTCAGAGCCCTGTGTTCCGATATCCTCTGCAGCAAACACTGTTGCTGTATAAGAGATTTGAACAGAAATTAAGTGCAGTCCTGTTGAAATTGAAGTGGGAATTTAAGTTCCCCGAGAGTAATTAGCCTTTCTGTGTGTGGTCGGGACATGGAAGAGGCATTTAATGGCTGTGAATAGCAGTAGGTCTTTAAGTGGTGGAGGAGATTATAAATTATTGGGATATTCATATACTAATATTCACTTAAGTTCAAAGGATATGTCCTTTTGAGCAGCACCTATTAATACAGTGTTGAGATACTGGTTTAGCATTCACATAGGTGACAACTGCCTATGTCTGCCTGTTTCTGGCTGTCTCCCAGCTGTGGAGGAACCAGAATATAACACAGCTTGTCTTTCATTTAGCAACAGAAAACGCCCTGTTTGTAGAGATAGCTTTGAAAACACAAACTACTATCAAACTACTTGTTAGGATTAAAGAGACATGTTCACACAACAGGATATCAAATACAGCAGAGGGGAAATCAAGCTTCACTTCTCTAAATACAGGCACACTTCACAGCAAAATAAGTCAATTAAATTGGAGAATGTTTTTAATCTTTTAGCCAGCAGCTTAAACTGGGGTCAGGGAGAAGTATCTTGAGCATCACTCTATTAAACATCTTGAATGGAGGTAGAAGTTTTTTTGCCAGCACCAACACTGCCTGGATTATGAAATTTGTTGAGAATTGTTGTCTAGAAGTATTATAACATGAAGCACTCAGTGATAGGTCTCTTTTTCTAAACTACTAAAAAACATTAAGAATGAATTATGTTAGAGGCATGCCGTTAATTGTGGTGTAATTTTCACCATGTGTATAATATTTAACTGCACATTTTGTCACAGTGCAATTATAGGAAATGTTTTTCCAAGATGTCTCTCTGTCTATATATACATTGTGGTTGTTCTAATTATTTTCCCTAGTGATAATGTACAACATTCCCAGGGTTCTGTCTTATAAAACGTTTGCTGATAGACAGGGTACATAAAGAGAAGTGTGCTGTCATTTTCTCCTAATTTTATACTTAGTTAAGACAGAAGTTTGAAAAAGTTGTACAGTCTGTGCACATATATTTGTCTCTGCCTTTTCATTTGTATTAGACACATGTCCAGTACTTTGTTTTCAGTGCTATGATGCTCTAATTCCCCAAGGACCCCAAAACAATTGAGTGAAATTAACACTGGAAAAAGATATATAATAATTTGCCTCAAAATGACCATTGCTATTTGAAGTATGTTGTTTAGTGTGGCTCTCCTCTGAATTTTTATCCACATTGTATACGTGGATACAATAATGATGGGCATACAATTAGTCAGCAGTTGGCAGACACTGCCCAAGTCACTGCTCTACACTTAATCTCTTCCTGGAATCTTGGGAGAATAATATTTGCATTGGCTTATAACCAAAAATCATCTTAAATGTGACCTGATTTTGTATATTTTACCCAATTGTATAATTGTATAGACAAAATGTGTGTGTATTAAATGGCATATGCTACATGGAATTTTCCCAAGTATAGTATTAACTGTTTTAAAACCCATTTCTCCTGACATATGGTAACACAATGTGGCCAGCACACCTGTCTGGTTGGGTAGAAAAATTGCAAGAAAGAAATAAAAAATTATCTGATTCTCCTTTTACTACCACCTGGCAAATCAAGAGAGATTTCACTTATGTCATTATTCTTAGACCACTATGTCTTTTGTGTAAATGGAGAAGTATCCTGTCGCTTGTCTTATCAAGGTTAGAGTAATCTCTTTTTGATGCCACGAACCTTCCTTCTCCTCCCACCCCCCAAAACCCTCAAACTCAAACCTATACAAAAAACATTTCATGTTGTGGGACACACGTTTTTAAATATGATTTTAGAAAAGCTGTAAGATTAAGAATTGCTAGTATGTCATTGTATCACTGAAAAATGAGACTTTGAATTTTAGTATAGTTACAGTTAGAACAAAATTTTCACTCAAAAGCTTTGAAATAACAGACTGGTGCCATGTGCATCAGATCAGACCCACGTGACTGAGCTCAATGGGAATCTGAGTTCTAATCTCCCACCACGGTAAGTACCAAATAAGTTGCTGAGGTCTATGGAGACTATTTTACTAGTTTTCATTGGTTCAGGGTCAAACTGAAGCACAGGCTGTATGTTTCACTCTCCACCAGGCATGGATTTACCAAACGTGGGGGAGGGCTTCATACATCAACACTGTGACCCCATCCAGCCCATTTGCCTGTGCCTCATGGCTGTCTTCTTCACTCAGGAAACCAGTATGAGAGACCTAGTTGTCCTGAGAGTTTATGATGCTGCCATAACTATCTAACCCGAGGCAAGCAGTTGAGGGTTTTTTCAGTCTTTCTGTCTATAGAATGGTTTCATGGGTGGAATCATAGATAAAATGTTCTTCATACTTTTTTAATAATCATTTATTATGAAATCAAATTCTAAGGGCTACAAAATTCCAGTAAAATTATAGCATAACACAACATAACACGACATGAGCAATTTCTGAATGTATGAAGAAAATTTATTGAAATCAAGCATAATGGACTTTGTTTTTCTAAAAAAAAAAGAATTGTATATTAACTTGTTAACATCTAGATTCAGATTTTTTTTTCATAAAAACGCCCTCATTTCAATTTCAATTTCAATTGCTAGAAAGATAAGAGTAAGTCAGAATCAACACGTCATTGTGGTGCTCTTAGTGTCAGCATCCAGAGACCACCAGTAGCAGCAGTTCACAGTTGTTCATAAAGTCATATCAGATTTTTTAATTTTATTTTATAAGCCTTAGTTTCAGATATTAAAAGTGTGAATCGATATCTTAGCAGATCATAAGAGCATTGCTTCAAGACACTGTTTAGGAAGAAGTCTAAATGTAAATAGCGTTAGGGAGAAGGACATTTAACCTAAGTTTCTTTTTTTTCTAACTTTGAGCTCTTTGGAGTTTTTTTCCCAGGAAAAAGAGAATTGCTGAGTTGCTGAGACTTTTAAAGTTGATCTAGATGAGACATTAAAAAGTACAGGAAACAGTCTTTCATTGGCAGGAAAAGGGCAAGATGACTTCTTCTTTTCTAATGACTAATTCTATTATTTTAAGCAGTTCTACCATCCAAAGGGCACAAAAGACAGCAATTATGATTAGTTACAAGATAATGATACAGGCCCTGTTTTATTTCATGGCGCGCTTTCTCTAATTAATAGCAAAAAAAAAAGGATTGAGAAAATTTTGCTTTAATGCTTTATTCATGAAGGACTTCCTGATGATGAGCTTTGTGAAGAGCATCCCCTGTGCTGCAGAGACAGATGTTTTCTGTGGCCCTGATTCAATAAAGCAATCCTGTTCAAGAAAGTGGTTAAGCCAGAGAATATCCCAACAACCTGAGGATGAGAACATGACAAATTTTCAGTACTAAAAAGATCTAAAAAGGTATGCTTGAATGTGACTTCTTGACTGACATTCAGCCTCCCTCAGATTATCCGGGGAGGAATTGAAACTAGGTTAACTGGGGGCCTGAATGGATGTACAAGCTTTTATAGATCTGATTTTTCCATTACCTACAAACTGCTCTGAGTCTCAGAATAACTTCAGGTCAGATTATTCCAAGCTTGGCAAATATTTCTCCTCATTCAGTCCTAAATCTCCAGCTTGTGGTCTTCCCTGAGACAGAAAATCAATGTCCAAGTGACAGGTGATGGCAGATCTTGTTATTTTGCGTTGGCCTTCACAAGTACAAAATCAAAAGCTGGATGACAACACACAGTTCTGTAGCGTTGTGATTGTTTGTAACACCAGAACCTGTGTATGGATTTGTACATACATGTATATAATCTTTACGAAAAGGCTTACAATTTTTTTCTTTGCAGTTCTGAATCTTTTGGCCATGTTGCCGCAGATGTTGAAGGAACTCACCTTCTAGCAAGGTCAAAGCGGTTCTTCACAGTTACCTTTTCAGCAGATTGTGCCACAGATTGAAAGACTTCATGACGCAGGTCTATAGTGTAAGACTGTAGCCAAGGGAGGAGGAGATGACACAGCTGAGAGTCAGTTGCCATGAATTTCTGAGTACCTGCTGCTCCCGGTGACGATGAAAATGTTCTGCACTAGATGGGATCATGTCCTTTCCATAGACAGCTCATTGCGTTTTCATCAAGCTGTGGACCATCTAAACCACACAATAAATCCTTTCCCTGCCTTAAACACAGGCCAATGCTACTTCTCTTGACCAGAGCTGATGTACTTACATTTACCAAGCTGGAAACCTGCTGACACTGACCAGTCTTGATGACTGACCTCTGGTATGACTGACTGGTATGAGCTCCGTTGGTTCATACGGGGTCCATATGGCAGTTTTCTCTCCTCCCTCCCCCCTTCCCTTCTTCTGATTCTCCAAAGGTCTGGGGTTTTGTATGTCTTTTGCAGTGTCTCCCCGTGAGTATTTCACTTCTGTTGGCACTTTCCATAGCAGTATTAATAACGACATTTTGCTGGCGTGGGGCCAGCTGTAAAAGTTTATGGAGTAATTTTGTAATAGAGCTGCAAGAGCTTAGCAAAAACCCAGCAGGTGAACAAGCTTTCTCCCTCAGTCCTTTAAAATAAAAGCTCTCCCGTTCCACAAGCTTTGCAAAGCCTTTGCACCAGGGTTTTTTGGAGGCAAGATGTGCATATTTTAATGTGACAGGTCTAGGAACCAGCGTTCTCCTGTGGCACTCCCACCTCCAGCTGCAAGGCTGTACCCCTGGTCCCCATCCTAAGCCATGCTTAGTGCAAACATTGAATATAAAATTGCTGCTTTCCCCTTGCCCTCCACCTTCCAGCTGCATATTTCCACCCTGGTTCCCTGCTTGGAGCAATGATTTAATAAATATATCTACAATAATCATCAGCGCCTCTGTCTGCCCTCCCCCTCCCAGCTGCAGTTTCCCACCCTTGTTTCTCTTCAGTGCCATGATTAGTACATATGTTTAAAATAAAACTCATCGTCTCCTTCTCCCTTCCTCCTTCCAGCTGTGGATTCCTCCCCGCCTCCACCTTACCCACATTTTCAGCCCTGATTTGTAGGCATATTTTCACAGGAAAATTAAACTTCTGACAATGCCTCCCTTTCCTGCTGTCTGCCATTTCTCCATTGCAAATCAAACAGTGGGCTTTAATATGAAACCAGATCACAGCCCTCAGTGGTGCTGATGTGAAGCCTGTGAGCAACCTGAAGAAAGCAGAAATGATCCTCTCTATTGGAATCCCTTTTCTGCCTGTGACTCAGCCAGGAGGAGCAAGATCCTGAAAGCGCAGGCAGTAGCCTAGACTGTAGTCCTCTGTAAATGAAGCAAAGGCTTTCCTGATACCTCTTGTTTTGGTGAATACCTCTTGGTATGGCAAATCACAGCATGATGAAATGACTGAGGCTGGCAGGCATCGACCTCTGGTCCAGCCCTGTGCTCCAAGCACGGTGAGCTGCAACAGGCTTCTCAAGGCAGTGTCCAGTTAGATCTGAATATCTCCAAGACTGGATGCTTGGTGACCTCCCTGGGCAATCTGTCAGTGTTCAACTACGCTCATTGTAAAGCAGTTTTTCTTAAGCTTAAATGGAATTCCCTGTATTTCATTTTGTGTCTGTTGTCTCCTGTCATGTCAGTGGGAACTACTGAGATAAGTCTGAATCCACCTTGTCTACATACCCCATCGGGTATTTATATACATGGGTAAGATCTTCCTGAGCCTTTTCTTCTCCACGCCAAACAGTCCCAGCTCTCTCAGCATCTTCTTGTATGTCAAATGTCAGATGTCCTTTAATCATCTTTGTGACCTTTTACTGGAGTTGCTCCCATGTGTCTATGTCTCTCTTTGTACTGGGGAGCCCAGACCTGGGCACAGCACCCAGACATGTCTCATGAGTGCTGAGCAGAGGGGAAGGATCACCTCTCTTGACTTGTGGGCAACATGTGTCCTAATGCAGCCCACCAGGCTGTTGGCGTTTTTTTGTCTCAAGGGCACATTGCTAGCTCATGTTCAGCTTGTCCAGCAGCAGCCTCAAAGGCATTTTCTGCAAAGCTACTTTGCCTCCAGTTGGACTTCATGGACTTCATGACTGTACTGTCATCATAAAAGGCTGCCAGGTTGTTCAGGCATGATTCTCTCTCAGTAAATCCATAATGATGATTCTCAATTGCCTTCTTGTCTTTTGTAAGTTTAAAAATGGTTTTGAGGACTGTTGACTCTACCACCTCCTAAAGGATTGAAATGAGGTTGACTGACCTATAGTTTCAAGGTGAGATTGAAGATGATGCCCACTTCAAGAAGGAAATGTTCTTTTCCTCCCAAACTCACTCGAAGTACACACATGAGCCAAGGAAGGAACCTTTTCTTTCCTATATGTAGGCCTTTGCAAGGACTCCAGAGGCCTGGTGAAAGATTGAAAGTCAGAAATCCCTGCTCATACTCTGGGATCAGTGGCACCCCTGACTAATCCCTACCTGCCTTACCCTCAGAGGTGCTAATGGCATAAGTCAAGTCAAGCTGCTTTTGGCAGGCACTGGGATGGTGCTCTGCACGATGCAGATGAGTGGGGCAGGTTGAGTGTACAAAGGGACCTTTTAGGGGCACAGTAGTCACTCAGGAGTGATGTTGGGTCCACAGAAACTAATTTAGTTTTGGTCTAGATGTGACTGGAATGTTTTGGGGCTGTCCCAGAGGGCTACAGTGGCTACCGATTGGATGATCTATCTTATGCCTTTTGGCAGCAATCCCACAGAATAAAGAGGAAAGGGCTGTAATGGTACAATGGTAACAGTATTATGGTACTGATAATAATTGATCTTGATGGTATGTTCAGAACCACACACAGCTCAAATTTTTCATCCATACAGCTTATGTATTGTCATCTGGGACATATATCAGTGTTCCAGGGAATGACAGAGCTGCTGGAAGTATGATGCCCGGACAGAAGCTGAACGGTACCCTCTACTGTGTTGCACGAAGCAGACCAGCTCCGCTGACTTATCTGGGATTGGAGCCATGATGTCCTTGCCCGCCTTGGAGTGGCCAGCATTGATAATGGTGCTAATGAGGAAAATCCAAGGTAGATTGCAGTCTCTGTCTCATTGCACTTAATCAGTGCTTGCAAAGGAAAGGTAGTTGAAATTACACAGTACCAGACAGTGTTGGGTCAGTTATTATAATTGTTATTCAAAGGAGGTAGTCGATAAGAACTAAAAAAAAAAAAAAAAAAGAAAAAAAAAAGAAAAAAAAGGCTTCTGTTCCACAGTGTATCTAGTTGGCTGGAACAGATCAACATCTCATCTTTCACCTAAATAGGAATCCCTGGACTCCCTCAACTACTCTCATTTCTGAGTCAGTCTCTAGCTGAAACAGCATTCCAGAAAGAAGATAAGATTATCCTTGATCAAAACAATATTCTTATTCTCTGCTCTGGCTGCACAAGTTCTGTGGAGGAAGTGGCTGCTGAGAGAGGGAAAGGAGAAAAGCCAACCTTATGCTACCTTGGGACCACTCCACCTTCTGGAATGGAGAGAGCTGGAAGGGCTCTGCAGAAACATGCACTCAGCTCTGCTGGCCCTGCCTCACCTCTCTCTTAATATGTTTTCAGCATATTGTTCTCCAGACCCCTAACCTGTGCAACAAAGTGTAGTTTAGTATATAGGCTTAAGCAGAAAGCCCAGCCAGAAACCCCCTCTAACATTACGGTTTTCACCACGAGAGAGACCTTTGGCCCTATGGTCCAAGTACAGCAGTAGAACAAACATTCAGTGGCTGCAGAAACCCGCAGGTCAGTGTAATCACAACGTATTGAAAACTCACCAAATACTCATTAATCAGAAACATGGAGTCTTTGTTCAATGACCAGACTGGTGTCATCTGGTACAAATACTTAAGGTCCCTCAGTATTTGTTATTTGTCAGCAATTTGTAGTTGGAACAGTAACACCTGCAATAGGTAAGGATGGAGTGCAGCTCATATTGTGACCTCGTGTATGGTTTCACCCAGAGCTGGGAGGGAGTCTTTGGCTTCAACTGTCTTTCAGTCAAGCATTAATCTAATGCACCATAACTATCTCAGACAAATTCCTTTTTATATCAAACTGCCCTCTGAAACTGCTTTCATTTTTATTGCTTCATCAAAATACATCCAGCTGTTCCCATGCTTGTATCAGTACAATTTGCCCCAGACATTCCAATGGAAAATTATATGCATATATAAGTCAGTAACAGCTGAATCCATTTTCTCCAAATTTCCCTTATTTTAAATCTAATGGAAATCTAGAGAATATGATTTGCTTGTCCTAACTTAATTAACTCAGTAATTTTAAGATTATTAGCACTGGGCTTTTTGAGTTCTGCTCAATATGTTTTGAATTCCACCCGTTTGCTCATAGAAAAATGTTGTTACACAATGAGTTGTTTTAAAGTGTAACTGTCCAGCAAACTTTAAACACATATTAGGCTAGTACAATGCAAAGAGAAAGTGGCAGTGATCTCTTCACTGCTCCCAGCTGCTATTGGCTACATGACATGATAATAATAATAGCTTGAATTCCTGTAGAATATTTAGCTTCAGGAAAAAAAAAAACCTTGAAGGATGCTGGGCTACTCTCGAGTAATTTATGAATTCCACATGTTTATAAGTGTCTTTAAATACCGTGAGGGATTTACAGTATGAAAATGCATTTGGTCCTAGGAGGTGCTGAGTGTCCATGGGCAAGGAGAAATATAATAGCATTTAGGATGTGCTGCAGATGCCATCTGCTTTGATGTCATACATCTGTGCAGCTGTGGGGTTTAGCAAACTGCCCTGGGGACAATGTGTCCCAAGGAGGACACAGAGGAGAATCAAAATTCCAGTAAACAACTTCTGAAGGAGGCAAGGAAAGGGATTAAAAGAAGTAGGTTTGCAAGGAAAAGTAATGGAGAAATGCCACTGAAGTTCTCTGCTGAAGGGCGACCCACTTCTAGGTAAGCAAGGTGTATTAAATCTGCTGCTTTCAAAACCTTTTAATTTTTTGTTCTAAACTCTGCTCTGTTGTTAAGGAGGCTGCCCCATAAAAGCTTTCAGAGAAGTGACTATCTAACCTAAAAGGAACTTGCGGGATGAGGCTGAGAAGCACACAGGTTATTGCAATCGAGGATCTAGTCTAAGGCTAGGAAAATTGGAGCTTTCCTTGCAGGGAGGGATGAGGTGCCCTCTGAGGGACCAGAATATAAAGCAGAAGAGCAATTCATCCTGTAAACACCATCCAAGATAGGGCCAAAGGTGAGGGGCTGGAAAGTGCGTCCTCCATTCACGTGGAGAGCCTTTCATGACATTAAAAGTTCATCACATACACAGATGTATTGTTTGAAACAAGAAAATGCTTCATTTTGACATTTTTCAGTCATCACATTTCACTAGTCCTGTTCCCAAATGAAAACATCCTGCTTTGCTGAAATGCCCAGAACACCTCAGTTAACATTCATGTGCATCTCCAGATGACGTGGAGAGCACTGCAGCTTGGGTGTTGGAGGCTGATGTTCACCACTGTGGTTATGGTACCTGACCAAGATTCCTTGTGGTCCCTCAAGTTTGTCTGTGGGGTTCATTGGCTCCCGGAGGTCAACACAATACCTATTTTGAGGGGGAACGTCCCCACTGTGGGTAATGGCCAAGAAGGTACCTGTAATTTGGAGGGAAGAGAGCATGGGGCACCTGAGTTAAAAACTTTCATAACGGAAAGTGCTGCTGCTTGGAAAACAGAATAAAGCTGGTCTGACTGGAGAAAAAAAAAAAAGTCAGTTTGTTCAGTTTAATAGACCAGAATGCACTGAAAATGCGGAAGAAGTTTAAAATGACTACTTTATTTTTTTTATTTTTTCAGCTTCACTACTGGAGAACTGAAATGTCTCATGACATAAAAATCCTTTGAAAGAGCATTTAGACAAAATCAAAATAAACAGTTCTATAAAAACAAGTTACCTTGGATTATACAGCAGACAATATAGTAGGCTCGTATGTAACCCGCCAGACCACAGCACATCCCAGGGAAGTTATTAAGTCTGAATCCTGTTTCCATGGAAGTCGATAACAAAACTCCTACTGATTTTGCTACAGCAAAACTTCACCTTTTGGAAGCAGTTTTTACATTCCTGTAAGGGTGAACAAACTCCTCTAACCATAAAAAAGCAGGGCCACCCCACCACAAGCAAAGATTTTCTGTGAGATTTTCATTGCCAAAGGTATGAAATAGTCATGTAGTCTAGCATGGTGATGACTATAGTTCGAAGCGCATTCCCTGGTTAATGTGCAAAAGCAGATGGAATGAGCAGATTGGTCTCCTCTGAAGTGTTCATTATAATTATTTTTCTACAATATTCCAGTCAAAAGAATTTTTATCTTCTTCCGTGTTTAATTTCTCAGGCTCCTATGAAACCTAAAGAGAACTTTTTGTAGAAGACAGTGCTCTGCAGAACATAGTAGAATAGTGTTTTCCTTGTTCTGAGTAAACGATCAGCCTAAAGTTATCATTCGACAACACTTGATGTAAAAGATAAGGCAGGACTTTAGCAATATATTAAATAATAAACTTATCTGAAACTATCTACGTGCTTAAATAACGCCATACTTATGTGTTTGCATTTATCTGAGATTTCCTTTCCCTGATAATGAAATTGCAGGAAAGATACTGATAGAACATAAACGTTTTCAAATAGCAATGACAATGAAAATAACAATTCTATTATTAATAATATTTAGTATTAATTCATAATAATACATTAATAACAAATGAAGTAATAATAAATAAACATAAATAAATCTAACCAAAACCAATAGACTGTAGGGATTTTTTAAAAAAACAGATTTTTTTTTCTTGTGATGAAATCTGAAAGAAATTTCTAGCATTGTTTTACCCCTATTTTGGATCTGTAACAATCCTACCTCTTGGCATTTTAGCTAAATTCCAGCACATCACTGTCCCACCAAGCTTTCTTATTTTCACTGTGGCCACCAAGAAAACTAAGCTTTCTACACAGTACCATTTTTTTCTGGGGTGTAAGTAATGAATCGTCTGCTGTGACATGAGAAGTTCGAGTAATATAAATTTTATACAGGTTTTTCCAGCTCCGTATAGTAGTACTCTGGAGGTGCGAAGGGCTGACTAGAGCTAATTGAAATTAAAATCATGTTCACGCATTTTGCAAAAAAAAAAACCAAACCTCTTCCCAGATTAAACTTTAAGGAAAGTGAGATATTACTACTCACATTTTTCAGCATATGGTCTTCAATGGGCAGTGCAACGCTTGAGGAAGTGTGTGCTGAAATTACCTTTGTTAGCTTGGAGTCAAGGGTATGAAACAACAGGGATGCCTTTCTGTTATGGCGCTGCCAATATGGTGCTCCACTCAACAATTCTCTTTTTCTTTTTTTGTTCCACGGGACAACAAGTCTCATAAGAGTGCAGTGGGCAGCGTCTTAGATCGCATTTGCTAAAAACTTCTGAAATTGATAGAGGTGTAGACACTACCAATAGTACACATAGTGTGCAAGAAAATGAACATGATTCCTTTCTTCTGTGTTTATGAAGTTAAATACTAGTGTGTTATGGTTTAAGGTACCACAGAAAATTAAGGAAAGCATAATGGAGGTCCAAAGGGAAGAAAACATATAAAGGGGTAAATTCTCACACTTTCCTTCTAAAATTAAGATTTCGGGGACTTCAGAGTCAACAGTGAAGCAAGTATCCCTTTCTATCCTAGCTTTTGCTCTCTCACTGCTCTTGAGATCATGTGAGCCATTCATTAAATTCTTAAGCTTTCTCTCAAGCCTCAGTTTGTTATACTGTTATCCTCTTGTCTGATACTTCTATCCCAAATCTGCTCCTGCTCAGAAACACTCACCGGTTCCAAATACCCCATAACATACATGCTGGGACAGGGCAAGCTTGAGAAAGAAACAAATATTTTACACCTTAGAGCAACTTTTCAAGGCCTTGAATCCCAATCCCTCCATCACAACCTAATCTCTACAGGGTGTGCAAGATGTAGAACTGTCAGCATTCACATTTATAGACAAAAAAATCAAGCTTCTCCATTTTAAAGACCAAAATCCATATCTTTTGAGCCCCAGCTCTCTGTAGGAGCAAGAAAAGCCACCTCACATCTTTAGACAGATGGCAACCTCCTTTCATGTCTCTTCCAGGATTTTTTATTTGAGTACTGACCTCCATAGAAGTTTATGATATTTCATTTAATTTACTATAGTTTCTGAGCTCCCTGGTTCAAAGACCTATGCGATACCTTATTTCATTTAAGTCGTGAATGAAAGCAAGCATTCAGGAGTAACTGATTTGCCTTCAGTTTACCTACCATAGTTCCTGAGATCCCAGCATACAGAGATTTACTTAATCTGACAGCCTGTCATTCTTTACAGACTCTGAGTATGAAATACTGCAATGGAGGGCAATGAAGAGACGAGACACTGTTGTCTCACCTTCTTAACCATCTGTTTACTTCTAAAAGTTAATATGGGTGAGACTGGGGAAAAGGAAAGTCACTTTAATCTTTGTATAAGAAGCATCAGATCTTATTGATGCCTTCTCTTGAAAATCTGAAATAAGGATTATTGTTGTGTATTATACATGACAGAGAGACTGAGGTTATACACCAGATGTGGTCTCAAGGGCTGCGATATAATTTGAAGGGAAGGTGCCTCATCTCATGCTGCACTATGGGACTGCTGAAATACAATAGTGAAAGAGAAAAGGGGGAAAAACCAAGGAACTGAGAGAGAATTGGTAAGCATTACAATTTCAGGAACTAAAGTATTTTGATACTGGAGAGTGCAAAGGTGTTGAAGAAGAGAGGAAAAGAGAAATGTAGAAGTGGAGATAAGGAAAATGAGATTGGGAAGATAGCAAAACCCAGGTTTTAAGATTCAAGTCAAATGATGTAGACAGATGTGTTCCCAGCTACTTGCTAGATAACAGCAAAAAAACGTCGCCTACCATATTGTTTCTTTTTAGAAAATACTGTGTGAATAGGCTCCTGGTCCAGGAGCACAGAGGTCTGGCTGCCTTGACACACACTGTTCCTGCCCCTGTTTCCCCTCATAGACTTCATCCTGCATTCCCCTGGAGGCAGACACCAAACTGAAAACATACAGGATCTCTGAAATTATGCTGTAATGCCAAAGACAACAGCTTCTTAGACGATGTGGAGAGAGCTGGCAGTCATCATAGGCTTGAGATCTGAAGGTTACGTGCTTAGTGTGTTCTCCTGTGCTCTTTGTCTGTGGATACTCCTCAGACATCTTTACATTTCATTTTCTTACCAGCAGCTTGTTATGTGAATTTTGCATGTGGAGTGCTTAAAATAGCAGGAGAAAATAAGAAAAAAAACCCATAAAACCTTGCAGGTGAACTCAAGGTTGTGTTCTTGGACAATTAGGGATGCCTCCTGTTCAATTTGTGTCATTTTCTTCTGGAGTTTGGTATGTTCAGGGTGCAAAGAGGGCACTGAGGCAGTGGTGAAGATTTTTTCTTCTTAAAACTGAGATATTGCTTGCCAAGTCAATACATCTCCAAAGAGACACAGCTACTAGTCAGTCTTCTAAAACTCCATGGATTAGCAACAGATGTTTTCTCAGTTGTACAATGGAAAATATTTTTTTCTTCTTCTGAAGGAAGCGACATATTTCTCTGGACTTGGTACAGTCTGCAATGGTTTGGGTATGGTCTTCATCCACAATAGCTTTGGTAACAACACATATAATATAAGACAACAATCTTGCCTTCAGTTATTTAAGAGAAACCTGACTCCACTCCCGAGACAATGTAACTCTGGCCAAAGGAAGTTCAGTTGGCTTCTTCTTTCTCTGAAAAACAGACCACACAATTGTGGTGGATGAAAGAGTAGCCAAAAAATTAAGAGATCATTTTCAGACAATTTTTTTTTTTTTCCCCCAATACAGTATTTTTTGCCAGTCCTCCCACTCTTGCGATACAAACTACGGCATATGCTACATGAAATTACCATTTACTGCTTAGTTATTTATTTTTTGTAATCACTAGATTTTATTTCATTTGTTTGCCTTTTGACCCTATTTTGATTATGGAGAGTTTTAATGATCAAAGAGTCTCTAGACTAGGGTCTAGAGATGCAATATGCTTTCCATAGAAAACTGGAGGAATTTCACTGTCAGTATTGACACGTTGATTTATCTCTACAGTGAGACAAGTACTGAAGTTACTCTCAAGGGATTTTGATTCCTCTGCTACCTTTTCTCCTGGTATCATTTTTTTTATCAGATCATTTTTTTAAATTAAAGCTTGAAATCCAATCATGTGGTTTATTTTAGCCTTTTTTTTTTTAATCTACCAACTTGTATTTTTCCAGTAACTTCATAGCTGAGTCAGGTTTGTTGACCCCTGTAGCTACTTTCTCTTAAACAATCTACTGAATTTTACAATGCACATCTGAGCAAAATGTTAGACTTGAAATGCCACCAAGTATATTTTATTTCTGAAACACCCTGGTATTCTAAATCACTCAGTGATTTGAAAGTCAATGGAATGAAGCTCAGGAGGAATGAGAGAACTAGATTTACTGTTAATTTGATATTTGGAAGTGACATTTCATTCTGCATGTGGATGTTGAAAAAGCTGCCAAACCCAGGCTTTGCTAAAATATCGTAATTACTGGTTCCTCTAATCCCCAAATACAACATTGTTTAATGAAAACAATATATACTTCAGTTCCTTCACTCCACCATCTATTGTTTTATACCAGTTATTTATAAAAGTAAATGTCTGACTTTTAAAAATTGCATAGTTGGGTCACTATTTAATTAATTTCTTCTCCCTCTGAATTATCAGTCTTGATTTAAACAGTAGGTCATTGTGTTCTGATTATCTCATGTTTTAACCAGTCAACTCCTCTTGCTTTAGCCTTTTCTCTAGCAAAAATGAACCTCAGGGTTCTCTATACTTGTTATGCCCCTGTGCTCTAAAAGTTACTTTTTATCCTGTTAGGCATACTGAGAGGAGCCATGGGCTAGTTTGTGTCTGGCTGCAGATGTCCATGTAGTGTCTTGACTGGAAATCACTCCAGGCTGAGAAGTCCAATGGGTCACTCCCTTCATGAACAACCTCAGTGCTAATTGATCACACTGTGTGACATGAGCTCCTGCCCATGGTTCCAGTTGACTTCTGCCAGAGATTAGTAAAGGTAGACGAAGTTAGACATTCTCTTTCTCCAGCTACTGTAAAAATGACAATGAGCAAAATGTAGATAACTCAAAATGTCAGGCAGCCTACGAAGTGGCACAATGTAGCTAACCTTTGCTGACTGTCCTGTTGGATGGAGATCACTGTGCTGTGTCATGGGACATGGCTGAGTTCCATTTTGCTATTATGCCTACAACACTTTGACAGGCAAGAGTGTTGACTCTTTTCTCTGTATCTCAATTACAGTGCTTTCTCAGAAGATCCCACCTACTCCTGAATTGCAGGTATCCAAGGATATGATTGCTATCTGTGATCAGTGCTATCCGACAGAGGTGCAACATCATGCTGACACGGATAGCAAGGCCCAGGACATGCCCTTTCAGCCCTGTGTACTGCCAACCAGAGCTGCTTTCTGTTGCACCTCTCCCACCCAGCAGTTTTTGCCACTATGGTCTCTCTAAAACCAGAGAAGGCATTGACTCATCCACTTGGGCTATACATAAGCTGTTTCAGATTGAGGACCTTTGCATTTTTGTCATGTGCTCCAGACTATTCCCAGGCTCACTGGGTTTGTGTTTAACTGCAGAACAGTGCTTGGAAGCTGAAAGAAACCAAACTTTCTATGTTCTTGGTGAAGGGCTTGACAGGACATGATTTGTAACAGCAGTATATTGTTCTTGCTTGGCTTTAAATCTTAGCACTGCAATTCCTCAAGCAACTCTCTGAAACCCCAGAGCTTGGGAGGAAGGACGATGGCCCTCGGATACCTGATGACAGTTTTTCATGGTGGTCATTGATCAGAGCTGACCACAATCCAGTGTGGGCCCATCTATCACGAGGACACTGTGCCGACACCACGTTGAGAGGCACTGGTAAGTCTGCTGAGTGTTTCATGTGGGACTGTTTCAGAACTGAACCATCTTTAGCAATATCAGTTTTCCAGGCTATTTGATAAGGTTTTTAAGCCAGACATATCTTTCCAGAGTTCATCATTATAAGAAACCTGGCTATCCTCTGCTAGCTGGGGCAGGCATGTTAGTGACAGCCCTCATATATTGAAATCTGTCTGTATGCTGTGCTGTCGAAACTTCTCCTCCAGGTGCGTTATTTTCATTATATAGCATTTAGATTAGTATTACTGTTTAACTTCTTTGCAGCAGATCTACTTATTTCCAAAGCTGCTTGTAGCCTTTTTTCATGCTCTTTTACTATTTTTCCTCATCTGTTTAGGCTTAAGCACTCTGTATATGATAAAAAATTGTTTTATTTTCCTGTAAAACACCTTGGATACTGAATACAACCCATATGGCAGTTTGAGGAAACGGCATCTCCCAAAGAGGGTGTTGAATGTGCACACATATGCGCTTGTTTTTTTGCTAAGGGCACCTGCCAGAACCTTGCTGACACATCAAGTGTAAAAAAATATTTGGCATCAGTTGTCTCCTCCAAAATTTCCTTGTAGATATTGGAAATTATTCTCTTTCATGTATTTATTTAATTCTGTATGATATTGCCTGGTTCTCATGGACACATCTATATTGGAAAATTAAGCATGCCATGGCATGTTCTCTAGTACCAAAGGCAACTGGAGTGGATATGACCTAAGTCTATGCCACTAAATTTGCTATCCCTCAAAACAGTGACAAGTTAGTATAGACAAGTCCTGGAATGATTTAATCTACTTATAGAAACATGATTTGAAAGGACTAAATCAGGATTCAGATTGGCCACTATCTAGCTGCCTTATAGCAAGAGGGAGGTGGCAGGAGCAAGAAGTGGGTAGGTGATGGCAGAGGAAAAAGAGGACAATAAGAAGGATCGCAGAATCACGGAATGTAAGGACTTGGAAGGGACCTCGAAAGATCATCTAGTCCAACCCCCCTGCCAGAGCAGGATCACCTAGGGCAGGTCACACAGGAACACGTCCAGGCAGGTTTTGAATGTCTCCAGAGAAGGAGATTCCACAACCTCTCTGGACAGCCTGTTCCAGTGTTCTGTCACTCTCAAAGTGAAAAAGTTTTTCCTATGTTTTTGTGGAACCTCCTACGCTCCTGTTGCCTCTTGTCTTATCATTGGACATCACTGAGAAGAGCCTCGCTCTGTTGGTGTCATCCTCTCCTCCTCGAGGGTGAAAGCAATCTGGGGCAACCCAGATCACCCCCAGCATTCTTCTGCTGCATGCTTATGGAGGGCTGGCCAGATCTGCTGAGTGAACATTCAGCTCTGCTCTTCACTGTGTCAGTCCGCAGTGCCCCAGAGCAGGATGCAGAGACCTGTGGAGGGAGACGGGCATCCTAAGGCAGAAGTTGGTGGCACAAAGGGAATATTTTACAAACAAAAAAGTCACTTCTGTGCATTCTTGCTTGCCCATGGGACTGTGTGTTGACTTTGTCTGCACTGTCATCTGTTCAATAACATGAAACAGGCTGAGCTGAGTCCTAGTGGTTTTGGGGAGGGGGAAGAAGGAAATGGTATCAAACAGGCTGTTGCAGGAACCTGGGACAGGCTGCCGAAGGAGGCAGCGATTATGGACCAGCTGCAGGATAGGAGGTGCTGGGACTTATCAGTCCTCCAGATTCATCATTGGGTGGATGCTGGGCAGACTTGGGTTCCCTGACTGGGAATGGTACTCGGTTGGCAGTGCTGGAGCAAGTGCAAAGGTGAAGATCAGGGAATTATTTCTGCAGGTGACTGCACATGGGGCGGACAGAGCTGACTTCATCTCTGCCTGACACTTTGGGGTGTGCAGTCACCTCAGAGAGGGCTGGGTGCCCCTGGCTCTGATGGCTGTTCCCAGTAGGCCTCCATGATGGAACCCAGGGGGTGATCAAAGAGTTAGGCTGTAGGTACCGTCAGGTCTACATAGTGATCCAAGGGCCAATATAGGACACAAACCATCTGGGAAATGAGCATATTCAACCCTTGCATTAGCCCTTGTATTTATTTATAGGTAGGGGAACTTTCTTAGGGCCTGTCTTCTGATACGTTTTCATCTTTATTTTATGATATTGTGTCCTAGAAAGTTTCCTTGATTTCCTAATATTTTGATCCTTCATCAACATATTTTAAGCCAATATTTTCAACAAAACATAACATGTTGTATTCAGACTTGATAAATTGTTTTAGTTAAAAGCCAAGAGTTCTGTTAATCGCTCTGAGTGTAACATTTTGTTATTTTATTTTATTATTTTATTTAATTTAATGTTTATATTATATTATTATTTTTATATTATATTTTATATTTCAAAATACATTCTAAACTAAAGTGCAATCAAAACAATTCATGTTAGAACAGAATTTGTTTTCAAGTAGTTTTGATCTAAAACATTTGTTATGGTTTTCTTAAAAGTAGCCTGAATACTTTATGCAAAACTGACTAGAATGTGAATAGGCATTGATTTAAACATTAACTTGTTTAATTTTATTTCTCTTTTGTGATTCTTCCCGTCTAAATGTATCTATACAGATATTTATATGTATTGTTGGCAATCACCAAATAAGAATGTAAAAACACACATGACTGAGTTATAGTGGTTATTTTAAACTGGCTGCTTCTAGCAGTAATCATTTAAGAGTTAATGGTAGCTATTATATCTAGCTATGTAGTTCTTTGGTATAGCCCCAAGTGATGATATTCTGTATTTGCATCCAAGTGGCTGAAAGAACCATAGTCCATGAAGGAGCACACACAAAGTCCATCCCATACAAGCACCTGAATCCTTACCTAAGGCAAGACTCTGAAGCCCGCTTTGCCCCCAGCTTAGGTTTTACGATATTTAAAAATGTCATGGAGCCAATTGTCAGTGCTCTTCGAGAGGTGGGGAGGGGAAGCCTCTTCTGAAGAGCACTGCATGAGTTCCACGTTCAGGACAGGAGACACCTTTTGCCAAGCGTGGGGATGCTGCTGGACCACGGCCCCACTCGGGGCTACCCAAGTGCTTTGCAGAAGCTGAACCCTGTTCCTGGCAGACAACACATGGTCACCCGGGATGGACACCTGCTGCACAGGTGTTTCAGGTGGCACAAGATAGACAAGTTCTGAGGCTGGGAGAAGCAACCTGGAGTGACCTGATGGTAAGAGGTCTTGACTGAGACGGGCCAGCGTGCCAGGCTGGGTCAGTGCCAGGGTTGCCACTCCTGAACCATGCTCCCACACAGGACAATGAGCTGCCCTGTTCCTCTCGCCTTTCCTTATGACACATTTCTGTTCCTCCATGTGTGTTATTCATGAAGAGACATCATCTTTTCCTGAATGATATTAAGAGCAATTTCAGCCTTGTTGGGCAAATGCATTCTTCATGGAGACCAAATATTTCTCACTGAAATCCAGATTGGGTTTTACCTAGTAAATTACAGCTAATAGGTCTAATACTGAACAACTATCAGTACTGAAGTAATGTGAGGCACGAATTTAATCTTCCCCTGCAACCATGAGCTCCTCTTCAGCCCCATTACCAGCGATATATTGCTGAGCTTGGGAGCAGACTGCCAAGCTGCAGCATGGTCTGTGGGTCTCTGCCTGGGTGTCTTGTGTGGCAGACAGAATACACTGACACTCTCCCCATAACCCTCCGCAACACATTCAGCTCTGCTGCTTTTCTAGGCCCTAGTTGCTTTGATGACTTTGATTCTCGCCCCAGGCTTGGAAAAGTGAATACTGCCAACCTGCTTGGAGCCTGCAGGGTATTTTACAATTAATAACATCCCTATTGTTTCCTCAAAGACCACTTGGTATTTTCAGACTTATCTTAGCCATTGTTTCATTTCCTCTTTGTTTCCTCTAACAGCCTGTTTTGATTTAACTCTATGTGGTCAGGCATGACATGGATTAAACAGTCATGTATAACATTTAAAAAGCACATGAGCAATTGTCTTTATGTGGTTGCAGTTTGCACACTGATACTTGCTTTGCACATTACTGTTGCTGAATTGCCATCAGATCTGCACCTGCAGTCTGATTCTAGCTTGAAACCTGTGTATTTGCACCTCAAAGTGCCTGGCAGCATGTAAAAAACCTGAGTTAGTCAGTGCTTGGGCTGATGGCTTTTTTCTAGTGCTTTTTCTCGAAGGAAAATTGGCTTTGGTCTAAACATTCTCTGGGAACGTCTGCTTTTTGCAGAGACTTTAATTGAAGTTTATTTTTCCCAGTTTTCACCACCATTACTGCTCACTTTCCAACCAATATTAATCACCCTAACAAAAAATACTGACCTCAGCTCTTGAAAGCGTACCCCCTTAGGTGTCTTCTTTATGAGCTACGAAAGTCTGCATGAGGTTGCCCAAACATATGTTTGTGTATTTAACATCTCTCGAAACCTGGCAGATGTTACCCACTCTATCATGTTACAGTACAGAGTTTTCAGGTGTAATTCCTACGTCTGGAAAACTTTCCTCTGCACAAAGTGTGGGCTTGCAGCAGGCTGATCCTTTGCTCACACGACCTAGTGCTAATCTCTTGGCCCATGTCCATGAAGCTGACCGAATCACAGAGCCCTTTCTCAAGGATGTATTTATTATGCTTCTTTAGTGAGGGATAATTAATAGGCTTTGGATTCCCACCAGCCATTTGAGTGAATGGACGGGACAGCAGGAATCAAGGATGAGTAACACTGGAGTCAGAAGTTCTTAGAAAAAGAAGTCCTCTTCTGCATCGACATTGTTTTGGTTGCTTATCACTTCTTGATGTGCAAAAATTGGCTTCCAGGCTGTGATGCTAATAAAGGGCTGCATTTTTTGTGCCTCTAGCTCCCCTGGCTTTTCCTGAGCTTCCACCAGGGATTAATTTGGCCCGAAGCATCCACTCACAACTTCTATGGTTGCGGGGGTAGGCAGGCTTTCTGGCATGTGCTCTGCCGAGTCATTACAAATTCGGTCTCTGGGACACAGCTGTGCTGGGGCTGCTGCTCTCTCTCACAGACACTTCATGCAGCCTTAGGCTGCTGACGCTGCTCGCCTCTTCACTGTGTTTCCACCTTGCCTTCCCTCGCTGGGCCAAAACCCAGTTATCTGCTCTGCTTTTCTCCCATCCCTTCTTGGGCAGCAGCAGCAGAGATCTGGCCACCCTTGTGCCCAGCATGCAGGTGGCTGCCAGGGGTCATTCATTCTGCTGTGCCACAGGCAGCTTTCCTTTGGAGAAATGCTGGAGGTTGCTTCTTGTAAAGCAGAGGATGGAGTTTGAAGCAGTGGTGGGTGCCTGACTAATGCTTCTGGGATCTCAGGCTTACTTTTGATGGCTCTAATATATGAGGGAGAACAACGTTCTAGTTTCATGTGTCCAGTCTCTAAGGCACTCCTAATATATTTATTTTTTATCTGTTACTCCAGCTAAAAAAAAGATTTGATGATTGTGAATAGAAATAAGTCAGAACTTGAGTAATTTATTCCCAGTGCTGGTAGTTCTAGATTTTTTTTTTAAATACAGCCAAAAGCCCCAGTACAAAAATGTTTACTGCTATAATAAAACCTAGTACTTCTTTGAAAAAAATAAATTCCCTTCCAGAATGTATCAAAACCTGTTTGCTGTTGGGGGAGAAAGAGGAATGGGATGATAAAGGAAAGGCGTGGCACTACAGACATTAGCTCTGCATTAGGAACTGGGGATAGAGGAGAATTAAAAAGAAATGAGCCCTAAATTTCCTTGATCTGGAGGATCACATTAGCTTTTTTAACTTTTCCATCACAAAAAAAGTAAAAAAAAAATGGTAAAAAGAGATACTACAGTTTTCCCCAGGCTTCCTCAGATGTGTAGAAACCCCGAACAGCCATGATAGCACCCTTTTGACCAAACTGTGGCTTATGATCCTCCCCAAGGAGTGTGTGTTAGTCACAGCTCTATATTTCCATCTGAATTGCACCAAACATAATTTATGCTTTCCATAGAGGTTATAGAAGAGAAGGAGGTGACAATCTGTGAAAGTCTCCACTCCTGTCCACGGAAGCACTAGAGAAAGATGGTGGGTTTCCTTCAGCCGAATCTTGTGTGTGTGTGACATTGCTTGTCCGCAGTCTAAGTCACTAAATCATGGTATCTTTCATGGAGATGGGGCACCTCCCTGGAAGTGTTCCAGGCCAGGCTGGACGGGACTTTGAACAAGCTGATCTAGTGGGAATGTACCTGCCCATGGCAGGGGATTTGGAGCTAGATGGTGTTCAAGGTACTTTCCAAGCAAAACCATTCTATGGTTCTATGAAATTATTAAACCTCCGGTGGGGTCAAGTAGGATTTGCAACAAAATATCTTTTCTTCATTTGAGCCTGAGTTTAAAATTCCACACTAGCTGCCAATACTAGTACTTTTGCTTTGTCTTTTCACTTGACAGATCCTGACCCGTAGGCATTTTCTCGTCTCAGCTCATACAGCTCCAACACATCTAAAAGCCAAGAAGTCCCTACTTTGTCATATACTTTTCATGGTATGTCTAGCTGTAAGCATCCTGGAGGCTTCTCTGCAGTTTATTTGCCCTACAGCAGACTATTTCATTCTCTTTCCTTTTCTTCCATCTAAAAAAGCAGGAGGTCCATGCAGCCCTAGCATAAACACCTGTGGCACCGTGCATGAGTGCTTCCCATGTACCATTCCCAACATGCAGCAGCAGGTTGCAGTGCAGCATGTTCTGTTTTCCCCATTTCTACTGCTTAGAGGTTCTTTGAATGCAGCCTGTGCCTCCAGAGTAAAACCTAAGATATGTCAGGCTAGGTTAATTTGTGGGCTAGACAAGCATAATAGTATCCCTGTAAGGGTTTTGCACAGAATGTACTGGTGCAAAGTCTCCAGACTTGGAAAGAATTTGCTTTTCTGACTTATGCAACGGAAGCCAAATTTAGATGTGAATCTGAGTTCTCCAATTCTGGAGGGAGTCTGAGTTGGTGTATTTTACACCTTCTTCCGCCTCCCCTCGTCCCGGGAGTGCATTACGCTGACTTAGCTTCCCTCAGATTTAGTTTTCATTTATGTTCACTAAGATGCACTCAGGCTCACATCTACCAGCCGCAGTATAAATTCCCTGGCTTTTTACATGAGCTCTGAACCTGGCCATCCAAAGCTGCCTTTAAGTAATTTAAGGATGTCTTGAGTTAGTTAACTCCTCACCAAAGGGCTGAGAGAGACGAGTGGAGTAAGAAGAGCAGCTAATAAGATAGCACAAGTTCAAACTGGGCTTCTGCTTTTCTGTGTCTGCTGGCTCAGTTTCTCCTGACCACTGGTGAGTGAATATGAGCTGGCCTATGCTATTAACCTAAGATACTCCTAAAAATATTCTAAGTTTATGTATAAAATATGGAGCACGGTAAATTTCTGATGTGTTTTTGCAACCCTGGTCCTGTGCTAACACCAAAAATCCCAGGCAATCCAGAGCTACAGAGAGTTCAACGTGTGATCTCCTCTCACAGAGCCCACAGTTTAGTCAAAGATTCAGCATTTGTGTGTTCCATACTAATGTGTGCATGTTAACAATGTAATTATCAACACTTTTCTCATTATCGGTAGTATCATCATAAATTTAATTATCAACGTATAGGCTATCGATATCCTGAAGACAGATATTTACCACTTCAGAAGAAAAGAGAGATCTATTGAAGGGCAAATTTGCAGCTAAAACTTAAGATATGTCATCAAGAATATATCTCCATGAGGGAAGAATTTGGTTCTACATACCTCTTGGCAGATAGAAGCTTTACAGCATGGATAACAAACTGCTCTGTATAACCGAAATAACAAAGGCTTTGGTATTAAGGCTTTACTGCAAATGTTAAAGCTGTTTGCCGATGGTAACGTTTGAAAGAAGCATCCTACAAAGGCTGCACTTGTGCTTATTTGAGATGTGGCTTATCCTGTTTCAAACCCCTTGCATTGTAGCTAGCAAGTACCAAGGTTGGTCTCTTTCAGTATACAGTGTCACTGTAGGATATGTCTCATTGACTTACCAAGCATGTAGGTTAGCACGTTGGGAGGTTCTGCATCTTTTGAATTCTCCAGATTTAAGGGGCACACAAACCTAGAAATAAGTTCACCACCAGAAAACGTTCATTTTACTCATTCAGAAGCAAGGTTGGTGAGCCTGAACACAGATTCTCTGTGGTGACTGTCTGTGATGGAGGCACACATACACTGAAATCAGAAGTGTGAAGCACACTAGATGCTCGTATGCTGCACCTGAGCCAGTTTTAAATGACTGTTTTGTGGAGCGTAGCTGTGGCAGTCCAAGACTAACACCTGAAAAAGAAGGCTGGCAACATCTTAAGAATAGCTTCTTTTGGGGATATTTGAGACTTAAAAAAAAAAAAAAAAAAAGAAGCTACTTGGAAAGCTTGACCATTAAAATTGTCAGTGAAATAGTCATGGTCACATTTACTTTTTTCACATTTTGGCTTAACACTTTTGATGGAAAATTCTTAAATTTTTAAGCAACCATTTTTCAAGGACATTAGTGGGCATGACATTGACAAAGTCCTCAGGGAGACTAAGAATTGTACACATCTTGTGGGGAAGGAATGAGTTATTTGCCTCAATATGTGCCTGTTCCCATCCACATTGAATTTGATTTGCTTTGGTGGTACTCTACACTACCGGTGGTGTGCTCTCTCTGGATGAATAACACGCTTCAGTTTCCTGAGCTGCTAAGCTGGTAGTTTTCATCAGCACTAAATTCACATTAAAAAGAAAAGAAGCCGTTATACTTTAGTTAAGGAAATGTGCCAAGAATGAAAGTAACATAGCCTTAATCCTATCTCATGACAAAGGGACAGTTTTCACAGGTTTTGGATGATTAAAGTTTCATTTTTCACTCTGTATTACTGTCAGAGAGCCATAGAAAAGATTTTCTAAAGGGTGTGATTTATTTATATAGCAGAAACAACTTCTCCTTCCAAACATCAAGGTTTTATGTGCTTGAATTTGGATGAGTTTCTTTTATATCATCTTCCATTTCTTGTCAAAGTGGAAGAGATAGAAAGTTCCATGAAGAAAACATCTCTCAGCATCAGCCAAATTAGGGAACACATGCTTTGCAATGAAGGAAAGGTGATCTTTCAGGGTAGTTTATTCCATCAACAACTTCCAGCGTTCTCAGAACATCTGTAAGTAGTGTAATCTCAATTTCCTTTTCCTCATCACTTTATAAAATCAAACATATGTGAAGAGAGAAAGAGGAAAGATTACTGATCATCTTTAGGTGTGATTACACTGCTGCAGTGACTTAACGATTGAGTTAAGAGTTAGAACTGGAAATGGCAAAGACAATGAAATTTCCTTGCTTTGATGACTATCTCCACCAAAGATCAAGGAAAAATACACTTTTCCTTTGCAAACAGTGGGCCTGCTTTTTTTGACTGAATTAAAAAAAATGGTGAAATTCATAATCCAGCTTTATAAAAGGAGAAACTATTCTGAAAACAAAGAAATTACCAACAGTTTTAACTTTCTCAACTGCTTTTAAGTGTCAGAGGAAGGAATCATTTAATACTTAGCCAACAAGAAAATCAGGTACACATTCTGCCTGGCTTTGTGGCCCATGACAAGTCATTTAAACTTTGCATGCTTCAATTACCTTTGTATAAAGGCTACGTAGAGTACCTAACTTGGAGTACTCAACTGATAGTTTTTCATTCACGTCTGTGAAGGTCCAAGGAAAGCTGTGAAGACCAGAGTATACAACTATCATAGGCTGATGTGTCCTTCTTCTCCTAAGGTGGAGAAATGCTGTTCATGGGTGAGGAAGAAATGAGTTGTTCATGTTGTGTTCGTGGAAGAGACACTATCTAGTGGCATTGGCCCAAAGCAGGCTTTTTAAACTTGGGCGCAGAGCTGCTCCCCTGCAGATATTTGTCATAGAATCACAGAATCATTGAATGTGTTGGGTTGGAAGGGACCTTTAGAGGTCAACTAGGGCAATTCCCCCACAGTGAGCAGGGACATCTTTAACTAGATCAGGTTGCTCGGAGCCCCATCAAGCCTAACTTCAAACGTCTCCAGGGATGGGGCCTCCCATAACCTCTCTGGGCAGCCTGTTCCAGTGTTTCACTACCCTCATAGTAAAGAACTTCTTAACATCTAATCTAAATCTACGTTGTTCTAGTTTAAAACCATTGCCCCTCATCCTATCACTACACACCCTTGTAAGCAGTCCCTCCTCAGCCTTTCTTTGGGTCCATTTAAGTTACTGTAAGGTTTCTATAAGGTCTCCCCAGAGTCTTCTCTTGTTCAGGCTGAACAACCCCAACTCTCTCAGCCTGTCTTCCTAGGAGAGGTGCTCCAGCATCTTGATCATTTTTGTGGCTCTCCTCTGGAGTCGCTCCAACAAGTACATGTCTTTCTTGTGTTGAGGGCTTCAGATTTGTACAAAGTACCCAGGTGAGGTCTTACCAGAGCAGAGGAGCAGGATTATGTCTCTTGATCTGCTGGCCACGCTTCTTTTGATGCAGCCCAGGATGAGATTGTCCTTCTGGGTTGTGAGCATACATTCTTGGCTCATATCCATCTTTTCATCCACCAGCAGCCCCAAGTCCTTTTCCTCAGGTCTGCTCTCTATCACATCATCCCCCAGACTGTATTGATAATGAGGATTGCCTCAACCCAGGTGCAGGACCTGATGAGGTTCACATGGGCCCACTTCTCCAGCTTGTATAGGTGCCTCTCGATGACATCTTGTTCCTCTGGCATGTCAATAGCACCACTCAGCTTGGTGTCATCTGCAAACTTCCTGAGGGTGCACTTGATCCCACTGTCTGTGTCATTGATGAAGATATTAAACAGCACTGGTTGCAGTATGGACCCCTGAGGGACACAACTTTTCACCCATCTTCATCTGGACAGTGAGCTATTGACCACTACTCTGTGGATGTGACCATCCAGCCAATGTTTTATCCACTGAACAGTCCACCCATCAAGTCTGTATCTCTCCAACTTAGAGAGAAGGATGTTGTGGGGGACTGTGTCAAAGGCCTTGCAGAAGTCCAGATAGATGACATTCATTGCTCAGTCCTTGCCACCAATCTCAGATTGCACTATTCATTCTCACAGCCCTAAACCTTTCCCGGTCTGAGATATTTTAGTGTATCTGAGGCTGGATCCCACAAGTGAAACTCAGCTGGCTGAGCAGAAGTGACTGTCACCTCCTGTTCTTTTCCCTTTCCAACTCTACCTTCTCCTCACCCTCTTCCTACAGATATTGCTGCCCCATTGGGTTTGCTGGTGGGGCTTCTTTAGCATGGTTTCTAAACTGTGTCCATCCAAACCAGCTTGACTACCTCAAATACTTTAAGGAGTAGTGTTTGCTAACCTGGATGAATCAGATGAAGCAGCACTCCTGTCAGTAGATCAGCTGGCAGACCTGAGTGGTGGGGCAAAGGAGGATAGATGGGGATGCTTCTACATCCCATAGTGGATTCTACTATAGATTTTTATTTATTTTTTTTTCACAAATGGGAAATGGGAAAAGAAAAGCACACTGAAACAAGTGGTGATTGGGTAGCTTCTGTAGAAGCAGAAAGGAAAATGGGCAGTTGTAGTCCATAGGCAAGAGGCCATTTACACCCAAAATTGCCGAAGACAAAACCAGAACAAGTTAATCAATTTCATATCATGTCCTGTCTCCAGCTGGTTAACAGCACAACATTCTTGGTGATTTCAAATCCTGTTCTCTGTCATCTTGATAGCTGAAGGTTTTCCCTATGGAAGTGGACTCCATTTTCCCACACATTTATGGTGGATAACAACTTCTGGGCCCTCAAAAAAACCTCTAACCAGAAATCCACATCAGAACAAACACAGCTGAGACAAGTTGCTTACTGACACAAGTCAATATATAGTCACTACTAGCCTGAGCCAAATTCACATCAATAGCCTGGTGCCTCCAGTGTGATTCTGCCGTATGCATACTCAAAGGTTTCTCTGTTCACATTTTCTGCTCACTGCAAAGGTGAATAAACCTAAGAAAATATAGAAACAAGGTTTGGATCCTTCATGAGAGAGTGTTTTTTGCTCTCCCACATTACTTTTTTCCCTTCACAACAACACAGTGCCTTGTCTCCATACGGCAAATTGTATGCAGATGACAGTAAATGGAGTTTAGTAGCTGCAGCACTGGATGCCACAGTCTTCCCTTGCCAGAGGGTTTAATGAGCTATTAAAGGGCAAGAGAAGCCACAGAGCCTTGGTATGGCTGAACCTGGGATTTCTGCCAGCAGTGGAAGCTGTAGTTTCTTGAAAGCTACCCAACCTATCCAGACCTCAATAGACAGGATGGACTCCAGAGACTCTGAAGCCCAAGGTGAATTGCTGGAGCTTGACGGTTTTTATTGTGGATGATTGGTCAATGTGTCCCTGAGAACAGGCTCATACATCCAGCAAGAAAGAGTTCAGAGCTTCCTACATATCCCTGAGTTATGCATATTTGTAGGTCCTCTAATCTTTTGCATCTCCGCCAGCTTCCTACAGTGGAAGGAATGACACGTCAGACGTTTGACCATCACTCACGCTTATAAGTAATCACTCCTCTCCTGCCTGTTATCAAGCAGGAGTTCAGTACTAGGGCTTGGATCATAGGGACTCCAGTTCCTCCCAACCTATTTAAATAGGCATTCAAATCTGCAGCCTGACCCACACAGTCTGCTAGAACAACAGTTTGGTCCTATCAGAGTTCCATGTCAGTCAGAAGTCCTCTGAGAGCACACAGCAGTGATGAGAGCTGCTCTTTTCTAGCCGCTTTTAGATAAGAACCACAGTTAGAATTTTTTCTGTCATGGAGATTTAGATACAGGGTTTGGTGGGGTTTTTTTTAGTTATTTCTTCACGTCTGTATTTTTTCTCTCTCCTTAGGGCTCAGTAACTGATGCAGTCATTGGTCTTGACCTCCAGCTGCATCTGAAAATCTTGCAGTGGAGCACAGGACAAGAGAATTTTCAAAGGTGGCTTTATTCTTCTTGGATTGCTTGATCTCGAGCTGGTTGGCTGGTCACCCTCTATACAAGTTTGACTGAATACTAGTCCAACGTGGGCCATAGGGCAAACATTTTAAGTGTACCATTTTCAAAGGATTTTCCAGAGTTAAGGAAGTTTCATCCCACCCCTTTGACAAGTGAGTAATTAATTGCTTTAAATTGGTTCCTCAGTCACCAAATGGTGTCTCTTCTTAACATTTGGCTCAGTGGTCAGTTCAGGAGTACTGATAGTTTTATCTGGTTGATATTTGCAGCCACTAAAAGGCAGAAGATGACCCATGCAAAAATAGTTCAGTCAAGGCAGATAAGAAGCCTTCTAAATTGCTTTTCATCAAACATGTTATGCAAGATGAGCAAATAGATCAAACCAGTAGACTTTAGTAACAGCATTTTCCAGTTTTCAGTTGGTGCATCTTTGCTCTAACTCACCGGAGAAATATGTTCTCAGCTGGAATGTACACGAATCCTTATCCTCTGTGGTACAGCTCATTCTCGTTTGGAGTCTTTCTTGCACAAACTGGGAATGGTCAGACTGAAAAGCTTCCAAGCGTGACACACTCCAGGTTTTTCTTGTGGTGTGTGTCACTCTTTTCTTCCATTTTGATTGTACTGCCCACTTTTCATAACACTGTAACTAAAAAGAAAAAAAAATAAAGCAGGAATTTTGTAATTTTATTAATGTCAGAACAAAATGTTTCACATTTTCAGAATTCCGCTTTCCTCCCCCACATTGTTTGGCTGAAACAATTTGCTGAATTCAATCCAAACTCCCAAATAGCTTCAGTCGTCCTGCATTTTTTGGCGAGAAAACTATTTGTCTAAAAATTTTTGTCCAGCTCTAAAATTTATCTCAAAGTTCTCATAAATGAGATTTAAAACAGAACAGTTGCCACTGCCATATTTGGGGAGGAAAAATATGACTGTCCACCTGTTGTTGGAAGCATTGTGGAGCAGGGACCCCAAAAGCTTTGATGTTATACATGATACCTCAGTCTAACACAACATAAATAATTACAGGCTCCCTACTTATGTGCTCCTGAATTTTCACTGACTTCCATCCTCGCATCCTCCTAAGCTGTGGTCTTATATTTCTGAATATGTGTTGTTTTCCACCTCAGAGGAGTCTTACTGAATTTTTGTTATACATCCTGTCCCTAGGTTGTGCAACATGTAATTAAATAATGCTTTTCAGGTGGTTTGGGTTCCATGGGTAAAAGACAATAGAGAAATTCAAATTGTTGTTCTCAGGAAGTTTATTACTTTGTGTTCATGACATACTAATGCTGTAGACTTGACTTGCATAAGTAATTTCGCTTTTTGTAACATCTCTAACTAATCACAGTTGCAGTATGACAGATCCAAATTGGACAGATGTTTCTTAAAAATAAAATGTCCAAAGGCAATAGTGTTAAAGTTGCCAATGAAAAAACAAAGACATCTGTACTTTTTAACTAAATTTGAAAGCTTTTTTATTCCTTCTCCTATGTTTCTGTAATTTTAGGTCATGTTAGAATCAGTCTATGTTACTGATTTGTGAAGTCTATTGTCTAGTGATGTCCGAAACTGAAAACAAATTCTATTTAATTTAGTATAACTCTGTGAAGCTTCACTGTGTTTTCCAAATATTTCTTCATTTCTTCTTGGGGTGACAATCTCTCATGGGCTCTTAGACCAGTAAATGCATATTTCATGCACTTTCATGTGTCTATCAACTTAAAGCACAATTCCTGTAAATCTCTTTCTCTCTTTCTTTTTTAGCACTGGTGTTAACATCAAAAAGATTGATTTGCAGTAGCCATGCTAACTCAGTCTCTGTGTCTTAGGGAGATTTTATGATGCCATATTTCTGCATCACGCTGCTTGTTTGTTAGTTCATGGGCAGTGATGGTATTGCTCTGAGCAATCATTCTGATGAATTCCTAACAGTGGTGTTGTGATCATTTTTAATACAGTAAAAAGGTGCAGGCAAGAGCCTTATTATCTAACAGGATCTGGTTGTCTTCTGTTTTCCTTTGTCCACTCTGCCATCAGGCTGATGTACTAGAAAATTCAAGTGATTTCTAAGTGTCGTATAAAAGCCTAAGCAGAACAAAACTGGAGTGGGAGAGAAAGAAAAATAGAGGGAATGTTTGTCCCACTCGATCTATACACTTCATTTATTTTGGGAGGTGTTTCACTGAAATCAGAGTTGCAAGCTGTCACCCCTACAGAGATCATTACCTTGCAGAAAGAAAGAGAGCTGGGGGACAGTTTGACTGCAATAGAAAACATAAATTTCATATTATAGATGTGTATTTTACTCTATCTCAGCTTTTCAGTCCAGAAAGAACATCTGGTTTTTTATACCCATTCTATAATTACTTAAGCTGAAGTCTGTGTCCAGATTTCCCAATAAGCTGGAAAATGGATGGACCATTTTTCAGTGGCAGTCTAGCACTCTTTGATTGAGATTTTCTAAAACAACAGGTTACCTGTGTTCATGTGAACATGATGCAATTTGCTTTTTCAGAGTTCACCTTCCAGTTGTGCAAAGTCTGTGATTCTTGGCACTTGTGGACAGAGGAGCAAGTGCCTTCGCCAACAGGAGCCATTGGTTTCTTGTATTATCAAGGCATCCAGTTGGTGCTCTGACCTGGTGGAAGTGAACTGCAGCTTACCTGAAAGTATCATTGTTTTAAAACTCAATTTGATTAATGTTTCTCACAATATAAATCAACATGTCAAGATACACAGGTATTAAGACGAGTTACTCAAAGCAGAACTGCATTTGTTTTCCTTCTTAAAGTTTCACATAAATTATCCACATTTTCAAATGCGCGATGGGCTTTAACACCGTGGCACTGAGATACACAATGCTAGTTCTACACTAAGATTTCAGTTATAATTAATTATTTAAATGATGATTTGCTAGTATCATCATTCTTGTTTAACAAATCTTTAGGGATTGTCTATCAAATTACTAGGAAATCTATGAAGTCTTTAAGAATGGAAGCAACTCTAGAATGCTGCCTTCAAAAAATGTTTATGGGGTGAATGGGCTAGTTACACTAGCCTTATTTAGAGAGTGAAGATTTAAGTATTCATTTTTACTTTGAATATTATCATTGTATTTTAAATTTATTTTGGGTGATTTTGCATATTGTATTACCAAATTAATGTTATTAGTAAATGAGACTTTATAAAGATAGTACTAATTAGTTCACAAATATCTTTGAACGATGGTCTAATGTTTGATGATCTTTTATTAGTAATTCATCTAGCATAAAAATGAGAAGTAAGAAAACATCTTAGAGCAGTTATTGACCTGTTCATCAGCTACAGGAAAAATCTGAGATAATTAAAGAGCATTGAATAAGTGCCATCCTGTAGTGAAGACCCTACATGTCGTGGCCTTCTTGGCCCTTGCAGCAGTCACTGTAAGAGAGGCCAAAATGAACTGGGTCCTGCCTCTTCTACCAACATGGAGGGACAGGAATCTGAATTTTTTTTTCCCTCCCCAAGTACGTTATTTAGAGCAATTTCACTCCATCAAATAAGAAATGTGACTCTTTATGGATGAAACAATGCAATGCATTTACTCCATGTATTGTGCTGCTTCATCAGTAGGGTAACATCTTTAATTCCACTGAAGTTATCTTGCATTTACATTTATGTAGTGAAAGGAACCTTCAGCATTTCAAAGTACAGTAAGTGCTACTCATTTCATACTTTGTTTTTCTAAGCTGTATAATCTGAGACACATAGAGAAAGGCAGAAATGGAAGTGGGGGAGGCATTAAAAAACCCCAACACACAAATATATTATTCGTATAGCTGCATATCCAGGTTATATATATATATCTGTACACACACATATATACATGTGTATTTTTATATATGCATATAGATTCATACGCACACATATCTATAACCTTCTTCAACTAAAGTTAATAGCCAGTGATTTAGCTTCAGTACCAGGATACTGGTGTAAATCCTGTCTATTATTAAAGGTAAGCCTACACCTACTTCAAACTTTTACTGGAGTTTAACAGGTGGGAGTGCCATCTTGTGCACAGAGGCCATTTATTAACATTGAACCTAGAGTCCAACTCCCCACCTCTGAAACTGTGGCTTAGGCTCCACTTGAACTGATTCATCACAGAAATGTTGACAGCATTCAGCAAAGAACTAGTTTCAAGTAATATCAACACTATATACCAAACATGCTTCTTTCTTTGGCTACACTGCAATTCTTTGCTTTGTTTCCCATAACAATTTTTTGCTGTTATTGCGCAAGGCTCTCCAAAGAGTTAAATGGTAGTATGTTTACTTGAGACTCATGGAAAAGTTCTTTAAGGGCTCAGAGAGCATTTTTGTATTTCTAAAGAAACTTTCAAAATATGATGGCCAAAATATTTGAAATATGTGTCCCTGTGGTGATGTCATCCTCAAGGGAAACATACTTCTGATATGAAGTATTCCCATTAGGAATCGTTGAGATCTTACATCTGTATTCTTAACCTCAAGAGGTTATCAAATGATAATAGTTAATTGTAAAATGGGATGTCATCTAATGGAGTGCTGGCAGGCATATTGGCCAGTAGTTACAGGTCATTGCACAAATATTTGTAGAGGAAGTGAAGGCTTCATTTGGCCTTAACTATCAGACATCTTAGACAAATATTCCTGAAGTGAATAATGTTCAGATTCAGTCAGAACTAGAGCTTTGCTGATCACCAGAGGTCCCTTCCAACTCAAACCATTCTATGATTCTATGATTTTGGGGAGAACAGCCCTGCATGTGCACCAGAGGGGTGTAAAAGCTCAGTGTCTGCAGTAGATCTCTGGGACTGAAGCCCACAGTGTTATCGCTGAGCTAGCAGTAACACCCCAGCAGCTGAGCACTGGGTACACTACGTTGTCATTTTGACCACCAGACCCACCATCTTTCGGAAATACTGATTCTCCTGTGCAAAGATTTGGGAAGTAACAGACTGCAGAAGGAGCCCTGCGAACACGGAAGCCCAGTGCAGAGAACACCCTGAAGCCATCCACCTTGAAAAGAGGGCTCATGGCTGCACCTCTTTTGCTTCTTCCTCCATCAGTTTGGAAAACCAGACTCTGCTGGGGCAGCTTTGCTCCTCTTGGGTGGGGACTTTCTTGCTTCTCCACAGCAGTGGCAGTGACAAGGTCTCCTGTCCTGGGAAGGCAGCATCTCCTCCTGTGTTTCTACCCTGGTGCTGAGACGCTGCTATAGCTGCCTAAGGAGGCAGCTGATGATAAACATGTTTTGTTTGATGACAAACATGTTTTGATGAAGCTGTCTCCTGCTCCTTCAGGCTGCAGTGAGGAGCCTTCCACCTCGATGTGTTTTCCTCCTAACTCTGCTAGCAGAGAGGCAGTGGCAGATACTATAACTGAATTGGCCACCAGCGAAGCACAGAGGGTCCCTCGAGAAAGTTAATCCACATTAATCAGAGGTGCAAAGCAGATTTACCAGCTGTAATAAAGCATTCATCTTCAGATTTAGCTTAACTACATTACGAGTTGAATTAAGCTTTTCTGAAATCAGGCCACTTTAATTCTGAATAATAACATGCCCACAAGAGTTTGATGGGGTGTAACTAATCCTTTTAAAGCTAATTCAGATTCCAAGTTTGTCCCCCTGCAGACAAGGCTGTGCTATACTTCACAGAGTTGCTTCAGCAGCAGAGCTGGCCGCGGGGATTGTGGTCCTGCCCCGATACACCCCCTGCTTACCCTGTGCTGCTTGTGTGGATGGAGGAACTGTGAGTTTGGGACTGAAGCTGGCCCTAAATGTTATTTTCCTGACAAAACAGATAGGAGCGTTCAGGCCTGCCAGTGGCACTGTCCTCAAGCAATGTGAAGCATCACAACATGATACAGCTGTGCTGGAAGAATGCAAGCCCACGCTGCACTGCACGGAGGCTGCGGGCTTGGCTGCAGAACCCGCCTTCCTCGCTTGTGGGGGGCAATGACGGCCCCAGCGTGAACAGGATCCCCAGAATGGCACCAGAAGTCAGATTCCTGCGATGAGTTTCTTAGCAGAGGCATCAAACTGGCCCAAATTTCTGTGCAGTGCTGGCAACTGACTGTGGTTCCAGGTGGAGGGGCTTGTGCAGGGGAAGGCAGTTCCACCCAATTCTCTCTGTGGAGGAGATCACAACTGCTCTGGGTCCTGCCACACGTGTAGTATAGAGCTGTGATTATAACATGACAGAAAAACCTACTGAGGTCCCTGGTCAGAAATTTTCAGTGAGCTTCTTAAGCATTTGCTTAGCCCTACTTCAACCCTGACCTCAATTTTAAGATGCAAGACTTGCATGGTAGGTGAGACCTATGATCTTCAGAGCAGTGCTTGGGCTGCTGAACGTGTTTTTTCTGCTGTCAGGTAGGTTCTGGAGATGACTTTTTGGGCAGAGCAAGACTTGCCCCTCTGGCTCATCTCCTTCCTCAGTGGTCAGCCCATGTCTGACCCATTTGCAGCGCAGCTTCCATGAGATGCAGCTGGGATGCCTGAGCTGTTGTGTGTCATGCCACAGCAAACTGTTGAGGAAGATCTCCACGTTGTAAGGACCCTTGCTTGACAGCACAACCCCTGGGCAGCTCAGCACCATCATTCTTCCTCACATTGTGCTCTGCCTGTTCCAGACCTGCATGGTAATAAGTATAGGAAAGGAACAGACCCAAAGTTGTGCCAAGCCCTCTCCATCAAATTGGAAGTTTCTGAGCAGCGGAGCTGGGAAAACAAAAGTAGCTTTCTGAGCTGAATTCTGCTTATCTGTCACACAGACAGACAGCAATAATTTCTCTAGGTCTGCAGGACATAGTGCTTGAGGCACCTCTGTGTCCTTTCTGTCCAGGCCGTGTCAGAAGATGTCCTGGTGTCCTCAGCAATCACATCCGCACCCCTGGAAAGGGAGCGGAGGAATCACTGTGGAAGCAACAAGCTTAGTCTTAGGTTTTTTTCCTCCAGTTCTGAGGATAACTTAATTAATTATACATCTTCCTAACTGGCAGATATCATACAGACATCTCAGCTCCTTCTCTACAGAGAAGCGGACACAAATAAGGGTTTAAGAGGTTGGGTGTTAACCTCAGATTGTTAAACTGCATGTTGTTGCCTTAACAAGACCTCATTTCAATAGACAGAATCATAAGAAAACATATTTCTTATCTACATCAGTGTATTGTATGTAAGAAATAAAAATGGGTATGCTGGTGATGTGATTTTAGAAAGTTTCTTCAATGGAGCTAAAAGAATATCCTTTCAAAATCCTAACTGTAAGGCAATTTCTCCATTCTGTCATTTCTGAGATTCACATGTCTTTTTTCACTGATATTCATCAACAACATGCAGAGACCTATGCACGTGGATTGAGGCAAGAGCCTTAAGTATATCAATGCCCAATTTTATTTTATTTTTTACATTATAGACTCTAATGACCAGCAAAACTTTGAATTTTCAAGATGGTTAAGATATATCTGCAGCTGATGCATCCAAAAGAATGTGTAATAACTCAAGCTCAAGCTTTTTCTATCCACTAGGAATAGCTAAAATATGTTTCAGTATCAGATGCTGTAAATCTCTGCTGGAAGAAGGCCACTGAAATCACAGGTGAGTCATTTCTCTGGTTTTGCACCACCATGGATGCTGAAACATCCATGCAGGCAGCCAAACAGCCATGTGCAATAAGAAACCTACACTCGCACTTGACCAGAGTAGAGAAGATGCACCTTCCTTTCTCCCATGTGAGCTATGAAAGATGCACTTCATTTATCTACACAATATGTATACCCAAAAATAACCCGTAAGTAAGACTGATAATTGTTGTCATCTCAGATGTGATCAGTTAATTCTTATGATAGTCACATTAGTAACACCACTGGGAAATCTACTTATGTTGTTCTCTCAGACTGGGAAAAAGTGCCGAATAATGATGAATTCTCAAGAAAATGTGAGATTTTGGTTCACTGAATTATGTCATTAAAGATGCCTTGTGTTATCAATGTGTCATTAAGGGAGGCCTTCAGAATTTAACGGGTTTGCTGCTAGGGTCCAACCTTTCAAAGGCTGGGAGAGTAGGTGCCAAGTTTCAATCATGGCAGCCTGTGCTTTAAATATCAGGTGGTAGAGAGCATGTGAGGAATTGTTTGGCTCTTAGATCTGTATGTTGGCATTGGTTTTCCTCTGTTACTTCCAGTCCTAGACAGGGTCAGCAAAAAAGACAATGGACTTGGCATGTCAGACCCTGTCTGATGGCAACCAGTGGGAATTTTCTGATCTAGATAATAGGACCAGAAATCCCAGAAGAACAGAATATATTTTCTTGTAATTCACACAAAAAAAAGTAATTCACACAAAACTAAATCACCTTTGAAAAACATAAAATGGTCGTGTCATCCTTCTGTATCTGATAAGTAAGACAAAATTGAAAAGAAAATGTGTTTTGTAGTTGTATTCAATAACTCACTGAAATGGTCTGGATTTCCGGATTTTCTAGAGGTTAAGAATTAATGTTTATAAAATATTAAAGGGTGATGTCCTGGTTTGAGTTAAGCAAAACTGTGTCAGGAGGGTGGAGCCAGGCTCTTTTCAGTGGTGCCCAGTGATGGCAAGTGATGCCCTGAGTAATGGTCTCAGATTTGAATATAGGAAGTTCCATCTAAACGTGAGGAGGAACTTGTTTACTTTGAGAGTGGCAGAGCACTGGAACAGGCTGCCCAGAGAGGTGGTGGAGTCTCCACCTCAGGAGACATTCAGAACCCACCTGGGCATCATCCTGTGCAATCTGCTCTAGGTGAACCCATAGGAGTTGGACTAGATGGTCGCCAGAGGTCCCTTCCTACCCCTAACATTCTGTGATTCTGTAACCTGTCATATAGAACCTGACTGGTATCATCATTTTTAATTCTGAGGGGACTTAAGTCTAGAAAATTATTTTCTTCAAAGTCATGTTCCTTTTTAAATTTGTATTTACCCTTTTTTTGGTTTTAGGCAGCAAAACAACCTGCATGTTTTGTGTTAAGGATAATTCTTCTACAGTCATATATAAGTACATTATTAAAATTATGAGTAAAAGTCTGGTGTTACCTGGCTCTTTGGAGAATTACTGGAAAGTGCAAGGAGTGTTTACTGTGATTTGTAATAATTAAAATGGTTTGGCTTTCAGGTTCTCAAAGTCTTCTTCTCTTCAAGAAGTTAAAGACTGAAGATGAATTGGAGTTAAAACTCTATTAAAAAAAAAACCAAACCCATTTAAATTAGCTTAAAATTCTTGTCCTGCAAAAAACTCTTCAATGGTCTCACCACTTTACTAATCCTTCAGGCATCTTCTAGCCTGGTTGGAAAGTGAACATCCAATTTTAGAAAAAAAAAATTAAAAATCTGAATCATACTAACCCAAAATCTTAAGACTTTACAAATAAAATGGAAAGAAACAAGAAATGAACAGTAGTTCCATTTTTCATCTTTGATTTGCTAGTAGGGACATACTTACATTTTGGACAATGTCCAATTTGATTTGTTTCTCTCTGGTTGCAATTTTTGTGATGGGTAAGGAATGATAGAATTTGGTTCACCTCCCTCTTCAGTTCAGATGTTACTGCCCCCATCTCACTCTCACCTATTCAGAGAAGGAATGTCACGTACAGCATGCTATTATTTTTTGTTCAAGTGAAAGGACATGTTATTTATAAAACATACTCACTTTTCCACACCTAAAGGGCAAAACTGAACCTTTTGACTTTCCACCTTTCCAGATGTGAAATTCCAGATCAGACACCAACCTAGAACAAGCTTTTTTTTATGGGCCATCTCTTCACCTCTCTTCCATCCCTTTTCACTGCCAATAAATTGCATGAAAAGCAGTTTTGGCTGTCTGAGGACTCTGGCTCGGAAATAGTATAGCAAGTCTTGGGTGGCCTTTGACTCCTTAGTGTTTCTTGGTACAGAAAGTTTTAGCATCAATAAAGAAAAATGAGAAAAATAAACAGATAAACTTTTATTCTAATTTATAGGGCACTCTCATAAAGGAACAAGTCACACTTGATGGACCCTCCATTAGAAGAAATCAGTTCAAATTGACCCAAAGTATCTAATTTGAGATTGGGAATAATTCTATTTATGCCTCTAGTATTTTCACTATGTTGAAAGTCTTATTCTATCAACCTGCCTGTGTTGTGTTGTCTGGCTGTATAAATCAGTCACTCGAATACCAAAACCCCCTTGGTCATCTGTGGACATCCTCCAGTGGCTGTTTCATGTTGCCAGCTTCGGTGATGTTAGAAAAATGCACAGGTTCTACACTCTAACACCAGAAATAACATGTTGGTAGTTACAAAATAGGCAACAGACTCAGTTAATTCTTGTTAGTTCTTTGACGGACATATATTATCTTCTTCCCTCTAATTCATTCAGGTTTCTTCTCACAGATTCACATCTTCTTTGAGATCAGAACCAAAATCAATTGATATTTGGCAAAATCATGTGGATTGATCATATTTACTTTTGTCCACCTTCACTTCCCTTGTACTACCTCTAGAAAGGAAGGAAAAAGCCATAAAACACCCACTGGGAAACGAGCAGGAAGAAGTAGAGCTCTGCATGTATTTACAAAGCTACATCATCACTGGAATAACTTGGATGTGCTGGGGCAGGTTCACGTGACTGCAGCGGTACAGTAAATACAGGCTCTTCAAGACAGACAGGAAAGATGAGGGTGGCTTGTTCTCTATGTGAAGGAGCAGTTTAATGTGTGGAGCTTGTGTATGGGATGGATGATGGGTCACGTGAGAGTTCGTGCGTCAGGGTCAGAGCAGAGCTCTGCGAGGACAGCATTGTGGTGGGACTGAATTGAAGATCACCTAAATGGGGTGAGGAAGTGGCTGAAGCGTTCTTTAGACAACTCAGGAAAGTTCTGGGATCAGAAGACCCAGGTTTTATGGGGTATTTCAACCTCCTGACATTTTCTGGAAGAGCAGCAATGTGGGATGCAAAGAGTAAAAGAATTTTCTGGACGGGATCCGGGATAGCTTCCTGGCAGAGGTACTTAATAGGCCAACCAGGGATGATGCAAATTTAAATCTGCTCTTGTAAACAAGGAAGAAATTATGGGGAATGTGGTAGTCAGTGGCAACTGCTATTTTATTACCCATGAAATAGCAGAGTTGAAGATCCTGAGAGGAGTGAGGAGGAAGAAGAGCTAGGTACAGGCCTTGGCCTGCAGGCATCCAGGATTTAGTTTCCTCAGGAAATGGACAGATGGGATTCCATCGCAGCAGCTCTGAAGGTAAAGATCTCGGGAAACCTGTCAGAGACAAGAGACAACAGACAATCCCATTTTCAATGAAATTGAAGTAAATGAGTTTCCAAGCGGGTATAAGGGGAAACTTTTTCCCATGAGACCAATCAAGAACTGGAACAGGCTGCCTAGAGAGATTGTGGAATCTCCTTCTCTGAAGACGTTCAAAACCCGGCTGGATGTGTTCCTGTGTGACCTGTTCTAGGTGATCCTAGGGGGCTTTGACTAGATGATATTTTGAGGTTCCTTCAAATTCCTCTGATTCTTCTGTGATTCTGTGATTCTGTGAACAAGCATCTTAGAGAGGTAGTACAACCTCCATCCTTGGAGGTTTTCAAGACGTGACCGAATGAAGCCCTGAGGAACCTGGGCCGACCTGGGTGGGGACCATGTTTGGAGCAACAGGTTGGGTTAAAAGCCCTGTGAGGTCCCTCCACACCTGAATTACGCTGTAATACTATGAGTATAGTAACATTCTAGTGGAATCAGTTGGCCGTGAGGTCTAACACCAAAAATGACTACTCTGCTCACCCTGACTCCAAATACTCATCCTGATTCATCCTTCTAGCAGAGTAGTGGTACACAAATAATTCACTTTTAGAGATGACATGTAAATCTTAAAAGCAAAAAATGGTGATAGGAACTAATTGGTTGGATCTGTCTTCTGTTATGGAGGTTACAAGTGAAATCCAGCACTTGACTGAAGGGTAGATACTGTGACCACTAGAGTCTTCTCCCAAGGGCTGTGGAAGGGAGTCTATATACACTGCTCCAGGATAAGGTAAACCAGCTACCCGGGAAAAAATCTCTATCTCTGGTTTTCATAGTATGAGGTGTTCATCCACCTCACTATTGCTGTTAGTTTAGCAAGTGACTGTGTTTTATAAACCCACAAATGACGGGTCAGGCAGGTTGAGTGTTTCAGTTCTAGACCATCTTGGATCTTATAGCGAACTACCACCTGTAAAAGCAGAAAACCTAATAAAAAAAAAGAGCAACCCTTGAAATGTTGTTTTTCTCCACAGCTCTGTGGCATAAAGAAAGCTATAAAAATACATGAAGCAGGACTTAGATTTTTGTTCTGTTAACTCTTTCTTGTGCCATCACAAAGCCATTGTTAAAGCACAACTACAGATAGACTAAGGAAATTTGGCAAGTTGTGTTTCCAAATGTCACACCAGCAAGCTACCAGACACTCTTCTCTTCTTACTTGCTGAATAGTTGCATCAACAGTGAATTCAGTATCATCAGTGCTCAGATGGAGGCTGAGATTAGGAGTTTCCAGGTTTAAATTGGGTTGTTGAACACCCCTGTCCTGTAGTTCAAAGGAGACTGGTGTCCAGCAGCAAGAGAGATTAAAGGGGTTTGAAATGAGAAAAAAAGGGAAAAGAGATTCTGAAAACCTCAGGTTTCCTAGGTGTGTCTCAACAGTGTGCAAGGCTTCAGAAAAAAACCTGAAGAAAAGATGAGTGTAAATGAGAAGTAGAATAAAGTACTAAGTGAATGTAACAGAAGTGGATCAAATCAGACTTTAGGTGATAGCTTTTTCTTGACACAACATCTATATAGAACAAGAAAATGCATGTAATATGCTTGTTGTCTGCTCAAAAACCACTAGGATGGAGATTCTTGTTGCTCAAATATGTTATGTACAGTCTTTGTACTAAAACTGGAAAATATCTGTAACAGGGAAAGTAATGTCCAATGCTACTAAAATTGTCTGGGAAGATATTGTTAACAGAGTACCAGAAGGATATTTTTGAACTGATCTTACAAGGCATTTTCCTGAATTACTTTCAATATCAAACCGGGAAGCATCATCAGCTCAAAGGAGATGTGCAAGTTAAAACAATAGTTATTGTTTTACCATGTTTTGCCATTTTCTTATATATACCAAGTACAATGATTTTTTTTTCTGGTGTGTTAGGAGTTCGTTATTATGAAATGAGAGAAGAAAAGGAAGAACAGGGGGTACTGGTCTGCTATAGGGTACCTGCAATCATCCAGCACGATACACGTGGAAAAGGTTTATTTGGAGGAGTCGGATATTTTCACTAGTGTGAGGGAAGGGTCAAGGTTTCTGGCAAAGCCTCCTGCCAAGACTGTTTGTGAATCCTCTCCAACCCTCTCCAGAAGGGCTGGCATGGCTGGACAAGAGACTGCTTCTTGGGTGACACAGGATTTGGGCAGTTCAACCTCCTTACCTCAGCAGAATAAAGAGAGAGAAGGGATATAACTAATCTGTAGAAATACATCATAGGGACATCAGAGAGGAAAAACACTGTTTGTGTTGGAGGACACTATTCACGCAAGATCAAGAGGGAGTACACTACGTGGATATAAATATTGGGTGGAAATGAGAAGAAATTTCTCTGTAATGGGTATGTTGGAACAGACATCTAAATAGAGTAACAGAAGTAGATGGGTGGTCTAGTTTTATATTTCATCAATCAGTGCTTTGTGCTCAGATTAGGGACGTACACAGATCAATGAGTTTGCAGAAATAATTGTGTGTGGTACATGCTTATATAGTAGCCTTTCTGGTCAGTTATGTCCCTTTCTGCCCCCTCTTATTCTAAATCATTTAAAGCAGTGACATGGAAGTTATTCTCCCAGATTTCAAGTCAACGACCTAACTATAGGACTGGCTGCTGCAGTTGTGGGTATTTTCTTGCTTTTGGTTCCTCTCCCTTTTCAGTTCAGAAGATCTTATTTCACCTCTTGTTGTGAAAGAATAGAGGAAAATTACAATCTCCAGAGCAGCAAAGGTGGGACTATAAAACTTCTTCCTACCCTGAGAGTTACTGACGGGCTCGCAGTGCTTCAACTCCACCCGTTAATGGGCTGTGGGAACACAGTTTAATTACTTGGGGAGCACTGCGTAACCAGCATTGAAGCATTTAGGTAAGACCTGAATTTATTCCAGCATATGGTAAAATTTTCAGAGTGACTTATAAGAGCTGGTGAGCTGCTGAGAAAAATCTTTAAGGCCTTAATCCAGAAAAGTATGAGTTTATCGTTTCAGTCAATACCAGTATCTCATTCAACAACATGCAAGCTTAAGGAACTTCCTACGAGTTTTTCTTTTTTGTTGATCTGTGATTTTGTTTAGATCTCATTTTAAATATCTTCTGGAGAATTTTATAGTATAGGCAGTGAAAAGAAAAGAATAAATCTTATCCTCAGGATCAGGGAGAGTGAAAAATGAGATCTAGGGATCAGAAAACAAGACTGACTCTCTTTTACAAGATACTGAAGACTTTGTGAAAATGCACAGAAACCTCTCACAACTTGCCACTGTCTGACCCATAAACTTTTACTCATAGCTAGGCTCTGATTTCTCCAGATAATTAAGTTAACTGATTTCCCCAAAGAGATCAGCTAGCCCTAGGGAATGTGTAAGGCTCTCAGTATTTCTAAAACATTTTTAAAAAATTAAAACTATTTTAAAATCTGTCCACTTAATTTAAGGGCCCATGCGGTATTATGACTGCCTGGCAAGCCTAGCTCCAGCTGTGCTATTAATATCTGATTCTTTGCATCTGATTCTTCCTAGCATCAGAGGACACCACAAGAAAATATTCATGTGAAAAAAACTTGGTTTAGGTAAGGTATAAATTCCATCCAGGTTTCATGTTGCAAAAAATCATATACAATTTTATGATTCTGATGTCTTCTGGTCCAACATTACCTACCACTCTGTAGAGCCTACAGGTGAGATATGGCTCTCCGTTACTGATGTTGGTTCAGGATTCCAGATCAGTTATAAATTAATCATTGTCAGAGAGTCATTATATTGAAATAATCCAGCAAGAATTCAACCTGTATCATCACTGGGAAATCAAAATATTTGCTGAAAGTCAATCTCCACTTAAAAATTTATAGTGCCATTTCACTTTTTGTATACCTGCTAAAAGTGTAGGTTATTCGATTTTATACATTCAAATGAATCTCTGCTGAAGGTAATGCTGGTAAAATTTAAGGCAAGGAGTGCCTGACAGTAAATAATAGGAGTAATTATGAAGCAGAAGTAATTTGTTAGGAATGAATCTGTGTCAAAGTCACAATTCCCCTGGAGAAACACAGCCTTTATATCAGCTGTATATTTTTATTACATCCAATTTCAGTTTTCTTGTTAAAAGAAAGTCTCTTTAAGCCCTCGCATTTTTCCTGCTCCATTCCCCATGGTTCACAAGTACAATAGTGAATGTAAGCTACAATAAAAAAGGTCATTTTCTTCTTTCAGCAACAGTAACACAAGTGGCTGCATTTCCTGATTCTGGATTAAGTTCAAGATTTCAAATACGACCGGGCTCGTTTCTGATTAGAAAGTTTGATATTTATCACAGACTTTCCTGTCTTCCATATCCAGTGTGAGTGAGATTGTAAAAAGGTAAACTGAAAGGAACCATTCTTTTATTCAGCAATTAACCCCATCTGAGTAAATAATACGGTGTTGTGCACTTGAGCCTTTGCTGTTATGCACTGAATTCAGAATTCAAAACGGCTTCAAAGCCGCGTTCGTGAAATGATGACAAGATGCTGCAGAAACAGCTTTTCATGTGGAATATAATGCAAGTATTGTGTTACATAGTACAGTAACAAATAGAGTATAGTTGTAATGATATAGCAGATAAAGTGTCTGGAAGTACTTACCTGAGGGAAATTCAATCTTATTTTACTTCAGGGCCTGAGGCTTATAAACACAGTGTATGGTCTTGAAACTTAAATATTAGAGGAATCATTTTATTGGGGGGGAGGAGAAGGTAATGTTTCCTATTACAGACAAATAAAATCTCCGTGCCCAAATACAAGGCAGAAATAGTCCAAATTCCTTCAGATGATGTCTCAGCTTGACTTTTTTCCAGCAACAGCCTCAGAAAGTCTAAGAGAAGTAAAACAATGCCACAAGCAATCCTGGCAGGAGAACGGCACGGATGGGCATGGGATCCACACATCAGGGGCTGAACTGTACCATCCTCAGCAGGAGCACGGAGGTGGCTGGGGGTGGAAAAGGGGGTCCTGCCCTCGCAGAGGTCTCGATCCCACCTGGGCATTTGCACCGGAACTGGAGCACCCATGGAGATACACCCCTGGCTTTAAATAACCTACTTCAGCCTGTGAGGGCAGCTTAAGCACAACACAGAGCAGCAGGAGTGGGGAGCTACATTTATTCTAGTAAATAAAGGGCTAGGGTACAGCCTCACAGTTGCATGAGTCATTTCACTCTTTACACCACTCCGGAGTGGTTTTTGCCCTGTTCTGTCCAGTCCTGTCCTGGGCATTGCTGGGGCATGGCTCAAGGTTAAATACACCAGCAGCCACTGCTGAGATATGCTCTGGGCATGGCTGTTCTGCTCAGGGGGTGAGACGGACCAGCCACTTGGATGTGAGTGAAGATCATGTGGGTGCTTGCCCATCAACCACAGAAACTTCACCAGTCTGTTTTATTTAATAGCAGAAATGGGGCCCGAGTGCTGTCTTTTCCCTCTCCCTCCTGTGTCTGTATCAAGCCACCCTTAGTCTGAAAGGAAAAAAACAAACCATTAAGATAGTGCAAATGCTGTTATACCTGCTTTGAATCTGAAGAGAAGCAGAAATGCACTGCATATTTATTTGGATATTTTCAGGACCCCTCCACAACTGCTTCCATTTGATGAAACTCTTATAGAGCCCAAGAGAATATCTGGGATTTCTCCTGTGGCTTTCACAGACTCTGAGTCAGGTCCTAAGGTATCTTGGGGTGACATGTGTCTCTTATGGCCTGATGAGGACTGCTGCACTTGCCTCCACAGAAGAAGGGACATCTACGCACAGCTTGGCAGGGAATGTTTTTCATGCAAAACCACACTTTTGTTGGCAGAGGCCGTATGTGTGCTGCTGGGACTCAAGCTTACAGGGGAAGCTGTGTCTGTGTGGGCTGATGGTCCAGGATCATCTAGAATAGCTTTGATGTCAACATCAGTCTGGTGTCACCAATTCTAAATGCTATGGGTGGAAAATACACTAAATTACTTGGTTTGCAAACTGAACTGTAGCTGAAACTCGGCACCTACACAGCAAGCTGGGCAGGATCGATGGGTAGTTTTCAAAACATAGGTGTGGTGTGTGAAGTTTTAGACGTATAACTTGGAATGGTTCACACTGCTTTGATATCCCCTGTGCAAATGGTTGCCTTGGAAACAGATATAGGAACATCTCAGAAAGAAAAGAGGGAGTTTGAGGACAGTATGGGAAGCCCAGAGAAGTGGAACTGTGTAGGAATATTTTGTAACCACTGTCACTCTAGCAGGGCACTGTCTGACCAGGATGTCCTGCAGATGTTTGGAAGAGTGTTCCTGTTGAGCATTTATGAGCTTCACCCAAAACGGTGCTCTGGTATGCTGACCTGCTTTGTTTGAAGCAACAAAGCAGCTTCAAGGAAGTTAAAATCACAGAAACAGAGAATCATTTATATTGGAAAAGACTCTTAAGATCATCAAGTCTAATCGTCAACGTAACACTGCCAAGTCCACCACTAAACCATGTCCCTAAGCATCACGTCTACATGTCTTTTCAATACCTCAATGGATGGTCACTTGACCACTTCACCAAGCATTCCAATGCTTGGTAACCCTTTTGGTGAAGAAATTTTTCCTAATATCCAATCTAAACTTCCAATGGTGCAACTCAAGGCCGTTTCTTCTTGTCCTGGCATGCTGACCTGCTTTGGCTGAAGCAACAAAACAGCTTGAAGATAATCAATATATACAGGTGACACTGAGCAACTCCTGGCTGTGGGTTATCTGATGCTGCCAGGCTGCTTGCTGGAACTCCAGATCTCTGGTGAATGAATATGGCGTATCATTCAGCCCCATTTCTCATTTAAGTCTTTGAATAGACTAGTCTACCACCACAGATGTTTCAAACAACAGAAAAGTCACTAGTTATGGTATTAAATATTCAGTGAAATACGTATTTCTCCCCTCAAGTCATTTTCGCATTTGAAACACGAGATTTTCTGCACCTGGTAAGATTAGAAAAAATATATGTAACACAACTGTAAAAATTCCTAGTATCTGTGTAATTATCAGATTGCATCTTTTAATCCTGCTAAATTCCTGGCATCTTGGCAATGAAGCAGTGTTAGGTACACTAAGTGCCTTAGAAATACTGAGAAAAAGACTCCATCGCTTATTTGTGTATGGAATATTATGTCATGAATGTATCCAAGCAAATAAGTCACAAATTAAAACATACTCAAAGAACGCAGAAGGGGAAATTCCATTACCTCGGGCTTCCTGTGAATTCATTTTTTCCTGTTAATTTGTTTAAATAGTTTGTTTTACTCTGTAAATTGAACGTGAATTCAAGTGTTAAATCAGATTCCTTGTTTGTGATTTGTCATTCATCACATCAGAGTTGTTTCCTCCAGAACCACTTGTGATATGACTTTGAACATTCATTTTCTAAGATATTTTTCTGTGAAGACTTGAGCACTACACTTTTTGTAATGCAAACAGAGAGGAGTCAATGCAACCAAAATAAAGTTATTTAATCACATGTGATAGAATTTTGAGGAGAGTGTAAACACATTTCTCAGAGTTTCTTAGGATTTTGAAATTTGGGTTCATTTTGAAATATAAAAATCTGTAAAGAGAGGAAATTTCTGGGTAATTGAAACATTTTATGCTAACAGTTTTTGTGTATTTTTAATTTGAAAAAATATTTTAAAGTGAAAAATCATAAAGAATTCACTCAGAAAATATCAAACTGATTGCTTTCAGTGTTCTTAGAACAATTTTCTCTGTTAATTCCTCACAGAAGTTTCAAGAAAGCTCAAACAGTTCTATGGAATCTTCCAGTTTTGACAGACATTTATTTTTCCTGTGGAAACTGCGTCCATCCATATTTTCTTAATAACCATAACCTGAACAACGATTCACAAAGAAATGTGTTTTGTTATTTTGTTACGTGATTTCAGGTAGCAGATAAATCAGGCTGCTGATTTGCCATGGTCTGTTGGTCTGAACATGGTCAATCCACATGTTCCACATATAATCATAGAATCATAGAATCATAGAATGTTAGGGATTGGAAGGGACCTCGAAAGATCATCAAGTCCAATCCCCCTGCCAGAGCAGGAATGCCTAGACTATGCCACACAGGAACGTGTCCAGGCAGGTCTTGAATGTCTCCAGAGAAGGAGACTCCACAGCCTCTCTGGGCAGCCTGTTCCAGTGTTCCGTCACCCTCACTGAGAAGAAGTTTCTTCTCGAGTTTAAGCGGAACCTCTTATGTTCCAGTTTCAGCCCATTACCCCTTGTCCTATCAGTGGTTGTCACCGAGAAGAGCCTGGCTCCATCCTCGTGACACTCACCCTTGATATATTTGTAAACATTAATGAGGTCACCCCTCAGCCTCCTCTTCTCCAAACTAAAGAGCCCCAGTTCCTTCAGTCTTTTCTCATAAGGGAGATGCTCCACTCCCTTCATCATCCTAGTTGCCCTGTGCTGGACTCTCTCCAGCAGTTCCCTGTCTTTCTTGAGCTGAGTGGCCCAGAACTGGACACAGTATTCCAGATGGGGTCTCACCAGGGCAGAGTAGAGGGGAAGGAGAACCTCTCTCGACCTACTAACCACCCCCCTTCTAATACACCCCAGGATGCCATTGGCCTTCCTGGCCACAAGGGCACACTGCTGGCTCATGGTCATCCTGCTATCCACCAAGACTCCCAGGTCCCTTTCCCCTGTGCTGCTCTCTAATAAATCATTCGCCAACTTATACTGGAACCTGGGGTTGTTCCTACCCAGATGCAAGACTCTACACTTACCCTTGTTATATTTCATTAAATTTTTCCCCGCCCAACTCTCCAGCCTGTCCAGTTCTCGCCGAATGGCAGCACAGCCTTCTGGTGTGTCAGCCACTCCTCCCAGCTTGGTGTCATCAGCAAACTTGCTGATAGTACTCTCTAGTCCCTCATCCAAGTCATCCATGAATATATTGAATAATACTGGTCCCAGTACCGACCCTTGAGGGACTCCACTGGACACAGGCCTCCAACCAGACTCCGCCCCATTGACCACAACTCTTTGTCTTCTTCCCCTTAGCCAGTTCACAGTCCACTTCACTACCCGAGAGTCTAGACCACACTTCCTCAGTTTAGCAGCAAGGATGCTGTAGGAGACTGTGTCAAATGCTTTACTGAAGTCAAGGTAGACCACATCCACCGCTCGGCCATCATCTATCCACCTTGTTATATCCTCATAAAAGGCTATGAGGTTAGTCAAGCACGACTTCCCCTTGGTGAAGCCATGTTGACTGTCTCTAATGACCTTCTTATCACTGATATGCCTTGAAATGGCACCAAGGATAAGTCGTTCCATCACTTTCCCAGGGATGGAGGTGAGGCTGACCGGTCTATAGTTACCCGGGTCCTCCTTCTTGCCCTTTTTGAAGACTGGAGTGACATTTGCTTCCCTCCAGTCCTCAGGCACCTCTCCCGTCTCCCAAGACTTGGCAAAGATGATGGAGAGTGGTCTAGCAATGACATCAGTCAGCTCCCTCAGCACCCGTGGATGCATCCTGTCTGGACCCATGGATTTATGGATGTCCAGATTGCTTAATTGGTCCCTAACCCAGTCCTCATCGACTAAAGCAAACTCCTCCACCGCCCTGACTTCCTCTGGGGCCTCAGGGGAACGGGGCTCCTCAGGACAGCCTCCGGCAGAGTAGACAGAGGCAAAGAAGGCATTCAGTAACTCTGCCTTCTCTGTATCTTCTGTCACCAAGGCACCCACCTCATTCATCAGTGGGCCTACATTGCCTCTGGTGTTAGTTTTATCTGCCACGTATTTGAAAAAGCTCTTCCTGTTGTCCTTGACCCCTCTCACCAGGTTCAATTCAAGGGAGGCCTTTGCTTTCCTAGTTGCCTCCCTACATCCTCGGACAACAGCCTTATATTCTTCCCAAGTGGCCAGCCCCGCCTTCCAAGATCTGTAAATTCTCCTCTTGCCCTTGAGCTTACCCAGCAGATATAATCTGCAGTTGCAGTCTGCAGTTGCAGTCAGTAATTAAGAAAACTTGTCTATGAACAAAAAATAAGTATTACGTTACTTTTTTTTTTTACCCAGGCAACACAGAGCAGTAGTGCTGACTTTATGCTATAATCAACGTAGGTCTGAAGGAATGAGAGTCTTTTCATTCCATACTTGTTCTGTCCAATGAAGTTATTGAAAAAGTGTCAGAAAACGACTATGAGCAATTCTCCAAAACCTGAACAAACATCACCAGGGTTTATTTTGTGCACTCCAGAGACGGTATGCCTGTGAGCCATCAGACAATAACAGCATTAGCTCATTTCTGGACAGAAAAAGGCTTCAAGGAAGGACTTCAATGTAAATTCAATGCATCTAGCTATCAGTCCTTGAGTTATGCAGCCACTGGTGTCTGGATCTGTTTTGCAACTTCACTTGATTTAGCAGAGAAGGACTCAGAGCTCTCATCCTGCTAAAGTCCAGATGTGGAAATCACAGGTGTGCTTAAAAAATAAATGTGTTTAAAACAGAAATATCAAAATAAGACCGTCTATGTATATGAAATAATTCTACCCAGATTTCGAAGGTGTTTTGGTTATTCTTTTATATACTTACATTGCTGGCCAATACTTTACTTCCCTTTTAGCACTTGTCCAACAGCTGCCGGGGACCTAGAGGAGGTGAAAACACAGAATTCCCAGGAGAATCCTGGTATAGCTGGCAGCAGAATGCCTTGCAGATGAAGGCATAGCACAGTATAGCTGGAAGCTGATGCTAGGTGAATTCAAAGTAGGAACAGGATGAAAAGCTTTAGCAAAGGTGAGCAGAAAGGCACATCAGTTCCGCACAGCAAAAAGTATCCACACACTTGCAGGGAGATGCTTGCAGGCAGGCAAAGTGAAGGAAGACCTAGCTCTGCTCCCTACTCGGACAGCTACATGCTGTGTAAATTTAGGGCAATAGTTTCTCCTTTTTCACTTTACAGTATTTATTCTACTCTTCTGTAGACACTGTGCTTCCCACCCTCCAGCCACTGGGTATGGCTTACAGCACCTGGCCGCAGTGCAAGCGTTTGAGGACCAATTTCAGCACAAATTGGTGCAGTGCAACTGCAGCAGTGGTGTGTACAGAGGTGGCCCCAGAATTATGTTGGTTACCACTACAAAGGCAGGTAGCTGACAAAATGACGTGGGCAGCATACAGACGCAGGAATTTAGTTTTGGGTTTGGCATCCTTCCCTAAAGGCTGTTCTCTGACTCCTCTGAGGCAAAAGCAGTGAACTGCTACGTTGAGCTACAATAAATAAAGTGTTGCAATTTTAAATTATTAGAGTCAAGGTTTATAAGGGCATAAACCTCTTATTAGACGATTTTGTACAGCTGTGAAAAAGCAGACTAACAGTTGCATAGCCTGAAGTGGTCATCGCACACAAGACACTGCAATATGTTATCGCAGCCAAAGATAGCAACTTTCATATGTTTTCTTCGTACTTCTTATTTTCTGCTGGATTTATAAAATACAGTTGTTTTTTATTTCCAGTGTTTACTTATTGGCAACTCCTCTTGAGATTAAAATTTTTAGGAGCATATATTATACATTTCTGTCAGGATTCATAACTGTGATTCCTCAAACTCAGGTGAACTGGCAAGTTCAATAGGAGATGAAACTATTATATGCACAGTCCCAGTCAGAGGCACCCAGCAGACATGCTGGTGAAATGTGTGGATATCCAATCAATATACTTAGTGCTTTAACTTAGGCGCACGTGAAGAAATGCTGATGCATTTTGAGGAAGAAAGATGGGGAATATATCTCTACTAGTACTGCATTTTTGATGAGGTTACTTCTATATTCCCAGCGAACTGGAAAACTCAAGTAATGTTGAGAACACATCTGTTCAGAGACCTGTAGAATCATTAGGAAACGCTACAAAATATACAGCCTGTGCCAAGGAGTACCTCAGCATGTGCAAACGGCAGACAACTTGTCCAACTGGGGGTGCTGGCAAAAGAGTTTAGCAAGGCCCAGAAGAGAAAATTCCATCTTTTCTGTAAATTTCTCTTGCACTCAAATACCATGGCTATTACGATAAACATCCACATGGCTTCGATGTGCTCTGATAAAGCTGGTACTAGCACCGCCAAACCTTGGAGTAGGAGCAGGAGGAAATGAATGGGAGGCCTGTCCTGTTTCACAAGGAGGTTCATGGGACAGGCCGAGCACAGGCAGCCAAGTGGGAAGAAGCAAAAAGAGAGGATAATTGTTTTTATAATTGGCAACCCTTACTCCATTATCTTTTGCCATGACTGTCATAGAATCAAAGAATGTTAGGGATTGGAAGGGACCTCGAAAGATCATCAAGTCCAATCCCCCTGCCAGAGCAGGAATGCCTAGATTATGCTACACAGGAACGTGTCCAGGCAGGTCTTGAATGTCTCCAGAGAAGGAGACTCCACAACCTCCCTGGGCAGCCTGTTCCAGGGCTCCGTCACCCTCACTGAGAAGAAGTTTCTTCTCGAGTTTAAGCGGAACCTCTTATGTTCCAGTTTCAGCCCATTACCCCTTGTCCTATCAGTGGTTGTCACCGAGAAGAGCCTGGCTCCATCCTCATGACACTCACCCTTGATATATTTGTAAACATTAATGAGGTCACCCCTCAGTCTCCTCTTCTCCAAACTAAAGAGCCCCAGCTCCCTCAGTCTTTTCTCATAAGGGAGATGCTCCACTCCCTTCATCATCCTAGTTGCCCTGTGCTGGACTCTCTCCAGCAGTTCCCTGTCTTTCTCTGTAATGTTAACATAACACCATCCTTGTCAACAAAGCATCTGGGCAATGTTACTGCTGTACTATCGACATAAGATTACAGACTTTGAAAAATATGTTTTGTCACGGCTTTTTGGAGACTAGCTAACCTATGGCTGACAGGTTAATCATAGGGACTTTTTTTCAGCTATGAGTGAGTGAAACCACGTTCACCCTTATTTTGCATTGGCTGTGGGACATCTCAGGCTTCCTGGTGTCTTTCAGACCACTTCTAGCTCAGTGTAAGACAGATCACAGTCTCTGCAAGTGCACATTGAGATTTTTCCTCTGAGAATCTTAACTGGTGAATGTCTGCTCTTCGGAACTCATGGAGATATTTTGTCTCCCCCTGAACCACAAGAGATCAGCTGCAGCTCAATGTGAAGGCAGAAGGAACACAAATGCTTTAAGATATTATTGAAGTTTCTCAGACTGAACCCTGACTTCTTGCTCATTGGATTAATACTTATCTACACATCGGGGTGAGGAAGGGATCCTTACCCCTCAGCTTGGCAGAGGTACTCTGAGGGGTGAAGGGTTGCCTCAAAATTCCCATACTGGAGCTCTTTTGGTATGTCTCATCTCCTGGGTTTCTAGATACTGGGCATCTCAGCCTCCCCTCTTCTTTGCTTGTAGCTTTGCCCATTAAGCTACCTGAAGACTGAAATTACCTGGTTCAATCAGTCTTTGACCCTGAAGAATAGAAAAGTAGTTGACATCCTATAGCTAGGAGTTAGCAAAAGTCAGACTTGATGATCTAATTATTCCTTTTGGTCCAAAATAAAAAAAAAAATAAAAAAAAATAATCAATGTCAGGGGTTTCGGTTCGCCTCCTATGTAAAGTCAGAGTCCCTGAAGAATACAGTCCAAGGTATATCGCTGCTGGTTGAGAAGAGTAAGGAGTTACATAGGGCTGGGTTGTCACCATGGGCATGGAGAAGGGGTTCCACATGCAGGTATATCCTGGAAAGGAGAAGCAGGCTGAGTCACCATCTCTGCCACAGAATTACTTCCTTTCCAGCAGTAAACACACCCTCACTTTCTGGAAGTCTAGGGAGGCAATAAGTACATCCCACTCTCCTCTGAACTTACCCTTTCTCTCCTCTTCTGCTCCTCCACTGCCTCCCAGGTTGCAAATTGCATGGCCTAGCTCTCTTGCCATAGATTAGCCTCCTGTGACCTGCCTGGAAGGATGAGTTGGTCACAAGACCAAGCAGTTGATCTTGTGACCATGCAAGGATCACAAAATCTTTCAATTCACATGCAGGAGGAAATGCCTTACAGACTCTCACTCAACACTTTATCTCCTAAAGAGTGGGGGGGTTGTCTGACCTGTATTCATAAATGCCATGGGCCCACCTGTCCTCTCTTGATGCCAACCTATTTCGATATCTGTACTTCTTCCCTGTTTGCTTTTACAACTTACTGAGAGGTGCCCTACTAGATAAGTCCTGTTTTACTCCAGGAACTGCTCAAACTCATGACAGAGTGGAGTGTTCAATGCTCTTAGAGCTGTTCTCTTCCAAATATGCAGCACTCAGCAACCTGTTGAAGCTCATCACTATTGCTTTCATGAAAGTGTCATCAGGGGACAATCAGGAGGACTAAATACTAGTTTGGTCCTTGCGTGGGAGTTGAATTTAGAGCTCAGCCTTGGCCACTAGTGATTAAAAAGATCTAGCTGAAGGAACGATGATATAATGGTTTTCATTGTGACACTGGCAGGCCATTTGTAAAACAAGGATAATGGTAATTCAACCTTTGTAATGCACACAGGGATCTTTGCATGAAATGCAATTTATATGTGCAAAGTATTTTTATTGCTAATAGAAGATACAGTTCTGTCAAACATTGAAGCAGACCATAGTCGTTTTCCTCCTGTGCTGATGGGGAATTGCTGATCTCCAACTGCAATAGGATGAGTGATTATGTTTTCAGTGTGTTTGTTGCACAGGTAAAGTTAGAGTTAATGCTCGGCTTGGAAATAGGAGAACAGCCGTGTCACAGACCTTGATTTCTGAAAAATGAAAATAACAAATTATGTTTGAAAGATACATTACAAACAATGGCAAGACTGAACATTTGCTAGTTGTTTTGTTATGGTTTGTCATAAAATGAACAGAGGGACTGAATAATGGGAATAGGCAATGATAAATTCTTCCTCTGCAATGTGGGATCCAGGAGTGTTTCTCCTGCTGGGAGGAGACTCAGATGTGCGCCATTTCCAGGCAATCCTGGATAGTTCTGCAGAGGAAACCCAGGCTCAAAGACAAGAGGGAGCCTCAAAATGCTCCAGGAGAGCCCCGAAGCAACCTCTCAGGGGACCAAAGCTGCGGAGGACACCTGCCATGCGATACAGGTCCCGCCAATAAGACCAAAGAGACATCGTATTTGCATTGCTTGGGTTTGGCAAAAATTGCATATCGCTTGACTGAAAATATCATTATCTTGAATATAAAAGTATTAGTGTTTGGAACATTCCCAAGTGATCGTGCTTAATGACAAACCTTGGCAGTCTTTAGCAGACATAACATTTCAGCAGTGACCCTTTGCTGCTAGGACAGTATAATGAAAGAAACAAAAGCTTTTGTATGATTTTTCCTGAATCTCATGAAAGAATTAGTTTTCAGAAAAAAAAAAAAAAACAACAAAAAAAACAAAAGAAGTGTAAAAAGCAGCACTTTCAGCTGTTTCTTACCTGGAACTTAATTCTTGTCCCATGGAAGTTGATGGCAAAACTCCGTTGACTTATATGGGAGTAGACGATTCACTAATTTCTTTGGGACACAGGAACTCAGTGTTGCCAACATGAAGGAAATGGCAAGTTATTGCTTATGCAAACAGTCACATTCAGCCAAACAAGGGACACAAGCTCACAGATTGTTTTAATGTCAAAGCAAATTATGGTAATAATTAAAACACATGTCCCATGATAAATCACTGTTGGAGATCCTTGCAAGAGTATCAGAAGTAGGAAAGAATTTCACAGCCACTGAAAGAAATTCTGCTTCTACTTGGGGGGAAAAAATACGTTCTTCACAGATAAAGAAATGAAACACAGGCTTGGCAGGGGATATCTAGGAGATAAAGATATTGTGAGGTAATCAGGCTGTAATGCTTCAAAGGAATATTTTTTTTAAACACATTATTTCCTTTTTATTGTGATTAAATGCTTGTAACAACAGGATTGTTTTAACCTTGCCAATATGCTGTCAGTGTCAATTTTATTTAAAAGAGAGGAATAAACAAAAGGCTATTATTACAAGGAATTCAAGCTGAAATGTTGAAGCTTTATTGCTTATATGATTGTATATAAAATTAAAGGTTATATGTCAAAATGAAATCCTGGCACATACTCATATATTTCACAAGAGCTTTTAGACTTGACATATGTACCCCTGTGACAATAATATCATCAAATAATGGAAATATTGTATATCTATTAAAGAATAGCAAATTAGTAATGAATTTATATAGACTTATTACAGATTGTCAGAAACAAGAATAATGGACATAGTACAAATCCAAACCACATGTTCCATGAAAGAGTATGTCCTTCCAGCATTTTTTAAAGCTATAAATTATCTATCACACTACCAATAAAGTACTGTAGAGGTAAGGTCACTGACCCCAAAGCACCGACATTTACTTCAAGATCCAACCCCTGCAGCTTAGCACTTCATCCAAATTTCCATATGTGGAAGGGAACTCTTTTTTCCTTTTCCTGTGATGTTTTCCCACAGGCTACTCTGCCGGCTGATGTTTCCATGATAATATTCTTCACATTCTGTCAATTTACATTTAGTAGCTTTACTACAGTAACAGGAAACTTTTAGATCATCTCCTCTGTGCATACATAAGGCTCTGTGTATGCTCTGTGTCCTCATAAGCATTCATTTGGCTGGACCGCTGGAAAATTCCCCCATTCTCAACGAGCTAAACATGATAGTCTGGAGGTAGTGGTGCCCCAGGTCTGGCCTTCATATGTGAGGGAAAGAGCTGTAGGGGATCGGTTTCCCTCAGCAGAATAAGGAGCAGAGTGACTGGAGGGGCTGCTACAAGGACCAAGGTCTACCAGGAGGCTGGACATCCACAAAAACGATGCATCAATACCGTGCGACCAGAAATCAACAGTGTATCCAATCAGCAAAGACAAGTAGAGTAACAAATAGTAACAACAGGGAAAAAAGTAGTAATGGAGAGGAAACTGCAACAGCCAGGACATGATTTTTCATTACATGCAGAAGAGGCTGAAGTAGCTTTGCTACTATTGCTTTTTATTTGTATTTGTCTTGCTACTTCCTAGTCCTGGTCAAATCCACCTGCAAAATATTATGGGGTCACCTTCTCAGGTGGGGAAAATCAGCCTAGCTCCTTTGGGCCCAGGTGGCAGGACCACTCCCCGTAGCTGTTATTACCGTGCCATGTGCCAGTACTGTGGTTGGCCAGCTCTGGGATATAAAAATTGAAAAAGACAAACTGCTGGTTTCAGCATATCCTGCTCTCCAAATACTTGTGCCTTACTGTTACACTAACCCTAATTGCTCGTCATTTCAAATATTTCTGCATCATGGGTTACACTGGAGCAACACTGGGCAGATAGGCTGTGGGTTGAATAAGAAACCTAAAGATGGGAACAGAGGAGGAAATATCCAAGATAATATTGCTTTGAGACTCTACAATCAAAAGACATTTCTGTACTTCACGCGATATCAATCTCTTTCCTTTCTCTAGGCTCCTTCTTTTACCAAAAAGCCAGATGACCTATGCTTTCAGAATTTCCTCCATATGAAAATTGCAGAAGGGTAGCCCACACGACAACATTTTTCGTCTCTCCTTGAAATTTTAAAAACCTCCCAGAAGCAGCTATTTTTTTATGGAAGTATGGATTTGTAATTCTCACACTGGTACTGATCCATCATACTCAGTGCCGTGAATAAAAGCCCCTCCATCCCAGAAGCCTGTCAATTCGTATCTAAATGTGCGTCCCCTCCTGTTAGACAAAGCAAAACTGTCAACCCCAGCCAGTTAGTTATTTACTCATGATGTTTTATCATTTTCCTGTGGCTATAATTGGTCTCTTGTGGGAATGACTTGTTTTTTCCTCTTGACTGTTATTGCACACGATTACCTCGGTTTGCGTTCCAGGTCAGGAAAGCCCCAGGGGTAGCTCTGAGAATGGTTCTCCAGCTTGCTAACAGGATCATCACTTAGACGCAAAATGCTCTGAAGAGATTTGGCCATTCCTTTATTTTCCCCCTCTTGGTTAAAATATAGAAACCTCTGATTAATACAACCTTTGGAAGGTTTGTTTGAGGCACCTATAACTCTGTCAGAGAGGTGCCTCTGGAGGACTTTGGGAGCTGGATACGCTCAGCTTTGTTTCTCATTCCTGAAGTCCAAATATTCACAAAGGCACCATTTGCACAGAGTTATGATACCCATCTGCACATTTTTCTTTCTTTGGGTGAGGGGGAAGAAACTTAGGCAGGAGGAGCTGAAGGGAAGGTCAGAGACAGACACAGTGAAGAGGACCAAGATGAATAAAGGCTCCTCCATCCTTCACCCTGAGTCCTTTCGTGTCATCTTACCACATACTTTCTCCTATGTTGACACTATTTTACATTCACAGAACAGTGGAAACAGGAATAAGTGTAATAGGGGAAAATGTATTTATGATTGCTAGATTACTTTAATTCTCTTTCTTGCTGATTGTACTATGAATACAGATTCTCTGTAACCATTTTTACTAAATAAAATCATCTTCTGTTGGTACTTTATCTGGGATTTTTTCCTTCCGTTTCATAACAGAACTAAAATCACATGGCTCAGTATAATTCTAACCTGATCTGGTTTGATTTGGGCTGGCATTAAAGCATTAGGATCATCTCAGGGTTTTGTAATTTGGATTACACAGATCAGCAGACATGCCTAAAGCCTTTCAACAAATTCTGAGAGAGCTAGAAATTTGACACTTTTGGCACAAACAGTAAACAAGCCAATATTTCTACCTTTTTCATAGCCAGTGGTCTTGCAGTTGGTGGTGGGGAGCGTTTACAGCTCTCAGTACAGGGAGATCAGTAGGAACTCGGCACCTCTGCGATAAGGCAACAAGAAGATGGACACTCAAATCTTGGTACCTGCCCAGAGATTCCTTGATGATGAATAACAGGCAAACAGCTCATACATCGTAACACATAGAAAATAGTCATATGAATAAAACAGACCTATATACAGTGAAAATGTTGATGAATAATTTTTGTTGATTGCAGCTCTCTCATGCTTGTTTTTACCTTTCAGCAGAGCTGCCAAAAATGCACTCTTCACAGGAGTATAACATTTTCTTTAGTTTTGATCTGTGTAGATGTCGACCCAGTAAACTTCTGAATACCACAAAAATCACTGAATGAAATCTATTCGGAGCTCATGAGCTCCACTCATTTTCCAAACTGAAGCTGATCCAAGCTGGAAACGTCATAAATATGTTTGTGCAGAGCTGGAAAATAACCCAGGCTCTTCTCAAAGCCTCTGGAGTCCAGGAGAACATTTCAATTGTTGCGACCAAATTTTCATGCATGTTTAACAAAAGTTGTGGTCTAAAGCACGCTAAATAGTTTTAAGGTTCCCTGAAACAATTTCTTAATTCAGCAGGGTAACTTATTTTTTCAGCAATGGTCTTCTGAAGAATTTTTCAACCTAGAAAAGGAATAATTATTCATTTATTAAGCAAAAATCCTACACTAAATGCCTCCTGTTTGATGAGAAACACTTAGGTAACTCTTTCTCATTGTCTTAGATACATGCCATTAATTTTTTTAAAAGTTTGATAAATTACAGGAGTTACGTAATTTTTATTAAGATTTCTCCTGGCAATTGGACCATGCAATGATCCTGACTCCCAGAGAAAATATTCTTCAAATCATTACTATTGGGTATAAAAGTAGAGTAATTTTTTATTTTTCAAAGCAAATCACTGCTTTGCCAGCAATGAATTTCAGAGCAAACAAAGTGACTTATGAGTTGTGCAAAAATAACAAGTGTGTGTGTGTATGTGACAGAAATCCTAAAGCAGATCACTGCAGTATCTGGATGATTTCACTGTAGTATCCCACTGATTAGAGCACTCAGTAAATTCTTTATTATTAGATTTCAGAATGTTTACTTGGACGTGAACTTTTTTATGTGGAGTGAGAACTGAATAAAAGATTGGAAACAAATGCTAATGTTAAACAGCAATATACTAAGTTGGAGGGAAGTCTGCAAGGCTTATAACTGATCCTGATTTTATTTAATGACTTTATTTACACTATAAAAGGAATTTATTTGTTTTTAATATAGAAGCCCAGCATGTTGAAGTAGTTAACAGAATAATTCTTATATTACTGGAAGTAGGTAACACATTACTAGCTCTTCTGTCCCTGTTTGAGGGATCAGTTGTGTTTCATGTACTTGCATGGTGCTGATTTCCCCTTGCAAGCTTCATGGTGCATATGAAATCAATGGGACCCGGGGAACTGAAAACCTTCCTTACTTTTCTCTTTCCTGTTTTTCTGCCCTAGGCCATTGCTTAGTCTTCCTCACATGTACACCGGTGAGGACGCAGAAATCCTTTCTCCAAAGGGATTTTCAGGGTTGGAATTATGTGCAGGAAACAGCACAATTAGATTCAACTGAGAAAACAACACAAATTAACATATCTCAGGAAAAATCATCCTAACCACGTAATCAGCAGGAGGGAAATGTTTGGAAAGCGCAGAGTTTATAAAGATTTAGGGAAGGTAATAAGTAACAAATCAGACATGATCTAGCAATAGCTTGTCACAGGAAAGGTGCAGTGATGTTTGCAAATCATGTACACAAAGGCATCTTGACAGTTCTTAGGGAGGTAGTCTTCCCTCTCAAGGTGCTGCAAGAGGCTTTCGTCCAGAATTAGGTGCTCATCACAGTTCTGGCCTCCTTGGTTTGAGAGTGAAGTCCCTACCTCCACGATGAGCCACAGACATAGTTGAGGACACAGAGAGAAACTGTAAAGATTCAGAGAACTAAATACATATGTTTTAGCAAAGCTAAGACTACACCTGATGGTGGGTGTCAGAGCATAAAAGGATGCGTGAAGCTGCTTTAAGCAACTACAGGGCTTATTGCAAAGTGACTCCTGTTTTCACCTTGGCTGCCAATCTCAATTCCTGGGATATCTCTCCCTCCTCTCATACCTGCCCTGGCCTCCAGTGCTTTGTTTCTCAATGGTGAAAGTGGTTGCAGAAGTATTCACAATAAAGGCCTAGAATACAGACAGGGACTTCTTATGTCATTACATCAGTTTATGCCTGACTTACAATCTATTGTGATTTCTACTCATTGATCAGTCTGGTCAGTGTTGGCCAAGAACTACAAATAAAGGGGGGCGAAATTCCTTACTGTAACAGGAGGATAGTAACAAATACAGACACACCAACATCATCCCAGAAAAGATCTGTGTCTTTTTGTTCTTCTTGCCAAAATCGTTACAAAGCCCATGTGGCCATACTGGAAATAGCAAATGTTGCACAAGTGTTATCTAGGATCTCCTAAAACCACAGAATTAGCTGCATTGTCTGAGCTGGCCCTGGACCCCTGGTGAATGTATGGAGGAACAGAGCCCTTTATCTTCACTCAAGAGAATCTAGCTGGTGCTACCTAGGATCACAATGAAACCTTTGGAAAATCAGTAACAGATGGAATAAAGCTGGATAAAGCACTAGTTAGATGGATGGGCCCGAAGAGTGGTCGTCAATAGAGTTAAATCCAGCTGGCGGCTGGTCACAAGTGGTGTTCCGCAGGGCTCAGTGTTGGGACCACTTCTTTTCAACATCTTTACTGATGACCTAGATGAGGATATTGGAGGTATTATCAGTAAGTTCTCAGATGACACCAAGTCGGGTGGGAGTGTTGATCTGCACAAGGATAGGGAGGCTCTACAGAGGAACTTGGATGGATTGGATCAATGGGTCAAGGTGAATGGGAAGAGCTTCAACAAGGCCAAGTGCCAGGTCCTGCATCTTGGCCACAACAACCCCATGCAACGCTACAAGTTTGGGAAATGGGGCTAGAAATCTGTCTGGCAGAAAAGGACCTGGGTATTCTAATAGACAAGCGTCTGAATATGAGCCAGCAGTGTGCCCAGGTGGCCAGGAAGGCCAATGGCATCCTGGCTTGTATTGGAAACAGTGTGACCAGCAGGAGTAAGGAGATGATTGTCCCCCTGTACTCCAGTGCCACTGGTGAGGCCACACCTTGAGCATTGTGTCCAGTTTTGGGCACTTCAATACAAAAGGGATATCAAGGTGCTGGAGCAAGTGCATAGGAGGGCAACGAAGTTGGTGAAGGGCCTGGAGAATGACTCTTATGAAGAGTGACTGAAGGAGCTGGGCGTGTTTAGTTTGAAGAAGAGAAGGCTGAGGGGAGACTTCATCGTTCTCTACAGCTACTTGAAAGGACATTGTAGAGAGGTTGGTGCTGGTCTCTTCTCACAGGTAACTAATAGCAGAACTAGAGGGAATGGCCACACAGTGTAGATTTAGGCTGGATGTTACAAAAAAATTTTTCACAAAAAAGAATAGTGAGACACTGGAACAGACTGCCCAGGGAGGTGGTTACGTCACCTTCCCTGGAGGTGTTTAAAGGTCATTTAGATGCAGTGTTGGGGTATATGGTTTAGGTGTGGACTCTGTAGAGTAGAGTTATAGGTTGGACTTAATGATCCCAAGGGTCTTTTGCAACCTGAATGTTTCTGTGATTCTATGAATTAAAAGAGAATTGTTCTAGCAGTGAAGCCTCCTGCAGTGATGCCTGAAGAGAGTTCATGAGCCTTATCATTTTGTAAACTGCGAAAATCATTACACCCTGAGAGGTATTGCAGAGGAAGATGTCTTTTTATTTCTAAGCCATCCTCCCTAAGAGAAAGGACACGCCACAGACATCAACCTAATACTCTGACAGATGTCAGTATGGGGGTGGATAGAGGGATATATTGAGGATGTGTTGAAATAAAACATGTCCCAGAAGCCTTGGCTTTGGCCTCTTGTCTTTGCTAACCCACATTCCCAATTTCTGCCGATTTTTAGGACTCTGCCTTTGCAGGAAACAGGAGGGTCATCTTTTCTTTCCTTTGTACTCTGCTTTTCACGCAGTCTTTCTACTGTTTACTATACTCCCTAATGTGTCAGTATTACTTTTATAATACGTACTACCAATACGATAGGTGCAATATACACCACTGTAAATACACCAACAGTTTCATATTCTTTCAATACAGGTTTTGAGTCAGCAATTTTCCATATATTCCAGCCTAGAGCTACAGGGTTTAGATCAAATGCACACTGCACTGTTAAAGTTTATCTCTAATATTAATATCACTGCATTTCCAAATCAATCTGCAACTAGAGATGTCAAGGACGGTAAAAATGTAGACACTGTCAAGGACACATTGAAATTTGTGTGTAAAGATCTGATGATTGAGAAATGCCAATGATTACGATAAAAATCCAAGAAAATAGAGAAGGACCCAATACGCAATCATTCTAAGGAGTCCCAATTTTGGCCATTTTATGTGTTTTCCTGGTGTTAATCTGAGAAGTGTCATATTACAGAAAATTACTAATGTAATATGTGTGTGTTCGTAGATGTGTTGTATGCTCTGGTCAAACCCAGAACTAGACAGCATTCAGAATTTCCTAACACCTAATTCTCTTTCTACACTTAATGTTTAAACTGTCATGATCTAATGGAAAAGGAGTCCCCACATGAATATTTGAACTGGACTGAGTCTCACTAACATCCTTGGACAGGCCAAAGTATTTTTCCAGCTCTCAGTGACATGCTGGGCCTCTGATCTGACACTGAGAGACATTCCAGAAGTTGTTCTGCAGTGTCAGTGACTTTCTTTTGTAGCCCTGAGATTGAGAAAACAACAGCTGGGAGCTTGGCATTGTCCTGTTCAGATTGGCATGCATCAAAGAAACATAGAATCATAGAATCATAGCATCATAGAATATTTTGGGCTGGAAGGGACCTTTAAAGGTCAGCTAGTCCAACCCCCTGCAACAAGCAGGGACATCTTTAACTAGATCAGATTTTTCAGAGCCCTGTCCAACCTGACCCTGAATGTTTCCAGGGATGGAGCTTCCACCACTTCTGTTCCAACCTCTTCCAGTGTTTCACCACACTCATCATGAAAAAATTCTTCCTTCTATCTAGGTATTATGTTGAATAGCATAATACCTTTATATACATATTATGCTATTCACGCCAGAGTGACACTGGAGGGTTCAGACAAGGTGGGCCAAGTGTTGTATGAACGAGTAAAACAGGCAAACAAACATTAGGAAAAAAAGTAATGTCGTTACTCCCATTTCCAGGGGAAAACTAGGAACCAAAAGCTCATTTTCATGGAAGCCAGGAGAGTTTTGTCTATGGTCTGTGTGGTTTCTTCAGGTTCCTTTAAAATTCCAGCTAAAAAGATCTTTCAACATGCAGAGTTAAATCCATCTGAAGTCAGCTGAAGGAAAAAGTGCTAGATAACTCTGGAAAACAGGCCCATGTCACTTTGCCTGGGTTACCCAGTGACTCTATATAGCACCACACATGTGTATCCATATGCACGTGAGCTGGGATCACAGAATCACAGAATCACAGAATGTTAAAGGTTGGAAGGGACCTTAAAGATCATCTAGTCCAACCCCCCTGCCAGAGCAGGATCACCTACAATAGAGCGGATGTAGCTGTTGCATTGCTTGTGTATGATATGGCAAAGCTTCCATGGAGAAACTTAATCTTGTGTGCTTAAAACATTTCCAGTGCCTCCTCAAATGCTCATCTCTGCAATACGGTACTGATTTAAACAAAGCATTTCAGTTACAAGAAATTACACTGCCAATTAAACTGTACTACTTTCTTCTACTGACTCTGAGACTATATATATTACTTCAACAGCCAGAGCAAATATGGGTTTGAAGGTGTTTAAACAAATGTACACTTCAGTTGAAAGCAGTTTGCAATAACTAGATTCAATAAAAAATTCTAATTGTAGGCCTCATGTTAAGTCCCAAAACACATTTTTTAGTCCCCATGTGCCTTGTTTCCAAGATGGTAGCACCTGGAAAAACATGCAGTTTGCTTTTTGTAATAGATGTGAGCTCTGATAGTCAGGACTGCACTGCGCTGCCTGCTTTAGAAGTGATGGCAACGTTCCTGCAGTTTAAGTGGATGTCTTTTGTGCAAGGGAATAAGAACATGTTGGGCTATGAAAAACAGTGGCCATATACAGTTTTCATGCCACAAAGTGAAGAAACTAGCAGTCTCTTTCAATAGCCAAGCCCAAACTTGCTGAATACTGTGCCAGCAAAACACTCTTGCTTTCCCTAAGTCTGTTTTTTGATTTAACTGTCCCTGCAGTTGCATCTATTGATATCTTCAGGAAAATAAATGGGGAAAAAACAGAGCAGTGCTTTTTACTACCTTTCCAAATTTGCTGACACCCTTGTAGAAAAAAAATGCAGTCCTTAAGGTGAATTGAAGTTTTAACAAGATTTTACTAATTTCCTCACGAAGATTGCCTTTTGCTTCACATCATTTCCTGTGGTGAAAATAATCTCAGCGGTCTATGACCTCTGCTTCCTCATCACTCCAAGCTTAAAGCAAAATCAAGTGCAAAATGTGAGAAGTTAATCCTTACACGTGTAATATTGTTGGGTTTGGATGGGATTATTTTTTTTTTACTGAGAACCATTATGCATTATTCTGTTTGCTGCCTCTGATGACAATGAAGGTGAACAGGATGAAATGAGAGAGATGCAACGTGCAGGTGAGGGACAATGCTCCCGCTGCGGCACGACAGACCATAGGAAGCTCACAAGCCTTTCCTGCAGCCATCTGTCCACAGCTGCCCTCCACAGTAAATTAGTGCAATGTTCATATTCCACTTGTTTTCACACCCCCGCCACCACCAAACCACATGTGATAATTAAACTGGACGATTAATAAATGATGAGCATAGGGTGACTGGGGGGCAATGCTTTGCCGTAAAGAACAAGAAGCACCAAAAGCGCTGAGAAAAACGAGCAGTAACAAGCAGACCCCAGGCAAGCTTTCCCACAAAGCTCTGCCAATATGCCTCGGTCCTGATTTACAGCACTCCTGCGGCTCGCCTCTGAGCCTCCTCTGCTCCAGAAACTGTCAGTGGTGTGAAACAGCTTTAGGAGTTTTTGCAGGTGGACTCCTCTCTGCTCAGGGCTGTGCTGAAGTCTTATGTGTTTCTGGACTGCAACATTAAAGGCAAAGGGGGGGAAAGCGAACAGGTCTTGCAGGAGCTGATCCTGCTCTCTGCTTTACCATAGGCTTCCCCAGTGGGTCTGGATAAGCTTCGTCATCTCGTTGTCTAAATTCCTTATCTGTAGCCCGGGGACGGTAAGAGCAATATTACCTGCCTGTTGCATAGCAGGGAGTGTGCTGGTTAATTATCGAGTGTTTATACAGTGGGGTCAGCAGAGAGAGTGTTATATGATAGCTAAATATTAGTATGAAATCACAGAAGATAAAGGCATATATCCTCCCTCGCACACCATGGTGATATTTTATCTACTTGTTATTTTGAGCCACATTCTCCAAAAGCTGAAAATACTTAGTGTCTGTTTAAAAGAAATATTTCAAAGAACACATGCTGGTTTGGGTTGTTTCGCACTGTGCATAGCACCTGCACACAACTGACACTGGTGAGTTCTTTGCTTTAATAGAAAAGGTAAAATGAAGTGTTACTTCTCTTTAGGCTCTGTTAAAGGGAACACTATTAAAAATACTTGTTCCCTAGCCAAGTTTTTTTTTTCCCCTTTTTCTGCAGTTGTATCTGCTTTGGTGTACATCTGTGCCTGAATGTGTTCCTCTTGTCTTTGTGCCCTGACAGACATGTCCCACCAGAGCTAAGAGAGGAAGGTTCGTGAGACATATGCCACTTCATTTTGGGAGGAGAGAAAGGTTTTCCTAAAATATGGGCCCAGTTTTAATGTCATCACAGCTAATATAGTGAGTCCCTGCAGGGAAGGATGGCTGCGATGCAGCCAGAGTGGGTGAATCAGGGTTGATAGGTCCTAAATTGGCTGTACACATCTAGAGGTGATAAACACTTTTTATCACACTGCATACTGGACTGCTCAGGGTGGAAACCAGAGCAGTAGCAGCTGCTGGAGCAGCGTTTTCCATAATGCCCCTTAGGCGGAGTGTCAGACACCCAGGATGGCAGCAGCAGTATGGATCTCTCTTCTCACAAAGGGCAGCGCATGTCGCCCAAGGAGCAGGAGAGCACAACCAGCATGTCTCTCTGGGGCTGACATGTGGGGCTCAGAGTTGATAAGATACAGCATGGTATTGCACAGACCATCCTGCTTTAGGATCAGAATGGATCAGCTGAGGAATTTTTCTTCAAGAACCAAGATCAAGAGAGACTGCTCTTTATTACTGACCTGAGAAGTAGCTCACAGGTACAGGCCAAATGCACGTAACAACCCTTAAGGTAGAAAGCCTTGGAGGTAATATTACCAGCAAACCAGAGGGATCAAAACCAGCCTGTTTTCTGTCTTAGCCACTGAGGACATTAGGTGGACCAACAACCTGAAGAAGTATGGTGATCAGAAGTAAGCGTTATATGCAGTTCATATTATCAAAAAAATATAGAATGGTTTGGGTTGGAAGGGACTTTTAAGATCATCCAACTCCAACCCCCTTTTCATGGACAAGAACACCTCCCACCAGACCAGGTTGCTCCAAGCCCCATCCAGCCTAGCCTGGAACACTTCCAAAGAGGTGGCATCCACAACCTCTGGGCAACCTGTTCCAGTGCCTCATCACCCTCACAGAAAATAATTTCTACCTTCTACCTAATCTAAATCCACCTTCTTTCAGTTTAAAGCCATTACTCCTTTTCCTATCACTATGTGCCATTACAAAAAGTCACTCTTCTGCTCTCCTCTAGGCCCCCTTTAAGTACTGGAAGACCACTACATTCTCTCCAGAACCTTCTCTTCTCCAGGATAAACAATCTCAACTCTCTCAGGTGTCTTTATAAAGGAGGTGCTCCAATGCCCTGATCATCTTCGTGGCCCTCCTCTGAACCTGCTTGAACAGATCTACATCTTTCCTGTACTGAGGACCCCAGAGCTGAACACAGCCCTCCAAGTGGAGTCTCACAAGAGCAGAACAGAGGGGTAGAATCATCTCTCTTGACCTGCTGGCCACACTTCTTTTGATGCAGCTCAGAATGCCTTTGACTTTTTGGGCTGTGAGCTCACATTGCTGTCTTATATTCAGCTTTTTTTCTACTGATCGCCCTAAGTTCTTCTCCCCAGGGATGCTCTTGATCCACTCATTGCCAAGCCTGTATGTGTGCTTGGGATTTCATCGACCCAGGTGCAGGACCTTGCACTTGGCCTTCTTGAACTTCATGAGGCTTACACTGACGCACCTCTCAAGCAGGTCAATGTCCCTCCGGATGGCATCCCTCTCCTCCAACATGTCAACCATATCACACAGGTTGGTGTCATCTGCAAAATTCCTGAGGGTGCATTCAATTCCACTGTCCATGTCACCGACAAGGATGTTAAACAACACCTTTTTAATTTTATCAGGGCTTTGGCATTCCTAACCTGATTTTTGGATGCTTGGATAATTTCTCTGAATTCCTCCTAGGCTACTTTTCCTTTCTTCCACCCTCTGTTGGCTTCCTTTTTGTGTTTGGGTTTGTCTAAGACAGACACTGCCCATGTTGGAGACACTATGTGGAAATGATGTCCGTGGGGATTGGTTTGCCACTGAGTCCCTGCTCCTGCCACAAATGCTGTGAAGAAAGTGTGGAACAAGGTCTGGGAGTGAGTCTTCTTGGGATGATAGCTCTTCTTCTTATCCAGTGGGAGGAAGGCTTGGTAAGACCCAGACATGTAGGAGCTCATGGCATGATGCTGAAAAGTGCCCTAGTTTCTTCTCGGTGCTGGAGAACTGCCAGTGGCAGAAAGGGAAGAAATGGTCCGTTGGGTCCTATTGCAGGTGCAGGCACAATGGGGGGTCCTGGTCCTTGACAAGGTGGGGCTAATGAACACCACCTGGGGACAGACATCATACTGATACATCCATGAGAAATGCTCCCAAACAGGGACCCATCTCTCAAAAAATGGCATTTCCCAAAGGCAGAGTCAGCCTGCTAACCTCCTTACAAAGGACCTCCCAGAATACTTCCATCTCCTGTAAAGTTTGCCTTCTCCCACTCATAAAAATGTGTTTTCTTCCTTAAGCCTGGATGCATGTTATCCTTTGTTCACCCTTGGTCTTTACTTCTCCAACACCTCAGTCACCTGGGTAGCAGTCTTTACGTATATATGGCCTTTTGAAAATTAACAATGTTCTGACTACACTACTCCTATGTGGAAAGAAGGGCACAGCACTCCTCCTGGATCCATATTTTCCTCCCAGGAGACAGCCCTGAGGCCACTGGCCACTGCTGTGAACAACGTCTGTACCATGAGCCATGCCTGAGCCATGGCTTTTGTACTAAAATATGATATCCACAAGAAGTCTACTGAATTTACTCAGAAAGGTGTGTAGAGGAGTACTGGAGGAGGTGTAGTACAGCCTTTCCACCAGGACCCATGAGAGATGGAAGATGAACCCTGATTCCACCTCGCTCAAGCTCCCTGTGGTTGCTTGCTGCAAGCCCCATATTGACTCCTTCAAGCAGCCTCCAGAAGCAATGTTGGAGTATAACTGCATATAGTATAAATAAATTTCAGGCAGTGCAGAAGCTGAGTTGGACTCCCCAAGCATCCCCATGTAAGGCAGACATTCCAGACTCTTCCTTTGTGATGGATTTCCCTTCTCTCGTTCCTTCCCTTCTCCTCTGTTGCCTGATGGGGCCCCTTAGCACATAAACAAGGGAAGCAGAGTACATCTCCCTGTTTCTCACACCCCTTGGAAGTGGCAGCTTTCAGCCTGATTTAGGATAGTGAATAAAATCTGGGAAGCTGTAACCTGCTTGCAGATGATCTGCAAAAAGGTCTGCATTCCCCCAGCACACTTCAAGCACCGCTCAGTGGTCTGGATCAGACACAACAAAGTATTTGAAAACATCGCTAGCATCCTGCTCCAGACCTAGTTTTCCTTATTTGCCTATTAATGGGAAGGTATAAGAGGGAGCGGTGAAACTCCTTGACTAGAACAGAGTTGGGCTGCAGCCATCTGGCAAGGCTGGAGGTGTGTGATGTGCGTGGGATTTGGAAAGGCCAGAGGACAGGACAAGGCAGTGATAGGAGTGAGAACAATCTGGATATGGCCAAGTGCTTTAGTTCATTGAACAAAGGAAGCTCCTAACCTGCCATGGCTGTGGATTAGCCTCTCCTGTCATTAGCATGCTTCTATATTCAGTATAAAATGTCATGAGCTGTGAACAGTACCTACACAGTGAGGAGGAAGGGTCCTTGGCAGGACCTCTGTTGGAATATTCCCCCCAGCTTTGCAGTGCACTTTTTAAAGAAGTTGTTGAAACCTGACAAAGGTAGAAAATCAAGGAAATTGCTGAAGGCTTGGGGAAGGATTCCTCCCAGTGAGATTCCTACTGAGGAGGGACGTCCAGTCTGTTGGTGTAGGAAAGGGACTACACAGGTTGTGAGTCCTCTCTTCAGAACTGAAAGGCACTAGAGCCAAGTTCTGAGAACTGCAGACAGACACACTAAAATTAGAAGTAAAGACACAGATGTTCGGCAGAAGCGATGACTGGGTGCTCTAGCAAATGAACGGTGTGAACAGGCGTTTCTTCTCCTGATGCCCTTCAAGCAAATCAGATGTACTTCTAAAATGTGTTTTTAATCATGCAAATGTAGCTGGAACTGGTGTGACAGCAAGGTTTAAAGGCTTGTAATATACAGAAACCAAATTAGATATTACTGTAACCTTAATATATATAAAACTAAAAATATTAAGTAATGCAACACTCTCTGAAAGCCCAGGTACATGAGAAACTTACCAGGCATCTGTCAGTCAGAGAAAATGTCTCAATTAACATTGTCTCTTTGTCCACAACTAATATGAAATAACTTTGTACATTTTTTGTTGAAGGTTATTTTAATAAGAAATAAACTCATTAACATTATTCAAGAGGTGTAGCAAGTAGAAATATCTACACAGACTGTTACTGCTAGTCAGATGGAAGAAAATGACTTGCTTATTCCTCATGCCTTTGACTGTGGTCTCTTGGTTATGTTTCCCAGATATCTATGGAAGGGTTCAACCTAGTCACCTGAGCTGGCAGGGCAAGGATGCTGGCAGAAGAAACTTTCTGATGGCACTGCTGGTGGTATCATTATCTCCCCTTTACAAGACCAAGAGCGGATTTGGCCAGGCTGAACAGCTTTGTGCCAGGACATATGCACCAGATCGGACCGTGTCTCTGTCAAGCACATTAGCTGTGGTCCCCTCACGTACTAGTTAGTTTTGAAAACTGTCACCATGAGGTGAAAACCTTGCCCACCAAAACTGCTTCACTGGGCTCCAAAGAAGCCAAGAGCAAGTGTCTCACGCCAAGCAAGGACACAGATCCATAGGAACCAGTGTCTACGAGTAAATATAACACAAAGCACACACAGAGAACACCTATCACAATAACCAGTTATGAACCTTATCTTTTAAAGTTCCAATATAGAGGTTTGCTCAGCTGGGAGCAGATGTGTATTAATGACTCGATTTATAATGGCTAAGCTCAGACAGATCACAAATGTATTTTGGCAATGTAATCCACAAAGTAATACTTAAGACAGAACATGCACAATAACACTAATATTTCAAGAGGGATTTAGAAAGAGATGAGATTTACTAGTTGAGAATGAGAAATAAGATTGGATATTTAAATGTACAGGGACTTAAACATTTGGATGAGGAGGTAGGAGTAACACTGTGAAAGGTTTTCAAAGTTCAAAACAAAAGAATCCTGAAGTCAGCTCTTCTTAGCAGGATACGCTGAAGTGAGTTATGTACGCTCGTGCAATTACAGTGGTTTCTGTACATGTGCAAGAAGTCAAGTTGTTGTTTATTGTGTGCACTTGTAGTCAGTTCCGGCTTTTGCTGGTAGCAAAATATATTAATTGTTCTCAATACCTCATAGACACTGGTATGAACAACTCTGTGACAGCAGTGCAGTTACCTCCACTGAACGTAAGTAGCAATGAGGTTAGCAGTTCAACTAGATTTAGTTCCATATGGATTCCTTGGCATCTGTAGAGTATCTGATCCCTAGCTGAACAGGAAAAATCTTTAAACCCCGGTACTGAGGACATGTAGTGTCATCATTTTGGAGAGATGAAGGCTAGGAATGACTGGAGAGCCAAGTCAGGATAAAGTCCATCCACAGAGTTGAAGGGTTAAGATAGGGTTAGGAGAGTTTATATCAACAGAACTATGTAAGCACTAATGGATTTTTTATGTGTGTTCATGGTTAGTAGCATGTGAAATAAATGAATTTATCCTTTAAGATAATTACTCTTAAGAAACAAAGATACAGACCTTGCCAAAAAAAAAAAAAAAGAGCAACTTTTTTGTGTATTTGGAATTGAGTTTAACAAGTCTGAGCAAGTACTGCAAAACATATTACTCAAGTCTTTGTCTGAAATTTCTTCTGTCTTGTTATTATAAGCACACACTTCTGTCTGTGCAACCAGCAGGTATTGTATGGAAAAGATTGACTAGCAAGTGCTTTCATGGAAATAAGGAATGTTGCTGTGTCTGCAGCTGCCCAGAAGAATTAGTGTATATGTTAGGGCCTGAATACATTCCACTTAAATTCAAGCAACTAGCCTGAAGTCTCTCAGTTAAGAGTTCAGCTTCACTAGTTGACCTCAGTTCCCAGTGAAGAGATGGGTTATTCTAGAAAGCAGTTTACCTAAAATCTAAATAGCTCTGAGCACCTGGCCCTTTCTCATAATAATGCAGGGGATCTCTATGTAACTGCACAGCAGAAAGTTTTCCTGACTCATGGTGGGTCTGGTCCTCCTCCATTTGCCCAGACCAGAGACTCTCTGGAACACACTTGTCCCCCTGAGTGTCCCATGGCCACAGGTTAGGCATCACCAGCTTTTCTAGCTTTGGGAACTTAACTCAATACTCAGCATGAAATGGGGTGATGCTTTGGTGCACCTCACTCTGAGAGCTACCTCCATCCAGATCAGATCGCCTTTGCACTCCCTCTGATTTAATTCATCCAGTTACTGTTCTGAACTTTGCTTCTTGCTGCCTCAGTAAAACAACCCATGGCTGGGTCGGGGGTGCCAAGAGGTGTTCACAGGTCTTGATTAGCAAATCATTTTGATTACAGAAGAGCATTTAGGAAATTCTTAGCACAGAAAATCTGCATTTGGCGTGAACTTCACCTAAGAAATTGCTCAGCACAAGCTATTCTCTTCCCTCTAGACTTTACAGTGCCAAGGTGAGCAAAGCTGCATGCTGTGGGCAAGGGGTCCTCAAATGCAGCAGAAGAGGAATTCCACCCTAAAAAAAATACCTTTTCAAAGTCTTGTGAAAGATTAGAAGCCCTGAAGCTCAGCAGAGTTTGAAGGAGTGGGCTTTGGCTAGGTCTCACTCTTGAGTTTTGAAGGAAGCAAGAATAAAAATGAACGATGCCTCTACTGATCAGTGCAGGTAGGTATTTACGTCTGCAGAGACTAGGGAATGTGGGCACGGTATGTGTGATTGGGAAGAGGCAGCAATGAGCCAGTGTATTCTGCATGGGTGGTCAGGATGTTGCGGTAAGGGCTTTCAAAGAATTCAGTAAGGGAAGAAAATAAAAAGCATAATTTTATTAGAGATGGCAAATATGGTTTTATGAGGCATGGGTCATACGTAACTGAATGGCTGAGTATTTTTCAAAGATATAGTTGCCACAGTAACTATGGAAAGGCAGAGACATTTTACAGCTGAATTTTCAAAGGCGATCAGTAATTTCTCGGATTATTAATGAATGTTTTAAAAATAGCCGGCTCAGAAGAAAACTGGGTCAAAAAGGGTAATTTTTTTTAAAAAAATAATCCATTTACTGGCTATTTTTGAGTATATACATCTTCCCAGAGTCCAGAAACACAGTTACGTTCACATTTTTCAAGTTGATCATGTTCTCTCTGCGTATTGTGCTACTTTCCAAAGTACTGGGAAGAAAGTTTCCTTCCTATAATGTATTTTATATTTGGTTTTCTAAGACTGCAGATTTTTAATGTCCAGATCTTTAATGATTCCCCACCTGACTGACATTTTACAATGTTGGCTAGCAAGGACAAGCTGATCAGCTTTTTTGTTTTTATTAGAGATTGTCTGTCAAATCAAGAAGAAAACCTTATGGACGATTGTTGAGTGGTAAAAGGCAGGAAAAGGAAAAGGAAAAATATAATCCCCCCTCCCCTAAAATGCTAACAACATTTGGAAAATATTAGCAAATACATAAAATTTGGAAATATTTTGTAGTGCTCCAGACCATGGGAAATTGGTTGACTTGGAACTGATAAAAACTAACTTAGCTCTGTTTAAATTAATCCAAAATTGGGACATATGATGATCTGACCCAGAGGTAATATCTCCTAAATAATATATTTTTGTATTTTTGTCTATGCTGATGAAGCAACTGCTCTGCGCCAAAGTACCAGTGTGTTTTGAAATGAATCCTTAACTTCAGGGGAGGATGCATTCCTTGTTACATTAGCCGTCCAGATTCCTGTAAAGTATTACACTTTGCATTTCAAACTGAGGGATGGATTTGGACACTAGCTTTCTGTTTGCCATTTTATTTGACAAGCTGTGCCAGTCTATTATGCTGATGTGACAGAGTATCAGAAATATGAACAAGAATTTTATAGGCAGGACAGACTGTAAAATTTATTTAAAGAATGACTTCCAGGGAGATACCTCTGGCTGGGAATCTCCCTGCTTTCGGTGCTGGGCTTCTTCCCAGTCTGCTGGGAGCCAGCTCTCGTCAAGACAGGAGGAGGAAGAACAAACCATCTGGCAAGACAGCTTTTCTAGCAGAGGAGGAGTTCTGAGTTCACTTGCCTTGGGGCTTAGTGTGGGTACAGCTGGTGGACAATACCTGTCCTCTCACATCTACAACATGCTCGAGCAGTGGGGTAACTGTTTTTTGAATATGATTTGCAGACCACACTGGTGTGTTGTGAGGAAAACAAGCTTTATTTCACATTTTCATCTAGCTGTTTGGTTAAGGAATTGTAAATTTTTCCCATTTTCACATACAATGCATAACTGTAGTAGAAATGCAGTTCTTCCTCACCTGCCCATAGCAGCTCATGTCATTCACCCCACTGCTTGCTGTTCTTCCATTTATCTTGGCAATTCCACCTGTGCTGGCTGTCCTTTCTCTTCAAGCTTGTCAGAAATTATTGATCTTAGATAAATGCAAAAATCCACGAGGACTGAATTTTGGTGAATGTAATAATGTTGTAAACTGAAGTAGGCAGACATTTACATACACAAAAAATCTTCCAAGATGAGAACAGCCAAGCAGTGCATCAGGCTGCCAAAGAGGCTGCGCAGGCTCCATCCTGCAAGGGTTTCCAGACCTGACTGTGGTGAAGCCCTGAGCAACTTAGTCTGAATTTGGCATTGACCTCTGGTGCAGGAGGTTGGGCAAGGCCTTGGCAAACCAGGGCGCTTCCCCATTTGAATTATTCCGTAATTGCATGAGAATCTTTTGGAGCCCTGTGAGGAATAATCAATAGTAGTCACATTCTGCATAGGCAGTACTACACCTGGGTGGTGTGTAAACAAGTATATATAAAGTTATGATGATTTCCAGTGTCTTTACAAAGTTTCACCAGAAATCTAAGAAGTCTGCTCTAAAAAGGTACCATATATTTATGTGTGTTTTCTTTAGGTGTTATCTATTAATTAATATTAACTTGATGGCTGCTAAGACTGATTACACATTTCCATGCTGCTGGCTATAAATAAAACTATTCATATCCATTATTTCTCACTGGCATATATGCTAAGCATGGCAGCAATTTGCTGATGTTTCACAATATTCTTGTTCACACCATCAGGTAATGTAGTTAAGCTACACCTAAACTAGTGAATTGAAAAGAGGTGGGAACTTTATCTTTGGTTTCTGAGGAGATAGTAATTACTTGACTCTAATCAGGGACTATTGACTGGAAGAGGACACCATTTAATAACTGAATATTTTGCAGATATCACTAACATCATGCGGAAGGCGGGATGGGGAGAAATAAGACCAGGGTCAATAGCACAAAATACACAGTAAGTTACTCAGCATTAATTAATCGGTGAAACTGGGAGCTCGTGAAAGGGATATGTCTCGGGTTAGGGCTGGGCCGGCCACTAACACGGACAGACGCTCTCTAACCCCCTCTTCCCCCCCACCCCAAACGGGAAGAGAAAAGGGAATGAGGCAGAGACACTTACGAGTTAGAGAAGAAAAAAAACTAGAACAGCTTTAATGAAAGTAATAGAAATAATGGTAAAAAGATAAAAGTAAAGAACTATATACAACTATAGATAGTAGCCCGATATCAAACCCAACTCCCTCCCCCGATAGCAATCCCCACTGGTGCTGCAGAGCAGGAGGCACTGGGGAAACCCCAGGCTCAGCGGCAGCGGGAGCTGGATACAGGGAGCTGGATTGGGGAACTCAGGATCCGGATCAAAAGCAGGAGGTCAGATGGAGTCCTCTCTGGACACCGGCCATTGCAGAAAAAGGGCGAACAAAAGGGCAAAAAGGGACGAACAAAAAGGGCCGAAACTCCCGTGATCATTCAATTTTATACTAGATATGACGTATATGGGATGGAATACTCTCGTTGGTCACCTGTCCTGTCTATTACCCCCCGGAGGTGCCACTTTTATTTTCTTGTGCCCCCCTCTTACTACCCAGCACCCCCAGCGTGGCACACAAGAGCCAGTAGTGGCCTTGGTCACTATAGGAATAAGTATAAGCAAGAGCCTTTCTGCATCCCAGTCCCAGGCACTAACTGTAAACATCAGGTGTTATCACTACTAGTAGCAGGCACTGTCTGCAAAAACATGCTGCTGACTTCAGAATGTGCAGTCTTTTAGAAGACACTAAACTGGAAAGTAAAAATCACTAAACAGGACTGGGTTTTTAGCTAAACCCAGGACAGGATATAACATCAGACCAGGGCAATGTGTTAGTTCCAGAACAATTATAATGCACTAAAGTGATAACACCATGAAAAGGGCCTAAAAGATGGCTGGAGAGGGACTCTTTACACGGGCCTGTAGTGATAGGATGAGGGGTAATGGGTGGAAGCTGGAAGAGCATAGGTTTAGACAAGATATAAGGAAGAAGTTGTTTACCCTGAGGGTGATGAGACACTGGAACAGATTGCCCAGGGAGGTTGTGGATGCCTCATCCCTGGAAGTGTTTAAGGCCAGGCTGGGTGGGGCATTGAGCAACCTGATCTAGTGGGAGATGTCCCTGCCATGGTGGAGGGGTTAGAACTAGATGATCTTTGATGTCCCTTCCAACTCAAATCATTCTATGATTCTGTAATGCTATGATTTTATGAAGGTAAAGGTGAGGCATTTGCAGGAGAGGTATGAAAGGATGGTACTCTGGACAAGTGTCTGGCAAGTCTTCACCTGAGCGAACATACAGTGCTCAAGTCAACTGTGCTCAGGGATGGTAAGTTAAGACCAAAACAGGGGCAGAAGAGATCTGCTAGGATGACACAGGTAGACACCACAAGAGAAGATGATAAGTATGTTTTTCAGTCCAAAAAAAAAAAGCTTAGGAAAGGAGTGAAAATTGTTTACAAGGGCCATAAGGCAGAAGAGAGAGAAGATCTTTTAAATAACAGTCTGTATTATTGAGAGTGAGTGACTATAAATTGGTTCTGAATGAACATAGAAAGAATTTGTAAGCGTATACAGGCAGGTTGTTGGTAGCTATGAAGGTGGGGAAGTTCTGAAAGATCCCCTCCATAGGTGTTATGGGGGTGGCAGCTGCGTTGCTCAGGTGGATGTTGATATATTCATGGAGGAGTCCTAGTGGGAAACCAACCTAATGACTCCAGCCATCTCATGTTCCTGTTTTGTTCAAGTTAAAAATATCCCTTAGCTACTATAGTACCATGCAACCATAGAAATCTAGATATTAGGGTATTTAAATTGTACAGTATGTTGTCAAAGTAAAGCTGCTGTTAGGGCACCTCACCTCATTCACCCCTAGAGTAAATTCCTTGTTGCTTCTGGTCTGGACTCTGACTGTTGCTGTACAAGGTCTGGCAGCTGAAGGATGGCACAAAGCTGAGGAGCAATTCCCCCTGTAAGGCAGGTATGCTGGTACATGAAGCCTTTCACTTCCTCCAGTAAAAAAAACCCATCAGGACATGGGATGGCAGTGGGACAAAACAGACTCACATGGGGTCAGCACTGCAGAAGCTCTGAGATACAGAAAAAGCAGCAGGTGGCATGGATATGGCTTATATATGTCAGTCATGAGCCCTTGCTTGACACCTCGGAGTAATGCAGAAGCCAACGAACTTTAAGTGAGGCAGGGTCTATTTTGTTTCTCTTTGCTTACATGTTTCCCCTTAATGTCCACTGATCCCGTCCACTGAAGCTACCATAAGAGCATTTTGTGTTTATTCCTGTTGATACTGCTATATTTTAATTTTTGTCTGTGCAGCTTTAACATAGTTTCTAGTACTTGCCATGATAAAAAGGAGTGACTGTCTCACATAATGATGAGAAAGAATGTTTGAGAAAGAATGTTTGAGCAATGCAATTTTTCAGTCCTGCATAGGGCTGTTGTGGTAGGGGGAAAGAGGTTACAGTAATACAGTCAATTGGACATGAAAAGGGCTGAGACATAAATATTTTATTGTTACTGGGTAAGGATTTAATTGACCTTAATCTGTATTACTGAGTGCAGCTCAGGCAACTGTTTGTGAAACATCACATTTGAAGTCTTTCAGACAGGGCTTGTGCTTGGTGATGCCAGTGTAAATCTGTAGTAAATACAGATTTCAGCAGGTTTACTCATTCCAGAGTGATACAACCATATTTGTGATGATCTGGCATGTCTATACAGAGACTTGTGATACAAGAAGTCTGAGTAAACTTTGCCACCTCTTTCGTCAGTAGCTATAAGATGGCCTGAATGAACTGCTCTTTTCAAAATGGTAAGCGGGGTTTGGTAAAACTGGCTGAAATGACTACGAATGTTGCAAGTCCATCTACCCAACACATCTTGCTCTTTTGTATTTTACCCACCTGATTCCTCCAACCCCTACCTTCCTGCTTTCACTCATTGCCGTTATGCCTCCCCTCACAAGTCAACTCTGAATTTGGTCTTATTTATGTTGAACTCATAAGAGCTCAACTCTTGACTCCATGGTGAGATATGGCCATTCACACATTACGCAGCAGATCTATGGACCTGGTGAAGTCCCAGTGGAATCCTGATAGCTGAAGAAAGAAAAGGAATTTTTATATGTGCTTTCTCAGACAACAAATCTTTTAAATTACCCAGGCACAGCCCCCTGTGATTCAACAAAGCAACCATTCCCCCTGCTCAGTTTGAAAAGAGGAATCTTCTGCAACACTCAGGCTTTTCTTTTTTTTCTTTCAATTGTAACATCCCATTTTAACTGTCAAGAACCAACTTGTCAGTGATATGGTGACATTCCTAGAAAGTCCAAAAGTTCTCTTTTGGCTGAGACCCCACTCAAGAATCATGGTTCTACCACAGAAATAAGATAAGAATTCAAGGCCAGGTGCAATGTTAAGTGTGAGCCCGTGGGTTTGGAAATAGAATTGCCCCTCCTTGACTACATGCTCTACTCTGCTGTAGACTTTCAGAGCACTGAAGAAACTGAAGTTTTGCTGAACTAGACAGTGATATTAACTTTACAGCTGGGACAGAGACCACATATCCAGGCTTGGTTAGACGATTTGGTTTGCCTGGAGTGAACAGATTTTTTATTTCAACTTCAGGACACATAGAGGCAAACTAGCTCTCCCTTACTACCAGAGTCGCAATCACTGCTGCATATGTGCAGTGGAAACACAATTTTCAAAGCCTGATGGCAAGCACTGTGTTGATTTCTAACTGTGATGCAGTATCATGTTGACCCTCACAGGCCATTTATCATTACAGGTTGAAAACATGAAATGCACAAAATGCTCAACTGCTGCATGAAAAGGAATATTCAGTTCTTCAAAATTAAAATAAATCATTTCATTTCATCATATAGATGCTTGTTATCTACGTCATCCCAGAATGCTGACTGCTGCTGTGAAACCTGAGCACGCTTGCCACTGTAAACTTACAACCAAAACAAAATGTATAAGACTGGAAGTAGCCTAAAGAAAAAAAAAATGACTTGGTCATCCTGGGTATTTAAGTTCCTTTCTTCTTCCTTTTTCTTAAACTCAGCTCTTTAGAACATCCTATACTGCAATATTACAGTAAGACAAGCAGGCTTTACTTCTTACCCTCAACAAGCTTTCTTTTCCAACGAATATCATGGTTGAAAGGAATGTGACTTTCTCCCAAAGCCATATCCAACTTCAGGCCTTTGCTTTATTAATGCACACAGCTGCAAGCAGTTTGTCCCTTCACCTCTGTGCTTGTGCTCAGGGATGGACCTTGAGGACTATTACTCTTCTTAGGCAGGATCCTCCTTCGGGCAACAGCTTCCAACTGCTTCTGTTCTCAATATGCAAAGAGACTCTTAATTGCTACTTCCATTTAACCCAAGCAAAAACTAATTTGCAAGCCTAGGACTGATCCATAAAATTAAACCATATGTTTAACAGCTGCCATTAGCTGCTTTCAGCATGGAAATGGGGTAGTTTAGGCAAGGTCTGGAGAGGGAGCAGCCATGTAATGGGGAAAGAAGTGTCCTCAAATGCCCTTAGGTCCTGTATTCATTAATGAATAAATGGGCCTTATGCATTTTTAGAAGAGCCCTATGCTGCTGGCAGCTCATTGCACTTCGGACAGAAAAAAAAATGTGCCCAGGAAAATTTCTATTTGTTTCCACAAAAATATGTTGATTTGGACCCCTCAGTGACACGCACTTGGGACAGTTACACTGGCCTTTCAAGAGATGCAACAAGGCTGAGAACCTGGAAATCCCTGGTCTGAAGCAGCCTGGTCTTGCAGTGCTGGCAGCTGCCTGGCCATGCTGCTGGGAAGTCTCCAGCTTGGATGGAAAGTGCAGGACTGGGTGTCTGGAGTAACAGTGGTGACAGGTGTGGTACCCAGGACAAAGACCTGATGAGGCTGTGATGGGTCTTGTCAGCCCAGGGAACCAGGCAGTGCCTGTGTGAGGACAAGACCATGGGGAGATTTCCCATCCTGCATCCCTCCACATGCACATGTGGCTCCAGGGAGCCAGCAGCAAGTTTTTTTAATCTGGGACCAGCTCTGATCCGTAAGAAAGAAAGTTCAATATTTGGGGACCTGTTTTGAACTAGTGTAGCCAAAAGGTTTCTGAAGTGAGCAAAACTTGCTTTGGTGTTTTCCCTTTTTTTTTTTCCCCCTCAGGCCTTTGCAGTGATAAAGAAAATTGATGGGGATTGAAAAGGAAAGAGCCCCACAACCTCATGAAGGAAAATAACATGTTGGTATCAGTCTCCGGACTTTATTGCTTTGCTCCACACTGGAGCAGACAAGCTGCAGGTCCCACGCCCTGGGAGTCACCTCTCTTCAAAGCACACCATCGCTGATGTCCCTTTGCTGTCACAAGCACAGCGGGAGAGCTCTCCTTCAGCAGCAATCTGCTCTGCCAGTGCCAGGGGGATGAGGAACAGCCATGCTGGTGCTCTGAAGTGGGAGAGGGCAGAGTTGTGCAGAGGGGTAGGAGGGGAACCTCAGTCAGCAGGGCAAAACACAACTTCACACACCAGTTGTTGCTTCTTGACGAGTTACTCAGCCCCAGTAGCAGCCCGTCTGCACATTTCTAGTGCCCAGCTAATGTGATGTAATTCAAGTTATCTTTGCTCATACTCAGAGAGCTCTTGTAAGCAGTCACTTCTCCTTGCCTTTGCCCCGGGTTAGTAACGTGTCTGTCAGCAACTGCTGTCGCTCAGTTGGTGACTTGCTGATCTGTGGCTCTTGGGTGACTCCATGGTCTCAGTTCAATTACAATCATTCTGCTCCAGGAGCCGTACAGTGGACAGGCAGGAGAGACTAGCAAGCCAGACATTAAATAGAAGCACTTCCATTAATTTATGCATACAAATATGCATATTCATTTATTTATACAGTACATCTATGTTTACGTATGCTTACATACAAACACACACACTCACTTTTTGTGCATATGTTTGTAAAAATGTATAAATTTATGTATAAATACTTACGCACACCTGGGCAGCACATGAACTAGGTGTTCAAATTCAGAGTATTTGCATTCAGAGCGCTCATGCACATGGCTGAATTAGATGAGGATTTACATTTATTCACAGTCCTTGCTACCCCTTTGCTATAGGAATGAGAACAGCGTTTGGCTAGAACAACTAGGGTTAACTAAGCTGACAGCTCCTCTGAGAAAATCTCAAGCCAAAGAAAGTCAAAAAGGGGTGGAGAGGTGGAGGGGAAGATATATGAATGATTAAAGTATCTAAAAGGAAATCAGTAATTTTGAAACACAGAGCTGGAAGCAATTAGCGGCTGGCTGGCAACTCAGAAGAATCAATAAAAGAATGATGCGATTTCTAATAACTCAAAAATAAAATCTGCTGATAAGTTAAGAAGGAACTATAGGGTTAAAAAGAGGTGAATAGGAAACTAAATCTGTTAACAATTATTGTCAGTGCCAACACTGCCTTGAAAGAGTCACGTTTGTTCTACCACCTCCACCCGGCCAATTATAACAATATGTATTCACCAGGCTCTTATGACAGGAGCACCCACCAATCCCACTAGCACTAAGGAGCTGCCTGCATTTGCTTTTATTTTAATTTATCACTCAGCTGTTTCGAATCACATAAAGCTAAAACTTGGCTTACAAGTTGTCAGTTCCAATGCTAATCTTTTGTGCTTACCGCATATGTGCCTGTGTGATATGTATATTTTCTGAATTGTAAAACTGCCATGGAAATTTCCCAGTCTGGGTACGAAATCTCCTCTCTGGCCCTTTACTGTAAAGACTGGTCATGTTAAAGCTATTGACATATGTTTACTCCAAACAGGAGCCTGCCAGATGCTGCAAACTAGCTGGATCTAGTTCACCATACCTTTACACAAGTTTAACAAGCTAACCCAGAGTGGTAGATCAGACTTCAGGTGTGCAGGGTTATCTTATGCAAAGTGATGATATGGATGTGATTTCCTTAATTTCTCTAACCAGGTGATAAAAAACACAGGCATGTTATAAATTGCATTTATTTTTCACCTTTTGACCTCCTCACTTGTTCTCTGCCCACTAATCCATTTCTGCTGGGACCACTTCTGGCATTACAAACCTCTGAACAGTGCTCAAACAACCAATGCTCGAAAAAAGCCCTGTCACAGATGGTTTCCTTCTTCCCTTTGTAGACTTGGAGTTTCCCTTTTTATCTTCCTCCCCCAAATTACACCAGTCCAGAACAGACACCAGTGACAGGTACAGGATATAGCTGGGGAATTGTCTCATCAGCCAGAGCTGGATGTGCCTCTTTGAGGTCCTTGGTTTGGGGGTACAGTTATTCTGGTATAAATGGTAAATATCTTGTGATGTGCTTTCTCCAGAACATGACAGAAACAAGATATATGGTGGCTTACTCTGGTATAAATATTATGTTACAAAAATCACTCATGTCTTCAGTGCTTCAGAAGAATTTTGCTGGTTTTGGCCCCAATCCTGCAATATGCTCTGTATGGGCAAGAAGTCCTTCCTCATGGACTAACTGAAAGCTTGAAGCTGTATTTGGACTGTACAGTTGAAAGCATTCAGCTGCTTCTCAGAACTGATGAGTTGCTTTTCACTTACATCTAACTTGACTGAGCAAGTTCGGTTGTAAGTAATATAATGGGAATTTGCATCCTGTTTGCTCTAAGATATAAATATGCCACACTTGGGTCCCAGAGCTCAGGGCAGAGCTAGGGATGAAGCGTGAGCTCGTGGTTTCTTTCTTCCAACATCATACCCTGAACCATTTTCATCCTGCCCAACTGAAGTCTGTTTATCTCTTGATTCTCATATGACAAGGGAATCATTACAGTAATATAAATTTGCAACAAATCATTGTATGTTCTGCTAGGAAGCGAAGGAGTAGCAACAGTACTCTGGGTGCCAGTGGCATTGCAAGTGGTGGGTATGGATTAGGTCCTCACTCCAGCTGGAGAAGCTTCAGAGAGAAGGTAATTTGTGTACAGTTCATACATTGGTGGAGCGACTACATATGTATCACTGGTGTGCAAGTCCTCAGAAGAGTTTCCACCATCTGTACCTACATTACAAGGAGGAAACCCAGCCTCTCTTTCACACAAAAAGACCAGACTCTGTGTAACACTTGTTGTGAATTGGGACTTTGTGTACACTGAGATTGACTTCACATCACACATCCTGAGCCTGCACACACTACTGCCAAGATGTATAGACACCCTGCCCATTTCGTGCCCAGCTGAACACAATATCTTAAGTAAGCTGCTAAACCCAAATGTATTATTCTAATATAACATTTTTTTATTATTTTATTTTGGGGAATCAATCTATACTGATCCACACAGCAAACACATGCAGAGGCTTTGGAAGGGGTTTTGAAAGTATCACAGACCTATCTTCAGTAACCCAATAAACAAGCAAAAATAAACTAAATCACACCCACCATTTCCCAGCCTCATTCTCCTCCACAAACCTAAGCAGTCTATGGTATTAGAATGAAGAGTTCATTCTGCCATGTGGCTTCTCCTTTGAACTATGGACTGCAGTTTTCTTCCTCCCTCAGCTATTTCCACAGTAAAACCAGGCCTTTCAACATGAATAATTTCAGCCTTATCAGTTGTCATATACTGACTTCCTTGTTCTTCTGTTCTGTTCAATGCTCTCAAGATATTTTCCTACAGATATTCTGGAAAACAGAGGTTGCAACTTGTACATATCCAACTCACTTTACAAAATGTTACTTCTGTCTGAAGGGTAGCATCTTACTTGCATGGTTTCTGAGCTGGGGAGGTATGCCACAGGCAGTCCTAGAAGGGTAAGGCTGAGTCTACCTAATCCTTGTCATACAAGGGAGCAACATTTTTGTAAGATGACCTCTTGCTCATAAGAATTTATGCATGCAGGCTCCCAGACAGAACAGCACGAATTCTTGTTGTACTTAGGAAAAGCTTGCACGAGGCTGCAAAATTACAGCATCTTCCTACCTGCCTATAGACTGGAGCACATTATGGGAAGGAAATACATGCATTGACCTATAAGGGCTTTGTTTAGTTGATTTATTAAAAGTCACTCAGCATGAAACGATTAAAAAAATAGCTCATGTCTGATAACTGTGTTTAAATTCGTAGAGATGCACTAACCTAGCTGGATAGACATAATTTCTTTGGATTTCAGGAATGCATTTAGTGCTGTACCACACGTCAGTACCATCTCAATAAGTCAGAAAACATTAGAGGGATGTCAAGGCAGGAACTGTCAGATGGAACAGTTCAGCCGTGGGTCAGAGCACCAAGAACCTGCAGAATACAAGCAAAAGTGTGAGATGTTCACACGTTTCATTTCTTCATGCAAATGTTCAAACACCACCTATTACTCAATATTTGGAAAATAAGTTTTAAGGCCAAGTGGATATTACTTGTACGTTTGCATTGTGCAGGATGAAAGGGTGAGGTGCTGCCTGGCTCCCCAAGTGAGTGACTTGCATCACTGGAGCTTGTCAGAGTGTTGGGGGGAGTGCAGAGCTGTTGGCTTCCCCCACCAAGCTCCTCCGGCCATTGCTGGGGCAGGCAGGGAGCTGCAAGACACCAGCCGAGTGGTTTCTCTCTCCCACGCTTTGGAAGGGAAGTATCAGATTGTCAGGCACAGTCCGGTCAACGCTCTGCTCCTGGGATAGGGCAACCACACACTGTCCTTATTTGGGCTGGATTGCAGGGTTACAAGCCAGCCATTGGACTTTTTTTTTTGCCTTTTAATATGTTCATTTTGGTGAGACACTTTTTCCCCTGTAAGGAAAAACCCCACAAATATTTTTAGAGCTGGTTAAATTATTTGTTATGGACAGTTTGTCCAATGAATTTTGGCCTTTTCCTGAACATGAGTCATTCACAACCTTATTTCAGTGGATGTATTTGTTATTCATAAATACTAAAGGAATAGTTTATGCAAAGGAACTTCAGCCTCTGGGTTATTACAAAACTGCTTGTGTTTTTATCAGTGTCTGTTTCTCCTAGTCCAAGATTGTTTATCTAGACTATGAAGCACCACTATCTTCACTGCAAATACTAATAAAGGACTTTAAACAGGTGAGTAGCAGCTAAAAACTACTACTCATGGTAAAAACATGTCAACATTTGTCTTCAGATACTTTTGCAGATATGGCTGTGGTTATACTAGGACACCATTGCAAACACGAAGCAGTATCATTCAACAAATCACATAGGTCAAAAAAGATTGGCATATCTAGGCACAAAAGAGTTGGGTTGTATACCTAGCAAAAGACCTGGAAAAAGAAAGTTTCTCCTGGACAAGGGAGATGAACTCCTGTGTAGTACATGGGCTCACTCTAAGTATCCTTGTTTAGGCTAAAGTTTTGTTGATTAGTAGAGTTCTGTTCTTCCTTCTACCTAGGCAACTTAGACTGAATATGTTGGTGCTTCTGGAATAGGTTAATAAACTGGATGAGCAATTAGTGTCAGGGTAAAATTTAAGTTAACTTCTGGGTCTGGTAGACCAAGTTAAATGCTGGACCATGGCAAGTCCTGTTGAAATTAACTTGAGTGTAGCTCAGAAGAGCAGATGAGATCCATCTATATATGTAGTGATATTGCCAATACCTTTGAAAGCCACCCTTCAGCATGAACAAGACACAGCTTCTAAGTGCTAATTGAGTTGCTTCCTGTGTTTACTCTTCCAAACTATTTTTCTTTGCTTATTTTTGAGCATATATTCCATAGAGTTTAAAAATTTGAAAGACAAAGAACCCCTTAAATACCTAAAAACTCGAAAAAAATATACTTGAAACCTTATATTCTATGCAGTTAGAAACAAAACCAGAATAGATTTATATAGAGGCTTTTTATCCTGAAGTATTATATACTAATGTATGGCTTGAATTTCGTTGATTAAACTTGACTTATTAATTTATACATGGACTAGTTTCCTTTCAAAGAAGTTATGAGTAGAGGATTTCTGCCAGGGTGCAATTGGTTTAGGTATTCTCATCTCCTGGTACTGTATTCAGCCAGGCCTCATATTTCCCTCTCTCATAATTAAATATAATTTTCTGGTAGCTTAGAGAAGGCAAATGCTAAAGAAAGGTGGAAGGGGTATGGCTTCGTAACTTGGAGAAAAATACATCAGAGACTGGTTTAATCTTTAGGCCACCTAGTAGACTTTAGAAACTGAAAGCATCAATCAATGTGCACCTACTTTTCCAATTAGGGAATGACCATATATGAATTTTTATTAAGCTTTAATAGCATTATGACATTATTGAAGCCCTCCTAACAGTGCCCTTAAGGCACACTGTCTTGCCCTAACCAGTTCAAGGAGACATAGTGGGAAACTGAACCAAAAGACTTTAGAAAAGAAGACTTTTATGGATGGTGGGAAAAAAAGCTGACCAAAATTCTTCATTATGTCAATATTCAGAATCTGCAAAACCGTTTCTCACCTTCCCTGGGACCTGGGAGTTCAGCACTGCAATTATGGAAAAAGTAATGGAGTTTATTGCCACACTCATGCCCATGTGAAGGTTTGCATTGCAAAAAACTTCAATTTTCCTCCTTTTGCAAGCCATCTTGATATATTGTACAACCCAGATGAGTGATAATCTTCAACACTGCACTTAATTCCAGGTCACTACTTGTTTTCTGTTTCCTTGTTTTCCTCCTCTGCACTGAAGCCCACATCAAGCTGCCTATGACAACTCTTTGAGCCCTTGCTCAAAAGATGTGGTATGGTCTTTTTCAGTTAGATTATTCCTAACTTATGTTTTTTTTCCTACCACTGTTAAACATCTTTTTTTTTTTTGCTAGAAACCATGCAATAAAGCAGACCTGTAGTGTTTCAGCTCACATGTTGGCATTTAATCACCTATCAGATACAAATGTCATGTACCACATTGGCTAGTGTTTCATCCTGCCAGAAATACATTGCCTGACTTCTCTAAACCAGCAGATAGATATTTAATATTTACCATTTTATGTCTCACTTTAACAGGTACCAGTAACAGTCATATCTCCGGTACTCCCTTGGCGATATCATCTGTGTATATCACAAGTGGGCAGATGCCAGAACAAAGATAGGTGTACAAGTCAAATTACTTGACATACCCACAGCCTCTGACATGCTTATCTTATGACATAGTTGCAGGTCTGAAATTCTGCTGAACCCACCACTACACCAAATAAATCTTCAAGTGCTGCGAGCAATATCATTACTATGGCACACAATCTTGCTTAACACATCTAGAAATTTGTGTCTGACTGCTCTAAGGAAGGGTTTGGATGTTTTCCAGGTGACCTGCATACATGCATATAAATGCATATGTCTCTTTAAAGAGTACCTTAGACCATGAAGCTGACCAGAGAATCTGTGAAAACTTTAAATTTATTAAGAGTGGGTTGACTGCTCTCTTTAGCTATGTGAAATTTTTATGGATGATCTTTCAAATGTGGCTGCGGGTTGGATTCCAGATATTATATGTAGTTATGAATAGTTACAGTAATACTGCCACAGGAGGTATCAGGAGGGTTGTACATGATTGCACACACACGTGTCAAGTCTGCACCAGTAGGGAGGGACACAATCAGGTCCAAATTCTGAAACAGGTCCCTGCCACACTAGCTGTAAACTTGCAACTTCGCTGATTCAAGGTAAAATGCAACAGACTGTGACACAGTTTTTAGGTTTTGTGTCTTTTCAATAATCTTAACGTACTTTAAAGTACTGAAATGTACTAAATCTCTTCAGACTGAAGGGTTTTATGAAGCAGACTAACTTTGGTAGTATACTCTTCTGAAAGCAACATGCGGAACTCTTTCCAAAAATACAACCATTGTGCAACAGTCTGGAAGAGAGCAATGCACCAAGTTAGGTTAAGACCTGGAGAATATCACATACTCATTTCTGGTGAGTTAAGCAGAAAGACAGTACCAGAATCGCCTCTTCCCAAGATGCTGCTTCTAATAGCTGATTGCACATACCAATATAACCACCAAACCCTAATGTTTTTAAATTTTCAATATATATGTGAACATCTGAATGCCTGGGTATACTGCAGTAGGGCTTGAATCAGAACTGTATATTTATAATATTTATTTATTAATGCAAACTTAGATGCAATATAAAAATACATTTCTTGATCGCAAAATACCTTATTTAGAGATTAAAGAGGTTCTTTCTAGCCTATGTTCTAACTAACTGTAATGTTTAGATATTTCTCCCTATCTACTTGTCTTAATAAAACTGAAATAATCTAGGTCATTTCTTGAAGAAGCATTTGAAACTCATTACACCACAAAGCAGATTTTGATATTCTGAGGATCTGAAATGATGTAGTGAAATGTCAGTTTTAAGTTCTGGAATAAAGGGTAATAATTACCTAATTAACTGGTGCAGAACAGTAAGAGTGGGACAATAACTTTCTTTGTTAAATTTATTTGAAAGTCAAAATGCAAAAGTAAAGAAATAAAATTTGAATTTAGATTTTTTTCACTACGAAGTGAAACAAAATTTCTCTTTACTGTCAATAAAAAGACAATCTGAGAATGATTCTGCTTCTAGTTATACTAGGTTCCTCATCTGTGTTAATTCTGACCTTCAAAGTAGTAACGGCAAGAGGTAAAAGACTGCTTGTGTCTTGTGTTATAGGAAAAACTCCATCTTTGAGGTTCAGAAGATTTTGTCACCTAACAGCATAATTCATACAATAGAAAATCTTCACTGGGTGATCTTGGTGATCCCTCAACAATAGCTCCTAGTACCGATTTGAAGTGTGTCTAACTTGCGGGCTTTGATTGCTGGACACACATTTCTGAAGAGCTGAATATGGAAAGAAACTCTACAGCTTAAACAAAGAAGCTTAATTAATTGTGATAACACAATGTAAATCTTAGGCAACTTCTTCATCAGTCTTTTCAAATAATTTAAGAAGACTGTTAAGAGGCAAAAAGAAAATGTCAGAAGGATTTTAGCTAACACTATTCTCATGAAATTACTAAATATGTATGTTACTGCATAATCTGGAGCTTTCTGACTTCAGAGATAATGTGTATTCTGTGTGGGTTTTGTGTTTTCTCTTGAGGAGTTCCTACTGTTTTGTACCACACAAAGCAGAGTTGCTCCTTACCCCTCTGCTTCAGACTCCCCCTTTTTTTTTGGACATTCTACATTGGATACAGAAAGCGAAGTGAGAACATTGTTTATTCTTCTCCTGAATTGAATTCCCCTAGCCTAATGTTCGTAAGTGGAAACATGAAAAGGCAAAAATCATACACTTTTCCTTGAACAGTTTTTTTCACTTTAAGTGAGGAATGAATCAGGATTAACCTTTGCACTGGAGTTTCCTGGAGGTTGATGTTTCTGCAGGGAGGCTAATATACCAACACTCAGGCTCCAGAAAGGTGGCATGAGAGAGATAGAAGAGCTTCCATTTCTTGAGCCCAAATAAGCACTTCAGAATAAAATGCTGTGTGCGGTCTGTGGCCTGTGGTCTCCTTCCTACTGGCATGCACTGGTACGATTGGGCTGTGTTCAAATGCTTTCTAAACAAGCAGTCACGTAACTTGGAGGGACTTCATGTACGTTGGAAAACAGGACTGGCATTTCGGAAGAATAGGAGAATCAGTCTGAAAAAAAGTAGAATGCTATCAAACGTAGTATTTTAAGATGTTTTAAACAAATAGGATTATAAGACACTTTATTGAGATAAGATCAACCAACTGCTGAAATGGCTTTGGGAAACAACTGGGTTGACAACTTCTCTGCAGAAAAGGACCTTTGGCTGTAGTGGATTACAGGTTTCTTGCTAGTGGATCATGCACTGAGTGTGTGCACCAAGTTGTGATGATCCAGTGCAGCACTCAGACATATAAATGGTGACCACCGTTACCGAACTGCCTTTACCAGACCTGCTACAAAGCTAAGTCATTTTCCTGCTCCTTTTAGCTTTGGAAAATCTCCTGTTGGGACTGCTGCCTCCCATTGCAGTACCATGCTTTAAGATAGATGTGAATCAACCAGAAACTCTTCATCTGGAAAATCATAGAATCATAGAATGGTTTGAATTGGAAACAACCTTAAAGATCATCTAGTTCCAACCCTGCTGTCGTGGGTAGGGACACCTCCCACTAGACCAGATTGCTCAAAGCCTCATCCAATGTGGTCCTGAACACTTGCAGAAAGAAGGCCTCCAGAACTTCTCTGGGAAACCTGTTCCAGTGTCTCACCACCCTCACAGTAAAGAACATCTTCCTAATGTCTAATCTAGTCTACCCTGCTCTACTTTAAAACCATTACCACTTGTCCTGTCACCACGTCCTTGTAAACAGTACCTCCCCAGCTTTCCGGTAGCCCCCTTCAGGTACTGGAAGACCATTATAAGGTCTCCCTAGAGCTTTCTCTCCTCCAGACTGAACAGACCCATCGCTCTCAGCCTGTTTTTGTAAGAGAGGTGATCCAGCCCTCTGATCATCTTTGTGGTCCTCCTTTGAACCCATTCCAACAGGTCTATGTCCTTCTTGTGTTGAGTGCTCCAGAACTGGATACAGTACTCTGGGTGGGGTCTCACAAGAGCAGAGCAGAGAGTGACAATTACCTTCCTTTACCTGCTGGCCATGCTTCTTTTGATGCAGCCCAGGATACAGTTGGATTTTGAGCTGTCAGCACACATTGCCAGCTCATGTTGAGCACAATGATTTGGTCTGAAAAACAAGGCAGCGAAAGTAGACTCACTAATTTGGACTTATTTATCCTGAAAGAGGAAAACTTGAGACTCAAATATGAAAGCAAATATCAAAGATAAAAAGGCTTCTATGGACCACAAGAGAATAATTTCTTCTGACTGTTGTGGTTAGGACAAGAAGTAATGGTCTTAAATTGCAGCAAGAAAAGTTTTGGTTAGGGAGAAGAACAAAATGTTTCTGTCAGCAAGGCAGTGAAGCCCTGAAACAGATTACTTGGGATGGCTACAAAATGTCCCTTGCTGCCGTAGATTTAAGATTATGCCAAACCAACATCCTTTGGGATGACAAAGGTATGTAGTTCTTCCTGGGCTGGAGCTTTGGAGTACATCCTCTCTGGAAGGCCTTTCCAGGCTTCTGAGTCTACCCAGGAGGGCAGAGATCTCCGTATGCACACATGTTTGTGTGGCCTTTCCAACTGTCTCCTGTGGGAGCCATGACACTGGGCAGAGAGCACTTCATCATGCCTTGCATAGGGCAGTCATGCCTGTTAGACTGGCCTTGATCCCTCTAGTCCTTCTCCCAGACCTGTTTCCCAGTGTTGCTTTACACAAACACCTCAACTATGTCATTTCCATTGACAGCAGAGAACCCCAGTTCTGAAGACCCGGCAGATGATGCCAATGAGCTGCTCTCACTTGCTCCCTTTCTGCAGCAGACAGACAAGTCCTCTCCTGACCAGCGGCATGGCCCTGGAGCACACCTGCCACCCCATAACCTGGCCTCCCTGCAAGAAGGATGAGTCCTGAACCTTGGCTTCCTCCACTTGCAGAGGGTACTAAACCTTGACCTCCCACTTGTTGGATGAACTCTAAATGCTGTCCTAGATCACCAGACTATTTTTACCCTTCGTGACTTTGACAGATTCAGATATTGACTATGATAGTAGTTATTAAATGTGTAGCACCACATATGATTTCTGAAGGTGCCTTTCTTTCTTAAAATATTATTCTACTAATAAACCTGTACCACTTTCCACTTATATGAAAATAAAACTTCAAAAGTTTTCACAAGTTTTCTTTCTGATTAGAAGGCTGGAGCACCTCTCATGTGAAGACAGAGAGAGTTGGGGTTGTTCAGTCTGCAGAAAAGAAGGCTCCGAGGAGACCTTATTGTGACCTTCCAGTATTTAAGGGGGCTACAAGGAAGCTGGTGAGGGGCTTTTTAGGATGTCGGGTAGTGACAGGACTAGAGGGAATGGATTGAAACTAGAGATGGATCGGTTCAGATTGGACATTAGGAAGAAGTTCTTCATCATGAGGGTGGTGAGACACTGGAACAGGTTGCCCAGAGAGGTGGTGGAAGCCCCATCCCTGGAAGTTTTTAAGGTCAAGTTGGATGGGACTCTGGGCAACCTGGTCTAGTGGGGGATGTTCCTGCCCATGGTGGGGGGATTGGAACTAGATGATCTTTAAGGTCCCTTCAAACTCTGATAATTCTATGATTCTATGATTCTATCTGTAAACTGAGCACACTGTGGCAAGGGCTAGAGATTTGGCTTTGGTGCCTATAGTTCCTCTTCTTCCCAGTCAGCCTGGGTTCTGTACTGCATAGCCTTGAAGATTTGTAGGTAAGCAGCTTACATGTCTAAATAATGTATGGATCAGCGTACGAGGCCTTTCATGTAGAGTCTGTGTTGCAGGCAACAGTAGCAGTCTAATGCAGGCATTCAGGAATTCTGGGTTTGCTCATGTCTGCTGCTTTGCTTGTTGCCTTTATGTGATTGTGTGGGATTTTCCTTGGCAGAGAGCGCTGTGTTAGGGATGATGTATTACCGATGATGTCACTTCTTCAATCACTCGAAAAAAATCCCTGAAATTATTGCCCTTATCTAGTATAGTGCACAGTACATTTCAATGAGGAACTCCTGGAAGAAGAGACAGGAGTGTTTGCGGCTGGGTGATGGCCTGTTTCCAAGGGTGAGCACGCGAAGCGACGTGTTCTTGCTTCCCTTGACTGCATGGAGCCATGTCAAAGAAGCCCCTTATTTCCGGCCTCACGTCGAGATGCCACTTAAATACATACCTCAGTGTAAAAAAATCCTGGATTTTATCCCAATCTGTATGGAGTAGTCCCTTAATGCTATAAACGTGTTCATTAATATCAGGGAAGTTTACTCAGGAAGAAAGTTGGTCTGGGAAGAATGTCCAGACCTTTGACAGGACCACTTATTCGCTATGGACATATTTCCTGGATACAGTATTTTCCCCCATCAAGCTCCACCTCATTTCAGAAGCAAGTAACTATTGAAACTCAACCTTTTTTTCAGAAGGCAGTGAATTCCTAGGGTCATTTTTTAATTTGCTTTCCATTCTGATAGCATGATTTATACCAATATTTTATTATGAAATAAGTCATTGATCCAAATCCGATCCGCTATTGTAACACGAATTGGTATAAATACAGAGGCAAATTAATCAATGAGGTGAATAAACACACCTAGTGGTGATGCTCACGATGCTTTTGCAAAAGCAAAACATGACTCCTGAGTGGACAACTGCATATCTGAGGTTAAGAAGTGTTGATCAAAAAGACACTTTTGAAACCAAGGAGTGTTTACTGGAAATATGAGATGTGATACAGTAGCAGAGGTGATCATCTTTTCCAAGTCCAAGTAGGAAAGACAAAAATAGATATATTTTTAGAATACTTAATGGTCTTTATTCTTCTCTGTAGCTATGATTATTAAAATTAATCAGGTTAATTTGAAATGTTTTATTTGTATTTTTCACTGTTTGAAAGTGAGATACAGAAGAGAATGAAAGGGCAGAATAACAAAAAAAGCCTTTGAAACCTGAACACAAACACATATAAGGTTTCTGCTGACTTGAGGTCAGCTGGTCAAAATCAACCTGGCTATAAAGAAGCACTGAGGCAGAAGGGCATGTGTTGGTGACTACATAATCTGATCTCCAACATACTTTCATCGAGAAATATGAAACTGAAACAAATGACAACCTCCTGACAACAGATTCATCATACCACATTTGCAGTGCTATCAATAAAGAAGGGGAGGTAAGAATGTTAATACACAACAGAAAGGACAAGGTAGGCAGTGAAACCTGTTTAGTGTATCTATCATGAGCAAGTGTAACAGTTAGCTTAATTTTAAACCCACAAATTTAGAAAAATGAGTCATGACAGTTCTAACAATGAATGTAAAATGGCCTTTCATGGTAAGAGAAAATATTTGAAATACTTAAATGCAGTAACACAGTCGAACATCTAGATTCCTAAGTTTTGCCATATAACTCAAACTTGCCTCTGGATGTACAAAGGCAGTGTCAACGGGATGGATTAATATCTTCTCCAAAGATGGCTGAAACCAGTGGATATATTTTAGGGCATCCACTCTTCTCTAGTTTGGTTTTGCTGTCTGAACCAACAGCTCCTAGATCGCAGGAGGTCCTGCTGCCTTCTTAGCCATGTCCAGTTTTCTCTGTTCTTTGAGAATGAAGTCTGCCCCAGGACTGATTTGGGCTTTTGGTGGCTCAGAGATAACAAAGGGTGATCTGTCCAAATACCTCCAGCGGAGAGTCTAGGAGGCTGGAGGATTCACCGCTGCAAGGAAACTGTGTCTGGCTGGATTGGGAGGTGCTCAAAGGTATAGAAAAGTGAGACTCCAAATACCTGGATAAAAAAACATTACTTGCGTGTTCCCTCCTTTTGTTGATTTGTATGTACGAGCTGTGGCATTATGGACAGATAGAAAACAGTAGCTTCCACGGCCTGTTGTAGGGTACATCTGTACCACACAAATGCCATATCTGGGACATCAGTGGGTCATAGACTGACACCGCTTTCTGCCCTTACTAGCACATCCAGAATGTATAAAGATCCGCAGTTTGTGACAGCTTTTTAAAATGTACCTCTTAAACTAGAAAAAGTGAAAAATTAGTAACAATTTATTGTGTGTAAGGTTCAAAGTGAATGACATTACTGACTTAACCCAAAGACTTTCCACAGTAAAACAGCAAAGCATTTTGCAATGTTTAATTGTACCCATTGTTCTGTCTTCTGAATTCTTTTTTTTTTTAAAGTAAAGGAACCAATTCAAGCCCTTATAATGTATTTATTGTGATTGATAATCAATACAAGATGACATTTTTCAACAGGGAAAAAGCACTTCCAATCTGGTGCGAGGAGAGAAAATATATTGTTTCACTAAAATATATCTTGTAGTCACTCCCATAGACACGTATCCAGTAAAACAGGAGAAAACACTTCCTAATGGAAATAAGAGCAGAATTCTGGGTAGAAGTGATTTCAAGTGCACACACCTCCAGCAAACATGTTCTTGATTTATAGACTATAGACTACATTTATTAATATTGCCAAGTACAATAAATTGTGAGGGATTTCATGCCAATTTGCAAAATGTGACATATTTTAAATAGCGCTTAATGATATTTTTATTTATGCAAGGCTGAGTGAAATGGAGATCTGGTTCTCCTTTTGGCTGTGGCAGTCACAGCGAGAGTCAGAGGCATGCATACAAATCAACAGCAAAGAAACCACTGACGGGGGTGCTTTCCTGCCTGAAGATGTGAATCTGTTCATGCTTAGAAGAGTCAAATTAAAGTAATAGCACATGGAAGTTTGGCCACAAGTACAGCTGCACCATGAGTGCATTTTCGGGTTCTTGTTTACAGTTTAGAAAATGGTCTGGTGATATGTGGGAGGGCTCACTGTAATCTGAGCTAGAGGTTCCTTGGGCTGAGCCAGACTGGGCAGCACCAGAGAAGAAAAGAAAAATGAATTGGATTTTGTAGCTTTTTCTTTCATTTCGAGGACTGTGGAAACACTAGAGTTGTGGAAGGACTGCTGCTTTTCAATAGTAGGGATCTAGAAATTAAGGAAAGGTTGTTGAGAATGTTTAATTTTTAATTTACTTTTTAGTTTAAGAAAGATACTTTTTCCTTTGGATTTTTGAATTATCATAACAAGAAAGCAGCGTTTAAAAACCTTTAAGAGTGCAGCAAGAGTAAATCCGGTTAAAACATTATTTCAGACCTTGTTTTAGAACACATAAGAGAACACATCAAATATGTGTCTTGACTGTTTTTCATTGACATGTTTTGAATTGCATACATAATGAATAGGTGTGAACTTCTTTAGAATATGTTATATTTTACAGTATGTGGCACCTTTTGCGCAATCAAGGGTACTGTGGAGCTACTGCACAGCTGACAATTCGCAGACTTACTGGCTGCGCCCTCAAGCAGATGCAGTTTGACTTTGTTGGATTAAATCTTGTGCTGGACGGCTAGGAAATTCCAGTGTTTCAAGAGCAATGTCAATGGAAACCAAAGCAGATCAGGCCTCAGTTACAGGAAATATTTTGCAATGGCCGCAACTAGGAAATCACGCTTTATTCTCACATCAAGTGCTGCTGCAGACTACATCTTGATGGCATTTCCAATCAGGGCTGACAGCGCTAGATTTCTGCTAACACGATGGTTTGAAATGACCCCTCAGCTCTGCGATAAAACTGTGAAGCTGCAGTCACGTCCTGGTTCGATGGGGCCGTGTTTGTTGTTCTTATTTGAACACAGCTGCAGCTAGTATTCATAATTCAAATTAAGTGCTATTTAGAAGGGTGCTTGGAAACCTGATTAGTGTTCCAGCATTGAGATTTATTGTTTCCAGATTAGTGGAGACTTTTTTTTTATAGTTTTAACGATTTAGGGTAATTGAGACAAAATGTCAAGTGGAGAATTTAGTATTTAAAAATGTCTGAATAAAACAAGTAGCAAAAGTCAGATTTACGTGAGTAAGCCTGACTTTGCAAGTTTGCCTATTTCCTGACTTTGCAAGTTCCTTTTTTTGCAGCATGACTGTCACTGCCCACATTTTCCTCAAGGCGCTCGAGAGTGCATCTCTGAAGAATGAGCAATGAACTGGAGCACCAGAGCCTGGCTTGAGAGCCACCGATCCAGACCTGGGCTGTCCTGATGTCATGCCCACCTGTCGCACACACCTCTTGTCCAACTGTGGGCAAGCCATGAGGGGAAGGCGTCATCTCACCTCCTTCCACCCATCTGGAAGGTAGCCGTGTAGTCTAAACTGAATATTAAAAGGAAACATGTACTTCCATGAAGAGACTTGTGTCATCCTTGGGCAGCTGCCTGAGACAGGCACCATCAGCGACGCTTAGGACATCTGTCAAATTAGCCAAGTCTAATTGTACTCTCTGAGATAACTGAAGAGTAAACCTGAAAGTCTTGGTTTTCCCATGTGGAGCAAGAAGACCAGCTGTCTCCTGTACACATTAATCTGCTCTTTGATACAAAGAGAGTGTCCTGCTCTTAAATTGTACAGCATCCGTCCCAAAGGATTATTGTCGTTTGGACCTCTAGATATGGTAAACGAGTGTGAATGCAGATAGGGAGAATGTTATTTCCATAGGGAGGTATGGAAAATCAGGTGGTAGTTGCCTAATCTGTGTAGGCAATGCAAAGTCTTTTCTGAGGAACTGGAGAAATGTCCGGCTCCACTTGTGGTCACTGCTTAGTCTGGGAAATGGACTGAGCCATGTTCCCTCCACACACACTGTGTGTAACAGAAACAAAAGTGGGAGAGGAGCTCTAGATATAGATCTCCAGATGACACAGAAGGAGAACTCAGCAAGTGCTCTCCCAGCAGTCAAACCTTCTGTATATTGGCTACGGGTAATCTGTCCTGAGGAGGCAGAAGCCAGCAAACATACATGTAAGGAAAAAAAGCTATTATGTATTCCAAAGCAAACAATAAACAAAGGCCCCTAATGCAGCCAGACAGAAGAAATGAATAATAGCAGTTTCCCTGCTTTCTCTGATCTTCATTTGGTTATTCGGGCAAGATGGAAAAAGACAGAAATATTAAAGGAGGCCGGTTTGGATGACAACATATCTGCAGATCTGCTTGCTCTGGCTACATTGGAGATGAATCATCATCGAAAAATGTGTATTTTTGTGGTTCATTCCTTGCCTTCCATGGAAGTAGTTTAGAAAGTGAATGTGTTGTAATTTCAAAAGGAGACACAAGTAAAAGTTGTTTATGAAAATTTACTGTGTTATTTTTTTCCACAGAGACCTTGGGCTGCAACGGTCAATGACATCGTATAAATATTTGTTTGTCGGATTAACATCTCCAGCTGGATTGCAACCTCATCTGACAGAAGAGGAAGGGGAGTCTCAATAGGTTCTCCAGCACCATTTGCCTGGGGAACAAAGCTCTTTGTTTTGGCAGGGTTTCTTCATTAGTGGATTTTGACTGCTCACGGATTGGTGTTCACTGGCCAAAGACTTGAGAAGAAAACATTACTGTTGGGCTGGGGAACCACAGGAGAGTATGGAGGAGCTTAGGCAGGGCTGGGGTGGCCAAGAGGTGAGCATAGGCCTTCATGATACTGTGCTTCAGTTTGCATGTGCATAGTTATGACCAGTTTAGCCAAAATATTTGCTAACGGGTATGCCAGAGAGAAGACACCCACACTGTACAAGACAGCTAGCACTGAACTGCCACCTCCATCTCTCGTCATCTGCAGGGGTGCAGCAGCAACCATTTGACTGTTTCAGAGTTTATTTTCCAAGGTAAGCTGCCATCTTCCTAGGTAACGTGCCACTGCCCATTTCTGGTCTCTGCCTGGGTGACTGAAACTTCAAAAGGAAGGGGAGAGGATGCAGCCTGGCACACAGAGCTCTCTCTGCCAGCACCCACAGATGGGAGCACATACATGACATGCACAGCAACCATTCCCCTCATATCTGTGTAAACAGAAACCCATCTGCACAAGTGTTTGTGAAAGCAAATTAAAAGGTTAAATCACACTCAAGCGAAGTGGCTTTAAGTGCGATGACAGAACTGGAAGAGATCTTGCTGGTTTACTGAGTTAAATCTCTTCAAGGTCACTTGCAACTGCTTCTTAATAGTTCCTTTCTCAGTTTATGAAGTTCAGTTTTGAAAGGCTATGTTTATAATCTCCGCTATGCCTGCTAAAAGTGCTTTCTAGAGCCTCTTTCTTCTCTTAATACCACCAACAATGGTTACAAATGCTCTCTAGGATTCTTCGAGGTCTGCTGAGGAGTTATTTAAAAGATAGTTACTTTAAATATGTTCTCTATCTTGTCCAGATTATATTTCCTCCTGTTCTTCATGCAAGATTCCCCAATGATTTTGGCTCCACTACTTCTGTAAAGACTAACAGAATTGAGTATTTTAGACTGGAAATAATCTTTCCTCTTTTTAGTAATTCCTTCCTGTTGCAGAAGAGACTCATCTCTGCTTCTGTTAACAGCAGCCATGCCAGCTGTTAACTTTCCCTGGAAGTAAAACCACAGAAAACCTCTGCAAAGAAACTTTCTCTTCTTATTCGCTAGCAGGGGAGATGCTTTTGACTTTCAATCAGAAGTTGAAATCATTGCTTAAAGTGACTGTGATGCAAATAGTGAGGCTGGCTTTCAGGAGTGTCTGGAGTGTGAGAGGATACTCAAAGTCCTTTGGGTGTGTTGCTTGGAAGGGGCTGCATCCCTTGTATCACCTCACATTCCTGTGCATATAGCAACTACATTGCTTAAACAGTGCTTTTGCTGCAGATTGAGTTTAGCTTAAACCTGTGCGCAGATTTCATTATTTAGCCTAGCTAAAATGACCTGTTGGTAAATATTTCAAGGACTAGATCACAGTGGAAAGAAAACCAAAGGCTTATTTGAGTTTATAAAGCTGCCTAATTTTACATCATTTAATGGGTATCTTCTTTATCTCACAACTTATGTTATTCATCAAGCAATTCATTACATTATTTACTGGAAAGTAATGGGATCATTTACCAGAAAGCTAGTTTAATCTGCTACTCATTGTTTTCATCCATTATATAAAACTGACCTTTCATCTTTAGTATTGTGCCTTTCATGAAAACTTGCCAGAGGAGGGGGAAATCTATCTGATCAGACAGCTGTGATGCATCCGACATAAGTAAAGGGCGGTGGTATAATCACCATCACATTCAGAGATAAATGAGTCCATTTCCCAAAACTACAGAGCTAGTGCTGTTTTCATGAACCCAAGAGCATACAAATAAATGAGGGAGGCTTGTGTCCTGGCATGGAGTTCATTTACAAAACAGTTTATTATATATACGAAAAAGGTGACATGGAAACATTCAAGTACACTGTAATGAAATCACACACAATTTGTCCTTGAAGGGCTTGAATATGACTGCAGATAGTTATTGCTCCAGCAAATTTGGGCAGTTTAGGACATGTCCACCTCCTCAGATGAGCTCAAGTCAGTGGACCATATTTCCACCACCCTTCTCTGAAGCAAAGGGAAGGAAAGTAGGAAAAACTGCCTAATTAGCAATGTGGCAGCTTTTATACTCATCCATCAAAGCAGAGTGGTTGGCCCTTTTGCCTAGAGGAAAACATGCTTCAGGAGGTTGAAAAGGCAGATTTTACCTTCCTTCTCTACTACAGCTAAATTCGTGTCAATGCATGAGCCACAATTTCTGTGTGGTACAATGTAAGCATGAGCTGTGGTTCACAAATTGCCCCAGAAAGAAAGCCTGAGCAGAAGAGATGGCAACTCCACAAAAAGGCTGATCCCAGCCCTGCTGAAGTCACTGAAAGGCTCTAGGATTTCCAGGCTGTGGATCCACTTCTGCACGGGCAGACCTTCGTTAAATTATCCTCGGTAGCTGCCTCATTAGCTCCTTTAAGAGAAAATTTCATGGCTTTTACATTTTCTGTTGTTTTGGTTCTTGTCTGAACTAAACTAAATTTAATTTTCAATTCAAGCAGGAGTTTGAATATTTCTGCAAGTAGAGGAGTGTACCTGTCCCAGCTGCTGGGAAATAAAAAAGCTTGGGTTTAGCAGCAACAGCAAACAATCCAAAACCCAAAAAGTAAGAAAAAATACAGTAAATTTCAATTGAGAGGTTAATATTGTGAAAGGTATGAGTTTATAAAAAGAGGGTTTGGTATATTACCTGTCCTATAGACAACTGTCACATCTACTCAACTACAGTATCTAGAGCACATACCTGGGTCGTTTGTTCCTTGTCTTATACTGGAGAAAAGAACTCAAGGTTAGATTGCTGATGCAAGTCAGAAATAATATCTAATATCAAATACGATCATTTTACCATAGTTGTAACCTGCAGAGCCATATCCAAGTGTGAGGTGACGGAGATGCTGGTCACTGCCTGCTCATACTGCATGAAGCATGTATGGCAGCAAGCAGGCACAATGGGACTGGGAAGGAGGGGATGGTCTTATTCAAGCCCTTTCCAGACTGAACTTACAGATAATTTTCTTGTAACTAGAAACAGAATCTTTGCTGTACCCAGACTATATACAGCAAGTGACTCGAAAAGTTTATGAAGATACCTGCTGTCTCAACGATAAAGACCTTCCAATATGTCTTTCTGTACAAATGATAGTGATAAAATATTTAGTATGGTACAAAGTCACATTTTTCAGAAATTCCATACATTTATTATTTTGATTTTTGTTACAAGGTTCAGTAAATATTTTATTAGACTGTAAGCATGCACTTCAGAACTTGATGCTTTTTTTTTCATTGGTGACGCAAAATCGTTATTTTTACAACTGAAGGGAGAGACAAACTGCAATTATTGCTGTTCAGGGAGCATTTTTAGTAATGTCAGCTTCCTTACTGAAATTACTGTAGCTATTTGTTTTGGGGCATTTTCAAATGTTTAGCTGAAGCAGGTTAGCTTCATATGGAATAAAGCACTTGTAATGTAAATGGTATTTGCACACGATGCATGATGCATGAAAATTTTGGAGGACTATTTGAAGTAGGTTGACCATGTGAAGTGCATGCACAACTATTGACTATTTGTACTTTGTACTCTATACACTTTAACAAGTCTTTATTAAAATATTTCCTTCATCTGCTACAGTTTGCATTTTCAAATTTTGTGTGCAAATGCAATCCACTTGAATAGTTCCCAATAAAATAATAAGTCGAGACAGCATATACATGCAGCATGCCATATATTTTAAAATAACTTAAGGCTCTTAATGAGTGTTGTTTTCACTAAACAGTCATCCTTCCTGGTTTTGGGCTCATTCACTGAGTGGTTAATGCTTTAGTGCCTCTCTGTGTAGAAATAAAATATTGGCTACAGATATATAAACAAATATTGCTCTGCTGTGCCGTAATTTTCCAGGTCATCAAGAGAGTTTTGCTATCTTGTGGATGACGGAACACTACTACTACTGCTACTGCACCAGTGTGGGATGCCAGCTGGCATAGACCCTCTAAGTTATCTATGGAAATAGAAGCAATTGAGGGCAATACGGGCTCCTGCTCTGACTCACCCTCTGAATGATATGCCTTGAATAACGTGAGATCCATGAAACACAAGACAAATCCAGAAAGCTAAAAGGTTCGTATGTCAGGTCTCCATCAGGAAAAGATGCAATCCAAGCACATTATGTTTTATGGTGATAAACATGTTAACCGATGGAGCAATCAGTAAAGATCAATAAGGTGATATACATGTCAACCAATGCAGCAATCAATAAAGATCAAAGATCAACCACTCCTGAAGATCAAAGAAAAATATCTTGAAAATATCTAAAGTGAAATCCAAGTCCTTATTCATTTGGAAAAGTTTGCCTAAATTTTGAATACCGCCACTGGGACTAGACAGTGGCAATACCTGAACATTGTTGACCAGGTACTTAAGTACAAGAGGCCAGTGCTGTGGATAATTTTTCTGAAATATGAGGCTATTTACATGGAGGAGTAATTATGTTTTGCCATGACTGGTGGTGCTGGCAAGCTAGTATCTTCAAACCAAAGGTTGCATCTCAGTGAAAGCAGCAATTGCCAGGAAGAGCTGGGACAGATGTGACTGCCTGTGTGCCTGGGACTTCAGAGATGTCTTCTCTGGAGCTTTTTGTCCAACGAGCTGCTTGCTCGAGTACAGCTACTTGAAAGCAATTCACATGAATTTGGTTTGAGAAGCACGCATTATCCCTAGTGTTAGGCAGAATAACACGTTCCTTACAGTCCTCTAGGACATGGATCCAAGTGGAAATTGGCTCAACATCCCCTCAGATCACAAAATGAATTATGTTTTGAAACTGTATTTAAAAACAAGCAAAACTACTCTGAGGGTGGGAGTACTTACAGACTCATACTTTAATATATTAATTACATTCATTTGTCATCACTTGAACCTAAATACCCTTGGACTTCATTAAAGTTGCCAGAATCTCATTCCCCTCCCACAGTTGAATGTCCAGAAGTTTAAAGTGAATGAAGTGAGAGACTTTCAGAGTCCCACTAGATCCCAGGGCAACAAAGGTGAAGAGGGGGAGAGACTGCAGTAGGACTTGGATGCATGAAATTGCTGTGAGGCTGCAGAAACAGGAGCAGTAGAGCTAGGCTTAGATGCACTGTTAATGTGTTTAGGAGAACAGTGGCAATCAGTGCCACAAGACCATCAGGGCTTAGGCTGCTGCCAGGCCCCACGCATGGGACAACAGATTCCTGCAGTGCTAAAGCTGTTACACAGAGCACACACACAAGATTCTTCTTCAGCTTTTGTTCAAATCATTTACCAGCAGACACATTGGCTGTGTCTATTCTTTCTCTGACCCCAGTATTGTCGGCTTTTGGCCCTGGAAAACTAGGCTAACTCGCTGTATATGCAGAACTCGGGAACCTACCTTGCCACCACCCTTTAGCATGTAGGGAAGTGCCCACCAAAACCCTCAGGGGATGTAATGCAGGCAAACTACTGCTTTACTCCTTAGTAAGTAAACCACCTGGGATAAACCCTTTCCACAGCTTTGTTTGGAAGCCCTCTGCCCATGTTTGTGTGAAAGGGTTTGGGACACAAAGGGTCTGGCTTTGTGCATGTACGTCTCTGTGTCTCTCTTTTCCCTTACTCCAGGCTCTGAAATGCAGAACACTACTGGGAGGACCCTGCATGGGCTGGTTTGGGTAAGACCCTGTCTTGTTCCCAGCAACATCACCCTCCTCTCACATGTCACCTTGCTCTCCACCACTCCCAGAAAAATTCCTGGGATAGATTCCCTTCTCATGCCTCCATGCCTGAAGTCTGGCAAACTCATGTTCTTCTGCAAGTCCAAGTGTAATACCTACCAAACTTTCTGAGCAATATTTATTGCTTTAGCATTGGTCTCAGGCACACAGATGGAGCTCGAAGAGCAAAACTCCTGAAATCCTGTGGGGTTTCCGTAGAAGTTTAGCAAGGTTTTGCAGAAGGGGTAGCTCTGATAAGGACCTTGCACACATCTGAGCGTGCTATGTGGATGAGCCTCAGGCTTACAGAAAAGCACCTTCCCACCTCTTTTGTCCCTGTCCCTCTCTGTTCAGTCAAGTATCCAGAAAAGAGTGTCCTGTAAATAGGTCTTTTCACCATCATGTTTCTTAGCTCGTATTTTACTTATGCCATTTTCATATTGCATATGTATCATCTTAATTGTTTCATAATGTTGTAAAAATTGGCCAGTATAATCAGCAATGCTGGATTGCATTAAGCAAAGTCTTTTTGAAATGTACTGAAATATTAGTTCCATATGATAAAATTCATAAAATACAATCTAGATGCCAATGAGATTAGGAAAATGGGCTCTTTTCCACTTACCTAAATACTGGAAAGATACACAAGTTATTAGCTTTACATCAAACTAATGATCCCTTGAGGCTCTAGTGAAGGATTTAGGAAAAAGGTAAAAACGAATAAGCAGTGTATAAAGAGACAAAGTCTCACCTCCCATCCTTGCACACTTCTGATTACATGAATACAGCCTCCAAAGAGCACTGAAATCTTCTGAGATCAAGGCACAAAAGGACCCTGTGAAGCCCAAGTAAAGTCTGTTCTACCATTGCCAGTGCGGAGTGCTCCCAGCTTCAGGAGCTGCTCTGCTACAGTTTTGCTGTATAGTTCTGAGATTCCAAATATTTAACAAGGGAAGAGGTTGGAGGCAGTAAGTAGGGGGGAAGAAAATTAAAAAAAACCCACCTTATTCCTAATGCATCTGGTCCTGATGAGGTGAAATGCTCCTGACCAAAACAAGCCTAAAAGCCACAGGTCTTCTTTGACACACTCACTGCTCCTGATCCTCCCATGGGGACAGGTTCATGCCTCTCACTCGCATGGACCAACCAGTAGATCTGGCTGGAAGGATTAAAAACCATGAGATACAGTGGCAAAGTGCCCTCTTTGTTGACATGTTCCTGCACCTCCTAGGGTGGCAAAATGAACCCTACCAACCAGATCTCTTCATTTCCTTCCCTCCTGTACAACTACTCTTCTAGCAACTGCATAAGTACACAACTAGATTAATAATTGAGGACTTCCGTTATGAATTATAGTTGCCAAGTATTTAATCTCTGGAACCCAAGAATCTTTCTGCATATCCTCTCTGAAAGAGGTAAAATGGATATTTATTTTAAAAATTGTCACATCTGGCTTAGCCAATAAGAGAATTCCACTATAGGTTTTGTTGAAAAAATAAGATAATAATAGGTTTGAGATTATAAATATAGAATTGTACATGCAACTTCCTCTTAGTAGAAGAGTGAGACTGAGAAAATTCAACTGATGAACAAAAGTTTTAAAAGGGAAGGCAGGGGAAATGTTTAACTACTTGCGACAGAGGTTTGTTGAGATGCATGCAAATTTCAGGAAACAGGAAGACTTTTCACTTCATTCAAAATAGAAGATGCAGAGGAGAAACTAGTTCCAGCTCCATCTCTCCAGGCTGCCTTGACTTTCCCACAATGACAGGAGTAAAAATCTTTTTGTCCTCAGTCAGTACATTCAAAGAACAGCTTCAATGAGGAAGCCTGGACCGGTTTTATATGGTTACCTCTTAGAGAGGAATTGATCATTATTCAAAAGTCACTATTATTCCAGTATTTAATAACTAAGATCGTAAGTTCACCTAGAAGGAAAATTCACATAGGAGAAACTAAACACCACTTTTTTTCTCTTTTTTTTTTTTTTTATTTTTTATTTTGAGGCATTTAGAGCAAATTGTGCAGTGTAAATGCTGCATCTCCAAGGGGTTCTCAGGTTCTACAATGCATCTAGGACCAACTTCAATAGTGATCCTTAGGATGATTTTTAAAAAGTACAAATACATATCAAATTGATTTCAAGTACATCCATCTTAGCAAATATGATTTCCTTTTAGATGAGAAATATAATTGGTGTTGCTAGTCCATCTCAACTCTCAGAATATGAGCTGCATATAGATACTTTCACGAAAACACTACTGGAAATTCAAATACTTATCTAATCTTTATGTCTGGCAACCTACACTGCTGATTGTTGGTACCAGTGAAACATAGGATAGTTTTTACTTCCAAAGGAAATTAAGCCAAGAAAAAGAGTGCCATTTAGTTCAGAGGAAAGATGTTCATACATTTTTATACTTTAAATGACTCCATTTGAGAGCTTGGAAAATTAAAAGGGCACTCAGCCAAAAATAGCTCTATGTAATTCTACTGAATGCAGGCTAAATAAGGATCAGCCTTATCTAACTTCTCAGAGGTACATTAACCAGAGACACTGTATAAAGTTCCAAAACTATCATATGCCTAAAAGGGATTAGGGGATAACTAAAGTGAAGAAAACCAATTTATTCATAATGTGAAACAACAGGTCATAGAAACTAGTGCAAGATAGTTCCAAGAGAGAGAGCAAGAGCAAAACAAGAGTGAAGCCCATTTGTTCAGAGAGGAATGAAATAACTTTATGTTGAATCACGTGACAAAATGCTCTGGTTTAAATTGAAACTATTTCCAGGTGTATAATTTAAGTAGGGAAAGGAAACTATAATTATCTGTTTTTTAAGGAAAAAAAAATAGAAGGAACTCTAATCTATTCCCTTATAACTAATAACCCGCCAAGAGGTGGAGCCAAACATCACACCTTCATGTGTTTGGTCCCCAGAGTAAGGCTGGAGAACCCAGCTGGGACTGGTGCCCACCAGGTCACTCTCCTGCCTGCCCATTTCATTCTCATGCTGGTGCCTTTGAACTTTCTTCCTCCTCTTTCCTGCAATTTCAGCCCCTGTAAGAGCAGCTCATTTGCCACAGGCTTCATAACTTTACTGATTCTTTATTAGTGATTCCTCTTCTGGACAAAAGGCAATTTTTTTGCTGAGCTATGTAAAATTCAGCTTTTGCATGTGTAAGATTTTCTGTGAAAAACAGCAATTTCTTTAATGCTTTCATGTCTACTGATTTAAGGTTCAATTACCACCCAGAAAAAAATTGTTACCCTGATATTGTCAATGACAACATGCTACTGTCCTTACATTTTCTTTGTGAAAACCATTTTTTTTTCCCAAAAAGGGGCAATATTTGATTTGCTTGGGCTTTTAGACTGACCCATCCTCACATGAGAAAATGATCTGGTTTAACTAATGAAGAAATAATTAAGGAGTCATTTGCTGAGTTCCAACAAAATAGGGAAGCAAGGGATGTGTGATAAGCATCGGATTTCCTAATGCATAAACAGCACGCTAGGAAGTTTTTCTTTATGAAAGGTCAGATCTCAAAAGGATACTCTGTGCGCAAAAATATTTATTTTATAGACAAAAAAAAAAGCTCAAAATGAAGATTTTATGAGGCATTACTGTACAGAATATGATTTCCAAGTATTGATGATGGTTTATGTAGAAACAGTACAAAGTCACCAGGATAATCTCTTCAACCTTGTCTTCAGTATTATGCCCCATCCATGTAACACTGTGTTTACAAAATCCTCACAAAATGTCTAACATGGCAGCTCTGTAAACTCAAAAAATTCGAAAACAGTATATACTGGTTTTAATACAATACACAGATCAACAACCAAGAAAGTAATTCACATAATTGCTAATGATCAGAAATAGAGCGAGTTGCGTATGCAGCAGTGATTTTATTTAGAAAAAAAAAATGCAAGTTTTAAAACCAGAAGCGACTTTAGTATTTAGTCTGATCTACAAATGCATGTCTGAGAATTTCAAAGTATCGTTTCAGAAAGCAACAAAAACCTGGATACACAATGTTGTAGTAGAAAACTCCATGGTGTTCCTAGGTCGGTGTTAGTGATTCTTATAATTCATTTTTTAAAATGTCATCTTTTTCTTGATGGTTGAGAGTGTCTAGACTCAGTTTCCAACAAAAGGATTTTTCAGTGTGAAAAACCACGTCTCTGCTTGGCAGCTACAAACTATGTAGGTTCTTTGTTTAATCGTGCCATGGTCACATTTGATCTTCTGGCTACAGCTTGTATGCAATCGTTTACCCAATTCATATTTCTTTTTCACTGTATCAGTGAAATATCGTTGGATATCATCTAACATCAGGTAACATGAAGTACAAACTGTAAAGAGGAAGGATTTTTCCTCATTGGAATCAATGTTAGTTTTTCACTTCTGAACAGAATAGGAAGTTTACCACCGATGTCAATGAGGTGGGATTTAAATCAAAGGGTTTTTATACATAAGCAAAGGAGAGCAAGGCCGGACTGCAGAGGAGAGCTCTACAAGTAAGGCTGGGCACATATTTGCTGGTATCAAATGGTTACAACATTTTGCCAACCATAGCAAATGCCTTAACTGTGTGTTCCTTTTTATCCAGATTCTCAGTGGTCTTTGTTAACAAGGTGCAATTGAGTTTCAGTAGTGAAGAAATAAGTTTTTGGTGACTCCAAGTCCAACAGAAGATCAGTGAAGTAAATACAAAAGCAACGGCAACCATTTCAGACTACGGTGCTGTAATAGACCTAAAACGCTTAGAAAGCACTTGGGCTTTTGATGCCAATGATGATACAAACAGTCTTTACTTCCTAAGAAGTCATCTGAACACAAGATATGTAGACCCGATTAAGTTCCCATGATTCTAACCAGGGATCTGCTGGGCAGACTCAGGTGAAAGGGGAGGGTATATAAATGTGGAAGGAAGGGCTGGCCACTTGGGTGGAGTATAGGACTGCTGTCACAGAATGTAGGGAGACAGAAAAGCTAAGGCCTCCTTGGAATTAAAACTTGCGAAGGAGATCAAGGACAACAGAAACGGCTTCTTCAAATACATTGCTGACAAAACTAATACTAGAGGCAATGTAGGCCCTCTGGTGAATGAGATGGGTGCCCTGAAGAGAGAGGACATAAAGAAGGCAGAGTTGCTGAATGCCTTCTTTGCCTCTGTCTACACTGCTGAAGACTGTCCTCAAGAGCTTCAGTCCCCTGAGGCTTCAGAGGAAGTCAAGATAGAGGAGTTTGCCCTGGTTGAGGAGGACTGGGTTGTGGATCAGTTTGAACACTTGAACATGCATAAATCCATGGGCCCTGATGGGATGCACCTGCGGGTGCTGAGGGAAGTGGCAGAAGTCATTGCTAGGTCACTCTCCATCACCTTTGGTAAGTCGTGGTGAACAGATGAGGTGCCTGAAGACTGGAAGAAAGCGAATGTCACTCCAGTCTATAAGAAGGGCAGGAAGAATGACCCGGGTAACTACAGACCGGTCAGCCTCACCTCCATTCCTGGAAAGGTGATGGAACATCTTATCCTTGACGCTGTCTCTAGGCATATCAAGGATAAGAAGGTTACTAGGAGCAGTCAGCATGACTTTGCCAAGGGGAAGTCAGGTTTGACCAACCTGATAGCCTTTCATGACGACATAACCAGGTGGATGGATGGTGGCCATACAGTGGATATGGTCTATCCAGATAACAGCATCCTCATAGGTAAATTGAGGAAGTGTCGTCTGGATGACCAAGTAGTGAGGTGGGTAACTGGTTGGTTGAAGGAAAGAAGTCAGAGAGTTATGGTCAATGGGGTAGAGTCTAGCTGGAAGCCTGTGTCTAGTGGGGTCCCTAAGGGGTCGTGCTGGGGCCAGTGCTTTTCAATATATTCATCAATTACCTGGATGAGGGATTAGAGAGTGCTGTCAGCAGGTTTCCTGATGACACAAAGTTGGGAGGAGTGGTTGACACACCAGAAGGCTGTGTTGCCGTTCAGAGAGACCTGGACAGGCTGGAGGGCTGGGCAGGGAGAAATCTAACGAAGTTCAGCAAGGGCAAGTGTAGAGTCTTGCACTTGGGAAAGAATAACCCCGTGTGCCAGTACAGGCTGGGGACTGCCCTGCTGGAGAGCAGCGCAGGGGTAAGGGACCTGGGGGTTCTGGGGCACAGCAGGATGACCATGAGCCAGCAATGTGCCCTCATGGCCAAGAAGGCAAATGACATCCTGGGGTGTATTAGGAGGGGAGTAGCAAGTAGGTCAAGAGAGGTCCTCCTGCCCCTCTACTCTGCCCTGATGAGGCCACATCTGGAATATTTTGTCCAGTTCTGGGCCCCTCAGCTCAAGAGAGACAGGGAACTGCTGGAGAGAGTCCAGCGCAGAGCCACAAAGATGATGGAGTGGAACATCTCCCTTGTGAGGAATGGCTGAAGGAGCTGGGTCTCTTTAGCTTGGAGGAGAGGAGGCTGAGGAGTGCCCTCATAAATTTTTATAAATATGTCAAAGGGGAGTGTCAGGAGTATGGTGCCAGGCTCTTTTCAGCGGCATCCAATGACAGGACAAGGGGCAATGGGTTCAAGTTGGAACCTAGGAGGTTCCACAAAAATATTAGAAAAAGATTTTTCACTGTGAGGGTGACAGAGCACTGGCACAGGCTGCCCAGGGAGGTTGTGGAGTCTCCTCTGGAGACATTCAAAACCCGCCTGGATGTGTTCCTGTGCCATCTACTGTAGGTGATCCTGCTCTGGCAGGGAGGTTGGACTAGATGATCTTTTGAGGTCCCTTCCAGCCCCTGACATTCTGTGATTCTGTGATTCTTCAACATGCAATTACAAATGTTCACAGTGCTGTCAAGAAAAAAACAATTTATTAATTAGATAAGAGGAATATATTAGGAGAGAAGTTCCTTTCCCTGGAACAGTGACAATCAGTAACACTGAATCTGCAGTGACCTGAGAATTTTCCTGAGCCAAATCTACCTTTTCTTGGATCCGACAGGCAAACTGTGTAACCTTAGAGTCTCTGCAACATTTTCATTGTTTTTTACTACATCATGAAACCTAAAGGTTCTAGTAATTTGCCTTTTTGTAAAAATAAAATTGCAATAATATTCTTCCAGAAATGTTTTCTGATTCTGTTGTAGTCCAAAAGTACCTAAACTGTGTTTGGCCTGTAGAATGATATAGGCAACTGAGGTGAAGAGGAAAGGAGCAGAAATCATGAAGCCAGTTCCTACCAAACCAAAGTGAAGCACATAGCAGAGAAGAGGACAGCAGCTGGTAAATTTAACTGGAAAAAAAATTTTAAAAAATCATCTGAGATGAAATGGTTTTCTTTAAAGAGAAAAATCTACTTTTTGAAATTACAAAACCTGTTTTTGAACTCCTTTTAAGCTTTTTTAAAGGTGATATTACAAACATCAAATATTGGTCTGAAACCAAATGTTTTGTTTTACAAATATCTCAGTCACATAAAATACGGCGATGTTCTTAAACCCATTCTTCCCTTTTTTCTCCAACACAAAACCACTCACAAAACTCAACCCAAAATCACAAATAACTGAGTACCTTCCTAATTTATTATTAATCAAAAAATTCCTTCATTTTAACCCCAAATATTGTAGTGCCATGTAACAGAGAAGAAGGGGCTAATTGTTCTTCCCTGCGGCTCCACAGAGAAAGCAAGTACCAGCAAATAAGTTGCTTTTGCTATTCCAGAGGCTGTGAAAGAGGTGTCTTTTTTCACTCTGTATAAATAGGCTTTGACCCCTCTTGGGAGACTGGACTTTGCAGGGGTTCATTAGTTTATTGGTTCTGACCATACTTCTGGCTGATTAGGATTTGGATGCTGCTCGCTATCACCACTCACTAAATACATCATTTATAGCACAAATGGAAGACAAGCCAAGAATATTTCTTCCTGGCACTCCTGGAGTTTTCTGTTTTGGGGGAATAAAATCCCCTCCTCCTTTGGTGTCAGATCTCATACAGAGCAGCTGCCTTGGCAGAAACACTCAGCCTTCTGGGCAACAGAGCAGGAGAGTGATTGGAGACTCCAGACAGGGAAGAGGAGGGAACATTAGCTAAGGCCCTGCAGGATCACAGTGTCACAGGAGGAAGAATATCTACTAGACCATCAAATCCAGTCTTTCATGAGGGAAAGACAGAGTCACCTGCAGACTGGACTCCAGAAGGTCTTCTTTGAGGTCTGCCTGCCTCTCTAGCCCTCTTCTCCACACTGTCAGAGGAACATCTGCAAGAATAAAGGCCAAATTCAGAGGAAATATGTAGGGAGAATAAGTCAGTTCAATGCACACTGTCATCTGTCTTTCTTCAACACATATATTTAGCTAGCTCAGACTCCCTTTTGGTTATCTTGTGCCAGTACAGATTGTGGCCAAACATAACCTCTTCCAGCTCCAAGTGCCACGGGCAAAGACATTGCCCTTCCAAGGTGACCCTCATTGGACAGCTGAGCAGCAGCAGAGCCTCTAGTGAGCATCTGTCTACCGAGGGGACATCTGTCCATAACCACACAGATGCGTGGACAGGTGTGAAACAGCAGGGAGCTGGGAAGGGCTGGTTTCTCCCCTCTTCCTCTCCATCAGCCTTACTCAGCTTACTCACATCAACTTGCTCAACTGCTTCACCACTGAAGGAGTTGACGTGGTCATCATGCAGTGCCCAACATCCCTCTCTGGTGCCACCACAGGCCCGCACAGCATCCTCTCACATCTCAGGTCCCATCCTGCAACTCTAGACAGAGTCCTACTCTGCACATCCGGCTACATGCACCTGTGATTAAGATATTATACCCAGCCCTATTATTGCTTAAAATACTTACGACAGTACTCAAACATGCTAGGGCTGCCATATGTCTTGCCCCTGGGTATCATAGTGTAGTCAACTCTGGAAGGCTTTTAGGAACAAGCCAAAGGTAGATCAAGAAGTCAGTATTCCTCAAGATATTGTTTGTTTCTGCAGAGGTCCTATGAACTCCTGATGCTCGTGCCGAGAGCAGGAGTGGTACCAGATGGACAAAAAGATGCTCCAGCCTCATTGATTTGGCTGCCAGCATCTGATGAGAGACCAAAGGTCTCAGCTGCAGTGTTAAGTGGAAGGAACTGATGGGAAAAGGAGGTAAATCTTCAGAAACATCTTTTTGCTGTGTACATCTCCATTTGAAATATCAAGTTGGATTTCAGCCTCTAATTAATATTTTTTCTGTGTCTTCAGTTTGAAATTGTCCTTGTAGAAGAGTATATCATAGTTCTTAAAACTTACCCCAGATCAGAAATAGCTGTTTCAGCTATGTAACCTACTTCTCAGATCTCATTATATTAAGTAAGTATTCCATAAAAGTATAAAAAAGTATTCAGACAACTGGCCTATCTGATAATCTGTGCAAGGGGAAGGGCTGTCATCTGCCCACTCCATGCCAGTGGGGAAGGCTCCACTTCACAGACATGTTTTTATGTTACTTGTGTGGCAGGACAGCTTGTACTGCTGCTGAAGAGGCTTTTGACAGGTAGACTGAAAGCTGTGCCTGTGAAAGTGTGGTGTCACATATCTGTTCAGCGCCGCAGTTAACGCCCACGGTGACAAACACAGGGATCAAACCTTTGGCATTCAGGTGAGCTGAGGCGTGCCCTTACCTTTTAAACTGGCAAACAGATCAGGTACCAGCATAGAGCAACAGCAAAAATATCACCTCTTCCAGCCTTCAGTCACTTCATGATGCTTCAGCATCTGAGGGAGCCGGAGCTTAGGTACTGTCCATCATCAGGACTGTTCAGGAATTTTTATGGAATAGCTGAAAATCTTCAGTGCCAGAAGGGTGCTAGGGAAAGGAAAGTGGTAGATTGGATGTAATGAACTGGCAATCATCACAAAAGATGAAGGTCTCTAAAAGCTAGTTGTCTCTCACTATTAAAGGTGTTGCACTGGATGGGGACATCTTCAGTAGAGTCAAAGTCTGAAAACTAGAGTCTTACTAGCTTTGAAATGGAAAAAAAAAAAAAAAAAGCGAGCCTTTATAGGTCTCTTGGTCTTCCTTGTCCTCAAGTTTCCATGGCTGTATCAGCCACATACAAACTCATGGCAATGCTTAGGACTGACTGAAGCATGAAGAAGGTGATGGTCACTACAGAAGCCTGGATGCCAACCTGTGGGAGACTGACTTGCTATACTGGCATCTCTGTAGCTACAAGTCCTATAAAAATACATGTCAGAAGAGGAAAGACAAAAGCAACAGATCAAAATTCAGTACAGGACGGTTGCTGGTGGTCCCTGTGGTCCCTGCCGACATGAAGCTGAAAATGGCTTTCAGCGGGGGGTTTTATTTTCTTAATGCTAGGAGGACTACAGCTGAAAGCCACTGCATTTAATGTTAACATTGAGGCTAGAGACTCCATATTGTAGTGATTAGTAGCAGGAACTTCAGAGACGGTAGCGTGCAAGCCAGAGGGAACATGCAGATTGGGTGTAAGGAGACTGCAAGAATCACAGGTCAGCTCTAAGTAATGGAATTTGGGTTTTGTAAATGCATTTCCTCTCTGGTTAGTTTCTGAAACACAAACAAAACCTCACAGGATTTAGGCTCTCTCCTTTCCTGTGTTTTTGGTTCACGAAAGTCTTTTGCCCTTCTTGACTGGTCCAAATTGGATTATATACAATACATAATCCAAAGTGGGAAGCAATGTCAACCACATCGATGCTTTCATTTTTATTGTTTAAAAATTACATTTCTATTCTCAGAGTTCAGTTTACAGTCCTCTCTCACGCAAGTTCCCCCTTGTCTCCAGGGAACCATGTCCAGGTGAGAATGACACTCGAGAAAGCTTGTAGGACTGATCCTCTAGTTGCTTAGGTTTCTTAAGGAAAGAGGGCAAAATTATAAATATTTAGCTGAATAATTTTTTTTTTTGCTCTTGTGAAAGAAAAACAGACCAAAAGAAACATATCAGTCAAAGTAAATTTTAATGCTACTTTTTAATGCTGGAGCCTAACCCTAAGGAATCTGTGCAGAGAAAAGAGAAACAGACTGAAGACAGAGACAGGATCAGATTCTGATATCCTTCCTCAGTCTATTAGTTCATAATTTGAATTAAAATTGTTATTGATTTTTTTATAAGGAAGACAACTGATAAGAGGAATAGACATGATAACCATTCCTACAAATTTCCCCAGAAATAGATTCAGATTTTGAAAATACATCAATTTCTGAAATTGTAATAATGGATGGAACACATCATACAGACTCAGCTGAGACATTTTTTGGATAGTAGTTATTGCCATTGCTTCATCTATCCCAAGAGGATATTCTTCCAGTATTTTGAGACTTTGTGCAAGACAGGAAAATATGTATTTGCCTTCCCACTGGTAACTCAGTTCGAACCACCACATCTTTTGCACAGGAAATATATATAATACATAAGGATTCAGCCAATGCCACAGTGTAAATAAATAAAACAACATTATGACCACCAACTACTTGACTAATGTGCAATATCAATCTAACAAAGTTATCTTTTTAACACTCTTTTGTCAAATCTGCTGTTATCTCAAACCCCTGGCCCCACGTTGGGTGCCAAAAGATGTGGTGGTTCGAGCTGAGTTACCGGCGGGAAGGAAACAAAGGAACCACGTGGTTGCTCCCTCCCCCCTACCGAGAGTGAGGGGAAGAGCCCCAAAGGAGCCGCAGGCAAAGGCCTCGTGGGGTTGAGATAAAACCAGTTTGTTTTAATGGTGAACATAAATGGTAACAATAACAGTGAAATAACAGTAACGTTTAACCAGATATAACGTGAGTAACATGTAACGCGGATCTCACCACCCGGACAACCCAGCGACACGTCCGGCCCGAGCACTGGAAAAGAGAGCGCCCCCACCCCGACCAGCTCCATATATATATATGCCCCGAGCATGACATCACGATGGTATCGAATATCCCTTTGACTAGCGAATTAACCCTACCCTAGCTGAACCCAGTACACAATGACATAGCCAGTGGGATTGAGTGTACTCACATCAGGTTTACAGCTGACACGAGGCTGAGTGATGCAGTTGATACGGTGGAGGGACAGGAAGCCATCCAGAGGGACCTTGACAGGTTTGAGAAGTAACTTCATAAGAACTTTAAGAAGTTCACCAAGGCCAGGTGCAAGGCCTTGCGCAATCCCCGATATCAGTACAGACTGTCGGATGAATAGATTGAAAGCCAACCCGCTAAGAAAGACTTGGGCATACTGGTGGATGAAAAATAGGATTATGAGTTGGCAACATAAGCTGGCAGTCCAAAAGCCAATCATATCCTGGGCTGCATCAAAAGAAACGTGGCCAGCAAGTCAAGGGAGGTGATTCTGCCTCTCTGCTCTGCTCTACTGAAACACCTGCTGCAATACTGTGTTCAGCTCTGGGGTCCTCAGTACAGGAAGACATGGACTTGTTGGAGCAGGTCCAGAGGAGGACACAAAAATGATCAGGAGGATGAAACACATCTCCTGTGAGGTAAGGCTGAGTGAGTTGTTCAGCCTGGAGTAAGCTACAGGGAGACCTTATTGCTACCTTTCAACATTTAAGAGAAGTTTATAAGCAAGACTGAGAAAGACATTTACCAAGATTTGTTGCAATAGGACAAGGGACTGTGGTTTAAAATGTAAAGAGGATAGATTTAGATGTGGAAGATTTTTTTTTTTTTGCAATGAGTCTAATGAGATGCTGGAACAGGTTACCCAGAGAAACTGTGGATGACCCATCGTTGGAAGAGTTCAAGACCAAATTGGTTGTGGCTTTGAACAAACTGATCTAGTGAAAAATGTCCCTGCACATCATTCTATTATTCTATGAATTGATGATTCTATATTTCAGTAGGATGATAAGCCAAAATTGCTCAGCTGCTGCATAGATATGTCTGGAGTTCACATATACCCTAGTTGGAGGTGCCAAAATCCCCATTCCTATGACTACTCAGGGCCGACCCCATTTGCCAGGTCTGAGCAGATTGTATGTAGATAAAATCCACAGGTACCTGAGAGGGTTCAAGCCACTTGATCATCTACTAATGCTTGTTGGCTAGGACAAAATCCTCGGAAGGAAGGACTCCCACTTCAGGGAGAGAAAAAGGAGCAGCAACTCTGAGACACCAGCCTGGTGAGCTGGAAATCCACCTGGACTGTGAAGGAGCCACAGTGGGCATGATCAAGGCATGTCCAAGAGGCATGAGAACTAGAGAGGGACACGCACACCTGAGCTTCAGGACCAGGTCCTCAGATCCACTGGGAACATAACAGAGCAAGAGAAGTGACTCTGTGGCAGTGCTCTACTTCTTAGGGCATTTTCTGCAAAAATGAGGGGAAAGCATGTTACAAACCATGCCAAGAACTGTTTATGTGAAACAAAACAAGGACTGAGTGCCTCAGTAGACACGTGGCATGGCCCACTTCCCTGTGCATTGACAGGAGGAAGGGACCCCTGCCAGCTCCAAAACAGAGGTTCCAACACCTTCCCATAAGAGACCCAGGATGGCGGATACCTCCTCATTACAGCCCCATGAACAGGGCCAGATTTGGAACACACCTCTACCATTCATGTTTCCTCTTGACCAACTGCTGGCAGCTGTTGCTGAGCAAGTAGATTTTAAAGTTGTTCCTTAAGAGCTGATCCTGGATCACACGGTGGAGCCGCCTGCTGTACACAGAGCCTCGAGGTTTAAGAGGGGCTGTGCTTCATGCTGTGAGTCACGGGTGTGAATCAGTTTGTTGTACAAAGAAGTCAGCAGGGGTATTTGATGGAGTCTTTCAAAAGCTGATTATCTAAACTAATTAACACTGCCAGTTAAGGTAATAGATAATGTATTTATCATTAGACTTAATATTAACAGTGCTGTAGGCTTTTTTGTTTTGACAAATGATAACGCGTGAAAATCTTTGTGCTTGAAGATGTTAGTGCATAAGTGATCCAGTGGACAACTAACTGTCCCATCATACCTGATCTCTACAGCTGTAAGTTTAAACAGATTTAACCTTCATTTTTAAATGCCTTGCCTAAAGTTATAAATTGTCTAAACCATACTGTGCTTATCCCATTGTTAGCTGTAAGGATATATAACCTACAACCACCATCGGCTGTGTATGCTCATGTGAAATTTCCTGCAGGCATTGCTAGGAGATTAGTCACTCTCATGGACAATTGTTTTGTAAGCCCAAATGCCAAATGTTGGTCTTGGATTTTTCTAACAAATTCAAAATATCACAAATCTTTGTCAAATTATGGTTTCTACTAAACTTGAAGTGGTTTAATCAAGATGCCTTGGTGGACTCAGCCACAAGCCACTTCAGACCCCAGTTCTGGAGCTGAAGTTGTGGTTGTGGTCAGAGGGAGCTGAAGTCCCATTGGTATCAATTAAGCTGAAGTTGCTGCAGGCAGGCATGTGTTCAGAGAAAGTGTGAGAGGAAAAAATGGCAGAGCAGAGCTTTCAGGGATTCCCCAACTACTCCAAGTGGGGCAGCAAGCAACCAAAAATACTCCCCTCCTTTATTGAAAGGAAGTCAGGTGGACAACCTCCTTTGAGGTAATATACACAGGTAATTCAAGAAATGACTGTAAAAATAGCCACAGCAGGAATTCAGTGAAGACTGTCATGTATGGTAAAGCTTTGCAAATGTCTCCTGATCACCAGGCTTGGAGTTGTGCACTCTCGTCCCAGCTCCTGAGAATGCAATACTCTGTGCAGAAATATCTAAAGCTGTCATGGCTTCAGAGGAGGTGGTATTTTCCACAAATGCCTGATCTCTGAAGTCAAAAGTGGTAAAATAAGAATCTCAGTCTTTGCTCAGGGGAAAAACATAGCATCAAAATGAGAGAAAAAGAATTTTAAAAGTGAATCACTGAGGCTGGTACACCAGAAAACCGAGGAAAACAAACCTTTTTTATATTAAATCAGACCAGTTTCGTAACTATTTGAGTTATATGCCTTGGCAAGGCTGCAACACTGTTTACCCATGAGTATGCGGCTTCTAAGTTTGTGTGAAACCTTCCAGCTGAGTGTATATCCTGTGGCCAGCAGCACCAACCAGGCTGGTGCCAAGGATGCTGGGACCCAGATCCCTGGTTACTGGAGGAGGTGAGTCAGCTGGAGCTGTTGCAGCCAAAGGTGCAAGGGCTCCCCGAGATGAGGAGGTGTACCAAGCCCAGCCTCACCCAAAAATGCAAATATTGGAGACTGGTTCTCATCTCTTACCTGTGAATAACCCCTGGATTTCACTGTCCCATGAGGCCTCTGAGGGATGCACTGGATCTCTTGGGATTCTCTGCCATAAGAAAATTTTGGATATTGCTCCCATGAAAAAGAAGGTTCTGGTGATAGTTTAAGAAGATCTACTATCACCAAAGGCCATATGTCTTTTAAAAATAGGGGAAGAGGAAGGGATTTGAAACTACTGTGTGATCTTCTATCGTAGCAGAAAAAGAAGATAGAAAGACAATCTATCTCCCTTCAGTGTGAACACAGCTACCAGCCCTTTCTAGTTTACCAAAAACTTACGGCAAGTGCCCTTTCTAAGTTCATGAGAGTTCTGTTAATGTTTATTGTGTTACCACAGTGCTCGCCATGACTTATACTGCTGTCACCTTACATTCTGCTGCCTATTCTAAGTTTTTGTGATATTTCTCCACTCTTAATACAGCAGTGACATATTATATGCAAATGACAGTGCCATGTGTTCTGTGTATCTTTGCTATATACAACCCAGCCAACAGATGTTTTTAAACCACAGTATACAACGTATATTCAATTCATGCAAAAGAACCCTGTAATCACTCTTTGTTTAGAGTCAGAAGTTGCTAGTATTTGAATTGTGTAATTGCTGTTTTGGAAAGATCTCCCAGCTACTAAATAACTAGTATTACTGCGGGCAAGTAGGAAATGCCTAGATTACCTTCTTAGAATAGATGACTGACAGTAACAAAACAGAGTGAGATCACTGGCACTGCAGATCAAGTGTCTTGCAGTACACATGATCAACTGTTAGTGTAAGTAACCGGTCTTTGCATTCTGCTTTCAAAATTATGTGAGTTTTTGTCCTGCATTCTTCAAGACATAAGGAGACAACAAAAGGCAAAGAAACCCTCCTCAGAAAGCTAAAAAAAAAAGGAATCTAGCCAATAAAACAGGAAAACCAACTGCTGAATCAAGCGGAGACATTGCCTTCTTCAAAGAAAACAATGGAAAAGTTACGGAAGTTGTCTGTAATGGAGAACTTTTGACCACTTTGGACTTGTAGATGCTGTGAGCTTGGGGAAACTGACTCTGCATGACCACTGAAGCACACCAACAGTATCCCAAATGTCTAGTGGGTGCTGTAATTCTTGCAGAGGAAGTGCCATACCTCAGCTTTCCCCATGTAGGTGTGTGTATATCCCATGTAGAGTGGGGTATGCCTGCCAGAGGATAGACTCTCTTTTTCTGGATTGCAGACTAGTGAACTGTCCTGCAGGCCCCAAGTTATCCCCTTGCTAACACCATTATGACAGTAGTTTAGGATCCCTGAAAACTAGTACAAAGAGGCACCCCTGAACGAAGTGTTCTGAATCATCCTTTAAAAGATCTGTTGACTGTACATGTGGTTTGGATGTTAACTTTAGTGCTTAAACTACTAATAGGCACAGATCTGCTGCCAGAAAGAAGAAGACTCTCAAGTCTTCCCTTGAATCTCTTCATCAGCCCCCATGGGCTAGAGCATCCCTACTGGGTCTGTGCCAGGTACAGGCAAGTGTCTCTGCTGTGGAGTGTTGCTAAAGTAAGGGCTTGGCTCCAGCTGTTGGTTGGGGATAGGAGAAGGAAGAGGGCCTGCACCCACCCCATAATGCAGAACTTACATGTAAGCAGGAATGACTCCAGCCTCTCCACCTGCATCATGGCTGCATGACAAAAGAAAGGATTTCTTAGAAAAAGCTGTATGCAATAACCTACAAAGGTTACCCAGTATGTATGCGTGCAGGGCAGAATAACACTACAAAGGCAATTTTAACGCTAGTGTTTCCAAACTTTCAGACTTGATAATATTCTATTGTACTGTTGTTTGATACAGTTCTATTGTACTGGTTTACCTGCAGTGCAGACACAGTGGTAACGCAGCTTTTATCTGCATGGATGTGCAGTGCTCCAAAAAGAATACAGATTTTCAGAAAAGTCAAGTTGGACAGAGGAAACATCAGGGGTTAATTTGATGGAAGAACCAGTCTCAAAGCAGCATGAATTCTGATCTAGCTGAATTCATATCCATTTTGCCTTGGATTGCTTCAACCTGGTAAATTAATCTATATGAGTTTAATATCCTGTAAACATTCGTTCATCATTGTCTTTGAAAATGCATTTCTTCACTTCTAATTGGATTCAGTTTTATTGCTGTAAGAAAAAAAATCAACACTTAGCACCAGTCAAGTAGAATTCATTTTCCAGTAACTCAGAACACTCTCTTTGAAGGTGAGATTCCTTTGCCAAATCTTTGAAGTTTGCCATATGTACCAATCCCGCTGCCAAATGTAGTGATGTGATTACAGACACACAGTTTTGGCAAATTTTCGCTAAGACTTTGTCTTGATCAGAGATGTCTAAAGCTTGCCAGAAGCATGTAGAAACACGTAGACTGCTAATGGGTTGAGCTTCTAATAGGTGGACTGGGAATTATTTGAGAATACATATTTCCAAAGGAAGAAAAAAAATTCTTTTCATTTAGCCTTAAATAAAAGAAGGCAACTCCAGCATGCTCATGTCTCTTCCTAAAGCTGGTTCTTCAGCATCCTTTCACTCCCAGTAACTGTGGGGATGTTCTCAGCAGGCAGCAGCAACAGTGATGGCGTCAGGAAGAACTGCTTGGTAAATCCCCTCTTTACTTACATGGAAATCCTCAAGCCCCCTTTCAATGTAACAGCTTATATACTGGCTGGGAGAACATATTGTCCATGGGTTTGCCTGATTTTGAGATAGAATTTGCTAATTATCCACAATTTACCTGAATAAAATCCAGTTGGCTAGTTGCCTTGGAGGTGCTCTAGGGCAAAGGATAGATGGACTGTCCGAGGACTGAAGACCCCAACAAAAAAGAAAAAGCTTTCTTTAGCCCTAGCCAGGTCTGCCCAGTCGAGCCATCCCTGTCTCCGAACCTCAGTGCAAAGGGGCCCTGGTGTCTGCTGGTAAACTCCTGCCTGTGCCAGACCATAGATAGATGACAGCTGAGTCTGGAGGATACCTGGCTGAAAACAGAGGCTGCAGTCTGCCCTGCCTCAGTGTCTCTATCTATAAATGAGACTGATGACATTTCTCAGGATGTAGGTTGCTCAGGGTCCCCAATGCTCCTTCCAGCTGCTGAGATATTTACACACACCACATCACACTTTAATACCAATGTCAATGAAAAAAAAATGTTAACTAGTAGTTTCAGTTAATCTGCATGGGGTGAAGGGGACTACATTTTGGTTTTACTGTGCAGATGTCACATATGAAAGGAAGAAAACCACTACACTTGTGCACAAGGCAAGTGGCTAATTCTGGCCTTGTATTTCTAGTGGCATCTCTTGTCCAGAAAAAATATTTCTCTTCTCCGGCTGCCTTATCCAACTCCTCTCTTAATCCCCTGAGGAAGAACAGCAAAACTTTCTGTCACAAGGTTTGCACCTCTCCTTGGCAGTCAAATCAGAGTAGAAGAAGATATTTCTTCTGCCAATCCCCCCTCCTGCCTGGCAGGAAAACGGGATGGATCCTGCCGCCCGAGAGGTCCTGCAAGTGCGAGCACCAGCCTTGAGCAGCAGGTTGCCCAAAGTGGCCGGCGCACGTGCCAGATGGATGAGGCACAGCTTGAGTCACGGGCCTCAAGCCAGGGATTATTGCTCCAAAACGGGTATATGTCAGCAGTGTTCAAGAAACTCAAGCTCCATTCTGACCTGCTTACCTTGGAGCTGACAGTCCTGATGTGCTGGATTATGGGAACTGCTCCTTACGGCAGCTGGATCCTGGCAGGAATGAAAACTCAGCAGGAATTGCAGGTGCCTGTGTAGAGCTGGGCCAGCTCACAGCAGCCCTGCAGAGCTGTCAGCGGTAGCAAGGGCTGGCTCTAGTAGGAGTCATCTATAATGCAATACATTTTGGGATCTTTCTCTCTAGATCCTAAGTGGATCAAGGAAGGGCCAGTCTGGATGCAGTAAAGCATTACTTTTACTGTGTTGGCTGGTTGTTTCTTTATAGCTAATGGCCATAAAATTTTTGTATTTTCTCCAGTGCTACAATATAAAAAGCTTGGGCTGTTCTTGGGCCAGGTATGAGAAGTCAGAGCTGTTTCAGTCTTAGGTGGCAGTCTCCAGCAACATAGTCCTCCTGGGTTTGCCCTCCTTATCATTTGCTGGACATGTGAAGTCAGTGAGATGTGCCTACTAAAGTCTTTTTGGGGATGCAATTCATTTCTTCAACTTCTGCCTTAAGTTCCATTCTACATGCCTGTACGTTTTTAAGAGAAGATTGCTAAAAAGTGAATGGGCTTTGCTGCAAAATCCATTCCAGATGGTTTCTAGTTGGTGAGATCCACAAAAAGAGTCCTCCCGGGACAGGCATCAGTCCCCCATGTTGCCTCCCAGGGAAGCGTTAGAAGATGCTCTGCAGGCCATGCAGACCTTGCAGGGAATGCAAGGAGCTGTCTGAACTGAGGGACTGAGGAACAAAGGCACCTCCTCACCCAGTGAGGTCCGGATGTGCAAAGTGGCCAGTTGTGCCGCTGCTCCCTTTTGCTCATGAATTTCTGTGTCCTGACACTGGGGCACATCCAGGACTGACACAGAGGTGGGACGGAGCCAGGGTCTACCTGGTCCACCAGTTTAGACACAGCTGAATTTATCTTGGGGAACTGAAGTCAGGTGTGATACATACAGTTTTCAAAGATAAGCACCAATGATGTAGAGAAGCTTTACTTTTAAAGCAACATCAAAATGTTTGATGAGATTGTTAGTGGGTGAAAGCTAACACACACTGTGTTGGTCACTCTTTGCCTCTGCGAGCACAAGTGTGCTCTAGAGGAATGACCCTTAGCACTGGGAGCTCACCAATCCAGCAGGACTCTGAAGGATCTTCACCGGCATGATCCTTACCCTTTGCCACCCACCTCCTTCAACAGCCCGCAAGCCCCCTCTTGGCACATGAGTTTCTCCTCCCCAAGCCCAGGTTTACTGATAAGATCATCTACGCTGAGCACTTCATCTGCCATGCGGTGGTAAGGAAAAGCAGAACCAGAAGAAGAAACTGAATTTTTATCTTTCTGCTCTTCTCTTTCTCCTTTTGAGTGATTTTGGGGGACTTTTTATATCTTCAAGGAAATAAGATTGAATCAAAAAAATAGGTTCCACTCTTGACAGTTAACTTTTCTCTCAGAATTGTCCTTTCAAAAACCATTTAAATTACTCTCAAGTCAGGAGTTTTTCCAGACATACTTTAGAGCTAAAAGGACTGGGAACAGTTCTTCCATTGCAAGCCTTATTTAGTCATTTACATGTGAGTTTTTGAATTGTTTTTCTTTCTTTTTCTATAGCATTAGTAAGAAATAGTTCACAGCACTTGCTACGGTGAAAGCAGATTGACAATATTTTGACAGAAAACTCAAGGCCATTTTTAACCATTTGATACTGTTTTAACCATCTATTTAAGATGTGTGGCAGGATACAGTGTTGTGTAGCAATGAACTCTGAAGTTTTGGCTAATACTGGGAAAATTCACCAAAGCAGACTAATACCAGTTCTTCATATTGGTCTGGGAAGACAGGATGGGAAGATGAGAAAAGCAGAGACCATGATCCAACACAGGTTCATAGAATCACAGAATCATAGAATGTTAGGGATTGGAAGGGACCTCGAAAGATCATCAAGTCCAATCCCCCTGCCAGAGCAGGAATGCCTAGACTATGCCACACAGGAACGTGTCCAGGCAGGTCTTGAATGTCTCCAGAGAAGGAGACTCCACAACCTCTCTGGGCAGCCTGTTCCAGGGCTCCGTTACCCTCACTGAGAAGAAGTTTCTTCTCAAGTTTAAGCGGAACCTCTTATGTTCCAGTTTCAGCCCATTACCCCTTGTCCTATCAGTGGCTGTCACCGAGAAGAGCCTGGCTCCATCCTCGTGACACTCACCCTTGATATATTTGTAAACATTAATGAGGTCACCCCTCAGTCTCCTCTTCTCCAAACTAAAGAGCCCCAGCTCCTTCAGTCTTTTCTCATAAGGGAGATGCTCCACTCCCTTAATCATCCTAGTTGCCCTGTGCTGGACTCCCTCCAGCAGTTCCCTGTCTTTCTTGAACTGAGGGGCCCAGAACTGGACACAATATTCCAGATGGGGTCTCACCAGGGCAGAGTAGAGGGGAAGGAGAACCTCTCTCGACCTACTAACCACCCCTCTTCTAATACACCCCAGGATGCCATTGGCCTTCCTGGCCACAAGGGCACAGTGCTGGCTCATGGTCATCCTGCTGTCCACCAAGACTCCCAGGTCCCTTTCCCTAGTCTGTCCTGCTTCCCAAAATGTTGTCTGAAAAGTGGGAGGTAGCTGAAGACCTGCAAGTTTCAGATACTACTCCTCTCCTTCTCTTCTCTGACTGACTCCTGTTAGGGTAAGAGCAGATCCATGAGGACTAGGAGCATTGGAGGCAATCTTCAACAGAGTCTCTGGGACATTTCTGGGCTACCCAATCTTTGCAAACGGGTAGGAGGTCAGATCAGAGCTTGCACTCCCGCAACACACATTGTGACCCATCCTCTCTGCTGGACTGGTATTTGGCTGTGGGGCCAAGAAAGCCCGACATCTTTAATCTAAGAATGAGGGGGAGACATTAAGCTGATGCTTGAACAGCAACAAAATGCAAGCTGGTTCTCAGCAGATATTTCCAAACTAATTTTCAATCAGCTGAGCCTCGAAAAATGCTGTGTTTGTCTTTCTGTACATCCAGTCATTTAAAATATTATAATAGGAGACACTTTTGGATTATAGCTCCTTTTGGAAACAAATCAAACCTCTTTGCTATTTAAAAATAAATGCTGACTTGTTTCAAAGACATTAATAATATTATGTCCAGTGGAGATGTACTACCCTTTTCAAGATGCCTAGCTTGTACTGACAACAGTTCAAATATATTTATGTTGTCCCATCAAAAACTCAGTAGTTTCGACTCTCAAGAGGATGTTTTTTAAACATCTTGGGTAAATGGAGGATTTGACTTTCTGCCCGGGACACCCTGAGAGCTGCTCGTTACAAAAAAAGCGGAGGAAAAAAGCAACTAATAGGATAATAAATCCCAACATTTTTCTCTAAACAAGAGTTGTTTTAGTTAAACTAGCATTCACTTCATTTATAATAGCACCCTACATTTCCTTAGGCTATTGTATTTAATAAAAAACTCTGGACTCATCCATCATTATGCACACTTTACTGATTTCACTTTAAACATTGCTGGCTAAAATTTCCATTTATCAAGCCTGTTTTGCCTAGCAGTTGCAGGCACTTTGAAAGATTTGGTATCTTTGCGTTGCAGTGAATGCAGTGTTTGCCAGAGATTCACACTGTCGGGAACGAGCCCTGGTGAAATCAGTGTGTCCATCCACCACACATGAACATAAATTGCCATCTCTTAGGAGCAACCAAAGGTGAAGGAGGGAGCCTGGGTGTGCACTGGGTTGGAGAACAGATGATGCTTTGCCCTACCATGGTGTAGCCCCACAGGGAAGTATCAGAGGTTTGCAGTACATTTTGAACCTTACCAGTCCCATACAAAAAGAAATTCTAAATACAAAAATATAGGCCAGACTTACCTAAACAGAGTAAGGAGAGGTTTTGCTGAGCTCAGAAATCTTTTGGGCTCCATCTAGTCTGAAAAATGCTCTGATTCTCCTGTATGCATATGTGGGGTCATCCTCCACTCTTGTCTCTACAGCAGTTTCTACAGCAGCAGACAACGTAAACTCTGATGAGGAAGCACATGAAAGGAAGAAACTTCAGAAAATTTCCTCTGAGTTTGTTCCATCAAAAGCAGGACAAGGGCCAAGAAGAAATCCCTGCTTTTGGCAGTACAACGAGCAAAGCCCTGTGCTCCCTTCCCTCCACTACTTTGACAAGAGAGCAGATGATCAGCAAAACCAAAATTGTACTGGAGAGTAGGCTGTACTACTGCAGCAGAGCAAGGGGTTAATTTGCTTTTCCCTGCTATACTGAAGAGACTGTGATGTATATGCCTGCCCTTACCAATCCACCCAGCAGTGTCTTGCTCTGTGGCCTTTCAAGTCATCTACTACAGGCTGAAAAGCTATAATAATTTCATTTGACCCAGAGTTGTAAAGAAAGGCTGTATTTTGCATAAAGCCACCAATGACCAGTTTATAATTCTGCATCACCCCAAATTATTATTTTGATAGTTTTTTTCCATGCACTTTTGAACTATGTTCACCAAACCATTTAAGACATTTTCTGAAACACAGGATGATTACATCTGAGAGGAAACCAGCTCAGCATTAATCAGGCTCTGCAGTTCTGCTCTACAGTTGGATTGCTCTGTGTGATGGTGAGAACGGGGGTTGCCAGGAATACTCTGTTAAAAACAGTAATTCTTAGCAAAAACAGCAGCCACTTATTAGGTTTCACATGCACCACGTTATTCCAGAAGCTTGTTTTTCTTTTATTTTCTTCCATAAATTTCCAAGCCGACACTGTGATTCTGTGATTCGCAGGCACACTGAGTGTCAAAAGGTAATTATGGATATCCTATAAGACTTAAGAAAAACCTGACCAGTCTTATAGCACTGACATTTTCTTCTGGTTATTGGAGTGGGGATTCCCCTGCACTTGCCCTGGCTCTGATCATGCTCCCCACCAAGGCCTCAGGCACACCACTTCACCTTGTTGTTCATCCATCTGTACATCAGAGACTAACGCAAGCATAGGTCTCACACCTGTCCTGCAGATGAATGGCATAGGGTTTGGAAAGCACATCAGAATTACAAAGTACTCTGCATAGTTCAGGTATTACTGGGTGCCCTTCTTCTCCATCATCGCTTAGATAAAGCCAGGACAGCAGACAAAATAGCTATTTTTGCAGACCTCTAATTTTGCCTGTGCTTGGTGCAGGTCTGAGAACAGAGAAGTCTTTTCTGAGCCAGCATGAGAGAGGTGAAGAGAATCATAAAATCGTAGAATAGTTTGGATTGAAAGGGACCTTTAAAGGTCATCTAGTTCCAACCCACTGCCATGGGGGTTGGAACCCTTCTCCCACTAGATCAGGTTGCTCAGAACCCCGTCCAACCTGTCCTTGAACACTTCCAAGAGATGGGGTATGTACCACCTCTCTGTGCAACCTCTTCCAGCGTTTTACCCCTTCATCGTAAAAAATTTATTCTATATATCTAGTCTAAATCTAAACACTTCTAGTTTAAAAATATTACTCCCTGTCTTGTCACAGCCCCCTTTAAATACTGAAAGACCACAATAAGATGTCCCCACCAGAGCTTTCTCTTCTTCAAGATGAACAGACCCAATTCTCTCAGCCTGTCTTCATAGCAGAAGTCTTCCAGCCCTCTCATCAACTTTGTGGTCCTCCTCTCAATCCACTCCAACTGGTGGATGTCTTTCCCATACTGAGGACTCCAGACCTGGACACAGTATTCCAGGTGAGATCTCATCAGAATGGAGTAGAGGGGCAGAATCACCTCTCTCGATCTCCTGGACACGCTTCTTTGGATGCAGCCCAATATACCGTTGGCCTTCTGAGCTGTGAGTACACACTGCTGGCTCATGTCCAGCTTTTCATCCGCTAGTATGCCCAAGTCTTTCCTGGCAGAAAGTTCTCAATCCCTTCATCCCCTAGACTAATGGTAATACCAGGGGTTGCCCCGACCAGGGGTGCAGTACCTCGCACTTGGCCTTATTGAACCTCATGATGTTCACATGGGTCTACTTCTCCAGCTTGCCTAGGTCCTGCAGGATGGTATCCCCCACCTCAGGCATGTCATCCACAGCACTCAGCTTGGTGTCATCTGCAAACTTGCTGAGAGTGCACTCAATCCTACTGTGTTATTGATGAAGATGTAGTGGAGTGGATGAGATTGTGGTAGAGTCCCCCAGAAGGACAAGAACCTGTGAGCACAAAGACTCCTGTAGCTGGAGTAAGAAGATTTCATCAATAGGCTCCTCTTAATCTGGCAGCCTGTAGTAGACACAAACCACAAAGTTCCATTTGTTGCCTCGGTCCATATCTCTTACCCCTAAGCTTTCAACGGGCTCATGGTTATTCTTCAGAATACGCTCTACTTCAGAAACAGCTCTTCACACTCTACCTATTTCTTAACATAGAGAGCAATGCCTCTACCCCTCCTTCCTCACCTGTCCCTTCTGAACAGCCTGTAGCCATCGATAGCCACACGCCAGTCATGGGATTTGTTCCACCAAGTTTCACTAACAGTAACCAGGTCATAGCTTTCTAGCAGCACGATGGCTTCCAGTTCCACCAGTGTGTTGCCCATGCTGCATGCATTGGTGTAGAGGCACTTCAACTGGGCTGTAGGCTGTGTTCCCACAAGAGGGGCAATGTGGGGGAGAATCAGTCTTGACTCCTTGCTCCAATACTTTGTGGTTTTAGGCATTTTTCCATGGCTCATGGCTGCTTTCTGATGCAGGCAGGGAACAGGTAAACAGATAGGCCAACATATGTCTGTCTTCAAAGGATGTTGCCCAATACAGTTACTATTCTCACCTAGTATTTTTGTTGGGGACTTTTCTACATGGAGCGAGGAAGGCACACAGCTATTGATGCATTTGAACAATCCAGCTGTTTGTTATACAGGTTGTTATGTAGCCTCTGGTTAGCAAATTCTCACAGACAGATGCATAGGGTTGCAATTCATGAGTATTAGAAAAAGAAACACAAAACCAAAACCAGAAAAATAACTCTATTCCAAGGAAAGATCTTTTCTCCTTCTCAGTCAGTAACTGGGATATGCATAGAAACATGAAACCCTATGTTTCTAGCATAGGAATAAATCTAGTATTAAGCAGTTGGGGTTATGCCAAGTATCCATACCAATGTGTAATCTTTAAATTTTTTTTCGAATCCTGCTAATCCTTTTCTGGTTTGCTCAGTGACAAAGAAGGTAAATAGGAGTACATATCTTTTTTTTTTTTTTTTCCCCATCATCATCATCGTTTACGTCTCTAACAGGTCCCATTTTATTCTCTCTCTCTTTTTAATAACCAAATAGCCACAAACCTTTAAATTCTCTGTGTTCCTTCAGTTTTCATTATTCCTTTCAACTACATCAACCATCTGGCAGAAGAAAGAGTGATCAGAAGTGAATGTGAAATCCTACACTCTTGATTTAGTTATGTTCTAATACTTGGGCATTATTTTCCATTACTTTCCTTCTGTGTCTTAACATTTTGTTTGGACTCCCCACTGCTGCCGCCTGCTAAACAGGGGTGTTCATTGAGCTTGCACACAATGGTGCTAGGACTTTCTTCTGGAGTGGTTGCACTTGATTTAGGACCTTGTCATGGGTCTGAAAGGGTTTTGCCTCCAGTGTATGTTGTTCTACCTCTGTCTGCCTTGATTTTCATATTCTGGTGAATTGACCGATGACTGAGCATTGCAAGTTCCTCCCAAATATCAGCCAGCCTATAGTACAACAACTCTCAGTTGTCAGTGTATCCTTTCATGTTTCTGCTTTTTCTAGGTCTTTAATGAAACTGATAAATTGTATCAACACAGTTTGGCAAAGTGGTTAAATATGTGCTTCTTTGCTCTGCTCAGAGGGATGCTTGAGTGTATGTCTGGATCTGGGCCAATTCATACAATGGGACTTAAGCACATGCTTAGAGTTAAGCAAGTGCTTAAATGTTCTGCTGAACAGAAATGGGGTGGGTCTCCATAGCACAAACCCTTTTTACTGTCCATCTTACCGACATGTTAAAAACAGGTCATCTCTTTGTTTTATTGCTTCATATGCACTTCCATAGCAGTATCTGTGTTTTAATAGTAAAATTGCTAAATTTCCACAGTAAGGGCTTGTATGGTAAGTTCTCAACAAGCTTCTCAAAGGACATCTCCTCCAATCTTCACTTTTTCTTAATCTTTAATTTCTAATCTTTATTTTGTCTGTGAGTCCAGAGAAATACAGAGGATTCAGAGAGGTGAGTGCATGTGAAGCCACAAGAAACCAACCCAAGCAACCAATAACAGAAAAGTTGGTTATTCAAACCACTTGCATTTTAAATGATTTTTAAAGTGTGGTTTTCATTCCAGTTTCTAATGAATGAATTGTAAAATTGGTATTGGTGTTTAAACTCCAAAAAGCAGTATACATTTTGGGGAGAACTCCTGAGCATGCCAAGGCATCCCCAGCTCTGCCAGAGCAGACTCAGCTGATATCTCACAGGCCTTTCTAAGGTAAAATAACCAAGGAGATAAAAGAACTACTTCTTTCAGAGGGCTCTTTCTACATGTCTTCAGATTTTATAAAGGCCCACAGTATCCTAACTCCAATTTCTGTTTAGTCCTTTGCCATCCAATGTACTTATTACTGAGAAGCTCATTGATTTTTAACACCTTCTCCTAACATATTTGTGAGGTTGGAGAGTTGTTATTTCTTAAAAGACGTCAGTGTAGAGGCGATGTTGTTGAGTTTCTTCTTGCAAGAACGCCTGACTCTGTGGTTCCTTTTCACACAAACTTTCCTAGTTATGTTGGTAACATCAGGCTCGTCAATGCCTGAGGTCAGCAGCTTGTGTAAGTCTTCTCTGCTAGATTGATTTTGTCTGGTTTTCACCCTGTGGTAGAATGACAGCAATAAAAGACCATGCTTGCATGCTTTTAGCTAAATCCAACAAGCAATGCTTACATGAGCCTGTCAGTCAAGCCTGGAAGGACTCTAGCTGGAGCTTTTTATTGTGCGTGTGACTTGGGTAGTTACACAGTCATGACTGCAAAACAATAATGGCGATATTTTGGATATTGATTTTGTATGGGGGAATTCCTCCTGAAAGCCAAAGAGCTATATCAAGGGGAGCTGCTCAGAAAAGAGAGATTTCTACATCTGGCAATATTGGATTTCACGTCTGTAAAGCAAAAATGATATTATGCACATAACAAAACATAAACACATTGTAAACTGCATTCAGCCCAGATTCCAAACACATTGAACACTGCATGATTTAATGATGGATAAACTCAGAAAAATATCCCAGTGGGGGGAACTACAGACTCCAAAATGACAGCTGCTATCATTCCAAAACAAGTAATTGTTTATAAATGAATATTTTCATGATAAATTATTGAATTACATGAAAATCAGATGACTGCCTGCTGCCAAATTTGTTTTCAGTTTCACAAGACAGAATGGAATGTGCTGCAGACGGTGAGTGAAATTAAAAGCTGCTGGTCTTTTCCCATAAAGGCCTGATATTTTCCCTTAGACATTCCCAGTATCTCATAAACCTGCAAAACAGTGGTCCTGGGGAATGGCTATCCAGCGAGATATCCAAAATATTTTAGATATATAGGATTTCAGGGAATCTTTGCCTAATCTGAGCCAGTTGTAGTGTAAGTTGCTATTTCATATTCATCTTATGTTGATTTCTAGTTCAAACCCACAGAGCCCCAGTATCTGTGAGAACCACTAGCTCTTGCATGGACACTCTCAAGGTATTTTTAACCATTGCATTTCTCCTTTTTATTCTCTCTTGTTTGCCTACGAATCTTTTGAAAACAGAGTTTTCTTCATACGTTTTGGTCTTGTTAGAGTTGGCAAGTCCTTGCCTTCCCCTCATGTTTTGCACAGGGGTGAAAATAACTTGAAGTGACTGTTTCAGCTGAACCACATCTTGAAGTCCTTGCTGGAGTGAAGTTTCCAACACAACTAGGCTGAATTTTCTGGGAGCAAGAGAGTCAAGACTACAGAGTCCAGCTGATCTTCAACAGCATTTTCAATCTGCAAAGTCCTTCCCTCAGCCAGCTGGTCCATGTGAAGGGGCTGGCTAACATTGGTGGCACAAACTCTCTGATGGAAGCAAAATGCCATGGGGCAGCTGAGCTAAGTCTTGTAATTGCAACCTTGCCATTGAATCTGAATTTTAAAAGGCAGCACAGTTGTAGCACATTTCTTTACACAACCTCACATATCTTCCTGACTGATGTGGCAGCTGGATCTGTTGTATCCTGCTGTCAGGTAAGCCAAGTGACAACAAAACCACGAGCACACTCCTGCTTCCCCAGCAGAGAAACGTAACTGGTCCCTATCCCAGAGTGGGCAATTGCAGGGGCAAGTCTATAACAACAAGAAAAGGTGTAATCGTAATTACCCTGTTAAAACCTTTCAGTTGCTTTCAGAGTGTAACTCAGAGACTACCTAAAGTGGAAAATTTATTTTGTGGTCAAAAATCCTGTATTAACTTTTCTGCCTCTTACTCTCCCAGTAATTTTTGAACCCACTGGTACTTCTGGCCACTGTAGCTTCTTATGAAAACAAGCTCATTGCTTTAACTGCATACTGTGTAAAGAAAAGGATGTTGTTTGCTTTAAACCTGGAAGCAGATGTCTGTGGTTGCTACCGCAGACAGTGCGATAAAGAGTGGAAAACCAGGTCAGGTAGTAATGGGAAATTAATGGAATATCCACAAACTTATTACAAGGACACTAAAAATCCCCATCTCTAACACCTGACTGGCTGTCACAGAAGCAAAAATCAAATGCATTTGAGTCTTTCAAACATACAGAAGGGTGGATGCAGACTTCCTCTGGCTTTCAAGACCAAAAGCTGAGGTCTTGTGTCCACTTCTCTCCCTTCCTTTTTCCCCTTTTCCCCCTTTTTCTTTTTTTCTTCACATTTTTTTCTACAATAAATTGCATTGAGGATCACTTTCTAGAGCATGGTCATGCCATAAGTGAATTCTGATGTTATTATGTCAGTCTCTGGTGATACAAATCTCTTCACAATTTAAGCATTCACCACTTTTATAGTTTCTGCTTGGCAAAAGCTTGTATGTGATGACCTTGCCTGTCAGTTGCTTCTGGATATGGCGTTCGGCTTCTTTTGATGTTTTTTCGTCAGAGCCATTTGGACAGATCACCTTGTGATGAGCTTCAGATTCAGGAAAACCCACCAACTTTCACTGATAAAGGCAGCCGGCCTCAAACAAACAGATTCCTGCCAGACTGTGCAGTGCGGGGCTGGATAAAAAAGGCTTAATTTTTCCATCGGGAAAGGAAGTGAAGCACAGAAGTGGAGTGAGGCTTTTAGTCTTTCTGATCTGTAGATAAGAGCCTCACAAAGCCTAGTCAAGGTTATTCAGCTTTCATTATAAAGAAACAAAGAACATCAGATCCAGACATAATCAGTCCCAAGGATAACGTTAAAGCAAGTGATGACTAGAAGAAATTCCTGTTGTTAAGCTGCAGTGGGCTAAGTTCTATAGGAGACGTACATTTGGCATTCAGATGCTTTCACCTTCCCACAACTACACATGGTTCACTCAAACCAGGTTGTGGAATGTTAATTTGTGCCTCATCAATACTAATGGACCAGGAATTATGACATGTTTTATGTTATCATTCATTTAAAACAGATAGTTTAGATTTCAGACACAAGCTAAAGTTTATATATATTATATTTATTACAAACAACAGCGAACACTTAAGAGCCATTATTTTAAATCTAAATGACATTGTGTTTAGTATCCATTTCCTCCAGCCCCGAAATGTGCAGCCTGTGGAGCCTGTCATCTTTCCCTGGAGTTCTCCTGGATGTGAAGTGACAACTCCTCACAAGTTACCAGAAAAAGGAGAAAACGCGGAGCCCTGCTCCAATGAGCTGTTTCACATTACAAAAATTTACAATGAGCATCTGACAGAAGAAAAGCAATGGAGCTTGAGAGGGGAATATCATGCAGTAAATCGTTAGCCTATTATCAGCGTTGACAAAAAAGGAGTGGGAAGGACAGTATTTAAACAGAAAACACAGGAGGAAACACATCAAATCAGTGAGCGAGCCCCTCGAGTACCAAAACTGAATGGTGCTTCTGCAAATCTTGGCAACGTCCTTTTTACAGGCAATACTGCACCTGGAGGCACAGTTTGTGCAAGAACAAGTAGATGCCTGTTGCAGCAGAGTGTCAGGGTTCCTCCCCTGTTCCCACCAGTGCCCAAGGCTGATCTTCAGGTGAGCCCGTACAGCAAGCAAGCGCTGCTGCTTCGTCAGCACCTCCTGCACCGTGGATGAGAGGAGAACAAACCCTCACATCCCTATGTGCAGGCAAGGAACCAGCCCTGGCATAGCCACACCAGCTGGAGCCACTCTCGGCTTCCAAGGGCAAAGTTGTGAAATGGGACGTCATGTCCCCATCCTGCGCTCTCACTGCTGTCTGCCTTACCAATAACAGAAGAGCTGGTTAAAATCTTCCAGCTTACCTGCTCCTCTTTCCTCCTTGCCAAAACCCAGCCAGGCTGCCCTTCAGAGCCGACACTCTCTCCTCAAGTGCCATAGGTGTTAACAGGAGAGGAATGAGTTGCCTACCTTGACCTCGCAAATGCCTGACCAGTGAAACCAAAACCTGCCATTCTGAATTATCCTTGATTTAATAACTTCTCTGAAGGAAGGCAGTAGCGGGTTGTCCCCATCAGTGCGGCGGAGCTGTTGTGCTAGGCAAGTTGGAGCAGTCTTTGCCCCCTCGGTGTTCACAACGTGAAGAAGTGTAAATGAACTGCAATACAATAGGTCTCAGTATACCACTTTAAGTGGAAATAAAGCAAGCAATTTAGAGAGCTTTCAGGTGCTTCATATTTTCATTTTTGGCTTTCTACACAAATAAAAAGGCTTAAACCATTATTCAGTCTCTACTCAGAGTATAATTTTGACATTTGAAAATCTGATTTTGTGATCAGAAACACATGTAGAATAGCATTTAGAAGTCAGCAAGGACTCCAAGCATGATTTTATTGGGAGCTTGGGTATGCCCTTCAGAGTAATTGGGACGTGGAATGTGGAAGTAGTTTTTACAGGAAAATGGGGATAAGGCCTCCTGTAGCCAGCCTCAGGCAATGGAGTGAGTAAAATATCACGAAGAATTCACATTCAACTTGATAATAAGGTTTCTGAGTATGTTAATTAAATGAAGTCTCACATCCCTGGCCCTGTTGTTTTAAACATTTTAAGGCATTAATGTTGCACAATAGAAGCATAATTTACCCTCCCTCCAGATGCCTATACTCATTTGATTTTCCTAGCTGTTAGCTTTAAACTTTCTATGAACACAAAAACCTACCCTTTCAGCAGTGCTGTCATATTTTTCCCTTTCATTCTTCCTTAATGTTCATTTTGGGTACTAATTGGCAACAGTGGTTTTTAAAAATAAATTTTTTCAAGTGGGACAGCTTCGTTGTTTTTCCTCTGCTGAGGCACCGTTTTCCACAGTCTGGCTTTGAAGGAAAACAATGGGAAAATGGCATTCATTTGGTCCTGAGGGTCTGAGCCTTCCCAGCTAGCATGGAGATTTAGGGAATGAGGTGCAGCTGGAGGAAACCTCATAAATCACATCCCATCATTCTGCTCTGGTTTAACTGGAGATAAGTTGCCAAAATTCCTTTGGGGATGCAGGAGTGCGTATCTCCTTCCAAAGATGGAGCCCTGTGCAGCAACTTGGGTGTGGACTTAGGGAAGGTGGCTGGCCAAGGGCAACTGGGTGTACGGGGCACAGATATGCATATCAGCTGCCAAAAAGGCCATGTACAAATAGGATAACTGAAGTTGTGCTGTAGTTATGTATCTACTAAGAGAAAGCTCTGCAGCTGGCAGGCAAGACACCAAGATCCTCTGTGCTCAGCCCATTTACTCGGACATTTCTCCAGAACGTGGACAGGGAGGATATCCTGAAGATCATCTGCAGGTTCAGGGCTCATTTCAAAGCCAGCAGCTGAAAAGCCCAGCTACCAGTTTATGGCCAGGAAAAGCTTTTACACGTGGAATAGTTTTGGAGACAAAAGAAAACCTTTCACTGACAAAGGCCACGTCTTCTTCGTTAAGTTAAAAAATATGATTTAAAGACGACAAGCATATATAGTCTTCTGTCTTGACTACCCCAGAGTGCCTCGGTCCTCCCACAGAAATGTGACCATGCTAGTGAAGACCATAATAACTTTGTATGTGGTTATGTTTTGGATTTGTGATGAAAACAGTGGTGATAACACAGGTATTTTTAGTTATTGCTAAAAAGTGCTTGCATAGCATCAAGGTATTTTTTTGTTTCTCACAGTGTCCTGCAGCAAGGAGGTTGCACAAGGAGGTGCACAAGAAGCTGGGAATGGACGCAGCTGGTCTACCTGACCCCAGCTGACCAAAGGGATGTCCCATACAATATGACATTTTGCTCAGCAATAAAACTGGGGGGTGGAGATTGGTGGGGGCTGCTATTGCTCGGGGACTGGCTGGCCATCAGTCCATTGGTGGTGAGAAATTGCTTTCTTTTGCATCACTTGTTTTTCTTGGGGTTTATGTTTGTTTGGTTTTTCTCTCTCTTTGTGAGTTTTCTTCCTCCATCTTTTTTTTTTTTTTTTAATTATTAAATTGTTTTTATCTCAACCCATGAGTTTTCTCACTTTTGCCATTCTCCCCACCATCCCACCACGGGAGAGAATAAGCAAGCAGCTGTGTGGTACTTGGCTGCCTACCAGGGTTAAACCAAGACAATCTCCAAATTTAAATTACATTAATAAAAGAAGCCAGAAGCCTGACTATGAGCCATGCTGTTTAGTTACCTGCAGTCTTCAGTTGTTACCATTCTCTCTAGTGCAGTTTTAGCTTATTCTACCCTGTTTTAGTGAGAAAGCATTTCTCTGTACAAATGTAAGCCATTCCAAAATTTTCATGGGAGACGTCCTAGGAGCTTTACAGGCATGTCTCAAATGAGGTGCAAACACATTTTACTTCTGAATGGTAATATGGATAAGGTAGTTACATGGGAGGCCATGTTCTTCTCAAAGTCGAAGGCTAAAATCTTCTGTTAATATATAGGAATCCAGGTTTGATTTATACTTTATTTGGAAAGATTGTGAAAGCAAGGCAGTGATCTGCCTCATTTAAGGATCAATTCAGTAGCAAAACCCAGTCCCATTTCCCTGCATTTCAATTTTTTTTCCCCTCCTTAAATGGGCTGACGCTTTAATGGCCAGTCTGCAAGTGGTATGGGCTCACATGAATAACTTTTTCCAAGCCTAAGTCAACTCTTTAAAGAGAGCTCAGAAGGAAGAAATCACACTTGCAGCATTCAAAACGAGTGTGGCATGGAAAATCAGACTTCTGAGAGACTTGTTGATAATAAAAATTATAATGGGAAAATACAGTTAATGATAGCACTGTCAACAGAGGGAATGGAGAGTTTCTTACATGGTACAGTACTACAAGCATAACCATATTAATATTTTTAAACCCATGTGAAGGAAAGGAGGAAATTCCTTCCACTGTCTTGGTGAATGCTTTGTTAAATGGATTAAGAAAGTCAAAGCCCATCATGGTGGGATCTGGTGAGGGATGTAATGGGCAGCCAAAAAAAGGCTTCTGCAGGAGTATCAACAGCAAAAGGAGGATGAGGGGAAAAGGTGGGCTCAGTGCTGAATGGGCTAGAGGACGTGGTGACAACAAACATGGAGATAAACAGTGTGGTCAATGCTCTCTTCACCTTATTCTTTACAGGTAAGACCACTCTTCAGGAATCACAGGTTCCTGAGACCTATAGGAAAGTCTGGAGCAAGGATGTCTTACCCTTGGGGAAGGATAATCAAGATAAGGAACACTTCAAGAAATTGAACACACACAGGTCCACAGGATCTGATGGAATGCCTCTGTGACCGCTGAGAGAATTGGTTGATGTCTTCGCGAGGGCATTCTTGACTATGTTTGACAGGCCATGGTATATGGAAACGTTCCTGCAGAGTTGAAGAGACAAAATGTCATATCTACATTGAAAGAGAGCAAGCAGGAGGATCCAGGAAACCACAGGTTAGTCATCCTTACCTCAGTTACTGGGAAGGTGATGGAACAAGTAATCCTAGAAATCATGTACAAACATACAAAGGCCAAGAAGATGATTTGGAGTCATCAACACAGATTTACAAAGGGGAAATTCTGACTGACTGACTGTCCCATAAAATACTAATGTCTTTTATGATGAGATGGCTGGCTCAGAGGACAAGAGGAGAGCAACAATTTTTGTTTGTCAGCAGTGTCTCCTGTAACAGGATTATAGACAAACAGATGGAGTTAGATAAATGATGGTGATTGAAAACTAGCTCAAAGGGATCTGGTCAGCAGCGTGAAGTCCAGCTGGAGGCCAGTCACTAGTGGTGTACCCTAGCATGGATACTACATCCTATACTTTTCATTAGTTACCTGGGTGATGCAGCAAAGTGCACCCACAAAAAAAAAAAAATCAAATGATACAAAACTGGCTGATAAACCAGAGGGTTGTGCTGGCATCCAGAGGGATCCTAACAGGCTGGAGAATTGGGCCAACAAACTTCTCATCAAGTTCGAGAAGGAGAAATTCAAAGTCCTACATCCGAGGAGGAATAACCCCCATGTACCAGGATACACTGGATTTCAACCCACTAAAAAGTAGTTTTGCAGACAAAGCCCTGAAGGTGTGGCTGGTCACCAAGTTGACCATGAGCCAGCAATGTACCCTTGTAACAAAAAAAGCCAACGGCCTCCTGGGTGACATTAGGAAACATGTTACCAGCAGGCTGAGAAAGCTGATCCTTCCCACCTGCTCAGCACTGGTGAGACACATCCAGGTGCTGTGCTCAGGTGTGGGCTCCCCAGTGCAAGAAAGACACAGACATATGGAAGCAAGTTCACTAAGGTGTTTAAGGAACTAGATTGTCTGTCACACAATCAAAGCCCGAGAAAGCTGGGACTGTTTACCTTAGAGAAGAGAAGGCTTGGGAGGAAACTCAGCAAAGTGACTGGACAGAATAGAGCTTTTCTCTATTAAGTTTTCCCATCTGACAGAGTATTGCATCGTTTGGAACAAGCCCTATATCATGGGCACACTTTCCCTACTGAAGAAATACTAATTTCTGACAAAGAGTACTTTGATTTTGGGGGAGTCCATCTCTATCTTCTCTATAAGTGCTTCTTGATACATATTTTAAGACACAAAGTCTAAGAATAAAGCACAGAAAGTGATAATGCAGAATATTGAAAAAAAAGCTGTTGATTAACATTTGTATTTGTAGTCTCCTCATCTCAGAAGAATGCCAAAAGCAAACTTCAGAAGTCGTATCCAACTGTATTATTCATACAATCACAACATTATTTGAGTTGGAAGGGACTTAAAGATCATTTAGTTCCAACACCCGAGCCATGGGCAGGGACACATTCCTCTAGACCAGGTTGCTCAAAGCCCCATCCAGCCTGGCCTTGAACGATTCCAGGGAGGGGGCATCCACAACTTCCATGGGGAACCTGTTCCAGTGTCTCACCATCCTCACAGTAAAGAACTTCTTTATACCTAATCTAAATCTACTCTCTTTCAGGTAGCCGTTACTTCTTGTCCTATCACTACATGCCCTTGCAAAAAGTCCTTCCTCTTCTTTCGTGTAGGCCCACTTGAAGTACCGGAAGGCCACAATAAGGTCTTCTCAGAGCCTTCTCTTCTTCAAGAAGAGCAACCCCAAATCTCTCAACCTGTCTTCAGAGCAGAGGTGTTCCAGCCCTCTGATCATCTTTGTGGACCTCCTCTGGAAGTAGTCCAACAGGTCCATGTCCTTCTTATGTTGGAGGGCCCAGAGCTGAACACACTACTCCAGGTGGGGTCTTATGAGAGTGGAGTAGAGGGCCAGAAACCCCTTCTTTGATCTGCTGGTCACTCTTCTTTTGATGCAGCCCAGGATAAGATTGGCTTTCTGGGCTGTGAAGGCACATTGCGGGCGCATGTTTAGTTTTTCACCCCCCAGCACCCCAAAGTTCTTCTCCGCAAGGCTGCTCTTCATCCACTCGCGACTGAGCTTATATTTGTGCTTGGGATTGCCTCAACCCAGGTGTAGGACCTTGCCCTTGACCTCGTAGAAGTTCATGAGGTTTGCACAGGCCCACCTCTCAAACCTGTCGAGATGATTCTGGGTTGCACCCCTTCCCTCCCAGCGTGTTGACTACACCACACAGCTTGGTACTGTCAGCAAAGTTGCTGAGGGTGCACTCGATCCCACTCTCCGTGTCACTGACAAAGATGTTAAACAGCACCAATTCCAGTACCGATCCCTGAGGAACACTACTTGTTATTCATGACAGTGTCAAACACACACTATGTTAAAAATCATAGTTTATCTTGCTGCATAAAATTGCTAAAATTGTATAGAAATCTGTATTGTGGAGCACAAGTTGATGTAAAAACTCCAAATGTTTTTTTCCACTTTACCTGTTTAAGCTACTGGAGTAGTTGTGGCATGAATAAATATATTTTATTCCTCTAAAACTGTGTAATATTAAATATTCTGGTTTTAGTATAAAATACAAGTTGATCAGACAGTCAAAGGTTATTTTTTTGACAACTGCATACACAAGAGTATAGTTGTAGATTGAATTTCAGCATGTAATATGGTATAATGTTAATATGGTAATATGTAAAGGGCACAAACTGAAATACAGGAAATTTCATTTAAACATGAGACAAGAATTTATTTACTGTGAGAGTGGTTGAACACTGGCACAGGTTACCCAGAGAGTTTATGGAGTCTGTCCTTGGAGATATTCAAAACCAAGGTGGACACTGTCCTGAGCAACCTGCTATAGCTGTCCGTGTTTTAAACACAGAGATAGACTAGATAATCTCCAGCGGTTCCTTTCAACTTCTACTATTAGCAATTTTGTGAGATGTTGTAATTAGACTACAGCAACATGTGAAGGAAGGAGAAGTTGCCTGCAAATCTTTGTGCTCCAGCCTCCCAGAACCAGCTGTGCACCAAGACTGAGTCTGCTTCCCTGAAGCTGAGGAACCTCAAGGAGTTTCTGAACTGCTCTTGCTGGAAGTGCTCAGATGAGACCCAGGCACACACGCTGCCTTGGTTTCTGCAGAACGGGACATACAACACAGCATAAATACAAACCATGGCTTGAGCCAGTGTGTGATCATCTGGTATAATGAAAGGACCAGATCACTGGGGTCATCATAGTAAAACGCAGGTGCACCTACAGGATCCTGTCACGTCTCTACAGCTCCAAAGGTCTCTTCTGGAGATACAACCATCTGTGTGCTGTTCAGCATAGCCTAAGGGTGAGACTGAAAGTCAGTGAGTACTGAGCAGTTTCAATTTCTGGAGGGTTCCAACTGCCTCAGACTGGATAAAGCCCTGAGCAACCTGATTTGACCTCAGAGTTGACCCTGCTTTTAGCAAAAAGTTGGTCTAGAGTCCTCCCAAGGTCCCTTTCAGCCTCAGTTACCCTGTAGTCTTATGAATGGGTCCCTCTCACATTTCCCCAGGATGCTGGATGAATTGCAGAGCTACCCAGATTAGCACGGCAGTGTCCCCAGCTGAATTCCTGAGAAATCAGCAGAATGTTCAAGCACCATGACACTGTCACTCACCTCTCAGGTTTTCCTCTGGTCTTTGGGGCATGCTGGCAGGGGCAGGGACAGATATCCTGCGGGGCGCAAGACTGAAGGTCCAAGCACTAAAAATTTCTTGCTTTTTAGGGCAACTGTTCATATAAAACTGCTAACTACTTGGATTTGTGTTGCTCACCAAAGGGTGGGTATGTGTGTAAGCCCCCACCCTGGGTTTGAGCACAGTGCTGCCCAGCAGGTTCTGTCTTGAGGAATGTTTCACCAAATTGGTTGTCTACTGCTGGCTTGTCTGGGCCTGCAAAGCAAGTCCTGCTGACATGCTAGTACTCACAAAGGCCTCCCTGTGATTATTTTTTGTCTGGGAAAGTGACTTCCATTGTCTCAGCTTATTTATTTATTTCTTCCAAATGAATGTTTCACTTTCGGTACTGGTCAGAAGTCAGAAAGGAAGCAGTTTAGCTTTTCCCACCAAAAATCTTGGGCGGTATTCCCTGGTGAAGGACAGCAGACGGCTGTCTAAAGATTGAATCCATTTTAAATCAGTTAAATTACAGTTACTGTGTGAATCCTTCTCACCCCACAGCCTGCTCTGCTCTTTTATGCAGGCAGATAGTGTTATGTGCTCAGAACAAACCTCGGTAAAAGGTTATATCGATATCATCACCATTCTTCCTCCTAGGACTTCAATAGAAGCCAGAGCTTCTGTGTTTTTTCCTCATTCAAAATACCTCCTTAAAACCTCAAGAGTTTTGTGTGAACAAAATCAAGTCCGAAAGATTCTTAAGAAAGTCGTTTCATTTCCACATGCTTGTGGGTGCATGTAATCAGATCATTTAAAATTGGTTTGAGATACTGGACAAAATGTTCCTCACTAATAACTGGTCTTACACAGCAGAGGTTTCTTTTGAAGTACCAAGCATGGATACATGATCCTATTTAATGACAGCACTTTAAATTACAGGCTGGTTAATTCTATGTGAATTCTTCTCATCTGTTTCATATTTCTCATACACATTACTGTAAAACAAGCTGTACGCATTTCTGTCAGTAAAACCACCGTCCTAATCTACCATTTTTCTTAGACTCTGATAATAATGGTTAACTTTACCTCAAGAGAAAAACCTACAGGCAAACATGTCACACATAGCACAGTTTGACTAAGAACAGATACATGCCACTGGTCATAAAGGGTAAACACTTAAGACATTTAACCCAGCTGAGCGGTACTAAATGGAAGGCAGTGGTCATCTGGCTTTTGAATCACCTAATTGACATGTCAGAAAATAAGCATGTTATTGACAGAAGGTGATTGCAGAGAAAAGTAATTTTTCATTTAAATAGCCAGATACTTCCCTTCCTCCTTCCCTTTGTATTTGCAGTGCAGGCGAACATTTTGTTAAGAAAGAAAAACCACAGTGTCCAGGCCATTTGTTATATTATTTTTTGCCCACACAGCTACCTTCTGATAGTGATTTTCTTGACTGCAATCATCCACAGAGGATTCCAGCATGGAATAGTTTCCAAATTGTGCTTGCTCTCAACTTTTCTAACTTTGGACACCTTCTGAACTACATTAGGATTCAACTATCCCTGCAGAGGCCACTCAGATCTCATGCAATGCAGTGGTAATTCTTGTGCAGAGAAATTACCCAGCCTTACTTCATCATAAACCAGGAGTAATTCCACTGGAGTTGCCCTTCCAGGTTCTCTTCTGTACCAGTTGCTGCTGGATGATGGGGACAAGAGGGATTCAAAGCAGTAACTCTGTGATTCTTATGAAATTGCAGTTCCAAAAGCAGTTTCAGGAAAATTCCAGTCTAGGGATCTGAGTTTTGATTTGGGCTGTATGCACAACAGTTTTATTCCTCAGGTCTCCACAGGCATAGTAATACCCTCCTGTCGGGACAGCATGTAGAAGATAAAGACGTGAGAGCTGGCATTAACCCTGTCAGGGTCTTCTGCAAGGATCAGCTGCCAACACTGGGACATATGCCAACACTGCAGTGTCACAGAGTCCTCATGCCAAAAATCCAGTGGAGTCCTTCAAGGGTCGGTACTGGGACCAGTATTATTCAATATATTCATCAATGACTTGGATGAGGGACTAGAGAGTACTATCAGCAAGTTTGCTGATGACACCAAGCTGGGAGGAGTGGTTGACACGCCAGAAGGCTGTGCTGCCATCCAGCGAGACCTGGACAGGCTGGAGGGTTGGGCGGGGAAAAATTTAATGAAATATAACAAGGGTAAATGTAGGGTCTTGCATCTGGGTAGGAACAACCCCAGGTTCCAGTATAAATTGGGGAATGATTCATTAGAGAGCAGTGTAGGGGAAAGGGACCTGGGAGTCTTGGTGGACAGCAGGATGGCCATGAGCCAGCACTGTGCCCTTGTGGCCAGGAAGGCCAATGGCATCCTGGGGTGTATTAGAAGGGGGGTGGTTAGTAGGTCGAGAGAGGTTCTCCTTCCCCTCTACTCTGCCCTGGTGAGACCCCATCTGGAATATTGTGTCCAGTTCTGGGCCCCTCAGTTCAAGAAAGACAGGGAACTGCTGGAGAGAGTCCAGCACAGGGCAACTAGGATGATTAAGGGAGTGGAGCATCTCCCTTACGAGAAAAGACTGAGGGAGCTGGGGCTCTTTAGTTTGGAGAAGAGGAGACTGAGGGGTGACCTCATTAATGTTTACAAATATATCAAGGGTGAGTGTCACGAGGATGGAGTCAGGCTCTTCTCGGTGACAACCACTGATAGGACAAGGGGTAATGGGCTGAAACTGGAACATAAGAGGTTCTGCTTAAACTTGAGAAGAAACTTCTTCTCAGTGAGGGTGACGGAACTCTGGAACAGGCTGCCCAGAGAGGTTGTGGAGTCTCCTTCTCTGGAGACATTCAAGACCTGCCTGGACATGTTCCTATGTAGCATAATCTAGGCGTTCCTGCTCTGGCAGGGGGATTGGACTTGATGATCTTTGGAGGTCCCTTCCAATCCCTAACATTCTGTGATTCTGTGAAAAGGCACTTGATCTTTAGCCAAGTTACCCTTAGAACAGGCAAGGATGAGTGCAAAGGGCAAATAGTTGTCACCATGGCTTGCATCACATCATCCTGAGCACTTGGCCCTCTGCTCAAAGAGACAATTAGAAGGGAGAATCTGGTCCATGGGTCTACTGTTGAAAGGCAGGTGACCCTACTGCTCTCTGCACTACCTCCTCCATTGCCAGGGTCTAGGACAGCACTGTGTCTTACCAGGTCACCAGGCTTGCCAAATGTGGTCCCTGTTGCTTGCCCCATCACCACAGGCTTCTCTGCAGGTGTCCATGCCACAGGAGGCACCTCCACCCATGGTGGCAATGAACATCCCTTGGAAAGAGCTAGATCCAGGGTAAGCCAGACAATTTTTTGCATGTCTCAGGACACAAAAGTGGCTTTCCCAGGGAGAGCCTCTTAACACTGCACATGGAGTGGCAGCTACCACTGAAAAGGGTTGAAGGTGAGGGCAGGGTGTAAAGGTGATCTCAAAGAGGCACATCTCGCCTTTGCCTGTGTGGAAGGTAACTGAGGACACTGGGGCAGGGCAATCCCCAGAAATCCAGGGAGCAGGGCCACCCAGCTGCAGTCCTCTGTGCAGATCTTCTTCCCCACAACAGCACAGCTCCAGCTGTTTATAAGCCCCTGATTTTATGAGGTCGAATGCACAGAGATTTAAGTTAATACTGCCTGGAGAGTCACTCTCTGTGGAGAAAAAGCACTGCTCCCTAGTACTCTGAGTCAAATTTTGCAGATCTTGATCTTTCCTGAGTAGTACTTTGAAGAATCTCTGATCATAAGGAAATGTGAACTGTGTTTTACCCTTCATATCTAGATGTGATGGCACAACACACCACCTCTGCTTTGCTCCGGAAGAAGCAACAAGGATCAGCTAAAACACTTTGCCGCCCCGTACAGCAAGCTCTTTCATTTGTGTGATGCCCAGATTGGGTTTGTGGCATTCATAACCTTTCTTGCCCTCGAAGCTGCTAAGAGATCAAATCAACTTTGTTACATATCACTTTTACATGCAAGGAAAAGAAAAGAATTAAAGTTTGCTCATGCTTATAAAGCCCTGAATCATCCCTCAATTCTATAGGAAAATATTCCTAGAGGTGAAATGCGAGATTTTTACATGTCTGGTTTTAGACCTTTGGTCCCAAATGATCTGTTTAAAAGATGAAGATGAGTTGTTAGAACTATCACCATTCTCCCTGCTCCTTTCAAGGCCTGTTTTATAATGTGTTGACTCAGAAAGGCACATAAATATGTGCTCAGTGGGAATCAACTGAGACAGTAGCCACACTGGCTTCAGCACAGCTACTTATTTTTAGGATTAGGACATTCAGCGTGAGTTTTATTTTCAGAAGAAACATCCAATAATAGAAATGTCTGTCATTTTTCTATTCCCTTCAAATTCATCTAGCAAAATGCAGAAATGTGATGATTATCTGAGCCAATTTCTATTTTAAGAAGCACTTAAGGAGGTTTTTCAGCTAGACAAAATACAAGATTCAAGTCAGCGACAAAGGGGTATGGACAGAGAAATAAACAGTCATTGGCAATGCAAAATATTACCTTATTAATTAGTGGAAAAGCCCTTTAAAACATCATTACTAATGTTCATTGTTATGAATACAACATGGTTCTGATAGGTGATTTACTCAGAAAATATCTAGATGATCGCCCTACCCTGGAGTACTTCAGCTCTACAAACTCTCAAGACTTCCTCTGGAAACAGCATACTATTTTCTAGACTGGACAGGGAGTTACACCATTTTTCTTCTTTCCACCCAATCATAATTCTTCTCCAAAATATGTTGTAACCACTCGTAAACTTAAACAACAGGTATGCTGGACTGCCACCATAGTTATCTGTGTCCTGGAACAGGATCTCTCTTCAGGGCACTTCCTATGCAAATAGACATCTGAACGAGCCCAGGGGGCTATAACAAGAGTTCTCACAACAAAGTTAAGTTGATTATGTGTTCCAGATTTGAAAGCCCCCAATGACATCACGCCCCCACTTCCCAAGATCATTTGGTGTAACATCTGTGTGTAATGCTAGTGCGGTCTTGATAGTCACTGGAGCAAAATCTCCAGTAACATCTGTGGCCTCATTAAGAACCAGGCCTGTTTGCCTTCCTTTAAAAACTACTTTTGGCTTGTGTCACCCGCTGATTTGTGACTTGTGTCTGTACTTGCTCCATTCCCAGTGTTTTCAGCAAGTTGAAAAGTGTTCACCATCACTCAGCCCCATAGATTCCTGCCCGGTCTCTGATCTCTTCTGACCTAAGCAAAACTAGAAAGAAATGCTTACTGACCCAAATCCAAAAGTGTGTGATTTCTACAGTTGTTCCAAAATATCCCTCCTTGCATTTCAGTCCAACAGAGCCTGGGCAGTATTTTCCTGGAACTAATTATATTAAATTCTCAGAGGCATGTAGAAATCTAATTCCTATTGATTTCCCGGGATGTCTAAAGCTCTTTGTGAATGTAGGTCTCACAACCTAAGGATGAACATCTCTTCTCATATTACCAGTCCTGGGAGAGATGTCCAGCAGGAACCAGAGGTTTTGCTAGTTTATGAACTGGCAAGCATCAAGGTAACTCATTTAACTTCACTTATTTTCAAATAAATCACACTTTTCTCCTTAAGTCAACTCCATTCAAAGAGGTCATGTGCCCAGACACCTAAATGACTCATTCTTACCTTGTCTCCTGTAAAATATCTCTACTGCATTTTCAGGAGATTTCAGAGCTACATGATGATGAGACCATGTCATGGACTGTCCCCTCTCTTTCCACCTTTGCCTTCCCCGCCACAGGAAATACACTTCTCCAGCTCTCTCCCCGACATTATGTCTTACACACCAGCCACACAGCAAATATTTATACCCTAGCTTGTTATTAATTTTTCGGTATCTTCCTTCTTCCTGTCTTTCCCTTTTTCATCTAAGGATGACCAGAGTTCCCAGGGTGGGCCATGTTTGAGGGTCTGGGATAGACACAAATGCTGATTGGGGACCTCCAGGTTGCCCAGCACCAGATTCCTGGGTTTCACCAGAACAATACCTATGCAGGCTTCTGAAATGCCAGGGTTAGATTTAGTGACTTCTCAAAACATGAACTCAGCATACAGGTAGGAGAAAGTTTGTATCTCATACTATATGGTATGGCAGGATAATGTATTTGAGCATGTCCTTATAGACATGGGTTTGGGCACAGATTCCTTATCTGAAGTATAATCATGTAGGGAGATGAAAATGTCTTTTATCAGAAGAGTTGAAATAATCTAAAAATAGGCATTTTTTCACCTACCCTTATGTTCAGGCAGTGCTGTTACCGGTTAACCACTGTTTCTGGAACAGTTTATTTGGATCTCTCGGAATATTTAAAACTGTACCTCACACACCTCTATACAGGGTCATGGGCAGCCCTGCCCCAAACTCCCTGGAAGGCAGATGGAGATGTTAGGCTCCTCATAAATGGGACACAGGACTCAGGTGCGGTATCTGTACTGCAACAGAGAGTCAACTAAAAACCCTGCAAGCAGGGAAATCTTATAAAGACTCTACACTTGGTGTTGTATACCCATAGCTCTCTGTCCAGCACTCCCAGAGATGATCATCCCTGAAAAGAAAGGAAGGTCTGCAAAATACTGTCTGTATGCACAACATAGGAAAAAAAATGGCATATTCTCTTAAACAGATAGCCAATCTCAACTCTAGCTGATCACCTCCACTGTAGCTGTGGCTCTCTGGAGGATGAGGAAGTTGGGGTTGTTCAGCCTGGAGACATTATAGCAGCCTTCCAGTACCTGAAGGGGAGCTTCAGGAAAGTTGGGGAGTGGTTACTTACAAGGGTGTGTAGTGACAGGACAATGGGCAATGGTTTGAAACTAGAGCAGGGTAGATTTAGATTAGGTATCAGAAAGAAGTTCTTTACTCTGAGGGTCATGAAATACCGGAACAGGTTGCCCAGAGAGGTGGTGGAGGATCCATCCTGGGAGGCATTCATGGGCAGGTTTGATGGAGCTCTGAGCAACCTGATCTAGTTAAAGACATCCCTGCTCACTGCAGGGGGGTTGGACTAGATGGCCTTTCAGCCCAAAGGATTCTATGGCTCCGTATGAAATCTGGGGAACCAAGTGACAGGCATGGTAGACCTAGACTGGTAGAGTTAGTCTTGTTGATGAAAAAACCCCAAAGATAACACGTAACTTCAGAGGTAAATTCAAATTACTCAGAAATAAGCTATTTAAAATCCCATTGTGAGGGACAACTCCAGAAACACCATTTTTGCTATTCCAACCCAGGTAATTGCAATGAGCAATGTGAGTATATCAACAGTAGACTTCTATTTTCTTATAGTTCAGTATTAGTTCAGAAAGCCTGAATAACATTTTTGGAAGAGCTGGTAAACATGGAATAGGAAAACTTCATCCAGCACAGAATTTGCATTGAGTCCTCCATCAGGCAACACAACAGTGGGCTGGATGGGAGAAGCACAGACTGAGGTAGGTGACAGGGTTGGATGAGAAGTCACATTAAGCAAAACAAATAGGCGCTTTGTAATTTCTGGGGAAAATCTCATTAGGCAATTTTTCCCACTTTTTTGTGGAGCTAGTGCAGAATTCTCACTCCATGTAATGAATTAAGAACTATACTAATTTGGTGAGTGTGCTGGCACAGAGCTACAGAATCAGCTAGTTTTTCACTTTTGAAGTGACTACTGACTTAATTTCTAAAAATGTCCCCTTGGAGCATGTAATAAGCACGTAGAAAGGAGTTGTTCTTTCCAGGACTGGGGAAATGTTTGCTTCCCCTCTTCTGCCTAAAGTAAAAATTATGGGGCAAGTTTCTAGATGGTGAAGTTCAGTGTGACTCCTTTAAATTTCTTGGCATTTTTCTACCTTCTGCCAGCTGAGAACCTGGGCTTGCTCAGCTTTTCATCAAAGCCACAAACACAAGGAGGAGAAAGAACGTGATTCCCACCTATCAACTGCAATCTTTTCTTCACTGTTCTCATTAAAAAGCAAGCTGCCTTAAAAAGATGAAAAACAGGCTGTTACTCTCAGCTTCGGTCTCTAAATAGGAACGTGTAACCACAAGAGTCACACAGGAAAATGCAATTCCAAAATCTGGGCTTGGTAATAAAATTAATAAATAATACATCTACAGTATATTATTAATCAAAATATAACTCCAGAAAAAGAGATATCAGAAGGTATAAAATTAATCTCAAACTTCCAGTAACTACATGTTCACCTATACACATGGATCTACTTACGTAGAGTTTAGATAAATAAACACCCAGCATTTGCCATAATTAATCCCCAAAGAATTTAGGCCTATATATTTCCAGGGAATGACAAAGTTCTTATTAAAATAATATATTTCCTCACCTGTGGGACAGCTGAAAACAGAAATTCTACGGTTATGCAATATACAGACATATATACACAATAATGGGTATGTTTAGCACACGTATTATTTTATATATTGTATCAAGTTGTAAACTAATTATACAGGAAAGCAATACTAATTCTGCAAAGCCAATGAGTTAAAGGTTAAAAAATGCTAGACTTAAGGACACTACTGTCAAAAAAAGAAGTTCCCACCACAAAAACTTCAATATTGCAGATATTCATCCCAGTTTGGAACAAACAAACAAACAAACAAGTAAATTCCTTTCACTGGACTTCCTTGCAGGTTGTGAATTCTGGGTTTTCATCAGCTTTAGTAAAAAATTTAAGTTGCCAGAAGGAGAGCATGCAAAAGTGAAGGCCAAAGATCTCGAGAAAATAGGTGCTCTAGTGTGTAGGAGACACTTCACCACCATCGTCATTCCTATTTCAGTCCAGGTCTGCTCCAGCCCCTGCTTCCCAACCACTCACCACAATGAATTCTGTCCGGCTGCTCTTTCCCACTCTCCAACAACTTTACATTCCTCGCTGCCTGTTTTGCACGCCCTCCTGCACCCGCTGGGGCATTAACTGGGAGGCACTGGGAGCAAGAGAGAGACATTCTCTGCTTTCCAAGCCATGCCTGGGGTGACAGCAAGCACCAGGACCTGAAGAAGCAGTTTCAGGAGGAAGAACAACTCAGTCGCTCACTGCTCAAGCTGAGTTGTGCTCAGGGCAGGCAGAATATTTGGGATAAGAGCTGCCAAAATTTAGGCAAACCCTGCTGAGATGTGGCAAACTGAACTTTTTCAGGAACTCACAGCCTCATCAAATTTGACTGCCTTTTCATGGAAACAGGGAAAGGCGTATTCTGAGTAGTTTTCAGACATGAGGGCCAAATGCAATGGTGCTAGAATTCATCCAGGAAAGAGCTATAAAACTTCACTTGGTTTTAAAATGAGAAAAGGTTGCTCTTTTCCTTTCTTACTCTTACTGCTAGGAAAGTGCAGATCACTTAATTTGAATATTTTCCTAGCTAATTCAACGTGGCATGGGAATTTCAGTGCAAACATTTAAGTTTAGTGCTGTGACTGTAGGAGGAGAGCGATGCCATCCAGAAGCTGGTGGATGGAAAACTGAACATGAGCCCGCAATGTGCCTTCGCAGCCCAGAAAGCCAATCTTGTCCTAGGCTGCATCTAAAGAAGCATGGTCAGCAGATTAAAGAAGATGATTCTGGCCCTCTGCTCAGCTCTCATGAGACTCCACCTGGAGTAGTGTGTTCAACTCTGGGCCCTCCAACATAAGAAGGACATGAACCTGTTGGACTACGTCCAGAGGAGGTCCACAAAGATGACCAGAGGGCTGGAACACCTCTGCTCTGAAGACAGGTTGAGAGATTTGGGGTTGCTCATCTTGAAAAAGAGAAGGCTCTGAGAAGACCTTATTGTGGCCTTCCAGTACTTAAAGTGGGCCTACATGAAAGAAAAGGAAGGACTTTTTGCAAGGGCATGTAGTGATAGGACAAGAAGTAACGGCTACCTGAAAGAGAGTAGATTTAGATTAGGTATAAAGAAGAAGTTCTTTACTGTGAGGATGGTGAGACACTGGAACAGGTTCCCCATGGAAGTTGTGGATGCCCCCTCCCTGGAAGTGTTCAAGGCCAGGCGGGATGAGGCTTTGAGCAACCTGGTCTAGTGGAAGGTGTCCCTGTCCCTGGCATTAGGGTTGGAACTAGCTGATCTTTCAGGTCTCTTCCAACCCAAATCATTCTATGACTCTATAATTCTATGATAAATAGATTAAGCCTTGCCCCTTGAGCATCACCAGGCTATGTGGATCTAGGTATGGTGCACCTTAGTGATAAGAAAACAGAATAAAGAAGTATTCGAATTTTTCAGTCCAGAGGAACTTGCCACAGTTCTCTCTGGCTTCGTACCTCAGGGATTACAGCAATCCCAAAAAGGCGCCCATAGGAAGGAGACATTTTTGGGGGTAACAACCCTGGGAGGCATGATCGAGGTCTTTAGAAAGGAGCTTGGTTTGGTTATTCAGCAGATAGACTTTGCTGTAGTGGTACACACTGAAGTCAATGGGTGAGTATCTGATTTACTGCAGCAAGACAAGATCTTGCCACAGGGGTTATAGGCTAATAGCAGTGATGGGGTCAGTTTCCATCTTGCATCGTAAAAAAGAGGATCAAGAGAAGAGGAGCAATTATGTTTCCCAGGTATGACAAGCAAACTCAGCCTTCAGCAGCAGCAGGGTGAGAGAGGTGTGACAAGGAAACAGCAGAGACTGGTCATCGTGGAGGAGTCACCTCAGTGGACATCCCAGCCTGAACAGTGCAATCAAAAAAGGCAAGAGGTGCTGGATCAGAAACAACAGCTGAAAACTGTGGGGCTTAACTACTGGTTTCTGCAGGAAGGGGGAAGAGGATGGCTGTGGTTACGGTTTGATAGTCTCGTAACAGCCTGCCACTTTCTCAAATAACACGGAGTGTGTTCTGTCAAGCAGGAGCCACCAAGCACCTGCTTACACCACGCCCCGCATCGGGAGACTTGGCTGAACATAAACAAGCAGGTGAAGAGGTTGAGATGATGAAAGACAGTAGACCATTACCAGGGACTTAATGGTGTTGTAAAGGAGATAAATGTCTTTGAAGTAGCACCCTTAAAACATGTGACCTTTGGGCTGACCTTTTCTTTCAGATTATGGTATGCAGATTGTTTTATACTGGTCAGTGCAAACAAAGCAAGCAGAGTCAGCACCTCAGCCCCTGTGCTAGGAAAGTACTTGGACATCATATCCATCTAGATAGCTGGTTGTTTACTTTAGTTTACCAAAAGTAAAACTCTACCACAATTACTGCCTTTCAAGACATATCTCTCACACTCTAAATAAAGTAAGTTTATTATTTCCACCTGAATTCCATTAATAAGACCAAATCCTGAAGACTGAGAGCCAAACTTGAACCATCCTTCCAGTGAGCATAGGCTTTCTCTGTACTGGAAAAGCACTGTTATGGTTGTATATCACTCGAGCAAGACCGTCAGGAGGAGATATCCACTACCAAGTATTTTATTCACCAGCAAACGACATGACTGAAATTGACCTGAAGGGATCACCACTGGAAATGACAGAGAGGCTGGAAACAGTGTGCAATACTGTGATTGAAGCTATGAGAAGATATGCAGAGCTTATCCATTTCTCTTTATCCTGGGAGTATGCCAACATGAATTAGCACTTTTTTCTATGTACTATGACAGCACAGATTTATGCTATTACATGGCAAGCTTCCTTAGTCACCAGCAGTCTTTCTGTCTGGTGTTTGCATGGTGCTTGGTATAACATTGCTCCAACCAATGACTGGAGCCAAACACATAATAAATAAGGGTAAGAAGAAAGCTGCAAACGTTATTTGAAAGGTTACCTGCACACACTCTTTGTTCCTTTAAACTACTTTGAGAAAAAACAGAAAACCGTACTTTTTCCGAATCCGGACATGGGGAGCTATGTCAAGTCTGCAGAGGTGAAGACAGACATGGCTGCGAGAGGAGAGGAGGACAAACACTTTTAGCACCACTGTAAAACTGAGTCAGCCTTGATCAAAAAGTTCTGAAGGTCCAAGCCAAGCCTAGCCCAAGCAGATGGGGCACCACACGTACAAGCAATCACCTGGGCTTAGAGAAACAGGGCTGCTCTGTGCTGCCCTACACACAGCTTGGGGGGCAATGCTGGGGACAGTGCCAGAGCAGGCATGGAAAGGGGGTGTGTGATGGGCTGGGTGCATGGTGGTGCACCTACAGCAACTGCGGAGCAGGCACCAACAGGACTTCTTGTAAGTGTCTGAAGTGTTATGTAGGAGAAGGGGGCTCGCAGCCCTAGGCAGCAAAGTCTGATCTGCTGCAATGCTTCTTGCCCTAGTTGTGGGCACACGTGTCCCACACGCAGCTCCTGGGTCCTCCAATCCTGCTCCTGGAGTTATGCAGTGAGGCATGGACTCCTGCACCTATTTGTAGCCGCATGAATGCAAAACTCGAGAACTCGCCCTGTGCCGTAAGTGCCACCCGAGCCAGGGAGCTTCCTGAAATAATACTCTGCATTGCTGTCCCACCTTCATTGCTGGGGCTGAAGACGTGTTTCAGCCCGCTCAGTCCAGCTGGCCTGGGGTCATGCAGGGCCCTGGAGCAAGCCAGCCCTGCAGAAGAGACTGGGAGTGTCTGTGTCTTTTATTCAACCGTGATTTTGTTGTGACCCAGCAGACTGCAGAAGAACCTCAGCACCAGGGCAATTCTGGTTACCAGAAGCCAAGGGAAGGTGATGAGTTGGGTCCCAACCTGAGTCCAACCTCAAAACCTTTAAAAGGGTGTAGAAAAGCAACTGTTTAATTAGAAATGGATTTTAGTGTTAAATTAGACCCCAGCCTAAGTAAAGGAAATTTACCAGCTTTCTAAGAAAAAAATGAGGTTGCTACACGGATTTGTATGTCTCAAGGACTCGATCCATAATTATTAAGTGATTGCCATGGGTTTTTTCTAAGCTAGATTTTGTTTTCTCAAGCCTTGCTATTTAAATGTCTTTGAGCTGCAAAAGGTCAGAGGTTAGCGGAGTGCTGGGAAGATGGCACCATCTTTGCTTCCCCGTATTTACTCTGTTCCCTAAACTATTGCTTTGGGATATTGAGATAGATGGATCTTTGCCTTAGTGAGTTTGGCTGCTCTTGAGTACTTAATAATACATTCTAAGTCTGAACATTATGGATTTCAGATGGTTTTGGGTTGGATTTTGGTTTGGTTTGTGTTTTAACTAACTTCAAACTTCTGGCAGCAAAGCCAGTGGTATTTACCTGTAATGCAAACTCCACCATCACACAGAGCTTATCACTGCTTACAACTTTCCCTATTGCCAGAAAGTTTCTTCTGTTTGTGTCATAGATGGAATCAGAGTGGGGCTGAGGATAGGAGTGAGTGGGGGGCAGACAGACATCCTTCTCGGAGGGTACCTGGGCTGTGGGATTTTCTCCTCCAGAACCCAAACAGAGCTTGGCATTGGCATATTTTTGACTCTGTGCCACAAGCATTTGCTCTCCACAGCACTTTCTTAATTTGGCTAGATGGTATTTATCCCCTCCTTGGGAGAGATGGCTGAGACTCCAGGCAGTTTGATTTATGCCAGTTGTTCAATTTGTGACAACTGCTGTCAACAGTTGTTCATTTTAATTACCGTTCTTGGGCCCAGATGTCTCAAAGATGAGCTCAGTGCCACATAAATACAATAAATACAGATAATATTAGCAACTCAGCTTCCTTTCTGGGGGAAGACCGTGGAGCAAATGACTGCTCTTTCTTCCCAACACATTTTCCCTGCCTGCCAGCCTTCAGCACAGCACTGGAGGGAACGGTAGGAAGGGAATGTAGATTACCTTTCCTTCCTCTTTGCTGGTGAGCTGCTCATCTCCCCTGCTTCCATACTAAAATCACATATTGACTTGTTCATAGCGTAGATATGTATCGTTTCGCCCAGATCACTCCAGAGCAAGTCCTCTGACCTCCATGGCAGAGGCACACCTGGTCCTCCAGGCTTTTGGTGCAAATGGGAGACAAGGCAGAGACGGCAAAGGTCTCTGCCCATCTGCTCTCCCCAATATTACTAGAAATCATTGTACCAAAAGGAAAACTACAATCCTAAAAGTTTCTTAGCAGAACCACCCTCTGAAGGCCTTTGTTCGCTAACTGAATATACAACGTGTGGTATGGAGAGGTTATTTCAGAACAGCTTCAGTGCCTCCCCTGACTCCAGCTGGAGCAACAACACAGGGGCTCAGGGAAGTGGCCTTAAGGTGATTACTAGTCTCGGGTCATGCCTTCTCCCCCTGTCACCTGTGCTGGACATCCCATCATTCCTAGAGGCAGTTCAGAGCTTTTTGGTAAAGGTCACAAACATGAGGACTTTGGCAAAATTCAGGAGAGATGAATACAACCCTACATCCCACCCCAACTCTGAAGAGGCTCATCCCCCTCTGCTTCCTCAAGGATAATGGATGTTATTCACTAAAATTTGCATAAAAATGTATCAAAAGCCACAACTAGGACTCTAGTGCCCAAACCTAACTAAGAGGCAATATGATTTAACATCTTTATTGTGATTATCAACTCAAAGTAGGAATTCTATCAAGAGTGTTAAGCCCAGTAGGCAACACTAAAACCTCAGAAAATTAATGAACCTGTTTACTTTGTGAAACCTGATGTGTGTTAATGGAGGGTCTGCTTTGTTCCTTGGTGCTTTCTTAATTTTCTGACATTGACTCATATTAATGAATTTTCCAGTGCAATCACTTCAGACAGCTCTTGCCTCCAGCTCTTCCTCTTATTATCCCCAAGAGAATGAAGACGGACTGAACAACAATGTGCAGCATGTTGGTATCACAGTCAAGAGTGTCCCTGGTCACGTCCAGAAAGCTGCAGAGAACTTTGGTGTTGAGCTACCTAGTCTAATTCTGTCCTCAGCATGGCAAGGCAGCTCAGGGATGCCCACTAAACCTGTGGTGCAGTCAACACGATTGCTACGACTCTAGCAAGTCTTTGCAGCTATGCTATGATCCTCCTTTGGAGGAAGGGATTTCTTTGAACACCCACGCCAGTCTTACCTGATGTTTGGGCACAAGAACTTGAAATACTAAGTTAACTAATTTGAGTATTTCATGCTGTTCAGGGTTTTCTTTGCATTTCCTTAAATTGCAGTGTCTTGGTGAAGTGGTCTCAACAATTTTGTAGTGAGGAAAAAAGTTAAAAACAAACCAAACAAAGCAAGCTCCTGCCTCTGGCTCTTCCCTCCTGTCTCCTCTTGCACAGGGAGGCACTCACTGACCTCAGCCTCGCAGGAGGGGCTTTTTCCCATGCTTGAGTGGCAGCAGGGTCAGGGTCAGGCCCAGCCAGCCATGGCCGGCCAGTGCCTCATGCAACATGGGACAAAGGAAAGCATGAAGGAGTCCGTGAACATGTGGAGAAATCCAGTATCACTAGGAGCTCGAGCCCGTATTGACTTCGGGCACTTTCTGGCAGGGATGGTGCCATCAGTGGCTGGGACTGGGCTCAGAGAGGGCATGCTGCTCCCCATGGGTGACTACCACCCCATGCCCCTTCCTCCAGCCTCACGCACCACCGGCACACACATTCAGTGGATAAAACCTGGAATGTGACACCCTGGGGTCCGGGGCCAGCTGGAGGCGGGAGGACAGAGCCGGGAGCATGTTACGATGCTTGTAATCGCTCTGGACACATACGGTTATATTTAAGTGCTGGATGTCTGCTGGCTGAGGAGGCTGAGGCAAGACTGGACTTGATTAGACATAATGACAAAAATGGACCAACTGTTGCTGAGAAAGCCTCTGCAGCAAAGTATCAGCTCTTTGTTATTGAGATATTACTGTCTGAGGCTTCACTGCTTTCAACTCCCCATCGTTATCTTTACTGACTTCCACTGCACTTTAAATAGGTTCCCAAGTTCAGCTTTTTGCCCTCGGCCATAAATTTAACATACTAAATATTTTCATCTGCTGCAGAACACACCACACTGTGGAACTTGTTACTTTATGGAAAATAAATACAGCTTGAATAAGAACACACTTTTGAAAATATTTTTTCTCAAGTGTAACCCTTTTCACCCAAAAAATGTCAAAAATTGGCAATTTTGTTTTCCAGTATCTGAGTTAATGTACATCTTTTATATCTTTGATTATACGATGAGTGGGGGCTGTACATAAATGGTATAGTCTAAACCTAATGGGTAAAAATCTAGCACATGTTTAAATCAATAATTAAATATAATTTTAATTTACTTATTTGCCATTCAAAGATACAACAAATGTAGCTAATTTTCAGGCTTCATTTAATAAAATATTTTTGTATACTATTACATATACAAATCTATCTGCTTCTGTTCGCATCCCAATAATACATTAATATCTTTTCTATTGTCATTAAATACACTTTTATATTATTTCTAATATGCTGGAAGTATTTTTCTTTGCTGAAAAGTATCAGGAGAAAAGTGGATTTTCAAGCAAAATTATATACAGAACTAAATAATCCTGTATTAAACAAATAGCTATAATGTATAATTTAGTTCTTTGATCAAAATAATGGAGCTTTTGCTTAATTTAGAGTGACCCTGAGAGTCTTGCCTTTACTGCTGACTGTAGTAGCTTTTAATCTTTATGCATTAGCTAAAAACCTGCTGAGGACTCTGTACCTCCACAGCTGAGCTCCCTTAGGTTTATGGAGGCAGAGGTAGAACAGGCAAGAAGGAACATGTCTGTACCTAATGGCTAGGGGACTTCACTGAGGGATTTCACATGAAACAGTAGCTGGATAAAAACCAGTGATAGAAACATAGAATCACAGAATAATTTAGCTTTGAAGATACCTCTGGAGGTCATCTAGTCCAACCCCCACTCAAAGCAGGGCGAACTTCAAAGTGAAATCCAACCTCAAGTTAGATCAGGTAGCGCAGGGTCATAACCAGCTGAGGTATGAGTAGCTCCACATAAAGAGGTGCTCATGGGTGCAGACACCAGGGAAGCTCTCGCCCAGCTGTGAACCCTAAAAAATTCATGCTTTTTGCTCAGTCTCCTACCAGCCCTGTGATCCCTGGCTCTCTAATGCTGCAGTTTCTACAGGGACCTACAGGCCAGAGAGAGACGAGGGTACTTGCCTGAAATGTGGGAATGTGGTTTTAAATCCCCTCAGGCAGAGGAAGCCTCAAACCCTTCCTTGAATGGTGGTCCATCTGCTGTGGCCAGAAACTCCGCCGATCACAGGCTTTCTTGTATTATTGATTCAAGTCCTGTGTCTGTTGCTAAAAGCATACGGATGCCACTTCATCACTTTCCAGCAGCTGTACCCCCCCAGGGGAGCGCCCCAGCCCCAGTCCTGTCCCTGCGTGGGGGTCCTTGTAGGCCAGCGCTGCTTCTCCCCATTAGTTTTTTGTGTTGCTTTGCTGACTGGTTTCTGCAGCAGTCTTGGTCTGATGTGAGCAAGGCAAAAGGCACCCACTCAGAGAGGGCTGTTCTCCTCTATTTCTGCATCAAAATAGTGCCCACACACACACACAGTTTTAATCACTGAGGCAGAGGGCTCAGGCAGCAGCAGGGGTGCTTTGGGACAAGAGGGCTTTAGCTGATGGGTTTGGGCGGACTGTCTTGCTTATAGTGCCCGCTGGAGAGAGTGCTATCCTCTGAGCAGCGGAGACAGAAGGGTCCTGCAATGGTCCTCCGGTAGTTCTGGTAAGATGCCAGTGGTGTGAGCCCAGGGGGACCAGACATCTCCTTACAACCCACCTCCTCATCACGATCTGCTCAGAGGAGGTCCCACTCTGGGGGTATGGACCAACCACCGACTTCCACCTCTGCTCCAGCAGCGGAGACTGAGCAGCAAAGGCCACTCCTCAGCCTCGTGGACTTGCACTGCAGCAGACCTTGAAGGAGATGAAGCTGAATTGAGTTTGATTTTCTCAGCCGTACTCCCAATAGGCAACACTTACTGGGCCACCAGGTAACTTCAAGGCGTCTCCTTACATTTGGATGGGACTTATCCTTCTGTGAGCTCTGCTCCCATTGTTGCTTTACAGAGATGGGATTTTAGCATCTGGAGGTCCCAGATTGCCCCCATCAGCTTTGCTGCTAAGGATAGAGCAGCTGAACGTCCTCATATGGTGGCCAAGGAGCCTCCATCCCTATCATTGTGGCTGTGAGTGGAAGGTGCTGAACCTTGTGGTAGGCACACGTGAAGGATCATTATCCTTTGAAATATTATTACGCTGTAAAACATTATTTAACCGCAGACTCTTAAAAAGGTTGCCACATTATATCACCTTTACTTTTACACATTGCTTTGCTTAATTTACTGCTTGTTTTAGAGGGAAAGTCTTTCAAGAAAAAATAATTCAGAGAAAAAAAATTCCAAGTGGACCGTGTAAAGATGTAACTATTGCAATGGCACTCTTAAAATGCCCATTAATACTTTTCACTTCTCAGGATCTCAGGGTCACACTTTTGGTACGAATACTCTTTAGAAACCAATGAGGTTATTGCTTGTGCATTTTAAAAAATAATTAAAGCACAGTCAATAGAGAAGAAAGGTTCACTAAGAGACTTGGAGAATGGGCAGAAAGCAAACTACTTATAATGCGCAAGCTTGACCATCACGTAGTCTTGTGCCTTACCCAGATCCTTGATGCCGGCAGCACTGTTTGCTGAACTGCCCTTCTGTCCACAGACCCTGCAGAAGATAAGGCTAAAGCACCAACACAAGTGTTTTTTCCCTGCATTTTCCTCACAATTTCCACAAGGAGTGGTATGACCACAATTGTTCCCACAAAGACTCACACACACCCAGCCGATATGAATCTTCCCACTTTCTGTAGTGCCAGCCTACACCCCCCACCTCTGAAAGGTGCAAAAGTCAGATCTTGTCTTGATCAGTCTGACAGCTTCCCCTGCAGTTCCAGCTTTGTCCCATAGCATTCAGTTAGTGCTCAAGCACAGAGATCAGCAAAGACACATCTGCAGCCAGGCCCATGTCCTCCTTGTCACCTGCTTTGGTTGTCAGCACTATTGTGTTGGTGGTGGAGAACGAGACTCCAGGTAGTGAGAGACAAAGTAGGTGGCTCCCACAGCTGCCTTCAAGGTCAGCAAGCAGAACTGAACATGCATTGTGCTCCCTCTGAGGAAAGGGTCCCAGAGGGGTAAAGTTATACAGGTGGTTTACAGATATTAGGTGCTATTGTAGAAATATACACCATATTATGTATTATAATGTATAACTAGAATTTGATATGTTATTTATATGCAAATATGTATTTATATTAATATATTTCTGTATACATATAAAGTGTAATTGTTAAATAGCTAATATTATACAGGTATGTAATATTACATACATTATTGCAGAGGTGATGGGAACTGAGCCAGCTTTCTCTGAACCTGGCTCATATTCTTTGCATCACACCTCAGTGCAGCAGAGCTGCTCAAGCCATGATCCTGCTGTTAGAAGTTGATCTACAGAGTTCACTCAGGAGAGAAAGCAGAGCCTTTCCAGAAAGAAATGCTCTCTTGAGACACAGAGCAACAGAAATGTAGGCTAAACACTAGGCATTTTGTGCCCAGCTGTAGAGTAATTTTGCTGTGGGATACTTCAGAAGGTGCTTAAGCTGATCAGAGATGCGCAGACACGCTCCTTGCCTCCTTGGGAATCATGGAAGCCTCTGCTTTCTTTTTTCGTCTTCCTTCATGGAGTTGTTGGGATTCCCCATAGGGAAGAAATCAGTAAAACAGAACTGAGGGCGTTTCTGTGTATAACTTGGTTTATTTATGCTTTCACTTCAAATAGTAGTGGCTGAAATGTCATTGAGACAGTCCCCAGCTTGGGAGTCGGGGCCAATGAGGCAGTGCTCAGCCCCGGGAGGGTTCAGGCCCAAGATCTGTATTAGATGAGGTAGGGAAGAAGGGAGAGAGCAAACCATCTCAGCACCCTTGACCCACTGGAAAAAAAAAAAAAAAAGTCCCTTCAAAGAGTGTGCAAGGGTCACACACACACATGAATAGTGTGCACAATAGCACCATCTGGTGACATTGGCCATCAGATTGTATTTCCATGGCACCATATTACCCAAGGGACAACTTCTCCAGCTCCTGGGCTGCTGTTCTCCATGCTCTTTTCAGCTGTAAAAGCAATGGCTTCAGCTCTTCTGGTGAATTTAAAAGAGTGGATGTGACAGAGTCTTTCAAAATCATTCCTGACAAGCTCCCACCTTGTTGCTGGTGTGGCCGTATTTTAACATCCCCATGTTTCAGTTAATTTGGAGTTACATTCCTTTGTTTTGGTATTTGTTAGGTATTTGGCACATAAGGCACTACCTACCAAATACTAGGAGAGCTCTCACAGCCCAGTTATGAAATGAATCATTTTTCTGGCTTTCTTGGAGGTTTGTTTCTTATTCCTTGGAGGCAGTGTGTCTCTGCACTTACATACATTTCTTCAGGTCAGTGATTACACCCTGATCGTGCTCCACTGCTGCTAACACATCATTTCCAAAGAAAACCTCCTACTTAGGAATAGGCTTTGTGGGAAGCCACATTGCCACTCTTCTTGGTTATCATATACAAAAGGCTTGAAACAAGCACCAAGGCAGAAACCCAGCCTAGTACTACCATGAAGCAGAGATGCCCAAAGCATTTCCTGTTTCCTCTGCCTCACCTTTCTTTTCCTTGTTCTATGAGAAAACAAGCAGTAATAAAAAGGTACTTTTTCATACTTCAGAGAGGATTGTTAGGCTCTTGGTTGATTTGAGGCAATGAGGATGTAACGCATAAACACGTAAACCCAGAAATCCTCCCTTTCTCCACGTATTTCACTGTAATCAAAGAAGAGATTGTATCTATGGATTCTTCTTCTCTAGCAGCTCAGAGACAGATGCTTGCTCACGGCTGTACGCACCACATCTACCTCTCCTCGGCTCCCTGCCTGTGTCTGCACATCAGAACACAGACATGTGGGTGATGAAGGTGCCACACGTGCTGCTTCCATCACACCCTGCAAACACCTTCCTGACTTTTTGTCCTGCGACAAACGGCCTCTGCCCATAGATCTGATGGACTACCTTTCAAGGTGTACCTTTCCCTGAGCTGTTCAAAGCCAGGTCAGGTCCAGATTTTACATAACCTTATGAGCTTTAGTCAGCTGTCTCTGTGTGGCTGGTCTGTGCCGCGGCAGCAAATTCATGGACTCCCACACTGTGGTGTATTCACTCTGTACTGTCCTTGCAAACCCATCTTACAAGGATGTCTAATATTACAAAGTCATCATTATGATAAAATACGTTACTGAGTACTTGCTAGGCTATTCTGAAACAGCATGTGACACAACTGAAATTGTGCTGTGTTTCCTTTGCAGGTGAACAAAGCACAATTTGAGATCTACCTTCTCTACTCTTTTTATCATTTATTTACTTAGACAAGAAGGAAGACCTGGCTGTGAAATACTATCTTAATCATGATTTAGCCCCCCTGTATCTCCTAAGTGTGTGCTTTGTTTCAAAGCTTGAGGAAAAGACAGCTTTCCACTCGGAAGAGAGAGTCTGAGAAGGTGGTCTTGGTGATGGTGGTCAATAGATATGTCAATGATAATATAGATCTCTGCCCCAAATGCCTGCTGGGCCAGAGTCGTTCTCTGCTTGAAAGGACTCAAACGTCAGCAGTTTCCAGAGACGAAGGAGAAGAAACATCATCCCCTCCTGCTGAAACTGCTCCACTTGGCAAGGCATCATTAAAGCACGTTTGGACCACAGGGACAGAGTGAGCAAAAAGGCTCTCAGCCTCTGAACTTAATCACTTACTCAGAGGGGGACATCAGAGGTCTCATTATTGCTCCAACCTCTATTTGTATAGTTGCTGAAATGACTATTTAACATACAAAAATTAAGTAGTCATCAGAGTATCACTGAGATCTTCCTTCTCTGGCCAAACTCCTGCAAAGCACAACATCAGGCACAGGCAGAGCCAGCTCAACTCCCCTGGGTCTTGAAGCTGGAACAACACCCAGTTTAGGAGAAGTGCTGAGCTATTGCAGGCTGCCAAAATGGAGGTGCTCCTCAACAGGCAGGTACAGTTCCAGGTGCCTCAGGGCTAGGCAGTCATTGAAGAGAGGGGTCATACTTTGGGACTTAGGCCAAGGAGTCCTTATGCAGTATTAACAATGCTCTGAGCAAATCATCACCAGGATTTCAAGCCCAAGGTAGTGACTTGGGAAGGTAACTGTGCTCTCTTGACACAGCCAAGCACTGTATTGGCCACCAGTGTATGAGCAGCTCCACCGAGGCACACTAGCACTGCTCTCTTCTCCCAAGCCTCTGGCCAACCATGGTTTCTAAAGCCAGGTCCAGTCCCTCAGCCCCAGATCTTTTATCATTTCCATGCCCATTTTGAAGAAGCCTGCACAGCAATGTCATCTCTGGAGGAAGCCCTAAGCAATGCCCTCTGGCCTCATCCTCTACTTCTCCCCACATCTGGAAGACCTCTGTAAACAGACTGCACATCCCACCCTTACTGCTTGAGTCTACCATGGCAGCCGGGTAGATGTCCCACCTCTTCCAGCCCATGCTGAAGCTCAAATCCAAGGGCCTCACTAGAAGAGGTCAGAGACCATACAGGTGCTTCTGGTAGCAATGGATGAGGTCCCTGCCCTAGAAGGCAAATTTCGCTATATGCTGTCATTACCAAAGTGTTGCTGCTATAGAAATCAAGACACAAAGTGTGCCTGCTAAGGCCACCTGGTCACTAGCACTAGAGTTTGTAACACATTGGTCTAAGGACGCTAATTCATGATATGATTCTATCAAGAACTCAACACTCTATTAAATCTTCTCTGTCAATATAACGACTTTCTAAGGGTGTTTATTCCTCTGCAGAAAGTTCCTTATCTAGGAACTAAGAATTGTCTCCCCCCATTCCTGTGTGTCAGGTGAGCTGTGGCTCAGCTAAAAGTCCAGGTGAGGTGTCAGCAGTCAAAACCTATCTTGTCTTTACACTTTGCTCTTAAACAAATGGATAAGAACAATCTTATTTCACTATGAGCAGCAGCTTCCAGATCATTTGTTCTTTCATGTAGAATTGGTACCTGTGATATGCTATCCTAATTGCACCTTCTCCTCATCGTGCCAGACAGGACTGTTGTTGCCAGCACAACTGGTTCATCCAAAGTCCATGCAGGACCAAAAGAAAAGAGCTGTTGCAAGGACGTTCCCGGTGGGGTTCTTAGCTTATCGAAATTCATGCCTCCTCTGGAGCCAAAAAGGAAGATATATAGTTCCTGAAGGCGGGCAACAAGGCCATCCTCTACCTTAGGATTTGGGTGGGGAGCAGATGTTGCGGGTGGTGGCATGCAGCAGGATGGTCTTTGAGGGCAGCTTGACATGTCTGTGGCCTGGACCAGAGCAAGGGGTTGCTCCCTCTGTCCAGGTTTTATTCTGGGAGGGGACCTGATGGATGTGTTCCTGCTGGTACATTGTGGCTGAATTGTTGGCATATGCCAAGGGCTCTGCATAGCTCTGCTCTCTTTTATTCTTTTTTTTTATTATTATTTTATTTCATTTTGTAGCCATAGGATTTCAGGGCTTTTTCTCTCCCTTCCCTTCCCTTCCCTTCCCTTCCCTTCCCTTCCCTTCCCTTCCCTTCCCTTCCCTTCCCTTCCCTTCCCTTCCCTTCCCTTCCCTTCCCTTCCCTTCCCTTCCCTTCCCTTCCCTTCCCTTCCCTTCCCTTCCCTTCCCTTCCCTTCCTTTTTTTTTCCTCTTTTTCAGATAAAAAACAAGAACAAGAAAGTCCAGAGAAAAGTCAGGGCAACAATGAAGATTTGATTGAGTGAGAAACCATGACCAATAAAGGGATTTTATACCCAAGTCGCACCTGAGTTTCGCACCTGAGTTTCACACCTGAGTTACCTGTGTAACAAGAGAGATTTATCTCGGGGCGGGGGCGAACCCTGGTTTCCCCATGGAGAAGGCTGGGGGTGACTCCCCGGCAGCTGTGGGTGCTGCAGGGGCAGAGCCACGTCTTCTGGTGCTGGGTGTCCTCAGGGCCCAGCCCATGTCCCCCCCGAAAAAACTCGGGGAGACCAGGGAGGCCAAGAGGTGCCTTTCCCAGAAGCAGAAATACCAGACACCACCCCAGGAAGAGAGAAAAGGAACAGAGGAGAAAAGTTTGTCCATGTGAAGATAGAAACGGGTCATTTCTCCTTATATTTCTGCTCCTGAAGGAGTATCTAGTGAAAAATACTGTGTTACACTAAGAGCTCACCTTTTCTGTAACTAATGACAGAAAAAGCAAATTCTTGGGGTTTGCTTGTAAACCAAAGTGAGTTCTTTTACACTGCACATTTTTGACAAGTCAGAAAAAAGTAGCTTTTATCTGATGAACACCCACTGCCCCCCTCGCCTCATGCACCGCACATACTTTCCAAATCCCAGACAACTCACAGATATCTGTACAAAGATGAAGGTAAGATAGTCATTACCTACATGGCTAGGGGGCATCTGATGTAAAGTGCATTCCCTGGGGTTTGGCTTATGGTTTGTAAAGGAGTGCAGAACACTTTCATCTCCTCTTTCAGCCCATCTGTGGCTTCAGCTGACAGGACAAAATGTGACACAACAGAGCCAGACAATAAACTATTGTACAGTGGAACAGGAAGCAACAGGTAATGTTTAGAGGAATTAAATTATTTTTTGGATCTGATACTGATAATCAGTTTAGGCGAGGGGTATCCAGTGCAAATTTATCCAACATTTTTAAAAGACTGGGAGCACTCAAGAAGCAGATAAGTTAAAGTGCAGTATAAATGAACCATTCATGAACTCCGAGACTTCCTTGCCTGCATACAAAGCGCATGAGAGCAGACCTTGTTGTCTGTCATCCCAGACTTTTTTTAATTAACAGTTGTGAGCCATTCTTGTGCAATATGTCTAATACTGGGGAGAGGTTTTATGCCTTTTGCAGAGGAACAGAGAACATATGAATATGAATTTCCTGGAAATACAGAAAAGTACTGGATATCATTCCATCTTTAAATATCTGAATTTCATCCAAATGATAATGTGAAACCTTCACATGATATTCATCTATTAAAAACTGAGGCACTGGAAGTCAGGATGATGTACAGCTATTTAAAACAGCTGCTAGAGCAATGCTTGTTTAATTAAGCTAAACTTTGTGACACCCTAGATGTCCATAAACTGGTTCCCATCCAAAGCTACACCACTTTTCAAGAGCGGCCATTGTAATGATCCAAAAAAATATGGACCAGAGCTCCCATCACCAGCTCTAGGCAAAAAATGCTGGAATAACAGCCGTGTCGGGTGTTGCAGCTCTCCGCTTTCATGGTGTATGTTTATTTAGGAAATACCTGGGTCTGCAGCCCTCTCTGCAGACCTGCTTGGCAGGATCCCTCCTCTGCAAGGTTGTGCTGGGCACTGTCACCAGCCAGGCAGCAGGAGGGGAAGCAGCACTGATGCTTCCTTTCCAAGAGGGAAGGGGAGAAGAAAGAAAGCAGGCTCCCCCCGTTATCTGGCAGAAGCAATAAAGTGTTTTCTACAGCTGTCAGGATGACCCAGGGAGATCTACCAGGCAGCAACAGCTCAACCCTGTTTTCTGTCCCAAAGTCAAACAGTTGACACATCAAGACCTTGCTGCCAACGCCTGCACAGGCCAGGTCTCCATGGGGGCTGATCCTGCAAGTTGCGGAGCACTCCTAAGTGGAAGCCTAGACACCTTTTTGTCCTTACAGCTTTTACGGTCAGTGGGGCACAAAAATGAACTGTCATTTCCATTGTCCCCGTTTTCACTGTCACTCTGAGGTGTTTGCATTTCGTGTACATTCATTTTCTACAGAGGGTGCTTATCTGAGGTGCCCTGTCATCCACTCAAGGCAAAGCAGTAACCTGGAACTGTGTAACCAGGCTTTAGCTGAGCAAGGAGCAACTCCAGCATCTATCTCTCCTGTAGCTCCAAGCAGCTATTGCAAATAAGGAGAGTATTTGCTTGTGTGTGTTGTTTTCAGTTGGCCTGGCTCTAAGATATTATCAGTACATAATGTATGTGGAGGAAGTTTGTCAGAACTGAGCTTGTGCTGTTGAGGAACCTGAGAAATGAGGGGAAATCAAGGAGAATTCTTAACAGACGCAGTATGAAAACAAAGAATGAAGAGTGGACTTTTTTTAAAGAACGCAGAGAAAAAATCAATTATTTTCTGAGGATCTATTATTCCACAACTGAAGATATGCAAGTGTAAAACAAAGATTTTCAGTTCTACTTCAAGGGTAAATCTTGTCTCAAAAACTTCAACGTGGAGCTACTACCAACATCTTCATTTCATAACATGTAAAGTACACATACAACCACAGAGCTATTAATTTCCATGCACAGAAACTTTTGAAGGCACACCACCAGCTGCTTAAATATGTCTGTAATTATTCACGCATTAACACCTACTGAATTAGTAGCATTAGCACCTACTGAATCATCTTGTACGCATTTAAATAAATTAAGGCTGGGAGTCGGTGGTGCTGGCCCAAGAGGCTGGTGTTGCTGGGGCTACTTGCGGTGCTGCTTGACCTGCCAGGCCTGCAAAGCAGGTGGAAGGTGTTGCTGAATGCCTTTTTTAAAAAGCCTGCCCCCTAATCGGTGGCAGTGGTGTAACTCCTTTCCAATTCCTCGGTTTTGTTTCAGTTGGGGAAGATTCTTGCTACCCTTTTTTTTTTTTTTTTTTTTGCTCCTGCACTCTTTTCACTAGGCCCCATTAGGAAACTCACATTTCTCCATCTGTCTTAGAGCTTATTTTATGTGGAAATAGTTCAAAACTCACGCAGCTCTTGTTCAGCCCCATGCAACTGAAAGAAGTTCAAAGTTGGGCAGGGCACCAAGTCAGCAGACATTAATAACATTACCTTGCAACCATTCAAAACCTGTCATTTGTTAAGTCTGTTCCTCTCTCATTCCAGCAGGCATAAATCATGTGTATAAATGAGCTCCTATCCACAAAGGGAGAGAGAGCTGATTTTTACATAAGACTGCGCTGTAACCATCAGGAATTCTCTTTTTTCTTTTTTTTTCACTGTTTTTATTTTTGAGTCCAAAACCAGAAGGGAGGCAACTCAATGCAAATACACCCCATGGATGTTTTGAGAAAAAGAGATAAGCAACTTCTGCAAGAAAACTTCAGTCCTCCCCAGCCCTTCCCACTCAGATCCCACATATGCACCCAGCACAGCAGAAGCATCTTTGACATCCCATCATCAGGGAGGGAGGACAGCAGGTGTCCGAGCTGTTCAGACAATGACAGGGCTCTGGAGGGACTGTCCTCCCCCACAACATCTCCTGTTCTTGGCAACTGCTCTTCTAGCACTGAAATGTCTGTGTCCGGTGGTGCCCTTCTACAAAAATCTTGCCGAATCCAAAGAGAAAGTAAACCTCCACATCACCACACCAAATTGTCACAGGGCTGAGGGTTGAGTGTTGCAGAAGAGGTTCTTACCTGTCAGGCAACTCCTCATCCCTTCCCTTGCCCCTTCTCCTCCAGACACCAACCTGCTGCTTCCTATGAGGTAGTCTCCCAGGCACTGTGGACTGACCTCACAAATTGAAACATGAGAAAATCCACTTAAAACACAAGAGAAAAACTTTTCTATGGCGAGGATGGTCAAGCACTGACACAGGTTGACCAGAGAAGTTTTGGAGAATCCATTCTTGGAGATTCTCAAAGCCTGACCAGGCACAGGCCTGGGCAACCTGCTGCAGCTGATCCCGCTTGAGCAGATGTTGAGCCAGACGATCTTCAGACGTGCCTGCCAGCTTCAGTTATTTTGTCATACTGTGACTTCGTGATCATGCCTCCCAGATACTTTCAGGTACCATGTTCCCACTGTGTACCTCTCACCTCCAATGCAATGTTTCATGTCCAGTCCAAACCATCCTGCTGTGGCTAGAAAATGTCCTCTACTGTACTGTGAGGTAACAGCCCTACGAACACATTCCACCCCTGGCAGAAGTGCGTGCTGTCCTGCAGGTCATGAGAAAAGAGGAGACATCTTTCCCTTTTCATGCATTTGTGCGTACAACAACTCCTTGTTCATCTCTGGTGTCCACAACTACAGCCCATAGACCAGGCATCGGAACAACCTGGTGCCCAGGGCTGTGCACAGCTACAAACCCGCAGCACACGGAGCCTCCAAGCAGCACATATGGTTGCAGATGAGCATGGCAAGTGCTGTCCCAACCACAAGCTTCCTGCCATAAGGAAACATAGTGACTGGGAAATCACAGCTTTCGGGGACAAACCACTGCAAACTACTTTTTAGAGCCTACTCGAATCTCTTCTACACCGGTAGGTCTGAATCATTCTGGCTGGCCACTTGAAAGCCTCTTCAAAGTGCCCTTTTTGTTCATACTCTCAGCCATGAAATTGAGGATTCGAATCTGATCTAACCTACAAAACCACCTAAGGATGATTTTTGCTTCAGCAAGCATTGTAGAGTATCCATCCTTAGAGATACTCTTTTTCATATTACTGGAAGTAAGCAAGTTGACTCCTTAGGGCACTGGGTAAGTTAAATAAAGTTAAGAAAGTGCTAAAAATCATCCTATTTATCACAGTAAAATCCAGGTACTATATGATCACTGTGATCTTCAGCATCCTTCTCAGAGCCACAATGCACGCTCTGGAGTCCTCACTTCAGTTTGTTTCTGCTTACAAATTTCAAATCAGATACAAGATTCATTCAGTTACAAGTTACTTGGGATCTTACCTTTTAGTGGAAATTCTCCCATGGACTATAACAGTCAAGTTACAAAGAACCTCAGCAAAGCCTTTGTAGACTAAAAATGAAGCCACCTGAGTTGCTTCCCGAAGTGAGATAATGCTTTGTAGATGCTGCCTTCAATGGTTTCTCATCTAAGGCTTTTTGGGCAACTTCCAGATGCTGCTCTCTTTTTTTTCTGCAAAGCCTTCATCTCATGTTTTATGCCCTCTTTTTGTTTCTTCTCTGATGTTGCCAGCTGCTTCAAGTCTTTATTTCAACTGCAAAGTCCACGGGTCTTGTTTTAGACCTTGTCTGTGATTTCCTCAGGTCGTTTCCTAACTCCAGATAAGCAATTTTGGTATCTCCATCATTTGGTTCTTCTCAGTTCAATGAGACCATCAGCTCACAATCCCTTCACCAGGATTCCTTTTTTGCCTGACTCTGGATTGTGCTTTCCAACTTAGGCAGCACTGGGAGTTCTCCTGCTTGTGTCTGCTAAAAAATGTAGATGGCAGAACCATGGATTTCACTGATGTACCTTAGACAGGTAACTGAGAAATACGAAGGAGAGGAGGTGTGAGGATGACCTCAATAATCATTTTTTGGTGGTGTCCATGCCAGATTTCAAGGAAATCTTTTATTCTGGCCTTTCTGGTTACAGGCTGTTTGGACACTCCTGGTCCAGCCAGTCCTGGGGCATGACTGGCACGGAGTGCAATGGGGCAGTGCTCACTTTCAGGGTCAGACTGTCAGGCAATGGGATAACATGGGCACTTTCCACGACAAGCCACTTCTGCTGGGCCACCCTGTGCCCACCACCCTCAAAGGTCATCTAATAGTGCTTCTCCTCATGATCTGAGCAGAGTGTGGGCCTATTTCAGCCCACTTTGGGTAGCTCTTCATCTAGGCCATCTAGAGTCTCAAATCAGGCACTGTCCTTCCCATCCTCCTTCTGTCTCCCATTGAAATAGGACCCCAAATCCACGTCCCACACTTGTCCTCACTACCCCTAAAAGGTAGGAGTACATCTTCTCATGCCATCCTCACCCCTCACCTCTTGAATATTACAGTTTTTACTTTAGCTTCTGAACTCAAGACATTATTCTCCTCAGCTTGATATATAAATATCTGCAAAGGTTGAGGCAGCAACACCATCTCTGGACTGTGCCAAAGTCCCAGCTTTCCCTGGAGATAAAAGACATCTGCCCCACAGAATCTGTAAGAGCCCGTAACTGAGCTAGCACCATCCATTGCCTCTAGCTTTACATATGCTGCTTTGAAGTGCTTTGGGGTCAGTTAGGGACCTCCTGCTTACCAGCAACCTATTTGCAAGTCTTTCAGAAATAAATATATTCCCATAGACAGATGCATATAGTTTTTGCAAAATCTGCATTTTTGCTTTACTCTATACCCTGTTCCTACAGTTCTAAAAGATTAAAAGTTGATTGCCACTGTCCTTGGAAACTAGAAGCTGACTGCAGACTAGTTAAAACCCAGTTTTTCTTTTCTATTCTTCTGAGCTGTTAGCATCAAAGCAGTGAGTTTTGCATGGCTGCAAGAGTACCATAAAAACAGTGTCAGATGCATCCGGATCTTAAACACCCTTCTTCCACCTGCACAGGCACACACATATGCACCCATGGCAGAGACCAGGGGGAACAATAAAAAGCTCTGTAGAAATATTTATTTTAAACTAAAAGGTACAGCTCAGCTCCACACCGACTTAGGGGACAGTCACCTGTGTTGCTTCTCTGCAGGGGCCTGTGAAATGTTGCCTGTAGCAGCCAAGTAGGCTGATAAAACCCTGGAGGTTCCTGCAGGGTTGGAAGGACTCAGCACTTCTCACAGCCAGCCAGCACCACCGATCCATATTGACGTTGGCAGGGCTGCATGGGTCCGCCAGAGGGAAACTGGTGATATCATGCAGCCTTCATCCTTCCACTGTGACCCACATCAAAAGCAATTTAATCACTGCCCAGAGGAACGGACACTCCGTAACACACAATGAATCACGTTCTGAAGTCCTTGGAGGTCAGACGCAGCTCCTGGCAAACCCAGAGGAGGAAGATGATGTGTATGACAACCCTTTACAGCAGATCCCAGAGAGATTGTAACTCTGATCATGAACTAACCCCTCAAAGGTTTAGCCTTCACATACAGTAAAGAGTGGCTAACATGGGGTTGTTGGTAGCTCGGCAGGGACACTGATACACACATTGAGGTTATCCCACATGTTAACACAGCTTGGGAAAGAAAATCTTCTTGTAAATAAACTTGGTTAGAAATTATTAGGACAGTCAAATCAGTTGAAGGTGCAAGTTTTCTGATTTAACTGACCACAGCTCGGTACCACAATGATGCTCTAGGCTGCCTTTCCAGTCTGTAAAATGTCTAATTGTATCTCAAGGCTAACTTAGAGTTATACACAGTCATTTAAATACTGTTCATTGTTGACCACTTGTACACATATCAGTTTTTACTTAAATATTTACATACACACTCAAATATACATATATAATACATATACACACAGTATACACCTATTATGGTTGGATAGCAGAAAAATGTAACATAAAATGTTATAAGACTCCGTTGTATTTCTAGATCCATAAAATATTAATCAAAAAATTGCTAAATGTCCAAAATATGCAGGGGAATATAGTATCTCTAAAATTCAGTCTTATCATTCATTGTAAGTTAGCCCTGCTCAGAAAATCAGGACTCTACTTCATGCAAGGCATGAAGGCTATTACATTTAATTTCTCTGTAAAATGAAATCAAGATACAACCTTCTCCGTGAAAGTTTTCAGGAAAAAACAGACTCACAAGACATCTGGTGGTCCCACAGGGTGACCTGGTTTCTCTAGTTTGGCTGAGGGACTTGAATCTTAAGTTTCTGGTATTCCAGGGTCTCTCCAAGGAAAGGTGAAATTCCTTCTGGATGTGAAAAACTTGCTGAGCAGCTTCATTTAGGTACTTCTGTGTTTTAGCAAAATGCTTCACAGTGACATTTTTTGATGAATCTGCAATTCTGTGAAGCATTTCATATTAAAAGCCTTGTTCAGTTAGAGAGCAAATGTCTCATTCTGGTTAGTTCTTCAGATGGACTCGCTAGAGTCACGCCTTTTCTGACCATGGGTACTACCTCCATCTTCCCTTCAGTACATCTCTGTGCGAAAAGATCATAAACACAGGAGAGACACGATGGGAGTTTCTGGATGTCTGAAATCAAGTGAATGTGTGTGGAAATCTCTTACGATTCAGGTGGATCTGCTTGTCAGTGCAACTACCCCTCTCAAATCCAACCTCTGTAAGGTCAAGGAGAGAGTTCATTGGCCATGTACTCCCACTCTGAGCCTCCAAGCCCACCAGCTCAAGGCACTCTGGATTCTCATCATCTGACAAAATATTATTTTGCAGGTAGTTCAATATACTGAACATAATAAAGAGCAGGACATTCATGAACAGCTGCTTGGGACACAGAGGTGAGTGGAAACCTTTGCTTTTTTTTTTTTTATGAGTATATTGCAGCTGCTGGCAGGTCTCTGTTCACAGTTGACAAAGGAGCAGAGGAAAACAGAGGTTGCTGCTTACAGAGGGGAGGAGGCGTGTGCCTGCATCTGCAAGGGATTGGGGATCCAGAGATTATTCACCACAGCTGCAAGGTTCATCATGGGCAACTTCAGCAGGAAGAGTATTCCTACTTGCCAAAAAGATCGTCTCAGAGTGTTTAGCTGTCCCTAGCTGTACCGAGCAAAGCAGAAACGTCGTGATTTCTTTGATCAACAGTTCAAAGGAGTATTCAAAATGCTGAGGTTGTTTGCAGACTCATTTTCAGCTGAACCTAGAGAAGGTAAGGGCAGAGCTTGTTCGGAACTGATAGTTACCATGTGGTGATCCACTCTCCTAACAAGCTACCAGACAGAAAAGTGAGGATTTTCTCTAAAAACCTGCCAAATCACAGTTTCCCTAAGTCAAGTGAGAGAGCTGCCATTTGCATAAGCCTCTTTGGAAGTCCTTCTATGTGTGAAGAGAATTTTTTCTGAGCTGAATCTGACCAAATAAGAATATTGCAGCTACTCAGCAGACTCAAAGGCAAAGCTGTTGGTTTGAGAGGAGCTAGGGACAGATTTCCCATCGACATTGCTTTCCCGGCTGTGACAGGAAACCATAATTTCTTTATTGTTCAGGTGTTTAATGCAGTCAGTAATAAAAAATAATGACTCTGTGTATGCAACATGGACCAAAACCCAGTGATAGACAATTCTGTGCAGGGTCCCTCCATGTGCTGCTGTCAAAGTTGTGCACCTCTGCTGTGCAATTTTAAAATATCTCTTTTTTTTTCTGCAAAGTATAATTGCCTGTGGCTTTTCCTGAAGATGGTGAGAAGATTTCTCAAATTTAATGCGAGGTTCACCACTCTAAGGACCTCCACGGAAAGTGAACATTGTGAAACAAGAATCCAGGATTATACTGCCTCCAGGTACTCCAAATCACACGTACATGCTGCCTTCACTGAAATACCTTCTCAGAGCTCACGTCTTTTGCTACCACTGCTGGTGGGAATCCTCCTATCCTATCTCTTCTTTGCTGTGTGATTTAGCCAGATTTTTTAGAAAAGCAAGTGTGCAAAAAGTTGTACTTCTGAGGGCATGCTTGCACTCCTGGTTAGACCTAGACCCAGTCCTAAGGCCTGCAAACAGTACCCATTGCAAGACTGAGTCTACTGTGGGTCTTGCCCCCACGGTACATGTATCACTTAACCCTGGGCCATGCCCTAGGCAACGACCAGCACTGTGCCAGAAAGCCCTTTGCAGTCCTGGAAAACAATCTCAACTCCCTTTTGGGGATACACTGAATAGGGTGTCTGTTCATTTTTTGACACAGTATGTGGGATTTAATTGGCTCAGCATTGGTGTTTATGGCTATTTGAGATGCCCCAGCCAGTCTCAGCAAGGCCCCAAGCAACTGAAGAGCACAGTCTCCCACCAACCCTCTCCCCGTAAACCACCACTAGATGTCTTGATGGGTCAGGACCTCTCAAATGGCATTAGACACCTACAGTTGGAAAACTGCACTGAGTTGGCTGGTGCCTTCACTAGGAAACTCCCAAGGAGGGGTTAGATCACGCATCTAAATGCTTAAATAGAGCGTTTAAATACAGCATTTAAATAGAGCACTTAAATAGAGCATAGAGACTCGTGGTTTAAGGCTGGGCTACTCATTTTCTAAAACGGTTTGGAAGTGGTTTTGTTTTCTGACTGTTGTGGTCTAACCTGGCAGGCAGCTAAACACGAACAGCTATTCACTCACTCCCCCTCAGGGGGATGAGGGAGAGAATCGGAAAAAAAAAGGTAAAATTTGTTTAAGATAAGGTTGAGATGAAGACAGTTTAAAAGGGCAAAAAAGAAGGGGACAATCATAATAATGATAAAAGAATATACAGAACAAATTATGCAATTGCTCACTATCCGCTGACTGGTGCCCAGCCAGTCCCCAAGCAGCGAGCCACCACTCTCCAGATAACTGCCCCTAGCTTCATTGTTCAGCATGACATCATCCCTTTGGCCAATTTGGATCATCTGTCCCAGCTGTGTCCCCTCACAGTTTCTCATGCAAGCCCAACCTCCTCGCTGGAGAGGCAGTGTGAGGAGCAGAAAAGGCCTTGATCCTGTGTAAGCAGTGCTCAGCAATAACTAAAACAAGGGTGTCAGGAAGATGGTGCCAGACTCTTCTCGGTAGTGTTCGGTGACAGGACAAGGGGCAATGGTCACAAACTGGAAAACAGGAGGTTAAACCTAAACATGAGGAAATGCTTTCTTACTGTGAGGGTAATGGAGCGCTGGAACAGGCTGCCCAGAGAGGTTGTGGAGTTTCCCTCTGTGGAGACTTTCAAAACCAGCCTGGACGTGTTCCTGTGCGATCCTTCTCTGGCAGGGAGGTTGGAGTAGATGATCTGCAGAGGTTCCTTCAAACATTGACCATTCTCTGATTCTGTGATTCTCTGTTATCAACACTATTGCCATCCTAAATACAAAACAGCTACTAAATCCTAGTACCAGCTACTAGGAAGAAAATTAACTCTATCCCAGGCAAAACCAGGACACTGACTGAATTGGTGAATACAGGCAGTAGTGAGTGCATCGCCCTTTGCATGTGCATGTATATTTTGCTCTGTGCATGTGTCTGTCAGTGAGTGTGTGCATATCAGTCCCAGCAAACAGCTGACGCTTAACAAGCGCCAAGAGCAGGTGGAGATCGTGCAGATCTGTCTTGGCTCTAGATCTAGATCTTAATTCCTTCAAAGTCAAGAGGTGTTGGGATCTGAGGTTTCGAGGCAGACAGAGCCCTACAAGCCTCAGCATCACCTGCTCCCTCCTGCTGCCTCCCACCAAGGAGGAGCAGAGGAAAGCAGGCAAAGCTGACTTTGCCAGTTGGGCACAACCACACATGAGGGGAAAATTCTTCCCTGGTCCCTGCAGGGGAGGTCGTGTGTACGCTGCTGTAAGAGGTCTGCTTACCTAAATCTTTACTTGCCCAGCTCCAACTGTAATTAATTGACATAAAATTATCCAGCCATTTTTCAAATCCTGACCCATTGTTTGAATTGGTGACCTCCCGTAGTACCAAATTCCACAGGTTGACTGCACACTGTGTGAAGTAATATTTCTCTCCATTTACTAGCCATTAATTTCTGGCCTTTGGGAAATCTGAAATATGTATGATCATGTGAAGGCTCTTGAGCCATTCATAGTTGTGTGTTGTGCGAAACACATTTGCTCGTTTAACTAACTCCCAAGCTCATTTGGCCCTGACTTGAGCAGCAGGCAAGACAAATCAGCCCAGAAAGCAAGAGGAATAGTAAGAAGAAAGCTGCCAGCTGTTAGATGAGCAAATGGGGAGCTACAGAGATTCCCAGAGCCAAATTCTTATCTTATTTATGCTAGCATAAATCTAAAGTAACTGCACTGAATTCTTCTGTATTTACCCTTCTGTAAAAGAGATCAGAATCTGACACTCACTTTGGAAACTTCCTTCCTCCAATTTCCATTCTTCTTAGAAACAGAATAAGACACCATTGTGCCACAGCTTTTCCAAATATTTCTTTACAGAAAAAGATCAAATAACCAATAGTTCTGGGGGGGGAAAAAAATATCCCTTGCAAAACTTTCAATAATCAAAAGAAATCTCACAGTTTTACAAATCCAGAGGTTACAATACCAGAACTAAAGTCTTAAATGTCCTTTGTCTCTTCGGCCCCAACAACTGTTTTCTCTGAAGTCCATTTGTTGGCCTCAGTCGATCCTAATTGCAGAGCTGAATTTGATCACTGGGAAACAGAGCAGGAAGAGAGATGTTGCAGATAAAAGAGTTGCAGGCAGTTTCGCATGTGCACTATAAATTCAAGTGCTCACTTGTTCTTTGCTTTTTTACCTCTTCTCATTGTCCCTTACAACCGTAGTAAGGGGCTGCTGTGAGAGAGAAGAAAACGCAAACCTTGCAAAAGAAATATAAAACAGGCTGTAATGCAGAGTTATATAAAAACATGTTGTTACAAACCAGGCTGTCCTGAACAGAATATTACTGCTTCCCTCATTTCTAGTTAAGCCCCCAACTTCGTTTTTCTAACACATACTATTTTATAGCCAGGGAGTTTTATGTAAGGCGTGCCTGATTTGCAAAAGCAGTTCTGAAAAGTTTCTTAAACTATTACCTTGCAAACCATTCTGGGACATTTAATTGAAATGGCATCACCGTGTTTTAAAACATTGTAGTGTTAAATAAACTTGACCTGTAGCACCAAAGCACTCATTTTTCTCCAGCTACGTCATACCCTTGAAATGCATATGCACGTATGTAACACTGACTCCTCCAGCTGAAAGACAAATGCAAGACCCCATTTTAAAATAATGATGCACCCACCTTTCTTCTTATCACAGAGACTGAGAGGAAGAAGCTCTAAGAAAGAAGTGGCTCGATCTTAATTACCAATGGTAAATGAGTTTGAACGAGACAGAAGTTTTACGCATACGCTCGTGCTGTGAGTCCAGTTCCCACTTCTGCCGTTACAAAGCTCTGTCTGCACCCCCCAGCTGGCAGCCAGCCCTGCCTGCCACAGCCATGCCTTTCAGTGTGCTTTTTTGGGAGTCAGAATCAAAGAAAAAGAAGGCACAGCTCTGTGTGGTTACCCAAATCGCCTAACTGTGCTGTGAGGACCAATAAAACTATTAGCTGCTGGCATCAAGCCAAGAATCCATTAATGACAGACTGGTATCTCTCTCCAGGAATGTAAAATGTTTTACTAAATAAACATTAAAAGCAGGAAGCATTCAACTTCTGTCACTAGGTAAAGCCCCAGTGTGATTCTATCCCAAGGAGCTGAGTGAGAAAACTTTGTTTCGCTGATAAAAAAAAAATGTTTAGTACCAGGAGGAGCTGGTGACGTGTTTTATAGTGCCTTACAAAGCATGATGAACAAAGGTTGATGCTTTCATGGGATCAACACACTGACTATACAGAAGGGAAAGGAAGGCAGGGGTCTGCAGGCAGAAGGCTCCATCAGGCAGGGTGGTATCCAGAAATCAGCTCACCAAATTTTGTACCTTTTTATGTCTATACAAGCAGAACTGAGAATGAATGAAAGTAGGAAGTTTGTTAAAAGGCTGTTAGGATGTTTTCTCTTTTTCTTTTTTATTTTTTTTTCATCTGGGGATCACTGCAGAGTGCTTGCAATGCTACACATGGGAAGCATGATGAAAAAAATACACAAGTTAACCTTCCCTTTCCCCGGCACATGAAATGTCTGACACCAGATGGCCCACATCAATGTCCTTCCAATGCTATTGTGTGAGATCTCCATTTGGGGGCAGAAATTACTGTTTTTTAAGCCAGCTGTCTGCTCTGGACCTCAAAAAAGGTCCATGCCAAAGGCAGACCACTATGGCATAACTGTGCTCTTTTTTGAGGTTTTCCAGTGAAAAAGACCTTAAAATTGTAAATATGGACATTTAAGTTCCCACAATTCACAAGGAGACAGCTTACCCCCACATAGCTGAGACAGAGAAGGAATGCATCTCTTGGAATTCAGGAGGAAAAGAGAAGGCATGGTTAGATGGCTACTTCCTATAGGTTATGCCATTGGAAGGATGACAACATACAGCAGGTGGAACACACAACAGATATTAATAAGGCTAAGAGGACACTTAAATGGTGGGCAGCTAAAGAGAAAAACACACAGCAAGAAATTTTGAAGACTATCAGTGGCAAGACACTTGTAAGATGACCTGTGGCTCTTCTAGACTCTGGCCACTGCAGGGAAGTGAAAAAATATGTATGTACTGCCAGCTATCACATTGCATAGAGACAAATGAGCCCAAAGTGTATTGTGATGGCCAGTGTAAGAAAATGTCAACTTTCTTGGAAAAAGGATGAGATTTCCCACAGAAACTGAAGTCTGTGGTGGCAATACTGGGTGCAGTCCCAGGGCTGGCCAGGGCAGAGCCAGTTCCAAGAGCCCTTGCAAAACTCTGTCCCCAGAGACCTCACAGAGCAGAGTTTCTCTTGCCCTAGAGCTTCGGAGACAAGCTGTTTGACAGCAGGTGCCCCAAATGCATGCAGCCTATTCCACATAGGTCTGCCTGAAATCAGGGACCTCTTTGGTGACTTCAGAGCCCCAAAGTCTTAGATTCTCAGCCCGGATCTGAAACTACTCCTGCAGCCTTGACAAATTTTTCTCATGTCTCTGGTTCCCATCTTCTATAGAAGTCTTCTAAATCATCTTTTTACACGAGATAGGGTTTCGGTCATCCCATGCAAATCAGAAATTAGAGACTGCACAGAAACTGGTCTGAGGTTGAAGCAGGTGGATGTGATGTCACCAGCAGTCTGTGTATGAAAGACACCTGCAGAACACTTCTGTCCAGCCTCTAAAGCCATTGCAAGAAACTGTCTGAGGAGCCAGAGGTAATGGGATGAGCAGAGTAGAAAGCAGGGGCTTGGGGGGCTATTTGCAAGAGGACAGGAAAAAAAGGACTCAGAGGGGAAGCAATGGAGTGTCTAGATGAAGTCCTGTGGCTATTGAGATGGGACCATCCAGAGTCACAAGGTGCAGATCTGTGGTGCACTTTGGGCTAGAGGCAGGGATTAGCTGCACGCTGACATTCAGTGCATGAAATTTCACTCCCCCATTTGCTCTCTGTTGGCTTTCACACAGGATGCTCATCTGCACAGATATGTACCAATTGGTTTGACTATAGCTACATCTATGTGGGAAGAGAACGGTTTAGAGCCAGATCCTCAGCTGCAGTAAATCAAGCAGCTGTGGACTCAAGCCAACAGAGCCATGCGTGAGATCTCCCAGTTTCTCCTCTCAAACCGTTTTACTAAACTAAACACAAGATTCAGTAGCTCCCTATCTTTGTCTTGTTTTTGCACTCTGACATTTTGTCTGACTTCACATGCCAGGGTAAATACAAGAAAAATGATCACACCAGAATCGCATCCAAGTTGTCAATGACTCACCCGCTCAGACAACTGCCCCTGTAAGGAAACATGGGGAGAGTTTTTACCTTTCACTGCTCTAGGAGAGCAGAAGCATAATCCATGTTGTCTTGCATAGATATCATCTCTGGAAGACCACTGTCATAAATGTACACCCCAGTGTGTGGGATCAAAGAGGAAGCCCTGCAGACACGAGAGGGTCTGGGCAAACCTGCCCAGGGGCCACCTCTCTTGAACCTCAGCAGTGAAAAGGTGCTGCTACTCCCACAGGGTGCTGTTCTCATGGGACTGCCTGATGCTGGGATGGGAAAGCCAGGACCCAGCAGTCCCCCTCTTTCTGAGGCTTCTGTGGAGCACCGTCACTTTCCTCCTCTTCTCAACAGAGATCTCATACCCGAGAACAAGATAGGAACCATGAGTGCTCAGCACACCATGACCTGGAGCCAACCATGGCCACCCTGTGAGGGCACCATCTACTGTGCACAGGAGGGCACCCCACACCCCAGCCCATTCCTCTGGGACTGGATAAATTGGCTTTTATGTGCTTTTGAAAACTTCTCAGCTTTCGAACATCACCTTCTTATAAGGTTCACAATCAGCATCAGGCCCCTTGGCTCACATTGCTTGCGAAACCCTTCTTCAGTGAGGAAATGATTATAGATGACAAAGAAAAGATCCTGTGGGGTTTTTTTTTCCCCCAACAGCTTATAAATGGTAAAGAAGCATGTACTGGCCTGGCCTTCCTAACTCCACAGAGACAATTCTTGCATACAGCCCATCTAACAAGTAGATGAGCAATGACGGTGGCATCCAAAGGTGACTGGTGGCTTGCTGCTCCACAGCCCTCAGGGAGGGCTCTTTGGTTTTCACATCTGGGCCAATATGTTACATTTGTGTGACCTTTCAAAACCAGGGGAACTTTCTGTATAATACATACACAGCCAAATATTTAGGTCTGCTGAATTACTGTGGGCCATTATTTACTTATCGCAAACATAGGGCTCAGGAGAGACAGAGCTGTTCAAAGTTTGACTTGCATGTCAACTCTTCACATTAATATACTTTGTCTATCATTAAAGAGCAATACTATTTTTCTCCAAGAGATTAGTCAGAGTACATTTTTGGTAGGAATAGAAATCCAGCTCTGTCATCCTAATGTATTGACCAGGGGTTTCCCAAGCATTTATGTGCCCCAATTCCAAACAGGCCTCTCCCTATAAAAGAAACTCTTTTTCCTGTCACAGCACTGCTGAGCTCTATTCCCACTATAAGGTATACAGAAATCAAAGCCTGTGTTTCCTCACTGGGTCAGCAACAGTATGTTTTTTCTATGCACACTTATTTCTCCACTTGGCACAGGTGACCTTCAAAGGTCCCTTCCATCCCAACACATTCTATGATTCTATGATTCGATGATTCAATGATTATATGTGACCCCACCACAGTGGGCCACAGTGGGAAGATTTGCTATCGACTAAGCCTTGCAAACACCTTCAGACAAGTCTACTGGCCCTCATCACCTCCTGGGAACGCTGCTCCCAGTGAAAGGTTTCATATTTGGTGCTAAAAGGTTAAAATTGCTTAAGATCTCTTAACTTCATTAACCCCAAAGGACAAATTCATTGTCAGTTGTTGCTGGTTGATTTTTGGGACATCTGATTTTTAAAAAGCTGACACACAAAGCATTCTGAGCATCAGAGCTGTTAAAAATTGGGTGTTTTTTAAAGTGTATTTCAACTTGAGGGCTCAGAAGTGGAAGACCCTGAAATTGTTTTTGTGCCTGGCCTCAGTTTTTCAAGGTTGTGCATAGCTGAAAGCATTCAGCATTAACCCTTTACTGTGTATGAGGCCTTTGACAGCTTCCAGCAACCATTTTCTACACAGGGTCATTTCACTGCCATGTGAGGGTAGATGCATACATCATGCTTTCCAATTAGGATTGCTCTTCCTCATCAGTTGTTTTCCTCACTTTCAAGCAGATGTTGTTTGCAGAGCTCAGACCTGCTTTGTTGCTCTGCCACACAAGCCATCATCTTCTCACAGAGCATCTGCCATCTCAAAGGACTGACATACTTAACTCCTTCCAGCTTCTCTCCACCTTGAATGGGCAGCAAATAGGTTCTGAAGGGTTAGGGGACCAGGCAAGGCCAGGAAAGGAACACGGCAATGAGCTCTTTGAAGTCCCTTCACCAGAGCAAGAGCCTCTCACAGCAACTAGACACACTGGAGAGCCATGACCACCTCCACCAGCTACCCTAGGGTGTCTGTGGAGATCCCGTGGGCATCACCCAGGGGTGCGTCTCAGCCAAAACTCAAAGAGAATTGTTCATTACGCTTCATGACAAATGTTGTGCCTTTTCTGCTCACTGAGTGTCGATGAGCAGCTCCACCCTGCACACACCTCTGTGCAACATCACTGCCTTTGCGTTTTGATTTGATCACAAACATACAGAACTGGGGCTGTGGTGCTGAGCTGCTCAGATTAATGACATGATACTGTCTCTCCTCTCAGCACAAATAACAGCAAATCCAAAGCATGAGAACTCTGCAAATTGCTTTCTACCTGCTTTTTTTACATTTTTTTTTAAAATGTCACATTTTATATTGTTTATAAAATTAACATTTTAAAACCTAATGTTTTTGTTGCCTGTGGAACCCAAACTGCGACACTTGTGCACAAAGGGAACAGGAATGTAACTGCGTTGAATCTGTTTCAAATTGCAACACGTAATGACAGAAAACAAGTTGCAATTGCCACGCACTCTCCATGCAGGACAACGTCTGTCTTCGTTTTGCTCTTTTCAGTCCTTTTTGTAGTGTGAAAAACCTCTCAGAAATATTCAGTATAATTACAGTATTTGCACCATGGAGATACATCGCAGGCTACCTTCAAGAGGGAAATACAGAGCTGCTCCAAAGGTCTCCTCCACTCCTCCACGGGAGCCACCTTTGCCTGCCCTCACGTCACGCACATATTTTTCTGCTTCCCACAGCCTTCTAGGAGGAATCTCTTTGGATTCATGAAAACAGGGGATGGGTTGCACTGTGCAAGTTGTGTCAGGTTAGGTCAAGCAGAAGCCATCAGTGCACTCCATGAAAGCCAGCGTAGCCAAGCGTGGCGCCTGGGTTTATTGCTCAGCCGTGCCAGGAAGGTGTGCTCAGCCCAGGAAGGCGCAATCCCTGCTCCCAGGGACACCGATGCTTCCCAGGGAGCCCCATGGTGCACCAGGGACCAGCATATTTGCCTACACCTGGTTCCTGCAGCACTGAGACCACAGAGCATCTCAGCTGGAAAGCAGTGGCTGATTTTTCAAAAAAAAAGAAAAAAAAAAAGAAAAAAAACATGCTGGGGTGAGGAGGGTTGCTAAGTGGCTGAGTTTTTAGTGAAATGAAAACGCTCATTTTGTTATAAAAAATAACTTCAAGTATAAAGACTCAAAAGGCTTTGTCTTTTCTTATTTTGCTTGATACTTGGCATTGAAAAAATGGAGAAGCCACAGGTGAAAAATCACAGAAAGTGGTATTTTACCTCCATCCTTGCAGAAGCTTCTTTAATGCTAACAATGAATTTTTTCAGTGATATTTTCCCACATAAAAATCCCCTTTATTTTTCTTAGAATAAAAATCTTAGAAGAGAAATCTCTTTTCCATTTGAAGAGTGTGCATCATAAAAATTATAGCCATTTTTACATAAAAATGAGAAAGCAAAAATAAAGATACTGGGGAAAACACGGGTTTCTTGCAGACAACCAGAGACAATCAGAGACAACCAGACGAGAGACAACCTCCATCTCTGCTATCAGCATTTTTCCAGGTTGGTCTTGAGAGTGAGGGGGCAAATTGAACTAGCAGAATTTTAAGCGCACAGAGCTCCTAAGGAAAAGGCAATTTTTGTAGCTATGAGCGTGACAAGACATTTGGGATCTGTGAGTAGGAAGGTGTGACTAACAAGGAAAAAGTCATGACTGGGAGAGGTGGGAGGGATGCCATCATCTACAAGGGGGCTGAGGGACTATGCCCTGGGAAACCACAGCATCCAGACTGGTAAGTGGCTGTACAAGGTCCTGAAAGTAAAACTAAGCAGAAAAGAAAATAAAAAGCAAAGGGAAGGGTGTGAGAGGGGAGAGTAGTTAGCCTGAGCAAAGAAGAGGGATGGTTATTCACTAGCTGTGCTTGGCTGGGATGGAGTGGAGAGATGTCAGAGCCCGGACAGGTGCAAGGGAGCAGAGCGAGTGATCAGCAGGCAGGGAACGGCAGCATTGAAAAGGATGGATCACACCAGGGCAATGGTTTACACTTGCTTCATTATTTAAAAGTAGGCTGAGGCAGGTAATTACTCATGAGCCTGACCACGAGGTATTTAGCAGTTGAACCACAGAAGAAACTGCACGCACAGCCTACCTCTGCCTGGCAGGAGACATAAGTTGATGATTAATACAGCTTAAGTCACTTTCAGCTCACCTCTCCATGGGACTGTTTTCCTTAAGGAATAGGTCTGCCCCGCACAGCTCAGCTCCCACCAGCTTAGGGATGCTGGGAAGTGATGCCTGCACCTTGTGAGGCCATACAGGAGTCAGGCAGAACTGCAGCCCCTCCACCCAAAACCACCCATTGCTCCCACCTGGCTGCTCATTGCAACGTCCCAAGACATGGGCTGAGGGTGGATGCTGTAACCTAGGGAATCATCCCCAAAACCCCCGAGTCAGGGGCTGGTGCCTGGAAGAAGTGCTGCACCCTGAAATCTTTGTTTTCCCTGTGGACAGGAGAGGAGAAGGCACGGCTGTGCCAGCTGAAAGTCACAGCCCTGCAAAGCAGTCCAGCCTGTTTGCTTGCATCGGCTTCTCAATATGTTCTTGGTGGTGCAGAGCTCAGCAATAGCTGCTTTTTTTTTTTTTTCTCAGTTGTACTTTGACAACAAGAGGCTTAATTTTGAACAGCACTATGAAACCAGTGAAATAGATGTAAGTATTAGCTGATACTCAATACCAGGAACGACCTGTCTTTTATGTTCTCTCACTGCTCTGGTAGAAGCCTACCAGAATGCAGGACACATGTTTTGCAACCCAATAAGCAGGCATCCAGCTGGAGAAATGTGTTTCTCTGAATTATGGCCATATGCTATATATCCCACTTCAACATATCATATCATGTTCCATCTGCACAGAATTTGACACTGCATAAAACAATCTGCTTTGAATTTGAATGCATATACTTCTTCATACAAAACAAACCCCTCCGGCTAGGCTATGAGTCTAAACGCCCTGGAGTTTCTGGTGAAGCTTGTGCAACAAGCAGAAAAGATCACAACCAAAGCTGCAGAGAAGAGAAGGCATTACCACCGGGCTGTGCTGTCTGAAACAAATTCCACCTTCGCATCGAGGAGCTTGTCCTGGTGGTTGCTGAGAGCAGACAGAGCAGAACCCAGAGCAAGAATTATTAGCAGACATCCTAGGATTACCAACCTGTACAAAGCATGATAAGTAGGAGTACACCATTCGGCCTTTCTCAAAGGTAGCCCTTTCACACCTGTAACAGTGCAATACTTATGAGGCAGCTAGACAATAGATGTTTCTAATACTAGAGCACACCGAAGTACAGAAAAATTCAGGAAGTTTTCATGCACGCTGAAGACAGCTTCTCCTTGCACAGACTAACTGCTATGAAAAGTCACTCAAGCAACACACAGTGTTTCTTGCTGTTTTTGAAGAAATTGTGAATGCTTTCAAATTGTTTGCCACACTCCTGATGGCCCCACGGTAATCCCATCTGTCTCACCACCTCAGGCATTCATCCTCTCCTAAGGAGGCCCATTCCTCTTCAGGAAGAAAAGCGAAGTCAGAAATAGTTGAGAAATCCTTAAATGACAAACACTTCCTTATTTCCTCCTTCTCTCTCAAAACCTCTCAGCCAGACTTGCTATAGCTGCTTTACATTTGGTGGCTCTGCTGCCTGCTTCATCAGTGATGAATTTGTTTGCATTGCCTCCCAGCAGGTCAGCCTTTGGCAGAGGTACATCCCAGGTTAAATATGTTTTTTATACTCTAGTCTAGAAAAACAAAAAGAAACAGCAACTCAATGACAGAGCAAATTCAGCACCATTAGAGAAGAGTCTGCTCGTAGGGTATCGACAAAAAGAGACAGAAGTATGTTCTACCAAACTCCAGTTCTGGATGATGATAGACATTTATCTCACTCTAAAATAACAGAGCAAAGCAACTAAGATTTGTGAGCCTGTGGCATACTGGATGCTGATCTTCTTCACTAGGGAAAGATGTTATGTGAAGGGTACAAAGCAAGGTATGCTATATTCAGTTCACAGCTGTGCCGAGGGCCTGTAGTTCCATCCAAGAACCGCTTTCCCCTCAGGTCTGCAGGGTTTATGGTTTGAGAGGGACCAGAGCTTTCCATTGCTTTTATCTGACTAATCACAATAAGGCCCAAAACTCCTCTCCAGAGATCCTTGTATGAACCAGTATGAATAGTAAATAACGAACAGAACACCAATGACAGATTAAAAGTCTTGAAGACGCAAAATCCATTCTCTGAAAAGTTTTTGGGAGTCAGCTGCAGGACACATCAGTGCTGGGTGCAGAATATCTGCTGGAAAGTGGAAAGGCAGACTGAGCTTTGGGACATTTTTGGCCAGCATCGGCATCAACAGCAGAAAGTGCCTTGTGAATTCACAGAATGCCATTAAAACAGCACATTGTTGTGGTGCCATGAGCCATTCTCTGGTTTATGATGGCAACAAGAAACTTGTGCAGTGCATTGACTCCACATGAGCGGGAGCAAACGAAGGGACTCTCTCATTCTGAAGCACTTAGTTGGCTGCATTAAACCAAGTGTTTTATATATAAAATTACAGGAGACATTTATTCCACTCTGCTCAGTACTAATGACATCCCAGCAGGTGTATAGTCCAGTTCAGGTGCCACAATAGGCATCACAATAAATCCCCATTTTCCCATTTTAAGAGCAAAATTCAGGTCTGTGTTTCTCAAGGGAGTTAATTGCAGATGAGTGCATAACAGTTTTTAGGAGTACTATGGCATCCAGTTCTCCTTGGTCTCAGGCAGTTTATGGTGAAAAGACCTCAGGCAGCGTGGCACTGCAGAAAGTGCTCCAGGCACTGAGCCGGTGGGAAATCCACTCCTTCCTCTTCTGATCATGAGAGACCAAACAAGGCCCATCCTGGTAGACATATTTGAAAATATTTCTCAGAATATACAGAGAAAGCAGGCAAAGAATACCTGGTCCGTGGACTATTAGCTGCCCAGTCTTACATACGTATCTGTCGTGCTCAGACAGATCTAGCTCCCAGGCCCTGCTGTGGCCAGCAGACCACCAATGGTGCAGAGAAGAGCAGAAAAATGATCTGCAAGAGCATGATCCCTAAAGCTGGACACAGAACTTTAGCTGAGCCCTCATCAATTCAAGGCACTATGGAGTAATTCTGACACCTAATATACCAGTTATTATATTCTGGAATATCCTAGGCAACAGCACCATTTACTACTTCGTATTCAGAATTCATTTAACAATACCCATATTCTTTCCTGCAGAACCACTATCTAGCCAGATTTGCATCCTCTGCTTGAGGTTATCCTTCCTTAAGTGTAATATTTTGCACTTGTTGCTATTGCATTTCACTGTACTTCTGTCAAACTACCCTTTTAATGTAGCAAGATCATTTGGAAACCCATTTTAAGTGCTTGAGTTATATTTCATATAAAAGGAAAACATTAGACTAGTTGGATATGATTTGTTCTGGATAAATTCACATTGGCTGTTTTCATCACATTACCATTCTGCAGTTGCTTTTAACATTAAGCACTAGATTTTTTGCAGTATTTCTCAAAGTATTTGAGCTATATGAAACTGCTTGGATAATCTGTAATTCTAGGTACCTCTTAGTTATGTGTGTTCTTAACTATACTTATTAGTATTTCAGAAACGACTGTGGTTAATTCTTTAATTATACAAGAGTAGACGTTCCCAGAACTTCCTGCTCTGAGTAGATGCACTTATTCAAATGCTCCTTCTCTTCTTTTCTGTGGCCTGCATTTCAATTCCCTTGCTAGCTCTAAGTGTGTTTGGCCTCTCATATTGGGTGTCCCCAACTTGCAAAGATGTTTCACACTTGAGCCCTGTGAAGTGATAAATCCTTTTCCTTCTTTTCCTCTCATTTTTTTTTCCCTGGTTCCTTTTGCATTATTTATGCTTCAGCCCTTCTCTTTTACTTTTCCTAGTAGAATGCCTTTTTTTCCATTTTTTAATGATTTTTTTTGTCAGATAACCAAGTGGTTTCTGACTCAGACCCCCCCAACTTCTTCCAATGCTGTCCTTCTTGCCAGCAGGATAGCTTCCTTAAGCTCCTTTCTCCTTTCAGCTCCTCCCTGCAGAACCTTCCTTATCAATTTCCCAATGTAAGGAAAATGTACTTTACAGGAGTCATTTGGTCTTCCTCCTTTCAAGCCTCCTTTTGCACAGACAGAGGAGCTCAAATTGCCTTCTAGCAATTTCTCTTTATTAGTCATATCTATCATAGCTTATCTCCTGTAACTGCCTCCACTCTTTGAAAAAAAAAAAGTTGTCCCAACACATTCCAAAAACTTGAGGAACTGACTGTGTTATTGTTTTTTGATTTATTTTTTTTTTCTTACAGCACGTATCTGGTTAGATAAAGTCCTTGATTACTACCACTTCATATCCTCAGGACACTCCCAGTAAGTTGCTCAAAAAAAGTGACATCGACTTCCTCCTTTTCAAGTAATCTTTAGTAGAGCTTCACAGTTCCTCTCTATTTTATCTCCAACAGCTCTGTCTCTCCTTTCTGTCCTTCTGCACATTCCTAATATACCAGATAATACTCTTCCTTTTCTTCCTGCCTGTCCTTCCTAGACAATTACGCTCTCTCTCCTAATATTGAAGGGCTGCAATTTATTCCACTGAGCCCGCGTGATGCTGATTAAACTGCAGCCTTTGTTGTGTCCCAGGACTTCTAGTTCTTCCTGTTTATTCTCCATACTCTTAGCATTAGTGTAAAGACATCTCAGATGTTTGGCAGTTTGCCCTTACGTTATCCCTTTTGTTCTTCTATGGCCCTCCTGCAATTTCCCACTTCCACTGTAGAAACGAATCATCAACCAGACCTCCAGTTTTCTTATTCACCTGAGATCTTTCCTGCCCACCCAGTCAAAAACTGATGTCCTAGGAGTCCTCTCACTCATTCTTCTCTAGTAATAAGATTCTCACATTCTGAAAAACATTGTTTTTTCACTGATTGAACAATGCTCCATAGGATGGAGATTCTCCTGTGGGTTTTCCTAAAAAATGGTGCAGAAAGTTGTTAGCAGGAAAGTGGTCTTATGGGATAAAACTCCCCAGTCCAATTTCAGATTTCTCAGTTCCAGAGAGAGGGTTGACAGCATTCATACCTTAAACAAATGCTAGTTTTGTCAAAATCCTAACACACAGGCAAATATAGGGTCCCACACTCTGCATCAGGCTGATCTTGTGCAAAATTAGCTCTGGTTAAAGCCTTGGGAGAGCCCTTTCCAATTCCCAGCAGTACAACACACTAAATATCAATGTATATTAACTAAGACAGTGGTACTTTTCAAGGCTGCGGTCATCAAGGAATAGGCAGATGATGAGTGTAGCAGGGATAGTATGTTGACTCTCCCTCACAATTATGAACAGCTGGAACATCCTCAGTTTACAATGGGTCTGACACTGCAAAGAAACAAGAACAAATATTTGGAAATCTAATCGCATAATATAGCTGAACGCTGACAAGAGGACCTCGCTCTAGGGGAGAATACTCCTTTATAGCACATGGCTGCTATGTGAGAGAACAAATTGCATGCTATTGAAATCTGCTGTCCTGCTGCCTAGCCTCTGAATGATTGACAAGGGTCAAGTTCAGTCACTCGACCTCCTCAAAGCTTCAGACGTGCTTCTGAAGCAAATATTAAGCAGTTATGAAGTAAAATGTTTCATGCAATGTGATAAACTCTGTCCCTCAGCTAACACTTGAGGTTAAACACTGAGGTGTTAAAAATAAACATGCTTATTTTATACATTTCCCCTCTCATCTACATGGAGATAATGAAGAAGACTGGATCTACTCTTCATGGAGGGTTTCCAGCATTTTTCCCAGAAAAACCACTCTCAAAAATACACTCCCTCCCATAAATCAATGTAACAGGGAGCCTACAGTCCAAGAAGGAGCAGTTCTGACAAAGTCAGGGCTTAAGCCCCACGCTATTTTTTTTTCATTCACATACTCAGAATTTAACTGTCCCAAGGCACATCGGTACTTCAGAGATGAGCCAGTGGTTTTCCTGTGTTTAAGTAACACAGCCAGTGCAATAGATGAATTGTGTAACATTTGCTGATATGTATCACACCATCAGCCAGACCGACTTCAGCTGTCTTCTGTCTGCTGGTGTCTATTCCCACTAATTCATAGATTCTGCTCCCTCTTCTGGCCAGTAACATAACAAAAGAAATAATTTCCCCCTTTTAAACACGATTTTGAGCATGGGGAGTTGAGAAATGGAAAAGAAAATTCATATTACTTTGGCAGGACAAAGAGATCTGAGCTGCGCATCCGCTGAATTTCCATATTTGGATTTCTCTGTAACAAAGGCTTGCAGTAATTGTGGTAAAAGCTGAAAAAATAATTACTGGTATTTTTTGTTCAGTTTACTGGTTAGCTCTTGAGGGGGAGGGTGGGAGAGAGGAAGGGAGGTGCAAGGAAGGAAAGACCATCGATCAGCTTTGCTGTATCTTTTCACTACTTCTCGGCACTATAGTGCTCCATCTCAGCTCTTTTGCAGAAGAATATTGCAGACCTAAAAAAGGAAATGAGCAGAGATCCCATCTTTAGGAACCGCAGACTTGCCAAAATGGGCTCAGATAATGTTATATTAACTATAGCATCCAGAGCGCATGCTCAGAAAGGCCAGCATTTCCTCTTTCAGTACATAAAATCCAAAAGGTTTGTTTCCAAAGAAGATACTGCAGATTCCAAATATTTCTGCCTTTTTTCAGGTCCTCTCACTTCCCTTGGAGGTGAACAAGCACAGACCAGACATCTGGGACAAAGGGCTTTCAAATCTTTTCTGCCTTTAAAGACGTCACCAAAAATTCAGCTAACATAGGAGAAGGTACACATTGCTCTATACTGTACATCCAAGACAGCAAAATCTTCTCTGTTGCCTCTTTGTGGACTTCCTTTGAGGAGAGATTTCTTAGACTGCCCACAGTTGAACTTTATCTGACGAAGCTCCCCAAAGTCATGCTTGAGGCAGAGCAGAAAGGACAGCTCAGTGACAGTACAGCTTGCTATCACACATGTGATGCATGGGCTTGCAATAGGACCAATACTGGTTTTTACACAGAAAGGAAATTGCACTGAAAATCTCAGTTTATGGTTTTGGCCAAAGCATTGTCTGTACATGTGATAATTCATTTGCTCACTCGACCACAAAATGAAGAGATGACTCATTCAACTTTTGCTATCTGTGAATTTTGTGAAATTTCGGATTTTTGCGCTGTGTTCGCTTCCAGTTGACGGCATCTTATGTACCTTTATTACTTTTCCACAGTGAGCATATTGCAGCTTGTTGGGCATCATTTGTCCATTGCCTTCCTTCAAAAAGAGGGTGGGAACTTGATTCATAGCAGAAGACTGAACCAAACAGCAACCAAACAGCAATCAAAGTTCACACTGGTCAGAGCTGCAAACAGCAAACCCACCTTTGAAACCACAGCTCTTTTTTAAAGCTACGATTTCCAAATTAGTTTTGAACTTGAAACACTATTAAGCACAAAATGGAAAAATCCCCATGGCAGTTGCACCAGTTCTAAGGCTGGACTCTTCTACAGGTCTCTCAGCTGCTGCTATTCAAACACTTGGGCCCGATTCTGCAATCCTTTGTTCAAGCACCGGTCAGAGGGTGTGAAAGTTGGCCAGAGAAAAGCATGTGTGATCAGATCTTGCGATACAGTAAAAAAAAAAAATCCACTTTCCATGAAAAGAACCTTGTTTTAAAACACATTCCACAAGGTGAGTAGCTCTCTCAGCCCTTCTGCACACAAGATGAGGCACTTTTTTTCTCCCGAGAGTGGGGCTCACAGCTCCCATGCTGCCTGAACCACCTTCCCGGCACGCACTGGGAAGAGGAAGGGAATCCCTCTCTTACTGAAACAGCTACTCATTGAATAGTTCTTCATTATCTAAGAGATAGCCAGGAAATATTTAATAAATATATTACCCATTGCATCAAAATAAATATCATTTATAAAACATTCATTGTCTTTTGCTCGTCATCGTCATACAGTGTATATAAATGTGCCCAGTACAGATGAGATTTACAAAGGTTTGCCTGAATTTTTCCCCTTAATGCATTCTCCCACTTACAATAATCATTGTATGAAATGCACAAAAACATAACTTAGCTTTATGCCACCACCATATACCAAAGACGAAACTAAAAGACCTTGTGAGAGTACAAAAAGTCTTCAGATAGGAGGAATGGCTTTAGGTAAGTCTTAAAGTGGCACTTGCTCCAACTCAAGTCTGCAGCATTTTAGAACTGGAGCCAATGTTTACTTGATAACTCAGAATTACGTAACCAAATAACAGAACATATAAAAGCAAGCTGACTTTTTTTTGGAAAAAAAAAAGTTTAATAATACAGTAATAGTTGTAGTATCATCCAGTAAAGGTGTATTGTAAAAATGTTTTGAATATTAATTTACCTCAGATAACTTTAGAGTTGTAAATACTTGCATTATAGTGAGGTAGACAGTAAAAAAAAGTTCTTTTCTCCATTATTAGCACAGAATTTAAATCTTGTAATAATATCTTAAGAAAATGATAATGTTAAGTAAGGATGAAATATTTGATTAATGCTTAATTCTGTACAACTCAAATATAAACTTTTAAAAATATTAGAAATTATAACATTTCGAGTGCATATAATGTTTTTTACATAAAAAAATGCATGTTGTTCATCTCCATTTTGCACTTTTCAGTCTGTTTAAATAAACAAATATTTACAACTTTTATATGAACAACAATGCATCCAAAGCAAAATGTGCATTTTAAATTATTGCTCCTGGTCGAGTCTTTTTATTAGCATTTTATATTACTATTCTCTTTAAAAAAAAAAAAAAATCCACCAGTTTGTAGCTCTGTGAAACCAGATAAGCCAACGATTCTAGAAATCAATGGGGAAAAGCCTGAAACTATGAACATAACAGTTACATTAAGAAAGGTCTAGGCATGCTTCGAAGTGCACTTTCCTCAGGTGAGGCCACAGCTGAGACCAAAGGTGGGGAAGAAACAGAAATCTTATCTAAAACACCTTTCCAGCACAACATTTGCATATAATACTGCTGCAGGTTGCGAGGGCTGCCAAGCCAGAGCTACTTAGAAACCCCAAGGAGTTTCTTTTTCCAATCCACCCAGGTTGTGCTTTCTGTAACACTTCGCTCTTCACAGTTTTTCATTGCTGTCTTAAAATACAACTTAACTGGTAATTACAATCTTGAGCAATTCTCTTTTTTTTCCTTTTCTCTTTCTTTTTTTTTTTTTTTCCTTTGGGGGTTGGGGGGCCGTAGGCTATTTCTGGCCGGTAATCTTGCAGGAATGTGAAAGAGAGAGGGCAGAAATGAAACTGCCCTCTTCCGAGCAACTTCAGAGAGAGGGATCAAGTCTGCTCCCTCTCCCTCCCCCGACTCCTGGGTTTGGGGGTTTTTTTCTTGCTTTGTTTTTTTTTTTTTTTCCCTTGTAAATTGCCCTCACCTTCCGAGGGAAAGGGATAGATCGCCAGATAAGCCCCGGGGGGAGGCCGGGGAGGCGAGGAAGCGACCCGGCGGGGGTCTCGCCGCCTGCCCTGCCAACTCGCCCTTCCTCGCCCGGCAGCCGCGGGCGGGCGCTGCCCGAACCCCCCTCCCCGGGCCCGCCCCCGCGGAAAAGAGGCGCCGGGGCCACCGCCCTCCCCGGCCCGCCCCTCCCCGCCTCGCGCCGCCGCCGGTCCCCGCCGGTCCCCTCCGCCCCAGCCACGCTCCGGGCGGGCGCGGGCCGGCCCCGCTCGCCGCCGCCGCCGGCATCTCCGCCAAGACGCTGCCCCGGCCGCCGCCGAGGGGCGGGATCCCGGCCGCTACCTGCAGCCGCAGGACTCCACCACCATGTCCTCGTACTGCTTGTACACGACGTTGTTGCCCGCGTCGATATAGAGGATGCTGATGGGGGTCAGTTTGGTGGGGACGCAGCAGCTGGGCGGCGTGGAGCCGGGGTCCATGGAGTTCATGAGGGTCTGGATGATGGCGTGGTTCGTGGGCTCCAGGTGGGAGCGCAGCGGGAAGTCGCAGACCCCCTCGCAGTGGTGGGCCTCGTACTCCAGCGGGGCGATAATCCAGTCGTCCCAGCCCAGCTCCTTGAAGTTGACGTGCAGCGGCTTCTTGCTGCAGCGCAGGCGGGACTTCTTGCCGTGCCGCTTGCCGTGCCGGCTGGCGAAGGCGGTGCGCCGCTGGCGCCGCGGCGGCGGGCGGAGGGCGGCGGGAGGCGGCGGCGGCGCCGCGCCCAGCTCGGCCCGCAGCTCCCCGAGGAGGCTCCGCCGCCGGGCGCGGGTGAAGACCACCAGCAGCGCCCGCTCCTGCGGCGGCCGCGTCCGGCGCCCGAAGCCCAGGCCCCGCAGGTCCAGCCAGCGGGGCCCGCCGCGCCCCGCCGAGGCGCGCAGCTCCAGGCACAGCCGCCTCCCGGGCCGCGGCTCCCGCAGGCCCCGCCGCACGTCGAAGACCTCCCAGCCGGCGGCCGGGGCCGCCTGCAGGTCCAGCGCGCGGGACTCCAGCGGCCGCGGCGAGAGGCAGCGCGAGAGCTGCACGTGCAGCGGGGCGGCGGGCGGCGGGCGGGCGCGCGGGGCCCGGCGGAAGAGCCGCAGCTCGGCCCCCACGAGCTCCTCCGTCTCCGAGAGGGTCGACACATCAAACACGTACTGCTGCCGCCTCAGGGGAGCGGGCGAGAGATCGTCTGCGAGATAGAAAACAATTACAGTCAGTCGCGCCATGGGGCGGGGGAGATCTGCCGAGAGGTCTCCGAGGAGGGGAAGGCCGGGCAGGGCCGCTCCCGCCCGCCTCACCCCCGCCCCGCAGCCGAGGCCACCCCACCGAACCGGCACCAGGGGTTCCACTGGGAGCCGGGAGCGGAGGAGGGCGAGGAGAAAGAAGGAGGAGGAGAAGAGAAGGAGAAGGAGAAGGAGAAGGAGAAGGAGAAGGAGAAGGGGAGAGGGAGAGATAAAAAGTTACGGAAGGGCACACACCAGAGAGGAGACAGCTCTCCTCTCAATGGCAGCCCCTGCTCCACGCACATCCTCAGCCCGAGAGTGCTGTGGGACTGGCAGTGTTTGTGTGCTCATGTACATTATGCACACATAGATACATACACACATATAACTTCTTCAAGAGAAAAACCTGGACTTCTTTTTTGACACATTGGTGTACAAAGCGCAGCGCAGAAAGCAAACCAGATTCCCTTGAGCTGCTTTCCAATAAAATGTTTACAACCCAGCAAACACAAAAATTCCCAAAGCCCCTGGGTTGCCCCAGAAGCTAGTAAAGCTTGTGTAGATTTCAATAGTAAAAGTGTCACTAGAGCCTCTGTGCAGCAGCCCCTCGCCGCTTTTCCTAGCTCAGCCCGCTCCAGGGGTAGGAACGGAGACTAAAGAAATATACGACCCCCTCTTATTTATTGATATCAAAGGTCATTGCGATTCCTAATCAGTGTATTTCACAACCTCGGTTCTACCTGAGAGGTCTGGAGGGAACCTCCTGGGGGGACAGGAGGGACAAAGGGATGATTTATGCAAACCAGGACCTGCAGACGCGCCACGGCAATGTAAAAATCAATGCGGATTAACATACAGTCAATCAGTGCGGAGTAGCGTACTGCACGGTCGCCCTGCGCTGCTGCGTGTTCCCCCAGACACCAAGAGGGAGATGGAGCGTAGACGGGGAATCAACCTCAGACCACGGGAGCACATGGCGGAGCCTGCCTGCCCCGCGGGGGGTAGGGTGCAAAAATAGGTCAGACCCTTCAGGCATCCCAGGGAATTTGGACCCGGGCCTTGCAGCGTCCCTGCCCCAAAATTGGGCTTCAGGATCGTCGGTTTCCCTGCGGCGAAGCTGCTCCGTCCCCGGCCAGGAGCGCACGGGCGGGAGCAAGAGGCAGCCCGCCCGGCCGCTAGTCCCCCGCAGGGGGGGTACAGAAGGAATCTGAAAAAAACACAGAGTCCGAAAAATGCCGTCACCGCCCGCGCCAGGTGACTACAACAGCTGCTCTGTCGATTTGCCGAAAAGAAAAGCGAAAGCTGGCGGGAGCTTCTTCTAGGCGCTGGACGGTGTCGGCAGCGCTGCAAGGACGGAGCAGGATTTGCCCCGCTGGTGGATTTGGGGCTGTTTTTCTGCCCCTCACACCGCTTCTGGCCGGAGGCTGAGTTGCGCCTGGGTGGCAGGAGAATGGTCTGGCAGCTCAGGAGAGCTCGGGGGCCATTGCCGCATCTTCAAGTCCCGGTAAGGACTGCGGACTTCAGAGGGAAGGGGGGTGTGCATTCTTCAGGCAAGAATGCGCAGGTCCCCTTTCTCCTTCTTATGCTCCTGGCCTTTGGCCTCCCGTGCGCCCAGCATCTGTCAGATTCCCGGGCATCCGACACGACGCAGACGGGTCTCCTGGCCCCGCCGAGCTGCCTCCCACCTTCCTCCAGCAACCGTCGACGAAATCAGATCAACACCTACCCCTACCCCTGCTCCTGCTCCCGCCTTTAAGGTGTGGGCAGAGCCGGGCAGAGCTGCTGGCACAGCTTCGCTTTTAAACTATCTCTGTGCTTGTGGTGGTGTCAGGTTTGGTTTCAAAGGGAGATGCTCGCCCTAACCCTAACCTTGCCGCGATGGGATGGAGGCGCGGGGAGCGCTGCCTTCAGCTCGCTGTTCCTCCGGGGTAGACACCCCTCACCTCTTCTCCCTTCTACTCCCGGCAGGTGTTCCCGCCCTGGAGGCCCCCGCATCCCTGCCGGTGTGCAGGAGCAAGGTAGCCCTCCCCAGTCGCCCTTTCCCGAGGAATGGAGGGGTCGCAGAGGTGGCAGAGAGCTTTCCTAACCGCCCCCTCCACCCATCGGGAAGTCCCACGCAGGCGGGCAGCTGCGGCGCGGGGAGTCGGTCTCTTCGAGGGTGTTAGACGGGAGGGAAATCGAGAGAGGCTGAATTCCCCGCGGGTGCCCGCTGCTGAAAGCGCTTTATAAAGGGTCTGCAGACCCCTGTCATGCGACGCGGGGCGGGGGAAGCCAGCTCCAATCCTGCGGGTGCCAGAGGCTTCAACGCGCTCCCCAGCAGCATCCTCTGAAGTTCCAGCTTCGCGGAGATTGAACGCGGTGCACGGCGGCTCGATGGCACAGCACGTTTGGGGACACGGCCGAACGGCGGAGAAATGTTCCCCCAGGGCAAGTGGATCTCCGAGCCGGGTTTAGGCAGCACCGAGACGGCGCTGGAAAACTCCCGCTGGTTCATCACGCTCCTCTCTCCGAAAGAGGCAGGGCTGCCGGTTGTTTCAAATAAGCAGCTTTGAATCCGATCAGATAAACGCTATTTATTCACTGTTGTAACCTAATAATTCCAGATGAATACATAATCCTAAACCAGTACTGGCTTGCTCCCAGGGCAGCCGAGAGGGTGGGAAAAGCAGCGGAGGGCGGGGAGGGAAAGCGGTACCTCTGGAGCCTCCGCAAACCGGGGAGAGACGGGTTTGATTTGGGGAATCTTTGTTCCAGCGAAACTGCCGCCTTCCCAGCACACAAAGAGAGGCAGCAGCGGCGGCGTGGGGATGCCCTGGCTGTCCCTCTCCCTCCGTATAAGGAGCACACACGGGTAGGGGCTTTTCCTTTTCAGTTTTTCTTTAAACCCAAGGAACGGCTGGGGTGAAATCCAGGATTTCTAACAGCCACCTCGAGATCTGCCTTTTGCTCAGGCCAGCTGAGGCTGTCATTACCGTTATTCCCGTTACCGAAGTATTTGGGGAGAGAGCAGCAGAGTCATCTCACATCCAGCCGGGCTGGGGAAAGCCACATTGCAGAAAATGCACCGGAGATGTGTGTTTATCTTTGTAACGTTAATTTAGATGAATGTTAGTTACGCGGTAAGTATTAGTTTTATTTCCACTCTCCGTCGTTTATTTTTTTTCGGGCGAGGATAAAATATTGGGAAAGAAGGGAGTAGATATATTTAATTTAAGAATGTGTCACCAGTGGAGGACGAGAGCAGTCCTGCTCCTCTCTGTCTTTCCCAAAGCTTCGGGGCAGCCGGCGTGCCCTGTGCTCCCGCGGGGGGGGGGTCAGAGAAAGGTGCACCGAACCCCCGCCCTCCTCCTCCGTTCCTCTCTGCTTTGCGGTGGCGGCCGTTTTATCATCCCCGAGGTTTAAATGAATGACTGGGTTGGGACGTTTCCTTTAACTCGCTGCGTGAAGCCTCTGCCGCTCCCCGGGCTCAGTTTCTCGCCGGCAGCTTGGGCTTTGAGGCGAGCCGGGGGTTAACGAAGGCTACACAAAGTTTCCCTTTTCATGGCAGATCAGGTACTGGGCTCCCCGCCAATTCATCAGGGCTCAGATCTTAACTTTACATCACTGCAAATTATACCCAAACCACATTCAAGAAGAATTTTCCCATTCCCAAATTCTCTTTCAAGCCGTATTTAAACTCGCAAACCAAAAGCACATTTGCAGTTTAAAGACCCTTTGCAGGCGCTCGCTCGACAATAATCTGGAAATTAAAACATATATCCGCCCTAATTGCGAGGGGCTGCCCACACGTTGTCTGCAGAGTCGCAAGGCTGACAGGTATTTCTTTCGGAGCGTTACCCGAGCTGTGGAAACAGGGGGCTGATTCTCCATGTGTGGTATTTCTCCGGGTTTCAATTCCGCGTCTCCCAGCGCCTGCCTCGCCGTGGTTTTTTATTACACCGGGTGATTACATTTAAATGTTTTGTTCGCTTCGCTATCGAGTAACCGGGAAAGACCACACCTTCCTCGGACGAGTTCCCAATCCTGCCAAAACCCCAGCGAGCTGATGGAGGGCTGTTTCTTTTTTTTTTTTTTCTCCCCTCTCCCGGAGCGGGGAGGCACCTGGCTGCTATATACCTTTGATCACCGCATTACTGTGCCTGCTCCGGGAAGGCTGCCTGCCCTCGCCCCGCTCCCCGCTGCCGACGGCCGCCTCCTTCCGCCTCCACCCGCCGGTTCCCACGAGTGACGCTCGGCCTTCGGGCCCAGAGGGACCCTCGCAACAACCGCGGGGCATCCCACGGGGCCTCCGGTCTGTCGGGGAGACACGCCGAGGCGGAGAGGGGCTTCCTTGGAGGGTTTCTATCTGCTGTAACAGACATTAACCGATTCGCCTTCCCTTTCCCCGTTTGAGGCTGTTTCTTTATTCGAAATACTTGGATCGAGGAAAAAACATTCCTCCAAAATCAGTCATGTTGAGAAAATCGGACTGAATATTCCCAGTGCTCGGAGCTGAGAAACGGAGCGAGGGGACGCTTTGGAAGATATTTCTGAACGATATACGTGGAGGCGCCGGGATACAACCTACCGATCTGTCCACAACTAGGAAGGACTGAAACGTCCCCTTTGGCTCATAAACCGAACGGAAGGACGCCCAACCTCAGTTCCAGCCTGCCTCAAAATAACAAGGAAAGTAGCATTTCTTCTGTCGACTGCTTTATATCCATAGGACTACGAAGCGAGGCGAAAAATGAGGAGGGCGAGGCGCCCCAGCGCCGGGCTGGCCCCGGGCTACGCCGGGTTTTCTTCCTGCGGGCCGCTCAGTTGCCGGTTGGGGCCAGCCCCGGCTGCGGTACGGCATCGCCCCGCGGGCGGCGGAAACTAAACAGCTTCGAGGAAGAGAGATCGGTCCTACCGTCCTCAAAAAAAAAAAAAAAAAAAAAAAAAAAAAGGTGTCCTCTTAGCGAACCCCGCAAGGGGGGCTTCTGGATTTAAAAATTAAAAATCAAATTAAAAAAAAAATCAGGATAGGGACTGAAATGAGCCACTAGAATGGATGGATAGGTTTTAATCGATCCTTCCCGTTAGCGGAGCGGCTCCGCGGCCGCGCACCGTCCCGCCGAGCTACCTGTGCCGCGGGGACTGCGTCTCCCAGGGCTTGTGGGCTCTGCTTTCCCCAGGTCGTCCTCCCCGCCCCGAAAAAAAAAAAAAAAGAAAGAAAAACCCCACCCCTCCGAACCCCTCGATTTTCAATGTGGAGTAAAGCGCGGTGAGACCGCGAGTTCCGAGGGCACGCGCTGTTGCTCGCTTCGCTCCTCTCCCTCCCGCAGCTCCCGCAGCGCGGGGGTCTGAAATGAAAACCCCTAAATTTCCCCGGGGCGCAGGCAGCGCCGTTCCCCGACCGCCGGCCACCCTCGCGTTGCCGGCTCCGCGGGCGCGGAGGTTCCGCCGGGTCGGATCGGGCCGGGCCGGTCGCTCCTTCCCCGGTTGCACAGAGAGGATGAGAAGCGGCTGCTCACCGCCGCGTTCCGGCCGTCTGGTCTGCATTAGTGTTTTTATAAGGGGCTCAAACAAATCGAATACAAGGTCACCAAATAATTAACAGTTGCGAATTCCCTCCTTCCCCATTAAAATACTTCCCCGCTTATATTTCATTTTCCTTCTGCCAACGACAACACTGCCTGGGCAAAAGGCGCTGCACAGATTACATTATATTGCAGCTTTCAGTCCACCCAGAAAACCGCTGTTTTGCATAAACATGTTGCACCAGATGAACTTCAAGTGGGATTTACGCTCTTTTCTTCAGCCGCATGCACAGCCGGGCCATTTCCAGTTTCTGCACACTGGATCCCCCTTTCGTCCTGCCCCCTCTCCTCACCCTCCTCCCGACCCTAATGGCAAGAGCAAAATAATGATGGCCGGACCCCTGCCCATCTGAATCAGCTACTTCTCAACTGGAACACGAAACTGCACAAAGAAAACGGAGAGGGAAGAAGGAGACGATCTCGACTCATTTCGATTTCTCCGTCCCTTAGGCGCGGAGTTGAACACTTCATAAGAGAGAGCGCGGCCGCGGCACCGCGGGTGCGGGCAGCTCTGCTGACACAAAAAGGGAAGACGAGGTGAACCCACGGCAGCCGGCCCTTGTGGTATTCCCTTCCCACGGGAGATCTCTCTGCAAATCGCGCTTACTCGCGCCCGGGCTATTACTTTTTTTGTTTTCGGTATGTTCGGAGCCGTGCCGCGTTTCTTGCTAGCTGTGGATTTGCTTGTTTATAGCTCCCTTCTCCAGCTCCCTTCTGCGCTCTCTTTTTTTTTTTTTTTTTTTTTTTTTCCCCTGCTTAGTGGAGTCCTTGCAGCTCCTAATTGTCCTGCCTTACTGTGGAGCTCCAATGCTGGGGGTCCTGAGGCCAGCGAGAGCACCATCTGCGTTTTAATGAGTTACTTCATGTGCCAACAGTAATTTTCCTACATTCAGCTAGGTCCTGTCTGATCTTGCGACCGTAACAAGGGGGAGCGAGTCGGGGGCGGGAGGGGGGTGGAGAAGGGGGAATCGCAAACCATTTCCCCCCTTTCTGTGCTCTTTTTCTAACGATGGGAAGAAATGCAAACCACCAAACCTACATACACGTAACGCGGTTGCGTGGCTTCCCTCCTCTCGAGCTAGCCTGAAAGCGATCTTATTATCTTCAAGCGCGAAGGAAAGGAACAGGAGGCGAAGAGGAGCGGTTGTCGGTGTCCGCACCGGAGGGCTCTGCCTCTCAGCTGCGGAGGGCGGCGGGACGGGTTGGGTGAGGGGCTGCTGCGGCCGAGCTGCCTTTCCCCGCGGGACTCTGTCACGGACACGCAGGCACCGCAGCTCACGCCGTACGGGAAGGGTATTTCTCGGCAGGACTAAGAGCTGCTTCTCGCTCCTCTCTCGGCTGCTGTGCCCCCGAAATCCTGTGATGAAGGATGCGGGCAGGAGGGACAGCCACCGCTGTCTCCCCCTGAGCTGCCGCTTAGGTAAAGAGCAGCCCGTCTAATTGAGTCAATTTAGGCGGCTATGTTGTCTGCAAATGAATTGACAGAAACTCCCCCTCCCTCTCCATTCCCCGCTTTCCCTGAGCAAAGACTGTTCATCATCAACACAACTCCAGCTCGCCAATTAACTGGGCTAGGAGCCCACGGGGAGGTGGGCAGTAAAATAGCTACCACTTCAGAGGAACGGAAGCTCTCTTGAAGTTTTTTGGTGATGTGTCATTGGCTGGTCCGCTTCATTATGGGAGACTAGACAATATTTGATATGTTATGACATGAACACTCAATTAGATCACTGAGTTGAAATACTCCAATCAGTGGCTTGATGCTAAGCAACCCTCAGAAGGTCCAGCAGAAGGTCACAGCCTGTGACACATCAAATCAAAATCAATGGGGAAAAGTGAGGCTTTTGCTTAATCAAACCAGAACTTCTGTTAGCAAATCACTTCCCCCGGAGTAGAATCTCCCATGCAGCGAGATGAGCTAAATTTGTTAAATTAACTGTCTTTCTTCTGGTTATCAAGAATAAGATGATCTTGAGCGCGACTCTATTTTCCCGCGGCTCGCAGAATTAGCACCCCGTTTTCTCTCCGGCGGGGGAAGCCGGCCAGCTCGTTTCTGTCGGCTGAACTTTCGAAACCGTATTTCTAGAAAGTGAGTCCTCTTCCCTTCACCGTACCTTTTAACAACGACGGAGAAAACATTCCCCCACAAGGCGAAGGCGGAAAGCAAAACCCCGTGTCCTCTCCCCTCGGAAGAGGCTGAACGCTTCCGACCCACCCACCGTGGGCGCTTCCACCCACCCTCCCGAGCCCAGAGGGACGCGACGAGCACTGGGGCGGGAGGGGAAGAGCTCCGCCGAGCTCCCTCCGCGGGAGGAGACCCCCTCCCTCCGAGCTTGGGGTGGCGATGGGGCAAGGGGCTGAGCCGTGGCTGCCGAGGGAACACATGAGGAGGTGCCGGCTCGGGAAGGCTGGTTTGGGTTCGGTTTGGTTTGGGGAGAGAGCGGCTCCCATTGGTTCAGGGAGCCGTGCGGTTTTCTCGGCGCTGCGTTTTGCCCTAAAACGGCTGGGAAATGGGGTGGTCGGTGTAGTTCCCGGCTCCCGGCAGCTGCGAGACACCGCTGCCAGCCGCCGGCAGGTACACGGGGCGGGCACGGACGGAGGGGAGTGTCTTCAAGTAGAGGAGGGGGGTGGCAAAGGAAAGAACGCACAACTTTCATTAATAACCTGTTAATTAGTCTGTCCATAATGGCTCACGAATCAGAGTAATAGAAAAAAATAAATAAATAAAAGGGGGGCGTTTTGAGGGAAGGGAATTTTTCTTCCGGATCGAGAAACCTCCACCCGCTATCCCGGGTACGAGTCAAAAAGCAACGAAAGTAAAGCAAAGCAGAGTCCCGGTCAGGGCTGCAGGTCGCTGAGGCGTCCCGGGACCCCCACGGCACCGGTGTTTCCCGGGGAGAGCGGGATCAAGGCCTGAGGACCGGCTGGCCCCTGGCTCCGCCGCCCTCCCCGCCACGGGGAAGTCGAGGGCCTGGGAGAGCAGCCCCCCTGGCACTCCCGGCCCGGGCATGAGTGAGGACCAGCCCCGCACACACCAGGCTTAAAGGACGTCGGAGCAGACGACGAGTCCGGGCCGCTCTGCGCTGAGCCCCGGGGCCGGGATTTACCTGGGCTTCGGGCTGACTCCCCCAAAGCGGAGCCGGTTGCGTCCCAGCCCCAGCGCTTTCAAACGGGGCCGGTGCTCTTCCAGGTAACCCCGATAAAGCGACCCGACGCGAGAGCGGCTTGAAGCAGCAAGTGTTTGCCCTCCGTCAGTTTGAACTTTCTATTTGCCTTACAGCCGCAGCGATAAGAGCGATCCTTTCTCCGCCAGACGGAAAGAAACCAGAAGAACGATTTATTATTTCACACACACACACAAGGTTGCATTTACACCCAAAGTGCGCCTGCAAAACTGAAATGTGTTTCCCACCACCCCGTGACGATTCGGGGACGAACACGCGTGTTCCCACTGCCTCTTAGCATTTACGGATGCCGCGGTTCCGTTTGGAGCCGCGGGGCAGTTTACTTTAAAATAAAACAACGCGATCCATAATTTACTGCGAGATTCACTTTTCTGCAATACAGAGGGGGGTAAGTGAAAATCACCTGTGACCGATGCAGCGCGCTCCCCACCTCCCCAGCGCCGGGCTCCGAGGGACGGCAGCCTCGCACCGCGGAGCGCTGCGGGAAGGGGCTCCCGCAGCCCCGGGGGGACGGTGAGGGGCGGTGGGAGGGGGGCCCAGCACTTACCTCGTCCCCTGTCTACAAAACTAGTGATGGTGTTGGCGGATTTGGACGACTGAAAAAAGCTGGCGTTGATGCCCAGTTTCTCCGCGATGGAGTAAGTCCTGAACAGAGACAGCATGTACTCGTGAGGTTCCGCCCGTGGGAGCGCCCGGCCCACGGCGTGTCCCCCTGGCCGCAGGCGGTTCTCCCGTGGGGACCGCGGCACCCTGCGGCCCCGTCCGCCCTTGGAGGAGGCGGCGAGCTCCGAGGCGGCGGGGAGGGAAGCCGGGAGGCAGCAAGGTATATCCCAGAGGAGGCTGGCGAGCAAGGCGGCGGAGAGCAGGGCCCGGCGTGCATTCATAGCGAGAGGCGGCGGCGGTGGGGAGGAAGAGGAGGGCGGCCCGACGTGCGGCTCCGGCGGCCCACGGAGCGGCGCGGGGACTGCGCTTCGGCGTGGCGCGGAGCGGGGACTGCACCCGGGCGGGCTCGGCCCGGAGCAGCCCGCCCCGCCCCGTGGGTACCGCCCCGCCGCGGACCGCCCCGTGGGGGCACCCAGCCCGCCCCCGCGGGGCGGTCCGCGGCGGGGCGGGACACCCCGCCGTCGGGTGCTGCGGGGTCCTTTTTCGCCCTTCTCGCCGTGGACTCCACGTTGGACGTGGGCGAGAGGGCCGGTGAGAGATGCTGCCTGTCTTGCGGCCAGCCTTCGGGCACCACTTCTCACCACCCCATCGATGATTTGGTATGTCCAGGTGCCTCCTGGGTGCTACAGTTTCAGGCATGGGCAGACTTGTGTGATGCCAATCGTCTTGCTTGAGGCTCTCCGGTATTGCCGCGGCTCCAAGGGCTTGGCACAAAGCAGGGGTCTCTCAGGAAGGAGAATTTGTTGGAAACTGGGGTCTCGCCTTGGCATGTGCCAGGGCCCAGCTAGTGAGCAGCCTCAAGGCAAGCCCTGCCACCCATCAAAGAAGGAAAGGAAAGCACAGGAATGAAGATCCAGAGACCACTTCTCCTTCTGTCAAAATCTGCACAGCCACCAACCTCAGAGGAACACAGAGCCAGGATGGGGCCTGGGAAAATGCAGCACTGGGAAGGCAGCACTGGCAAGACAAGCAGGGCAGCCATGAGCAGGCGGAAAACCTCCTCAAAGAGGGGCACAGATCCTCCTTGTGCTGGTCATACAGAAGACAGCAGTGGAGCAGAAGCAAGATTCACCCACCCCTTTTCATTTGGCTTTTCAGAGGTGCATCCTCCAAGCATGAGGCTGATGTTAGCTCTCCAGATGATTTTATCCAATCACCTATCCGGGGTTCACGTGTACAGAACATAGTAACAAACTTGCATTACCCTACCTGTCTTATTCCCTTCTTGCTTCTTCCCGACCTCTTCCTCCCGAACCGTGGCATTGCTGCTGCTGGCAGCCACATGCTACCCTCCTCCTCCTCTCCTCTCCTCTCCTCTCCTCTCCTCTCCTCTCCTCTCCTCTCCTCTCCTCTCCTCTCCTCTCCTCTCCTCTCCTCTCCTCTCCTCTCCTCTCCTCTCCTCTCCTCTCCTCTCCTCTCCTCTCCTCTCCTCTCCTCTCCTCTCCTCTCCTCTCCTCTCCTCTCCTCTCCTCTCCTCTCCTCTCCTCTCCTCTCCTCTCCTCTCCTCTCCTCTCCTCTCCTCTCCTCTCCTCTCCTCTCCTCTCCTCTCCTCTCCTCTCCACATCCTCCTCTCTCTTCTTCATATCTCTCCTATATGACCGAACTCTGCCACTGGGGGCTTTTCCTCTGCTTCCAGCAAGAGATGCTGCAGTCTAAGGGTCATGCATGTTGAGCAGTGAAAGTTCACTCCATAGCAAATAAAGGGAATCTGACTTTCACCCCATGTAGCATCTGATACCTCTGACTGCACTCCTCCATCAGCAATTCTTCATGGGCCATGCAGACATATACTGGACTTTCTTAGTTTTTTCCTTCCCCCTTCTCTTTTTTTTTCCACCAAGAGAGGGCAACTCATGCCTGGGCTTTTGGCACCATCCTCAGTGCAATACACACATTGGTGGGACGAGGCAGATCCAGCCAGGGTGTACTGAGCAGGCATCAAGGCTGGTAGGTCCCAGTTTGCCTGTAGGGACCTCAGTCCCACCATGCTCCCCAGCTCTTAGGGAGAGGTGCTAGGGGAGACGAGAAGCATGAGGGAGACATTCAAAGCAAGTGAGGGACTTGGATTCGAAGTGACCTAGGCTGCATCTCTGCTAGGAGAGAAGATAACTCCAAGGCAGAGGCTCACGTGCTTCCCTGCAACTCTCCATACATAGTTTAGGAAGCTGCCTGGTGTGGTTTTGGGCCATGCCAGCTAGCACTTTTCCAGTCAGTGCCCAGGCCTGTTACAAGTTACTGCTTGTGCCTGGGGCTGTCCCTAGACAGCCATTTGGATGTGACTATGTGGGTGTGGGACATCGTATAGCTTGGATTAGAGAATGGAGTTTGTCGTTGCCTTGGCTTCTTTTTAGCAGCATAGATGTACTGCGAGGTGTTGGCACATGAACTGTGAAAAAACAGGGCTGAAAAAGGAGTATCAGTGACAGTGCAGAAATGAGGCAAGTGTTCTGCAAAACCAATTCCCACATCACTCTGTCCCATCTTTTCACCCCCTTTTATTTATTGTGCTTTCACTCCTCCTGCATATCCCCTGGCTTCACAGCCACCCTCCTGACAATTCCCCTCCCTTTTCATCAGCTGCTTTCTGCTCTGGGACCTTCCCCCCTCCTTCTGTCCCTTCGGGTTCACTTTTCTGCTGCCTCACTTCTATTACTTTTGCTCCCTTTTGCCGCTCCCATCCTTTTTGCTCTGTACTTAGCTGTGACCCAGTTCCTTCTGGACCCTTATCATCACTTTTTTTGTTTCCTTCTGCCCCTTTTGTGCCCTCTCCACTTATTCCATGCTCCCGCTTGCTATCTCCAATCAGCTCCCAGCTCCAGTTTCTTCTCTGCCAACTTCTGCCCAACCCTAGTCCCCCAGGCCCTTTCTTTTCTCTTCTGCTGCATTTCATTGTCCTATTTTCCTTTTCTGATATTGTTTCCACTTCCCACATCCCCTCCTTGCGGTCCCCAGCGCTGCTGCTGCACGGCTGCCCTTTCCCACTCCCACCCTGCTGGTTTCCAGGGTCCCCTCGCTGCTCCTGGAGTGTCTGTTCCCTTCCTGCCTTTGTCTCTCAGTCTGTCTCTCCTCTTCCCTCTTTGTTCTCGGCTTTTTCCTCCCTTGGCCTCCTCCTCTCCCAAGGGAAGGTGGTTTCATACTAATGCAAAGCTGTGAGGGTCGAGTGGCCTCGAAAGCAACTTCCATCAGCCTGATTTTATTTCTACCTGCTGGTTTTGCACATTTTAACGCATTCTCTAAAATTGGCTCAGACAGGCTGCTTTCCACCCTTGCTTCTTTATTGGGGGCCTGACTTGAAACCCTGTGCAGCCAGGGGTGTTTCCCCTGACTCCTGTGACCTTTCAGGCAGTGTGAAGGGTGGGGGAGGCGCACGCCCTGGTGTTATCATCCCAAAACAGCGATGCTCCCCGATTGATAGTGCATGCAGGGAGCGGTAACAGCCACAAAGCAGGCAGTGCTGCTCTCCTGTCTGTTCCTCGCACCGTTACTCAGGGTGTCCCCTTGCCATTTCGGAAGACAATGCCATTGTTCGATACAGCTAATTGCCAGGACCGTCATATAAGGGAACCACAGAATGTCGGGAACCGAGATGTAGCAATCAACCGCAGTGCCTTATGCAGCTACAGTCAGGTCACTGTCAGGGACTCGAATATATCAAACAATTGTGAGGAGTTTCAGGTTTGACTGGCACTGAGACAAGCATGTGGAACCAGACCTGAGAACCACAGGCAGAAACAGGCGCATCTCAGGGCAGCATGAGAATGAATCTGTGCCTGTGAAACGCTTGGGATCCTGGCTTCGGAACTCGGCAAAGGGCATAATAACGGCAGCAACAATAAGAAGAGTAAAATAATAGCAGCCACCAGAAAAGAAGAATAGCATTTTTAAAAATTATTTCCTTTCCGGTTCTCTTAACAATAAAAATTGGATGGATTTCAGTTTATAATTGCATTATAAATATTTTGTAACATTTTTTTTTTATTATTTCAAATACGTTTTTCCAATCTAAAACAGTTTGGAGACTGCAAAGCTGCAGCTTCAAAACTGGTTTCATTAATTTCCTTCCACTACCACACACAGTTTTCACATCTTTCAGATTTTTTCCTTTATCTGAATTTGCTGTTCTGGGGAAAAAAAAAATAATCAGAGGCAAACTTGAAAGTCAGGAGACAGCCAAATACAAGGTAATATTTTTTTCCCCTGGAAGTTTAATTGAAATTTCTCTTGTCATAACCTATAAAATGAGCAGCAATGTTGAAGACTAGTGTCAGAGGTTAAAGTTCATCCCTGCGCAAGTGGTCAAGTCAAGACCTAAACATCACTCATTTCACCTCTGGTTTGTGGCCTTTCAGAAGACTTACTGTGGAGCATAACTAGCATTAGTACAGAGCAGATCAATTTGCAGACAGCCTCTCTTAATATCTTTTATTTTTTTACAGCTAGGTTGTGGCTTTTTTTAACATCAATGATCCATTGTAGGGTTTTTACTTCTGTGAACAAAAATAATGTTCTATTAGCATGACTAGAAAATACACCCACTATGGGTTTCTTCCCCCTTTACCACAAAAAGCTCCGAAAAAGCCGTGGTCACACCACATAATCAGGGGGTAGGGATTCCTACTGGCAGAGCAGTTAGCAAAACATTTTCTGAAATGTCTGTGTAGTCCATATGTGCTGGTTTTCAGCAGAACACCAGTTTCCACAAGCCTTGGGTCTGAAAATGGGACTTGTCTTTCAAAGACTCCGGATCTGAGGGACTAAACTCCCATTGCTTTAGTTTCAAATTTTTAGCACTTCTGCTTCCTTGCTGCAGCTCTCCTGAAAAGGCTGTCTTTTAGTCCTCTATACTAGCAGGAACGTTTGTTTCCAGAAGGTAGATTTTTGACCACGAAGTCATTTCCCCTTCCCCTGGTGGACCCTCTTCCTTGGGTAACACACCAGCTCCTCTCCCTGCCTCCCTCCCGGTCGGGCTGCCCTGCTTTCAGCTGAGAGCATCCCCAGGAAAGGAGCACCAAGCTCCCTTCTCAGCTGCCTTCATCCTGGACCATCATATTAACCAAATATCTTGAGGTTTTTTGCTTAATACAGTAAAATATATTTCTTTTTTTTTTTCTCAGCATATTTGTTTCAGCCTGCCTGCTCTCCAGACTGCTAGCATAAACCTCAAAAGTCTAAGGGGATCAACAATTTTAACTGTCAAAGTTACGGTATGTGAACTAACAGAAGATGAAGAAACATACCCAAATAAATAGGGTTGCTTTAGGAGAGTCTGAAACAGCTCCTACACTGCGGTGCTCCAAGGAAAGTTCTTTCTCTTTCCAAGCATCCCGCGAGGGATCTGCGCCTCTCCCAGCGCCCCATGGCCCAAGGGGCTCCTCCAGGCGAGTCCCCCGCGCTCCGGCTCTGCAGAGACTCAGGCAGCCCCACACTGTGGGGATGGGCTTTCCCATTTCTCTTCCTTTTGCTCCTGTTTTTGGCCGCTAGTCTTTTCAGAAGAAAAGTCGGGGGAATTAGCAGGGCTAACCCTATGTGCGACTGTTGCTTTTTACAGCATTTTATTTTGCCACGAACCAGTGGCAATGTTGCTTCTCTGCAAGCTCTCTGCATTTTTTGTCACTGTCTTGGATTAGAAACATATTGTCTCTCACTTACAGTTAAAAACTTAATATATGGGCATGAAGAGTGAAGCCACTCCTGCATTCTTGGTGCGTCAAAACACATCCTGGTGTTGGGGAAACAAACTGCAGCATATAGAGCAGGAGAAAGGGAAGAAGTTTGCAAGAGTGCTTCTGCTTTTGCTCGCTGTGGTGTAGAAAATTAAAATGATGTAGGAAATTGTCTTTCCTGTTTAGGATAGATTTGGTTTTGAAAAATTACTGCTAACTTTGTAAACATTAAAATAGAAGCAATAAAGATGTGAAATTTCACACAGGGGATCTACAATGTTTGTATAATTATAAGCATATGGTTACTTTACATGAGGTCTCTGTTATACTTTTATTTACTAGTGCTTGGGGAAAACGGAGGTTCTCAAATTCAGTGTTTATTTACATGTACAGGGAAAGTCACAGTCTCCATTAACCTGCCGTAATCTGTATTTCTGTCTCAGAGCTCCAGCTATATAAACCGAACCCCCAGTTACACTATCATTTCTAATTTGTTCAGCTACATTGCTAACTCAGACAATTTCTGTTCTTTCTAAATAATATATATCCTGCTGCTGGTGTCAGGATGGGAACCACTTACTGCCTCGGTGCCTTCTCATTTCAGCTCTCAGGGAGCTAAAAGCGAAAGGCTGTTGTTTGAGGCAGTTTTATTCCTTCTGAGGAGTTTGGTGGCACTTAAAATTATTGTTTTCCTCTTCGTCTGACTTTCCACTGGGCTGCAAACCCAGCCTGGAAGATACTTGGTATTTCTCCTTCAGTGCAGAGTATCCACAGTTCTTAATTTTGTACAACACAAAAGGACCTCAGCCCCAGCAGGATGCAGTCCTCCATTTTGCGGGCTGAATTGTTATTTCTTTTATTTAATACTTAGTGGCCATATGCCTAGGGCTGTTACTTTCTTCAGTGCAGTGAGTGCAGGAGATCATATATCATAGAATCATAGAATGATTTGGGTTGCAAGGGACCTCAAAGATCATATAGTTCCAACCCCCCACCATGGCAGGGACATCTCCCACTAGTTCAGGTTGCTCAAGGCTCCACCCAACCTCACTTTGAACACTTCTAGGGATGGAGCAATCACAGCTTCCCTGGGCAACCTGTTCGAGTGCCTCACCACCCTCAGGGTAGGGGACTTCTTCCTTATATCCAGTCTAAACCTATGCTCTTCCAGCTTCCAAGTAACTTCTTCATAGTAAATTCTGACCTTAGAAAAACTGTGGAATAATTGGCAGATACTTCTTGCACTTTCACATTCTAGTAAGGATACTTACTGTTTTGGCAAGCCAGATTTAACTGTAGGGTTTACATTTTTTTGGGGGGGTGAGTACCTCAGCTCAGGATTCCAGTTTGGGCTTCGCTCAGGCTGGTGCTGTGAAACAATGCTCACTGTCACAAACAGTCACAACTGCATGTTCTGCCTGGAGAGGGACAGGGACATACAGCAAATTCCTTTTTAAAAAACATGTAGGAATCTGTGCAAAGTGCTGCATCATCACAGCTTGGCCTAACAGCAAAAAGGAATTTATTTGCATCCTTGTATTTTACAATTCTTTCCTCACTGATCTCATTCCCCTCACATCACTTCAGCACTGCACGGGCACTTTCAGCATGACAATTGGGTTTTCTCACAGGCCCTGAGGTGGCTTGAGGTGGCTTAAGGTGTCTCTGTTACTGCCCTGTTATCAGTACCAGGATGCAGGCCAGCAGCTTACCTGAGACCCCAAAGATGTGGGTATCAATCTCATCCATACTCACAGTACTTGTGCAGTTTCATTCCATCTCTCATTGCTGCTATTTCTTGCCTCATTCCTTGTTTCAACTGCAAACTCTTCAGGGGCTACTTCCCACTACACAACTGGTATTTTTTTTTTTTTCTCCATAGGGAAAATTAAATTTTTCGTTATATTTATTCAGTTCAAAGCAGTCCATCACTTCCAGCTCTGCTGAGTCCACTGGATGTTGTTTACTGCCTTCCTGGGCAAGACCTGCAGCTGTTTCCCCATAAGAAATCCCTTTAGGAGCAGTGTAGGAATCTCACCACATACAGATCCAACCCAAGGGGTGCCAACAGAGCAGCCACTGGCAAAGGAAACCAACTTCTGGGAAGTACAAAACTCATGTTGACCTTTGTCGATGCTTTGGTGTCGGAAGGGGCTGTGCTGCAGCAGCTCCCAGGCTGGGGAAATTCCCTGATCTGTGGTGGTTTTGCCTGAAGACAGTAGCAGGGGAAGGGAAGGCATAGAATGAACTGTGTGATGGTGACAGTTGTCCTGTTAATTCCACTTTCTCCCCGCATTCTGGTTTTTTGTTTGGTTTACTAAGAAGGGAGTGAAATGCATAGAGGGGAGGAGGAAGGGGTCAAGGACAGAGAGGAAAAGAGAGGTTGGCAGTGGTTTTATGTCAAAAGGTTGGCTGTAGGCTGGATCCTCCTCACCAAACAGAGGGGCATCCTCACGGTGAATTCAATTCCATCTCAGAAAACCTCCCCACGTGCTGCAAGTGTTGCTTTCTCTTTACATTTTCATTTTTGCATTTTAAAATCCCCGCGATTTTAAAAAGCCACTTTTTTCTATCCTCAAGGAAACAGTTAAAGCATTTCTCCAAGGGGCAGCGCTGGGGCACACAGCCCCACATCGAGCTGGCTCTCAGGGAGACATCCCTGGCACACAGACCAGCGATGCCCCGACACGAGCCAGCTGTGGTGCCCACATCCTTTCTCAGCTCCAAGTTAACTCAGTTATTTCGCTGAGTAAAAGATGATTAAACAAGCAGTAAGATGTTATCGTTAGAAATTTCCTATTAAACTGTGACCATAAATACTGGCGCAGGGAGGATAAAACTTCCTTAAGCTAAGCGTGTTAGCAGCCAATGTTTCCTTAAACATTGTCCACAAAATGCATTGGCTGACCAAAATGTTTATCAGTGCTACCTCTTGGGAAACTAAACTGTGTAGTTTCAGTTCCTTTGAACACTTTATGCTTAGTGCCGCAATGCGGTTACCTTTTGCACAAAACTTCATCATCAAATGGGTTACCCAAATGAACTTTCAACACCAAAAAGACAAAAGAGTAATATAAAAGAATGCCAAGGTTTAAAAACAAGCATTCACCAGCCAGAGCACAGCAAAAACCTTTCGCCTGTAGCATGTATCGATTCTTTTGCAGCTTAATAATAATTCTGAATTCCCTTATTTGGAATGCTTGTTCTGGGATTAATTAAATCAGTGGTTTGATCCTTGAGCTACTGATGTGTGCACTTATTCTTAAGAAAGAAGGGTGGGGTTTTTTTTCTATATACAGGAGCAACGGTAGCAAGCCAGAGAAACTCCAGTGTGTCTTAATGAACAAAGAGCTCTAAAGCAGAAGTGGATGCTGGAGCATTGCTCCCCCCTTTTGATGCCAGCACTGCCCTGGCACAGGGAATCATACTCATGCCCCTCCTACAACCACAGATGCACAGCTGCTGGTGTAGGCAAATGCTAGCAGGGCAGGAGAAAACAGGGAGCGATAAGAGACTAAAAATATAACTGCATTTAAAAGCAGAAAATGTGGGCATTGTTTTTATCCTGGGTGTTTTATCTATTCCAAACAAGCAGCGAAATAGCCCTTTAGGAAAGCAAAGCTGAAACTGTCCAAACGGTGAAGAAAATAACCCCCATGCTCATTGCAGATGAAACCGAGAATAAACGTGCAATACTTCGGGACGTGCCGGTTTGCCTCTGAATTTTCAAAATCTGGAGAGATTTATTCGTTTTGGGCCTGAGCCCAAACCCATCTGCAGGCAAGGGGAGTCTTGGCTGGGGCAGAAGGTCGACCTTTTTACGGCAGGGCTGGTCTACGGTGATCAGAAAAGAGCTGCTTCCGTTCCGCCGGCATCTCCTTCGCACAGGGAAATGAGCAAATGTTGCTCTCACTGATGTTAATAGGAATTATGGTTGCAGTTTAACTTCCTCACGTGCCAAGGTATCCCACAGGTAATGACCTGGGTGTGTGTACATGAATTAGTTCTTAAAGCTGCAGGCATTTCTCATCTTTATATAAGAAGACCAGGCACTCTATAACTGCTAAGAACAGGCTGTCTGAAAGGTGTTTTATTAACTAAAGTTGGGGAAGAAAATGAAACTGAAAAGAATACGACTGCATATTAAACCACACGAAGTGGTCATGACAACTGGGGATCTCAGTATCATAAAATTTTAACAGCTGGATGCAATCAATGGGGATTTTCCATTTTTCTTTTTTTTTTTTTTGTTAAACTTAAGAAAGAGAGGAAAGAAAAAAAAAAGCAGAAAAAAAGCTCTTCACTTTACTCTAGCAAGGTCTTTAGCCAGTTCCGCTTTCTTAGCTTAGTATCAGAAGCTGTCTCTACTTCCCTATAAATCTCAGCACTGACTGTGCTCTGCTGGTGCTGTGTCCATTTCCCAGGGCAGGGATTCCACAACAGGAGGTGTTCAATATTCCCAACACCAGCAGAACAAGGAATGGAAATCAGACAAATGCATGTTATAGGAAGACTTCCTCAGCACGTATACAACTACCAGAACTTACCAAATAATTAATTGACATCAAATTTTGCCTCAAAATTCATTAAGACCCATCTGTGTGTGGAATTCCATAGCAGTTCTTAGGCTAAAGGACTAAGTTCCAGGGTAAGTCAATTGAAACACTTTACTGTTTGGCTGGGCATTTTCCATTTCATCACATACAATCACAGCCTGGGCTTTCCATTATATACATTTCTTTTGCTCTAGCACTACTTGCTTCATGGTGATGTCAACACTTGCTTTGAGGTAGCTGAAGAAATATTTCACAGACTGAGCTTTATCAGAGCTATAGAAAAGGAGAACATCAGCCAAAAATAATATATTGGGCTTCTCAGAAAAAAAAAAAAAGAAACCAGCATATGTTTAGAAAATAAGTCCAGTATTGTATATAACTTACTGGAATCATGTTCCTTGACAACTCCATTGAGGACTGTCTTAGTCAGCATAAGTAAGTTTGATGGCTTTCAGTCTGACTCGTGTGGCTTTGCTCAGGCAGCTTTACAACCAAGCATGTTTCCGTAGTTTGTTGTTATTTCTGTGTCTGCTAAAATGCAAACCAACTCCAAATTTCTGACTTCATCTTCCAATGTTTACAAGTGAATGTTTGTTTATTAAAATAACTTAATTTTTCATTTACCAATTCCTCATGAAGCTTACAACAGCATCCACACCTTTGAAGAAAACCTGCTGCTCTCGATGAATTTTCAGCTTGTCCAAGCCCCACCTGCCTTCAAAGTCACAGGTTCTCCAGAGCAGAGGTTGGATTCTGGATGACTCCTAAGCCTCAGTTTTGAGAACTGTGGATGGCCCTTGCCTCTCCTAAGGGTCTCGGTACTGTGCTCTCATAGTGGGGCTCAGAGCAAGCCAGGACATGCACTGCAGCTGCAAAAAGAGCATATGTCAGCCTGGGGAGACCTTCAGTCTCCCAATTCCTTCAAACGAGTTGCCCTAAATCTTGTTTTCCATGTGTCTCCTACAAAAGTCATTTGGAAACACCTGTAGGGGGGCCAAAATAAACATCAGCAGATGGTGACTGGAAAATGTCACGGTCTGCCCTTTGCCCAGGTGCCTGAGAAGGGAGCAGAGCACATCACAGGGAGACCTGGCCGTGCCCAGAGCCACGAGCTGTGGAGAAAACAAAACGTCAACAACTAAATTCTGGCTGGATTCGGTGACTGCCAAGAGCCAGGACTCTGTTCTCTGAATTTGGAGAAACATGTCTGGACTGTGACAGACACCTGAATTGTCTGCTTGCTTCAGTGTCAAATGCCTCCAAACTAAAGCAAGCCATTGCTAAATGATATTGTGAAGCTGCTGCAAGTGTCTTGGGCAGAGATGGGAGCTCAGAGCCATCAGCATGGAAAAAAATGATCAGAGGGAAGAGCCAAGAAACATGTTTGTCTTTAGAAAACCATTTCATATTGGGACCAAACCACTATGTGATGTATTTTAGAGGCTAGTATGAGGCACTGGGCAATGAGTCAACTTTTTCTTCTATTCCAAAAGAAATTGCTACCTCAGAGAGTCCTTAGGAAAATCCCTGAGACTTTTCATGCATCACTTAAAATAAACTTGCAGAACTGAAGTGAAAAACCTGGGCAGCCTGGGAATGAATCCTCCTGAGGAAAACGCCTACAGAATCACAGAATTTCAGAGATTGGAAAAGACCTTTAAGATCGAGTCCAATCATCAACCTAACGCTGACAAGTCTTCAGCTAAACCCTAAGCATTGTGTCTACGGGACTCAGATACCTCCACCACTGCCCTGGGCAACCCATTCCAATGCCTGATAACCCTTTCTGTGAAGAAGCTCTTCCTAATACCCAATCTAAACTTCCCTTGGTGCAACTTGAGACCATTTCCTTTTGTTCTATCACTTGTTATTTTCTTGAACAGCCTGGTCCCTACCTCACTACAACCTGCTGTAGAGTCTCCCCTCAGTCTCCTTTTCTCCAGGCTAAACAAGCCCAGTTCTCTCAGCAGCTCCTCCCAAGGCATGTGCTCTAGCTCTCTTCATCAGCTTTGCTGCCCTTCTCTGGTCATGCTCTAGTGCCTCAAGGTACTTCTTGTAGCGAGGGGCCCAAAACTGAACATGGCGCTCAACAGTTCTCTCGAACTCTTGAGTTCATATTTGCACCTGATCTAAGTCGTGTCCCAGACACCAGTGGGGTAACACTTAAGGTGCGATGTAGGACCTGCCCCGCGGGCTCCAAGCAGATTTTTTGCCCTTAAAGCCCAGAACACCCCTTGCCCCGAGGAGTGCCCAGGCTGGGGAGCAGGGAGGAGAACGACACGAGGTACCGGCTTTCGCGTTTCCCAAACTCCCGCTACAGACGGCTCGGAGAGTTCGGTGTGTGCTCCAGGAGACCGGTGAGAGGAGGGCAGGGGCGCCCCTTTTTCCCCTCTGCCCCCTCTCCCGGGGCAGAATGTCCCACCCGGGCTCCACGGGGTCGTCGCCGGGGCGGGGCGGGGCGGGTGGCGGGGGGGGGGGCTGGGCATGCCGGCCGTGCCGTGCCCGGTGCGACGGCTCCACCTGGCGGCCAGAGCGAGCAACGCGGCCCGGGGCCGGGAGGGGAGGCCACGGGGCAATCCCCAGCCCTGCGGTTGTGTCCTCCCTGCCCACGTGTGACACACGGACACACACACGCATCCACTGTTCTGAGTGTCTCCTGCACGCCTCTGTGACAGGCACAAGGGTTCTCGGCGAGGATGGTGCAATGATTCACCTAATTTTATTTTTCTTTTCTGGTGTGCAGCCATACTGCTGAGGTGCCCCAACTTCGCAAAACTCTCCAAGCCCACAGACCCATTTCTCCGTACGATGCTTCTCTTGCGCACTGCAAGCGTTGGACAAGGCGAGGGGCAATGGTTTAGGCTAGAACAGCGTGGATTTAGACTAGATACCAGGAAGAAGTTCTGTACTATGAGGGTGGTGAAACACTGGAACAGGTTTCCCAGAGAAGTGGTGGATGCTCCATCCCTGGAGACATCCAAGGTCAGGCCTGATGCAGCTCTGAGCAACCTGACCAAGTTCACAGAATCACAGAATGTCAGGAGTTGGAAGGGACCTCAAAAGATCATCTAGTCCAACCCCCTGCCAGAGCAGGATCACCTACAGTAGATCGCACAGGAGCGTGTCCAGGCAGGTTTTGAATGTCTCCAGAGGAGACTCCACAACCTCCCTGGGCAGCCTGTTCCAATGCTCTGTCACCCTGACAGTGAAAAACTTTTTCTAATATTTTTGTGGAACCTCCTATGTTACAGCTTGAACCCATTGCCCCTTGTCCTGTCATTGGATATCACTGACACCCTTTATGTATTTATAAACATTTATGAGGTCACCCCTCAGCCTCCTCTTCTCCAAGCTAAAGAGACCCAACTCCTTCAGCCTTTCCTCATAAGGGAGATGTTCCACTCCCTTCATCATCTTTGTGGCTCTGCGCTGGACTCTCTCCAGCAGTTAAATGTCTCTCTTGAGCTGAGGGGCCCAAAACTGGACACAATATTCCAGATGTGGCAGAGTAGAGGGGCAGGAGGACCTCTCTCAAGCTACTTGCTACTCCCCTTGTAATACACCCCAGAATGCCATTGGCCTTCTTGGCCATGAGGGCACATGGCTGGCGCATGGTCATCCTGTTGTCCACTAGAACCCTCAGGTCCCTTTCCCCTGCACTGCTCTCCAGCAGGTCAGTCCCCAACCTACACTGGCACATAATTAAAGCTGTCCCTGCTCACTGCAGGGGAATTGGACTTTAAATGTTCCTTCTAGCTCAACACATTCTATGATTCTATGACAGCATAGACATGAAGCAGCTACAGCGAGCATCTAAGGTGAAGAGACAAGAAAGTAAATCTTGAAATAGTGGGCATCCAACCTGGAAACCACACAAGCCATTCATCCAACCTGGAAATCACACAAGCCGTTCACAGCACGGGGGAGTGATGAGATAAGGGCTTTTTCTTGCAGTAATGAAGAGGAGAAAAGGAAGTTGTTTTCCTACACTCAGTATAAGTCTTTAAATAGTGAAACGTTTTCGAAAAAGCAGATCAGTATGTGCTGTTCTATGGGTGTTGTCAACCTGATGGGTGCAACAGCTACTCAAAGGACTCCCGTGGTCTTTGCTGCAGGTGTTCTTGTAGAGAATGCACATTTTCTGAAGGTTAACGCTTTTTTACATGTTCTCAAAGGACAGTTTATAATCACTATGCAAACTCTGCCTGAGATTACAAGCTCACACAGGTACACTGCAAAATGACAGAGCCAGTGTGAGCTTCAGGATCAGTTCTGTAACTGGGCAAACCAAACCCCTACCCTGGGTGTCACTCAGCAGTGTCAGAAAAACGGCTTTCATTTCCAGACTAGACATCGTTGATGGTGTAAAGTGCTAAACTCTAAATTGTGGCAGATAAAGTCACTTCATATTCAGTTTTGCCATCCCTGCAATATCTTCCTGCAAACTGCCAAGAGGTTGACACATCAGACAGAAATGGTTGTGTCTAACAGAACCTTTCTAGCCACAGGAACCATGACATATATAGACTTAGTGTCCCAATGGTTTATGAGGTGACACGTATGGCTCTGCAACTCTGCTTGCACAGCCAGAACTCAGTTGCAGAAGTGAGTTCCTCTGTGGCACCTGAGCCCTGCAGGTCCTTGTTTTCCATTCCTCAGAAAGATTTCTTCCTGATGTAGAATGGCCTTTTAATGATTTTTCTTTTTTGACGTCCGCGCACATTTTGTCCTTTCAACCTACTGACAAACGTAGCAGCCTGCTTTCCATTTTCACCATGTGTTTTGCCCATGAACTTAATCTTCTCATCAGATGTTGAGAGCTGCAGAGGCACTTGGAAAGCTCTTGGCTCACACGCGCTTCCCCAGACCACACCTTCTCCTTGAGGAATTCCCAGGCTTTCAACTCGAGACTGTGATCTCTGTAAACCCTTGTCTGTGATGTCTGAATATTTGTAATACTTCTCATTGTTCAGGATTTAGCCCTGTCCAAGTGCATGGGGCGGTTTGCTGTTCAGCAGCAGAAATGTGCTGAGCTTCCTCTAGCAAATCCTTCTCACTTCCCCAAGTTCTGCACAACACCAGCAGGCTGTCAAAGAGGGCTGGGGGCAGAAAATCACAGCCCCCCAGCAGTCTATGGAAAATTTTCCACCGGCTTTTGATAAGTCCACGCTATGCTGTCTCCCACAGTGCTCAGGCAGCATCCCAGCTCAGCCCCAGATGAGGGCTTCAGCTTCTCCCTGTTGTAAGCTGCAACCCTACATGTTGGATGCTGCCGTGGCCAGGTGGCGAATGTGATCCTTGCTCAGTGGCTGTGTTCTGCTGTGTCAGCCACTGGCAACCTCTGCTAGATCCAAAGAGCAGTGTGGCTGTGGGCCCCAAAGGAGTTCGTGAGAAAGGTATCGTTCTTGACATACTTGCTCTGGGCACGAGAAAGATCAAGTCTTCAAATGGTGCCTGGATTACTCGGTGCTTCGTAAGCTTTGGCACAAGAAAAGCGAGAGCTTGGGAGTTCCAGTGAAAGAAAAAAAACGACGGTACATAAATAAGATTTAAGACTAATCGAGCTGTAAGAACAATAATTGCAGAACTACATACTGGTAAATTTTTATCACACAATAATACATATGGCACCAGCAAAGAGTCTCTGATTTCTTTACTTAAGCATATAAAGTACCACACATTTATAAAAGCAACCATTCCTATTCTGTTATGCTGTTCAGAATATGTTTGAAAAGCACATTAAAGTATGGGGCAGTGTCCAAAAAAGCTGGATCGATCTGGTTTATGACTGACAGGAAAGGCCAAGCAATTATCTGAACTCCTGATGGGACAATTTTGTTCAGATGTATTTTAGGGTCAGGAGGCAAGGATTTCATCAGAGAGAGTTCTTCAGCTTATGAAATGTACAATGTGTCCAAAACAAGGTCTGAAGTTGATTAGACATAAGTATTCAAAAGGAAATGATTTACATGACAACCCTGAATGTATTGTCCTCTCAGTAAGATCTGACCCAGCAAGGCTGAGATAATTTACTTATGAAAAAGAACTTGTGGACCCAGATATGCGATTCTACTTTTTTTTTTTTTTTTGTTATAATGCTTTGCAGGGAATTGGTATATAAATCTTCATGAACCAGGTGAAAATATAGGAGCATTTCTTCAGCTGGTGTAAATCAGCATAACTCCACCAACTGTGCTGGTTTATGATAGAACAAAAATGGGTCTGTGGTGTCTAGATGGGCTGAAAGGCTTTGCTGCGTTTGGATGCTCTTTGTCAGATGTTTTGGAAGAGGCATTTATGGGGCATTTTTACTCCATTTCTAAGTGACTACCATGGACAAATGGGGTTTGCCACAAAGAACACATGAAGGATACCTGCAGTTTACACTAGCAGGCAGCAAGAGAACAGTGCTTCTGTCATGTGCATCATTTCCCTCTTCTTCCTCACCTGGAAGCCATACAGTCTGAGCCCCTTTATAGGGAAAGATCACATAAAAGGTATTAAAAAAAAACCCACAAAAAAACTTTTCTGGCGTTTTCTGCTCTTCCTTCTTTTTCCTATTACTTTTTTTTTCCTTGGTATTGTATTATACAAAGCAACCTATTCAAAAGTGTTTTATCCTTACTGCGTTTAAACACTGTTGCTTGTTTCTATGCCTTTTGCATTTTTGTCTTCAAATTCTGGCATGCATGCAGAGTCTGCTGTGAAAGACGGAGAGTGGATATTTTACAATTCAAAACGGTTCGCTTTTGCAAGCTTTCTTCTTACAGGTGAGATCCCTTTCTCACACCTCCTAAGAGGGTTCTGCAGAAGTCTCTCATGCTTTTAGCAAGACAGGCTTGATGTCTCCGAAAGATTTATTACGAGTCACAACTTAATCAAGGAACCAAGGAAGATTCATTTTTCATGCAACTTGTACAGCATCATCACCTGAGAGACTCAGCACTAGTAAATCTTGCTGGCATACTGTGAAGGGTGATCCCAAATTTTAGGAGACTCCCCAAATGCAAACTGAAGGGATACACTGCTTTATGTCTCCTTCCAAGACAAAAAGAAATATATTTGGGAAATAAGCTTTTTAGATGGCAATTTAATTTGGGGCAGATGTGCCCAACAGCTATGACATCATCCTAAAGCAGGTCTTTTCTCTTACTCCACTCCATCCCCCCAGCTTTACAGGAAAGATACGGAATGTAAAGGGATTTATCAGGTGTCCTATCATAAATGTGCTCTATATTCTGAAGTGTGTCTGTGAGCTAGCTCTCATAGGTAAAACCAGCTGTTAACTCTGAATCAGGGCAAATAAACAGAAAAAGGAAAAAAAAATGTGCACAGGAAAGAAAGAATTTCCAGCAATCATGTATGTTGTGGGAAAGAAAAATAAAATCAAATACGCATCTCATTTCTCTTTAAGCATGTGACTTTCTTTGCTGTCAGAAGTGAAGGTGGACTTGCTTTCATTTGAAAGTGAATTCAGCTCTGCATTTAGCAGTAAGCAATGCTGCTTGCAGTGAACCTGGAGAGATCATCTTTGGGCACTAAATCAGGCTCCATCCATTTAATCAGCAGCAGCAGCTCTGCAGAGGCAGCCAACACAGATGTAAAGTCTTGCTGCCTGCCATGGTGGTTTCAGCTCTCTGAGCCTTCAGCTCTCTCGAAGCCTTCACCCACCTTCAAATTAATTTAACATCGATTAATAAATACCAACAAATACCATCATGTCTGAGACACTGGAACGGGTTGCCCAGAAAGGTGATGGAAGCCCCATCCCTGGAAGTTTTTAAGGCCAGGCTGGATGGGGCTCTGAGCAACCTGGTCTAGTGGGGGATGTCCCTGCCCATGGCAGGGGGATTGGAACTAGATGATCTGTAAGGTCCCTTCAAACCCTGACAATTCTATGATTCTATGATTCTGAGGGACACGTGGATGGCAGGAATTATGTGTCAGGGATTTGAAAATTGCCCAATGAACATGGAGACATCCTAGGAGAAGACAGCCCTGGAGACTAATTGACAACCTAGGATCTAGGTGTATTTTCGAGTATGAAGTCTCAGTTTAGTTGAGTTTTAGAGAGCCTAGATCTTGCCCCTATTTCATACCAGCAGAATTATGTTAGGAAAAAGAAACATGGGCTTCAAGATGTAGCAGGCATAAAGGGATTTTGTAGGTGTAGCATGCAAGGTATTCTGTCTTAATTTTCCATAGGCATGTTGGGAAGCACGGAATCACAGAATAGAATGTGTTGGGCTAGAAGGAACCTTTAAAGGTCATCTAGTCCAACTTCGCTGCAGAAAGACCCATAGTCTTTTCTTAGAGTTTTTTCAGGTTATACTTTTTCTTTCTTTTTAATGTGAAGGTCTTTAGGTTTTCACAGAGTAGTAATGTCCATCCTTTTGACAAAAATACAGAGATCTGTGGTGTAGGGCAGCTTGTAGGGGAAAATGTAAAACATTCCATCATTTCAACTTGTGCTTCTGCCCCACTACACTGAATGTGCTCCCATCATCTGAGAGAAAAACCTTGTGCTTTCACCACCCAAACTCCACATGCTTTCCCGGGTAAGAGGAAGATGTGTCTACACTAAGGAGAAAGACTGCTGGGACAAGGACTGTTGCTCATCATTGCACGGCACTTGCTGAAGGAACAAGATGGCCCACGGTGGTACTAAGAGAGATGGAGGAAGCTCTTCGTGCCCGTGAAAGCACAAATATCTGCTCAAATGAACACAGAGGAGGGACAAATGCTAAATGGAAATAATAATAAAAAAAAGCTAACTGCAGTACTCGCTCTTTTTGCTCTTTAAATATCTTCAGTCAGCAATGTTTACGGTGAATGCCAGGAATACGAAAAGGCTGATGAAGAGTGAGTGCCAGCAGTCTCAGCCTTTTCACACTTGCTGCTGCTGAATCATACATAACTCCACATAATTCCACATAACTCCACATAACTCCACATAGCCCTGTTTGGGACTATGCAAGTCATTGCCAAGACAGTGACATTTTTGGGTCAGCATAGACTCTGGGGATATGGAGAACTGCATTGACCATTCTGAGGGAACTGGGGAGGGCAGGGTTTATCCAAACATAACAGAAATATGTATATCTGAGAAAAAAAAACACACAACACAAAAAACAGATCGGGATAAAACTAATTTTAACGTCAACCACTTCAGTCTTGGCTTTGTGAAAACTCTTTCAAGCCATTGCCTTTTCTTATGCAGGTCAGCAGGCCAAATCCAATGATAAATACAAAACTCTGAGATCATTATTCCCTTCTTGGATTTTAACTGATGAAAAGCTTCATTCTGTTTGGTTGGGCTGCAGTCCAAAGCCCAGTGACCACCCTGCTGCAGCAAAATGCTGAATTAGGGTGTTCTCAAAAACTTAACACATATGCTCCTCCTGATAGGAAACAGATAAAAGTCCACTGTGATCTTTAATCATTCATGCCCTCGCAATTGTCTTCCTTGCTAAAACCGTCTCCCAGTTGAAGGGCGCAGCAGTGAGGTCGCTTGGTGTCAGTGGAGAGTTTTGCGCTGGGATTTCAGTCCCTGAAGGCAGGACAAGGCTGGCTGCCAGCCCGGCAGCACATGGGCAAAGCTGCCTGAAGCCCCAAAGTGGGCTGGAGATGTGCCACTGGCTGAGCAGTGTACTAGGACGCTGATTTCTTGTCTTTTTGAAGGTGTCCAGCAAAATCTGGGTTGAGAGCATCATCTTTGCTGGTGTTAGCTCTGTCGCCTGGGTCATGGTTAACGCAATGTTTTGCTGCCTCAGGTTTTAATCCTGGGCATGAGTTTAATGCATTTTCTAAGCAGTCTCAAACACTGATTTCGAGTGGTCCTGTATGTTCAAACTGGAATAATTTACAGTTAAACTCCACCTTACTTCTGATTTTAAGTGAGGATGAGCATTTCAAGACAAAAAAGAACCCCAAGCTCCTTAAGCCCTTCCACCTCCACTGCAGTAGGTGAAACTTGCTTTCTACAAGAATTCCCAAGCATATTATTGCAAATTTCCCCAACCTTTCTGCAGCTGCGCTGGCAGGAGGCCAGCAGACTAAAGGCAGTATCAAATTGAATGTAAAGGTGCAATATACATAGCCCAGAGCTACCAGCACAAAAAGCTCTGCCTTGGATCCCACGTCTGCAGAGGCCGCCGAGGCATCCAGTGCACACCTGGCCCTGGGTAACCAAAATGTGTGTTAAAAATTATTTGTCTCTTCTTTTGTGCTGAATAACAAAGTCCTGACATTCCTGAAGCATCTTCTTCAAGCTTGTGCCTGAGGAGCACAGTCAACCTTCTCCTGCGCTCTCCCAAGAGGACATTTCTCCTCCCTCTGGGGGATGCTCCATTCAAGGAGGTTTCTCCAAGATTTCCTTCCCTGCGGCGGTCACTTCTCTTGGTCTGGGCAAAAGAATGTCTCTCCATTTTCTGAACTCCCTGCGAGGGCTGCATGGAAATGTTAAACCTGCCTTGAATCAAGATTAATTTTTATCTTGAAATGGCAACAGTATGACATCCCTCGGTCTTTCCAGGGCTGTGGGTGCTGCTGCTCTCACTGCTGGCTACAAGGGGTGTTGGGTTTTGGTTTGGAGGGTCTATGGCTGAACCCAGGTGCAGATGCAGGACAAGGGAAGGAACCTTGAGAAAGACTGATGCCTGTGCGGAATATTGCCTTGCTCTCCTCCTTCACTTCTTAACTGCTTGCTTGTCTCTTTGGTAGTTACATTACAGACTCATGACTGTTGCAAACTTCAGCATTTATCATCAGTAAGAAAAACTATATTTAACAATGAAGATTTTCTACAGTTTTAAAATAGCAATTGTCATAAAATTCCCTGACCCCATAAAATGGTTTTGTTTAGAAGGGACATTTAAATGCCATCCAGTCCAATCTCCCTGCCGTGAGCAGGGACATCTTTAACTAGATCAGGTTAGAATCATAGAATCATAGAATCAGTTGGGTTGGAAAAGACCTCAGAGATCATCAAGTCCAACCCTTGGTCCAACTCCAGTCCGTTTACTAGATCATGGCACTAAGTGCCATGTCCAATCTCAGTTTAAAAACCTCCAGGGATGGTGAATCCACCACCTCCCTGGGCAGGACATTCCAATGCCTGACCACTCTCTCTGTAAAGAATTTCTTTCTAATATCCAGCCTAAATTTTCCCTGGCAGAGCTTAAGCCCGTGCCCCCTTGTCCTGTTGCTAACAGCCTGGGCGAAGAGACCAATCCCCACCTGGCTATAACTTCCCTTCAGGTAGTTATAGAGAGTGATGAGGTCACCTCTAAGCCTCTTCTTCTCCAGACTAAACAACCCCAGCTCCCTCAGCCTTTCCCCATAGGTCTTGTGTTCCAGTCCCTTCACCAGTCTTGTTGCTCTTCTCTGGACCCACTCCAGCACTTCAATATCTTTCCTGAATTGCTCAGAGTCCCCATCCAAACTGACCTTGAACAATTCCAGGGATGGCGTTTTTACCACCACTCTGGACAACCTGTTCCAGGGTCAAAATGCATCCAGTGATGCTTTGCAATTGGCTTCCTCCTCCTTGCAGCCTGGCACAGCATGGTCAAGGCAAATCTGATTCAGAAGATCAAAGAGGTTTCCTCTCTCTTGGTGGCAGGCAGAGAGCAGCGATATGTACCTTGACTATAGAGTGCGGCATTTGAATGTGTCCCCCATGGTGTTCTTATAAGGCCAGCTAAGGAAATGCAGGACAGATTAAGTCATTAGTCAGTGGGTGCACAAGTGGTTGAAAAACATGCTGAACTTATCATGGCTTGCCATCAAACTGGAAATTCATTTTTAATGGGGTCATCCAGGGTCTGTTCAGGGCCTGTTTCTACTTGATATTTTCATTAGTAACTCGGATAATGGAATAAAGAATGCTTATAAAATCGACATGTTGCACTAAGCCAGGAGGATTGTGAGCATATTGGGGCCCAGGATTAAAATTCAAAATAGCTACAAAAAGTCAGAGAGGTTTTCCAGAATCAACAAATGGAACCAAAGAGAGACGTGTGTGAAGTGCAAGGAGGTCAAAAGGACTTGTGTTGAGACAGGGGGTGGCTGACCAAATTGTAGGAAAGACTTGAGAGTAAGCACAGACTGTGCGACCACAGTGACACTCAAGAGTGTACCCACAGGGATGGAAAAGCCATAGGGTGGGTGGCAAATTCAAGATGCTGGGAAACCTCTCAGCTCAAGTGCTGCTTCCAACACTGGGCATCATCTTTTAAGAAAGGCCTAGATGAAATAGAAAGCCCCAAGAGAACAACAAGGGTGTTAAGAGGTTTATCGCTCCTGACCTGTGAGGAGAGGTTGACAGAGCTTTGGGTTGTTTGATCTAGTGGATGGGTCTGGAGGGAGCAAGACAACAGCCTGCAAAGATTACTGTACAGAGAACGAAAGTCTGTTGCCTTGCTGTCCACTGAGAGTGGGGAAAAGCACAATGGAAGAGAGAGAGATTTAGATTAGCTATTAAGACAAATTTCCCAACTATATTTAAAGATAAACTCAGGAGAAGGCTGCTTTTGTGGGTTGGGGGAACACAGCCATTAAAGGTTGAACAGAATAGATGAACATTTGTCAGAGATGGTCCTATTACAGTTTGTCTCACCTCAGCACCAGGGAATAGGCCACAGGGCCCTACCTTGCTGGGATTGCTTTATCTTTCCCTGCAGTAATTTGCTGAAGTTTTGCAGGAGCTTAGAGATCCATGTCAATAGCTCTTGGTCTGCTGCTCGGGAAGCAGAACGGCTCTGAGAGGAGGAAAACCCAAACATCTAGCTGGGATGCGGGTAACATCAGCACCTGGTGGCTGGTACTTATACAGGCATTAGCCACAGCTGCGTGTCTTTGGTTATAGAGCAAGAGCTCCACTTAAATTCAAGCTGTCACTGAGCTTCCTTGCCCCATGGGATCCTTCCTTAACGGACCTCCTAACACATCTGAAGGCAGCAATGAAGTTCTCTCAGGCCTCATTCCTGGTGATTAAGCAGGTTTGGTACGCAAAGGCAGGTCTCACAGGAACCATCTAATACCACAGTACTGAGGTTATACATTGAATCAATCTCCGTGACACAGTTCCTAATTAGTGGGCTAAAAAGTAAAACATCAAAGCTGCAAATAGCAAAGGCAACCATAGCACTTTGTACCTCATACTCACTGTACACCGGTAACTCATCATCTTCCTATTTCCCTGCCTTTTTTCCAGTATAATACAGCCTGTAATAAAATGTTCTTTAAAAAGCAGATGGTTAAACAAGATGTGTAATCTACTTGTCATTATAGCTCCTGTCTCAAGCTGTGAATCAGTGCCTCTTCACTGCAACAGTCCAGGATTATTCAAGCATATAGGTTTGTGTTCTAGGAAACAGTAAAAATTGTCTACTCAATGATAAATAATTGCTTCTTCTTTAGAAGCACTTGTTATCACCTCCTTGTACTGAATATTTTTAGTACTAGAGAAGTATCTTCTTTTCAGTTCCCTTGAGACATCTGCTCTCCATATGGCAGACTTGCCTCTGCTTCTACAGCCTGTTTCCTGATATGACAAATTGGAATTATTTCCAGGTCTTCAAACACTTCACTTGCTCCTGACTCATGTAACTGAGCCTAACAAATTCTGCACAATTGTGCATGTTTTAATCCCTCTTGCCTGACTAATTTTTGTCATATTGCTTCCACTGTCAGCAAGCTGCCCTTAGAACATCGACACGAGGTTATTTGTGGCATAGAGCCTCGTAGGCGCCTGCACTGGTGCTGAGCCCACCTAGGGTACAGTGACCCACCGAGCTGTCCCGCTCCTCTGCTCCTCAAAGGAAATCTGCTGGAAGCAGTGTGGTCACCCCATCCCAGCCATGACAGCGGGGCTGCTGGCCAGCAGTATTTGTGCCAGCTCCTCAACACCGTGACTCAGGCAAGAAAAACGGGGCAACCCCATCGCTATGGGCCAAGCTCTTTGCTTTCTGTGGTTTCTAAACCTCATTCTGTGGAGCGAAGACTCTTTCTGCAGTCGCACAGAAAGAGAATAACTTTTCTGTTTTTTTCCTTTGGTTTGGCAGGGAATGCCAGAGGACGGATCAAGAGCTACAAAATAATCACTCATGTTTATGTGTTGTGTGTATATCTATAGTTACCCTCTTATTCCCAGTTGTAGCCTGTGATGTATGCGTACTCTATGACCTCACACTATAAAAGACATGCACTATTCAAACATATTTCCTCATGCCTTACTATAGGAACTGTCAGTTTGAATTTTTCTAGAAGCTGTTACAGTACAAAGAGAGACAAATCTCTGTCAAGTAATTCATTCCGCACAACAGCACAATGTTGCAAATAACAGCAGAGGAAAATCACACACCTGGTATTTTAAGGGCAAGACTTTCGTAGAGAAGGAGCGGACAGCACTGCATATTGATACCTCTGACTCATAATGCCTGCATATTTTAATAACACTCAAAGCACCCATTCCCCTTCCATGCTTACAGAAATTGGGGAAGTGCCACACCAACTGATCAGAGGACGGCTGTGTGCACGAGGAGGAGCAGCGCTGACACTTCACTGAGCTGCAGAAAAGGAGGGAGTTCTTACCACCAGTGGACCCCTCATCGTGCTGGCCCCTCTTGAAAATCTAATGCTATAAACTATCCACACAGTGTTTTTTCCAAGATCTCTAGATAAAAACTTCAAGAATATAACATGTGGCCATAAGAAATGTGTCTAGCTAAAATATCTTTTCTTTGGTACATATTAAATCCTTCTTAATCAGAAATAAGAGAAATCAACTGTTTTGGCAGTTGAGCGCCACATACAAAATACCTGAAGAAAAGTGCTCCAGATCCTACTGAAAATACCGACGACAAATTAGAAGCAGAGTAGCCCAAGTGAAAAATAAAATCTGAAAAAAATCCCCAATGTTTTTCTTAAATATTTGGTTAGTGAGAAACTAACCTATCTGTATTTTTATCTTTTAAGTAAGATATACAGAACAAAGAATTTGTTTCTTGCAAGTTAAAATAATATGTGGATTTGCTCTTTTGAGATAGCTCAGAAATCTGTGCTTTACGGACATGCAAATATACATAGCATATGAAGCAGCAGATAGGGCACATTCAGCAAACATCATTTAGCTTCTGCATATAAGAAAGTTTCTGCAGCTAAACAACATTAAATGTTTTAGTAATTCATTGCATCATTAAGGACCTAAAGGGCAAAGACGTGTCAAACTGAGTACACTGCTTTGTCTCAACTTTTCCTACATCCAAGGTTACAGCAGGACAGTTCAGTGGCATGTTCCCAAACACTGAGCCACTGCCAACATTTTCTTAATGGGATTAAATTGTGCCTTGTTACTGTACAAAGACACAGTTTAAGTATGCTCGGCCATTTATTTGATGTATGATTCTCTTTGGCTGAATTATTATGCTGGACCTGTGAATAGTAAAGTCTTTATTTCATTACTTGCTGTAATTCTTCTCCCCAAATGTATCCAATTAGTGATAGAGATATAAATAGAATGGAGAAGCAAGATGAACCATTTAGAAGTTTTTCCTTTCTGTTAGTTTCTCTATCAATAATTGAATAAATCCTAGGAGAAGTACAGCACTTTGATGTATGTACAGTCAAAAGCAAAAAAATTGAATTGATAAACAACTGTTCAGAGGGACTACCCTGACATGACACCCTGCCTTGCAGAACCAGAAGGAGAGATTTATAGAGGGCAGCAGTACTAATCACAGCTAAAACGAGGCACAGGCTGGTCAGGGACAGGGCACAGAGGATGAGATGGGGAATTCTGCCAAACTGGGGCTCTGGCATCTTTGTGCCGCAGGCAATGGAGCAGCAGGGATCATCATGTCTCCTCCCCGGAGATGTTCAAGACCAGACTGGATGAGGCCTTGAGTAACCTGATCTAGTTAAGGATATCCCTGCCCAGGGCAGGGAGGTTGGATTAGATGATCTCTGAGGTCCCTTCCAACCTTAACTAGTCTATGATTCTATGATTCTATGATCATAGAATGTCTTAGGTTGGAAGGGACTTTGAAGCTCATCTAGATCCAACCCCCCTGCAGTGGGCTCCACTCCAAGCAAAGTCATCCTTGGGCTGTGATACAGGCATTAGCCACAGTCACAGCAGATTAAACATGCTGTGAACATTTCTGATTGCTGCAAATTCTAAATTAAATTATAACTAATAAGCGGTTTCCCCTCCCTTGAAGCTGGCGAGACAAACACCTACAGCATGCCCAGGTGTACCAGGCACATATGTAGATGGCACCCATGCAGGACCCCGACCAGCAGCGCTGGAGACCTCTGTGTGCCCGCGGTGTCTGGCTTCCTACATAGCAGCAGCAAGCCAAGGCCTTACAATAACCATAACCCGTACTAACACGGACACAAGCTCTTACTGCAGAGCTGCTAACTATCATAAAATGTGTTCTACAATAATTTTTGAGAACTCAACACTCACTACAAACATATCATGACTGGGACCCTATACCACTTGGTTCCTGCAATTGTTCAGCAGTTGAAGTCTTTCACTCACTTAAATGTTGATTTATTAAAGACTTGATTCTGTTCTTTTTTCACAGCTGTATAATTCCACTGCTATGATGTTATGTCAAAATATAATACATAAATGTAGAAAAATTAGGATTGCCAAAAGGCACATTGGCAGAACATTCATATATTTGATTTTTTTTGCTGAAGACCACAAGTGTGATTCTCCCTTGTCAAAGACTGGTAGAAACCAGGACGAGTATATTGAAGTTATGCTGCTAAATATGAGCGAACTTTTATCACAGATCAATGTTTTCTGTCTTTATTCTAAAACCATTTCAATTTCTGTGTCTAATCACCAAGGGTGAGCATGGTGATTAACTATGCTTTATAATGAAGCAGGGTTGCTCAGCTCCTTCCTGCGAAGGATCTGTGACAACACTACCAACGTCTGCACTGCTAACAAGGACTGCGCCACTTCCAGCACAAAAGCCACCATTGGTAGAAATAATACAATTTTATGGGAAAAATTAAAACATTTATATTTTAACATCTCCAGACTTTATTAGGTGTTCTTTATACAGTCATCTGGTATGTTTAAAGAGTGAGCAATCATATAAAAGGAAATATGGTCATAACTGATTGAAGTAATAAAACCCTGAAACTAAATAACATCTCATAACTCATTACACAGCATATATTAGATTTCATTACATCAGTATATGACTTAGTAGTAAATTCTCCTGTTGGTCATAAACCTCTAAAGTGTTGTCATCCTGAAAAATGAAATTAAAAAAGAGAAGAAGACAATGCCAGGACACTCTGGCAGTGCTCGTGCTGTTACAGCACAGCCCCACCTTGCGTCAGGGTGAGCTGGCCTTAATGAGCAATCATGGGGATGGGTGACACATTTCTCCTCTCTGCTGCCATCACATCCAGGATGAAACCGTCCCCTTACAGGGGAAACTGCCACTGCCAGGGGTTCATGTTTCTGTAGCCGACCTTTCATGCTGGTAAAGCTGCATCTGTTTCTGACACTGGAAAGGTCCTGTGACAGTGATGGGCGAGTGCATCCTCCCTGGAGCCTGGTGAGACCATGCAGCTGGGGCTGTTGGAAGGGACCTCAGAGAGGCAGCTCCAATGGAAGCACCAGCATGGGGGCTTTCCAAAATCCTCTCTCCTTCTGAGGCTGAAGCATCTCCCAACATTTGCGGTGCTGAGTCCTAAAGGCTCTTCAGGGTGCTGGTGCCTTCCAGCACCGTTCATGGGGCTGAGCAGAGGATTGCTGCTGGTTTGAGCATGCCCCACAAGGCCAGTGCCCTGTGTTCATGGGTGTGAGAGGGTAGCACCTGCTCTTGGGGAGGAGAGAAGCCCACAGATCCTCTGTGCCACAAACAGCAAATGTTTCACAGAAACTGCACAAAACCACACCTTTGAGACGGAGATAGCCTCTGGTAAGTGTTTGATCCACCCAGCTACAGCATCAGGGACCTACTCCCCACCTTCTTGCAGCCCCCAAAGTCCTGAATTCTTGTGCTGCAGCACAGCACTAACACCTCATCTGGGGATCTCTCCTCCAGCTGCACAGCCCAGGTCCAAGCTGAGAATCAGCCCCGGGGCCAGGTAAGTCTTTCCCCCCCAGAGCCAGCAAGGCTGTAGCTTTTCCCCAGGCCTCCCTTCATGTCTAAGTGTCAGGGCTGGCATCTCGTTCCTCAGGGCCAGACAGGTTTCTGCTAGTAAGGTGAGTAGCAGGTCCCTCCCTCCAGGCTTGGAGACACTGCCAGCGCAGATTCTGAGCAGTCCCAGGATCACCCCACAGCAAGCTCCTTGCTGGGGAGCTTTGTCTCCTTCATGCAACATGCCAGAGCTCAGGCATAAAGTAGGCTCTGAGACATGTCCATGACACTTGCCTGCCAAAGCCAGGCATAAGCAGAGGCTGTCATGGCTCTGGGCAACAACTACAAACAGCAGATCTTCTCTTCAATTCCCCAAAAGACTTTTATGTATTTTTTCTTTGAGAATCAACCTCCCCTCCTCCATTTGACAGTTTATAATTACTCAGAGCAACCGATCAGCAACTGTGCCTTTTGGAACATCTGGGAGATCTTAAGGCAGATCCCAGTCCAAGCTGCACTGATGTAATTGTTTTGCTGTGTGAAGGATGATAACTCTCCCCACGTGTGCTTATACTCCTTCAAAATAATCCAATGGTTTTTTTGGAGCTCACTTATGTCAACACGTGCTTTATTGTATCTTATGTGTTTTTAAAGGGCTGGGTGGAAGCAGCTGGAGAAGTCCCCTTTCAAAGCATACCTCCTCATGTTCTTTTTAAAGTAGTTAGTTGAATCACTATAAAGTATCAAGGCTTTAATGGCTGTTTTAGAGATGTCCAGCCACACCACTGAGTTCGATATACATATGAAAAGCTAAGTATAAAAATTCATGGAAGAGATCTCCCAAAGATCCAGGGGTGGAGGTGGCTACATCCCTCCTTTCCATGAGAAATAACAAGAGCCTGCAATCACATAAGAACAAGGCAAATCAGGTAAGAATGCAGGCAAAGCCAGGCACTCTGTACCCCAAGCTCTGTACCAGGAACCACCTCTGGGGAAGAGCTGCAGACCTATGGCATTGTCCAGCAGCAGATGCTGCTGCTCCCAGCAGAAGTTGTCCTCAAGACCTGGCAACAGATAAGGTGAATAATAATGCTCTTTGGGATAAGCCAGATGAGCCTGGGCTACCATATGCAAATACTAAGCTACAGATCTAAATATCTAATGTCACAATTGCATCATCAATCTTATAATGGGAATAGCAGCCTCTCCATTAGACTGCTGTACTTTGGATATTAGGAGGAATTTGGATATTAGGAGGAATTTCTTTACTGAAAATGTTGTCAGGCATTGGAACAGGCTCCTTGGGGAGGTGGTTGAGTGGCCATCCCCAGAGATGTTTGAAATGGGTAGATGTTGTGCTGAGGAACACGGTTTATTGGTGTTGACAGAGCTACGACAAAGGTTGGACTTCATGATTTTGAAGGCTTCTTCCAACTAAAATTGTTCTATGATTCTATGATGAGATTCTATGATTCTATGGGGATCTTACTGATGTGCATAAATATCTGAGGGGTGGATGTCAAGAGGAAGAGGTCAATCTCTTTTCAGTGGTGCCCAGCAATAGAACAATAGGGTTTAAGTTAGAACACAGGAAGTTTCACCTCAACACGAGGAAAAACTTTTTCACTGTGAGGGTGACAGAGGACTGGAACAAGCTACCCAGAGAGGTTGTGGAGTCTCCTTCTCTGGAGACGTTCAAATGCCACCTGGGTGCATTCCTGTGTGGCTGCCGTAGGGGATCCTGCTCTGGCAGGGGGGTTGGACTAGATGACCTTTGGAGGTCCCTTCCAAACCCTAACATTCTATGATTCTATGATTCTGAAGGGAAATATGCTTTGTTACATTTTCTCTGGAATTTCTTTTATTCTGGGTTTATTTACTTACTTGTTTCAGAAAAAAAAAGCATCTCTGGCTGCTGCCAATGGAGACCCAGGTCCTGACTTTGCCCTGCTACAGTCTGAGCTCTCCTGCCTCCATAAAGCTCTGAAATGCTGACCTCACTCCTCCTGTAGTACCTCAGCTTCTGCAATGTGCAGAATGGAGCAGAGCTGAGCCAAACCTCACCTGGCAGCAGAATACATTTTGCTTTTTATCAGAGCCACCTCCACACTGCCGTGACAGTCTCATGAGCTCCTACAGGCAGACTGGGCTCCGAGCATCACTGGAGGCCTGCTTATACACCGATGGAAAAATAAAGGACTTCTCTCCCATCTTCTTCAGGGTGAGAGGCTGCAGCTGAGAAACGTTTAGAATTTGGAGAATTTTTAGTTAATTGAAGTAAACCAAACATATCTAGCTGCCTTTATGACTATTTCATAACAGTATCTTTTTAAGCTAATACTCCACCAGGGAACACAACTTGCAGACAAAAAAAAATGCTCTGAAGTGCCTTGAAGAGATCTGGGCTTTGGTCTCTGAACTTTGCTGCTTATAAACAATCATTTCAATCTGCTGGGCCGCAGTGGGAGTATGAGGCTTCATAAAAGGGCTTAGGTGTTGTAATACTGAGTGCAGCAGCGTTTAACTCCACGTCTCGCTATCCAGCCTCCCCATGCAATCCAGAAGATTTAGACACAAAGAACCAGATCCGCATGGGCCAGTGGGGAACTGCTTTAGGAACTGCTGAGGAGAGCACAGCCCAGCTGTGCTGAGGTACCTCTTTCTGATCAGGTTTCAAGCCCCAGATCCCTTCCCAGCACGGGAACTGAAGCAGCACACTCTCATAAAACAGCAACGGCAATTCCAGCACTTGCTTAGGGTCTGGAAGAGAAAGATCCAATGCTCCTCTTCCACTGCAGAGATGCAAAGACTCCAGACCCAGCCCTGCTCTGTAGTTGTCAGGGCATCCTCTTGAAGCCATTCTGGTTTTCATGGAGAGAAACAGATGAGGTTGGACCAGAGAAGATGGGAACCAAGTTTGCATCCAGGCACTTTGGAGTCAGGACAAGGACAGCTTGGGGGTTCAGTCACCGTCTAGTTCAACGGGTGAGAAGTATCTTTTTTTTTTTTTTAGGAAAAACTTCAACTTCAGTGTCATGAACTCGGGGTTCCTAAAGTTAGGAGACACAGCCGTCACTCTCTGCAGGGGCCTGCAAAGCATCCTGGCCTTTGCCAAACCACTACATACCTCTGTTTCCTCACCACCCTACTCAATGGTCCCATTTCCCAAAATGTGTTCCACCACATTTTTCCTCTCTCCCCTTCCCAGTAGCCATAAATGCCCCAACTTCACCTCATCCTTACCACTCTGAATGCAGGGAAAGGGGATTGGCTTGAGGTCAGTTTATTTTTCTTACACTTCTTTCAAATCCCTGCATGTGGTTTCCCAACCTTGAGTCTACCCCAATCCCTCACCCATCCTGTGTTCCTTGCTCAAGCCCTTCATTTATCTCCTTGGTACAGGTGCCAGGACTGGCTCAGGAACTGTAAGAGAGAGCTGAGCAGGGCAGAAGTTGTGCATGAAGAGATCAGCTAGTGGGCAGTAATTGTCTGAGTAGGCAAGTGCCTCTAGGCAGGTGGAGCCAGACATTGCCCTTTTTTTGAAGCAGCTTGTAAACCCACCTAGGAAACAGCTCTAACAAACCTACTGGAGTCATAGTTTCTCCTGGTGCAGTCAGGTACACCTTTCAAAGCAGAACAGAGTCAGCCAAAGGGATCAACAGCCCCACTTGCTCTCCATAAAGGTTAGTCAGAGAGGGTAAAGCATTTACACAGAAGGAAACTGAATCCACACCTTCTTGTGAAGAAAAAGGAATTGAGCCCACAGCCTGCCAGCATAAGCTACCATTAAATCACAGCAAGCAGCCTCCTTCTCCAGTCACACCAGGAGAATACCCACCTTGCCAGGGATTTCTGCCAGAAATCATCTCCACGTGATTTCTGGTACGCTGGGACATGAGACCAGCTTGTCCCCTAGTCCCAGGATGACCAGCAACTGAGGTCCTGTGCAAAGCAGGAACTAGTTGACACTGAAGGATTTGCAGAACCGCATTGAAGGATGCTTGCAGCTCTGCACAGCCTGCAAAGGAGTTTGAAGAAACCGAGTTTTGGGATTAAGCCCAGCTCTTTCAAGGATGCTTAAGATGCTAGCCCAAATTGTTTACAATGGAGATGGTTCCCTGCAGATTTTTCAAGATCTTAGCCCTTTGGGCCTTAAACCAGCTAAAAAGACTAAAAGAAGTGAAGTCACTCGTAGCGTTCAGGTCAGCTGCAGATCAGGTGGGACACGGAGTTCCAGTCCCATTCTCACTCTGGAGCAGAGGTGGCTCAGGTTGACTCTGCCTGCTCTGCTCCGTAAGGGCAGCCCTTACCTTGGCCAAATTTTCAGACCATGAAAACTGACCGCAAGGGCACTGCAGCACTGTGGGGAAAATCCTGAAGATAATCTCTGACCTTTGCTATCTAGAGAGAGAATGCTTCAAGTCAGAACGTATTTACCATATTAATGCTAAAACAGTTCCATTCTAATGACAAGCATGATGTTTCATCAAAATTCTTAGGAGATTTATATCGGCTGTAGCTCTCCTTAGGATGGAAGTTGGATGTAAAACAAGCATATGTTTCTTGTTACAGTGCTTTTGCAAAAAAAAATCCAGGTTCTGGGTTGACCAATTCAGAATTTAAAGAAATCAGTCTGCCATAACAAACAAGATCTTCAGCAATCAGAATTTATTCTTATATTTCACTATGTATTTAATAACAGAACTTCAAGTGAAGTGTGAGTTTGTTAAAAGTGATGAAAATTAATTCAAGCTTAAATTGCCATCAAACTGCAAGATTAGCAATATCAGCTCAGCCTGCATCTTAATTTGACATGCATAATTTCGATGTGCCAAACATGTTGTGTACTCAGCCTACAAAAGGTCCTCAGTAATCTGTGGAACCTCTATAGAATTTATACCCAAACACGTTAATGAAGATGAAGGTTTCAAATTCAAGTTCGGAAATGCAAGACGTGCCGTTGCCCTGTGCATTACATGACCTTAAATTGCAGGTTTGCCTTTTGCCCAGCAGGAACCTCTCTGTCATTCAAGAATTCTATCCTTTTCAGTGCATGGCTCAATCTCGTTTTCTGCACCCTGTACAGGCCACAAATCTATCAGTTTCTTTATGAGTACTTCTGCACTTGCCATTAGAGGAACAGGGATTGTGAAGTCTTTTTCAAATGAGAAACCCTGTGAGACTCGCTCCTGGTACCACCACCTGTAGCATCGATTTTGCGTATGGATGAAAACTGACACTTGAACCTAGTATTTTTCAAACAGATCTACTGAACCTAGGATGCGATTACTCTGCACTTCCGCAGATGCAGCCCCAAGCACCATATATTAAGCATTTAGCAAAATAGTGAGTTTTGGTGAACCAAGCGCCTTCACAGAATCACAGATTGTTAGGGGTTGGAAGGGACCTCCAAAGGTCATCTAGTTCAACCCCCCTGCCAGAGCAGGATCCCCTAGGGCAGGCCACACAGGAAAGCATCCAGGCAGTGTTTGAGTCTCCAGAGAAGGAGACTCCACAATCTCCCTGCGCAGCCTGTGCCAGTGCTCTGTCACCCTCACAGTGAAAAAGTTTTTTCCAATGTTTTTCTAGAATCTCCTAAGCTCCAGCTTGCATCCATCGACCCTTGTCCTATCATTGGATATCACTGAGAAGTGCCTGGCTCTATCCTCCGGACACTCCCCTTTGACATACTTATGCACATTAATGAGGTCACCCCTCAGCCTCCTCTTCTCCAAGCTAAAGAGACCCAGCTCCTTCAGCCTTTCCTCATAAGGGAGATGTTCCACTTCCTTCATCATCTTTGTGGCTCTGTGCTGGACTCTCTCAAGCAGTTCCCTGTCTCTCTTGAGCTGAGGGGCCCAGAACTGGACAAAATATTCAGCAGGGCAGAGTAGAGGTGGAGGAGGATCTTTCTCGACCTACTAGTTACCCCCCTTCTAATACACCCCAGGATGCCATTGGCCTTCTTGGCCATGAGGGCACACTGCTGGCTCATGGTCATCCTGCTGTTCCCCAGAACCCCCAGGTCCCTTTCCCCTTGTGACAGCAGAAGAAAGTGAACCCAGTTCTCCAAACCAAAATGCTCTTAGCTTCATCATCAATCTTTTCACCTCTTATAATTCGATCCCCTTTACCGTCATCATGCTTTTCCTCAAAATGAAGCAATTTTGCAGATAGCAAGCTCACGGCTGCACAGTCCTGGTTCATTCACACAGGAGCACAGGGCCTGCCCAAGGAATACAGCAGGATGTCACAGAGAGCTGCACAGGAGGGATGGAAACATTACAAGGAAATTACAGACCTGAAAATCCCTAATTTTTCCAAGTCCATTCCTTCCCATCCATTTTTAAGGATAAATGCAAGGGTTCAAAAATGGGAATCACACCAACTCTCCAACTTGTCCCCAGCAGGATTCAGATCTTTCATACTAGAAAACTCCTCTGCTTCTTCGACCTACAGATTAATGCCAGTAGCTCAGTGTGCCCAGAGGAGAATGTCAGAAGGTGATACGTGAAATGTCTTCCAAGTTACTAATCTATTAGCTGGTAGCATAAGTACCCAAATTTCACATCATATATTCTAGATAAGAGTTTTGAATCTCTAACACAAAGCTGCTACAGCTCCTGGTTCCCAAGTAACATCCACCTCCCTTGCACCCAACTCCTTGCTCGCCGTTTCTCACTGTTTTTAGATTCTCTCAAATGTCTCAAAGAACATACACCCATCTCTGCCAAAAACTGACAAATACATCTCCCTTAGTACTATCATTCTGAGATACAAACAGCATTCATTGAACTTTTTCAGAATACTTCAACAGGCGACTACAGCACATTATGGGAACTTAAAAAAGATCAATCCAAATCAGAAGCATCTGAAAACGCATCTAAATGAAAGCTGTCAAACAACCTCAGCAAACACCCAAGCTCTTAACACGGCTTCTTTCTCTCTTCTCTCCTCTTCTTGAACTGCTGTAAAGATTACCTGGAAAGACGCTTCTATTAACTTCTCCTACTCATATCTGACTCTTAAATTAAATTTGAGTGTAAAGAGGTCATTGATTTCAGGTGTGTTAGGCCAATCGGAGCGTGTCTGCTTTGCACTCCGCTCAAAGATCAGCCTATTATTAAGTGCCTGACGCCAATAACACTGTTTTCTCCAAATAATTTTTCATAGACTTTTGAACCACATTAATCTTGTTCTACAAAATTCTACCTTTGTAGAAATTTGCCCAGCTATGTCTTTCAAGTATTACTGGTATAAAGAGCTAGCGAAACATTTCCTGATTTTGTAATTAAGGAGTCATCTATAGTTTCCATTATTGTAATACATAGGTACTTAGATGCACAGAATATTACACTTTGCTGTCCTCACAATGCCACTGTAACATCAAGCATTGGTCAAGTATGGTTGTCTCCAGTGAGATGAGATGAAGGAAATAAGCAACCTCTCTTGATTTAACGGAGCAACTAGCATCAGCAGCCTTATGTGTTTCTTACCTAACCCTACGACTGCAGAAGAAGCTGTACTATGAAGAGTAAGAATTAAGAAACTGGAATGAAGACTGCATACCACCAAGCTAATATGTAATGTATATGCTCAAAGGAAAGCTCTGACCATTAGCTTGTTAACATTTACAAAGAACTCTTCCAAGTAGATTTTATACTTTGACATGTTTATTTTAGTTGGAAGAACAGACTCAGTGAACAAGTCTAAACAGTATTCCTCAGCCTCACAATTGCTTCCCTGCAGACCTCCATAACCAAACGTTTAAAAATATCAGGAATATATGGATATTTGCATGAAGTAGTTTAATAGTTATTTCTTGTTCCATGCTTCTCTTTCGAGTCTTTCACGGATTACTTCTTTTAGGTATGGTTCAAGATAATGCTGATCCTGAAAAAGAAGAGAATATATTTAAACATATAGGGAGATTCAGAAACATCTCAAGCCATTCCTACAGATTACTTGTTTCTCATTCCTCCTCGGATTTCATTAAAACCCAAACTAACAAGGGAAAATTAAAAAAAAAAGAAAAATCAAATGTTACTCACTCTGAAAAGGTAAACTTTGTACCTGCCAAGTCTGCAATGACAAGTTCTTTACTGCAGCAACCACTAATTCCTCGTGCCTCGCCAACACTAACAAGCAAAGTGATGCTTCCAGCTATGCCTTTAGAAACAATGTTACTCTGGCAGGTACCCAAACGTACAAGATCCACTTTAATTAGCTCAAAGTCCAACTATAACAGTCCAGAGAAATTAATTTGGAACTTAACTGCTAAACAGCACTATAAACTTGGAGTCAATGGAACACCTTAACCATGTTTAACACTTGCAAACCAAACTGCTGCTTAAGGAACTACGCGACCAGTTTTCAATGCAGCAGTTACCTAAATATGACCAATAAGACCACGAGAAACAGCCTCTGCTTATAGGGAGAAACGCAAGACCCTTATGTTATTCTACAGTCAGAATTTTAGTGAGAAGATTCCTCTCTGCCTGGTAATCTGAAAAAAGCTGAGATGGACAGTAATGTCAAGTGTGTGAATCGATCCACTACAGCAATAAAAATAAAAATGTTAGTTATATCTGAAAAGAAAGGTGTAGTTTGATTTTTCAAATTACAAAAAGACATTTATTTTAACGCAAGATTTCCCTTTATTCTTCTTTGGCACCTTAATGAACAAAAGCTTTGGCTCGAGATTTCCTATAAAATTAAGAAACTCAGCAGAAAAGCAAGGGACCTTTTATAAGAATTTCCAAGCTATCTGATAATTAGAGGATATCTGATAATTAGAAGACATCTGATAATTAGAAGAAATATTTTGTCTGAATACAATGTGCTATGACTCTGAGCTTTTCTCATCTTGAGAAAAACAGAAAGAGATTTTCAAACAGCAATCAAAAGCTGTGTTTTCTGGAGGTATCCTACGAGCTACACATTCATCCACTCATTTTAAAGAACATGTAAGCTGGTAACTCTTGAGAGACTGAAAATCCCAAAGACCAGTCATAGCAGTGCCAGTTAAGGCCCCACCGTGAAAACACTCTGCACACGTACCTCTTCGTACTTCACCCACTGGTCTTTTGGAAGGATCTGATGTTTCAGGCTTAAGTCGAGTGCTCGTTTTATGCGAAATATTCTTTCATTGTAAAGATGTTCTGGGAGTCTCTTCACTGCTTCTTTTACATCATCATCTTCATACAACGTATCATCTCGCATTAATCCTGTAACAAGAAGATTTTACAGTATCACTGAATAAATGTTAAGTAAGATTTAGGACTGAGACAAGTATTTCTACACAACATGAACAAAATGCTTCCAGTGCAAAATTACAAAGAAAAAACAAATCAACCCAGGAGAAAAGAGCCACTACTTGCTCTCAGAGAACAAACTCTAAGCACTGGCTTTCACATAGTCGTCTCCTTACGAAAAGGAGTAAAAAGAAAAAAGAGAATTTAATTCAAGGTGTTTCATAAAAGTATAGATAAACAAAACAATAACTATTCTGGATCCAAGGAGTGGATGTATGCTCATCTAATTTTATATCTGTATTTAAGATGACTGTCTAGGAAATGGGTTTAAGAGCTCTGAATCAATCAGAGTCGCTCAACCACAGATGTGACTACTTCAATACCGACGCATTCTCTAAACTCCACTTTGCACAAAGGCTACCTCTCCATTGACTATACGAAGCTACAAAAACCTGCAGCCAGATGTTTCGTATGCGTTGGTTCCCTCCACTCCTGTCCCCCCAAATCAGAAGTTAAATCGGGAAGAAGTACCTCATCTTCTCAAAGCCAAGAACACCCCAACACTGTTTGTGGAACAAAGGATTCCTGAAATTCAACCAACCCTCCTTTAAGTTTCAGGACAACATAGGACAAAATGTTACTTCTTTAACATTCCAAAACTGATGCAGATTACATGAGTAAACCTACTGACTTGTGGTTAAAGGTTTTTTTTCATGTGACTCAGCTGGCAGTGGTCCCCCAATAAAACAGAAATTTATTTTTGAGCCACATATTCTTGAATTCAGTTTTGTAGTTTACTTCAAAGACACAGGGAGCATGGCTGCTAGTTTAATCACTCGAATAAACTCGGTGTTTCTCCTCAGTTTTTAGTCACATTCCCAGAAAAGCAGCAAAAATTATTAATGCCTTTAAGAATTTCAGCAGACAGATATAAAAAGACGGGCTAAGCACTGCATCTCTGGAGGAAAGATCTAAGCTTATTTCCCTTCAGTCATCTTGCAATTTTTTTCCTGACTTCCCCAGGGCAGGTATGTTAATATCCTTTAAATGATTTGCTCATACTGCGGTCAGCAGTAAATTACAGCCTCTGAATATTTAGATTCTCTTGTCATTCAAGAACTGCTCCATCTAAATAGTTGAAACAAACTTACACTATTTTTACCCCTACTTCACCACTGGGCAGGCCAGAGAGACACCAAGTAAAGTTAAGGTGATACAAATAGCAGAACTAAAACCTTTTTTTCACTTTGGCTATTTTGTCTCAATATTGCAGCTAGACTGACTGCTATCAGTGGGAACCTCTCCAGCTACAAGGGCAACATTTGGATTAGAAGATACTGACCAGTGAAAGCGCGAAAGATAAATAATCAAGCTTTCAGGACTGCTTTGTGAAAGTTTTTTTCAACTACTCCAGCTTAACCTTAGCTGTTATGTTACTTCACTGAAAACAAGAGCAAACAGAAATAATAGAAGTCACCAATTCACTACTAGGTAGCAATCATGATGACTGAAGCTACTGCTAACCTTCTCCCCACAAAAGCTGTAGCTAGTTTTGATCAAAAAACACCTGTGCCAAACTGCAGAGGCATATACCAGTTGTGAATCAGAACTAGTTTGAAGACTGTTACATTTGCAGAGTTTTTAAAACTCCATGAAATACTTACCGAGTTTGTTGAACCCAGCTGCATTATAATACCACTTGCGAATCTTGTCTATCAGGCGACCACCTCCTGCAACTGAATGTGACCATCATCAGTTGCAGAGCAAAGTAAATCTCATTTACATGCTACTGTGACAGTACATAAATATTTGCTGGCCTCTTTCACATGCAGTAATGCACACTACATCAATTCAAATTTGAACTCGACCCCTTTGCTTTTCAGTGTCAGAACAGTAGAATGAGTGCTTATTATGTACAATAATTTGACCTCTTTCACTAAATTTGAGTATTAAACTGCTGTAAGACTTGGAACAATACTAACAGTTTGCTGTCAAAGCCAGCACCAACACTTTTAGGCTTTGTAACTCTTACTGGAGTTAAAAACGTAATGTTCAACAGAAAGCAAAACCACCACGCTTTTCACATCACTTATCCAAGATCCACAGCTCTCACTACGGGTTAATGCAATTTCAAGACCAGCATATTTTGATGTTGTTAACCTTCTGCTCTCCTCTCCAGTTACTTAAATGCTATTCCAGAGATTCCTTTTTCAAAGAGCTGCCAAAGTCAATTGGAAAGTCAACACTGAAACCTCAAAAAAAAAAAAAAAAAAATCATTGACTGTAAAAAGTAAAACACATGGAGAACGTTCATCTTTCTTTAACAGTGCTTCTGAATAGAAAAGTGTTTTTATGTGGACAATGCAGTATCAAGTACCGTTACAGGTACTCAGCAAACGGGTCTAGAAACCCACAGGCCGCACAGTCTGGGCGACACAGGCCAGGCAAGATCTCCTTCATGATTTTTACTTGTCCTACTAACTGACCCCATAAAACCACTGCGCTGCGTGACCCGAGCGGCCCAGCAGCCACCACCGCGCCAGGCCTCGCTCCCTGGCACTCGCGCAGGAACACCAGAACAGCGCAGCTGCCGGGGCCAGCGTCTGGGCAGGGCGGCGATCCCCAGGCCCCTCTGGAGCAGCCCAACGGCTCCTTCAGTGCTGCCAGAACACCTCAGGACCGTTGCCGGGCTCCCTCCGCCGGGCCGCAGGCCGCGGGGCTGCCGCAGGTTCGGGCCGGTGGCAGGTGACATCCGCCGCGGGCGCTGCCCCCGTCAAGGGCACAGGCCACACACCGCCCGCCGGCTGCCCGGATCCCCGCCGGCTGCCCGCCTCGCCTCCCGCCGCGGGGCGGGCCGAGCCCCGCACAGCGACAGGCGCGACTCGGCACGACCACCGCTCCCGCCCCTGCCGCTCTCCGCCGCCTCACCGGTCGCCCTCGCCGCCATGTTCACCTCGGTGCGTCCCGCTGCCTTCTGGGTAACCCGCAGCGTCCCGCGGGGCGGGGGCGGTCCGCCAATGCCGCCGCGGCGCCCGCGCATGCGCCCCGGCGGGGCCGGAGGGAGGCCGGGGGTGGCCCCGGCGCTGCTCGCCCGCCGGTTTATCCCTGCGGGTGGCGAACGCCCCCGGGGAGGGAGAGCGCCCCCCTGGGCTCGTCCCTGCTTCGGCCTCCGGCTGGGCCGTGTCCGGGCGCGGAAGCTCCGGCGTAACCGCCGCGGGGCTGCTGTGAGGCACCTGCCCGAGGGCGGGCAGTGCGACCGAGAGGCCAAGGCGAGCACGGTGGAGCCCGTGGCTGCTTAACGGTGGCTGTAAATAACGCTTACGGTGCTGGACAGCCGGTGAGTAAGCCGAGGTTAATGGGCGCTTGCTCAGAACACAGAACACCAGGCAGTGCCCCCTCGCAGCACGGGCCGCAGCACCTCTGCGAGCTGGCGGCGATTTAAAAAATGACAATATTTTGCACCGTGGTCTAAGCTTGTGTTCGCACTTGCAGGGCCACAGCCGTAGCTCAGAGCTTGGAGAGCTGATGTGAACGAGCACTGGCTTCACGTAAGGTAACCCAGCTGTCAGTCGAGGCAGTAGATCAATCCCTGGTGTAACTGGGTTGTGTCAAGGCTCTTTAGACCAAGAACTGGGAGCGGAGGGGTAAAGGTGAATATTAGCTAAAAATAAGGTTATGTTTGTAAAGCACAGTAAGCAACGCACCAGGTCAGGGACGGAAAGAAGCAGCCTCTCTCTGCTTGGGCATCGCGGCTGCCACCAGGTGAGCGGCTCTGGTTTGCGAGGTTGTGATCGCTGCCTCTCCCCAGCATTTCCTCCAGAAATGGACCGCTGCATTTTTCAAGAAATGAAATAAAGACGTGGAATTACTCTAGAACCATTGCTAGAGCAGGCAACTTGAGTCAGAAAAGCAGGCAGCTGAAGGTGCTGTGCAAGCAGAGGGCACAGCTCAGACCACACATTAGCAGACCACAAAGGGTCTTCATCATACTGTACCCAGCACATCCCAATTAATCAACATGCTCTGCCAGCCCTTATCAAGAGCAGCAGAGTACAAATACTTGGGCAATTCTAGGCCAAACATTTCGTCTAAAATTCTTTTTTATCTTAAAGCCAAAAAGTATTTGGCACAATCCTCAAAAAGCTCTTCTATCCTTTCTCCCCTTTCCTTTTAGCGCTCCCATAAAATCTTTTGCTTCCTTTCTTCATGGTATTTCTGGGATGCTGTTTTGTCATAAGCTCATGCATTTAACCGGTTTAGCTCTAGCAGCAATAATTTCTACATTTAAAAGCATTAAAGGAAGTAAAAGCTCAAAGTCTGAGACATTCAAAATACGTGCATTTTCCAACCGTTTGTCACATATAATCTAGGACATGATAAGGACAGTGGAGTAAATCTGCAAAAGCAAACCCTGTCATTATGAACCCACATACTTTCTATTAACATTACTTTTTACTATAAAGATAAATTTTTAATAGATTGAAGATTATAGTTTGTTGTTAGCATTTAATAGAGTAAAAATCTAAGTAAGGATATTGAATTAGATATTATTTATTTACAAGGAGGGAGTAGGAGAAAGCATTTAGCCATCCCATTTTCAGCTACCACTTCAGATAAAATTTATTACGCGTCTCCACCAAGAAAAGTCTACTTAGTAGAGGATTTCAAGTGATCTTCCCAGGCCAATGGAGCAGGAAACATGAGAATGAGACACAAAAAGAGAGCATCTCAGGTGTGTATTGCAGACAATATGGCTTTTACTGTTTCACGTGAAGATGCCCCAGTAAATCATTTTATACTCTTCTTGTTCTGACAACACTCCTTTTCTTGGAGACTGTAGTAGAAATTCTGAATTTTTATCTAAAGACCGAAGTCATAATCCAGAGATCAGTAATATTATTATTTCTTACAAATATTTTTAACCTTATTTCCCACCTATTAAGGGAATTTAAACTTCTGAATTTTATTCTGCTATCTGCATTCAAATTGGTATTTTAAGCGCCAACACTGAGCTTGTTAAAACACTAAGGCTTTTTCATTAAATGTAGATCCAAATGAAAACATCTGGACTTGAGTTTCCTGAACTGTTTTAACTGAAAGAATGGGAACTTCAATAAACTATCAGACAGTTTGCATTTAGGTTCAGTCAGTTTCTTCACTTTGCCCAAAAATACCCTGAAGCATTTGATAAATCTGTATTAACGCTGTTTGTTTACCAAGAGGTTTAAGTGCTTTTAATACTCCCACGATTCCTAGTGTTAGCATTTACTTCAGTTGTTATAACTGACTAAGATAGCTGTGTCAACCAAATATATACTTGTATACACTAAAGCTATGCAAATCTCATTAGGGTGGGGAAAAAATGCTCTTCCACCCCCTCAATGAGGAAAAAAGTGACTTAAAATAAGCTCCTTCTAGTTTTCAGGGATAGGTATAGTTTTATTTTCTTTCTGTAATTTGCCTAGACTTTTTGCTGATTTTCTTCAATACTTTAAATCAAGTTTCACTGCACAGCTTTTAGGATATTAACTTCAGCAACCAGCTTCACAAAGAAACACCTTTGCAACCTGTTGAAAAATGCCTTTTTCTATGAGTGACTTCACATATGTAATGGAGTATGTCTTTCTACTGCACAAAGAAAAAAATATCTTAAGAACTAATAATGTTAAAAGCAGGTAAACACATCACTACTGCATTAGCTTGATATTCTAACTTTTGGGAAGGAGGGTGAGGGGAGAAGAGAGAGGGTGAGTCAGGGAATAAATCACTAGTCAGTTTTTCCATCTCTCAAAACTGCAATTATTGAAAGAAAAAAAGAGAGGATAATCCACATTTCTGTTAATGTGCTGCATCATTCACTCTGAATTTAGTAATTAGTTAGAAGGATTGCCTCAGTAGCAATCAACTTATATTCACTCACTCCTTCTGAAATATATTTTTAAGTCACTATAAAGAATATTACTGTGAGCCTTTAAATCCTACAAGCATTTCATAAGCAACAACTTTTTAAACCAATAATGATGAAGTTAAGACCACAAAGGGAAGTAGTTCTATAAAATACGTTTATTTCATAACTTTATTCCTTTTTACATGTGTTACTAATTAAAGTGTTTTTAAGAATTTTTCAAAGTCCTGTATAGAAGCTTTGGCAATCTCTGCACAAAACACCTCATCGGGCAAGGATACTAACTGGTCCAGAGAGATGTAGCTGGGTTGTGCTGGGTCATACTGGGCTCTTCCCAAGAACGCAAGAAACAAATGTCTCTCTTTGATTCGTAATAGCTTTGAGTTGAAAACCTAAGAAAGAAAGGGAAGAATCTTTTAGGTGGTCTACATTTCAGACTCTGATGAATCTAAAATAAGAGCATTTTTTACACAAACTGAAGATCTAGGAAGAAAAATAATTTGCATATTTTCTTCTCATTTACTGTCAAACACCAGGTAGATGTTTATACAGATTTTCTCTCTATATATATATGTATATATATACATACACACAAATTATCTAAGTTCTTAATAAATGCTTCAATACAGTATGCTTACATACACACACAGGGGAAATAAGGGAGTGATACAACTCTCAAGCATGTTAGTTTTTTTGTTTATATATGATAACTATATTATTTTGGGGCAATCACAGCCAAGGAAGTGGAGAGAAGACATTGAGAGACAGGGAGCAAGAATATCTAAGAATTTTCCTTATACTATTGGAAGCATTTATTTATGCAGCCAGATTTAGATGAAAATTGTCATAAGGAAGAAATGAACAAGAGACCACAGGCAAGTGAATTGCACAGTGGCAATGGAGAAGGTGTGTGGCTGCGCCTCCTGTCATAACACAGCCAAAAGGTGCAGCACGGTGCTCCAGAACAACCACTTGTCTTCTGCTCCACTGTAACGCCTACCTTTGAAGGTGTTTGCCACAGAAAAAAAATCTAGACGGTCAAAGGCGAGGACAATGGTATGAGAAACGTGAAAGAAATCAGTGAAACATCTAAGAAGAGAGAGAAGTGGGGAAGACAAGAGATGCATACTTAACAAGTCTTAAAAGCAGAGATCTAACTCTGTATTTTTGAGGTACAACTGAGGAAAGAGATGCACTTCTAAAGAAGATAATGGTGAAAACATGAATGCTAGAGCAGTGAAAGCAGAGTTGTTACTAAAAAGGAGAGACTACACTAGTACAGGAAGGATTTCATGAGGATGCAAACTAATTTGAGCTAGTACAGAAAGCAAAACTACTGTTCCTCCTTTGCCTTCCTTGAATTTTAAGAGGGAGTCAGACAACAGTGGAAAACAGCCGAATCACAGTTTATGGAGCTAGCTGACAGGAAGGAGGATTACAACAGCAGCTTCAGAGAGGATTTGACAAAAAACTATTGTATGCTTCTCTTTTCAGCATTACTATTATTCAGGATAGAAGGAAGAGCAGATGGAGACAAGCATGCATTTGTGAATGCACAAGTTAATGGCCATGTAGAGACTGAGCTGCACTAGCCATATCCTGGAACTCAGTTTTTGAGGATAGAAGGGAAGAACAGGAAAGGGAGAGGGTAACTGCACCAAGAACAAGGAATACGCTCCCAAACAAAGGCAAGAGAAATAATGAGGTGAACCACCACAAAACCAACAATGATACAACTGAGAAGGAAGTCAACAAGACATGTGGTCTCTTACAGGTTAAGGAAGGCAAAAGTGACATACGACTGGAGTTAGAGCAAACATCCTTCTTACGTAAAAATATCAAATAGCAAGATAACTAATCAAAATCGCGGGGGGTAGTTTTATTTTCCCATATAATGTTGGCTTTTTATACAGTTAGATTCCCTACTAGACTTGCAGTTCAGAAGCTGCAATTTGTGCTCTCTTTTTCCTTTAGTCATCAAGTAACTAATCTATTTTCACTCCTGTGACTTTTTTTAGCTATTGCCACAGCAATAAGATCAATGAAAACCTGACTGCCTAGTGGACAGAACTTCTCTTACCTTTAAACTATATTTTCAGATCCTAAAATCTATAAAATTTATTTTTTCACTAGACAGAATCTGAAAGAAATGTTTTTATATGTATGCTATCAAATGAACACATCTTTTTGCATGATCTGTCTTCTCTTGGGTCTCTCAGCTAGGTAAGATTATAGGACAAGGAATCCACAGGCAGGCAGTAATCTCTCTTGCCTGAATCCAGAATTGATGAGCACGACTACTTCTGTTGAAAACTTAAAAATTTACAAGACTGGGGGTGGCATCACATACGCCAGGGGGAGAAGAGCACTTCCACAAGGGAATCCTCAACGATTGCTGAATTCGTAATAAAAGTTATCTCAATTAGTGTAAAAGCCACAGACAAGTAGAAGAATTCACATGTGTCCTGTGTGGTGTGAGGTTTCACATTCAGCACCAAAGTAGCAAAGCATTCATGCAAAGAGCACCTACAGTTTATTTGCAGATTAACAGCTCACCTGAGGAAAGCGAGTAAGCATGTTGTGAGGAATGCCCATTATGTTGTGTAAGTAGTCAAATGTCTGTCTGAGTCTCTTTTTACTTGCAGTTAAAATCTTGGGGGTTTTAAACACAATCTGTTGAATTTCATTACGTTGAAAACCAAGTTCAATCTGACAAACCTGAAAAAGAACACAGTTTTACCCTCAAAAGTAAGCCACGGCAAACTTAGCTTATTTTAACAAGCTACTGAAATAAACTAATGCAAAATTCTTCTACCCTTTGTTACATAGCAACGAGAAAGCTGCCCACATTAATATCTGCTACTCCAGTTCTTCTCAGGTAATGTAGTCCTCCAAACTACTGAACATTCTGGATTAAAGTGTAATTTGTTTATGGAGTATCCGCGAAGATGACTTCTGTGAATGCTATGTATTTTTCAGTTTGTTGGAGATAATAAGGAAAAAAGCTATGTGTCTCAGTATGCACGGTAGTTAGAAGCGTAAAAATTCTTTTAACAGTTTCAATATCAAGCTGTCAAAAAAGACCGACTTTCTAGCTGTGGAGCTGTTGAGCTCTGTAAAACACAGCAATCAAATAGCTCGTGACTACTTGTGTTAATATTTTTTACATTTTGCTACTGTATCCAAGTTATACTTTTTATATTAGAGAGTATAATTTCTGTCTTGTAGTCTTCAGCTGAAGTCTGTTGAACTTGAAATAGATGCATAGAATATGCAGTGTATTCATTTTATTCATTTTGGTTAACGTCTAAAAGGAAGATGTCTTTTTCAGAGACCGCCGTGACTTCAATTATGGTTTCCCAAAAGGAAAACAAAACACATTTTTTCAATAAAATCATGAGCACTCCTCCCAAAGTGCAGAATGGCAAGCAGTTCATTGAGTTGTTGAGAAAGGAATTCAGCATACAAGAGTGTCTGGTAACTCAGCCATTTCTTCTATCCTCCAGTGACATTTACAAGCAGCTTCTTTTCAGTCATGAAGCGGGTATGCTGGCCAGTCAACAGAACCAGATTTTCAAATCCAGCTCAGGTATTTCTTCAGTAGGCAAAAAGGCAGTGCTTTTTTTTTTTTTTTTCCAGTTTGATGTGCCAAGACGGCAGCTCTTTTCCAAAAGTGCCTGGCAAATACAAAGGGAAGGGCTTAGAACCTGGGTTTTGAAGCTACCTTAGGACTTCCAGATCCTTAAAGGGAGTTGTTTCTAGGCATGACTATAATCAGGTCTTTCAACTCATGGTTCTTCCTTATCTGCTTTATAAATATTTATGTATCACAAGAAATATTAATCAGCTAAGACAGCATTCAAATATGAAGAAATATGGTTGCACTTTAGTGGTGTCTTCCACAGATCCGAGCTGTCAGGGGTAATTTACTGCATTAAGACACACAACCAAGAGTAAGCCCTGATGAATCAGCAGAGACGTACAGCTGGCTTCACCGTAGAGGTAATTGTGACAAGAACCATGAGCTTTTCTTTTCTACTCTGTGCAATGAAACATCTCTCGACACAAACGGTGAGCTCAAGCCTAAGTCATTTTGACTCAACTCAGTTTGACAACAAATGTACTTAATACTCAGTAACTCTCTAGACTACATATGCTAATATCCTTACTGTGTAAGCCATACTCAACATGCTCTGTATGGTTCTCACAACAGGCAGTGGTAATGCAAGCCTTCCATTTTTACCCTGTCAGTGAATCTCTAATTGTTCTTGATGAAACCTTCAGAGGATGCAATAAGCTATCCTTCAGCTCATTTACTCCAAGATTACTATCTTTTGGCAACCAACATGAGCTGCAGCAGTTATTTCTAATTGCCCACTCAGAACTAGGGATACCACCAGATCACTTCTGAACTGCTGGTATATGGTTTCACTCTGAGCACTGCCACCACCAGCTTAAGACCCAGATTCTGAATCAGAGACATCCAGCCTCCTAAAGGGATCGAGCTTGTAAGTATCAGCAGATTCTACCAGTGGGGGAGTAAAAATCCTTCATGCCTCTGCAGAACACGCTAAAAATAAAGATGCTACACCATGCACTTTTGGTAGATAGTCACATAGAACTGAGGATCTTAAAAACACATTCATTCTAATATACTGAATCCCTAGCCTGTGGAAACAATGTTCATGAAAAAGAAAGCACTGTTAATTAGAACAGTCTGCTACTTTCCAGTCTCCTCCCTTACCACACACACATTTCAGATTGCAAGATTCCCAGTGTTTAATAATTTCAGAGCAGCGAGTCTGTCTGAAAATTATATATTTTAATTCATAGTTAGGCATTATAGGATAATGGCATTTCTGAAATTGTTACACTACATCATGCTGTTTGGCCTAGATGGCTTTACAGCACAGTAATTAAAGCAATCCATAGTTATATTTTCAAAGGGGAAAGGAGTCCCTGTGGGTTTAAAGTTATTTACCCAACAGTTGTTAATAACGACCATCTGCTATCAGACAATAGGTGTCAAATGCACATTTTGGCAGACTAGCTACCTGCCAAGAGGAAAATAATCAACTTCACATTTCTTGCTCTCAAATCCTCATAGACAATCCAAGTTAGCAAAAAAACATAATAATTAAGGAAAAAAAAAGGAACAAGCAGGCCCTATTTTTCACTCTGAAAGAAACGGGTAACAATTTCTATCATCAGACAGTGACTTTTGGCAGGAAGAGAGCCAGATGAAGTTTCTAACCTATATCACAGTAAAAGACAGAATAAGATACTGCTGCACGTATGCTGTAAGCTTGCAAGCTGTAGAGGAAAAGAAACTGTTCCAACAAAATCCTAAATTATTTTAGATCTCTACTAAAATTATTTCATTTAATTCTTTTTGTGCAGGATTCACTTCTGGGAATTTTATCTTCTGATAACTCTTAGACTATGTGGACACAAAACACACTTTTAATAGCTACTAATAAGCTCACCTGAAGATTTTCTTTTACAGGCTCTAATTTGCCAGTCAGTAGCCTTGGAAGACGAATCACCATATCTTTTGTCTACAATTAGGGAAAACACAGAAAGGAAAGATTATTACTAAAAGCTTGTTTGTGAATCCATCTGTAAAAAAAGAGATTTCATGGAAACTTTTTCCCCCAATTGGAAGAGGGATATACTTTCACTTTATCTCTACTTCCAAAGATGAGTTTGCATGAAGTAGCAGTATATTCAGAGGCAAAAAGTTAATCAAATATGTTCGTTTGGAAACCGAAAAATAACACAGCTGTTGTAAAATAGACAGGAAGAGAGAGTAGAAGCATACCTCAAAGGTAAAAAGCATGCTCAAGTGCCCAATCTCTCTCAATACTCAATTGTTTCTTCCCACCTTTTTTTAAAAAGTAAAACACTACCTGATAGAGGCTATAGAAGGATTGTTCAGATGCAGTGGAATTTGTCTACCTCAGGATTTGGTTAGACTGTAGTATTACAGCAATAAAGAAATCGCTCCACATCCCCTTGAGCCATGCAATTGTATGTAATCTGCCCTGGGTACAAGGTAGTGACAAAACCCTTCTTCAGAGAGATCTTCTCCCTCAAGCACAGAAAGGTGAGCAGCAGGCACTGTGACAGGTATGACTGTTCAGCTAACAGAAGCCACAGAAATCCACCAGATTTCACTTGGAACTTGACATTTATTGCAATCCTCAGCTACTGCAGGAAACAACTAACACTGCTCATTTATTCCAGGCAAGTCCAGCTATTACCTCCTCTCAAGACTCCAAAACATGCAGTGCTAAATACTTGCTAAGCACAAAATGTGGTAAGCACTCAGGAGCAAACACGCAGGGCAAACTCTTGGTGAGCTGAGCGTAGGATTTGGCAGATGATGGCAGATTAGACTATTTTTCACAGATTAGTTAAGTATGCTACAGTATCTTGAAAAAATGAAGAGAGCAAATTAATTTTCTAGAAGTTAAAAAAGCTTCTGGCTGTTTCAGCAATGGATTCAGTCCTCTGACCCACCTTAGATAAAACTGAATGCACACATGCTTGTTTGATGATAACCTGCAGCAGATCATCTTCAAGAACTGTACTTCAGGACCTTTGAATGCTAGATGCTCACATTACTTCTACAGATGGTTATAATGTTATCATCCTGTAACCCTCTGTGTTACCATCGGTAATGTCAATAATGTTTGCAGATAACCTCCAAACACTTCAAGTATTCATGTTCCAAGGCCTTACAGTTGTGACTAACAAAGTACCTCAAGACTTCTGTGTAAAACCTTTACCTTTTTTACACTGAGACCAAGTTCATTTTTGAAGAAACTCAGTCTGTTATCCAGTCTTTCCACTGAAAACAACAGCAAATACGGAGCTCTTGAGACCATCTGAGCAATTTCTGCATTACCAAATTTTTTTGATTTTAGGTAAGCCACTCTAGAAAGAAAGAAAAACAAAATAAAATTCAGTGATGAAAATTTTATCACCTCCATTTATTCAGTACTTGCTTAAATTCCTTAGTGATATCTTATAAACGGACAGATGTTCTAGCATTAACATACAACCTTGCCAAAAATAATGAGGGGGAAATCTGCAGTTATCATAAAAGCAAAATACCATCCCTTCCAATTAATTAGAAGTAAAATAAACCACAGAGCAGAATGTCAATACTGAAGACAGATTTTAATTCCTTCCAGCTGTACTTAAGCAGATAACTATGTTAACCTATGTTTAACTACCAGCCTGTCTCCTAGATTGCAAACACATTAATAGATCATCATAGGGTATGGACAAGAAGATATATACAGCCTTTTGCTATTTTAATGAATTCCATTTCTACTGCTGAAAGAACAGAGTACTATACCTCATACATCCCTATTTTGCCAATAGCACTGGAGTAGAAATACCATACAACAATGTTATCTGTAGAGACATTGTCCAAAAAGACATTTCTACATCAGCTGAAGCTAGTTTTATTACAATAGGTCCCTACTTTCAGTCACTGGTCCAAGGATTTAGCTACAAAACATCTGGTTGTCAGAAAGGAGAAGGAGCTGACTAAAGTTTTTATGTTTAACAGAGCTTGCTTTCTTTCCAACTCAAAACTTTTTCCAAACTTTCTTGAATTCTGTGAAAGTGAAATCCTGTTTCAAGTACTACTTGCAGTAGATTATTACCATAGCTCCCAGAAAAAGGAAGGGGGGCAGAAGGGAAACACAGCACACACAGACATTAACCCACATGCCATCATTTAGAAAAAGCTGAACTACAATTTGAAGCAGTTTCCTTTGGTTATAGATGAGCATATACAGAAGTAATTACCATCAGATGAACTTAAGAGCATATAAGAACTGATTTTATCTAGCAGTAATTAAGATACTGAATAGACTGCAGAATATTCTGCGGAAGCAGATATTCAGCAAAAGACAGGCTGTGTGTTAAACCATCTCTTGTAAAGAGAAAAAAATGAAAATACCTTCCAGTCACTACAACCTCCCTCTCTTTCCTCAAAAATGAAGTCACCACAAGCCAAAAAGCCTCTAGACCAAAGATCAAACAACAAGCTCTAGACAACCAGTTCCCAACTGAGCAGGCACCTCAACACACCAGGTAGCAGCCCAGGCTCCATATCATGCTGATGGAACTGGCTGCAAAAGCCTCAGAGACAAGGAGAGGTTACAAGTAGGAGAAATGCAGAACACAAGAATAAACAGTGGGCCCTTCAAAAAAGAACCCAGTATGTTCTGAATGCTGCAGCTTGGCTACACTATACTTCTTCCACTCAATTTTGCAAGGGCACAATTGCCAAGCACCCTAGAAACATAGCTAAACAAGCAGATTAAAAATAAAACCTTCTTTTGTCCTAACCTTGTTGTCCTAACTCCCCTCCACTTGTTTTCTGTTAACATGTCATTAAGATTCACAACTGAAGAATTTCTTTGCATCCTGGAAAGGCAAGATGCTTGAAAGAGGGATGGCAAGCTTATAATAACCTGACTCTAGAAACTGGTACATTAAAGAAGCACGATCATCCAACCTGACCAAAGTTTGAGATAAATTTCTGAGTGTTGGCCCCAAGGTTAGCCCTCATTCTACTACAGGGGTCAGCAGTTTTATGTAGCATGTTAACAGTTTTAAGTCATCATTAACAATACCATAAAACAAAGCATCTGGTGCAGCTGCAGTACAGACACTGATTTGCAACTGTCAGAATTGTTATGAATTATGGAATGTTTTGACTTTTACAGTGTTTATCTGAAGTCAAATGCCAAATCTATTGAAATTTGTGTTTTGTTTCCTGGCAACATGGAATCCATAGCAATAAAACATTCCAGAGTGATGTAACCAATACCATGTCCATCTGCACCAAAGTGTTTATGCAAAGGTGATACTCAGCTTTCAAAAGACAGCTATCTGAGACATACTCACTTCACGGCCTGCCATAGGCCCTCCACAGCACACTTACTTTAAAGCTTGCAGGAAAGCATTCACCAGTGCCAGAGATAAATTTATTGAAAAATCAAGCTGCAGAAAATGAAGAAATTAGATTGCCCCTACTTCAATTACCAGGCAGTGCCACAGGACAGTTAGTGAAAAACAAATCTGACCTCACAGCAGAGTTAGATTGTTTATCATTAGACTAGATGACCTTTAAAAGTCCCTTCCAGCCTAACACATTATAAAAAAACCCCACTCTTCAGAACAACAGAAGCACCTCTGACATCTAAAACTACTGCCGAGAAGTGACACGGGTTCTTTTGGGATATTGTATCTGCAAGGCCACTTACTGAACAGGACTGAAGAACAGAGGAGAAAGAAGAGGAGACAAGTCTGTGTTAGATATAAGTCTACTAATACGCCTGTTTCCAAAAAGACGCATTTTCAGATTTCTGTCTTGGACAGCTAGTACGTGCAAGAGCTAAGCAGGCAGACTTTCTTTTCTGGTATTTTTAAATAGCAAGAGGTTTTGACTTCCTTACAAACTGTGCACACACACACATACAAGTTGTTCTGTAAAAGAACTGTTGAATTAATGCAAGTCTGTCTGGAGTAATTTTAAGCATGGAAGTCCACTTTATGGACTGACGAACAGAGTAAGGCTCTACAAGTGTGAACACATGCAGAAATTAGTCCATAGTACTCTTGTGCTCAGTTTTATCTGGACAACAGTAAATGTCACCAAAACCTGCTGCTGCTATTGGATGTAAACACAGAAATTTGGTCCACTTCTTTTACTATAGAGTTCACAAGGTGTTGGTAGATACATCATCTAGAAGAGTAGTTTTAAAGAGGTTAATATTGTTCTACAAATTCAGGCAAAGCTTCATGGACTAACATTTTGGAATCTAAGCTAACACAGCAAGCAAGTGGCCTAAGATGGCAAGCTGCTTCCTGCATGGCAGAGAGACAGGGATGAACAGTAAAATTTGTTTGTGGTCAGTTTTCAGGTGGATCAGGGTGTTGACTCAACTTATGATACCACCACATGTCAAAGCTGACTGATGAACATGGAGCCAGGGACTGAGTGAGAAAGGAAGCAGCTACAACACAGGTTCAGGCAAGGTTAAGCCAACTGGCAAACCAGATCTTCAAGCCAAGGGGCATAAGACCTTGCCGTTATTTGAAAGACTTACCTGGTTTCTAAAGCTTCCAGATCTTCAGCTAGGATGTATGGATTTTTGGTCAGGAACGGTCCCAGCTGACTGTCTTCTACACCCACATCCTTAAGAAATAGAAGTATTTTTTGTATATCTTTTTCAAAGTCCAAGGTCAGCAACAGTTGACCTGCCTTTTGATGTTTCTCCACTTGGGATAAGTCAACTCCTACAACAAACAAAATTAGAAATTGTGTTAATTAAACACAGACTCTAATTCCTATAAATGTTTCACAAAGGCATGTTGAAATTTATAGAACTACTCCTTTTTTGCACTGATTTTAGCATATTTTAGTTGCTCAACACAGCAAGGTCACAACACCTTGTATACTGTGGAAAGATTCCAGATAAAACAAACAGTCATTTCAGATGCTTTTCTAAGTTTATTTTTTGAAAGAAGACATTTCCAGTGAATCCTGCACGTGAAGAATCAAGTACACTAGCACGTACCACATGTAGAGACTTGCTCTTGTGGCACAGAAGTATGTGTGCAAGGAATTCCCAACTCCATTATAGAAGGGAAGGAGATAATTTTGCAGCCAAGTGCCTTTGGGTACTAGTTCACACATAGCAGTTTTTCACTACATGAGGCCAAGTTTCACTCTCTGCAACCTCTTTCTAGTGTTCCTTGCACTTTTGGGAAACAAGGAGGTGGCCAGCAACCTTGAACTCAGCTATCTGCACAAAGTGCTTTCTGATGAGAAGGAAGGCTCTCTTCCATCTCTTCCTTCTTGCCTCTCCAGTTTACTGTGTCCCACCACTCCCCTTCCACAAGGAGCAACCAACTCCTTCCTTCCAAGGACACAGAGCTGCAATTTCTCCTGCAGCAAATGAAAACATCCTTAACCAGCCAAAAAGAAGAAAGACCAATCGAGCAACACAAAGTGCTCCCCATCTCTGGAAGCTGTCTCCTAGCATCCACAGCACTACGGGACTAAAGCTAACCGCTTTGTCTTCAAGCACTGCGGCATTGCAAATGAGTCATGCAGTCCCCTCTCTTTTTCCATTTACCCTGGATAATATTCTGCTGCTTTTAACCATTGGTCACCATTCCTTCTTTCAAGTTTATAAGGCAATCAACATGATCAAATAGATCTTGCTATAGAATTTCCAAAGCTCCAGACACAGACAAACCACTTAACTAAAATCACACATACCTAGGTGGACAAGTTTTGCCAGGGTTTCCGAGTGATCGACATAATCTCGGAGGGTGGAAGACTGAGGGGGAAGAAGTGGTTCTGCAATGATCTGTACAGCTTCTTCCTCAGAAATCTCCTCCAAAGCAGATGAAGGTGGGATGTCATCCCAGTCTAAGAAACAAATGTAGGAAGACCCAAATGCATTTTGTGAAAGACAGAACTGCTCCCATCAAGCACAATACAGATCTCTTAAAATCTATTCTGAAATACAAGAACACTGAGCATAAGATAAACAGTCAATCTGTGATTATTTGAAAAACATATGAAATCACAGGCTCTACTCCCAGTTTCTGTCTCTGTTCCATCTCCTTGTCACTGCCCATCAATATTTCTCACATGGCCATATCCAAGCACAGCACCCAGCAAGCCTGCCTTCAGTCTGCTGCTTTGATGACTGCAGACAACAGATGACATCACCATCTTGAAAAAGAACCTTCTTTCAAGTCTTCACAAATGCATTCTCGCATGGTCAAATCCAGATCAAAGGCTACTGCAAAGGCTATTTTTCGTAACCTGACAAGCCCAATACTTTGTGCCCCTTCTGAATCTTATGTCTGAACTGCAGTTGTCTGAACCTTTAAGGTATTTCACAGCCAACTCCAACCAAGCTATCATGTCTTATCCACTACAGAGTGGCTGCTGACTGTCACCATGTCTAACAGCTAAAGAAATCAAGCTCCATTCCTCTAAACTGATCTATTTTTCCATTGACAGGAGTTAACAGAAGTTAGATCAAGATTACTGTTTGCAGACTGGCTGCTAGCATCCACCTCAACTATCAAACCAACAACATTCCTAATTATAAACTCTTTAGGATGAGGATTTTCTGCGCTCTGCGCCTTTGCACAATGACTTCCTAGAGGCTAGAGTAACACTCTCCCATCTCAAGAAAACAAAGCCACACCAGAACTACCAAGGCAGGTTCCAAAGTAAGTAGGATGATCCTAACATTCTGGGGAGAGTTGCATAGACTAGCTCAGTAGCTGTTGGAGGTCTTGCCACTTCTTTTTCTCAAATTCTCGGAAACAAAAGCACAGTGTTTTTTAGCCACATTTACACTGCAAACAGTAATAAGAATTCTCGAGAAATTGGTATGGATATCAAGTATTTTATCTCAATTTGTTGAAGACTGAACCAATAAACACCAAGGTCTGATTTGGAAGCATAGGTACTCTCTTTTTTTGCCACTAAGTTCTTTAGACCTCCTGTGAGGAAACATACCTCAAGTTACAAAAAAAAAAAGAGAAAGTTATCAATTATGTTTACACCATTATATACACTGCCAACTGGGCAAAATGCTTTGCATACAAACACACACAATGGTAAATCTGCTGGCAGGTAAAAAAAATGTAGATAAACTGCATCACAGGTGCAGACATATAAGAGCTGGCTGACCTGTCAGTTCTGGTGCAGCACTGTTTCCAGAACCAGCTGCACAAACATACAGATCTCAGTTGCAGCTCTGAGCCACCCCAAAAATAAGCTCTGTAGGATCCAAGTTGGCTGGGCTCAAAGCAGAATCTGAACGTGCAAGACTGTTTAGTAACCCAGAGTAAGTTTCCTCAGTATACTAGAATGATTTTCAGATGGTGATTTTTTTTTTTTTTTTTTAATCCTCACTTAGACATAAAAGTAGAGAAAAGTGAGGCAATTTCCTCAGGGCAACACCAAGGTGGCCTTATATCTAGGTCCTTTCTCAGGAGAGTGCTGCAGGAGTATTTCTCCTAAGGGCAGTGCTCAAGCAGCCTTCACACACTGTTGCTGCCTCCTGTTGTTCATCCCTGATCGAAAGGCTGTGTTGTGCAAGCTGCTGGAGGGCTGGCCTCCCCCACTCCTGCTAACCAACTCCCCCCACTCCCCGCAACCAAAACCAACAAACGAAACCCTTCATTTTGTGTCAACACAACTATGAGGGAAAACCAAATGTAGGCAGAGTTATAAATAGAAAAGCTCTTCAAACAGCAGCTCCAGACCGACATTTCTACTCAAAACGTTGTATCTTTATCTTAGGTTAATGGCATTCTTCCTATGCTAGAGTGACCACAGGAATTCTGCATTAACTATGGGGCTAAAACCACGTGAAAGTCAGGAACTTCAGATAAATGTTGCGATAAAAAGGTGAAAAAAAAAAAAAAAAAGGAGAACCAAGGGTAATACTAAAAGTACGATTTAGGAATCAAAGAGAAACGCTATTCCTAAGGCCTCTTACCTTCATACAGTATTTTTGCATTCAGGTCAGGTAACGTTTCTGCTTTTGCTTGTTCCTGTTTTACTGGTGATGGCAAGTTACTTTCATGAGGAGAAAAAACCTCATCCTTGGCACTGTCAGGTGGAGAACAGCTTCCTGCGGACACACGCCTGTAGGCCTGCAATCCCCGCCCGAGAACGGCATTCCTAGAGGGCACCAGGGCCGGAGGGGCGAACCCACGACGGGCCTGCGCCGTCCTGCCGCCACTGAGCCCCCGAGGAGACTGAGCCGCACGGGCCGTTTGCAGGAGGCAACACCAGCGGCAGAGCTGCCGAGCCCGCAAAGCCATCTTCAGCTCAGCGCGGCAGCGTCCTGCTCGGAGAGAAAGGGCTGAGGAGCGACACGGGCGCTGCCTCGCCTCGGGCTGCGAACGCCTGAGCGTTACTTCCCTCAGCGCTCAAGCAGAAACTACTCGCTTCGAAGCGCTGAGTAGCTCTGAGGCTTTAAACGCGCGACAAACGGAGCACGAATAACCGAGGAGAGGAGCCGGCTTGGAACGCCGCGTCTCGCCGCCCCGTAGGGCCGCCGCTTCCCTGGGAGCGCGGGGGAAGCTCAAACAGGCCCTAAACCCTCCCCGAGGGCCGGCGCGCTCCGTGCAGAGCCGTCACCTCACGGCCCGACACAGGGCAGGGGGAGGCCGGGCTGAGCCGCGTTCACCGCCCCTCGCAGGCCTCTCCAGGCCGGCGGCCGCTGCGCACAGCCTGCGTGAGGCCGGTCCGGGCCAGGCCAGGCCGCTAGGCACAGCGGCGAGCCCGGCGAGCCCGCCGGGCCCCTGCCGCCCGGTCCTGCCCGGCTCCCGGGCCCCGCCGGCGCCTCACCTGCCCCTCACAGCGCTCTCGCGAGCGGCCCAGCCCACGTGCGGGCCCCTCCCCACCCCCAACTCGGGCGAGACCATTCGGGAAGGGGAGAGGCAGCCAGAGAAGCGCCCTTCCCACCGCTTGTTTGAAGGGGGTTGTGTGGCTCCTCCTCCCCCCCTCCCGCTCCGTTCCTCCTTTCCTCACCGCGTGGGCACGGGGCGCCGCGGGAGCGGCGCCGGCGAGCTCCGCCCCGCGGCGAGGCGGGCGCGGCGCTTCTGCCCTCGGCGGCGTCGCCTCAGCGGGAGGAAGCGCGGGCGGCCGGGCTGGTTCGGGCCGGGCCGCCCCGCCCCGGGAGAACCGTGAGCCGTGCTGAGGCGAGGGGAAAGAAGGCGAGATGGCGTCGTGCGTGGGGAGTCGGACCCTGAGCAAGGACGATGTGAACTACCGCCTGCACTTCCGCATGATCAACGAGCAGCAGGTGGAGGACATCACGCTGGAGTTCTTCTACCGGCCGCACACCATCACCCTCCTCAGCTTCACCATCCTCAGCCTCATGGCCTTCGCCTTCACCAGGTGCGCGGCCCTCGCCGCCGAGATCCCCCCGCCCGTGGCTACCGGCAGCTTCGCCGCCGCGCGTACCCGGCCCCGGGGCGAGAAGAGGGCTCCCGGAGCGAGGAAGGGGGCCGGGGCCGTTCCCCCGGGGCCGAGGGCGGGCCCGGCGGGTCGTGGTTGCTGCCGGTGGAGCGTGGGGGGGGCGCTTAACGGGGACTTGGTGTGGGGGGTGGGCCGTGACTTGCCGCATGCTCTGCAGGCGGAGTTGTTGCATCGCCCGCCGGCTGGGGAGCGCCCTGCCCGGGGGCCGCCTTTCGGAGAGCCCTGGTACCCCCCCTCTACTGCCTTTTCTGGGAACTTGTTGATCGTTTTGAGGCTCTCTGTTAAGTCTTTACCAAAACGTGTGTTTCAGGCAGTTGCCAAAATGGCTTTTATGGGGCTATCAAGAAGCTGGGCAATGACATCACTCGGGTAGATAGTTTACGAAGCGTTTGGAGGACGGGAGTGACGGGTTTGTGTCGCCGTTTTCACACAGCACACTTTGTCCGAGGCCGGGCACACGCTGCCTCCCGCCCCGGTACGGGCAGGCTTGGCCCCGGCCTCTGCCCACCCCGGGACCTGTGGGCTCACCACTGCAGTCACTCATGGAAGCGAAGCGAAGAATGGACATGCTGATTTTCAGGAGCCCTATTTGTAAACAAAGGGCATAGCAGTGCAGTTAGAAGGGTGTCTTGCAGTATTTTTCTAAGTTGCTCGTACTTTTTATTGCCTTCTGCTGAATGGGGCTGTGAAGATGATAACGTAATCCTGCGTTAGGCTAAATCATGCAGCCTGTGGGCGAACAGTGATTCCTGAGAGATATTTTGGCTGAGTTGTGTGTGGTGGTTTGGGCTCACTTAAACATTATTTGTTCCTAGGCCCAATGGACAGTTCAGTGTGTAATCTTTTGCTTTATTCTACGAATCCAAACGTATAGTTTCTATCGCCTATAAAAATAATGGTCAAGTCTATGTTGAGCTGAGAAAGGAGCATAAGGAAACCTAAAATAGTGTAGCTGCAAGTGGTCTGAAATTTGCCTTTTCTTGTTTCAACTTGTGCGTGGCCCCAAGGAAGATACCTTTGGTGAACACATCCCTTCTTCTACTTGGATCTTATTACCTAAGCTGAGGTATAATGTCCCTCTTATCTCTTAAATCAGAGGTGTGTTTTTGTGCAATGTTTAATTAGAGACCTTTGCTACAAGTTCGCTTGCCGTGGCTGCCCTTGTCCAATCCCTTTTTTTGCTATAGGACTAATTTAAGTCAGACTTGTGGGTTACTAAGGGAATCTCATCCCAACATCGTTCCGAAGGATTAATGGAATCGATCGCTCATCTTTAGGGAAGGAAAGGTGAGCTGTTGCTTCTTTCCAGCAGAGAATGAGTCAAGCAGCAATTTCAGAGTTATAGAGTCTTCTAGACCCAAAGAATATTACTTTGCATCTTGGATGTTTGTTTTCATTTTTTTGAAGAGGATTGCTAGCTTTTATTTTCATTTGTCTTGCTAGCTTTCTAACTGACTTTTTCAGTTTCATTTTCTTCCCCCAGTCTGTGTCTTTGCTCAGCCTCACTTCCTGTGTTTAAATACTCGTTGACTTCTTTTTAGTTCTCCTCTGTTTCTCCTCAAGTTGTGGAAGCTACCCTGATTTCGTTTTTTCTTTTTTGGCTTCCATCATCCAACCATCAGCTATTTCCAACTATCACAGGAGTTTCCAGCACCATTCTCTGTTGCCTTGTTTAGGACACTACCCAAACCATACGTACTCTTTGAGAAACTGGTGTGGGGGGAGAGATAGTTGCCCACATGCTTACAACGTGTGCCTCCAGGTCTGGTCTTTCTATTCCCATCAGCTTATTGAAGTGAGTCTCCAGTGAGACTCCTGTTTCTACCTCCTGGGCACAAGGCACCGTAGACTTCTCAATGAGGTGTGATAAGTGATTCTTTGCTTCCCCAGTGCTATCAGTTTTTCCGTAGCTCTTCTGGTCAATTTATTAAGGAGAGGATTTTCTATGGTACGTTCATCCTGATGTTGTTAAGTAAAATTTGCTTTTTTCAGGGACTTCAACATAGATAGTGGAAATTCAGCTTCCCTTAAAGTATATCTCGTATCCTCTATAGTTCTTTTATATCAGAAATATGTGGGGGTTCAGACAAACACAGAAAATGCTTTTCCCTTGGATGGACTGAGCCATGAGATTGACTTGAGATCGCTGAGAGCAGCTGACACTGTCTTTGAGCTCACAGCTAAGGGTGAAGCTGAACTTCAGATAGCAATAGTATTCAGGTAGCAGTAATAATCCATAAAAATAAATGTATGTTTAACTTTTCCTTGTTGAAATGGGGAGCAGAGGGTATTCTGGTTTTATTTAAAGCATGTCCTTCTAGTGCTTCTGACAATGGCTGCAGCTGCCCTGGTTATTTCCTGCTGAATGAGCCATACACAGGCTCCTCTGCTTCCAGGCCGTGGAGTGGCGCTGGCTTTCCCTGTGCCCTTCCTGCCTGGAGAGAGGGATGTGGCCTTCTCTGAACCTGGAGGCCACCAGCAGGAGAGCAGGTGGGTGCTAGGGGGGGATATTTTTTGGAGCACAGCAACAGGACTGAGGAAGGTGACGGATTGGCAGCTTGTGGTGTGAAGTTGCAGGAGTTTATGGAAGCGAGAGTAAGACCTATGAAGATGTAGGGCTGCTGTCTTTCACATCCCTTGGTTAATGGAGTTGATTAAACTGGCTTGTTGTGCATTTAGGTTTGATTTGGGAGGCTTATATAAGATGGTTTCTTTTTTTCCCCAAACACACTCTAAGCTTAGTGTCCTAGCTATTTTTTCCTGAACTGGGTATCCTCATTTTTTTTTTAAATCTGTGGTGTAATATCTTACTAGTTTACATTTTTATAATGTGCTAGTGTAGTGTGCTGCTCTGGAAGAGAGAGAAGAGCAGAAGAGGAAAAAAGGTTATGCAGTTATTGTGTACTTTTGGTTTTTTATTCTCCAGAAAGCGACAGAATTAAAAAATGTGCTACTAAAGTGGGTTTAAATTGAGAAAATTTCCATCTGTCCTCCCACACGAACATTGGAAACTTTGCTTTTGCTGCATGAATGTTTGTATTTAAAAGCCAGCATCAAAGTTTCTAAGGCATCAAAGTTCCTGAGGAGATGATTTAACACATTTCCCTGGTTGTTGTGATTGTGTCTTTCCTCCAACAGTTACTTTGCTCCCATTTCTTTTAGTGTTCCCCAAAATAGTTATTCTAGGGCAAACACTACTTCTTTTCCTAACTAGTGCACAGTAGCGAGTCTCTTGCTCCCACCTGTTCTTACCTGCTTCTCTCAGGAAGATTGGATGTGTTTCCCTTTTGAAAGGTATCTGTAAGCCAGAATTAAATGCCTCTACCACTCACTTGGCATGAAATGTGATGTAACACCGCATCCAACATCTTTGTTGATTTTTGGGGAAAGTGCTGCCAATGTGACTAGGGTGTGGAGCTGAGTAGTGCTCGGAATCCTGGTCTGCAAAGGTGAGGACCCTTCAGCCCAGCTGGCCTGGCAATTAAGTGATGTAATCACAGAGTCTTTCACTTCTTTCTTGCCCATGCTGAGCTGTACAGTGATGTGACCAGTAATCTGTTCTTTTTTCAGAAAAGAAGTTTTAAAATCTCCCCATTTGGTGGGACCTGTGACAGCATATGCATGCATGTTATTTGCATATGTTGAAACAGGAATGTGGCTTTGCTGTCTGAGCCATCAGAGCTTGAGGCTCTGGCTGGTGGAGCTTACTGTGCTGGATCATGGAATCATAGAATGTCAGGGGTTGGAAGGGACCTTGAAAGATCATCTAGTCCAACCCCCCTGCCAGAGCAGGATCCCTTAGGGCAGGCTGCACAGGAACGCATCCAGTTGGGCTTTGAAAGTTTCCAGAGAAGGAGACTCCACAACCTCTCTGGGCAGCCTGTGCCAGTGCTCTGTCACCTTCACAGTAAGGAAGTTTCTCCTCGTGTTGAGGTGGAGCTTCCTATGTTCTATCTTATACCCATTATTCCATGGACGGCATGAGGCTCTTGAGATCGCCAAGGGAGCCAGAGTTTAAGCTCTGAAACTTGGAATTCATAGCTGGTGTAAAACGTCAGCCGGTGCAGCATGACTGCTGAAAAATGACTGGCAATTCTCGACTGAGATGTTTTTTAAAAAAATAAAATAAAAAAAGGGTTGTGGCGGGTCCCTAAGACCTGCAGAGAAACCATTCACGTTTAATGTACTTTTTCCTGCCATACAGTTAAACTAACACAGTGCTTAAATGCCTTACAATGATGAAAGTCTGCTGTGGAGCTGCTAAGTTTTGATTTTGAGGGAAAGGGAAATAATTTGGCGAAGTGAGAAGTATTTTGTAACTGCAGCAAGTACCTAATGTGGAGCGCGTTTATGGTGTCAGGGATTCTTTACTGAAGACATGCTCTGCCAGGGAAAACTTTGTTCCTCTAAGGGTTGCTGGGAATTTTTTAGGAATAAATAAAATAATATCTTTACATAAACTGATCCTAAGTACATGAAAATTATCCAGTTAGTAAAACTAATTTCAGCTGTGGTGGGCGATGCATTGAAAAACATTAGGTGTGTGTGATGACAATCTGAAGTTTGTTTCTGTTTGCCTTACTGAAGTATCCTAGAAGCTGACTGCTGGTTAGAAAATCCTGGTGGGCTTTCTTTTTTTGTTAATCTTGTTACTGTGCACTGTATTCCATATTGCTGAAAAGAAAGAAGAGCTCAGTCAAGTTTACCTTGGTGTTCCAACATGAATCCGTAGGTCTCTTTTCTGCCCATAATGTGACAATAGTACAAATAATACCCAGTATTTTATTCAGAGCTTTGGCATAATAGATCTAAAAAACAAGTTGATATTTTTCCTTTGTTCTTTTAAGTTTAGCTGTCTCCACTATGCATATATTCTATACTGTGTAATCATTATTTCCAAAAGCTGATTGTCATCGTTATTTCTGTCCCCTCTCTACTCACCTGAGACATTTGGCATTTGGAACAGGTCAAAGGAAGTGATTGCAAGCAGTACCAAAAGAGCTCAGAGAAACTTAGGAATTGCATCTGGGCTACCAGAGTTTTTGGTCTAGGTCTCTGCTGTATAAAAGTACTTTTGCTAATGTTTCTGTGAATGTTAAAGCAGGAAATACTTTTTTTTTCGCTTTATGTTAAATTTTGTCATTGCTTCTGCATTGACTTCCTAACATCACTTACGGCTCACGCATACTGATTATGTCTTTAACTTCTTTGTAAGAAAGGGATACCCACAAGTACAGAGTGAAAAGCATTCCATGCAGTTACTGTCTTGACTTGTTATATAACCACCATGCTTATTTCTTGTACTTAATTTCCATGTAGTCTTTATTTAAATACAATATCTTCAAAACCTTTTGACTTCATCATTATAATGTACTTTAACACTTTATGTTGTCTGTCTCTTCAGGGATGATTCTGTCCCAGAGGATAATATTTGGAGGGGTATCCTCTGTGTGATTTTCTTCTTTCTAATCATCAGTGTTCTAGCTTTTCCTAATGGTGAGTAAGGTTTATATTTAACCTTTCGTAACTTGTGAATTTCTCTTTATTGCCACTATATTTGTTCCAATTTTTATTTAAGTACCAATTTTTAATGTATTTTCCTCTTTTGAATTCCTTTAAGTTAAGGAGCATTTTAAAAATGGGTTGCAATCATACTCAGAAGAGATAACAGTAAAATGCGTGTTATTTATAGCTTGCCTGTATCTTAACAAGGAAGTCAAGTTCTTAAAATCGGTGTCTCTATTTGCAGATGTGCAGTTGCAGCTCAGATTGCTAAGTAATGATGCTACCAGGTCCTTAAATAATGTTTAAGTCTGCCTCAGACTTCTCTGTTTTAACAGAAGTGTCAGTCTATAATTTCGCAGAGATAGAACACCTCACATAAATTATCTTACCAAAAGGTGGTGATAGAGTGGTTGAATTCACATTACAATGTGAAACCACAGTTGCTTGGTAGAAATTTAAGTTGGACAAAAGTTTTGGTAATTGTATGAGGAACAGAAAATGCAAATTGGTGAAAATACTTGTGTAGTACTTTATTATGTAGACGAAGTGCTGCCTTCTTGGTGTTTTAACTTCTATTTTTTATTTATAATTTTAACTTGTCAGCAAGAGCATAATTCTTGACTCAAGTCTAAACTGTCTCAGGATTGACAGTGTTCAGGAGGAAACAGTGTGTGTGCTCAGGGCAGCTTTATAGTTCGGAGTTGGGATGTATTTTTCTCATTTTAAAAATCATTAATCCATACTTTCCCTGAAAAACTGAATGCCAGAGAAATGAGCTTTATGCATACAGTGGTGAAAGAACAATCAGCAGTGTGTGCTGAAAATATTTGGTCAGCCACTTCTTGCTACCTCTAAAGATATGATTTGTATTTACAGTCTTTATAGTTTCACTAGACTTACCTTCTCTGCTTTTCACATTGAGAGTCTCTGCTTTTCCCATTAAAGTCAGTTTAATCACTGTCTGAAGTAAATAATCTGACACTGGTAAGGGAAATAGATATCTTCTTGTTAGATATGTGATACTCAGATGGAAAATTTTATCTACACCCTACTAACTGACAGTTTCATTTTTCTCTCTGAAATCTGCTGTGACTACTTTGGATTTGGTGGGGGTTTTTTTATTGTTTTTTTTTTTTTTTAGCATAAAGCCCCAGACCCAACTTTTGGGTGTATTACATAGTTTGATTGAGAACTGATCCGTGCTCATGCCAGATCTTCCTATGAGATACACTTGGAAATAGATTATGTGGTTCATATTGACTGTTTTCTAATAGGCTTTTTGTTTACTGTCCACAGGACCCTTTACACGTCCCCACCCTGCAATATGGAGAATGGTTTTTGGTAAGTTTAAGTTGTGCTTCTGATTTTTTTGGCGCTTCTGCGGAACCTACTATTTTAGCTTTCAGATGAATGGAATTGTCATGAAACGTAATTGTGCACCAAATTCGTGTGAATGTCACTTCCCTCCTGCTTCTGAGTTGTTGCTTATAATCTGTTCTTAATTATGTTTGGGTATGTTGTGCTAGTTACTCTGTGTCAGGAGGGTGTAAATTAAATCACCAGAAAAGGATCATTCATTCTGATACTCTCTTTTCATCCTGTTTTGTGTTTGTGTTTCTTAATTTCCGTCTCCCACACCCTTCCTACTGCCATCTCTTCTCACCGCAGAAAGAGCTGAGATTTTTATAGCTACTGCATATACTATCAGACTTCTCAATCCAGTTTAGTAGGCTGCTTCTTTTTATTATAGTAGGGTGCTTCTTTTTATTATTGGCAAAATACGCTATTACTTGATATGTTTATTAAATTGTACTGTTGTATAGCTTAACATACATTATTAATATTCTTAACGTGTATATATTCACCTTCTTAACTTAGAATTTCAGCAAAAATACGTGCAAATATTAGTTGTACCCATAGTTCAGCAAATAATTCTATTACTACAGAACTTAGTGAGTGAAATCCTGGTCCTTAAACGTATAAATTATATGGCAAGAACATAAGGAATTGTATTTTTAAATAATTCAGGATTCACAGAGCACATCCTAGACTTCAAGCACGTTTGCAGAGAATTAGGCACATTTGATTTAAAAACTGATCTCCTTCTTTTCTAGGGGACTGAATGTTTCTCTCTCCTGCTGCCTTATACAGCTAAAAATAAGTAGCTTCCCAAAGTAGCTGATTACTCATCCATTGAAACTGAGAGGATACTGCTGGTTAGACAGTAGTTGTTAAAGGATCCTCCTCCTTGTGATGTTTGGGAAACACACTGCTCATTTGAAGTTTCAGCAAATGTAAATTAAAAGGGCATTCTCAATGTTGATACTGTCAGAGCTTGACCCCCTGTACTTGCTGGGAAAGGCTGCACACAAAATCAAAGAGCAACATTTTTCCCTGTGTAATTCTGTTCTGGCATGGCCTGTTTAGCCACACTTGAGACCTCAGACCTGTTCAGTAGAAGAAAGGCAGGAGTAGGGTGTCCTAGACATTTCAGGATGCGCCCTCGCCTGCAGGCTGTACTTTTTTCAGTAATTTGGCATCTGTTTACCTGATGTGTTTTTAGGATGTACTGCAGAGGACAGTATACATCCTTCCTGTTCATGTGTGTGTACTTGAAAGGAAGTTTTCTCTAACATATGCTGGGGTTTAATAATGTGTGAGTTCTGTTTATAGTTTAAAATATTTTTTTGGAATTGCTATAGTTTATTTTGGGTGTATATTCACATTAATCTTTTTGCTTTCCACAACATTGCTGCAGGAGACAAGTAAGTTTGAGTGCTAGACTACAGAAATTGTGTGTTTATCTGCTTCTTCCAAATGTGGCCTTAGATACCTGTGAACTTGTGAATGATAGAGAGATATGCTCCCAACAGTAGCTTCTTCTACTCACTTATCTATACCAAGGACTCAACTTCTTACAAGTGTTTCTGTAACAAAAAAAAAAAATAAAATCCATATTTAGACATTGGGAGGAGAGAGGTGGTAGTCTCAAATAGCATAATGTTTCTTAATTAATAATGGTGTGAAAACAAATTATAGTAATCTTTAAAAGCCTCAAACATCAAATTTTCCAGCTCACAAAAGTAACTCAAGCATGCATTAGCTTGTATTTGTAACCAGTCTTTATTGCCAGTGTAGCTCAGAATTGCCAGGTGGAAGCTTTGTTGAAGTCTGCGTATAGGCTTGGGGACCTGCATTAGTGACACCAAGAACACATGAAGAGAAGGGACAGATCCAATCCTGTATCTCTTACTAAAGAGCTTCCTGATCACAGCCTTGTACTACTCGTGTCTAAACTGATTAGACTGATTCTGTTTTGACTGGTGTCATGCAGTCAAGCAGATACTATATCATTTGCAACAGGAGGTGACATAAAGTGCTGAGTGCCTAGAGATTACCATCTTGTGTCTCTGAAGCTTTTCTGCACATAGCCACTCTGTGTAGAAAACTCATTTCTGCAAACTGGGCACTTATAGAGCAACAGCTTGAAAGCTGCTTTTTGAACACTTTGTGTCCCAAGGAGTTTTGTAAGTGAACATGATTCTAAAGCTGAGGGTTTTTGGTTCGCTTTTTTTTTTTTTTTTTACAGGTCTCAGTGTGCTCTATTTTCTATTCTTGGTGTTCGTGCTCTTCCTTAACTTTGAGCAGGTGAAAGCAGTGATGTACTGGCTGGATCCTAACCTTCGATATGCCACAAGGGAAGCAGATATTATGGTATGTATCTGTGGTACCTTACTGGACATTTTGACTACTTTAGATATATTTTACATGGGCGGAAAAGATAAATCTGAAGTTGCCGGCAAGGAGCAGTGCAAGCGTGTGCCTATACAGAGTCAACAAGCCTTTGTGTCAATTTTGTGTTACTTCTGTTGTGAAAAAGTGTCACGTCCGTATTCTTTCTAATGCAGATGTTCGAAGGGGTGTGCAGTCAGGAGTGTGAGATGTGTTTGCACTGGGGTGGCTTTGAATTCCGTTTATGTGAGTTATATGAGCTTGGTTACTGAAAACAGACTTAGCAAGGTAGTATTTAAATGAGGCCAATATGATGTGTGTCTGTCAGTTCAGGTGGGGTTTTTTTTGATGCCACAGTGCTACAGTCAAAGAACTTTGGTCCTGCCTTATTACTCTGAGCTTAGTATATGCCTGGGATGCTTCTGAGTAAGTGGAAATCCAGATACTGCAACTGCAGGGCTCTGCTGCCTTCCGGTCACTCAGCTTAAGCACTGGTGCTGTTGCCGTTGGGAAATTACTTCCATGGACCGTGATCTGGAGTGGTGTGGAAAGGCAGGCTTGTTCTTCTGCCTCTTGAGCAGAATGCAAAGAGTTTTCAATACAAAGAACATTCTCCTTCAGGTGAGGGCAATTGCACGAGGAGCTGAGCTAGTAAAAGGTGGCCTGGGAGAAGTGTGTCAAGTATGCTGAGAGGCAGGCAGAAGGGTGCGAGCGGTTAAGCGCCAAGCAGAAGGGGATTACTGCATGGAGAGGCAAGAGTTGCCAGTCTTGTTCTCTTCACCTCAAGTTGCTGCCCACCACCTGACTGACATTTCTTCTCGGGTTTGGGCATGTGTGCACCATAGCCACCTGTTGTGTAGCAGGCCCTGTTATCAGACACGTGCCTCCAGAGTAGGGAAATACTTTATCTTTGGCAAATAGCAATTTACTGCATATGCAAGCTACTGTACAGTGCCTAATCAGCGCTGGCTGCAGACTCCTGCCCTGTAGCACGTAAGAGGATCTTTACAGTGCAGGAATTTTACGTTAGTTGATTGATGGTGCATACAGCCTCCTTACCTAGAAAACTCTGGATGGTTCTGGTGTTGCACCTCAACTGATCAGCAGTAGGTGCTGTACAACCCCATTATCCAGAGCAGGGCTGTGGCCTCCTGTTCTGCAGGAGGTGTGTGGTGGTGGCAGTGATGAGGCGTGGGCAGCCTGCTGTTAGCTGGTGGGAGGACACATTGCGAAATGTGTGAATGGGGGTTAGTGACGTTGCTGAGCAACCAAAGCGAACTGAGACAGTCTGTTGGTAAGTCAGATTCACTTGTCTTTCCTGTCATTTAGGTTAGAAATAAATAGATTAAAGTCAGGGCAGGACTGGTATTACTACTGGCACAGATCCACAACACAACAGATTCCCTGACTGTAGCCATCAGTGGAAACTTACTCTGTACTACTTTTAATCCTGATATTTTCACTTAAAGTTGGAGAAAATATTTGAAGTGCAACTATAATGAAGGCTGCAGCTTGGTCTCTTGCGCAGGGCTGGCAAAGTTGCTGGCATGTAAAAGAAAGTTCATCATGTTGTGTGACTGGCAAAGCTGCTGCTGGAAAGATGAGATAGAAGGGAAAAAGCCCCAGGAAAAATAAAAGGGAAATAAAAAAAAAAGGCAGAAGCCCTGAAAATGAGCTTACTTCTGGAGTAACCTCATTTTGTTCACTCGTCATAGAATATCAGTTATCATGGTGTAGCCAGGAGCCTGTACTTCCCATAATGTGTTCCCTGCTGCTTAAGCTGGCAAATGAGCCAGTTTCAGATTTCTTTGGGTATGTGCACTAAAGCTTCAGCTTTGCCATCGTCAGGGCAGGTGCTGCACCTTTCTCTGAGTGACCAGTGGCGCTGGCACGTGCGAGACGCAATACCAGGCTTTTGCTTCAGGGAGCACCAGCAGTAAAGGTTACAGACAGTTTCATAGTGGCACTTAACGGCCTGCTGCTAGAAGTGTTTGTGTGAAATTGTGCACTCTGCTCTTTATGGAGACCAAGATAAAAATCTTTCTCTGCCATACCCTTTTCAACTTCATCATGGTTCATCTGTGCAGAGTTAGCAATAGTTCTGGCCTGAAAGAGAATCCTTTCTTAATTGAACAGTAATGAGCAGTTCTGTGTTGTCACCTGCAGGTGGCAATGTATATTTTAGAGGGTTGGAAGAGCAGAGATTTTTATTTTTTTAATTTTTTTTAAATATGTTTTTCCAATTGGGAATAATTCAGTTGTGCCCAGTGACAAGATAGAGCCCCACAGATGTAGCCTCCTGATAGCATACAGTTTTCTTTTCCTTTTTTTTTTGGGGGGGGGGGGGGGGCAGTGATTTTTAGTACTTGCTGTACAACATGACAGGAGAACACATTTCCTTTGTTATTCATGGCTAGAATATTAATTAATATTCTTAAGGAATCTGCCACTTATCTGTGACAAAATAGTTGCAAGTTCTCTTTTTTTAATTTTTTTTTAATTCAGCCTTGTGACCATACTTTCTCAGTATGGATGTATTCTGGGAAATTGCTTTTGTGAGGAAAATAAGACATAACGGATACTCCCAATGAACGCTGAGATGAGTAACGTAACATCACAGACTGATGAACCACATCTGAACACCAGACACCATGAAACAGGGAAGGGTTGTTATTTCAAGTCAAGACCCCAAAGAAAAGCAGATTACTATTTTCTGGAGTATTGTTTGCTGGTTTTATTATTATTGATTTTACTGCCACTACTGTTCCCTTGGCATATAAGAACTACATGCTCCTTCAGACATGATCTATTCAGTCTCCCTTTAAATTTGAGCAATACTAGGATGATACTGGAACTTCTCCTGCCGAGTTTAGAAGGACAAGAAAGTAGAATGATGCTTATTTTAATATATGATGCTTATTTTAATATAATTTCAAGCTTTTTGCACCAGATAGAAATTTCTTTGTTCTGGTGTTTCTGAAGTTACCTCTTGATTGAGTGTGGTGTTCATGGTCGGTCGGTTGTTTTTTTGTCACTAACAGGAGTATGCTGTGAACTGTCATGTTATTACTTGGGAGAGAATCCTCAGCCACTTTGATATATTTGCTTTTGGGCACTTCTGGGGCTGGGCTATGAAGGCTTTGCTGATCCGCAGCTATGGTCTGTGCTGGACTATTAGCATCACCTGGGAGCTCACCGAGGTAGGCCACCCGTTTATCTTACTTATGAGCAAATGCTGAGACCTGAATTGTTCTTGGGGGGAAGTGTGAATGTTACTAGCAGGATGGCTCAGTAGGTGTTGATATAGATTTGCATTATAAGCCTTATAAAACAGATGCTTTAGCAACTGATGCAGTTGCATTGGTGGCCAACAGCAAGATGGGGTTTAGGTAAGTGACTTACTACTACTTGAATAGGAGGGAAATCTAGGCCGGCCTGGTGGTGCCATCCATAGTTTATTTTTGTGCTGTTATGGGAGGCAACACTCATGCTACTTCAGATGTTGACTAATATCCCCTGATTTAGAGCAGTTGGTCTCCTTTTTCACCTTGCAGTATCTGTGCTCTGCTGTCGTGATCCCCTCAAGTACAACAGTATTATGCATTATCATGGAATCGTTTCAGTTGGTAAAGACCTTTAAGAGTCCCAACCATTAACCTAACACTAGCAAGTCCACCACTAAACCATGTCCCTAAGCACCTCATCTACACATCTTTTAAATACCTCCAGGGATGGTGACTCCACCACTTCCCTGGGCAACCTGTTCCAATGCTTGACAACCCTTTCAGTGAAAAAGTTTTTCCTAGTATCCAATCTAAACCTCCCTGGGTGCAACTTGAGACTATTTCCTTTTGTCCCATCACTTGTTGTTTGAGAGAAGACACTGACCCCCACCTCGCTACATCCTTTTTTCAGATAGTTGTAGAGAGCGATAAGGTCTCCCCTCAGCCTTCTTTGCTCCAGGCTAAACAACTCCAGCTCCCTCAGCCACTCCTCAGAGACTTGTGCTCTAGACCCTTCACCAGCTTCATTGCCCTTCTCTGGACACACCCCAGCACTTCAATGTCTTTCTTGCAGCAAGGGGCCCAAAACTAAACAGAGGATTCGTGGTGTGGCTTCACCAGTGCCGAGTATGGGGGGGACAATTACTTCCCTGGTCCTGCTGGCCACGCTATTTCTGATACAAGCCGGGCTGCTGTTGGCTTTCTTGGCCACCTGGGCACGCTGCTGGCTCGTGTGTGTAGCTGTACACACTGTACAGTGAAATGGAGTTGAGGGACCCCCAAGGAAGGTGTGAGGACCCATCAGAAGTCCATGTGGTATGGCAGGACACTATTTGGTGTGTTGCTTTCTGTTGTGAGGCCTGAGTGCACAACGCTTTTTTCATTAAATTTTATCCCCCAAGCCTAGTTCGTTGGTGTTCACTGGCATAAAGTGATTTTTACTAGACCTGAATTTAAGCTAGTTCACATGCAGTGTCATCCCCTGCACCATGGAGGGCCACACCTTATTTTTGTTATCTAGCTTTACCACAGTTCCCCAAGCACATGCTTAAGTCTTTTGACTGTTGGCACTTTCAAATCCTATTTTGGATGAAAAAAGAACCCCAAACAAACAGACGCTTGACTTGATTCAGTCAATTGACTGTTGCTTGGACTGCTGGTCCTTATTGTTATGTCTGTTTTAATAATGCAAGCAGATTAATTGCTACTCTGTATATTTTAATTTGCGTGTTAGCTAGAGCTTGATTAGTAGACTATAATCCAATTATGTGTTTCTGTAAAAATGAATTTAATTTCATTATATTTTAAATTTGACAATTCAGAGAAAAAATATTCATTTTTGATCACCTTTCGGGCCAGCATAGCCTAACCTGTTTTACTTAAAATACTAAATGTGGATGTAAACACTTGAGTTTAATCTTTAACATTGTAATTTTTCTGTAGAGCTTGCTGTCTTGAGAATGCTTGGCCTGTCTGACAACATAGATAAGAAATTAGTTGTCTGAAATTAAACTTCTGGGTTTGAAAATACTGGTGCCAGGACTTCCTTCTCCAAACATGTTTTTCTTCTCTGTCATTGGAGGATACACTTTTTTCTAAGCTATTTTGAAACTGTTTAAGATTGGGATTTCACAAGTACCTGTCCACAAAAAACAACTTTGATAGTTACTGCACTATTTCTTCCCCCTCTGGAAAAGAATAAATTTGGATTCATTTCACATGTGCTCTTATCATTCAGTTGATCGTCATATGACCACCGTCTTTAATTTGATACCACGTGGGATGTCTAGTATTCCCTCTTGGTGAAAGGCAGATTGTTGGAACAGACAATGTGTTGGGTAAGGCTCAACATATAGAGAGGTTATCACGGCCAAAATGGATTTTTAATGAATTAGTTAATTCAGGAGAGTCATAAGAAACCTGCGGAAGTTGTGAGGGCAGTAGCTGTGCGTCTCGTATTCGCATTAATGGCTTTCAGCTGGCTCCCTGTTCTGAAATGGGACCCTTGGCTCGTGCTCCATACTGTCCGATTAAAATTGGGATGCACGCAGATCTTCATCTCTCATCTGAGAAAACAGCCAGCACCTCAGAGGGTCTGGCAAACACCTGGGGTCTGGTTTTTACTGCTCTGTTATCTGTAACTTCTGGTATCTTTGGCTGGATTATTGCAGTCTGAAATTTGTAGCCTAGTGCCCCTTTTGCATTAAATTAATTTAAAACATGAAAGGGAAATTCCAGCAGGATAAATAGACATGTGTGTAGCTTGGATCCTGAAGAGAAATTCAAATTTCCTTTTCTGCATGTTGAAATTCCCGTAGCCTTTTCAAAGAAAAACAAGTTGCTTTGATACACTTTGTGCAAGAGGTTTCAGAGGAAATGTCATTGTGGATATCAGTCACTGTAGTTTATTATAAATGGACCAGTATTGATTCTTACTGTATACAGAAAACTTTCTTGTTCCTTTCCCCACATCTGTTTTTTTTTCAGTGTTTTATTTATGCACTCATTAACAAAAGATATTTTAGTAGAAAACTCACAGCAATAATCTTCCACAGACTCAGTGTATGCACATTAACTGACAAAAATGGTGGTGTGTTTGTAGAGGTAAGAATATTCTTTAGTTTGCTGTTTGTCTTATTAAGCATCTCCTTGAGTATTCCGAAGGGACTGCTTGACATATGGCTGTCTTGATTTTCAGACCACAGCTTTTTCAGTCTTATTTTTTTGGTTTGCTGGCATTTTTCTGATGGAATAGAGAATTATTTTCTTCTAGAGGAGAATGAGAGGCGCTGAAGCAATTTCTAGCTCTCTGTAAATTATGTTGATACCTTGCCTTAAAATACAAAATGTTGGCCAGTTTTCTCCTTCACTTTGTCAAAAGTGTGAAGGCATCAAATGTTTCTGTAAATATATTTAATTCCTAATGCCTCATAGTGATCTTTAGTTGAGCATTCAGAACAGAACAGATTGCTTTAGAGGTAAATGATTTGTGCACTTTTTGGGGGAAATCTTTTAAGGGACTGAATATATCTTGATATATCCAGATGGTGTCAGCTTTTCAGTCTGATGTTCGTTTGTTTCTGGCCTATTTTTCAGTATCTTCACTGTAAAAGTACCTTCATTGTTACTGCTTAGCAGAGACGAAGCAGGAAGGGCAAGTGGAATATCATCTTTACTTGAATCATCCTGGATGAAGTGTGGCAGCAAAGCCATATTTCATATTGGTGAACTCTTAATCACTTTACAGTCACTAGATTTCCTAAAAATACTATATGAAGGAAAGGGTTTTGAAATAGAACAAGTCTTAAATCCTGAACAGTTGTAGTACTTAGTACTGATAGTTGTTACAAATACTCCCATTCTACTTACGAAATCTTGTTGCTGGTTTAGAAAACATTCTTCTTAAAACTATATAGCAAAAATAAACCGATATTTTCTTCATTTTTTTTTTGAAAGCACAAAGCATTTTTTTTTCCTCCAAGAAACGCAGTAGTTTTGCTTGTCTGATGCACTTCTGTGAACGTTCTGTGTATCATCTTGGAGAGGCCAAGAGCTGCCTGATATCTTTATGTACAGCATAACCCCAACAGGGAGTGATGAGAAGGAAACCTCTGATGTCTTCTACGTGTGGTTCATCTACCCAGGGCCTTCTGAAGTTAGTGGAAGGATGCCCATCAAATTTCAGTGATTTTGGCTCATGTCCTTGAAGTGTGACGTGTACTGAAAAGCTTATTTTTGAATGTGAATTTATGAAAGTGAATTTATGTGAATTCTGTGCTGTTCCTCACCCAGAATCTTTTTGCTGTATTCTGTAGCTCTTCTTCATGCACCTTCTGCCTAATTTTGCTGAATGCTGGTGGGATCAAGTCATTTTGGACATCCTGCTTTGTAACGGGGGTGGCATCTGGTTGGGCATGGTAGTTTGTCGTTTCTTGGAGATGAGGACCTATCACTGGGCAAGCTTCAAGTAGGTCTAAATTAAAGCTTGATAAACAGTATGTTTGATGTTGTAATATTAAATTGATTTCCTTGGGAAATAGACCTTCTTTGCATATGTAAAATGCATGTGGTATAGAAATAGTATGCAATCTGCACGTGCTAACAATGCTGTAAATTTGTGTTGAACATTAAAAATCCATCTCATAGTAAGGCTACAGCATGGCAAGTATTTGTAAATATTATTATGTATATATAATTTTCCTTTGCAGCCTAAGTTACAAGCACTGATACCAAATGAAAATACGAAGTAGTAAAGCTGTTTGCTTTTTCAGCTTATCTTGTACAAGCAAAACTCTGAAGAAGGCAGCGAACAAAACAAATTGTAATTGTTGTCTCGTTATGCAATGTTTTTAAACTAGATTTAGGCTCACCTTGATGAGGCAGTAGCGTGGCAACTGTTGGCAGGGGTTGTGATTGCAGAAGAGGAATCAGGCTGATTGTACTGATTGTGAATTGCCTTCCTCCATTGCAGACCCTCTAGAGTAAATGGAGTAATAGCAAAATCAAGTAGCTTTTTTTTGTGTAAAAGGGCAACAGCTTGTGGCCGTGTGTCAGTTCCTAGCTGCCCAGATGTGGTTTCTTCCATAGCTTTTTGCCCCTCTTCTGTCTTCTTACCTGCCAGTTGGTGGCAGTTATCTGCACGTTACTGATGTTATAGACGAAGCAGGATCAAGTGCAATGAATTCCTGAAGGATGTTGCCTTGAGAGATGGAAAAGGAGCTCGTATTGTGATTTCCAAAGCTGTACCCTACATGAACGTCTGTACGGCTTTCTTTTCTTACAAATTTATTAATTGCTCTGAGAAGCATTCAAGCCTTTAGTCTCAATTCATTTTTCCTGCATTTAAATTCAGGAGGAATGATGAGCATTAAAGAATTGATGGTTCCTCTGGTTTTAGAGAGTTCCCTGAAAAATTGAACAGCGGAATATCTATGACAGGACTAGTCTTTGCTGCCTTTGTGTAACAATTTTTTCCTCACTTTCTTTTAAACGCAAATTTTTCATTATGAAGAGGAGCTGTGTAGAATGAGAAACTTTTGCTTGTATGCTTATGCTTGCTTTTTTTTTTTTTTTCTGATGCATAAACACAGATCTTAATGATTAGAAGATTCCTCCTCACGTAAGATCCTGCTAGCCTAAAAACACAAATATCAGATGTATCAAATACAAATTTCCTGGTTTTGTCCAGAAGGGTCAAGGAAATAACAGAGTGAAAACTGGTTTCTAGCCTTGCTAGTCTTCCTTCAGAAAAGCACACTCTGAGTTTTCCTTACATTCCCTGTCCTTTGGATGCTGTTGCTTGTCTGAATTAATGTTATCAAAAGCAAGAACCAGTAACACATCTGTGAGGTGAACCTCCACTCATATCTCCTTTCAAAAGGGATTTTGAAAGCCTTCTAACTTTTAACAGTGCTATCACATCACTCTGCAAAATTTGAGTGTGTCTGATATTGGAACAGCAGGGGTTGTGTGTGCTGGAAGTGCAGTATTTTCAAACCTGTGGAGCCAGCCCCTTGTACAATTAATGAATAATGAATCTGACAGATTCTTGAAGGATTTATGTCAATGAACTCTACGGCAAGGAGTCTTTGGGATAAGAGCAGTGGCAGCACAGACTAGGAAGAAATGTCCTTCAAATTTTCTAACGGGGTTGTAGAATCACAACCCTTGTTTCTTTCCTTCATGGAGAGAATGATGTATGATATAAGAATAGAGGAAGGTAGACTTTCACAGTGGAATGCACCCTCACTGAAATGCTTAATAGATTGTATTTCTTAATTCACCCTTGCCTAGCACACAGTTGTGCCTGGGAAGATCTCTGCTGTCCAGTCAAAAAGTGTGATTGTTCCAAAACATCAGTAACATGGATACTGCTGTTTTAATTTTTTTTTCTTTGTATATTCATTGTATTTACTCCAGCCATTCTCTTTTTTTTTTCTAGGGACATTCATACAACAACAGGGAAAATCAAAAGAGCTGTATTACAGTTCACCCCAGCCAGCTGGACCTACGTCCGCTGGTTTGACCCTAAGTCTTCATTTCAAAGAGTGGCTGGAGTCTACCTTTTCATGATCATTTGGCAGGTAAGAAATAATTTCCATGAAATCAAAGCTGCGGAATCACCGAATGTCAGGGGTTGGAAGGGACCTCAAAAGATCATCTAGTCCAGCCCCCCTGCCAGAGCAGGATCACCTACAGTAGGTCACACAGGAACACGTCCAGGCGGGGTTTTGAAAGTCTCCAGAGAAGGAGACTCCCACAACCTCCCTGGGCAGCCTGTGCCAGGGCTCTGTCATCAGCTCGGTTACTTATTCACTGTGTTTGGCTAAGAGATATTCTAATGCAATGTATGTCCATCATTGAAATACACAGTTAAATGAATTAATAATACAGAATTGATCTGGGCATTGTTCATGGGACTTACATGATAGTTCAGGAGTGTAACCACAGAATCTGTGGGGGGAAAAAAAAAATCAAATGTTACAGATTGCCCTACTGGCCATCAAATTGCTCTTTGCAATTGATACAGTTTTAAAAACCACTAGGGTTTTAGGGAGGTTTTTTTTCTTTGTTGTTATTTTGGTTTTGTTGTATGGAGCTTTTTGTTTCTTGTTTTTTCTTTCCCATTTGCTGTTGGATTGGACCAGTGATACTCAGAATTCCGGCCGTGATCCAGCAAGGCTTTGCAATATGTCCCAGTTGGATTGACACTTTGTCATGCACTCTAACAGACTTCACTGAAATATTTTTTAATCTAATTAATTTATTTAAATTTGCTGAATTTAGTTTTTAAAAGGAGAATCAAAAATGTCTGAGATATATGTATTTTGTTGTTAATACGATTTCTTCTACTCCTCTACCAAATTTGCCTCAGTCGTTCAGAACCTGTTTTAGGATATAAAAGTTATCAGAAGACCTCTGCAGTGTGATTTGGTGTCTGGTGCTTTAGTGGATTTCTGGAAAGAGAGAACATACTTTAGTAGAGGTGTCTACGGGAGGGTTCTTTGTTTTACTAGTTTATTCCTTGCTTGTTCGAGAGCAGAAATCTTAGTCTCTTTATATCCTCCATCTGACCAGCAGGGCTTTCGTGTTTTAGTTTATTAACCTTTGCACATTTTCTGTGATAACTCAGATATATAAATTGGACACTATTAACTGACTTTTTTTTATTTTCTTAGCTAACCGAGTTGAACACATTCTTTTTGAAACATATCTTTGTGTTCCAAGCAAGCCACCCCTTAAGCTGGGGGAGAATCCTCTTCATAGGGATTATTACCGCACCCACTGTAAGGTAATTTTGTTGTCATGGTGTTTTTCTTTGGTTTAAAGTAGTTTGACTTCTAAGCACCCTAGAACTGCTTATAGTTTGTGAATAAGTGCAACACATTTCAAGAAATGTAGGCTTTTGGCACCGTGAAAAATAAAGCAGTCACCACTTTTCAATCAAGTCTATTTTCTGACAAGTAAACTAATGTGGTAAAATGTATATCAACATCTGTGTTTCCATAGGAATGCAGAACCAGTCTGTTCCATCTTGTGTTTGTATAAGCATCTCCCTGTTTTGTGAGTTAGTTGCATATGTTATCCTTGAGGACTGCATGTGAAAGTATCCAAGCTGATGAGTCAGATGCTCACAAAAGCATAGATGATGAAAAACCGAGCTGATGGTTTTTCTAACTCAGTTCCTTGTTCTGTTTGTCTACAGAAAATACTGGCATGTTTTAAGAAAAGACAGAGCGTTACCATATTCTGAGTAACAGAACAATATATGTACAGTGTTAACGATTGTATAGAAACATTAACCTGCTTTTAGGTGTCCACTTCGCATTGTTAGTAGAGTCCTTTTGGTTTTGTTTTGGTTTCGGTGGGATTTTTTGTTTGGTTTTGGTTGGTTGGGGGGTTTTTTTTTTTTGTTTTCCTCCTCTTGTGATGTAGCTGGAGGTAGACAAGTTAGAGGCACGGAATTTCCCATTCATGAGTAAAGTGACGTTACCTTGGACAGTTAACTGGCAGCCCTGCACTGGTTTATTCCTAAAATACAGAATAGTAGTATCTCAAGTTATGTGCACTGATTTCACACTTAGTTAAATCACTTTAAACATCCTATAAGCTCCTCTATAGGTGAGCTTTTAAGTGTTTCTATGGCACTTGCCAAGCTGTAGAAGTCTTTATTCTTAAACAGTCCAGCTATTGCTGGATTAAGAACACTTGCCTTCCTCACCTGTCAGTGGAAGTCAGAGACTGGGAAAAGAAACCTTGGTTCCACTTCTTTGGAATGCCCCTCTCTAAACTCTTAAAATTTAGGAGCATAAAAAACATAAACTGTAGAGCAGGATGGTCTCCAAAGTGTTTTCAAAATAGTGAGAAGTTCTACTCTGTCCTTGAGAGGAAAACACGCCAGTGGTTAGAGCACTCACCCAGGATATGGCATGGCCATATTCAGTTTCTTTCAAGGTTAAAACCGGCATCTCAGGAAAATGCAATTGCTAATAAATTGAAGACAAACTGTGGGGAAAAAATGGGGGATTGGCTAATTCTTTTGAATTTTGAAGCCGTTGCATTTTGCCTGAGAGAGTTGGAGATGCAGTAGAGAGACGAGACAAATCTGTAGCTTTGTTAGCCTACTGGTTTGGGCAGTTTCCCAGTCCTTGCTCTCAGAATTGTTTTCTTTATTGTTTCAAGCTATTTGATCTAGATGACAATCTGTCCTACTAGAATTGAAGCCATCTGGTAAACATTGAGCATGATTGCATGGGATTTTAACCATCAGCACTTCATTTTCAGACTAGATATGTCATCTTTATGGCAACAGATACATTCATAACATAAACATGTTTTCTAGATGTAAATACTCTGGGGACTTTCAAGCTCAGTGAAAAATTTTCTTGTTTCCCTTCTCAGGCAGTACTATGCGTACCTCACAGATACACAGTGCAAGCGAGTAGGAACTCAGTGCTGGGTGTTCGGGTGAGTGTTCTTGCTGCATTCTTGAAGCACTTGGACAAGTGTTAAGTATGAGTCCACCACAGGACAGGGTTTGCATGAAGCCAGTCCTTGTGTCGTGTTCTTTTTTTGGTATAATGAACAGTACGAAGAGATTTTGGTTCGTTTTGGGGTTTTTTGTTGTTGTTGTTTTGCAAGCTCAGAGGAAAGGAAAATTCTGGATTTGCAGATAGAACATGGGAAGTGATGGCATCAGTAAGGAGAACAGGAGAAGGGAGAAATAGAAACTGAGGGATAAAGTTAAGCTCCTTCAAAGTAGCATTGGCCTTGCTGCCCATGTTCTCAGTCAAGTGAGAAAGATAACGCTTTTGCCTCTACCACTTGCCTGTCATTGGAGCAACGTTTACCTGGCCAACAAGGTGTTCATCGCTGCTGTGGGTGGAATCACAACAGAAGACAGTGAAACAATCCACTTTTTCAATTTTATTTTCAAAAAGAGGGGAAAAAAACCCCACTATGCATGATGGTTACCTTGGCTACAGTCTCTTTCAACATGTCTCTTGGAAGAGATCTTTAAAGATTTTGCATGATTGCTTCTGGTGAGAACTTCCTCCTCTAGGGGGCTTGACCAAAGTGTGCTGTTCTGGAAACCTGAAGTATATACTATTACAGTGTTTTACAAACTTCTTGTAAATACGCAGCGTAGACTTGGAAGCTTACAAGTGTGAAAACTTAAAAGATCATAAATCACATTGTAAAGAAAGAAAAAACAAGTATTTTAAGAAACTATTCAAGAAACTGATATCTGATGGCAGCAACATGCGTTATGATTCCTAAAGAGAGTCTCTAGCATACACAGGCCTTAAAAAGAATTTTTTTATATGATTGTGGCAGAGTAACCTGTATTTCTGGGTTTAGTATAGATGATACTTTAGTACAGGACATAACTAATTTATCACACAATTAATATGACTACCTGATTTACAGTTAGAATCACATAACATCTTAGTAGTTACAGATAAGCTGCATTAATATTTTGGAGATATATTTGAATACAGACATGTTACTGAACTCGGTATTTAAATGATTCGGGAGTTGAGAACTTTATAGCAAAAAGGAAATTTTTTATAGCAAAAAGGAAACTATAGATGGGTAATTTTAGAGTCTTACAGAACACACATTTTAAACAATTTTGTAATTTTGAGGGAAGAATTTTCACATTCTGCATTAAGAAGAAAGGGAGATGAACTTGTGTTTCATCCAAAATAAAGAACATAAATATATTCTTTTTGCAAACTGAAGGGAAATAAGATGCTAAATGTTTGCCTTCTGGCTCTGAAAAATTGTCAAGGATTACAGAAACCATCCCTCTTGGTTCGCAGCCGTCACTGAACACATTAGTGTCATATATGTCAATAAATAGATGCCCAAATATCTCTGTATGGTCATGTAACAAAAACTGCAATATAATGTTCATCTGCAGCCCAATCAAATAATGGGAAAAGCTCATGGAGTAAGATACTGCTTACTTCTGTAATCTGCTAAAAGAAACAGAACAATGCTAGGAGTTGGTTGGAAGAGCACCAGTCTTCCAGTAATTTAACTGTCCAGAATATATTTTTTGAAGCAACTAAAAGCAAGTATATAGAATATTCATATCTGTGGTGATCAAGACACACTTCTAAAGGCACCAATTGAATTTGTAACAGCCTAACCATAGAAATAAAAAAAAAAATTGGTGCCTTCCATTAGAATGAAATTGTCCTCTGCAACTTGATGTGTACTGCAGCATCACTCTTGAGAGATGGACAGCAGGTGATGTAAGGCATGAACAGGGCCAGTGCAACAGCTTTGTTTGGAAATTACACCATTTTCATTAAGATGAAGCCTTTTGAAAAGGAATATCTGTTGGGATGTTACAAGACCATTCTGACCTAACAAAAACTCACAGTGTAGTTCTACTGAGTATTCTTAGCACCCTTCAGCAGGGCACAAAGTCCTTTGACTGTTAGCATGCTCCTATCTTTTTACCACTTCTTTACCTCTAATAACTGCTTTATTGTATGATGCACTTAACCCAAGTGTTCTTGACAAGCATAATGGAGAGAATGCATAAATGCAGCACAAACGGCTGTTACCATTTTTTGAGTCCTTCTATTGTTTTGCTTATAGTTTTGAGTATATCTTAGCCTCATATGTTTGTTTCCTGATGGCAGGCTTTCTGTTCCCATCGCTGTAGTTGAGCTTAACTATTTCTGTAATGCACAGGTGGATCAGTAAGAATAATATAAAGCCAAGAAAGAAAAATAGTTGGTGACTCAGCAGGGTAACACCCCCCTCAAGTTTTTATTAGTATGCACCTCATTAATTTGCAGTAGTGATCAATTAGGTGTTACTTCCATAATTCTAAGTTTTGGGCCAACTCACCATGCTGCAAGTCGCATGAGATGGTACAGAGTAGTTTATTAATTGCTCCAGGACCATCTCTGCAATACCAGTGGCTAAGTCGTGCTCGCATCTTTCCTCCCCCTTTCAAAGATGGAGCTGGGTTCTGCCTGCCAGGCAGTACAGCTGGTTTTGACAACTCTGTGGTTATGGAGACTGTTGGTAGGGAATGCGTCCTGCAGTGTTGAACTCGAGAGACTGGAACAGTTGACATGACGTTAAGTGTGCCCGCACGTGTTTTGGGAGGATTTTTTTATTCATGTGCTTGTATGTACAACCTCAGGGTCGCTGTTGAACAGATATTAAGTTTCTATAAATGTAGTAGTCTTCCTAGTGATTTGCTTCAGTTTAAGAAAAGTCATTTTTCTGTACTACTTCTGCACCAGTCACGTTCCTACACTTGTATTTGTTAAAGATGCATAATTTTGTGTCCAGGATCTGAACAAACTCAACTTATTTCTGTGGCACGTGATGGAAGATGTTTCATAAAACCTTGGTCCACACCAGGTGGTGGACAAGCCTTCATAGCTTTGGGCCTGAAAAGATGTAAACATCTGGTAGTGGGGGGAAAGCTGGAGATGCTGGTTTTGATTCTTACAATGCCAGAGAGCAAAGCAAATACTGCAGTTTTTCCTCTTGTGTTTCTCCCGATGTCTTCCGATACTGTAGCGTGGACCTGAGCTTGTACATAAACCAGAGCAAATGCATGGATTCTCCGAGACTTCAAAAGCTTTTTCATATTATTTTTCCTTGTTAAAATCCATCTGAGGCAAGCAAAGTAGCCTATTTAGAATTGCAGTAAATTGTTATCAGATAGAGAAATACCCAAAACATAGTTCCGGTTCACCCAACAGGGAGTCTGTTGGTTGTTCAGCATGGAAAAGAAATTCTATCTGGTGAGGACTGGAGCACAGTGGTGTGTATAACCAGAAAATTTCTGCTGTTGGCACACCCTTCTGCTTGTTCACTGGACAAGCAGAGGCTCGTGGAATTGTGAATTGCCAGTCGATCGCTCTTTTTATGTTGTTTGTGCTGAAGAAAAGTACAGAAAGAAAAAAAAATTCCTAAAGAATTTCAGTTAATTGTGGTGTTGTGGGAGGTGGGTTCTCAGTAGAGAGCCAGTGCTGTTTTAGAGCTGACAGTCTGTGCTGTGAACGTGTGAATTAAATCCTTAGTGCTTGCAACCACTTTTTTCCACCCTTCTCTCTCTTTCATTTACCCACAGGGTTATTGCTTTCCTTGAAGCTATTGTCTGCATAAAGTTCGGACAGGATCTTTTTTCCAAAACACAAATACTGTATGTTGTGTTTTGGCTTCTCTGTGTGGTAAGTGAGATTTCTCATGTGAAACATAAAGCGTGGCAAAAGTGTTGAAAGTATCTCAACAGCTTCCTCTCTGGATCACTGGCAGGAGAGGATCACTGTGGGGAATGCTGGTAAAGAGCTTTGTGCATATCCTAGGAAAAGCAAACGTTAGATCATTTAGAACACACTTTGAAGGGACTAGAGTAACCTTTTTTTTCCCCTTATTTCTTTACAGAGCAGAATGCAGCCACTTTACCAGTGGCCGGCTTGACAATGAAACAAACATTAGTTATAGGGCACTTTGAGAGAAAATGTCAGTCTGATTGAGGATGACTGTGGTGATGCTTGCTGTAGTGCCCACTGAAAGGATCGGGAGTTAATGAATAGCATTAATAAGTAATGCATGTTGTTTCACGCTGAAGTCTTACAACTACATAAACAACTCTGCTTTATTAGGCAAATTGTTCTCACTCAGCCTGCAACTTTCTGTACATCAGTGTGATTGCTGCACATGCAGCATGAAATGCCCATTTTATAGGAGTAAACGCATGTTTGTCTTGCCAGACTTGTAACTTTGATGCCAAGCACATTTTTAATGGTCAGTGAAAAATAAGGCATTTATAATGGGCTGACAGATAAATACTTTTCCCTTCTAATTGGAAACACAGTTTGAACAGGTGATAGGGAGTCAGAATTTATTGTTCTCTTTCTTATTTAGCGTGATGATTTTGTTCTGAAACTTCAGAAGAGAAAAGTATTGAACTACTTCCCAGATCAGAGCACCACCAAACCAGACATGTAACCCAGCCTGAAGCATGGGGCAAGGAGAAGGGGAGAGTTTGTTTTTCTCCCAGAGTGGTTGTTCCTGGTATTATACCTACAAGTGCCTACTGGCTGTGTTTGTATGATGACTGTACACGATGAGGGCAAAAAACCATAGTGACAGATTGTTCTGCATGTGTGTGGATGATCTTTATGGATTCTCATGATGATGGCAGAATGTGTGTGTACCATGAAGTTAAAGCACAAGCCTCACTCATCTTGACAAAAGATGCAGAGAGAAATGGTGGGAAAATCTCTGAGCGTACAATCTCCAGGGTCTCCGAGACCTTGAACCAGCAAGGAATTTGGAAAAAAGTTTTACAAATTTTTTTTTTCTTCTCCTTGTTTTAGGCCTTTACAACTTTCCTGTGTTTATATGGTATGGTTTGGTATGCAGAATACTATGGCCACCGAGAAAAGGTACTTTATTATGAAGCCTATTTTTGTTTTATACCAGAGTTAAAACTGCGATGCTCCTAGATATTAGAATTCTTTACGAGAGCTAGTACAAATGGGGGTGAGGGGGGATGGTCCAGAGTGTAACTGAAGTCAATAGAAAGAACTCTGAATTCAGCAGGCCTTGGACAGATCCCAAATTACCCTGTGGTTTCTAAAGAACGCTGTCCTCTTAGTTACTGAAAATGAGGCTGTAATTTTAGGAAAGCATTCAGGGGTGAATGGCTAGCTAATGTTCCCATTGTACAGGTGGAATGCTAGGGGAATATTAAGAAAACTTGGTTACACAACAGATCACGTGGCAAGGGGTGAGTTCTTACTGTATCATCTGTGTTTCGCCTTCTGACTAGGAAGGGAAGTGTCCCAAGTACTGGCTGATTGTTCTATGAGAACTTTTGCCATGGTTTGAATTTACAAGTCTAATTGCAAACAGAAGTGCTGATCACGAGAATCAGCATCCCAGTGACACGTGTCCTTGTTTTTGCAGACCTTATCAGAAAGTGAAGACAGCCCATACAGTCCAGATGCTTCCTGGCTTCATTCTAAGTTCAGCAGAGGTATTGGCACTTTTGCACCTATATTCTTGAAGTGGTAGCATTAAGGCTCAGCACTAAGAAATGAGGCTTGAGAAACTTAGCTTGAAGACAACTGAACTTATTTAAAGATGCCTGTAGGAGCTATACAGATAAACCATCTGCAGAGGTTTTTGGCTTTACTGCCTTTTTTCTTCTAACTCTTGGTAATGTATTTTTTTTAATGAAGCAGCTGAATTTTTCTGCCTTTATTCTAGGCTCTTCTTGTAGATTTAGGACACTGTGCATTTCGTAACTGTTGTAGACAGGTTTTTTTTCTCTGAGCATGGCATGTTTGATTTGAAGCGTATGAATGTGAATTTTGCTTTTATTCCTGGTTGTTAAGAAACAGTCAAGAATGAGCCCTGGAGCTTGTGTTCTTACTGACACTTGCCTAGTCAGTGCTGGTGGTCATCCACAACTTCCTCTGTCCTAAGCACTGTCTCTGACTTCTTTTCCCAACACTAGAGGTCAGTTAATTTATCTGCCTCCTCCATATAAATCTGTAGTATGGTCTTGCTTATTGAACAAATATCAAGATTCATACCTGGAAGTTATTTCTGTTGGAATTTCTGCTCCAGGTGTTTGTATCATTAAAAATATTTCTTACTATCATATGCTTGAAAAGCATCTACAGCAGAGCTTCTTTATATTTTAGAAATGTTTTCTTCTGGATGCTGATACTAATTTAGTCTCAGTTTAGTAAATTCATGGATTTTTATATTTTGGAGAAAAATAGCTTGTTTTTGCCTTCATATTACTCTGGAGAAATCTGTCCAAGCAAATCTTTCTCTGACTTCCTGTTACTTCATTAATTGCAAACTTTATCCTTTTTCATGTTTTGCTCTTGAATTCTTGTTTCAGTCCCCATTGTCTCTCTTGAGTCAAACATGGTCTGTCATATGAAAGACTGAAAAAAAGAAATGTACTCTTAAAATGATCTGTGACCTTGCTTCCATAGTTCTTAACTTCTGATAACAATACCTGTGGAGGTTTAATTATTGATGTCACTTAAAATGTATTGTATTCTGCTATAGCAAACTTCCGAATTTTTTGGAGAAGGAAGACTTTTACAGAAACCTTAAGAATTGTGCTTTTTAAAAAAAAAAACAACAAAAGGCCACTAGATGGAGTACAAGTATCAACTAGTTTGTATTAGCCTGAAATAACACATACTGTAAACGTTATAGCTCTAGGAAGCCTTACTGTCTTTCAGACAAGAGCTTGACAATGCAGATATATATGTATGTCCAAAACTATTTATTTCTCAGCAGGTGCTGACAATAGTCCACCAAAACATTCAGTCAATAGTGAAAGTCATTCATCTAGAAGGAGGAATCGGCACTCCAAATCAAAAGTAACGAATGGAATTGGCAAGAAATAAGGGTGGTCTCTGAAGATATCCTACAGCATGAGCAGAGGTGACAAAGAAAGTCAGGCCTGGCTCTGGATTTCCAAGTGGGAGATTGATTTTTAAATTTAAAAGTTAAAAAAAGGAGATGGTGAAGAAAAGGATGATCAAGACGGAGCCACCAGTGTAGTGCAAATCATTGCCTGCTGACACTCGCCATTCACTGATTTAAATCAAGTTTCTTCAGCATGCGGCACCCAAAGCTAATGACAGTATGCTGGAAAGAAAAATAGTTTTGTCCTAGCAGGTATACCCTGTTTTGTGTTCAGGCCTTGAAAGTGCATTTTTAATATCTTAGTTGAGGACTTCAACACAGAAGTAAACCGATAATCAGTTGGCATAGCAGGTTGGGTTTTTGTTGTGTTTTACTGTGTTTTTGTTGTTTTCTACAAGAGTAGGCAATCTTTTGACCAAAAGCAGCTCTACCCTTTCTCAGTCTCACAACTAAACTTTTCTGTTCAACAGCTGGTAAGTATTTAAAATTTCCATACTTGTATCCAGCAGCTTGATTTTGTTTAAAGGCTCTTTAGATCTGGTGAAAGGGTTTTACCAGTGAAGAAATGAGTCCGGGTTTCTTGTAGAGGATTAGAAATTGACTTTCAAACAGTTCTTTTTGTTCTGCATTGTTGTTCTGCTTGATTGTTACACATCTGATTTCATAAGTTTTTAAAATACTTGTATAAAAACCTGCTGCAAATTAGAGGGCCTTGCCTACAGCCTTCAGAGACAAATGTCATGTGATTTAGTTGTTTTTCTTTCTGTACTGCAGTGCGTTTTGCGTCTTTGAGTGCAAATATGTAATTTTTTTTTTTCCAGCTGCATCATGTTGTGTACAATGTTCCTTCCCACTTCCCTGTCATTTGCCTCTGCCTCAACTGGAACTAGAAATCCCAGCTTTCTCAAACTAATATCAGAAACTGCTTTGAAGGCTCTGATGCCCTACTAAGCCTGGTGATAAGGCAGTTTTTTGCTGAAGCTGAGTTGCTTACTAATTCCGTAAACATAATTATTTGTGAAGTCTTGTTGTAGTCTTTGGTGTCTGAGAGGCAGCATGATATTACCAAAATATACCGCATTGCTTTGGTATTTCCTATCATGCAGTCAGATACCCAACAGCAAAGTCACTCTTTCTTGCAGGTTTCCTTTGTGTAGTTTTCTTGTATTTTTTTTTTAAAAAATGTATTAATTTTGACATCTAACAGAGTGGATAATTCTCCAGCAGTGAACGTAATGATTAAGTCAAGAAGTAAACAATCAAGAGCAATCAGTTCCTGTATTAAGTTATCAAAATGTTTTTGCACCAATTAAATTTTGGGATTCATGGGGTTCAGAGGTGTCGATAACTTTAGCAAGGGTAAGTAAATCCCATTAGTCACTTAGTCTTCATAAGAAAACAAGGATTTCCTTTTTCTTTGAATAATGTTACTCTGATTTGCCACAGGCTAAGTACTAAAAAAAATGCAGTACAGACTTTTATATATGTGTGTAATTCTGTAAATAGAAAAAAGTATCCTGTGTAATCCCTAAATCCTGCGTGCCAGAGATTATCAATGTTTTCAATGCACTTAAGTGTTGCTGCTGAACTCTTCAGAGGCCCTTCATTTCCCACCTCCCTTTTCAATCAACCCTGAAGTGTACAACTTGGAAAGTAACAAAGTAGAAGCTGCTATACCATCGTTGCTACAGTGACATTAAATGTTACATGAGAAAAAAATATGAGGAAGGCTTTCAGGCTCTCCTACAGCCGTGTGGTTTTTATTCATACGATAACTCTGTGTATTGCCTCCTTATTCATAACGTACTATGTACTGATGAATGTATTTGTAGATTTTGTTGGATACTGAGACTTGTTACTTTTTTATTTTCTTGGTTAATAACTCAGTCTGTGTAAGACTGAAGAACGGCATTGTGATTTTTCTGTTGATTCAATACCAAAGCAAGAGATTGGAAGCCTAACAGTTTAGATGTTCTAAGTACTGTGGTTTTCGAAGACGAGAGCCTGTTTTGTCCTCGCAAGGTGTGCACATACCAACCATGTACACAGAGCTTACATGTGTACGCAGATGCTGAAGTACGATATCCGCTCGCCTGCGAGGACAAGCACACATTTTGTAAATGTAGACATGGTGCTCACGCTGCTGAACTGCACCCTAAAAATATTGGCAAGGCACATGTGAAGTGTCATCTTGTTGGTAGCCGACTTCTGTATACTATTACAGCAGCTTAGCTTTGAAGAAACGTTGTTTGACAACATGTTTAAAAATGTTTCCCATTAAGCCTTTTTACTTTAATTTTTTGTGGTTTGTTGGTTTTTTTTTTTTTTTTGGGGGGGATTTGTTTTGTTACTTTAAAGGAGAGATGGCTAGGGAGAGGAGAAACTTAAGTAAACTATTCAAGTGCTGCTTGGAAAATGGCACTTTGTGTCCTCTGTCAGCAAGTCTGGCTGGAATTCACAAGTGTTCTCGCAAGTCCTCTATTGACTGAAAACTGTATTTTCAGCACCACCGTTTCAGACCTGAGCTTTGCACTGGCAGGCATTAGAAAGGTGCTTTTGATCACTGGTGTAAAATTAGTGATCTCAATTTTATCATTTACTGCGCTATTGCTGAATTCTGTATGTGTGTAACACCTACAATGACAAATCACTGAGCTGTTTAGCAACAAGGATCCATGTATGAGCTCTGCTGCTTGAACGGTATTTTGTAACAGTCAGGGACGCGCTGTCCTGTTTTTAACTACTTGTTCTGTCAGCCTCTCATTCCGACTTTCCAGCTTCTGATGTTCTTTCCTTTCTCTGTCCTCTAGTGATCTCCCCTGCTGCTACAGAGAGATCTAAATTGGCCCTCCAGAGGCTGTCTGTAATGATACCAGTCATTGAAGGGGGGCTAATTTGAGGCAGCATGGTGTAAGCAGGGGGCAGTGGAAAGAAGTAGTGGATTAAACAAAAATGGAAAGTTTTAAAATGCGGGTATACAGTGAGCCAGAGCTATCCTTAAGTACTGGTTTCCAGTGTTGCTGCATAGATCGTACACCGCATCTAATTAACTATTTGGAGTGTGATATCAACCAGTGCTTTTGTTACTCTTCTGTGAAGATCATCATTTGGTGTTCCATCTGTTAAAACTGTAATATTTTTTTACTTTGTTATCACAAGAGGACACAGATGTTACCATGTATTTAATAGTTTTCGAATAGAGTTGCTCTGTATTGATTGCAAAGTATTGTATTTTGCAATAACTCAGTAAATCAACCCATGTCACCAGTATGTGTGTTTGTCTGTTCCTGCAAGGCATAGAAAATGATTGCATACTGCCTTTAGAAGCTATTACATTTTATTCTATGTAACTGCATGCTGACAAATGCAACAGTTCCCGAACAGCTACAGTGCGTGCTAAGGTTGTGCTGTAATTTATTACTTGGGAGCAGCAGATCTGATAATATGAACAGTTAAGCTATGCCTTCTGAAGTTTCATAGAATCATAGAATCATAGAATGTTAGGGATTGGAAGGGACCTCGAAAGATCATCAAGTCCAATCCCCCTGCCAGAGCAGGAATGCCTAGATTATGCTACACAGGAACGTGTCCAGGCAGGTCTTGAATGTCTCCAGAGAAGGAGACTCCACAACCTCTCTGGGCAGCCCGTTCCAGTGTTCCGTCACCCTCACTGAGAAGAAGTTTCTTCTCGAGTTTAAGTGGAACCTCTTATGTTCCAGTTTCAGCCCATTACCCCTTGTCCTATCAGTGGTTGTCACCGAGAAGAGCCTGGCTCCATCCTCGTGACACTCACCCTTGATATATTTGTAACCATTAAGGAGGTCACCCCTCAGCCTCCTCTTCTCCAAACTAAAGAGCCCCAGCTCCCTCAGTCTTTTCTCATAAGGGAGATGCTCCACTCCCTTCATCATCCTAGTTGCCCTGTGCTGGACTCTCTCCAGCAGTTCCCTGTCTTTCTTAAACTGAGAGGCCCAGAACTGGACACAATATTCCAGATGGGGTCTCACCAGGGCAGAGTAGAGGGGAAGGAGAACCTCTCTCGACCTACTAACCACTCCCCTTCTAATACACCCCAGGATGCCATTGGCCTTCCTGGCCACAAGGGCACAGTGCTGGCTCATGGTCCTCCTGCTGTCCACCAAGACTCCCAGGTCCCTTTCCCCTACACTACTCTCTAATAAGTCATTCCCCCAACTTATACTGGAACCTGGGGTTGTTCCTACCCAGATGCAAGACCCTACATTTACCCTTGTTATATTTCATTAAATTTTTCCCTGCCCAATGCTCCAGCCTGTCCAGGTCTCGCTAGAATTCTCTAGCATACAGGATAAGCCTTGACTTAATTATTCTTTTTGGATTTTTCTTTTTACTATTGTGGGTGCACCCTCCCTTGAGGTGTTCAAGGCCAGGTTGGATGAGGCCTTGAGTACCCTGGTCTAATTGAGAGGCGTCCCTGACCATGGCAGGGAGGTTGGATTAGGTGATCTCTAAGGTCCCTTCCAACCTAGGCCATTCTGTGATTCTATTGGGTGGGAGAGCTGAGTTGCAAGGTGGTCTCATGCAAGATGGACCTTCAATACCCACCAGTATTTCTCCCTCTGACCATGCTGGAGCACAATAAGGACTTACACGATCAGGGGCTGGAGTTTAACCAGAGCTTTCCCAGCTCGTATGCTCAAAATACCTCCTGCAGTACTCTGTCTGTCTCCAGGTCTGCTCTGCCTACTGATCTACCCATTGCTCTGGAGCCCTGGCAGGGACGGGTCCTATTTCAGCAAATTTAGGTATTTCCCTGAAGGTGCAGTTTCACAATTGGATGGAAGTGTGTTCTGGACAAACACACGCCCTGCATTACTCACGTCACTTTTGCTTTTTGCGTGGCCTGTCAGGAACTGAGAACATACATTGTTATTCAAAGACAGTGGGACTAGAAAGCCACAAGCTCTTTGTGCATGGGCCTGGAAGCACAGGGACAGCCAGGCTGCCAACTTCTGCCCAGCAAGACGTGGGGTCTGGGCTCGCTCATCTGTTGATGCTGTGGCTGCGGGTTTGCCTCAGGTGCCTCCGCTTGTGCTGGGTTCGTGGGTACCAGCCCCTTCCAAAGCCAGGTGATGTTCAAGCTCTGCCCCCTTCCAAATCTTAATGGAGTTGGTGACACACCTTCTGCACTTCTTGGCACATCTGGGTCCAGGAGGGCTTACCATGAAGCTGTGAAGATAGCCTACTGGCTTTCAGGCTTTCTTACATCTTGTAGGGTATCAGTTCGGCCAAGAACCTGCCTCTACATGGGAGTTCTGTGCATAAACTTCGAGGCTGGCTCTAGAAAACCAGTTTGGGTCTGGAAAAAGTACTTGTTTATTCTGTTTTCTGGAGGATTCCAGATCTGTTGTTGCCTTTGGCAAGGTGCAGTTTGCTATACGTCTGCAAAACGTCACGAAAAGTGGATCCTGCACACATCTTATCTTCTTTTCAAATCCCTGGGCAGCTGCTTAGCAAAATGGATTGAATTCCATCATACTCTAAAGATTAGTCCAAGTCATGGTTATCTCAAAAGACTCTGGAAAATTTGGGGATCAGTTTTTCTTTCCAGCTCCTTCCTATGTCTTTAATTTGCACTGTATCTTCCTGTGTTTCCATTATCTCTCAGTAAAAGACCAGAACTGGTCTCTCATGCTTGGACTTTGCTTCTTTCACAATGGAAAAGTCCCACCCTCAACGGTCTTAAATTATACTATAGTAAAATTAAGCGTGTTTTCACTTCAGTTCAGGGAAAAAAAAAGTCTGGGAAAGAATGTAAATTGTAAACACTGAATTCCTATAATCAGCAACAACCTAAGTGCCAGACTATACTAAGCATACACATGGGTTTAATTTTCATAGTTGTCATGGCCCTCAGTTTGCAGATGATCATTAAATAACTGGATGGCTTATTTAATGTTTTTTTGGAGTAGGGGAATTCACAGCAGTAGCATTCCTATGGCCATTATCCAAAGTATGTTCTCCAACTGCTGTGCCCTCCAGTTCAGTATTGTAGCGGTTCTTGCTTTAAAAATGCGTAAAATACTTGTGTCTATCTATATATATATATACACGTATAAATCTACCAGATGAACTTTCCCATCAAAATGCTCAGAGGGCCCGGTTGAGTGTGGTCCCCGTGACAGTGACGGCTGCGCGCCGGATGCCTGGATGTTCTGAAGTATCCCTGTATGTACTTCTGTGGCGTCCGGGACAACGGGCATTAATCTCAGCTGCAGCCCCTAGGTGATGCTGTAGCACAAACACACAAGAGACCATGACCTGGATTTTGAAACGTTGCTTCTAATTTTGGGCTACTGGCTTTAGCCACACTGGCTCAGTTTTAAAGGCTTCGTAATTCCTGTTGACTTTAATTACATGTGCTGTATGCACAGGCCTGCAAAGTGCTCGTGTTGTCAAACTTGCTACAGGACAACCAAAGTAAAATAAAATCAAATGAGTAGCTTTGAGGAGGCTTTTAATTAAAATCTTAAATGATAGCTCTAGTCTTTGGAGAGCAAGAGCAAGAGACTTCTATTTTGGTTTCTGCTAAACACGCAAACTACCAATTTGTTGTCTTAAGTACCTTCTCCGTTTGAAGGGAGTGCTGCTCTCCAGCAGATCTTTGGGATGAAGCTCTGGGCAGGGTTATTCTGGCTTCCTCCTGTCCCCACTGTCCTTTGCGCAGGGCGACGGGGTGGGACAGCCTGACCACGGTTTGAAAGGATTGGTTGGTTTTTGGTACCCAGGAACTCAGCTGGACCAGGCCACAGTCTCCAGTGCTGCCTGCTCGTTTGCCTGAGTGTCTGGCTGTAGCAACGAAGCGATGAGCTTTATCTGCTTGCTCAGATGAGCCTGTCGCTCATCCCTGCCATCCTCTTCGGGAAAGGGAAGCCACTGTGTGCAAGTCATTATTCCTTCATGTCTTTATGTGGCTCAAAGTTTGGGATGGCTCAGTGTATTTCAGCAAGCATTCAGGACTTTACACCATCTGCAAAGAATTCCCATTTTTTCCATTAAGAGCCGCTGAGCAATTTTTTAAAAAAATCCATAAAATCTTCTTCGTCACAAGCCTTAACAGGACACCCAACTTGTACCAATTGCTGTAACTTGTATCTGTTAACACTAAGATGTTCCTATTGGTTTAGGAAAAAACCCCTCATTTAACAGGTACGTGGTCAGCTGAAAGAGGAAATCACAGCTCCCATTCCTTGCGTGAGGAAACACAGTGTTCTTGCTCTTCTCAATCTGGTTGTATCTAGGTGGCCTCTAGTAAAAACCTGAATTGGTTTTGGTTTTGCCTGACTTCAGTACTTGGTGCTTAATGGAGAGGAAAAAAATAAGGTGACAAATACCACTAAAGGCCACATATTTCTGTTAATCAAATAATCTGGAAGAAAGCCAAGACCTTTTATTAAATTAGCTGAGACATTTAGTTTAGGGTTTTTTTTTTCCCCTATGTGTGTGTTCTAAGAGCTGTAGGTGATGCAAAATGATGCTTATAACTTCAAAAATGTTTTTATTTCTGCCCACTTGCTGACTTTGCCATACTTGGATCCCAAATCCGGATCTTTGCATTCCATTTGCCCACATTTAAATTGTATTTGCAATAGCAGGACAGAGAAATCAGATAGAGATGAATTGCAATTTCCTGGTGGCATGTTCTCTAAACATCCCAAAAGATCTCTCAGGGTGAACTGTTCGACTTGTTGACTTCAGGTTTCGGCAGCGCACGTCCATTCAGTCCCAGCGTTTCTCACAGGGATGGTAACACAATTACCAGTAATAATCTTTCATGCTGTAGAGTTTTCTTCTTGCATCGCTTCCGTGTTGGAGGAATTCCTTAGAAACAATGCATAGGACATTGCAGACGTGATGGGGGAGTGGCCAGCAAGTTCATGTTGAAGATTAGAAATGGGGACAAAGGGTGAGTGACTTTTCTACATTTCCTCAGGAAGCTGAAGACAAAGAGTAAGACCTTCAGTTCCCATGCTGCTACCAGAAAATTATCATGGGAATTGCTAAAAAAGGGGTTTTGTAGTGCATCCAGGAACGTTATCACCTCTCTTAATCCCTAAAACTGAAAACATACTGTGTTACACAGAGGGAACAAGAGTGAAGTAATACCCACCTCCATTCATATATTCTGGCCTTCATTTTATTTTGCTGGCTTACTTTACCTACCTTTTCCAATGAGCTTTCGTCACTGATATGTCGGCTGTGGATTTAGAATTAGAGTTTGCTAAAGGTAGGTCAAAACATGTAGGGCAAGATCTTTGGATCTCCAGGCTGTGCTAGGAAACCGTGGTTCTGAACCAGCTTAGCAGCTCTTTGCTTTTCTCATAGTCCAGCACATTTGGCTTCCCAAGAGATGAAGCAGGAGTCTCAGTTGACCTCTGAGGGAGCCTCTACTGCTGAGAGCAGGCGTGTAGCTACATCATCCTTCTCACTCCAGCACCTCCTGGAAGCATCTGAATCCCAAGTGATGAGTCCAGGCCCTGATCCCGTGTTGCTCCATTGATTTGAGCCACCCGTCTCTTTTTGCCTGTTGGTCCTCACAGCGTGATGCTGTTTTCCAAATGCAGTACAGAGTTTGGACTCCAGCGATGGAGAGTTCTCGTCGGATAGGATGGGAATTACTTGTCAGCCTTCTTACCAATGGTGTCCTGGCTGATACTCTGAGCCCATCACAGCATCAAAAAGGAAATGAAGGGATCCATGATGGAGCAAGCATGTCATTCACCTGCTTTCTTACAGGACCTGCCAAATTTGAGGCCGTTTTCCTACTAGTATGATGTGATATTCAGTGTGGGAAAAGCTAAGAGACACTCCTCCTCCTCCTCCTTCTCCTTCTCCTTTTTCCTTTCTCCTTTTTCTTTTCTTTTCCAGATTCTTCTAACAGCTGCAGCTGTTAGAAGAGGGTTAAACAATCTCACTAGGAAGCACAGAACTTTATCATAGCTAAGAAGGATTAATGCACGCATAATCCCCTTACAAAGCCACTTGCCTTCCAACACCAGTGCGTAAAAATAAAAAAAAGGATCGGATCAATGTTATTTTTCTCATATCTAATTCGAGAACAATAGAGCACATTAAGTAATTAAAATGTTCACCTGTAAGATGCTTAAAAGCAAGGCTGCTGGCAGATATATAATTAGCTCCAGTTAGCTGCTTGCTTGTTTACTACAGTTAATTCACCTAGTGTGGGGTCTTTGGACTTGAAGCTTTTTTTTTAAAAAAGTGTGGGTTTTGCATAAGGTAACACCGTGAATAGGCAGGGACTGAAGACAGAAAAAACAGAGAAAAGATAATTAACTGAGCCAATGTTATAATGCTAATATAGGGCATTTCAGGTCCTCTTTGTCATGCCATCTGCAGATGCTGGCAATTTACCTTTTATCAGAACTATAGTTCTTAATAGGTTGGGTAAAATCACCTCAAACACTACTGTTCTTCTTGTGTTGTTTTTCTTCCGCAGAGGCCCCAATCCGCTCTGCCTGTCTCTGCGCACAACACACAGAACAGTGGGTGTTCAGCTTTCTTTAATGGAGGGATGACTTAGAAAGACACAGAGCTCTGCATGCCCAGACCTCGTGGCCATTTTGAACACAGCACTGCCAGATAAAAGACAGCCTTAAATTATGAGGCTTCGCTTAAACCGTTTGTGTTTGGCCCTGTTTTGTTTGTACACACGCACAGGGATGCGTGTGAAGGGGTGAAGAGCAGGGGTTTTGCCTGGTTTCATGTGCCAGAGGATGTGGGTTGACAAACCATTGCAGGGCGGACAGACAGGGACCCGAGCAGACAGAAGGGGGGAGGAGTATGTGGCAGACACAGGCTGCAGTTGACAGCTCCCTCGCCATGAGCTATAGGCATCGCTGCCCATAGGTCAGGACCATTCATTTCTCTTGAGTTTTATGGAGTGTCTTAAAAAAAAATAAATAAAAAAATCTGGCAGCAATGGAAAAACAAACCTTGGGAATGATTTGCGGTTATTTATTGTTCAGATTTTACGTGCGAATGGGTGACTCTGCAGAAAGCCCACAAATGGTTATCATCTATGATCTGGATAAGACATATGGGAGGCTGAGAGATAATGACTGACACTGGGGAGGAGAGGGAAATATTATTACACTGATGTTGTGTGAGTGCTGTAGAGGAAGTGAACCTTTAAAGTGTGAAACCTGCAGCACTTCAAATGATAAGCAGTGCCTACAGAAATCAGCTTGTGGGATCTGTTTCTCTTGCTAAGCTGCCTTTGAAGGTTGGGGGGGTTATTTTGCTTTCAGTTCCCCCGGGGAAGTTTTCCCGCCTTACTAGTCTTGCCCGCTGATTGGAGCTACACCCCCAGATCTGTAGGCGCCTGTATTCCCGTGGCAGGCTATGATAAAGCCCAGTGGTTTTTTTCACAGTATAAATGATTGTGCTTCCCTGTAGGTCTCAAGTTCAAGAGCCACAGGAGACTGAGCCTGTCAGCAAATGAGCCCTTCACGGCTTATGCTTTCTTAGTGAAGTGTTGCTTTCATGGCCTCTGACAAGTGCATCTCAATATAAAAATCATGTGTGCAAGCTGACTTTTTCGCCCGCTGCTTTTTTGTTTTTTTTTTCCTGTGGAAAACTTTTCTGTGTCTTCCTCTTGCTTAGGGATCAAGGACTAAACACCCACCTGCCAGCTCCCTTGCTGAGCCCAGGGCTCCACGTTCCTTCCAGGAACTTTACTCCATGTACTTTAAAGTGACCAGGTGATGTTCAAGTGGCCTTGGACAGACTGAAACTCCTCCACCATGGCCTGCTTCAGCCTTTCCTTTTGTCACCGAGCTGAAACAAGATGTAAGCAGCTGTTGATCTAGGATAAGGCCACCAAAGCTAGGGAACATCAATTTGTTTAAGTGAATCTAAGGCCAAGTTACTTAGGTTATGTGTTCACACTCATGATTTACTAGGTTTGATTCAAACAACGACCTAAAAAATTGACTATGCTGGAGGTAATCTGGGTACTCAACTCTTTCAAAGCCCAGTTTCTCACTGAGGGGGGCAGTTGCTCAAAGCAAGGCTGGCACCTGGACCCTGTGACTCAGTATCTCCAGCAACATCAAACCCACCAGCTCAACAGGGATGACTACATTAGCTACCCCAGCCTGCAGCCACGTAAAAATCTTTTCCTTGCAAAGCTGACACTGCTTTCCTGATCTGGAAGGTCAGGACCTGCTCTTCCTCTGCTGCCACTGGTGTTTACATGCCACCAGCACTGTGGGATGTCACAGCTCAGCTGCTGCTCCTGCTTTCAGCTGTTGTGCAGGCACATATATGGAGCCTTCAAACTCAACACGGGCAACAGGCACAGGGGTAGAAGGAGGACAAATCCCAGAAATATGACACTCCCCCTGCTTTCTATCCCCTAATCTTTCCTCTGGCAGCTTGTGTATGAGCGCTAGTGAGTCCACATCAGCTAACCCGCTCTCACAGTGTGCCCTGACTATCTCCAGCTGGTCCTCACCAAGTGGTGAAGGAGGTTGTGGAGCTTGGACCTCACCAGAGTGACCCCTGAGCTCCCTTGTGTTTCCCCATGAGGGAATGGAGGCAGCAAGTGGCACACTCAGCTGCTGTCACAGGCAGACACGCTCTCCCCAGCCTGGTACACACAGCACCACATAAGTGATGGGGAAGTCCTACCAGTGAGTTATTCTTCAAGCCTAACAGAGGCTGCAGGAAAGAAATAAGGTCTTGTGTCCACCAAGCACAGAGCCAGCTGCTTTCAAGAGTGGGCAGTGATGCCGTGAATGCTGGAGAAGTACAGCTAAGAGCAACCAAAGGACACCAGCTCCATTAGAAGAGGCTGTGTAAGCAGCTGGGACAGAGCAGGACCCTGAAACCACATCTCCAGACAAGAAGCTACAGTCCTTGGGAGACTGACTCGGAAATGGGACAAAAGGTAGCAATTGTGTTTGTTTATCATCGTAGAGATCTGCCTCACCCTCTGACTTCACCCTTCCTGTTTCAGATGGGTCACGCTGACTTAATTTTCAGACAACGTTTTTGGATTTCACAGAGCCACGGTGAAGTCTGGATAAGTAAGAGCACAGAGGGTAGGTTTTCAAATGCAAGCAGGCTTAAATTCAGGTCTGGAGAACAACGTGGTGGAAAAAGTCCTCGACCGTATTTCTTTCCCCTGGTCCTGGACTATGGCATTTTCTTTACAGATCCCCCCGTTACAGAGGAGGCCGGTGGCAGGTTGCAGTGGTGTGACCGAAAGGGCCAGTACAGGAGTGTGTGGAGCTAACGGGACACTTCTGACCCAGGGTTTCCTGTTTAAGCTAAATCTCTTCCTCTCTGACAGAGATAAAGATTAACTCAGCTGTGCAAACTAATTTATATTCAGCTGCACATGGCCATAAACTGTACTTTTTGTTCCTAACAAATATGAATATGGTATTTGCTCTGAAAATTCACCATTTCTCACGGAAAATCTTTTCCGTCGCTATTTGTGATGTAGAGTTTTGCCTGGCAGATGGACAGTGCTTTAGGGTGGCTGGGCTGCATGGGGAAGAGGTGAGTGGCCGGGATGTGGGGTATCATCTTTTCCTCTGAACTCTGATGCAAGTTTTAATAAATAGGTGAAACACAAAAAAGAAAAAAGAATGTTCCTCAAAACTGTTGAGCACAAAGGGAAGACATCCTCTAGTGAGAGGATGGACAGGACAGTGGTGGGTGCAGCCCATGACAGAAAAGTTGTTTCAAGTCCTTTTCTAGCTTGGAGGTTGGATTTAAATAAGGGAGCTGTCACGACTCAGAGTTGTTATTCATAGGTGTAGCATGTTTTTTCAGCTTCTCTGTCTGTATCACTGTGTCTTTGCTCTGCATGTAAGGACCTGGCATACAGACCGTCCTAACTGGAAGGAAACGCCCAACTTCACTTGACTGATGGTTGTTACCAAAGAGAATTCACAGTGGCCAGCACATCAGAGGACTCATTTTACAATTTTTTGGTAGCCTTAAGAGAGGCATACCAGACACACCTCTCAGTTACTCAGCCAGCTTTGTCATTTTCTCAGTCTGGAAGCCACTCCATGAAGAATTTCTCAAGGATTTGAAAATTTGATTTTTGAAAGCTTCCCACTCTCTCCCAAAATCGACAGACACTGGCACCCTCTTTTTCTGAAATTATCATCTCTGTCCTGTAAAAACCATGAAATGACCTACATAATATCAGTCAGACAAACTGTTCTAAGAAGTTTCTGCTTGAGCTTGGGAAATAACGGAAAAACTCTCCATGTGAATATTTTATGTTGCAATGTCAGGAAATGCGTATATGTATGTGTTTGGGTGTATGTATGTATATGAACATTTGCAAATCATTTCCCTTGCTTTGTGAACTGAGAAGATAATGTAGAAAAATTATTAGATAATAGTATACTGTTGGCCACAGAACTGTTCTCAGGTTATTATCCAGCCTGTTGCCCTCAGCACAGAAGAGCTGACTTTACATTCCGCCTGTTTCCAAACCCATCACATTAGACACGAGTCTAAACCACAGGCACAAAACTGAGGAGCGCAGGAGAAATGGAAAAGCTGTTCAAGAAGCTGGCAATTGACAACGGGATCTTGAAAAATTATTTCCTGAGATTCGACAGAATTTCTTCTTCCTCTGCTCCAGACGGCTCTGCTAGGAGACGGTTTGGGCCACTGTGGTTGAAATAGCTGTTGAAATCGCAGCCAGCTCCTAAGCGAGCTAAGAACTAATTGGAAACTGCCTTCAGCAATCTCTGTTTTTCCTGAGAACCACCGTCTCCTTGCGCAGGCAATGTGCTGCCCATCACCAAATCAAGGGGCAGCTTATTCCTGCTCAGGCCTCTGTCTCCTGGCCCCATGCTACCCCTGATTGCAGACCCTCTTGGAACTCATTTAGCAGCACATCCGTGCCTTTAGATGTCACTGATCTTCAGCATGGGGATCTTACTGTGCTGGTAGAATCACACCGACTAGTTTGATGGGTCCTATTTGAGATTAAATGACCAAGGCATTTGGAGAGGGTTTGTATCAGCATTTTAAGACTCCAGCAGATCAGCTCTTGAGGTCCAGCTGCAGCTGAGTATCCTTAGGACACATGTCAGGGCTAGAGCACCATTTTCAAAAGCACCATAGGCATGAAGGACTCAGCTGGAAAGCGGGAGAAGTCTAATCTGAGAGTCTCTATGGGTACCTTTACTTAGCCATGGAATCTCTCCTGATATTGGTCCGACTCTGTTGGAAAAGCTCAGTTGTTTACTAAGCTAGTAACATGAACATGGTATTGGGTTGATGGTTGGACTAGATGGTCTTAGAGGTCTTCTCCAACCTTAATGATTCTATGAGCCAAATTGGCTTCACCAGGGAAAAGTTTCTGATGTTCCTTGGCTTGTCCACTAGCTTTCTGCCAGCACAACAATATTGACCTAGGACCAGGGCTGTTTGCAGACATGGCTGTTGGCAGATCCACTTGATCCAGGCTTAGATTTGGTGACAGGCACCATATTGCCTGGGTGAGGAGTGTCCTGGTTTTAGCTAAAAAACTCCAATTCTGTTTAGTGATTTTTACTTTCCAGTCTAGTCTCTTCTCAAAGGCTGCATGTTCTGAAGGCAGCAGCATGTTTTTGCAGACAGTGTGTGCTACTGGCAGTGATAACACCTGATGTTTAGAGTTAGTGCCTGGGACTGGGATGCAGAAAGGCTCTTGCTGATACTTATTCCTGTAGTGATCAAGGCCACTGCTGGCTCTTGTGTGCCACGCTGGGGGTGCTGGGTAGTAAGAGGGGTCACAAGGAAGTAAAAGGCTGCACCTCCAGGGGGTAATAGACAGGACAAGTGACCAATGAGAGTATTCCATCCCATATACGTCATATTTAGTGTAAATTGAGTGATCACGAGAGTTTCTGCTCTGTTCTGCAATGGCCAGTGTCCAGAGAGGACTCCATCTGACCTCCTGCTTCTGATCCGGATCCTGAGTTCCCGAATCCAGCTCCCTGTATCCAGCTCCCGCCGCCGCTGAGCCTGGAGCTTCCCCAGTGCCTCCTGCTCTGCAGCACCAGTGGGGATTGCTATTGGGGAGGGGAGTGGGGTTCGAAATTGGGCTTATATATAATTGTATATAGTTCTTTATTTTTAGCATTTCACTATTATTTCCATTCTTCTCCACGGACACCCCGTCATCACGGGGGAGAAGATTGCATGCCCTTATGAGGTTGCGAGCGTTGGTGGTGGCGTATGCCTCTGATAGGGTCTCCCATGCCAGACAGGTCTCAACTGAAGGGTCAGACTGAGTGTGTCCACGGGGCTCGCTAGCCTCCCGGCAACCATCCTAGGAGAAGGACAACTCTAACTCCAAACCCGGGCAGATGGAGCTCATTTAGCCCTGTAATGCCATCCGTCTAAGAGAAGGATACTCTAACTAAACCTACGTCCTGAGGGCTTTGCTGTCACCGTCCAAGCTCGCTAGGCCCTGGCAGATGAAGTTCAGGAGTAAAGGGTGGGGCCAGTTCTGCGCCCACTGAGCCTCACCTAAAAAGTCCATTGCGCAGGCTTGAAGGTTACACCCACATTTGTAAAGGCCTGTAGCGACAGGCAAGGGATGAAACGGCAGGTGATGAGGTGCACTGGAAGCTGCAGACCCAGCCCGGCACGCAGGTGGTTCAGGACATTGGTTGCTCGAGACTGACCCCGGGGATGACAGTCTTGTTTGGCAACATCTGAATGACCAAGCAGCCTTTTTCCAGGAGACCACTGCTTGCTCCGCATGGAGAGGGGCCTAGAAAAGGTGACCTAACCGAAGTTCCTGTGCCTTTTGCAACCGGACTTGCCTACCCCACGTCGGCCTTTTTAGCCATCAGGGCGCTTGTAGCAAGTGTGGGTAGAGCCCTTCCCATATCTTCGTTTGTGAAGCCTAGCCATGATGATGATTATTTCCATTATTTTCATTAAAGCTGTTCTAGTTTTTCTTTTCTAACCCGTAAGTCTCTCTGCCTCGTTCCCTTTTCCTTCCCGTTTTGGAGGGGAGAAGGGGTTAGAGAGTGTCTGTCAGTATTTAGTGGCCGGCCCAGCCCTAACCTGCGACAGGAGGCAGTGATGCTCAGGAAAGCAGAGCTTGCTGAAAGCAGTTTCAGATTAGTTTTCCATTTGCTTAGGAGCTGGCTGGGATTTCAACAGTAGGTTACAAAAGCTGTTCAGAAGATGTCAGTTCTGCCTGCTCCTTTGCCTTAGTGTTAAGTACACCTGCACAGCCCAAACGCCAGCAGCAATCCCAAGGCAGCTCTGGGTTCAAAGGCTGAGGCAGAATTCAGGTTCTTGAAGTACAGGCTTTCAATCCCATTAGCAGTTTCTAGCAATCTCATCCCCACATCCTCAGTTTTAATCAAACGGAGGACACTTCAACACAGAGGGATGACAATTCGTGACCTCTCTCTGTACCATTGCTTGCAAGACCGATCTGGATTAAAAGGAATCAGTGTTTTACTGGTTGGTTGCCCACCCTGGCTTGCTGCACAGGTTTCCCTGCCATGGCAGAGCAAGGCACCATGAAGCCACTTCATCTCTTCCAGTTGCACAAAGAGGCAAACTCAGACTCATGCTGCCATATGGCTCTGCTGCTAATCCCGTGGAAATGGCAGAGATGGGGAGGCTGGACGTGTGGTTTTAGCAGTTTAAACATAAGCCCAACCCAGGCTTACACTGAAGTCCTGGCCCTGACATAGCAGCTGACATGAGGATCCCCATGGCTGACACACTTGGTTGAGGCCCTTGTGCCGCAGAGGTGGCCACAGCCACAGCCCTCCAGCCATCCTTCTCACTCACATGTGCTGCAAACTCTTCTCCAATTAGATAAGAGGAATTGCCCATTTACTTTCATTTCAGTTGTGCGTGACTGGATCAAAAGATGTACGCTCACTTTGCTTCAATTACATATTTTGGCCTAATGTAGTCCAGATGGCTATTTCATCTCCGCCTTTATATTTATTCATGGCCTTTCTATTTAACTTTCCTAAACCAAATACTGACTTGTAGGCGTATATTAATTCAGGGACAAGAGTTGCCTCAATCAATATCTTGAGGTTAAGTCTCTACACCACAATAGGTCCTATGTACATAAATTCTATTTTTATTACCCCACTGCTAGCCTCAAATATATGAGCGATTTCTTTGAAGAGTTTACTTTGGCTTTTTCCTTAATTTAAACAAATTACTGCTCTCCCGATTATCAAATTTACAATATGCAAATCTTCTTTCACTGACCTTTCTGTTAAACTCTCCAGCAAACTTTAACTGAATATTAGTAAATTTGTAAAACTACCAAGGAATCCAGTGTTTGACAACATGATAGTACACCACCTCTGCCTGTGGCTTGGGTGTCCAGCATAGGATAAAATTTGTTGCTGAATTAAAGTGCAATCCTGGAACCAACATGGGAATGCAAAGAGTAGAAAAGCTCCAGACACCAAGGAGACAAGATACTGAGAATTTTCAATCTGTGTCCACATCGTCTTTCAAACTGGAGCTGAAGGTTGGGTGCTGTGAATTGACTCAGATGCTGCTGGTGGAGAGCCAAAGGGAGGAGGTGTCCGAGGATGGACCGTGCCCGGCTCTCGGCTCAGTGACGAGACAGGCACGTGTGGCAGAGGGGATGTGGGAAGTCACTGTTTAATCTGTCTGGCATTTGATTTGGACTTTTGGTCCTTGTTTGGATAACGGGATTGCAATTCCTCTTGGTGCACTTGCAATAAGAACATCTGAAACTCGTCTGCAGCCAGGCAACAGACTTTCATTTTGGGTAATCTGATTTTAGCTTTGGTGATTAGCTGCTCTGTTGTCAATGGCCAAATCTAATTGTCACTGCAGTTTCTCTTCTGGAGCCAGTATGTGCTAACATCTTACAAGCCAGGTTTTGCTTCACGCCTTCTCAAGTAATGTCTCCCAAGGCATTTGTAAACAGAGAGGAGCTGATTTCTGATCTAAGCATAAGGAAGCTGGTAGCAATCACTGGTCAGTTTTCCTGTTGCATTAAATGGACAGAGTGAGCCATCCTTTAAAATTCTGAGCATTAACATTGGCCTGAAAATATTATATATATATACACAAATATACATATATATTTATTTTCCCTAATATAAACATACTTTTCATGACAAACTTAGATAAAGTTTTCCAGAACCAGATTTTCTGCAGCATTTTACACCCATATTTTTCTCTGAGTGACTGCTCCAGAAATCAGTGTGAAACTAGGAATAGGTGGGTCTCCAAGTTTCATTGGAAATTATTTTCTGTTTGCAAACCAGTTTCCTCCAGACTTCTTTGATTTTTTTTTTTGTTTAAAAAAAAAGGATGGGGAAGCAATTTATGACAGCTTTTCCCTTCCCTGCCAAGCCAGTTAGAAATGTAGTGTTAACTTAAATAGAAGTCTTTGTCTTGGCAGGAAAAGGAAACAGCAGTCACAGCATCAGGACAGGTTTCTTCTAATGCCACTTTCCTTTTGGTTGGACTTCTGCACTGAGAGAAGATTTAAGTTTAGGTCTGGGCCCACCAGCTGCTCCCAGGAGGAACCATTCCAGTCTTTCCCTTGGCTAAAAGCAGAAATGAAATACTGTGATGGCTTGGAAGGGCAAATGGAAGACAGCCTGCTCTGTTGCATGTGGTGGGATAACATTGCTGACACCACACGTGTATAAAACAACATTGCTAGAGCACCACTTGACACCCTCTCTTCCCATGAAGTTCCCTTTGAGAAACCCTTAAAGGCCAGTTAAAAATCACTGCCGGACCAAGCTTCAAAGAAAACCGCAAAAAACCACATGTGAGAAATCAAGCGCTTTCCAATGAAATGACCTCGGACTAACTGGAAGAGTGGGAACAGTACACAATCACCCTCAACAGAGCGACATAAGAGTTTGCCCACACAAATTAAAGTCCATCCATCTGTCAATATTCCTCCAACTTCTAGGCCACTGGTGCACTTGCTTATCCCCAGCTCTGAGCTGTGCCACACGAGCACACACTGCCTAAGGCTGCCGGCGTGGATGGACGGCGGCAGGACCTGCTGGGCCAGGCACCACCCCCACCAGCCTGCTGAGGTTTCTAGGTGGCTAAACCACTCCCACTCTACTGCTAACGAATCTGAAGGAGGCATCTGGTTTGCTTATATGTATTTATAAGGCTGGGGCTGGCCTCAGGTACTTAAACCAGGGTGATATTTTCCCCATTGGCTGGGGACTTCTCTGCTCTCTCCCATCCATCCCCCATCTGCACTGGCCGCTGTGGGCACGGGACCACTGGTCTCGGAGGCAGCATGTGCAGAGATGGTGTGGAACAAGAGGGAAAAGAGGAAAGGATATGGGATTTTGGGGGCTTATGAGACAATGTTTCCAAAGGAAGGACGGAAAGATTGTTTCACTCCCAAAATCCCCACTCAGAGAAGAGCTTTGGCTAGAAATGCAAACTGTAGCTTAACTTGAGTCACTGTGCACACCCTGGCCAGTACAAATACTTTCAACTGCCGTGGCTATAAGAAGAACTGTTAATTAGTCAGTTTTCTAGGTAAACAATAAGTACATGTGTTAAGATAAAATCCAGCCGCAAATTTGCTGGTTAGAATTTCTGACCCTTAAATAACATCTTTGTGAACATGTTTCCCAGATCTCCTCCCAGACTTACCCAGGCCAAACCACCCAGTTCTTTGGAGGGTGTAGGCTTGTGTGGGATCAGCAGCATGGGAAGACAGCACAGCATTTTGGGTTACTCTCAGCAGTTGCCGCATGAACAGCTGAAACCTTCTGCAAGAACTTGGATTACAACTGTACACACACCTGTAATGATCACACAGGAATTTAATAGCTGTTAATGGTGTTAAAAAGAGGAGCCAGATTTCTTACTGTTTGCTGTCACGCATATTGTCTAGGATTCACTTTATTGCTGTGATTTTCTTTTCACTGTTTTAACTCAGCCCCACAGGTCATCTTTAGCCAGATTACTGACAACTGATTTAATTGCTGTTATAGGGATGAACTCTGAGAGGGTCTGAGGGCATAGCATGAGCTGCCGGGAGCTGGCAACCAGTCAGAACATACCCCACTTAATTTTCCTCTTCTGTTTATTTTTGTAGTGTTGAGTGATGATGCTTCCTAAGCTGATTGCTTTTGGACAGCAACGAGATGTTACCTGTTCCCTGTTTTGAGTTTGTTTTTGTTTTTAAGAAACATCACTGTACCGCCAGATAGGAATTTAACTCATGGTTGGAAATCAAGAAGCCATGGGTCCTACATCCAGCTTGGCTAAGTCAATTCTTCTTTCAGGTACATGGAAACATTCAAGGTCAGGCTTGGTGAGGCTCTGAGCAACCTGATCTAGTTAAGAGATGTCCCTGCTCAATGCAGGGGGATTGGATTAGATGACCTTTAGAGGTACCTTCCATCCCAGAACATTCTGTGATTCTATCATTCTAACTCTATGAGGAGTAAGATAGTGCGAGCACAGTGCTAAGGAGCTGGAGGCAAAGCAGGTCATTAGGAGCCAGGTCTAGGATGCTGGGGAATGGACTCTGTGTGGGGCCAGCTTGGACCCAGGGGCAGGTTTGATTCCTCCTGGCAAGCTGTTGGGTGGGGAGAGCAATGTGCGCGGATGGTGCTGAGCCAGCGGTGTTACCAGCTTTTCTGTCATGAGATCAGTATCTAGGAAGCATTAATTTTAGCAACAGAAAGAGGCATTGTAGTAAGGGGAAGTACATGGAGAGCTTTGAGTGAAAGGCACATGACTACAAAGGAGGGTGATTACTTCCGAATTGCAAAATAAATGAAAGTGGCTTGTACATTGTCTTTCTTTGGTGGTACTTATGGGCAGCAGTTGTACAGCAGCACTTGAGTTTCCTCCCTGGAAATACACTCTAGACCACAGGAAATTCCTAAGTCTAAATAAGCGAGCTTATTAACTGAATAGAAATCTAGCAAGTCCGGACTCCTTGTGATCACATTTTCCCATTACATTCTGGTAACTATTTGAAACTCAGGCAAAAATCCTGAAACTCCAAATAGTTGGAGCCATGTGGACTGTCCCTGACTTCATCACAGCTGCACGAGGACGTGAAGAAGGACCAAAGCGTTGAGTCATGCAGCCTTACTAATAGATATCTCACCAAGCCTTCACAGCGTGGGATCTCAGATGGCTCTGAATACCCGAAATTTTGGATTGCAACTCTCCCATTTGCTTGCCATTTCTCACTTCCCTTGCCTTATGATGGAGGCTAACTTCACACTGCGGAGCTAATTGCTGCTGGCAAACTAGAATGCGGTACCTGCTATGTGCCAGAAATTGCTGCAGCTTCTAAGATCCCACTGAAATGACTTGACTCACCTCAGAAACACTGCAGGTAATGGAAGGATTGTATTAACTTAATACTGCCATGAGGGGAAAAACAAATCCCAGGGAGGCAGGCACAAGAGGCTGGTAATAGCAAATGCTGCCCACAAGACATATTGGAAAAATATCATGCTGAAAAAATGCTGGTTTAAAGCCATTTGAATCATTGGTTTCCTCCTTGGAAATGTAAAAGAAAAGGAAAAATACCCTAGAAATAGAACAGAACTAGGCAATATTCATGTTCAAGAATAAGAGGGAATATTTTGCTGCCATGATGCAGGCAATGATTGACTAAATGCCATCATCAGAGGTTAGTATCTGAAAACAGTACTGGTCAGCATTTCTATAGCTCTGCACAAGACTCCAGGAGTCCTCTGGGAGCACAGCTGGTACTGTGCAGATGGAAAAACACAGCGCCTATATCTTCCTGTGTACTTGGAGTTCCCAGGCCACTGAGAAGTGGTCCAACAACCTATTACAATCCTTTACTAAATGGATCAAGCTCTATCTTAAAACTCATCAGCTTCTTTTGCCCCCACTGTTCTGACTAGGAAGCTGACCCACAGCCTCCATGTCCTTGGATGGCTAGAAGAGGACTTATGGACAGCAGTTGCCCAGGCTTTGCTTTGGCAGTTTGGAGGAGCCAGCCCCGTTTGGTCCTATCTAGTAAGAGGAGCCTGAGGCAGCCAGAAAGCCAGAGGAGTGGAATGCTCATTTGTTATCCATGAAATCCTGAATTCCCACTTTTCATTCCAATTTTTAAGTCCCTTCTGTTACCTGTGCCTTCAGAAGAGTCACCATCACCTTGTTCTCCCCATCCAATATCCCTTTCCTACCTGGCAATATTGTGGAGCTCTGTGTCACAACCAGACTTTTTAAAGCTATTTCTGTGTTTTGTGTCAAGATGTTTTCTGAAAATAAAATAAAACAAACAAACAAACAAAATCAGTCTAATCTCTTAATTCACCATTCATACTTTCCCATTACCTTCTTCTTTGAGATTTATCATTGAGATCCCCTCTTCCCTATTTCAACAAATAATTCCCCTTGTGTCCTCCCATCAACTGGTTCACTGAAGTCCGGACAGATGAGATCTGTGATCCGTAAAATTTCCATCATCCATACAAATCTGCTCCTTATTAAAGGAAAATCTCTATATCTACCATTTTACACCACTTTCCAGTCACCTCCATGCTTGTAAATACTTTTCCCCACAAAATGTATTTTAAATTGTGCAGAGCCTTCAAGAATTGGACTTTATGTTGGTTAAGGAAATAGTCTGGGGATTACCTAGATTGTTTTCTTCTCTTTTCCCTTTTTAAATATAGGGCTTTCATTCTCTTAATTCTCAAGTTGTCCAGTGCTGTTCCTGATGTGAGGGATTTACCACAACTCATCACTATTAAACCTTCACTTCCGCAGAGCAGATCTTTGAGGAAAACTTGAGCAGACTGAGCTCTCTGAGTATTGCTTCTCCCCTGATAAATCAGGGTATTTGATGATAACATGGGTGGCTAAACGATGCAAAAGGTGAATTGACTGCACATCTTGGAGGGAATGTTTATACCCTGCAGGGAAAAGACAAGGCACAGAGTGGGTGGGAAAGGGCATGGCTCTGTCAGGATGGCAGGGGGCCAGCCAAGAGGCTGCCTCATGTCACCTTCAAGCATCCACTGCTTCTGCTCATCATCCTGGGCTGAGCTGTGCTAGAACTCGATGCTCCCATCCCTGCACTGTCCCACGCAGGACATGGCTGTGGAAGGCAGAGCCAAACCCCACGTCACTGAACGAGAGCAAATCTCTGGCTCTGCCAGGGAGGAAATGAGTTCAGGCATTAAAGACGACAGTGGCAGGTCACTCTTCCTTCGTGGAAAGGAGCTTTGATGTGCAGCTACCTCTCTGTCCAATTAAGGAGCAAGGCTAACGAGGTCTGTCCTGCAAGAAGGCTGCTGGCCATCACCTGAGGCGCTGCACAGCCTGGAGGCGCAGCTCTGGGGATGAACCTGGTGGGAGTTGGCTGACGTTCACCTAAACACCCTGCAAACCCCTCTGGAGTCAGCCCCTCCAGCAGCTTTTTAAAGAGCTGGATCTTGACTTTGATTTCAAAAGGGGTTTGAATCATTTGCGATTTTGTATTACAGCCACGTTACGCTTGAAGGCAGAAGCATCCACGAGGGTTGTTAAAATGCTATTTTTGCTTCTGCAAACAAAGGAGCCCTTGATACCAAATGAGTGACTATATCCCCCAAGTATGCTGGCCTGTCTAAATATGGAGATATTAGTAAGCATTTATTTTCATTGTCCGAAAAAGGAGGAATTACTGTTTCCATTATTTTATTATTTCTTAAATTTTAATGGGAATAGGAAAAAAAAAGCCTTTTGGACAAAGACACTTTTTTATTTTCCCAAGAAAAATTAATTCTCTGTGTCCAACACTAGCCTTACTTCCATAACAAAAATATTCTTTCAGGATATTTTCATTATGTCCCTTGAGGGGACATCATCATCAGCTGTTTTCCAGATGTTTTAGTCTTTCTTAATCATACTTTCTCACTAGCCACAAGATCTGATTCAAAGCTGAAGAATGTCATTCCATCCGGCACAGCTCTTCTGAGTCCCCAGGAAGTGTTTGCTTTTTACAGCTTACAGACATGAATTTAATTAAAAGATAAACTGAAATAAATTCAATTACAGTATAGTTATACATGTGACATGCCATTGGCAGTCTAGAGCTGCCAGCATTGCCTCTAGGAGATACATATTCGGGAATTTATCTCATGTGTTTTATGCATCAGGTTGAACTTTATAACTCTGCCCTGGAGAAGGCAGGGCATCTTCCTATCCTGAATACTTGCTGTCATCAGAAAATGTCATCACCTTGCTGCCCACCTCCTCATCTAGGTCATTTATGGATCTATTGAATGGCAGGTCCCAGCACAAATTGCAAAAGTCTCTTGGTGACCCTTCTCCATCGCAAAAAGTTGTGTTTTGTTTCCTCTCTTGTAACCAAGCCTGCAGTTTTCCCAGGGCTCTAGTGAGGAGTTCTGTCAGAAATCTTTGGTCAGGGACCATGGCAATGTGGTCCGATTCTCTGCATCTGCCAGATGTCAATGCACAGTGGTTCCTCCACCAACTCCATGACACAGGCATTTGCCTTTACCCCAAACACCAGACTTTGGCTTTTAGACTGAAGTTATCCCTCAAAAAGACAGTTTCCCCCATTGTCCCACTCTCTGTGTAGTCATTTGTTTCTGCGCTTAATAGAGGTAAACTACTCCTTAAGCAAACCCGTGCCCTCCACATCCATTTCTTATTGTATTATAATAACGACTCGTCATATACTTCTGCTCTTAAAAGCAAATTGGCTGTGCATGTCTCAGGGACCTTACACAGGACCTTGTTCCGTGGGGTCCAAGCTGTGAATGAAGCCTCTGGGATCCCCCTGAAAGCCTGACGTGCAGCTGACAGCCCTTCTTTGCGACTCACATCGCGTCTGCTGCACACATGGCCATCCTCACGTTTCCCTTGCTTCATTGACGGGTGTAGTCCCCAACCAGCAAAACAAAATGTAGGAGAACTTTTTTAAAATTAAGTTCTGACCATTTCTAGAAGAGCAGGTTGGGGATTTTCTGAAGAACATTTTTTTCTATTACTCTCTGTAATTCATTGCTCTAACATTACTTCTCCAGGAAACTTTGAGGCATTTTGAGTTCAATTAATTTCTTCTGTTTTCATTCATGAAGGACGAAGTGCTACAAACATCTGAGCACAGCAGAGCTTTAGGGAGTAGACACTTACAGCTTTGTATGCACTCTCATTCCCTGTCAGTTTCTCAGAAACAATTTTTTTTTTTTTCTTTCAGAAAGGAGGAAAAAAAAACCCCAAACCTATTTCTGTGGATGTTGAAAATAAATATTTTTTAAATGGATGCCAAATATTAGGCTAACAACCCTAAGAGCTTGGTCACGCCTCCTAAAAATGTAGATGAAGGGAAAACTCTCTAAGAAGTTTCTCTATGTTTTACTCTGGACTTTTTCTGTTATCAGACTCCTGGGATTTGTAGTTTTGGGAAGAAGGATGTGGTGTGGCCCCTTGGCTTCGCAGAGCCTGAGAGAGCGCACGAGGTGCCTTTTTGCCAGGCTGAAGACAAGACCCACCACCTCATTCCCACTCCCCCATCCCCTCTGCCTGGCAGAGCCCGGTGATCACAAGTCAGGCTGAGGTCATGATGCCACCGGCATCCTAAGATGAGCCACGAAATCCCGGTGCTGACTCTTAGGACCCTCATGCCTGGGCTGGGGAATAGCCTGGGAAATGTGGTTCCATCGGGCTGCTCTTGGCTGATGCGCTTGCTCAGGTTTCTCTTCTTTTCTTCCATCGTATATAGACACATGCAGATACCTTCCCTGAAGCTCATTGCTAGCCTGTTGTGAGCACGCACATCGTCCAGGTTTCACCCTCCCTGCCCATCTCATTGCTTCTTTCTCTTTGAATATGTGTTGCCAGCCAGCTGGGATGGCAGGTCTTATTTGTGTGCCCACACATCAGCATTTTGCCACTGCACTGGGATTGTGCCGCCATCTTCCCTTCCCTATGACATGAGAAAGGAGAAAAGTGCCCAAGCATCAAAATTCTCAAAAATATAAGGTAGAAAAATTGTTTTCTGCCATTTATTTTTGTCTCCAGTCTACCACTGCCACGGGAGGAGAAGCCCACAGAAGTGAACAGCAGAGTAGGTGGATTGTGCGAGCCTGTGCACAGGTCCCGTTACCGCCAACACAGCTCCAGGAGCTGCAGAGTCCCACTGAGTCAGAAAGGGAAGTTTTTCTGGTGTGGGAATGCCTGAGACTGTTTGGGAACCTGCTCACATACTTCCAGGAGTCTCGATTAGGGAAGAAAGAACCACTAACCACAAGAAGAAAACATATACATTAGGAAGTAAGAACTACTGGGATTTTGATTTGGAATGTGGTGTTTTTCTTTGTTGGTGTTTTTTTTTTTCTTTTCTTTGCAAAGGAAGTGGATGCAGGTAAGTGAAGAAAGCAATGCATTTTCTAATTTCTTCACATTTGATTATTCAAGTACATAAGAGACATGGCAAAAAACTACCCTGCAGCCTTACAGAGTACATAGGAAGTACAGACTTTTTGTTTCGGTGCTGCCTCTTTCTGATTTATAATTCCCGTGTAAACTCTGTGCAGACTTCACAGAACAGGACTGTGCCAGGTTCAAGGACTAAGGTCTTTACTGTACGGTTACATTAAAACAAACCTCTTATTTGCCAGGGGCAGGCTCCAGTTTGTTTTCATAAAGAGGAAGTGCAGTGAACTTCTTCATGGAGACTTCACTTACGATCTTCCTCATTTTGTTTCCCCTTCATCTTAAAATAGACCTTTTAGGCTGAAAGTTGATGGTTCCACTTTGTACATGGAAAGCATAACAGAACAGTGTGAGATGAAATGTAGGAGCTAGTCCAGAATGACGCAAGGAAGAAAACAGCTTCAGCCGCAAATGCTGAACTAGTCAGGATGTGAAAATCATTTCTCTCCTTCAAGCTGAAACAAAATGTAGCTGAAAATATAATTTCTGGGCAGCAGGATCAGTTGTAAAAAAAAAAAAAAGGAAATTGTTTAAATATAAGAAGTTTGTGTTAGGAGCTGTTGGAGGGCAGACCAGAAGAAATTATTTACCAATCGTGCCATACATTTTGAGCTTTTCATTTATTCTAGTCACACATATACATGCTGATGATTTTACTATGAAGAGCTATTTAGCCCAGAGCCACATTTCGATATGCATGCATTGTAAAACCACTATAGGAGACTGTTTAGTGAACAGTTAATGACTTCCTTAAAAGGATGATACAGTTAACAGTTGAGAGGATGCACAGCTAAATATGGCCCTTATAAAACTTAGCAGATTCCATTAAAAAACAGACGTGCAGGAAGTGTCTAGTTCCTATTAGAACTGATTGTACACAGTTGCATGGGAAGAAATAAATTTAGTGTACAGAATTGTACATCACATCCTTTGAAAGCACTGAAATTCTCTGGGGTCCACAAGTCTGTGCATCTGGTACACATATATACACACACAAACGATTTACTGGCGTGCAACTGCTTTAAAGGACAATGTGCATCTAAAAGGCAGAGCCTACACATCCTGAAGCAAATGGCTATGTCCTACTGACTGCAGCAGTCCTGGGCTTGATTGCACCCCGATCTGTAAGTTAGGCTCTCTTTTTTTACTGATACTACACTCAGCTGGGGGACTCCATGTCTGTGCGAAGGAGGGAGAAATGTGTTCCTGTAATTTCTGTGTCAGAAAAATCATCCCATTCTCATCTTCTATTTTGGAAGTTATAACGGAGTTAATGCTAAAATTTCCTTCATTAGATTGATCATTTATTATGAACAGCATGGGATTATGTGTGTTTATTTTCAAGAAAAAGATCTGGAGCCAGAATCCTCTCGCATTGAAAGGTTGCTATTCACAGGAGCCTGAAAAACCTTTCTCAACTGTATTTGAAATGATTTTTTAATTCATTTGCAAGGACATCAGAGAATCAATTTGCCTCTAGCCACAGTCCTGACGCCGGCGGTGAAACCAAGGAAATGACCTAGAGAGCATCAAGACAAATCCCTGATGAAATCCAGGGCAAAATTACCTACCAGAAGTCTAAAGAACTGGGCTCAGAGGATGTTCATGGACCCAAACCCAAGTTTTTTCTTCCCCAAGGAAGACTTAGTTCCTATCGACACTCAGTGAGTCTGTGCTGTGAGGATGCCTCAGCTGGATTCAGGACCTTAGGAGGAGGCAGGTTTTAGGGATTCGGGCTGCCTGCGGACACTGCGGGCTCTCACCTTGGAGCGGTCATTTATGCTCCTCTGGAGCGGTCATTTATGCCGCTCTGCAGTCGACAGTGGAGACAAGAGTTATGAGGGGACTTCCTTGCTACTCATGCTGCCCTGTGGCCTGGGGGCCAAGGAGTCATCAAGGAAAGAAATATTTAAAAGCAAATATCCTTGAAACCCTCCCTTTGGTGCCCAGTCCAGCATAAAGAGAGAGGTTAAAAATTCAGAAGAAAGCGGCAGCCATCGCAGCGTGGAAAAATCCTTCTTTGGCAGGTTGCTAACAACATATCTTCAGTAGTGAATTTTTCTTCATTTTTTAAGGAGAAGATTAAACCAGTGTGGCAGACCAATCTGGACTCGCAGTACAAGTAAACAAGAGGGAAGTGAAGAGCACGACTGTTGGGAAGAAGGAGGTTTAAAAAATGAAAAGAAGAGGACTTTTTCATTGTGAGGCCTGGGTTTTATGTTGTATTTTTATTACTACAGATGGTTTTGTGTGGAATATGATTGCTATCCTGCTGTGTTGGAAGAATTATGTTCAATTTAAAAGCCTGAATTTCCAGTCTACAGGTTTCATAAGAAATATATGAACAGTTTCATACAGGAAATGAGCAGAAGTCTCTCTGCGGCACACAGCATTTACAAATCATTGATTTGTCATCTGATATTTAATGGACACATTGCATTGAGAATATGGAGACGAGGAGTGAAATTAAGCGAATGACACTGTCCAGTACCTGCTACCAGGGTGAAATCAGTCTGCTCTGACCAAAGGTGCCTGTTCCAACTATATCTTGACAGTTCCAAAGACCGTTAACTGGCGTACAGGATTGTTTCTATCGGTGTCTGATGGCTTTGGTAGAAGCCTGCACAGCAAAGCCCCCATCTATGGCACTAGCAGGCATTTCTTGAAAATTATGTTATTTCAAAGCTCTGAGAACAGCAGAACATTATTGAACAGCATGCCTAACTCATTGCTGTTATTTAACATGTGGTAAATATTCAATATTTTTAATCAATATTATTCTTTACTATGGATTTCAAGAGCCCTGGAGAACTACAGGAAAACAAGCTGCAGCAGGTTTTTTTGATGTTTTTCACAGTATCACAGTGTCACAGTATGCTAGGGATTGGAAGGGACCTCAAAAGATCATCTAGTCCAATACCCCCACCAGAGCAGGAACACCTAGATGATGTTACACAGGAATGCGTCCCGGCAGGTTGTGAATGTCTCCAGAGAAGGAGACTCCACAACCTCTCTGGGCAGCCTCTTCCAGTGTTCTGTCATCCTTGCTGAAAAGAAGTTTCTTCTCAAATTTGAGTGGAACCTCTTGCGTTCCATCTTGATTCCATTACCCCTTATCCTATCATTGTTTGCCACCGAGAAGAGCCTGGCTCCATCCTCGTGACACTTCCCCTTGACATATTTATAAACACTAATAAGGTCACCCCTCAGTCTCCTCCAAACTAAAGAGCCCCAGCTCCCTCAATCTTTCCTCATAAGGGAGATGCTCCACTCCCTTAATCATCCTAGTTGCTCTGCACCGACCTGAACTCTCTCCAGCAGTTCCCTGTCTTTCTCGAACTGAGGGGCCCAGAACTGGACACAATATTCCAGATGGGGTCTCACCAGGGCAGAGTAGAGGGGAAGGAGAACCTCTCTCGACCTACTAACCACCCCCCTTCTAATACACCCCAGGATGCCATTGGCCTTCCTGGCCACAAGGGCACAGTGCTGGCTCATGGTCCTCCTGCTGTCCAGCAGGACCCCCAGGTCCCTTTCCCCTACACTGCTCTCTAATAAGTCATTCCCCAACCTATACTGGAACCTGGGGTTGTTCCTACCCAGATGTAGGACCCTACACTTTCCCTTGTTGTATTTCATCAAGTTATTCCCTGCCCAACTCTCCAGCCTGTCCAGATCTCGCTGGATGGCAGCACAGCCTTCTGGTGTGTCAGCCACTCCTCCCAGTTTAGTGCCATCAGCAAACTTGCTGATAGTACTCTCTAGTCCCTCATCCAAGTCATCCATGAATATATTGAATAATATTTGCCCCAGTACTGACCCTTGAGGCACTCCACTAGATACTGGCCTCCAACTAGACTCCGCCCCATTGACTCTCTGTCTTCTTTCCTTCAGCCAGTCCACAGTTCACCTCACTACCTGATCGTCCAGCCCACACTTCTTCAGTTTAGCTGTGAGGATGCTGTGGGAGACTGTGTCAAATGCTTTCATAAACTGTTTCCTTACAAAGCTTAAATAAATCTCCTGTTTAATACTACCCAAGCAACAGAAACGCTCAGTAACAGGAATGTGTGTAATTTTTTATGGTGTTGCTTAGACAATTCCTCTGTTTAAGTTATCAGGGTGAGAAGAGGATATTGCCATGTTAAAAGTATGACCTCCCTACATCAGCTAACCTGTGTCGCTTCTTGGGACATCAGTAGATTGGAAAGAAATTTTAATTTTACCCATTAACAGCAGCATCAAGCTTTTGATCAGCAAGTTTGTCTTCACAAACAGCACTGACAAACAGCTTCCTAAGAGCCCACACAAAATGCATGGAGATCCCCAGCATCTCTTTTCACATTCCTTTTCCAACTCTGTTGAAGCACTTGAGCTAACAGCTGCTCTACCTGTGACTTTCACATAGTTTGTCCTGAGCTAGAGCAACACATTTATGTATTTACACATATATAAAAGTGCAGACAGGTTGTAGAGGTGTTGCTTAGAAAACTTTTAGCAATAGAATCAGCAGAAATCTGCTTCTGCTGAGTCTGAGTCATAACTCCTTAACAAGGTCTAACATGAGCCACTGCACAAGACAGCAACTAGCTCTGGCATGACTCTTGTAGGGCTGTCACCAACCTCTTCCTTGCCCTTCTCAGCCTAAACAAAAGGCCACTAACATTGCTGTTACCACAACAGAAGTCCTAGCACATACAAAAAACACTATTACTTGCCATGCCTGCCCAAGACATTGGTGCAGGCTTAGGAGGTTCTTGCCTCTTCTTCCCCAGCACCAGCATTTCTGGTGTGACTCGGGCTCCTGGTCCAAGGGCAGCCAGCGGCCGCCCCAGTCCAACGGCAGCATCACTGCCATCTGCAGTCCTCTGTCATGGCTTGGACCTACGAGGTTTCTCTGGTGTGGTCAGGAAGAGAGTTCATTAGCTCAGTTCTGTAACATCGCATCGCATCATGGTCCTAGGCACAAGGACACCAGTGCCTCTGAACCCTTCTCAGGCGGGGTGGCTGTCTCAGCAGCATTTCCTTCCCATCCTGGGGCCTGGAGAAGTTAACACTTTGCCCACACAAAGTGACATCCTCATACAGTCTGAACAAGATCCCCCAAGCACTTTCTCCATCTTCCCTGCAGGGGATGTCCATCTTCTTTCCAGCTGATCGTTTGTTGCATCATTCTCTGCTGCTTCAAGCCAGTAGCCCTCTGAGTGGACACATAACAGCCACCCTCCAGGCTCATTTCATGCTCTCCATCTGTGGAGAACTGGTTGTATTACCTTCTGTTTCCTACGGCTCCGTGGAGAGCAATGTGGCTTTACTCAGCATGTACCATTTGATGCTCTCTCTGTGTGCAATCCCGGTTCAGGTTCCCTGGACTTTTCTGTCTGATGCCTTTTTTCTGACAGAGTCATGGGGGTACCTGCTCTCGCTGCAGGACCAGGGCAATGCCTGTCCTCTGTCAAGTTACTTCTGCAATGAATTATTTCCTTTACCTGTCATAGGTTAAATGTGAGGCTTCCAACTCCTTATTACAAATGTCTTCAAGGCACAGGTCCTCTCAGTAAAGATGAAGATGAGAAAAAGCCGGGACAAGTAGGTTTTATCTTTATAGCAAGGACTGAAAAAAGAAATTATAATTTTCAGAACTGAAGTGGTTCTTTCTCACAGCCATTTTTATACACTAATATAGTGATGTGTTGAGACCCACCTAGTTACACCACCACGCTATTGCATTACCACCACTAAAGAGTCATCAGCCCACGGTCTTCTCCATAGCAGTGGTGGATCAGGAGGAGGGTCAGTCTTTCAGAAGATGCCTGTGTTACCGGCTGGCAGCAGGAGCTGAAGCAGGCAGCCTGGCAACTCACATTTTTTCTTAAAAGCAAACCCTTGGACTGACTGCCTGAATGACCCTTAGGCAAGTTGTATGATGACCCAAGTGATCTAAATCCTAGGAAAATCTTGAGTATATCTTGAGGGGAAGTGTAATCTCCAGCAACCCCAGCAGAGAGCGTGGGTGCCCATCCCTCTCCTAGGCTAATCCATCAAGATGTTCCTGAACCCTCCTACAATTCACTTGGACACAGAGGCTGCTACCCTCTATCCTTAGCTCTCCACCACTGTTAGCAGGCCTCTTTTACCTACGGCCATGGGCTATACCTTCTCAGTTATTGATCTGGAAAAGATATGGGACCACAAAACACCTTCTAGAGGGCTGTTTTCCTAAGAAAGACTCCAGAGGAAGAATGCAATCAGGCCTCAGACAGACTCAGGACACCCATGCCTGGCTAGGAGATGCTAGGTGGTAGGCAAGGCTGGCAGATCACACAGCAGACTTGTAGTAATTATGCCTGTGACCTCCTTGAAACTATCCACAGTGGGTGAAGATGTTAACTAAAGTTATTGCAAAACCAACATGAAGCATAAAACATAAACTCCCCATCTGAGAACCCTTGTGAAGTGAAATGTGGCCACTGGTGACGGTCTGTACAGCAGAGGCTATCCCAGCAGCCCAGGCTCCAGGGCTTGGCTAAGGAGAAGCTGGTACCAGGCCAGAGCCTTCCTCTGTTTCCTGAGGAGCTCCAGTAGGAAGGTGTGAGGAGCAATGTCTGAGGTCTGACCCAGAGATGGTATCCAAGAGCCAGACCTACATGCCACCATGAGTCTCCACTGGCAGCTTAGTTGAGAAGGAAATCAGAAACATGGTACAGCAATAGACCCTGAGTCTGATGGCAGATATGTTGACTGTGCATAAAGTGTGGTCATTTCTTCTGTCTTCATCTTACTTTAATACTCACTCTCTCTTGCTTACAATCCATGACTAGAGCCAACCTTTGCTAGGCTGGGAATACAAACACGTATTTTTATGAATAAGGCAAAAGCATGTGGCCATGGAATCGGAGCCAAACAGAACAAACCACCAAAAGCAAAGAGATGGGACTCTCATTCAACTTGTCAGAGGCCACTGGCTTCTGAGGGGAATAACCGAGAGGGAGGTGGCATGTCCCTCCAGCCACCTTCAGGATGTGCCCCTGGAGCAGCATCAGCATCAGTCCTCACTCCAAGGTGGTCGGGGCTCCTCTCTTTGCAGCAACCACCCAGCCTCGGTGTCCTCAGACCCGTATGTCCGGCTCCTCGCACCTGAGCATGGACAGCAGAGGTAGCACTTCGCCTTCGCACCTCAGAGCCCAGGCACACGTAGGGGGCTTGAGGGTCTCCACCAGCAAACTGCTAAGGACAGTAATGGGCACCTCCAAGGGGAAATAGCTCCAGCAATGCAAATTAGAGGTAGATCAGCCACTCAGGTGCTACAGCTGTACCTCCGTGGCTTGTCACCCACACCAAGTCCCCAGGGAACATGTCAGGTACAGTCTTGGCTAATTACTGGTGACATCTGCGCTTAACACAGGTCAAGCCCTAGCCCTGCCTTTCTCAAAACAGGCTTAATAATTATTAACTTCAGGCTTGATGAGGAGAAACCAAACATTAACTAATACCATTGATTTTCTAGTACACACAAACTCAGGTTTTTTTCAAACGTTGGCTCTGCTTGAATTTCTATTTGCCTGGGAACTGCTGATCTGATGCTTTGCCACCTTTCTGCCATTTTTTTACTGAGGGAAAGGCAGAAAATGTGGAATGATGAATCAACGATGCAAAATGAAGTTGGAGACGTGCCTGAGTCAGTGGGTATACAGCCACGCTGACAGAACCGGGGCTTCTTTTCTTCCCCTTACCTTATGAATTAATTTGCCATCATGTTAGTTCGATTGTAACTAAACTGACTTCTTTTCTTCCTTTTTTTTATGATGCACTCTGCAGTGCTTCAAGTAGCCTGAGGGTCTTGAAAGGCATGTAAATGGATATTGCCCTGCAAGCTGTATTCTGCCATACAATCGCCATCGTCTCCTAAGTCTTAAAAGCCAGAGCATGATGTGAATTATAGGCTTTTCTTCTCCATGTGGGGCTCAGAGCTTATAGTCCTAAATTACATTTTGTCAGCCTGTTAACAAAGCAAGACAGAAGACCATTAAAAATAAGCTGCAGTTATATAAGTGTTCATGAGTGTCTAAATATTAATGGCAGGACTCTGCATAATGGAAGTGCTCTAAATAATCCTTTTTAGCCTTTGTAGTTTAATCTTTATTCATATTTTATCCATTAGTTACCTTTAAATAGCATGGTTCTTTTGATAAGTAAGAGGCTGTGAATAACATTTGCTGAAATTTCAACATTCTTGTCTTTCACTGCTGCAATCGGAAATGACTGTATTCCTGGGGCCACTTGGTCTTTGGTATTTTAATTGCAAATGAACTACACAACCTGCAGCAGTTTAAACAAAAAAAAAAAGAAGAAGAAGAAGAAAAAAAGCAAACATCCCAGTGCCCATCTCCTACCTCTATCTACTGTCTGCAGAAGTATTTGAAATATCAGCCCACTCGCATTAGCAGTGCTTAATTCATACCACTTTTCTACACAGTGTTGTTTACGGGGTTCCAAAGGTTGCTAAATCTTACCAATTCAAAAATGCTGCCTCAGTGGTGACAAGGTGATGAGATAAAATGATAAAAGGCAGGAATTAGAAGCTTTCACACTGTGCCTAACTAGCTGCCAGTGTACACAACTGATCTACTCTGTTACTGAATTGCTCAGCTCGGCTGGAGGACCCAGCAGTGGGCACCACGTACGCTGTAGCATCCAGCTGAGGAAGAGGAGAATTTCATTTATTTTATATGCTCTTGATACGATACAATCCCTACATTACCAGGGCTCTCATCTAAAAATAAATAAAATACATGAGCAATACCTGAATGCAAAGGGTGTCATATTTGTGCACTATAAATAGGACCGGAGGTGGTAACTCACCGTGCCGTGGTAGATCATAGAATCATAGAATCATAAAGGTTAGAAAGCATCATCAAGTCCAACCTAGAGCCCTACACCACCATAACACTAAACCATCTCCTGAAGTGCCACATCCATCCATTTTATAAACACGTCCAGGGATAGTGACTCCACCACCTCCCTCTGCAACCCATTCCAGTGCTTCACCACCCTTTTGGTGAAGAAGGTTTTCCTAATATCCAATCTAAACTTCCCCTGGCACAACTTGAACCCGTTCCCTCTTGTCCTAAACGGCTGGACCTTGTGCACAGGCAGCCAAAGCACCTGCTGAAGCCCAGTAGATCCTTGTCCTCCCTTCTTACCTATTAGCAAGTCAATCTACCATATGGTAGCTGCTCTGTCATGATGAGGGCCAAATGCAGACTTTATTCTGCTGCACAGGCAAAGCATGGAGCCACCAAAGAGAGTTTCCCTCTGACCACCAGGCAGTGCTCTCCACTATGGCACCCAGAGTCATGCCAAGACCCTTGCTGCTATGTGAGGGTTTCTGGCTGAAGCCTGGCAATGAGTGTGTGTGGGAAGGAGCAGAGATAATACTCAGGTGTGGCCACAGGATGGGACTTATGGGAGAAGAGCTGAATTTGCCTTATGGTCCCACTTGCAGCTCTTGCTCACAGCCCTGCATGGTGAGGACAGAGTCTATGGAGCAGCACTGTGAGCAACTTGGATTGAGTACTCATAATTTTGGTTAAAAAAAATAAAAATTCTGTAAGTATCCTAGCCCTCCATTTCTCGATAAACACAGTGAGAATCTCATTGCTTCAATATTTTGTAAATAACTGACTATATCATCTGGTTATAAAGTTTTGAAATCTGTTTCCAAGATGCTCAGTAATTTATGTTGATTGAACTTACTTAAATAAAAATAGCCAAGCAGGAGGTATTTAAAAACTTCAAGAGCAATTCCATCAGGAGAACTGATACTAACTCACTCCATAATCATTGTTTAAGGCATAATGTTGTTATGGAATTCCTCACCATTAAATTTATGGACAAGGATATTTTCTAGGCTGAGACACAGTCTGAAGACCCTATTGTGAAAGCTTTGCCATTGCAATTGGGTTTCTAGAGGAAGTTGTGACGGTATGTGCTGATGATAAAGCACTACATGCTGGTGCCAAATGACTCATGGTGTCACACTGGAGCCTGCTGCAGAAATAGCTGCTGGTAGCAAAGAGCATCCCAAACTCTGTCCTACAAAGCAGATCCTACAGTGTGAATCACGTGGGAGTGATTCTCCCTTCTTACTTCCAGCTGCTCAGTTTCTCAAAAGGTTGCTAAAAATATGACTATTGCTTAATATTACCCTTATATGTAGTCCTTCTGCAATATCGTCTTGCAAGCTGTATGGGGAAATCCTCCCACCCATGTGATAAAAGTATTTGATAACTCTTCAGAATCTAAATTTTCCAGTGGGGGCATTTTTAAACACAACTTCCCTAGTTTGGTCAAATGAATGCAATCTTTAGATCATTAACGAGGTGAAAAGGAACCCTCAGAAGAAAACACACCCAAACTCTCACTTCTTGTTAGCTTTGAAACTCACTGGTGAGGGGAGGACTTGTGGGGAGGACTTTCTGCCAAACTTTGTTTCACAGCCTCAGAATCCTGCTGGGAACTGCAGCTGCCCAGCCCTTGGTGGGAAGAATCATGAAGCGGAGAGGGACACAGAGCACTGCCACCCTGCCCCCAAAATATCATCTTTTTTTTGAGATAGCCGTGTTGATAGCTGGTTCTATGTCATACCAGGGCTTCTGTTGATGGTAATAACTTTAAATGACAACATAAATTTTCACTCTTATTATCCAGGCTCTCTAGAGCATCAAAACATCCTGAACTGAAGCAGAAATAATTAGGTATCATTGCAATGTCTAAATGATATTTGATTTCATACAGCAACTTTAAATAAATCAATGACAAATAAAAATTCAGTCCTCTGATGTTTTCTGCCGAGGATTTTGGGCTGCTAACCAAGCACTAAATCATCTCTGAATGAAATAAGAGACTTGGTACCATAATGGTGACACTAAACATTTCCTCGAACTTTGCAGAGGAGTTGCAAAATGATATATTTTCACAGTAAAAGCCCAGAATCTGTCCATGCATATAGTATTTGCATGATGTTAATATTATCTTTTTACATCTCTGCATCCGCATGCATCCCTACACAAATGTGCACACATGTATGCGAACGCACAAAAATGTAAAAGAACATTTTTAATACCCATGGTCCAATTTTCTACAGATGGTAACATTTTGACAGTGTTCAGACCACTGTTGAAGCCTACGAAAATCTCATGGAAGTTGATGATGAACTGTAGAAGAAATGTGTCTTCGCAGCAGAACGGCATTGTTTGCTGGCTGCCATTCTCCCCTCTTCTCTTTAAAACACGTCAGCCATCTAATCCGGGATCAGAAATGACACCGTGTCACTTAAATCACCAGTCACACAAAACAAGTCCCCAATAGTGAGTGGTTGAAACAAACAAAAAAAAGCTTGTGCACAACCTTAATCTCCAAATCATCTGTCCAAGCAATTCAATGACGGCTTACAAGTGACTAACACGTCTGAAGAAATGGGTGAGGGCTCACACACTGACCTGCTAACCACCATCTAGGATGAAGCCTTCACAGACTCCAGAAACAAGTGCTTTGTTATTGTAGAAAAATCAGAGTGTGGAACCTAGCAAATACTTCTAGGGGGGTCTGTAGTGAACTTGCTGGGTTGCCTAGTATTTTGAACTGGGCAAGGTTTCTGTGGTCATCTCCTGCAAAGCTCTGGTACCTCCCTGATGTGGTGCTCCTGCTTTGGAGAGTGGGGCTGTGGGAGAGAGGATAACCAGCCACCACATGCTTCAACACAGCTGAAAGCAGAGGAGGGGTGATGGTTTTGGATATTTCCAGCACCGGATAGGGAGTTTTGCTGGGAAATGCTGGCAAAAAGTACCAGAGGCCTTTGCAGAAGGCATAGGGAGGGATGGCGAGGGAGGAGAGGGATGCAGGGAAAGGTTCAGCGGCACAGGCACGCGAGTCACAGCTATCACACAAGCAAGAGCTGAGGCCCTGTGCCTTCTGTGTGGCTCTAACCCACACCCCAGGGCAAGGAAACCACTCCCTTTGTTATCATCATGTCTTATAAACAGCCTGCAAAAAGCGTGTCTGAAGAAGCATGGAGTGTTTACGTTTTTCATCAACTGCTGTATGCGTGCCAGAAATAGGCTTTAGTTCTTTTCTGGCTTCCAGTTCATGTTAACAAAATCCAGTGAAAGCGACTGCTGAGCAAAGGCAGAACCAGAGTGAGGGCATAGGGCTGAGAGACCGTGAAAAATGAATGGCATCCCTGCCTTGCTACCCAGCGGGAGTGCAGGCTGCATGGTACCACTGGGATCTTAGCAAGAACAATCACTGACCAAGCATCATATATTTTACCTCCCTAACAAAAAAAAAAAAAATATAAAATTTGCTATTTTCTCTTTGAAATCCTTAGAAACTCTGCTAGAATAAACTCTCTAATCCTGTTTGAACAACTGTGATTTTATATTCTCAGTGTTTGCTTTACGTTGCATTACAAACCCCCATAGCCACTCACTTGGAAAAATGCTTGTGGCTCAAATACATTCAATAGCTAAAAACAAACACTGTTTACTCTTCTGTTCAAATTAAAAGCATTTTATTTAAAGTGTTTACAAAATCTTCTACACGTAATAAGAATTCACTGCAAAGTCAGAACAGGACTTTTTGAAATCGTTGCCGAGTAATCATGGTAATTTGATCATTTAGCAAGGCTGTTTAAAAATTCAGGAAATTGGGTCTCCATTCAGTAAAATGAAAATAGGTGGTAGGAAAGAGATACTCGGGCACTAAATGCTACAAGACGTTCTGCTGTAAATTGCCAGATGTTCCGATGTGGTGTACTGAACATAGTGAAGCATTTTGATTGAGGATTGCAACACACTGTATGGAGTAATCACGCTGCCCTCGGGCAATGGGGTGAAATTCCTCGTACCCCACTGAAATTATCAAGTGCAGCAAATTCCTGTAATCTCCTGGCTCAACGCATGGAAGCGGCTCACAAAACCGACTCAGTGCACACGTTTAGAGTTTGTCACTTCGGGTTTCATCAGCCTGTGCATGTGCTTGGCAATAGGTATCAGTTCTGGACAAACGCTTCCCATTCAAAGTCTCGTTTTTGTGACTGCATGCCCTGTGCCTTGAGTTCACCTTCTCAATACCTGCCCTGTCTGCATGGAGGAGCCATTTAAAATTGAAATTGCCATAGAATAAGTCCTGAGGAATTTGACTTTGTATTGCATTTTTCATACTTGGTGTACTTGAAAAACCACAGTAGAAATTCATCAGCTAATAACAACCACACAACCACGTTCCAAAGGTAATTCTCAGGCACAGCATCTCCAGTGGCTCTAGATGCTTATTTCAGCTTGTTTAATGGTCAGAAGGAATTTTGATGACATCCCTGGTGCTACACATTCACTCTTTTTTTTTAAGGAAAGCCATGGGATTGATCTCTGACCTGGAGAGTAACACAGAGATGACCTCCAGCCCTGACCTCCCTTCTTCCAAAGGACCCAGCTTGGTGATGGTCAGAGCAGCAGCCTGCCAGCACTGGGCTGCTCTGCAAATGCCCCCCTCAAGCACAAACTATCCTATAAATTCTGCTACTTGCCCACATTTCTGTTTTAGTAGCAGATGTACTGAGATCCTCAACTGTTTGGCAAGGATGAATTAGCAGAGGAGACCCAGGAGGATTTTTATGCAATAGGGGCAGCTGGAGAAGATACCCCTGCACTGTGGCCATTGAAGTTTTGTCCCTATTTCCAGCTGGGATAACTGACAGAGATTCTGGGATTGCTCTGCTCCTGTGTGGTGTCTGGAGGGGTAGCACCAAGGGCAGGGGAATGCTCAACAGATGTGTGGTGGTTTCAGTTGTCCTCTTGAAGACACTCACGGTCTGATTTTGGTACTAGACAGCAAGTGAGGACTACCTGAGCCAAAACACCTCTGAAATCCAGAAATCCCTGAGAAAGGTCAGCCTTCCTGGGGATAGCTGTGGCTGTACACTGTCTGATTCTCCTTTGAATCCTTCTTGCTGGTATCCATTTCCATGGGAGGCTGAACCTTTCCCTCCTGCCAGGCGTACAGATTGCGGGAACCTCTGCAAGAAAACCTCCAGTTTTCCCTTAAGTCAGTGTGACATAACTCATACCTTCCCCATGTCCACCACAGTGTGAGCAGGCATTTCTGACTCCAAATGATGCTCACCCACTCACTCGCTCTAATCTTAGTTTATACTTGTTTATCCCTCACTTTTGGGAGACTTATTGTGAAGCTGATACAGATGTAAACTTCCACCCACCATGTCATAACTGCTGAAAATCCCTACATCACTTATACCTCCCAAGGGTTTTTCTCTGAGCACCCTTATCAGCAGCATATTTGGGATCCTTTTCAGAATTTCATTAAGAAGACATACTCCTTATCTGTCACTACTCAGTACCTCTTTCTAATACTCTTCAAACAGGAGGTCCAGCCTAGAAATCTGTGATTTTTGTAGTATGTAGAATACCTTTAACAGTTTCACCACAGAGTTGTGTCATGGTGGGGTTACTTCTCTTTATTGTTTTTTGTTGCTGCTATGACCATAGACTTCAGCAAACTCTTGTGAGGGGTACCCAGGCAGGGAGGACACCCCAGAAGAGCACACTGGTAGAGAAGGGCAGAAGGCCCAGTCTCCATGGTGTTTTCATATTGTGCTGCACCATAGAGCATGCAATGTCTGGGCATCAAAAGTGCTGTTACAGTGGCAGCAAAATACAGTAAAAATTTATGAGTTTAGCTGCTTGCTGCCATCACAGAGAGCTGGGGGTGCAGGGAGCTGCTCTTGGATGCAGATATGGAGGAAACTATGATTGTGCGGTGTTCGTGGAGTTCATCTGTCCTCTCCCTTGCCATTGACACCAATCATTCAGTACATAAAAAAATCAGAGTTTGAGAGCCTCTTTAGGCAGGAAGGATGCATAATAGCCTGTAGTTGAGAAGGAGTCCCTGCAGGGGCTTGCCTGGCCATTGCACACCATGTCAGTTCCTCAGCCGGCTGCAGGTGGAGGAATCAGGTCCATCTTGTACTCCCTCTTTTCCTGTAGCCTAAATTCAATATTGATCCTGGCAGCAACTCATTCTGTGCAACGCTATTCAGCTGCCAGTACCTGAGGGGGGTTGAAATCAGGTAAATGTGCTCATTCAGCCTTGTCTTCTCCAGGCAGGACTGACTGCAGCAGTTGGAGTCATGCACTGTTGCTGCCCAACACCATGATGTTAAGGACTCAGCACTTGATGAAGCCCTTTGAAGGCATCATTTATACCATGTTCCTTGGGCACAGAGCAATGTGAACACAGCTTCTGATTGATGTGATGCTGGAACACCAAGAGACAACAAATTGAATTTAGCCTCTTAATAGCATTTATTTAGATTTGCTTTAGTAACAGGTAAGAATAAGAGCCTAAGAGCCCAGGAGACCGTAATCCTTTTAGACACTCAAGCTCCCGAGCAGAATGAGATGAGTCTCCAAATGTCATGTAAAAGACAGAAGTGTCTCAGGTCTGTGCCCTGAGAAATCCCAGGAAACACGGGGAATCCTGTCGCCTCTAAATGAGGCAAGCGCATGATCACTCAGAGGTGTTTTTTCTCCTGGCTTCTGGGTACTATTGGACTTAAGAACAGGGGTCATAAAGACAGGGACTGAACTGGCATGAAAATTAACTTTCTACACATTTATAACAAGCTGTCTCTCTTTTACAAAAATTTTGTGAGAAGCAAGGGAGATATTGCAAAATCCACAACTTGACTATCAGAGCTTGAAAACGCAGTGCTCTAAGCCGCTGAAGAAGTATCAAATCCTTCAGCAATGGATTTACAAAATGCTTACGTGAACTCTTCATAATCTGAAGTGGCGCTAGTATTCTTGATAATGTGGTTTCTTACCAAGTTAAATAATAAAGTAGGATTTTTGAAGCAAATCAACTCTTGGAGGCTAGTACTGTCACTGTTGTTTTTCATCTAAGGAAATTCTGGGGACTATAACTGGTGAAGATTTATTTCACTGTGTACTTCTGAAGAAAAAATCCATGTTAGAAAACAAGGGCTGGAGTTGTGGCAGATGGTGCTTTTCTGGAGAAGACATTAGTGTTTAATAAAGATTGTAATAGTGTGAACCAGATGTTCATCTCGCATTTTATCTTTGAAAAGATTTGGGAGAGTGCCAGATAGATACATATGTGCATCACAGATCTTGAAAAAATACACAACTGGATCCCCAGGGGCTCATTGGGGGAGGAGTAACTTTCTGTGAGCCATCAAACTCAACTGAAAAAGCAAGGTCTGTTTAAGCTGTGACTAAGTATCTCCTAGGAACTCCCTTTCCCCTTTCACACGGGCAAGGCAGAACTTCAGAAGAATAAAGGCAGCACTAATCCGGTTTTCCAAGGAAAACGGTGACTCTAGTTTCATCAAGTATTTTGGAAAATCATACTTAACTAAGTAAGGAAAGCTCATAATGAAATGCTACTCTTGTCAAGCTTTGTCTGGCTCTCCACTGGGATGCAGAGATGAGTCCCTAGCTGTAGAGCACATTTTCAAGTGCCCTACATATTGATCCTTCCAGCAAAGCATGGCCGTATTTAGTGATTCTGAATTGCTCCTGCTATGTGAGAGCCTCCCAGTATTTAGCGAGCAGTCTCAATTTCTTCCTGTGTGGTGAAGAAGTTGTCCCACCCTTGCTCTCTCCACCTGCAGATGAGCTACCCAAAGGCTCAGCCTCATCCCAGCTGCTCCTGGCCGAGAAGGTCAGAGCTCCCAGTCTGGCGCTGAAGTCTGGCAACAAGACTATTTTAAACCCCTGCTGTCACACCCCTGCCTGTTCTGTGCACTCTCCCCAGGGGTGACACTTCACCTCGGCTCCCTGCGAGCAGCACAACCACGCGTATCCTCCTGCTCAGGTACGAGATGTTCTCTCCATCCATCCCCCAGGGCTGGCTGGCGTGAGAGTGACTTCAGTGGACGTGGCTGTAGAAGATCAGCTATCGTAACCTTGTTTTCCTTTTGCACTTAGAGTAAGCAACTGTTTGATTCCATACAAGATCTCCTGTCTTGTTATCTTCACTTAGCAAAACTACACCTTGCTGTAGAAAATGGGTGGGTGAATGCCGACAAGTGCCTTTCCATGCTGTGTCTGAACTGCTTGCAGTCCCAAGTAAATGACGCTGCCATTGGTGTCTCTAGAGGTCAGACACCGTGCCTTTATTTTTAGGTGCAGGGTCATTCCCAAACGAGCATGTGCAGTAAGCACCAATGATGACAGCCGTGTTACTACAGTTAGAGAAGATGCCCATCATAGGATAATGCATTTATTATTGGCTCCTGTTGCTACTGTAAAAGCTCTAAGTTCTGTATGTATTTGTGAAAGGTGAGGTTAATCAATGACCTGTAAAGTGGTTATTTAGTGTTATGATCTGTGTGTGTGTACATGTGTCTATCCATCTGGGAAAAAAAAATTAAATTAAAAATGCAGATGGCAAATGTTCCAGCTACAGCACAGCCTTACAGCCTTACAGGTGCTCCCACAGGGCTGGAAGCAGCATCCCAGGAGCAGGAAGGCACTGGGACCGGGTCACCAATGCACCCTCTGAAGAAAATTACTGCTTTGGTTGGGCTGCAGGCCTGGCTCCTGATTCCTTATGGGTTTTGGGGAATTCAGGAGTGTTGTCCTAGGCCAGGGGCCCAGCAGCACCTGTGTCTGCTGACCCAGGAGCCGAGGGAGCCAGAGGCCCCGTGGGAAGAGGCTGCTCCTCCAGCAGTGGCTGCTGACCTTCTTCAGTCCTACCTGCTGCAGCAGCAAGAGCTGTTCTTCATTCCCAGTTTTCTGAATGAGGATTTTGTCATAGCACTAATGACCACAGGATTGCGCTTTTAGTTAGGCCTGCTGTGATTTTCGTTCTCTTTCCTGCAAGACAGTAGGGAGACAAAGCAGGTCTCATGGAGGGTCTCAATTACCTTGAGGGAGAGCCTCTGAATTCCTGCTGGCCTCCTTTAGCACATCTCTGCAAGCCTGCCTCAAGTGTCCAAGCAAACTCACACAGCAAGGATGCTCAAATTATGTGTGACACATCAGAGAAGCACATGGGAAATTATCATAGAATTATAGAATGGTTTCGATTGGAAGGGACCTTTAAAGGTCATCTAGTTCCAACCTTCTGCAATGGGCAGAGACATCTCCACTAGACCTTATCTTACCTTAAGTCCATGATGGACATAATTGACAGGATCTTTTTTCTGGGCATGATATTTGTCCTTCCTTGTATTGCTGGGGAACTAAATGTCCTGCCATTTTTGCTTTTTGCTGTTAGAGCTCAAGGTGTCCTATCTGAAGAACTCTGCAATATGTCTTGTATAAACACAAAACCTGCATTAATTAATAGGATTTTAATTAAGAGGATGAGCTATATTATGCACACTTAAATTGCTTTAGAACTGATTTACATCAATTTCTTTGCTATTAGTCAGATGTAAATCAATTAAATATGTCCACACAGAGGACCTAACTGGTATAAATGCAAGACTGTTTCACAGATGGCTTGTACTTACACTCCAGTTCAAGGTCTCCTCCCGGTGGGGCCAGACACCATCTTGTAGACAACACGCTTATCTTTTCCAGCTTATTGTTTTCCTGTGTCTCAGATAAAAAACTAAACTACTGCCACTCAGTTGTGAAGGAAATGCTTTAGCTTAAAACTCTTCCATCAAAGTTCATGCCAAGTTGCCTCACCTTGCAATTAGAGCAGGTGAGGAAGGCACATAGATGACTATTGACATCTGTGGGAGCTCAGCTGATGCAAGGTTAGTTACTTAACTCAGCTGTCTGCTGGAGCCCTTGAACTTAAATAAGGGTTATTCTCACTGACAGCATCATTTGTGCATGCAAAAGCACAGGAAAACTCATTAAGGACTTTATTCTTTGAAATTCTTAGGAGTCACACCAAAACCCTATGGCTGCTAAATGTGTCCTTGCAGAGCTGGAAGTTAATGAATTTAAAATGTTGTTCATTACAGAAAAGAAGAAAGAAGGAAAAATCATAAGTGTCATCATCCAACATTAGTGAAGAATTTGGAAGAGAAATAAAGAGGTTTTTTTTCACTGTGAAGATATTTGCAAGGTTTTCCAACTTTCTTGTGCTACTACAGAAGCATTGCAGCTTTTACTGTCAAGCCAACCCTACTTCTGTGAAAAATCTCATAAGAATGTTAGAGTAAATCAGCTGCAATCTCTGAAGTAAGGTTCACTTGAGAGAGCACACCAACCCTCCAGCACAGCTTGGGAGCACAGGCTCATTGCTGACCAAGGCACAGCTAGCATTACACCTGGAAATCAGCAACATCATCCACCTACACCCTCTGCATATCTCTAAGGCTCAAAAAGGACAATGGGATTCTAATTCATGCCTATTGCTAACTGTTAACATGGGAAAGTAATGCCAAATTTAAACTAACTGTTCAGAACTGCGGAGACATCACTCTGCTCATTGTTGCCAGATGTAGTTGTCCATTATCCGTAATACTTTTTCATTTAACATCTAAACAGAGAATCTTGTGGGAGAGAAGCAACAACTCTCCCTGTGCCTAACGAGCTGCTGTAGCATTTTAGGCAATGTCTAAACAAATAACCTGAATAGCCCTTGTGTTTGTCATTTTCTTGGCCATAGAAGACCTCTTCTTCACCTTTGTCCCACGTTCTGTTCTGAAGGACTTCAACAGTGTCCAGTGTCCATTGCACATTAATGTGCTGGCAGGGCCAGCTACTGCAAGCCAGCATGCACAGGAAGTCACTCAGAGTGATCACATATGGGAATACTCAGGGGACTTCTGCTGATCATATGGGTTGCCATCAACAAACTGACCTTTTATGATAGTATTTATGACTGTGCCTATTGCCCCATGTAAATAAAGAGGGTAAGGAAGAAAGCACCCACTCCCTTTGTCAAGGTGCAGAAGATAATTCCCACTCTAGTGCACGTTACTCCTTTTTCTCCCCACCGCTTGCACCCTTCTCTCTCTCTTCTATCCTCCCATTTCCTTCCGCTACTACAAAGCCCTTCAAAGATCAAAGTCATCATTGACCATGAGTTTGCACAATGTTTCTGCTTTGACACTGGCTAGGAGCCAGCTGGCATGTGTTAAAAACCATCATCAGAATCTGTTTAATTACTGTTCCCAATGCAGTATTTTAACAAAACACTGGAACGGACACAGTTCCAGCAAACTGATGCCCAGTGATGGGACATTGCAGCAGTGCAGCCATGACTTTGATGTTGGCTGTTCTAAATCTTTTTTATTTCATACTATTAATCTGCTTTTTGGCCCGCTTTTAAAAGATGCCTTTGCATATACAATAAAAGCAGATCTCTGAGATTTTTTCTGATTTAGTACAAATTTATTACTAAATGAGTTACCATGTAGATTTGGATTGAAAATATATCACTTCCACAAAAAAGATGCTCTTTCTGTTGGGGCTCCCCCCAGCTGTGATCAGTTGCTGGATAAGGACACCCTCCCGCTTAGCCCTGGAGCTGAAGGTAAGCACCATGACCGGCCGCTTCAGGCAGTGCTTGTAATTAATCCACCTGTTCAATTAGACCCATCGGGGATGCTTCTAAGCCTTTTCCTGACCTTTGAGATATGTCACTATTTCTGGTCCTGTGCAGAACCACTGAGGGGTTTCTCTGGCTCATACCTTACCTGGGTTCTACCCCCATCTGTGACATCGTATTCTTGCTGCCTCTGGGGTATCACACACAGCACAGATCAGGTAGCCAGTGGCTACCTGCATTGGAGGACCTCACACTGTACTTCCCTGCCACCCATGGTCTCAACCACCTGCAGTCAGCCAGACTGGGCACATGAGCAACATAATCTGGCAAAGGGGTGCTCACAGCCACCATTGCCATTGTAACGGGACAACCAAAACCTCCACCTGCCCCAAACTGTGCAGCTGGACACCCTCCAGGTCATTGCCCATTTTTGCATCACCCATGGTGACTCTGCCTACTTACCTCTGTGATCACAGTCACTCGATCAGACTTGATCTCCTTGGCTGGAGGAGGAAAGGTAAAAAAAAATCTGTGGGTGCTTCATTTGTGCTATTGCCCAGAATTATATCATAGGATTGACAGCTGCAACGCTCCAACCAAGTGCAGTCAAACTGCAGAAACTCAAGGACTATGTGGGACAGAAGTCTGAACAACCTTGTAACAGAGGAGCATCCGGCCCAGTGTGCAAAGGAAAGGCGACAGCCCTGCTGTGGCACCCAGGCTGGAAATCACCTCTGTGAGGCTGCAGCATCATCCACTGAGAGACATAATCGGGTCAGTCTCTGGCTGACGCACAAGTTGTCCCTGCTTTGAGGAGTGAGACTGCGTTATCAAGACCACTTTGACCACGGCTAGGTACCTGCTATTCTTCCTGTTGCCCAGGAATCTGAACTGTGGGTGCCCAGAGCTGGATGAGGATGACAAAGCAAGTCCTGCAGCTGAGGACATTGTTGTCCTGGCAGACGTGTTGTCCCGTGAGCCAGGGAACCACTCCTGCTGCGCTGCAGTGGACAGCCTCTTTGGCAGCTCGAGGGACTGTGAATAATCCTTTTGAGCTCCTGCCACCAGTCCCAAAGTGTGATCAGTGCGCAATGACGCCAGTGACATAGTCTGAACCTTCTCCTGCTACGAGTGGCTGGGTTTGAACAACAGTGACAAGGAAGAGGCGGGATGTAGGGGACATTTGAAAGGACACTTGCCTTCACACAAATCCTGTGACAGGAACAGATTCACCCCATCGGATCACAGGAGGGGGTTGCACACAAGCCGTGTGTTAGGGACATATTGTCCTGGCATCCCCACTTTGCCCCTGGCTCATGTCACAAGTGCACCTTCTTGTCCTGCTTCCCTCATCCCCTCACACAGATAGATGCAGACCTCAGCCCCGAGAAACCCGACTCCTGCCGTCTTGCCACAGGGCTCCTGCCCATGCCCAAAGCGAAAGGCAGATGGGGCAATTATTCATCTTGTTCATTACTGCTAAAGCCTGGGGCAAATATGTGCCTTCAAGATGTCCGTGATACTGGACAGGGACCCTCAGCATCCAGGGTCCTCCAGCAAGCCACGGCACATGTGGTGGCTGGGGCATGCAGCACTGTCCTCTGTCTTCACTTCTAGCTGATAACTCCTCTGCTGTTCTTACCTGTATATTAACAAGCTTTATCTCCTCTGTGATGAATTTAACAGAGGGCTAACTGCTTGTGGGTTTTGTTCGGAAAAACATCAAAAGCTTCAAATACTTGGTCACCCTATATCATCAAGTGGGATCTGCAAAACTGCCTGAGGATTGCTTTGAGTATGAGGGTAAAATGTTGCCCTTGGAGAGGTCGAATGAAAATTTTACCATAACTCTGGAGCTGGGATTTTCCCCAGTGAGACTTCTAGCACTTTAGCTGGGTGTTCAGTTAAAAAGACCGCACATGATGCTGTCTGACTGGTGTTGAACTTTTCTGCTTTCAAGACTGGCTTGACCTAAGATGAGAACTGGGAGTGGAAGGGAGGAAGGGGAGACAGGCTGGGCAGGAAACAGAGTCCAGTGAACTTTTACAAACCTTAAACAACTGCAGTTGGCTGGGATTCAGTGTGTAAGATGGACCAAGGTTCAGGGTGATTTATTTTATCTGGAATTATTTCACATCTCTGGATGTAATGTGTGGGGTTGGCTCCCCCTCCAAAAGAAAGTCGGCCTTCCGAAGAAGGCTTTCAAAATGATCATCCATTTATCTGTAGGGCAGCTTTTGCCTTCCCTGCATTCACAAATTTGGAACTAATTCCCTGTACGACATCGCATTTAATGAGTTTGTCTCCTGAGTTCTGCAAAGCATTTAAAATCCTTTTGATGGCATTTTCTCTTTAGTAATTAATGTCTTATCAGTGAGTTTTGCAGAGAACAATGGCCTGATTCTCCTCCGATGCCATTTTACATCTCCGTAGCTTCACTGACTACAAATGAGTTACTCCTCCTTTGCGTAGTGGGAGAGGAGAATTAAGACCTTAAGCCTACCACTATTTAATCGCATGCTTTGAACTCATTTTCTCTCATTCAGAATTTGTCCTTTGCTTGCAGCCCTGCATAATTCCCATTTTACTATCATTAGGAAGCTGGTCATTATCAAGAATGCATGTACAATCCTCCTATTTCAGAAACCCCAAATGAGGGATGCTCCAGCCAGAGGAAGCCCCATACCGCGTTGGCTCATGTCGGTAGGTGGTGGCTCAGCTCACAACGGTGGGTGGTGGCTCTGCTCCTTGCCTGGGTGTCAGACTTCCCCCAGGGACTGCTCTGCAAGCACTGAGGAATACTGGTCATTATTCCACTTCACCCCTAATAAGCAGCCTCTTCTACATACCTGATGAGTTTGCAACTACACTCAAAAAAAAAAAAAAAAAAAAAAAAAAAAGTTTGTCACATGAAGAAAAGGCTTCTTCTCTAGCATGAAGAGTCCAGCTGCATTTTCTCTTAGAAAAAGTCAGAGGATAGACTCTCCTTGTACTGCAGAGTAATTTGCTTTGATGCTCACAGGATGTATAATATCCTGAGATTGGAATAAATATGCTGAAACGTGCAACCTGGATACATCTTTATTTTATTCTTTTGGCTCCGGATCCAGTTCCATCCTGAGAAGGTAAAACCAACACCAACAGAGAAACAGAAACGTGAAAAACCCAAGTAGCTGTGTTAAGGCTTGACATAGACAGATGCTTACTTGCTGTTGGAATATGTTTATTTTAAATATATTTATATTTTTATATCTGAACAATGAAGTATGAGCAGGCAAGAGGTACCAGATACTGGTTTAAAATGCTTTCATCAATTACACACAAATCTGGATTAACTTTAGCATCCCCAGTATATTATATGGGCAAGTCCTGCAGTATCTGTTTTCTCCCATAAGTTAGGAGGTGATAAGTGGTGTCAATTAATTCCAGTGATTTTTTTATGCATGCAGACATTATTCATATGGGTACGGTTTTCCAGGGCCAGACAAGAGAAATTAGTTAACCCAAGTGTCACATGTTGTGCCTTATATTTTAAGAGTAACATTAAGAAAAGCTTTGCTGTAAGAACATTTAAGCTACAAAGCAAAGTGCTCGTAGTTGAGAAACATCAGAATTCGGGTTGTCCTTGCAGCTAATGCCTTATGATACCATCTTTAATTACAGTCGTCTTTGTCATTGTCTCCACAGCTTTCAACTTCTGTAACAAAACGCAGCATGGATCTTACTGACAACATTATCTCTCACTACACAGCCTATTATTTATGCTGATCAGCCAATGCAGTGGGTTGGGGCAGACAGACATCTTCCCATCGCTCTTGGCTGACAGCAGAGGAACGCGGAGCCCTACGTCTGGCCATGGTTACTTTGAGGTCTGGAGAACGCAACTGCCCAATGATGGGCAGTGACCATCTTGTCTTTGGCAGGACCATCTGCCTTCCCTCCTTTTCCCAGCCACCCCATCACCTCGCTTTCCTCCTTTGCTGCTCCTGCAGGGATCACCTACCGTGGGTTTGATGCCATGATGTTCGGTCTTCTGTGCCGAAACCTTCCTCCACCCTGGCTCTTGTCCTTCTCCCACTGTGCTGCTCTTTCCCCACACCCCTCTTCTTCCATCCTCGCTCTCCAACTCTAACAATCACCGCCCCTCTCTGTATTCCTCCACGAGTAAATCAAATTCCCTTCTCGTCCCCCTCGCTGCGCAGGCACACACAGCAGACCTTGTCTCACAAGTGCAGAGAGGAAACCTACAGCCAGCCCTTTTATTTGGAGACCAACCACAGAGAGATTTCTGTGGCTCTGAGCTGGAGCATGCCCGGCCTAGATGGAATTTTTAGATGTCAGAATTTAACAACTCTCTACCGAGCATGTACAAAGTGCAAAGACAGTAATGCTTAGACATGGTCCAAATTTGGGAATAATTTCCCAAAGGTGTTGAAAAGCAAATTTCTGGTGTTTGGCTGACTCGTTTTGCCAAATTTTTGCTTCCATGCATGGAGGTAAAACATCTTCTCAGAGAAATGTTTGAAGGAATTGGGCTTACCATAGACAAAATAACATGCTTTCTCCTAACCTTGATCTTGGATACAGATACACCATTCTTGATAAAACTTGCAAAACAAAAATAAAACAATACAAATAAAGTCAGCCGGAGGCTTCTACGCAGCATAAGAAATTTCAGCTTGATGCATTAAGCTTTGGCAAATGTATAGGCAACTGACAACAAGATATAATAATGAAAAGGAGTTGGGCAATCTCTGCACCTATAATTCATAACTCCTACACGTTTTAAGATAATGGAAATTACTCATGTTCATCAGGAATTGAATAGATGCCTCTGTTATTACTTGTATTATTCAGTTAGTAACAGCAGCCAAATGTATGTCTAACTGACTTTTATTAACTTCAGCAGTATACATGGCAGAATTAAAATCTATTGCAATTCAACCCTTCTGTATTTTTCTCCTGATGTACCATATACAAACCTTAAGCACGATATCATCTTTTGGGATAATAAACTAAATCAACAATGCATTTCATTTGCAGGGATCATCACGTATGAGACACTTCCAGGTATGCAAATGTCTCGGGCAAATATTGAGCCATGTCTTTAAATGAAACTTTCAGAGATAAAGAATTATCTTTTGTATTTTAAAGGTACATTTTGTCCTAATAAAAAAAAAAATGGAAGTGTAATAGCCTTGACTAGAATGGCAGGGTGGAAAATTCTGCTCTATTCAGGAGGCCAGCATGAAGTGACACCAAATTTCTTACAGTAGTTAACAGCTGGGATTATAATGTTTCTTTGGCTAAATTTCACAATTTTTTGGTGATCCTAGCTGTCTGTATTGTGTCATTTGCTTTGCTTGTGGTGCTTGGTAGGCATCTCCCTTGGAAAAGGGACCCTCAAATCAGCAGGGCACTCAAGGCAAGTATTTTCGATTTAAAAACTTCAGTGGCTTCCTGAAGTGCAAGGAATAGACCTGCCCCAGGAGCACTGCCAAAGCCAGACTTTAATGCCAGGTATAAAGGCCATATTTGAATCTGGATGAGTGACTGGTTCGGATGTCCCCCTCTAGGCAGAGGTCATGATTTTCTGACCGTAACTCTTCTGGAAAGCTGGCTAACACCGTTCTCACTGAGCAGGGGATTATTCCAGATCCCCACTGCCTGCCCCCCCTGGGGCATGCCCCTCTGCAGCCATCACTGGACCGAAGTCCCCAGCCCAGGTTCATCTCTCTGTCTCTTTACATTGACACTCACTTGTTTTGTTGCACAATGACAAACAAGAACCAGCTCCATTTTCGGGCTGCTTCCGGACCACTTCACCCAAACCAACATGTTTTAGGAGATTGCTGCTTGTGCTCTGCCTGTAGTGCCAGCCTTCTCTTTATCCTGTTTATTAGGCCTTCCTACCACTAGTCTTTTCTGTGGAAAATGAACAAAAAAGCTTCCTTGTCGCAAGTTTTCTCTTGTCAGTTGTTGCCCAGCTAAGTTGCAGGCCAAGCTCAGACTTTCTTTTGCATTAATATAATGCCCAGCATTATAAACCACCCTGTAAACCGCATACAGTCCAACTGCATGACCCCAGCAGTGCCACAGCAGACACAACAAGCACTGGTTGCTTAATCGTGCCCTTATCTCATGCCATGCTCTTGTCTCAGTTATCAGGGAGTGCCTGGTTCTGTGCAGACATATTTTGTATTTCATATCTATCAAAATAAACAGAAAGATGAAATAAAAAAAAATAACCTGCATAAGTCTGGGATTCAAAAGTTGCATAGCAGAAGAGAGCTTTGTATAAAAAATAAGCAAAGGTGTCCCAGGGTATTTTGGGGATGCTTAGAAGAGGTACCCTCGGAACAAGAGCCTGTTGAAAAGGGATGGATGTTCATGTAATGACACTGTTAAGAGCTGATGCAGAAAAGAACTATTCAGTGATGTGTTACCAGAAATTGCTGCCACCTCTCTTGCGGTTCAACGGTCCCATGAGCACCAGTCCCATCCTACTACATCCCTGAATTCAGATTATAATACAGAAACGAACATGACAGCACTTGCAAATATTTGGTGAGACATTTTCATAGAAGACATGAGTAGTTACACTGTTCTTAAAGTAGAAGCGTAAAATTTAGGAGTTTGGGGATTCAGCAATAAATCTCACTCTGAGCTGAGCTACCGACACATTTTAGCAAGTTTACTTCAGATCACTGCCTGCATAGGTTCAAACAGATTTAACGCCAGCAGCTTTCTTCCTTTTCACAGATTCTTCACCTCTTTGAGTAAGTTATTCGGGAAAATTTGCCACCTCTTATGACCTTTGAATGTGATGCCAAGGCTATCCCATCTTGGACACAAACACAGCCACCCATCATTTATACAGCAAACATCAGCTCCCACCAACGCCACTTCATCGCCCGCCTGACTGCAGCCCAAGGCTCCAGGTTTTGCTGCAATCGCTGGTGCTTTGGGCCAAGTGTTCTCAATCACACCTTGAATTATTGGCCAAATCTTAATGGAGAAATGGCACGATGAGGAGCTCTCCTCCCAGTGTAGATCTCTTTCCTTAGCTCTACTGGTTGTGCAAGTCACCTGGAGGACTTGGCCAGGAAGAAATGAATGCTTGGGAAGCACTTGAGAACTTGTTAAGCACACTTATCTCTAATGCTGCCTTGACAGCCATAGGCTGAAAATCTTTATCATAAGATTTCCAAACTTGCTTTTTGCACAGCTCCCACCTCTTTCTAACCATGACTCTTCTCTAAAATTCTAGTAACTTCATGGTACATCCCACTAAAAGGGTCCTGCAAAGTTCTGTGATACTCGCAGTTCTAGAAATGTCTGCGTTTGTGTAAAGTCATAGAATCATAGAATCATAGACTGTTAGGGATTGGAAGGGACCTTGAAAGATCATCAAGTCCAATCCCCCTGCCAGAGCAGGAATGCCTAGATTATGCTACACAGGAACGTGTCCAGGCAGGTCTTGAATGTCTCCAGAGAAGGAGACTCCACAGCCTCTCTGGGCAGCCCGTTCCAGTGTTCTGTCACCCTCACTGAGAAGAAGTTTCTTCTCGAGTTTAAGCGGAACCTCTTATGTTCCAGTTTCAGCCCATTACCCCTTGTCCTATCACTGGTTTTCACCGAGAAGAGCCTGGCTCCATCCTCGTGACACTCACCCTTTATATATTTGTAACCATTAAGGAGGTCACCCCTCAGTCTCCTCCAAACTAAAGAGCCCCAGCTCCCTCAGTCTTTTCTCGTAAGGGAGATGCTCCACTCCCTTCATCATCCTAGTTGCCCTGTGCTGGACTCTCTCCAGCAGTTCCCTGTCTTTCTTAAACTGAGAGGCCCAGAACTGGACACAATATTCCAGATGGGGTCTCACCAGGGCAGAGTAGAGGGGAAGGAGAACCTCTCTCGACCTACTAACCACCCCCCTTCTAATACACCCCAGGATGCCATTGGCCTTCCTGGCCACAAGGGCACAGTGCTGGCTCATGGTCATCCTGCTGTCCACCAAGACTCCCAGGTCCCCTTCCCCTACACTACTCTCTAATAAGTCATTCCCCAACTTATACTGGAACCTGGGGTTGTTCCTACCCAGATGCAAGACCCTACATTTACCCTTGTTATATTTCATTAAATTTTTCCCCGCCCAACCCTCCAGCCTGTCCAGGTCTTGCTGGATGGCAGCACAGCCTTCTGGTGTGTCAGCCACTCCTCCCAGCTTGGTGGCATCAGCAAACTTGCTGATAGCATTCTCTAGTCCCTCATCCAAGTCATCGATGAATATATTGAATAATACTGGTCCCAGTACCGACCCTTGAGGCACTCCACTGGATACAGGTCTCCAACCAGACTCCGCCCCATTGACCACAACTCTTTGTCTTCTTCCCCTTAGCCAGTTCGCAGTCCACCTCACTACCCGAGGGTCTAGACCACACTTGCTCAGTTTAGCAGCAAGGATGCTGTGGGAGACTGTGTCAAATGCTTTACTGAAGTCAAGGTAGACCACATCCACCGCTCGGCCATCATCTATCCACCTTGTTATATCCTCATAAAAGGCTATGAGGTTAGTCAAGACTTCCCTTTGGTGAAGCCATGTTGACTGTCTCTAATGACCCTCTTATCCTTGATATGCCTTGAGATGGCACCAAGGATAAGTCGTTCCATCACTTTCCCAGGGATGGAGGTGAGGCTGACCGGTCTATAGTTACCCGGGTCCTCCTTCTTGCCCTTTTTGAAGACTGGAGTGACATTTGCTTCCCTCCAGTCCTCAGGCACCTCTCCCGTCTCCCAAGACTTGGCAAAGATGATGGAGAGTGGTCTAGCAATGACATCAGCCAGCTCCCTCAGCACCCGTGGATGCATCCCGTCTGGACCCATGGATTTATGGATGTCCAGATTGCTTAATTGGTCCCTAACCCAGTCCTCATCGACTAAAGCAAACTCCTCCACTGCCCTGACTTCCTCTGGGGCCTCAGGGGAACGGGGCTCCTCAGGACAGCCTCCGGCAGAGTAGGCAGAGACAAAGAAGGCATTCAGTAACTCTGCCTTCTCTGTATCTTCTGTCACCAAGGCACCCACCTCATTCATCAGTGGGCCTACATTGCCTCTGGTGTTAGTTTTATCTGCCACATATTTGAAAAAGCTCTTCCTGTTGTCCTTGACCCCTCTCGCCAGGTTCAATTCTAGGGAGGCCTTTGCTTTCCTAGTCGCCTCCCTACATCCTCGGACAACAGCTTTATACTCTTCCCAAGTGGCCAGCCCCGCCTTCCAAGATCTGTAAATTCTCCTCTTGCCCTTGAGCTTACCCAGCAGACCCCTGTTTAGCCACGCAGGTCTCCTGGCTCCCTTCCTTGACTTCCTACGTGTCGGGATGCTCTGATCTTGAGCACGGTAGAAGCAGTCCCTGAACGCTAACCAACTATCTTGGGCCCCTTTACCTTCAAACAGCCTTGCCCATGGGATTTTCTCTAGTAACTGCTTGAAAAATCCAAAGTTTGCCTTGGCAAAGTCCAGGGTTGTAATTCTTGACTGCACAGTGCAAGTGAGCAAGAGCTGGGAACACAGACTACAAATCCAGGTTTACTTCCCCTAGGAGGGACCCAGGCTGAATCTTCAGATTTGGTGGACATTTGGGTTATAGTCGGGGGTCTTCTGTACTTGACAACCACCTTGCACAGCCTACACACAAGGTCCTCATGCATCCTTCCAGCATATAATACATTTTGTAAAAAAATGGCCTTTGGTGAAGTTTGTCCCTTAATTCCACTCCAGCCTGGTTTGACTCAACATTGGGGTTGCAATCAGGTGGCTGCTGCCCATCACAGAGTTGGGGGGGTCATCAATATGGCACAAATCATAGAACCACCCAGGCCTGCAGCTTTCTGTTAGCATGTCTCTCATTGCCTGACTCCCATTACCCTCTCATTGCAGCTCTTATTACATAATTCCTTTGGGTTAAAAACACTTGGTTTCCACTTCATGCTGGGCTTTCCACTTGCCTCTGCTGCTATAAAATCAGGGTGACAAGAGGAGCAGGTGCCAGAGCACTTGGCTGTGATATGGTAGCACAGAGGTTCTCTGTGGGACCACACTTGGAACTACTCGTACTACAGTATGGTGCTCCCAGCTGGAGGGCTCAGAAGGCAGCAAGGGGGTCCCAAGACAATCTTTTGCTATTTCTGTGACCCCCAAAGGTAATTTCTTTTCTCTTCTTCCCTCCTCACACTCATCTCTATCTTCCCAAATCATCTGTCTGCCTTCTGGTCTTCAGTTCTGCTCCTTCTAGTATTAGTGCATGCACTTAGCTTTGTGCTTGGCATCAGAGATTGCCTCCGCACAGGTTTAGGGATCTGTGGAGGTATTTGGAGGTTTTGCAGGTCTTAGCCCCTAGTCCTTCATGGACACTGCCTGTATGGACACTTGTGGTCCACGAGGAGCCCATTAGTTGCTGTTGTTTTTGCCTGAGGAAGACTTTCCCTTCACTGGTTGCAGATGATATTTTGGTCTTTGATAGATTCTGCCAAGTACGTAAATCCCTGATAATTATGGATTACAACATGAAAGAAAAGGTGAGCTTGGTTTATTTGTTAAAGATGTGCCTGAAAGGTCTGAATGCTAAAAAACCACCCTGCTGTAGTAAATCACCTGCCGTTTGGTGTCTGACAACCCTTAGGATGCTTCCTGTACTCAGCTTTTCTGTCTTCACATTTGCCCTTTTATGTTATTTGTTTCTAATGTGGTGTTCTGTTTTCCTGCTGTTAAGGATCCTGCCAGCATAAGGAATGTTATTTCTGTTTTCCGCCTTGACTTGGAGCAAGTTGCAACCTCTTTATCTTTCCTATGTCTGCAGATGGGGGTGCCCGTAAGACCCCACGCTTCTGTGAGGTCCTACAGATTTGGCCCAGCTGGAGTTTTCCTCCCTTTGCTTCACTGCAGTTCACTCACCCACATCAACCTACACCACTGAAATTGTTGCTTAGTTGGACTGCAATACTGCTGCCTACCAAGGAAGAGGATACACGGAATTGGGTCGCAAGTATTTGCAACATGCTTTGAAGGAGAGGAATTATATGAAACAATCTGCTTGATTTAAGGAACACGTTAATCAATCTGTGCGTTTGATACCCACGAGGAGCAGACCATTGAAAATCTGGTAAGATTTCAGTGGGGAATGTAGCCTAAAACCCAATGACACAGCACATCGGGAAGGTGGATGTAGAAATAGCAAGTGTGGTAACTGTTGAGAGGTATCACGTTCCTGGGATCGGGTCGCGCACCACAAGAATACTCCGGGCCCGGCCACCTACCCCTCTGGGGACACAGTCCTGCTGCTTCCCAGCACAGAGCCAGCTGCTGCACCCACACTGCACACGGATCTCCAGTGATCTGTCTTTGCCTGGTAGGCGCTGCGAAAGTGATGAGAGGGGTGAGAGATTGCTTGTGCCAAATTAACTTTACTTTCTTACATGGCATTGCTGTTTTGATAGGAAGGCAACCAAAAGGGAAGTCAGGTGGGATCACACCACCAACCATCTGCCTGGGAAAAACATCTGCCTGGGCATCAACCTGGGCTCTTCTTGCCCCCTCCAGACCTGAGGGTCTGTAAGAGGAATAGATTTTGGTAACAAAGGGAGCATTATGGTCCTTGTGACTGTTTGACTTGGGCTGTAAGAAGCTGCCTGCAGCCTTCCGAGTTAAATCACGAGTGGTAGTTTGCAGGCGAGACTGATACATTTTGCTTTCCTGCTTATTGCTCCTTTCCCCTGTCCAATGACTGATGTAATATATGCACATGTTCCGTGGTGGAAACATGCTGGCGTAGGCCAGTGAATTAGATTGAGGCTCCTAAGCTCTCCAACACCACCATTTTCCCTAGTTGAGAAATACTATGGGCTAGTCGTAGCAAGACTTCTTGTTTTGGCTTCTGGAGCACACATTGTTGGGGCTGTCAGCTCCTGCAATATTTATTTTGAAGACATAGCTCCTGGATCCATGTAACTAGGTGCAAATCGCAGCTGTCTCTTACTTGCCCCCCGCCCCCCTCCCCCAAAAAAAAAGTTTCTAGTCCTGTTGAAGGAGAAAAGTAAAAAAATAAAAAAAATCTACAGAAAGCCAAGTAAAGACCCGAAACGGGCCGGCATTTTGACATATTCCCCCACCCCGTGATTTTTAACCCCTCCGTTCTGTTCTTTCCGACGTTGACCGCTGCCGCCCAGGCTAACCCGGGAGGGTGGCGCGGAGCAGCGGTACGAGATCCGGCGGGGGAGCACTAAGAGCACCCGGGCGGCAGCCAGATTTCTCCTTGAAAAGAGGGAGCTTTGCCACATCCCCGCTTTTATACCGGGCCAGCCCTCGCTCGGTCTGCCCGCGGCGCTGCTCATGTTTTCCACTGGGGGAGGGGGAGAGAGGACGAGTGAGGGGAGACTGGGCTGAGGAAGAGGAGGGGGGTGTGTGCTTGGCGGGGGGGGGGGCCGGGTGTAAAGTTGCTTGAATTTGCGAGGGGCGAGAGCCGGCGGCGGCGTCGCGCCGCCTCCTTCGACTGGCTGGGGGAGCTGCCAATCTGTGTTGTAATCCTGCAGGAATTTCTGCGGGGTTTAACTGGGAGCCGCGCCGCCGCCGCCGCGCACTCACTCGGGGCGGAGGGGCGGGAGGGAAGGAAGGGGCGGCGGAGCCGGCAGCGTGCAGCCTGCAGCCCGTGCGCCCCAGCGCCGCGCCGAGCACCCGGGACCGCCGGGCGGCGGCACAGCAGGAGCGGAGCGCGGAGAGGCGCGGAAGGAGCGCGGCGGGCCGGAGGGCGCCCGCGGCCCTGCCCCGCGCCCCGCCGGGCGCTGCCGGCGCCCCCCCTCCTCCCCTTCCCCGATTTCTCCTTTGTGCCCGGCCCCAGGCGACGGCGGGAATAATGCGGGGCGTGTGGCTAGCGCTCACCGTCAGCTTCGTGGCCTGCGCCTCCGGGCAGCCGGTGAGTAGCCGGGGCGGGCGGAGCGGGGAGGGAGGCTGGGGAAAGAGCGAGGGGCAGCGGCAGCTCCGCGGGGTGCGGGGGGACGGGACGGAGGCGTCTGCCCCGAGGCATCATCGCCGCCCCGCCGGGACAGCGGTCTGGCTCGCGGGGGCATCTGTTGATAGCTCTTGTCCGCTAACAGCGGACAGTCCCCTTCCTCCCCCCCCCCCCCCCAAAAAAAAACCCCAAAACCCCACGAAGCCGAGCGGAGCACCCTGCCGCCCTCCAGCGAGCTTCACCCGAAGTTTGACGAGACGACCCAGCCGCCTGCCGGCCCCGGAGCCCCCCCGGTGCCTCTTTCCCTGCTGCCTCGGAGGAGGAGGAGCGGGGGGCGGCTGCCCGGCGGCCTTGGGGCGCCCGAGGGGCGGCGGCGGCGGCGCGGGGGTGGTTCCGGGAGCCCGCGGGGCTTCGCACCCGTCCCGTCGCAGCGCTGGGAGCCGCTGCGCAGCGCAGTGTCCGAGCGGCCACCCGAAGAAAACGCCGCCTGCCCCGCAGTGAGGCGGGAGCGTCTCTTGAAAAACCAACCTTCCCAGGCCGGTTTGCTTAAAGGAAAAAAAAAGGCAGGGAAAAAAAAAAAAGAAGCGGTAACTACTCTCGGCTGCGCGGCTCAGGCCGCCCTAAAGCTTGCGGGTACGCTGCACCGCTGGTTGCTCGGGTGCGCAGCGCTGCGCGTCTGCTGGCCCGCCGCCTGTCCCGGTGCCGGCTCCGCGGAGCCCGAGCCTCCCGCCAGCCCTTCGGAACGGGCTTGCTGCGAGGTGCTGGGGATAATGCCGCTGTTTACGCTTTTTTTTCAAGCGAGCCACAAGTGTGTTTGCTAACCGTGGCCCCTCTGCTTAATGCAATTAACTCGGTTGCCGGGATTTGTACCTCTGGAAAAGCCACTCTCCGGCAAAGCGCTCCCACCCTTCCGCGGCACAGAGCCGGGCAGGGCTGGTGAGAGGGTTTTAGTCCTTCCATCGGTGGGTCTGAGATTGTCTTAAGGGAAAGGGGCGTGCAGATGACACTGTTGCAGTGTTTGGGCGAATATTAGGAAATAATAAATTGAGGTTTCGGTATGAAATTAAAAAAAAACAACATGACGGTTTAATCCAATTAAAATGAGCCGCTCCACTGAACTAAATAATGTCACTAGCTTGGGTTAACTTTTGAAGTTGTCTAGCTATTGTATAAATTAGCCCAGTCACAGCCTTCCTGAAATCTGGCTCATCATTAGGGATTTCTAAGGATACAATTGCAAAACACTTTTTTTAAGGACTAATTAAAAAAGGGGTGTGTAGAACACCGACTCCTGTTTCCGCTAAGTATGACTGCACTGCAACACCCTTGGCTAATGAGGTACAATATACTTTAATTTCGTAGAAATGCTGTTCTTACGAAGTTCTCTGATGGAGTAGTAACTATTAAACTGCTACAGCAATTAGTAAAGTATTAAGTTTTATGGGTTTTTTGCCTTAGGATGAACACACTGTGGCAACATGAGGCAGATTGTTGGGGGTGTACTGGGGCAGCACGGTTTGGGGGTTAGGAGGCGAGCCTGCCTGGCCCTGGTGCATTGCCCTCACTGCTGCCAGAAAGCTGTGGAGAGATTGAAAAAGTAAAAGGAGGGTGTTTTTTTTCCTTGGTTTTTGGTGGGGGTTTTTTTTGTTCCTTTCCCCCCCCACTATGTCTGGCAGCAGCTATGTAGTTCCTTAAGTCAGGATTTTTTACACCGGTCTCTGGAAAAAGATAGATGCCAAGTCTGTTGTCTCTGCAGAGGGCTCTCCTGGTCGTAAGAGGAATTTTATATGGATCCTTAAAAAAACTATTAGCTCTCTGGAACACTGTCAAGTGGCTTTAGCTCTAAATTTTTTTTCACTTTGTTTGATTCTGCTGTTTATTATTATTGTCTAGGCGAAACGGTAAGGTAAACATCCCTCATTTCTGATGAAGTAAATTACTGAGGAGTTTTTTGAGCAGGGCAGGGGAAGACAGCAGGAGGTTTTGTTTCCTACAGCAAAGAGTTCCCTGTGTTTTCCATCACGTAACCAACAAACCTCTTGTTTGGTGTAGGCCAAGTAGATGTCAGAGCTGTGGTAAAAATGTCCTGGAAATGAGACCGGCTGCTGAATTGGGGAGCAGGTTGTCTGTGCTGGGTGCAGGCTTTGTGTGCCCTGACATTTGCTGTCGTGCCACAGATGCTCTCTGCTGCGCTGTGTCAGATCCCCCAGAAGAGCAGCTGTTTGGGGACGCGTTCGGGACACAGAGGATGAGAGGGAGCCTGACCTGTTTGTGCCAACCTGTGCGTGGTGGCAAGCATTGCCCACATCAAAGTTGGTGGATGGCAGCCAGGGCTTGCGGGATGGTTGCTGCCATCGGCACGCGGTGAGACGTTGGATTAGAGCAGGATCCGATAACGCTGGCGGGCACGGGGGATGCACCCACGCTTAGCTGAATGGCAAAAAAAAGAGTGCTTTTTAGCTACCTTGAAAGTTTTCTGGTTTGCGTTTAGGAGAGGGTAGGAGAATGACATGAAACCACTGAAAAGAAGTGACAAACTCTGTAAGTGGGAGGCCCGATGCTCCTCTTAAAAGGTTGGGACCAGTCCTGATGATAGCGGGAGTCAGCTCTTGCTGATTTTAATAGCACCAGAGTGCAGTGCCAAGCATCCAGCTGTTCTTGTCAGCTCCCATTCGGAAGAGGCTGATAAACCTTTCCATTTTATCCTGGTTTGCAGCAGTGGGATGAATGGTTTCCCAGAGCTTGTGTGATGGTCTAATCCTCTCTGCAAGTCCCAAATGTGTTGGGAAACCTTGCTGGCTAGCAGGTTGTGCTTCATACTGCAGTGTTACAGTGCTGTTCTCCTAACAGAAGGTCAATCATGGCTCTCCTCTTCCTCAGTGAGGCGTCTGGAGACTTTGCTTTGTGTCAGCAATGCATATGTGTGGGGACTGGTTTTCAGACTTTCAGTAAAACAGAGTACTGGGGCATCAGCATCGACTGGGTGGTCTTTCTGTTTCTTCTGTGAGCATCTGAGGGGTGATTTGTTGGCATAAATGTAGTTATTGAAAGATGAGCCAAGGTAATATTTGGTATATTTTTCAAAAGTATTTTAGAAGCATGATGCTGTAATTTTCCTGCGTTGTTTCTAATGGTCACTTTGGGTTTGGAATTTGGAAAATTGGTAGTGTGTTGGAAAGGAGGAATGTTGTTTTTTTAATTTAAATAGGCAGCTAGACTATGGAGATAGCAATTAGAGGAGAAGAGAGAAGAAGGGCTGAAGGTAGCATTTCAGATTTATATGCTCTGCATGTCTCTCCTAAACGTGTTAAACCTGCATTGCCAAGTAAGTTCCAAAGAAAGGTAGGACTCTCATTTAGTCTTGATTTATTTCTGCCCTTTCCCAACTTATGTGAGGTTTTTCTTCGCACTGTAGAGTTAAGAAATATTCATCCATTGCTTTTTGTGGCTTGGTAGTGCCTGGAATCAGTCAGCAGCATCTACCGTGGCTGCTTCCCTTGCTCTAGCTGAACATCTGGGTGCTCCCATCCAACAGCTGCCTGCAATGCTGTGCACTGGAAATTTGGGGGAGCTCTGGCTTTTGCTGCCAGCCTCGGGTATGATGATTCCGATGCCGCAATGAGGCTGCTGCCCCTTAACTGGATGTTTTCAGGAGCCACTTTCTGGGAATAGGCTTTCCTCCCAGGTCAGCTTATCTTAAAAAAATTAAAGAACAGATGATTCCTGACCTGAGATCAAACACTGAAGCAGTTTCTCTTTTTAATATCTTAGCCCCGAGGTCTGCATTGGAACTGACTTAATATTCAGGCTTAAAGTGCAGAGATGTTTTCTCTGCATTTTTTTCTAGATCCTTATCGAGCAAGTAGATGAGAGCCTTGTCTTCAGGAACAAGTTGAGACAAATATCTCAGGTTTTAAAGTCGGGTACTGGGATTGTGGTTCTACGGCAGATGATACCTCTGTGGTAGGTTTGAGGCAATTGCTGCAGCTAATGGAATCAAGATGGTGGACTTTGGAGAATGAACTGTAAACCTTGGGTTTGTTTGAAGTTTTGATGGGTCTAAGTCTCTGTGGTCCTTGTCTTAAATGTAATCTCAGAATGACCAGATCAAGGCCTAATTTCTTGGATAGTAGAGGTGCCAGTTATGAAAAGCCCCATGTCAAAAACACAGACATGTTCTCATGCCTCCAAGGAGGATGGTGGAGAGCTACCTTCCATGCTTGCTGAGGGGAATGTGGCATTTTTGGCACGAAGGCCTGAGCTTGGAGAAGAGCTCATTCCCCTTCCAGCAGATGAGTTCCCTGTGGAGCAGCCAGTCATTTGCAGAGCTCTCCATTTGTCGTGCTCTTCGTGGCCAGTTGTCTTTATAAAATGTTGAGCAGAGGCAGATGGGTGGCATTTATTAATTACATAATCTCAGATTGACTTTTGCCATTGACCATTTTAAAACATTTTCCTTATGGCAAAGAATTGTAGGCTTTAGTAAGGCTCAACGGCTGAACAAAGGGCTCTTGTCTAGTTATGGAAAAGTACTCCTTTGTCTTCTGAATAGATTTGACTGACTGTGATTTTTAACAGAAATGTTGTGTTTGAGACTGGCAAGCTTATTCAAGGCCCCATATAAGACCCTACTTGAATGTAAGTTATAAAGATGCCCTCTGTCCTGCCGCATGTGAGAGAGGATGCACAAGCCATGAGCAAGCCATTTGGTCCACGTTCAAGTTGCTTTGCTCTCCGTGTTGTCACCAGCGTGAGAGAATTACTGTAGGCTGCTCGGATTGTTTGGTTGATCTTCGGTTCACGCTTACGAGACGATAATAAACTGCTGTCTACAATCTTTTCAGGACTAGTAATTTATTCATAGGTTACATGGCACTATTCGGGGATTGGGGAACAAGATTTCTCTTGCTCACATTGAAGTATAATTTCCAGTCTCTTGAGTAAAGACTGCATTAGTGTTTGACCCTGTAATAATGACAGTTCTCTGTACGTATGTTGTTTTCTTGATTAGCTCAGCCCTGAGGGATGCTTTCAAAAGCATACCAGATATTTAGGCAGAAATACAAAATACATGTAATCCTCAAAAGTATTGGAAAACTGATTGCAGTAGGAGAAAACATAACATTTAAGAACCATTTGCAACAAGTACTTTTGCGCTGAGCAAATTATTTTTCTTGATGTTTCAAGTAGGGGGTTCATTTAAAGTGAAAAAATGACTAATAGGGTGGTGATGAATCTGCAGAACTTGGCCTTGTCTGTAGGTAGGCTATTAGTGTGTCGCGTAAGCTGTGCTTAACTAAAGCCTGAGCTGGACGCTCCGTCTGAAGTCACTATTTTTAGTTTATATATAAACAACCTCTTCAGAAATCTCCCTTCTAAGCTAGATTGTTTTGTTCCAAAGGTGAATTGATTTGGGAAAGTTCAAATAAAAAGCTGTTTGGCTGTGTTTGAGTTTTGAGCATGAAGATAAATACACACTTTGTACTCTTATTAATGGTAAGGAGACAAATGGACTTGCAGAAGGTCAAACAGCCTGTGGTATATGCAGGAACTGAATCAAAAGGTTCAGAAACCAGCACTGTGATTAACAACCAGAATGTATTGTCTATATTTAATATTATGTTGTCAGACATGTTTTGTTCCTGCTTGATTAACCATAATAAAGCATAATTTTCTCTAGAGGTGCTTCCACACTGATGGATGTCGCTTGTCACCTTTCAGATCAGTGTGAGGTGGCCCATCCTTATTTTTTGCAGTGTATTTCAAAAGTGTGACTGTAATGGTCTCACAGATCTGTAGAAAACAGTGCTGCTAAAGTAATGTAGACTGGGAGGTGAAGTACTTCTCAGAGAGCAGTTGGGTGCATGACCGGTGTGGCCTCAAGACTGAGGATGTTTAAAGAGAAGAGAAAAAATGTAATGTACTTGCTGTGACACGAATAAATAACTGTAATAGGTCTTGCATCTCTCCTACCTTCTTCTCTCTGGTATGTCTGCTCCCATCTCTCCATTAGTTATAGAGGTAGAAGCAAGCTTTCCTCTTTCTCTGGGCTGAGCTGCCTTGTCTGTAGATAGACTATTAGTGTGTCACGTAAGCTGTGCTTAACAAAAGCCTGAGCTTTAGACACCGTCTGTGGTGACTCCGCAGTACCTGCTGGAACAGCTGGCTGGACACAGCAGCTGAAGGGCACAGCTGTGACCAGCCAAGCCCCCTGCACGTGATCTCTTTTGGCTTTCAAAGCTGTGTCTTGTTTGCCTTTCGGACTAGGGTCTGCAGGGGAAGGCTAACAATGGGTTGAATATGCGGCGCATCTTGCAGGCTGCGGGGAGGTGAGGTGCCCAGGAGATGGATTCTTCCTTTGCTGGGTTGTTTATCCGTGCTCACTCTGGGATGTGGAGATCCCAGAATCAGTGTGTCACTTAAACCGATTACCAGGTGAAAGCCTCCTCAAAGCCTTTCCTTTCAAATCCCTTTCAAGTGTTTTGTAGTTCCACGTTCAAATATGCAGGCACGGAGGTGTGACATTGATGGTGTTCTTACTATTTAAAATGGGAATCTGCAAGGGAAGCAAAGCAGAAAGGTGAAACTAGTTCAAAGTAATGGAAATGCATTGTCATTGGGACATCTAAAAATTGAGTTTCTGTTGAATATGAATTTGTGACATTGCATAAATAAAAATAGGTATGGCTCAGCCCTATAAATAATAATAATAATGTATAATTCCTGCAGCAAGGATGTGCGTAAAAAACTGTTGCTGAGAAGCAAGATTCCGAGTTTCCTGTGGAAGGAGGACTGCAGAACGCCCAGGTCCTGTCGTGGCCACAGGACTGTGTCTCCACCGGGTCAGGATCTCAGGAGCCGTGGGTACTTGCCACGGGTGGCAGTGCAAGCACAGCGAATGGAAGTTTGTGCAGTGAGGAGAAGGAGCATCCACAAACAGGGTGTGTGAGATTTGGTTTTGTTAGTGACTGGCTTGTGTAAGTCTCATTGTAAGAAGGCAAAAAGTTCTCAAGAACTGCTGTGGCAGCATACAACGTTAGAAGATTAATGCTTTAGGATCATTAGTGACTTAAGTATCTGTAGCATATGTGGAACTCACAAATCTCTTTCTCCGTGGTAGAGTAAGAAAGATGACGAGTCCTGGAGATGGGTGGGAGAAGTTACTACAGTGCCATGCATGTCTTCTAAATTCTTGTCTTTGGTGGAGTTGCTTATAATTTTTCCACCATGTACTCTTTCATTCTTTCTCATTTATGGAGGCTGATTCTTTTTGAATGTTTCATCTAAAATCTTATGAGTACATTTGAAGTTAAGTGCCAAAAGAGACCGTCTTCCACAGAGCATTCAGCACGGAGCTCTCTACAGCTGTTGCAGTTCTGACTTGGAAGTCTTTGAAACTTTCTGTGCACATGTGTGTTTCATATAGATGTTTGTTCGACATAGATGTGTATTTTCCGTATATTTTTATTTTATATACTTTTGTGTGTGTATTTCTCATGAAAGGCAGTATATCTTTCAAATGGCAGAAGGAGAAATGCCCTGCAGAAAATGAGAAGGACTCCTGCTTAAATGAACAGAACAAAACTGCTCTCAAAATTGTCTTAGTAGTTGTCTTGGCCTGAATTAGGCTGAGAGGAGCAGCTTCTCTCACCTTACTTACCAAGAAAAAAATCCGTAAATAGAAGGTGGTCTTCATAAATGTTTTTCTTCTTATTTCTTTACTTGTGTTTTAATACAACAATTGCATAACAATTTTCTTCCAGAAGTGTGATTTAATACTCCATAGTTCCCACAGTTGCTTCTGGTTTTTTTGGGGAGCTGACTGAAATGGAGGGAACTTCTGAGCTCCAGATAACACAAGAGCACTGTATCTAAAATAGTTTGTGACAGTACTCTTAATAGTTTTGCTGTGCTCAAAATGTACTTCTTGCTTGTTGTAGGTTGTAGGGTGTTAGAAAAGGGAAATGACCTTTCTGACAACCTGAAAAGCTTTTTCTACCTTGGGCTGGTTTGAGATGTTGTGCTTTCGCTGATGCTGCTTGACCATATCTCTCCCACTTAACGAAGAGCTGGTGACTTGGCATCTTGATGTAGGTCTCTTGTGGTGGACGCCTGTAATTGGTGTTCTGCCTGATATATTGTCATATACCTTAAGTCTTAACTTGATTTTGCAACTGGACTTGCCTATCCTGCATCGGCCTTTTTATCCACCAGCGCGTTCGTAGCAAACGTGGGTAGAGCCCTTCCCATATCTTCTTTCGTGAAGCCCAGCCATGATAACTTAATAGCGATGGTTTCCTGATAGTTCTTTTGAGAACTGTGCATCTTAGGTGGGGATTAAAGAAGCCTTCTAGGCTTGCGAATATTTAGTAATGCTACCAAAGTCCTGTGCCAATCATTTTTTTTTTTTTTTTGTTTTTCTGCCCTGCTTTGTCTCCACTGCAAGAATCAGAAAAAAAGTGGTTCTTCTGTTACATATAGAGAGGAGTCTGTGTGATACTTTTTCACGTGACTTCTTGCTGTTTCACCTGAACATCTGAAGATTTTATCTCCACTGTTTTTAAAAGTGTTTAACTTAAGGAACCTGAGGAAGACTGAGGAGAAAACTTCTTCTGGCAGACGCTGTCAGTCTCAAAAAAGAAGTAGGTAGGGTCCCTTGTCGTGAAGACTGTGGCTGTACAGACAGCGAGAGCTGGCACAGTTCCCATGTAGTAGAGTAGCTTACATGGCATTTCTGTATTGGTGATGAGAGATGAAGGAGTCCTAAGGGAAGATTAGCAAGAGTATTTTTGGGGATTTCTCTGTGGCTTCCTAGAGATGCACAGAAAAAGCTAATCTCTCTCATTATTTAATTCAGCTAACTGAATTGGAAAGCCTCCTTAGAGCAATCTCTGGCAGCTTGCTGTAGCAGCTGTACAATTAGCAGTGTCACCTAACGAAAGAGCAGAACAAGGAGCGGTAGGAAACTGGAGGTGGATGTTTCTGTGTATCTTAACAACCCTTCCAACAGCCAAGCTTGCTAGAGTGAACTCAGCTGTGAATTTTAAGAGCTTTAAAAAAAAAGGAAAAGTCTTGAGTTTTTAAGGACTTAAAATTCTGAATGCCTTGATTTTCTTACAGTCAGTCTCGTTATGTTGTTAAGCTCCACAAAAGGTGGATTTGACCCCAGAGTTACTGTTTTGGCTGTATAACTCCCTCTTACTTCTTCAAGTAGTTTTGGGGGTTGGGCATTGTTGGGGGTTGGACACTCATCGGGGAGTGAGCGGTAAAGCTGAGTGGGGAAGAGGTGTATAATTAACTGCTTTAGGTGTCTGGGGGCAGCTCTTTGGCCTTTGCCCTCCCAGCTTGCATCCTGGAGTATGCTTTATTTGGGGATGGTCCCTGGGGAGCAGGGCAGGAGGTGACGGAGCTGGTGACAGTGATGGTCCCTGGCCTTACGATTCAGGGGTATGGATGAACCAGAGGACAGGGACAGATTTGCATTTGAATGACCAACCTGGCACTTTCCAGCTTCACATCATTAGTTACTGTGATGCTCATGTCATTTAGCCATATGTGTGTATTTAGGTAATGTTTAGTTGAGGCTATGTGTGGGGCCAGTCATAGTTTCCCAATCTGTGCGGAGTTACGTGGTCGTCATATTTGAAATGTGTGACCCGTGGTTAGAAAGGATGGGTTTTGGAAGTGCTGTTAACTGAGTGGCATATGTCAGGGACTGGAAAATGTAGGCTATTTATAATTATCCACAGGTGGAGAGGGAAGCAGCAATGCACAGTACTAGTAATAATTATCAGCAGTATAGAAGTTCATCTCTTAAGCCGTTGGGTCTAATGCACTAAAAAGTATTTGATCTGAAGTCTGGCACAGCCTTCAGATGGAGCCGTTCAAAGGCGTCCTGACCTAATTTTGCTGCGGAAGTGTGTGAGCCTTCCTCATTCCCCTAACTTCTTGCAGAAGGTTTCAGTGATAAAGTCTTCATCCCCTACATGTGCATATATTTTACCGCAGAGAATTTGAATAAAAGCTGCCATTACAAGCTACGTGATAAATATAGCATGTGGCTTAACAGAAATGACCTTCAATTAAACAGAGGCAGGCCCTTTCTCCTGCGCTTTGCAGTTGTCAATTAGCTTTTCTTAGGACTTTTTTGTTGTTGTTGTTTGCTGAGTCTTTTTGTGACTAATTGCAATGCCAGAAGTGGAGTGCTGCCTCTGAGTGTACGAGTAAGGACTTCATGTTATGCTGAACATCTCTCAAACATGAGTCGGCTTATAAATAAGTTTGCCTTCTTTTCCAGGGAGATAAACCATTAAATTATAAAACGTTGTCCAAAGAGCTGTGTAAATTTATCAGTCAAAGCATATAGCAGAAGCGCTTTGAGTTTTCTTTGGATAAATCAAAGCAGATGTAACAACATTATGTCTTAATGGGCTTTTGTCTTCAAAAGAGAACGGGGAAAAAAGAAGTCTGTTTTTCAAAGGTGGTATAATAAAGCATACTGCAGCGATGGGTAGTGCTCCATGTTATTGTCTGTGTAGGTGTAGGCTGTTTTTATGAGAAGATAAAAAACAAACAAAGCAACCTGAACTGAGGGCTTTTAAATTCTCTCTAGCTTGTCATTTCAACATTTTCTCATGCCGTTATCACTGCAGTTGTGGTGTAAGACTACCAGTTTCCTACCAGTGTGGGTTTCTTGACTTTGTGCTAATGTTACTTCCAAGCAGTACTGTACAGTACATGGTAACTATAGTGCACTTTATTGTAATTTGTATTTTACATTCTTTATTTGCTCTTTTTCTCCTCAATCTCTTGTGCTTCCAACCTCCTTAGACACTCTTGGTGTGGGGTTTTTTTTTTTTCCTTCCTGCTGCTTTTTACTGTCAGGGAAGCCAAGTAATTGTTAGCACTGGCACTGCTCTTCAGTCTCATGTTGCAAGTGCAAGATCCAAGAGCAGAAGAAAAGGTAGATGAAAAACTGGGTCTCCTCTGGTCCTTTGCCCACCCTCAGGAATCTTCCTGCTCACTCAGCTTGTGGCAGTGAGAGCAGGGAGCAGGGAGGAGAGTTGGGAGTGACCGAAGTACTGGCAGAGCTGTTGGCGGGGATGGGATGCTGGACTACTGGCATGTCTTGGCCAGACCATGATTCAAGGAAAAACCTGGAGGTGACTGGTCTAGAAGAGTCACTGTATCAGGCATACCAGCTCCGTCTTTGACTCATCGGCCGTGCATGCAAACCAAGTGTTTAAGCAGATATGGATGACTGGAGCACTGGATCCTTCACCTCCTTTGCTTTTTGGAAAGTGAATGTGTGGAGCCAAACTCTGCAGCTTGGCGTTTCTCTCTGCTCTTCAGGTTTTCTTGGAAGCCTTGGTTTTCTCCTCTTGGACTGGGGAAGGACAGGAACGGTGGGTGCAAGGTGCTGATGAAGCCAGTGCTCCTCCTCTGACCTACAGCATCACTTCAAAACTTTTTTTTGCAAATCACTGTTTGACTGTTTAAGTGATCAGTAACTGTGCTCCCGCAAACGGAGGGGGAGCAGGCTGAAGTCAGGACTAGCTGGAGGACTATCAGGTTACTGAGGGCACTATAATCAAGGTGACAGCTGCTTTCCTTCTGCTATACTGAAACAAAATATCCCGAACTGTTGGACAGAGCCTCACCAAATATATTAACCTCAGTGCTTTTACTCTTTCCACAAGTTGGTGGAATACTTAGCACTGCTGCCTAATGAAATGTTGGGAGTGCTAATCTCTTTCCATGGATACCAGAGGGGAAAATCTGGAGTGTAGCTACCCCAAGAGGGCAGGTGTACGTGTGTGCTAATGAGCATTTTCAGGGCAGGTGGCAGTGGTTTTTCCCTGGGGTGCTTGTGCACCCGCTGAAGGTGCCGAGTGTAACACGGAGGGAAGAGGAAGGGTGGGCTCCAGCACGCCCGGGAGGATTATCTGAGGCTCGGCAGCTGCTGTCTGGATGCTCGCTTCTCCATACCCTGCATGGTGAGCAACCTGTTAACACAACCCGCTCTCCCTCCCACCCATCCCAAGGTATTTACACTTGCCCTTAAGTAACCATTTCTTTCTTTGGCTACTTAAGCTGACACACTTTGAGATACTCCGGAGTGAAAAATGGGAGGTGCTACTTGAAATAGCCTTGATGTGCTACTCTGGAGAAGCGTGTTTGAGTAGCAGGCTGTGAAAGTCCTCTCTGAGCTCTATTTATTTCTCCCTTCTAATAATACTACTTGATTTTGTTTTATTTTGTTTTAAACAAAAACTCACGTGGGTGTCTTGGCCACAGCAAAAAACCACAGTGATACTTTGCTGGGTTTTGGGTGCAATTTGTTTCCAGTGATGAAGAGCAAGTATGTGTGGGAAAGAGGTTTATGTGAAAGAGTAAGATAAATGAAGACCACAAGGAATTACTAGTCCTGGGTTTTATTGTGGGACTGTGACTAAAGTTTTAGAAATCGTCCCGTGGTACAAAGCCTTTTCTTAATAGCCTCCTCCTCAGTGAAAACTTGTCTTGGGCTTGATTTCTAGATTGTGAGAGGCTTGCTCCCAGAGCAGTGAGAGGGCTGTAAGCTCTGGTTTCCTTCAAGGTGGAGGGACCTTTTCCCAGGCTGCTGTGGAAGGGTCTACTGCAATAGGTGATATCAGAAAACGGGAGGTTGAACAGGAAAACCTGAATCTATAAAGACAGCAGGGATGAGAGACTTAAAACTTGGCAGGGGTGAGGGAGAGTCAAGAATAATCTCCCAATTGCTGAGCCTCATTGTACAGAAAGTGTAACTTTAGCTGTTTCGTGCTGACTGCCACATCCTCTTTCTGGTTAGGAAAGGCAAGAACAAGGGATGAAAGAACTCTGAGAAAATAATCTGGATTAAACTTGACTCACACAGATCTGATATAAAATGCGCCGGGAGTTTCACTGAGTGCATTTTAAGAGCTGGCTATAAGAGCCTGCGGCAGGTGGAGCTGCGGCAGGAGGGGAGGTGGGCAGTCTGCAGCTGCAGGATCTGCAGGAGGTTCCTTCCCTGCCAAGAGTTCCCTCCATGCAGCTCTCCAGTTCTGCTGGGCTGCCAGTGCGACTGGAAACCTCCCTTCCCCTGGCCACATACAGAAAAGCATATAGAAGAGCACGTCTGTATCACTTCATTTGTGGTCAATGATGTGAGATGTTTTCAGAGTTGAGGGTACGCTCTGAGCGGTGCTGATACTCCCGTCGCGCCAAACACATGGAGCAAGAGTTGAGGTATTGGTAGAGCACGAACTTCGTAGTTCTTGGCTTGCAACTGCTTAGTAATGTCAAAGGACCTAGTTTATCCTTCTGTCCTTTCCCAGTCGCACCTAATTGGGGCGAAGCCTGTGCTGTGTGGAGACCATGCTGGAAAATATGAATTTTGAAACAGTGAAACTGCTTGGTAGTGAGGAAGCATAAATATCTGACCAACAGTTTTTGTACTTTGTGATTTTTACTCTTAGAAGGTCTGGAGCACTAAGTGCCCCAATAACAAATCTCCCATGAGCAGACAACTAAGTGGTGTAGGCCATGATGGACACAGTTGGACCCAGGCTTTCCCAGGGGAACTAGTTAACCGGAACCCTTGCAGGAGGATGGCTGGGGTGTGCTGAGTCCCCACTTGTGCTGCAGAGATCCTATGGTTTTTTTTTTTTTTCCCTTGCAGTGCAAGTAGAGGCTGAAATTGTAAGGGTGACCTCTTGCATGAGGTGACAGCTTCTTCCAAGGGAGAAGAAACAAACACCAAGGAAATTAAAGGGAGAGTTGTTCCAATAAGATTTTTTTAGTCTGTTTTGTTTTCTTTTTCTGTAATTATTTTTAATCCTCTCCTGCTGGTAGTTTAAGAGGCATCAGAAGAAGGCAGTGTGTTTATTAGGTGTGGTGCAGGACTTGTGAAGCCTGACCGAAATGAATAGGCTTCACTGGATGGTCATTGAGTACATGCTCTGGAAATAACTCCTTCATTTTCTCTTGGGGTTTGGAAGATGAAGGGGGACTTTCTTTCAGCCTTCTTACTTATTTAAAATAATATGCTGGTATGCCAAGCAGAGGAGGATTTATTTTTTCTAATGCTGCGACAAGAAGCCCGTGATTAAGAAACTCTGGCAGTTTGCGACTCTTAGTTTGTTTTCTTGTATTTTTGATGCTTGTGTTTGTTTGCCAAAGTGTTCACAAAAGCATAAGAAAGTGTATTTTAGGGAAAGCTGTGAAATGGATGACATTTTCCAAAAGGACAGTGTGTCTCTCTTGGCAGCGTCATGGTCAAACAAGTAAATAAGTATTTTCGTAAGGAGCCTAGTTTTGAAAACGTCTATGGATCTGTCCTCTCATACCCTTCGTACTGTGTTTGTAATTCTGGGCAGTCTTGGAAACGCCACAGATGTCAAATCCAAGTATTTTTGGTTTTTTTGGGCTCATATTTCATGAATTTAAAGTTACTTTTTAATTCTATGGTAATGATCTGGGTTGCTACGCAGTAAATACACTGGATTTCTAGTATAATTAGCATAAGTTAAGGGTAAAGTAGCCTGGAACTCCAGTAGTGGTTTCTCAGCACTTTCTGTGGAAGAAAAGGTACCCGAGTACAGACTTGTGTTAATTTTTTACCTCTCAGCTGAAACTGTTGCTAACAGAGCTTATTTGGGTATTTGTATTTCTGATACAGAGGGATCTACCCTCCGTTGATTAAAAATGGCAAACTTTCCTCTCCCGAAAATTTGTTAGAGGGAATGGAGGGTGTCAAGAAAGACAAGAGAGACACAGGGAGAGGAGAGAGAAGAGACACAGGGAGAGAGAAGAGCCCTGATGTGACTTTACGTGCTGCAAATCATCCTGTGACTGCTCACAACCAACCAACACCATTCCAGAAAATGATGCGTACTTTGGAAGTAGCTGCAGCAACGGATGGGAAAGAGGCAACTTTCCCTGAAAACGAGGAAAAATCCTCAAGAAAACCTACTTGCTGTAACTTTGGATTTGTTCTGCTTCTGGTTTTGTTGGGTTTTTTGTTTTCTTTTGTTTCGTGGAGGATGTGACCACAGTGTGACTTTGTTGCAAGTAACGTTGTGAGAGATGAGAGCGAAGGTAATGGTGGATTTATTTGTGGGACTCCAGAAAGATGATCTGGGGAAGTGGAGGTGCTCTTGTGTAGCTCTTGTGAAAGCGGGGAGCTGCTCTCATTAGAAGAGAGACAGAGCGACAGGTTGGAGCTGAGTATTTGTGTGGAAAATGTGCCAAATACCCCTCGTGGTATTTCACATCTGAACTGATGTGAAAATACACAAATGGGTGTGTTATGTCAATAATTCAGCATAACAGAAGTTTCTAACTCCTGCTGCAACACCAGCAGATTGGTTACTGCTTTATTATGCTCAGGTATGAAGTAAAGTACCTGCCTTTTATCTTTGGAAATCTATGATTCAGGGCTTTCAGAATACGAATTAACAAAGTTAAGGGTTATGCAGTGCAGTGCATATGGTTATAATGTTCTTACTTATATTATGAAAATTAGCTAATATTTTATATAAACTATTAAAACTTATTTGACTTCTACCTAATAAATATGTATTAGCTGCTAAATATCAGTCACTCATGCCTGATAAATGAGGTTCTCCAGGAGGCAGCTGCAACTGGGAAGGCATCTCCTGCGCTCTCTGCAGAGTCCTGCATTAAGCAATGTTCTTCCCACCTGCTGCTTTGTGCCTGCGGTTGGAATGTTCCTTTTCAGTGCTTGTCACAAATTCTGGATGGAGATGTGGGTATCTTGCACTTCCCAGCACTGAGAAAGGGGCCAGTTCTCCAGGACAAATCCTCTTAGAGATGTGCATTCGTTTACTTCACAGCAAGGATTGAAATGGATCATCTAGTCAAGTGATGCTGTGATTTCTCCTTGGGAATTTAGGTGGATATTATGCAAGCCACACAGCTGAGCTCCTGAACATGTTTTTTTCTTTTTAAAATATGGTTTTAAATGTCAATATACTCATCTCTGAAGCTTAAGCATCCAGAATTGACAGGTGTTTTTTTAGGACTAGGCAGTCTTTGTGCAGAGGCAAGTGGAAAGGCAATGCTAAAATGAAGCATTAGAGTATTTGGGATGGCTGGTTCAGCTTTTTGGGTGTCCTGTGGACACCGTGGTCCATGTGAATGCATGTAGAGTTTGGGATGGAGGGGGCAGGATTTTCTACTGAACAGGAGAACAGTAATTAATCTTTATGTGTTATGGCTGTTTGATGGCAAGGACTTAATGCCATTTGTATTTGAAAGCATCTTAGGTTAAAAGGGGGAAAAAAGGCAGGACAAGAGTGAGCTAAAAAAAAATTGGCCAGAATTATACTGGTTTGTTTGCATGTTAAGAGACAACAGACTAGGTAAAAACCCACGAAAAGAAAAGTTCCACCCCAAAGTCTAACTGATTTTACTGTGATCAGCAATGGCCTAGCAGCCTGCCCTCAAACGACAGCTTGGGATATGCTGCTGGGTCTTTTAAAAACTAAGTGGTATTTTGCTGATGCATTAAGTGGTGATTTGCTGCAGAATTGCCTTGGGGAATCAAAACAAGTTAGGGACTTTACTTTTTCAAATGTAAAGTTTCTATTGCCCAGCAGTTCAGGGATTTCCATGCATCAGCATGATCTGCATGGATTATGGAGCTGGATTTAGTTATATGCTTTTGCTATTTAAAAAAGTCAGCACTTAGCAATTTTGCGTAAGGAGCACCAGATACTGTATTAATTTCCCGTTCAGTCAGTGTGTTCTGTGTGAGGTTTTATTTATTTGTTTATTTTTAAAGAGACCACAGCATATGAAACTTGGAGGATTAAAAGCGACTTTCAAGGGTGTAATTACAACGCAGTTCTCTGCTGCGTTACGCTTGTTTTGTAAACTGTCGCTATGCAGCTGAACTTACCCTTTGAATGAAGCCTTCTGTACCGCTAGAGTTAATATTTAAACCAAACCACCCGCTTAAAATTGGCTGCCCATCACCCTAGTTACATTAAATTAGAAACTCCAGTAACAAAGTAAAAAGGCTCTTGTTTTATAGCATGAGCCGCTTTCCCACCCTCAGGCAGCAAACTTTTATTTTAAGTCTCCCGCTCTGAAGAAAATAGGAGTTCAGTCCTCCAGCTGCACACGGCCGTCTCAGCGCTGTGAAAATAGAAACCGGTGCTATCCCAAATGCATAATTCATCCTGTAGCTAGCAGGCATTCATGCAGTACAGTGCGTGGTGATGGATCCTTTGAGTGTGCCGCGGGTGAGCAGGCGGCACCAGGGCTGCAGTGCCTGTGCTCGTGTGCCCGTTCCCGGCTCAGCCTCTTCTCTCCTGCTCCTGGTGGGAAACGTGCCCTAAGGACAACGGGCAGCTTGGCAGGGGCATGCAGACCCCTCTGCTTTTGACAAAGTAAAGGTTGAGCTTGCAGCCGCTGAAGTTATGGGAGAAACTTAACCCACTGTTGTCGTGGTTGAATGCAAAATGGAGTTGTAGAAATGAGCAGACCTCAACTTCGCTGGTATCCTTTGGATGAAAATGTATTGCGTCAAGGTTTACAGAACGTGATTATGCTCTGAATTTGTATAGGAAAAAGCAGTTTCGTAAGCTATATAACTGCTGTGTGATGTTTTTTTCTTCCTTCCCTCTTTTCCACAAATGTGTTTGTTTCTTCCCCTCCATCACATCACTGTTATTAGTTACTGCCACCAAAACCAGAGCTGGGATCAAGATGGTGTTCACTGTTGAATATTCAAGAAGCGCAGCATGAAGTTGTTCATGTTAAAAGTGTCCTTTTCCTTATCTGCTTCTAGATTTTCTAGAGCGTTTCTTAATTTCCACTGATAGTCTTGGTTGTACCTGAGAAAGTGCCATCAACTTGATTTAAGTTTGTGTTCTAGTGATTGGAGATCTTACTCCAGCATACAAAGAAAAGCTGTAGCTTTGGAGACAGTGAGGGATGGAATAATCTCAGGTAGAATGGGGATATACAGAAAGGTGATGGTGTTTTTCTTAGAGAATAAAAGCATGGCAAAGATAGCTGACCTGTTACTTGTTTTGGTACTAGATACATACACATCTGTTTCTCTATTTTGATTTTTAGGGGAATAAACACTGAGCAATGAAAATAAATATGGTGTGTTAGAGAAAGGTAGAACTTTAGGTGGCTTCTTAGCTAAGAGAGGAAGTACATTGAAGTTTGTCCTGTACAGGTGCAGAGCAAGAAACACGCAAAACTTTTCACTGATTATGATACCTTTCAAAAGAGTTTTGTTTTTTTTTTAAAATAAGCTTCACCGAAGTGTTTCTTAAAAAGAATAGCTCCTTACTTGCTCACAGCTCTTTTCACCCCCCTTGCAAGCCATTTTTGTTGTGTATCTCTGCGCACGTTGGATGCACGTTTAGCAGAACTTTATTTAGGAGAGTGTTCTGGTTATGCTAGGTATCCTAGCATGCAGAGAAGTGTTCACTGTTTCGTGATTATTGCTTAAGGAAATTAATCCCTGAATTAAGTGGATGCCTGAACCAGCAGGAGAAGGGCATTCGCAGAAGTGTGGCCGACTTAATTTCCCAAGTATGTCCCTAATGCCAGCAGTGGGGTGGGCAGCCCTCCTGCCTGAGCCCTGCCGCCAGCTCCCCCTGGGGCTGGTGCCCCCAGTCCCTCATGGCACCTCTGCGGGAGTGGAGGAGGGCTGGGGTGCCTCAGAGGCTCCCCGGCTCTGCTGCGAGCTGTGTCCTTGCTAGGGAGCAGGAGGTTGGGCATACAAGTCAGAGCCTCACACTGCCCTATGGTCCCTGCTCGCTTGCCCCATATACCCTTTCCGTCTTCCACAGTCGAGGGCCACCATTGGCCTGTGATGACGATGTGAATGCATGGTTCTATGGCCATGTGGGACAAGTGCTGCCTGTGGCCTGCCTGTGGGCCAGGGGCCATGGCTTGGCCACGTGGCCTCAGCAGCTGAAGCCAAGCTAAGTCAAGAGGCTTGAGCATTTCAGTCATCACAGGAGAGAGGTTGAGCTGGCAGAGATTCCTTGCTGCAGGAGTCCACATCTGTTGGTGCACGTGGTTCGCTCTGCTGGATGATGGTCTTTATTTTACAGCAATTTAGGACAACATCGGTCTCCACTTATGACAAAATGCTGCTGAGGAAAGTGTTTTGGTTGCGTAACGCTAAGTAATGGTTGAACTATCACCTCACTTGGCTCTCTTCAGCTTCTGGTAATGGTCAACCTTTTAATAAAACTTTGTGCAACTGAGAGAGTTTGTTTGGTGACAGGTATGAGGTGGCCTCCAGCTGGGCCTCATCTGTTAGATATGTGCAGTAGATACGGTCTGGTAAGGCTGGTGGTGATGTTCGGGTTGGATCCCACATGTTGCTGTTACTCTTGGGTCTGTCACATTTTCTAGGACCTCTCAATTGTTCATAGAGCCAAATAAGAAGATCATAGGGGTTTAAAGTACTAGCACGTATTCATATGGTGTCCTAAAATATTTTACAGTTGTAAATGAAACAATAAATTAAGAGAACTTGTATTTTCAGAGCAGTTCTTTACAGCATGAATTAAATAAAAAAAAAAAAAAAAAAGACAAATTAGATGCATTTCACAGCTTAAGCACATATTCCGAGTAAAGCACGCTGAGCAATTCCAAATGTGGTCCCTAGTGGGAATCCTGGTTGCACATAAAGGAAGGCATGTGTGGGGGCATCTCATGGAGGTCCAAGCTGAGAGTCACAGATTGTGGGCAAGCCCTAATTCAAAAGTCGTAACACTGGGCCAAAACTGATCCAGTGTGTTTCCTGGAGGATTTGTTGCCTCCGTTAAGGTGCTCATCAAAGTGGTTTCACAGTTCTGGATTGATCCAAGACAAGCCAGAGCATGCTCTTGTCTACTGGAGATCGATTTATTTATTTATGAACTTACAAAACAATGTAGTCAATTTTAGTGCTCTGATGGGAGAAGAGTATGGTACAAAACTCAGCATAAGCACCAAATGACATGAACACTTAGACTAACGTTGCACAGGATGCTTTATTCGGTACAGTATCTCTGTGAAAAGACCGCAAATGTGATCCTGCTCTGGCAGGCATGTTGGACTAGATGATCTTTCAAGGTTCCTTCCAACCCTGAACATTCTGTGATTCTGTGAAGCAAAACCCACCAAGCGATGCCTTGGGAGGAGCAGCCTGTGTAACCCAGTCTGAGCAGGAGGAGCTGACAAACACAGAGAAGAGGCAGCTGCCTTGCAAGTTTTGTCCTAGGAACTGTTATCTCTCTTAAAAAAATGAAAAATGAATCAAATTATATATCTCAAAGGCAGTTTATGTGCTGTGTTTGGCAGTAAAAGTTAGGAATGCAGCTGAAAGTGGGGATGCAGATCACTGCAGGCAAGCATGGAATTGTCTAAATGGAAAAGATGAGTAACTCCAGAAGAGAGTCCTGTACAAGTAGCTCACTTATTTTGGTCAGGCTTTCAGAGAGGGAATTGAAATAACAGAAGTTTGTGAGTCTTGACAAGTTTCCACCAGGCTAGCTGTAAGAAAGGATGTTTCTTCTGTAGCTCACGTGAAGGAAAGCAGCGGTTGTAATTGCCTGTGTAATTTTGTTATCCGTCATTCCTAAGCATGACTGAGGCACAAACATGTGTGCACTGTCCCTGTTTTGGTTAAGTAATACTTTCCATCCCAACCTCTCCTTGCAGACTTAATTGTGATGCACTCTTGTTTATTTTACTTGATAACTGACAATTGTCTGCTCTTCTTTCCTCACAAACCCTCCCCCTTGCCCCAAACTCAAACTGCTGAGCAGGGTAGGGCTAAACCCCTGGCATCTTGCCTGTCTCTGAAGCTGCAGCCCAGGCCACAGGCTTGCTCCTGGTTCAGGCTACTTCTCATGGCACAAGCACTGGATGTTTGCAAGGGCTGGAATTGCACTGTAGCACCTGGAAATTTGCAGCTGTAGACTTTGGTCTAGTGTTGAGCTGGCCAACTCATGCCAGCTGTAGGTACTGGTCTAGCACTTCAGAGATTGTGCATGTGAACCTCAGTGACATTGCAGAGCTGGATCCTCCAAAGTTGATTCCACATATGACACAGACTGAGGCCTTAATTCTGCTCTTACATACTCATCATCCCTGGAAGTTGTTTGTATTTCTGATTTTGTTCTTTGTTTCCTGCCAGAGAAGCTTTGGTGTCATGTCCCCGGTCTACGGGGGCATCTGTCTATAGGCATGGATGAGGGTTATTGGGGTGGAGTACTTTGCTTGAAACTGTGCTTATTCCTGTGTTGCTCTGAAGCTGATTTTGCTGCCCCTGGACTGAGGATCTGGCAGAATTTGTAGGCATATACTGTGCAGTGAGTACGGTAAGGTCGTACCTCCAAAACCTGTATTCAGTTTTGCTCTGTTCCAGAGGGTTTGACAAAGCTGCTCTGCCCGTTCTGCTGTTAGGCCTGGCAGATGAATGTGATTAAAAATAGATCTGGCTGCTAACTGTTTGAATTCCCAGGTGGCTGAGTTTCCGTGTAATAGGACTTTTACCATAATTTATCCGCTTGGGGTGTATTAATGATGAAAGGCTGCCTTTCTGCAATCACAGCTTTTATTCATCATGTTTTGTTTCTGCAGTTGCTCAGACTTTATACCACTCATCTTTGCTGCTAGGTGGCTTTTGCTACTGTAAAATTTGAGATTCTCTATTCAAGAGAAGTTTTTACACCTACCCTAGTATATCCTTTCCTTCCTTTCTCTCTCCATTTTTCTCGTACGATGAGATCTCCTTTGCTCTCCATTAGTGAGGCCTTCCTCCTATTTGAGGAGTAGCTGGCAGGCAGTGACCTGCCCCTGGATGCTCACACGTATCATAGCAAACCCTGGCCTGGGCGTGCGAGGTTTCTCACTATGGTACCTGTTTCTCCTATGGGCAACTCTCTCCTTGGTGATGGAGGGCTGATCTCCTAAGGTTGCCTTGCCAGTAGCAAAGGGAAAGTGGTGTCTTGGGAAGCAGAAGAAACTGACAGGGGCTATATGACAAAATATTTTTTTCTTTTTGGCACCTCTGTTTCATTAAACTGAAATTCCAGCAGCCGTACTTTGTGCATGACTCTTGGGGAAGCAGGTTGCCAAATCGCATTGATGCCGTGATTTGCCTGGTGCCAGCAGTTGATATGACATGTATTTGTCCCTCAAGATGTGTGATACCTGCTTGTGTAATGGTGAGAAAAGCAAGATCTGCAGAGGACAGTTTCACTCCATCTTTTTTCCAAGTGAGACTTCAGCTTTCGACCCCTCTCAGATACGCCAAGGGAGTATACCTCAAAAAAAGGTGTTGTGTGAGTTTGAAAGCACAGTATGATCAGCAGTGTGGGCTTTTTGCTAGCATGTCACCTCACCCTAGTTCACTGGCCTTTTGAAGAACTTGACAGGGAAAGTATAATTCATAGTTCATGACATGTTTATATGGAAACAACAGTATTTTACCATAGACGGCTATTTTTCACTTACTTCACATCACTCACCTTGAACCGCTCAATTTTAGGAAGTGTATGCATTATGAAGTTATTTTTTTCTGATTTTATATTCTTCACATATACTCTATAGGAAGTTCTTATAAAATACATTTTCTTAATGTTGTCAACTTCCTATGTATTTTTCTTCAGTGTTGTGCAATACTGGATGAGCATTCCTTCTGTTTTGTGAAGCATCTTACCTTTGTTAGTGTATAATGTTTCTGCAATTCATTAAGCTTTATAAGAGTTTCTTCGCAGTGAATGAAAAGAATTGCAGGTATTTCAGGAATCTATGAATAGCTGTTTCATAGTAAGAGGCTAATAAGAGGGAAGCATTTTTTTACTGGTAGTCTGAGTTTCATGAGAGGTGAGTAACTAAGAGCTCAGTGTTACGGCTTCCTTGTTAAAACCTGATACTTCAGCTGAGCAAAAGAAAGTTGTAGTCTTCGTTGAGATTGCGAAGAGATAAAAATACAGATCTGCGCTGTGTCAGTATTTCTCGACACAGCACTGAGCAAGCACTGAGGTCTCTTTATCTAAACCAGAAGTGACAGCAGTTTTGCTTTCAGCAGGGCCGAGAGCTAAGGTAGGAAGGAGGGGGACTGGATAACAAGTCCCTTTTGAGTGCCTGTAAAAAGTAAATAACTAAATTACTTATAAATTCTATAGTATGCTGCAAGTCTGTGTCTGGTAAGGATCGTTAAATAATTCTGGTTTGGAAGGATGTCTTGGGATGACCATTTTACCGTTTAGAAAAGTAATTCTGCTAGATCTGCTTTGCTTTATGTAGTGAATTGTGGTAGCTGCTGTGAGAGCCCTTCAACCTTAATGCCTTCCTTTTAGGAAGTGGTGTTGCTAATGGGAAGTTGTACAGATTAGGTTATATCAGTGCCTGCTTTCTGTCAAACAGCTTGGCAGGAATTGCTGCATTCTCTGCTAATAGGTTTGATTCTGTAGCGGTCTGTCTTTCTAAATGCAATCTCAGATGAGATGCTGTAGTACGAGTTTTGTTTCATGACTGTACTTAAGAGTATTGCCTTTAAATCATGGAGGTTTATTGTGCTTCAGTTTACTTATGTTTAATTTTTAAGCAGGGATTCCCTTGAGCTAGGTACTTGTTTTTACTTAAGGCACATAATAAGGTAAGTACCAGATGTGGATGATGGTTTAATGGCCATGGATTTTCACAGTATAATTAAGGTTAATGTTTTCCTAAACTTATTTGGTTTTATATCTTTTTCAATTAGTGTCCAGTGTAAAAGATAGGTTTGTAGGCTACCTCTGCTCTAATTTTTTTTTTTTAATTTTTCTAATGTGATTTTTCCCTCTTCAGAAATAATTAAAAACCCTCTATGGTTTTGCTTCAGTGTTTCAGCAACCTACAACCTTAGAGGAATATGCTAAAGCCTGAATTTAGCTAAACTTTTCCATCTCTCATCAGAAATGATCAGGAACGGGTTTCCATAATTTAAGGCTGCTTCTTCCAAGGGCAGTGATATTTGCCAGTGCTGTGGGTTCAAACCACACAAAGTGGGTTTCATTACAGATGCTGAAGAAGGGACATCTCTCAGTCAATAGTTCCAAAAAAATAAAGGTCTTTTGTTTCCTGTTGTCAGAAGTAGCCTTAGAATTTTGCTATTGGGGAAAGTTATCCCCAAATAAGTCTAAATTTACATGTAGTACTTATGCTGTATCAGTTTTGAAAATAATGCTCATTCCTTCCTAAAGTAAGAAACATTTGATTTAATGCTGCTGGTTCAAGGCAGTATCAGCAAGACACAGACAAATCTTGCCCGTGTATTTGAAAGCAATAGAAACATTTACATGATGTCTCGCTTCACACAGGAAAAATGTTAGGGCCGGATAGCAGAGTTCATTGAGAAAGTTTAAACTGGGAGTGTGTTTGCTGCCTTAAGAGAACAGAACATCGAGGGTGCAGCTTGCTAATGACTTGTAGTTACCTGTTGCTGTTATTTTTGCAGCAACTATGCTTCGTGTGAAAATCAAGGAAATTTGGAAGTATATGCAAGTGTCCTAAACTGGATAAAGATTAAAAAAACCCAAACCTCTGTCCCACACAGCCTTTGTCATGATCCTCAAGCTGTTGTGAGGAGTCTGTGTATTGTTTCCTCTTTCTCACAAGAGGTACTTGTATTTAAAAGAAATTAAAAACCCCTGTGGGAATGTCTATTCTGTAGGAAGCTGTCATGGCTTTCTAGCTGTAGAAAGTGCAGTGCAGTGAAGCTGATGTGTTACTTGCACAAGAGTTAATTGGTCCTATGTTTAACTTAATCACAGACCTCAAGCATATAAAGGAATTAAAATCTGAAACTTGTCCTTCCTTGGTGGTGGCTGGATTTCGTGAGGGCTTTTTTCTGTGAGTGTGTCTTATGTATAGAACTTTATTTTTTTCCTAAAATTGTCGTTTTATCCCCTTTGGAATTATTACAGTAAAGCAAAATGCCTGTTTTTAATAGGAGTGCAATATGAAGTACAGTCATGCTTTTTTATTTTTTTTGAGTGCCTGTACAAATTACATTCTACATACCATGCTGCACTGTGTTAGTAGGCAGTCTGATTTATGGTTGAAGAAAAATACCGTTGCTAGTGTTTCTGAGAGCCTGGGAAGGAAGGAAATAGGTAGCCTTTCTGGGTAGCTTTCAGTGGAGTGCTTTGAAATGCTTGGCCTTCAAGTCAAGAGAACAAAAGCCCTCTTGTTGGTTTATGAGGTTTTGGGGTGTGCCTACACCCTAAAAATGTTGTAGTAACATTTATTTTGGAAGCTTTATTTGGAGCTTTCATTAACACCTTGACGAGGAGGGGAGAGCTACTGTCAACTCCCCTGGCTGGCCAATTTCTGGCTTCATCCAGCCAAGAGGATTCCATCAGTAATAACACATCAGGCTTTGTAAATTCTGCCTGGACTTGTTTTTCTGGGCTTGATAAAAGATTGAGATGTTCACCAAAACTTTCTGCTAATCTGTGTATAAATATGGCTGGTGATCTGTACAATGAGAAATTCTGGTAGAAGATGTACAAGTGTTTTAACACGGGCAGCTGGTGATGCTTCAGTTTGCTGCCCATCTAATACAAGATCCAGTTCAGGATTACAGCCTGCAAGTGCTTTTAATGTCCTTTGCCGTGGTTTTGCAAAGGGACCATGTTGCTGAGAACTGCTGAAAATCTACGTGTAAATCTCTGCAAATCACCTTGTGTCTATGTGCACTGAAATAATAGTAAAGCTTGCTCCAAATCAGAATATTTCCTCCAGCTTTTATGCTGTAGATACAACTAAGGTGACATCTTCTGAACCCATGCCTGTATCTACAGGCGTAAGACTGGAAATTACTTCCTGTGTAGTTGTGGAGCCAAGGGCTAGTGAAAATGCTGAACTCTCACTGCGGAGCCAGGACAGTGCCAGCTTGGTGAGAAGGTTGCCCTCCTCTTTCCCACCACTCCTCGTTAGCTTTTCACCTTGGCAAAGGAGAAGAAGGTTGTTTCTTCCACAAGAAGCTCTGGCTGCTGTAGCAGCGTGCACTCCCATAGCCCCTGACGTGGATGTATTGGAGGTGGCAGGGGATGAAGGAAATTTAGTGATCTGTAGGAGAGCTTAAGAGAGTGCTGCACAGCTTAGAGGTGCCACTTCAGTGGTGGAGGAGCTATTGGTGGTTCTCAGAGCCTTTCCCACAGCAGCAAGGAGAACCAGTTTAAGCAACTCTTAAGTTGTGGTGAGGAAGGAAAAGATTTGGGTTCTTGGTTTTCTAATTATTAGAAAGCTTGTCTAATGGATTTGTGTTACAAAGATGTTAGTAGTGTTCTCACTTCTACAAGTAACAGTTAAAAAAGGCAACCTGAGAGAAAAAAAATTCTTGAGTGTAGTTCTTGTATCATGTGTAACCTTATCTTGCACACATGGGATACAGAAGTCAACGCTGACATCTGCTCTGGGGTTTTGCCCAGGTGTTGTCATCCCAGGAGTTTCTGGGCGGTGTAAGTGGGCTCTAGAAGACCTGTTGGGTGACACCCTTGAGTGCATGCCCAGCTGTGCAGGAACTACTGTCGCTGAAGTGCAATAAGCCAGGCTTTGCTCATGTTATATCCAATACCTGAACATAGAGAGAGTGTGCTGAGGTTACAAAGCTGAGCATTCTGGAAGTGGTTCAGACGTCTGTGCAACTTTCATTCAGGGTCCTTTGTCTTGTGTGCCACAGACCAGTCCCTGTTCAAAGACAGCCTTCTCCTCCTGCCTGCAACTCCTGCCTTCCCAAGGTAGGACAGAGAAGACAAATTATCTTTTTGTGCCGTTTGAGATACCTTCTAGCACTGAGAGGTCCACACAGTCCTGGAAGGTGCGACAGGACCTGCAGGGGGCAAATGTCCACCTGGAGCAAGAGGTGGGGACAAGGCAGGGCGCCTGAGGCATCCCAAGCAACGCTGTGTGTTTCGGATGCTCAACGGGACTCCCCTGGCTGCCTAGTGACTAGATGTCCACTGATTAAAATAGGATTTTGAATGCTGACCTCGAGGCAAGTGCCTGCCTAAAAGTAGGTGTCTTTGGAGCTGAATCTCTAGCTTTAAGCCTGGGCTTCTGAGCAGTTGCGTCTCTCCAGGAAGGGTTTTAAATTCTCTATGCTTGTTTGTGCTTTTTCTCTTTTCCTTTTCCCCTACCTCTGACAGAACAACGATGGTACTTCAGCTTGGGGCATGCGGATATCCTGTAATTGCCTCTCAACTTAGCTGGGAAGTGTAATTGTCTTGTTTTGTTCTTGGCTTGTTTGTTCCCACAGCCTCCTATTACATTAGGACAATCTGTCCCTCTTGGAAGGTTTTCTAAGGCACTGTAAGGTAATTTCATCTTGCTGACCAAGACACTAGTGTCTGTAAGGGCATTACATGCAAGTATCCTTAGGGGGTTTTCATACTGTGTGGGTATTTATCAATAGCCTGGTTTGAAAGAGGAGATGACACAGGAATAGGAGCTGGAGTGCTGTCTTATGCTGAGGGAATAGGTCTTTATTGTCTGTAGGTAGAATAGGTGTATAATTACAAGAAATTTCAAGTGCTTTTTAACACAAATGCATCTCACATTTACAGGTTGGCCTTAGGTCAATTTTTCTGCTGTTTTGTAATTGATAGGTATACAACGATGTTACATAGAAAAGAACTGAATTTTGAACTGGTTTGACTGGTTTCTGTCTCATTGCATGTTAGATATGGGATGCTTAATTTTAAGCCTTAATAGATTGCACTTCATTTTCACCGTGCATGAGAAAATAAAGTAAAATACACAATTCACAGGTTTTACACAACTATTCAGGTGTCCTGGTTCAAACCAACTGGGACAAAAACCCACATGGTCTCCAGCTCACTTCTCCACCCACCCACATTTCCACAGTGATGTGGAGGGGGAAAATTCAACTAAAAAGGCTCAAGGGTTTGAAATTAAGGATAGGAAGGGTCATAATCTACCATTTAAGATGATGAGTGAAGGACCAGAGAGACCTGGGTAGAAAAACATAGATTTAATTCTACACGAGCATTCAGGAAGTAGGGTAAGTGAGAGGAATACATCAATAAATACAACCTGATCTTAGATACACTTTCCCCCCCACACACACCTCTTCCATCTTCCCAGCTACCTTCTTCCCCCCCCAGCAGTGCAAGTGAGGGAGAAGATGGGGGGTTTGGTCCATCTGGCCATTACTCATTGCCCATGGCAGCTCCTCCTTGAGAAAGAGGGCTCCTCGCAGTCTCTCCTTCCTGCCGTTTGGTGTCCACCTCACAGGAGGCAATCCTCTTCCTCCTTGTGAGTCCGTTGGGGCCATGGATCACTTTGGGCATGTCCCCTGCTGATTCTCGATCTCTCTCCCCTCTCACATGAGGCTCTACACTTACCGACGCATCCTGGGTGTTCTTGCTGCTGTCAATTCCCTCAGCTGGCAGGCAGTCACCTTGCCGGTATCTCAGCCACCATGGAGCTTCAGGGAAAGGTCTTGCTCCAGCAGCCTCCTCCCTCCCCTCCTCCTCTGGGACTCTTCTCCCCATCTTTCTTCTCAGAGCGATGTTCCTTTGTTCTCCTCTCACCTCCCCCTCCTCCAACAGAAAACAGGACAAGATAAAAACCAAAAGAGAGAGAGGTAGAACAATGGGGTCACCTCTTAAATACTTTGGCAGAGGTGCTGATTGGCCTGGCCCTGGCCAGAGGCAGGTCCAACTCCATTTGGGGGTGAGGGAGGCTCTCAAAGTTCCACACGAGTCTACCCCCACTTTTACAAAAAACCCGACCAGACTCAAATCCAAGACATCAGGTTAGTGCTATCTCAGAAGGATGTGATGGTTTCTGACTTGTAGAGTTTTGTTATTGTATCACAGTGTAGCTCCTCGTTTGGTTTCCATTGCTCAGAGTGGCAGGTGGAAAATCTTATTTCCAAAGTATGTTCAGTGTGCATTCTCCTGTACACACTGGATGGCGCGGAGAAAGGATCTGATGTATGTTATCTTTCATTTAATGACTGTACTGGGTAGAATTAACAACTGGGGGAAAGTTGTGGTGCTCCAAGTGTTGAACAGTAATACTTTCGTAGCAGTCATCAAGCGACTGTAAGCATCATAAGAGGTAAGAAGTTTACCTGGAAGACTTTTTTTTTGGCACATCTTACTGTCCTAATTAGCCAGCGGAACTGGTTTTCTGTACAGCCAGATCTGCGCATTTAGTTGCAGGACACTGATGTCTGGGTGCTTGTATACTTCAGAGCTGAAATAGATGTTGTACATGGACAGAGAAATACAGCTGCTTCTTGATGAAAGAACTCTGCAGTCAGGAATTGTGCTGTGGTTGCTTTTTTTTTTTTCCCTTCCTTGTAAAGCATCCAGAGAAATGAGTACCCACTGTCCCAGTCCAGGGATGAACCACCTACTTAGTTGGGTTATACTGTGTCATTACCAATACACAGACTTCTTTTTTTGTAACCATCACCTGCAAAAATATGGGTCCGCAGCCTGAAGTCGTGAGGTTTGGGGTTTTTTTGGTGCCTCTTATGGCAGCACTGAGATACTGAGGTTTCTTTCTGAGTCTTGTAAATGTGCCGTTGTCACAGTAATTGTTCCCTTGGAAAATGCAGAATATCTGCTGGCTTTGCAATGTGCCTCTGTACTGTTTTATTCCAAAATTCATTCAGACCTACTGGAACCTGACGTTATAGGTGCCATTTCAGTCGGAGATTGACTTGCTTGCTTAACATATGTTGGAAGGCCTGTTCAGCTGTTAGCTGTTAACCGAGGAGTCTGAATTCAGACATGAAATCAGGACTATGAACAGCCCTCTGGAGAAGTATTCCTCTCTCCACTGATCTGGTCCTAAATTTAGCTGTTCTGAATTGAAGTTAGATATCCGAGATACACAGTGACTTTCTGTCTCCCCATCTCCTTATTCTCATCTGAGAGTTGCTGTGTTAAAGCCTTGAAATGGATAATCCAGCATGAGGCCAGTGGGTTCAAAATTACAAGTGAAAACTATTTGTAGTGATTATGCTAATAGCACAGAGATATTGAGAGGGAAAGGAATGTGCATATGGCTCTTTGTGGACTCGCGTTGACCCTTTGCCTCCCTGTGCCAAGCAGAGAGGGACAGAGAGAGTAGGAGTAGATGCAGATAACGTTGGAAAAATATTTTATGTTTCACCCAAGACTGATGTTGCACTGCACTTTTTTTCATCAGGCCAGCTGAAACCCCCAGGCCATGCAGGAAGCACCGTGGAGGTTGGGTGGCTGCAGTTAATAGCAGAGCTGAGCACCATCTCTGCGAGGAGCAGGGCCCTTCTGCTGGGCTCCTGGTCCTAACCAGCTGCCGTGCTGGGCACTTGCCAGAAACTCAGAATTTATTGATGAATAAATATGTGGGGCAGGAGCTGCCTTTAAACTAGCTGTCAGCTGAGAGGTGTGAAATCAGCTACTGATATCCCTGTTACAGAGAATCGATTTCATTTTTGCTGCGTCTGAATTGAACGATACAACCTGTGCATTTGTGGGACAACCTCTCCGTCCATTCCAGATGAAGGAGCTCTGCCTTGTGAAAATCTGGCTTTGGGGAGGGGAGTGAAGGAGCAAAGAGGTTATTCGTATACTTCATATACTGTGTCGCAGAGCCCTGTGCAACAACGTATGCATGACAGAATAAAGGATCAGTGAAAAGGTTCAGTGTTGATCCACTCTGGAAGCCATCTCTTGCGTAAGAGGGATGGCCTGGGCTTGTTGATGTCCAGCTGGGCAGGCAGGGTAATCCGAGGTAAACCATTACAAGGTGTGCTGAGCCTTTGGGAGCTACCTGTCTTTAGCTCTGCCCTTGCTCCACCCTGAATCCCATGCCTGAGCCAGAGTGTGCACGTCTTCTTCTTGGCCTTCCCCTGCTTAAATAGAAACACTTCTATTTTTCTTGAGCAGGGACATCAGCTGCTGGCACACGTAGCTTTTGCTGGCAGGGTCTGCGTAGCTCTGAGAGCGAGGGACACTTACATCTTAACCAAAACGTGTCAACACAGATTATGTTGTTAAAAGAAGTAAGCCTTTGAATCCCCAACACGACAGTCGTAATCCCACAGTCATTATAACATCAAGCAACAAGCCTGAAAAAGATGTTGAATTTGATGGTGTTGGTCGGGATGGCTTCAAGCTGGAGCAGCCAGGCTCCGTGGGTGGCACAGCACAACAGCTGTGCCCTGTGCTCTCTTCTGAAGTGCTGAGGTTTCAAAGAGTTGGAAGGTGAGGGCTCTGATGGGATACTCCGCTTTGCTTCAGCAAGCCCTCTGGGTATTTATTGCACTAATGTGTTCACAGGGGCAGTAGCATGGCAAATGGCTGCCATAACTGGAGCTTTTGCAGCATCTTCTGCGCTTTGCTTTGAAAATACAAGACTGATGCTTGATGTGTGCCAGAATCGCTGAGAATGCAGACTGAATCTGTGTTTAATTCCTCTTTAGCATTGGAGTATAAACAAGGAGCATGTGCCCTGGACATTTTGCAGAGAAGCAGTAATGGAAGCTCAGTGTTGAGGTAGATTGATTACTCACAGATTATAGAGCAGCAATTGCAGACAGTTTTACTGTTTGAACACTGCTTGGTATTAAACCACTTTTATAGCAAACTGGAAAGGCAGATGTCCATTTAATCTGTTTGGCACTGCATAGTGTCATGAATGACAGCCTTCTCCAGCAGAATAGAAACCTTCAGCTGCATGGTCCAGTCGAGTAGGCTTGCAAGCAAGGGAAAAGCTTGTTCCTCTTAGTGAGTCTTTTCGTGAACGTGAGCTTTAACTTTCAGATGATGGGGCTGATTATAAATTCATATTAGGATATGATATAACCTAGGGTATATGTGATACTGTATATCCTTGATTATAAATCAATAGCAGGATATTGAGTTGATTTCCCAAGATGGTATGTGAGGCAGAGAAGTGGTGTGAAGTAACCTAATCTATCCCTTTATTTGAATCTCATGTATTGATTAAAAAAAGAAATGACAGAAAAAGCAGTTCTATTGCAGCCTGTCCCTCAGTGTGCAGACTGTATGTACTGAGGTTTTGTGGTCAGAACTTTAAGTGCCAGTTTTATACTTTGCTTCAGCAAACGCTGAAGGACTGCGGTTGGCTGCAAGCACTTTCCATTTTCTGTTACCTCTGAATTATGGCCATAATGATCATAGAGAGGGGAACAGCGCAACCCCCTTTTATCTTCCCAAAACGGTGTTTCCATAAACGAGGCCCCGTTGGCCAGTCAGTGCTAACCGGACTTGCTGCAGAGCTGGCACAAAGCAGGACGGGGAGAAGTGAATGTCCCGTGTGTGTGTGCCTGGGGACAGCTCGCTGGAAACTTCTCCTCAGCTTCCTGATGACAAAATGAGGTTTGTTGCTCTGAATGCAAATGGTGTGCTGCTTTGGACCGGCTCTACTGGGAAAGTAATGAAGAAAAATGCCGCATTGTCTGTAAAGGCAGGCCATGGCTTGCCTGGAGGGTTGTCTTTGGCTCCCTCTTGGCACCATTTGCTGCCAGCCCGAAGCCGGTGGCTGCTGGTGCTGCGGGCAGTGGGGAGGTGGCAGAGACCCTTCCCTCTCCCTCCGTGGCCTGTGACTCCGTGGAGTGACATCCAAAGCAGATTTCGATAATATTAGACTTGCAGAGCGTGGCCTGGTCTTTCTTTTTAAAATTGTAAACAGGCTCATGAAGGGCGTGGTGTTGGAGTAGAAAATAAAGAGTGAGTCCTGGTTTTCTGGCAGGCTTCGTGGCGGATGGGGCTGTCGGCAGAGCCTCCTGACTCTGCCGTCAACTCAGTAGTTGGAAATGAAGATGTTATCCCACAGCTTTGTGCTGTATTTTGGGGGGTTTATGTCACTTTTTTTGGTGATGTTCCTCACAACCATTCATTTTTTTACCCCCTGCAAACTAATTTTAAAATAATGAAATGGAGGGTTGTTAAGCCTTTCGGTTGCATAACGTGCTGTATCTGAGCCGTAAGCCACCCGTAATCTGCTCTCCCAGCCTGTCGGAGGCTTCCCCGGGGGACCGCAGCATGCGCCTACGTGTGCACACACGTAATTAATGGACGGAGGACAGGCCCTGCCAGGAGCTGGACCGGGGCCTCTGGTCTGCAGGAGCACCTGTGCTTGGTCCAGCTGTTAAAGCAAGCAGTTTCAGCTCAGAGAACTCTTGGGGTGCCTGTTTATCTCGATAAGCCAATTTTTCTGCAAGCGAAGCGCAGCTATGTATTTCACTGGGCGAGTGTCATTAGTTTTCGTGGGATGTGTCCAGTATGGACTCATTTTTTTAAAGAAATGAAATGAGCTGATGACTCTGCTTTGTCAAAATGCCAGTAGCTGTTGCATTCTTCTGTCTAGTGGTCTTTGTTTATCATGTTGTTATGATGTCAGATGAACTTCTGAGTGACGTCTGAAAAGAGACGTCAGCTCCTGACATAAACTGAAGGTTCGACAGAAATGATCTTCACCTTCTCAGTTTTTAAATACTTCCTGGTCGTCATTTGCCTGAATTCCATTTTTATGCCTGCAAATGGCATACAAAACTGTATTTCTGATCTCTTCTGTCTGGTCAAAGCGGGTAAACAAACGCTGCTTGCCATGATGTACCATGTTGCAGTTGCCTCCTTACAGTTGTCTTCCCCAATGTGGCATAAAAAGCTGCCACTATTTTTATTATTTGCAGAATTGTATTTATCGATAAGTTCTTGATCTAATTTTGTCATGTATGATGATCAGAAAACCTGATTTACACACTTCATGCCTTGCCCTGTGAGGATATGTTTATTCTTGATCAGAATGTCCAATCTGGGAAGAACTTAAATACAATATTATTGTGTGATAGAAACCTCATTACTCTTTCTGCTAAAGCCACATTACAAGCCCATTCTTCTGTCTAGCTGTGTGGATGCATATGCCAAGATGTTGCTTCACATCAGATTGCTCATTTGAAACGCAGTCCGTGGACATTCTGGTTTTTTTAGGTATACATATCCAAGTGTGCTAGTAATGTTGCAAAATTATTCTGTGTTGTCTTGCTGTGGCAGATTTGAACATCTTGCCGTATGGTTTCCATGAGCAGAATCTTCAAACCTCCTCTCTTTGTCCTCAGATTTTTTTTTAAGCCCAGGGAGGTGAGCTGGTTCGTGCAAGGTCAGGTCTATTAAGCGGACAACATCCATAACACTTAGGCTGATGAAACCCCTTTGTGCTTGTTCCGCTTCCGAGTGCCGACTGACCCTTTTACTGAAGCAAACAGAAATGGGAACTAAGAAGCTTTTTAATGCCGTCAGTGCAGCAACCTTTTTTATTGCTTGCTGAGAAAAACCTGTGGTTTGAATTAAACTTTTGTTATAAATCTGAGGGTAGCCTTGTAAAATGCAATTGCTGTGGGCATATCTGCAATGAAACCTTAAGAGAATTTGTTCATTTGATTGACGGCTGCATGGAGCAGGTTATGTGCTGCATTTTTGAAGCAGAACTGTCGGAAATAAGGTGCAGATAATTGGAATACATTTGTGCTTTGTCTAGAATAACTCAGGGTTGTCAGATTACTTATCCATTGTGTCCACTATTTTTGCCGACACTTAACCATGTTAAGTACCATGAAAGTACAAGTGCTGAATTGGTTGTTGCCATAAGACACTGCTTGAAAAGGTGTTTTTTTGGTACTTGCAAATTTTACTGAATTGATAACCTGAAACCCATCTATTCTTTCCATTCACTCTGCAAGGTACAGATTTAAAAAGATAATAGGAGAGTTGATCTAACATCCAGAAATAAAATGTCACTAGCAGAGATTCTGTGGACTCAGTTTATATCAGCTTAAATCTTTCTGTTACCCTTCTCCCTGGGCAGCTTCCTCTGTATGCTTAGACCCTCAGCTGAAAGTCTAGTTATCAAGCGTGATACACAAGTTGGTATCGAGTCTAAATAATGCTGTGCCTCTGTGGGCTGTCAGTTGAGCACATTTTTAAGTGTGCCCATGGATTAAAACAGGATAGGTCTTGGTAATTCTGATGACACCAAGGAGTAGTACGGGTCACTGGCCAGACAAGCTTTCAGGATCCGAAATTTCAAAGTAAAAGGACATGCAAGAGTTGCCTCCTTAAACAGGATCACCCCATAAATATTTTTGATAAGCAGTAAACCAGAATAAATGTGGCTGTGGCTTCTTGGCTGTGGCTATTCATAATTTACAATCCAAGGAAGATTGGTGTGGTAGCACTGGCCATCTCAGTTGATACCTCCAGGCATGAGTTTGAAGAAAACCGTGAGATTGCTTTTTTGTCTGTGCAGACATGTATCAGGTTGCGGTTTGCTTTTCCTGCCATGCCACAGCAATATGAGCCTAGAGCCGGAGACCTTTATTTGATAAGGGATTTAAAAATAGGAAAGTATTGGGGTTTTGAGTTTGAAGTTTGAGAAATTTAACTTCCTTTTTCTTCTTCCTCACCTCCCAAGCCGGGTGACGTGTTTTCTTGCTCAGTGGGTAAATACATTTGCTAGCTCCTATTACTCTAACATATACATACATATATATATATATATATATATATATATATATATGTAGTGCCGATAAGGCAAAAGAAGGTGTGCAAGTTAAACAAGATACTTTTAGGTCCAGGAAATACGTGGATTTAGTCTTTTTTTTCCTGCTGTACATTTATGTTGCTCCCTCTCAGAAGGTGGCTTAGGTGCATAGCCAGATTCCTGGCAGCAAGGCAGTGATCTGTAGTATATTAGAGGCGTATCAGGAAAGAGGAGAAAAAAAAGAAATAAAAAGGGAACTTGACAGATCCCTTTCTGGTTTCTGCTTAGTACCTTCACATTTTGTGCTGTGTTGTAAGCAGTGCTTTAGCAATAATACAGACAAAGACTGACAAAGAGACTTGCTTGCTGGCAGAAAGTTGCTTAAAATAACTTACTGAGGATAAAGAGGCTGCCCAGGTCAATAATGCTGTGAAATCCTTAATGTGTAGCAGCTCCAGGAGGTTTTGTAGGCATATGGATTTTTAAAGCTTTAGACCGTTGATAAGGCAGTAAAGATTGTAGCGTGCTGCTAACCTTGTATTGATGGTCCTGGAACAGTTTTATAAAGATTTGGAGTTTGGTTATAGAAATAGTGAACTCTTTGTTCCCTTCAGCAGAACTCTGGTTTAAAGTATGAATGCTAGAAAGAAAGGGTTGTTTTTTGTTAACATGGATATTTAATATCATTAAGAGTCTTTGTTGGATTTTACTCTTCAGTCAGATCTATGACTGTTAAAAATGCTGTCAAACATCTTACCTGGCTTGCTTTCTTTTAAAATCAAAGGAACCTAATTTATCAAATACAGTGAAATTTTTCCCTACCTTCATCATGAGTCTTTCTTTTGTTTCTAGTTTTATGTAGCGTTATTCTTAAAACATCAGCTGAAGGTGATCAATAAGAAGCTTATTTCAGCCAGTTTTCATTAAAGGTAGGCACTCATGATAACTGGGAGAGATTATGTTATCTGATCACTGATCCTTCAATTAAAGCAGCGGCTTTCTTGACCATGCTGTAAACCAAAAAATTGTAACGTGTTGTTTGAGGGGGATACCTTACATAGTTCCAGTTGAAACTTTTATTTTGACAGATTCTGTGTGTTCATCTTCAGAGTTATTTCATCCATGTTCTGCCACATCAACTTGCAAAGTTCATAGGGAGGGAGTAGAACAGGAGAAGGAAGGGGACAGGAATTGAGGTTGTGGTGAGGAGGGGAACCTCTGCAGAAAATCAGATACCAGCCTTTCCACTGCTCCTGGAATAAGTTTTATTTTAGTGTTCCTTATACTATGCAGTTTTGACTTGATGCCTTCTGTGTACGTTTGTGTTTTAAGAGCAGAGATGTGTTAGATGGTTCTTCTCAGGAATACGAATGAATGTTAGTTGTTAGGGTGTGTGGAAGTGTCTTACAGCAGGTATGCAGGCTCACAGCAGACTGCCTCACCAAGGCTTTGCCTTGTTTTCTCTTGCTCTGCAGTTGATACAGGGTCAGCCAGCTTCGAAACCGTGTGGGGAGAAATTCCGAACAGTATAGTTCAAAATCTCTTTTTAGTGATTCTGCTTGGTATATCCATCTAGTTTCCAAATGCAGCCCTGGACTGTATTTGTCTTCAGAAGAAATTGTTCCCTGGGTTCCCTTTCCCACTCCTGCACTTCAAGCCCCAGGGAGCTGACAGGAAAGTCAAAGATGGAGCGAGGGCAGGTGGGAAGAACTTCCTTTTCACCTTGGCCCCACCTGGCTAGGAAGTTGGGTGGTGCTGCAGGTAGGGTGCTGTGTGTCCTCCCCCAGCCCAACCTGTCTGTCATCTTTGCCTGGGGAGTCAGGCAGGCTTGGGTCGGTGAGGCACCAGTTCCTTCTCAGCAGTGGAAGGAGGGGAGTCATGCCTGAAGAGCAGCATACCAGACGGAAGACTGCTCGTGAAGCCATGTAGCCTGTACATGCCGCCGTATCTCTGATTTCACTCAACTGCGTTTATAGTAGAAGTTATTAGAGGGATATTTTATCCCATCTGAAGTAAACTAATTTCTTATCTTTGTACGCATCAAAGAACATATGAAAACCAAGCCTTTGTAGCAAAAATTCGTTAAGTAAGATGAGATCAGAGCACTGAATCCAACAACTTAATCTTGTAGACTAGTGAGGTGAGTGGGAGTTGACACCTGGAAACAGTAGTAAAGTCATCTTTCTTGTCTTACTGTTTGGGGATCTGGGATCCAAAGAAGTATCTCACAATGATGTACTTGTCTCTCAGTGCTTTCTGTCTTTGCTGTTTCTGTCTGAGAAGACTACTAGTGGGTTGTTCCCCCATACTCGGCACTGGTGAGGCCGCACCTTGAGTACTGTGTTCAGTTTTGGGCACCTCAGTATAGGAGAAATACCGAGGTGTTGGAGTGAGTGCAGAAGAGGGCAACAAAACTGGTGAAGGGCCTGGAGAACAGATCTTACGAGGAGCGATTGAGGGAGCTGGGACTATTCAGTTTAAGGAAGAGGAGGCTGAGGGGGGACCTCATCATGCTCTACAATTACTTGAAAGGACATTGTAGAGAGGTTGGTGCTGGTCTCTTCTCACAGGTCATTAGGGACAGAACCAGGGGGAATGGTTTCAAGTTGCAACAGGGCAAGTTTAAACTGGACATTAGGAAGAAGTTCTTCAGGGAAAGAGTGGTCAGACACTGGAACAGACTGCCTAGGGAGGTGGTTGAGTCGCCATCCCTGGATGTGTTTAAGCGGCGCTTAGATGTGGTGTTGGGTGACATGGTTTAGGAGTGAACTTGTAGTGTAGGGTTAATGGTTGGACTCGATGATCCCAAGTGTCTTTTCCAGCCTGAGTTGTTCTATGATTCTATGAAAGAGTAGCAGTGATAGCATTTATCCTTCTGGACACAGAGACTATAGCTTCTGGCCTGATTTAACCAAGTTTTGGATTTACCAGTGCTTTTCATGCCAGAGGGCAAACTGATTCCCTAGGTCCGTGCTTCTCAGCCACCACTCAACAAGTTGGAATGAGTTACCTGAATAAATGAAGTAGTGATTGTTTTCATGGACTGGAGAAAGAAGTCGGCATATGTAGCACGTTCTGCTGGCTAATGCAAAGTTCAGGTTGACCTGCAGTTCAGTTTGCATTTTGCATCGCTAAACAATACCAGTTTTGAGAAGAAAATCTTCTCTGTCAGCATCCAAAGTAGTATAAAGATGATGATTTGGGTTTTCCTGTTTGTTTGGGGTTTCTTTTTAGGATATTTGTTTAAAGGGTGATTCTTTCCTCTTGTGTTGAGTCTGTGTATTCTGTTGTAATGAAATTAAGCATTCTTGGTACAGAGGCATTTCACTTAAGCGTACTTAAATCTTATTTGAGCTTAAGTAGGAGTCTAACATACCTGGGATATGAATGTGTTACCACCGATATTCATCTCGGTTCTAGTGGGTCCAGGATTCCTCTTTCTTTAGAACAGTCTATGACCATCTTCTGACATAGGTTGCATGTGTTTGTGGGTGGGAGGGAAGTTCCTTCAGCTAATTGTTACAATAGCACACAATTTTAGAAAGATCAGACAGATGTTAGATCTGCCAGTGGCCATTTTTTAACCTGTGGGGAGCTTCAGTGGGACATCACTGAGAGTGCTGGCTGCAGGTGGCAAAGAGAAGTGTCCACTGAGAGATTTGTGGACTCTGTTCAACGAATAAATGCCTATTGAATAACAGATTATGAATTGAAGAATTGGAAATCCACACTCCTTAAGCTGTGAAGTCTGATTCCTCCTCACCTTTGACAAACCTCAGCTGCCATACATAACCTTTCCTAGTAATATTTAATTGATGTTTAATGTAACTTTAATAATATTGTTGGTTTATATGTAATTTCTCTGTTTATGTGAAAGAGATGTAATTGATTGAGACAGTTTATTGCCAATTCTTGCTACTAATGGAAAAAATATCTTAATTTAAATGATTGCTCCTTAGTTGATTCTGGGTTCCTCACATGGGGTTATTTTGTTGAAATCCACAGACTGGAAAGAAATCGATATGGGGCTTTTGAAACTGGTGGAGGTTTGCAGTGCTCCCACTACGATTGATTACAGCTGCTTTTGTAGGGCTTTTAAAAGAACAATCTGTATTAAAAACATCATTCTTTGGTATGAGCTCGAACAACTCCAAATAGGTTTCCATGGGGGCTGCCCTGCAATTTGACCACTTCAAGGGATTGCAGTAATCGCCAGTGGGCCAGGGCAGCGAGGCAGAGGAAAGGCTATTAGGTGGGAAGTTATTGGCATGCATGCCAAAGAGGTTACCCTGACAGCTTTAATCATTCATCCACATTCTCAAGGGGAGGGAGGAAAATGTAAGTGTTAGTTCTTCTGATTGATTAGGGAAAAGGATCAGTAAAGCATGAAAGCAGAGGGGAGGTGTGCGTGGAAGAACCACCACGCGTTCGCTTTAAAAGCACTGACTGGGTCAGGTACATGTAGTTATGACCTCTCTACCAAAAGCTACCTGCTTCTCCCATTACTGTCAGACTTGTGACTGGTGATTCAAAGACATGCTAACCTCTTCATCCAGCATTTTCAAAGAAGCACATTTAGCTTCTTGGTCACGGCTGTGCCTTAAATTTAACCTGGCTGCACATGGGCTGCTGTATCCTTATTAGCATTTTGAGCTGTGACAACGATTTGCATGGTGGTTTTGATGCTATTTTTGGTGAAACCGATGGGTGCTTTTTGGAAAACAAGCAGAAAATTGCTGTGCTAATTGAGATAAATCAATCTGTGATGCACACTGCTGGCTGCTGGATTCTGATGCTGTATCGTCTGCACATTGCCCTTTAATATTTCGGTCTGGAGTAGCGCTTCGGAAGCTGATTCAGCTGCAGCCCTTCTGAAATAGTTTCCTTGTTGTATCTTGCCTATGTCAAAGACAGAGCTGAAGAATAAACTAGTTCTTTGCACCCATTGGTAGAATAGAATCATACATAGAATCATAGAATAGTTTCAGCTGGAAGAGACTTGGAAGATCATCGAGTCCAGCCTTTGTCCCAGACCTGTCAACCTACTAAACGATTCCCCCCAACGCAACATCCACCCGTCTGTTAAACACCTCCAGGGGCGGCGACTCAACCACCTGCCTGGGCAGCCTGTTCCAATGGCTGAAAACCCTTTCGGTAAAGAAATTCTTCCTAATATCTAGCCTGAACTTCCCCTGGTGCAATTTAAATCCATTTCCCCTTGTCCTATCACTCTCCACTAGGGAGAACAGACCAACCCCTGCCTCTCTACAACCTCCCTTCAGGTAGTTGTAGAGAGCGATGAGGTCTCCCCTCAATCTCTTCTTCTCCAGGCTAAACAGCCCCAAATCCCTCAGCCTTTCCTCATAAGACTTACGTTCTAAGCCCTTTGCCGGCTTGGTAGCCCATCTCTGTACCCTCCCCAGCACCTTGATGTCCCTCTTGTGGTGAGGGTGTGAAGGCTGAAAGTATTTGGAATTTTTGGATTTTGGTATTCCTGGAAAAACTTTACTATTAAACTTCTGCTTTGTCACAGGAAATGAGAATTACTGTGTACTGTACCTGAACTGTTGAGCATTCTTAAGGTTTTTAAGGTAGAGGAGACAACTAAACTGCAGTGTTCAATTCTGAGTTTTGCATACAAGGACAGAGGAAAGATCTGTTGGAGCAGAGTCAGGGAATGGGATATAATGTCAAATCAGGGGGTTCATGTAAACAGCACAGCAGTTCTGTTTTTTTGGGTTGATGTATCAGATTTGCCCTGCCCCTCAGTCATTAATAAGTAAACATTTTTAAGTTCGATTAAGTTTATGTAGCCATTGGATGAGGAAGATTCATTGGTCCTACGTCCTAGTCTAGCCTGTAGCCTGCGTGGAGGTGATCTAACCACACAACTTCCTATCTGTAGGTCTGGGAAGGACTGACAGGGCTGGTTCCCTTCTCAGCATGGGATTTCAACATCAACTGCTGTAGAACCCCAGGGAACTTTCATTGCTGGAGAAAGAAAACAAAATGCTGCAGTTTCATATCCTGTCATCCAGGATCCAGCTTTTACTTCCTGAGTTGTGACATGAGGATATAACAAGGTGGATAGATGATGGCAGAGCAGTGGATGTGGTCTACCTTGACTTCAGTAAAGCATTTGACACAGTCTCCCACAGCATCCTTGCTGCTAAACTGAGGAAGTGTGGTCTAGACTCTTGGGTAGTGAGGTGGACTGTGAACTGGCTAAGGGGAAGAAGCCAAAGAGTCGTGGTCAATGGGGCGGAGTCTGGTTGGAGGCCTGTATCCAGTGGAGTCCCTCAAGGGTCAGTACTGGGACCAGTATTATTCAATATATTCATCGATGACTTGGATGAGGGACTAGAGAGTACTATCAGCAAGTTTGCTGATGACACCAAGCTGGGAGGAGTGGCTGACACACCAGAAGGCTGTGCTGCCATTCAGCGAGATCTGGACAGGCTGGAGGGTTGGGCGGGGAAAAATTTAATGAAATATAACAAGGGTAAATGTAGGGTCTTGCATCTGGGTAGGAACAACCCCAAGTTCCAGTATAAGTTGGGAAATGACTTATTAGAGAGCAGTGTAGGGGAAAGGGACCTGGGAGTCTTGGTGGACAGCAGGATGACCATGAGCCAGCACTGTGCCCTTGTGGCCAGGAAGGCCAATGGCATCCTGGGGTGTATTAGAAGAGGGGTGGTTAGTAGGTCAAGAGAGGTTCTCCTTCCCCTCTACTCTGCCCTGGTGAGACCCCATCTGGAATATTGTGTCCAGTTCTGGGCCCCTCAGTTCAAGAAAGACAGGGAACTGCTGGAGGGAGTCCAGCACAGGGCAACTAGGATGATTAAGGGAGTGGAGCATCTGCCTTATGAGAAAAGGCTGAGGGAGCTGGGGCTCTTTAGTTTGGAGAAGAGGAGACTGAGGGGTGACCTCCTTAATGTTTACAAATATATAAAGGGTGAGTGTCACGAGGATGGAGCCAGGCTCTTCTCGGTGAAAACCAGTGATAGGACAAGGGGTAATGGGCTGAAACTGGAACGTAAGAGGTTCCGCTTAAACTCGAGAAGAAACTTCTTCTCAGTGAGGGTGACGGAGCCCTGGAACAGGCTGCCCAGGGAGGTTGTGGAGTCTCCTTCTCTGGAGACATTCAAGACCTGCCTGGACACGTTCCTATGTAGCATAATCTAGGCATTCCTGCTCTGGCAGGGGGATTGGACTTGATGATCTTTCGAGGTCCCTTCCAATCCCTAACATTCTGTGATTCTGTGATGAGGCTGTGGGATGTCTTCTGAGGAGACTCTGCTCAGGCAGAGAATTTCTTTTCACGATGTCCAGAGATCCACAGAGATAAAAGTTTGTTGTTCAAGAAAATTCTGCAGACCTGAATGAAGGTGTAGGTATATTCTTCAGAGTAGATGATGAAGGCATCTATTGTAGAGGCGAGACCCAACTACGGCCTCATTCAGCTAGCAGTCTTTTATTACTGCTTCATATGGGCTTGAGCCTAGCTGAATAGCCTAGGAGGCCTGTTGGGGATCTCTTTTTTCATTTACTAAATACCTGTTGTAGCTGGAGAGCATGGAGCAAGTTGTTTGGTCTGTCCTTCATCACAAACTGTGCCGTTGGTGCTTGTGTGTAAGGATGGAAAGCTCTGAGAGTGTTGCTGCTGTCCTTGCTTGCCTCCCTCCTGTATCCTTCGTACAGCAGCCTCTGTCCCACCCTGGGCAACACAGCATCCCTGGGATGAGGGATTGTATTGGTAGACTGAAGTTTGGTCTCTGTGTGCATCTAATAGATAAGTGATGCACAACTGGAAATCAGACTGTGGAAAGAAATGGAAAGACAGAAGCTTTTTCCATGGGAATTTACCTCAAAAAGGCCATGACTTTAGAGGATGTTTATCTTTTGTCCTTAAGGCAGGACAAACCTCAGCTCCTGAGCTCTAGGCAGACCAAAGACCCACTAGACAGATCTGTGAGCCTTTATAATGTAAAGAAAAACATTTTCAATTAAGCTTGAACAAGTTCTCCTGTTACTGCTTTAAGTTCTGTTATCACATAATGTACCATACGGCATGTAATTACACATTAGGGAGTATTTCTAAAGGCAGAGATGATTGTTCGTGAACAGGCACATGAGTTTCTATGGCTTTGTGAAGACCGTGAACTTAAATCTATCAGCCGTAGCTGTGTAATTTCTTTGGTGCGTGGCTGTAAGTAGCTGACGTGGTGGTGGCTTAGGATCTCCTTACCCTGGAGAGACTCTTTGCCTTGGGGCATTTCCCTGTGAGCACCATGGATGTGGTGTATTTTCTTTAGTGTGAGCCACCACATCGACTGCTGAAATGCCTGACACAGGCAAGAGCTGCTTTATTAATGCCGTCCCTGTCAAATACGCCTCTGTTTTGGTAATTAGTCTGGCATAACAGACTGTGCGCATCTTAAAAGCCAGCATATTCTGACTCTTGGCTCTGACATGAGGCAATCTCTGTAAATCAGCTCTTTCGATAGACTCCTCTATTGTTGAATGCTCGTGGTAGTAGAAGCAGTTTGCAGCACTTGTGTTTATTTTGGGCCCTTCGCCTTTCCTCAGCAGCCACGAGCGGTCAAACCCTTTCTTTATCTGCCATGAGAGATTGGAGGCCTAAAGCTACGGTTTTGTGCAGCATCAGGAAGTTCTTCTGCATGAGGTACAAGGAGCGTGAATAATCTTTCTGGCATGTGCTCCAGTTGCAGTAGCGGCTCTACACTGCACCAGACAGGGTCTCAGCCTGCCGCACCGCTGCCGGCACCGGTGCTGTCCCCACGGGCAAACACTCGACTTACAATGCTAGTAGGGACACCCGTGCAGAACCGATTTACTCTTCTGTCCTTACCTGAAGAAGGGCAGCAAACGTCCTCTGAGATTTTAAAAATAGCTTTGAAAATGAGCTCTCCTGAACGAGTCGCGGTGATCAAAGCTTGTTATTTAACTGGCCAAAACCAGCGGTGGGGGAGGCGGCGGCTTTTGCAAATTCGGTCCAGGCAGTTCCCATCGTGAGACTGGTTTTCACACTGGGCACGCGGATGAGCAGGAGGACTGGCACGGGAAAGGCCTTAGGGAGTGCTTGGAGGGTTTTTAAGCTGTTCCGAGGTAAAACTGGGAGATGGTATCTGTGTCAAAATCATTTGGGGAAATGAGCAATGCAGATGTTGGCTTCTATATGAAACCCTTGCTCTCAAACTTGGAACCTGGGGTCCGTTGTTATGGAAAGGATATTTTTGCTGTGGTCACAGTTACCCAGGTGGTGGTGCAGGGCAGGTTTCCTGAGGCCGGTACCCACTCCACTAGCATTGTCATTGTGCAGGCTGTGCGGTTTCGCCAAGGAATAAAATGGGGAGTCCTTAGAGTGCTGGGCTTAAATTTTGTCACTACTTATTAGTGTCTTATTTCTCAAAAAATCCCGCAACTGCCTACCACTGTGCCTCCCCCTACCACTTCTGCTGAAGACTTTGCCACAGTTGACACAGTGCACCAAGGTGCGATTTACTGGGAAGAGTTTAGCCTGCAAGTCCTTAAAAGTGGCCACAACCACCTCGAGAGGAAATAACAGGGACTACTTCCCTCCTTTTCTTCTGTGCCCAGCTGTAGGGCATATCAATGAGAGGAAAGAAAGGCATCTGTAGTAGGACAATTAATGGTAAACATGGTTTGTAACATAAAATCCTCCTTCAAAATTACAGGTTCATATCAGGGTACACGTGGGCAGCGTAAGGGTGTGCAGGCTGAAAGAGGTCAGTGAGTGCTGTCAGAGCCAGCAGAGGCTCATCTCAGAACCAGTAACATCATGAGAAATGGAAGATGGACTCTTTTTTTTTGTTAGCACGTTTCTCTGGGAAAACCTGTGCTTTGAGGTGTAAATCTGATTTTCGAGTTTTGTGCTCTAGGGTTTTTTTGTTTAAGATCATGATTCTTATTCCTGGACAAGGTTTAGGAAGTCTTAATGGAACAGTCTCACCAGTGAAATAGCTTTCCTGGTGTGATGAGGGAAAGCAAAGAAATGATGAGCAGTGATCGGAAGACATCCTCCAGCTTCGGGGTGAGCAGTGCTGAGGTCTGTTAGGAATAACTCCTGTTGGGTGGCAGGTCATAGTTTCTTCAGCAGGAAGCCTAGAGGGAAATACAGCTTCTCCTTCACACAACTTCTTTTTCTCCAGCCTTCAGTGGGAGTCTCTGCAATGGCTCTTGGGTTTTAGACGAATGCATTCAAGCAGTCAGTTTTCCAAAAATGTAGTGTATGTATCACTTCAGCGCTGAACATGCTTTTATACAAGCACTAATAGAGCAGCACTGTCTGTTAATAGAAGAGGAAAATCTGTTTTCTTTCTCCTTCTTTACATGTAAGATCTCTGCCTAATCAACAGCTGTAATGCTTGCATATTTGGGATATAACATCAGTTTTTTAAAATGTTAGTCTCTGGTTCTGTGCATACTAAACATGTTACATCTGAAAGACTTCCATCTGGGGAAGAAAGGAGGCAACGTACCATTAATAACCCAGCTGCAAACCTCAAATTCTGTGTCCCATACATATACACCAAAAGGCAGAAAACAGAAATTTGAATGCATCTGTAAGTAATAAAACGTTTCCTTCCATATGTCAGTTACTCATCGCTCTTCCATCTGAGTTTCAAACAGCCACGACAGCCATGCGAGACATTCCTTCTTTGCTGCTCCTCACACCAGCTTTCTTGGCTTCATCCTCATGGCATCAAAGTCTTTAATGTCTTACTCCTAATTCATCCCGACGTAATGGGAGGACTGACTGTAACAGCAGCACTGGAGAAAGGAAGAGCTATGACAGGGCACTTTGAACTTCTTTTTTCAATGAGATGTGCCATCCTTTCCCAACCCTCATATTGTCTGAAGTTTGTTTTAAATTTTTTGCCATTGTAATTTTGATGAAAGATCTGTGCCTTTCATGAGATGATGAGTCAGAAAAAGCTTTTTTGCTTTGTTTCCTTTCTCTGTGTCAGAATGAGTTTGATTTTTTTTTAAAAAAAAAATGTCCTGGATGATCTAAATTTATTACATTTAAAATTATTTTAAATGTAAGCTTTAGTAAAATAAAGACTGAGATTTCAAATTCAACATGTAACTGGTATGAGAATATCTTTTATCTGGTACTTAATGGGTGCTAATCTACATGACATCCGTGAGATTTAGATTTATGCCAGTGTAGTCAATAACCAGACAGGAATCAGTGATCATTGGCATGTAGCATGTGAAGTATTTAGGTCACAGGATTTTGCAGCATTATATTCTTGGAATAAAAATGTAAGTGGGATAACAATGATGGACGAGAATGCAATCTCTGTCGAGAGGTAATGAGCAGTTTTTGTGGCTTCGGGGCCAGATTAAAGGACCGATAACAGAGACATCTTTGCCTGGTGTCCCTGCCGTTTTAATAGATCTGAAAATAAGGCTGTTACATAAAAGTGACATGAAGGCCCTCATTTCAACTGTTAGCCATAGGAAATAATCCCTTAAATATTTGGCCTTTATGATAACTACAGCTAGATTTATGAAGTTAGAATTTGCAAACTTTGATATTTTTCCTCCTAAGAATATTGAAGTGCTAGTACAGACCTTTCTGTGCCCAAGCCTACTGAGAAGAGACTTGTTTTTCCAACTTTTCTTTTGTGAACACCCTGGAATTAGCCCATGAGCCCCCATGGATTCCTAGCTGAAAAGCAAGAAATCATTTCTAGAGCAAATATTAAATCCATTTTATTTTTACACAGCATAAAATTGCAAAGCATGTCCTCAGTGCATGATACTCACTTAACACCATGAGGCATTCTTTTATTTTCATTAACCATCTCTCATTTTCCTAAGCTTTATCTTCACAGAGTTATTTTTAATGGCTATGTGTTTTATGTTAACTTTTAGTCTTTTTATTCTTAACCTGAAGGCAGTTTTCATTCCAAGTGGTCTAAGGCAGCTGCCTGCTTCTAAGGAGCTGGGAAAAGAGGTGCAAGCTGTGGGTGTAGAGGGGGTGCCCTCATTCCAAGTTCAGTAGCAACCTTGTGAAGAGCATCTGGGGGGACAGGGCAATGCATTTAAAAAGCCTCAAGGGACTCTGGTCAGAGAAGCTGCAGAGCTCAGATGGTGCTTTATGTCTAATCTGAATGCACTTGGGGTTCACTGTACCATATATTTCTCCCTACAGTAAATACGGTTCTGGACTCGGTTTCTCATTCTGATGGGGTAGTGCCATCTACAACGCTAGATCTTAAATAATGTTTTACATTGTATTCTTTGCATACCCAAAATAAAATACAATGGATGCTCAAATTGCTGCTGAAAACTACTCAGGCTTTTCTTCTATTTCTGTTCTTCTGTTTTCAGCTCGTTTAAATCTTGAGAACATCTCAGTGTAGCTAGAAATGAAAGATTTTGGCAGCTGAAATGGCATAATTCCCTGAAAGAAAGGGAGTGAATATGATGGTGGGGAGCCAGGCTGATCAGGCGCTTGCAGCTTGGGCTGGGTTGGGTTAGCTGCTCAGCTGTCTCATGAAAAATGAATCTTCGGGAGAACTGTCAGGGATCACTTCTGCCTTCTCTGAGTCCTTTGAGGCCGGAAAGAGCAAGAAAACAGAATCGTTTGTTAGTGTAGGTTTATTTTTTTTTATGGTGGGGTGGGTTTTCAGTTAGTTCTTGAGTTCTACTGAGTTTGGTTCCGATGCAGACAAAAAGTGGGAGATGGCCTAGGGAGTAAATTGATTGGTAAGTTCATTTTTTTTTATTCAGCATTAAAAGTTCTGGACTAACTCATGCAAGTTTTCATTCATTAACATTTGCAACCCCGGACTGTTTCTCAGCTGTTGCCAAATGCCATTGGTAATTTCCATTGCTAGGAAGTTTTTCCAGATAGGTCTTCAAATTTCTTTTCCCAGCTTGGCGTTGGGTAACGTTTACTACCTCTGATACCTTTTGAATATTGTAGGCCTTTTCTACAGCCACCTGCATTTCCTTTTAAGTATGTTCTGTTTTTTCCTGTCCATTATTGAGGGGTGGGCTGTTTTGTACCACAATTGTGGCTGAAGTAAAATGGGGTGAAGTGACTCGGTCCATTGTGGCAGCCTGATCAACAGCAGGATATTTGTCCCAGGACAGGGAGTTGTTTTCCTACACGGAAGCAGTCTCAGCTGTGTCTTAATTACAATACCATCTATACACCTACCGAAGTAATTCAGGCCTTCCTTTGGAGACATCTTTTAAAGGAATTAAGTCACTTCATGGTGACCAGACATCATCTTGAATTTCTGCTTTGGACTGCAGCCAGTTCCAAGCAGACCGTGTGAACAAGCAGCAGCAGATGAGAGCAAGCCAGTCGTAAACCTGTCTTAAAGCCAGAGCTTTCTTTTCCCCCACATATCCCACAGGTAAAAGAGTAGGCTTTGACCAAGTATCACGTTGTTTTTCTTTTCCTCTGTAGAAGAAAAAAAGGATAATGTGGTTTTAGTTCAGAACTTTTCAGAGAAATCTTAGTTAGCCTCAGCGCAAAGGTCTTTTACTCTGAAATACTCTGATAGTCAGGATAGCTCTTCTGCTTTCCATGAAGAATCATTTTTTGTTGTAGATCAAACTGAAGAGCAGTTTCCTGCTACGAAGAAGCTTAGAACAGGAATCCGTTGCCAAAAAACACCTGGAAAAAAAAGTCACAAATGTCTTCATCAATATTTTTTTAGACCTGTTTTGGTTTGGCCTGGCCAGATTTCAGCGGCGGGGGGGGAGCTGCAGGGTGGCTTCTGTAAGAAGCTGCTAGAAGCTCCCCAAGATTGATAGAGCCAATGCCAGCCGGCTACAAAGAGGGACCCGCCGCTGGCCAAGGCTGAGCCTATCAGTAAGGTGATAGCAGAGGAACGCCTCTGTGAAAAACATATTTAAGAACGGGAAAAAGAACTGCGCCATAACAGCTGGCACAGAGATGGAGGAGTGAGAATCTGTGCAGACACCAAGGTCAGTGAAGAAGGAGGGGGGGGAGGATGAGCTCCAGGCGCCGGAGCAGAAGGAGTCCCCCGGGTCCGTGGTGAAGACCATGGTGAAGCGGGTTGTCCCCCTGCAGCCCATGGGCGAGGTGCAGAAGTCCACCGTGAGGATCACCGCATAGATGTCCACCGAGGACTCCACGCCGTGTGGGTGGATGCCTGAAAGGGGACTGTAGCCCGTGGGAAGCCCACATCAGAGCGAGTTGCTGCCGGAACCTGTAGCCCGTGGAAGAGGGAATGCCCACGCTGGAGCAGGTTGGCCAGTGGGACTTTTGGGACGTTGTGGGTGGCTCACGCTGGAGCAGTTTCCCCCGAAGGACTGTGCCTCAGACTCACGAGGGGTGGGCTGCCCCTCGTGAGGTGTCTCACGTTGGGCAAGTTGTGATGAATTGCCCTTCGTGGGACGACTCACACGGAGAAGAGAGCGTGAAGCTTGTCTCCCGTGAGAGGGACCCCACAATGGCCCTGGGGAAGAGTGAAGAGTCCTCCCCCGGAGTGAAGAAGCGGTGAAACCAACGTTGGATGAACTGACCGCAGCCCCCATTCCCTGTCCCCCTGCGCCGCTCGGGGGGAGGAGGTGGAGAAACCGGGATTGATGTTAAGCCCGGGAAGAAGGGAGGGATGGGGGGAAGGTGTTCTGTTTAAGATTTGTTTGCTCTTTCTCACTCCTCACTACTCCTCTCTGATTAGTTCTTTTAATAAATGTACCTAATTTCCCCAAAACTGAGTCTGTTTTGCCCGGGACGGTAAATGAGGGTGATCTCCCTGTCCTTGTCTCAAACCCTGAGCCCTTGGAGATATTTTCTCCCCCTGTTCAGTAGTGAAGGGGGGAGTGAGTGAGCGGCTGTGTGGGTACCTGGCGGCTGGCCAGGGTCAACCCACGACAAGACCTCTGGGAAAAAATTTGCCTCTGAAAGTCAGATGTGGGCCTTTGCATACAGAAGTTGCCGCTGTCACTGTTTGGTACCCCTTTAGGAAAGCTACAGTGAATGTTGGATAGAATAAAATGGGCAATTAATGTCGTGTGGTAGAAAGTAAGGTGGAAATCCTTGAGAGACAGAGCAGCAGGTTGGGGCACTTACGTGAGATACAGAACAGATGCATTTTGGCATAGCATTTTGGTGTTTCACTTCTTGACTTAAAAATCCATTTGCAATTGTCACACTCTTTGCAACAAGCCATGACAAATGGACATTTGCAGAAATGGTGGTAAAAGTAGTAGTAGTAGCAGCAAGGACCTTCTCAGTCATTACAGATACATGGCTCCCATAAGGAAGTTCAGGCTCTGTTGAGAAAGCACAAGCTGGTGTGGAGGAAGACAGTTTCTGGTGTTTCAAAGCCTGAAGTGTCAATATAAAAGGATGACTGATACTTTGTTCTACTACCAGCTCATTTTAGCAGGTTCTCTCTTTAGTGGGGAAATAGCTGTAGACCTGAAAATGGGGTGAAAGTCACAAGAAGCCAACTTCTTAGCCTGTTGAAGCTACAGCTAAATTTTGGGAGAGATGCATTCCTTTAGGAATTGGAGCATTGCCTCTCCAGAATTTTGGAAATACATTGTCTGATCTGCCTGCTATTGTCATAATGCTTAACCAACAGCACTGTCTTGGAAACGTTTGTATTCCATAGTCTCAGCTATTGGTTCTGACTTGTAAAGAGTTTCATGAGGTTTGGCTAGATAGACCTCTGAGATGGTTTTTGATTCGTGCTCTTGTTGCTTCCCATTTGAGATCAAATGACAGACTTCATGTGACAGCCTATAGATTTGTGTATTTGAGATCCTGACAGAGGGCTTCAACCCTGGGATTTGCTTCTTTTGTGTTGGAGAAACTATGCAGAGCATATTACAAATCCTAGTTATTAATTCATGCATTTAATGAGATGAAGTGTGATTTGAAGGCAACTTGCTTCCTAAAGATTGGGTGGTTTCTTAGTTTTCATTGTGCAGCCTTGGAATTTTTTTTATGCTATTAATTGTACAAACTTCTTTAACATCTTGCATGAGTGCATTGCATAAACTGGAAGTATAAATTGTTCAGTGTGCCATCATGAACTTTGGAAATAGGACTGAAGATTAAGAGACTGCTATGCTAGAGCATAGAGCTGTTATCTTTTTAACCATTCCCTCTTATCTGTTTTCCAGAGAGCAGATTTGACCTCTGATAAGGATTTATACCTTGACAACAGCTCTGTTGAAGAAGCATCGGGCGTCTATCCAATTGATGATGATGATTATTCTTCTGGGTCAGGTTCAGGTGAGACAACATGTCACAATTTGATTTTAAAAAGTTTAAGAAGTAATGCAATTGTTTGAGGAAAAGCTGTGCGGTTTTCCTTTATAAACTGGAGACGATACTTTCAGTGAGTATCATGAGTGCTTGGCTCTCTATTTACAGAGCACTGAGCACCCCTGCGGGCTGGGTTTTAAATATTAACTTTCTGCTCTCTTCTCTTACCGCTCAGTTGCATCATTTCACTGTGTTATTTTTCTCTCTGCTGTCTCTCTGCTTTCCCTCTGGTTTCCTCTCTGGAGTTTAGAAATAAGGATTAGAGAAGGCTTAGTTCTCCCATGGCATAATGCTAATTTAGCAGTCTGTAAGAAAACATAGCAGTGGCAATCTTGTTTTCTCTTACATGCATTCAGGTTCACGTAAACATGGTGTCTATCCCTTTTTTGTTGTTTTTCTTTTAAATTTAGAAGTCTAGATACTGCCAAAAACTTGAGTTTTCTCTGAGGTAATTACAACCATATAGTGAATAAAGAAATTCTTAAACATAGTGTACTGAGTTCTCAGACTTAAACACTCATTAGAGGCATGTAGCTAGCTCTTCATTTTTCAAAAGACTGTCAGTGAAACCTCATTAATCATTTCTCTTAGAAAGCCTCTTTGTGGAATATCTTCTAGACTAACTGGGAGGCTGCAGCCATTAAAAGTTAAGTGCAGGATTTTATGGTAGTTCTGGGAGAGAAATTTCCTTATTGTTGCGAGTATTTGCTGAGCTGATGTGGAAATCCCATTTAAATTCCAAGTGTGTAACTTATTTGTTTGTTATTACAGTTTTTGTAATCTGTCTTTTGATGTTTATGCATGCTTGTGGATTTTTAAAGGGTGAGCCCTTCTTGTAGCACCTTGCCTTTGTTTACTATCTAAGCCACAGCTGAGATTTTTTTGGAGGGATTTTTGTTTTTCCTTTCTTTTGGTAGTTTAAAGATATGTTCAAATGAAGTCTGCAGAGGTCTGATTGTGTTGCCAGACACATCTGGATCTATGGTCATTAGTACCTGGGTGACACCCTGTGTTTTAGGAGTCCTCCATAGGGGCAGTTTGACATGCGAGTGTGATCAGAGGCTTAATCAGACTTCCTTATTGTAGACTTCTTTGAGGGGAAATTAAACACTTCATTTGAAAAAGGAATTCATTTGACTCAATTGAGTCAGTGATTTTATCCAGAGCTGTCTAAGGAAAATTCTGAAAATTGCACTTTCAGTCAGTGTCCCATTCTGTCATGTCTTCAGATGCTGACAGCTTTGTAAGCTTCAGGAAAGGAGATGGGTTGACAATAAGTAACAATATGGAGAATGGTTTGGTTTTTTTCTGGTTTTGTCCCTTTGTGGAGTTGCTTTGTGGGTTTTTTTAATAACGGATGATTCAAAATGCAGCCTGGCCTTTGAAGTGGAAAGACAATACAAGAACTGGCTTCAGATGTTATTAACCCATCTCAGTGGTCAAAGTGGAGCTAGAAGGACAGAAACAACCTCTAGACTCCACCAACAGTAACACCTTGGCTTCCTCTTCTCTCTTTTCCTGTGTTCAGCCTTGAGCCATGAGTGGAAGATGGAGTGTATAACAGGTACTCCTGCTACCTCTGGCAGTCTCTGTTTCTCTCCTACAAGAAAACAGGAAGAATCTTGCTGTAGACTGAGACTAGCTGGATGTCCCTCCAGAGAGCTCATGTGGCAGTACTGAAATCTAATACTTGGGAACAAAGGAAGAACTCTTAAGTTCAAATAATCTTCCGAGCAATCCTTGGGCCCAGTTTTATTTACTTAAGAAAAAATCTCCAGAGGGAAGCAAATTAGCATCCCCTCCACCCTACTCATCCTGTACTTCCTGCTATCTCTGTTTTCTGAAGTAGAAAATGTCCTGCAGATGTACCAATGATCAATTTTCCTTGTATGATGTTGAATGTGTGCTTTTATACTTGATACTAAGTGACGAGGTGTTCTTAGCAGGAAGAGTCTTCCCACTCAAGAGTGGTTTTCTTGCTATGTAATTCCACTCCAAGCAAACAGATCCAAGGTGACAACACGCTGACTCCTTGCCTTGGTATGAAGATTGTTGGCTGCCACCAGGCCTATGGAGACAAACAGGAATTGTCAGAACCACCATTAATGCCCTTGCGGGTCTGCAAGCAGCATTAACATGGACGAATGTCACCATAAGCATGACACATTTCAAACTAGAAACTGGCTGAGGGCTTTTTGTAAAGAGGAGAAAAAAGGTGATGGTGTTGTGGTTTTTTTTTCTTGTCTTTCCTTTTGTAGCCTCTTTAGTCTTCGTGTACATTAGCTGCTGTTGTGTGTTTGCCCAAGTGTTTTGTCTGTATCCATTGGTCAACAGCTCCTGAAGGAGCCATGCCTGCTCCTTGATTGTCCTGTATCAACGGCAGAAAGTCCATAGTGAATTTGTTAATCCATTGTTTCCTTCTTGCAGTCTCCGTCTCTGAGGATATGCCTCAGTCTGTCATCACTCTTTTTTGTGTTGATGTTTCTATACAGCATAATAATAAATGAGTAAAAACAGTTTTCCTGCCTATATATATCTTGAAATGCTTTTTCCGCTAGCATAAAAGATCTTAACTGACTCTTGATCTTGCAGATACCTGGAAGTACCTGCTAAACAGCATGACTTTCCTTACATTAAGGAAAGCTGCCATCTCTATCAGATTTATCTACAAGTTCTTTGGAAAACTGTCTGTCTGGTTCTTGTCTCTACACTTAAGTTACTCCTGGTAGACAAGTCTCTGCAATACAAATATCAGAATCTTGTGCAGATGTTTCCTTCTCCTCCTTCTCTTCCCCACTCTAATTAATTTCTCAGTCAACAGCAGCTCAAGTTGAGAAGGTTAGCTCAGGATGAACTGGCTCTAACTGGGGAGTGTTCTTGAAGGAAAATTATGGTGATGGGGTTAGATCTCCTCCAAGAAACACAAAAGCAGATCTGCATTAGCTCTTGAGCTAACGGCAAGCCAAAGTTGCACTCTGAGGCCAGGCAGCAGTTCAAGAGACCAGTGGCAGTGTGGCGTGGTGGTGGGTGACGGATGGTGGCATGGCCAGGGGGCACCCATGGTTCTTTGTGGAGGCACAAGCTGGTGAGAGGTGCTGAGAAGGAGCTGGCACACGAGCTGTGGCTGATGCTGGATGCTCCTGGCCCCAGTGGCAGTGTGCCTGGCAGGCACTGCAGGTGGGGTGACACACCCTTTCCCCTGGTGTGCTTCCCCTCCCATGATGCAGGCAGCACACCAGGTATTTACTTTCCATTTCCTAAGGTCCCACTCATACGTGCCTTTTGAACTGGCTTGGAGCAAGACTTTCTTCTGCCTACCTGCTACACCGGCCCCACGCACACTTCATGCCATTGACTGCCTGGTTGTCAAGGCCCTTTATTGTTAAAATCTACTGTCATCCAGTTTGAAAGCGTGATTTTGGACAGAATCTTACATTTCACTGTAGTTAGGATTCTTCCTTTTATTCTTTCTTCAAGTTTTGTTGTTTTTTTTTCCTCTCCTCAGGACAGAATTACGGGAGATACAACATCCTTAAACTGCCTCCGTTTGTTTCAGCCACAGTTCCTTGATAGGGCACTAGTATTATGTTTAGAGTGTCATCTCTGGCTGCCTAACACTGTGTTAATTAAGGGTTGTGTTGTGGCCTTTTCTTGTGAATGGGAGTGAAATAAGTCAGCTAAAAAAGTGTCCTTCTGCTGTGTGTCACAGTGATGATAGAAATGGAAGGTGTAGAAGAGGTGGTGGGTATGCGTGTGCCCACCTCATGACAAGTTTGCTTGTGGCAGTGTTCCTCCCAGAGCACCGTGTGCAGCAGCAAACAGATACGATGCCAAAAAATAGGGTGACATGATTCTATTTGTTTGGTAGGAAGAGTTAATCACTTGCTACTTTGCAAGTAAGAGTGCTAACTACCGTGGGCTTTTTGTAGCATACAATAATTTAATCTGGCACAGTCTTGATTTCATAACAAGTTTCCTCAAGTACCAAAAGTGTAAAGGAGCATTTGCATTCCGGTCATCCAAGAGACAGCTGATAGACACATCACTGAGGGCTATATTAGATCTTTCCAATACTACAACTCAATCTAGAGCTATTTTGACCACGGTGAAGACAGCAGTTGGGCATTCTGAAGAAGTTGCAGTGAATAAAAGGCGGTGCATGATGGTCAAGAGCTCTGAGCTCTTTACCACAGAGATGGCTATAGGTTTAATTACGGCAGGGTTTTTGTGGTGCCCTTACTAAGAGGGCAGCATCTACTTGTGGAGGGTATCAAGGCAGTTAGTACCCAGAAACATCACCCAAGCTGACCAGTTCCAGAAGCCTTCTAAAGGGACATGGTGTTTTCAAAAGGAAGGATTAAACTCTTATACTCCAACCATTTAACAGTATCCCTCTTACCCACCTGATTGGAAATGATGCTTATGACACTCTAGGTTTTTTACTTTCCTCCCTTATTTGGATTCAGGGAGGGGAGTGGTTCTTTTTTTTTTTTTTTTTTTTTTAACATTTTAGGGAACATGATATTATGTAAAATGCTATTGCTATGTTCTGGAGAGAGTTAAGGTGTTTTTTTGATCCTTCAGTCCTATCTGCAGGTAATTCTAAGAAAACTGCTATGTGTTTAGTAAAAGAAATGCCTTCCTCTTGTTTAGACCTACTCCATTCCAAACAGAGACCTGTCTGGATAAAGCTAATTAGAAAGCAGGAGCCATAGCGATACCTCTGAGCCAGTACCTGAGTCAAGTCTAAACGATAGGTGCCCCAGTGTTTTGGCAGATTGTCAGGATTGCCCTGAGACCATACGGAAGAGGAGTTGGATACCTTTGGTACAAATCTAGCAACTAGTCCACGAGTTAGAATAGTCACCCGGTCGTTGAGAGGTTGGAGATCTGCATCCTCTGTAGCCAGAGAGGTTCAGACCTGTAATGCTCAGCATTTTATCTGGCAGACACAACTATGGCCTGAAGCAAAGGTGGCATTTAAGGATTTGGAGGAACAGTCTTGATTAAATGGGACTTACATTTCATAAAAAGAAGAAAATAAAGTTCTGTGCTCTCTCAGTGTGTTTCATCAGATCTCTAATCTGATCATCATTTTTAATTTCCTTGACTGTGAAAGTCTTGTGTAATTTGGAGGAACTTTGGAAGGTAAAGCAGGCTGAGCTATCCTTTGGGCCCTTATTTCTCAGAGCAAACTCTGGAGGCAAAGCAAGAGAAAATTTCCTCTTGGATCCCTTTCCTCACCTCTGTTTTGAAGCAGGATGTTGTTTTTTTGATCTTTGAGTAGCATTTCAGGAAGGTACCTGCTTCTTGTTGTGAGGTCTTTATTCTGGAAGATTGCACTGTAATTTTGGTATCTCTGATGGTATTTCCAGTTTTATTCTGTGCCGGTAGCTTTAATGTAGTATACTTTTTAATGATTCCAAATTTTCTTTTCTAGAGTACAGAAGTTGTTTTAGTTGTTGTCTTGTTAACACCCTTCCTTTCAATGCAAATGTGTATAGTTCCTGACTGCGAGTTCAAAACTTCACTATTGCGCTTGTATTTTCAGCCTGTTTTCTTTCTCTAGAAAAATAAGATAAAAAATCAGTTTCAAATGAGTGAGTCACACTATTCTGTTTTAATAGGATATATTTTTATTTGTTAGGAATTACTTTTAAGCACATTTGCTGGATTTATTACCCAGTAGTTACTGGGGTAACCGCTGTCTATAACGAGCAGAACACATTGAGAATCATAAGGAATGGTCCAAGAATAGGTTGATTCTTTTCCTCTTTCAGGTCTTGCAATAATTTAGTCTTTTGTCTGCATCTTCTTCCTTCAGTATCACTGAAGGATATTTATTAGACATGTCCATTATCTTATTCTAAAGGAGCCTTCATACTCCAGCAGGGCTTTGAATGTGGAGGAAATTAAATTTAAGGTCATCTTTAGGGAATTTTTTTGTCCTGTTTATTTCAAAAGAAAAAGGCTTCTGAATTATGTGGAGTTTAAAAACATTTGAATTCCTAGTGACTGAAACACAAAGTAATAGCAGCCTTCCTGTGGATAGAAACTTTTTTTTTTTTTTTTAGTGTTTGAGGGTTTAACAGATTTGCCATAGGGGAGAGATTTTGTTGGGAGGCAGCATGTTACAGAGAAAAACTGTTCAGTTCACGTAGTTTAAGTCAAGTCAGGATCAAAGAAGTTTTTTGATTGATTTATTTATGATACGTAATTAACTGGCAATCATTCAACTATAGTTTTGAGCTCTATAGCAGCAAGACAGCAGGTAACCACATTACCAGACAAAATGGTAATATGCAGCTGCAAATTTCCAACGTCCATGTAACCGATGTAACTGGTGACTCAAGGGCCTGATGAGTGTAACCGATCCCAGGATGTGCCACAGGCACACAGAGAGTTGTGTGTGCCCACATGCCCCCACCCCAACACATCCCTCTCACAGATGTGGGGTATGCAAGCCTCCCTCTCCTGGGTGTGCACAGGTGCCCCCAGCCCTGTGTGACCCTGGGGCCCCACCACCCCCTGCCACCCCTGGGAAGTGACCTTGTGGCCCTAGGAGTGCCCCCATGGAGAGCTGGAGGTAGCTGCTGGGGACACCCACAAGTTGGGGGGGGGGTGACACTGCCAAGCCCTGGCAGAACCCCCAGTGCAACAGGGCCACATCAGACAGGGTCACACCAGCCCTGGTGGCCTCTGCTTCACTGCAGGGTCTCTCTCTGCATTATAAGTGTTTATACTTTTTTCAAACTTCTTTTCAGGCTGTCTCCCTGTGTTTCAAAAATATCGTGGTAATTTCCTCATTGCTGCCTTCCTCTTTCATGAGGTCACTTGGGGCAAATATTCCCTTGACAGTTTGGGGCACCCTGTTTGCACTCGCGTCTTTACCTTAGCTCAGGCGTTGTCATCCGGGCCATTTGCCGAGGGTGGGCTGTGCAAGCACCCCTACCTTGGTGTCATAATTAAAAAATGTAATTTGTCTGGAAGAATTTCACAGGACAGCATTTCACTGTCACTTTTTTTTTTATTATTATTTCCAGGTGCTGAAGAAGATGACGATAGCACAGTGATAACAACATCAAGAGCAATTCCAAAGTTACCGACAACTAGTGATGCATCTAGGGCTGAGACCACCACGGTGAAAATGCAGACCAAGGTGCCTGCACAAACAAAGGTGAGTGGCTGGAGAACAGCACCATTTAAAATGGTTCTGCTCTACCTGGTTGATGGCTTGATATTAACTTGGTTTGATTTATATGGATTAAAAAGCCCCCTCCCAATTTTACTTAATGCTACTACAGACTGTTACTCTGCTAAACACAGGCAGTACTTAACAGCTATTTGCTAAATATACTTTGGGGGGTTTTAAACTTGTGGATATAGTGTTTTTCATTCCGACAGCGTGATGACAAATAGATCCAGTTACAATGTCTAGCACAGCTTTCTGCGGTCAGAAAGCTTCCTGTGTGTTGTGTTTGTCGGTATTGTGGAGTGTATGTGTGGAAGCACATCTTTGTGGCTGCCCGTGGTGGGCAGTGACGGTGCCTACTTGTGGTGTTCTCTGTCTGTAAGTGATGCTCTGTTTTCCTTTTTGTGCCACAGTCACCTGAAGAAATCGATAAAGAGGAAAGGCCCGAGACAGATGCCAAGAAAAAGAGTGGTGAACCAGGGGATGACACCGACGTGTTCACTGAGAAGCATTCAGAAAACCTCTTCCAGAGAACAGAAGTTCTGGCAGGTGAGGTGACAGTTGCCAAGGTCTATCTCACCAGTAATACAACAGAAAACAGAGGGGATATTTATCAAATAATACACACTCAACATTTCTGTTTCCTTGGTAGATTCTTAAATGCTTTCATAGTGGGTAGCCAGTGGTTGATTTGATGAGAAGGAGATGAAGATCTGCTGGAGTTACTTAATAGCAAAGTCTGTTGCTAACTGGTTTGATGGCCACAAGTTGAATACTGCCTGCTCAATGTCTGGAGCTTCCACAGCTCAGAAAGGGGGTTGCAATTTGGATTGATGCTTGTGGTGTAGAACTGTGTTTCTCACCCACACTTCCAAGGGCACATCACGGTGCAGGTGGGCACTGCTTGGGAGGAGGAGCTCATGTCAGGGGTGGGTGGATGGAGAGGGATGGATGAGTGATGTCCTTAGGATACAGAGGGTCTGTTATCACGCATAACCCAGGGAGGCACCAATGTTTTCACTACATGTGAGGTTTTTTCTGGCGTGAGAGCAGTATTTACAGGTATACTTTACCCCATGTCCTTAGAGGGGTTGTTGGGAGCCACGGAAGTTACAGTTTTGGACCACAACTTCCTGTGAGCATCAAAATGTGAAATAGCCTTAATATCTGCATCAGCGGAAGCAGGCGGGTTTGCTCTTGAAGCCTAGCTGGAGCTGATACTTTCTACAAACTTACACGTGCATGATGAATGTTGCACCTCTGCTCCTACAGCTCCATGAAATGTTCTCTCCTGTTATTTATCAATAGGAAATTCATTTCAGTCTGGAGTCAGAGTGAAAACTGACAAAGAGAAAACCCATTTCTTATCTAGTGTAACAAAGTGGTTCTTTTAGGTCTGGAAGTGTTAACTGTTGTAAAATAAGTTTGAAAGAAACTCAAGTGTTATTATTATAAATTAATCTAACTTTGTTCTCTGGCAGTATTTGTGGCTTTCTTAATTGAGGTTTAGGAAAATTTTTAATAACCTCTTTAGAGCTGTGGGCTGTTGGATTGCTGACTTTTAGGTGGAATGTCCTTTTAAATGATTGCCTTTGTAAACACAAAAAAGCTTTTTTGAGGATGTATTTCAGGATACTATTAATCAAGACATTTGCATAATGAGAGCCCTTTTCTGCAATTTGAAAATAACGGCAAACTCATTGTGTGAGGTCAAAAAGAAACGTGGTGCTAAACTTGTTTTTCCGGCACATTGTGAATCTCTCTTTCTTTGATTACAGCTGTTATTGCTGGCGGAGTTATCGGTTTTCTTTTCGCAATCTTCCTTATCCTGCTGCTGGTATATCGCATGAGAAAGAAGGATGAAGGCAGTTATGACCTTGGTGAACGTAAACCATCTTGTGCTGCCTATCAGAAGGCACCTACTAAGGAGTTTTATGCATAAAATTCCTACTTAGTGTCTCTATTTATGAGATCACTGAACTTTTTTAAATAAAGCTTTTGCATAGAATAATGAAGATTTTTTTTTTTTCATTAAAGAGCCATTATGGCACCTTTATGATAAAATCCCATTGTATTTAAAACTTTTCATGTATTCCTTTAAAAATGTAAAATTAAAACTTAACATTTGCAGTGTTCTGTGAATAACAGTGGCAAAGCATTATTTTATAAAACCATTGATGTTCACTGAATCATTTTTAAAACTTTATGCATAAATATAAAATAATGAAAAATATTGTTTTATCCTATGGTTCAATGAAAGTTGTTTAATTTTTGTCGGCATGTCTCAGATTGATCTTACAAGTTAGTTTTTATTTCATTAATTTATCTGTTTCCAAAAAATGCCTTTTTGTAGTTGTCATGGTGCAATTTGTCTTCAGATAATTCAGATGACGGTAACTTTTAGTGTAAATGTAATTTTTCAGCTATGTAAACTTTAACCTCCACTTTGTATAAATCTAAGTGTCAGAATATCAATTTTACACTTTGCATTGTTTCTCAGCATACCTGTAGCTTCAGTGAGATTTGTAACAGCAAATTAATGTGTAAAATTGGATTATTACTACAAACTGTATAGTCGTATTCTTACTAAACAAATCTCCCGTAAGGAAGATTTGGAGTAAGCTACTGACAAACCTAAGCAAACCCAAAGACTCTAACAGTATTTTGAGAAGTTGCTGCAGATTTCTATGGCCACTGTATTTGTTAATTATTTGCAATTTGAAGGTACAAGTAGGGGTTTAAATTTTTGTTCTTTAAAAAATGCATTTAAGTTGTAAACGTCTTTTAAAGCCTTTGAAGTGCCTATGATTATATGTAACTTGTCGCAGACTGGTGTTAATGAATATATAACAGTAAAAGAAAATGTTGGTATTTTATAAGCACAGATAATTCTAATGGTAACTTTTGTAGTCTTACATGGATAGACATAATTGTAATTTGGGAACATAAACACTACTGAATAAATCATGTGGCCTAATACTGAGAATTCCATTGTGATATACTTTTGTATGCTTTTCATTTTATGTCTACATGCTTATGTTTTAATGTCACAGAGTACATCCAGTAGATCTTAAAAATCCAGACCGAAAAAAAAAAAAAGAAAGAAAGAAAGAGAAAGGCTGTTGACCAGGCTAATCCTCGGACCAGATTTATTGCTGAAGTGGCAGAGAAAAGGAATGTTTAAGTCTTGCATCTGGTGTATGAGTTATGAGTCATTCAACCTTTGCATTATATTTAATGGCAGTATTGACACAGACCTTTTCTTCCTGCAAATGTTGTTTTCCGTACTGTAAAATGCAAAGGAGTGCCCATTTTCATTTCTTGTGTATATCGGTTTTTGATTTGTCGTTCTGGTTTGTTTCTTCCCCGGCCTTTTGGAGAATTTTGGTTTCTTCTGCTTGGACTCCAGCAGAAGAGTAGAGACAAGCGGAATTATCTTCATAAGAGAAGAAAGAAATATTCCAAGTAGAAGAGAAAAGGCTCTGTTGCTTAGACCGCAGATAGGTGTTGGATAGAGGGGCTTGTGGAGAAGACGATAGTCTGCCTCCTTATATTATGCTTTGTAACAGACAAATGGCTTCGTCTTCTGTTCTGTTAACCTCCTCATTTTTTATTGTTGAGATTTCCAAAATATAGGTGTTCAGGACGTCAAGCTGAACTGCTTCTCAGAAACGGCAATGTGTTGTAAATAAGATCTGGTAACTCTTCAGATAAGAGTTGCGTAACTTGTATTTGTTGCTGTCCCAAGTTCAGTGGTCATGTAGGAACGAATGAATGCTATCCTGTGCTAAAATATTTAATATATTGCTTTTTAAATTACTTATACTCACTGGCAAATTTTTCAAAGCCATACCAGTTCAACAAGTAAAAACAGGGTAAGAATTTAACAGGTATATCTTATTGTGCAATATTTAGTGAAATTCAATTAGTAAAATAACTGCTTGAAATAACTGTGCCAAGAAAAGAAAATTTCTGGCAAATGCTGTGCCACTGCTGTAAAATAAAGCATTTGTTCAAGTGCCAAAATAAAGTCTACCATGCCTAAACTAATACTTTATTTGTATAGTCTGACATCCAGTTTTTTGAAGCCCACTTTGCTTAAGGTAGTAGTTCTGAATTTTCTTTAAGGGTGCAATGAATATCGCTGTAAGTACAGCGATAAACACCAGATAAATTGTCTCCTCCTTCTTCATAAGCAAATTGATATCAAGGAGCTGTTTTCTCTCTATTTATATACGTTAGACTCTGCTTCTATACCTAATTTACAGGACACTTTATCCAAAGTAGACATCTGTTGTAATTATGCAGGCTACCAAATACTGTGCGTGTCTGGTTCCTCCTGCATCTGCTTGCAAGCAGAAGCAATGGTAACGCTTGCTTCACCTCCATTTTCACTACTTGCCTTTTTTAACCCTACATATCCACTATCCATTCTCTTATATGAAGAGGTTGGATGCTTTGCCTGTGTCCACCGACTTAAAGTACCACAGTCCTCCCACCCTCCCTAACAAACCCCTGAAACTTCTTTCACCTGCAGTAGGCGTGATAGTCGCATTTATTATCTCGCAATGTCTTTGCCTCTCTGTTTTCAGTACCGAACCAGACTACTAGGGAAAAATTCTAACAGAGCTATCATCTCGCTTATAAACATCGGTTCAGTTTTCATCAGTCTCAAAACCAGGCTGACACAGGCACCCGGCTTCCAGCAACGTCGTTCAGAAGAAATCGGCAGCTGAAGGTGTGTCTCTTACACGGAGGCTTCCTAGCACAAGTTGGTCTTCGGGTTTGCTTCCCTTTTGTTCTCCCCTTCCTGGATGTGTTTCTAGCAATATTCTGGCTACCCATGGATGTTGCTGGGCAGCTGGGAGTCCCCGTGCCAGGCTGTGGATGCTGCGCCGCCTGCCCGCAGCTAGCAGCGGCATCTGTACCCCTGGGATGACTTTTCCTAGAGACCCTCGGCTGGAGCTCTGAAATTCCTCAGCAACCTGATACAGCGTCTCGTGTTTATCAAAATGCCATTTTGCTTTGATTTACCCTGGGTTATAAATAGTTACTTCCTCTTAGATTCTCTGCAAATGAAGCCCAGTGCAAGTAACGTAAAACTTATGTTAAAAGAAGCCTCTTGCCTTTGCTTTATTCATGGAAAAATAACTTTCAAAGTCAAGTTCCTGGTTCCTCTGCTGGCCAGCTGTGCACCTGAATTGTAGCTCCTGTTTTCAGGCTTCACTTTTTCTTCACTTTGAGCATTGCACTTGATTGAAACAGGATAAATTAAAACTAAAATTATCCTCTTGTACCTCCGGACAAGAGAATAGCGTGTTTATAACTTCGGCTAGTTGTTGCTCGTTTTTCCTCTTAGAACAGTTTATTGAAACGATGGTGGAGTGCAGTCTTAGATACTATTTTTAAGTAACATATCAAATACAAGAAACTTTTGTAAGGCAAGAAATATCCAGATAAATATTAAACAAAAACTTTTGGTGTGAGGAAGATGATAACAGTATGCTAAGTATTCCAGTCTTTGCTCAAGTAAGCAAACAAGAAGAAGGGAAGAGGAATCTGAGGGGGAAGAAGATCTCTAAGGAAACCATTATTCTTACAACTAGAAACAGTATAGCATTTTTTAAAAAAAATTTACAATCAGTTGTATTAGTTACTTAATATTTGCTCAGTCAGAATGGCACAATTTCATTTAAGGAATTTGCAGTATTGTTCTACATTATTTATGAGTTTATGTGTTAATTTTGTTCCATTTAAGCTCTTGCCTGTGTATCGCAGAACCTTGGTGTGAAAATTCCACGCTCTGAACTTCTAGAGCGTTGCCTTTCCAAAACTTTCTTCAGGCTGAGGAAGCATGTTCTCGCTCTCCGGTTTGTCTGAGAAAAGATATAGCAAGTATCCCCTTCCCTGGCACGTCTTCCGGTGCTGGGATGGTTTGTGGCTGAAGCAGCAGAGCAGTTTTGCTGAGGAACTGGAGCAGGAGAGGAGGACGCCGACATGTGCGTTTCATTTCCTCCTGATGCTTGGGCTGACCCGGGGCTGGGTTCAGCTGCATGGGTGGGAGAGGGGGGTGCTGTAACCCAACCCTGCCAGTGGAAAGGATGCTTTGCTGAGATGTTTTTCCCCTGTGAAGTAAAGTAAGTTGTCTAATTTTTCCTTTGAAAACAAACAAATGATAAACCTTGAGCTCGGTAGTGCTAGAAATGGAAACGTGGGCTCCTGCCTTAACCCCTCTGAACCACTTTCACATGTGCATCGGATGTGCAGAGTAGCTGCTCGTGTGGGTGGAAATCTGAAAACCCCTCTGTGTGTTGGCAGTGTCTGAGGTTAATGTCTAGTGGGGGTGGGGGTGGGGAGGGGACAGAGCCTGTGCAGAACTACAGACATTAATTTGGGGTGAGTGGAAAGAAAGCAGGAAGAGAAACTGTCCTGGCAGCCCACGTTTTCCACTGGAAGTTACAAGACATTTTGTTTTCTTGAGTTGTTGCCGTCACACTGAATTTGCTCTTAACAGAGAGAATCTGTAGGCAGGAGAGCGGGCAGGTGTTGCTGTCATACCTTGAAAGATGCTCTTGGTTGCACACAGCTTCCCAGCGCATCGGAGATCCAGGCTACCTCTTGCAGATGTTGCCACCCAGTGCTTCTGCTGGCTGCTCACCCCTTGGATTTGCAGAGGAACTGCTACAGCAAAATGGGTGGAGAACCGGCAGGGTTGACCCCACACACCCTCTGCTGCCCAGAGGAGGTGCTGGGAGGGCACCAGGAGACCAGCTGCCTTGCACTTGGAAGAGTTTGAGTTGTCATTTGCCTATGGGAGGTGGGAAGAAGTGGATGAGACATGCAAGCGGAGCTTTGCAGTTGAGATGTGCTGTTGTATAATTGAAGCAACTTTCTTTTTTCCATGCTAACCCTAAATCCTTCAATACCAAATGTGTTTATGGCATAGCCTGCAGAGCTCTTAAGCTTTTTAATTCACATTGCAGCTTAAAAACTGTGCTGTAGTCAGGATGGGGATGAGGGCCACTGTCTCTCATGGCTGAAGGTCAGGTCCAAAGAATTCCTCCAGCCTGGCAGTTGAGCCGTGGCCTGGAGTGATAGGAATTAGGAATGCTTGTGAAAAACTTCCAGAAAAATATTGCAAAACCTGTAATAGTTTATTGAAAATAAACAGAGCCCAACTTCTCTGTAGGGGGTGACTTTAATTCATTTAGATTTCTTCTCGAGCATTAGGCTATATTTTTTTCCCATGGATCTTTTGTTGATTCATTGAATGCAGAGGAAGCTTCTGATTTTTTCTATTTTTAATCCAAGCACTGACGTATAAGGAACAATAAGGCCACCAGACAAGCTACGTGAAGCTTATCAAGTGGTGGGAAACTAAGCTCAGTGGAGGAAAATTTCCATGTCCTAGTTACCCACCCACCTTGTATGGCCATATGCAGTCATAGAGTCTAAAATTTTGGTGCCCATTTTCCTGAGCTCCTGTGGTGAAACAGGAGCTTTCTCTAAACACTGTAGCTCCCCAGAGGGTACCAAAGAGAAATGGGAACAGACTTACTTTTTGATGTTTTTGTGTCATAACCCATAATACCAGCGCTCATCTCCCTCCTACTCTGCTTTCTAAATATAGCAGCAGGGGAGAAGTCAACAACCATCACACTAAACAGTACTGAAAGAATGTAAAACAGTCCAAAGCTCAGTTTTCATCATTCGTCCGTATAATTTTCATTACCACAGAGCTAACAGAAGAGTCTCTTGTGAAAGAGAAGCAAAGCATGCGCTTCCTTCTGGACCAGCCCACAGTGCCAGCTTAGTTAATGCTGACTTGGGGAAAAACTCTTCTTGGGAAGCATCTGGGTCCAAGTCTGAGGCGGCTGAGAGCGCAGCTTCAACTCCTGCTCAGAGAGAAAAGCTTGAGTGAAGGACCCTGCCTTGACCTGGTGCTTCACTGCCAGGCCTGTGGCTGTGCCACCTTCGTACTGCTAAGGCAAGGCTTCAGGGACAGCTCTAGTAAATCTTCACGATCCCAGCTCCATCCTGTAGGAAATCCTTCCCTGAAAGTCCCAGTCAGCTCAAATTATTGACTATAATCAAAGCAGCAGTGAGAAACCTTTTTTTTAAATCATCAGCTTTCACCTTGCTTTGCATGCAATCAGGTATTTTCCTAAAGAAAGGCGCTTTTCATTGGTTGGCAAACAAAACGGTTTGTTAACTTGTAATTTAATCTTTACAGTAATTTGTGTACTTCTTGCTCTGTGGGAGCACACACTATTTACATATTTTTGCTGTTACTAAGCTTAACTTCCCTTTTTATATTCTAGTTGTGTTTAAAATGGTAAATAATTATTTACCAGCTGATTCAATTTATAGCATTTATTTCAATTTGCTTTTCAATGGAAATTGAGATCTCATTAAGAATACATAAAATTAGCAGTTCATGTAAAATATATTAAGCACATCGGAATGAAGATTAGCAAAAACTTTTTGACTTCAAAATATATGTCATTATTGGAACTAACTGACTTATTAGGCAAAAGTATTTTTGCTAGTTATTGAATTGTATTGAGTAATTCCAATCACAATGTCAGTAAAGACTTTAAAACCAGTAGGTCTCAATCTTTTTTTTTCCCTATAGATTGAAAGAGTACAAGCTTTCCTGTTTTTTCAGCTTCTAAGTGGTTTTATACAAAAAAAAAAAAAAAGGAGAATTTTATACCTACAGAAGAGCTGTCAAAAAGTCTGAATTTTTTTTTATCGTCTCAAAAACTGGATACAGATGCTCAGCCATGTGATTTCTCCCAATTCATGGTTTGATTTTTGCAACAGCCCTGGCAGTAGAAATCATCAATTTTTCTCTGCCAGTCTGTGCTTTTTATAACACACATTCAACCACTAAAAGCTAAGTGGAATTTTACTTCACCCACCACTTCTAATGCAGATTCTGAAACTCCATACACTTGTTCAGCTCTGGCTCTTCTAGATCCTAAGAAATGCTGGGCCTGTCCTTAAATAAGCAATATACTCTTTTACACAAGCTCTTAGTATATCAGCTTTTCACTTTGCAATGTGTGTGTCAAAGCTTTCAAACTGATCAGACAGACTTTGCAAGTAAGAATCATGCCATCTTCTAAATATATACCACAGAGGATCAGAAGAGGATTCCAAAACTTCAGTTAGTTTTGATAATAACATGTTAACTCTCTTGCAGAATCACATTTTTTTGAAGTTAAATGATTAATGCTATATTATCGCTGCCTGACTTGAGCAGTCTGTTCAGCGTCTTACAGTTAAACCTAGACTGAGATCCTGGTGACACTGGGTCTCAAAGTGTGCATCCACACAGGGAGTGGGGAGTTGTGTCTGTTAGCACTCAAAACTTCACAAAATAAAACACCTCTTATTTTGGGGACTGTTCCAATGGTAACAAGCTATTTTGGCACTCAGCTTCTGCCCATCTGTCTGGTATCTGTCTCTTCAAGAACTCTCCCCTTCCCCGTACAAAGGCTGGCTGAAGCATCATTACCCAGAGAAGTCACACTCCTGCTCAGCTTCCCATCTGCCTCTGTTAGATGGGTATTTTATTGGCTCACCTTATATGAAGACAGTCTGTAACACGTTCATCCCAGTTCAACCCAGCCCAGGCTGTGCCCAGGGAGTAACCGTTTTCATGCAGGGTGGTGGGGTGGCACTGGATGTCCTTTGAACTTGTAGCTCACCAGTAGATATGTAATGAAAAAAGGGCTGCTTTGGTACACGTCAGGGTAGAGGATTCCCTTTAAGTCCAGAAATAAATTATGTACTTTGTGTGCATTTCAAAAAGTATCTATGGATTTAAACTTGCTTGGGACAAGTATGTGTTGATAAGTTGAACCTGGGTTTTGAGTAAACTGAACCTGAATTTTATCCTTACAAAAATATTCAAATGAATCAATGTACTTAGCTATAGAGAGTTGCTGAGAGAAACTACTTCTAATTTCTTTCATCATAAGGAAAGTTATTTAGAGCAGTATTTGATGTATTTTTAATGCAAATATATGATAATTGATGTTAAGCATCCAAGAGCTTTTGCTTTGTAAACATGGGAGTGGAGAAAGATTCATGTATATTGCTGGACCAACTGCTACCTGAAGACTGTCGATCCACAGCACTGCACAGAGATGACTCCTTGCACCTCTGGTTTTACGTCAGGCGCTCATGCTCAGCTCTCTGCCCATGAGAGCACAAGTCACTCAGTTTATAAGGAGACTCAAGTGGCAGTGATTTATACCAGTGCTTAACAAAACCCTTTTTTGTGGCATGGCAAAGCCATTGCCCCTGTAAGTAAACTTGCAGTAATCTGCAGGAGAAATTACACTACCAGGCTATGTCTTACTACCCAGTCTAGCTGCCAGAATTTTTGTGCAGTCATGAGTTTCTCGCATTTTTATGTGCCTGGAGCATGTGTGTTCATCACTGCTTTTTTTGCAGTGCTACATGCCTTCGTAGCAAGATGCCAGCAGAAGGGCTGCTGCACGCTGGGTAAGGACCCAGGACTTGCAACTACCAGCATTGGTATGTTCTTGGAGCATTATACAGTGGCATTTTGCTGGTAGTTCTGTTTTGGCTTATGCTGTTCAGAGAGGAGATTTCACTTTGGTGAGAGAGGCTGAATTTGTTGGCTTACAACAACTTAGTATGAGAACACACAGAATCTCGGGGCAACTAATGCTGACTTCTTTCAGTAAACCTGTATAGCACTGGAGAGGCCCAGCTAAGATGTGTTCCAAGGAAGCACATCCTACCAGCCCGCTGCTGGCAGATGTTCTGCCCTCAGCTGATGCTGCTCTTGATACCTGAAGAGTCTCTGACACAGCAGAAAGCTAGCAGAACTTCGTGGAAGAATACATGCCATGAGGTGCTTGCTCTTTTTCTTTCACATTTTCCCCCATTCTGTGCACAGTAGGATATATATATTTGCTGTCAGGCTGCATAAATGGAAAGTCATACAAGTCAGAGTCAAGCTTGAACACTTCTTCCTAAGAAGAACTGAAAAACAATGCTTCTTGGAAACTGAGGAATACTTTTTTTCATCTCCTTTAACTGGAAGAGGAAGTAAAAGCATTAGCAATCCACATCTACCTGCCTACAGCTCAAGGCAACAAAGAAAAACCTTAAATGAAGAAAACACCTTCTAGTGGTACTGAAATGGAACATGGACCTAGAGGAGACTTTGGGGAGACTGAGTCAAAAGTAGAAAATGCTTTGTAAGTAAATAAATGACATAAAATGTAAATTAAGAGTCTACTTCTACACAAGAGTAGCAGGTATATTGGTAATTCCTTCAGGCTGTCACAGTGTGCTCCCACTTCAAACACCTTTTGTGCTTGGACCTGTGCTGGCAGCTTTTCAAAGGACTCTCATACTTTATTCCCTCCCCCTCCCTGCTTTGCATAATAATTAGTATGTGAATATGCCTGTGATTTCTTCTTGTTATTTTAATACAGACACATTTTAGAAACTTCAGTAAAGTTTGGAGCTCCACTGAAGCAGTCCTTGCTCCAAAAACCCTGCAGCCTAAATGGACTGGAAAAACCAAAGTGCAGCAAAATAGCATCATCCATCATCCCCATTCCATGCAGGGAGAAGCATGGTACCAAGTGACTGTCCTATTGGAAGAGATCCAGGATCCATTCAGGCAGTATCCTGTGCCTAACAGCACACTCCACCAGTTGCTTTATATACTGTATGATATAAGGTGAAAGAAGAACCCAGCAAAGAGAAGTGCCATCTGTCCACACATTGGACTTCATTCCCCTTTCCAGGAGCTGAGATGCAGGCTTATTCCCTGAAGCACCAAGTTACAATCGGATAATTCTGATTATTTTGACATTCATATATATCTATTCCCTTCCCTGAATATTAAGTTGTTATAATATTAACTCTTGACACTGTTTCTACCAGTGTAATCACAGCAATCTTGTAAAGGTACATGCATACGGAGATATTTGAGCACCTGATAGTCTTAATGAGCTAAGAAATACGCAAGATGAATCACACAAGTGATTTCTGGATTGAGGGGCGGACAGGGCACTAGGATTTTGCCCAGTGTAGTAGCTTATAAAGTCTGGGAAACTGAGCACAGGTCTTCTCAGCTTCAGCCTTTCTCTGATTTAAAATTAGAATCCTGAGGGAAGAACAGCAATCCAAAAGTCCTGAAGCTGCAAACTGAAGGAAAACAAAACTATGCATTTAGTGAATGATGCAAAATATAAGAAAATAATGAGAGAGGTGTGTGATGGAAATACGTTTCCTGAGGCTAAGTGGGTATTGGTGTGTTTCAAACCCACTAACAGATATGTGCATGTTGCTGGCTGAAGAGGCTTGGCGGGTGGAGCTCTAGGTTTTGTTGTTACATCACTTGCTGTTATTTCTTCTCAGGCAAGGACAACAGAAGACATGAGCAGTGCTCTTTTCAGTTTGACCTGGGATTATGACAGCCATGCCAAGATTTCTCCATCCTTCCGACTATTTGATGATGGAGGTAAAAAAATGTCTTTTTATCACTCTTCTCCTGGCTTATTATCACTTATCCTTCTGACTCCATGGCTGTGGAAGGATTAAAAAAGAAAGCTAATTGAGGAAAAATCAGTGGGAAACCAATTATGGAAAGTGATTTAATTGTAAAGGGAGCTAATGAAAAGAGAAGGAATTGGTCTCTGGAATCAACAAAAATTCTAAATTCAAATCCTGCAAGTACAGTTTTACATAAGCCTGTTCGTGCAGACCTGTCCTATGTATTCAATCACTGTGTATAATCTCTTTAGAATCATAGAATGCGTTGCATTGGAAGGAACCTTTAGAGATCATCTAGTCCAACCTCCATGCAGTGAACAGGGACATCTTCAACTAGATCAGTTTGCTGAGAGCCCTGTCCAACCTGACCCTGAATATTTGCAGGGATAGGGCCTCCATCATCTCTCTGGGCAACATTTTCTAGAGATACAATTCCAGACAGGCACTTACACATTATAGGGCATGATACATAAACAGAATGCACAGGAAAGAGATTTGTAGACAGGAGATCTCTAACAGCCATTTACTTGCATAACATTTTTATTTAAACAGTGATTTTATTACCATCAGTGGAACAGGACTCTCAAGTACTGTGGCAGTTTGAGAGAAATATATTGTTCCATCCCACAAGCATGCTTCATCAGCAGAGGACACAGTCCCAGCTGCAAAAAAACGCATCATCCAGATTGTGCACTGAAAAATACAAGTGAAAAATTACAAATGAGTTGACCTCAAACCTGTTCAAGTCATTTTGGCAGGGACAGCCATTATCTTACAATAACGTGCACTTCAAATTCCTCCTCAAGATACACGCCCATGAAGCTCATTAGCGTTAAGTCTTTTCACTTAGGCAGAAAGTTCATGAATATTGGAACGCCGTGTTGAATATTAGAGGGAAATTCTTTGCTGTCTTCCTGCTACAGCAGCTTTTTGGAAATGCACCAAGGGCTTTGATCCTAAAAACACTTACCTGTAAGCACCTGGGTAGGCCCATTGACTTAAATAAAACCAATTGAGAGCTTCAATTCAAGTGTTTGCAGATTAAGGCCCATGTTTACGCTTTAAGATCTTATCTACTGAAGAAATTGCACTCATTTACCTAAGTGCTTTTATAAACACAACTTCATTTAAATGAACGTGCAGGAGGCCACCATCCGGGGAGCTGTGCCCCACCTTGTTTCCCAGCAGTGTGAAGGCAGCGAGGCCTCTCAGGCAGCTTGAAGCCATCAACATACCACAGGGTCCCACCATGTGAAGCACCCGGAGAGAAGGCCGCCGTCCAAAAGCCTCTACCAAGCCTCGTCCCTTTGCTCTATGTCCTCACTTCCCACCCCACAGAAACCGCAGTCCCGCGGGGGAGGGCGGGCGGGCAGCCGGCACCGAGCGGGTTTCTCCTTGGAAGGGCTGGCGAAGGTGCGGGGACCGAAGTTTTTCAGGCCTCCTCCCCGCAAGGCCGGGGTCAGATCCGCCTCGCCCTCACGAAGGCCGACGAGCCGTCACCGCCCGACCCCGCCGGCAAAGGGGAACCGTGGGCCACGCCCCACCCCGCCCGCAACGCTGCGCCGGGCCGGTCCCGGGCCCTGAGGCGGCTTCGGGCGGCGGCCCGCCCCCTCCCGTCCCCCGCGGCGGCTCCTCCTCCCGCGCCGCGGGCGGAGGTGGGGGCCTCGCTGGCGGCTGCGGGGCCCGCTCTGCAGGGGGAAGGTGCGTGTTTGCTCTGCTCCCCTCTCGATCCTCCTGCTTCCCCTCTCCGCTCGCAGCCGGGGACGGGGTCTCCCGGGCGGGAGAGGCTCTCCCGGACCGCCGCCCCTCCGCCGGGGCTGCAGCGCGGAGCGGGGGGCCCGGCTCCTGGCTGGGGGCGAGGAAGGGGCACGCAGGCCGCCATCACGGGCGCCTCGGCGGGGCTCAGCCCCGTCTCCTTCTCTTGGCGAGGCCTCTCTCTAAAACCCTGTCAGAGTGTGCCGGGGTCTCGCCGCCGACGTGGGGCCTTAAGCCGGTGCTACCGGGCCAGCCCTGCCCGGGGTGGGTGGGCTGGAGGCCCCGGCACGGCAGCGGGGCCGTGGGCACACCTTGCACCCGTCCTGCCGCCCTTCCCCGGAGGAGGACAGACACCAGCTTGGACGCGCTTGGGGAACACCGGGACTTGCCTGGTAACCCTCTCGTCCCTCTTAATTTAAAAACCAGTAGTGCCCTTAGTTGTCAGATGGGTGCTTGGGGGACGCATGGTCAGCGTTGGGCGAGGCACGATGCTCTGCGTGGTCTTGGAAGCAGCAGAGTTGACAGCGGTCGTGAACTCAAAGCTTTGCCACTGCAAATGGATAAAACTCATAAAGACCAGATGAGTGTGTTGGTTATTTAATTACATTTTAATGACACGCTTAGTAGTGAAGAGGGTCCAGCGTGTAAAGTGGTTTAGTGTGTCTGAGTAGGGAACCCTAGCAACTGGCACCAGTTAGATTTGTTTTGACAGCACTTGATTCTTCAGAGACTGCCTTTCTCAAGTTGGAGCCAAAGGGAGAAGTATGAGAGGCTTTTTTATATATGTGTAAATGCATATACATATTTTATGGAAGTACTAAAGTGAATACATGAGGGAGAGAAAAGTGAGATATAAAGAAACCATGAAAAAATTTAAGCTCTGCACACTGAATCAGATTTTACTAAGGAAGCATTGGATATGGAGGAGCCTTTTGGATCTAGTGGTTGTGTCTGGCAAAACTCTGCCTAGAACTACTGAAGAGAAGGTTCAAAGTACAAGCACTGGGTTTCTGTTTGCTTGCTGATTACTTGTTTCTTCCTTCAGACTGCAGGATTTTTGGACCTGACTTTCCTAAGGGCTGCGTGAGCAAACAAAGTGCCTCTTCAGAGAGGGCCACACACATGCAACACCTCAAATACTGATTTCTTGTTTTGTAAGTCTTGATTTTCAAAATTTTTCTTGTCTGTGGTTTTCACTCTGTTCAAAATTAGATTAACTTTTACTGTTTCTGGAGATAGTTCCACATCTGCTTGCCCTTTTGTATCGAAAGACTTTAAGGGTGTTGTAATCTATTGATTAAAGGGAAGCGTGTGGGTGTTTCCTGTTGTAAAGCCATACTTGGTGTGACTGTAGAACAGATTCTCTGTGTGGGAATGGAAGAACTGCTTATATCTATATCTATCTAGAATATATCTCTCAGTTTGAGCTTGAGAAATTAGTAAGATGTAAACCAGGGTGACAGAAGTTGGCCTCGGTTTTGCTCTGTTCCTTGAGGATTAAAGCTTTTATAAAACGTCTTTCTTATGCTTAGCTGCTATCATTTCTTAAAATCACCTTCCAGTCTTGTCTGGTACTCCCTCTGTTAGATTATTGTTTTGAATAAAACCTCATACACTTCTTTCCCCAAAGAAACCCTACAAAGCCTGCAATATCCATGAGAGTTCTCACATCCTGGGTTTCCTTTTGAATTTTGACTCATCTCCTTAGACATATCACTCTATCTTGGATAGTGTGCATCAATTGTGCCTTGCAATCAGTTTTACTTTACCCAAACTTCAATCTTCTGGATGAAGTCTATGGAGATAAACTTGGATCGGAGCCACTGCAGCTTTAGAGATTCATACAAAGCCCTTGTCTTACTCAATCTTGTTTCTTGGTGTTTAAAATATATATAATTCTTTTGAACAGCAGAACAATAAGATACTAAATCAGATAAGAACAGATTGCAAATCTGGGCTGGGAAAGAACAACCTGGCATTGACCCCCGTTGGGAGACATCTGTCAGTAAAAGCTCATATAATTTCATATTTGTTTTATAACACCCTTTTGCAGATGCCTGCATGTCTTTAATGCCAGATCAGGAAAGGAAGCAACTGACAGAGTCTCTTATTGTTGGTATAATTGCACAAACTCATAATGCACATGGGATTCTTTTTATCTACTCCTGCCATAGTGTATAAAACTTCCTTGTTTTAAGATTGAAAACTTTGTCTTGTCATTTCTTCCTTCCATTCCAGTTGTGGGAGGATGAAGATGAAGGATGGCAGTACATCTAAGAGAGAGCAGCTGCAGGGGTGAAATATTTTGCTTTAAAAAGTACTTTGTGCGTAGAAATGTACAAAACGATTACAATCTTGAAGCTCGACAGTTCTTTCTGTTCTGTCTCGACAGGAAATATTATCTGTCAAAAACTGCATTGCAGTAATCTTTCACGTTTTTGTTACCAAATGTCTGTAGTAATCTCAAACTAGTGAAATAAATGTAAATTCTTTCTTCAGTTGACCCCCAGTCACCTACATTTTCACTGTGGTAGCAGTAGTGAATTTTTAGTTCTGATTTCTAATCTCCTAAATGCCAGTTACTTGATTAAGTCAGTATTTCTGACAAAATCTGTGGAGAATGCTCTGCTCTTTTTTGGTTCAGTTTTACAATAGAAGAAGAAATTGTATGTGAGCTTGAGAAAAATGTTGACCTTATTAGCCTGTAGTTTAAAAAAATTATAATTTGGTTGCCCTAATCTTACAAGAGGCTTGATTTCTGGTTTTGAGACAGAGAGAATGGACCAAGGGTGGTTTGTTGTTGCTGGTTTTTTTTTTTAATGATTAATTTATTTTATTATTTTAATTTCTGTTAATGGAGAGCATTCAGATACTCAGATCATTTGGATTCTTTTTTTTTTTTTTTTTCTGTCCTGGTATTAGTAATATTTTCTTAGAGTCTTAAATCTAATTAACATAGATCTTTTTGATTAATTTTCTCCGTAGTGGCTGAGAGAAAAACGTGAAAATCTCTTTGGTGCTGTTGCTGCCAACAGGGATTTGATGGAAGTATCTAATGAACAGACATACAGATTAAAATGCTTTTCTAAGAAGTTATTTATGTATTTTGACAAAATGGTTTTCTGTACTACCCGTTGCCATCAGAGGTATGGTAAAAGACCTGTTACCTTAACCCCTGACTTTAAAAGATACCAATGGTGTTTCAGAAGAGAAAAATTCTGGTTGAATTTATCTTAATTCTCTAAGATAAATTTTAAATCAAAGATTTTTATGTTATAGGTGACCTGAGATTAACCTCCTCTCACTATCATAGACATTTCTTACGTCACAGGAAGTATAAACAGCTGAGCTTTATTTTTAAGAACTTGCCTGAATGACCATCCCGGATTCACTGCAACAGTGACAGTTTCCACCAGCTCAGGATTTGCCCAAACCTGTTTTGTGACCCCATGAATGTAGCATCTTGTGCAACTGAGAGTTGTCAACCCTGTGAAGCCTGAAGCCTTTCACTGATGTGAGAAAACACTTCTGGTTTTAAGTATATGTGTGTTGTGGGTTGGGTTTTTTTTTTCTATTCTTTCCTCGGTTGCTGGTTATGGTGTCTGATCTTTTACTTAAATGTAGTGATAGTACATTTCCTGCTAGAACACTCTGTATGAAAGGGAGTGAGATCACTCTTCCACCCTCCCCCAATTTTTCTAGCTTTCATCTTCTACATTTATATTGATATCCTGTGACTTTAATTTTTGTGTTAGGGAGGCACTTCACTGTGAATTTACATAAGACAAGTGAGTCAAAAGTAGTTTTGTGTTTCAAGTAGCCCCACAAAAGGGGCTTATGTAATATTATGCATGTGCCAATAGACATTTGAGAAAGAAACGTGCTTTTTGAGGCCTTAAGATGAGATCTGAGCCTATGTACTCCATTGGGAAAGCATCAGCTTTTTTATCTGTAACTTTTGAAGACCAAAGCATCATTTTGATTTATCTGTAATGGTTTCCTGTTCTACTCACCACAGGTTTTGAGGTTAGCGCGTCTGATCTTGTTGATTTTTTTAGTGTTCTGCATCACAGCATTCACCTAGTGCTCTCTCTGGTTGCGTTCTCCCATACAAAGCACAAGTGCTCTTTCGTGGCAGACTGAAAACACTTCTTGGAGTTTTAGTTTAATGAAATTCTTCATTGCTTTGGAAACAGAAAGAACTTCAAGTTGCTAATTTCTTTAAGATTGATCATATACTGCAGTGGGCTATTAATATTTCCTTTTATGATGACTAGGTAAGGCAGGAAAGTACACTACTAATCTCAGGTAATGTATTCAGTGCTGCCAGAAAATACACAGGGCAGATAATTTCTGCCTCAGTGATGCACTGTGAGATACCCTGGAAGGAAAACAAAGTCAGCTTGATTTTAATTACTTGTTCAGTTTGCTTGTCTTGAAATAGTTGTTGGGTAAGGAATCTCTAGAGGGTTTTCAGAAGGAAAAAAGTCTCGGGAATAGGCTTGGAAAGTTCTGTGCGGGCTCTGAGTTACTGCCCTTGTCTAATTTACCCGCAGCTGGTGCAGAGGTTTCCGCCTCAGCCACCCACCTGTTTCTTGGTCAGCAATTCTTGCCCAGGTAGTGGAGGCGGTGAAAAAAGCAGAGCTGTCTGCTTGCCACGCTGCAGGGACTGCCACAGTCCAATCTTCTCTTAAGTAGTACCTCGCCATTTTTGCCTTGGCAGTAACCTACCGGTACTAATTTCTGTAAACAAAGAATAAATGTTTTTCGCTGGGTTCGTTCCCAGAACCAGCTTGCTGCCTGACCATACGGATGAGGTTCTGGTGCAAGGAAATGACAGTTTGGAGGGCAGAGCCACCGTAGCCGGGAGCTAGATGGGCTTAAGCCAGAATGGATCTAAATCTGTTGCCCAGTCCATAGGCTGGCAAAATACACCTACGCTGATTTTAAAATATACATTACTACAGCAGCTGAAGTCGGTGATTTGTGCTTCATTTTGGGTTTGCCTCTTACAGCTGAAGAGAGAACTTGTAGAAAGGATGGTAGTGAGCAGGAATATTTCTGTGGCTGCTCTTCAGAGCGTAACTGAATGAGGGCAGATGTGCTTGTTTCCAGGAGGTGGTGCTGCCCAAGTCAGCAGATACATCTTGCTTTGCAGTGCTGTGTGGTGTAAACTACAGTCATGATTATTAAAAAGACCTGGCATAGCCAAATCTAGCATATCTGATACAGGTGGATCGTGCAGGGATTTTTAGTAGTTGTCTGATTTTAGACTGTTTGCGCAAAGTTTGTGATGAGAGAGGAGAAAGTGGTCAAACTGCAAGACACTTGGAGAACAGCTTGTGCTGAATGTAGAAACATCTCTTAAAAGTTGGCTGTGCTCATAGGAGATAACAATGGTGTCTTCAGCCTCGCATCTAAATTTTGACTGGGACAATAATTTTTTTGTTTAATCGGAAAAAGAGGCGGTCAGAGTAGTATGATTGTCTTCCTGCATTTACATCTGGCAGCAGGTGAGCTGAAAACTCATTTGCAAGTTTGCTTCTGTAGAGGAAAAGGTATTTCCCAGTGCTAAGTGGTGTTTCTGTTAGCAGTCCTCTCATTGCTCGAAGTAGGTCTGCTTTTTGGCCCAGAATATTGGGTTTGAGTAAAGCTAATCCATTTGACATAACACCATTAGATATTTTGTGCTTGTAAGCAACCAAGACTTCATGCTTTCTCTAGTATGGGAGTTTTAGCGTGGCTAGAAATGATACATTTTTTTCCCACATCATGCTGTCCCATCTGATGTTGTTTGTGAAACAAATATGTGAAAATTGCTTTATGGTTTAAACTTTTAAGCTGAAAGAGCTCAATGCATGTTTTAGGCTTTATTTGAGGAGCTATCATTATCAATAGTGATATATCCTATGTTTCTTTGATCCAGATCATATGGCAAGTTTTCTTTGATGTAGAAGCATAAAAAACGCAACCGTACAAAGTGAATCCTGTTTTGCTGACCATGACTTTAAGTCAGGAGATGAACCCAGCAGTGAAAAAACGCTTAATATATAAGTCTATAAAGAATATCTGATTTTTATATGCTCATTTTAGGTTGTTTGGGTTGGTTTGTTTGTTTGCGTTAAAACACTGCTGCTGTCTTGTGACTATGGTGCAGCCCTCTCAGCTATCTCATTGCTGCATTACACACCACAGTCTTGTCAGTCTCACTATCATGTGTTTATAAGTCTTGATTACCACATGCAGAGCAGTTATGTTTTGGGAGATGAGTACTCAGATTTTCTAGTTTTGACTTTCCCTTTCATGTGCTGCATTATCTCCTTTGGCTTTTCCTCATTGTAATTCTGGAAGATAGGGCACTTCTCCGTTGCTTCTCTTCTCGGTGTGTTGATATTAGAATTAAGTGTATTGAGATGAGAGTTGACATTGTTCAACCTGGAGAAAAGAAGGCTCCAGGGACACCTTATTGCAGCCTTTCAGTACTTAAAGGAGGCTTGTAGGAAAGATGGAAAGAGACTTTTTATGTAGCAGGATCTGTTGTGATAGGACAAGGTATAATAGTTTTAAATTAAAAGAGTGTAGATTTAGACTAGAAATGTAGAAGAATTTTTTTACTATGAGGGTGGTGGAACACTGGAACAGGTTGTCCTGAGAGGTGATAGGTGCCCCATCCCTGGAAATATTCAAGGACAGGTCAGGTGTGGCTCTGAGCAACCTGGCCTTGTTGAAGGTATCTCTACTCGTTGCAGGGGGTTTGGATTAGATGACATCTAAAGGTCTCTTCCAACTCAAATGATTCTATGATTCTGTGGTTCTATGATTCTTTGATTCTATGATGGCTATTTTCTGAAAATCCGGAACATGCAGCCTACTTGAGCAGCATGTGTGCAGGAATGGGAGCATGGGAGAGTGCCTTTGAAGAATGTTATATAAAAATAACTATTGGGAGCTTATCAGTATGTGAACTGTATATAAAAAAAAAGATGCAAACTGGATAAATAATAATTAGAGTAGGCATCTGTTATAGAAATGAAACATGCTGTCTAACATCTCCTGTCCCTACAGACAAGCAGCATAGAAAGGATGAAAGTTGGCTAATACTAGTTGTTTTTTTTTTTTCCCTGGAACACTTTTTCAACTATGGTGAAGTAACAGCTGAGCTGTTAGCTGCGTCATTGCAACTGCGAGTGGTCGTCTGTGCAAGCTGGGCTGCTTTTCTGAAAGCAGAAGGTAACTTTACTGTAGTAAAAGACTTAATCTAGGAATTAAATGGAATAGTAAAGCCAAGAAATGTAAGCCTCCTGTGGACCTTGCCTGCTTTCCAGGTGTTTAAGTAATTCTTATTAAACAAGTAGGGCGTGTTGGTAAACATGGAGTGAGGGGTGTAGGATTAGTGTTACCATCAGATCTGTTTCAGTGGGCAACTGGGAGGTTGTTACCAGGGAGCAGGACTGATATGTGATGTGTTGCCCAAAGCGATGTTTATGTCCTGGCCCAGCTTCCAAGTGGTTTCAAGAAGAGATTTCTGAGAGGTGTCTCTCAGACGGAAATCATGAAAGTGTGGGCACATACGGTGAGATGGTCATCCTTCATTGAGAAGTCAAAGGTGACTTTTTTGCTGCTTCTGAATGAAGGAGCACTTGTAACTTTATGTGAACTCTACCTCATCAATTGCCCCTGCTTGCAAGCTGATATGAGCAATAAAATTAAAACCAAGTGAAAGCAATCCTGCAATACTGGTTTCGTTTAATTTGGAATCTTTTGTTCATAAAGAGACTGACATTTGCAACATCTGGATTTACTGAAGGAGGCAGAGGCACCACTTTTTCGTCATACTAGTAACACTAGAGCCCCAAATGTTAAGTAGTCTCTGTGTTCATGCTGTGGATAAAGCCCTCTGAATTTTATGCAATTATGAGAGCGCAAATGTGTGGTTTTTAAAATCACCGTTTATAGCTAAATCAAAGTAAAGTGCTCTAAGTGGCTTATTTCTGCAAGCTTTTGTCTCCTTAATGATTGGTCTTGTGACTAGAAACACTTAAAGGCGATGTTCCCAAAGCTGTGCTTGCAGAGGGCTACTTAGCAAGTAGGATAAAAGCCAGAGCTATCCTAATACCCATGGCCCCTGCCCAGTTTGATAATGCTGTATCTAAACAGCAGTTTAAAGAGTGTCTGAATAACTTCACTTTTTATTGTGCTCCAGGCATAACTCCTCCCGCAGACCCTGAAGGACCTTGTGGCTGTCACCCACAATAGCAGAAGGATAGGATGAGCAACTGGGGGCTGGAAGTGGAGCTGTGTGCTCTCTGGGCTCTGCTTGGCTGAGGTCCTGGTGTGCTTCCTGAGCTCAGGTGCAGTCACTCGCCTGGGCCTGGTGTGTTCTTGGCGGTGGTGAGCAGATTTTCTCCAAGACGGCCATTGTAAAAACTTCTCTGGAGTCTGGGAGCTGACACCTGCGTGTCAGCTTTGCCTTATGCATTCTGAACTATGCACAAGTGTTTTCAGACCTAGGAGGAAACTTCTGGCTGTTTTGTTTCCTCCTGTACTTTCTTGGCATAGTTGAATCTCTGTCTACTATTGATCAGACACGGTGTCAGAATCACGTGAGTGCAAAGTCAGGGAGATGTCTTAACATAGTATTTGCACAGAAAAGGTTGGTCACATTCTGTCTTCAGTAGCGTTGCAGATGCTCTGAAATGTGTGCCAGAAAATTACATACATGTATACCTAGTCAGCTTATGTTTGTCAAAGTCGGTATTCAGTATCTTCCCTTAACGTGACACTGAAGTAAAGTATCATCTTTTTTATTTTAGCATTCAAGGCCCTACTAAGCATCTGGATCAACCAAATGGTGCCATGGGTAGTTTAGCAGCTAGAACAAAGAGCCTGTGAGGTTTTAAGAGGTAGATACCTGTTTGTTTTTCTAATATAATGAGATTGAAACAATAATTGTGTTGAGAAAATGGAGTTTCGTAGTTCATTAAACTCCTTTCCTTCTCACAAATGTTCTTTTGCCATTTTGGAAAGCTCTCTCTCCAGTGTAGCTCCTGAATATGTTTTGGCAGTGATACTTTTTCATTTATTTTGAAGCTGCTTGTTGGTACTTGTGCATGTTCTACGGTATTTCTCCAGATACAGCTGTGAAAGAATAAGACATTTATTTTTGCTTGGACAGTTATCTGTGTTAATGACGTTATCTAAAGTCTATTCTATTCTATTCTATTCTATTTTATTCTATTCTAACCTTTTCTAAAGACTTGCCCTGATGAAGAACTTAAAAAAATCTCCCATCTTTCTGTTGCCTTCAGGTCTCTGAAACACGCCAATCAAGGCCCATGGCTAATAACTCCTGAAAACTATACTGTAGGCATATTCTGCGTTTAGCTCTATAGATAATTCACTTTGTAAGCTTCTTATGAAATAGAAGATGTATTTTACAATGCCATTAGTCCAATGCTACTGCACTCAATCATATATTTTAGTTTGAGCACATGAATAGGATTTGAGCATATAAATTGCTCGTACAACTACTTTTCCTGGTGATAGTTCTGTGTACTGAGAAAGCAACACAGTCCTCTAAAAAGTGTTTTAGACTCTTGATTCCACTTCAAACATCCACTCAGGTTTATGCTGTCACTTTTTGTCTGCTTCAGAGAGAAGCTTGTTCTGTTTCAGCTGCCTGCTTAGAATGGTAATTCATCAAAAGGTATTAAGAGATTGGTGCTTATTCTGGTGTCAGTCTTTGGTTCTGAGCAGTATGTTCCTCTCTTTAATGTTACAAAACAAAGGACCCGTAGCTGGTAGTACCCAGGTGTATATTTGAGAACTAAATATTCAAAAAGAACTTTAAATTTTGCACTGAGGTACTTTGACATGAAAATTTTATACATCTGGGCTTCCCTGTACATATTTTCCCATGCTCAAATTTTATCTACATGGAAAATTGTTGATACTTATCTAAGATTTGCTAACCAACAGCAGCTCAGTGTAAGCTATTTCTCAGGTTACTTGCATGAGGGATCTTCTGGGTCACTGCATGAGAATTCTGGAGAGAAAACATGCCGGTTGTGTTAGTGTATGAACAAAAATAAATTGAGAACAGACATTTTCAGACATTTATTGCTAGCATACAGATACACTAATTGTTTCTAGCTTGTAACTATTTTGGTGTCCTCTGTTAAAAAATACCAACCAAACATAAGCATATCTTTAAAAATTCACTTTTGGAAGTAAAATTGCATGGCTCAAAAATAGGAATTGTCTTACCCAGACTCACCCTTTGTTACTGCTATAGAATAGGTGTGTTTATTCTTGGGTATGCTATTTGTTTAGGGATTTTTTTGTGGGTTCTTTGTTTGTTTGTTGGTCTTTGTGTTTGTTTTTTTCCACTTTGGTTTCTAGTTGACTTGTGATACGACCATTTGCTTTACTGCAGCAAGCTTTTGACCATCTCCTCTTGGTAGTGTCAGGAGGAAGGGGCCGAGGGGTCATACTAATTAAAATGTCTTTCATGTGGCAGCTGAATCACTTGGAGTCCCTCCTCTTCCAATTGTTTGTCTATTTTGTCTTTCAGTAGTTACAAGGCCCTAAAGGCGTGTTTGTCTCAATGTGTCTGTGCAGCGGGCAGCATTGTTGACCCAGGTCTTAATTGGGACTGTTGAATGCCACTTGAAATAAAAAAAATACATTAATTCTTATAGGTGCCTTATAACTCACTCTTTTTTTTGTCCTCCAATAACAAAACTGGGTTTGTTTTTTTTTTATTTAATTTCTCTTAAGTGGCAGTAAAAAGTAATTTGAAGAAATGCAGAATCAGAACCACCCTATGCTTGTAGTGCTCCACGATCAAATGTGTGCTGCGCTGGAGAGTAGCTTTGATGGAAAAATGGTGTTGGGAGCTTTCCTCGACATCAGAAAGAGGTCTGTGTTTGTTAATTTATTTCTCAGAATTGGCTGAAAACCAATTTTCTATCAAGCTCTTTGAGTAAAGTACATTTATCTTGTTTGCAGTTGGTTCTTTTTGCCTTTTTCTTTACGGTTACACTTTTTAAGCTTTCTTTTGTGTGTACCTTGCAGTGCAGTCTGGGGTGGGATCGTGGCCCCAGTTGTACATTGCCACTGAACTGTTTCTGATGTTGATATGTTGGAAAACAGTAATGATATTTGAGTACCAGTATTATGCCCTAGTGAACATGATGAAATCTTAAGCTACATACTTCATAACATGTCTCATTGGAATTAATATCCTTTCCTGCCTTTAATGTAAGAAATGTGTGTGTCATAAAGATAATTCTTCTGTCAGCTGTAATGAGAAATTCTTGATGCTTTGCCCTTTTTCATGTAGTTGTATTTCCAAATTCATCCTTTGTTGCTCTGGAAAGGGAAGGCTTGGTGGGCGTATCTTACAGTAAGGAGGCAAAAGACTAAAATATCAGTTTTCTTAACAAGTCTAGCAATGTGTTTGCCAGATTTCTCAGCATCACAAAACCACTTGAAGATTGTTACTTCAGCAGTATGAGGAACATACCTTTTCTTGTAACTGTGGAGAAGGACCCAAAAAAAACCCCTAACAAATAAAAAAGAGGTTCGGAAAAGTTACAGTTATTTTAATCTGGACATTTTATTTATTAATATTCTTAAATATCTCATGATATTCAGCAGTGCTGAATAATTATTGACTTAATTTGGAATTGCTGTACTACTTATAGTCTGTAAAATGAGATTGTAGGTGTATGGAGTAAAATAGCTAAAATGCTTGGGTACTTCTGAAAATGTTGGTCTTGCCTTTTTTGGTCATCTTCTTTGAAATGTTTAATAATGTGCTTAACTTTCTTCTGAACTTGCTGACTTAAAGTGAAAATTTTTATTCCATATGGAAAGGAAAAAATGCTTTGTAGGTGTATGATCACAGAGCAATATTATTCTTGTCATGTATGGAAGTGCTAAGAATGTAAGATAAGAACTGTATAATTCTGCGGTGACATATAATGTGTGTAGGTGAGATTATTGTCTGATGTAATTTTTGTAAAGGCCGGACAGATCACTTCATCAGAAAGCTTGGCTTGTTGTGCTCCATTACATAATTAGGGACTGAGGTTACTTATTTTGGTGGTTCATTTTGGCAAATAACCCAACCCTTAGTAGTACATAGTTTGCTTTAAAACTGGGATTTAGTTGCTGGAAGGACACATTCAAAGTATTTGTATTTTCTGGCCAGAATCTGGAGCAACATAAAGCATACATGTGTTCTGCAGGACTGGAGAGCTTTCTGGTGGAATGCTGCTCGAAGGAGCACCAAGAAATGCCTGGGAGTGCCAGATAGTTGGCATTTGGATTCCTTCCAGCTTTCACAGGGGTGGCAAACTAACTTGTGACAGTAACAGCCCTGCACAGTCTGGTGTTAAGGAAACTCCCTTTGCTCCTGGTACAACGCCCACCTGTCAACCTTAGCAGCTTTTGCTACCCAGAGGTGTGGATTGATCACCTGCTTGTATGGCTCATACCTGCTGGTTTAGGCTTTCTCCTGGTATGACGACAGGTTTCATCCTTTGGCTGGATGCAATCTGCCAGTCTTTCACTTCAAACCCTGAAAAAAAAAGTTTAGCGTCAGAATTGTGGGAATAATTTAACGTAAATACAGGGTATAAGAATCAAGATGTGACTAAATGAATCAAGATGTAACCAGATGATCTTTCAAAGTCCCTTCCAACCCCTAACATTCTGTGATTCTGTGAACATGTTTTCAGAAAGAAACTTTGGTTAGAATTTTGGGTGAAAGATGTTTGAGCATGGGGCCTTGCTGCCAATTCTTGTCTTTGGTGCCTCTTAATTTGTGGCCTCTTGTTTCTTTCTCTTGGGTACTTCATTCTTTGCCATAGCCTAATTCGTCTCCTCAGAGAAGAAAATAGAGAAGTGATTGTGAGAGAACATTTCTGTGGTTATATTGCCTCAATAAAAAGGGAGTGGTTTTCTTCTCTAGGAAAGGCTGAAAGAAAAAATACACAGTTCTGAAGAGTTTGTGTCTCGATTATATATGAGGTTCATGAAAAGATACAGGATAATGTGTCTATCTCAAGGGCCTTTACAATCAAGAAAAATTCGCTTAATCAGTGAGAGACCACTAATGCTTTGTCTCAGAATGGGTGTATGTGAATAATACTTATTTTTCAAACGCCAGTCTTTTATGTCCGAAGGCAGCCTGTCTTGTTTTTTACACTAGAGCAATAACTGTGGAATTGGAGGAAATTTCACAGAAGTTGATCATCAAAATACAAGATAATTGTACCCCTATTCTGTTATGCTTGGATTCAACTGTCCAAAATAGTTTTTCCCACCCTCCCCCCAGTTGTCTTTCAGTGCCATCAGCTGGCATTAGCTGTGTACTTTGGCATTCCTTGTAATACATATTTCGGTGTCATTGTTTCCTAACTGCCTTCCTTTCATTAAATATTACTGTCCAGTTTCCTTCATCTAAAAATCTCACTGAATTCCTGTCTTTTGCCTCTGAAAAGATAGTTTACTCCCCTATGAGAACTGTTTGAATTTCAAATGGTTGTTAAGAATAATATCAGCTGCTGTGTGGCCTAGGCATTGATCGGTGCTAATGTGGTGGTGGTAGTTTTTGTTTTTGTTGTTAACTTAAATTTTATCTTGGCTGTCACTGCTTCTTAAGTGAGTAGCAGACTTGCCGTTTCTGTAGCTTTGCTGATACAGTACCCTGCACATGGATTATGGCGTGAGGCTTCAGGATTACTGCCATCTGTTTTAGCAACAGCTCCTGAATAAGATTGTGTCAAGGTAGCCTGTTTCTATTCTGAGGCTTGCAGGTGAAGAAAGAGTTAAGTGTGGTTCTTTTTACTGCTTCTTTCCTTTGTTAAGCTGTAGTCCTTCCACGTGGCAGAGTATAAACAGAGTATGAGCTGTTTCTTTTGCCAAATGGGGAGCTATGACTGCAGTGTCTCTTTTGGACTTTCTGTGTCTTCATCCTTAGCCTTCTTTAAACGTTTCACTTCCTCTTCTGTCATAGAATCATAGAATTGTAGAATAGTTTCTGCTGCAAGAGACCTTGAAGATCATCGAGTCCCGCCTTGGTCCCAGCCCTATCAACCTACTAAACTATGTCCCCCAATGCAACATCCAGTCATCTCTTAAAGACCTCCAGGGATGGCAACTCAGCCACCTCCCTGGGCAGCCTGTTCCAATGGCTGAAAACCCTTTCAGTAAAGAAATTCTTCCTAATATCTAACCTGAACTTCCCCTGGTGCAATTTAAATCCATTTCCCCTTGTCCTATCACTCTCCACTAAGGAGAACAGACCAACCCCTGCCTCTCTACAATCTCCCTTCAGGTAGTTGTAGAGAGCCATGAGGTCTCCCCTCAGTCTCCTCTTCTCTAGGCTAAACAGCCCCAGATCCCAGATTGGGGTTGGACTAGATGATCTTTGAGATCACTTCCAACCTCTAACATTCTGTGATTCTGTGATCCCTCAGCCTTTCTTAATAAGACTTATGTTTTAAGCCCTTTACCAGCTTGGTAGCCCACCTCTGTACCCTCTCCAGCACCTCAATGTCCCTCTTGTGGTGAGGGGCCCAAAACTGGACGCAGTTTGACGCTCAAGGTGAGGCCTCACCAAAGCTGAGTACAGGGGCGTGATCACCTTCCTGCTCGTGCTGACAACACCATTCCTGATACAAGCCAGGATGCCGTTGGCCTTCTTGGCCACCTGGGCACACTACTGGCTCATGTTCAGCCGGCTGTCCATCAACACCCCCAGGTCCCTCTCTGCCTGGCAGCTCTCCAGCCACTCCTGCCCAAGTCTGTAGCGCTGCTGGGGCTTGTTGTGGCCGAAGTACAAGACTTGGCATTTGGCCTTATTGAATTTCATTGAGCTGGCCTTGGCCCAGTGATCCAGCCTCTCCAGATCCTTCTGTAGAGCCTCCCTACCCTCAAGCAGATCGACATTTCCACCCAACTTGGTGCCATCTGCAAACTTACTGAGGGTGCACCTCCGTCCCCTCGTCCAAATCAGTGATGAAGATGTTAAACAGGAGTGGTCCCAGTACTGAGCCCTGGAGTGTCCTTGATGAAGATGTTAAACAGGAGTGGCCCCAGTACTGAGCCCTGGAGTGTCCTCGCCAAGTAGATTTAGCTCCATTGACCACAACTCTCTGGACTCAGCCATCCAACCAGTTTTTCACCCAGCGAAGCGTATATCCGTCCAAGCCAAGAGCAGTTAATTTCTCTAGGAGAATGCTGTGGGCAACTGTGTCGAGTGCCTAACTAAAGTCAAGATGAATGACATCCACGGCCTTACCTTCATCCAGCAAGTGGGTCACCCAGCCATAGAAGGAGATCAGGTTTCTTAAACTGGACTTGCCCTTCACAAACCCAGGTCAATCAAGATCACTACCTGGGCTTATATGGTCATACACTACTAGGTCCCACTTATCGGTTGTTTCAGGACATATCTTCAGCTGTAGCAAATCAAGATAGTCCTTCTGAAGTTGGTGAAACAGCTCATGATGTGGTGTTTCCTTTGGAGTTTTAGACTTTTCCATCCAAGTGGTAAAATTTTGTTTTGTATTCAAAGTCTTATGCTCATATTGTGTTGTACTCTTCCTTTCCTTAGCTTTAGATATAAAAAAAGCTCATTTTAAGGACTTTGTAATGTAAATGGTAACTTTGACTGCGAGCTTCTCAAAGCCAAGACTTTTCCAACTGATTAAATGTTCTCCCAGATGAGGAATCTTGACAATTCTGGAAGAGCAGTCTTTTAGGAATGTCTGCTTTTCTACTTTCCTCTTTGAGATCATAAAGCTTTCCCCCCTGCCCCCCTTATCTTTATAAGTGATGGAGATCTCCATGACTTTATTTTTAGGCAGAAAACTCCTCATCGTTTTGCAAGTCCACCTAGCCTTCCAGCCATCCTACTCCACAGCTGTCACAACAAACTTTCTTTCAGATGCTATTAAATGTATCAGACATCACTTGGCAGCATGTGAGTTTGTTACCCTGGGGCTTTTCGGTCTATTCTCATGTTATCAAAACCACTGTGTGATTTCAAGGTTTCCTACATTCCTTGGAGGAAAATCAAATGATAAATGGCTCAGAAACTGATAGATACTCTACAGATTTAGCAGATTTCTAGCAGTTAAGTGGTTAATATCTACGATTTATTGTTTTCTTTCCCATAACCATGACTCTTGTGAACTCTCTGTATGCTTTTGTCTGTGTTGTCAGCTGGGATTTTGGGAAAACTTTGCCACACTGGAGAAAAAGCATTACTCTAGCTTTGTTTATTCTATTTTTGTTCCCTCTGCTCCTCTTTCAGTTATCTGATTGCTGTAGACCGTGTTCTCATCGGAGAGGTTTTTTTTGTCCTTTTTTTCTCATTCTTTTCCATCTATTGCATTTAAGTAATTTGTTTGTAATAATTTTAGTGGCGGTAACACCAGTTAGCCTGGTTACAGATTGGATGTGCTAAAGTTCTTATACGAAAGGGAAATATAAAAGATGAAGGTCCCAGTGATATTGGACTTTACCATCAAAGACGGTAGATAGCTACATACAAATGCATCAGACAGTAGGTGGAAATAATCTTCAAGTAGCTGCTTAGGTACTATTAAACATTTCTTCTTATGACACCATCGGCACTGCTGAAGTAGCCTTGTGCTGTACATTTCCTTCTTCATACTCACTGGAGCTGAAAAAGACTTATTTCCTGCTTTTTTCTTTGTTTTTTTCCTGCATGCCTAGAACCCATCTCCCTTGATTTTTAAAATCCTCTCAGCTTCTTTTCACATTCTGAATCACAGCTTTAGGTTGGAAGACATCTTTTGAGCTCATCTAGTCTAAACCCTCTGTTTAAGCAGGGTCAGCTGCAGCAGGTTGCACAGCCTATGCCCAGTCAGGTTTGGGAGTATCTCCCCATACAGACACTTCACAACCCCTTTGGGCAACCTGTGCCAGTGTTTGACCACCTTCACAGTAAAAAAGTGGGTTCCTGTGTTCAGGTAGAATTTCATCTGTCTCAGTTTGTACCCATTGCCTCTTCTTCTCTTAGTGGAAAGAGCCTGGCTCGGTCTTCTTTTTTTCCTCCCATCAGGTATTTATGCTCATTGATGAAACCCCTCCTGGGTCTTTTCTTCTGTGGGCTGAACAAGCAGCTTCATGGCCCTTTGTTGGACTTTCTCTAGTGCCCATGTCTCCCTTGTACTGAGGAGTCCAGAAGTGGGCAAATACTCCAGGTATGGCCTCACCAGTGCTGAGTAGGGGGGAAAGATCACCTCTCTCCATCTGCTGGCAACACTCCTCTTAATGTGCAGCTCACCAGATGGTTGAGCTTTGCCATGAGGTTGCACTGATGACTTGTGCTCAGCTTGTCCACCAGGATTCCGTTGTCTTTCTCTGCCAAGCTGCTTTCCAGCTGGGTGGCCCCAGCCTGTCTTGCTGTGTGAAGGTTAGTTGTCTCCAGGTGCAGGGCTTTTTAATTTCCTCTTGTTGAACTTCATAAGATTCCTGCCTGCCTATTTCTCCATTCACTCTGAGTGGCAGCACAACCATAGTGCTCGTCAGCTGCTCCTCCTAACTCCGTGTCATCTACAAGTCTGTTGAGGCTGCACTCTGTCCAGGCATCCAGTTCATTAATGGAGATGATGAGGAGTACTGGATCAAGTATTGGCTCCTAGGGGACACCATTAGTTACTGGCTGCCGACTAGATGTCATATGAATAATCAAAACCTTCTGAACTTGATCCTTCAGCTGGTGTTCAGTCCACCTCGCTCTCTGCTCCTTCAGCCCATACCTCAGCAGCTTCCCTAAGACCTTGTGGTAGACAGTGTCAGGTGTCTTACTAATGTCAACACAAACGGCATCCACTGCAGGATTTTCTCCTGCCGCCTTGCTGGAGATCAAGGTGAGGTTCCCCACATCTTACTCCTTGAAGATAGGAGTACCGTGACCTTTCAGATGTAACTGAGACACAGGGGTACCATCCAGCTCTCTCAGCATTTGTGGGTACAACCCATCAGGCCTCATGGATTTACGTATGCCGAGATTGTTTAAGTGCTCCCTAACCTGGTCTTTCTCCACCAAGGATACATCTTCCTTGCTCCACACTTTCCTTGTGAAACTTTCTGCTAGGAGTTTGCAGGAAGAAGTCTTTCTGTTCTATGGCCTGTGCTCCTTCTCTATCAGGATCCAGGTATGGTCTGGATGCCCCCTCTCTGCTTCGCCTGAAGCTGAAAGAACTGGAGCTCTTTTACACTCCTGCATTTTAGCTTTGCACTCATTTGGGACCGCAAAGCTTCCACGGTTCCTAAATGTAGTCTTTCCTCCTGGAAAGCTGAGAGCTGTGTAGCACTTTAAGCTGGCAATGATTAAGCCCTGAGCTCTGCCGAAGTTTCTGATGAGACCAAATTCATCTGGCATAAACGTGCAGTGTCTGATGTGTGAATGGCTTTCAGTTCTGCTCAAAATGGAAAAGGTGCGATGGTGGCTCCCGCTTTTTACTTGTTACATCAGTGATTAGAAGTCTCTTTGAAGAAGTGAAAAGTGGGAGCTGTAGCTTTTATATGGTCTTGAGAGCTTCACTATTTAGGAGAACATGCTAAACATGAGGCTGCAGGCAAGGCTGGAATGGGACCATTCTATGTCTTTTTCCATGCATGCAAGGTTTACAGGGTCAGAGAAACGAAGAGGGATTGTAACCCTCTAATGAGCATACTTGCTTCCTTCAAGGGCAAGGGGAATCCAAGTCCTGTCTCCAGTTTAGAAAATGGTTATTTTGTGCTAAAGAGCCGTGGAATGAGATGCATTAACAGGTCTGGGGGAAAGGACTGTACTCCCTGAAAGTGTGTTCGCTTCCTGTCTTATTTTGCTCTAAATTTCTACTGAAGAAGTTGAGCGAATAATTAAATGTATTGAACAATTGTGACTGTCCTTTTTTTTTAATTTATTGTTAATTTGGCTGACACTGTGATGTTCATTTGCTGAGTTTAACTAGTAAGATGTGCAAAACTCAGTAATCTCCCAGATGATTCACTGGAGCGATAAACTTAATGTTGCAGACTGGGACAACAGATGTGCTTTTCTTTCCCTGAATTAGCAGTGGAGTGATTCCTGTATTGCAGTCCAAGTGAGTGTGGCAGTATTTTACCTAGCGGGGAATTATTTCTGAATGTTACTGGCTTTTGGACAGGTTTTGCTGGACTATTCAAGGAAAGCACAATAAATTACGTTCCTTGTGTTCTTACCCAGAGTTTGAATTCAGTTATGCTGCTCTTAACAATGCAGTGGCAGTGGTGAAACACTGTGCATGGCAGGAATATGTTACATCCACAAAATGTGTGGAAACACAACATGTGTGCTTTCTGTGTTCAGTGGGAAATTCCTGTGCAGCTCTTAAATGCAGCTCTTCTGGGGCAGCCTTTGGAATGAGGGTGCTGCTGGTTTTGAAGAGCAAAGGAAGCATTTCTTCATTAAGGGAAATCTGATAAGTGTGGTTTCATTTCTTCATCGAAGAAATGCAGGAACTTGGTAGCTGGAGGCTCTTTGAGATGGCAAATGCTAATTAAACAATCCCCCTGTGTTCCTGTTTAACAACTAAATGTATCAGCTTTGTCTGGAAGGTTTTGCAAACCCTTAAAGAAACAAAACCCCAAACCTTAAGTCTTTGAAACTAACTCTACAAAGTTGTTGTTTTACTCCACTCTCCAAGAATTTGTTTTATGGCAAAAATCAGATTATCTTGCTTGCTTTTTTGTGGATGATGAGCTTGGCAAAAATCAGGGAAAGAGCATGGTCATCCTGAGAAAATTACTGATGTCTCTAGCAGAGGATGTCTATGAGCGTATAATTAACTGGTCAAAAGGGAAGGAACATGGGGAAAGTAAGCGTAGCAATAAAAATACAGCAATACCCTCCGTGTAGTATAACCACAAATAAACAGAAACTCAGACTATGAACAGCATTTTACAGTTCACTGTTAGTGTCCTGAGGTAACCCGAGTCTTCTGCTCCTGGTTGCATAAGACCTTTGCCCTGTCTGTCTCACAGAGAGAGAAGATGCATGTCATGGATTTGTCATTCCTAGATGAAATCACAGATGATTTTTGTTGTTCTTCGGGGAGAGTGACACTTGATTGTGAAGAATTCGATACTGCCTTGATCTCAAGCTTAGGGGACATTGGAGTAGTTAAGAATAGCTTAAAATTCTTATATTGCCAAAGCTATTGTTTAATTTGCTGTTTGTGAAAAGACTCACAAAAGCCTAAGAAAAGCTGGCAATTTGTGCTGGTTATCATATGAGCTAGTCTTGGTGACTCCAAAACGTTTGTGTGTGTGGTTTGGGTTCTTTTGTATGTTTGCTTTTTTGTTGTTGATGATTGTTTTTTTTTCCCTTCATGGTGGTTTGTGAATCCTAGAAATGTATTTTGATCCTTTTACTCTGTCTTAGTTCTGCATTATGCAGCTGGCCTTTCAGATGGCATCTGGTGAATGTGCGCCTGATGGGTCATTTCACCTTCTTGGGAGCTGATTGACAGCTCTCACAAAAACGTTGCGAGTTGCCTCTTCTGTTTCAGTTGATGAGTCTGTGCTTCCAAATGCCTGTACTCTAATATGGGGAATAAACACCAGGAGTTAGAGATCATAGCTTCGGAGGTCCTTTCCAGCCTGGACCGTTCTGGCATTGTGTGTTATGCGCTTTGCTGACTTCCCAGAACTTAGGCTTCAAAGTTACAAGTGCTTTCCTGTAGTAACATGCAGGAAGGGTAAGCATTCACAGTCTTCATACTAACTAGACTCTTTACCGAGGGCAGTAATTCAGCCTTTCTTAGCATGCTCTGCCACTGTTAAGGTGAAGCTTCTTTGGAAGAATAAGATGAATAAAAATCTGAGAAAAATCCTCTTAATGAAGGGGAATTCAAATGGGTAGTTCCTGCAACCTACACTGAAGTGAAAATTTCTAGGTGGAAATATAAATACACTGAAATTAAGTGAGGACAGGAGAGGAAATGGGACAAGATATACATTAGATATGATGCCAGAATTTGTTGTATATTAAGGTAACTTAATTTTGTCAAAGGCTTATTTTCGTTATTTTTATTTTTAGCAAATGCTAGAAAATGGTCCAGAATGAATATCCTGAAAAAATGATTTCATCTATCTGTGGTTCTTTGTGTCAAATATAAGTGGGTTTCTTAGATTGTTCAGAGTGGAGCTCTCAGCAGCTTCAAATACAGTCTTGGCTTCTGTTCCCAGAGGCACGAAAGTGGTGTAACTTCACCTTTACTCTCAGGAATCGGCTTGACTGCTGGTTTGCTTTGTGGCTTCTGGTGGTGGGAGCTAAATCAGGAGTATCCTGCAGTCAGTGTTCTTTGGTGGTCAGATGAGGTAAATACTCTGGTTCCTCCTGGCACTATGATTTACAAAGCTATCTGGCTATTGTAAAATTTGCCTACTCTATAAAATGGTTGAGAATTGATGCTCAATTAAAGTTGCTGTAGTGTGCAATTGTCTGAAATTTTTTTTTATATTTTGCATGTGAATATCTTGTGAATATAATGTATGCAAATACGTGTTTATATACATACACACATACACTCATATCATCCTTTGTACTGTCTCTCTGTATGCATATAACATATGAACCAAAATACGAGGTAAGTATATTGCCGTGATTCCTTAGGTCAGTGATTGTAAAATCAAGAGTATAATGCTCCAGAAGTACTACGTAAATACAAACAAGAAAGAAGAATAATGTGGAAGTCTCAACAGCAAAAGCATTTAGTAATACTTCTGCCATACAGCTCTGATTTACTTATTTTTTATCAGTATTAGCCAACTAATCAGTCCTTTTCTATTTGTAGAACAACTGTCTCCAAGAAGAACATATTTTACAGAGTAGAGGCTATTGTTTGCCTTTAGTGTTACTATTTTTTAAGGCAAATAATATCCCTTTTCAAAAAATACTGATATTTCCATGGTCCATGAAAATGGCAGAAGGGCTGAATAAAATTCTTTTTGGGCTAGTAGCAGTGACCTCTTCGCTTGGCTGTAGCCAATTACTATTTTTTTAAGTCTCATAATATCAGCAGCTCTAGAGCTGATTTAAAGGCCGCATTTCTTATTGCTAATTTTTGCCATTCGGATTGAGGCCTGATTTAAATTCAAAGGAAAATGAAACAATTACATTTCCTTTTGTGTACTTCAGTAAAGCCCTTTATATTTTAGATTTGGATAATCATAATTTGCATGTTATAAAAGAGCTTTGCAGCTGCTCCAACTGATTCCAGAGTTGTTTTTTTTTTGTTGTCAGTTCAATTAATAGTATAGACAAACTGTCGCTTTTATGGGATTGAAATTTGTAAGCTCTTAAAAATGAAAACTTTTAGTGATAAGGTGGATAAACTAGTAAGTGTTAGCAAAGATAACTCTGGGTATTCAGCACAGAATCAGCTTCCCTGGTGCTTCACCTCTCCAGAGTACTGCTGAAGTCAGTCCTTAAGAGACACACCAGTTAATAAGAAATTATGTTTTTCTGGTAGTCATGGATTTATGCAAGGAAGAAATTTTTACTTTCTTCCTGGGGGCATTGGCTCTAAATTGGTCTGACATCTTTCCAGTGCAATAGAAAGTGCTCTCCTGATTATGAAGATAGAGATGAAGAAGCACTTTTATTCATGAATGGTTTAAGAAATGTTTTTGTCCAGATGTTCTATGTGAAGACATTTGATTTGGCACTTCTGGCAAATTGTGCTCCGAACAGAAAGGAGATGCAAAGCTCCTCCTGGATGGGAGCAGCCCTGGATTTTGATTCAGTGAAGGATTATTTAAAGAGATGCAGCATTCCAGGGATGTTTCTCAAGACCACAACAAAGATTGTGTCCAGTGGTCTAAGTGTCTTTTTCATTTGCTTTCAATAATTGTGTCTCCAAGTTGAGTTTACTTTCCTGACGGTTCTGATCAAAGCATTTTCGTGATAAACTGATTTCTTTTCATTTTGATCTGTCTGCCAGTCCAAATAACAAAAAGTATTGCTGATAGTGTATTTTTTTAATATTTTTTTTTTTTCATTTCTTTTTGTCTCTCCAGAAGGCCATCTGTGGAGAGGAAAAAAGAGGAAAAATGAAGTACGTATTCTTAATATTTTTCATGAATTTATTACCACATTATACTGGGAAATCTTTGAGAAGAGATCACAGTTATCCAAAAACATTTGAAGACATTAAAAATGAGATAGCTGGCTATACTGATATTGCCAAAGCGATTATTGATCTTGCTGTTCATGGAAAAGCTCAGAACAGATCCTATGAAAGATTAGCAGAGTTTGCTGATGCTATAGGACCTAGACTCAGCGGTTCAAAAAACCTAGATGCAGCCATCAAGTATATGTTCAGTGCCCTGCAGAAAGATGGTCTGGAAAATGTGCATCTGGAACCTGTGAAAGTACCACACTGGGAAAGAGGAGAAGAGTTTGCAATGATGCTCCAACCAAGGAATCACAGCATTGCTATTTTGGGACTTGGGAGCAGCGTTGCAACTCCTCCAGAAGGTAATTCTTCCTTTTGGAATTAAGTATCGCTTGTTTTTTTAATGCCAAACTGTATTATACCCCAAACAACTGCTTCTCTCAATGGTCAAAGTGAAGTTTTTTTCCTGCTATGTAATAGTTCTGCAAGACAAGATGCTATTTTTTCTGGGACTTGTCTGTATGACACGGTTGTGAATGGCGCAGTTCAGTTTAACTCAGTTTGGTTGAACCGACTTGTAACATTAGAGTTGATTCCCGGAGTCTTGGTTAAATCTACACGTTTCTTTAGCACTGCTGAACCTTGTTTGTGCTACTTCATTCAAGTTGGTGGGAAACTTGTTCCTATGACCTGGTGTCTTCTATCCCTTTTTAATTTTGGCCAGAGAAGTTCCGTGTGGGGTGTTGAGTTGACACATGATTTCTGCTCGTTTTGCCATGCCCTATCCTGCCAAGCTCAGCACTTCACTGGGGCAGAAAACAGGATAGCAGGAAGCGGAGGAGAATCTTCTGTTGAGCTTGGAAAGTGCCAGCCCCTCACTAAGCGTGGCAGTTGGTATCTGTGTGTCCTTTCCTTCCCCCTGTCTCATGGAAAATTCTTTGGCACTTACTGTTACTGAGCTGTGTGTTGCCTTTTAGTGGATGATGTGTGATACGTTACTTTGGGAACAAGAATAATTGCTAGCTGGGCTCAGCAGAATTCAGGTGTTTTGAGCCTCAGAATATGAGCTTGCTTTCAACCATAATGACTTACGACATTCTCTTTCTGTACATATTGGTGTGGGGCTTTCTCAGGATTGTTATTTCAAGGCTGCATGACAATCTCCTTCTGTGACTGCTCTCCATAAATAACAAACTTATTCCTAGAGTGCTTCAAAAGCATTCTTTTTCCTTTATGAGAACATAAATTTAGTGTAGGAAATAAAAGGTAAGGTGATACTCATAATTTTTTTTTACAAATTTTAAATTTTTGTGACAGTGAGCTTTCTGTTTGAAATGAAACAAATAATATAAGAGGTGTTTTGTTTAGAAAAATTACGTAACCCTTCAAAACGCAACAAAGTGAAACTGGGTAATTTGTGTTTGGAATAAATCTTACTTGATTTGGAAAATTGTTAATGCAAATTTTGTCTGAGGTATTTCTGTCATATTGAGGTAAATACATGCCTAAAATGCAAAGCAGCTAAAAGCGTTGTATCAAATAATGTCTCTTTATCCCATGATGTGTCTAAGGGCTTAGTCCTTTGATGGGAGAATGTTTACAACAAAGGTTAAACCTACAACTTAGTTTGTATTCTTTCCAGTCCTGTACCAAGTGTCCTAAAAAGAAAACTGAAATTAAAATGGCGTTTTTGGTGTTGAGCAAGTGTTACTGAACCTACAAATAGAATCTGCAATTTCATCTTGGCAAACATCTTCACATCCTGAGGAAGTCTGGTTTTTTGCTTACCTTTCTTAGTTGTGTAGTTATTTGCACTTGCCTGATCTTACTCCTAGGTTTGCCTTCTTTCATTTAAAGAGATGCTGAGTTTACATGTTGAAAAATTCTCAGAGAGGCTAATTGTGTCCTTTTTCATCTGTAAAGATCTTACTGTACTGACGACTGAATGGCCAGACTAGTACCTGTGACTACCGATGTCTCAGAAGGCTGTATTATCCAGTGCTGGTTTATACTGAGTAATGTTCAAAACCCCCACGTTGTTCTTCCTCACCTTTTTACTTTCCTCCAAGATCTGCTGTGTTTCTGGGGTGGCATATGTGTTGGTGCTAGAAGACTGCATAGCAATGAAATCTGTCACAGAAGAGCGGGCAGTTTCTCACACTTGGTGGAATAATTTTGATTAAATTACTAATTTTCTGACTTAAATATCCTACGATTTGTGGCTGTTATGATTTCTCCTGATCTCGTCTTGTTCTGTGCAAGCTGTAACAGGTTTTTGTGCTTGAGGAGGTTACGTGGGGTAGCTGATCCCTGGTGAGCTCTTGGCTCTTGTTCTTCCGATTGCTGGACTGGCCGCCTGGCAGACGGAAATGCCTGGCGAGAGCTGCTCATCACCAGCCTCTCCGGGCAAGAGAGTTGCAAGGTGTGCTGGTCAGAAAACTGCCTGCCCTAAAACTCACACTCATCCCAAGGACAGAGTAAAAACCGTATGATAGACTGCTAAAACCACCGCCTCATCCCCTCTGAGGAATTAATTCCCAGATCATCTGCTCCCTGTGCTCTAACCAGCAACTGTCACCGTGCCCTGTTCTTGAGAAAAAGGGGTAGGCAGCTGCCCTAAATCATATCTGAACAATTTCCCTCAGCGAGGGCATATTGGCAGTTCGGACTTGCCTTTTCAGCCAAGAAGCTGTGGGAGTGTGAGTCATCCTGTAAGCAAAATAATGCAACTCAATATATTGAGATTTTCGATGCTGGTTCTCCTGACATCGTGCTGCTGTTGCTGCGTGGGATCCAACTAGGGAGATCTGCCACTGCTGTGCCCAGCTTTGCCAGAGGGATGCGTTAAAGACTGGGGACTGGATTTTTTCCCCATGGTGTGACCGTTGGTGCCTGGGCTCTGCCCAGGGATAGAGACACCTTTCAAAGCTGCCTCTAAAGTGGAATATGCCGGTGATCCCTGAAGGTATTTGCCATTAGCTTGATAGTTAATCATAGAATAATAGAATGGCTTGAGTTGGAAGAGACCTTAAAGATTGTCTAGTTCCAAACCCCCTGCCATGGGGGGGACACCTTCTGCTAGACCGGGTTGCTCAAAGCCTCATCCAGCCTGGCCTTGAACACTTCCAGGAATGAGGCATCCACAGCTTCTCTGGACAACCTGTTCCGGTGTCTCACCACTTTCATAGTAAAGAAATTCTTCCTAATGTCTAATCTAAATCTACACCTTTCTCTAGTTTAAAACCATTGCCCCTGGTCCTATTCTTACACGCCCTTTTAAGAAGGCCTCCCCAGCTTTTCTGTAGCCCCCTTCAGGTACTGGAAGGCTACTATAAGGTCTCCTCCAGGCTGAACAGACCCAAATCCTTCAGCCTGTCCTTGATGCTCCAACCCTCTGATCATCTTTTTGGCCCTCCTCTGGGCTCTTTCCAATAGGTCCATGTCATTCTTGTGTTGGGGGCTTCAGAGCTGGATGCAGTACTCCAGGTGGGTTATTATGTGTTTTAAATTGGTGTTCTTGTCAGGATATATTTTGTACTCCACGGTTTATAAACCACTGTCTCTGTAGAGCCCCAGCAGATTCCTTCCTTGACATACTGATGCCTACTTAGAGCCAGAGGACAGCACTGCTGGACTTTTTGTCTTTTAAGGTCTGGGGATGGAGTTAAAACAAGAGGGGGTGACTCTTCCATCCCAGCAGGAGGTACAGAAGACCACTGCTTACTTTCTTATCCTCTCTGTTATGTCCTGGATTCTTCCTTTTCCATTATGTGCCCCCAAGCTTGAGACCAGTGGGCTAAGAAAATAAGCATTGGCAGAAACTTCAGACATCTCTCTTAATGTGCCTAATGCTTCATGCTAGACTCGGTGGCCCATGGTGCCCTCAGAACCTCCTCCTGGAGCTCAGCTCCCCAAGCTAACGCTCTCAAGGGCTCTTTATTAACATGGCAATAGCTGAACAGTGGTTAGAAACCTGGCTTTGGATGTTGGAAATTCAGGGTTTATTTTCCTCGCTGTCCATGGAAATTCAAACCACTGTTTCCTAAGAGTGACCCAATGGTCAGAGCACATGCTGAGGCTTCTCACTTTCCATTTTGGCATATACTGCATGAGTGTGGAAAAAAATTCCACAATTCTTGGTGTAGGAACAGGAAGAACTAAAAAGTAGCAATATTCTTGCTGTGGAGCCTCAGCCAGCGTTGACTGGACTGTCTCTTCCTGCAGGTCTTCTGTCTAACCTCTGCCTATGGGTTTGAAAACATGGACATGGACAGAACTTTTTGCATTTTTTGAATTTGCTGGCATTTGCCCACTTTGGCTCAGAGATGACTTTGGCATATTGCTGGTTCGCTCAGTTGAGGTTGAAACAGTTCTGATGATGTGCAAGAGGCTTTCTGGTACCTTGTGATCTTGTGGATAAAATCCACATTTTAGTTTTGGTTTTTTTTTTTTTTTCTTTAGGACTGGGCAGCATGCCAGGATGTCAAGTTTCCAGGTTGAGTGTGATTTACACAGCAAAAAGGGACAGTACAGAAAAGGTTAGATTTCTTTTTATTGAAGAGGTAAAAGAATTATTTCCCCTTTCAATGTATCCCATGGTTTGAAGGTGTTGGGTCAAAAAGAAAGTTTTCACTTTGATCTCCCTATAAGCAGGGAGTAACTTTCATGCCTGTCTGAGCAGCAGGGGGCAGAGAAATGTGAAATGCAGACTGACCTGGATTTCAAGAAGTCAGCAGAGATGGAAAATGGTCCCCATCTCGAAGAAGTGGATTCCTGGGTAACAAACAGCATTGAATGTTAGAAAGTGCTTGCTTTAGGGAGCACTTTCAAGCTGGAGTTTTGCCATATTTAGTCAATGTCCTTGTCCCATTTCCAGTGTTTCAACACTGGCAAAACATACAGATATATGTAGAGAGACAGTGTTATTTCTGGTACTACCATCCAAATTCTGAGGAAAATAGATATAATTGTTGCTTTGAGAATCCCATAATTGAAGGAAAGTAGTAGTTTAGCAGATGTTTGACCGTAAAGTATCATAGAATTCATATTTTCTGCGTATGTTTTAAAATGCACTTTTTTTTTTCCTGATGGGTGACCCTGCCCTGTCATTTTAAAGAAATACTGACAAGTAGAACCAACCCCAGAATGCAACCTGCCCAGAACGTCTCCTCAAAAAAGAACAGTCTCTGGTTTCTATGTACTGTTTGTTGCAGTGAAACTGAAATAATATAAATATGAAGATGACGTAGTGGCAGACTCTTTAAGAGTTTTTGTGTTCAAGTCATGGCTTTTTATGTTTAACTATCAACAACATTTGGTCCGTTTTTACTTTTGTAGAAGATGGTAGGAGTTTTGCCACTTAACTAATATGAAAATAGTCCCAGCCTATTATTTATAAAATGGGGATAATATGTCTCTCAAAGCTGTTAAAGGTGTCTGTTGTTGTCATAGGCTCACAGTCTTTTAAAGCCAGGGGCGCTGCTGGAAGAAGTGGTCTGGCCTCAGTCCTGGCTGATGTGTTTTTCCCCAGTGATGACCTGCCTTTTTTGTTTCTCAGTGGGGAGGTGGATTAGGGAATTCAGCTGGATTAACAAAATGCCAACAAGAAAGTTAATTTTGATGTGTATCAGAGGATGTTGACTTGCCAGCATTTTGGATGACCTCTGACCCACAGGGAGAGAAGAAGATCCTTCTGGAACGACTCGGGTACCCCCTTTAATGAGGGTTTCAGGGATGAGAAGGAGGGTTGGAGAGAGTCATAGACATGAGAGCACGGTGCACGGCAAAGCCTTCCTGTCTTCACTGGTTCTCCCTTTTTCTATGTGTGAGGAGCTACTGATTCACATCTTGAGACTGTGAGCCTCAGGATTGGGTTCCTGGATTGTTTATTATTATGTAGATCAACACTGCTTATGGTGTCATAATTATGCTACTGTTTTTCTTGGAATGTAAAAGATGATGTCCCTGAAGACCCTCAGACGCTGTGGTGTTTAGTGGTGCAGTGTCCAGGCCAGAAGTTAGTGCCATGGCATTTCAAAGATCTAGAGAGTAGGAGTAGCTCTGTGGCTTTGAGGTGGACATGCTGTCTGGGAAGGACGTGGATTCCAGTCTCTGCTTTAATGAAAGTTCAGGTGAACTGGACAGATTTGCAACAGCAAAAAAAAGAATTTTCAGGTCTTGGCCCTGTTCTGTGTTACTGACTTGGGGGTGGTTACCTCAAGGATGGTAAACCTGGGCCGAAGCTCCTGCCTCATGCTAGCAGAGGCAGGATTTGAACATGATTTTCTGCACATGTGGGGAATGCATGGACAGCTGGGTGCCACTGGCACCTTCCCTGCCAGGAGGGATAGCCTGCGGCAACTGCCACTTTGACTTGCTAAGGAGGGAATGGTTACCCTCTCTACTTTTTTCCTTGGGCACCTGTGTGCTCCAAAAACTGGCTTTTTTGGATCCCACTCTTGGGTGCCTCATTCTCCCCAGACACGTCATAGCAAGTCTGTGTCCTGTGCAGGGCTTCTCCTGAGAGCATCAAGCCTGTTGCCCTGCTCTTCTGGCACCCAAGGCTTCATGTTGAGTTCGACTCCCTTGGATTTACTGCTGCACAGTAAGCTGCACGTTATTGAAACCAAACTGTTCTAATGAGATCCAGTACTTGCTGGAAATGGTAAGCCATATTTGTTGAAAGTGTAACTATATCATAGTGTTTATTTTTCTCTGTGTTCTTCTTAAAGAATGGAGTAATGCGTTTAGGCTCTGTGCTATGCATCAGAGCTGAATAGTCTCATATCCTTTTGGATAACTCTCCTATGTAATTCTAGTTTCATGAAGTAATTCCTTTCGCTGTTCCACAGGGTAGGTGAGGTCACATTTTCCAGGACTATATTCAGATTTTACAAAATCTTTCTTCCTGATAAAAACCCTCTTCTTTGTTTCATAGTTCCTCTACAATATTTAATCTTTTCTTAGAATCATAGAATCATAGAATGGCCTAGGCTGGAAGGGACCTTAGAGATCATCTAATCCAACCTCCCTGTCATGGGTAGGGACGCCTCTCAACTAGATCAGGCTACTCAAGGCTCTGTCCAACTTGGCCTTGAACACCTCCAGGGAGGGGGCACCCACAACATCTCTGGACAATTTATTCCACAGTCTTGCCACTTTCGTACTGAAGAATTTCTTCCTAAGATCTAATCTAAATCTGTTCTTCTTCAACTTAAACCCATTTTCCCTTGTCCTATCAGTGGACGCTCTTGTAAAAAGTCCCTCCCCAGCCTTCCCGTAGGTTCCCTTTAGGTATAGGAAGGCAGTTATAAGGTCCCCCCGAAGTCTTCTCTTTTCAAGACTGAACAACCCCAGCTCCCGCAGCCTGTCCTCGTAGCAGAGGTGCTCCAGCCCCTGGATCATCTTTGTGGCCCTCCTCTGAACATGCTCCAACAGATCTATGTCCCTCTTATGGTGGGGACACCAGAACCGGACGCAGTATTCGAGGTGGGGTCTCACAAGAGCAGAGCAAAGGGGGAGAATCACCTCTCTTGACCTGCTGGCTACGCTTCTCCTGATACATCCCAGGATGCGGTTGGCCTCTGGGCTGCATGAGCGCACTGCCGGCTCATGTTGAGCTTCTCGTCTATCAACACCCCCATGTTGTAATTCTTACATCAATACACATATATATATATATAAAATTCTTACATCAGTACATACTGATATGTATTGATAGAGCAAATGTGTTTCTATGTGTTAGAGTATTTTAAAGTTTCAGTACATGCTAATAATTTTTGAGGGAGAAAAAATAAAGTGATGATATGAGTGTTTCATTTGCTTCAGCCTGGCACCAAGTCTTAATATGACAAGTTCATTATGGACTCAGAATTTGGGTTTGTTTTTTCTGAAATATTTGTTTAGTTAGGTGGGACATTGGTGGAAAGCAGAACTAATTCCTAGAGAGAGCTGAAAAGCAACATATTTTTAAAAGAGGTGAGATAGAAGTTGAGGGGAAAAATGTTTCCTGGGATGGTTTTAGAGGATGCTGGACCTAAATAGGATATAACTCTGGGTCCCTAATCTTACTTGGCTTTCAGGAATATATTTACCTTTTCCGTCTGCTCCTCAAAACCTTCTTTTCTTTGACCTGTCCCAACAACTCCCATTCTTGCGTATTCTACCATTCATATGTAACACACAGGGAAGTTTAGTGGAGACTTAATTGATGTAGTTTCCAGCTTTGTTGTGTCTAGACTTAAAAATACTGTATTTTAATTGTTTAAAGCAAAAATGGCCTTGCTCAGCAGATTATTTATTTGACAGTGGCAGCTTTATTGCATGTGGATCAGCAGCATCGCTGTTCTATAGTGTGATTTGTGAGAGAAATCATAGCTCTTACGTGAACCCAGTGTGAAGTAAATGATGTTTGGAAGGTACATAGAGGTGAGTTGTTCACTTGCTGTTATTGAAAAAAATTATTGTCAGATTAATGATGGCTCCATTTGGCTTTGTAACTAGATCTCCAAGGGACTGTCACTGTTACTGGATAACAAAATTGAGCCTGGGGGAAAAAAAGAAGAGAGTAAGGCTATAGTTGAGTAACAAGCTAATCAGTATTCAGTAAGATTGTACACTATGCAAATCCTTTTTCTTTCTAGCTTTGCTAAATTCTTCTTTGAATATAGCAATTGATTGTAACTGACTAGGTTGAATTTTTGTGTATTTATGAGGTGGATATTTCTAGGATGGTAATAAGTAAAAGCCAATAGAGACTGGGTTCCCAAATTTCAGGAATTCCTGATACTCAATATGGTAAAGTCTTGCTGTGTCTTGCCCCACTATGGCCAACAACAGCAACAATATTCTGTATGAAGTTTCCTTGATGTTTGAATAGAGATGGATCAGTTTTTAGAATCTGATAATAGGGTGGATTTTCCTATTTTTTTTATTATTATTATTCTTACTCTTCTCTGAAACCTCCTACTAACACAGACAAGTCCATAGCTCCAGATAATAAAATGGCTCCAGATAATAAAATGCTGCATTTGATCTTGGGGAGAATGAGTTATCTCATGAGGAATTCCCTTTGAACTAATTTTCTTCTGGTATGATTGTGGGCAGGTAAGCAGGTGCTAGGAGATGCCTGTCCAGACAGAATTGTTCACATCAAGAATCAGACTTCTGATGTATGGCAATATGGCAGAGAGCTGATTTACAGGTGCTTTTATATATTTATATAATATACATATATATAGGTACATATATATATGTAAATTGAACTTTCTGTAGGTACTAAAGACTGACTGTAATCAATCTTGCCTTCGTCCTACCTGTGATGTATTTCAGACTTTGCTGATGCATACCAAGCCGTTCAGTTTAACTGGCAGTGTGACTACCAAAGTTGTGGCATATCCAAGTGTTTAGATAGAAACATATATTTCTGTGTACAGAGGACTTTGTAATGCATAATTTTGTTGGTATTTGAAAGTTACCTGTTTGTTCTCTCCATTAGCACTCTTCCTGTACCTTAATTCTCAGAAATGACAGGGTACAATTTACTGTTCAATATGGAAAATGAGAGGAAGTCTGTAGTACTACACGGATTGTTTTGCTTGATGGCCCAACCCAACATTGCATAATGATATTTCACATGGCAGGAACAAATAAGTAGTCTTTAGCTTCATACAGTCAGCCAGGATTATCATGTTTGCAGTTCTGTCTTCTACACTTCATGCCCTTTACTTAGCTGATTTCACAGATGCTCCGTATTCATCTTTTGGACTGTGTGGGTTATAATTTTTATATCTTGCTTAAGCAAGCAGGCAATTCAGCTCCCTCCTTGCATGGGTTTTCTGAAGACTTCTGTTCAATAACTTGTGGCCAAGCTCTGGATCAGATAATGACAGAAGCAAGAAAGAGATAGAACAGCTTTTGACATGGAAGCAGAGCCAGGAGGCACAGAATTGGTACTAGGGGTAGAGTTTTGTTAATTTGTTTAGAAACTCAGTAAGGTGAGGTGTTTCCCCTTTTTAAAAGAAATAACTCATTCCCCATAAACTGTTGGGTTTTCCCAGTTTAAACAGGGAACCTGTTTCATTTCTTTCTTTGCATGGAATGTCGTAAGGTGGTTTGTGTACGTTTGTCCACGTATTTATTCAAGCTAAATATTGCTGTTGTCACTTCAGTAGATGAGACTGAAATGATATGCCTGGACGTGTTCCTGTGTGACCTACCGTAGGTGATCCTTCTCTGGCAGGGAGGCTGGACTAGACGATCTCTAGAGGTCCCTTCCAACCCCTGACATTCTGTGATTCTCTGATATAAAATGGGACTAATGCAAGTGAGTTGCTGAACTAGTCAGAATTTATGCAAGAATGAAGTTTTAGTTTGTTACAGAAAGCACCATAATTGATGCTTTACGTATGCTGTGCTGCCATTAAGTTAAACTCACAGAGAGAACCTTTGTTTTGTTTTGTTTTGTCAAAGGATGGCTTTATTTAGCTGCTTTGGGAACATTCGGAAGTAGAGACACTGGGCTGGAGTTTGCAGCTCTGCATTCTTTCCCTTAGCTTTAATTCCCACAAAGCTCACTGCACAAACTCCTGATGCCTGTCGCCTAGGGAGGGCCATAAATGTGCTTCTGCATGAGATTTCTTAGGGATTATAGATAGTTACGAGCTGTCTGTAGCATTCTTAGAAAAGCATCCAGAGTTGGTGTTTGTTCATTAATGCAGTAAAGTACTGCCAAGAAGAGTTACACTCCTTGCTTCCCTTGCTGAACAGTCACTAATACAACGTGTGCCCTTCAAGTGCCCGCTGCATGATCCAAGTGGAGCACTGGGGAGAGCTAATATGAAACACGGATTGCAGTACCAACCGTCTGAGACCGGGACTTTTCTTGTGGAAAATGAAATTTTGCAGATACCTGGCTTTATTTCCAGTGGCACCGTTCCATACCCAGAACGATCCTGTCGTTGGGATGCTCCTTAGGTAGGCAACTGAACCTGCACTTCATTAGAAGCAGCTGGAGTCTGTTGGCACGCTCACTTACCTGCCAACAACAGCTAGTAAAATTTGAAGGGGATTCTCTAGTTTGGCTTCCCGTGCCTCCTTCTGTAAAGCTAAGAATCTGAACAGTTATTCAGTTAAAAATTTCACGCCTCTCACTATGTTGGTTCGGTAGCTAAAACTCATGGGCTTTTGCTGTAGCAGTAGATGTCCCTTGCCCTCTTAGAGGTGCGCTGTTAAGAAACCAAACTTTTTTTGTGTGGAATACTTTTTTTAACGTTTTGAGATGTACTCTGGTTTGATCATAAAGAAGCCATGAGCCTGGATATGCTGGTGCTGGGAGAGATGATCTTCCTATTTTTCTGTCAGTTCTTCTCATGTATTACGGTCTCAAATACAAGCCTTTGAAATCTCTAAATAATTCTTATACTTTGAAAAAGTAAAAAAGATAAGAAAGAGGACATTCAAGGAGAAACGTTTTCTTCCTAAAAACATGATAGTTTGACTTCTTTGACAAATCCTTGCGAGACATTTGCTGTTAGTTTTAGTTTTCACTGACTCATTTTATGGCTTATGGGTGAAATGTACAACACTAAGATTTCAGACATCCATTACTTCTTCTGTGTTTGTAAAAAAAGCACGAGCCCACGTTGTTAGGCAGTTTCTACTTATCTCTTTAACGGGTCAACAAAACTGGATTTTCAACACACTGGTCTTTTTAATTAATTATTTCTTAAATGCTGTGAAGTATAGTTCCTCAATTAATGTTCTAAAAAGTTAGAAGGATTCTCTGGATTTAGGAAAACCTACTTATTTGTACAATTCATTGTTTTTTTCGTGCACGTTAATACAGCAATTTAAAACTATTCAAACTATTAGAACCATAGAGCTGAATGGGATCTAACTTACCATGTGTGAATAGTTCTGCAGAAGTACCTGTCTCTGTGTTGTAACTGGGAAAGACAGGTTCCTGGGAAAACTCCCAGATGGAGATCCAGTAGAACTGCGGTATTTTCCTGAATTAAATATGAAGATTTTTTTAAAAATAAACATAATACAAAATTTGTTGAAACACCAGAGCATTAATTTAATTTCATTTTTGGATTAAATAATTTTATAAGCATTTCAATCTAAAACTATGTGCTTCCAATTGTTTTATGTTAAGCTGAGTTGTTAAGCAACATATCAAAACAATTCCGTCAAAAGATTACTATCTTTTTTTTATTAATCCCATAGGCTTTTGCAAATGTTTTTGTACTATAAGTGATTGCAGTGAGGCATTAAAGCACATGCAGAGCACAGGATTCCGCTCTGTGTATCCTTCTTGCCCTTCAAGTTGAGTTTTAATTCTAACCTGATAGCCCGGTTTACAGAACCATGCGTGCTTGGTTCAGAATGCTGTTACAGCTGTTTAGTACCCTGATGAAGCATTTCACATAGTCTTCTCTTTCCAGTAAGAAATTAAATCTGATTTCCTATATTCTACGCAGTCCCTGCTTTTAATGTTTGTTAAAACTGGCTGTAGGAAAGCGACGTTAAAGCCACTGTAATACTCTCTTTCAGGAATTACGGCGGAAGTCATAGTGGTAGCCTCCTTTGATGAACTGCACAGAAGAGCTCAGGAGGCCAAGGGGAAGATTGTTGTCTACAACGAACCTTTCATCAGTTACGGTGAAACCGTGCGATACAGGTCACAGGGAGCGGTGGAAGCTGCTAAAGTCGGAGCAGTGGCATCGCTCATTAGATCCATTGCTTCTTTTTCTATTCATAGGTAAGCATTTCTCTCTTTTCTCCCCATGACTCACATTTCTGGGCAGGCGTTTTTGTTCTCCGTGCCTTAAACATTGCCAGTTACGAGTGGGTGTTTGGTTTTGAAACTGTTGGCTGCACAATAGTTCTTTTCCCCTGTGCTTTGTCATGCTTTCAGAATGTTTTCATTTTTTGTTAGTCATCCGAATTTTGTATATTTGTTTTAAAGAACTTCCTGCATTCTCAAGGCTACCGTAAATATTCTGAGGTCAGCCAAAATCAAATGTCTTTGGTGGCAACATGTACCAGACTGTCAGTGATGATATGAACTGGTCATTCTGTATATTTGAGTTGAATGTAAGCGTACATATTTTTTTTTATTGGTAATTTTCCTAGCATGGGGATGACTTGTATGAGCTGAAAGAGTAGTCTACTTTGAATATAACTATTTATAGCACTTTAGCAGTAAGGTTTGTAATTCTCACACTGCTTTTTAGGTAAGATAGGTAGAAATAATGATTTTTTTTTAATGTATTTTTACATGTCTTAGTACATTACTTATATATCCTATATAGTGTCACATTGCTGTAATGAGCTTTTTTAGTTTTCTGGTTGATAACAGAATTCCTTATTTTATCTGATGATTTTTTCTGGCCCTGAAAGCTTTCACTTAAAATGCTCATCTACTGTGAAAAAGGCTAGTTGAGGCATAGAGAGAAAATTGAGAAGAGTCCAGCCATAAAGTAAAAGGATGACAGATACGCGCTGTCTTTTAACATAGTATTTTAAGAATTTTACATGGTTCTTGGTAAGCTTAATGCCTGCAGTGAGCTTTGCCTGCTGGCTGGGATGAGAGTTCTGGCGCTGCAGGCTGAGACAGCAGAGCTGGACAGGGAGCTGCGGGCGGGACAGACCCATCTCCCTGCCCACCCTCCCGACCCTGAGCTGTAGCCTCGGCAGGAGTTGGCAGCAGCTTTCAGTGATGTCAGACACAAAGGTTGACTGCTTGAGCTGTAGAGCTGTGTTAATAAAACTACTTAGCTAAGACAGCACGGAAGAGAGACACACAGGTTGTACAAGAGGGCTGCAGTTTGTAATATCATTCTGGTTTTGTTGGGGTTTTTTTGGCAAATACATGTTTAGAGGTATAGGCTATTTGTTCTTCCCCCTAGTAACTCTTTACCCACAGAGGAGTCATTGGCGGTAGCTAGCCTGACCCTGAACTTGTGCCGCTTCACGAGCTGGAATTGTGTTCTGTTTAGACAACACCATGGCTTCTTTTTGATCTCTGCTTCTGCATTTGCTTTCTGCAGAAGTCTAGGCTGGCAGGTGGGAAGGGATGGTATGACATTGAGTCCTGCTTGAGGCTGGGACTAGGAAGTGGCTGGGACAGGCGCTTGGAAGCACGATTGATTCCACTGTTTCAAACAGAATCTAAGTGGTCACATCTCAGCAGTGTGACAAGTGTGCAAGCATTGCCAGCTGTGACACTTCAGAAAGTCTGAGGAATGCAGTAATGCCAGCTAACTGGATTGGATCATGTGCAGAGGACAACTCTGCTTCCAGTGTAGTTGCTTGATTCCTTTTTTATGTGCTCCATATTCTTCTAAAGGAGCCAACATTACCTGTCTAAAATGCTTTCTCAAGAATAAAGTACTTTGAATTCAGATACTATCCCAACAATACTAATGTGTTTCTTGATGCCTGACAAATGTGATGTTTACGGTGTATTTTTTATGAAAAAAAAAAAGTGCTTTCAAAATAGTTTTGTTTGGTATCATCAAAGAATATTGCAGTCCATAATCTGTTGATTATCTGAAAACCAGAATATGATCTATGCTGTCCTTAGTTCTGCTACCTTGCAAATGTGTTCATTTGAAAGTTACTCTTTCTGTCTTCTGTTTGCCAGACTATTTATGAAAGTGCATTTTAACACGTAGTGGAAAATTTAGAAATGAGGAACAGAGGTGGAGACTGAAAGTAGTAAAGCCTGTATATTAACTCTGAGTACTGTCATTACAGCTATTTCAGAATTGAATGAAAAGAGGATAAACAGATGCCAAATGCATGTTTGTTTAGAAGTATTGAAGCCTAGATTGAGGCTGGGAGCCAAGGTGTCATTCCCAAGAGCAATTTCAAATTTAGATACTGCCAGGAAGCATTTTTTCATTAAATGTATTTTTGGTCCTTTCTTGATTTACTTTCACTGAGGACTTTTTTGGATGTGGGAGGGATCGGTTAATTCATTTTTTCATACAGTAAGCGAGATATTCAGGTCCCATCTGTCATTTCTGCCATTCCGTGATGCCTGGATCTGTTTGTCCTGTTCTAACAGAAAAGAGGTACTGCCATAAGCAGGATGGATTTTCTTATCTCCATACTTTCTCCTGTGTTTCTTCCTAATCACCAGCTGCGTGTCTCCTTGTCTGTCCTACCAATGTACTGTGCGGGATGGACCGAGGCAGTTGGGTCTGTTCAGCCTGGAAAAGAGAAGGCTCCAGGGAGACCTCATAGTAGCCTTCCAATACCTGACGGGGGCCTACAGGAAAGCTGGGGAGAAACTTTTTAGAAGGGCGTATCGTGACAGGACAAGGGGCAATGTTTTTAAACTAGAGAAGGGTGTAGATTTAGATTAGACATTAGGAATGAGGGTGGTGAGACACTGGAACAGGTTGCCCAGAGAAGTTGTGGATGCCTCATCCCTGGAAGTGTTCAAGGCCAGGCTGGATGGGGCTTTGAGCAACCTGGTCTGATGGGAGGTGTCCCTGCCCATGGCAGGGGGATTGGAACTAAATGATCTTTAAGGTCCCTTCCATCTCAAACCATTCTATGATTCTGTGATGGTTCTATGATGATTCTGTGACTCTGTGCTTGGATGTGCTGCTTCTTGTCAGTCAGTGTCTGGAGCACTGCTCAAGTTGCTTGCCTTTTTGATTGTCTGATGAGAAATACTGTGTTGCTGCAGGGAGTAGCACATTAGAAGGATGAGAGATGAATGGTAAAAAGTCCACTAAAGACTTCTAAGTGTTGTGAAAGCAAGCCCCGCAGTCTTGTAATTTGTATACTGCTGCTTTGTTGACCAGAACCTTTTCTTCTTGGGCCTGTGTGCTTACCTGTGCACCTACATGAGTAACTGCTAATGGGATTGTGGCAGTTCTCTGGAACATCTCAGCAGAAAGTATCCTCCTTCTGATACTGCACTGTCCCACTTTCCTCAGACGGATGTGGAACTACACAATTTTCCCCAAGTTATATTATATTTGAGGGGTTTTTGTTGTTTTTGTTCCATTTTAAGATTTAGACCCTGTTTGTACAGGGCGTTGCTTGTTGTTATTTGCTTACTTTACCTGCAGTGAATTAAGCTGGCTGGAACGATAGAAGTGACTTTGTGGTGTGATTTGAAGGTGATCTTGCAATGTGAATAATATTGATAGGTTAAAACTAGGTACCTTCTAGCAGATAAACATTTTAGGGTTATGAAGGCTGATTATTAAAGCTTATTGACAGAACAGAATTGGTAAAATCACAACATGAATTAAATCAGTGTTCTCTTGCTGGCAGCTCAGTGACTGTTCCTTCTTTCAGAGGTGGCAAGCAGCTGCCACATTGTCAAGGGCAAAAACTATGAAGGGAACCTTAGAGCAGGGATTATGGGGGCAGCTTAGTTTTTTTAAGTCACGGTAGTATAGCTATGGAGTGAATATAACTGCTCGAGGACTCAGGCATCCCAACTCTGAATGAGGGCAAGAAGGGATGAACTTGAATATGTGCAGGAAAACTTATTGCTGTGTTTATATTAGGGCTCATGCCAACTCATTGGTGACAGGGAAGGACTTGAAGGATTTGTTGTTGAATTTCAAAGAGTGGGTTCATCTATTTAGGACAGAAATGGTAAGTGAATAGGAAATGAAATTAGCAACAGCATCTCCCTTGGCCCCTGAAGAGATGACAGTATTAAGTGGTTGGTGTTACCATGTTGCCTGGCAGTTGTGTCTCATGGCATTGCCTCCACCTTTTGTTAGAATCAAATAATTCTCTTGATACTTTTTATGTATCATGTAACAGTGGGTTTTCTTACTTAGGAGAAAGTCACTGTAACAGGTAGGTATTTTTCCCTGCCCGCCAGCCAAAGGATCTGTTTATGACAACATATTCCCAGTAACAATTTCTTGAAGCACTGGCAATTTGGTGGATTTAAATATGGATACTAGGACTTAAGAGTAACAGAACTATTTTCAATGAGCCTTCTTAAATAACATGTATTATTGTAATCAGTCAGCATTTTTCATAGTGTTTGGCTTTTTGGAGAAATCCGGATGTTGACTTTTTTTGCTTCAATAACTTGACTTTGCTGTGATTAATGGTCTTGTACAAGTTAAAGTAATACATATGTTTACTGTTGTGTACAATAAACCAGTGAGTATTTCCCAGTTTGTAGTAGATGTTTTTACAGCAAAAATACTCAATTTGCAAGGCGTGGTTAAAAATGTGGTTGTAATAAGCTAGCCATAAGTCTGGTTTTTTGCTTCCTAACTGTACGTTTTTAGAAAAAAAATAGGTAAAAGGTATTCTTTAGCTATTGAAATGGTCCAGTATTTGTCCTCTGGTGAATGTATTGTTACGAATCTAAAACTATGAGTACATCCTTCTGTTCCTCAAGAACTGCAGATTAGATAAAATCAAAACACTATGTCTTGTAGTAATAACCCCTTTAAGGGCTCTAGAAAGAAGCAAAACTGACTGTTTTTCAAGAATTCAAAAAGTTCCCCAGAACTCTCAGAGATAAATGCCAAGAGACCAATTATTATTTTTTTTTAAATACTGCAGAACAATCTCTCCAGTATGTAAGAAACCCAACAGGGACCATATTACAAGGCCAAAATAGACCAAGGAGTGCTTTGACCCAGTCTGAAGACTGTTAACAGGAACACATACTTGATCCAGTTCGTCTCTTTTGAGGCTGGATTCAGCATCTTATGCTTATCTGAAGTAACTACCTACCTTAGCTTTCTTCCCCCTTCTTCAGGCTACGGGTGTCCAAGACTGCTTGTGAAGCTGTAGTAGCTCTGATCGAAAGCTGTATCTTGATGAAAGCTGAGTCACGGGTGGCACGGCACAGCTCAAGGTTTATGGCAGAGGCTGCACGGATACCCCGAGCTCATGCAGCTCACACAATTAAGTGTAGACCTGCCAGGGCTGGAGTATTATTTCATTTATGTGAAGTTGAAAAATGCTGCTTTTCTTTTGTCTTAATCTCCTCTTTTTGTAACCTCACTTGATTTATTTTCTTCTACCATTTATAGTCATCTATGCATTTTGTATATATATACGTTGTACCCTGAAAGTGCAGTTTCTTTTCCTTTCCTTTTTTCCTTTTATTCCTCACTGCTTGGTAAACACTTCATTCCCTCTCATTCTCGCTGGCTATGTATGTGAGTTAGTGCCATTTTTCAGCTCTCAGGTGCTAACACAGTGATTTCTTACCACGTGACCTCTACTTAGTGCTTGGTTTGCTGCCTTTGGTTTCGCATGTGAGGCTTGCCTGCTAAGGAGAGCTTCTTCCTTTCCGTAAAACACCACGTCTAAGGAAAGTAAGGGCTTATTCATGTCAGTAGCAGCAGAGACACTCAACCTCTGCTCATTCTGCCAAGTTTTCTGAAATGTGGGATGGTATCGTTGTTTTGGTAGATTTCTTTTGCTTTTATTTGGTTTTCATAGCAAAGAGATGCAGCTGGCCTTTAAAACTGATGTTTTGTCTTTGAAATACTGTATCCTCTGGTTGTGTCGTGAGCTTTGAAGGCTCCTTTCCCTCCTTTTCTGGCCCTCCTTCCACAACGAATGATTTTTTGCTACCATCTTTCTGCCTATGACCCATTTCCATGGATCATAGGCTGGAAGTCAGGCAGGTGAGACAGGTCGCTTTGTCCCAGGAAAGCTGCCTCTGTTGCCCAACAAATGGCCTGGGCCACCAGCTATTATTTTCAGCCAAAAAAAAATCTTGACCTGTGTGTAAATTTCTAAAACTTAACCTATATCATAAAATAATTCCAGGAGCTCTTCATCTAACTGCTTTGGTTTTACTCTCTGCTTTCATTTTGGTTATTTAACAAACAAATCGATCACTGTGCACAGGCAAGCCTATGGTAGCACAAAATAAGAGTTATGTTTGCCATCATCTTCTTCAGTAACGCTGTGTGGTGTTGTGTGAGACTGATGTTGCGGGTTGGGGCTGGGCCGGCCACTAACGCGGACAGACACTCTCTAACCCCCTCTTCCCCCCCGAAACGGAAAGAGAAAAGGGAATGAGGCAGAGAGACTTACGGGTTAGAGAAGAAAAAAAACTAGAACAACTTTAATGAAAATGATGGAAATAATGGTGAAAAGATAAAAGTAAAGAACTATATACAACTATAGATAGTAACCCGATACCAAACCCAACTCCCTCCCCCGATAGCAATCCCCACTGGTGCTGCAGAGCAGGAGGCACTGGGGAAACCCCAGGCTCAGCGGCAGCGGGAGCTGGATACAGGGAGCTGGATTCGGGAACTCAGGATCCGGATCAAAAGCAGGAGGTCAGATGGAGTCCTCTCTGGACACGGGCCATTGCAGAAAAAAGGGCCAAAACTCTCGTGATCACTCAGTTTACACTAAATATGACGTATATGGGATGGAATGCTCTCATTGGTCACCTGTCCTGTCGATTACCCCCCAGAGGTGCCACCTTTTACTTCCTTGTGACCTCTCTTACTACCCAGCACCCCCAGCGTGGCACACAAGAGCCAGCAGTGGCCTTGGTCACTGTAGGAATAAGTATCAGCAAGAGCCTTTCTGCATCCCAGTCCCAGGCAGTGACTGTAAACATCAGGTGTTATCACTGCCAGTAGCACACACTGTCTGCAAAAACATGCTGCTGACTTCAGAACGTGCAGCCTTTTAGAAGAGACTGAGCTGGAAAGTAAAAATCACTAAACAGAACTGGGTTCTTAGCTAAACCCAGGACAACTGGTCGCCCAGATTGCTACTCAACTGAAAAAAACTTAGCTTTCCTCCAGCATTTGAATTTAACTGAGGTTGTTCACTGCCTCTGGCAAACATTGGAAGGAAATAATGAAATTGGTTTATGTGTACAAAATAAAGTAGGGGTTTTTGTATAATTAGCTTTTGTAAGTTTTTTCTTTGCTTCCCTTCCCCCCCGCAATGCTTAAGCACCTTAAGCAAATTAAGGTGCTTATGAGGCACCTTTTTCTGATCTGCCTGTAGCACCAGGTGACTGCGTGAGCTTCTGGGCTGCTGGAGCTGTGCGGTCTCGGTGGTGTAAGGGGCCGGCCTGGCGGATGCTCACAGGGTGCGTAGCTGGAGAGAACCTCACACGAAACGCCTCTGGCCGGGTGTACAGGCTTAGTGCGCGCGAGCTGCCAGTGCCCTGGGTGCATTTGGATCTTGGTGCTTTTCTCCAAGTGCTATGTCAGTTCAGGAATTTGTGGTTCCTCCGGCTTTTGGCTGGTTAGTGTATGTGGTATGTGAGTTAATTTCCTGCAGTTCTGTTCAGTCCTTTTTTCCTTACTTGTGAGGAAACTCGCCTTGGGCTCTCAAGTCTGCAGGGGTAGGATGTATTTTAATCCATCTGTAAACCTACTTGCATGTTTTTCGATTAATGAAATAGTCTTGTGTCTTGTTCTCTTGGGATCAGGGGAAATATTTCACTGGCTGCCCAATCTTTTCCCTCTAATAATTGCAAATCATTTTTACATCTTTCAAAACAAAAATCCTTGAGTTGCAGTGAAGTTTTTCCACCTAATGATATAATTAAATTAAAAATCACTTTAAAAAATATAATGCTCCAATTAAAGATTTAGGTGCGACAGCTAAGACTGAGCATGTGTTAGTGACTGGCCCGTTCTAAGGGCATTTATTGAGCACATCTACTGCTTTACTTTCATCAGAAGGGAATCTGACACTGGTGCTCAGACACTGCTTGGTGATCAAGCTGCCAAGGATTTTGGGGCATTCACTTCAAAAGCTCACTCTTTGTTCAGACTTATTTATTCAGGTTAATGTGGACGTACTGTGTGAGATCTTTAAGAAAGACGCATCGTCTGTATAATACTTGAAACTATTTATGGTGTGATTTCTATTGTAGTGGCCAGATGTGTGCCCTCTGTGATATGAAGATTCAGTTAATCAGTGCAGGTTGTGGCTCTGGAGTATCAAATGGCAATTCCTAGAAGGGCAGTTCCTCTGCAGTGGCAGAGACGAGGCTTTCTGTAAGTCAGGGAAGACAAACTTAGGGATATTCACTGCATGTCAGTGAAGTAAGGCCCCTTCATCCTGCTGTGTCTGTAAAAGCAAGCGTTATTGAACATTTTTTTTGCATAGAAATGTCTAAATGAGATTGCCTTTTTTATTCTGGAAAAAAAAGTGCTGGGAAAAAAAGATCTGTTTTGAAGGGAGAAAGTTACTGGGTTAAGTTTCCAGAAATAATGTTTTTCAAAGGATGTCTGGGGCACAAGACATTTCTCTGAATGTAAAAATAAACAATTTCTATATTCCTTGAGTAAAAAAAATCTACTATATTTACCTTTCGTTTCCATTTCATGTGACAGTTCTAAGCTGGTATCTGGAATTTTTCCTCGATTGCTTGTAATACTGTGTTCTTTGGTCCTGGTGCATGCTATTAGGAGCAGTGCCACTCCTTCCAGGGAACAACCTCTTGTTGAAAGTAATGAAAATAAAGAGTTTGCCTATATTAAGTGTGGATCTGATGCCTTTATTTACTCAAGAAGCTTTCTTTGCTCATTACCATCTTCCAGTGACAGAGTAGCTGTTCTAATTATTGGCTGGTTGTGGTTTTCAAGTGTTTTTCTTCCTCCCCAGCACATGAGTTTTATGCGCACAGGGTGAATGTGTTTGTTGAAAAGTTATTTTCTTCCAGTGGGGAGGAGAATGAAGTTGTGGTCAAGATAGTTTAGAATTGATCTCTGAGGGAATTGGAAAACTGATGAACCTGATTCTCCACTGCTTGATACTGGGCGTGCTCGCTTTTGACACTGCAGAATTGTTATAAAAATAGTCTCCTTCCGAGTAGGCAGCATCTTCTGTCTCCTGTTTGGGGAATGCATGAGGCACAAAGGCAGCATGAAGCTGAGGGGTAACTGTAGAGATGTAACAGTAACGCTGTAGCATGGCTGAAGAAATCAGGAAGCACCGCTGATTATTTGCAAACACTTTTCACTTATGGGGTTAGTATAGAGGCAGGAATTACTCGTAAGAAACATGTCGGTGAGAGACTGTCCTGAGGCAGTATCTTGTGGCAACAGGATACAACGATACCGTCTTCTGTACTACTAAGGGACCAGGAAACAAGGAAACCCTTGTTTGTGGTACAACAAGAGGAAATAAAAGAGTGGACAGTGTTTTAGAAGTCTCTGGCAAGCTCTTGGAAGATTCTAGTTATGTTTCACAGCGCTGTGCATGTTGTCTTGCTGCCCGTAGAGATAGGAATTGGTGGTGTGCTGTGGGGTTTATTTTCTTGCCCTGCACTTCAGGGCTTTCCCTCCAGGATGTCTATATGTGTTGTCAACTGACAATTCATTAATTTTTACTTTGCTTCCTATGTTCCCTGAAGGCCAACATGCCAGACTGCATTCTGCAGTGCAGTCTTTGTGCTCACTTTTGGGCAAATCCTAGCTGTCAGCAAGAGAACTGATGTCCTTAGAAGAAATGGAGCCTGTGCTTTAAGAGGTGGTTGTGTTGTACAGTGGGTTCTTGCTATTTGAGCAGTGATTAAGGAGCCAAATTTCAGGTAATTTCATAATAGTGAGAAATCTGTAGATTATGTTTCTTAAGTCCCAACCCCTTCGGCTTTTGCCAAACGTTTTTCCTCTTTATGGTTTAAGCTGTGTAACTCTTGTTACTTTCCAGTAAGAGAGGGCTTGATGTGAGATATGAAACCTCTGGGTAATTTCATACACCTGACATATTTTTTTGTATAAAGTCAGTAAAATGCTGATGAGACTATCAAGGACTTATTCTACCTCCTCCTAATTTTGGGTACTCCTGTTCAGGAATATCTTCATGTAATTAAAAAAAGTTTCATCCGTTTAGTGTCTGGTAATATAAGCAGTGTCCTGTAACTTTGGTAGAGGTGGGTAAAGGGTTAGTAAAATCTTTGTTGGTAGACTGTCACCTAGAAAGGTGATGTGAGGATAATGGTGCTTCTGAAATCCTTGCTTTCTCACCAGTAGCTTCCTGAGCCAAACCTTTATCAAAGCACTATGCAAATTTTTTTTCTTCTCGTCTGGCCCACCCACACTCCTAACATTACTGACTCCCATTTTGTTGGTGACTAGTGTCACCCGTGTCATGAATACCATGTGTATCATGAGTACCCACTGATTAGATTTACTAATATTCTGGAGTTAGTAACATTTAAAGGAACAGTTTTACTCTGCCTTTGCATTACTGCTTCACGTGTATAAAGATGTTGAGCATATAAAACTGCCAAGTTTTGGTTTTCTTGTACTGATCTTTAAGGAGTTACAGCTGTGCTTGCTGTGGGTTGAGCATGGGGATCTTTAGCGGTTCTCCATGATTTCCCATTTCTCCCTAATCAGCTCCGGCTTTCTGCAGTGCTGCCGGCCCCTTCTGAGTCCGCATAAGTTGCCGCACACACCAACACCCTGTTAGCAAATTCGGAACCATTTGACATGATTGTAATATCTTGATCCATCAGCTGCAAGTTCTCTCTGAATGTTCTTGCAACATTCTGTTTTCTTGATTACACTGACAAGTGTCTCACTAGAATGTGACAACCATAAATGTGGAAGACTGAAGGAAAACCTGACAATGAAAATGCAGATGGATGACCAAGTAGTGAGGTGGATCAAGAACTGGTTGAAGGGAAGAAGCCAGAGAGTTGTGGTCAATGGGGCTGAGTCTGGCTGGAGGCCTGTGTCTAGTGGGGTCCCTCAGGGGTCAGTGCTCGGGCCGGTGCTTTTCAATATATTTATCAATGATCTGGATGAGGGATTAGAGAATGTTGTCAGCAAGTTTGCTGATGATACGAAATTGGGAGAAGTGGTTGACACACCAGAAGACTGTGCAGCCATTCAGAGAGACCTAGACAGGCTGGAGGGCTGGGCGGGGAGAAATCTTATGAAGTTTAACAAGGGCAAGTGTAGAGTTCTGCACTTGGGAAAGAATAACCCCATGTGCCAATATAGGTTGGGGACTGCCCTGCTGGAGAGCAGCGCAGGGGAAAGGGACCTGGGGGTTCTAGTGGACAGCAGGATGACCATGAGCCAGCACTGTGCCCTCGTGGCCAAGAAGACCAATGGCATCCTGGGGTGTGTTAGAAGGCGAGTAGCAAGTAGGTCAAGAGAGGTCTTCCTGCCCCTCTACTGTGCCCTGGTGAGGCCACATCTGGAATATTGTGTCCAGTTCTGGGCCCCTCAGTTCAAGAAGGACAGGGAGCTGCTTGAGAGAGTCCAGCGTAGAGTCACAAAGATGGTGAAGGGAGTGGAGCATCTCCCTTATGAGGAAAGGCTGAAGGAGCTGGGTCTCTTTAGCTTGGAGAAGAGGAGGCTGAGGGGTGACCTCATTAATGTTTATGTCAAGGGGGAACGTCAGGAGGATGGAGCCAGGCTCTTTTCAGCAGCGTCCACTGACAAGACAAGGGGCAATGGATGGAAACTGGAACACAGGAGGTTCCATAAAAATATGAGGAAAACCTTTTTTACTGTGAGGGTGACCGAGCACTGGAACAGGCTGCCCAGGGAGGTTGTGGAGTCTCCTTCTTTGGAGACATTCAAAACCCGCCGGGACACGTTCCTGTGCACTCTACTGTAGGTGATCCTGCTCTGGCAGGGGGGCTGGACTAGATGATCTTTAAGGTCCCTTCCAACCTCTAACATTCTGTGATTCTGTGATTACAGAGAGGGATGTGAGTAATACAATGCCAGTGAATTATTTTTAAGAGGCGTGAATTTATTTTCAGCTGATGATAAGATCTGAGAAGTATGTGAACTGTCATTTCATTTCTCTGTAATTCTCATGTTTTTTTTTGTTTAAGTGCAACCCTAAGGACTTTTTCTGGAGTGTTGATCTCTAGAGCGCATGGCTCTGGACAACTGGAAGAGATTAAATAATACCAGAATGTTGGTGCCAGAATGGTACAGAACTAGTGTTCGGGATATTCCTAGCCTAATATGCTCCTTTTTCAATTAAAAAAAAAAAAAAAAAGAAAAAAAAAAAAAAGAGGATAAAGGCTCTATTTCCTGTTGTATTCTAGGATTAACTCCATTAATTTCATGTATTTTCCACCAAGTATTGTTTCTACTGCCTGTATTACTCAGGATATTTTTTCAGAATCTATTTGGTATTGTTCGTAATCTGATGATGTTACTGAGAGTTATCTACATATTATAAAGGAGTTTTAGCACGTATGTGTTCAAATTTTATTATTTGTGAAACGTCATATCTGCCATAAACCATTTGAAGTGTTCTTTTCGGGGTTTACTGCTGTTTTTCAAAAGTGAACAGAGGTTTATGTAGAGACCATAACTGGATTTGTGTGTGTCAGAATGTGTCTCATGCATAATATCAAATGTTTTCTATTGATATGTGACGTTTTACTTATGTCATGTAAAACAGACAGGCAGACAAACATATGTCATTTTAAAAAAATACTTAATGTGCCAGTCAACTGTTAATATCCACAATTTCTCTGGTTTATGCTACAGGCATGCAGAGGACTTGGAAATGCTGATACCTAATTTTGTTTTGCCTTGCTTGCTTAAATGTGTGAGCAAATATGTATGGTTTGCTCCAATATATTATGATTTCTTGTCACAAGAATGCTTGCATTGTTTTTCAGGGAGTAGGGGGCCTCTAATTTTTGCTGGTTCTTCCACTTCCCACAGCCTTGCTTGTGGCTTGTCCATATGGTAGGGTATTTCTGTGTTACTTCATTAAATGTTGTCTTCACACAAGACGGCCTCACCCTGCTGTGTTAGCTCTACTATGATGTATATCAGGTATTTAAGTATGATGAGATAGACCTGTTTGTATGATATTTATGACACACAGCTTTTTGACTTATGTTTTTAGCAAGTCAGAGCCACAGATTCCACAGTTGCTGAGAGTTGTTTTCTAAGTGTAGCCTGATGTTGATGGCCAACAGTAATAATGGCCTCTTTCCTGCAGAAGTAATGTCTTGTGCCTTGTAAGTGTAACCATTTCAATTACTTCAATCATTTTCTCTAGCTTTGTTTTCCCCTTCAAATCCAATCAGTCACCTGAGCCTCTCTCTTATCATGTCCATCTTGTTGCATCAAATACTAATCCTTTGGTCTTACCTGCAGGGAAGGGCTAAATGGTGAAAATCCTTCTCCATCTGGTTTATTAAATGAGAGGTGCCAACTTCTGTCTCTGCTCTGCCAGTGATGCCAGCTTTGATTACTTGCCTGTTGTCCTCGCCTTCAGGCATCTTATATTTTCTCTCACTTTGTTTCTATATATAGAAGAGTGGTGCAAACCTAAAGCCATATCTTTGTTCTCTTCTGACTTTCCTTTTTAAACCTGACCTTTGGTTTGATATTTATAGGTCATTCCCATATGTCATTAACTGAGTAGGTGACTAGGGTCTGTGACTTCTGCTAAACTGTTTCACCATTATCTTGCTTTCTTAGTCACTGTCACAGGACTTCTGCTTTGGCTGTCTTAATACAAATATTGGAAATACTCTATGAACCAGAGAGAGGCTGTCTTTGATATACTTCTGTTCATTATTACTTAGCAGGGTTGAGCTTTAACTGCAATTCCTGAATTTTTAATCTACTGTGATCACAAAGGTACATTTATTCTAAGAAACAAAAAGCAACCATGTAGTTTCTAATTTACTTGTTTCTAGTTGAATTTCATTACATGAGTTTGCTGGTGATTCTGAAGCAAACAAAATATACCTCAACCAGAGATATGAAACTATTGTACCATTTGGCCGTGGAAAATCCAGACTGATCCTTGACATTTGTGCACAAGACAACAGAAGATACTTTTGTCAGATGAGGAAGAATAATCACGTGAATTAACTAAAAGCGGGGATTCTGGTGTTCCTGTATGTTCTTGAGTAGCTCGCAGTAATTTCTCTCCCTGTTTGCAAGCAGCAGTCATATTTTTAAAAATGATAATTCAGTGTAACGTTTGCACATTGTTAACAGTAAAGAAGACAACATGAGAAGTCAGCTCTTCTTAACTGTGATTAGGTAGTCAGTAGTAGATTCTGCAATAATTTGCCTGTGCCAAAAACAAGTGATGGTTGTATTATTACATAACTGCTAACAAATAATACATTTTATAACCATCAATGTTATTGTAGATTAAAATGTAGTGTATTTTGATTATTAGTTTCTGCTAGGTTGAGATTTCAGGTCGACCTAACAAATGTCTATGGGAAGACTCTGGCAGGAGGTGAATGACAGAGAATACAGGTTGTTACATTAGAATACAGTATTTTCAAATGTAAATATTTAGAAACGGTTGACTGTAACTTGAAGGATCTGCATTTTGAATTCTATTCAGTAACAGGTCACCGTGAGAAAGTTGAAGCCGCTGGAAAGAACATGAAGGAACTGGAATTTCATAAAAGTACAAGGTTTTTTCTTAGTAACAGCTCTTTTTCAAGAATGTGAACTTTAGAAATCCATCCTGGGATTTGAATGTGATTTTGCAAAAGTCTGAGGTTTGGAAAGAGTGAGTGCACAGGTGGGATGTAAGGGAAGTTTTAGCTGTTCTTCTGTAATCTGTATATTGCTTGCACCTTTTCAGGGAATGAACTATGATCCTTCTTTGAGGAAGGTCTGTGTCTGCCTCTAAGTATCTTTCCCTGCAGTCTCCAAAGAAGGAAACAACACCTTTCAGGGCTCTCAGTTTCAGGCTCTGAGAAGGCTGCAGTTGCTGCTGGGGGAACATGGGAGAGCCAGAAAGAGTGTGAAAGGACCAGGGGGCTTGAGTACACACTCTATATCTTCCAAAAGGGCGTCAGAGGGATCTATGTTTGTGCTCAACCCCAAAGAGCTTAAGCAGGGATTCAACACTGTCCAGATGCAGCCGGCAGCACATGGAGCCCAGAACTCTGGGCTGCTGGGTTCGTCTGAGAGACCATCCGAGGCTGTAACGCCTCAAAACTGTGTGGGTTTTTTTTCCTCTTACTTTACTTAGTTTATAATGCTGACGACCTGGGGGGAGGGGGGGAAATGATGTGCTACAGTGCCTGAGAGAATTCTAACATTTCAGTCTTGCCAGAAATGCGAAGTGGATAGGCATACCCATGAGAAAACTTTAGCAGAGCTACTTGGAATAATTAGTGCAGCTGCAATTCATGATTTTAGAAGCATAATTGTTTTTCAGTGCCTAAAATTAGGTTTCAGTCATGTAAATCTTCATATGTGTATGTACTTCTCAGTGACTTTCAGGGAAAAACCTACTTTGAGGGCTGGGTGTACAAAGGTTTTGCAAGGTGCAAGTGATCTTTGCGCTTCACTCTCAGAACAACTGCCTTAAACCATGTGATAAATAGTTATGAGCTGCACACATTCAGAGTTGTTCTGTAGTATTCAGTACCTGTTTATAGACAAGCTAGGTTTGAAACAAGTACTATTTCCAGTGAATAATTTAAGTAACTCCACTATGCATATGCTGTACTACACAGCATATTTTACAGAAACAAATTTTCACTTGACAACTGCAAGTTAATTCAGCCGATGTGTATTAGTTTGTAAGACACAGTTCTGCTTCTAAAATGGTACAATATACTTCTTTCCAAGTAGATAGAGTTTTTAAACAGATTTTCTGTTTATATTATTCATGAACTTCTATATGTGGTCTCAGTGTTAACATTAATCATTAACAATCAGTAAGATAATTGTCCTTCATAGTGTTTTTTGGCAGAGGGAGGAAATCATTCCTAGTTAACATTTGAGCACTGGGGAGGAAATTTCCACTTTTTTATTCTGTTACGGTCTTGCAGTATTGCAGGTGGGCTTCACTGTTTTTTTTCTTGGGCTCTGAGGTTGTGGTGTGTGTACAAGTCTGTGAACACAGGTGACTTGCTGCGTGCCCATCCTCATGAAGGCTGGCTGAGCAGGAGTGACAGCCAGGTAAGATGGGTGAGAAGGAAGTGAAGAAGCCTTGATGGCCACCTTCTCCTGGAGCTACCAGAGGTGAGCTCAGGGAGCGGTGGCATTCCCACGGCTGTCGCTTTTCAGGTGGTCTGGAATCTCTCATGTCTCTAAATCCAGTTCACCTCCACCACCACCACAGTTCATCTGAACTGACTGGCTGTGTGCCTGTATCTTTTGGCTAAGGTCCAAAAGTATTTGTGTATTTAGATGTTGGTATGGACTATAAAAGTCACAATCATTATTGTATACTCCCGACAGAAGCCTCCAGCCCGTTACCTACCTTTATTCCAAAACCATTTTCCTCAGCAACATGGATCAACTGATGAACAGGAAGGAAAATTGTATTGTTGCAGACAGTCTGTCTGCCAGCAGAGATTCTCCTAGGCACTCTTTCTTAGATATGAAAGAAATTCCTAAAATGTAAAAGTGGGAATGAGAATAATCTTTTCTTGATTAAATAGGAAGAGTACAGACCTTCAAACAACAAGCACATGAGTATATAGTATGTATTGAAGAACATGACAAACTTGATGCCCAAGCCAAAACAGTGAGAAGAATGTTGCCGTTTGACAGCAATTTCTCTTTTCCTTTTGAGGAAGGAAAAGAACTTGAATTCTCAAGACCTAACTATTTTCTCAGGAAACCCCCACATTAATTTCCTCATGGCAGCTGCTGTGTACCTGGTGTTCTTCCTGCGTGCTCCCAAAGAAACTAGCAACATGGGAAGATCCCCAGAACTGATTCAGTCATTCTCCCAACCAATGATTTGCACTGGAAAGATCTTTTTTTTTCCAGCCTGACACTCTTCCTTTCCCAAACACAACACTAACTGCCAGGAAAGAAGCTGTTCAGAGGAAATACGTACCTATTGGGACATTTTGTATTTCATCTGACATAGATTATGAAGCTTTTTGGGAAAATCTGTGACAGTCAACAAATGCAGCTGGGGAAAGAATCCTCACGCTCAGCACGACATTTTGCCGTGCTGCTCAATATTTAGTCCTAGTTCACAGGAGTTATTGTAATGTTATCATAAACTTAAAAAATATATTCTGTTGCTCAAAGGAACTTTTCTGTTTACAGTGGATTTGAAGTTTGAAAAAATCAGGGTGTATCTGTAACTTTGGAGCAACAGGCAAGATTTTCTTGAGTTTTGAAAATGAAACCGTACCATTTTATTGGAGAATGAGTTTATTGAATCAGTGTAATACACTATTACATAAAGTATCCTTATCACTTAAGCATTTACATGATATTTTACATTGCGTGACTTGCATAATATGTGAACTAGATAAGCAAATGTAATGATCAGGTTGGGTTAGAGTAGTTCCTTTCACATGGCACTACTAAAATCTCCCAACTGAGGAGAAAAATAAGTGGTACTCCCTTTGTATGAACTTTACTAACGTACTTTTTTCTCTTTTTTTTCCTTTTTTTTTTTTTTTTTTTTTTACTTGAACAGCAAAAATGTTGGGCTGTTTAGCGGAACATCAAAGAGGAGTTTAGTATTCTATAGAAATTAGTTCTGTGGGAGTAAAAGAAGCATTTATTTAGTGAAGATGTTTCAGAGTTCCGGGTTTTTTTCCTACAAAATAAAGGGGCTCACACAGACAAGTCTCTTGCAGTGGCTTGTGGTTTGCTCACTGCTTGAGACTGAAACCAGTCAGGCCCTTTGCTCTTTCTTCTCATATCCAGGCAGTTTTTAAAACCTTTTACTGGCCTTCTGTTGAAGTTGAGGGTAGGTTTGCCATTGCTTTGCAGCTGAAAGAGGGTTATACTCAAAAACAGCAGAAAAGATGACTACATTTCTCCATTTCCTTGCTTCTGCTTCACTCCTGGGATTTACTTCCATGCTATCTATAATGATAATACCTAAGTTATTCTGCTGTCTAGCTTTTTACTTTTATAAGCTGTCCCTTTTTACCCAGCTACATAGTTGCCTTTGGTGCTAAGCTACTGTTCTCTCTCCTGCTGACTTCAGAGACTTGTTTCCCCGCTGTCATTCCCCTTTCTACTATGTGGCTTTTTTCTAGACTGCCCTTGTATTCCTGTTGACCCTGAAGTCTCACTTTTTACGCTTTAAAAATGTATCTCCATGGCACATTGTTTGCATTGCCTCAAACTGTTGTAGGGAAAAGCTATTCCTAAATATGTTTGAGTTTAAGCTAAGTTTGTATTTCCTTTCTTTGGTGGAGGACGGTGTCCAAAGAGCATACTGGTCTGAGTGGTGAGTGGCGTGGAGAAGAGAGGAAAGAAGAGTAGCTCCATCCACGTCACAGAATCACAAAATCATCGGAGTTGGAAGGGAACTCTAGAAATCATCTAGTCCAGCCCCCCTGCTAAAGCTGGATTGCCTAGAGTAGGTCACACAGGAACACGTCCAGGCTGGTTTTGAAAGTCTCCAAAGATCAAGACTCCACAACCTCCCTGGGCAGCCTGTTCCATGGCTGTTACCTTCACATCCTATTCTGTGAGTTTGAAACTTTCCTCTGCCTCCTTCCAGACCTCACTCTGCTCTACCTCTGTGATCAGTTGATTAAAAGGAAGGAGTTTCGTGGCAGGTGAGACCAATATCCATCCCCTACCCCTTTCCTTCAGCTCACTGAAAGTATGACCATGACAATCCTCCTAAAGGAGAAACCTCCCCATACTGTCCCATAATATATTGTATTCAATGCCAGAGCAGGCTCAAGTTTCTGGTGTGGCTTAGTGTATATGCCTGCATATGGGAGAACTTGACCTTCCCCACTGCTTACTGTCTGCAACGAAGCAGACTTGGAGGCACTGATGTGGTGGTTGATCCTACCCTGAAAGCTCTGATGCCTCTTCACACCTGTTTGCATGTGATAATTTTAATGTAAGAATTCATTATCAATGATGTCAGTGGTAACAACCATCATTAAATGGAGGAGGTATGAAGGCCAGATCGGTATTCTAGACAGCTAGCTCTTACTTGGTGTGCTTGTGTATTGCTAGTGCTGTGATGCCTCTTTCTTTGATTCTCTGCTTTCCAGATAAGAAAATGTTGGGGTTGGTTCTTGTTTTGGTTTTGGTGGTTGTTGTTGTTTGCATTTATTTATATCCTCCCTGTAGGTATAAAATATAACACCTGTTTCCAGTGATTGAGTTTTCTTTTTTTTTTTTTTTAATTTTCCTGTGTGCTGACTAGTCTCTGGTGATATGGGGGTCACAGATATAAATATGGCTTCTGCTCAAGGCTGAGGAACCAGGAGTTCAACAAAAAGTAAAAAGAAACCCTGTGAAGCCAGAAGCCTTGCAGCTGCTGGCAATTAGGATTGTCATTGGCGTTCCCTCCAGGAGCCCCTCACTAACATACCTATGGTGGTGTGCAGCAGGCAGCTGCGTTCTCACAAGGTGGGGATGTAAACACAGGAGGGAGCTTGGTTGTTCATGTGGAGCAGAAGGAAGCCAAACAGGTGTATGACTTAAATGGTTCCCTCAAGATATTGTCAGCTGCTGGAGAGTCATCCCTGTTTCTGTAAGAGGCAGAAAGGGTTTGGTTTGGTTGTTGGTTTTTTTTTCAGATGAAGAGCAGCTGATGCAAGCCTCCATTTCCTACAGACATTTGGACAGGATTGTACAGACTTTCTACTTTCCCAGCAGCTGGATAGTCCCGAAGTGGAATTCATTGGACTTGCTTCATTTGATCATTTTACCATTCACAGTTGTTTTCTGCTTCTTGTTTGAAAAACCATAGCTAATGTACACTATTTTTAAAAAAGTTATGTGGTTATCATAGAATGCATTTGGTACTGAATATTATAATGAAATACAAACATATACGTGTTAGTTGCATTCTGTAGCCTAGCACGTATGTAATTATGTCAAAGCTATTATACTTGTTTGATAAAGCATAATTTTAATGAGTGCGTAGCACTGATTAGATGCAGTTTTTAAAATGTTAATTTAAATGGAGTCCATGTGGTAACAGAGTAATACTGTGTTCTCTTTTAAAGGGAGTTTTTCTTGGTAAGGCAAATAACTTCTGGAGTCTCTCTTACACTTCATTACACTTGTGCACATGCTACATCCATTAAAGGTGGGTACAAACTAATCTGGAAGAGACTGTATAACTAGACTCCAGATCTTCTATCCTTGGAAACAGACTGCTATATTATTTAATCCCATATTTATTCCACGTTATATTTTTACTACTTAGTTTCTTAAAGATTTCTGTGCATATTCATAATTTGTTTCAAGTTTAGCAGTCTTGCTATTATTTCAACTTAGTGTAAACTAACAAATCAAATCCTACAAAACCAATATAAAAAGCAAACAAAGGAAGAGAATCTTAGGACAAATGGTGACAGAAACACAAAATTAGGCTGAATCTGTTTCTTTTATATTTTGCCAAGTGGCTGTAAATGGGGAATAGTCTTGATTTTATTTTTAAATATCTAATTCTTCTGAGAAGATTAACAGTACTTTTGACATTTTGACTAATTCTTTTACAGTTTGGCCTCTCTACCCAGATAATGGTGAGAATCTTGATAGAACATGCGCAATCTGAGTGCACACAAGGACAAGTTTTGTTTTGCTTTGTAAGGACTTTATGACACTGGAAAAGGGGATTTACTTGAATGGAGTTGAGCCCTTGCCATGCTGCTCTTGAAGAGAAAGATATAGGAGTGAGGCACTTCTGAGTAGCTATTCACTGTAGCCAAGTGTGAGATCAAGGTGTATAGTTTCCCTTCTGTTTTGCTTCAGGATGTTTTGTCACTTCTTTAAAGTGTAAAGCTTTGCATGTGAAGTTTTTTTTTCTGTGATATAGAATATATAAGGGAAAAAACAGAACCAAAGTGTGAAGAGGATATGAGCTTATTACTGAGAGATGAAGCTGTGATCTTGCTATGGGTATAGCTAATGATTAATATAGAATAATAGAATCATAGAATCATCTGGGTTGGAAAAGATCTTTAAGATCATCGAGTCCAACCATTAACCTAGCAATGTCATGTCCACCGTTACTACCATGTCCCTAAGCACCAACACTACACTTCTTTTAAATATCTCCAAGGATGGTGACTCAACCACTTCCCTGGACAGCCTGTTCCAGGGCTTGACAACCCTTTCAGTGAAGAAATTTTTCCTAATACCCCGTCTAAACCTTCCCCGGTACAACCTGAGGCCATTTACTCTTGTCATATCCCTTTTTAATTGGAAGAAGAGACTGACAGCCATCTTGCTACAACCTCTTTTTAGGTAGTTGCAGAGACTGATAAGGTTTCCCCTGATCCTCCTTTTCTCCACGATAAACAAGCCAAGTTCTCTCAGCTGCTCCTCATAAGACTTGTTCTTCTGAGCCTTCACCAGCTTTGTTGCCCTTATTTGGACACGCTTGAGCTCCTCAGTGTCTTTCTCGGAGTGAGGGGCCCAAAACTGAATACAGGATTTGAGGTGTGGACTCACCAGTTCTGAGTACAGGGAGGCATCCCTGGTCCTGCTGGCCACACTGTTTCTGATACAAGCCAGGATGCCATTGACCTTCCTGGCTACCTGGGCACACTGCTGCCTCCTGTTCAGCTGGCTGTCCACCAACGCCCACAGGTCCTTTTCTGCTGGGCAGCTCTCCAGCCTCTCTTTCCCAAGCCTGTAGTGTTGCTGGGGGTTGTTGTGACCCAAGTGCAGGATCCAGCACTTGGCCGTGTTAAACCCCATACAGTTGGCCTTGGCCCATTGATCCAGATTGTCCAGATCCCTCTGTAGAGCCTTCCTAACTTCATGCACATCAACACTCCAGCCCAACTCATTGTTATCTGCAAAATTACTGAGGGTGTACTCAATCCCCTCATCCAGTTCACTGGTAAAGATATTAGTCAGAACTGGCCCAAGTACTGAGCCCTGGGGAACACCACATGTGACTGGCTGTCAACTGGATCTAACTCCATTCACCACTGCTCTTTGAGCCTGAACATCCAGCCAGTTTTTCACCCAGAAAAGATTATGCCTGTCCAAACCATGAGCAGCCAGTTTCTCCACAATGATGCTGCGGCACTTGGTCTCAAAGGCTTTACTAAAGTCTAGGTAGACAACATCCGCAGCCTTTCCCTCATCCACTAAGCAGCTCACTTTGTCATAGGAGGAGACGAGGTTGGCCAAGCAGGACCTGCCTTTCATAAACCCATGCTGACTGGGCCTGATCACCTTGTTGTCCTATACATGTTGTGTGACAGCACTCAAGATGATCTGCTCCGTAATCCTCCCTGGCTCCAAGGTCAGACTGTAGTTCCCCAGATCCTCCTTCCAGCCTTGGGTGTTAAAATTTGCTAACTTGCATTCGACTGGGACCTCCTCAGTTTGCCAGGACTGCTGATAAGTGATTGAAAGTGGCTTGGTGAGCACTTCCCCCAGCTCCCTCAGTACCCTTGGCTGGATCCCATCTGGCCCCAGAGACCTGAGTGTGTCTTAAGTGGAAGCGGTAGGTCACTGACCATTTTCTCTTGGCATATGGAGACTTCATTCTATTCCTCATCCCCATTTTCCAGCTCAGGGGGCTTTGTACCCAGAGAACAGCTCTTCTTACTGTTAAAGACTGAGGCAAAGAAGGCATTAAGTACCTCAGCCTTTTCCTCATACTTTGGCACGATGTTTCTCCCTGCATCCAGTAAAGGATGGAAGTTCTCCTTAGGCCTCCTTTTGTTGCTGTTGTACTTATAGAAACATTTTTATTGTCTTTTGCAACAGTAGCCAGATTAAGTTGTAGTTAGGCTTTGGCCCTTCTAATTTTTTACCTGCGTAACCTCATGACATCCTTGCCTCCTGAGTTCCCAGCCCTGTCTTTGAAAGGTCATAAACTCTCCTTTTTTTCCTGAGTTCTGGCCAAACCTCTCTGTTTGGCCAAGCCAGTCCTCTTCACCGCTGACTCGTCTTTTGACACGTGGGGACGACCTGCTCCTGTGCCTTTTGAGATTTCCTTCTTGAAGAATGTCCAGCCTTCCTGGACTCCTTTGCCCTTCAGGACTGCCTCCCATAGGACTCTGTCAGGGTCCTAAACTGGCCGAAGTCTACCCTCTAGAAGTTCACGGCAGCAGTTCTTCTGATCACTCTCCTTACTTCTCCAAGAATCAAAACACACTGTCGTTTTGTGATCACTATGCCCAGGATGACCTCCAACCATCACATCACCCACAAGTCCTTCTATATTCACAAACAACAGGTCCAGCGAGGCACCTTCCCTAGCTGGAAGTTCTCTTCCACACACTTCAGGAACCTTCTGGACTGTTTTCTCTCTGCTGTATTGTATTTCCAGCAGACATCTGGTAAGTTGAAGCCCCCCCAGAGAATGAGGGCTAGTGACTGTGAGACTTTTCCCAGCTGCTTATAGAATATTTCCCCTACCTTTTCATCGTGGCTGGGCCATCTGTAACAGACTCTGACCATGATATCTGCCTTGTTGGCTTTCCCCCTATTTTTACCCCCTGATTCTTACCATATAGTCATGGTTCCATTTGGTTAAGTCAATAATAACAAGTGAGCTGACCTGGTATGAATGTTTAGTTTTCATGTGGTTGGTACAGTAAATATGGCATGGGGCCTGTAGAAAACGGGCAATCATATAAGCAGTTAGAGTCTCACAATGTATTTGTATAAGTGTGTAAACTAAAGATACTCAGACAACATTCATTTTGCATTTCCCAACCCTAGATTGCTTTATGTGGTTGGCACGAAGCGCTGTGCATTGGTGGGGCATGTATATATATTGTGGCTGAAGCCGATCTTTGTAAGATTGCTATCTTTGTCTAGGCTTTGATTTGAGATGTTTGCCATCAGAGCACTCAGTTTAGCTTGAAGCACTGGTTCTTACATTTTTTTTGTCCTTGGGCATTATAGCTTATCTGAGAGATAAGCGTTAGTAGTCCGGGGTACAAAGTAACAAGGTAACGAAGCATACAAAGTCAGCTATCACAGTAACAAGAGTTCAAACTGACCTGACACTAGTGGCACATCTCTTCATCCACGTCCACATGTGATTATCTTACTCAGAAGAGAAACTACCTAGCTGCCTCTTGACTTTTTTGTCCTTCCTTTACACTGTTCCTGTTAGTTGTAAGCCACATCTGTTTTTCTGTAAGACGCAAGCCGCATCTGTTTCTTACTAGTCATCTGATGTGCAGTTCTATCAGAGAAAATGCTTTATTTTTTTTGGAGCCTTTCCTCTGCTTTGTTATTCATACCATGATACTTCAGTACTTTCCAAGATGTGAAATCTAGGGATTTATTAAAAGGAAAACCCAACCACTTTATTTATCTGAATCTTGTCAGCTGTTGAACAGGAGTGTCAAGACCAGATGATGATGAGTTTTCATTAATATTGATACATTTATAAAAGATTAATCTAGCTAGATGTGTTCTTTTTTTTTGAAGTAATTTAAATATGGACATGAGGTGATGCAGTAGTTCTAAAATCAGAAGAACAGGTGCTTTTATTAAATAAATAAATACAAAATAAAAGAACCAACCACCCTCTCTACTAAACACCAAACTATGGAATTGAAGTATGGGTATGTTAGATATTAAATAGCCTAATTACCCTGAAAGATTTGCAAAATGAATTTAGGCTTTGCTGGATGACAGCATTTTCAGAGAGAGTGTGGGCTGGACGTAGCAGCAGGTGACATCACTCCCCAGGGTTAGTAGGAAACGCCAGAGATACAGCGTGCTTGCCTGTAGGTATCAATGCTGGAAAGCTGAATACTGATTCTGAATCAGGGTTGCTTTCTGCGATACCTTTCTTTCTCTTCTTTTTCAGGGGATGGGGAATGGTAAACACAAGTCAGGTATTTTTTGTAGGTTTTTTTAGTAAAATCATCTAGAAATAATAGCCACAAAGTTGTGTTGGTTCAGACTCAATGAAAAAAAATCTTCCTTGCTTACCAGGACCAAAATTCTTTCTCCTGAACTACTTCCTCTTTCCCCTGTTCTGAGCCAAACTCAAGATTGCTTCTCTCCATTTTCATCTGTGAAACACAGAGTCTGCTAGTAGTTTTTTATTTTGCTTAGTTAATTCTTGCCATATGGAAAGCAGCCTTTCCAGGTTTTGGTTATCTGCAAAAAGGGGAGTTGCTTTACTTAGATTTTTTTTTTAATGTAATCTTTGAGCTTTATTAAGCAATTTATTATGTAGATATCCTTTGCACACAGCATGTTTTCTGTGCACGAATGCTTTAACCAGGTATATCTCAGGATGCTTAGTGACTGCCACAAATGTTTTCTATGTAAGTTCATCTTATAGCATTAGAAATATACAGTACTGTGATAGTGCCTTCTGCCTTTGTACCGCTCATGGTTAGGGTCCATTTCCCTTTTTGTAGCAGGCTCTGCCTGCCTGTGCCAAGATGTCTTAATTTGGGTAGTTTGGTTTACCCTTTTATAAGGCAAAATAGTAGTCTGAGCATAAAAATGGCAAAACTACCAGGTGACTTCGAGTTGGGGTTTTTTTTGGGCAAGCTGGGGTGAATTCTGTAGCTGCAAGTGTGTGTTCGTTTGGGGCATGTGAGCATGTGTGCATCTCAGCGCGTTGTCAGAAGCTTTATTCACAGTTGTGGTGGAGCGTCAGGAAAGAAATGTAATTGTGACCTGCACTGGAGAAACAAATACCGTTTTAGGGGTTTCTTTTGTTGAGCATCTGGGAAATAACAAGGAGAGTGAAATCAATACAGGTGGTGATAAAACTTGAATTACTGCAGTTCAGCGTACATGGCATGTTAGTACTAAAACATAATCTCGCCAGAAGACACAGGTGAATGGATTCATTTAAAAGGAGCAGAAACTGTTTCTGCTCAGCTGTTGAATGTAGGTTGGTTTTTTTTTTTTGAACATTAATATATGAAATTGTCTTTTTTTTTTTTTTAGTGGGTTGTTTATTTTGTATTTTTTGGAAAATCTCATGGGTCACGTGCTTGGTACATCCCCAAACACTCAAAGAACTATTAATCATATAGAGCAAATTGTCACAGTTTAAAAGTGAAGGATGAGGGGGGCCTCTTTTTTTTTTTTTTTTTTTACAGGGACAAAGGGAAAGAAAAAGAATAAGATCTATTATCTCAAAGGTGAGCTACAGGTCATCCAACCTGCAAGACTGATGAGGAGAAGGGGCGTTGGCCGCCATATGAAGTCAGCCATAAACAACTGGGAGCAATAATTTCCTAAACCATTGCCACGTAATGAACAGATCTCTCTACACTCTGAAGCAGCTCCCATAAGACCTCTGTAACTGATTTTTAGTATTTTCCTTTCAAACAAATGTTTATTCATATCTACTCTGCAGGTTATGTTACTGATCACAGTAGGACTTGCTATTGTTGAGAAAGATTTAGTCTTCTAAACAAATTGAAGTGAATAATCTCTTGCATTTTACCTAATCTATATCCTTACAAAGTGGCTTTCTCCCTTTTTCCTCACCACATTTCCTCCAGGAATAAGTGGGTTTTTTTCTAGTTTCGAAGACTTAAAATCCCCCCCCCCCCCTTTTTTTTTTTTTTCCAGTCTGTTTACACATACAAAAATATGGCTGCTACTGTAAGTAGGCCCATAGGTGTAGATTTTCATGTATTGGTCCTGGGCAGCTGGCTCTGGGTGGCCCTGCTTGAGCAGGGGGCTTGGACCCATTGACCGCCAGAGGTCTCTGCCAGCCTCAACCATTCTGCAATTCTGTTATTAATATATGGATAAATAGTGTTAAAATATGTAACAGCTGATGTGAAGAATGCCTGTAATCTGGTTTGAAAGCTTTGACTCTAGCCCTTCTTCAGAGGGTAACGTGTAGGTAAAGATACGATTTAGCTTTAGAGGATGTAGTGTAGATAAAGATGTGATTTAGCTTTAAAGATTTCCTTTGGAAACTTAATTCACTGGCATTTCGCTGGTAAATCAGAATGTAGTAGCTGAAACAAATGGACAAATAAAATAGCAAGTTGATAAGAATATTGAAGAAGCATCTAGATGACTGAATATTTTATGCATTTTGAAAACACTTCTGGAGTGGTGACTGAAATGTGAGAATTACAATGTAGACCTGAAATAAAGGCTTCCAGATACATTATTTCAGCTTACAGACTTAATGCAGAGGAGGACCAGTACTAAAAAGCTGCTTATTCAGAGTTTTATCCTAATATTTCAATGTGCAGTTCTAAGCTTATTTTAGGATTTTGGACATGTAACTGTATACCAGTGATTTCTGATCTTTATTGCAGTATCGGAACGGTTCTCATGTGTTCATTGACTCTGTCCTCTTGAAACAGAGTGTTTTGATTCCCCTTTTTTTCCTGTCTGTGAAACGAAGAGTATTTTTATTCCTATTTTATTCATTTCTTTTCCCCCCATGTGTTTTTTTCTGATGTATCTGGCTTTATGTGCAACTTCGCTTTAGCAGCGTTGACTTCAGCTGCACCTGTAATGCTCGGTGCTTCTGCAGGTCAGATCCAAAGATCTCAACAGAAGCACCACAAAATGCGAAATATGTAAATAATGGTCAAATGTGAAAAAACATTGAAGGAACTTGCTGAGGAACTTGTCCATTACCTGTGATGTCAGATGTGGAGTCACTCACTCCAGTTAGCTCTGCACACAACGGTGGTAGAAGGAGCATCTGGAAGGGAAATAATTGCTTTAAATAGTCATGAAACCCTCTGCAGCTTCCTGAGAGGAAAGAGGTCACTCCATTTTGCACTATAAGTGCCAAAGGAACTTTGTGATTATTTTAGTTTTCCACTTTTTTTTTTATTTCCACAAGGGATAGCTATTCCTAAATGGAAGACACCGAAGCTTTACATCTAGCAGTGCATAATTTTCTTCTTCTTTACATGATATGCGTACAATTAATCTTTGTGTGTTGTGGGGGTTTTTTTAGTTCTCTTTTGTTTACAGGTAGTGTTGAAATCTTTGGTGTGCTAAGAGCAAATAAACATGCATTTTTTATGGTCTCATTGACTGATTTTTCCTGAAGTCCCTCGTGTTAGTGGTCTTCAAAATAAATCTGCAGTCTGACATGGAAGCAGTTGAAGTAGGGCGTTTTAATTTATTTACTTGTCACAGGGGAAAAAAAATGTGCTTCTTACAAACTGCTTACTTAGTGGCTCTTGACTGCTTTATCAGAAAGAAAAGCAATGAAGTGTGGTATCAGAACATTTACTACTGTAATGTCAAGTCATGGCAATGACCTAAATAGAGCTGAAGCAGAATAGTTTTCCAGACATATGGAATGGTAACAGTCAGATATTCTAATGAGTATAAAATCACTTGATGTCAAAAAGTTTATTTTAAAATGGTAAATTTATCCTTTTTGAGAGTCTTTGGGGGGGTGGTGGTGAAAGTATTCTTTTTAATAATTCTGTAATGATAATAACTTACAGAGCTATGTTTTAGCATTGTTCTGTTTGGTTTTCTTTTCGCAGCCCACATACTGGGTGGCAAAATTACCAGTCTGATGTGCCGCGGATTCCCACTGCTTGCATCTCTGTGGAAGATGCTGAAATGATGTCCCGAATGTGTGCCCGGGGTGCTAAGATCATTGTGCACCTGAAGATGGGGGCTAAGACCTATTCAGACTCCCCTTCCTTTAACACCGTGGCAGAGATAGTTGGAAGCAAGTACCCAGAGCAGGTGAGTGAGAATATTCAAGAAGAAACTTACTTTGTTCTTTAAAAATATGAAAGAACAAATCCAAAGAACAGCCTTTTCTGAGAAATCCTTCAAATGAGTAACTCTTATTCACCTCCTCTTCTGCATTTCAGGCATCTCAGCTTTTCAGTCCTTTTCAGGTAGCAGGTTTGAAACCACCAGGCTCAGTGGTAACTAGGATGTAACTAGGATTATATTTTAGAAAACAAGAAGAATTACTGTGTTCTAAGAACAGGAAACTCAACTAAACTGTACTCTAACCTCCTTCTCCTTTTTGTTTCTCTGACTTAAAGCTCACTTTAAGTAGTACCACCTATATAGGCATACTAAAAACGATGTATGTAAGCAGAAGAGAAATTCTAACTCTATAGCAAATACAGTTATTGTTTTAAATAACAAGTAATAAGTTAAGGTTGCTGTAATCATTTGTGCCTCAGGTTTCCTTATTATTCTGTTAATCATTTTAAGTGGTTTCTTGATCAGGCAAATAAGCCAGATTCTGCTGTCCGTAAATAAAATTGTTTGCCGTTGCATGTTAAAGTTTTTCTTCTTACTGTCTCTTTTTTTTTTTTTTTTTCAACCTCTTAGCCCCAAAACCGTGACAACTAATGGTGCTGAAGGATTTGTGCCTAGTATGAGACTTCTATGTAAGCTTACAACGTGGAATGATTTTTCTGGCAATATGGTTTATTGTGAAAATGCTGATGCAACTCAGTTAAGGAGCAGTGGAAATTCCTGCTAGAGTACTTCTACTGAGCCACAATTCTTTTTTAAATGTTGTAGTTTTCTGACCTCAGTGGAAAATAAGAATAGCTGTTGCTGTCCTTTAAACCAGGCATAGCTCTTATAAGATGTTATCTTTTCTGAAATGGTAGTTTTGTAGCTCTGGCTTGTGATGTTTAGAGACCCTCAGTGTTAGCCTGCATGTGTGATTTCAGAAGCTTCATCACTGGGCAGGGAAGAAGTAACTACCCCCAGGGATGCAATTTACATACCATCACCTATGGTATGTAACACGTATCGGCCCAGCTAAAGACAATATCTCAACTTCTAAATTAGGGTACAGTTAATTTAATTTAATGTCATCTGATATTTTAGCCATACTTCTAACCAGTGCATAGGCTGAATTACGTTTGCTCGATTTCAAAATTTGACATTTCAGTTCATGTTATGAAGTATCCATATGTAACCTTCAAAGGTGTGTTAAGGTGCTTGCCTGTGCTTGATTTTGTGTTTGCTGTCCTGCTCTTTTTCTTTAAGTAATGGAATGGATTGGGTTCTCTTCACTTCTTCCACTGAGAAGCTCATTTTTTTTTAAACACTGGGTAAAGACTTATTTACAAACCCCCTGCTGATGTTAATGGGAGTGGTAGTGGACACACTTTGAAAATGTAACCAAGAAACAGAAAAATAAAACGAGTGAATGTTTAGGTTTCTTAGTACTCAGTTCCTCTTGGAGCCTTAATGGTTGCTTCACCACACTCATTCCACGGCGTTACTCCGGTAAAAATGGGAACCATCTAGCTATTTAGGCAATAAAATACGCTGCAGACCCGAAATCCTACAATGCCTTTTATGCCAAAGTGTTTCAGAATGCAGTACAGATCCAGGGGAATAGAAAGGTGCCATTTCCACGGGCCAAAATTTCAGTTTAAGTTTTGAATTGAAAGAAGAGCAAATCTGGATCTCTGAACTCTGGGTGAGAAATCAGCAGCAGGTGGTATTGCTCTCACAAAGGTCTAAAGCAAAACAGTTTGAAATTAGGCTGAAGCCTGTGAAATGTAACTTGTTACAGGTATTGCCACAAATTATAACTTAAAAAACTGGAACTCAAGTGAAAATTAAGGTCACTGTGGGATACTGAAGAAGTCTGGTGAGAAATGAAACAGTTGTAGATGTAACTCCAGATTAGGTGTGCTTGTGTTCATCTATATATTGACCAGAATTTAATATAGTGCTTGATTGATCTATAAATAGTTCATTAATTCCTCCTGGGAGACTTTAGCATGTTTATTAAAAATAATCATCAAGGACTGAAATAATTTTTTCTGAAAATCTTACCTGTTACAAGCAATGTTGAATATTCTTATTGAAATTCTTTAAGGAGAAAATATTTTTTTTCTTTGTTTGACCGCTCTTTTAGCATCTTCAGTTCAGTTCTTCCTTTTTAAGTCATTTTTCCAAGTGTTTTGTGTGGATTCCTGCAAATACAAATGAAAGGGGAAAAAAGTAAACTAGAAAAATGCTAAGGAAAAGAGAAAAAATAGTAGTTGAAATACTTCTGACAATACTTTCCTAAAAGTTTGCAGTGTTTTAGACTCAGTGTTCTTAAAAGTCTTGTAGTACATGCTTTGTTTTGTTGTTGCAAGAAACATTTGATATCACCAAAGCAGGTATTCAGAATTGTCAAGCTCGCAAGCCTTTGTCTGAGCACCTATGCTTAACTTGAACACATTTGTGTTTCTGAATAACTTAAATGACATGTAATTAGTGCTTTGTGAAGCATCAGGCTCTGAGGGATGCATTCATCTTCAGAAGCGATGGTGTGACATGGGTGCAGATGGCCGGTTGCTTTGTGACGCAGCTCTGCACCCAAGGCACACAGGTACTTTTGAAAAGTTAACCCACTGATACTTGAAGTTGCTGTTCTGCTTTATCCTTTCTGTTTGGCCAGCCAATAGCAGTGAGCAAGTGCTTTAGCATCATTTGTTCCAACTAAGAAAAATGTACCTCGAAACCCACTATAAGTTGCAACTTTGCACTACCAGGTTCTCAGGTGGCAGAGAAGTATCTGAAGAGAAAGAGGAAATGGGTTTTGTCATTGCTGTCAGTAAAGTTCAGCGTCTCACCCAGTGTCTCTGTTCTGTTTATCTTTGCATTTGTTCTGTTTATCTCTGTATTATTCCTTTGAAGTTAAGGAAAGGCTGCTCCCCCTGGACTGGAGCCTTGATAATGTCAGAGTGGGCGTGACCATGCGTGTTCTGAGCAGAGACATCCACCATCCTCACTGTCAGTCCTGAGGTCCTCGTTTAGAGCCTGCTGAGGCCTGAATGCCTGCAGACGCCTGAAGGAGGCGAGCCTGTGAGATGATGACTTCAAGATCGAGCTTTTCTTTACGTGAACAGATTGGAAGCAGTGGGACCAAACACACTATGACTTGATGCCCTGGCAGCCTTTCTGAGCTTGGCATCCCATTCTCGTGGTGCGTAGGACAGCAGCGAGACTGGAAAACCTGTGGGTTGTAGGACTTAGCTTATTTCAGCCTGTATGACTGCCAACAGTTGAGCCAAAGAGTTTGTGAAATGAGAAAGGTATGGCAGCTGAACCTGCTGAGGTCAAGTCTACTGCAGGCTAGAGATGTTTGCAGTCCATTTTCAGACAAGGAGTTTTTGAAGCACCCCGTGGAACCTGGGACCGTGCTTTTAGCGTCCTTTTGTACTCTCTTGTGTATTGGTGAGCTGTTTTATTTAAACTCAGGAAACCGACACTGGAGACTGACTGACTGAGAAACTCACAAGTTAACTAATGTGTTTTTCATTTGAAATTCAAGCAGGGCTGGCAGTGAAACATGTTTGTCTTCTCATTTTAATACAGATGTAACATGATTGGTCTTAAAGTACAGAAGCAACCGTTCCCATCTCTACGGAAATGCTATAAATAGTAGCTGTTTCTTGTTAGTCAGGCTTCGGAGTACCTGATGTGGCAAACACAGAACCACAAAATACTTGATTAACTGAAAAGATGTCAAAATGGATAAAGATATACATAATCATGACTTTCAGTGACATCCCATAGCGTGTATTTCTTGGGGTGCAGTGGTGTTTTACTTATCTTACAGTTTCTAAGTGATGGGAAAATTGTTTCCTAAGTGCCCTACAAAGTACATGAATTTAATACTTGCTCATTATTCTATGATCTAGCACAAATACTATAGAACAGAAACAGAGGAGCCCATAAGTGGCTTTTTTGGAATCCCGAAGAGCTGTTCCAGGAATTCACTCTTTTTTTTGCCTCCTGTTTTCATGGAGTGCCATATCTACAAAATGTACCATTTGAAAAGTGACTCTATTTTGAAACCACAGGCATAAAAGACCATTGAAGAATGTACTGTAGCTCTGAGCCAAGTTTGGACAGCACTTTGAAATTACCAGTCCTAGGAATGCCCTGAGAAACAGAGATGGTAAGGTAGCAGATTGTGAAGTTCTTTACCAATCCATGACTGATGTAACAGAACATGTTCCACAAAGGAAATAGCAGCTTATTTTCTTTTTCATTCTTCTTCCTTTCCCTTTGTCAAAAATCAGCCCTCTCTCGGAATTTGTGATACTGGGAAAAGCTCCAGGGAACAAGAGAACATGAAAATTGTCCAGGCTTCTGAGCCTGTTAGGCATTCATGCACATAAGGGAAGAAATAATATGTAGACCAAAAAAAACTCACCCTCAATCCTAGGAAAAAAAATAAAAATAAAAATACTTCTCTGAAGACGTGTAATACTCAGTACAATGTTGTTTTATGGCCTGGCATCAGTTCTACATATGTTAACAAAATGTCTACCCATTAGCCCTTTGATGTGGCTTCCAGATATCCCTATGCTCAAGCTAAATCATGCGTACAGTAGAGCTTTGAGTAGAAATGTTTTAAGAGCCTGGTGCCATCACGTTATGGCTCTATTATCACATTTTCTCCACGTGGATTGTTTTGCTATTTGTTCCAAAATGTTGAAGAGCTCGTAAGTGCAATTCTGTCAGCCACACTCTTGTGACTGTAAGCTGATGCCTGTAGCTGCTAGAATTTAAGGGAATTGAAAAGAGTTTAAGGGATGATTAAGGCGATTGGGTTTTGAGAGTGCCAGGCCATTACTTCATGATACTGAACTGATGAAAAAGAAGAAGAAGAAGAAAGAGAAATGATGAAAAAAAAACCCACACAAAAAAAAAGGGGGTGAAGAAGGAACATTGGAACTGTTAGGAAATGTTATACTGTCCTTCAAGTTTTTGTATCAGTATTCGCTGAAAGAAGTAATACCCTCTGTGTGTGTGTTTCATCAGTAACAGGACATTGTACTACTAATTGGGGGGTTGTTTTTTGCCAATGGACCTTGTGGGAGTGGCAATATTGCGGTAATTTCTTCTTAAACAGAGGTCTTACCATGATGAAAACAGTCAATTTAATATGAAAATGATCTGGAGGGAAATTTTACTTTGTAACTTGACCATTTTAAAAAGGCTTTTTTTTTTTTTTAACTTCCAGAAGGTCTATGAAATTTTAAGACTAGAGTGTGTGCTAAATTTTGTGATGTAGAGCATGGCAAACACCCTAAAACTTGAATTGCCCATTTAAAACCAAGAGCTGACTGAAAGCATTTAATTCTGCTACAGAGAACTTGGCAATATTTTGTCTTTTGACTCTGAGTGACCAGTAGCCTCTAAAGTAGGTATGTTTTTTGGAAACCTCAGTATCTGGGTATGCAGCAAATACATCTTAAAAGTCATTTATGTGTATGTGGTTGATGTTGTTAAGGGGCAATGGTTAAAAAGCATTTTAATATTTAGAGAGTGTGTCAAAAATATTGGTGTAATAAATGGATGTGGATATGTGGAAAAAGATCCAAAACAACTTAGATCTTTTAAAAAATGATTTTCCTGTTAGAATTTTTCTGGAAGACATCAGGTCAGGTTCATCAGTGTAATGATGTCTTTATAATGTTCAGATATTTTCCAAATGACTAGCCTGTATCTATAAATGGGCAGCTGAGGGTGGAGGAGAGGGCCAGGATGGTACCAGTCTCTGCTCATCTTGGAGACACGTGAAGTTGCTGCATGTCTCAGCTTGGTGATGCCAGAGCAGAACCAAGGCATGTGCTCCACTAGGCATGGGCGAGCCAGCAGCTTTTTGAGAGGGTCCTTCTCTTGCCAGCTGAGGCACAGGAACCATCTCTGCATATGAGCTATTGTAATGTGAGGAAAAAATGTCTTGGCTTTAGTTGCCATCAACGCCTGGTCTCCAGAGGGTGCTGGACCTTGGTAGAGTGTGCTAACTCAACTTGCCGGCACGCAACTGGTGATATCCTCGGTTACTGCAGCACCAGGGTGGCAGTGACAAGGGATGAGGACATCTAGGTGGCCTTCCTCACTACAGTCAAATGGAGTTTGGAGGAACTGAGTGCTGCTGTCACCCTGCTATACATGTTCCATTTGAATAGTCTAGATGTAAGCTCAGGCAGTGTGCTCTGTGCCTTTCACCATCTAGACGACAGCTGGATGCCTATCCCTTTCTTTTTTTGAATCTAACCTGGTATCTTCTCAACACTACTTGCTAGACCTTTGCTCTGTGTGCTGCTCTTCGACGTGTTCGGTTGAGTTTTAAATCCTCTACTTCCTAAACTGCAGCCAACTAAATTGTGAGACTAGAAATTAAAAAGTAACATTTAGGATGCTTGTTCTGTTGGCCAGTAAATTTATCTGAGCATGCAGTTTTGTAGTCCTTTTGATGATATGAGTATAAGCAGAGACAGTGTAATATTTTTCCTTCCCACCCATTCTTTTGTCTCTACACCCACACAGCAGTTTAAAGAATTACTGTGGGATTTTATTTCAGCAATAATTTACAAATACACATAGGGTTTACAGAATGATTGCGAAAGCTTTTTTTTCTCCACATTGAGAAAGTTATCTTCTAAAATTACACACTATCATTCCTGCATTCTGATGTGGAAGAGCATCTAAAGGGTGGTAGTCCTGGATTTGGCAGATGTGATACTTGCCTGAGGCATGAAGTAAGAAACCACAGTATTGAGGAGGAAGGAGCAAAGAAACTATATCATGCTTTTCATTATGAAGAAGTAGATGCCAGAAACACTAGTGCCAGACATCAAGGATTAGTTTTAAAAGAACTGTTCACTACAGAAGTAGTTGAACAATGGTAGTAGTTTGTATTTCTCAGGTGCAGACTGTATACTTGATCTTGTAGAACAGGAGGACTACCGAGACAGTACTTGTCCTAGTGAGTCCAGAGAACAAGTACAATGCTAAAAATGACATCTTTTCCGTGCAAGTCTAATGGAAAACTGCATGTCTAAGAGTGTGTGGGTTGGATGTAGAGGGCTGTTCAACACAGATTCAGACATTTCCATGCACAGGACCAACATGGAGGAAGATCTAACAGTGAGATTTTAGATGACGGGCGGAGACATCGTTGTTAATGGAGTGGACTGGTTTATGTGTTTGGGACTGAGATCCCATTTCTTCTTTTTTTGAGGTTGCAAAGGAAAAAAGGACACGGTATGGGGTCTTTAACAGAAAATGTATTTTGTGCTACAGGTTCTATAGGTTTGCTTCTTTATACATGCTGAGAAGCACGTTCCTCACATTCTGCATTTGCTTTTTCCACTAGTTTTTATTCTTTCATTTATTCCATACACTGGTTTATAAATTTGAAGAAAAATAAACTAAAATGCGTATTCTTCTGGTAGTTACATAGTCCCCTGACATCTGATTTCTGTCACAATGTTTGAATTTGCAACCATCATTGTGAAATATTAGTCTCAAGAACAGTGTACAATGTCCTGGTATAAATTACTCAGAAAAACTCCCCTATGTCCCATTTTGTCTAATCGTACATAAATCATTATCTAGAGGGTGCAGAATGGAACAATATCATGATGTAAGATGAAATAGTCTGTAAAGGATACTGCTTTAGAAATTGCACCACATCAGTGTTTTTTTCCTAGCGTGTGTATGAGCAAATAGAAGTAGGATTTTCCTTGTATTTTAAATATTTCAACTCAGCAGGGAAAGATATTAATGCTGCCTCAGTACTTCTATATGACTGAAAGTTCAGGGCTTTATTTTTTGTGTGTCTGGTCTTAGGCTATGTGCCTGATCATTACTCTTAGTTTCTGCTTCTGGTGATGTCAACTGGACTAAGATTTTTTTTCTCATCCTCTCCATGTGCCAAGTTTAATGTGCTGCTTGTGGGAGAAGGCATTTAATGAAATAACATGCCTTCACTGTAATGGAATTTGTTGCTGTCATATGTACATACTCATATATATATATGTGTGTGTGTATATGATAATTTTAGGACACCACCTTCTGTGGCGTGCTGCTCAGTAGAGTAGAGCATATTATGTCATTCCAAATGGGAAATGTCTGTCATCCAGCATCTTGCCAGGAGAGAAATTACTGAGCTCTAAAACGTGATGTCCTCCATTGTCTTCTTTCCCTTTTCAAATAATCAGTAAGAGGACCTGAGGTCATATTATTGTTTGTGAAGGAAATGAAAAACCAAGATCTTGAACTGTTGACAAGTATGTTCCTCGCTGTCTTATCTCACAAGCAGGTACAACAGCTCTTGGTCTGTTTTGCTTGTATGATTTTGTTTCTTGGCATTGTGAACCTGAACTCTTGGATTTATGTTCTCCACTTCTGCCTGAAGTCCAGTGACCTCAGTTTTTATGCTGAAGTGCTCCAGGGATCTGTTCACTTAGCTGGAATTAATGTTCAGATGATACTTTATTTGACTGTCTCTTAACACGTTCTGCAAGTCTTTCTGGAAGACTGCAGCTGTGCATATAAATTGGCTGTAGTTAATAAGCCTATTTATAGCAAGCCCAAGTATGATGATAATTTTTCTCATTCATTAGAGGTCCTAACCTTCAAGTAAGTTCGCCAAAATAATTGGATTGCTCCCTTGCCCACTAAGTATGGTGCATTTACTTTTTCATTGATTAATTTGGTAGTTTAATTTAAAATTGCCTAGGCAAATTAAAATGTTGGGTTTCAGGAAAAAGATACAGCTAAGTATAAAGAAATGTAAATAAGATGGCTTCGATAGGTTGGTTATATTTCAACAAAATTGGTAAGGATGATATTCTAGATTACATGAAAATATATAAGCTTTATATTCTTTCATGTGGGGACTTTGTTATGCACACAATTTCATCCTAGAGATCAGCCTAACAACCCTTGCTGACCCTGCAAAACACCCGGCAAGCCTTTCAGAATACTTTAGATTATTCATTGCACAAAGTCAGCAATGGCTTAACGCTCAAATTACTTCCTTTTCATTTATCTGTAACAGGTTTTCCTGTGCATTAAGAACTCGAGGGATGTTCACAGACATACTTCTCTGTGACCTCCTGAATCTGGTGGTGGCTGGACCAGGGTGAGGGAATGAAGAATGTGATTGCAAGTGTTGCCAGAATCACAGAGATAAAGTACTAAATACTCTGGGGAAGAGAACAACAGTTCAGAATAATCTTGGCAAATTCATAGGAGTCATCAATACTCATCAGGATGAAATGTGATCTGCAGTTTTTTAGGAAGCAGAAATTGGATGTCCAATGTGCCCCTGGCAGGGTGGGTCAGACAGGGCACTTGCTGTATTCACTGAGAACAATTGTGAGGTACTTACGACTTAGCAGGTGTGGTACAGATTGTGGTATAAAAGTAAAGAGATGACATCATGGCTTTTCCTTGGAAGAGCTGTCCTACCCTGTGAGCAAGCGTATTTTTAATCCACAAGTTTGGGGTTGAAGGGTGACATTTGAAGAATGTGTTCGTGCAGAGGCAAGTGGAGGCATCTAGACAATCTTTCATGAGTGCAAAAAGCTCGGGCTCCTGAAAGAGCATCTGATCACTCGGCATGCTGGAATTGCTGCAGTTTGTTTCAAAAGCCTCTGCACTAAAGAGATGGCTTTGTTTTTCTGTTATCTGTGTAGCGTGTTTAAAGCTCTTTTACTGACCTTTCAGCGTAGGATTTTGCAATATCACAAAACACGAATGTTAGCTATTTAAGATCCAACAAATAATGTATAGATGGGAAAATACATAATTTGCACATCTGTCAAATTAAATCACTTGCTGCTAAATTCAGTTTTGTTAAAGGATAAAGGAACCCAAGTTTGTTTTGAAAGCACAAAGAAATATCACTTTTTTTTTCTAATAGGAAACTGTCCCGTAATTGGGAAAGGCTGTGTATATTTAAAGGAAAAACAACAAAAAAATTCCAACCAAACCTTTCCCTGATTAACTGAGAATCACTTAATGCATTTATTTAAGATGATCTTTGAAAGGCACTAAGAAGTTGAAGTGAGAGCAGCTAGCCTGCAGTAGCTTTGGCTGTTTAAATCTAGTGGCATTGAAACTGTTTTAATTGCTATAAATACAGTTTTAGTAGTTTGAAAGAGTCTTCTTTGTCTATAATTGCATTTTCATGTAAATGTGTATCTTGTAGGAATAGATAAGGGTTTCTTCTCTCAGGGTGGTGCAAAGAGATACTAGTTTATTTTCAATAACTTCATTTTGCTTTTAAGCACTATAAAATCTCTTGTTGAATCTTTGAAGCAAAGAACTGATCCTTTTTTTTTTCTTTTCCCTTATCTGAAACCACATATTTAATTGTAATGTGGATCATAATTGCTAATACCAATTTAAAATTGGGATGTTGAACCAAGCAGAACCAGAGATCAAGGGATTATCCACACTGTGTTAAAAAAAGTACAGCACGTCGCTGTACGGATGCGACGCTGCCGTGCGATACAAGTGTAGTGACAGTAGGTAATGGGGTGTCTTTCCCATCAGGTAACTCAAGTATCCATCTCTTGTGGTGTGGCGTAAGAGACATCCTTGGTGAAGCAGCTGCAGTTACAGACTCTTTTAGATGATAATCCACAGGAATGATTTGTCTGAAGCAATTAGCATAATGCTGTGCAGTTGCTCTAAAGCTGACCTACTGAGTTAGTAATTAAGAAACCTCCGTTTATCTAAGGTACTCTAGACAGTCCTCAGAAGAACTTCCATTTTTTAAGAGCCCTCTTCATTTTCTCTGCAGTGTCTCAGTTTCAATCAAACCTTTGCCTCTGGAAGAAAATAAAATTATTTTCTGGTACATGTTTATTAACAAACTTGCATTTTTAATGATTTTGTCGTGCAGGTGAAGTTGGAATAGGTTGGATGCATGTGTCAGTACATAAGATCAATATTTAAAATAGTGATAAATTACAAAGTTTATCACAATCTTCTTTGAACCTTGGAAAAGGCATCTGAAAGTAACTACCCTCTTTTTTTCAGAGTTTTTTACACTGTTTTAATGCTTTCTGAGATGAATAGAAACAAAGGAAAAATAGGTAGCAAAATTGACTCAAACTGTGAGCAAAGGAGTGAAATAATTATGTATCATTTTTTCACACGCATAATAAGTAGCACAGAAATATTTAATTGTGATTAATAAAAAACACTCTGCAGGTAACCTAGCTATCACAAATTTACATAAACAAAGCAAATGTGAATTCAAGATACCACGATGCGACCTTCTATTTATTTCAGTCTTGGGCCTGGGGATAACAACCTTCCCCACTGGAACACTACCCACACCACAGGTAATGCACTGCAGTGCTAAGTTTGTGTTGGTGAGGATGTCGAATTCCTAACTCACATCCCCTCACATCCTATCATAAACCAGCAGCCTTCCCCCAGACATAATCCACACCATCTGGCTTACTGCAGTCCCTTTTTGAAGTGGTGTGGATAGTCTTTCCTCCTTCTCTCAGTTGTTTGAAATTAAGAGTGGGAAGAATTGTTTAGGCTTGTGCTGCAGCCAGATTCTCGCGCTGTGGCCCGCAGAGTACTGAATGATGGAAACCTTTTTGGTGGTTGACAAAATGAGTCAGCTGGTGGGCAGGCTGCAGTTTTGGAAAGAGGAAGGAAGTGCTGTGCAGATCTCAAGACCATGACCTCTGTGGCCTTTTGGCTCAGCCATGAATGGGCTGTCATTTTGTGGGCCAGGAGAATGTTTCTGAATGAAGAGCTGTACTTTGTGCCTGCTCTGCCATTTCCCTGCTGAGTGCCTGCACACATGGTGAACGTGCCTTGCCCAGCGTTGCTGGTTTCATCTGGGGCTTGGGGAGTGCTGACTCTGCAAGGACAACTCCTGGAGAAAACTGAAGGCAATCAAAGGTAGGGCTTTGTCACGGGTTATTTCTGAAGAGATTTTTCCTCTTCGGTTGGCCACTTGATGTAGCCCGTGCAGTGCTAGCCATATGAGCCATGGGTTTTTTCAGTTGCAAATGGGAAATAACGGCTCTCTGAGTTCTAGGTGACCTAGAGAGGGTTGCGTCTCCTACCCGGTATTGCTACCTCATTTCTCATTTAAATGTTGAAAGGAAATGGGAGAGAGAAGTATTCAGAGTGTAGTTTCTCCTTCAGGTATTTATGCATTGAAGCAACTCCAGAAAAACTGAATGTGTCAGCTGCTGTGCTGTCCTGAACCTCTCATTCCCAAGCAAAAACTTCTCAAAGGCTACCATAAGCTCATCTGACAGTATTTAACCTTCTTGAATTGACATGGTTGGTGTTGAGGCCAGACTAAGGAGCCACCTCTGTTACAATGTTCATGGTTAAGAGAGACAACATTCATGGCTTCCTGAGTTCTATACTGAAATGCTTGGAGTCCTTCCTGAAGTGGCCCCCATGAGTGGTGATGGAACCCCTGTCACTCAGTTCTCTCATCCTGCTTTTCAACAATCTCAGAGAATTGTCGGGTGAACTGTTAAGACAGAATGGACTCAAGCACTGATAACATGTGCTTGAGACAAGCCTACATATTCTTTATTCCTCATCACGTATTTCTGTAGTAATAGCACCAAGATTTGTATTGATCTTGTGCATAGATGAGATCAGTTCATGAATAACAGCTAGAAGAAGGTGAACTTGACACAGGAGAGTTCTCGTGGGACAAAAAGATATTCTGAAGAATCCGCAAACCTCGTACTTCTGTCTTCTACTGAAGATATGTGCACTATACTGAAAAATTTTATTTAGTCACACTCAAGGTATGTATCCTTCTCTACTGCTCTTCAATTTTATGGGCCTGTGCTCTCTGAAAAGACAGGACGAAAACTGTAAACTCTGTAGGTGTGCTCCTCTTGTATGATGGGCCACATCCTGACAAAGCTGTTGTAGGAGACGTTACCTCTCCAAGTTGATCCAAGTCTGTAGAATTAAATTTCTCAGGAAATACAGGCTTTCACCAATGTTCTGTCACCTTACTTTCTCTGCCATAGAAATGCAGCACCATGTGCATTTGCAAACACTGTTCCTCCAGCAAAAATAAACAAAACTTTTTGGAAGTCATTCCAATACATATTATTCTTCTGTTGGAATAGGTTGAAGTACAAACAGTATATGACAGATACTCGTCCTGCAGAATGATACTCTGCCAGTGGGTGTTTAACACATACTCATTAGAGAGATTAATAGATATCCAGGGCTACTCTGATACTACAGCTATGAATAAAGAATCTTTTATCTATCTAATTTTGAAAAAAACAGCTAAGGGTGGATCTAATATTAGAGTTTAGTAGCTTACTTTATGTCTTGAATGGCAAGGAAAAATCAGGCTTTGGCAAGAGGGTGTTCTCCCTGATTAAGGGGCATTAGTCCCATGAAAATCTATACTCAAGATTTAGGGCCTCTTCTCAGTAAACATGCCTGTAGGTGAACTCAGGATTATAAGCAGGAAAATGGCATCTGACTGAAGTTTTCTCAGTTTGTATCTGGGCCACGGAAGTGTTTGACAGACTTTGTCTTCTTCCTGCCAGTAGCATCTGGACTGATCCAGCACTTGGCAATAAAAATCCCTGGCGAGCAGTCTGCCATTTGTATTTCCCCATGTAGAGGAATTTAGTAGTATGGTAGTGTGCAGCCCAGAGCAACCATCCCTGTGAGAATTCACACGCAGGACCCATCAAGTGGAAGAAACCCAGGACCCCAGTCCAAGCATGAATGTTCTGCTCTTGGGTGAGAGCATTCCATTGCCTGGGGATTCTCTTGGATTTCGTAGTCCCAAGTTTTGGATGCCCAAATATTTGTGATGCTAGTAAACGCTAGCTTAAGCTTAGTTTGCCAAAAGGTGCAGTGGGCCAGATCTATGACTCATGATGATCTTCCCCCCCCCCCCCCCCCCCCCCCAGCTTTGTTTTGCTGGAATTTAAGCAGCTTTTCAAAGACTAAGCAAATACCAAAGTGTATTGACCTCCCATTCCAGTCTTCTGCTGACTGCAGTAGTTTTCTGCTGAATGCAGAATCAAAATCTGATGTTAGTACCTTGATTTTAATGCTCTACGTGGTTCCACTGTCCATTTTTAAATGTGCTCTTCAAAATCTCTACAGTTAGTTTGTCTACCAGTGGACAGGTAGGAGACAACTGCCAGGGGAAATGAATATAGATGATGAAGTGAATTCTCCCAAGGAGAAAAATCAGACTTCATATCCATTTATTAGAACTTTAACTTCCCCTTGCATTCTCTTTGTCCCAGCCAGACATGTCTCTGAGTGAATAAAGTTATTTCTTTACTTACAATCTCAGGAAGAGAACTAGGAGGAAGATATTTCTATTTTTACATTCATGGGAATACGTTGGTACAACTATCAGGAGGATCCTAAGTACCAAGGAAAATGCATTCTAATTTGATTTTATTTTTTTAAAAAACAGTGGTATGTGCTGAATCCTCTTTTTGGTTTTGTATTGCACAGTCTGGCTTGCATGCTTTTGAGAAAAATCTTTGGCTGGAAATGCATGTTCTGCACTGAAATAGGAATATTTTTGTTCACTTAAACGTGCTCATTCCAAGAAGAGTTGGAAAACTTTGTGAGTAATTTTTGCTGCGTAAGATGCTTTGTTTCTGGGTGTAGCACCACACAATAATATATCTGACATACTTGGGTATGGAGTTACATTGTTCTTGGCAATCTAATCAGGAAGATATTCAGTGAATGTTGTCAGAGCTTGGAATGGATGTATTTTTTTTTTATATATATATAACTTAAGAGCAACTCAGTTATCCTTGAAATTCTAATTCGGCTGAGTTTCTTACTAGAGATTTTAATTTAAATTGTATCTAATAACAGAAATTTTATCTTCCAACTCTATTTTGATTAAGGCTTATACAGATATTTATTCAAGAGTGGAGGACAAGGTAATGACTAAATCCAGCAGATTGACTTATTGCTTTTTGGGTCTTATTTTTTCTCGCTTATCTCTACCCCTGATAACTCAAGCAGTGTATTTTCTGCATTATTCTTTGTTAACTGAACATAATCTCAATATTTACCTGTATAGAGAGGTCTTTTGAAACCTGTGACGCTGTTTTCGGCTTTTTGCTGTGTCTTGTAAGAATGAAAAATACTGGAACTGAAAGTAGATTTGATACTTTTGATTTACCGTTGTGCTTGAAAGTGTATGTGAAAGAGGTTCCCAATGATGCTGCACTCAGGAACTATAACTCTTCTAAAGATAAAACAAAATTGTTATAATCCTTTCACTAGCTATTTTCTGCATGCTGTAAATGGATTACTGTGTATCCAGGGAAAACTGCTCAAGGGAGAAAGAGTTTGTGACTTTTATTTAGTGCATTTTATGCTGCAGGTACTAGACTAGACAGAGCGATTAATAAATTACTGGGTTAGTAACGGAGCGAATCACTTTTGCTGTAACTGAATTACTGAAAAATCATGCAACAACAATAAAAGGTTTTTACAGCAAAATCAAGTATTTTGAACACTGCTTTTCTGTACTTGACAAACTAATGTACGTTTTTTTATGGAATAAATCATTTTATTGTGGCTTAGGAGGGGGAGACTTGGTTTATCACACAGAATTTAAACATTATGGAGCGCTAGATTTATTAAGTTGCCACAAGTGATTGTGTTGGAGAAATACATCCCCTTCTTTCTTTTCGATGTGGTTTTCGTACTGAGTGAGGCCAAATGAAGATGGATCAAGACCCAGTTGCACCAGTACAGTAGTACCTAGCCTACTCCAGTTGTAGTCACACAAGTCCACAGCGCTGGCAGCATCTCCATGAAGTCAGGAGAACTGAGGTTCTCCCTGCTCAGGAGGCAGCAGCTGGGTGACTCCATGACAGAGATGTACTGTCTTACACCTGGAGCATCAGACTGGTTTTAAAGAGCCTTTGGATCCTTATTTATTCTTCCTGCCTGAAATAAATTGTAAAGTTTGTCAGAAGAGGATATAGGTCAAGTGTTTCAAGGTTCCTACTAAGTGCCTAATCTAGAATGGCTTTCCTGCCTGTGTTTTCCAGGCAGAACCACCAGAGGCATTTTGAGGTTTAATTTCCTGACTTAGTTTGTGTCCTTTGTGTTGGTCACGTTTCCTCTGAGCTTTTAGCAATCTCAGCTGAAGTTCCTTTGTACAGAATACTTAACATTTGTCACAGTGAGGGTTTTTTTATGTACATGCTTGTTGTTTAGGGGTTTTTTGAGCGCGGTTTTGTCAGCAGAAAGCAGACTTAATCGTGAACTGTGCTTTTTGTGATACTTTGAGCGAGCAAACGGGGTTCATGGAGTTTACTTCTGTGTTCAGCAGCTCCGGCAGAGAAACCAAACAGCCGTATCTGTTTAGACTGCCTCCATTCTGGCGAGCCTTTGTAGCCCTGCCAGAGTTCTCCACATCACTGAGCCTCCCTGTGAAAACCAGAGACCACTTCACTTTGTTCATGGGGCTGAAAGCTGCTCACAGTGTGGGATTTGGGGAGCGAAATTCTTTCAAGAATGAAATAGACTCAACCAGTTAGAGTCGTCAGAGGGGTGAATCAAAAGGATTATTTGTTTTGACTGGTGCCTGATTTAGTTTTGCCAATCTTATGCTCAGTCAGAAAATTAAAAAAAAAAAGACCCTTAATTAAGTGTGATATTTTTATAAGCAAAAAACAGGCAGAAGAATCTGGCTGAGCTTTCACTGTGTCCTCTGTGCAGGAACTTTATCATCTGAACCGTAGTGGTTTCTTTCTGTTATGTCTTTTATAATGGATAACAGTCACGCTTTAAAAATTGGGTGAGAGGATTGTGGTTTGTATAATACAGGGCTTAAGCAGGGGGCAAAAAGATTGTACCTATATCTGAAAATGTGATCATGGGAACTGCTCTGCTTCTCTAAATTGTTTATAAAGAATTAAAAACAAAGTGACAGAAATGCAGATGCTGTGATATGAAATAGGCAAAGCAGAATGATTTTAGTGAAAAAAACCAAACAAAACACTTTTAGTTTTCAATTTTCTGAGCATTTGAAACGAACTGTGATGGAATATAACTTTACACTGTGGAATTGTTAGCAAATATCCTTACAAATAACAGCTGAGGAAGCTGTCTCTCGTCCCCGAACTATTTCCACCAGGCTGTGCTTGTAAAACCACTTCGGAGAGTTAAGGAAAGATAATATAAATTAATTGTTGCTTTCATCATTGTTAAAGTATGTTAAAAATTGTTCTGAAATAGTCAATGTTATTAGCTCAGAATTCTCCTTGCCGAGCCACGAAGTCATTAATTCTTTGATCATGAACTTAAGAAAGGTTCAGTTAAACTAGCCAAATAGGCTATATAATGGCAAGTGAAATTTAGGAGTAACTGCCACTGTATAACCTTTGGTAAACAGATCCCAAGAGATAAAACAGGTACATGTCTTTATCATTTTATCATTAATATCAGATCAGTTGCACATGCACTGAACTTGTAAGAAAACATATATAATCGATATTAATGAATAGCATTTTGACACTGTTCAGTTAAATTGCAGTGCTTATAGCTGGAAAATATTAATACCCTGAGTCCTGTAGGATTCAAAATAGGTTTAAACACTTAACTTTATTAGACAGGCTAAGATGTTCTTGATAAGACATTTGAAAATGTGATATTTACCCAACAGCACGGCTGAGGGAGGGGGTGGGAAAAATCTGCAGGTTTAAAGATGTGATGGATACCAAGTCTGAATCTAGACATAAGATGCAATTGTATCTATGTGAAATTACCACATTAATTCCTTCGTTCAAAATTGTGTCTTTTGGCAATTCAGTTGGCACTGAATATTCTTTAGCTTGTGCAGATTTTCACTGGAGCAGAAAATGTTTTGAATGGTGCTAGTAGGTGATGTTTGGAGCTGCATTATTTACTTATTTATTATGAGAAATGTTTGCAGTGTGTTAGTTACAGCAGTTGATAATACAAAGCTTCGTACCCATTGCTACTTTAAGATGAAATGTGGGGACCTTGCCAGCTTCTAGGTTCAGGTTCCTGAGCATCTTTCAATAAGGACTGGTGGTCAGGAGCTGAGTAGATGTTCTAGAGGAATGACTGGAATGGATCTCTTGCTTTGCCTTTAGTCCATATTGCTGGAAAGGTTCTGTCTGTGCTGGTAGAAGGGTGGAATTTTACAGGCACTGAAAACTCTGGGATCAGGTATCCGAGTGTTGCAACTCAGATTCTGTTATCCACATGCAGTTACCCTCTGTGGGAGTATTTGATACGTGCTAAATTTATGGTCCAGCAATAGAAAAGGGAGAGTGAGCAGTGTTCACATCTAGAACAATAATATGATTTGCCTTCCTAATTTTGCTATATTCAGATAGCTGTGTAGCTGTGTCCGTAGTATTCCAGGTTTTCAGGACACTTAAACAGAATAACAGGGTCATTACTCTCCTAAAGATTTTTCAGCTGAAACTAGGGATGAGAGAAGAATTAAGCGGATGACACATAGGGAGCAATTAAAAATACTGCTTTGTAAAAAGTTTGGAAGTACAGATTTTGAAATAAAAGTTCCAGAGGTTCAGAACAAGTACAGAAGGCTGTTTGAGAGAAGTGGGGGAAGCTGAGGGATTAAACTCACTAAGAGGATTTTGAGGCATGGGGAGAGACATGGTTGGGCAGTAGAAAGAGAAATCCTTTTACTCTGTCATGTTTAACTGAGGAATTAGGAATGTCAGAGAAAAGAAGGTTACAAAGGGGAGAGGTAATGAAAAAGGAAGGAGGGAGGTGTGAATCATGATATGTGCACAGGGAATTAAAACAAGGGTGACTTCAGAGATAGTGAGAGAGAGGAGACCCAAGGTTTTAAAATCCTGACAGAGAGAGAGAAATGAGAAGTGGCAGATAGTAAATTTGAGATTCTCCTTAACTATTCAGGTCTTCTGAAATCAGAGTTTGTTCTCATAGCCAGCATTTCTTGTAGGTTCATGCTGGTCCTAGAGGTGTCAACCAGTTGACCTTCTTGTGCTTTCACAAACTCTCCACATATTGTGTTCTTGATGACTGCATCTAGATTTAAATTCTCTTACGTGTAGTATCTTTTCAGCCCTTCCTATGACTAATAGTTTCAAGAACAGGTAATTCCTTTAAATTGCTTTTTTTTCTCCAGGTTAATATAGAGGTTTTCTGGAATAGAATTTCCTGGAGCTGCTGCCCTACCACGTAATACAGTTAGTTGCAAGGATTTGTTGCAATTTAGGTATCTTAGGTGGGACTTTATCTGGATGTCTATGTGTAGCTTTCCATTTTCAGTCCTGCAAAGGACTGGTTTTGATTGCTTTAAAGGAATTCAGTGGAAAGAACACAAAATGTAGGCACAGGATGGGGAATGACAGGAGAGAATGATCGTAGAATAATTATGTATTTCCGAAATGAGTACGTTGGTGAGGGAGGAGGGCAAAGTGTCTGCACATAGTGTGCACAATTGCTTGGAATAAACAAAGCAGGGAATATTTAGATGGAATATTGTGAAAAGTTTCCTGAGACATTTAGCTGTCCACAGAGTGACCGATCATTGAGTTTTCTCAGTTTGTATTTTAAATGTTTGAAATGATGCAAAATACTGATAAGGAGAAAAGTTTGCTGTCATATTGCATTTCTTCTGTCTCTAGTTTTCAGTCAGCTTTTGTTAGTTCCACTGTCTTATTAAACAAACTTCTGCTTAAAACTGAAAACAAATTCCAGTGTATGAATAAATAACCTTTGCTCAACTGTCTTCTTACTGGAGAGGCCTTGGGATGTGCCAAGTACAGGAAGGAGAAAGGGCTACAGGATTGCAGGCTGTCATATCCAAATCTTCAAGCTTGTAGTTGGGAATTGTTGCTTGTGCACAAAACTGAATTTTCATTCTTCCTTACCCCCAATGGTTTTGGTTTATCTCCAGTCAGTGAAAATAACCAGGAGCATTTCAGAACTAGTGAGGCAGATTTTAATTTATTTAATGTGGGATTGTTTCTATGACTTGGAAGATTTGAGAGAAAAACACCGAGGAGAACCAAAGGAGTTTCTAAACTATCTGGATGTGCAGCCCGCAAAAATGGTGATTTTCATTTGATAATTGCCCATCTGTACAGTAGATAGTGAATGAGCCAGATGTAGCAGTGACAGAAATTACAGAGCTCTTGGGAGAAGACTCCGTTGCAGTTGTCTTTGTAGGACATTTCTGGAACTGGCTGAACTTCTGCCGGCCTTGCACTTGCAGCCTCATATGTCTTTGATGCTGCTTTGGTATTTTTCACAATGTGTAGTTAGTATGTTTTCCTCTTGCTCATCCAATCCTTTGATCTCTTCTGTTTTGATGAAAATTGAAACTAGCCTTTCAGCAGCTTTCTGGGGATGATGTCTTCCACCTTCTGAAGCAATCCATCTTCTCCCCATACATTATCTTGGTGACCTGCTTTTAGGGCTCCTTCAGATGCTTTGCGGTGTAGTAAAATTCAACTCTCAAGGCAAAGTATTCTGCATTTTAAGACGATATTAACAGCAACTTGTCTGAACTAGGTGCATTTTGATGAGTTTTGTGAAAGCTACTAAAGAGTTTGCCCAATTTGGGGATAAATTGGGATCTAGCTGTATTTACAGCTAAACGTCTTGTGGAAAAGAGAGATGAATTGACTATCTGCTGTGTAAGAAGTCTTACATCATGAAGATCCCAGAAATTTCAGAACATTTATTAGACATTGGTCCTAATTGCTAGCTATTTTCATCGAAAGTTAATGCATGGAACGTATTATATAAACCAAAACAAATAAATACTGTAAATGTTGCTTGGTTCAGATGGATGCAGCCAGACTAATCAAAACTATATTTAAACTGCATTAGCTGTAAGTGTTTAGACAAGATCCAACAAATTGTTTCTTGGCTGCTGTAGAGAAGGCTTATATCCAGCTTCAAAGGCTTTTTACACAGGGTCAGAGTTTCGTTATGCTTCCCTTCTGTAAAAGTCATGAGAAAAAAGCTACGTCCTCTGCTTTCCTGCTCTGTTGATAAGAGTGTTATTACTCGCACTGGTGTCCTGAATACATTGTTCACTACGTGTCTTATGCATCCCCTTTCCTAAAAATTAGGGGTCTCCCACCCCCAGCCACACTGGTCTAGAGAAAAATGGTTTAGGTTATTGTACATCTTTTACTCATATTTTAATTTTGCAGTCTGTTCAGGTGGTCCCTTGTTTCCTTTGTGCTTTGTTTGTTTGTTTTTCTAAAATTCACATTTTCTTGGTTTAGTGTAGGAGATGTTATTTAACATGCCATCTATTACACAATTTAGCTATGTGGCTAGTACTCCATTGTTCCAAAGACTGTATGAGAAGCATCCTTACAGGAAGGACTGGGAGAGAAGAAACCAGACCAAACCAGTGGGCATACACAATGGCTTCTTTGTGCCTGTGGTCAACATGTTCCAGCTAATAAACCTAACTAGTACTTTCATTTATAAAGGATGCATTGCGAAAACCTTTGACACTGAAAACTAATTTTTTCCCAGCAAATATATATGAACAACAACAAAAAAGCACCTAATTAGTAAAATGTGACCCTTGCAGAAAAAAAAAAAGACCTAACATCAGACCATGTTCTTTACTAGTTTGCTGTCCTTGAATATTGCTTGGAGTCATTCTCTGTAGAGACTCCTGCTTCTCTGGCAGCACTTGCACTGCATCATCTGCATTTTGAGAGAAATGAGCATATTGTCTGTATATGCAGGGAACAGCTTTCTTGGGAATCAGTCAAACTCCATACTGTACCAAATCCAAACATTGTCCCCTGTGGATGTAAAGCCTGCATCTTTTACATTGACTAAAATCTGTCTAACATATGCAGATGGGGTCTTTTGATCAACAAGTGATTTTCCACCGTGAGAAGGAGAGAATATACAGGGATACTGGACACATTATTAAACACCATGAAAGTTATTCAGATGTTGTGATGGATTTTGGGAAACTCCATGAAATAAAATAGCCCTTGAGTGTAGGTTCAATTACAGAAAACAATAATAATAATAAAAAAATAATACAAACTCACAATACAGTCCAGGCTCTGCAGATCATGTGGAAGAGAGAATTGGGAGTAATGTATTTTTAGCTCACCCAGGTATATGTTCATCAGAATTTCAACCACTGATCATATGGTCACTGTTAAATATTCCCAGTGTGGTAGTAACACACACATGTAATTTCTCTGCAGCTGATTACATTTGAAAAGCAGTTTTCTTGCTATGGCTGACTGGCATGAAGAAAATGCCTTTAAAAACATGTAATAGTAGTCTGGAGTCAACAAATATGATTTAATATCTAGTAAATTCTGGGTTTATGAAAAATTTGGTATAAGGTCTGGGATTTAGGGGGAAGGCAAACACTTTGCAAACACAAAATGCAGAGCATTGATGGCAGATTCTTTGTTTTTACTTTAACACATTATTACTGACTGAGATAATATTATCATCAGTATTTCCCCTCAAGTATAAGAAAAGGTACTTCTCCGGTTTTGGTATAGTTCTGAGTTCTGCAATGTTACTTCAGAAAAGGAAATTGCTACAAATGTCACACTAAATGAACTTTAATCGTGTAACACTCTATTGTACTTTGCATGTGCATGGGTGTTCTCATATTGGACAACATGTGGATCTCATTTTATGTATAAACTGTTGTTGATTTAAGTCTTTGATGATCTGAGATTAGATTCTGAAAACTAAAAATTTAATAACTTGTGGGACGTTTAAAGGTACTGAAATGTTACATGTTCTGGTTAGAATGCGTACGCACGTCGTATCAGAAGATGTATGGCCCATTATGGAGTTCTGAAGACGAGTGGTGCTTTATGAAGTGTTTTCTGGTTTTCTTCTGTGTGTCCTCCGTGGTGGTCAAACTGTCAATAAATAGGCTCTCAGGGCTGAATTAATTGAAGTGAAATTGGAGCTGAAAGCTGGAGAAACAGGAGAAAAGACTGAAACTGGGTGATGAAGTAGTTTTCCAGGAATGTGATAAAATCCCTGCATGTCTCATTTTCACTGTGACTGGTTGCTGAGTGGAGGTTGTCCTCTCCCCTCTGTCCTTACTGTGAGTATTCATTTTCCTGTCTTTCAGATAAAGTTGCTCTGATTCAGCCTGATCTGGGCAGTGAGAGAGGAATCTCTTGAGGAAGGAAATGCTCTCTTAATTTGCCTGGTAGCCACGGTGACCCCTCACACCTCTGAGGGAAACACTGTCAGGTGCACTGGGGTCCAGATCTCACCCTGAAGTTCAGAAAATGGGAGTGGGGAGGATGGGAGGGAGATTTTAGTTACAACCTGATACATGAGCTTTTCCTGCTCATGAAAACCATTGTGGACATACAGGTGTAACTGCTTATCAAGATGGTCTAGAGAGGAGTAAAGGAAGGTCTCCAGATGCAGTTACAGTAGCTATAGTGAATGTAGAGTGTGAAGACACCGAGACAATCCCGTGATGAAAATTTATTGGCATCTTTTCACTTGTGCCCTGTGACAGGACAAGGGGCAGTGGATTCAAGCTAGAACACAGGAAGTTCCACCCCAACGTGAGGAAGAACTTCTTTACTGTAAGGGTGACAGAGCACTGGAACAGGCTGCCCAGAGAGGCTGTGGCCTCTTCTCTGGAGACTTTCAAGACCTGTCTGGATGCGTTCCTGTGTGACCTGCCCTAGATTCTATGGTTCTGCTCTGGTAGGAGGGTTGGACTCAGTGATATCCAGAGGTCCGTTCCAAGCCCTAACATTCTGTGATTCTAGCACAACTTTTGTTATTACCTATGACACCTGCTTAGCACTCATCCTTTGCCAGTTCAATTCCTGCTCAATATACCGTGAGCTTTTCTTGTGCTTTGTCCATCTTCCCAGAAGAAACTCAGGTCTCCTCATAACCACTTAAAAGCTTTTCTGCAATACATTTACAGCCTGGTTTGCAGTCCTGCTTTTGTTTTTCCGTGTTTCCTTGGGGTAATTTGGAGAGATTGTGTCCTTAGTACAAGAATACAGCATAGGTCAATAGACAGAGATCACTGTTGAGGCAATCTGGCGCATTTCTTGTATGTGTTTGTCTCCATTTTCTGTACTTCTGGTACTCAGTTGTGCTTTCACTGATGACACTCTCAGAGCAAAGGACACATTATAACACCACGAGCTCATATCTGTTCCCAGGCAGCAGTTTATATAAATTTCTTACCCTCAAACCTACGCTGATTTGATGATACTGGCAACAAGTCATGGGCAGTTCTGGTGACATACTTGAATTGGAGTCAACCCTTTCTGCAGAACTGCAGAAACTTTTGGTATGCAGCTTCCTCTTTACCTCATTTGACTTTGTGTCTCTTTAAAGAAATAAAACATTACCTAGCTTTTTTTTGGAAAGGCATGTTTACTCAAGGATTTGGAGTAACTGAATCAGTTGTGCAGTAGAAAGTAATGTAAGGTTGCTTGTTAGACTGCGAAGTTTGTAGGCAAAGTCCTAGAAATATTTCAGTTCTGTTTTATTTTTTTTTCCTAATGTATGGCTCAGTTACAATTATAATGGTATAATTAAGGTTACAGTGTTAGTATTGAATATCCTGCAGCTGAGTAAATGTTATTTACTGGAGTGACATCTGTAGCTATGCTCTGGGTTATGTGAATATAGGTGGTTTCAGAAAACAAGTATGCAGCTTACTTGTTTTGGATATACACATCGCAGAGGACCTGTTCTTTGAAGCAGCTTTCTCCAAGAAGGTGTCTGACACCTGTTGTTCAAGTAAGTTATCCTGCCAGGCTGAGGGGTTTCAGTATGACAGGAGTAGCATCTCACTAGCAGAGTAGTTTTGCCTTGTTTGCTCTTAGTAATAGAATGACTTAATCTGCATTTTGTTTCATTTGTAACATGCAAAATTCAAGTGAACACTTTTGCTTATTGTTATTTAGGAAGACCAATCTAATAAATGTTTGTTTCTTGCTTGTCTGGCCTTATTTTGCTATCAACTTTTTTTCAAAGCCATAATTAAAATATTCTCGAGTGTTACCACTTTTGAGCCAACTGGTTCCCGTTCCCTTCGGTCTGGCCCTGCTGTAGGTGGACAAAAAGTGAACCAGCTGCTTCAGTCTTTTGACAAGAACGTGCTGGACATTAGAAATGCTGGCCAACCCTCGAGCATCTTGTCTGCTTTCAACAGGAATGAAGCATCCAAGAATGGCTTACAAAGTCAGTAGTAAATTTTATAAGAGATCCGTGGGAGGAGAAGAGTTTAGAGAGAACTACAGATTCCTATCAGTTATTCTGAAATTGTCCTATTAAATCCACTGATGTGGGAATAAAAATTGCTGAATGCACTCAAATGATGAAAATATAAAACAGATTTTTCATGTAGTTATGTCTAATAACAAGGACTGGAGTAGATGCATTAGGAGAATGGTTTTTTCTCATGCCCATAATTCTCTGTGTGCAGTCTTGTCAGAAGTTTAAAGGCTAGAACAAGTTTCTTTCTAGCATTCAACTACTAAAATATTAAAGCAGGTACAGCCTTGATATAATCTTAACTAAACATGCCTTTCAAACTTATAAATCTGGGACGTATAATCAGCTTTGTGTACCCTGATAACCACTGTGTTTAATTTTGAAAGTTGAAGGCACAAAACCTAGTAAAATTAGAATAGGAACCTCTGAGAACAGCGCCTGAAGGGGAAATTAAATTCCTTTCAACACAAACAGATATGAAGTGAAGTATAAATAGAAGAGCAGTCATAATTTTAGTGTGACACAAGGTTTCATTAAAAGCACCTAACAACCTGTACTGCATTCAGAGTCAGGGTTGTGGAGGCTGAATGAATATAGGGTCTTTTTAAGGCGTTTTTTTGAAGTGATTGTAGACTGATGTCTAATAGCTGTCAGCAGTGCTTGCCAGCTGATTAGCCAGTGCTATAGAGATGTCAGAATTTCTGTGAGCATATATTCCTGTGTGATGTGTGAAATTGAGGAGCGTAGGGATAGTTAAGTAAATAAGTTGTTTCTACTTGCAGCCATAGGAAGAGAAACTAGAGGGAAATGACATTGGCAGTGAGACACACAACCTTTCAGATGAAGGTCAGGGATTCAAATCTAAGGTGAAGTGACAGGGAGTATTAGTTAGCACTGACAGATTTTGAATAGCCTAGGGATATAAATTTGATGTTAAGTCCAAGTAGACAGAAACCCACATCACACAAATGTGTCTGTGTAACCTGGACCTAGCTGGTGTTTCTGCTGGGTTTTTTTTCTAATTTCTTCTCTAGCTGGACATGGGGAAAAAAATTTCTGCTGTGAACATTTTCACAAGCTCAAAATGTTTTCCGTGCCATGGAGGATGTGAAGAAATTTGTGCCTGTGAAAATCTCAGAGACGATATAAACCTGTAGCCATTCCTTAGGTGCTTGGTTGAGGGGAGTTGGAGACCCATGTGCAAAGCACAGCTCGGCTCGGCTTGATTCCAGAGTGTGGCCATGAGAATATTTCTCCCAGTTTTGGGACGAGTGCTGTAATCCCTCTGTGTGTCCCTTCCAATGAATACTCAAAATATTTTTACAAGCTGGACCAATTCCACATGAGATAACTTCCCTTTTCTGGTACCCTGCCTGTAGTATTCATACCATGATTTTGGAAAGAGGCAGGACAAGGGACTTGTGTATCTCCTCCATTTCTCTTACTGCACTTCTTTTTGCCTTTCTCCAGGATGTGTCCAGACATAGGAGTTATCCATCTGCTGTCTGTTCTGTGCAAGGGAGGCACTGAGTTGTGCCTGGCATAGAATAATAGAATCATAGAATCCTTTAGCTTGGAAATGGCCTTTAAGATCATTGAGTCTAACTGCTACTACCGAGAAGAGTCTGGCTCCAACTTCTTTACACTCCCCATCACGTATTTATACACATCAATAAGATTCCCCAAGCCGCCTCTTCTCCAGTCCTAGCTCTGTCAGACACTCCAGTCCCTTCCTAATTTCTGTGGCCCTTTATTGGACTATTTCTAATATATTTGTGGGTGTCTTGTTCTGGGGAGCTGGACACAACATCCAGATGTGTCTCTCCAGTGCCGAGTGGAGGAGAAGGATCACCTTCCTTGACCTGCTGGCAACACCCTGCCTGATGCAGCCTGGATGCTGTTGGCCTTGTTTATAGCACAGGCATACTGCTGGCTTGTGGTCAACTAGTTGTCCACCAGGACCCCAAGTTCCTTCTCTGCCAAGCTGCTTTCCAGCTGATCAGCTCCAGCATGACCCTTGAAAATTAGCCAACTCTCCTGCACCCTTCTTCTAGCTCTGTTTCCCATAGGATTCTTAAAAGCAGGTCCTTCAACAGACTAAACTCTACTGAAGTCCAGGGTTGAAATCTTGCCATTTCCCTTGCTCCTTCCTCTCAGGATCCTGACTCCCACTGTTTTATGTTCACTGCAGACCTTCAGATGCCCATTCAGTTGTTCCTTGTTTGGAAGTATGAGGTCCAGCAGATTGTCTCTCTCAGGGGTTCCTCTATCATCTCTGAAGAAGTTGTCATCAGTGTACTCCAGAGACTTCCAGAATTTCTTGTGCCCTGCTATGTTGTCCCTCCAGCAGGTGCTGAGGTGGTTAAAGTGCCCCCATGAAGGACCAGGACCTGCAAGCATGAGGCTTCTTGTGTTTGTCTGAAGAAGGCCTCATCTGCTTCTTCCTCTTCAGGCTATCTGTAGCAAACGCACTGCAATGTCACACACATTGGCCTTCCTGCTAATCCTAACCCACAGGCTCCCAGCTGCTTCATCATCCACCCCAGGGCAGAGATCCAGGAGATCCCACAGCTCTCGCTACTCCCCTTTTATTACTTTCCCAGCCTGTTCTTCCTAAAGAGCCTGCGGCCACCATTTGCCATCCTGTGGTCATGCAAGCCATCCCACCGGGCCTCTGGGACCCCGAGGAGGTGGCAGCCCTGCAGCTGCACGTACTCCTCTGTTCCTCCTGGCCGGTCCCCGTGCTGCGTGTGCGTTTCTGCCACGAGTCTGCAGCAACTTCCTACCTGCGCACTGGGTTGCTGCACTTCTGGAAATGCATGAAGTTGGTGCTGCATTGAGAAGTGTATTGTGCACTTTAAGAGAGAAACAACGTGCATACGGGAAAGAGAAATAAACATGTATATATTAAAAAAAAAAGTAAGAAATAATAAGAATCTTAAAAAACCCTCTGAGAAGTAAAAGGATAATCTAAGCAAAATTCTGAGAAAACTTTTGCAGGTGGCAGGAATGTAGGATAAGCTGTAGAAATAAAAAAGGTTTACATTAATCAAATGAAAGAATAATTGGGTGTTTTAGCATACAATACAATGAAATTCTCTAAGTAGCAGAGGAAGGAATGGTAAGAACTTGACCTAAGTGTGCATTTGTGGATTAAGAGGGCAGCACCCTTCATAGGCTGGAGTTGCAGCTGTGAACACAGGCCTGTGAATCTGCGAGCGTGGGAGGAGGAAGTTTTTGCTATCACATCAGAAAGGTGCGGAGCCACCTCCCACTGCAGAGTAGGGAAGACGAGAGGCATCGCCAGTTCTGATAGATCATTGTGGCTGGAGAAGTGGGATGATGAGACAGTTTCGCGAGAGCTGATTATGTGATCAGCACCCCTTTTAGTATGTATGATGGTGAGGGACAATGGTGCAGTAAAAGGCAGGAATTTCATTTCCATTGTGTTCAGCTGGTGGTGATGAATTAAGTAAAAACTTCTGGAGATGTAAAACTACGAGGCAGGCTTGTGAGGTCACAGCTATTCAAAATCCAGTTTGGCTTTTGAATGCTGCAGTGAGGGCCCAGTAGGGCACATTTTAAAAAAGTTTGTGTTATGGTAGATTTTAGGAACAATGTTTTCCTAAGAACAAGCATTGAAATAGTTTGTCCAGAGAGGCTGTGGCATCTCCATTTGGAAATTTTCAGAACTTGACTGGACAAATCTAAGTGATCAGACCTAAGTGACCCTGCTGTGAGCAAGGGGTAGAAGTCAATGAGCACCCAGAAGTTGGTCCCTTCCAACCTCAGTTATTCTCTGGTGGTTGGTGTCTGGCACTGGGATATAAGTGTTACGTTTCGAAGCCTCCTCTCTTGTAGTCCTTTGCTGTTATTACAGCCATCTAAGGGTTGTTTTGACTTGCTTTCATCCTTTCATCAATAATGTTCTTGGAGAATTTGTAAAACGAAGTCTGTTTTCTTGAGGACAGTTCAGAAGTGGATACTGAGGATGGCTTGCAGGATACTTGAGGTCATCAGAATACTCTAAAGCAGTGCTGGTGGGACATGGGACTGACTTAAGGGGTCTTCTAGTGTTCTCGAGAGGAATCATTTTCTCCATACACAGCTCATCTACTACATTTGTAAGGGAAGTCTTCCTTTGGTAAGTGTAGAAAAAAGATTGTTTCTTTCTGCACATCAGGTCAGACACTATTTCAGCTTTCATACAGTCGTATTGCAGAGATTCTGTGCTAATCTTTGAACTAGAAAAATAGCATTATCTTTATGCAAGGGTAAGTGATATTTCAGTGATACGTGGGTTTGTTTAGAGGTAGTTATTGTTATGATTGCCCTCCTTAAAACCTCTAGAAGTGCGCTGAAATATATCCTAATTTTCAAAATACAGTTTTAAGAGTGGTATTATTTCTGAAATGTTACAGCTCAGGAAATAGGAAATAAAAAATTCCAGGGAACTTAAATATGGAAATATTAAGTCTTAAAATCCAGTATTTAATACGAAAATGGTAGTCATTTCAATACTTGGTTGTCTTTTGAATTCTCATAGTTTCTATGTCTCGTTACCTTTTACTTCAATTCCCTTCTCAGTAATAATTTATTTTGGGACTAATTTTCTCCTTCGATGTCCTATAGGCTTTAAATAATATCAGCCCATGCTATTTAACTACTCAATGCTTTTGAGATTCACTTCAAACAGGGAGGTTTGGTTGCAATACTTTCCGAGAACACTTTACTCTGAATCACTTTTACAAAGTAGAGATTCAGCTTTAAAGAGTTTACTGTATATTGTGACACAGAGGCTCTTTGAAGGTTAATCAGCTTTTTAGCAATAATAGGGTTGGATTCTTGTGTGACTGAGTGAGTCACTTCTGTTTCATGTGCAGATCTATCATTTAATCGGAAGCCTGGAAGTTAAGACTTACTACACTGCATATTAAGTAGAAAAGACAGTTTTTGTTTTAATAATTTTTTTCTTTCTGAACTTCACTGTATCTTCAGGACTGTAAATTAGTTGAGACAGCTAGACTGATTATTTAAGAACCGTTCCTAATGTGCGTGAAATCTAATAAAAGGAGCTGTACAGTGAAGTCATATTATTTGGACACCAAAGCTTAAAACTGATTTGAAGAAATATTCTTACATATACAAAATAATATCCACTAAATGTGGTAATGTTCCTGTTTTACATTTAGAGCATGATTTAATCCAATTGCAGTATAACTGGAGGCAGTTACTGTGTTCTTAAAGGCAAGTGCAGAAACTCCCAAGTCTTCTTTCACATATTTGTAGCCCAAAACAAATATTTGGGAAATGGTCAGGGTAAACCTTGATGAAGAGGTTTTTACCGACTAAGCTTTTTTGACAACTAAATATATACAGCTCCATCCTTAAGTTTAACTGTTGAAGCTGATGGAATGACACACAGTACCGTAGATGTGTGTTGGACAATGTATTTTTTTTCTGGTAGTAATGAACCGCACATTCAGAAGAGTTTATATTCAAATATATATATATTATATATATATCTAACCCTGCATGTAAATCTAATTCTGATCTCATGACATATAGTGCTATGTTGGTGATCCTGCTCCGGCAGGGGGGTTGGACTAGATGATCTTTAAGGTCCCTTCCAACCTCTAACATTCTGTGATTCTGTGATTCTGTGATGTTGCTGATGGGCTCTTAACTTGGTCAGTTTTGGCTTCCCCAATTGTTGAGATGCTGGCTCTAAAGTAATGGTAGTAGTGATACAAAACGCAGTGTCCCTCCAAGAACTATTTCAATTATTGTCTTTATTATGCACTGAGAATTTTCCTTCGAGTGTATATCCTGCTACTGGAAGAGCTGGGTTGGATTCCAGGAAGGAGGATGGTGTGTGTTGTGTTTGTTGCAGTCTGTGTGCTGCTACAGCACGTGGGGTTACAAGTTCCGATTGTTTAGATTTTGGAAAGCCTTTGATGGAAAAAACAAGGGACTGATTTACAGAATTCTACTGCATGATACAAATAAAAAACTGTTGTAAATATTTTAAAACTTGAGGAATGAGAGTTTGAGTACAGGAATGTGGTTCTGCCTGAACACAAAGTATCAAGTAGGAAGAGTGGATAACTCTTAATTTGTCATTGGTTTTGCTGTGTGAGTTGAAGAAAGGTTTGAGGTCGAGCAGGGAAGAGAATGGGTCAGGGCAAAAAAAATCTGATTACACGCCATCATTTTACTCCATTAAAATGACAGAGCTTTTTCCTAAAAAAGGGGAAGGACAATACAGTCTGCAGACTGAGAACTACTTTAAAAGAGGGAGGTTGCGGTGTTCACTAGTGCCAGCTTTGCTACGTGGGTCAGCAGTAGAAAAGCGTGTTGCTCGGTGTTGCCGTTTTCCAGAACGTATTCACAGGCACTACTGCGGATGATGCTAATACATTCTAAATTTGCCGTGCCAGATTTACTACTCTTAATTTGCTAATCTGTGTACATGAAGACTTTATTTAATCATAGTTCTGAAGGCAAGTTAAGCATGATGGGCTTAAATTTAGTCCTGCCAGCTGTTTTATTTGCCCCCTAGTTAGGTACATGATATGCTGCCTTTCTCTTTTCCCTTGTTCTCATGCTGTTAACACAGTGAAATGAACAAAATCTTTAGACCCATATAAACTGAAGCCATCTGGCTGCTCGCAGTTGTCATGCTATCCAAATGGGTAGATTACTCAAAATGTAATCCCTGTGCTTAGGAGCACAGGCCTGAATTTGGTGCTGGGTTCCTCAGTCTGAGAAACTGGGATTAAGTGTTTTTCAGTCATGCTTTAGTTAGCATCAGAAATTCTGAGACTGTGAAAAATAGGAAATTGTCAAGTGAGAGAGTGTTTGTGTGAGTAAAAAGAGTAATGAGTATCTGGGGAAGGAGGGAGTTTATAGGCAATTTTTTGACTGGATTAAATAGGGGATCCTAATTCTTATCTGACTCCTGCTTTCCTATAATTTTGGTCCAAACACAAAGCAACTGTATGTGGTGTTCATATATGTGAGGTAAGTATTGTACAGATATCCTATGCATTGGGTGGGGATTCATGCAGAAAAAACATCCAGTCAAAAATGTAAGACCTCATTCTGGTACCTAGAGCTTAAGACAGACCTATTTAGAAGCAAACTGGAGAAAAAAGAAACACACAAATTTGGGTAGAAATGCTTTTCATGACTTTCCAGGTAGTTGGGAACTGGGCTGGAACACTGTAAACCTCTGTTGCCTGAACAAACTACTAACTCGTGGCAGTATTTGGCTGAAAATTTGGAGAAACAGTTGAAAAGAACTCAAGTTACAGCCTAGGACACTGTTTTAGCTTGAAGTTTTCACATACAGACACTTGGAGTTCGAACGTGTCTAGACTAAAAGTGCTTGATCTTAATACCCCCTTCAGTTCTTGGTCACTGTTATCCCATTCTCTGTGTATGTGATCCTTGTGTAAGTTTTCTGTCCACTCCATGCAAGTTAAGGTGCTGCTTATCTTCCCCGTCTGCTGGAGGAAGATGCAAGAAAAATGTTTTTCAGTGGCTTGGATAATGAAAGTTATTACTGTTTTTCTAAAAGTATGTGTTGATAGCCAGATTCCATCAGTATATTTATATAAACGTATAAAATCTAAAATAAATTTCAAAATATTTCAATATGCTTGATTGAAATGCTGGACATGACTTAAAAGCATCCAACAGAGGTCATAACGCCGATGCAGAAGGAAATAGAATAACTCATCTTCTATGTAAAGTATTTCCTGTCGTTTCACTTCTGTTGTATTGTCTCAGGGCTGTGTCTAGAGTAGCATTTCTTAGCTGTGCCACTGCAGGAAAGCCAAATCTTAGGTTGTCATGATGCATGCAGGCTGTCTTACCCTAATTTTATTTTTGGTTGATTTGGCAAATGTGTATTGCTGCATTTGTACTGCCTTATACAGTTGCTTGTGTTTTCTCTGTGTATTTAAAACAAATACTTATACTTACATATACTTACATTGCTTTGCAGTGCTTACATTCTGTTGGCGTGTGCTGACATTTTTGCAGAGGTGTTTTCTGCAAACGTGATTAGTGTATGTGTACATTTGGAGCTGAGGACCACATAACAAATTTGAAAGCAATGTGGAAAATGCAATAATCATACATCCTTGATAGCTTTATCTGCCTTTGTTATTAGTCCACCTGCACAGAGAATTATAATACTATTATTTTATAATATTATTTTAAATAATATAGTGGTTCAGAGAGATTTTCAGAAATATTTCCATTCATTGCCCAGACACATTATATCTTCTTCAAGACCAAGATAAACATAGTGTTTTGTTATTTTATGACTGTATCTTATTTTAAGAATGTCTGTGGCTAGCTATCAGCAGGATCACTGAAACTTTCATTTTGGCAGCTGCTACAAAGGCATGATAGTTTAAAAAACAAGTGTTCTGAAAAAACTTTCACATAGAAGTACACTGGTTGTATTTATGTAATTGTTCTTGGCATCAGCTTAAGTAAATTTAAGTAAAAGTTCATCCATAAAATTATCTGACTTTCTCAATCCGCTTGAACCTTGATCTGTTTTAGTGTAATCTTTCAGAGTTGGTAAAAATGCTTTATGATTGGAATCTGGAACTCCAAATAGTATTACACCATCTTCTGATTCAGAATTTCCTGCTGTTGCAAAATGTGTTGTTTCACAGAAATAAGGAGTAATTCCCTCTCAGAAGCTTATGTTGAGATTGCTGCCAGGGAGCGGTGTTAGTGAGGTATTCTTTCACTGCTAAAGACAAGACGTGGCTTCTGTTGTAAACTTGGTTCTCTCACAATGAGTTTGCAAACGTGTTCTAAATAATTCCCTTCAGCTTGAAGCTCTTTTTCCCAGGAGACTGAGTAATTATCTTCCTAAAACAACTTGTTGCTTTAAGAATGAACAAAGCACTTGGCAAATTTGAAATTGTGGAATAGACATCTGTTATACCGCAGCCAGTTGTGCTTCCACTCAAGAGCCTTTTCTGTTCTTTAAAACAAATTATTATTATTATTATTATTATTACTTGGAATAATTATTATTGAGTGGACAGTAGTGACATCAATCAGCTGCACAGTGTGATGTTGTTTAAGCTCTGTCCTCCATAAGCAGGTCGCCATGGGGCTGCAGGTCCATCCCAAGCTCTCAAAGAAGAGTTCTTTCACGCATTGCCCTCAACACCTGCAGGTGTGTGTGTGCACTTAGTCCTCCCTTGTAAGAAAACAGAAAGAGCAAGGAGTATCTCAGTGAGCACTTGTTTTCTGCACTTGTTTCAGAAACATTTCTACCTCCAGAGCTGGCATGGCTTTTCTTACATTATCGAATTTCAAGGTATGTTGCCATTGTAGCAGAGGGCTGCTGCAGATGAAGTGTTCCACGGCAGGGCAGCGTCCCTGGAAAACATGCTGTTTGCAGTCTTTCGTGCTGGGCCTGGCAGGATCATGACATTAAATTCAAAGAATAACTCCTGAGTAAATCTGAGGCTTTTACAGAGGGCTCTGCTGTCCAAATTTAAGCTGTTTTGAGGGATGGGAGATTTTGGAATAAAGGCTGCAGCGTGTCTGCCTACTACCAAGAAAATCAGCCTGTGCTGGAAAGCAAGCCCACATTGAGTTAAGGCTGGATAAGCAGAGAAGATGGTTGAAACATCTGAGAGGAGAGTAAGCTGCACTTCAGATTTTGATCAACAGCTTTTCCAGTTTATAAGGCATGACATTTGTCTTTTTTATAATACACACATTTATAAATATTTCATAGTGTATTTCCTGCATTTAAAGAGTTTTGGTGTGTTCTAGTTGGATATACGGCAATACAATGCATATGACTGATAATTTATTACGGTCCTTGTTTAATCATAGAATCATTAAGGTCAAAAAAGACCTCTGAGATCATCAAGTCCAACCATCAACTCAACACTACTATGACCGCTAAAGCATGTTCCAAAGTGCCATGGGGGCACAAAAGGATCTTTTAGTTGTGTTACTTGAGTTCATGTTTGGTTGGATGAAATAACACGGTTTGATGAGTACTTGGTGCTTTTTTTCTTGCCATGACCTGGTTGTCCATTATTTTTAATAATCAGTGAAAATGCATGAAGATTTCTCTCATGTGAATGGGAAAATAGAGATCTTCATGCTTGGGCCCCAAATTAGTTCCTTGCAATATTTTCTCCACACTTGACAACATAGGTTCTCACCTTCCAGGAGTGATAATAGGAAAACTCATTATGTTCTCATTTTCAGAGCTATAGTAGTTGTCCTGCGATGAACAAAAGCTGACATGATATGCCAGGAGATCTTCAACCCTTAGGGAGAAGTAGGTGGCAGGAAGAAAGAGTATTTCTCACCATTTTCTAGATCTCACAACTCTGAGACCTGTTTGACGTCAGCCAACCAGAGTGGGAAGCATCCTTTGATATATGGCCAGGTCTGCACAGGATATAGGTGGAAGCTCCAGGACCTCCTTCAGTTTTAATTCAGTGCTGAGCTGTTATAGGTTGGACATCTCCACTTCCACCCTATCCCAAGGGCATTCTTTGGTGGCACCAGTTCTTCAAAGATTCCTGGGGCACCGCAGCAGCTCTCTGCTCTTTTTTTTTTTTTTTTTTTTTTTCTTTTTTTTTTTTTTGTCCTGTTGTATCATTTTACCACACTGTGTGCTCAGCTCTCAGTTCGTGACCCTCCTTGACCTCTCCATTGCAACCATTCAGCCCTTCAGTTTCAGGTCCAGTTAGAGAACTGTCTCACTTCTAGTATTGGTCTGATGCTGCTTGTGGACATTTGAAGAGTTCAGATCTATAAGTGGGTGTTTCTGGAGATACGTATACTACTATACTCTACTGCAGCCACAAAACTTCCTTTGCAGAAAACCCCTCTGGGACTTCCTACCACATTGTTTTTAATTTCAGATATCCTTATGACTCATGAAACTATAAAATGCTTTGTCATTGTTGTAGCACATAGGGATTCCAGTAATAAAGGAGGTCTTCTGTGATGACTACCATAGATACGTAATAAAACAACAACCTTTGTCTGGGAACACTTCAGTCTAAGTTCATATTTCTTATGCACTGGGTTAATCAAAATTCATGCCCAAGGGCTTAAACAGCTGGAATATGAAGGAAACTTTCACCACTCTGCAGCGTAGTATCCCTGAATCTCTGGAAAGTATGCATTTTGTTAGCATACAAGACAAAAGCTTTCCTTTAAACATTTCTCACTGCATATCTAGTTTGATTTAGGCAGTGATTTGAAGAAGTAGGAAGCATTTGGTCATCACAGAAATATATTCAGTGACTAAAGAAATATGTTTTAGTTTTATCCAAAATGTTTCCTTCCTTCCATTCTAAACTAAAAAGCTGAATTTATGACAAAATCATTAAAACGCTTAAATGCTGAACCAACTTTTCTGATTTGTGTTTTCATGTAGATATATTTTTTCATAATTGCTTTTCCAGATTGTATTGGTCAGTGGACATCTGGACAGCTGGGACGTTGGGCAGGGAGCTATGGATGATGGTGGTGGAGCATTTATATCATGGGAAGCACTATCACTCATTAAGGATCTGGGTAAATATTTAATATTAAAATATTTTTAATGCATTACATTTCCAGGACATTTTGTATGTTTTCTAAACTGAATTTTCTCTTTTATCCATTCCTCTAAGCACAAATACTCATACTGAATATAAATATTTTGCAAGCTTGTCTGTTAAACTACTTCTTTCATCACAGGGGTCATCCAAAAGCAACACATCAGTCAATGATCTAGAGAGTGCTTTGAGCTTGCATGGTCACCATCATCATATAATGAAAGTTCAGTGGCGAACATAATATCTAGGTGCCTTAGACGGAAGTCACTACTTTTCACTTTGTCTTAATGAGTTCCTCCCTGTTAATGAAGGTGAAGCTTCATGAAGTCACAGATAGGCTTCTGATATTGTTCTCTGCTTTATAAGCAAGCATTCTCAGACAATACATTCCAAAATCTTTCACTGTCCTCCATGTTACTTTTATAGTGGCTTGTAATATCCTGCTACAACAGGTTTCGGGGATGCAGAACAATGTTCTGTTTCCAAGGATCAATTCATTGAATCATTCTTGGGAATTGGAAGGATAACAAGGTGAATAGATTCTGGGATTTGATCTGTTAATAAGCTGAACTCTTCTGAAATTGATGTTCTGGCACACAGGCTGTTAACCCTGGACTTGCTGGTCTCCCTCCTCCAGAATTTCTTTTCAGAAGAAGCATGAGTTGAACTAAACCCCCATGCCATCAATGGTAAATGAAAATAAAGAAGGAGAAAAAGAAGAAAAGACAGCTTCTAGCTGGATAGGTCTGTTCCTGTAGTGTTACGGGCAAAATACCCACGTGTACTTGCTCAGCCTACTGTCTCCTGGTTTGTATAGCTCCCCTGTATAGGATCTGGAAGGCCAGTTTCTTCTGCTCATGGGCTTCCTCTGGCTTGTGGGTAGAAGTGGGCTGCAGACAGCATGTTGTTGTAGAAGAGCATGGTCTGTGCACATCTACATAGGGTGTCTTTGGAGGGAGAGATGTTCCATAAGGTGAGAGAGGGCTGGTGTATGTGCAAGAGCGAGCTATGGTTGCAAGTTGTCCTCCTGTGTTCTCCAGATACCCAGCCTCTCAAAAGTTTGTTCTGGTGCTATTTCCAGTCTGCTGTGGCCCAGTCTGATTTCTGGTCTCCAAACTGCAAATTCCAGTCTTACTGCTTGATCTGCAGGGTTTTTTTTGTTTTACTTCCATGTGGGCTTTTGTCACTATGCCCCCACAAAACTAATTCAAAAAAGACTTCTTGTCTCTTGATATGGTCAAGTTGATACCCAAGGTATCCTCCTTTATCTGGTGGAATCTATGTCTCCTCATTATTCCCTTTTTCAAGAACTGTAACTTGTGGTCAAGAGAAATGCACCACATGTTCATTAAAAACTCAAATGGCTTGGTGCTTCTGCTCTTAGCTCTGGCAGAGTTCAAATAATAAACTAGCTGTCCCTGCTTCCGATCAGAAGGATTTGTGCACTTGAACAATCTCAGTGTTTCTTGAAGAGCTCTTTGTAGACAAGCTCTGTTATGTGATTAGTCACTCTCACACTGGAGTGGTGAATATCAAACATCCCTGTAAATTCCTATTCCTTTATTTTGCACTATTTGAACCTCTTATCTCTCATTTTCCCAGCCTCGGAATGATTGGAATATCAGTCTGTGACCAAAAACAAACTGCATCTGTTTTAATTTTTGGTCTTTAAAATGTAAACTAAAGAGGATTCTTCTAGAGAAGAATCCAGACCTAGTCCTTCTTCTGGTGTTTTTTAATCTTTCTTCTATGATTCTTGGAAAATTGTCTATTCTCCCTCTACCTTCAGGAAGAAAAATAAAATAAATGCTTCTGTGTTTGCTGGCTCTATTCCATATACAATAAATTGTTTTGTGTCTCATAAGGACAAGTTCATGGTGGCATTGTGTAATTCTTATTCATTGGGTCTCCCTTCATGCATCACTGAAATATATCACTCTCTGCTTGTTCAAATATTTGATTTCCTCTGGTAGTAGCCTGTGTGTTTGCTGGAGGACCTTTGGTGAAATACTGTTTTCTCAGCTGGGAAATGCTGGAGACATTGCTGATGCCCTCTGGTCTGGCTAGCTGATGTGTTCAGCTCCTGTTGTACCAGTGTTCTGCAGGAACATAAGGCTGGCAGAGGACTTGTGTGTCATCACATCCAATCTCTAGATATCTATGGGGAATAGAGCCTTTCATAAACTATCTTCCGTAGCAGATTGGTTAATGCAGGTTTTATATCTTACGATGCATGTAAAATCTATCAGAGAGGACAGCAAAATCGCAGATGTGCAGATTGTGTGAGGTTTATTTAAATTAATGGGTTTCATTTAAAATCAATTACATAGACTGTGTTTTGAGCGAACATTGTTTAAATAACCTTTTAGACTCTGGTAGTCTCAGACTAGTTCACCATAAACATTTGACGTGGGGATAAGCCAACTCAACTGGTTTGCCTGTGTGCGTGTGTTTTTTTACCATGTTAAAGCCCTGGTATGTTGTGTAGCCGTAAAAGCTGTGTCTGTGTTTACCAGAGTATAACTGATCTTACGGCTTCTTACAGCTATGGTGATATGATCTTAAAGCTTAAGCAAACATTCTGAAATATGAATTCTAGAATATGAAGTGTAGTGAGAGATGCTGCCACTGCTTCTCCCATGGTCCATAGGGTCCATGAAAGCAAGATGTTACGACACTGTTCATGCAGGGCTTTTTCAGAGATGATCTCATAGCACTTCATCATCACTTTGACCCTTGGACATGGTTGGTGGATACACGTTATGCCTGTTAATTAGGATTTTAATAATTCAATGTAGTACTTGACGAATTATTGTAGTTTAAATACCATTTTGTACTTTCAACATAACCTCCTCCCCAAATCATTTAATAGCTATTGGATTAGGACCAAATACATGTAGTCATTAAAAAATCATTATAATTCTAGTTTAAGACAGTTATGGTTTAAGCAGTACAGTATGTTTTCTTGCCTGGAGTGAATTTTTAACGGTTCTTGCTTTTATTTCCTACTTAATGTGTTAGCCTTTCTATTTCTTTCCTCTTCAGAGGGTTTTTATTTTTGTAATTGAGCTGACAGTTTCTGTGCCATATTGATACCTTTTTTCCTTTCGGGTGTTTTTGTAGATTTTCAGACACTGTAGTAACATGGTCCCTACAACGACACGTAACAGTAGCATAATCTGGAGTAGTTTTACACAGTCTTCAGAACTTCAAACTTTTGGTAGGATTTGTTTTTTTTTTCCGTTTCCCTTTTGACTTCACATGAATGTTATTTCAAGAGAAAGAAAACTACATGAAGGTCACACTGAACAGAAATAATTTTGTATTATATTACCAGAGAGTGGAATAAAAAGATTTAATTGTTTTAAAATCCCACATATACATTTCAAAAAAGTAGTACCTTAAAAACACAGGGCCAGATTAGGAACTGCTGAATACAGTTTAGAGCTGTGATAGTTCAGTCAGCCCTGGAAAGTGGAAGATTTAAAAAGTGGAAACTTCCAAGTTTGTCTGAATACTTTGCTTCTAATAGCTGTAATGTCTCTCTGCCTATCTTCTACACCAGGGTGATGGGATTGGGGCACCTGCTGCAGGTGCTGTTCCCTCTCCTCCTTCTCCAGGGAGAGGAAGCACAACCAGGAAACTGAGAGCACATACTGGCTTTTAGATGGTTACATTTCAGCAAGGTGAATCTCGATTCATACGGCTTTTTCGCAGCCACCCTGTGCAGAAAAGCAGAGCCTATCACTTCTTTTCTGTTCGGATGCAGCTTCGCTGTTGAAACATCCCTTTCAGCAACGTGCAGATACATGTCAGCACTGGCTTGTGCACCTGTTGGCACCAGTGCTGGTTGGAGACATCTTCTGACTGGAGTAAACACAAGTGTTTCCCTTAGTGCACCCCTAGCACGTTCTCCGTATCAACTATACTCTCGTGACTGTTCGCTTTGTTGGTAGCCAATCTCAGAAAAATTCACCAACCAGTGGCTGTATTGACTAACACTATCCAAAGGGATGTTTTCTCCTGGTTAACGCTGAAGTTTAAGGAAGCACGAAGGAAAGAAAAACTATTATTTTTCTCACGGAACTCTTGAAGCTTATATATGCTGTTGATCAGCAAGATCTGTGGCGAGCTGCTTAATGGCTTATGTGCTTAGAAAATGAAGCGCTGTGTCTCCACAGAAGCTGTTTATGTGAAGGAAGATAAAACTTACTGTTCTTTATTTCCTTTTCTGGGAATAAAGATGTCTTTAGAGGTGCTGAGACAGTTTGTGAGCTGGTCTGAACTGGTAAACTCCCTTTCCTTCAGTGGAGCCGGGGCTGTTGCGATTAGCTGATGATTTCTGACGCTTAAGAAATTACCCTTGCTAACTGCAGGCAGGGCATCCGAGGCAGTGAGCTTGTGCAACGCGCAGTTCGCCTGCAGCTGTGTCTGGCAGCCGCCGCCCTCCCCAGCCCTCTGCTGTTTTTAACCTTTTGATCAGTTTTAACTCAGTTTTATAGAAACACAGAACTATTTAGACTATGAAGTTCTGATATGTTCTTTGCAAATGGGTGATTGAGGAGAGATGGGCAAATGCATTTATGTGCCAGCTACGGGAGAGGCAGAAGGAAACTCTGCTTTTACCATTTCCCTATGATGATGAATCCCTGTTAATTGGCACACGTGTAGCTTTGGTGCAAGCACCAGAGCCTCTTTATTTTTTATCTGTCTGCTAACTCTGTGTTATAGGTGGCAAATATTGCTACAGCGATAGTGAGAATGTTGTTTGGGGTAGTTTAGAGATGATGGGAAGACATTGGGGGTGGTTTAGGGAGGAAGGGCTAAGGTGTCCCAGTCTTTAAGCCGAGGTAATTAATGGAGTGTTACAAGAGCTCTGGTGTGGCGTGAGGGCATTTGGAAGCTGTAGGAGAGACAGCATTCAAGCAAATTGGGGTCTTCTAGTTTTGCAGAACAACAGCTGTGTTGCTAATTACAGTCTAGAAACCTCAAACCCAACTTGTTTTCAGGTTGCATTTATAATTCTTAAATTTTACATTTGTCAGTTTATATGCAGAAAACAGGGCATCTCTTGAGATGGCCAATGGCCTCAGCATCTTTGTTTTAGTCTAGTTGATGGTCTGGTGTCATTTGAAACACAGTTTCTCTTGTCCCCTTGTCACATGAGCTGCCTTTCGAGGTGAGGTGAAAGACTAGTTAAGCAGCTACTTAGAAAAAATCACCATCAAATTATTCCAAATTTATTTTGTTGCTATATTTTGCCATTAGTTGGCTGTACAGGTTGGACAGACAGCCTGTGGGACTCGATCCTGCTCTGGATGTTGGTTGCCATTTTTTGTGATGGAGGTATTTGTGTTTCTCTCCAGCCATTTCAAGCCAGAGGCTGTTGCCATGCTGGCCTTGATCAGGACTAACTCTTGCGTATTTGAGCAGGAAGCAGGTAGTACGTGTCCGAAGATTTCAGAACTTTACCCAGTGCTGCCTCTTTGCTCCTAACCCAGCTGTGTTCCTGCATCCCTTGGCTGAGGCTCATTTCCCCATCGAGGCCACAGGTGTTCTGCCCTGGGGAGCACCCTGCGAAAGCCACCTCGCACTCCAAAGCTGGAAACGTGGGACTTTTATCCTTAAAGGAAGCTTGAGGAAATAGAATCATGACAATAATAGAGAAAGGTCTTTAGAAGGTGGTCATATAGCTTTCCAAGCATATTTTAAGTGTCCTAACTGCACCAGAGAGCCCACTGGAGGTAGAGATGTAATCGATTTTGATGGATGGATTTTACGGCTTTCTTCTGAAAGACTCTAGACATGATAACTGTTGTGTCTCTTTTTAATTAAAACAGCTGGAGCCATTTTTTTTTTCGTGTTGAGAAGCTGATGAGGTCTGCTACTTGACACTGCAGTGTAGTTTATTTTCAGAGTCTCATCTGTGCTGCCACAGGAGGAATGAAATAGTCAACAGATCCTTTGTTCACATCTCAGGTTTCTTTCAGCAACATTTACCCACAAGCTCTCTTGCCTTGTTCAGAAATGTATTTTCTACCTTTCCCTGGCTGTGTGTGGGTCTTATTTGCTCCATTGCTAGTCAAGTCTTGGTGCCCTGCCAAGCTGAGAGGTGCACACATGTCCACCAGCTAATGCCCAATCTGCGTGTTTATGGGGTGCATCTTCAGAAGAAGCCAAATTTGGCTGTGAAATTTCCAAATCACAGACTTATCCTCTTTCCCTTCATTTGCTTGAACTGCAGCAGTGTAGGCATTGCCAGTTATTGCTGTCTGAACTCCCTCCTGTGTTGAAGTAGACTTCAGCAAAGGCTGCACTCCAAAGACCACTATAGTGATGAATTGTGGTACTGAGTAAACATTTCCCCGCTTTTGCTGTTGTCTCGTGCACTGAGCTCATGTTCAGTCATGTCTGCCTGCCACATGAGACCAGGAAGTCTGCTTGGACTGTGCCTCCCAGTGCTTCTGGGAATCCTGGTTCTTCCATGTGAAAAAATATTTGCTATGGGGAGCTGCCAGAGCCAGCGAATACCAGGAGTCAAGTAGATGAACAGGGCACATTTTCCTCTTCCATACCCAGGGCAGGATGCCCGATGCCTTTACTGCTAGAGAAGCCTGATGAAGGAAGGATGATTGTTGACAAAGTCTAATCCCAGCCATCACACCTTTTTACATGGCTTTCCTACATTCCTAGCCGATGATCATACACTCACAAGAAAGGGATAAGTGAATGGTGATAGGTGCTATGCGTAGTTCCCCTTCTTCTTCTCTTTGCCAGCATCACGGGGAAATGGAGTTTCATGAGTCAACTTGCCTATAGATGTAGACATGGATTTGGCACAACCAAATTTCCATTTTATAGGAGAAAGTCATAGAAAACTACAGAAATGTTTTTAAAACAACACGCGTAAGAACTTTAAGGTACTACCTGAATTACATTTTATGTAACTCATAAGGGGTTGATTAGACAGCTTTTCCCCCTTAAAACTTGTTTAAAATTGAAATTGTAACTCTCATCTGAATTATACCCGTGACTAATGTGACTGGAAGATCGAAAGACAGATATTTATGCAGTTCGCTGTAGCCTTTGTATGAAGTTACATTTCTTGAGTCAAAATTCACTGGCTAATATATGAGGACTAAAGATACGTTTTATTAAAAAAATGATCGCTGAAGTAATTCCTTTTCTGCTAGTTTAATTGAAGTCGTATAACTGCAATTCTAATCTACTTGCCAAAAATTCTGTTAAACGTTCTTCTGAATTTCTCATAGCTGTAGTGGTGTAGTCATTTTCTGTCTAGGAGATACATTATGAAACATGATTAAATGACTGTTTTTACTGTAGGTATTTTTTTAATTAAATACGCCTGATATTAATTCTTTGCTGTTACATTCTTTCCACTTCCTCAGAATTGCGTATTTTATTCTGACCTTCACCTTTTGCAAATCCACTTGGTATGGGATATCTGTGTATGTTACTACATTACAACTGCGTTTATTCCTTCATTTCAATGTTTGACTGAATTCATATTTGGCAAGTAGTTACAACTTCAATTTCCGTACTGGGTTGGCATAGCAGAGGGGTGACTGCAGACATGCAGATTTGTTAATCTGGCAGTAAATTTAGACACGCAGCCCTCCATAACTACGTTGCCCTATGTCCTGTGTACTCTTGCTTCTCTGCAAGCTTAAATTTACCCAGGAAATTCAAGATAAAATGCTTTGTTTACCTATAAAACTCTTAAAAACCATGTCACAGAGACTATTGTGATTTTTTTTCCAAATCTGTAACCTGGCTGACATGGTGAAATGCTGAAATACTTGCCAGATGAAGGCATCTGGTCCTTACTGTTAGTATTTCTAAGGTATGTATTTTCAGTATGGAGAGACAAGTGTGCTTGGTGCATTTTCCGACTCATCAGCTCTGAGCACAGGATTTGAGGTTTTTCTGAATCAAAGAGTGGGGCAGCAGAGGCAGAAGGCAGAGCTACCATTCAGTGAGGTCAAACCATGGTTGATACTCATCATCCCAGAGAGTGAGGCAGCAGGGTCCTGCATTGCCTTTTCTGCTCCACTATTTGAAGGAATCTCCGAATACCGTTAAGGAAGGAGGTGCTCCCGAGGAGGAATATGGCACATTTTACAGGTGGACAGTGTCCTCTTGGAGAACATTGTGATAGGATCAGAACAGGGCAGGGGGAGAGGAGTCCTCTGCTGACTTGGTGCTTTGCTGTTTTACACAGGCAAGTAGTGTTTTTCCTATTATTTTTTTTTTGTAGATGTGGCTTGTGTTGACTTCATGCCACTACGCTCACCAGTTCTTTGTTTAAAACTCCGTGTGCACGTTTGTTGGTGCTTCTCATCTGAGCTTTCCCTGGGCTGTGCCAAGGAGGTGGCCCCCAGAGAAACCCTCACTCTGGCAGCGTTGGTGCCTGGCTCAACTGCAGCCCATCGCTCTGGGCTTACCTTCCTTGTTCTCCCCTCATGTCCCCAGTCAATAGGCTTCATCTGTGCTGTGTTTAGTTACTAGACTGGCAAATCATTCACAGCTTGCCCTTCCAGTCTTGCATACCCAGCCCCTTCCTTGACGTTTCCTCTCAGATATTCCATGCCTCTCTTAAAATAAATCTACCTAGAACTTCTCAGGTTTCCCACCTCCTCTCTTCTGTAAATCTACCCTTCGTATTCTGTCATAAACTCATGAGCCTCCCAAAAAAACAGGAAAAAATTGTACTTGGATTTACCTCAGTGTCTCGCTGCACTGCCGCTGATGTCGTTGGCCCACCTCAGAGCGCTGCTGGCCCCAGCCCTTCCCTTCACCTCAGGCCTTGCTGTCTCCCTGCACCCTCTTTTTTGCAGGAGCCTGTCCAAAAACCTGCTCTCTCTCTGTGGCAGTGGCAGAGTCATTGTCCTCTTACCCCCAAAACATATCTCTGAGCACGCTGCCAGCCACAGGCGAGATGAAGCTGCAGTGCCTGGCTGGGCTTCTGCCTCCGCTTTCATTTCCCTCTCTCCAGCCTCAGACCTGCCCCTTTGCTGTCTTATTCCTGCGATGCCATGTCTCTTCTCCAGGAGACCTCATTTCTCTTTGCTCCAGACCTTCAAGATGCAGAGGTTTGCTCCCTTTCCGGTACTACCCTGTGCACCCTATCAACGGAGAAAAATCAAACAGATTGCATTGCCTTAGACTATTTTAAGAAGAAAAGGGCAGTTTCCCAAGGAAAAAGCTGTTTCCCATGTCTAATTTGAGCTTCATGGGAGAATATACCATAGTCAGGCTTTAAGTAATGCTAAAAAGTTTTTTCTGAGGTATGCTTTGCCTTACTTTTTGAGGCTTCCAGCATTAAAAGCCTTATATTTTTCTCTGTTAAGTCATTATTTTTCACTCATAAAAATATTTCTTCTTAAGTACGTGTCTAACTAGACGGAGACTTCTCTGCGCAAATACTGAGATTAGGTGACTGAATCATAGAGGATTATATTTCTAATAACACAATGAAAACCAAAATGCTGCTGATTCAGAATAGAGACTTCTTAGTTTTCAGAGGAAAAAGTCTAGACATCCTTGATTAATTGCATTATTACTGTCATCCTATAAATTGCAATTTATTGCTGTATGTATATTCTTAGAAACCTTATTGGGACCTTAGTTTATTTGGACCTTTATCAGAGGCCAAAATTACAGAGTAAGTGTGGGGTCTTACTCTGGAAATACTATGGATAAAGAAGACTTCAGCACCAGAACTGTGTCCAGTCTATTGGACAAAGAGAAAAAGGGCCTTAGAAGTTACTGTGAGTTGGTGAAAGTGACCTTATCTGACCGTTCACTTGAGGCCTAGACCAGAATCAGGACTATTATAACTAAAAATATCAGTTATATAAAAAAATAGGAAGTGTAATGAGAATGCAATGAGACCTAAAATATGTAACTTGCCATGAAGCCCAGCGGTTTAATTAAATCAGCAAATAAAGCATTTGCTGAGATTCTGGAAATCTCAGAAAATCTCCCATTTCCCAGTCTGTTAATGAGTGAAACAGTTTCCACTTTAACAGACTGAATCAAAAAGAAAATGAAAAAACCCACTCTGAATATTTGGCCAGATTAAAAAAAATTAACAGAGCTTTGCTAGTTTAGAGAGAATTTTAATGATGCATAAAGGGACCTCTAGTGTATTTTATGCAAAACAGAACAATTAAGAATTACTATTGATACAAGTAATTTGACCCTAAAATATGCACCAGAAATTGCCTCTTTTTATTTTTTTTTTTTGTCCCCTAGAACTCTGCTAGTAAAGTCACAAGAGACTTGGGAAATTTCCATGAAAACTATGCCATGTAGAAGACATGTCAGCATGGAGGAAACTCAAAGACTGAGACACAGTTTCCTAACCCACCGTTTTCTGACAAACTCAGCTGATACTGCAATAAATTAAAAAGGATGAGGACAAGCTAGTAATAAAGAAAAGTGCAACTGCCTCCTTAAAAGGGATAGTAGTCATGTGTTCCAGTTTGCTGATGTTATGTGTGTTCAGACTTTGAACTGGCACCTTGTCGTCAAAGGAATCCTTTACAACCAGGATGCTGTCACATGAATGAGCTGTGGCTGACCGGTGTGTTAAGTGTGTATCAGGGCCCTGTACAAATTACTCATGGAGTGATTTCTAAGATAAATTTGTGATGCAGAGTATCAAGCGAGAGTGTCACTCCTGGGATAAAATTAATGGTGTCCAGCTAAAATGTTGAGCTCCACAAAGCAGTGGATGGGACATGGACAATAATCTGCTGTTGTTAAAAATGCAGAGTTTGAGCTTACTAAAGTCATTGTCTTGCTTGAGTAATTTCAGCCAGTGTGAAGCACATTATTACAGAAGTTGAATTTTGCTATTGTAAAAGAGCGCAAGGAAGGGAAGTGTTCCACATGACTGGTATTACATCAGGGGCTTAGCAAAGATCTTGTTAAATATACTGTTTTGTTCTTCTTCACAGAAAACTGTGCTGATACTTGAAATGGAAGCAGATTGTACCACTGCACTTGATGAGGAACTCTTGTCTCCTTTAGCAAAATTTGGAGTGCTGGTTTTATTTTTATTTTATACAGTGGCAGAGGTTTTAGAAATGTCAGGTATTTTATGAGAAGTTCTTGCATGACAGAAATATCCCAGCTAATGGCACACAGTAAATCACCTATGTCTAATCAGCTACAAACTTGAAAAAGGTAGGGAGTACGTTAAGAATTTCATGATTGCCAGAAATGTCATCACGTATCTTTGTATAACTACCCTTTTAAAGAAGGTCCGGGCCACTGGGGAATAATACAGAAAAATGTGTCGCTTGTGATGTTAAATGCAGCAGTGGACATGACTTGAAGATGATACGTCTGTATATACCTCTCCCTGGTAGCTCCTGAAGCAAGTATGTCAGTGGCTTAGGGAATATTACAGAGTAAAGGATCTGGTAGAGCAATTTGTTCTACTTTGATGCTCAGTTCAAGACTTTGCTAGGCCATTTATGCAAGGTCTTGGGAGGGAGAAGCTGTGAAAGCTCTAAGAAATCTCATGGTTTTCACAGTTTCAGAGCGCATGATGGGAGGCTACAGTGATTTTCCTCTATATTGGGTACAGATGAGCTTCAGCTCCATCTGTGGACTGCTAAGGAGCTTCTCTCTTCAAACGCAACTTCTTATGAATGTTCTTAAAAATCAGGAAGGGTGGGAAATAAATACAACTTTCAGACTGAGGAAATAGAAATTGAATTTATAAATTAAACCCAGGAAGGTAGTATTTTACCACTATGAATGCAAGTTAAAATACTTTACCTGTTAATCTACTCACATCCATTTTCAGTTTCCTTACATGCCTCATGTAAGCTGAGCAGCTATTTGATTTGCCTGTGGGCGATCCCACTGACTTGGCTTGTAGGGGAAAAAATCCTTTTTCTCAAAGACAGAATGCTTTTTATATTTTCAAGAGCTGATCAGTCTTATGAAAAATGATGGCTTCTCCTGAAGAAGTCTGATTAGCTGTCATACACCCTCTTCTTACAGAATATCTTTAATCCTCTCCATCAGTAAGGATTTGTTTATAAAGTGGGAAAATATTTACTGAAGGAAATTTAGTATTTACACTACTGATCTCTATTTTGATTTAAAAAATTTCGGAATGCAAGTTCTCCCTTCTGGCTTATCTGGTATCTTGAGGGTGAAGCAGGTTTATTTGTTTATGTTACATGTGACAGATGAGCGTAATTTATCTGTGCTTGTATCAAACCATACATTTCGATTTCACTGTGTGGGAATGTCTCAATTCTATCCAGCATGAGACAGATATGTAGGATATAAAATCTGGGTCTTGTATAGCAGCCTGGTAAGTATCTTCTCACAGGGAGATCATTCACAGGTGTAAGCATATGTGTGCATTTGATAAACACTCTCACATCTAGAAATGTGTATATAGACATATGCGTGTGTGTGTAACACCTCCATGTTATTTATTGACAATTATCTTTACCATAAGTTATGAAAGAAAAGCTTTTGGCAAAATATGTCATTGTAGTTGAGGCTGAAGTCAAGCTGATCAGTTAATAAAGCTTAGTTACAAATCTTTTTTTTTTTTCTCAAGTGTTTGGCGTGTTGACTAATCTAGGCTTGCTGCTGACATTTGCAAGTGTGAGCACTCTGATTATTTAAAAGAAACAGAAAATAGTCAGTTACAGACGCACCTTAGTATGACTAAAGTGTTTGCAGTACCCAAGGACAACAAAAGGGCTAAAAACCACTCCAGCACAGAGGGAGTATAATACAGCAAGTGTCCTGGTGGACTTACTGCACATGTTTCCTTCATCATAGATCAACCATATTGATGTTTTTATTTCATTCTTTAACTTAGAAGCCCAGGTGCCCTACAGTATTTTTTATGCTTGGGATAAACTGTCAGAATATAGAAGTTGATCAATAAAATTCATCCATGATTATGTTGCTCAGTTAAGGGTAAGGCAGAGTGGAAAAAAAAAAAAAAGCTACTTCATTTTTTTGAAAACATTGGAGATTTTCAGATTAATCTGAGGATGATCTATAGTTTTTTTGGTTTGATTTAAGTTATGTGAGCATAGAAAGAACAATTTATTTGAGTACCAGCTATCACCTTTTCAGTGTTATCCTCCTGTAAACCCCATCTCTTCTCTTTATTGGGATGCAGCAGCAGGATGGAAACTGGGATTTCAGTGGTTTTGGGCAGGTGCTGAGCTCTGCAACTTTTATTTGAGTTACATAATCTCATATCCCAGTGACCCATGGAAGACACGATAGGATTCCTGTGCCGATGCATCAATAAATGCTATTATAACCTGCTGCACTTTGCCAAAACAATCTATTTAAATGGTCTAGGTAACATTACCATTTTATTTTCATCCTATTTTTTTAGATTATGTAAGGTCATTTATATATTTAAAAAGGAAAGAGACACTTATTTATTAGCGAAACAGTTTTCACAGAACATAGTTTTCTAGTCCAAGTGCTATTTTATCATGTCTTTTCAATACATATTTACACTATGATCTGCAAGCTTTATGATTTTGTGGAGACAACACCTTGCTTAGGAACCAGTAGTTTTTAAGAAGCAAGTAAAAATAGTTAAACTTCATTTAAAAAAACCCCAAACTTATGTACAGTACTGCATATTTTTTAATAAAGTTGTGCATTGAGAATATTATTAGCAATTTTATTTGCGAATATTGGATTTGTTTGATGTTCTTTGCTCAGAATAGCTGTGCTTTTAGTAACAGGTAGATAAATGCTTATCACGTTCAGATTAAGATAATGAGGAAATTAAATTTGGCTCTGTAGACTTTGTTTTGTATTTAAAATAACTGCCTCCATATCTTATATATATATATAATTTTTCTTTTTAACTTGCCCATTTAATTTCAGTAGAACACGGAAGTGTTTCTGCTGACAGAAATCTGTGAGATTGGAAGAGCCAATACATCACCTTTGTGACTGGAAAGACTGATGCTTGGCAGGCCTTTATGATTTCCACAGCTTTAATCGACAGCTGCAATGACGGGCTGGGAGGGGCCCATAAGAATCTCAAACTTCTTTCCTACAAGTAAGCGAAGACCTTCTCAGGCTCCTGAAGAACAGGAGAGATCAGCTGGGGTTACAGCCCATCTGAGCCAAACGTGATGTCCCTGATCACTGACCCCAGCCCCCTTTAGGGCAGCAGTGGCAAAGTAAAGCACCTTGATTTTTGGCCTGGGAGGAGGCAGGAGATGCTGCTCCCCTGTCTCAAGCATCTCCAACCGAAGCTGCTTTTACGCGGTGGGCTGGAAACTGGCCTTCAGTTCTTTCTACTTTGTGATATGACAAACACACCTCTGTTTTCCTTAAACTGCAGCGCTATTGGAACCGTGGTACAGGACCAGCTGCTCTACGCTATAAAGCATATAGAGCTCTATGCTATCAAGCATATAGAGCTATGTCTTCTAACCAAGCCACAGACACATTTGTGGTTATTTTGGCTCTAAGATCTTTCTAACTTGAAATGGATTGCTACTTTATTATCTTAATTTTATCTCACTGGCCATCTGGCTGATTTGAAAAGTGAAGGAGGCTGATGCTGCACTGTCATGATGTAGGAGAAGAGCAGGGAATCCACTGCAGTGTGTGCAGGGGCATTGTCTTTAAAATAACAACATGTGACAACCTTTCTGTTTACAGACAGCAGATCAACATTTAGAAAACACAACTTTAAACCACTTGTTTGCACTTCCTTCATTATGAAGTATTAGAAAATCTGAGATGTTTTCTTTAGATTTTGAGTATTCCGTGCACACTCTGCCTTCAGTTATGAGAATTGCTAGTGTGTAGTTTTGAGAAAGAAATCTTCAGTTGATTTTCATTGTGTCAAGAGAAAAAAAAAGTAATGCTTGTAAACTTCATCCATTTAAGCTAGGAAATTAAATACGTTTGAGCAGTGATACTGATATTATTTCTTCTCAGCACAGAATTGTGTGTGCTAATTTATGCTTTATCACTTGTGATGGTCTCCTCACTGTTTTTTTTTAATTATTTTTTAATAGTTTTGGGGGCTTCATTTTTAATCAAACATAACTGCACAGAGGAGACTATTTATTCTTGATCTGTTTGCTCTTCTGTGCTCTCAGTTTTGGTATTTCAAATATATTTGTGTATGAATACATTTGGACCTGTTAAAGAATGTCCTGAGTAGAGCCACAAACATGATTGGAGGGCTGGCCTTATAGGACAGGCTGAGAGATTTGAGGCTGTTCAGGCTGCAGAAGAGAAGGCTCTGGACAGACCTTATAGTGGCTGGAATTCCAGTACCTGAAGGAGGCCTACAGGAAAGCTGGGGAGGAACTCTTTATCAGGGAGTGTAGTGGTAAAACAAGTGGTAATGATTTCAAACTGAAGAGAGTAGATTTAGATTACATATTGGAAAGGAATTCTTTACTGTGAGGGTGGGGAGGCACTGGAACAGGTTGCGCAGAGGAGTTGTGGATGCCCCCTCTCTGGAAGTGTTCAAGGCCGGGTTGGATGGGGCTTTGAGCAACCTGGTCTAATGAGAGGTGTCCCTGCCCATGGCAGGGCGTTGAAGCTAGCTGATCTTCCAACCCCAACCTTTCCATAATTCTATGAAGAGAATCAATCAAATAAATGAAGGGCAACAACTTATATCTGTTCATCTGCCATGGCAGAAATGGTTTCAAAATTTATCTACTCTGCTCTGGTGAGGCCACATCTGGAATATTGTGTCCAGTTCTGGGCCCCTCAGCTCAAGAGAGACAGGGAACTGCTGGAGAGAGTCCAGCGCAGAGCCACAAAGGTGATGAAGGGAGTGGAACATCTCCCTTATGAGGAAAGGCTGAAGGAGCTGGGTCTCTTTAGCTTGGAGAAGAGGAGGCTGAGGGGTGACCTCATTAATGTTTACAAATATGTCAAGGGGGAGTGTCAGGAGGATGGAGCCAGGCTCTTCTCAGTGATGTCCACTGACAGGACAAGGGGCAATGGGTGCAAGCTGGAACACAGGAGGTTCCAGAGAAACATTAGGAAAAACTTTTCCACTGTGAGGGTGACCGAGCACTGGCACAGGCTGCCCAGGGAGGTTGTGGAGTCTCCTTCTCTGGAGACATTCAAAACCCGCCTGGACGCGTTCCTGTGTGACCGACTGTAGGTGATGCTGCTCTGGCAGGGGGGCTGGACTAGGTGATCTTTCGAGGTCCCTTCCAATCCCTGACATTCTGTGATTCTGTGGTCTGAGAACTTAACTTTCTTTCTGAGCTACCATAGCAAAATAGAAAATGGCCTGGTGTTTGTCTTGTTTTGAAAGACCATGCATGCATTCAGCGGCTGATTGTATTTCAGATACCAGAGACTTGCTTTTCATTTCTCTGATAAAAAGAAAAATAATATTGCAGAGCCCCTCAGTTCTTGAAATGTGTAAACATTTCTCATAAAAATCCAGCAGCTCATTTTCAGTTAATTGTAATGAATTAGCCATGACAAAGCAATGGTAATTCTCATGAAAATTTGAGTTGAATCTGCTGAAAGTGGGCATGCATTACTTACTGCAGACCACCACAATGACAGTAGCATATGTTTCAGAAATCTATCAGGGTGGTTATTTTATGTTATAATTTTCAGACACCTGCAGTATGTCCTGGAAGTGTGCTTCTCCTGTGCTACTGCAACTGGTAGAAACACCACAACAGCTTACTCCTTCTTTGCATAGGTTGTTTCCCTGCACACTGGTCCTTCCCCTCAAACAAGTGAAAAGTATTCTCGACAAGAAAACCCGTGCTTGAAATAGGTTGTGTTTGGTGAAGGTGGAGATGACTGAAAGGAAACTCAGGCTTTTCATCCGTTGGAGGGTGAAGACCAATGCAAAAAATGCTCAAATGCACTTATATTTAGTACTAAAAACAATATTTAAAATTATGTTTTAGGGCTTCGCCCAAAAAGGACTCTGCGCTTGGTGCTATGGACAGCAGAAGAGCAAGGAGGAATAGGTGCCGAGCAATACTATCAGTTGCACAAGGTAAATGATGTGTTCAGATGATTTTCTTGACAGCATTTTTCTCCCTAGTCTTCCATCTTACATATTACAAAAATGTTCAGCTTAATATCTGACCAAAAATAGTGATTCCAGTTCTGTCTGAAAGTATATTTTCTGCTTTTAATCATAAATGTAAACCTCATATTACATTTAACAGAAAGTGATGTGACCACACATATACGTGTTCAACTTGACCTAAGATATTCTGTCACAAAACTGTTCTGAAACAGATATTTCACAATGATATTTGCCAGATCTTTCAAATGTAGCTCACTTTCTGAGACTGAATGATAAATGGTCCACATCTGTTAGCAATATAAATAATTCTTTTTTTCTCATGTATTTCTGCTTTGTTGCATTTTCCCATAATATTTTACAATGTAAAACATAATATAATACAAAGAAAAATCTTTGCTATCTTATCTTAGTAGTGTGTAATCTAATATACTCTGTGCCAATTATTAGTTTTATGGGATCTGGAACATTTTAAATGGTTGATTTCTGATGATGCAAGGAACACACAAATTGTATGATGGGTTATCACGATAAATATATTGTCACATCCTGCCAACGACTGCCTTTTCAAAGTACATCGTGTCATAAAGGGCAGTTGCATAAAACTATTTTGGGGATAAGTCTTTGAGATATGTGTGGGGTTTTTTTCCCCAGAAAAATTATGCTGTACCTGTACCTGTATAACTAAGCTAAAGTAGTTATCTTTTATTCTTTTCCCTATCTTAGTAGTATGCTCTCAACAATGGTTAATACAGTTGCAAGAAAAAATATGTAAATCTTTTGGAATTTCAGTGTTTGCATTAATTTGTCATAAAATGTGATCTAACAATCATCTAATTCAAGAGTATTGACAAATATAATGTGCCTAAAATAATAACACAAAACCAATTCTGATCCTCCATGTCTTTATTGAACACATTCATTCAACATTCAAAATGACAGTGGAAAAAGTAAGTGAACCCTTGAGCTGACCTCAGAAAAGCTAATTGGGGTCAGGTGTTAGCATACCTGGAGTCTTGTTTAGAAAATAAGTTTGAAGGTGTGCACTAGAGGTACACTGACTGATAAAAACCATTCAAACTTTTTGAGTTTGCTCTGCACAAGATGTGTGCTTACGTGAGCCATGCCTCACCAAAAAGAACTCTCAGAGGATCTATGATCAAGAATTGCTGATTTACATAAAGCTGGAAAGGATTACAAAGCGATTTCAAAGACCTTAGAAATTCACCAGTCTACAGTCAGGCAAATGATCTACAAATGGAGACACTTTGGGACTGTGGCTGCTCTACCAAGAAGTGGACGCCCAGTCAAAAGGACCCCAAGAGCACAACGAAGACTCATCACTGAGGTAAAGAAACAACCCCGAGTGACAGCCAAAGAGTTGAAGGCATCACTGGAACTGGTTAACATCTGTGTTCATGAGTCTACAATATGTAAAACATTGAACAAGCAGGGTGTCTATGGCAGGACACCACAGAGGAAGCTGCTGCTTACCACAAAGAACACTGGTGCACACCTGAAGTTTGCAAAACAGCATATTGACATTACACAGTCATAGTGGCAAAATGTTTCATGAACTGATGAAACAAAGATTGAACTATTTGGAAAGAACATGCAGCACTACATCTCGTGTAAAAAGGGCACTGCATATCGTCATGAAAACATTATCCCAGCCCTAAAGTATGGTGGAGGGAACATCATGATTTGGGCCTGCTGTGCTGCATCAGGGCCTGGCCAGCTTGCAGTCATTGAGGGGAAGAGGAATTCCCAAGTGGATCAAAAACTTCTTCAGGATGATGTGAAAATGTCTGTTCATCAGCTGAAACCTTGCAGACGTTGGGTGATGCAACAGGACAACGACCCAAAACACTGGAGCAAGTCCACATCAGAATGGCTTCAGAAAAACAAAATCCACCTTTTGGAGTGGCCAAGTCAGAGCCCAGACCTCAGCCCAATAGAGACGCTGTGGAATGACTTGAAGAGAGCCACACACATGAGACCTCCAAAGAATATGATGGAGCTAAAGCAGCTCTGCCAGGAAGAATGGGCTAAAATCCCTCCCAAAGGATGTGCAGCTCTGATCCACAGCTACAAGAAGCACCTGGCTGAGGTTATTGCTGCCAAGGGTGGCTCAACCAGTTATTGATTCCAAGGGTTCACTTACTTTTTCCACTGGCATTTTGAATGTTGAATGAGTGTGTTCAATAAAGACATGGAGGATCAGAATTGGTTTTGTGTTATTATTTTAGGCACATTATACTCGTCAATACTCTTGACTTAGATGATTGCTAGATCACATTTTATGACAAATTAATGCAGAACACCATGAAATTCCAAAAGATTCACATACTTTTTCTTGCAACTGTATGTGCAAGGCACAGGCAGGATGAATGCAAATGTGTTTAGGAAGTCACCTGCTGTACAACAGTATGATAGCAGACTTACAAGCAATTCCTATCAGAACAAATAAATGGAAATTTCACTTTGAATCAAATTCATTGTGATCAACAATACTAAATCAATTTGCATGTTCAATAGAGTTGTCACAGATAGTATTGCAGCGGTTATGGTTTTCTGGCTAGCTGATGAACAGTCAATTATTTCCCATTAACTTGCTTAACATTACCAAGAAGTATATTTAACTACCCATATATAATGTCATTCCTCCTTATATCTCCAAATTATAGGGGTCACTCAGCTCTCTCATTTGGAAGAGGTACCAAAAAGCTTGCTTTTTGTGCTTCAGGGAAGTGACAGGTTGCAGATGAGTATGTATTCTAAGTACTCTGGATTTACCACTGGTACTCTGGTGTTCATCAGAATTAAACTAGAATGAATTTCTGGAATACATAGCACAGGAAAGAGATGCTTCTCCTGTACACAAGCGCAATTTGGAGGAGCTGGAGGGATGCTCTGCGCGTAGTGCACACTGGCCATGAGAAATGTGTCATCACCTCTGTAGATTTCCACGTTGGACAATAAGCTCCATCATATGGTTGTGATGTCAGCAACACGTGAAATTGTCTCGTGCATGTCTCATCTTTTGCCCAAATGTCTGCATTTCACTGTTGTCTCTAGGATTTTAATTCAGAAGTAATATCAAAAAGCAGGCTGAAAGGATCAAAGAGGGAAATATTTGAGGCTGAGTGTTCTTTGAAAAATATTTTGTTGCTTTGCTTTTAGAAAAATTGAGACAAAAATGTGTCTCAGTTTTTGCTCTGCTGATGTGATTCCATCTGGATGTTGTGCTCCGCAAAGAAAGCCCAGTCTAACTTAACAAGAGTTTGTAATTTACATGGAGAATTAAAGGAGAAATGACATACATCTGTTGTTTGTTGCTCTTGATTCCCCCCTGCCATGTGATCTGGCATAATTATAAATTGATAGGACTATAAGACATTTCGTTACTCATAATAACAAAAGAAAGCAGATTAATATTGTACATTACATTTAGCATGAAAAATAACTTAACCTTTTAATGATTTACTTGCTCAAATTTCTGCCAATTAGGATAGTGTGGTACAGACATTGCTTGCTGATGGTAATGAGTACAAGTTAACCAAGAGTGGTATTTAAAGATGCCTTGTGAAATGAAAGATGGCCTGTATGACTCATCTGCATAGCTGGGCTTGTTATGACTTTAGTTCGCTACAAACAAGTAGAAATATGAATGCGGTAATTCAGCACAGGCTGACATGGATTTCCTTGACATTGTAAATTGCCTCCTCATGTCGGTGGAAATGTGGCAAGGGAGAAGGAATGAAGACAATATAGTACTGGACAAGTACAAATACTCTTACTTTTGTGGCTTATTTATTATTTCTTTGAATTTAATTTCAGGTCTTTCTCCCTCATCCATCACTGTAGGTTGCCACTGCTAGAAAGTGGATAAGTTACTGCAGAAATAACTGAGATAGCAGCAGCAGTGTAGTGGGTTTACTATGGTGCAAATAATTAACTCATATCCCTGCATAATAGCATTATTTATATCACTCAAATATTTCTGTAGAGCCCAGTATTATAGTTTCTGATTATTAAAACTAGCAATAGGGTATATTGGCCATTCAGAGCTTTAGGGGAATGTAAAATCTGCCATATTGGGTTGACGAAAATCTCAGTGTAGTGCTGTCTTCTGTTTCTGGTAACATCCAGTAAATAGATGCTTAGGAAAAGCTGCTCTGCCTAACTGCAGTCGAAATAAGCCCAGACAGATTGATTACTTGTGTAACTGTGCTTTCATATCATCAGATATTTATCTGGAGAGCATATCATGGTCCTCATTCATTCCTTCCTTTGTTAGATTCTTCTAAGACATTTCCAGGAGTCGAAAGCCAAGTATTTGTAAGATAATGGCTTCAAACTACAACAGGGTAGGTTTAGACTGGACATTAGGAAACCTTTTTTCACAGAAGGAGAAGTCAGACATTGGAATAGGCTGCCCAGGGAGGTGGTTGAGTCACCATACCTGGAGGTGTTTAAGGGTTGTTTAGACGTGGTGTTGGGGGATAGGGTTTAGGTGTGAGCTTTGTAGAGCAGAGTTAATGGTGGCACTCGATGATCCCAGGGGTCTTTTCCAACCTGAAGGATTCTATGATTCTATTGTCCAGCAGTTTCAGTGCCTCTGTTGGTGAAGGGGGACCTGCCACCCACCAGTAGACCACAAAGCACCTGCTCAGTTTTGACCACGGGGTAGAATCCTCCCAGAGGAATCACCAGCACCTTTTCTCCCAAAGGAGATACTTGCTGAAGTACTCACTACCTTTAGCTGTTAGCTAATAATGAAATTTAATCCCAGACTAGAAAAGGGTTTGATTTTCCTTTGCGGTAAAGACTCCTTATCTTGGTGAAAGGCAATGAAATTAAAGGTTCTGAGGATAAATCAGGCTCCAGATATTGGAGTTTGACACTACATCTGAAGTCTTTGCCCAGTGCTTAGTGATATGTGACCCAGATGCTGAGTAGGGCTCTTACATACAGATAATGCAGTAAAAAACTTCAGAAATGTGAAACATTGCAACTGCTGCCTTCTAAGGTGAATGGAAGAAGCAGGAAGAACATGGTTTAGGACTTCATGTTGCAGCTATTCAGTACAGATTCCCCTACAACCTTTAGTGACAGTACCTGGGTGGCCTCCAGTAGAGTTTTTAAGTTTTTGTATGTTTACTTTTATGCTGTCTTCGTGAGGGGAGGAAAAAAATGTATGTAATGAAGTGTCTGGCATCCTTCTTCTTGCTTTGGACTGAATTCTGTGAAAGATTTGTATATCATGAAGACATGGTTACAGTTATTTACCCAGCTGAATTAAGGGATTATGAATGGCTGGTAATATTTATTTTGGAATAGATATATTGCATACAATCTCTGGGAAAAGCAACTACATTTTTCAATTAGAAGACTAAGAGAGCCTAGACCACATTCAGATTTACTTTAGTAACTCTGTTGTGATCACTGGAGGCATTAATGTGCTATGAATTTAATTCAAACTGCATTAGAGAAAGTATTCTTAAAATATTTCTGCATGCTTTTATTCCAATCTCAATGATGTTTACAGTACTTACCTAAATTTCTGGTGCAAATGCTGTACACTGTTTTAAATTTTAAGTAAAGGTTTCACTTTATGAAAAATACCAATCACCAGTGTCTACTATGGATTCTTTTTGTGTTTATTATCAGGAAGATTTGATATTTTGCCCAAACTGGGTTTGCGTGAAATCAGCTATCTCGTTGCTAATTTAAGTACTTGTTGGTGCTCTCAAGAGGTTTCTCCTGTGGTTTATTAGTGACTTAGATTCTCTAAGAAGCAAATATCCAAAAAATTTCATCTCACTTTAGTAAAATGAATCCTCCCCAGAAAATAGTGACTCCTCAAACCCAGAGTTTTCAGGAAATGCATGTATGTCAACATCCTGTTTATTTCCCAAGGTACCAAGTACTCTGGTGAATGTGAGACATGGATTTGTGCCTAATGTAAACCAAACACATCAAGGACTTTAATGTGGGTACTTTTATCCCAGTTAAATATGTTGGCCATTTGTCTATTCATTTGCCTATTGACTGTTCTCAGGAAATATTCTCCATAATCAAAAATTCTGTCAAATTACTGCTGGTTGTTTTTACCACTGATGTCCTGTTGATCCCTTTCATTGAGAAATGAAATAATGAGTGAAATTTTTAGTTACAAAACTACAAAAAGAAAGTAATTGCACTGTATTCTCCAGATTCACAATTAACAACCGGTTACAACTCTTGATTGTATTAAGCAAGGTAAAAGATAGTGTAATTCATAGAGTCATAGAATGGTTTGGAAGGGACCTTAAAGATCATCTAGTTCCAGCCCCCTGCCATGGGCAGGGACACCTCCCACTAGACCAGGTTGCTCAAAGCCCCATCCAGCCTGACCCTGAACACTTCTAGGGTGGGGGCTTCCACAGCATCTCGAGGCAACCTGTTCCAGTGCCTCACCACCCTCATAATAAGCAGTTCCTTCCCAATATGTAATCTAAATCTACCTTCTTTCAGTTTGAAACCGTTACCCCTCATCCTGTCACTATACTTGCTGATAAAGGGTTCTCTTCCCGTCTTTCCTATAGGCCCCCTTTAGGTACTGGAAAGAATAATTATGCTATTGTATTTTACACCAGTTCTAGGTCATTAGGAATTTATAGTTCTTCATATTGAAGCATCCCAGTGAAATCTACAGAGAAAGACACGTTTTGCTGAAATACAAAAATGGGTTGATTCCTTATCCTGCCTGAAGCAGTGAAGACCCAGAACCAGTCATGACAGTGTGTCTCCTGTTCCATGCAGGCAAATTTCATACACGTCAAGTGTTAGCAGAACTTTTGTCTTTGCAGCTTTTCTCCCTTTCCCTCATGTGAGTAGCAGAGCTGCCATCTGAAACTCGTGCACTGGTGGAAACATCTTCTGAGGATGGCTGCTCTACTTTCATTCTCCAAGCAGATGCACCTGACCACAGGTCCTTGGTGCTTTGGGATATTCTGCTCTAAGAAAGCTGGGCTTCTTCTGTACAAACACCCCACAGCTGGGGAAGACATGGAAAATTGTCATCTCTTGTTGACTCACCATGATAAACTTTGTCCTCATTGACTTGTTATCAACATTTTTCACCTCTTACCCAGATGAGAACCTAAAAGTGTTTTGCGTAAAACCAGCAAATACTAATGATGTTTCTGCTGTGATAATTTCTAAGCCAATTTATTGTCTTCTGTCATTTACTGAAAGTTACAAAAGGGCTGATTTGCTTACTGAAAGAGTAAAAATCATATTTGGTTGGAAGATGTAAACCACAATTTTTTCATTTTGGTGGTGTTGCCTGTTTTCAAGTGGAAACCCAAAGCCTTTCAAAAAAGAACAGTGGTGGGATCATCATCATCATGACTAGGCTTCGCAAACGAAGATATGGGAATGCTGCAAGCGCGCTGATGGCTAAAAAGGCCGATGCGGGATAGGCAAGTCTGGCTGCAAAAGGCACAGCGGAAAGTCTCCTTAGGCGGTATGGGTGAGGCACGGTTCTTTCTGCGTTGTCTTTTCTCCTCGAGACTAATTCTACGTGCGTTCTCAAAGGAGGCAGCAGCGTTATGGATGGTGTGTCTCCACGGCTCCCGATTGGAGGCCAGAGTGGACCACTGATGGTAGTCAATATGGCCAAAACTCGGGTATTGTTTCAGAGAGTCCTTGTATCTCCTTTCTGGGGCTCCTCTGTTGCGGCAGCCGGTGACAAAGTTCACCACAGAGCACAACCTTAGGGAGGCGGTGATCCTCTATCCTGGAGATGTGCCCTGCCCAGCACAGCTGCATCCTCAGCAGCGTGGCCTCAGTACTGGTGACAAGTGGTGGGATAGACATTCAGTTATAGACAGTGTTTTGATACCCTTGTCTTTGAGCAGTAAAAGGGCTTAAGTTATGGAACATTTTACAAGAATAGCGTTTCTCTTTGATATGCCTCTTTGTCAAAGAAAAAACCTGCAAGACAAGCCTTCAGGTCACCTGATGCACACCTTGCTTAGTCTGCTGCTGTCTTCAGAGCTGTCTGGTTTTTCTTGTCTATCATCCCAGAGAACTTTCAATGCTGAATGGTTATCTCTGTGAGTGCTGGCAAGTAGTTGCAGAGGAAACAGTAGAGGTATTGTACAAGGCAAGACATGCTAGTAGTATGTTTTTACTGAGTGAAATGCTAATAAGTACATGACCAAATCCTGCTCCAGGGCTGTGGAAGTTACTGGGACTTCTGTCATTGCTTCCTGGAGGTCATAACTCTGTAACTGATAGAGAGCAAGCCATAAGATGTGTGGACTTTTTACAAACTGCTTTGCCACCAAATGGGGCAGAAAAATACTTCATCTTTTAACAAAAGTATAAGCTTTATTCTTACCTTGTCATCTATCAAAAAATCTGCTAATCTTTAGCTTTACAGCAGCTTTTTCCTGTCTAATGATGGGGTAATTTACGAAAATTATAATTTGCAGTGATCCTAATTTTCCCTGTCCTCATTTAAGAAGAGTATAAGTGGTAGGATCATGCTTGTGGCTCATGGTTATTATTATGCCTTGATGCTGGCACATCTCTGCTTCCAATTCTAGTGTTTTTTCTCTGTTTTCCATTTATGCTGTTTTGCTTTATTAAACAATCTCAAACGTAAACAGCAACTCAAAATTACTCTACACCATATTTACATATTATTAAACACTTAGAGGATATTATTTATTTTTTTTTCCAGCTGTCACATGCTCTTAGATGTTTCTGTTGTCTTTCCTGTATTCTTAGTTGCCAGACTAACAAAGCTGGATGTTGATTTAAACACATTTTTAGTACTGTGAGTGGGATGACCATCATTACACTCTAAGTTCTGCAACACAGTTGTTGCCATGATATGCTTGGATCTCAACTGCTCTGAGTCAAATACTGAAACACAAGAGTTGGTGTTTCCTAAAATTAAGTGTAAATCAATAACAGGAAGCTGAAAAGGCACTGTCAGATTAACTGATGTCCCTTATTGCTGGAACAAATTAACCATTAGTCAAGGACAGTGCTTTGCCATTACAGACTTTAGTATTTTCCCTGTAAAGTGGTGATTTTTCTCAGTGGAATGAAAAAGCAAACCAGTAAATGAGCTATTGGACAAGTAATAACACTCTGTTTTCAATAGCCCCAAATTACTGAAGGCTTTTAGGACAGCTGTTCCCTCCCTTATCCTTTCAGGTATGTCACTGCTTTAGCTGAGTAAGAGGAATTGCCGTCAGTGACTTGGTAGATTAGTCATAAGATATTAGAGTATGGTTTAGCATTTGGAAAGAATTAACAATTGGGATTTTGACTGAATAAGTAGTGACCTGTAGGACATCCTTTCTTGGGACTGCCAGTATCTAACACTAGATGGGACACGTTTCATACCAGTAGAAGTACAAGTCATACGTATGACAAGTGTTTGTTTTCTTAATTGAAAGGATTTGACTGTCATTTCATGTTTTTAAGTTTTTGCCTTAGAGATGAGAAATACATTTTTAGTTACGCTTAACAGATAGAAAAAAAATAGGTTGTTTATAGAGAAAACAGAAATGAAAGAGCAAAATAAAGAAATTAAAAGCTGGAGAAGTGTTGGCAAGGATCATGCCTAATCGTGTATTCAATGAAAATTTTCCCATGCAGCATATATTATAATGTTTCATATAAAAATTCAGTCTAAGAGCTAAACGTGATAAGAGAGGTGATGTCTTCTGCGACTAAGTCATAGGAAGATGACGATAAAAATCTATTTTGATGTTCAGAGAATTAGACAGCAGGTTACACCATCAAGTCTTAATTTTCTGGTATGGGCTGAGAGAAGTGGCACGGTATCAGAATGCAGCAAATGGGATTTACTTTCTGAAAAAGGTTGTGTACTGAGTTTAAAATGCTTATTTAAATGATACATTCACCGTGAGGAAAAATGAAGGAAACAGCTGAGGCTGCAGTTATTTTATAATATCTTACTGGTTTGTTGCGCTGTTCCCTTGAATTAGTCAAGGAAGAAATGTAGGGTCTCGTCCCACTTTGCTAAGTGCTAGTTATTCCTGCACTACGGAGCGCAAAGGACAATGGAGCATCTTCCCTATGGCGTGTTTTGTGTATTTCTTTCTGTGTAAGCAGAAACACCAACATATGCCTACAAAAGTGGCTATGGTGTAACCAACCTAACCTCCTTGGGTTTTTTAAGATTATAAATTTCAATCTTGTCAGTGAATAATTCTACAATTAAACCTATCTTCTAAGGGACAAAATAGGGAAAAAGCTTTCTCAGGGAAACATGGTACATCGAGTAGTTGTGACCTCTTTCTTTACTGGCCCCCAAGAAGCCTAGTTTCTCACCCCAAGGCATCCTGTTTTTGTGCCACTTCAGCACGTTCTCAGAACTGAAGAGCTTTCTTACAGAGCAAGAATATGATGTAATTATTGTGGGTGGTTTGTTTTCTCAGTTTTATATTAAAAACACATGCAAACATTTATGTGAGAAAACACAACTGAAAACTGCAGTAATGCTGCTATACTAGCAGTTTATGAAAGTTTTGGAACTTAGCAATTCTGTTCTTTCTACCAAGATTTCTCCTCGGTATCTGCCCTGTTCCTGCACTTTCTCTTCTCCCCACCTCACTGCCCTGAATAGCCCCTTCCACTTGTCTTATTGCTCCTACTCACTGCAGCTTCCCTAAAAAAGAGAAGTCCTGCTTCAAAGACACAGCCAAAGAAGCTGCTTCTGCATGATTTCTGTCATGGTATTTGTGCAATGCTCACTATAATTAAGATCGCTTTTGTTAGCAATTCACCACGTCTCCTAATTCTTTGCATTTAATTTCTTATAAACTGAAGGTTTTTTTTTTTCATTGTATAGAAATAGCGATTGACAAGCTGGTGACAACATTGATTATTTCCACTTTGATTCCCAGTAGTTGGATGGGTGGATAGGTAGCTTGATTATTTTCAGGTATTATAACATCTACAGTTACTTCATCATATGCAAAAATTCGGTATCCATTTTTTTAACTGCTGGATATATTTCTAAGTTAGAAGTGAATGACACTGCTGTGTTAGAACTTGTTTCACTGAAAAGAGAAGTGGTTTTGAGAACGTAGTGTAAAACACAGTTCTTGGCAAATTCTATAAAGAACTTCTGAAAACTTAATGTGAATATCACGTTCACAGCCACCTGTAGTTCATATTTAGTTTTATAACCAGAAAAAAATGTGAAAGAATTCTTTGCGAATTGTAGGCTTAGGTGAGCAGTTAATGACATGGATCTGTTACTCACTGCTATCACATGTCTTTTGTAATGATTTTCTTGTAATAACCACGACAGCCATAAAATTCTGTAATTACATCTGGGCATAGGAGTAAAACCTGCAGTAAGTTCTTCTCTTAGTCATATTCAAGATAGTTTCAATTACAGCTTTTTCTACTTGATGTGGCCATAAACTGGTTTTGATTTGCAAAAAAAGAACATTATGTGCTTCTCAAAAGGAGTGAGACCTTTCTTCATGTGAAGCCCCCAAGTATTTTATTCCACCTAAACCTTTCTGACTAAGTGTTCTGATTGTATGGGAATCAAATAAATGGCTCTGCATGCTAATTCATGTTCTTTTAGCTAAAAAGAATCTTCCAAGTGCACACTAAAAGCAAATGTTATTATGCTGTTTGTATACAAAATCATAAAATTTCATGTTTCCTGTAAGGACTTACCTTGGAAGCACAAACTTCCCTTAAGATAGTTTCCTCAGGTCGGGAGGATCCTTGGCATTTCAGTCCTTCAACCGAAGTCAAAGTTGACTATAAGGTGTATTGAAAATGAAGTGTTTCTGAAGCAGCTGGTTCTGAACCAGCACAGCAGCTGGTTCTTTAAACAGGATATCCTTCACAGTCTGAGAAAGCCTTGGGTGCTTTTTGAATGCTTTTGAATTTTAAAACCAGCCAGACTGTCCCCTCCCCCTGCAACAGAATTTCTGAGTTTTGGGTCTGAGGAGACAGTGAGAGCTGCAAGTGAAAACTGAAATATGGTGGTGATGGCTTACTTTTCTAAATTGCACTTCAGAAGTCTTAAAACAAGTATTCGGGGACAGCAGGACAGCCATGTGACTCCTACAGAGTATTGCTGCCTCAGAACTGAACTTGAACTCCTCTCCAGTGTTTTCATACAGAAAGATTAAGTCCCTTCATTTATACTTGTATACGCATGACCACAGGAAGCATTTCCCTGCTTCTTAAGCAAATTTGTTATGGTATGCTCACACTGATATCTAGAATCCAGTAGGTGCCAGTTAAAATAGCAATCACAAAAGACTATCTTCTTTCTTTATTCGTTCAGGAAAATATCTCCAACTTTGATATCGTAATGGAGTCTGATGAGGGCACCTTCAAGCCATCTGGATTGGGTTTTACTGGCAATGCTAAAGCTCGGGACATCGTGAAAGAGATCATGACTCTGCTGCAGCCCATCAATGTCACGGATGTTTACGACTACGCAGATGGGACAGACATCGAGTACTGGATGAGAAACGGAGTGCCCGGTGAGTGTGCTTTACAGGTGACAGCGCTCCTCCCATGCAGTGGCATCTCATATGGGTGGTCTGGTGTTCTAAAAATGCTAGGAAACGCTTTCTCTAAAGGAGTGAAATTTACCATAGGTAAAATGCGGAAATGTTAAAAGGTGACCAACAGAAATAGGACATAAAGTGCATTTGAGCTGCAGTTTAATAATGGTGTAGATTATATGTAGCGTAACATGCCTAAAATCTTCTTTTCAGCTTTAAGGATTTATAATAATTAATCCCAGACTGATGGTTTATAAATAGTAAACTAAGGCAGAGGGGAATTCTCCACTGCAGAACAAATATGTTTTTTTATGGTTATTATTTTGACTTTGAAATATAGGGCTTTTTCTCCCTGTTTTATACGTTGAAGAAACAACGGGTTTGAGATGTGACATTTAAAAGGTTATGAGACATTAAGGTGTGCTAAAGGAGTAAAGTTCTGCAAAGTCTGAAGTGGTTTGGGGGTTCGTTTGGAGTATTGTATCTGGCCTCCAGTGAGGAGCAACTTGTTGGCAAAGAGGTTTGCAAGCTGTGAGAGAGATCCACTGCTGGCAGCCCCCGCTGTGCGGGAGACCCCACACTTAGCACGAGGGCTTGCAAAGCACAAGAGTCCCAAACAGAGGCCAGCCTGGGTGACGACTTAGTGAATTTTCATGGTAGTTTCCACACTTGAATAATAGTGGAAAAAAAGTTTAATAACACTAATATTTAAAAAATTATGACCAGTTTTAAAATTTTAAGGTTTTTTTTTCCCCGGTGTTTTATGACTGTAGTAGACTGGCGCATTATTCATTCTAGTTTTACTAGCAGCTACTATATGCTTAGAATCTCTTAATATTTTATTAACTGCCTTGTTTTTTACCTGGTCTTGTTGAAGACAGTGAGTCATGGAATACAAGCTTCTTATTTATGGTTGGAACTCTCCTTCTCATTCACCTAGAGTTTACACAGGTACCATAAATTTGACTGCCTAGATAAATGTGTGAATGTCTAATTTTCAAAAGGAGATGTTTAAGAGACGGGTGGATATTGCGTTGGGGAGAATTGTTTAGTAGGTAGATAGGTCTGGAACAAAGGCTGGACTCGATGATCTTCTAGGTCTGTTCCAGCTGATACGATTCTATGATTCTGTGATTCTAAGTATGGATGAATGGATATTGTTAAAACACAGCTAGGGATTTCTCTTCAGGTGGTGTGCTGCTTTCCAGGTGAGGTGCAAGCTGGTCAGTGCAATGTCATACAGCCGTGGCACTGATGTGTACTCAGGGTCTGAGGGTCTGCGGGTGCATCTTACCTGAGTGTTAGGTAAGATGCTGAGTTGAGAGATGCAGCACTAAGATGCTGTGCTGAGTTGAGTTGAGAGACTCTAAGCACTGCTGAGAGGCCGTTGCCATGCATCATCCTCCACAGCCTGGTAGTACCCATGCAAAGACCTCAGGTCCAGAATTTCAGACCAACGTGTCTGTGTTGTTGCTGCAATATGAGAACACACCACTCAGCCTGTGTTTAGAAAATGCAAATGTATCAGAGTGATTTCCTAGGTGAGGCATTGGAAGTGTTACAGATGGTCCTCAGGGACTTCCATTGTGCTTCCCGTCTGAGTGCAACAGATTGTGGAAGAAGAGAGAAAAAGTTAACGTTTGAATGCCTTGCTCTCAGTTGATAATGTGAATGGTGCTTATGATGGCAGTGTGTATGGAGTCCTTGTACACCAGTTTTCATCAGCTGAAGTTCACCTGGAACATAAACAGCTACAGCTTCCGTGGTCCTTTTGATCAGTCACTTGGGATACCGGTGTAAAGTACAGTCATCAGGAGCAGGGCAGAAATGGGAGCCCACTCACATAGTCACCCATACTCTTCAGAAAGAATAAACTATGAAAAGTCTCATAAACTATAAGCTGAATCTGGGGAGAATATAAATGCACCAGAGTCAAGATCTCAGGTTTTTATTAAATCTGATTTGCTTTCCTATTAAAAATTTGGCATATTAATTGATGGTAGGGTTTTTTTTCTGTCTGAAGCTTTGATTCATTTGACTTCCTGTTAAGCAAATAACAAAGTGTTCTTGCAGCAAAAGGAACAGTGATTCTTTTTTTTCCCCATCAAGCACTGGTGGGAAGGAATTAGCTCCACTAAAAGAATTTCAGCTGCTTTAGATTGTATTTCATACTGTACCAGGGAGAAGTCTAAGACATCTTGTAATCTTCACGCCTTGTCTGCAGTATTCTCACTGCTCGAATGAGCCCTTATGGTATATAATAACATTGGAACAAATTGAACACACTGTAACCACTTTTATAATTTTGTCCAATTTAAACAAGCAGTCAAGTGTTGACACTTCATCAATTTTCTTTAAATATTTTCTTGAAAATACATTTGGTGGCTTTGTTTCTGCAACAGTGAGAGAAAATACGGTGTACTTCTTGAACAATAAGAATGGTTTCTGACACGATTTCTCTGGAATTGTTCTCCTTTTCAGTGTTAAATAGATTCTGGGATTTGCCTTTTTAGATGCTATTAAAATTCTGCTCCTCCTTCTAATTTTGGTCTGAAAGATCCTCAGAGGGCAACAGTACGTGTGTCTTTCAGAGCTGTTCATAGCTGCTCCTGAGACAGGCAAAGTGACTCTGGCTCCTTACTCTCTCCTATTTCCAGCACGTTTATTTTCAATGAAATGCTATTCGTAGTGTTACTTAAATGTATTTGCAAGAAAGCAGCAGTGACTACTCTGAGATTTTAGGATGTGAGAAGCCAGGAGAGTTCAGAGTGCTCTGCAAACCATAGAATGAAGCTTAACTAACACCTCTAAAGCCCAAGCAAAGTGATCTGTATGAAACACAGCAGTTTAGGACATGTGACCGTGGAATATTAGAAGTATTTTCGTTGGTGGCCTTTACATTGGATTATTTTGAGAACAGTTCAGCCCAGCAATGAGGAATGTCTGTAGCTGTGTTTGTCTAGTGATAGCCAGTTTTCAGCTACTGAAAATATTTATATAACATTTGTTTTGCTTTTTCATGAAGCATAAATCAAATGACATGGGGGTTTTTGTGGTATCCTATGTTATGCTGTGGTTTTACAGTTTGAGGTGACCATTGGTCTTAAGACTGCTCCTTTAGTAATTATACAATTATCTTCCTCAGCTTTCTTTTAGAGTTCAGTTACATGTTTGTTTTTAGTTAGGGATTCATCTACACTGTGGCACATACAGCTGTTCCTTTCCAACGCTAAGTCATAATCAAGTTTGGCCAGAATTTGTAAATACAGGTGGGGAGATGGGATGGTTGGATTTATTTGTTTGGCTTCTTTCCGTGCTTTTGCACAACAAGCTTCTTCAGTGTCTGCAGGGGTTAAGCAAGCCTTTACAGACCAGCACTCAGGTATTTTTGTTGAAGAAAGCAAGGTATCTGATGATCACAAGGATGCTTTGAACATGATTTAGACCAGTTCCTAATTTAGTAGCACTGGGGCTGAGTCAGCCTTCCCTGCAAACCTTCAGAAACTGAGAAGGGGGAATGAAGTGATTAGGTTTGTGTGACAGTATCCAGTGAGCATTAGTTCAGCTTTAGGTGTTAGGAAAATAGAAGCTGTGCTATTTTTGCAGAGAGAAGGCTGTTGTGACAGTATTTCTAGGAGAGCTGATTCAATGCTCTTTTCTGCTGGGCTCGTCAGGGAAGTTATCTATTGCTGCAGTGCTTATGATGGGAACACTTGTCTGGTAGAAACTGAGCTGTATTTGAGATCAGGCTGACCCAGGACGTCAAACAGCTCACCACAGGTATGTGGCAACTCCACTATTTAAAATTCAACCAGTCACCTAAAGGTGAAACTGCTTTTTGCAATGTCACTCTGAACCTTGATGGCTGTTTGTGTCTCTCTGTCTCCACAGTGACGGTGTCTTGCTTTTTTGTTACATTACACAAGAGCAGGAATTATTCTTCCAGAAACTAATAAACCAGTAGTCTGTCTAATTTTAATGTTTCTTCAGAAATAAAATATTCATTGCTAACGCAATCTATTAGTCATTTTTTCAGAAGTGGCAAACAAATACTATCATATATCATTTCTTTCTTTTTTATATTTTCATATTGCTTCTTTATTACCTTCGTCTAAAATAAGATGTGTTTTGGCCTTAGACACCAGGCTTGCTTTGACCTGCACAATTTCTTTTCTTGTTACATAAGAGGTTAAATCATTCAGGTCCACCCCTTTTCTGGAGCACATTGCCTCCTCATCCCTCCATCCCCATCATCCCAAACTCGATCGTTAGCCTGTTGGAGTGCCTGAGCCATGCCTGTTCCTCTACTTGGTGTCAGCCAGAGGCATGTCTGAGAAAGTGGGGAAACTCCCTGCCTTGAGATTGCCAGCTGGGCATGAAGAATTAGGTAAACTCTCCCAAATCTTAAGTAGGTATTGGCTGTATCACTGTTTGAAAGTGATACTCTACTGTGAAGCACTGCATTTCCAATGTACCTATTCTATACGGTCTGCAGACTTGGGCAGACTGGCTCCATTTGCTATACTTTTTTTTTTTTATTGCCAAAATAATAAAAACTGTAAAGAAGTAGGAAAAAACAGATTTGCATAGTCTAGGACTTCATAACCCAATGCTGAAAAGCTTCATTTGACAAAGACCTTCCTACAAAATGAGGGAAAGAGAAAAAAGTTTCCTTAAAGACAGACATTAAACTTAACTTCCTCACTTCAACATGTATTATTTGTGTGATTCGTGGTCTGAGATCAGCATAGGGTATCAGTTTAGTGTAGGATATCACATGGAGAGCTCCAGTTATTTGACCGAGTGACTAACACAAGTGAAATGTCTCCTGTTCACTCACACAGAACTAGCTTTATACATAGTATTATAGGTCCTTAGATAATTTTAGTTACTGCACAGGTGCTACATTCTTTGCACTTGCTGAGTTCCCAATGCTCTGGACACACATTGAAGTACACCAACACCAGCCACTATGGACCTGATTTGTGTTTTTGTGGAAATCATAGAATCATAGAATCATAGAATGTTAGGGATTGGAAGTGACCTCGAAAGATCATCAAGTCCAATCCCCCTGCCAGAGCAGGAATGCCTAGATTATGCTACATAGGAACGTGTCCAGGCGGGTCTTGAATGTCTCCAGAGAAGGAGACTCCACAACCTCCCTGGGCAGCCTGTTCCAGTGTTCCGTCACCCTCACTGAGAAGAAGTTTCTTCTCGAGTTTAAGCGGAACCTCTTATGTTCCAGTTTCAGCCCATTACCCCTTGTCCTATCAGTGGTTGTCACCGAGAAGAGCCTGGCTCCATCCTCGTGACACTCCCCCTTGATATATTTGTAAACATTAATGAGGTCACCCCTCAGCCTCCTCTTCTCCAAACTAAAGAGCCCCAGCTCCCTCAGTCTTTTCTCATAAGGGAGATGCTCCACTCCCTTAATCATCCTAGTTGCCCTGTGCTGGACTCTCTCCAGCAGCTCCCTGTCTTTCTTGAACTGAGAGGCCCAGAACTGGACACAATATTCCAGATGGGGTCTCACCAGGGTAGAGTAGAGGGGCAGGAGAACCTCTCTTGACCTACTAACCACCCCCCTTCTAATACACCCCAGGATGCCATTGGCCTTCTTGGCCACAAGGGCACAGTGCTGGCTCATGGTCATCCTGCTGTCCACCAAGACTCCCAGGTCCCTTTCCCCTACACTGCTCTCTAATAAGCCATTCCCCAACTTATACTGGAACCTGGGGTTGTTCCTACCCAGATGCAAGACCCTACATTTACCCTTGTTATATTTCATTAAATTTTTCCCCGCCCAACCCTCCAGCCTGTCCAGGTCTCGCTGGATGGCAGCACAGCCTTCTGGCGTGTCAGCCACTCCTCCCAGCTTGGTGTCATCAGCAAACTTGCTGATAGTACTCTCTAGTCCCTCATCCAAGTCATCGATGAATATATTGAATAATACTGGTCCCAATACCGACCCTTGAGGGACTCCACTGGATACAGGCCTCCAACCAGACTCCGCCCCATTGACCACGACTCTTTGGCTTCTTCCCCTTAGCCAGTTCACAGTCCACCTCACTACCCGAGAGTCTAGACCACACTTCCTCAGTTTAGCAGCAAGGATGCTGTGGGAGACTGTGTCAAATGCTTTACTGAAGTCAAGGTAGACCACATCCACCGCTCTGCCATCATCTATCCACCTTGTTATATCCTCATAAAAGGCTATGAGGTTAGTCAAGCACGACTTCCCCTTGGTGAAGCCATGTTGACTGTCTCTAATGACCCTCTTATCTTTGATATGCCTTGAGATGGCACCAAGGATAAGTCGTTCCATCGCTTTCCCAGGGATGGAGGTGAGGCTGACCGGTCTATAGTTACCCGGGTCCTCCTTCTTGCCCTTTTTGAAGACTGGAGTGACATTTGCTTCCCTCCAGTCCTCAGGCACCTCTCCCGTCTCCCAAGACTTGGCAAAGATGATGGAGAGTGGTCTAGCAATGACATCAGCCAGCTCCCTCAGCACCCGTGGATGCATCCTGTCTGGACCCATGGATTTATGGATGTCCAGATTGCTTAATTGGCCCCTAACCCAGTCCTCATCGACTAAAGCAAACTCCTCCACTGCCCTGACTTCCTGTGGGGCCTCAGGGGAACGGGGCTCCTCAGGACAGCCTCCGGCAGAGTAGACAGAGACAAAGAAGGCATTCAGTAACTCTGCCTTCTCTGTATCTTCTGTCACCAAGGCACCCACCTCATTCATCAGTGGGCCTACATTGCCTCTGGTGTTAGTTTTATCTGCCACGTATTTGAAAAAGCTCTTCCTGTTGTCCTTGACCCCTCTCGCCAGGTTCAATTCTAGGGAGGCCTTTGCTTTCCTAGTTGCCTCCCTACATCCTCGGACAACAGCCTTATACTCTTCCCAAGTGGTCAGCCCTGCCTTCCAAGATCTGTAAATTCTCCTCTTGCCCTTGAGCTTACCCAGCAGATCCCTGTTTAGCCACGCAGGTCTCCTGGCTCCCTTCCTTGACTTCCTACATGTCAGGATGCTCTGATCTCGAGCACGGTAGAAGCAGTCCCTGAACGCTAACCAACTATCTTGGGCCCCTTTACCTTCAAACAGCCTTGCCCATGGGATTTTCTCGAGTAATGGTTTGAAAAATCCAAAGTTTGCCTTGGCGAAGTCCAGGGTTGCAATTCTGCTTGCTATTTTGTTTCTGCTACATGAGATCCTGAGGTCCACCATTTCATGGTCACTGCAGCCAAGGCAGCCCTCAACCTTTACTGCTTCAACCAGATCCTCCTTGTTAGTGAGGATGAGGTCCAGCAGTGCTCCTCTCCTAGTCGGCTCCTCCACCATTTGCAACAGAAAATTATCGTCGATGCACTGGAGGAACCTCCTGGACTGTGGCTGACTGGCTGAGTTGTCCTTCCAGCAAATATCAGGGAAGTTAAAATCCCCCACGACAACCAGGGCCTGTGATTGTGAGACCGCTCTCAGCTGCCTGTAGAAGGCCTCATCAACTTCCTCACCCTGATCTGGTGGCCTGTAATAGACACCCACAACAGTATCTCTCCTGCCAGCCTGCCCCTTAATTCTAACCCATACACTCTCAACTTGCGCCTCCTACATGCCTGGATGGTATTCAAGACATTGTAGTTGCTCTTTCACGTAAAGAGCGACTCCACCACCTCGCCTGGCTGGCCTGTCTTTCCTGAAAAGGACATAGCCACCCATGACCACATTCCAGTCATGTGAGCTGTCCCACCATGTCTCTGTAATTGCCACCAGATCATAATCTCCTGCCCGAACCCAGGTTTCTAGCTCCTCCTGCTTATTCCCCATGCTGCGTGCATTGGTGTATAAGCATTTCAGGGAGCAAGCTGAGCACACTGATCTCACCCTAGGGGGATGGGAGGCCACCCGGTCCTCATAATTTCTAGAGCACTGCCCCGCTGCAATCCCAGCTATAACCCCATCCCCCTTCATATCTAGTTTAAAGAACGCTCTATGAGTCCCGCCAGCTCATGACCAAGGATCCTTTTTTCCCTTTGTGTCATTTGAACCCCAGCTTGTTTCAGTAGATCAGGTGCCCTGTAGATCTCCCCATGGTTAAAAAATCCAAAGCTAGACCACTGGCACCACCCCTTTAGCCAAGTATTAATCTGCTGCACTTTGTCAAACCTACCACTATTTTTCCTCATAATTGAAGGAATAGAGGCAAACACAACCTGTGCGCCTGATCCTTCTAGCATCCGCCCCAGTGCCCTAAAGTCCCTTTTGATTGCTTCTGGCCGTCTCTCTACTATCTCATCATTACCGATCTGCCTAACCAAAAGCAGGTAATAGTGGAAAGAGGCTTATGGTGTACACATATGTCTTGCTGGAGTCTTAATCTCAGTAAGTCTGACATCTAACAGCTCTGTTGTATGAAAATTAGCAATATTCTGTTGCTTTTTCCAGGTCATTCCTTTCCTTTTAGATATTTTATCATTTTAAAAAGAAATATGGTGAATGAGTGTGTTCCACTGCAGAAGTCAAATTTTCTGCAACTTGGGAGGTATTAAATTAATCCAGTATGCTAAGAGAACAATTATAATTACTTAGCACTTAAAGAACCTACTGTAAGTGCTACAACTGTTAGAACCATTTAAAATCTTGATTGCGGAAAGAACTGTATTAATCTGTAAAATAATTCATCTATGCTCTAATTTATCATTGTTCCATAAAAATAGGTTTTTCAAATTAGAAATTACTCTAGAGTAATTAAATAAATTTAATATGCTGCAACTTCTTATGAAGGTGGATACCTTAAAAGACTCAATAGTTTAACATAATATCTCAGTCATATTAGCCCTTCATATGACCTTTTCTGCTTTTAATAAAGTTAATAAAGTCTTAGAGACTAATCACTTAATGAAAGGGCTAGTCTGCAAATTATGGTATGTTTTCTTATTCATTGTGCTTTTTGACAGCCAGACAAGCTTGACCATACTTCACATACAATTCTTTCCACCTTTGTTCTGCCTGGAGCAGAGTCTTGTTTTGGCATATTGGAGTATTGGGTTACTTCTAATAATTAACAGGAAGCATCAAAATTGCAAGTTTTTTTGTTTCATGTAGACTAGACACAGACCGTAGAAATATTCATCTGGGATAGGACTGCTGGAGACGGGGATGGAGCTGAGTGATGAGGCACAATGCCTGAATGCAAATTTTACTGGTAGTTTTAAGAGGGCTTTTGCAATATATTTCCCATTAGAGCATGTACATTTCTAATGCACAGGACGGTCTTGTCAAGTCAAAAATAATGTGTCATCTTTGGGGCAAAATAATTCATGATTGTAGCAAATACTTGAAAACTGCTCATTCACACTTACTTTGACAAAAATGAAGACTACACCTGAATGAACTTCCTGAAGTCTACCTTAACTATGAACTCCCACTGTTCAGCAACATGTTTTAAGAGTAATTTATTAGAAACTGATAGAAATGCTAAGAAGAGAAACGTTGACACAACTGGGGCCAAATGCTGCAATTACTAGGAGGTAGTACTAAGTGGTTTTACGTGACTCAATATTAGTGACATTTTAGTGAGAGCAAATCACGAAAGAACCTCAGAAAGACTTGAAAGTCCAGGAATCGTACCTTATAGTGAGAAACAGTGAGAGATGTTAAATCTCTCTCCTTTCATGCAAAACTATGTTAAGTGATGACTCAACTACAGCATACATATTAGGCTGGGAAGTGATTTTTCTAATTACAGCACCTTTCTCCCTTATTTTAAAAAATAGTGCATTAGCAATTCAGTCTATCTGAGTCTAAACAAATTCAAAGCAGAAGAAAAAAAATACCTTCTTCCAGTAAGGTTAGTGAGCTACAGAAGCTCAGACTTGGTGAATTCTCCATCATTTTGAATGTATAGAACAAGACTTGAGTGTCCTTGAAAAAGTAAAGGGGAACTCAAGCAGGAGGGATGGGCTTGATGCAGTAGAGAGAAGGTGAGGTCCTTTGCCACGTGTGTTCCTCAGAAGGTGTGATTAGATGGTAATGCGTCTTGCTGCCTTTAAAAAATCTGTGAATCTAACAGTAAATCTTACAAGCCTTTTCCATAACAAAATGGCTTCTTCCCCATTTCAAACAGACTAGCTTTTTGAATATCAAAATCTCTCTTCTGATTTGATTTTTACTTATTCTCTTTCCTTCAGTTTCTACTTATTCTCTTTCCTTCAGTATCTGTGACACAGCTTATTTTAACAAAATTTTCTTGCTGGTCACAAGCTAGGAATTACAGCACATAGGTTAGGCAGCTGATACAATACAGCACTTAAATTTCTCTTTTAAAAAACTGAGGCGAGGCAGCTTTAAAATAACCTTATATGAGTATTACAATAAATTAGTTTGAAACACATTCTGATTGCCTTTCAGAATCCTAGAAGAATTAAAATTGTTCCAGTGTCTTCAACACTGTACAAATACTAAATAAGCTCTTTAATCTAGTAATGAAAACTTAAATTAAGGTGTTTCAAATAAAATTGGAAAATGGTTTTTGCACTTTTTGGCTAGTGGACTTCTTTCTCTTAAAGATATTTTGTCCTTGTTCCTTCTGTGAGTATGAGTTTAGTTGATTTTTTTCTTTACTTTTAGATGCTTAGTCTTCAAAAATATTACATGAGGTGGATTGGCATGGAAGTCCCTGTTATTAAATAGGTTCCTTCTTTAAGCATGCGAAATGTCTAAACGTTTCAAAAATCATCAACAAATTTACCGCTGCCACTCATCTTGTTAGTAGGAGAATATGTTCTGTCTCACGAAAGAAACACTGAAAACATCTAACTGGGAATCTCATTTGGATTTGGGGCGTGGTTGTTTTTATTCGGGCTGTGCCTCTGAGAGGCATATTAATTCTCTATTGTTTTCTGTGTAGGAAAGCTGAATTCTGTTTCTGTGGGTGGGAATATTCTTTTCATATGGAAGCATTTGTCATTTGTTGATCCTAAAAAAAAAACCCCAAGTGTCCTGCAACACAGAGCTCAGTGTTAACATGTTAAATATGCAGTTCGGAAGTACAAGTTAGTTAAGCCTTATTCCTAGAACTGTCCCCAACTTCGTGGAAGCTCACACAAACAATGGAGTAAATAGAAGAAAAAGAAAAGAAAAAAGGGTTTAATTTGTGTTTTGTAATGAAGCTGGAGGTGGAAAGTGTTTGCCAATGGAAAAGTGCAAAAGTTAAATATGATACTCTCCACTTTTTATTTATTTATTTTTTAATTAGACTGTATGAAAAATAAGATACGTTCATTGAGTGGAAGTGTTGGGAGATTTCTCACCAAATGTGTAATGATCCAGAATGACTGTTGGGAGCAACAGCAGAAATAGCTGTAAATTCAAGGATTTTGGTCCTGGAAAACAAACTGTAATGGCACCAGTATTAAAAACTGAATAAAAAACAAACCTTCAGTAGCTTTCCAGGAGGACCATATGTACGCTGCTATTGACAGGAGGAACACAGGTTGAATGGATTAAGATCTGGCCTGCAGCTCTCCAAGTAGTTTCCTATATGAAGTCATGTGGTGAATGTTTCTAATAGGATTCTTCAGGGCTTGGGTACGTCTTCAGCTATTCAGAGTTTCCACTGGTGGCTTGGATTCAAGTTTAAATTTACAACAAAACACAGCTGATGTAATTGCTATTGGAATGATAAAGAATTATGAGAACAAGCTAATCATCTGCCCAGGGTGATTATGTGTGAGTCTACTCTGTCCACTTTGCTCATACCTTTCTTGTACTGGAATCCCAAAAGACTCCAGTTGGACCTGCTGGCTACCTTATTGCTAATATAGCCCCTAGGTTACCTTCATTGCCATGCGGTCTCACTGGTACCACCTGTTCAGCAGGTCCTGCAGGTCCTGTTCTACAGAGCTGCTACCCTGTTAGTGCACCTCCAGCCCAAACTGTTGCAGTGGGTTGTCCTCTACAGGACTTTAGTTTTGTCCTTGCTGAATTTTCTGAGGTCCTTGTCAGGCCACTCCTGGATTTTGAGCTCTCTGAACAGCAGCTTTGCCTTCCAGCATGCACAACTGCTCCTTCCACAAGTTCAGTGAAGACACAGGCCACCCCTTTCGCCTGGGTCATTGCTGAAGGTGCACATGGTGCTGGCCTGGCACTGACCCCTGAGGGTCACACCGCTCATAGCCAGACACCAGTTAGACCTCAAGCTGTTGATGGCTGCCCTTTGAGCCCAGCAGTCCTGTCCGTTTTTCACCCACTTTTATGCCACCCCTCCAGTTCACAATTTTCCTGGGGACTGAGGGTAGTTTGTCTGCTGCTTTTTATTTTACAATGAGCACAACGTTTGCCACCTGAGACTTCCCCAGGTTGCCACAACTTTTCCTAGAGGAAAAAAGGCCAGCTCTCTCACACAGCCCATCCAGTACCATTAATTTGTATTTGTCTCATTTACTTAATCTCTAATTTCATCTTCCTGTGCCATGAGTAGTACCTATTCCTCCTTCTCCCCAGCTCTGCTGTCAGACAGAGACCAGAGAGTTACTTTAAAGTTTAAACCACAGCCATTACTTTCTTGCTATTCTTTCATTACTCATTATAGCAAATAATATAGCACTTCCACAGCATTTTTTCCCCAAGCAGTCTAAAACTTTTACATGGAAAGGAGGCTGTAAAAACATCTTGACTGACTGCACAGGGAACATTGCAGGTTTGAACCAAATATGTTTTTGATCCAGGATCAGAAAGCTTTTTAGTGACAGAGCTTTAGATATTACTCAGAAAACTCATCCCTTCCTTAAGCAGCAAACACATCACACTTTCCTTTGCAGGTGACATTTTAGGTGTAAATGTCTGAGGCTTCTGAAGAATGCTTTTGATAGTAAACCTAACTGAACAAATACAGTGCTCAGAAATCATTTATAGAGACATCTTCCTCAGAGGAGCAAGTTCAAAATTATTTCAGTGGCAGTCTCTCCAGGACATCGTTAACATTTATAAACTTCGGAATGGGAACTTTTGTATCTGTTTGTCTTCAAAACTGATTCTAGTTTTGGTCTATGGTGCCACTGAATTTCTGAAGAGCAGAATGTATTGAGCACCAATTTTTTTTTCCCCAGATATCTCTTTCCAGTGACATTATATGCGTTTTCATGCAATAATTCAAGTAAATTCAACCATGGAATAGACCACAGAAAAACATTTAAGTGTGAAAGAAACTGAATATACATTTGTACTTGTATCCCTTAAGAAAAGACTGTGGGCTGCACAGGAGTGCAAGAGAGAAGGTATGGGGTTGCTGTTCCAGCTCTGACATCAAGCTGCCATCATCACCGAACAATTTATACTTCCTCAGTTTCCCTAATGGCAGCAGTTACCTGAGGGGTGCTGAGGAGCTACTTTTTGCCTGTAAGGTGCAATAAAGAGGAAGTGGTCTTCAACACTGTCATAATTAAGCTGGTCCATCTTCTGCTGGAATCATCAGACTTTGCATTTATTTAGCACTTTAGAGCAGCTTTGCCTGATCAAATGTTGTGGATGCATGTAAAGAAAATGGCAGTGTATATGGAAAGAGCCTCGTATAAATTTATTTTAGGGACATGTAAACAAATCTGTCTGCAAGGACAAAGCATGGACCTCAACATGAGCAGCAGTTCATTCAAATTCTCCATCCAAAGAGCCAAAAAACCTAACTGAGAATTACTATCCATCATCTGTCCACAGCTCTTGACTGTTGGCAATGCATATACAGAGCACTGTCTCCATCACCATGTAGGCCTTGGAAATCCACCAAAGAAAATGGGCACTTTTCCTGTTGCTTAGCTGGCTAAACTGGATTTTAAAACAGTTCAGTTCTATTAACTGTATTAAACCCGAGCAATGACCTTCTGGGACGGCAGAATTTTTGTATTTGTTGGTGCTGTTTTTAAAAAAAAAGCTGAAGCAAAGAAATAACTGAAAGCAGGGATTTCCAGACTCTTTGTCTCCAGACTCCTGAGGGATTGTGGATTACTCCTAAAAATGTACAACTTCATCTGCTGCTAAGAAGAGAGCAAGTTTGTTGTCAGTGGGCTTGATTCTCCATCTGTTGTCATTTGGGTTCATCCATGTATTAGAAAATGTTTATGGATTTTAAAATTGGAAGCAGTTGAAAACCATTTATGTGGCTTCGTGGAAGGGAAGGAAGTTGAGCAGCTTGATTTCTCAAAGGGTAGATTCTTCATCCCTACAAGCAGAGACATGAGGGTTTAGAGTACTGGTGTTTTACAGCTATCCCAGATTCCCTCAGGGTTGTGTAGCACACAAAGACCTCACCGGCTGGAAGCTACTGGAAGCAACTTACAAAAGTAAATTAGAGATATGAGACAGAAAACCTAAAATTATCGGAGGACAGAAGTTATTGCGAAGAATCCTGAAGTAAACTGATTTTGGCTAAACAAGGCTTGTCTGGATTGCCTCTGCCTGCCTCCCCTCCTCCTCCAGTCCAAAACCATGGCAACAACAACCAAAACACAGTAGAAGGGGCTGGGAAACACTAATGCTCAGTAGCCCATCTCTTAGAGACAGATGTGAAGAAACGAAAGCCAAACTTAGCACTGGTGAACTCACAGAAGAGATCTTCAAAACTTTTTATGCCTTGTACTCCCTAAATGGGAAACTTCTAGAGGAAGGAATTCTAGCACTATTATACACACACACGTGCATTGCAGCTCATGTGAAATATTTAGGAGCGAGACTTTTTTTTGATGTAAAGTTCTTATTTCTAGACTGTTCATAAAATGCACCAAAGTTACTCCAGAATCTTGATGTCTAGTTTAATGCTGCATGCAAGGTTCACTTGGAATAGTGATCCTGAATTTCCCACTGCCTCGCAGGCCACGCTTGGCTGTGGTCATGGGTCAGGTCAAGCACCAGAGAAAAATCATCTGTAGTCTGTTAAGGAGCTATTTCAGAAACGCGTACAGACAGACGAGATTTCAAAGAACCACAGAGCTGGCAGGAAGGTCTCTAAAGAGCCTCTAAACATCCTCCGTTCCAACGCGGTCTCACCAATGCTTGTGTCATTTCTTTCACATGTGTTTATGCTGTTCTTGAAGACTTACTATAATGGAAACATTATAGACCAGCCAGTTGGGCCCAGTGCTATTCTTAGTGCTCAGGGAGGTTTTTCTGGTATCTTAACTCACGTCTTTCCTGCTGCATTTTAAGTACATTAGCTCTCTTTTCTTCCTGTTGTGAACCCAGAGACGTGGTTATTTTTTTTCTCTTCCAGCAGATTTTTATGTGAATTTGATTTCTTCCTTTCTTGGTGTAGTAGTTCATATTTGCCCCTAGTGATCATCATCCTGTAATTTTTTTTCAAGTATCTCAATAGCGAAGATCACTTTAAGAAATTCTCACTGAGCTCTCAGTGTCCATACTATACATCCCTGGTCAATGTCATCTCCTAGTGTAGGAAGACTCTGTCGTTTTGGTCTATAATGAAAATACCAAGTAGCCTCAGACCCCTGTGCTCTATACATCCATCCATCCATTTTTTACTCTCTGAGGACACTGTCCATCCAGCTTGGATCAACTGTATGCATAATTTTCTTTGTCTCTTCTGGTGTCCTTAGTGATTAACATGGTTTTGGGCTTTTGCATATGTTTTAGAGGATTAGAAAGTTCAAAGGGAGCCATCATGTATACTGAGGACAAAACCTGAATTTCTGGACCGTGTTCTAGTAGAATCTGGATATCACAGTGCTTTTGTACCTGACATTAAAAGCAGTGATCCTAAGTGTGTTTTGGAGTTTCCTCGTAGTTAGAATGCATTGCAGAAGTAGTTTCTGTAGATAGATTAGCTCTTTAAGTCTTTAAGGAAAGAAAGATACTGAAAAATGTTGATTTGTATTAAAAAAAAAAATCTATTTTGATGAAATTAGAATAGAAAATAACAGAATGGTGAGTTCTGCTAAGAATAAAGATTTAGTTGAATTTTAGAGCAATGATAGAGCAATTTTTAAGGTGTTAATATCACAAGTGAATTAAGTCAAGAAAATGTGCATGATTGGAGTACTTGGTTTTACTGTTTTATTTCACTTTGTGAGAAAAGTTTGGGGTGCCTTTTATTTTCATTTCAGTTCAGAAAAGAGAAAAGCAGAAGTGTGTCATTTGCTACGAAAGGAAAATCCCAGCTTTTCATAGCTGTGCCTTTTGTTGCCTGCCTTTCTTAAGAATTACATGAAACTGCAGTTCTTTGCAGCAAGACAATATGGGTTACAATTTATTAGTTTAATCAAAGCCAATCATTATACTGTACAAGCTACTCTCTGGAGTTTGATGCAGACACGAACCAGGCTAGTTCCAGGTTTTATCAGATTGTTCCATCATGACTTAAAGTGGAAGTCACCAACAAAACTGTCATCATCTCTGGAAAGAAAAATGAAATGTACATGAGAGACATACATGAACAGCACAGAAAATATGAACAGTTACCCTCTATAATATTACATTATCGATAGTGCTCTATTATATTATAGAGAATAACAGTTCACCTTTTATAAATACAGCTAGAGGATCAGAGCATGAAGGCTGACTTAAGAAAAAAAAGACACATTTCTTTGGACCACAAGTAACTGAATGGAGGAAATCAGTACCACAAGATGTTTTGGAGACCAGGATCAAAAATAAATTTAAAATGATGGACTATTGCATGGGAGAAAGGTCAGCAAAGGCTGGCTAACACAGTGATACGAATGCAAGTTCCTATTCAGAAAGTCCTTAATCTGTGGGTGGCGGGACACGTATTCTGAAGACAAGACCCAGTTTCTCACGTTCTCTATCACAGTGTTGGCTGCTACCAGAGAGAGCGTAGCAGGCTGGCTAAACCTGTGAGCTTTTCCCCAGGTCAGCTGGTTTCATATCCTGAGTAGTGCTAGTCTGCACATAGACTAAATAGTGTTAAATACTCTGGGTAACCGGGCTCACAGTACTCTTTGCCTATTAGATCCAGGAATGTTCTGTGCATTATTTAAAATGTTAGATGTAAATTACAATGCACTCTTTCCTTTGAGCCTTTGTATAATATAAATACAAGGCCCTCGTCCTGCAGCCAGGTGTCTGCAGGTTTCCGCTGCGGCTCTTGACCCGAGCTGAAAGGCAGGGTAGTGCAGATAGAAGGAAAAGAGGAAAGGGAAGCTGAAGTGGCTGCAGCTCTGTGGAGGCTTAGACTTTCAGCATTTCAGGCTCACTACTACCAAATTACAGTATCTTCTAGTTGCTTTCCAGATTTAGGCGAGAGATAACTAGGAAATATTAATTATACCAATGATCGCTATTGACTCCTTGTGTTATCACTTCTGCTCTGTGCTTTAAAAATGCTCATCAAATCTGCAGGCAGAGGAGATGTTGCAGCAGTTTACAGAGACTCTGATATAAGCTGAATACGTTTGTATTTTTTTTTAAAAAAAAGGTTAAATGTCTTTTCATTTGTATTTCAGAACAGAATTAAGGCTCCATGTAAGTGTTACAGATGTCATCAAAAGAAGCATTTAGAAAAATACAGCTGAAGGCTGGGCAATTGTTTCTCTTGCACTTGGGCCTTAACTGGAGCACCTCACAGACTGACCCGGGCCCTTGCATTAACAGCAGCCTCTGGAGAAACAGGCACCAGTCTTGTAAGCTGCACCTACACAGCCTGTATCGCTTTCAAGCAAGCCATAGTGCATTCTCGTTTTGTTGTCTCTGCTCACAGCCTGTACACAGAAAGCTGCAGAAATAGATGGCCGCCAATAGCTAAAATCCCTAGTTTTGGCAAACCCTAGGTTCATTCTTGGGCTATTTTCTTTACTCCATGCAAAAGGACTATGGAGATTCCTTAGTAGTTTGCACAGAAGTGCCACTGCCCCCGTGAAAACTGTTATTAGCTCTCCAGCCAGCATTACTCTTGAGATTGTAACTGCCAGCAGCACGAATGGGATCAGGTCTGACAGGGCAGTTCTTGCTTTCTCTTTGTGCTCGAGTGTGAGAACCACAGACTGAACGTGTCAGGGCTTCGACGCTCCACTCCAGTAACTTGCTTTCTTGGCCTAAACAATTTTAGCCATTCTAACTTCTAGCTAAGAAACAGATTTCATTGTGCAGCTAAAAATAATTGACAGATTTTAGACATCTTAATCTTGAAAACATCCTGAAGTATACACATCTTTCATTTTAAATTCCTAAGATGTGCTAAATGGGAAGTTTATTTAGGAAAGTTAATTAGTCTGCCTGCCTCTTCCTTTAGTTCCTAATTACTAGGGGTACTTTTCTTGTCCACCAAAACCTGCTGGCTAGATTTTAGGGCAGATGTTCATGTGCAATCATGATGAAAAGCACATGCCTTGGAAGCTGTTGAAGCCTCCAAGTGCTCTGCACTTACGTCTTTTATTTCAGGATGCTGGGGGGAAAGAAGGGATCATCACACAGTTAAAAATGTCATTTGCTTCCTTTCTTCTTTTCCATGCAGCTCCTCACTTTCAGTCAGATGAGTAGCTGCCAGGAAATGGTAAAACGATTTTGAGACATCTTGCAGTGTTTTTGAGAACATTATCTTGGTATCTTTTAAATCTTTTTCACCTGGTATACTCAATTTCATTTCACTATCCCTTAGCTCAAGTAATGACTTCAAGTTTCTAATTAGAGAGCAAGAGGGAAGGGACTGTGCGTGGTCCCTGGGGCCTGAGCTAAGAGAGTGCTAAGAAACGCTCCTGTAATAATTTAACAAGCATGAGGGCTCCTGCCTGCCGAACCAGCTCTCCTGCCTCTGTGGAAATGGGCAGGATTGTTGCTTCACCCGTGTCCCACGTTGGTGCTCCCCAGGCAGCCGTGTCTTGGCTTTGTCTCCCTGAGCTGTGCGAGTCATGGCTTGGGCCCCTCTCTCAGCCCTCTGCTCGGCTTACCTGGGCAAAACCATCAGCTTCCCTGTTTCAGGTGTAGAGCATCCTTTGTGCAGCAAAAAAGGCAGTACAGAATACACATCTCTGTGGTGAACAGTGTTATTCCACATCTTTCGCTGCTTTTCGCCGGTCATTCTCTATTTCTTTTTGATTTGCAGTGCATTTTAAATTCATTGAGGCAAGAAAAAGTGTGATTGCTCTTCCACTGTTTCAAGAACAGGATATTTGGCTGCTCCATTCACTAAAATACATAGCTGTAAAGGCACTCTGGGTACCTCATCTAAATCCATCTAAGCCTTGGGCTCTCAATACGCAGAACAAGGCCGAATCTACTTATCAAAGTAATTATTATTACCTTCTCTGCTAAACCTTGTTTTTCCAAACCCAGAGCCACCTTTGGAGTCACTGCTGTGGACCCTGCTGGCAGGGTGGGATGTGATGGCAGTCTGTCAGCCGGGAACAATTTGACTCTATTTATCTGGAATGAGTTACTTATTTAAAATCTCATTTGTCTATTTTTTGACCCTGAAAAGAATATGTGACAGGGGAAAGTTTTCCCGTCTTCACTCAATGCATTCTGATTTCAGTGTCTGCATTTCTGAAAAGGTGGTGATTTTTTTTCACCTCTTCTGAGGAATCTGATACTAGCTAGGGCTGAGGTTGGGCTACCCAGGACTAATGAGACATGCCAGTTTTTCTTCTTCTGTGTGAGTCCTTGTAGGAATGGGAAATGGAAACTATTCCACCAATAATCATGTAAGAGTATTTTGCAATGACGGATCTTAAAGAGAGAAAAATCCTCCTCCTTTTTTTTTTTTTTTCACTATCATTGCCTGTCAGTTTTTAAGTAAGGATGTAAAAGTAAAATAAGTATTGGCCAGAGTGTATAAAATTTTCATTCGGATGTTATTTTTACGTAGGACCTTTAATTCCAGTTTGACTGAATAGTCATTGCAGTCTTTTTAGTTTGTAACATGCCATTGCATTTAGCGAGTATGCATTTGGCTCCTGAAAGGTTTTTAAATATGTGTGCTTTGGGATATGGATATGGATATGTTTGCTGTGTAAAAAACGTCTTCAATTTATGTATTTGAAAGGAGCCAATGGTCATATCTACTCTTTTGCAATGAAACCTGAGGTTTTTTAACTCTTTGTTAGACTATAAGGTTTATCTATATTCTCAGATTTCTCTTGATGATGAACATAGTACAGGAAACATTTTAATTAATTTGAGAAGTGTATGTTAGTGCAGTAATCAAAAGAAAGACAGGTTGATGAGCATAGAGATCTAAATCCACCTAATCTGGGTTTAATGCCCTGAATGCCTGTCAGATGAGAATCTGCTTATGAAAACTTGCAGTTGGGAAGCACGTTGTTTTCCTACAAAAGGCACACATAGCTTTGAATTATCTCCTTTGTATTACTCTGTAGGTAGTTGTTGAATGTAACACCAGCAACAGCTTTACAAGAGGGTCCTTGCATTTGATTCCTTTGACTAAATCCAAATAGAAATGGCTTCAATTAATACAGCTGTAAACACCGCTCTAAGTTTTAGCATGGACACAATACATTAGAAGGATAATAGGGAGTGTTTAAACTAATAAGTTTTGTTTACTTTGTATTGGTAGAATCTGGTCAATGTTATAGAATTATTTGCATTTGTTACATTATATGTAAAATGTTGTGCCATTTGGACCTCCTCGTGAAATTTCTGTAAAAGCTGCACTGAGCAACACAAGCATATGACTCAAAACAGGACCTTGGACATTTTTATCCCCAAATAGTGAAAACTATGTATTGATCCTTGATTTGCGTAGAAATATGATTGCAATGGAGATAGTCAGATGTCATCTGGAGGAGGATTTTCGAAGCTACACTCACAGCTGGGCATTCAGGACAACTGGACGTGCCTCATTCTGCTTCTGTAGAGTTTCACCCAACCTGTCTTGGCTTTCTCTGTTTTAAATGGGGCATTCACCTGTATGGATTTCATCTGAATGAAAACAAAACCCCCTCAAATGTATAAGAAAAGAGCATATTCTGTATATGGGGATATAGAGAATGCAGTAAGCTTATCTTTAAGGGAAATCCTATCTGCACTTATGGTTGAACCGAGACTCCCTCATGGAAAGGAAGCAGGTTAACCATTCAAGATTAATTGTCAGCTTCTCTTAATGTTCTTTATAAGCTTCTATGACTACCATTTCACTCTTAATATATTTGCATTTTGAGACGTCACTCAATGTGCACTATGGCAAAATAGCTATCATAACAACTCAAATTTTAAGGTTGGAAGAATCATGCTAGTTAGGGATATTGCTTTATTTACTCTGTCTTTTAGGATTAGTTCTGCTCCGTGAATTAGCCAGCGCCCGCATACAGTTAGTGATGCACTGCAGAGTCAGAGCAGATGTGAGGAATTGCTGTCCTTACTTCCCTTAGAAGAGAGAAATCTTTTAATATCCCCTTTTCTTTTCCAAATGGGACCCCATCTAATTTCATGAAACATTAAAACACAGAAAGATTCTGAGATTATGGACAACAGTGTTGCAGCAGGTGACTTCACTGTACTTTAATACTTTTTTTTGTTGTTGAAGTATCTTATCTCTTTGTAGCTTTGCTGACAAAAATCTGCAATTAATTGCTTAAGAACATTGAATCACTAAAATTGCTTATTTTCCTTCCTGCTACTTTGTGTTCACAGCCCATGGGACAGCATGATTTGTAGACCAGAATGGGGAGGATTACTAAAGCCTTGTTTCAGAAATGACTCGGAGACTCCTAAATCTGAACAGCCCGAAACCTTGCAATAATATCATATTTGAATTTTGTTTCAAGTACCTCTCTGTTTTTCTACTAATAATGAACTAACAGAATATACACTTGTTTGTAAATCAAATGGAAGAGGTATTTCATCACCAACATCTAGAGCATTTAACATTTATTAGGAAATAACTTGTATTGGTTTAAAACCCAAGTATGCATTAATCAAAGTAGGCACAGATATTTTGAAGGTTATTTTACTGTTGTAGCCTAGTATTCTTCCAGCCTTGTCTGGTGGTCCTGCATCTAAAATATGCCATGACCTTGAAGAGTTTGATAGTCTCAAACAGTAAAACTGTAAAAACCATTGCTCAGCCTGTTGGTGTGGTTCTATAAATGCAGTTGCTGTTTATGTGATACAAAATATAACAGATTTGTAGTGTGCTTAGGATATGTTTTACCTAAAGCAGGGTGACCATATGTTTTTTCATAACTAGTTAAGCACGAGAATGGTCATTAACAGGCTTTGTTCACCATCTGGGCAGAAGAGAGCTCTGCTTAGTTGGGTCCCATGAATATCAGCATTTCAAGGAGTGGGCTGCTTGCTGGGGAGGGCCCTACAAGGAACTTTGTGATTAAATAACCAGTTGTTATCATATCTAGGAAGGGAGGTTAGAGCCCAAAGGGAGCTTCAGTGGAAACATGCATGTTTCCTCTCTATCTCTGGCATCCTCTGGGAAAGCAGACCTAAAGACTTGCATTAAACTGGATTGTGAGTTTGGCTTAGGAAATAGCTCCATTGATTGCAAAATGCAAGGAAGCTTCTGGAACAGATTGAAAATGTAAATAAATGCAAATGCTTATGGCAAACAGAAATGCTGCTCGGAACTGCGATACGTGGGCCATTTTTGTGGCTTCTTCTCCCTGCATCTGATCTTCAGATTGTTCAGGGAGTTCCTGTTCTGCTGAATTTCTGGGTGGTTTGGAGGCTGTTGGCACAGGGTGGAGCAAAGTTCTACCCCTGGGTGTTAACAAGAAGTTCTTTGGCTATCTGAATGCTGAAGAAAGCACTTCAGTACTTTGGGGGTCTGGGTTCTAAGCAGATTTGTAACATCAGCTACATGGTGTGGCTATACAGAGAGAACAGAGACATACAGAAATGCATTTGGTTAAGAAAAATGGTTTTTGTGGGTCCCAGTCTTCACTTGGCGCTCTTGTGACATTTAAAGCTTAATGGCATTTAAATAAATCACATCCTCAAACTTTTAACTGCTTTGCTAAGTTGAGACATAAACAAACATGTGAAAAACAATTCTAAATTAGAGAAATTGCCACTTTTGCAATGACTTTCATCCCTCTTATGTGGTGGTTAAAAGAAAATGCAAAATGTGAAGGATTTATAAATCCAACAACCAATTTTAAAACTACCAACTTTGTTATGTAGTCTCTACATAATATATGTAGCCATACACCTTGTTTTAAAGAAAGCACAAAATAAATGTTATTAAAGTATACAGGATATATACATACATTTACAGACATCTAATACAGGTATATAACCCTTGTAAATTGAAAAAAAAAAATGTAGAAGCAGGGAATACCCTAAATAAGGACCTGTGAATCACTGAACCAGAGTGGTCACAGAGCCAAGAGGAGGGCTGCAGAAACAGAAAACAGAAAAGTAATGGAAGAGTCCATGTAGCTTTTAAAGAAAGAAGTCATACCTCACCAATCTAGCAAGGGTTTTTCAGAGGAGTTTAGAACCATTTTTGTAGCTGAATCTGATCAGCAAAGTACGGCTGAGTCTTTAAAAACTCCTGGATCAAAGACCTTTAGAGAAATAAGCTACTGTGAGATAAGAGGTATTTTCCTCTTGCAGAGTAATACCTGATTAAAAGAAGGTAGAAATAAATTGTCAGTCTTCATAATGGAAAAAGGCTTTATTAGGCTGCCTAGCCACCTTTTTTTGACACTTTGGATGTTAAGAAAACTCCGTGTTAGTTGCAAAGGGAGTGAATAGCAAGAATAGCAAGTTGGCAAAGTTTGCTGGTGCCTACTTCAAATATTTCATATCAAACCTGATGCTGACTGTGAAAATGTGACAGTAATCTTACAGTAGAAAAAACCTAAGCAATACAACAGCGAGTGTCATTTTTGTGTCAATAAATGCAGAGTAATGCAGTATATGTGCTATGCATACATGACAGCAGGATCCACTGAGCTTTTTTCAAGAAGAACGGTCTGGGAATCACTGTGCATATTTGTCCAAAATTGTCAACTCAATACCAGGAATTGGTAAAAAAAAAAACCAACACAGAGTTTTGAGCATTTAGGGAAGGAAGAGAGAATAAACAGAAAGCATCCACAGTCAAACCATCACGAGTCCATTCACACACTGGTGTTTCTAGGCAGTGTTGGGCTTCTCATTTCAGAAACAGTGAAACACTCTTAGAAAAAGGAGAAGAATAGTCACCAGCAGCCTGTGTCCTCAGAGATACTAGTTTGTGTGCAAGGAGGGCTCTTCAGCCTGGGAAAAAGCTGCAGAGTTAGTGTGTGATAAAAGTGTATTAAGCCATCAATGCTATGAAGAAGGTGAATGAAGAAGGGCAGGGTGCTACTACTACAGCTCACAAAGCGAGAACGATAGCACGTCCACGTGAAATACTTGGGCACACTGTGCCCTGCCATAGGGAGCTGTGGTGGGCAAAGCTGTAAACAGGTACAAAAATAGGCTCAGCAAGCCTGTGGAGGATCTCTCCACCCCAGGCAGTCAGCCTGCAACTGTGAGGTCATGTCTGGGCAGCACCAGCTAGGAAGACTCAGCCTTCCCTTCCCTTCCCTTCCCTTCCCTTCCCTTCCCTTCCCTTCCCTTCCCTTCCCTTCCCTTCCCTTCCCTTCCCTTCCCTTCCCTTCCCTTCCCTTCCCTTCCCTTCCCTTCCCTTCCCTTCCCTTCCCTTCCCTTCCCTTCCCTTCCCTTCCCTTCCCTTCCCTTCCCTTCCCTTCCCTTCCCTTCCCTTCCCTTCCCTTCCCTTCCCTTCCCTTCCCTTCCCTTCCCTTCCCTTCCCTTCCCTTCCCTTCCCTTCCCTTCCCTTCCCTTCCCTTCCCTTCCCAGCAGCTTTGCTGATTAAAGACAGAGGGTGCGCAGACAGAAGAAGATCTTCCAGTGCCTTTTACTCTTGAAGCTTCATCTGTTTGTTTTCAGGTGTTTTTTTTTTTCAGTGAAGGACTGTTTAGGATATTGTTTCAGTCTAGTCAACCTGTGCTCCATGGAGTAGAACTGCTTCCTTCCCTGAGACCTCATTTCACAGGATTTCATGAGAGTTTAGATTGAATCCCCAGCTGTCACCGCTCCTCTGCTGCAAAGAGTGAAAGGTTAATGTGTTGCAAAAGTAACTGTGATAATCCTTGAGCTCTAATTTAGTCTGTTTAGTGTATCCAGAGGATTAATTCTCAAGCAAAATAAGAAATAATGCACACTTCATATTGTCTCCCTTACATTGTAGTCTCATTTAATTAGCCACTGGAACAACTGACTGAAAGCTTTCTCTCTGCCTTGTTTGAATCATGAATTTTAAAGACTTTTGAGAGAATGACTCAGGAGGTGAAACAGCAGGGCTTCTGATGTTATTTATAAGCTCTGCACTGGAAACCATTTCAGTGTCTGTAGCCATGAAACTCAAACAACTTAGCCTGTAATTTCATCATTTGAGACTAAATGACATGAGAACTAATGTTGTCGGCGCTTCACTAAACAGCATTAGCAATCTCCGGTGTGTCTGCTTACTTGAAGAATGGATAATGAAATAATTGGCATTAAAGCCGGCTATCAACTACAGGTTATCCCACAAAAGAAGAGGTTAATATGTGGAGCAAAATACATGCAATACATGTCTGCAATAATTGGGTTTTCATTACAGTAATAGGTCCGAAGACTGTGATTAAGCAAGGGCAGCTCATAAAACATCTGTGCACACCTTGCACAAGCAGCCGAGCACTCCATGGGGCTTGTGGCCACCGGGATGCTGTGGCACAGGGGGAGCCCTCCAGACAAACCATCCCTAACACAGCTACCATTGCAGCTGATTTACTCCCTGACCACTTAAGATCTGTGACTCTGCCAGGTTTTAGAATGATACAAATTGAAAATATAAAGTAGAATAAAAAATTATGTTCCTGTTCATCTCTTTCATCTGTTTTTTCTTTGGTACCTCTTTGACACACATCCTTTGAAGGAAAAAATCATGTGTCTCCCCACCTCCACCATGCAGTTTTGACCTTTTAAAATGTCTAGGGCAGCAATGCTCCACCTGTGAGAAGTGAGAAGCTATTGAATCAATTACTCTATGGACATATGTGTACCCACACACCCCCATTTCGTAGGGTGTCTAGGAGCACAAGACAGAGTCAGCTCGCCGGTGTGGGGAGAATGCTCTTATATTCAGTATTTTTGCTTTCCTGGTACATAGCAATTGTTAACTGCATAGAAGACTGTGATGTGTTCCTTTACCTCTCTTTTTTTGAGTACTTGATATAGAATAAAAGGACATATATATTTCATCAGGTCTTGCTTTATTTCCAAGGATCGTAGTTTTTTAGTACATTTCTGAATACTGTAATTGCCATTAAAGAAGTCCAAGATTGGAATATACTTGATAGTGAAGTTTCTTAAGAAAAAAGCAGGAAGAAAAAGCAGTATACAAGGTGTGTGTGTGTGTGGGAGGAATCTGTGTTGTAGCAAGGAAAATCGCAGCAGAAGTAGAAAGGTTTGAGATCAGATGTTTGTGTTGACATCTTACTATAAGCAATACCTTTGATAGGATGCAGATTTATTTTGACAGGGAGATGAAGCTCAGACACATAGGTATTTGGTAGCTGCAACGGATGCATGCGTTATCTTGCAAAGCCTTTCTTATAGCTTTGTAAACTTTTGGAAGCATTGAGCAAAATATCCTGTGTTAAGGCATTTCCATCTTTGCTGTTAGGAGGTGGTACAGCTCGGTCAACAGGGCACTGGCCTAGGCTCAGATGTCTGACATCTATGCCTTTCTCAGCTGCTGTGAGAAAATGAATGTGCCATTTCATTTCTGCGTGGCTCTCATCCTTCAGTCTATTTTGAGTGTATGCTCTTCTGAGCTGGAGTCTTTTTTATCTGGAGAGGCATATATACTGTGTAGAATAGTGTAGTGGCAATTCTGTCAGCTCCTCTGGGGACTGCTGTAAAATGAAACCTAAAAAAGTTATAGGTTGTTGTAATTCATTAGCATATTAACTTCACTGTATATGGCACGAGGTACATGTAGAGGTCAGGATGTCAGAGATCTAGCTGTAATATTGAAGACCCAGCATATCGGAGAGAGGTTATACAAACAGTGGGGAATTTCTCATCGTATTTGAAACTTCCATGCAATAGTTGTGTTGCAAAGTTTGCCTGAAAGCAAACATGTCTGGGAAGACATTGATAGGGCTGTATAGCAAATATGTACTGGCTTCTAGACTCACGTTTGGCCTCCTTTGGATATCAAATGTTATTTGGGAGATAAAGAAGAAAGAGGAACGTAATGCAGAATGTTTTACACTGAAAAAAGTACTCTGAAGTTACTATATACTTTCCCCTTGAAGATATCAGTGTTTTATGGAAACTGCCTTTGTAATCATTCTGATAATCAGTAACTAATTCTCCAGTCATTGTTTGTGCAGATGACAATAGTTTTAATGCTTAAATATCTGGCGATAGAGTTTAATTCTAATGATGACAGATCACAGCAGTGCACGTGAAGGCATAGTGCCTGACAGTGATTGAAAAGAAACAGTGGTCATCTTTGACATGCTCATCATTCATTTCGTGGTTCATTCATCCTTATACCTCAATAGCAGCATTGCATCTTCTTAAGCTGGCTAGACAAAAATGTGGCAGACAGTTAATGTGTGAAGATTTGGTGTTTAATGTGGACATGTTGTAAGGGAGGTAAATATTCTGGTCATCAGCTAGTTAATAGTCACATTGTGCATTCCCTGCTGAGATCAAAAGCTGGGCTATTCTTCCGAATTCATCAGCGTGTGTGTGTGTATTTTCATCAAGATACTCTTACACAGCTGGTTACTGAAAATATATTGTTACTATCAATTACCAAATCAGCTGCTTTTACCTGCCTTATGTAGTGCATAAAACCTTGTATGAAATAGCTAGTTATGGAAAGACTCGTGAAATGAGTTCAAGACATGAATGAGATTGAATTGAAGAATTTGTTCATGGTGTATCAGTTCTAAGAGATGTTTGAATGAGCTGAGGAGGTGGCACCATGGGTTAGAGAGTCCTACAGAATGGTTGAGGTTGGCAGACGCTTGAGCTTGTGTGGTCCAACTCCTTCTCAAGCAAGGGTCAGCTGCAGCAGCTTACCCAGGACCATGTCCAGTCAGGTTCTTAGTATCTCCAAGGATAGAGACTCCCCAACCTCTCTGTGCAGCTTGTGCCCATGTTTGACCACCCTCTCAGTAAAAAAGGTTTTTCTGTTGTTCAGATGGGATTTCATGTGTTTTGATCTGTGATGATTGGTTCTCATCCTGTCAGTGGGCACTGACGGGCACACAGAGGAGAAATTGCCTCCCTCTTTGTTACCTCCCATCTGGTATTTATGCAGATCTCCAGGGTTAACAGCCTCAGCTTTCAGCCTTTCTTCATATGAAAGATGCTTCAGTGCCTTAATCATCCTAGTGGCCATGTGCTAGATTCCATTAAGGAACTCCAGATGGATAGATGAAGAGATGCCCTTTTGAAGGTGGTGCCCCTGGTGCAGTGGCAAAGGAAATGTTGTAACTTACTCCTGCTCCATGAGGTAGCCACTTTCTGGGGCTAGGAAACAACGTCCTGATGACACATTCATGACAGTACCTCAGGCAAGTCACAAACAAAGCAAGTGGAGAGGGTGACAAGGCTGGCAATGGTAGCAGCAAGAGGTTGACAGGCAACAGTTGTTATATTTGATTGTTGCTTCTGTTAATTCCCATTAATAAAACAAAAAGCAGTGAACTGCTTCGGTGCCATTTTACAATGTCTTATTTTTCTCACAACTGCATGATGGTGAACTGGTTCAAGAAGAAACTCTTGTGCTTGGTGGCAAAGCTTGGAAGACGGCAAGTCTTAGAAGAAGGTGCAGCACTTGGGAAAGGGGGATACAGTAAATAGCATTTATATTTGAGAGACTGTCTGAGCTGTGATATGTAGGATCAATATGTTTCGTAGGAGCTGGATTGGATCACAGGACACCTGCCTGCTGTGCTAAGGATACCCCTGTGGTTAATGATGTTGTCAGCTCAGATGACACCAATATCACCTCAAACTCCCCAGTGCAATTTGTGTTTTCAACAGGCATTTGATCACACAAGAGCATACGCTGGTTGTGCATGTTTTTAAAATTATTACGTTTATGAGGTGAGTTGATGTGTTTGGCAAGTACTGCCCTGCTCTATAACCTGAGGAAAAAATCGGTTACATCTGCAGCCTGCTCAGTGTGCAGACTCACTAATAGGTCAAGTATAAGGAAATGAGCCCAGGAGTCGAGACTGAAAAAACAAAACAAAGTAAAAACCCGCAACCTCTGCAACAAAGCAACCAGAAAGCCCAACCTGAGAATTTAGAGGCATTCCTGAGTGTTTGGCTCTGCCCCTACTTATGCAACTGCTTCCCACAAAGGGCAAGTAAGGTGGTGCCTCACTGTGACAAGGAGAACCCCAGCTTTAAGTTCCCAAAATGCGCATGTTGTGCTACCAGAGAGGGAACTGCTTGGCCCCAACAGCTGGTCTGAATATGAGATACATCTTCTCTGGTTCCTCCATCAGATGTCCCGCCAGGTACCTGAGGGATCACTAATGGCACTAGATAGCTGCCGTCATGTGATGGTGAACTCTGCCACTGTTCTAAAGAGGGTTTCCTGCCACTTTCTAGTGGAACTATGAATTACCTATGTATTATCTTTTGGAAGCTGTAAATGACTCATTATTTTCAGTGTTTTATTTCCAGTATTCCTGATGCATTCAAATAATCAGTACAGCGTTTTTGGCACCAGTTTTTAACATTCCCTGTTTTCGTGCCACACCGCCTACTACATCCTGCTAGAAGCAGTTTCTCACTGCTTTCCTTATTGGCTAGCAGTGTTCCTCAGGTGATTCACATCACTGTAAATGTGAACAGACTGAAAAAGGACAAGTAGGAGGGTTGTTTGGCAAACATCCCCTTTTTCTTCATGGGTGTTCTTGCTCTGCAAACACTGGGAAGCAGCAAAGTGCGTAAAACATGACAGTGGAGCACCCAGCCTGTTGCTTCTTTTTCTGTTGAGCATTGGTTCCACCTAGAAATCAGAAATAAATACATAATTCTTATGTACATAGCACCTCCCATCTGAGGTTTTTAAGTACTTAATTAAGCCCATTTCTAGGCAGCTAGTTTAGAGATAGGTGAATAATTTATAGGTCTATGAGAAATGGCTACTCCTCTGTTTTACTTGACCACTAGCTTATGTGGTTGGCAAAAATAAATGTCCATTTGTTACTGGCTGTGGTTCCTGAGCGAAATGTTATATGATAATAATAATAAAAAAAAGATCCTTGGATCCATTTCAGGTGAAAGAACAAAGTGGTTAGCGATTGGAGTTTTAAAACTTGTATCTAGGTGAATTTTTCCAGTTTCTTTTAAGCTTCTGGAAGCGGTATGTTTGGCTTTCAGGCAGATTTTGTTTGAGAAGGGTTAATAATTTAGTGGCTATCAAGGATACAGTACAGTCAGAGAGCTGATGTGCTTTGAAACCTTTGAAGCATTACACAGAATTCTCTCCCTGCCCCTGCCTTCTGTAGGTTGGCTGCTTGTGCTCACAGCATCGCTGCTTCTCGTTTTTGTGGGTTTTTTTTCAAGAAAAGGGTCTGTGGCATCCCACAGACTTTATTTAGGTAACCCAACATGACTACAGTTCATGGAGCCTGCAGAACTTCTTCCTTCATGGTCGTCTGGATCTCGGTCCTGGGTGTATTTCCTGGGCTCAACTCAGTGTCTTGCTGCAGTCTGGTGACCTTTGGAAGCCATAACTATCTCCGGGCAGCTCACGTCAGCACGTAAGACTCTCAAGTTTGGGGCAGGAGACATGAGAATTGCTTGCAGTCCTATCTGTGCCCCAGGGTATTTCATGTCTAGAGGCTTACGTGAGGCCCTCAGCTGTAAACTGTTCTTGTGCTCAAAGCCAAGAACATGGATTTTCACTCTTGTTTCTAATTACAGGGGATAAAACTGCTTTCTTAGGGTCTTTTCCTTTGTCTTACAAGATGTTTACAGGTCACTGACTCCAGTGCTAGCCGAGGACATGAAAAAGACAGCACAGCCAGTTTAGGAACCCTTTGATATTCCCTTCATTCACACACTCTTAAGTTTCTTGCGCAGTAATTGTTTGATGCCAAACTCAGATAATTTTCTGTCTTTTTTCAAACAAATTTAGAGAAACAAATCTGTTTCAGCATTTCAGGGTGTTAAACATTACAAAGCAAAGGGTGTTTATTCACAGAGAAAAAATGCTACTCTGTAAATGCATAGTTACTGTAATTAGTGAAATGATAACGACAAATTCCGGGCAACTAATTTTCACCTTGAGTCTTACAGAAGTGTTCAAAAATTGTAATGGGGTTGCCTCAGTGGCTTAACTTGTAAAATTCCTGGTTTGCAGAAGTCCATCAGTTAAAGAAAGACTTTTCAACCCTTTTATAGTTTTATATATTCAAAACAATTCAGAATCAAATGTTGAAAGTGAATATGAGTTGACATAAATTCAATGCTAAAATTATTGGAACATAATTCAGCACCGGTTACCTACCCAGTGGCTTCTGTGGGATTGAATTGCTTCAAGTAACAGCAAACAAGTCTCTTAAGAGCAAGAAGAGCCTCTTAAAAGAAAATCAATCACAATAACTTATAACCATAAGTTACAGCATTTGGTCTTTCTATGTATCATCTCTCTTATGAAGGAATCTTCATCTCAGATGGAATTATAAAGTGCATTACCTTTTTATTCCTTCTCTTTAAAAGCAGTGAAACAAGCAGTCCAAGTCAGTTCCCATTACAGCAATAGAAACATGCCTGTAACCATAGTGAGAGCTGGACTCTGTCCTGAGTGACTATGCGAGTGATCAAAAGATACGTATTATAAGAACGTACAGTTATGCTCTGAGAAATTTTGCTTTCGTTGTCTTCAAAGGCTTCAGGCATCTCAGGGAAACCAAGAAAAATTGTAATAGTAAGTCTTACGCGCACCCACAAGTTTATCAAAGCCCTCGTCATCTGATACGGATTTCCACTGTGTGTAAATAAATATATGAATAATTTATTTAATTCAGCTTCATAATCAAACAAACCTGGGTTTTGGTTTGGTTTTTTTTTTCTTTCTTGGAATAGTAGGAGTAGCCTCAGTCTGTGTTTCCACCTGGGGCCCATAACTCTTACTTGTGAATTCACATCAGTGCCATTTCTCTGGGTTTGGTGACCAGGCAAGGAGGGATCCTGTTGTGCTGGGTGGGTCCCACACCGGGAGCTGTGCACCCCCGAGCCCTGATCAGCAGGCAGGCTGAGGGAATCAACGCAAAGGAACTGCAAGCAGTGAATCGGGGCGTGTGTGTGGAAGGAAATAGCATATTTAGTTAATTTCAAAATTTGGGATGGAATTCTGCTGCTGCTCCGGGTGGGGTGGCAGCTTCTCCTTTTCCTCTTGGCTTTGATCTGCCTTAGGGCCTTGAGTGATGCCTCACTGGCACTATTTGTGCTCTCTGAGCCCACTTGGCTTGGGGAAGTGTAGTCCTCTCCCTGGCTGTGTGCCCTCAGAGGGAGTCGGTTGTCTCTGAATGGGAAAGAACTGGTTTCACCCAGCTTGTTCCTGCCCGAGCTGATGAGGACTCCCGACTGTGAGGGTAATAGAATCATAGAACAGAATCATAGAATCATAAAGGTTGGAAAGGACCTTTAAGATCATCAAGTCCAACCTACAGCCCTACACCACCCTAACACTAAACCATAGAATCATAGAATGGCCTAGGCTGGAAGGGACCATCTCCTGAAGTGCCACATCCAGCTGTTTTTTAAACATGTCTGGGATGGTGACTCTACTACCTGCCTTGGCAACCCATTTCAATGCTTCACCGCCCTTTTGATGAAGACATTTTTCCTAATATCTAGTATAAACTTCCGCTGGTGCAACTTGAACCCGTTCCCTCTTGTCCTGTTGCTGTTCACTAGGGAGAAGAGGCCAACACCCGTCTCACTACAGCTGCCTTTCAGGTAGTTGTAGAGAGTGATGAGGTCTGCCCTCATCCACCTCTTCTCCAGGCTGAACAGCCCCAGCTCCCTAAGTCTCTCTCCGTAAGACTCACTCTCCAGTTCCCTAATCATTCTGGTTGCCCTTCTCTGTACCTTCACAGAATCACAGAATCACAGAATGTTAGAGGTTGGAAGGGACTTCAAAGATCATCTAGTCCAACCCCCCTGCCAGAGCAGGACCACTTACAGCAGAGTGCACAGGAACGTGTCCCGGCAGGTTTTGAATGTCTCCAGAGGAGGAGACTCCACAACCTCCCTGGGCAGCCTGTTCCAGTGCTCTGTCACCCTCACAGTGAAAAAGTTTTTCCTCATATTTTTATGGAACCTCCTATGTTCCAGCTTCCATCCACTGCCCCTTGTCCTGTTAGTGGACGCCGCTGAAAAGAGCCTGGCTCCATCCTCCTGACACTCCCCCTTGACATATTTATAAACATTAATGAGGTCACCCCTCAGCCTCCTCTTCTCCAAGCTAAAGAGACCCAGCTCCTTCAGCCTTTCCTCATAAGGGAGATGCTCCACTCCCTTCACCATCTTTGTGACTCTGCGCTGGACTCTCTCAAGCAGCTCCCTGTCCTTCTTGAACTGAGGGGCCCAGAACTGGACACAATATTCCAGATGCGGCCTCACCAGGGCAGAGTAGAGGGGCAGGAGGACCCCTCTTGACCTACTTGCTACTCCCCTTCTAATACACCCCAGGATGCCATTGGCCTTCTTGGCCATGAGGGCACAATGCTGGCTCATGGTCATCCTGCTGTCCACTAGAACCCCCAGGTCCCTTTCCCCTGCGCTGCTCTCCAGCAGGTCAGTCCCCAACCTATATTGGCACATGGGGTTATTCTTTCCCAAGTGCAGAACTCTACACTTGCCCTTGTTGAACTTCATAAGATTTCTCCCCGCCCAGCCCTCCAGCCCAGTCTCTCTGAATGGCTGCACAGCCTTCTGGTGTGTCAACCACTCCTCCCAATTTCGTATCATCAGCAAACTTGCTGACAACATTCTCTAATCCCTCGTCCAGGTCATTGATAAATATATTAAACAGCACCGGCCCGAGCACTGACCCCTGAGGGACCCCACTAGACACAGGCATCCTCGATGTCCTTCCTGTATTGTGGAGCCCAGAACTGCACCCAGGACTCAAGGTGCAGCCTCACCAGTGGTGTAGTCCTGGGCTCTCTGAGTTACCCCTGGAAAACTGCTTTGAAGCAGCACATCCTTGTGATGAGCAGGGGCTCGAATGTAGAAGCAAATTCCAGAGCATTCTCCAACACAAATAACAGCAAGGGGAGGATCCATAACTCAGTCATAACTCATCATCAGAGTGGTGGGTTGGAGAACTGAGGAGTCGCTGCCACGTGTGGGGTTACTGTAAGGATTTTCCTGCTTGGACTCTGGTAGTCTTAGAGGAAAATGGATGTGTACGGTTGCTGAGGAAACTAGTAACCCAGGGGAAGGTTGACTTTTCCCCGGTGTGAATTTTTTGCTGCCTCATGCTTACTCAAGGCAATTAACCTACAACCTACAAATTGCCACAGCTCTGTGCAGTTATTGTATGGAACTTTATACAGTTGCATGTGGATTTAATCACAAACAGCCCAGGAATGGATTCAAGTTTATATTCCTCTTTAAATATTTGTATTCCTATAATGGAATATTGCCCATTTTTCTCTGTAGGTGCCAGCTTGCGTGATGACCTCAGTAAATACTTCTGGTTTCATCATTCTCAAGGGGACACGATGACAGTTCAGGATCCAAACCAGATGAATCTTTGTGCTGCTGTTTGGACTGTTGTCTCCTATGTAATTGCTGACATGGAGGAGATGTTGCCAAGGTAATAAAACAGCAAGAAAGAAGATTTCTATTCCTCAGTAAAAGCTGTGAGGCCACTAATGCATATGGTCTACAGCTGCAGGAAATTCTGTTTTTCACGCTGATTTTGTGCATCATTATGTCTATTTTCCTCAAAGCACACGCTCTTTTACACATTCATGTTTCTTTTTCCTGTTTTGATATATTCCATTAGTTATTTTCAAGTCAAATTACTTTTAAGTACTTTTTAAATTTCTGATGAAGGTATGACACCTTTTTGACTGTGATATAATAACCATTTGTATACAAAGTGATCCTATGCAGAACGAAAAATATACCAAATAAATTTGTTGCATCCCAGTAATTCATGTATTGAGTTGGTGTGCATGGCTGTGGGTTTGTTTTCTATTTTTTACTCTGCATTAGAATGATGTACTATTAATGAAACAGTTCTTTCTTTTTACTCTGTTAAGATAATGCTGTGGTTGCTACACAGGTTTCAGGTTATAGGACAAAATCATCTTAGCTGTCTTAATGGATATGTATGGTAAAATGGTCAACTAATGGTCCAAAAGCTAAAATAATAGTACTGTTAATAGTTCATTCAGTTCCCGCTGTTAAATCTTAATAAAAGTTGTTTCGTGTGAGACTCAGATAAACCAGGACCTAGAGGATAGGAAGCCAACCGCAGGACTCTCTGATCTCCTGGGTTTCTTCGGGCACCTCCTTGGGAAAAGCTGTCCGTGTCCTTTTCTTCCTGATGGAAGGCTCACTATAGTGATGTGCAGAGAATTTTGTGTGGCAGTTTTTCTTTGAAATGCCATGACGTTTCAGAAGCGGCATCACAGCTGTGATTGGTGACCTTCACCACCTGCCAGCTGCCATCCAAACGAAGTGTAAGGGCAGATTTTGATTCGGGCTCCTGAAGCCACCCCTGGCTGTCCCACTTCTGTGGGGATGCTCTCCCCTGCTGGAAGCCAGGTGAGAGAATGCTGGTGCATGCGCCCTTTGACAGGGGAATTAATCTGGGAATTTAATTCTAGTTTACTTTGTCGGGTTTGGGTTTTGTTTTGGTTTCTTTTCCTGCTCAAAGATTACACATATTCAGATGAGTTTCAGGGTATCTGTAGAGAAGATACAGCTGGTGTTAGGGAATATTTTAAGGTGTAGGATTTCTGTTCATTTCTTTGTGACATGATTCCTGTTTGTGCTTTTAAATTTTACAAGCAAGCTTACTGATGTGAATAACTGCTGCAATATAACCAACGCCAAACAACTAATGTAACAAACAACACAGCGCGTTAGACCAAATGACAGGCAGTCCCTGGTGCTGTTAATCAGTTCTGTACTTGAGCAATAGATGAGTGATGAGCCATTCATTTTTATAGAATTAGTAGCCATTATATCTGTTTACTATGATAATAGCAGTTTTACATCAAATTTATTAGATATTTCAATTTTCCCTCCAAATCATAATGTTCCTGTTTTCAGGAACATAAAAGCTGCCTGGAGATACTCTGCTCTTTCTCTCTTTCTTTTCAAAGAACTAGCATTGAAATAAAGTTAGCAAAAATTTCCTCTGCTTTCAAGGCATGATGCCACTTTTTTCTGTTTTGCTTGACAAGAGCATAGCTGTTTGTGCACACCACTGGCAGATCCTCAGCTGTCTCTAAATCCAGCCTTTTGACCTTCACGAAATATTACTGACTGTTTCCTGAACTGCATTCAACATCTTTTCCCCTCAAGGTATGCCACTTCGTACATCTGAGATTCGGAACGGGTTTCCATGAAGTTACATTTATTGTTACAAATCTTAAGCTGTGCTCACTTAGAAATGGGGTTTATTTGTGTTTTTCTGAATTGCCTCAAGTTAAAGGGAGAATCTCTGGAACCAAGAATGCTCTTTGCACAGGAGAAGAATGCTGTGGTATGCACGTGGCATCAGAGCACATCCCAAGATGTGTTTGTTGTCTCCTAGGCTACATAAGATAGGCCATAAAAGTTAAGAGCATGATGCCCCTGAAGAAAATTTAACCTTCAATGCAACTTCAGATACACAGTTCTAGAGAGAAGTTTTGCAGAGTGGGTTTTGAAAAAAGTGTTCAAAAATCAAAATCGCCATCTTATTTTTATAGAAATAGTGAAATTAAAAATACTTTAATTCTCAAATTAAAAAAACCCTTTTTTTTACGTGTAAACCCAGATTTCATTAAAATAAGCCATTGTCTTTTCGATTCACCTTTTCTTTTTTTGTCTGCTCTGTAACAGTTCTCAGACTTAAAAGTTCCGCGGTTCACAGTGCTGTCCTGATAACCTGCATGTTCAGATGTACCTGTCTCAAAAATGCCCATAAAGAAAGAGATGCTAATGAAACTATTTCCTTTCCCAGTGGGATTTTGTACCTTCTGTGCAAAAGCTCATCTTTATCCCTCCTCAGTGTAGCAATTATGCTGTTTCAATTGGTGACAATTAAACATATATTGGTTGGTCAACTTCCAGTTCAAGAGCACTTCTGAAGTGATCCGGGTAAGCCAACATAACTTTGCTTCCCACTGGCATGTCACCTTTGATCTTTGACAGTCTTTCTCAACCTCAGTTGAGAAAGTAATAACTGAGGATATAAATTATATTACTATTGTTTTCAGGGTCAGCTGCCACAAATCTGTGCTTTTCGTAAGTATTTTGATGGCATTCTAAGGTGAAAGGACAATGTGTACATTTCTCTCCAGTGAGATAAAACACTATCAGCTTTGGACTAGATTGCTTTCTGCTGCAAAAATCTGTGAGCTGAGAGTTGAAAAAAATTGCAATAGTATTAAAATATATATAAAAGATTTGAATTTCAAATAAACATTTTCCTCAAGGTATTACAAATCTCTTGCATCTGCTGAGAAGGGAGGCCCCCGGGTAGCCTTCCCTTCTGCTACAACTCAAAGCTTTCAGACATAGTTACGGAGGAACGAGGCCAATACATAATTCATTACCTGACTAGACTATAGGACAAATGCTGATGAGAAGTATCTTTTCAATACTGCATAATGCAATGTAGGTAATTTTGCCAGTAATAAAAGAAGAATTGCAGGATAAGAAACCGAGTTGCTTTCGTCCTTCATGTGTCAAGACATTATTGGAGTTTCACTGTGTCTTTGAATGATTCAGTTCTATGTGATCCCACAAGATTTTTACCTGCCTTAAAATAATTAAAAACAAAGAGAGCTATTTCCTGGAACAAGAGATGAAGCTGTGCCTCTGCTGCTGTTACACTGCAAACATCTCTGGCTGTATATTTAGTTAGTATGCTTCCCCCATGATGATTTGAGACACTTCCATTTACCATGAGTAAATATCAAACTGATCTTGATATCTATATCTGTCTCATGAAATATACATACCATCTAAATGTGCCCAAATGATTAATTTACTGCTGTGTAATGATTAGCATAAAAATCTCATCACTGCACAGGATAGAAATGTTACCACTAATTGCTGGTTGAAGTGAACAATGTTTTCTGCATAGAAATTAATGATGCATGCGTCGCAGCTCTTGAATGGGAAAAATCAAAACTTTCTGGCAGAGAACCATCTTTTTTGTTGTTTTTTTTTTAATTTTTGTTCTCTTTTCTGCTAAATGATAGGAGAGCCTGACCATGTGTAATGGAAAGGAATATTCTTCTGTGTGTGGTCTGTTTTGTCCTTGCACCACACTTAGAGAGTTTAACTTACAGCTTTTGTTATCTTCTGTCTACAGCAAAAGCATGGAAGCAGTGTCCACAAGCACACTTTAGTCTTTCATGGTCATTACATCTGGAAGCTCTCACAAACTTTTGGCCAGTTAGAGAGCTGTGATTTGTGGTTACAGTTTTTTTATAAATACATTGTACTGGCACCTGATTAAGGAATTTAGGCACCTTTCTTCTTATTAATCCTCTTGGCCCTTGGAGGAATGACCTCAGTGGCAACTTTCTACCCAGCTCTGTGCTTAGCTCACAGTTTGATTTCACATCAGGACAGATCAACCTCTTTCAGTTTATATTAAGTTTCTACTTTCTGGGTTTTTTTTTTTTTGGTCTTTCGCTCTGTCTTCCTCAGTGTCTGTACTGTGATACGGATATTAAGAATGACAAACCGACTGAAAACATCTGTGTAATTTGTTGCCTTGGGGCTCAGGAACTGCAAGATGCGATTGAGATGACTCTGCAGAGCAGCACATAAGCACATGAGTGAGAGCTCCACCACTTGCCACTGTCACTGGCCTATGTTACTGGCAGACAGAACTTTGTAATCAATGCAATCAGTTTTCATCACCAGTCATGATTTTCTATATAACGACCAAAAATCAAGTTTATGGAGACCAAAGAGGGAAGCTCTGGAGGAGAGACCTCAAAAATTAGAGCAAGGTGACACTGAGGCAGGAACTGTGGCTTCAAGTACAAAGGTTTTACCCTGCTGGGTAAGTTGGGGAACACCACTTAAACCTACCTCAGTCTCACTGTTAAATGTTGATAGTGCTGTTTGGTGTAGCCTGATTTAAACACTGTGTTAAAATATGTGATGCATGTAAAATGTAAGTTCATAGAAGAGGTGAGATTCACTTAGAGTAGAGGAATAAGAAGTTAACACCTTTTAGCTGCATGAGAGTTCATCTGTAAAATGTGTCTTTTGGCAATTACTGTTTGCATGTGCATTACTTGAGTTACTCGCATTTGCATTGCTATTTGCATTTACTGTTTGTCATGGCAAACAGAAAGAAATACTTCTCCTCCAGGTACCACCACTACAAAATAGAATTTGGACATTAGGCATATCCGTTTTAAACCAGCAGTACTTTGCATCCAGGAATGATGGGGGACAATTCCGTATGTGAAGTGCCTTCTCTATACATATCATTTCACAGCTTTGAACAGTCACACACATGCTAAGTCTCTCTCACAAAATCAGTGGCTGTACAGTGGGGCAGTATGGGAAAAGAGCATAGGTCAAATGATTTTCCAAAAGCCATGCAGTCAGTCACTCCTAAAATGAAGCTTAGGATACAGAAGGTCCTACCTCAGCCAAACTGCTGCGCGCAAACGAGTTGCTACTTCCTTTTTATCCCACTGAGATAATTTTGAAGCTGAAGTGTAAGATTTTGTGCAAAAGCCGCATTTTTGACTGACCATGTGCAGCACTCTGGACTGCAAATTCAGTAGAGAACTGAGAAAATAGTTTTTGTGTTTTCTCTCAGTTATCCAAGTTTGTGATTTCTGAAAGGAAAACAAGTAGGCTTGCACCATTTATATTAACCTTAAAACATATTAATACATACCTACACACATTTCCCTCTCTGTGCATAATACAGAGGAGCTTTCTTATCCTGAAGATTACTTTATTTCTGCTTTTTATCAAAGCATGTACTATATAAGCACGAGTTGCCAAAAAAAATCTGAATTTACAGAGTGCAACTAATTTTTTCAGTCTTAGTGGGAATTGAGATAACAGTGCTGCATGCATCTTGATAAAACTGACATCCTGTGTGTGGACTGAATCTTTGGGAGTATTTGAAACTCTGATTTCACTGAGGTTCTTTGTGACTTGTGTTACAAGCTCTGGAATATTTTGACTTTATCTTTGCAAATATTACTTACCCTATATTGTCTGTGTGTTTTGGTTTTTTTTTCCAGGGATATTATGTCAGTGATACAGCTGCAGAGAATTCATATAATTGCCAATGCTTAAAAGCAACTTTCCGATTTCTTTTACCCTCGAAGTCATCATTTTTTATTTTACATTAAATTTCCATCTCTAGGACAGAAAGATATCGCACTTTTTAATATGATTACACAATGTCAAGGCTAATGGTTTTTCAAAAGCAGATAACAAAATATCCACATTTTTTAATAAAACTGCTGTGCTATTCTTTCTGAGGCTATTATCAAGCTTTAGCTCATCAATAAGATGAATTTAATAAAAGGAGTTACTAGAAAGTGAGTCATGAGACATTTAACCGTGGAAAGTTTACCAGGCATAAATCACTGCATAGTTTCTGAATGGAAATAAAATGTTGACAGCTTTACCACTGCAAATTGCTCTTCGCAGAGGCAGAGAAAGCTATAAATATCTACGAGAAAATGCATGCTTCTCTTCAGCAGTCATTTCCAATGTGCAGTTCTGTGTGGTAGTTATTTTAAGCCTTTATAATGTGTTCTGAACTTTTAACATAAAATATTGAGAAGCAAGTACACACTAATTGTTGTAAATTCCTATATGCCTTTTTTTTTTTTTTTTTGCAATAGTAAACAGTATACAGCTCTATTTAGCTTTAATATTGCTGTCCCTCCAAGCAGCAGTCTCTTCTGGCTATACGACAAGCTTATTGGAAGGATAAGTAGGAGCAGAAGAAGAAATTACTTAAAAATTTGGTCTTGTTAGATCTTCATAAAATTATGAGGTGGGTTTTTTGTTGTTTTGGGTTTGGTTGTTTGTTTTTTTCCCAATGCACCAATACCCTTAGGTTGTTAAATAGCTGAACTTAGGTTTTGGCTCGTGCAGTTGTTGAAACCTCTTTTCATTCCTCTCAAACAGTAGTGTCTCTATAGCTATGAAAAGATAATAAAGGAAGTAATTCAGTAAACTCTTTATAAATACCACATGTATTGAAAACAACCTATCTAAGTTACAAAAAGAAAGAATCCGTTTATCAACAGGAGCAGATTTCTAAATATAAAGAGAGGATTATTTTCCGAGTTGTTAAAAGGAAGCAGAAGCGTTAGAGAGAAGTGTAGACTTCTGATTGAGCAAAATCCCATTTCAGGTGTTTTACATTGTGCGTTTTCTTGAACTCAGACAAGAAATTAGAGAAAATGTGCATAATCCTTCTTTGTTGAGCAAAATCCCAACAGTACTTGCTGGTATCAGCAGTGGCTGCACCACAGGAGTCTCTCTGGTCAGGGGGTTCCCCATTTCCTACATGTTTGATAACACAATGGATGTGCTATATTCCCAGAACTATGTAAGCTTGAATTTATGGGGTGAAGCCCAGAAGCATTTGTTGGGAATGCTCTGCAAGAAGTGTCTGACACAGCTGTTCTTGACACCATGTCTTCCTGTGACAAACCGTCTGTTGGTCGCTCAGCTGCTCTCCTCAGCCTGGGTGGTGCCCTGTGGTTCTGTGGAGAGGATGGTTGCTCCAGGCTACCTAACAGAACCAAAAATCACTCACCAGAGTCCAGGTGTTTGGTTGGCCTCTTTTGATACAGCTAATGTAGGATTCTCATGGGGAATCTTTCTGGGTGCAGAGGACCTTTGTATCCATGCTTCCACAGAACTGAAATGGGAGGAGATTTTTCATGCTTGGTGACCACATGGAGACAAATACTTTTTTTTGTGCTCCAAATGCTGGAAGTTCAAGAAGAGCTCAGGGTCACAGGCGCTTTTTTCCTCCCAAAGAGCCTGAATCATAGTTCAAACTGCAGTACTTGTATGTCTTTTAGACTTGGATTTGCAATAGATTTGTAATATATAACATTGTCATCACACTGTGAAATCACCGAAGTCTAATACCTTTCATGTTCCGTATCTCTGCGTTTCAGAGCTGTGTCTAAACAAGCAGGAACAGTAATGGCTGTCACCGGAAAGCTTGACAATATCTTCAAAGCAGAAGAACTGAGTAAACATTTGCTGTGTGTGCTCTATTAGGTGTCAACGAAAATTTTATCCCTCCCTCCCTCATCTGTGAAGTGATGGATGGGGAAAACATTACTGCTTTGTGTTTCTGCAGCAGTTAGTCTTAGAGCTGCTGCTACAATACTTCTAAATCAGTCCGAGGTGTAAGATTATATGAGACATCGGGATCTGGCAAACTTTGGCAAAGTTGCAAATGTGGCAGCATTGTTTATTGTGCAGTGTTTATTCACACAGTGGTGGGTGATCCTTTAAAACAGAAGTATAAGAGTTTTGCAATATTTGCAGAAACATTTTGCTCATCAGCTGAAAGACCTCTGTTATTTGTTGATGTAAACTAACAAAGTGAAATTAGTACCTGCTTTTTTTTAACTTAGCACTTTTAGATTCCTCTCTGGAAAAAAAAAACCCAACAACATTTCAGCCCAGTTTAAATTGACTGTAGAAATTGCTCCAAGGGTTCCTTTGATTTACACTGGCTTAAAATATGAAGAAGAAGGTTGCAGCTTCAGATGAGCATCGGTCAAGTCAGTGGGAATTTCTTTAAAAACATTTGCGAATGTGGGCAGATGGCGTCGGGTGTTCTGCGCTGTAGCAGAGCAAGCAGTTACATTAAACTCATTTTTTTTTCCTAAAGTTAACCCGATTTTAAAAAAAAATCCTCCTGTTACCATTAATCTCCAACATTCTAACAAGCTCTAAAGTTACTGCTTCGCTGTAAAAAGTTTACTTTCTGGCCATTTTTTTTCTCCCCTTAGAATAAGCTCAGTCTAGTGGTTTTAACTTAAGACAATAAACCAGGAACTCCCAAGTTCTAATTCTGCTTCAGTAACTGTCTTGCTGGGTGGTCTTGGCACACCCTAAAGGTATGCCTTCTGTGCAGATTTTTTTTGTCAAAAACAAGCAAAAAATTCAAAAATGGTCTCCTTCGTCGCCCGGGTGCAGCCAGGAGTGTGGGACCCTGTTCTAATGAGGTATCTTTTATCTTCACTCATATGCTGAAAATGGGGATTTGGGCATCTTCTAATTCTGTAGGTGAATTAACCCGCAGCTGAATAATAGTCCAGCCTGGCTGAAATCTGAGTAGTGCTGTGGTGTGTTTTCATTGTGGCTGTTTGACAGTTCGGAATGGAAAAGACATCAGAATTTGTTGGGTTTTTTTACCTCAAACCAGATGAAACCTTGGGATTGTGGAGAATTTTCTGTAGGTTAGAAAAAATGGACTCTCTGCATGTGCAATTGTAGATATTTCCCTTCAAAGTTCTGCACAGAGACTTCCAGAAAATAACATCGAGGGGGAAAATACAGCAATGGTTAGTACAAAAAAACCCCAAAACCCTGGAAACAGGGAATGTTTTCCAAACCTGGAAGTGTTGGGTGGTTTGGGTTTTGGTTTTTTTTTTCAAGAGTAAGAGTTAGGATAATAAAACTGCAGAGTAGGTTTAATATAGTGGCTAATTTATTCTTAATCCAAAGTCATTTACTTCTAGCTGCAGGAAGTAAGCCCTACTGGAGTCAATTCAGAGAAAATCAGCAAACAAAAATAAAACCACCCTTCTTCATTATCCTGAACAGAAATCTATTTGAATCTCACATATTCTGCTTCTCTTACTGGCGCTTACTGAGCCTTTAGTACACATAATTAGGAGTCATCCCTCTAGAAGTCAGTAAAATGTCAGTGGATTTCCCTCTATGTTCAGTTTTATTACAAATTCATCTACTATGCTCTCAATTTTGGATACAATTAACAATGCTGAAGACTTCTCAGGATATAAATTAAAATTAAAATTTGAAGTAATGCCAATGGCTTAAGAGCAGAGTTTACTGATAACTCAGTCTTCAGACTCCCCGATACATCAATTACTTGCTTTTTCACTTGACAATCCTGGCTCTGGATTTGATACATGGTATTCAGCATCTCTTTGCTAAAGGAAATTACAACAGCACTTGGGTTAAACTAAAAATGTCTTTAAAATACTCATTGCCCTCAAATATTTTTTCGGAATATTTTTTTTAAAAGTCAGTTTCAATTTCGATCACTAGGAATATTCATATTCACAGTTCACACAGCTGAAAGCAAGCAGTGCGGGGAGGGCTTCTTCTTGCAGGCACTAACATAGTCAAAAAGTAGTGGTTAAAAAAGGTAGAATCAGCAATTACATATGGTAAGTCTGAGATGCTGCCATCTGAGGAATGCAAAACATGTTCTTGTATTTAGGATGAAAGAAAACTAAACATCTTTAGGAAAATGGGAGGTATAAGGTAAAATAGCGGGAAGTGTGATTGGATAGATGAGAAATTCTTACTGTGCCCAAGGAAGGTAATGTAATGCAAAGATACCCAAAGCACTCGACTATTCTGGTAGCTGGAAAAAGCAAGAAGAAACTGAAGAGCAAAATGGCTATATTCAGTGCGACTATATAAAAAGTAAGGAATTTGTAATCCAGGAAACACCGCAATTGCCTCAGATGTTGTTACAGGACCAAGAGCTGGGCCAGGCTGATGGCAGGCTGGGAAGTTTAAAACAGCTTTAAGCAAACCTGAGCCAGCTGGATGGAAGAAATGTGTAACTTACAGATTCACTATCCTTCATCACCCAAGTAGGTGAAAACTGGCTGATCTCAGTGCACCTATATTAGAACTTTGGTTCAAGGGAAATTTGGAACAACAGTCCCCAGTGCCAAAGGGATCATGATGTGAAGCTGTGGTTGGAAATTGAAGCGTGTAACACTGCTGCAGCAGGGCTTTTCATCTTTCTTTTTCTTTTTGCCAGGGATTGTTTTGTGCAGTCAATCCTGTGTCTCTTTTTGTGTGTGTGTTTCCTCTGAGCAAGTTTTCTTTGCAATGAATCTTCTCTGCAAGCTTCTTTGGAGCTCCTAGCTTACTGAAGGGATAATGCTAGCACTCATTGAGCTTGCACAATGTTCAGGCACACAAAACCCTGCACTTTAATTTGTCTTCTAGGAGGAAACGGTGTTCATGCAACTACAGATGTTGATAATCTATTGATAGTACATGCAGTGATTCTTAATTGAAGAAAGAAACAAAGCAAAACCCAACTGTTTTGCCACTTCTCCAGCCTTTGTGGAACCTCAGCAGCAGCCTGGGAATAACAGGTGAAAAAAACCCCAACCTGCTGCACGGAGAGCATAACAGGGCTGGTCGGTCACCTGATTGTGGTGCTATTTGCCTTTAGTATGCCACTACAAATTCAATATCTCAATATCACATCCAGAGAAGGCTTACAAAATCCAAAGGCCATTTATATCTCACCTTTCTGAAGGAAAGAAGGAATGTTCTGAAATGTTCAGACTTACCTCTCTTTCCCACAAGGGCTTTTATGTAAGTTTGCTATGTAATATTATAGGTTGCTATCTATTGCGTTGACATAAACAACAGGAATAAAAGTGTACCAAATGTTGGGTTTGCACTTTAAAAAAAAAAAAAGATTGCACATTTCGGTACATGATTGGAGTAAAAGATACTGCACAGATGAAGTGAGACATTTTGCAGCAGGAGGAAGGTGTGATTCTGTGAGATATCTTCTTTTAATATTGTGAGGATCCATAAATTCAGATCAATATACAGCCAGCCAATCTGCATTTTAGATAATGGTGTGGTTAATAAATAGAGAGCTGTGATGTAGCAAGTCCTCTGAAAGTCTCTTAATGGCAGATAATAACAAGAACTTCAAAATCAGTAGAATTTTCTGGAAACCAATGTAAAGTCATTAAGTTGGGAGTAAAATAATGTAAGTTCATATCCCTGCAAGAATTCAAGCATTCACATCCTGGGTACTGTGTGTCTGGGGAGAAAGGTGATCAAAACTTCTGTGAGGCAAAGTGGTGTGTTTCAACACTAATTCCTGCAAAACAAGAGCTTTCACAAGAAACTGAAAATCATTCCCTCAAAGTAGCTATATCATCTTGGCACCGCTTCGCAAAAAGTTGCATTCTCTCCCTGAGTGGCTGCAGAGGGACAGACCATTTCACTTGGTCTTGAGAAAAGCCCACTGCCTTTCCTTTGTAATACGTGAAATGAAAGGACTGTGCCTGGCACAAAGACAAGCACTGCTGTGAATGCTGCAGATTGTTTTTCATTGTATTGTTAAAAGTCTCTCCATTTCCTAGACCTGGCTACCAAAGCCCAACAAGACCTCAAACCAAACAAGCATTTAACAGCAAGAGCTCAACTGTATTTTAAGACTTTAAAATATTTTTCTTTTCTCTCTCAAGCAGCTGTTTACCTTCCGGCACAGACAGTCTCTGTGGTTCAAGCTGTTTATATCAAGAGACTTACACCATCTTCCCGTAAAGCCTTCTGAACACCTAAAATTGACCTTAATGTATTCATGCAGCTTTGTGGTGTTTTGTTCTGGTGTAACACAGCGTAGTTTCACTAGCTCTTGAAGATTGCTTTTACAGAGGGTTTGGTTTTGTAAATTTTTCACCTCCACATTGATCCTTAGGGTTTGAATGGTGACAGTCTGAAAACATCACTTTAATTGTAACTGTACATTAGGAAGAAAAAAAAAAAACCCATGAAAAATAACAATAATTAAAAAACCCAAAACAAACCAAAGAAGAGCTTGTCCCTTGAGATTTCCCTGTAGATGCACTTGCTGTTTCTATTGGCTTCATGGAGAAGATATGGCGGAAAAACTAAATTCCACAGTGAATATAGGTTGTTGCTATATATAGACCTAGTTTCATGTAATGGCATAGGAAGCTTGGGCAACCCGATAATGAAATATGTGTTAAGGCATGAAGCCAGTTACGTTCAATATGATTTCAGGTTTTATTGAGAAGACCCTGTAATATATTTCATGAAATGTGTAAAGCTGACAATGTAATTAAACCAGACATAGCTCTTGAACACACAGAGGTAGGTCAGCTCCACTCATTCCCAAATTCAAATATACACCCGATTAGATCTTCTCCTCACAAGATCTTGCAGTAACGTGGTGTAACACTCAGAGTTACATTGACTTAGAGACAGTGGTGCAAAGTCATTCTAACATCTCTGATATCAAAACCAGGTGAGTTGTACCAGCTTACAGCACTGAAAGCAGCCACTCATCACTGAAATCAGTGTTGACCCAAGATTTTGAACGTATTTACAAAGCACATTTTAGGTCAGTGATGCGACTTCCAGTAGATGATAAAACCTTCAGGCTGCCTGCTACTGGTGTGCTTGTGGTCTGTGGCAGTGACTGAGTGGCAGTGGCGGGTGCTTGTATTTGATCTGCAAATGCTGTTTGGTAAGGTTGAAACAACTGTTCTGTGGGAAAAAAGCATTCAAAACCATCCCTGGCAGTGCCGAGAAAGGACCTCTGGTGTTGGCCTCCCTTGGTCTGTGTTGTTTCTGAAATGAGAGAAGGTGATTCCAACATTATTTCTCCACCTAATTCATCTAAACTCTGTCCCAACCAGCAGAGTAGCAGTTGGCAAGAGGGCATCATTTCCAGGTGGGTTGTCTGGGCATCCTGGATGTCAGCAGCACCCAAGTGACTTGTTCGATGCTACAGCTGTGGTGAAGCAGGGGCTCCATGTTTTTGCTCTCCTGCTTGAGGTGCTTGAGCAGTGCTGGAGGTGGAAATTCTCTGAAGAGCCCGCACAGAGTGTGCAAGTGCTGTTTGCCACCGAGGGCCGACCGCCATCGTGCACAAGGGTGGCTGAATATGAGTTTATGGGCTTCTGGCCAAGGGACTTGTTTTCCAGCAGGCAAGTGGCTGCTGCTGCTGCTTTGTCTCTGCGCGAGGATGTGGTGACAGGAGTTGGTCCTTTTGCTAGTCCTGAGATAACTTGTGTCTGCACCAGGACAGATTTGCCAGGAAAGCGTTAGTGTCGAGTGCACTCATGTGAGAGACTGCCCCGATCTACCCATCTGTAATCTGAAAACTATTCCTTGGCAACATTTCTTCTCCAGCACTGGTAGGGCAGCCTGCCCTGTGCGATTTTGTATGCAGAGAAATAGAAACTAGTTGAAATGGTTGCTTCAGGTTAATCTTTGTCTACTCTTTTGCTTTTCTAATTAGAAAAACAGTTGTGCGTGGTCTTCAGAAATAACTTTCATGATATTAAGGCAAATAAAGCTTCTCTGCCATCAGAATAAAAAGAAACCTCTTTAGTTCTGTTATGTTGATGTTAATGAAGTATATAGCAATGTATAAAAGTACTCTGTGTTTGTAAGATAATGTAAGATGTGGGTTTGTTATATCAAACATATTCAATGGAAAACACAGGTTTTGCTTGCAATGAATATTACAAGGATTATCATGTTTCTGATCCTGTGATAAAAGTCATTAGATGTACAAAGGAGATATCTGGAGGCACTTTCCTCACTTACTGGTACATACACAGAGGGAATGCAAAGTCTAACAAAAATCAGATTGTGCATTTCTAGAAATTGGTAATTGCACAGCTTGCTTTAACCTAAATGCATTAAAACCCTTTTTTTTTTTTTTTTGTTAGCACATCAAAATAACATTACTCTTCTTTTTAATGTGTAGGAAAGGAATAGCTGAAGATACGTAGCAGCTGTTTTGATTGACCTAGTAAACTTTTTTCAGTGTGTAAAAGGCAGTATAGAAAACAGACAGGGAAGTTTTTGGAAGAAGCAAACTGGTGGGGAAAAGCAGTGTGGGAAGGAGTCTAAACTGAAACATAGAACTTGTTCCATTAGTTTCTCCAAGCTGCAGACTCCTCGTTTTGGGTAAATAGAGCTGTGCTTTAGGAGCCTTTCTGTCTTTGTTGCTCCTTGTGTGGGCAGGAAGGAGCCACAGAGACTGGCAGAACCTTCAGCAGCACCTCGGTGTTCAGCTGGACCAGCACCGAGTTTGGCTGTTTTTTTACAGGAGAATGAGAATTTTGCTCATGTCAAAATCATCAAGGGATGTATAAGCATCATTTTGAAGGACAATTGGTCACTGCCAGCAAAAAGAAAACCAGGCGGTAGTGAGAGCTGTTCGCTGTCTTTAATAAAAGTTAACTCCTCAGTTTTTCATTCTTACTGTATTTGCTCCTAGAAGATGCTGTGGAAATTGCAGGATGTTAACTTCTTTTGGTTTCTTGTGCAGCACTTCAGAGCAGACTGCTCCATGCAGCTTTGTTGCCCTTCACTGGGAGAAGCCTAAAACTCACTGCGTCATCTAAGAATTATTTCATTCATTATTTCAATATTGCATTGTCAGCAACTAGTAATGATTCTCAAGCAAGGAAGTTTTCCTTAATGCAATCTTCTAGAATTCAGGTTGTCTCAAAATCCAAAATTTGTTTCAGTGTTTGGATTGCCTGCACGTTTAAAAACAATTCTGAGGTTTTAATTTATTTAAGTAACTGAACACACAGCAAAACTGTGCTTAACCTGTGTAGCCGCTGAAAACACAGGCAGATCTAATTGAAAATGTGTAAAACATGATGTTTTACCCGCACACCCAAATCAGTAACTGCTAAATGAATGATAAATTGTTTAAAGAAGGAACAAGTGGTGTTTATTATGATTAAGTAAACGGAGCTGGAGTGTGTTGATAATGCTGAATATTAAAAATTAGCTGAAACTCGGTGTATGGAATGAATGGTTTTGGTTGACCGGGTATGGCTTATTTCACAGCAGTACCAAGTAACTGACCTGGTAAATGTTCCTCACTCACCCTGTCCAACTTCTGAAAACGTTGTTTGTTTGTTTGTTTATTATTCACTGCTCTAACATTAATAGCATTAAGGAGGGTATTAAAAATCCGGGCAGAATTAACCTGGTCTTGTCATTTCATACCACTCCTACCAAAATACATTGAAGGTTAAAGTGATTTGAAACAATAAACTTCTATCTCCATCCCACACCTGCACTCAAAATCAGAGTAGAACCACAGGTCCTAATTATTGTAATAATTTGTGTAGATACCTATGAGTCACCAGTAAAACTTTGGAGTTCTCTGGTACAGTAAGCCTGTGTTCATATGAGCATGTAAATACCATGAGGAAAATCCAGCACGAGTAGTATTAAAGTTGTGAAAGCAGGAAAATTCCCTTTAACTCACATGATCATCCTGGACCTGTGCTTTTTGTTCTTGCTTTATCAGGCAGCCTCACATCCAAACAGGAGTTGCATATACTATTGGCCATAGCTGTAACTAAGCAGATATGATACAAGCTAAGCTCCTCATTTGCTCCTGGTCTCTAGAACTAGCCCTGGGGTTTTTATTTGGACAAACATTTCATTAACTTCAGTGGGACCTCAGCCCAGCCTCAGCATCAGGCCTTGGGTTTTAGAACTCAAACTCTGTCATTAAACATGTAGTTAAACATCCACTAGCTGTTTGTGGTTGTTGGGGTTTTTTTTTAACTAACACATAAGGAATACTGAATAGAAATCTAAAATGCCATCGATTTGAGCACTGTTACGGGCATGATGAGTGGAAAAAAATTGCAGTGCAATCTTCACACTGTGTACTTCCTAACTTGCACAGTACATGTCTATAAAGAGAAATTGCTGTGGAATGACTTTCCTGCAAAATAGCTCCATTTTCATGCATTGTAGAAGTTCATCATCTCCTCTTCCTGGGCTGTGTTGCTTTCCACCCGTATGAATCCTTTTCAACTTGTAATTTCAGTGGGATCTCCATAACCAGTTCACATTTTATTTCTCAAGGCACTTTATATATATGTATATGTCCTGTTAATGAAATATCTCTACGAGATGATGTAAAAGAAATTAACCTGGTATCGACTCTTATTCTTCTATGTGAGTGGCTGAGTTCAAAGTTGTATACCCTGTATGCCACAAATATCCATAAATGGATGTAAGAATGCAGCCGGATTACATACTACTTTAAATAGCAAAGATGTTACAACTGGACCTTGTGGAAATTTTCTGCATGAATCATTTTCTTTTTTTTTTTCTCCAAAGAAGGAGTGACATTTATGAAAAGAATTAATTTCCTTCTAAAGTTTGGGAGGGAAGGGGAATCCCCCAAAACAGACATTCATGTATTTCCAAATTAGAGACTTCAATGGTTTTTATTCTTCCCTTTTTTCTCCTCACCTTTCTTTTGTCATTGAATGTGACAGAGCTAATCTTTGGACTATGAGGTTCTGCTCTTTTATTCCCCTCTCACTAACTTTTCAAACAGCAGAGAAGTAGAAGAGAAAGTTGAAGGGTAAAACTCATGTGATATAATCTATTCGAATGTGTTCAGTAGGTAGCTCAGTAATTCATTTTCAATCTTTTTTTTTGTTATATTGGTGTGTGGCATTTTCTTTTTAATTGCTACATTTTTCTAAAACTTTTCATTATATTGTGGTTTTTTTTTTCCTTTACTCAGCTCACCCTTTTGACAGTGCCTTAAAATACTGAAAAACAGTCTAGCATTAAATTACATTGTGGTAAAATTGCAACTATAATACAGCACATTACCAGTGTGTTTAGAGCTTTAAACTACATTTCAATCATATTTACAGCTGTGATTCGAGTTGCTTCTGATGTGCTGTACTTTTCTCTGTTTGGCATCTCGGGCTGCCTGTTTGCAGCCTGTAATTACAAGGTACGTTACTGTCTGCCTTGCTCTGCCATGGGGTGGGTCTGAGCGCAGCACTGCAGGAGCTGATGGCTGCTTCTCCAGCGCCTGAGCAGCCACAGACTTCAAACTTATTCCTGTTAACTTTGCTCGGTATCCAACCCTGGATCAAAACCACCCAAAAGCACTGTCAAAACCCTCTGCACAGCCTCTCCTCCTCTCTCCCTAGGACTCTCTCTTGGTGCAAGGGCTTGGGGAGAGCCCTGCACCCTTCTGTGCTGTCCTGGGACTAAACACCTGCAACCTCAGGTCAGACCAAAACCTACCGGCACAAACCAATTCAACGATTTGTTATTTTTTTTTCCCAAGAATCTGTGCCCTTTGCACACAACTCAGTGTATTTCCATAGATCTCCACTGCAGCTTATTGATTCCTGTTGTAAGCGTAGCCTCGGTTTATAACCCTTCTCAGTTTAACCTGGGAAAACTTCCTGCAATAAAGGCTGTGTAAATTCCTTCAGAAATACCAGTGGATCAACTGAAAAGCCAGTGTGTTGATTCATCCTAGGGGAGAAACAGGGAAGGGACACAAGCTGCCTCCCCATCCTCTGCAGAGGTGCTGGGCACAACCTCTCTGCCCCCAAAGGGCTGGTCTTGTCAGCATTGCCAGCAGCAGAGGCAAAGCCTTCAGCCGCTGCTCTGGGAAGCAGATGCCTTGTATTCAGCTACTAGAGCAAGCTGTCCAGAGTTAGGGCTGGGACAGCCACTAAATGCTGACAGATGCTCTCTAACCCCTCTCCCTCCCTCAAACCAGGAAACAAACAGAGGAAGATATTTATGAGCAAGGGTTGTACCTAGAGAACTGAGAGCATACTCAACTGAGGGTCTGCAGTGTCCACACTCTCCCTTCTGGGTACCACCAAGCCCCCAACCTCCCTGCAAAGCCCTTCTTCTCAGTGGTCGCCTTCCTGAGCCTCTCTTGGCACAGGAACTGGATGCAGGACCTGAGCAACACACAAAATCTCTTCTGTCTGAACCTTAAAGGTGAGTTTTAACCCCGTCTCAGCCCAACAGCTTCTGCATTTCTCTCCCCATCACTGTCTGCACTTACACTCATGTTTGAACCATAGACTCACATAATGTTTTGGGATGGAAGGGACTTTTAAATGCCGTCTAGTCCAAACCCCCGTCGTGAGAAGGGACATCTTTAACTAGATCAGGTTGCTTAGAGCCCACTTCAGCCTGGCCTTGAATGTTTCCAAGGATGGAGCTTCTACTACCTCTCTGGGCAACCTGTTCTTGCAGGTCTGTCGAAATGTGTCTGTCTCCCACCAGCCCTGGGAGAGCAACATTCAGCCAAGTGTGAGAGCTAATGGTCACCAGAAGGTTCTCAGGGCCACTGTGCTCTCACACAGTCCTTTTGTGTCCTCCATGTCAATTTCCAAATAAAGGGCTTCCAAACTGATAGAAAAGCCCCAAATAAAAGCATAGGCAAAGCACACAAGGTTTGTATGAAAGTCCCATGCTTCTGCCTATACCCCAAGGTGTTTCCATTGCTTGGATTCCTGGGAACTTGTGGTGATTTTCTGCTTAGGTTGGTCTTAGGCAAGGCCTGAGGAACTCAGTCATTCCTAGGACCTTTGGTTTCCATTGGCTGACCAAAGACAGAGAGTCTTTTTAGGACTGTTACAAGTGCTGCAGAGAGTGAGCTTCTTTGAAAGGCATCCTCCACTAAACAGCTGATGAAAGCTTTCAAAAGAACACTGAGCCAAAAACTACTGGGAACTAGGAGATCATTATGGACAGACTACTTTTCTATTTCACTGACTACTTTATTACCTACATATTTCATATTTTCTTGACAGATGAATAGTGGGATATGGATGAGTCACTGGAGATGGAGGGAGATGCAAGTGAGGATCTCTGCCAGGTGTCCGCTTCTGCTCCAACCCTCTTCTATGTGGCCATGGGCAGGTGGTTAACCTCGATCCCCTCATCTTTCAGCTGGGGACACCTCACAACAGGGTTATCAGGCTCAAGTCTTTCCTGCTTGTAGAATTGCAAAATATTTTTATTTCATGTCTGTAGGATCCCAGGAACCTTCACTGCTCTGTGAACAACACTAATGATGACTATGTTGGGCTGCCTGAAAGGTGGGTTGGTCATTAATCACCAGCAGCGTTTATGAGAGATTTGCATCTTTGAGAACAGATGAACATTAAGTAAATAATAATGTATCTTCCTATTTCTTCTTTCGTATAAATTGTAGTTGTTTCTTGCTGTTTAAAGATTTCTTTCAGTAAAATTATTGGTGCAGTGGATTCAGCTTAAAAGAGCCAGTTGCTGTGAGGGCAAGCCATGAAGGAGAAAGCCAGTGATTTGCCCCTTATCCCAGAACTGTCTTTAAGAGGCAGCTTGAGAGAGGAGATCCCCTTTCTCAGGCACAGCCTGATGCAGTAGTAGGTCTCCTCAGATCAGATGTTTACTTGTAATTTTCTGGATACACTTCAGCCTTTGCCACAAACTTCTTGCTGATCTCTCTTCTGGTGAACTGAGGTGAGGAGATCTTGCTCTCCTGAGCATCCCCTAATCTGGCAAGTGAGGGCAGTGGACCCTTCCCTCTGGGTTTTGCTGGTCACTGCAGCATGATGGTGCCCAGTCTGAAGTCCAGGGTCCCACTTTGGGCTACTAGGAGGACTTCTAGCAGTGGACCAGGCCATTGAGTCCCTGACCAGCTGCCTGGCATGGGCTCTCTTCTCCATGCCGTACACCATGCAGAGGAGCTGGGACTAGCAGGGGACACCTCTGCTCAGTGCCTGTGATGCTCACCTGCCTCTTGCTCAGCCTGGACTAATTTCTGTGGTGTGACATGATCCCGACTCATCACACAGGGTCCATTCTTAGCAACATAACAATTAATTCTCTTTCATAGGTGGGAATAGACACCTGGATATGGCTAGGAGGCTGAAAACGCTTTTGAGCATCTTCAAGACAAAAATTGTTAAAGCAGTGGCTGTTACCCTCTTACCAGTAAGAGGACTGAGAGGGAACATAAAACAGGGAGGACAGGGAAAATGATGCTGCACTCGGCTGCAAACACATGAGAAAATAGGTGCGGTGTTATTAAAAGACAGATGCACCAGGGAGTCCAAAACCTAAAAATCCCTTCATTATCTCGCTAAAGGCTCCAAAAAGCTGTGGCTAAAATGGGAGATATCAGCCTAGCAGGTCTGTTTATACAGACTTCTCTAAACAGTTCTCCAGTCAGATCTTTTGCTTCTGCAAAATCTTTCTTTCTCCCTTGTGTTTTGATTCCTTTCATCTTAAAGGACACCCTGCCATTTCCCAATCTGTAAATAAAACTCACTATGATAAAGGTCATGAGCTCAGTCTCTGGGAAGAATTGCCCTGCAATGAAAGGTAAAGCAAATTTGATGCCTGCCAGTACTGGTGTTGCACCCACCGCTGCCGGGGTCTGATGAACATTGCCCAGCTCCTTACATCTATTGAGCTTGTGTGAATATCGGATCTTCCCCTTGCAATTATCCTGTGCCACAAAATCAGGATTTTTTGAGAACTAATAAAGGATCAGGAGAGAGCATCACAGTGGCCAGAGCTGAAGAGCATCATTGAATCTAATTTTTGGCTGGTGTGGTGGAAAAGTCCCTCGTAGGGTGGCTCTGGGTTTTTGCTTGCTGTGCGTGGCCCGTGTGCGTATACTTGAATGCCTCTGTCCCTCTGCTCAAAAGCCAGCTTCATTGGCAACTTTTGCCTGAATTCCACAGGACAATATTTGGCAAATCACATGCTGACATGTTTATCTTGTTGGCTGTCAGGATGAGTAAGTGTGCAGGCTGAACGCTATCATTCAGCTTGAATGGAGCAATAGCTACCACTCATGAAATCTGACAGAATAAATATATTTTCAAACATGATTTTGGTCAGACTCATATTAATCCTTTGTCTGTCTCCTGTCCTAAGTGACCTTAAGTAGACTCGTGCTCACTGGCAACTCCAAACTCCATTTTAGGACTCGTGTGGTGACTCTACGCAATCCAGAAGTGACAAAGTGACACTGTTGCCTATTTGTAAGCGGTGGATTGGGTTAGCTTTTGACCTGACATATAAACATTCATGTGTCTTCTAACATCTTATTACAGTGAAACATCCCACAGAAAGCTTGTATTTGAGCTTTTAGTGCTAATCCAATAAAAAAGCAATGTAACCATTTCAAGATAATTATGGCATCAGCAACCCCCTGCCTGCTTTCAGGCAGGCATTCATGGGAACCCCTTGTGGGTGTTCAAACAGTGTGAGAAAATAGCGAGCACATTGAATCTCATTTCTGTGGCACAAATATTTCAGTGTGTTAGAGTACCTCAGAGCTAAGAAATCTCTGAAACATCAACATTTGGTTTCCTACTTGATGTGAGCTGGCCTCGCCCGAGGCAGGGGTCGATAACATACTGCTCTGCTATTCTCCAGAATTAAGAATAGTGAAGCTTGTCTGATCAGCTCCCTCTCCAGCAATACTAAAGTGTCTCATTCACATTAAAAAGCATCAGGCTTTGGCCCATTTCCCTTCTGATATTGGCAGAAGGGCAAACAGGAGGGGGAAAGAGTAAAGTGTCCGTTTCTCCATCCCTGGTTTGCTTTGCTCTTTGCTTATGCTTGCCCTAGAAATGCCGGCGTGCCCTGGTCCACGATGGGAGTTTGTAAAGGGATGATTTGAACAGTTCAGCACAACACTTGCACTTGAAGGAATGAGGCACCTAAAAGCCCTGACCAGTCTTTTAGGACTGCTAGTACTGATTAGGTAAGGACATGATTAAGTCAGATGTGTGTGCCATAGGATAAGATCTGGAAATCAGCACAAGCTCTGGGAAGACAGAATGTATCTGCGCAGATTGGAAAGAAAGATTGGAAAGAAAAATGTGGCACGGCAATGTGAAATGGCAGAGTGATGAAATCAGGGCTTTTAGAAGCACTATGCTCTATTTTAGCAGTGACACAGACATGCCAGAGATAAATTTTGTTTTTTCAGAACCCACCGCATTTCACATTTGGAGCATTTTAAGGGTACGAGACAGGCACCTGAAGTGACGAAAAGTCAGAAGACCTGCAGCTCCTCCCCTTCCACACCTGCAGCATCCTCTGTGCATCACTGCCACAACCCTGGGCTGCCTCTCCTCTGGGTCCCTGCTTCCTTTGCTGCACAGGGTGAATAATGCTGCCTGAAAGAGCAGCTGTTCAGTATTTATTTTTGTCTATAGAGTTCCGTGTGTGGCCTTGACTGGGTGTACAGCACAGCGCTGAATGTCTGGACCCCCCTGGCTCCTGCAGTAAATGCGGCAGGAGGGCAGCAGCTCCCTTCGTACATTTGCTTTGGCCCCTGCTGCGTGCTGAAGGAGGTGGAAGGGAAGGATATCTGTCCTCAGCCATCATTATTTAAAGACCTTGCCCTTTTGAAATACCATTTGATCAGGGGAGAGGCGTTTGTTTTGGGAGGGGAAGCTTTGTCGGTTTTGTTTGGAGTGTTTTTGTACTCAGTGATATGTCATGGGAAAGGCAAGGCTCCTCTGTCCCAAGGACAGCATCCCCGTGAAGCAGAGCATTAGAGGAAGCTCTGAGAGGCTTTCCACGTTCACCCACTTCAGTAAATCAAAGACAGTGCTGTCTCTCACAACAGCATGATTTAAACTAGGGTAGAGTCCTGTGTTACGTGGCTGCAAGTAGATGACATGACAATTACCTTTTGTCCCCTTTTTCTCCCTGTTCTCAGCAAAAAGCAGTAAAATTATTCAGCTCAGCTTATGAATTGCAGGAATGAGCAGCACCTGTAATTTCATATTGTTCAAACTACCTTTTATCTCTCCTGACACAAATGCCAGACCCTTGTGTGCCACTGAACGGGCTGCAGGCAAGAAACTGTGGCCGAGTGAGTTATGCCGGTAATCCTGAAGTCTGTCAACCAGCATGGGCTTCAAGGGAAAGAGTAGGTTGTGTTGGGACAGGAGGGCAAATCTGATGTGACGATCTATTTTTTAAACTGAAGGGGCATTGGTTAATGTGGCTGCCTGGGCCCAGGTCAATTCTCACTCCAGATTCAAGGTTTTACCTGGAATAAACCAGAAAGCAATAAAGTCTATTATTTCACAAAAGACTTCTGTGACTAATTCGTTCGTTCTCCTCTTCCAGTGGAATGACCTATATTTGCTTTTGATATACATTTTTTTTCACAGGGAAAAATTTTCCTTTCAGTTCTGTTTTACTTGCATTCATCACATGCATTTTACTGGCAGAGAAGTCTTTCTTTTGAAGTGAACATTTTCTCTTTCTTTCTGTTCTCATTCCTCATTCAGAAAATCATTCTAGAAACACAGTCAGCTCACTGGCATTTGAAGAATGAGCATCTTCCCAAGCAGCATAACATCTACATTTCCATTTGTAATTTAAGCCAGAAAAAAAGAATCACTGTCTTAAAATTAAGCTCTGTGTGCTGTTTTACTGTTCTAAAGTTAATCTGCCCTTGAGGTTTGGCCCAGCAAGTCTTGTACCTATGTATCACAGCTCATTCAAACAGGACAGGGTGGGCCTGATCCCCAAGGCAGACCAGCCCCTCAGAGCACACCAGAAGAGGACATTTTTTTTCTGGACATTTAAACAAACATAGGGAGTACATGGCCAGACTGCCATTTTTTTTCTCTGGGGTGACTGAGGCTTCTTTAAAATCCCCCAGCACAGCTTTTCCAGTTTGAAGGAAGAGTGCAGGGAAATCCCAACTCATTCAGCAGTTACTTTCTTACTTTACTCCACAGTCTGCAGATGAATAGTTCAGAATTAATCCCAGAAGCAGATACGCATTTCTTGCTCTTTTTCATAAATATTTATAACTAAAGGACTACATGACCGAAAAGCACTTTTCCTATGGAAGGGGGAAGAAGGATGTTCTGGTGGGGAGAAGCCCCATCTCTGCTGTTGTCCTTTTAATGATACTTAGTCAACCTGTTCTGCTGTGCTTTCCTACGTGTGCCCTTTTGAGGAGAAATGCACAGTCAGAGGAGGTTTCTGAAGGGCAGAGACTTATCTGGGACAGCCAGGGAAGGCCTGATAAGCCAGGGCTGTCCATCTTCCCAATAAGGGAATGCTTTTCTTTCTGCAAAGGAGTGATCCAAATCCAGGCCTCCTGACCCAAATTCTCCAAGCTTCGACTCTCTTGTGTTCAAAATGCAGTTTCTCTCTGAAAGAAATAAATCTGTGGACCACCAGAATGAAGGCACGTATTGGGGTAAGGGCTGCATCTCTCCGTGTGTGCTTACAGTATAACCATCGGCCACCTCAGCTGTTGCCTCTAACAACATTCCAGCAGGCAGGCAGGTTAAAAGTCACCTTTATGTCCCAAGTAATTTCTCCAACCAAAAGAAAGAACTCCATCTGAAGCCTGTCAGGCCTTTCAGGAAAATGCAGCCACGCCAAGCAGGGCTTTTGGAGACACAGAAGGAAGGTTTGAGAGCTGGAGCAGCCAAGTGCTGCCATTAATATCCTCAGACACCTGTGGCTTTGGAGTCACCTCCCACTTCTTTGAACTGTTTTGCTGGTGCTGAAGCTGCATCTGCCCAAGATAAACTGTGCAGTCCTGATCTAGCTGTGGGGTCCGGCGAACTTCAGAGAGAAGCCATTGTCACGCTCTGAGACATTAATCTGGCTAACGAGTCAACGCTGCTGCCAAAAGTCCTTGTAAAATATACTCTAATTAGGCAATTTTAAAAAGTTTGCAAGTGGTATGGAGAAAGGGGGGTGCTTGCTTTTTTTTTAAAACCTGCTGGATTATAATGTCTCCTAACAGAGCAGTTATGGTTTAATGTCACAGTCTTGCTTAGTTTGATGAATCTGGCCTTTGCGTTAATCCATGAGCTGCCATTAATTTATGCAAACTTTGCAATATAAAGACATTTTCATAGGAAGTCCTAAGCAAGGGAAAATTATCAGTTTAGTGTACATTTGGTGCTCCCCAAACTGACCACTGTTTTCCAAGTAGCCCCTGGTGTGAAGCGCCAAGGCTTACACAAATCTAGGGATAGCCAAGACACAGTGAAATTCCAAGCAGCAGAGCTCAGCCAAGGCCCTCAGAGCATCCCCCATGGCTCTGTCAAAAAAGAGGCCCAAGAACGTGTCCTGTTGCCACAAATATTAGCAACATTGTGCACGTTGGCACATACTTAGTTCTAAGCCACTGCAGAGTTCTTAATGCCTTTTCTTCTCACGTCATGTTTATAGCAGTTACACTTTTTCTTTTCTTTTTTTTTCTTCCTTTTAATTTTCTTTCTTCCTTTCTTTTTTTTCCCTCTTTTTTTTCCTTTTCTTTTCTTTCATCCCAACCTAAACATACCAGGCACATCCTCACTCAATTTATTTCCACTGCCAAAGTATAGAGGATGTCAGCTGCCATTGTTCCTAGCTCTACTCTCCTAGATTTTCTCTGAATAAAGCAAAAATGGCATGTTAGGTTTGAGGTTTAGAAACAGCATACTCCCAGTGTTCCCAAGTCTGTAATGTTTTTTTCTGGGTGATAGTAGAAGCAGTTAGTGAGGGGGAACGCTTTGAAATGACAGCTCAACCCTTGAAAGACACCTATTACCGCTAGACAATTCCTACCACTGGTATTCAAATAAAAACTTAACAAGGAGTTAATATATATTAAAAAAAATAAATCTTTCTCTTCCAAATCGGGAGATATTTGGTGCTTTACTTACTGTGTACCTTGAATATGTGAGAAAACCCTGTTGTTTTGGAGGAACTACCATGAGAGCAGCTCATGGAGGTCTGCTCGAGATCACTTTTGGCCCTTTGCTGCCCTGAGTGTTGGGAGCAAAGCTATCATGCAACAGGAGATGAAACCTACTGCATGCTTACGCTGCAGGTTCACCGTGTGACACCCCTAAGGAGCTGCCAGGCACTCCCAGAGCTGTGTCATAACCAGACCTTGGGTTTGAGCTTTTTTTCTGGTTGTTTTCACTAGTTTGCTGAAGTCAGTGTAATCTGAAACAACTCTCCCACTCTTTGCCCACACTGGACTATCACCCACAGCAATGGTCTGGAGTCACGCTGCGCCTGTGAGACTTCACTGAAACGCTTGCAGAAATTGTAGCCCAGCCCAGTTCTCACCAATATAGTTTTCAAACAATTGCAACACCACTGGATTCACTGCAATAAATCCTTGTCTTTCTTGGAAAGATGTTCACTGACCTGCTGTGGGTGTAGCATACTGTACTTGCTCTTCTTATCCATCTACTGAAAAAGAGTTACCCTGTTATTTGTCTGTCCTCATCTACATCTGCTTCATGACCTCCCTGGTATCCCAGTGCTGCTGGGGTTTGGTTTTGGTGGTGGAAGAGACTGTTTTGTCTCAGTCTGAAGGAGAGCTGGAGACAGCTGAAGACTGGAGCCAGGATTTCTCCTATCAACTCTGTGTCCACAGCCCTCTGCAGCTCTACCTCACCATCTTGTGAGGTCCCCAGCCCTCTGCAGCTCACCTTCGTGTGATCATAGAATCATAGAATCATAGAATGTTAGGGATTGGAAGGGACCTCGAAAGATCATCAAGTCCAATCCCCCTGCCAGAGCAGGAATGCCTAGACTATGCTACACAGGAATGTGTCCAGGCAGGTCTTGAATGTCTCCAGAGAAGGAGACTCCACAATCTCTCTGGGCAGCCTGTTCCAGTGCTCCGTCACCCTCACTGAGAAGAAGTTTCTTCTCGAGTTTAAGCGGAACCTCTTGTGTTCCAGTTTCAGCCCATTACCCCTTGTCCTATCATTGGTTGTCACCGAGAAGAGCCTGGCTCCATCCTTGTGACACTCACCCTTTATATATTTGTAAACATTAATGAGGTCACCCCTCAGCCTCCTCTTCTCCAAACTAAAGAGCCCCAGCTCCTTCAGTCTTTTCTCATAAGGGAGATGCTCCACTCCCTTAATCATCCTAGTTGCCCTGTGCTGGACTCTCTCCAGCACTTCCCTGTCTTTCTTGAACTGAGGGGCCCAGAACTGGACACAATATTCCAGATGGGGTCTCACCAGGGCAGAGTAGAGGGGAAGGAGAACCTCTCTCGACCTACTAACCACCCCCCTTCTAATACACCATGAAGGACTAGTGACAGTTCAGGAAGAAAGCAGTTCTTCTTCCAGTCCTCAGGAGCCCAACAATCAGCCCACTGCACCAGAAGAACTATCTGCCAAAGATTTCCTACAGAGGTTGGACTTGCAGATTAAGTTATCCACACAAGCAGCCAGAAAACTAAAAGATGACAATGTCAGAGAGGAGAATGAGGAAGGTCACTATGCAACCTCTTCGTATCACCAGTAGAAGACAGATGTGGTGGCCTGAAAACTTTCCATGAAATCAATTCTTAAAGAACTAAATGCTAAGGTATTTCCTCTCTGCTTGTCCCCCTTCTCTAAAACTGCAAAATCATTAACATGTTAATCATTTTGTAAATTGGCAAAGAAGTTTTAATTGAATTTGCTCTCCAAGTGGATAGGGAGAAGGAGAACAGCGTTAGAGCAACTAGGAATGAAAGAAGTCTATTAGATCTCGCTTTTCCCTCTGGGACACTCACTGAATATAAAATTGGATTCCACTTGCTGGTAGATTGGTGGCCGTAAAGAAGGCAGCAATATGTGTTTTCATTTGCCTTTACAGGCCACTAACTTCATTGCAATGAAGACCTCAGACTCTCATTGAACAAACTGCAGGAGTGTCAGCAGTAAGTGAAATAAAATGATCTCAACAGATGATGGTACTGGAGCCCTCTGTTTGGGAACCTCTGGCCTTGTGCCCTTGATCGTCCCCAAGAGTAAGCACTGGTGGTCTTCCGGCTGTGGCAATGAGGCTTGAGACTGAATTAGGTCTCAACTGGAGCACAGGTCTCAGACAGCTGCAATTGTCTCCAGCTCTGCAGCTACAGGACTTGGTGTGAAGCTGGACATGGAATCCCTGCGTCATGACTTTACAGCATCCCTGTCCCCATGGCCTCCCTGTGCAGCTGGCCTGAGTGCTGCACTGATGGGAACGGGCTGTCAGTTTACTTTATTATTTCCATCAGCAACTATTAATCATCCTGTTTCTCTTAATTCTGGTCTTTTCAGAGGCGCAAAAGGAACATTAAACGAATAATAAAGCTCTTACGACTAAGGAGGATTAGAGTCAAATGCTCAAATAAAGGGCAGCAGGGATTTAAGGAAAATTGTATTCTCCATTTGTCTTTCTTACACACCAAACCCCAGGGCAACAATCTCAGACAAGCACATTTTGCAACTTTAAAGGCACCTCAGCAGTTTTATTTCATCTCAAGCATAGTACAAGGAAAACTTGTGACCAGGGACCCAGACAAAGCCATTGAAGTTCACTTCAATCACGTGCTTTGGAGGAGAGCTGCATGATACAAAAGGAAACATTTTCAGAATCATCTAAAATATGATGTCGGAGTTCAACACCATGCTGGGGACCTGTCTTTTACAGCCTCTTTGTAGCTTTTGGAAATGTTAACCATATAATTTTGTATGGATATTTCTCCATCACTCAAGACTAGGAGTTATTAAAGGAAAAGTGAGAATATTTTCCTCACAAAGCTCCCCTGATGATGGATGCAGCATCAGAGCCAGCAGCAGGGAAGTAAGAGGCATGGAAGGAAATGCCTTTTCTCCTGGAGAAGGGCAACATTTCACCCAAAACTAAAGCCTCCAGACTGCCTACAAACATGCCCTTTCTGAAAAATTGGTCTGCACCTTATTCTCAAAGGCATCTAGCTGGTACCAGAAATGCCACATGTTAACCCAGGAAAGACATTCCTAGATAAATATTTTTTTAGTAATTTCCAGCTTCAGCTGGTTACTGGTGGTGGATTAATATATTATTATACCTCCATAGCAGAGGTGTTTTCAGTTATCATACATATGTCAACAGAAAGAGTTACAACTGGGAATTATATATGATAGAGGTGAATGAAGGATGATCTGGGATAACAATGAGTTGACAAAATGAAGATACTATGGAAAAGCTTTGAAATGGGCATTCACACGTCTTCATTTACCACTGCCGGCTCTGTTTGTTGCCATTCCTTACCCTGCCCCAAGTCTTTTCCTTGCATGATCCTGCCCAGCCAAGAGAAGCTCAAGGGCAACTGCTTAATGGAGCAAAAGGAAGTGAAAGAAGTGGAGAAAGAGTTAGAATATGTCCAATCCTGCCAAGCGGGTGAGCAGTGTTCTGAAAAAAAGAGGTGCAGAATCACCAGCAGAAGAAAAGAGATGGGGGAGATGCCTTCCTCATCCTTTTGGTATGCAGGCTGCCTTAGTGCTTTCCTCCCTGCCTTTGCATAATGGCATCGGAAGCCTGTAATGTATTTGTTACTGTTGGAAGTGCTGAGCCTGAACATGGGAGACGTGTGGTACAATGGAGACACTACAGAGCAGAAGCTGTGAATGCTGACACCAAGTGAGTTGCCAAAGCTTGTCATGAATAATGTAAGAATAGCTCCGGTCTTTTTCCTGCCCATGCAGGGAGGTTTGAATGAATTCAGCGCTAATGTGCACTCTGAGAATGTACGCTGCCAACTGTATTTTCATGGGGTAGAGTGGGAAAACTTAAAATCAGCCATCAAAGTTAAACTGCTTCCATTTCTCTCCCAAATCACTGAACAGAACCAGTTCTGTTTAGCTCAAACTGGGATAGGTGGTTACTGCTGAGCACATTTATGCATACGATAAAAATGTCCCTTTTTCTGGACAGAATGACTGCAGGTAACTGACAGTGTTGGATGCAGTGAGAATTTCCTCTACACCCCCTGCCACTGGCCCAGCTCAATAGACAAGATATTCAAGCCCACTGTTGCAAACAAATGGCTGTAGCTCCATGAGAAGAACTGCTGGCGCGCATAAGTCGCAACACATCAGTTATTGCACTCTAGCCTGCTTCACTGGAAGAGAAGGTAGTGGAAAATGACCCAAAATGGAGAGATCAAGGGAGACCTAGGAAGGTAGCCCCAGATGTCATTGTCGGTGACTTTGGTAGAACAATGTTTGGGTTAACTGCTGTTATGATAATTGGCCAACTTCTCCCAGGCTGAAGAACCCATGTCCTGGCCATGCAGAAGGTCAACCGTATTCGTGCAGTGGAACCTTGCAATGCTGTCTTCAGGTGTGTGCTGCAACAGTGTGTGTAGGGAGGATTAAGAGAAGAGGAAAAAGGTGATGCTCTTCCTCATGGTCCTGTGCATGCATTAGAAACTCCTTTCTCAGTGTTCATCAGCCAGGTTTTCCAGACAAATTAATGAGGATTTGACAAAACTGTTCTTTGTTCCTCTCACTGAATAAACCCTGTAGCAAATCCCAATAAATTCACACAGTTTAATCTGAATCAGGGTTGAAATTGTGTATTGATTTGTTAATGATATATGATGAATGGACCATCACTGAACAATACATTCAGGATGGTATCTGCCATACAACAGATAACCACAATACCAGCCACAAGTGATGTCATGAAACTACAGATTTCTAAATCACCTTCTGTAACTGACCCCAACATGTGCTACAGGCACACAGATTTGCATGCATACACACATCCTCCTCCCAGTCTGTGGTGGCCACACAAACTCTTCCTAACCTGGGCATGCAGGACCCCTGCCTGCAACCCCCTGCTGTGCGAGTTGTGGGTGCCCCAGCTCTGTGTAATCCTGCCCTGTCCCACACCCCTGACACCCCAGATGTGGTTGAGCATCCCACCCTGGGAAGTGACCCTGCTGCACCAAAGGGTGTATGTTCCTGTGGTCCACCTGTTATGGAGAGGATACTTCAGGATCCCCAGAACATCTTGTCTGCCAACATCCATTTCGCATTGTGGACCTCTGATGGTAGAGGTAAGATCATTCTTTTGTACAGCATCATGCAAAATTATTTCCTGGTGAGCACAAAGTCCACAACCACTAAGAAAGCCCAGAACTACTTTGGATTCTGGCTCTTGAGTGTTGCAATAGAAGTGGGAAGTTTTAGCAAATGATCTGCTGAGGATAAACTCCAAGGGCTGCTTTGTACACATGCAACAACCTCTCCCAGCCTCAGAGGTAAAGACCTCTCCCCAACATCTAGTATTTGTGGGTATTTTTTTTTTATTTGGTCCTATTCCTAAAGTAGTCGCTTTTTCCGTGAGACATGTTACACAAATTTAGTATTAAAGTGAAAAATGTATCTTTGTCTGCCTGAACTTCGAATCCTGTTGCTGCAATATGACAGGTTGGAAGCAGTTTGCTCATCAAGAACATCATGTCAAGAAATAGACAGTTGTGTGTCAGTATGCGTTGAGGCTGTTTTGCTGTGTGTTGGTATAAGAGGCTTCTGTGAAAAGTCATCTTTTTGGTGCTCTGTAACAATCTTAAGAAATTATTAGAATCTTACTTTGAGGGGGTGAAGAAGCAGAGACTTCACCTACCCACGGAGGTGAGAATACTGTGGTTTGAGAGACTGTGAACAGATCTGATACATATCAATAAAATACCTTTCGTCATTCATCTGTCACCTTTATGAATCTCTCCTTTCTGCTAATAAGTGTGTTTTCAGATCCTGAGTTATGGATTATCAGCTTTTCAGCTTTGAAACCAAGATATATTTTAAGAGGTTTTAAGCTATGATACCCGATTCTTCAGGAGGCCCAGAGTCAGAAAGTCAAACAAACTAGAGCACAATCCTTTCTGCAAAGACCTTGAGTTGTGGTTAATAGAAACAGCAGAGTTTGCAATACATGTGTTCTGTCTCAGCCAAGTTCTACATTTTGTTAAAGTCAGTGGTGATGGAGAAAAAAATCATCTGATCTCTAGAAAGTCTCAGCTCTACTTTTTTTTTTTTTTAAGAAACACTTGCAGAAGTCAACTCAGCACTATTTAGTATCAAGGTCTCCATCTTATTACTTTCATGAAGAATAAGAGGATAGTGGATTTTGGAAGAAAACTGTATTTTACAGCATAAGAACTCATGCTGGAATAAAAGCTTGAATAAGCACTCCCTTTCCCATGAGCCTTGAGCGGCTGGGAAACAACTTCTGCTCTGTCGTTTCTCAGAAGGGAGAAGGGTCAATGAAGACTGATGTCTACTTCTGTATGTAAACCACATTTTACAAGAACAGGTGATTAATTAAATTTTGTTGTAAATTTGCGCTTCATTAAATCCTGTTTTTCATCCCAAGAAGGCAGGGGAGAGAAAACTCACTTTGTCTTTTTTATTTTGGCTCCTATGGGCTAATTACATTGGAAGGTCTGAAGTAATTCAAGTAGTACCAGGAGCACAGTGGCTGAAGAGCATCGTATTTCACAGACAAGAAGAAATAAATTTGCTCTAGGCTTGAGCATTGAGGGTGGAAAACCAGAAGAAATGCACAGCAGCCACTCCACTGTAAACTTTCTGAGTTATTTCTGTGTGCTGATAGATGTTATTGCTTTTACAAATAGATACTAAAATTGACAAAGTCTTTTCTTATGCTTAGAAGAGAGTACTTGTTCTCTAATCCAAATGAACTAAAGCAAACAAAACACGATTTAATGAAGAGCTAAGTCAGGAGCATTACTAAACCATTTGAGATTTGTACCTAGTCCTAGGCTAGGATTTAGTGAATAATGTGGTCCAAAGGAGCTGTTAATCTGTAGTCAGTGTGTATAGATGAAGCATTGCTTTGCTCTTCAAGGAAAAGATCATATATTAAAATATTTGTTGACTCTCATCTGAATATTTTTGTAAAGTATTTTGTGATGGCTGAAAGTGTTCAAGAAGAGCATGCAGTGTTCTGGCATCAGACAGTCCTAGATTTGTAATAAAACCAGGACATAATAGTATAAGGAAAATAAAAAAGTTTTTTAAAGCATAGCACTTGTTTTTAAAATATTGCTGCTTCCTTTTTATTCCACTGGGAGCAGCAAAAACGCATTTAATATACTCACTGCTTGGAAGCCAATATTTCTAACTGTTCTAAAAGAGAATCTGATGTGATGTAAGATCCCATGCCTTGTTCCTGCACCAAAATTTGATCAACTGTGCTTTGTCGAGATTTCTGTAATCTCAGTGCATAAATGACTGTCTAATCAGAAATAATTTACAGAAAGATTTTGGCACAAAGCTGAAATTGCCGTTAGGGTCTCCCATGCAATAAATACAGAGACTTTCTGGCAATGTTAAATGCACATTATTGCAGCTGAGTTTACTGGGCAGGTAGTAAAAACTTTTGAGCTTCTGTCTGTGTCAAAAGTGATTTATGTGATCTCTTTAGAGGCCCTGAACCCAAACACGATCAGGGCATCTCAGACGTCTACTTCGGACTTAAGCTTCTTATAAGTCCTCCTCATAGGTCTTGCTGGGACACCTAACATCTGTCTGTGTAAGTTCTATACACCTTCTATAGACTGAAATGCCACCAAGCAAGAAAAACAACTTTGTGCTTTATTGCCTGTGCTTCTCTTCACTATGAAACTCTTTAGTAATGCTTGGCTTTTGGGTATGAGTATGGGCATAGGCATGCGGGCATGGATGGGTATGGGCATAGGCATGGGCATGGGCATGGGCATGGGTATCATGGGTATCATGGGTATGGGTATGGGTATGAAAAGAAAGGAGTTTGGAATGAGTTTGTGAGGTACATGAAGGGATCATCTTATGATTTCTCACTCTGCTGACATTAATCTTGAATAACTTACTAGAGTAAGGTCTTGATCAATAGACAGGAATCCTGGAAATTGCACAACAGGTAGTCATTTCAAAATTCAAACTGGAATTTCTAACAAAAAGATTTCTAGGATGGACCCATGTCTAATTTAAAGTGAGCAGGCTGGTGATTGTAAATAGTCTAATGGTACATGGCTGATGAATGACTGCGCAAGCATATTGTGGCCTTTTTATTTATAAAGTAACCTCAGTACTATACGTTTTGATTATACAAAGAACAGCCCTATACCTCAGCATCATACTATGTTATCGTACACTTAAGTGAAGGAAAGGGCTGGTAGGAGTTCTCATCTCTCAATCACAGAATCACAAAATTATTGAGGAATCGTCAAGTCCAGCCCATGATCATCAAGATCATCAAGTCCAGCCCATGACCCAACACCACCACATCAGCTAGACCATGGCATTAAGTGCCACATCCAGTCTTTCCTTAAATGATCCAAATATCCTGTTTCTCAAATGCTCTACATACTTTCCTTCCTCCAAAGCAACATGGTTTGGATGTGCAAAGGCATCTCTTGATGGCACGGGCATCAAGCTGGCAGGAGTGAGATTGACTGACATTCCCCTCCCACAGATTTAGTTCAAAGCCCTCTTCACCAGCTCGGCAAGCCTATGGTTAAAGATGTTCTACTCCTCTTCTGACAGATAGACCCCACAAGCCCTCAGCAGACCAGGTTTCTCAAAGTGAGCCCCATGGTCTAAGCAGTTGAACCCATGGCTGATGCACCAGTCCCATAAACATTTGTTGATTTGCCAGATTCGACCGGCCTGTTCAAACCTCTTCCTTTTAACTTGCACAACTGTTGAAAAAACAAACCAAAGCAAATATCTGTAATAAAATGCAGAGAATTAACCAAATTCTAAAAGGGAACAAAATTTATTTCAGAAGATAAAAATAGCTGGTTTATGGAGTTCAGATTTATCTAGAGATGTAAATCAATTTAATTTATTAGGATTATGTGGCAGAAATATAATTTAATACTTCTAGGCATACCAGATGATGATACTTGCCAAAGACTTAATCTTTTTTTAGTTTTCTTGATGTGTATTAACAAATTCTGTACTTTTGTGAGCTATTTCTGGTGTACATTTTATGTAGTATGTTGCATAATTAAAACCTCAACCTTTCTCTAGAGCGAGCAATTTATTTATTTCTGATGATGAAACAGTAGAACACCAGCAGCAATGCATATAGATGATGATATATTTCTCTCAATAGTGAAAGTCAAATTGTATCATTCAAATCAAAGAAAAGCTTTTATTTATGGTATTTCCTTATTAAAAGCAATTACATGTGCTTGCTTTGCTGATGCTTTCCTGAGAGAGATAATTGTCTGAAAGGGCACATCTAGACCTGAGTGATGTTCGATCACAGCAGGTACTCCAGGGATTCCCTGCAAAGGAGCGGTGCCTGTGCTGGCATCATCCTTCTGCCCAATTCCACCTCTTTGCTACAAAATCTATGCAGTGTTTCCAGGAACTGTGAATCACATGTGTCAGCCTGAGTGTTCGTGTCCCAAATCAGTGGTTAAAGGCTAGCTGCCTGTGCCAGGAAAAGGAAATCTTCTATTACCCTTCTCAGCTGAAGAAATTGTTTTGGTGTCTGTTAAAAGGAATTGGTGAGTTCTGCCCGGGTAGAGAAATAGTAGGATGAGGTGTAATGTACTTCCCCAGAGGGATGGAACACCGCAGTAACACATACAAAAAGCTGTAACAAGACTTTAGAAAAGTGGTGTGTCTTTTGATTAAGAGCTGAATCTGAAGGTTCTGAGACTGGAGAGGGACTGAGTAGACATGATTTTTCTCTATTCTATTTATGAGAAACAACTTAATCTAATGTCATGGATAAAGCTGACAGGGATCCAGAACTCCTGTGGCCATAAATCTGACTCCATCTCTGAGCTCGTCAACTCAGGTAGCTTTCTGACTCTGCCAATCTGACTCTGCTGGTCAACTCAGGTAGCTCTCTGACTCTGCCAGATAATGTTAAGATTGAAGTAAGAACAGGAGTAAAGACAGGGCTCAGACAAATTTATTCAGAGATATTAAATAGCCCATCATTTTCAGTCTCTTGGTTGTCCTTTGGAAACTATTCATGCTGCAGTCTGTCAGACAAGCTGAATTCCCCTGGTGTGACCCATCAGTGGCTTTCAGTTGCTATCTGTAATGGTGGGGCACATTCCGACCCATAAGAGGTCAGAGTACTTGGAGAGATAGTGGTGGACCCCAGAAACAAACTTGCACTTCCTCAGGTTGGTGTGCAGCCTGCTCAGCTGCTCTTATTCCTCTCTCCTGCCCATGACCAGGATGAAGCTTGCAAGGTGAGATGAAGCCCACCAAGAGGTTCTCTCCTCTTGTATTAGGAAGGGATTTTGGGGTATATCCTGAGGCAATCCTGCCTTTGAGATATCATCCTGGAGCTGCCATACAGGAGTGGGCACTCCCTTGTTGGGTCTGACCACTCTAAGGTGTTTTGTCAGTCCTAAGCAGCAGTGTGAATGGACTGTTAAATACCAACTCCACCTGCCAAGCTGAGCAGCCTGCTCCAGTTCTGCCTTCTGGACCATAACTGGCTGTGAGGACTAAGAGGGTCATTAGAGACAGTCAACATGGCTTCACCAAAGGGAAGTCGTGCTTGACTAACCTCACAGCCTTTTATGAGGATATAACAAGGTGGATAGATGATGGCCGAGCGGTGGATGTGGTCTACCTTGACTTCAGTAAAGCATTTGACACAGTCTCCCACAGCATCCTTGCTGCTAAACTGCAGAAGTGTGGTCTAGACTCTCGGGTAGTGAGGTGGACTGTGAACTGGCTGAGGGGAAGAAGCCAAAGAGTTTTGGTCAATGGGGCAGAGTCTGGTTGGAGACCTGTATCCAGTGGAGTGCCTCAAGGGTCGGTACTGGGACCAGTATTATTCAATATATTCATCGATGACTTGGATGAGGGACTAGAGAGTACTATCAGCAAGTTTGCTGATGACACCAAGCTGGGAGGAGTGGCTGACACACCAGAAGGCTGTGCTGCCATCCAGCGAGACCTGGACAGGCTGGAGCGTTGGGCGGGGAAAAATTTAATGAAATATAACAAGGGTAAATGTAGGGTCTTGCATCTGGGTAGGAACAACCCCAGGTTCCAGTATAAGTTGGGGAATGACTTATTAGAGAGTAGTGTAGGGGAAAGGGACCTGGGAGTCTTGGTGGACAGCAGGATGACCATGAGCCAGCACTGTGCCCTTGTGGCCAGGAAGGCCAATGGCATCCTGGGGTGTATTAGAAGGGGGGTGGTTAGTAGGTCAAGAGAGGTTCTCCTTCCCCTCTACTCTGCCCTGGTGAGACCCCATCTGGAATATTGTGTCCAGTTCTGGGCCCCTCAGTTTAAGAAAGACAGGGAACTGCTGGAGAGAGTCCAGCACAGGGCAACTAGGATGATTAAGGGAGTGGAGCATCTCCCTTATGAGAAAAGACTGAGGGAGCTGGGGCTCTTTAGTTTGGAGAAGAGGAGGCTGAGGGGTGACCTCATTAATGTTTACAAATATATCAAGGGTGAGTGTCACGAGGATGGAGCCAGGCTCTTCTCGGTGACAACCACTGATAGGACAAGGGGTAATGGGCTGAAACTGGAACATAAGAGGTTCCGCTTAAACTCGAGAAGAAACTTCTTCTCAGTGAGGGTGACGGAGCCCTGGAACAGGCTGCCCAGAGAGGTTGTGGAGTCTCCTTCTCTGGAGACATTCAAGACCTGCCTGGACACGTTCCTGTGTGGCATAGTCTAGGCATTCCTGCTATGGCAGGGGGATTGGACTTGATGATCTTTCGAGGTCCCTTCCAATCCCTAACATTCTATGATTCTATGATTCTATGATTCTATGACTAGCTGAAGGTCTGGCAGCCCGGTTCTGTGGGCAGAAGGATGGTTGTTATCTAGCAGTGGTACAAGTCAACACTTGCCACCCATGCGGGATGTGACAGCCTTACACTGTGCTCGCAGAGTGGCAATGGGATGATGCATTGGCTCTGCTTTCCGCAACTTTTTTAGCTTCAGTATCACTCAGGGTGCTGAGATTACTGAACAGCTGCACGGCAAGCTTCACACTACTCACTGGGTCTTAAAAAGATTATGCCTTCTAGGTGGTTAGATACCGGTTGACATATTGTCCTGGGCTACTTGGTTAGGTTTTTATTCTGCAGTGATATATGTAATAACCAGAAGTTCAGTTACTTCACAGCTTTTATCTTTCACCACTTATCTTCTCTCAGAAAAACAATTTGCATGTCTTCGCTCAGCTGATTCTCCAAACTTGCCTAAGAACCTTATCTGTGTTAAGTCGATGAATAATAATACAAAAATTTAAACAGAAAGCCACGTTCTTCGCTATTTAATTTGAGGAAGGGGAAAGGAGGGTTAACAGGTAATTTACAGGACCTATATTGAAGGGCAAATCAATTCTTAATGTAAACCCATGGTTCAGCAACCATAGACAAATCCTGCCTAGCGACAGGAAAAATGTTGATAAAGCTGAAAAGCCAGTGGGAGGCTAACAATGGGTTTCAAGGCATGAGGAGAAATCAGTGTCCAGTTGCTAGGTGATACATGTCTAGCAGACCACTCTTCTGAAAAGATGAGTGCCGTTTTCTTTTGTTTTGGTAAATATGATTATATCTAGCAAAAGCTGTGTACGCACAGCTCTTTCTCTTCTCATGCTTCTCTTGACTGAAAGATTAATTTTTTTATAACCCATGCTTCTCTTTCTGCACTATTCTCTACAGTTAATGAAATCTAAGTGAGAACCCTGTAGCAGCTGAAGAGGAAGTTTCCTGTGAGCTATGGTGAGCAGGTCAAAAAATAAGCCATATTTGTCCCACTGAGACAGGCTCTAAAGGAGCAGAAACTGGCCTTTCTGCTACTCTCTCTCAAAATGTGGGAATGTCCAATGCTAGTAATTTGATTGTAGCTAGAGATTAATCAGCTTTATTCCTGTTGCTGCAAATCACAGCTAATCTTCAGCAGAATGGATATATATTTACACTTCATAAATGTAATTCTACTTCACTCTCTTGCAGGTGTTACTGAACATCAACCTTGAGTTGTTTGAGCTGCTACTAATAGTAGGTTAAACTCCATTTTGTTTCACCGAGTGGCCATTTAACTGTTATAGCATGCTATATCTATTCATTTGATCATTTATTAAGTAATATCTTGACTGTGGGGATGTGGAATGTTGACTTGATTAGTGTAGTTGTAACAACTCAAAACTTCTGATAGGGAGAAAGGAGTACAAACAAAAATAAAGCATATGCTCCAGTTTCTTATCAGCATGTTTGGCTTTCTCTGTGTGGTCACAGGACACATTGCACTGTATCTACCTCTTCCCAAGGGTGTGCTTTTGGAGATAATGTCTACAACAGCTGCTTTTGGCAGAAAACTCCAGTCATCTCATGGATTCACCTGGGAATAAACCCAGAAGTGGAATGTGTCTGGACAGTTCCTGAAAAGGAATTTTCTTCCTCTCTTGGATGGTTATCTGTCATTTCAGGCTTCCTAGGTTGGTGGTGCTTATTGTAATCTAAGCTTTACTAATCAGGTCTGGCTAGGTCCTACAAGACCCACAAAGATAACTTAAAATTCAGCTATCAGGTTTATTAGGAGTGTTGTGCTGCCTGCCTCTGTGAATGGCAGAGCAGCGGCAGTCTGGGTGCTCAGGTGCAAGCACACGACACCTTGCTACTACCTTTGCTCGTGTTGAGTTACATGCTCTTCAAATGCCCTGGTCCATATCAAGAGTTCCCATTTTCCCTACCATTGTTATTTATAAATATGGGCTTTCTTTGGTTCCCTTGGTTTTAATTCTTTAAGGAAAGAGATACTGAACCCTTTTTAAAAAGGCAGTTCACAGCAAAAGTTCAGAAGATGGCTGTGACATGCTTGTGTTCAGCAACTTATGTGATTTGCTTCCCAGGTCAGGCAACTGTATTTTCAGCAGATCTCCCCTGGAACCTGCTTGAGATTTAATGCAAAAGCAGCATTTGACTTTCTAAACTACCAAATGCTATCATCTCTTCTTGCAAGAAATGGCATTTTTTTTCTTGTGCATGCTCATCATTTAAGCAGAAAATGTAACGTGACAAAGAGCAGCAATATGCTGAGACCTCTCCTTAGGATAGCATATGGCTTAAAATTCCTTTTATGTTCTTTGAAAGTACAATTGTGCCTTGATATTGCTATGTGATATTCAACCCACTTCTGGCTTTTTGTTCTGCAGCTCATCCTTACAAATAACCTCCTTCTGTTTCAGGCTAGAGTTCACAGCATCGCTGGAAACAAACCTCTAATACGGTAGGACACTCTCACTCAGAGCCGGAAAGTGTTGTGCCACTTCTCGCACAGCAGTTGTGGCAAAGTGCTTTGATGATGTGCATGCTTGTCAGTGATATGCAAACACCCTTGCAGCACTGGCCTGCTAAACCTGTTCCAAACTGGTCAGTGGTTGTTCTGGAGTGTTAGTCAGAAGCTCAGGTGGCTGTGGAGAACATTGGTTTTGCCCCCTCTTGTCGGGGGCAATGGGGTGTGCTAAAGGTCTGTGTATGAAGGAGGCAGAGGGAGGGACCCTCTCCTCATGCTGTAGCCGTTGCTCTAACCCCTTCCTTAGCAGCAGGAGCAAAAGGGTTTTGCAACTGTACGTGGGAGTAACTTTTGCTGCCTGCATCTCCTCCATCACGTTCACTGCTGCCCTCTGCTTCCCCAGCAGCTGCCTACCCTTTTGATCTCTCTCCTGACCCTCTCACAGCTTTGTCCCAGCTCTCTGCAGGTCAGCAGATGCTTGAATGATTCCAGCACTACAATAAGGCAAAATCCCACCCAAATAAAGGAAGTGGCTGCCATCTTAGGAGAGGTGAATGGAGGGAGCATATACCTATGCTATGTTTGGAGTGTATTGGCTAATATCCAAGACTTACAGCCCAGGGTTTTTTAGGAAGCTTTCGTTTTTGCTGTCATTACCTTGGGGAGAGGGCAGCCATCAGTGTCCTCAGCCTCCACCATATATCCTGTGTTCCTACTCTCAGAGAGGTCCTAGAACTGCTCCAGAGCTGCATGCTGGACCCAGGCAGTGCCCACACTGCCATAAACCATCCCAGCAGCCCACATCCAGCAAGGTGGATGCACAGTCTGGATCACATTTGCTTGCCCATACTCCAGAGGGTCAGCTGGAAAATCTGTCTTTGTAGGAAAATAAACGTGTTAGAGGTTTAAAGGAGTGTTTTGACAAAAGTCAGCTCGTTTAGACAGCGTCACTCCAGGAAACCTACAGGCCAGTTCTGTGTAATTTCAACATGTTATCATGTCTGATAGCGTCTTTTCACTCTGCACTGCTCAGGTTTGTAGGCCATGCCTGTCCTTCTGAACAGAGCTGCTTGGATCCATTCGGTGGCCCTGTGGCCAGGAGTTAGAATACTGCTCATTAGGATGAATGAGCTCCATCTCCTCCACCCCATGACAGGGACATCTTGGCAGTGGTTCTTGGCATTCACTATCCCCTGAGTCATGACTGGGCAGGGGCCAGGAAAGTGCCTTTTGATTGGCATGGACAAAACTGGTGCTGGGGAACATGCCAAGAGTTAAAGAGTATGGACAGCTACAGGACAGTGCCCCTTGCAAACCCAGCTCAGGTTATCCTCTGATTTTACAAATTTGTCTAGATGCTCCTCTGCAACTCCTATGGCTTCCACCTGGAACTTGCTGAAATTTCTTGTAGAGAAAGCTTTCCTAGCTAAAATATCCCCCATATATATATATTTTTTCCCCACTGGAAGATGCTAATTCATGTGAAAATGTTTAGATTTTCTATGGAAAATTTTTTAAACAACAACTTAATTTTAAACATTTGCGGCATTGAGCATTTCCAGCTCAGGAGGGGAAAAAAAAAAAAAAAAAAGAAAAGAAGCCCCTATAGTTGAAATACTTTTTCCTCTATTTGAATTCATTCTTAATTTCCTGAAGAAAAAAGAGATGCTTTGTTTGACATTTTTCACTTCGCATTTCCACTAAGACAGCCTCAGTTTTCCAAATAGCTTTAGTTTTTCTTCTAAGAAATTGTCAGATGTAACTTACAACATACATTAAACTCTCATCTTCAACAGACGTGATATAAGCTCCTTTAGCTGTGAAAGAGGAATCAGTTTTGCCTGAACTACAAATATATTAAAAACATTTCTCTCTTGCTTGTGAATCTGGTATTTTATTTCTGTTTCAGGAAAAAAACATCCTGCTCACGTTACAGAGGCAGGGCTGGTACAGTAACATCATTATTTAGACGTGAGATCACCAAATGGGATCAGTTTTAAATAATCGATGTCCAGAGCTGATAACTGTTGAATGTGCTTCAAACCACTTAGGAATTCTGAATTTTTATTGTTTTTCATGCAAAAAGTATGCAATTACGTTTCAGTTCTAAGACTTCTTTCTTTGAATGTCCTGGCTGTAGCAAAACCAACAGACCATTGGTATGAATTCTGTGTGCCTTAGGTCACCCTGTGCCTTTGATGAATATAGCCAAGTCCTATGACTGTGCCTCATTTACAGTAGAGATTCTTAGTACCCACTGTTCTCTTTCTACTCTAGCTGAATCTATAATCAGTGGTTGTGGAGACCAAAACTTTTATTAGTGTAAATTATACTGGTGTATTGCTCTGCTTTTTTTTGGTCAAGGGATTGACAAACTTTTCCTCAATTCCCTATTCCACTAATAAACTCAGAACAGCAGGAAAAAAACCCAAAGGCATGGAGACATGCCATACTCTTGGGACTATCCTTTCCATTTACATATGCTGGGAATCTAGAAACACCAATATATAAACATTGGGAGTGTTTTAACCATCTAACATGCTGGAACAAGTTTCAGCCTCCTGTAATTCCCTCTGCTTAAGTGGAATTACTCCAGGGGTAAATGCGGCTCCTGATGCTATGTGCAAAACAAGCCATCTGGGTTCTAATGTGTACAGACTCTGGAAAAAATAATAAAGAAAAAGACCTTAGAGGAAGATGATGTATATTGTGGCAGCTACTCTGGCTTAGGAAAAATACCCTAATTTATCAAAATTAGTGAGTTTATTTAAGATTACTGTATCCTAAAATTCTAGAATGAGAATTACCTATTCATTCTTTTAAATAACAAGGTCATTGATTTATGGAAAAGTTCATGTGACTGTAAGACTACAATTCCTTTCTGGAAGGAGGAGAGAGAATGTAGATATAAGGCCAACAAGCATAATTAAAGAAGAAAAATCCAACAGCACAAAAAAAAATATGTCTCCAGGAAGCGCCGCAGGAAGGGGAAGGTTCATGCTTCTGAGCATGGGACATTTATAGGATAGGTAATAAAGGGGGAATTAAGAGTATTGTCACAGTTGAAGCACTGCTTTTCTGCTTGCCCAAGGGGAAACAGTAGGTTTCCTGAGATAGATTTGTATTTAGACACCAGACAAACTGGAAAGGGACTCTGTGAGCAGTCTCTGGTCTACTGGGTCATCCTCCCCTGCTGGTGAAGGGTCTGGAGAAAAAGTCATTTGAGGAGTGGCTGAGGGAACTTGGGTTGTTTAACCTGGAGAAAAGGAGACTCAGGGGAGACCTTATCACTCCCTACAGATACCTGAAAGGAGGTAGTGGCAAGGTGGGGGTCGAGGAAATGGCCTCAAGTTGCATCAGGGAAGGTTTAGATTGGATATTAGAAAAAAATTCTTTACTGAAAGAGTGGCAAAGCATCACAAGAAACTGCCTAGGGAAGTAGTGGAGTAAGCATCCCTGGAGGTATTTAAGAGATGTGTAGATGTAGTGCTTAGTGAAATGGCCTAGTGGTGAAATGAACTGCTAGGTTAATGGTTGGACTCAATGATCATAAAGGCCTTTTCCAACCTAAACGATTTTATGATTCTATGAAATGCACACCTCTGCTGGCAGGTCCCTGAAGGTGTTTCTCCTAGAGGGAGCAGGCAGCCCTGACATCCCAGAGGGCCCATGAAAAGGTGGTGTCTTTGCCTTGAAGCTTGGACTTGGCAGGATCTCTGGTGGAGCCTTTAAAGCCACCTCCCTTCCCTTGCTGCAGTTGGAAGCAGTTGTTGTCCAAAAAGAACAGTTATACAGGCTCCCCAGAGAGCAAGGGGCATTCAGGGATATTTTTCTGGAAGAGCAGAAATTATGGATACCTTCAACCCACCACAGCAACAGCTTAAACCCGACTCATCTGCAGGCAGATTTTCCACTGCTGGGGATCTTATGGTAACTTATGCCTGCAGCATTACATCACTGAGCTGAATTCGGCCCAGGGCCAAAGCACTCATGGTTTAATATAATGAGACATTACCCTTTTGGCTACAGTAGAGCGATGACCTTGAATGATGGCAGGAGTACTAATCTACAGAGCGTTTATGTGCAGTTCTAAATCAGATTAACATTTGCCATGTATTTAGTTGTTTGGTAATGATCTATCACTTCATATTCCAAAAGGGAGCAACAATGGCCAGAGTGATTTTCTAAAAAGCACGAAAAGTGAGAAACCTAGAGATGGTTCAGGTTACCTGTAGAGAACCTGCTACTCCAGAAACACTGTACTTCACTTTTCTGTCAAATCCCTTGACCCCTGGGTTTTGAAAGCAGGCTTCAAAATTTTTGGTATATTAAATGTATCACAGAGACAAAAGACTCAGTCCAAAATAGGTATCACTCATAGCGTAAAAAATTTGGTCTATCTGCCATCGGTAATAACTGACATGTTGATTGTGAACAGCAGTGCTTGTACTTAATTGTTTTGGCTACAAAACTTACCCCTTGTCTCTTGAAAATTTTTTTCTTTTAAATAAAATCTGCTTCATGAATTTCTGGCTGTAGCTGCAGGATTGCCTTTCAAATGACCAAAACAAGATGTGTCTGACCTTCTAGTTTCACTTAGCATTGCACAGATCTCAAGACTTAAAAGACCAATAATCATGTTTTGTTACTTAGGATGTGATATGCTCTACCTCTGTATGCAGCAATATGTCAGAGTGAAAGGACACCCAAATAGCTTATGTCCATTAGCAGTAGAAGGCCATGTATGGCACACCCATAAGTGGTACTTACATTTCCCATGGGAATTAAACGGACGGGTTGATAAGCTGTTCTGCAAAGCATCCTAAAGCTTTCTGACAACAGGGAAAGATCATGTTTAATTTTCACGGTAATTCTATGATCTCAGGAAATGATACTCATAGTGAACTTAGGTGATGAGGAGCTTTAATCTTGCTGCTGTGTAAACAGTTCAGGGAGGTGTTGTTAGAAGCACTGGTGGTCATTGCCACTGCCTGGTGTGGCACCACAATGCACCAGCTTGGAAGAAACGACACCACGTTTGAATTATGGGTTCAGCAGAGACCTCCAGGAGGTGGTCTCTGGGCCTCTTCCAGTTGGTGCTGGAGCACTGTATGAGCCGTTTGCTACCTGGAAATGGGACCTTCTCATAGGAAATAATGAGAAGACAGATGGTCATGTTTGAGTGCTTCAGTTGCATTTGCTGCAAGCTTTCTACTTTGTATTTATAATGGTGGGAGAAGCGGAACACCTGGAAAAGATCAGCCTGAACTTAAGGATGGAACTACACACTCTTCCATGCCCTCTGCTTCTTACAGCTAGGAAAATACCTTTTTTTCCCTTGAAAGGATATAAGAGGAATGGTTATGCCTGTTTCCTCTACCTTTCTCACTCTTTGTACCTTGCCACCATCATCACAGCATCGTGGTTTGCAGCTTACTAGAGAGGACAACACTTGTCTGATATGGAGCAGCCTTCCACAGCAATGGGAACTGCTCTGTCCAGCCTCTGGGTCTGGTGAGCAGAAGCATCTAGATCTGGAGACCTTACAGTGGCCTTTCAGTACTTAAAGGGGGACTACAGGAAAGATGGGGAGTGACTCTTTATAAAAGTGTGTAGTGATAGGACAAAGGGGAATCACAGAATCACAGAATATTAGGAGTTGGAAGGCACCTCAGAAGATCATCTAGTCTACGCCCCCTGCCAAAGTAGAATCACCTAGAGCAGGTCACACAGCAACGCATCCAGGTGGGTTTTGAAAGTCTCCAGAGAAGGAGACTCCACAACCTCCCTGGGCAGCCTGTTCCAGTGCTCCGTCACCCTCACAGTGAAAAAGTTTTTTCTAATGTTTCTCTGGAACCTCGTATGTTCCAGCTTGAACCCATTGTCCCTTGTGCTGTCATTGGAAATCACTGAAAAGAGCCTGGCTCCATCCTCCTGACACTCTCCCTTGACATATTTATAAACATTAATGAGGTCACCCCTCAGCCTTCTCCTCTCCAAGCTAAAGAGACCCAGCTCCTTCAGCCTTTTCTCATAAGGGACCCACTCCCTTCATCATCTTTGTGGCTCTGCGCTGGACTCTCTCAAGCAGCTCCCTGTCCTTCTTGAACAGAGGGGCCCAGAACTGGACACAATATTCCAGATGTGGCCTTACTAGGGCAGAGTAGAGGAGGAGTAGAACCTGTCTTGACCTACTAGTTACACCTCTTCTAGTACACCCCAGGATGCCATTGGCTTTCTTAGCCACGAGGGCACATTGGTGGCTCATGGTCATCCTGATGTCGCCCAGAAACCTAGACCCCTTTTCCCTACACTGCTCTCCAGCAGGTCAGTCCCTAACCTGTACTGGTACTTGCGGTTGTTCTTTCCCAGGTGCAAGACTCTACACTTGCCCTTGTATTTCATAAAATTTCTCCCTGTCCAACTCTCCAGCCTGTCTATGTGGCAGCATAGCCTTCAGGTGTGTCATGGTTTCAAACTGAAAGATTTAGACTAGATATTAGGAAGAAATTCTTTTCTGGGAGGGTGGTGAGACACTAGAACAGGCTTCCCCCTGCCTGGAAGTGTTCCAGATCAGGTTGGATGAGGCTTTGAGCAATCCCATGTAGTGGGCAGGGGGGATGGAACAAGATGATCTTTAAGGTCCCTTCCAACCAAACCAGTTCTGTGATTCTCTGATTTGCTTCTCTGTGTCTCATGAGTTGGGCAATTTTGAATGGTTCTTGATGCTACTGTATGATTTTCTAAAATAAAAAAAATTTGTAGAAGATCAGACAAAATTGCCTGTGTCTTAGTGTTGCATTCGGTCATGTATGACCAGTAGTGGCTCAGTCCTGTCTTCTTTCTCTGCCTTTTATCTTCTCTTCTATATGTACCTTTTCAGTGACAGTAACACTTTTTATATGATCTAGTAGTAAAATTCCTACTAAAGTTTTGTGAAGAGATAAAAAATCTCACTCAATAAAATTCTAAAAACACCTCCTGTGAAGTTTTGAATAATCCTTCAGCAGCTCTTGACAGATCTACTTCAGTTTCTGGGAAGTTTTTATTCCGTTGCATATCTCATTGCCTAAATGAATGGTAAACGGGACACAGGAGAGGGAATGACCTGATGAAGACTGATTTCTATGTTGTAGAAAGGACATATATATCCACCTATATGTCTCCTTTCACTCATGTGCTCTTGAGAGAGTGTAATGGACAAGGAGAGAGGGACAGATGTGGAAGGTCTTTCTTCTTGCCCTGTGACACATAGTGCTTTCTTCTAACGTGAAGAAAAGAACATCATTAGCTTAGAGAAAACAGTACTGCCAACCCTTTTTCCTGCATTCATCCCTTCTGTTCCCATGCAATACTCCTCAATATTTTTTTTCTCATCTTTCCTGCCTCATCTCTTACTTCAATTTTAAAGAGGGAACATACATATCCTACTAGCTCTCAAATGTAAATGACAGGCAGAACACAGGGCAACGAAGAAACTCTTCTGTTTCCGGGTGATCAAACATTTGCATGATTAGACCCAAACTAGGCAATGTTGCTTTCACAGAGTGCTTTGTTTCTCCCTTGCTGCCTTTAACAGCCTTTGGACTCTTCATTCTTTCACATGTGACTTTGACCCTATTTCTTAAAACAAACGCTGACACCTGCTTCAACAACAGTATCTCCTGGGCCACATAAAGACTGAAAGCTCAGTAACCCTAAAGTGTTTTCAGATTCTTGGCTTGAAGGCCATACTAAATGTAAGCCAAAGACCCCAGTCATAACGAGGTGCTGTAATTTACCTTGCCCTATTTCTGTTGCATTACAGTCTTGAAGTTTTTATTTCAGAGCATGCTTGCTTTTCCCCTTCTACTCTACATTTGAAAACAAAAACAGAGGTTTGTTGTTACAACACGACAGCAATAGGGCTATTTTTCTCAGGCATAAACAATCCTCCTGCTGGCCTCTTCCTGAGCAGGGAAATTCAGAGGCAAATTTTAAATACCTTTCTCAGTTTATTCTAGGGTCTGTGGTCATTTTGAGGGTCTTTAGGAGGATGCATGAGCTTGCATAAGACCTGCAGCATCATGCCTGAGCCTGAAGCTCTTCAGAGAATCCACCTGGGGAGAGGGTGTTTAAAATCTCACAGCCACCCTGGTTGGCTTCTGTCAGGCTTCAGTGTCTTTATGGCTTTGTTTACAAAAGAGCGAAATCCCCAGTTTCCAATTTGAATGCCACTAGTCATTTGTAACCTTAGAAAGCACAGTGTAGCGAAACATGAAATTTGCTCCTTTTTCATTTCCACTCCACCACCCCCTTCTTCCTCTCTCCTTTGAACTTTTCTCACCGCTTGCCAGTGTACTACAGCTTGTTAACTGGCTGCCACTCTGATTTTTCACAAGTTTGCCACGTTGCAGTAACAAGACCATGTTGGGGCCCAGATGCTTCAGAGTAAATAAATAGCACATCTGGGATTTGGAAATGGGCCGGCTCTATATTATGGAAAAAGCTGGTGTGGAAACATATCCAAAGAATACACAGCTGGAAACTGTTAACTATGGAAGGAAAGCAAAAAAAAAAAAAAAAGGAGGCAAAAACTCAGGAATTACCACTGCTCAAGATCTTGCGCATTAGAATTGCTGAGAAACAGAAACTCAGTTTACAGAACAGTTAAATTAATGGCATTCCTGAAAAATTGATAGTTTATAATAATTGACCTCAAGCAACATAAAGGCAGCACAGGGTGGGACGCTTGACTCCTCGCTGTCTGGCTTTCTTGGATGTGTTCGGTAACATCCCAGCTATTTGAATTCGCAGGCGAGCTGGTGGGAGGATGTTGGTGGTAGAGCGCTGCGACTGCCCTTCTGGAGCCACGCTGCTGAGAACCGCCGCAGTTTCCCAGGCCCCCGAGCAGCCGGTGTCACCCGGGGTGTGCCGGCCCCAGAGGCGCGCGGTGGAAGGAGACTCACAGGGAGGCGGCCCCACTCGCTGCATCACTCCCGCTGCCCCTGGTAGATGATTCAGAAGGGTCAATCAGCAGCAGCTATGGAGGGGACTGATCCCACCCACTCTCTGAGCCAAAATCGTGTGCTGTTTCCGTTGAGGGCAGGGGAGAGTTTCAGCAAAGTAAAACTATGACAGGAGAGGCAAGAAGGAACTTGAAATAGAATGAAATCGTCTCTTTGGACATTTGTTATTTGGGGGACGAGGATCCCCACATTTGAAAAACAATAACTAGCCAAAGCAACAAAGCTCTCAGACAGTGAAACGACGGTGAGAAATTATTTTAAGCATTGCTCCAAGGGAGGTATGCTCCATATAGGAAAGCTCCTACTTTTCACATGGGCACCCGTCCTAGTGTAGAGCTATCGATGGAGAGCCAAACACTGCCACAGTCCCCATGTTAAGAGAACATCTCTCCTTCCAGACTCCAGTAACTCTTTAATAGCTCTGGATGATCTCTTTTTTTTTCCCCAGATGAGATGACCACTGATTGCAGAACAGACACAGACAAGCTAAAGGCACCAGGTATCCTCTGTGTAAAGACGATGCAGCAGCCTGTGATTCTGCAATAGGTTCATCACACATCAGAGAGGAGGACATATTTTTTCTTTTTTTTCCTCTCTTGTTTGCCAAACTTCTCTTTCCTTGGTACACACTATTTTGGATTTGTCACCAGATAAATAGAGAATGTATCAATGGAGCAAACTCAGATTTCTAGGTCAAAGTATACACACTTGGTATCTTTGGGTCTGTCTCCTATGTATAAAATAAGGCTCATCTGTGGCAGAAGTAGGTGATGCTGCAGGTGTTTTAATGTAGTCTTATATATTTAAGAAGCCCTTTATTGTGCCAGGACAGATGTTATTTCATTTTCTGCATACCTTCTAGTGGTGCAGAAGTATTTCCTAACATTTGTTTTATTTACCATAACAACAGTCTCTTTCCATTTAACAGTTACATAGGAAATTCTGGCAAAATCCTTAAAAGATTTTGGGCAGAAGAATCTAAATGATGGTCTCTGAAAGCTTCCTGCATGACAGACTTAGGGATGTGGAGTGAAGAGACTCATGTTTGGTGCCTCTGTCCCTTACACAGAGCATGGGAGGGACAGACGGCTCCAGAGCCAGGAAAAGCCAAGTGTGATTTTGCCTTCTACGTGAGGAACACCAAACCATTCTGTATCTGAGGAGTTCCTTCCCACTAAGGTTGTCATGCTGGCTGCTGAGGCCGGCCCCTTGCACAGGCCCCACCTACATTTCTGCTGTGCCCTCCTTTATCCCTCATTTAGTCCTATGCCCTTAATACCTTAATTCAGGTTAGGCTGAAGGCAAGTTCTTGGTTGTGTGTGTGAAGAAGAAACCTAAAGCTTGAGGCTAAGAACATGATGTTTTGGGACAGTCAGAGTTATATCAAGCAAATCATGTTGAGCATGCCCGTGCCAGCAAACCATGCAGGGTGTTCTGTGCTTCATCTTTGTGTTTATTATGGTGTCAGCAGCAATTATAACTTTTACTATAGTCATTTCTTGAAGCCCCATGAAGGACTGGACTACAGATGCCACGAGTTATACACTCGTTTCAGTTGTGTTATTAAGAATTAACTGAGGGAAATTGTATGGCCTGGGCTATGCAGGAAATACATACCATAAAACAAAAATGCAGGAATTGTACCCTTGTGGCCAAGAAGGCCGATGGAATCCTGGGGGGCACTAAGAAAACTGTGTCCAGCAGGTCTAGGGAGGTTCTCCTCCCCCTCTACTCTGCCCTGGTGAGACCACACCTGGAATACTGTGTCCAGTTTTGGGCTCCCCAGTTCCAGAGAGACAGGGACCTACTGGAGAAAGTCCAACAGAGAGTTACGAGGATGATTAAGGGACTTCAACATCTCTCCTGTGAAGAGAGACTGAGAGAACTGGGGCCGTTGAGACATGAAAGGAGATGGCTGAGAGGGGATCTTATTAACGTATACCAATATCTGAGGGGTGGACGTCAAGAAGAAGGTGCTGGTCTCTTCTCAGTGGTGTCCAGCAATAGAACAAGAAATAATGAGTTTAAGTAGAACATAGGAAGTTCCACCTCAACATGAGGAGAAACTTCTTTACTGTGAGGGTGATGGAGCACTGGAATAGGCTGCCCAGAGAGGTTGTGGAGTCTCCTTCTCTGGAGACTTTCAAAACCCACCTGGATGTGTTCCTGTGTGGCTGCACTAGGGGATCCTGCTCTGTCAGGGGGGTTGGACTAGATGATCTTTCGAGGTCCCTTCCAACCCCTGACATTCTGTGATTCTATGATTCTATAAATTTCTAAAGCTGTATTAATCCAAACAAAAAACCAAAATATCTCACAGAAGACTGGAGGCAAGTCCTGGCTTCCCAATCATTCAGCTCCCTCTTCGCCAGAGCTATTTTGAAAGCAACCCTGCTCCCTTTCTCAAAAAAGGCCTGAGGTAATCACCGTCAGGAAAGGATGCAGAGGTTTCCATACAGTGATGTCTGTCTGTTCGGTCTTAATGCACCATCACTTTTTCTATTGACTCAGCAACGTGGATTCTATGGATTCCCTTCAGAGTGACTAGGACCTCCCTGGGGGAATTCAAACCCTAGTTCCCCATCACAAATCGTGTAACACTTTCATTACCCAAGATTCACTGAAAGAGAGCATCTCTGGCTTGCTCTTGCTCCACCTGCAGGTCTGCACAGTGTAGCTCAGTCCCTGATAACAGAAGATCTGGGACCGGTGATGAGGAGAAGCAGACAAGTCCTGTGGGTCAACAACTGATTGCACAGCTGGCGCTGACTACGTGGATTTGTTTTCTACAAGCTTTCTGAGGATCAGTCAAGAAGCTGGCCAATACAGCGAGGGGTGGGGAGGGAGCTGGTCACCCACAACCAAGTGAGGAAATGGACCAGGCTGGCAAGCAGAGAATGCAGCATGATGTAGACAAGAAAGACCTCATAAACAACAAAACCAGGGTGAAGGAAGCCCACCACTGGACCTTTTCCTTCCATGGATGGAAGGAGCAATGCAATACTGGGCACACATGACATAGAAGGCACCGTCCTGCTGCAGCTGTGACAGGCACAGCAGTTCGAGTATGGTGCTGCAGACCATGATGGGCCATGGTGGAACTACTGGGTTTTAGTTTGCCTTTTAGAATCCCCTCTTATGTAATCAGCTGTCTGCATGCGCTGGTGTAGGTAGTCATTGCAAAGCCCAAGCATATGTTAGGAGACTGGCCACATGACCCAGAGTAACAGAACATGTGTAACATCATACTGGGATTAGGACTTTGTGGAGGCTCTGGAAGAAGAGCAAGGAGTTGCAGAAGATTTGGGCAGCGCACCTGACCATCCTATCCATGAATATTTTATGGAGATCAGCAAGGGTCTGCAAGATGATGGAGGTGATATAGCCATAAAAGCCATGTGGACACTGTGTGGGGATGTGAATCCTGCCAGCGTCACCACTTTCTAGCAAGGGAATTGTCTCTGATCCCCTCAGCTGTGCAGGGGACCTGCAAGATAACATCCTTTTCTACTGACCATAGGAAATCACTTGTCCAAAATGGTTGGGGGCTGATGAGATGAACACCTCCCTATTGGTGGGTAGAGGTGCTCAGAAGGCAGCATGCTGACCCTGGATGCCAAGGAACATGGATACCCTCTGTCGCTTGACTATGGGACTGCTGGGCCCAAGTTCTGCTCTTAGGGAAGAGGAGCCTGTCCAAGCTGTTCAGTGCCAAAGACCTCAGGCATTACTTGTCCTACAGATACTGTACCATAATCTCCTCCAAACTGGCAAGGTAAGCCTGCCAGATGTCCTCTCCACAGGCCAGAGGGGGAGGCTGATGGTGGGCACCATGGGAGCCAGGGGATAGCCAGCAGTGGCAGCAAGATCAGAGGGGAAGGGATCATGTTGTCACAGTGAGCACCAGGCATGGTTTAGAGATGTCTGGAAAACGCATGGGGCTGACAAGTGCTAGAAATGACCCTGGCTGCAAAAGGCTGCATGAGGAGATGCACGCTGGGCTCTGAGGTGTACTGGGGTACCTGCCCTGCGCCAGAAGGGCCTAACCTTGACTATTATGTACATAATCAGCTCAGCAAAGATCTCAGCAGGATTCAGTGCTGTCATCACACAAGCCAAGAATGGTTTTGATATGCTAGGCAATTAATTTTAGGCAGTAGAACTTCTTCTTCCGTCAAACCCTAAATATTTTTTGTGTAAACTACTCTTAGACATTAACAGACTTGATGAATTTTTCCCCTGTAAATCCCCACATAGTGACAGTAAAAATAGTTTTACTTAGTATAGCTAAGTGTAAACAAATGGATAAAAGCCCAAATACAAAAATCTGTGGTTTTGATAGTGCTAGAGCTCAGCCCAGAGCCATCTAGAAATTTCATTGCTGGTTTTACATTGATGATGCTTCTTCCAGATGCTGGTCTTTTGTAGCGGTGGTCCACATTGCATGGATCTGAATTTGTTTCACAAGCTGAACTATGGCTTTCTGGTGAAAGCTTCATCTTTAGAGCAGAGTTTGTATCTAGTTAAACTATTGAAGGAGAACAAAAAGCTAAAGTCACTGAGCAATGGGCCAGTGCCTCTCCGTCCAAATTTGTTCATGCTTATTTGAAAATATGCTCTTGACACATCTGGCTTTGTAAGTTTGTTTGTTTGTTTCTTGGGCTCTTCTTGTTGTCAATGCAGCCCATTCGTTGCTTTTTAAGGATGATATGGTTTTAGAATTAGTACATAATGGAAAATGTTATGCCAAGCATTTGACTGCGCTTTCAGTTTAATCTGTTAAAGATGACTTACTGATACACTGATTGTTTGTATTAAAAAGGGTGAGGTCCCTATTTCTAAATTTCTCTAGAACTCCACTTTGATTATTTACAAAGTCCAGTGTAATGAGTCTGGCTGAACAGTCTTTTAAAGTATCACTATTTTTTCTTAAATGTTTTTTCTTCAGTGTTTTACTTTGGGTGTTTTTTTTTTCAAACTGGATAGATGGATTAGGACTTGGGCTATGTGAAACATGGACAACCTAATTCTGGATAGCAAGCCTCAGGTTTTCCTGAGACTTGTTCCTCTCCTAGAAGGGAAACTCCTCCTAGACTGTCACCACAAATCCTTCTCTGCCCCTAAACTTGGCGTTGGAGGTAACACGTTGCCTCCACCACAGGCAGGTGGCTGAAGAGTTTGGAAAGAGGGGTCAGGGGAGGACTGGGACCATAGCCCGAGCTCCCCTCCAGAGGCTGCTGAGAGCAGCCCCTGGTCCGTGCGGGACACGGCTGATACTTCACAGCCTGAGAGCATCCTGCAAAAACACAGGCTTGCAAAATCAGAGTGCCTGTCAGAAGCATTGAGCACTGTAGGCCCACAGCTTTGGGGCAATTTTCACATGACAGTTTTGACAGGTCATGTCAATCCATCTCCGGAACGCTCAAACAACTGGGACTACGTCTGTCCCCAGAGGTTGACCAGATGATGTCTTGGCCAAATAAAATGGTCGTCTTCACCAGGTTTTGGGGACATTAGTCACCTATTCATTAGCATATGCTGAGTGTCAGTGTTAATTGCTTTCTCATCCCATGCCCAAGTGGTAGGAGAGCTCATTGCTGGCTGTGTGGTGGTCTGCAGCTCTCGTCTGGGTTTCCACAGGGCTGGGTTTCAGCAATATGCATTTCCCAGAGAGGATCTGTTAGTTTCTTGTGTAGGCTTGCAAGGTTGTATAGGTCAGGATAGTACATGATTTTCCTCAGTTGGGTAATTAATTTCTGGGTTTAGGATTAATCTTTTCTCTTCTTGTTCTCATGTTCTTTTTTTTTTTCCTTGTATTAGATGTCTGAAAATGTCTTGGATCAACACAAAGCCTCTTACTAGCATTGCATGTAAATTCACAGTGATGTATCTGCACCTGCATTTTCTATTAGTCCATTACATCTAATTTTCACCTTGTCTTTTGTAGCTTTTGATGTACATTTTTCCCCCTGTTGACAGCCTGGCCCTACTACTGAATGGCTTTATGATAGTGATCTGGCTTCACAGTGAACTGGCAATTTCACAGGCATGCAGTTCTTGGAGATTATATTCATTCGCTCTTTTTCTTCAAGTCACATATTCAAAAATCTAGTCAGAACATTCAGCTAAAGCTGTATGATTATTTTTAGTTCCTTGCTCAAAATAAGAAAAAGAAAGCAGGACAAATATTGTACTTGAGTTGAATCAAAACAATATTTTGAGGGATGATTTGTGAAACTGATTAAAATATTTGTTTACATTTTCTGATTTTGCTTAATCTTTTAACTTAGGTTATTTTTTTTTCGTATTTCATAATACAAGCTGAAAAGTTTCATCAGGAAAACATCTGTGTGAAACATCACAACAGTTCCAAAAGTAAATACTTCATGTCAAAATAGTTCTGCATTGACAGCTTTATTCCCTCCTCAGGACTTCTTGGCTTAAAAAACTTTCACCAGACTAACTCAAACCCAAAATCAGAATCACTGTGAGTTCGACTGATACTCCATTTTTGGTGTATCCCCTACTAATCTTTTTATGTATCATCTCTGATATATATGTAGAATCTCTGATACAGGCATAGCATCCTGGTGGCAGGTACAGAAAGTCTTTAAGCTTTTTTCTGCATCTGCTGGTGTTAATTCCTCCGTAGGAGTGAGAAACCTTTCTTCCAGTGCTGAAATCTTGCACTGAGCCCAGGATGTTTTCCCACAAAGTATTCAGCGTACCGCTTTTTGTGATTAGCACTGCTTTTTGTGTACATTTCCCTGAGTGATAATCAAAAAAAATGAAAATACTTGACAAAACCACTGCCACTAAGGAACAGAAAAATCTGCTCCTACATCTCACCCATTCTGCATGGGAATGATCTCTTTTAAGCAGTAACAGGCTGCGGATGCACCAGGCAACTCTCCATCACCACCTCGCTGCTGTCACCGGGGTGTTGTCACGCGTGTTTTGAACACTAATTCCATTCCTTCTGATGTTCCTTTTCAAAGGGAATACTTGTCTCTGGGCATTTTATTTTATTTACTGTGTCTTAACTGTCTTCTTTTTAATACTTACTGGTCCGTACTTGCTTTACTTTCTTCTTTCAAAAAAAGCCTCTCTTTTTGATCTTCTATTTTTTTTTTGTAGTCAGATATTCATATCTGAACTGGAATGGACATCCCTATGCAGTTTTATACTGGTGGTTCACTCTTTTTGCAACCTACTGACGGCAAAGCAGTTAAGAAAAGAATCCTGGAGGCTACAGGATTCCTTTCAACAGGAGAAGAGTCCTTTCTTCTTTACAAAACTAAAGAAGGAACTAGAAAGAAGAAAGAAGGAAAAGATTTTTCTTTTTTGCTAAGCCAATATATATATATATATATGTATATTCCAATATATCTGACATTTTCCAAGGATTTCTGTGTTCTGGAAAAGCGCCTCACAAAAATAGTTTCCAAAGTTAGTGTCCTTTCGGGATGTATTGAATTGTCTGTGTTGTAGCTCCCTTTCTGAAGGACAAACTAGCAAAGTGTTGAGATGCAAACTCAGTCACCAGGCTCTCATTTCCATATCTCAAAGTGACAATACCTTATTTTCCTCTCCCTGATACACTGATAAACGGTCAAGATAAGCAGAATTATGTTCTGGAGAGTCATTCCTTGTCAAACCCCACAGTGTTTGGATCCCAAACCACTCCCTACTTAAATCCTTTCTTCCCTTTTAATTTATCTGTATCCTCAAGCCCTGAAAATTTAATTAAAATAGCTCTGTACTCTGAACCTTTCACTGGTCTTCCTGTACCGTTGAAGAGCATGTTGGATGTTTAAAGAAGCACTGCTCTGACTTACCACGTATAGTGACACTAATGGGGAATAATTAATAAGATATTTATTGAAAATCATGCTCCTTTTTTTCTCTGTTGCTAATATTAATATCTTTAGCTCTGGGCATAATAGAAAAAAATACAGTATAATATGTTGTAGGTGCACCACAAGCAGCAGGAATATGCCTGAAAACCACAAAAAGGACAGTTCCAGCCTTCCCTTCTAAAATATGGACAAACTTTTGGATCCACGTGATCAGGCTCGCTGGTGTGTTTCCATCTGGCCACCTTCTCCTTCTCCTTTTGCAAAGACTGGCACTAGGGGCGAGTCACACCTTTCCACCCTTCTTTGCGGCCCATTTTGGTCGCCTCGTCTTCTTCAGCAGCTTGCTTCCCCTTCCACCAGCTCTGCCACTGTTTGTAAAGCCACGTAGACATGTGAAGATGTACAACTACGCCATTTGTTAGGCTGTCTGTGAACATCTGGAGAAGGCATTCTGTGTGCAACACCTTCTTGAGACAGTTCAACAGAAAAAAATTGATTTTTTTTTTTTTTTTTTGCTTTGGCCCACAGCAAGGCAGTTCTCAGAGACTCACAATTCCTCTATCTTGCCTTGCCCCTTGCTTGTCCTCTCGGTACCAGTGGTGATGTTTGACACCATTGCAGGAGCAGGTGTCTCCCCAGAGTCCTGCTGGGTGTGCTGGACACTGTGGTCAGGCTATGGGAGGAGAAGAGGACACCCACAACACTTACCCAGCACAGATTTGGTAGAGACAGATTTCAGTCTGCAGGGCAGAGATTTGAGTCACCAAAGGAGAAAAACATCACACTCAAAACCAGTTTGAAATACGGGGTTTCCCTCCCCCACTGGTGTTTTTTTTTGTTCCGCAGCCCAAGGCATAGGTAGAACTGAACTGTTCAATGAGTGCCAGACAGGAACCACGTCTCTATCCACAGCTCTGCAGTTCACTTCTCCTTTCTTCTTCTTTTCTCCTTCTCCCAGGCCAAACTACCAGTTCCAAACAATGACTTGGACCATTCTGGTTGGAAGAAAAAACCTTCATAAAATGTACTGATGCAGGACAACGTGCCACACTCCATAAGGATGCTAAACCAATAACTTCATGACTTGGGAACTACCCTGTAAGTGTCACAGGACATTAGCCCAAAACCTTCATTGACATTGCAATACATATCTTGCTGAAAAAGGAAAACACGTCGAGAGGCTAAAACTAATGTCACAAAAGAAATTTGATGAGTTGTTCTGAGCTGATTACACATCTTCATAGCAAGGTCATTTAAAGCTATAGTTACTGTAGCTGTTTTTTTCCGAAATCAGTGAAACGCAGACTACTGCACACACATCCATGTACAACCTTCTCTTTTTTGCTACATCTTTCTGCAACATTTTAAGATAAATATGAAAAAGTAATATGTAATGAGTAAAAAACTATTCCTAAATGGTTTCCTGTCATTCATGAAGTTATTTGTATACTTTTCACCACAAAAGAAGCTACACCTTGCCCTGCAATCTCAAAAAGTCTAGAGGTGTCAAAGTAATGGAGAAGGGGAATTGTCATACAAGACATTTGATTTCTCACCCCTAAAACACTGTTGCTATTACTAAATAGGATGCTCATGATATTGAAATTCAGGCTTTTGACGTGGTTACTTTCTCACATAGCTTTCTGCCTTTGTGGAGATGGAAGCATAAGCAGACTTAATCTACATTTGTTCAAAAGGAAAGCATTTATTCTTGTCAGAAAAATCAGAGAAAAGAAGACCTGAAGAAATATTGAAGTTGTAAAAAGGTTTGATCAACTGGAATGAGATAAACTTCAGTCTGATGAGAAGTCTGAAAAAACAAGAGACTCAGTCTGAAAACTAGGAAATTAAGAGTGAAAGGGGAATTCAGGCACAGCTATTTCAATCAAAAAGTAATAAGCATGTGGAATAAATTATTCCTAGGTGAAACTTACTGAAGCAAGTAACAGGAATGAATTTAAAAGACAGCTAGACATCTTTATGGTGAGACCAGAAACTTCACATTTTTCCTACTTACATGCTTTGGGTCAGATCCAGTAAAGGACTTAGTGTCTAAAAAAGGGCTTAGGAGGTCTTTAACTGCTTAAGTCTAGAAATACATCCAAAAAATCCCAACTTACTACTGCAGATGCTGGAAGTACCTGGGTTGCATAGTGCCAAGCATGATGAGACCTAGGACAGAGTCTCACTGTCCTTTGGAGCTGTGTTGGTCCCAGGAGGTAGGTGCTCTCTCCCACCCCAATCCAGATTTTAGCTGGTGTCCCCTAGGGTCCTGATGCAAAAATCATTTTTGAAGAATTCTTAATGCAAGGCAGGGGATCAGATGCCATGTAAAATATGGTAGTAGCTGCCACTTTAAAATTATGAGAGGGGTAGTGCTAGTCTTTGCTATATTTGATGTGGTGCTTTGATAATAACATCATGAGATGGGGAGGACCTTGGTGCTTTTCTGCTGGGTGGGATGGAAATCTGAATGTCCCATGTTCCAGAAGAGAAGACTGACTGTGCAGATGGACATTTCAGACTCACTAAATCAGAGAAAAAGTGAGAAGTTGTATGATTACATCATCCTAGGTGGGCAGAAGGGGAAAATCCCAATACCTGGCTCCTCTTTTACAGGATCACACAGTCTGAGCTGATTTTTATTATTATTCTGGGACACATCTACCACGGCTGATAAAAGACTTTTGTCGGACTTACAGATTTTTGAAAACACTCATTCTATTATTCCTGGACAACAGCAATATACTTTATGATATTTCCTGTGTGACCTACTGTAGGTGATCCTGCTTTGGCAGGGCGGTTGGACTAGATGATTTTTCGAGGTCCCTTCCAACCCCTGACATTCTGTGATTTGTTTAGACTCTTGAAGCCGCCAGTGGAGGGCACCACTGGCAGACTGCAAGGTATCTGTACTTCACTCGGTGGAAGACATGGGCTAACCGGGCAATGTAAGACTCAGATCATAAATACACGCTGGGCTCTGGCTAGCGTTTATAAGAGCCAAATAGGGACTGCAGGCTCAATTTCAGAAACTTTTAGGACATTTCAAGCTGTCTCCAAGATGTTTCCCTTCTCCCCGCCCTGCTTCTCACTCACCTAAATTACAATTGCAGGTTATCAAAGTCGCAACGATGAAAAACCATCTTGTTTCTCATTTAGGCTGCATCATGCACCACTGAGCTGTTGGGCTAGATTTTCCTGTGGGTGCTCGGTTTGCGTGTGCTGTGCATCTGAAGCAGAGCTGGAGGCAGCTGGAGGAAGGCAGGAGGAGCTGTGCAGCTTTGCAGGGTTGCCTGGGCAGGACTGAGGTTTCCAGGGACACCCTGCCCCTGAGCAGCCCCGGGGAGGCATCACTCCAGTCATGTCATGTTTGGGCTTCCTAAGGACTTTCTGTAACTCACCGCACTGCGTAATCTCTGCCAGCCCACACACTTAAAGGTCAATGAGCAAGTGGAGCTATTTTGCAATGAGTCCCAGGTGTGGAGGGATTTAAACCTCTCTAAGGTTTACACTTATTTACACCCCTCTTGCTTTAATGTTAAAAAAAAAAAATCCACCTTGAAAAGATTTGTTCTGATAAGGAAGTATCCTGTTGAATTGGTACTGATAAGCACACTGCACTGATTTTCTGAATTAACTCTCTGCATGTCCCAAACAAAACGTGCTCAGTGATTTAATTGTACCACACTTGGATCTCTGTGATAAGACTTTCTTCTTTACATCTAGTTCAGAGGGCAAGTGAACACACTTAATGCTGGGGGAAAGCAGGACAGAGGGTAATGTTAGAATAGGGCTGGCATCTGGCTGAGAAGCAACTGGGTCATCGTCTGGAAGTAGGCCTGGGGACGGCTCGGCTGAAGAAAAAGGCAGAAACTCTCGAGAAACAAAGCAACTCATCTTGCAAAGCAGGTGGGCAAGCATTCTTGCCAAACTGCAAAACACAGAGGTCTGCTATTTTTAAAGCACAGAGGGTAGTTATAATTTAGAGCAATGGTGAGAAATGACTTCTGAAATATCCAACTCTATTTTTTCCCCTTAAAGAATTTGTTATGGTTCTATATCTGAATTTCTGTTAAAGTACAGCAAGTGATTGCTCATATGAAGGTCATGGGTTAAGCAGGGAAAGCAGAGGCAAAATTCTGCTCATATCTAATCCTGGCTCTGAGACTGATCAAGTTTTGACCTTGAGCACATCACTTAACCTCAAAGGAATAACTTGAGGATTCATTAACTGGTCCTTGTGGAGTGCTTTGAAGATGAAAAGGGCTTTATAAGTGGCAAATATTATTATGTGTTCTGGGACCTGGAAATTTTCAATGTTTGTATATATAATCATTTTTACAGAGGATTTGCAACATAAAAGAAACCGTAAATTTTGCTGGAAATTACTGGAGTGCAGATAAGAACTGTCTTTTCCAACTGAGAGGATTTTTCATTGAAATCTTTCTTTCCCTTTCCGTAAAGCCTTTACAACATGAGCCAGGGATGACTCTTTTTCTCAGACAGCTGCTTGTCTGTGGGCTTGTTTGAAAGGGAGCGGCTGCATTGCTTACCTGTCAGATGACGCGTGTGAGGGTGAGGGAGAAGATTTATGGGGAAGATGCTCCTGAGCTACACAGCGTAGCAACCCATGGCATGGGCTCATCTCCAGCCAGGAGATGGCACAGGCTGTGTGTGGTGTATTCCCCGTGCAAAAGGAATGCAAATCAGCAATCAACAAAGCTTCAGCGCCCGGTTGACAGCGCTATTAAAGTAAGCAAGAGCATGGAAGCACTGACTGTAAGGAGGTAGTTGGCCCCATAGGCTTCAAAGGAAGATTATGCATTAACATCATATTAAGATTTCTTCTCTGAATCGGCTTTCAAAGAGGTAGGCAGCGGCAAAGAGCTGTTCCATGCTGTACATTATGACAGATCTTGATACATTTATGAACAGGATTAGGTGGCATGATGCCTTCAAGGAAATAGGATTGAACTCCGATTCAGGAGGTGTCTAACCTTCGTAGGTCCTGCTATTCCCCACATCATTCAAATTTGTGACAGTACTATTGACAGCAGCAGCGTGAAGCTTGTGTGCTGATAAAAGGTAAGAATTGTCATGAAAGAGCTGCTTATTTAGGGGTATCCTAACCCAGCAGTGAGCTAGGTGAGAGCGTGGTATTGATTACCTGGCTGGGCCTGCATCCCACTGACAAGAAAGATTGCGATGCTCTCAGAGGCAGAACTTCCTTGTGCAGCTTTTAAAGATCTATTGAAGACAAATCTACTTCTGGACCATGTACCCTTATTGAATCTGTATTAATGCTGATACAGCACACATGATGCCTACAGGCTGTGAGTGCCCAATGGACATGAGCTTGCTGCTTCCATATCAATCAATTTCAGGCGTGTTTTCTCCTTAATCTGGGTGAAATTGGCTGACTCAAATCCTATAGTCTCCACTTAATCGAATTGCTCATTGAAATCAATAGAGACTCTGACTGAGTAAGGACTGCCTTAATTGTCCCACTGCCTCTGCAACGGTCATGAGCATTTATATATGTGAAATAGAAGAAGGCTTAGTGTAAAGAGGGGGAGATTACACAGGGATGTTTAAGCACACAAGGAAAAAAGATAACTGATTATCCTAAAGGTTAAGGCACTGAGCATTGCTTCTCAAGATTTTTTCACTTTTTTGCTTTACTGACAATAGCTGATTTGCTATGAGCTCAAGAAACACAGGGTCAATAAAAGTAAATTTTTTACATGATCAGGTAAAGTGTTTGTTTCTCACACAGGCACAAAACCCTCCTGCCCCCAGAGAACCTAGAGAACTGGGAAAACAGGAGCTTCCAGTAAACGGTTACTTGGGATTATGCTGGAAATGCAAACTGCAGTTAAGACAAAGTGGATATGCTCGTGTTTGAATCTAAAGCAAACCTAAATTGCTGGGCAAAATGGAAAAAATATCGTCAAACTTCTCCTGAGGTTCTCCTCTTCTCTCGCACTCACCAGAACCAGGCTGCAAAAGCACCTTTTGCTGCTCTCCATGGTGTCTGGAAGGCTTGGTTGTTTCACACTAGGTACAATTACCAGCACCAGGATAAGTCTTTGGGCTCTGTACTTCCCTTTCCTCATCCCCACTCCTCAAACATCTAACAGCCTACAAAGTGCTTTGCTGAGGAACGCTCTCAGGCAGGTACCTGCTCTTCATTTACACAGCACCCAGCACAGTGGGAGTCTCAACCTCTCCAAGGGATACCTCTTACAGAGTAAAAAGTTCAGAGACTCATAACAGCAATGAGGTTATCTCAGCTCACCTCATCACAAATGGGAATTTGTGGGAGAATCATATTGTGCACAGCAGGATCCCAGAGTAATCCAGCATCTGGCACAAGCAAACATTAATTACCTGATCTGGTTGGAGCAACAACTGAAGCATGGAGAACATTTAATTATCTGCACTATCTTTAGCACGTCCAAAGTATTTTTGTACTTCCTATTACCTCTGTAGCAGAGAGTTCATTTTTGTCACGTAAAAGATTTTAATTATATAAAATGCTCAATTAGAACCTTAATTTCCATTTTAGAAAATAAATACACCGTGCAAGTCACCGACTTGCTCTTAATTTCTTTAACAGCCCTCTCAAACTTTTCAACAGATGCTCCCAGTTCTCTTCCCATTAACAATGTCTGTGGGGACCTCAAACACTAGACTTATGACTGCTGTTCTCTGCAGCTTTGTTTGAAGGAGAAAAACCTAGATCCTGTGCCAGGCCTTCCTTCCCTCAGATTCTCCTTCGAATATCTGTCCTGCAGACAGCCTGGAGGACAGCCAGACTGTTGCTTGGAAAGGTCTGGGCTATAGGAACTGATTTTGGCAGTCAGCAGCTGGGCATGTTGTAGTGAAGTTTGTGTTAGAGCAAACCTATTACAAAATGGAAGCACCCGCACTGGACAAAGGTGGGATTGTATGAAGTAACCAAGATCACTAAGCATGGAATGAGCAAAACTTGGCTTTGTGGAGGTAGGGTAGTGAATTGGGAAAGTAAAGAGGTCAATAAAGGGGAGAGCGTATTGGGTTTAGTGGCAGAGGGAGGGGGGATAGAGCAGGAGGGGCTCTGGAGACTGCCAAGCCGGAGATGAGGGTGAGTGAAAGGTGGGGAGAAAAGCCAAGAGGGCTCCCAGGGATTTGATGGGGGTTAAATGTGTTTGGAGGCTGTGGCTACAGCTCCTTCCTGCGGGATAGTGAAGCGTCTCCGTTTTCCTGAGAGGGGACACGAGACAAGCTAAATGATTTGTTGAGAGGATCCAGCATTTATTGGTATATATTTACATAGAAAACTGTGGTTTGACCACATAGGTGCCGTCTTTTCTTTCAGCAGATCTGGAATCTTGATTTTCAAGACCCATACTTATTCTTCCAATCACTTCTGTTTGGAAATTTCTAGTGGAAAAACCGAGAAAAACCTCTCTTCTCACAGCTTCTCCCAGCTCTCATACTGTACCTACTGTTACTCTAGAAATCTGTGGCCATGCTACATGCCAACTGAATGCCCTCTTCCCGTGGCTGTCCTTAGAGCTCCAGCATGTGCAGAAACCTACTCGTGACACACCAGTGCACTCCAGCTGAAGAAGGAATCACTCCAGCACCTAACGCTTGTCGATGTGGTATCATGCATCAGCACACCGAGAAACCTGAGCAAGCCTTGAGCCATCTTGCAGGAGGCTCTTGAAGGAATGCTGCCATTTTAGCAGTACTTTTCCCTTGGCTCCAGCACCCCACCTCTCTGCAGAGCTGCTCAACCTGGGCAGAAGCTCATCTCCACCCAGCACTGCGCTGGGTCCCACAGATGTACCCTCCCTGCAGACGAAAGCGCGATCTCAAGTTGCAGGGGCCAGCAGCATTGCGTCGCTATAGGTGTCTGGGTTCAGCTGCCAGCAGCGTGGTGACATCAGCTAGAGACATTGATAGAGAAGATACTGGAAGTGACACGCAGCACTTGAACACATGCAACAGGCTCAGCAAGGCCAAGGCATAATTTAATGGAGTGGGCAGCCATAAAAGAGAACAGCTGAAAATAGAAACCTCTCTTTGCAAATATATGACATGTGTGAAAAAGTGCAATGAAACATATGAAGAGTAATGAATCCCAGCTAAATCTCCAGGCCTTATCGTGACACCATGCATTATACTATTGTAAGCCTCTTGCTGTTCACATCAGAGCAGTGGGTATCAATCTGTTTGGGGATGAAATTATAAATAAGCAGATAACAAGTACACGAATAAAACAAAGTGAAACCCACCTGCATATCAAAGGAATCTGTGACAAGTGACACACTTTCACATGGATGATTGAAAGTGAGAAAAAGAAAAATTAAAATGTAGTGAAAGGATAAATGAGTGAGAGAACTGGTGGGGAAAAGAAAAGAAAAGAAAAGAAAAGAAAAGAAAAGAAAAGAAAAGAAAAGAAAAGAAAAGAAAAGAAAAGAAAAGAAAAGAAAAGAAAAGAAAAGAAAAGAAAAGAAAAGAAAAGAAAAGAAAAGAAAAGAAAAGAAAAGAAAAATGGAAGCTGAAGAAAATAAAAATAACAAGACTCAGGGAATCTAGCGTTGACTGCAGTAGGATAAAACAGTCCCTTGATGTAATATTACTGCCTTCCCAGGACTTACACCAGAGACTGACTTGGCCCTCTTATTTAATTGCATGCTGATACACCATCATGAGACCTCATGGGAAATCTTGCAAGATCTTGTGACAGATATTAAATTAGCATTTGCCTTCATCGTAAATATAATCTGATCAAAAACATTTCATGTGTGCGAAGAAGCCAAGTTTGAAAAAGAATGATTCAGCTATAAAAAGAAATAGCATCTATAAAAACAGCCATCGTGGAAGAGAAGTAGCAAATGTTCAGATTTTTTTTTCTTTGAAAAATTCTACACTACACACAGAGTCTGATTGAAACGTGGCTGCAGTTTCTCAATTGTTTTAATGTGAGGTGCTATCCAAAGAAGTGAGTGATGTTGTCTGATCCTCTGCAGCAAACCAGTTGTTTCCACCTTCCCCCCTCTCCCTGCCCTAGGGTCTGCACAGCCAAAGCTGATCTAGTTCAAAGCACATCTCTCGGGTATTTTCTGAGCAGGACCTGTTTCCACAGCTGCCTCCCTGCACGGAGGCAGGAGAAAAAGCATCACACATGCCTTTTTTTGTGAAGCTGACCTTCGGCGCACGTCAGGGTCCCATGGTGCAGAACCAGAGGAGTAAATAGACTTTTACTTGGAGAGCTGTGAGACAAGAGAGAATGATTGAAGAGGAAAAAATGTGAAATCAGGACAAAGAGGAGCTTCCAGGAGTTTCTCTCTTGCAGCCTACCCATTAGCAGCATGAAAGGTCCGTAGACCTGCAAGCTCCTTGTCCCTTCCTTGCAAACCTTGGGAAGGTAAGGCAGGGTAGGGCAAGGCAAGGCAGCAGGGGTGCTTTTGGCTATGTGTTTTCAGAGCTGCTGTCAAGCATTTATAAGTCCAGCCCCGATTCTTAAACATCACTTCACCCTGCAAAACCTTCCCCTTGGCAGATGTAAAAAGACCAGAGGAAGAGGAGCGTCTGCTCTGTGGCAGTGTTACTGGTGAAGCCCATGACTAGCAGGGGAAGGACAGAAGATATCACCCTTTAGATGCTTTTCTTCATTTTTTGTGTTCTGGGAATTTAATATTGGACAAATGCTAAACACTTGAGTGTTTATCCAAACTAGACATTCAACCTTTTCAAGCTTTGTTCATCAATGGGGATATAAAGTTTTTCAGTGGGGATGTAACATTTACTTAGCTTCAGCAAGAACAAACACATAAAATAAATAAAGTTTCTGGTGAGCTTCTGACCAGTTCCTGGTAGGTAGAGAGGCAAGTTTTTTCACAGAGCAGTGAACCAAAAGAACACCGCTTTTTTTTCTGATGCATCATATGGCTATATATACATTCATTCTTATTGGAACCACTTGTAAACAGAAGAAAAGCAAACAGGAGAAAAACGAACTGTTGAAGGAGAGTGACCTTGAAAAATAAATGGTCAATGTTTTCAAGAGAAAAAAGAATGCATACATGCAAGACTATTAGACAATGAGTTTCATACTCTAGCATCAAGCTCTCTTAAGCAAGCCTGTCTTTTTATTTCTATTTCACATATTCTTGTGATGCTTCTTCTCATGCCGTAGTCATTATGAAGTGTGTTTAATTAGACTTCCTAAAGACAATGATTATGTTTCCTTTCTGGGTGGTACCCGAAGCTGTGCCCTATGAGAAATAAGTTCCTTTCAACCTCCTAAGTTCATAGCCCTCACATTGCTTCCAGATGGGAGAAAAAGTGCAGACTCCAAAGGGGAGAGCTGAGCTAAAGTTGGGAAGAAAAGTGGTTCTTTTCTCTCCATACTTGCAGCAACCATCCAGGTTTTTCTCCAGGATTTATTTCTCTGTAATATAGAAAGTCACTCATAATCCACGTTTTCCCATAAACTGGAGAAGAGAGATGAGAAATCTAGGATGATTGCTGCATCTGGTAAAAGAGGTGCTTTACAGAAGCTCAGTAGCTCAAATGGAAAGTAAATAAGGTGTTTTTATTAATTACACATATGCTGCCTTAGTGCTATAAATCACTGAATGGGGACTGACTGCCCTGATTTGGAATTCTGCAGGCAAGAGCCTCAGCTGCGAGTCTGGAATATCTAATGGGATGGAGAAAATATTTTTCCTTTAAATCGACTTTGTATCTGCATATTTCTTGAGTTAATGCTGAGGTTTAGCACATTTTAGAGAAACCTCTGGTTTCTCTAAATGCTTGTCAGTTTTGTATGCTCCCAGAGGTCATGCCAGGTGGAGGCTCTCTGAGGCTTTGGGACATCCAGGTCATGCTTCTTCTCTCCTATGTGGGAATTCAGAAGGGCACAGTTCAAAGCTCCCAAGCTGGAAAGCACCAGCTGGAAATCACCCTGCCACGACTTTGCTTTCAGTATGCAGGTCTCATGTCACCAGTTCTGGGATGAAGGACAGCACACGGACACACAAAGGGCAGCCAGATTCCTGCCATCTGTCCTTACAGTGTTATTTTCTCTGTTGTGTGATACAACATGTAGGGACCTCATCTGATTGAAAAGGAGAGGGTGAAATTGCTTTCAGTAATTTGTGTCATCTTTTCTTGAGCTGTGCTGCATCGTTTATCTCCTGGGAGATGCTGAGGGAGCCATGCTGGGCTGCTGGGTAAGGAACTCTTCAAACGGAAGGTGAACCAGGAAGAGGTTTTCTCTGAAGGAGATGAAAACTTAGACAGTATCTTATGTTTTTTAGAATGACCAAGTAGATAAGAAAGTATTGACCATTGCCCCACATAGATCTCGGGACAAAATGATGGGACAACAAAACATGACTGCTGGGAAAGGGAAGATGTCTTCATGAAGAGATGTGAGTTGGCCTGACCACAGTGGGTACCACATGTTCCCCCTTCCTTGCCACGAGTCTGCATGATCACCCCAAGCTGGAAATCACCATCTGGAAATCACTCTGCCATGGCTTTGCTACTGGCAGAGACAGCCTCCACGTGCCAGTGCCACAGCACCCACACAGCCACCACCGCACCCACATACGTCAGCTGAGCCTTCATCATGGGGCACAAAATGTGTCCCCCTGAGACACACGTTTAGCATGCTAGACACCAAAAATGCAGATTCAGAGAGGAAGGAGTCAGTGGAAAGTGCATTTCTTCTGCACCCTTCGCAGGTGTTTTCTTGGCAGAGAGAGCGAGAGGAAACGTCTGTGACGTAAGACAGTGTTCTTTTGCTACTCCTGGCAAAAAAAAAAATCAAACATTTTAGTAGTCTTTTTACATAGTCTTTTATACTTCTTTCCAGCAGTTCGCCTTTGAAATTAGTTTTCCTTATACAGGTTCTCATTGTCATGGTTTGTATACTCGCTTATGGCTTTGACATCTGCAAACAGTTTTGCTGTCCGAAGCTTTCTGCACCTTTTTGCCAGATGCATTCTTATTATATAAACAGTAAATTGTTCTATCCTTTTAAGACCTTGACCTTTTATTAACAGGTTTGTTTTATAAGCACAATTTAAAATCAGGACATTCTTTGTGTACTTGCTCACCACAGAGGCTCCTACTCCTCGGGTCTTTACACATGAGAAATGCCAGAGTGTTTTAAAGAGTGATTTTCTTTAACAAAACATATAGAATCATAGAATCGTTTAGGTTGGAAAAGACCTTCAAGACCATTGAGTCCAGTTGTTAACCTAGCAATGCCAGGCTCGCCACTAAACTATGTTCCTAAGCACCTTATCTAAACATCTTTTAAATACCTCTGGGAATGGTGACTCCACCACTTCCCTAGGCAGCTTCTTCCAATGCTTGACAACCCTTTCAATGAAGAAATTTTCCTAATATCCAATCTAAACCTCCCCCTGCACATTTCCTCAACTCCCACCTTGTTATCACCTCCTTTCAGGTAGCTGTAGAGAGCAATAAGGTCACCCCTCAGCATCCTTTTCTCTAGGCTAAACAACCCCAGCTCCCTCAGCCGCTCCTTGTGAGATCTGTGCTCAAGATCCTTCATCAGCTTCATGGCCCTTTTTCGGACAGGCTCCAGCACCTCAGTGTCATTCATGTAGTGAGGGGCCCAAAACCGGACACAGTACTTGAGGTGAGGCCTCACCAAAGCCGAGTACAGGGGCGTGATCACCTTCCTGCTCCTGCTGACAGCACCATTCCTGATCCAGGCCAGGATCCCATTGGCCTTCTTGGCCACCTGGGCACACTGCTGGCTCATGTCCAGCCGGCTGTCCATCAACATCCCCAAGTCCTTTTCTGCTGGGCAGCTCTCCAGCCACTCCTCCCCAAGCCTGTAGTGTTGTATGAGGTTGTTGTGACCCAAGCACGGGACTCAAATCTTTCTCTATTTCTGCTTTGATAAGAATCATAGAATCATAGAATCGCAGAATGTTAGGGATTGGAAGGGACCTCGAAAGATCAAGTCCAATCCCCCTGCCATAGCAGGAACGCCTAGATTATGCTACACAGGAACGTGTCCAGGCAGGTCTTGAATGTCTCCAGAGAAGGAGACTCCACAACCTCCCTGGGCAGCCCGTTCCAGTGTTCCATCACCCTCACTGAGAAGAAGTTTCTTCTCGAGTTTAAGTGGAACCTCTTGTGTTCCAGTTTCAGCCCATTACCCCTTGTCCTATCATTGGTTGTCACCGAGAAGAGCCTGGCTCCATCCTCGTGACACTCACCCTTGATATATTTGTAAACATTAATGAGGTCACCCCTCAGCCTCCTCTTCTCCAAACTAAAGAGCCCCAGCTCCCTCAGCCTTTTCTCATAAGGGAGATGCTCCACTCCCTTAATCATCCTGGTTGCCCTGTGCTGGACTCTCTCCAGCAGTTCCCTGTCTTTCTTGAACTGAGGGGCCCAGAACTGGACACAATATTCCAGATGGGGTCTCACCAGGGCAGAGTAGAGGGGAAGGAGAACCTTTCTTGACCTACTAACCACCCCCCTTCTAATACACCCCAGGATGCCATTGGCCTTCCTGGCCACAAGGGCACAGTGCTGGCTCATGGTCATCCTGCTGTCCACCAAGACTCCCAGGTCCCTTTCCCCTACACTACTCTCCAATAAGTCATTCCCCAACTTATACTGGAACCTGGGGTTGTTCCTACCCAGATGCAAGACCCTACATTTACCCTTGTTATATTTCATTAAATTTTTCCCCGCCCAACCCTGCAGCCTGTCCAGGTCTCGCTGGATGGCAGCACAGCCTTCTGGTGTGTCAGCCACTCCTCCCAGCTTGGTGTCATCAGCAAACTTGCTGATAGTACTCTCTAGTCCCTCATCCAAGTCATCGATGAATATATTGAATAATACTGGTCCCAGTACCGACCCTTGAGGGACTCCACTGGATACAGGCCTCCAACCAGACTCCGCCCCATTGACCACAACTCTTTGGCTTCTTCCCCTTAGCCAGTTCACAGTCCACCTCAATAAGGGTTTCCTCTGAAATCCTGAACACTTACTAAGACAGGACTGGAGTCTACTGCACCGTTTTGAAGTTCTCCAAGAAATATATTTAATAAATAAGAGAACTGGCATTTTGTTACATGGTTTGAATTCAGGACAGAATGACACAAGGACAGAATATTAGAATTTTAGATCTGATTATAAACCCATTTTTAGAGAAGGAAAATTAAGAAGCTGACAAAGAAATTTCTAGGTCAGTAAGTCATTGTAAATTGTGCATGTCAGCATTAGCACTGCTGACAGAATGCAACATGTAGAACCTTGTCTCATACCATGTGTCAGATTAGGGCTGCACCCTCTCGGCTGGGTGCATGTTAAAGGGTTAACCAGTCAGGGCAAAAATCTATCCAGGCTAATTGAAAGGGAAGCAAGAAGATTAATGGCCAATGACATCCATCAAAAGAGAGAATACACTGCTGAATAATTAAATTAAGAGTCTCCATAATGTCATTAATTATAAAAAACATTGAACAAATGCAGCTTTGAAAAATTGCTTTGGCAAATGGCATGACTACTTTTTGCAATAATATGTGCTACGGAAAAAGTATATTCTAGAAACATTGCTATCAAACATAGCAATACACGCGCTGTATGAATTTTACCCCAACCCAGAGGACCTCCCATAGGTCAGTGTGCCATTTAAACCCTGTGAGTGAAACTGTAGCCCCATTGCAATAATAGGAATTTTAACACTGACTTCAACGGAAACATGCTTTCCCCGTATATTTTGGGAGGTAATTGAGCCTAACATGATGAATAGACCATCTGTAGAGTGATTAATCCTAGCCACAGAAAACATTCAGAACTAACAGAAAAGGAAGATGTAGGACCTCTCTGAACCAGGCTCCAGAGGACTGGTATTTCACTGTCACAGTTAATAAGAGAGATCTTGTGATATCTAGAAAAAACAGATATGTTTAATAAAGAAAGTCGAAAAATATTCCATTCCTCCTAGAAAGATTCAAAACAGAAACCCCATTTTTTAGAATTCTGAATCAGCAGACTATTTATCAACCGCATAAATAAAGGTGATTCAACAGAAAATTAAGATGCAGATATCTGTATTTTTTCTCCTGTCATTGATTTCTTAATTTTATTTTGACAATTACAAGCTTAATATTTAAACATTTATTTGACTTATGATAGCATCTTCCTCCTGTGAGGTGCTTACATTTCTATACATATTACTTTAGAACAGAATTTGGCTTGTGATCATTTTGAGGAGGAACTTGTCGTTATTATTTTTCAGCCACATTCAATACTAATTCAACCAGCACATAGTTTATGTTATCCTAAAATAGAGCTTCCAGAAGGGAACTACTACAGATTCTTCCATGAGCATGTTTTATTTTCTAATTTCCCCCAGTAAAGAAGAAAATTTCGTGTGAGCTTATTTTCCCTAAAGCTTCCCATACTCACAATCTTGTTTTTTTCTCCATCCCGAGCTGTTGAATAACGTTGTTACCAAATTTTTGTTCCACTGTGGACACAGACAAGCTGGTTGTAGTCAGGAAAAGGTGAGCCTGTTTCTCTCTTATGTCAAGAGCCTTTGTGCCCTCACAGTGGGGAGAAGGGCTCTCAGCTGTCTCTGAAGGAGAGTAGGGTGAACATCCAAGCTCCTGCAGGAGAAGAGACCTCCAGAGAGCAGCAGCAGCACCGTTTTGTCCATGAGCTTTATAAATCCCCCTTGCCAGGAGGGGATTATCCCAGACTGCAGTTGGAGAATATCTGCTAGGGAAAGCAGCTGTAAAAGACAAAAAAAAAAAGGCTAAATTTCCAGCAGGAAGGAATCAGTAATCCCAAAAGTGGATGAAGGACCTCCTGAGGGGTGGGAGGAGAGAGCATGGAGTTTGGGAGAAGGACAAGGGGAATTAAGGCACCTTCTTCAGCTGGGAAAGACTCAATAACACCGTCACCATCCATGCATGGAAGGGGTGTCACCAAGCAGTGCTGGTTCTGTGCTGGGTCAAGCCAAGCGCTGGGGCTGGTCATTCCACCAGCACTCATACATGGTGTGCGATGCAATTCTGCACGGTGCTGCTGCGTGTCATCTGCTCTCAGCCCCTGATTGAGGGATCACTATGGGGTCATCTCAAGGCAAGGATTGCATCTGTGTTAAAACATGCACACTTTGTCTCCCGGCTGGTGTCAGGCAGCAGTAGAGATGGGTGCTGTAGGACTGGTTCTGTCTGGGAGCAGTGCTGGGGCTAGGGCTCAGCAGCTACACCATCCCCTTCTGCTGCCAAACCTCCTGTCCATAGAGCCATGGTTGCACACAGTGTTGCACTGTACTGTGGGGAGCTCTAAATATTTTTTTCCTTGCAGTTTCTGCCTTGCATATGCCACTTGAAAATCAAAATCACCATAAAACCCATCCTTCCATAAGGCAGTCTCCTAGCAGAGTCCACCTATCTTGCTGGAGAAGGTGGTTACAATATGTTGAGTAGCCCTGAAGTGCATAATATCAAAGGGATGTATAACCCTGTAGTTTTGCAACCTGATTTTTTGTAGATTAAATCTGAATGTTGTCAGTTTCAGCGTATTTTTCTGCGAACCTGTTCTGTTTGCATATGGAGCTAGTGATTTAGAGAGTGGAGTAGATGTTTTCAGTGCAGGGAAACACTCATATAACTGACATCTGCTTTACACAAAGCTCATGCTCTGTATACAGGCAAAGTTACAAGGGAGGCATTTGTTGCGATCTTTGTTTTTATTACATAAACACTCTTGACAGGAGAAAAACCTGCCTTGATGGTCTGATTTGGAAATATTTTTAAATATCCTGAAGGCATATAAATTCTGGAAAGTCTAGAGCAAATAGCAGCTTCCGTATTAAACATACAGGAATCACTCTGTTTAAAAAATATCAAGGCTGTGATACAAATCAGTGCATGTCAGGAAGTTAAAAGTTAGGACGGTGTTAAAGCCTCCATCTCAGTTTAGGTCTTGGTGGCTCAACACAATGCAGAGCACAGCTCTGACTACGTCAAAGATAGTCGCCCAACAATGGATTTCCCCTCCGTGTTTTTTTCTACCATGAAGGTTTGTGCCACAACTTCAAAGTTACATAAGCAGCTGTGTTTATGTCTGTAAAATTCACCCTAATACTTAAGTGGAGGCAATATTTGGTGGTAGTACATATGGAGGTATGTCATAATAAGGTGGTGTATTGGTCACTTCTTGCAGTAGCCAACAGCCTCTTGGAACATTTTGTAAACAGATGTTTGAATGCACTGTGGAGCTGCTGTGGCTGAAATTCTACTGTAAGTATTGTTTTCTCTCTGGAGAACATTGCTAGGTTTGTAGTCACTGTTAAGATTTTACTTGGCAGTAAAATCATCATCTGAATTACAATCCAATGGCATTATATCATCTGCAACATCTGTAGTCAGGATATATTTGTCATCTCAAGGTTGGGAGGAGGAAGAAAGCATTCTCAGTAACACAGAAGTGCCGGGGCTTGGAAGGAGCCACAGGGGAATTAGGTTGCCTCCAAACAAAATGTCGCTTTCAAAATGCTTATTGTGTGGTGGGGAATTGCCTCTGGAAACTATTATTTTAGAAACAACAACACAAAACATCACTGTTTTGGGGAAACTTAGGACAGTCGACTGTAATTGCAAGGTCCATAGAGGAGCACAAATAGCAAATCATAATGATAATCATAGAATTATAGAATGTGTTGGGCTGGATAATGCTATGAGCAAGGCAGCAGTGATTTCAGGCCACGCACTGCAAGCAGATAAGTCTTCAAAGACCCTTCAGGACAGAGCTGCAATCACCTGGGCTGGAGGATAACTGTAGAAGAAGAGGTTGTGCTTCTATCAGACAAAACCAAAAAGCTCCAGCACATTCATCTTTTGGTCTTCTGCCTCTGCACAGGCTGCTTGCTCCCATCCTACAGCTGAATCAAAGGATGTAACTGAGCTTGGTCCTGTTCTTTGGATTTATTGCTGCAGCAGGATTTCTTCCTCCTGCAGTCAGAGGTAGGATTTTATTTTTGCTCAAGGGTCTTCGATCATAAGGCTGGCTTTGTACTCATCGTTCTGTGTCATTCGTGGCTGTTGCTCTCTCCATCCTAATAAATAACAAGGAAAAGAGTAACTTGTAAGCCTAAACTTGCCCCCGTGACCATTCCTGGTTAGTGGCTGCCTGTAAGGTATATTGAGCTTCTCTCTTGCCTAGAGGAAAACAATTATTATCATGCTGTTTACTTCATTTTCCTGATGTCTATTTTGAGTGGCAACTGCAATATGTATTTTATAAAGCTTACTTCATTTTTGACCACTGTTAGCAAAAGTAGAATAGTAGAGCATGCACAAAGAATACAGGGGAGGAATTAGCTGTCAGGCAGTGAAGATGAGAGACTTTCCCTGATTCTCAGCCATGTTGCTGTCAAGCAGGAGCCTGATATATTGCAGGTTTTTTTCATGAATTCATCTACAACCCTCAGGGCAGAACATCCCTCCAAGCAGCTTGAATCAACTAATCCACTTATGTTATGCTCTTAGTTTTTCAAGCATACCAGAATTAAAAGCATATTTTATACATATTTGCTACCGAGCCCATTTTTTTTTTTTTCTGATGCTGCTTGAAAGATCGAAGCCTTCCAGGGCTGAGACAGCCGGCAAAACATACCTACAGAGGTGCAAGGATATTACAGCATGAAGCAGAGAAAATGAGGCTTTAGCATAACAGATAGGGGGAATAATGAAGATGTTCCTTTCAATTAAGCGTGTTTTTCAAAGAATATTTAATCATTTGCTGCTGGGTAAAATAGCTTAATTATTTCTGATGCTTGTTAACAGCTGCACAAGTGGATGAATGGAGAACACTCCGCTTTCTCAACAATGGCCAGGTAAAAAGAAGATAAGAAGCAGTGACAGCTCCATGCTTTGGAAATACATATTTTAGCTGCAACATTAGGCTCTGGAGGATGAAACAAAAGCAAGCTTGTTAGTAATGAAAGAGATAACTAAGAACATTTTGTCACCAATTTTCTTTTAATGAACAGCCATTAAGACTCACTTCCACACTAACCAGGAAGCCCCATGGACCGTACCAGCCCCAGCTACTTACAACAGCCCCCTTCTCCCAGCGTTCAGCTGCTCAATGTTCAGCTTTATTTAGCAAGTAAGAGTTAGAGTGAAACTCCCAAGTAATCAAAATATTAAATGGGCATAAGAGCAGAGGCCTGGGAAGGACCCTAGGAGGTAATGCAGTTGATTTCTTCCCAAAGCAGAACCACTCGAATCTATAATACAAGTGTTTACCTAGCCCTTGTGTAAAGAAGTCAGGAATGGAGATTTTACAACTGGCTTACTTCAAAACAGATTTTCCTAAGTCACCTCTATGGTAACTCAGTTACATTGCTGTTTTTCCACTCCCAATTTACTCTCTCCAACTTTTAGTGTATCTAGAGAACACTAGCAAGTTCCCCTCATGCTTATCTTTTTCAGACTAAACACTACCCAGTAAGTCCTGAGGCGAATGGCTGGTCCTTTGTGTTGCTCTCTGCCAGCTATTCCTCTCCAAGCATCTTCTGCACTGTGGTATCTGACACCTTTCCTGGTGATAAATTCAGCAGGGGGACCCGCTTATCTAAGAGCCATCACTCCACTCTGTTCTTTACCCTTCTGCAAAGAGGAAAGTAGATATTAATATCTGTGTCCTGCATCTCTCTTTTCCTCCAGACTCTGGAGGAAGTTAGCACGGTCACATTACTTTCGTTGAATTCAAGGCTGAGGCAAGGTCTATGGGACAGAGGGGTGCAGATGCAGAGCGGGTGGCCTGATTTCTACAGTCAGGGGCTAATCCATCGCATCCCTCTGTCACCTGCACTCGCCAGCCTCATCAAGCAGGACCCTTTCTCTGCAAGCCCTTTGGTGACGAGGGGTGGAGCTACCTGGCTTGTGGGGAGGTCCTGGCTGCGGAGCTCTAGTACGCAGTCCTGCTGCCCTTGAGCAACTGTGGTAATCTCAGCTGTGAGATGAGGCGTAAGGTCACCTCCAGCCGTTGTCCCAGCACAACAGAATCTTGGCAGTTGTGCCCACAGACATGTAGCTGGGTGCAGAGACCCGCATCATTTCCTTGATAATGGTGTAACGTAGTCTCGGAAACCAGGGAATGAAGCTAGGCATGGGTATTATTTTTTTATATGCATGCATCTACATAGTATTTATATTTTTCTCTCAATTTAGGGAGCTTAGTGTCTTAAATGAAACTAATTGTACTTCAAATGCATTGTGTTCTTAAGCAGACAGTAGCTGCGTTTTTTAACCCAAAGCTCCTTTACGTCTATCGCATTCTCTTGTTCTGATACCATAGCAAAGAAAAAATAAGAAAGGAAGACAGAAGTAGATATTTGAAATGCACTACCTCACGTATAGCTTTTTCTCCATGCAATTTTCCACCAGTATGACTCTGAAGGTACACAGGGGAGGCAATAAGTTGAAGGGTTGCTTTAAGTAGGATTTAATGTTTATAGGATTGTCAGAAACAGGCAGTGGTTCATAATGAAAAGACTCAGATTTGGAACTGCATTACAAACAGATGAATGGCCTCAAATGAAAAACAGTGCTGTGAAGCTGTTCAGTGTTGAGGATGGGCTATGTTCTATATTCCTCTAGTTCTATAATTACCATATATTTTTAAGACTAGGTATAGTAATATATGTTATGATCTGATATCTTTTCTGAATCATATATCCAGTATAACCGCATTAAAGCTGGGTTTCTATTTGCTATCTGTATTATATATTTTTAAAACAATTGTAATCATGAGAGCTCAGTAATTTCATAATTATCTCTGCTGAACACAATTTCTGTTAATAGGATTTCATTTTCTCAAAATTCATTCAATGTCTTCAAGCAGTCAGTGTGTGCCTGTTTCACATTTTACTTCTATAAATGGACTGCTATTCTCTCAGCATGCTCAGTATTTTGAATTTACAGATAAAGTAAGGTAAATCATGTTGTACAGAGTCTCTTTCCTGCTCATATAGGTATGTAAGTATTTCTGCGTGGAAACATTTTTGCAATATTTCATATTTGGGTTGTATTTTTAGATGACTCTCTGAAACCCATTTCCTCCATGCACATAACAAAATGCAAATGAAATACTATAGTTATACACGTATATAAAACTGAGCAATATATGTAGGAAATACTGCACCCTCAAAGGTATGTTGAGCTTCAGAGTTATTTACAGCTACATTTTTTTCAGTTGTCACCCCATAAAACTTGAGAGCATTTGCTGATGGAGAGTAGGCAGGAAGCAGAGGAACAGCATATTTTTTAATTTGAGATGCTTTGGGGTGTTACTGGCTGACTGGACACTGGCAGATTCTGGGGTCAGAGTTGGGCAATGCAAGCATAAATTTGGGGCAGGGAAAAGGTTCACTTTAGCCACTCTGACCTGCATCTATGCCAAAGGGACCAGGACAGGAGGTACTAGTGTGGGCAAGCATGAGTGACGAGTCTCCAGGGTCAACAACAGCACAGCCTCCAGCACAGCACATTTTCTGCTAACTCAGTAGATTTTCAAGATCACTTACACTGGAATTTTCATTATTATCATGGAGTTTTCATTAATAGTCCTTTTTTTTTTTTTCTGTAGCCATTTAGTTTAATGGCAGAAGGATTTTTCTCCAGTGGCAGCAGAAGGTGGCTTACTTGTAGAGCTGGAACAAGACCTGCATAAAGAAAGTTTTTGAGCACCCCCACTTCATAGCACTCATTTTCACTCCTGAGCTCTAACTACTCCTAAAACTCACCTGCACTTTCACTACTACCTGTTTTGCTGGGTAATCTGAACTAGGAGCTCAGCTTGTTGGGCTGTCTCTAACAAGAGCAGAGCAGCAGGTGGTCCTGCACACCTCAAGGCTGAATGTCATTGTGCAGCTGCTGGTCCCCACCAGCTGCAGAGGCAGCCCCTGGGAGCTCGGCTCTAAAATCAGTTAAGTCATGCTGAAGGTTAGGGCTGGGCCAGCCACTGAATGCTGACACATGCTCTCTAAGCCCCTCTCGCTTCCCAAAATGGGAAGGAAAAGAGAATGAGGGAGAGAGACTAACGGATTGGAAAAGAAAACTAAATAGCTTTAATAAAACAATAATAAAAAATCTATATACATATATAAAAAGCAATATCGAACCCGACTTCCCCCAGCCAATAGCGATCCCCACTGATGCTGCAGAGCGGACGGCACTGGGGAAGCCCCAGACTCAGCAGCAGCGGGGAGCTGGATACAGGAGTTGGATTCGGGAACTCAGGGTCGGGATCAAAGGCAGAAGATTGGATGCAGTCTTCCTTGGACGTCAGTCATTGCAGAAGAGGACTTAACCCTCATGATCTCTCAGTTTTAGACTCAATATGATGTATATGGAATGGAATATTCTTGTTGGTCACCCGTCTTGTCTGTTACTCCTCAGAGATGCAACCTTTCAACTTCTTGTGACCCTTTTACTTCCCAACAGCCCCAGCGTGGCACACTAGAGCCAGCAGTGGCCTTGGTCACTATAGGAGCAAGTATGAGCAAGAGCCTTTCTGTATCCCTGTTCCAGGCAGTAACTGTAAACATCAGGTGTTATCACTTCTGGTAGTAAACACTGTCTGCAAAAGCATGCTGCTAACTTCAGAACGTGCAGCCTCTTAGAAGAGACTGAGCTGAAAACTAAAAATCACTGAATGGAATTGGTTCTGTTCAGCTCAAACCAGGACAATATCAAGTGAAGCTCTTGAATGTGGACTTATGCATCTCAGTGTTTGTCTTTGCCGGGCAATAGACCATGATAGACAAAATTGCCAGCAGCCCAGCACTGTGACAAAGCTGAGGGACAGAGTCTATTATTTCAGGTTCAATGCTTAATATACAGCTATATTTCTTTGGAGAGCTGAAATGGCATTTTCTTCACAGTCTCATGCTGTGGTGTTCTTTGTATTCGTTCAAGGCTTAGTCAGTGCAGCATTTAAGTTATGCAAGGTTACACTTGTAGATACACCCTAAAGAAATAAACATGCATTCCTCATCCCTTTGCACATATCTTTTTTGAGCCTTCCTCCTTTCAGCCTGCCAGAGACATCAAAAATACAGCTTTACCACCTCATTTGATTGCATTCCTCTTGCAAATGTATGTGTGCATTTACAGCAGCACTCAGTGAAGGTCAGTAAATAATGGAAAACTGATGCATCTGGATCAGTCCCCTCCAGGTGTCTGGGATGTAAGAGGTAGGTAAGCACCTACAGAGGCCTTTCTGGAGGTGGCCTGAAGAGCCTGGAGAAGGCAGGATGTGTTTCAGGGTGGTTTTTTTTTCTGTTCTCTGGGATTTGCAGCCCCTGTAGATTCTTCCAGCTTTTCCCAGGACAGAAGTCTCACTTCAATACAGACAATGCAAAAAAGGACACAGACCTAGTAATAAAAACAGGAGCGTGGAGGATCAAGCAAGTCATGCCAGTACAAGCAACTTCACTGCAAATATGTACTCTCTTTGGAGGCTGCTGCTCTGGCATAAAGCTTCTATGGCTCTTCAGGATCCCACTTCAGGAGTCCAAAGACCATAAGGATTAGCACTGCTCTGTTTCTAAAGTCCTTTGCCCAGTGCATCTACGATGGCTGTATTCTTTGGTACATGAAATATGGGACTCCTTTACTCCACAAATGGTGGGAGCTGGACACAGAAGGCTATGTTACCAAAGGCCTGCTGAGTCTGATGTGGTGCATAATCAAGAGCATCTGGAACCCCATGTTCAACATGTAATTTCAAACTGAGGTTACTACACTGTAGGAAGATGTCACAGAAAACTCCTACCCTGAAGAAACAGACACAAGAATGATTTCCCTCTCACTTCTCCTTGAGACCAGGTCCAGAGTCAAAAGCCTAGTTCTCCACCCTAGAGAGGACCACAGCTTTCTGTCAAGGCTCCTCCCTGCATGGTTATTCACCTTCTTCATTTTCTTCCATGAACACATCCCCTGGTAGCATCCCTTCAGCAGGTCCCCAGTATTCTTGTAGGAATTTTCCTTTCCAGGTCCAGCATCCTCTTTCCAGGCATCAGCTTTGTTCCTGACATAGAACTTTCTGTGGAAGAGGCAAAGCAGTCTGTGCTCCTTGGTTATTTCTGTTCTTCAACAAGCTGCTCCAAGGTGTGAACTGGCACTGACAACTGTGCCAAAGCTGGGGCCGTGGGCCTTGCTAAGTCTAAACCTTTATTCCAGAGCACTTGTGTTCCTTTTTTGCAATTTCAGACTGCAGTTTCAGCTGTATCTGAGCACAAAATGCTTGTTCTACTATAGTCAGTCCCGACAGTCGCAGATTACATTGCAAAGTGGCAGCACGCTGTGCGAAAAAGCAAAGTATAGCCATGGTTATGGACATGGTACCTTGCTGCTTTCACATTTTTCCTGCTTGCCTTCTGAGTCACAGCACTCAGCTTAAATGGAAATAAAAGGCACTAACAGGAGTCAAGCTGACAGAGGCAGGATGGCTGCAGCACAGCTCATGGTGTTCAGCACTGCCTCACGTATCAACAAAAGCACCAGGCGAGTTCCAGCTGTAGATGCTTCCCTCTTATCAATGAAGTGCAAAGCAAAGAGTGTATTTAATTGTCCAGATGCAGGGATGAATTGGCATTTAGCAAAGCTCTTCACCTGGTCAGATGGAGTACTCTGGTGGCAGAGAGCATAGGAGGGGAATAAATACAGAACAAGTTGTTTTTCTTAATATGGACACTTTTCTGACCACAACCACACAGACTCATTTATGGGTGACTGTCAATTTGGCAAGGTGAATTCATTCCTCTTTCCCACACTTTCCCTTCTCTTTGTCCTTCTTGCTAAGCATCTGGTGCAGACAGCAAACCGTAAACCATGCATTCCTGGAACTTGGATGTCCCAGCCTAGTGACTGGCACAGAAAATGGAGTGAACACGTTGCAGCTCACAGGCATTTGGGGTCAGCAAGCTACCGGCTCACTGACTTTATAAAGCAGAATTCTGTGATTGCCTGGTGGGGAAGAGCAGAAGTAATTGCAGAAAGTCGACTAATTCATGCAAAATGAAGCTAATCATTAATGGTGGAGTACACAGCCATTCTTTTGCAGTGCTGAACAATTCCAAGTCATGTTTTAAGGCTAACGTGTAACAAGAGTGTGGTTGAGCAGCTGGAGCAGAAAGAACCTCACTGGGTGAACTATCTTCTCTTCCTTGCCCCTGCTTCTTCAGCAGAGCAAGTCTCCACTTCTCAGGCTGCTGGGGCAGTATTATTGGTTACTGATAAATATATTGCTATTAAAAGCAGAAAGTCAAAGGATCAGATCTGACTGGTGTTTCTGCTCATTAGATATTATCGTAGTTCAACCCTTTTGTGCTCACATTTGTCCTGGAGAAAGAGAGACTTGGCTTTAAACAGGAACATGGCCACCCAGATCACAGCTGCAGTCAACCTTTTTTCCTGTTATGAGTGATAAATGTACAGAAAAAGAGCACACCTGAAAGGTGTGATATCCAGAGAATGACCTAGCTTTGCCCCACAATTTTCGGTTCTGCTTTATCTCCTACTTCGCATCTTCAAGTAAAATGTTGAAGGCGCAATTCAGTGTGGGTTGCTGCTGGATGGGAGAGCTGTTTCTTTCTGACTAATTCCCATTTAAACGGCCAGGGACAGTGTAAAGAAGAGGAGCTTAGCAAAAGAAGAGCCCTGGGCATAGCAGGTTCTCAGTGAGGTGGCAGTGAAGGACAGGGAGCAACAGGGATGTAAAAAGGGATAATGTTTGGACATTCACACAAAGGTGAAAACTTTTTATCTGATCTCCATGTCCCGATTCCCTATATGCTACCCATAAGAGTAGCTCGACGTGTGTTTGTGTGCATGTATGAAGCTTCAGTTGCCAGGAAGCAAAATAGTAATCGCTTGAGCTTTAATGGGTTTTCAGTCTTCTATCTTGAGGAAGAACAAATCCTAAAATTGAATCTCCAATTGGCACTTAAAACTGCAATTTTTAAATTGCATTAGCAAGCACCTGGCACTAACACAACAAATATGCTGAAAGACACTGATATTTAAGTCATAAACAGGCGTGACATGGCAATGCCTTTCCGCTGGGTGCCTTGCTTATACAACCATGCAAATACTTCCTGAAGAATAAATTTCCCAGCCAATTTCCTCTGTTTTCCTGTTTGTAAATTGCTTCTGAGTAGCTCCTGTTTCTTTTGAATGTGCTTTTAGTAAACACATCAGGCTGTGGACAAGGAGCTTATTGTGACTGCTTGGCATTTAAGAGTCAAGCTGGTTTCATTCATTTTGATTTTATACAAGCGCTATTTCTATTTTCTGGATAGATGGGAGTCCCACAGAACCTGGTAACATTCTTCAAAATCAACATTGCATTTGCGTGTGACAATTTCATAGCTTTCATTTAAAATTATTTCATCTATAAAATAATTCTGTCTCAGGATGCTCAGTGACCTCAGCTTAAAAGTTGTGCAAGCTCCACTAAGCCAGAGACACAAGTCCCTTGGGGATTCAGGAATGGCTGTTTACCCCCAGATCTGTGTGTTGATCTTCATGGCATCTTTTGGGCCATTTTGGTGCCCAGTGTAGCTCAGTCCAAAACATGACTGACACCAGGTTGGAACAGTCTGAAGGCTGGGACACAGGTCACACATATCTGTGTGAAAAGAAGGCAGAGAGGGGGTGGTTCCCATGCAAATGGATAAAACAACTTTCCCTTTCACACACTATCCCATTCCCCAGAGAACCTTTGCTGTGCTGTTTGGAAAGGATCACGCAAAGCAGCCACTGCCTGCAATAAGACCACACAGCCTCACGGCAGAGCCTCTCCTGTATTGCTCTCCAAGTTGTTTATAGGATAAATCCATAAGCATATATCCACAGCAATCTCCTGCAGAATCTGTTTTCTCTTCCTTACCTTTCTAAGCAGACAAGGCAACACCTTCATCTGCCCTAGGCACCTGTGGACAACTGTGCCCTCACAGAAGATGTTGGACGGAGGTCCTTCGGGCAGACCTATGGCTGAATACAAGGACCATAAAGGCTCCCTGACGTAGATGCCCTTTTGCTACACAGCTCTTATTCCTCCACAAGCATCAGATGGGCATTACAGCACAAGAAGAGCCTGCTAATTAGGAGATGCTGCAGGTGCAAGTGCTCCTGTGATTGCCTTTCCCGACCTGGTCCATTCACACACAGAGCATCTTTAACACCACTGACCACATCTACGCCAGCAAGTGGTGCCAGGTCCTCAGATGCTGGCACGCATTATCCACGATGCTCCTGCTTCTTTGTCCTGCCAGGTCACTCATGACAGTGTTACAATATGGAGTTTGGGACTTTAAACCAGCCACATTGTGTAGGGCATGATTTTCTCTTTTGCTTCTATGAGAGGAGGTGTCACTATAGGAGCTGGATATAAACCAATCTGCAGGTTCAGATTTTTCACCAAAGGTACCCAGTGGTTTTGGTGCTATTTTGTCAATAAGCATCTGAAATGTTGAAATTTTTGATCTTTCACATAGGTGTTTGGAAAGCAATATTTGTATGTATATTCTCGAAAAAATATACAGGTTCTAACTGTTTCTAATCCAGTCATCCTCAAAAGTTGTTAAACAGAGTAACCAATGTTCATGAATATTTTAATGAGATTATAAGACTATTCCTTTGAATAAAAAAATGAAGACTAGCTTTATTGCTATTCATTATGCCATTCAGCTGCATTCCATAAACACTTGTGTTTACCAGAATGCTCATAAAAAGAAAAAAATGTTGTAAACATTCAAGTGAATGTGGATTTATACAAAACTTTTGCCCTCAGAATATTAAAGTAGCTGCCTTAAAATGTCTCTCTCTGGATTTGGGAGGGATCTGGTGAGAGAATAGAAATACTGTATAACACTCATCATTAGTGGTAAAAAAATGTAAATAACTCAATTGCATTTGGTGTGCCTATTCCAGATTTATAGACACATGCTGAAACCAGATCCGAGCTTTTATCTTTACAAGTCTCTTTTTTTTTTCAATCAAAAATAGCTTTCAGAGGAAATACTTTGAATCAAGTTCTGTCATGTTTGTTTGTTCTGTGCTTTATAAAACTGATTTAATCAACACATGATCGTGGGACTGAAAATAATGTAATAATAAGACTTACTAAAATCACATCAGAAAAAAAAGCATGGTATATTGTGAGGTCAGCAAAATGCTACTTTATCTCTGAAAATGTCTCATTGTCAGTGAAATTTGCCAGAAGAATGGCAGGTATAGATTGCTGTGGTGTGTGGACTTCCACTATCTGCAGCCTCAGTGCATGTCCCTGCACTTTTTCTAAGGGACCTCAGGGCACCCTACAGCCACTGACCTCTGGGTCACCATTCTTTCACCTTACTGTGATCCTTTCCAGACCGGGTCAACTGTCTGGAAAACTTACATCATCCAGGAGCTGTAGCTGCAGGACATCTCAGCATCGCTGACTTCTTCAAAAAGTGGAGACATATTTTCTAGCCTCCAAGGTATGAAACTGAGATGGCAAAATCTCTGCAAGCTGTAGTTCCTGCAGTGGCAAAAAGATCTACGCAAGACAGCAGGGAGCCACAGAAACTATTGCACTCTTTATGCAGTATCTAGTCATCTTTGTGGCAGCAGTCCAAAAAGCTCTGGAAGAAAAAAATTCAGGCTGCCAGTGACTGACCTGGATTGGACAGGACTCCCTCAACTGACACAAACGCCTCAGGAACAGCAGGAGAGTCCTTGCATATGGGGACAGAGACCAGGAATCCTTAGGAGGAAGAGAACCCCATTTTGTTAATAAAACGTGGAACAAATGTTTTCAGAACAATAAGCATCTGAAATATTTGTTTCATGGGGAATTTACAGGCTTCTCTTGACATTTTTTTTCTGATTTGGAATTAAGTTTTTTTCATTCTGGCAGAATTACCTATTAAATGTGGGTACATCAGGTTGAATTAAAATAATCCTTTAACAAGCATTTCTACAAGACAATACCCACCCTCTCTTCTTTCCCCCAAATTTCCTTATTCTTGTCTATGACCACAGATAAAATGCTTAATGTTATACCTCTGCTCCACTACTAATTTTGCTGTGTCTCTCTGTGAGGATGGTGTACTATGATGTGAAGAAGGGATTATGTGGCAGATTCAGAGATTTTGGCACAAGAGGTATTCAACTGACTTCATAGCACCTCCAGGAAATTAGCATACAAGCCTGATTGCAGCAAGCAGTTTTCAGGTGACACACTATAGATTCCACCTTCCTCCATGAAGAGTACAGAATTTCCACAGGTGTCAAATTTGCTATAATTTTATAGGCCATGATGTTTGTCTACAGGCTGAGGTGTAACACTTAACCCAGACCCCTTTTCTGAGTAGCGATGAGGAGCTGTGGCAGGAAATCTGGAAGGATTTTCTTGTCCGAACAGTTGGATCAGTGGGATTACTCAAACCAGTAAACTTTTGAGGGCTGCAGCATGTGCCTAGGCCATTGCTGGTCAACTGAACTGTCTAGTCCATAGAAATTCAAAATCCAGATCATGCCTTCTGCATTGCAGGCACGTGGATTATCAAGGGAGACGCTGAAAGGAATGGATTCTCTGACCCTGAGGATCAGGAGCTGAATCAATTCACTGCAGTTTGTTTTCCATCTGGCCACTAGAAGAACAACATGGGTTGAGTTAGACCTGAATTATCTACCTACATTTTCCTTCACTGTTCATTGACCTTGCTGTTGAAAAGACAATAACTATTGAGATTCGGTAGCCACAGCAAGAGAAAGCTACAAAACAGGACTCTGCAATAATTCCCTTCCTCAAGTTATAGACTTTCTATCCCTTTATCAAGGCATTCACAATTCTCATTTCAAAGTCATGGAAATAATAACTAATATTGGGTAAAAATAATGAGATAGATTTAATCAAAAATTAGAAAATGTGGTGATAGCCAGTGGCAATGACATTTCTGATTACTTGACTGTGCCAGAACAGGTAATTCACAAAACAGAGCTACCACCTCAGAGATTTCATATTCCCGAGAGAAAACTGTAGCAAATACAAAATGGGTCAATGAATAGCACATTATTAAATTTCTTTGGGGAACTTTTAAATCAGACTCTGTGCCATATGACTGCATCTATGCATTCCTTAGTGGCCAGGACATGCAGTCAGTGGGCTAAGAAAAGAAATCTACTCTTAACTTTAAGCCATTAACAGTTGGTTGATGAACTGAATCGTGAGGGCTGTTTGTGCTTCAGTGAGCTGAAAACAAACCCCCTTGTGTAAATATTCACGCAGAGAAGTAGTAAATTCACTGTGCCTGCATTTCTGCCATTTCCTCCCACCCACATGTGCACTCTTGCTACTGCTTTTTAGGGACACCTATCATGAATATTAAACTTGAAAGTAAGTACTGTCACACAGACAACAAGCAGTCATCTTTGTAAAGGCATCACTCTAGCTACCAAGGATTTGGTGAAAACTAATTAACAAGTATGGTATGTGATGATATGGAATCTATGGTAAATTTTATGCTATGGAGAGTTTATCTGGAAATAGTGTTCAGCAAACCAATCCTAACTGTACTGTGACCATGCACATGACCTTCATGGGTGAACCATGCTGGAAGATCTGAGCAAGGTGACCAATGAAGCAGCAGAATATGCTATTGAGGAGAGAACAGAAATTATCTTCTATTTTGCTCGCTGTCAGCTATCTCTGATAGAAACCCTAGTAGGACCAAAACTTCTTAAAAGGCTTGGCTACAGAGAGGGGAAGTGCTTCTCAGCTTCTCTGGGAAGGAATAGTCTAGAGGGATGTCATGGAAGGAAACCACAGAAATGGTCATAAGACTGTCCTCATAGATTGAAAAATTATCCTGAGCAGAGATTTACATGCAGACCACCTCAATACTTTTTGCACACCAGCTAAACAATGCAGAAGAATGATCAACAGCCCTGGGAAGAGGTGAGCATCCCATCCTGGGTCTAGTCATCTGCACATTATATATTCTAGCAGAAACAGTTTGGGATCAAAAACTGTTGGTCTACTTCTGCTCTTTTTAGAGATTCAATGCTTTGTTTCCTAACTGGGTTAGGAAGGCCACATCTGTCAGTTAAGGTGTGTTTTTTTTGTCTTTGAATTTCCCATCTAGTACCTTTTAACAGCACCTTGATCTACTCTTGCTTTCAATGGAAAAATTAAATTACTTGCCAAGGTAAGGAAGCAAGATGGAGAGTTAAAAAAACCCAAACAACCACATTCATATATGTATTTTTACTAGTTATTCTCATTACTGTAACATAAAAGGAGAGGAAAAAAAGGAAGAAACGTCTGGTTTAATCTAGGCTCCCCACTTACATCATAGCAAGGTTAATCAAAAGATCTCAGTAGGGATTCCTTCCACAGTCTGCTCGTGTTACCATTTTAGGGCTACTCTGCAGGAGTTTTGCTGTATATTTCATCTTTACTCAGAGGCAGCAGCTTTTTCTGTCCTTACCACTTAATAGACTGAGGATGTAAGGGATTTCCTGGCATGTAAACAGAATACTGTACTGAAGACAGTAGATTTTTACTTTTCATACATTTCCAATAAACGCATCTCAATTCTTAGAGCATTTTGATTTCACAGTTTCCTGTCTGCTAATTTCTGATGGTGTCCTTTCCAATATCATTATTTCTTCCATTTCTTTCACTTTTCTGTTGACCTTTTATTCCTCCTTGACTCCTTTGTCTTTCACTTTTATGCCATGATTTTCTCCTGCCTCTAGTTCCTTTCATTCCACTCTCTTTTATTAACTTTTGCTTCCATTTTTTTTCTTCATGTTGTCCTCTTTGCCTACACATCCTTCACTTTCCAGCAAATTGCCACATTGGCATGAATTACTGGGGAAAGATTAGCAATATATGTCCTTTGAGGATGGAGAAATTTATCAACAATCAAGTCTATAAATGAAAGTCAGTTTTTATTTCAGAAAAAAAGAGATAAACCATTAGAAGAGAAGGAATTATTTGAGGACTGCAGCTGGAAGTCAGCTTAGGAGTCAAGGTAATAGGCTCTGCTTTGGCTATACTGCAGGCTTCACATGTGACCTTGTGTAAATTACCCAATCTTTATGTGCCAGGATGAGCAATTTGCCTACCTGTTAAAATTACCATAACAATATTTCTGTCTTAGGAGTGCTGCAAAGTTTAATTAAGCTTGGTACGCACTTGGACATTCTTCATTTAGTATAATTACCGTTATTATGCATTAACTCACCACAACATTTTTCAGGCAGCAGTTGTCTTAACTACTCCATTCTAGACCTAAATATGACAGTATTTTTAAACTACATTTAGCCAATAATTAAACTGTTTTGGAAAATATATTAATTACGACTGGAATTACAGTGATGGGTTGAAATATCTAAAATATGCTTGGACATCACAAAAGCCCTGAACAAATATGCAGCTGCTGAATTCACCCATCTCCTCTGCATAACAGAGGCCCAAATCCCCAGATAACTGTATATGTCTGCCTTGATGTGCCTCCACTCACTTTCCTTAGCATTTGACATGCCTTTTCTAGTAGCTCAGGCATTATTTAATTGCTTACATCCATAAATCCAGTGACTCCCTATGGAAAAGGCTGCTCTGAGACAGACTTGTCCCTTGTAGTCACTCCAAAAATACCATCAAACATGACAAGGTGCTTCAGCTTCCACAGAAGACCAGTGCCACCAGCCACTTTACCTTTTTCATACTGGAGTTTCATCCCAGGATAAAGACGGCAGCCGGCAGCCTGACAAGCTCCCTAGAGAGGTCACGATGGCCATGGGCAGGGCTGCGTCACCCAAGCAGTGGGGCTGCAGGGGCCACAGGGTTCTGTGTTATTCAAGCTGGCAGAGGTGGCTGGGAACCCCCTAGCTCTGGCTGTGTAGCTGTTTTGTCAGTAAAATATATCCTTTGGCTTCATGGGAGAGTCAGGAGAGCAAAAGTGCTTTGGAATTAAGCTTGTTTTCAGCACCCTGTCTTGTATAAGCACCTATTCACTGTAATTCAGCTATATGCGTCCAAGAGAGGACTAGATTCTAACACGGCTTTGCACAAGGATTTTGCACAAATGAAACCTGCGTAATTCTTTTCATTGGAAGTGGATAAGCCTGTTGTGATTTATTTTTGATAAAAATGCAAGCTGACATTTTGTTCATAACTCTAAACCACTCCCTTCAAGATATTTCCAAGTCACTTCTTTCCACAGAGATCTGGATAAGATCTAATTTCTGAGACTCTTGGCTGACATGGCTTTCATACAAATTCCTCCTCCTTGACAAGGGAAGCTAAAACCTTCTTCTCCGATGCATCTCAGAGTGAAATTCAGTACCTTTTTGTCTGACTGTTTATCATTTCTTGCAAATACTCAAATCCATTTCCTTTGGAAAAGGTTTGTCTTTGTACGGCAGGCATACAAATAGGTTTTATTATAGTACTCTATTCACTGGTGCAGCTTAGCCTGGAGATAAAAAGGAATTCATTTTCTAGATTTTCTCCAAATGTCAGCTCTACATTATCAGAGTTCTTAACTCAAGAAGAATGGGCAAAAGAAAAAAAATATGTACCGATATATCATATCTGACTTCACGTTAGTGACCCAGAGTCCAAACCTACCCCCTAGTGAATTGAATCAAAGTAGAATCAAGAGTGGAAGATTAGGCAGAAAAGCACCAAGTCATCTGAATTTCAATAATGGTAACTTAGTCGGTACAATCTGTTAAATATTAATGACGATCTCTGCTCACTGACTTAACCATACCGCTGTGTATGCCCTAGAGGTCAGAAAAATTGGATTTTCTTCTCCCTCTTCTTTTTTTTTCCTTGGCAGTCTTTGACATGTGTATCTAGGCTTCTTTCTACAAATGAAACCAAAAGCAAAAAATTACCATATTATCACACTAGGACACTTCTGGCCCTGTAAAGCAAAGCAGCCTATCATGACAGCAGAGAATCAGTTGATAATAATCTCCTGATAATTATCTTGCCTACATTTTCCTGCTGAGACTTGAAGGAAACTAGTGCAGGACCCTCTTCAGGCATGTTTGCTGTAACCGCTCTTGCTACCTTGGCCATTATATGCCAATGTGCCATTTGGTTTCACAGGACTGTTATTCAGCGCTCTACAACGAGGACCAGATCCCAGCTGATGCCTGGTCTCACAGGTGGTACCTGTTACAGCCCCTCCAGTTTACCAGTGGGTATTCGTGCTATGGAAAACTTATTCCCACTTTCCAAACTCCTCCTTGCAGTAGTTTGCTCACGGCTCAAGATACTTCTGCAAGTGGTGCTGACTGGGAGGTATTCCAGCAGTATGATTTGTGGCACCCAGAGAAAATTAGATGGGTCAGCAACTTCAGAGGTTGTGCTGATTATCAGAGAAAGATAGGAGATGGGTAGAAAGCTTCACACAGTCTATCAAAGTCAAGGTAAACACGTTTAGAAACAGAGTAGCAAAAATAAAGACAAATAAAAACACCTACCTGGACATTCATACCACTTGCCTCCTCCTCATGTCTCCTCTTCAAGAGCTGAGGCAAGGAGTGGTTTCAGCCTGTCGCGGGTTAGGGCTGGGCCGGCCACTAACGCAGACAGACGCTCTCTAACCTCCTCTTCCCCCCCAAACAGGAAGAGAAAAGGCAATGAGGCAGAGAGACTTACAGGTTAGAGAAGAAAAACTAGAACAGCTTTAATGAAAATAACGGAAATAATAGTGAGAAGATAAAAGTAAAGAACTATATACAACTATAGATAGTAGCCCGATACCAAACCCAACTCCCTCCCCCGATAGCAATCACCTCTGATACTGCAGAGCAGGAGGCACTGGGGAAACCCCAGGCTCAGCGGCAGCGGGAGCTGGATACAGGGAGCTGGATTCGGGAACTCAGGATCTGGATCAAAAGCAGGAGGTCAGATGGAGCTCTCCCTGGACACTGGCCATTGCAGAAAAAAAGGGACGAAACTCTTGTGATCACTCAATTTAGACTAAATATGACGTATATGGGATGGAATACTCTCGTTGGTCACCTGTCCTGTCTATTACCCCCCGGAGGTGCAACCTTTTACTTCCTTGTGCCCCCTCTTACTACCCAGCACCCCCAGCGTGGCACACAAGAGCCAGCAGTGGCCTTGGTCACTGTCGGAATAAGTATCAGCAAGAGCCTTTCTGCATCCCAGTCCCAGGCAGTAACTGTAAACATCAGGTGTTATCACTGCCAGTAGCACACACTGTCTGCAAAAACATGCTGCTAACTTCAGAATGTGTAGCCTTTGAGAAGACACTAAACTGGAAAGTAAAAATCACTAAACTGGGTTTTTAGCTAAACCCAGGACACAGCCTCAGTGAAGAGGCATCATATAGTCAGTAGCCCCATGACCATGTTGGCCCAGACTTGGCCTCACTGCGTGACTGTGCCAGTGAGGCAGCTCACAAGCCCCATTCTCAAAAGGAAGCCTAGTCCTTATCTTGCTAAATCACTGCATGCATTGCTATCCTTCTGGCATTAAGGAGATATAAAATGATGCTCCCAGGAATCCCTTCCTTTCATCTCACTGTTGAACCCCAGAGAAATTCCTTGAACTACAAATGTACACTTAATTGATTACAACTGACCTACAAGGAAGACTCAGATTTCTTCTACTCATCAAATCGTGGTGAGGCAGATTAAACAGTGTTGCTCTGAGCAGTTTGGGTGCTGCTCATCATGCTGCTGCTTTCTCTCACTCATTCATTGCTTCCTAAATTCACCTGCTGTCGGATTCAGACAGTTTCAATGTCAGCTCTGTATCAAAAAAAAATATGTAAAATTATTTAAGAAATAACAATTAAGAGAAGAGCTTCATCACAAGACAAACATTATCACTGGTGGTAGCATTTTACATGCACTAAGCATGCGCTGATGGCACAGCTTATTAGTGTTCAGACAACTTCAGTTTGTGACCTGGTCTCTTTGTTACTGCTAAGATCTCTAGTAAAGTCAATAAATCAGTGATTTAGTTTGATTTTGGAATAAATCTCTCCGGGTCAGCTAGCAGAGTTTTTTGACTCAAACTAGGAAAAAGTTGAGTACAAATCAAACAGAATGTTTATTTATTTATTTATTTTAAATCTGCCTCTTTTCATGTCTATCGAGCCAGAAACAGTTCTATCCAGTGTTCTGGGTCTTCTGACAAACAATACACGGAAATTTGCATTAAGAAATGCATTTTGTACAGTTGGATCTGTTGCTTCTGTTACTGAATCATTAGAATGGGAGTCATTTTGATTTAATTGTGAGGAAGTAAGGGCATCTTATATGCTCTTCAAGCTGTTTGTGGCCTTTAGCTTCTATTTCCTCCAAGGATCAAATGGGAGTTAGGAAGCACTGATATCAGGGGCTCACAGATCTGGGTGGAGGCCACACAGATACTTTCCTGCTTTGCAAGATCCTGATGACACTGTGGTCCTGGAAAGAGGGCAGGAGGTCCCTCCACATACTCAGATGGACAGATCACTAGAAGTGCTGAAAAAAAAAAAGACAACATCCAAGAAACCTGAAATCTAGGCAGTCTGGAACTTTGGGTCATACTGATGATCCTTCTGTTCTTTGGCTGTACTGAAGCTGGTGAATAAGACAGTGCTGCTGATGGTTTCCCTAGATTAAGAGTGGCATTGCCTGCTGAGTGTCTTTCTTCTGTAAACATCACCATCTGAGTCTGAAAAATGGTAACGCTTCAGACACATGGCAATACTCTGTAGTAGAAGACTTTCATGCAAGCCTTTGAACATAGCTATGTGTGTATATACATGTGGATAAGGGAGACAGAGAAAGAGGCTTTTAAATATAGTCTGTCACTCTCAGTATTCTCTTTACAGAGTCTAATCTATAAAGGATTGTTGAACTCTGAATCATTTTCTATAGCAGTAACAAAATTTTGATCTAGAAGAAGTGATCCATGAATATCTTCAAGATTAATTTGTGCCTTTTAAATTTTTACTAACTGTTACAAAACAGGTAAACTTTTCCCCTGAAAAATATCCAGAAAGTTTCAGCATTTTTATCACCTCTACTTACAAGAAAATGTCTCCACTGTTTATTCTTAATGCAGTGTTTGTGATCCAAACATAAACATATGGACCTAGATTCTGCAGTAACTGTAAAACTCCAGAAGTTAGGCATGACTTTGAAGGCTCAGTGGATCCTATTAGGCACTTAATTCTGCCCTGAACTGTACAAGAAACCCAAGTATTAACCTGAATTGTGCATTTTCGTAGATTACAGTGTCTAAAAGTGTCTAACTCCCTGTTGTGAATCCATCCAGCTAAGGACAGAAAAACTTTGAAAAAGCTCTTCATGGCATATGACAGAATCTATTTGCCTTATAATTGTAGTGCTGGTTCTATAAAGAGACCCCCAGCAGTTGCTAATTGCATCCAGAAACCTCATTACATTATACCAATTGGATTTTTAATTAGAAATGCAGATGGTAACTCATTTATTACTGTTGTAAGATCCAACTGGGAAAGAAATCTCAACTCCGTTTTGGATGCATTCACCTTTTTGATGCTGGAAAAGAATGAGGAATGAGAATGGTGAAACTGTGACTGATGTTCCAACTTCCTATAAAGATGTATTACTGCACCGAGGCTGAAGGTCACAAGAAGCAAACGGAAGGAGAAGCATCTACAAAGCCGGTTTCAGAAAAATAAAGAGCCCTACAAAGAGCTCTTCTGGGATAGCCAGCTGGGAAGTTGCAAAGTGAAAAGCTAGCCAAAATGATTTTTTGGAGTTATTAGTGTACCCTTCTCCATTCTTCTGAATGGAGAGAATGAAGGTGAGAATTTCAATAAATTCTCACTGTACAGAAAAGAAGACCATAAATGTCCTGCCTTATGCTGACAGCAGTATACGTGCTGTTAGGTCTACACTCTGAGCTGACGTGCTCAGTGCAAGCTCAGATCCCACTGCTGACAATGGCCACGGCAGGACCCAGCGGTCTGTTGATTGCTCAGCAGACGAGGTTATAGCCTTGCACCTTCAGGGACTGGCGATGACAACTCAGGCTGTCATTTTTCTCTCTTTGCCTTGTCCTTTTGGATCGTAAATTGTTTGGCAAAGTGGCTTGCACTTTTCTGAGCTTGGAACAAAGCAGTCCTTGACTCAGAAAGAACAGGCAGTAAGCTCAACCGCTACTGCCTAGCTCTTCCCTCTGAAAGTGTAAAGGGTGGGTGGGAGCTCAGGTGCTGTGTTTCTGCCCCTTTTTTTTTTGTTCATCTGAATCTTCTCATTTCACTTGTTTTGTTTAGAATCATTTTGCTCTTTCTCTTCCACTCATTATGCTGTCAGGAAAAAGTGTTTCTCTTTCACTGTAATGAAACCACTTGAAAATAAAGTACCATTAGCCAGTGCCAACCCAAAGAGGCAAGCCCTATCAACATGCTAGTTACTTCACACAGTAGCTAAAATGTTTCATCTACAGACACATTTTTTTTGTGTGTTTGAATCTCTGTCAAGTGGACCTAATAAGATGTCTTCTTGCCTGCAAATTCTGTGAGCTCAGAGCTATTGTCTCAGATCAGAAAGGAGTAACGCAGCAACGAGGACATGGATTCTCTTTTAGAGTCTTCTGTTCCCTGTCAGGAAAGTGCAACCTTGCCTGTTATCACTTTTTTTTTTTTTTAACAGTAATTCTACGATTTCTGCTGAGAATTTGGGGGTTAAAATTAATCCAAATCTTTTAGTGCATTTTTTAATTGTGAGTTATCATAATTACAGCTGCACTTTCAGAAATACTTTTAATCCGTTATGAGTATTTGTCAGACCCTGCTATACATTCTTCTGGATAAGTGAACAATTGCTGTGCTTTCTTTCTGTGAATCCAGAGAATTAAACATAGGCATCACATAAAAAAACTAATCCTGCTACAGCCAAGAAGAGGACATTTTCTTTTTCCTCAGAGTAAGACAGGAGCATGCACAGCCTCACTGGCTTCCAAAGGGCCGTATCCTTTCATTCTCAGTCAGGCATGCTGTTTCTTGCCAGGAAAAGTTGAAAGTGCCATACATAATTTAGCTCACTTGATGAATCCTGTTTTAAAATCCTGATTTTAGTTGCTTTAACGTGAACAAATTTAAACCATTCAGGCTGCCTTTTTGCATTACATTTTTCCTGTTTTCTTCCCCTAGTTAAAAAAAAAAAAAAAAGTGATAACAATCAGCAATCTACTTGACGTGAAGTTTCACTCCAGTACAGGTATTTGAAGATTACTGAAAGCAGCTATACTGCTAAGAATCCATTTTGTTGTTCTGTTAGAAAAACATAACTAAATAAAGCCAAATGATGAACAAAGCCAGTTACCATGGGCATGGTAGCCCATACTAAATTTTGTCAGCTGTATTCACCATGCTGTTTCTCAGAAGTATTTGAGATGAGTCAGATCAAGGAGACTCTCTCCCATGTCCTCAGAACTCAGAGGTAATCAAAGTAGTATCAAAGAGGAGAGATTGCCATCCAGCCCAGCTTCCTGGGGGAAAGAATGGGAGGTGAATTAAAAGCAAGAAGAAACGCAGCAGTAGCAAGTGGAAGACTGTATATTTTTTTAATGCAACTTTTGCATGGTTCAGTGCACAGAAAGGACAGGATACAGTGTGTTGAGAAAGTCTGTGCAGAGAAGTAAGCTCTTATCCATAGGATTCCCACTCCCCTTTGCAGACGTCACCAGTCAGTGAATGACTACGGGGTTGCTCCAGGAGAAGAGACTGCTGTTGGGTTTGTAAAATTGAACGCTGCCTTGAGGAACTGGATTCTGCACCTGTACCTGCTGCAGCACTCTACTTCTGGGTTTATGGATTGTATGGTCCTCATTTCTGGATACCCAGTAGAAAACTCCAGGAGCTGTAATGATAAAATCAGCATTAGATTATTCTGAGATTGTTTATTAGGATAATTTTGCAGATGTAGTAAATTGTGGCACAGTATAAAAGCTCACTGGTGCAGCATGGCTTGATTTACTGACAATAACTGGGGAAAGCGGATTAGACCAGTTGCTACCATACAATCTGAATTACAAAAATCAGAACAAGGTGAATGGATATTTTTTGGGGTACCTTCCTCCACCTATAGGAGTCAGATAACTGCAAGTACCCAGTTATTATGTATGGTCTTCTCTACAAAGTATATTATGTATGGTCTTCTTCTCTACAAGTTTCAACATCGTAAAAGGATTATTTTTAACTTTGGAGGAAAAGATCACCATGGAAACACAACTGAGTATGAGAGTGATCTGACTGATTGACAATGTTACAGCAAAGGAAGATTGACATGAAAGGCAGAGATAAAATTTACGCTGTTCTAAGTCACAGTTTCTCTAGTAGCTGAATCATCAGGTCTCGTTTTCCAGACACTAATATTACATGAGATTTTCTTGTCCTTATGCAAGACAAATGTGTTGCAGATGTCATGTCTTCTCTCTGACAGGTTGTCAGTCACAGGGATGGTGACAACACTGAGGACCTTACTGTTCATGTAACAAAAAAGTTAAAACCTGAAAGAAAAGACCTATGTTTCTGCTAAGTGCCACCCTGCTATAAATCTGCACATTAGTTCGTCCTTCTCAGTATTAAAGCTAGATGAAACTTTGCCCATGTTTCTTTATGGAAAAACAAAAGGTACTTGTAACCTTAAAATACTTTGCAAATTCTTTTGGTTTTATCAAATTTTTCAGTGTATGGGAAGGTCAAGAATGGAAAAAGTCCTGGCAGAATAGTTATTTCAGCTTCTCATTTGGAAATTAACTTCTGTTTTGGAATGTCAAACCATTTCATTTTTACTTATAAAACACTCAAATCATTGAAAGAAAACATTCTCAATCACAGTGAGTAAAATATTTCATTCCATCTGAAACGGCGTTTTTTATTTCGTTGTTCAAGTTAAAAAAAAAAAACAACTTCTGACTATTTAAAGATTAGGCTGATCTAACTGCCTGGATCTGGTAATGTAGAGAAAAAAAAAAAGTAACTACTTCGATTTCTTGAATTCCTCATTTCAAGTGCAAACCTTCATTTTCTACCCTTATTATAAGGTAAATTTTAAAATCTTATGTAAGAATATTCTTGTAATCTCACATGAGAGTTGTAACTTCAGAAGATGCCTACATTTCTAGGATCAAATGAACCGGGGACTAATGCTATTAACCTAGTCTGTGATCTGGAATCTTGCAATGAGGGTTGGTTTTGCCTGTTTACTCTGTGCTGCCTGCTCAGGCCCAGCTCACTTTGTCTCATGGCTCCCTCTAGCTCATGCCCCTCTGTTCCAATGACCAGCTCCCTCACTCATTGGCAGTTAAAAAAGTCTACTGAGCATGTTTTTCTTTATTCTACAGTGTTTTCTTTTCTATTTACTTATTGACCTATTTTTACTCAGTCTACTCATTATTCTGGAGGATTTTGCAGCTCCAAATCACAAAGCTCTTGATACATGCTAAGTCTTTAAACTGGCCAAGAGCCACAGTTGGCATAGACAGAAGCAAGAGTTCAGGAACCCAATTTTCAGTCCTTGCTCTACGATTTTAGGCCAAAGTGTCTGATGTAAAGTGGTCACAGGACAACAGAATAATCGCTTTTAAGACAGTTCAAGTATGACAGCGATGCAGATGTTAAAATAACCCCTGACCACAATGGGCCTTTTCCACTTTAACACCAAGCAAAGAATAAATTCCAATTATCTCACTGAAAAGCCCACAGGGAGCCAAGCCTGATGTTACATCAACTCTGGACATTTGGTGGTTTGCTGCTGTGGTATGGAGACCTATGGGATAGTGAAAATTCCTTCTGTAACATCGCGTTCATCTCATTCTTGGTGCCGAGTCCATCAGCGTGTGACTAACAGTGGATTGCCTTGTAGGGAAAAGCTTGTGGCTCCTTTGTGTCTGGCCTATGTCCGTTCTGCCAGGAAAGCCAGACAGAGTGCACTCTACGGACAAGAGGCAATGCAGCCTTGTCCGTGGCTTTTCTGCTCTCTTAGAGATTGCTGTACAAAAAAAATAAATCTGGAGTAGGAATACTGGGGTAAGTCTCCGCCGCGGTGCAGTGGGAGCAGAGCAGGAGGAACTGCTTCTATAGGGCACTCACAAGACAATGGGAAAATGAGAGAAGAGAAAGAAAATATGGGAAATAGATCAAAATGAAAAATAACTGTATAGTCAAAAAGCATCTCATAGGAAATGTTTATTTACAGAAGTAGGGGAGAAGTTTTCTCATAACCAGTAAAGACTAACTACTAGCAAATGCTGTGAGCTGCCGGCCAGTGCAGGAATACAAGTGGAGCAGCTTTGGGTGGGAAAGTCTCCTGGTCATGTCATAATCCATGGGTCTCATCTCTTCTCTTCCTCAGACTTTCTACAAGAAAGTCTTTTAGGAAGAGATGTTAAAATGCATTTAGGTACCTATCACCCCAGAACCTGGTGTTTCAATACACTTAGAGATCTAAGCTTCAGAGGCAGATGTTTAAAGCCTTTCTGGCACCTAAGGACTTTCAACAGCATCAGGTTATTTAGCTGCCTTTGAAATCAATGGGAGTTCTTGGCTATTATCCTTAAAATGAAGAAAATAATAGTTTAATGAACACGGTTGCTAGGGTAGCTAGAGATACCAAGTTCTCCCTTTTTGTATAGAAGCAGGCACTTTCGATTACGTGTCTGTCCTGTTAATGCTCTCTGCCCTGTTAATAGCTGGCAGCTTTTCCTTTGCCCTTGGGGGTTGGTGACCTTGTTGCTGGCAGAGGGTGCCAGGTGCCCTCTCCTCTGGCTCCATCAGCCCCAAGTGGCCAGATGTGCAGCACAGCAGCAAGGAGACAGTAGTGGGTACCCAAGGTTATGTCAGAAAACAGTGATGCCTCAGTTCACTTATGTTTATGAAGTACATTGGGAAATAGGATTATAACAGCCTTCAGAGATTTGATATTGCATTAGCTTATTTTGTCCCGGTGCCTAGCCTCGCTCATGCTGATGCATAGATTAAAAGTAATTTTATGGACTGATGGTTACTGAAAAGTCTCTGGGAGACTTTTGGTGAGTTGATTTAAGAGGGGTTATGAGGGGTATTTCCTGTATCCTCTGGGCATAGAATTTCCTTGCATTCTCAATGGTAAGATGTCACGGAAAGATTTCTTGTTACAGGCAAGCTGTGGCCCCGTAAGCTGGCATCTTCTCGGATTTTGAACAGTGGTGCTGCAGCTTGGTGTACTAAGGTCTCACATAAGATGACTCCAACTGAAATTTATGATCAGCAGTGTTCTTCGGACTTATGGGAGAAGATGAAAATTATTATTATGAAGTTTTGTTGGAACTTGGTAATTTATGTAGATAAACCTGGGTCTTTAAGCAGCTTGCCTCCTGCCAAAATAGAAGAAATGTGCATTAGAGCTGCTAACACTCATTGATAATCTAAATCACAAATCTTCCTCAGGGAATATTTTCAGCCTGTAAACAGAAAACTTACTGTAAACGTAACACTGATGTTAGCTCAGTACTGCACTCATTCATTCAGTAGAGTGCTGCAGAAATTAAATAGCCATTATATTATAAAATAATTATACATCCTAAAGTGTTTTTTTTTGTGATTGTGATGCGTAATAGTAATTACACAATCACACACTGTGTGTTTACGTATAAAGTGCTATGCATTTGTTTTATTTTCTTTGTGTGTTCGTGTTTCAAAATCTCAATCTTTTTTTACGGAAATATATAGTAACATCTTTAATGTTAAACCGCCATTGATTTTAAACTGGAAGGGGGTAGATTTAGATCGGATATAAGGAAGAAAGTTTTCACGATGAGGGTGGTGAGGCACGGGAATAGGTTGCCCGGAGATGTTGTGGATGCCCCCTCCCTGGAAGGGTTTCAGGTCAGATTGGATGGGGCTTTGAGCAACCTGGACTAGCAGGAGGTGTCCCTGCCCACAGCAGGGAGGTTGGAACTAGATGAGCTTTAAGGTTCCTTCCAATCCAAACCATTCTATGAGTCTATGATTGTAATGGATGGTGTTTCATTTTTAATAGAAATAAGAGGGAAAGCAAAAGAGCACTGACAGTAAGTGAAAATGTGAGTGGAGCATGTGGAAGCCAGCAATAACACTGGGGAAACATTCTTAGCAAAATACACATGGCACGAGGTGATGCAAAAAGGTTTTGAGTGTTTCCTCTTACCACTGATACCAGAGTATTTAATTAAGTGACTGAATAAAAAGGGTGTAACTATCTGGATTGTCATTTCATGAATCAGAAACCAACAAAGGGAATGGCTGCTGATTGTAGGGTAGCTTCATCCCACATTAACATACCTGGCTCTGCATAGCAGAAGGATGTTATCAAAGGAAACCTCAGAGATGAAAAGTTGGATGAAACATCCAAATACCTCATTCAACAAGCAGTAATCACTTCTTGATACAAGTACAATGACTTTACCTTGATTCTTAAGCTGATGTAAGAGGACAAATTAGCTTGTGATCCTGTACCTGAACTGACAACACTGTGGCTTCAAACAATTTGTCCTTGGGCAAGGGGAAGTACTGCGAAGTTTTCCTTCACTTCCACGCTGTTTCAACTGGGAAGAAATTAAGATTGAAAGTCCAGTGATGCAGCACACCCTCCAAGTAGTATGGTACTGGATTTATAGATATTCTCCACATTTGGTCAACATTTGCTCTCCACATTTGGTCTTCACGTTTGCTTAAGTTGGCACTTGCCACCAAAAGATGACAAAGAAGCCTGATGGGCCATCCTGTTTTCTGAGTTATTTTAATGGCTCACTATCCAACCAATTTGGGAAATCTGTGGAGGGGTAGAGGAAGGCATGCTCTTGGTCTGACTCATGCTCCTTTTTCAGCAGGAGGGATGTATTAAGTGTCCCCAACTACAGTTCCTAGCCGTTCCTCCAAAACCCCTCAGCTGTGGCTACAATTTTTCTCACACTTTTTTATTCATACCCATCCACCAAGACCTCGCTGTGCTACATGGTCTCTTTATTGTCCTCACTTTGGCTTTGGTCAAACTACGCTTTCTCAGAGGGTTCCCTGGTTCACCAGGTAGACCCTGGTGAATTAGCTGGAAATAGGTCCTCATCCTCCTACCTCAAGGGCAGAGCTTCTTGGGCACCTTCTGGGCATGGCTGGCATTGTTAAGAGTATTCTGCTTGATGTTCCAACTTCTATGTTTGTGACTCCTTGATCGTCCACTCTCCTCTTTTGCATTCATTATTCGTTCTTAGACTAATTTGGTGTTTTCCCTGCTCTCTTTTTCTCTGGCCCCTCCCTTCTGAAGAAAAGCTTAGGTTTTGCTAGGGACGGGCTAATGTTTATCTTTAAAAGGAAAGGGCAGCTGTTCATACGCAAATGCATTGCTAAGAGTAGGAGCAAGGCAAACATATATGGTACCTTCCCAGTAATACTCATTTGGAACAGTTTTCAGCTGAGGCGAATTTTTAACTTGTTTTTATTTATATACTTAGAAACATCCAGCTGGTCTCTCCATATTTCAAATATGTTAAGTCTTCCCCTGCAGACTTTTTGTATCCACAATAGCCCTAACAAGAAGTTCCACAGATCTGTTTCTACTTAGGCGGTCTGGGCCTATTGCTTGCTCTGAACCTGGCTCCCATAACCTGTGTTTTTCAGCCCTATTTCTATCACGTGAAGAGGCAGGGAACAGTCAAAACTCTCCCTGCAAGTTGTCATTTTTCATATTGAAGTTTCATCTCAGTAAATTGCTGATTTTACAGGAATTTTCCATACCTTTGATTATATTTCTTGTCCTCCTCTTACCCTTTCCAGTTCTCATAAGTTCTTTCGACGTGAATGTTTAAGTTGTGTTTGCTCAACTACCGTAAAGCACTGAATTGATGTTTTCATGGAACTGTCAAGTATAAAACCAAAATCTCATTGCTTCTGAAAAGCGACGGTCAGTTTAGAGCCCTTGCATGAAGCTAGAGTTGATTTCTTGCCCACGCAAATCACAATACGCATATGCATGTTGAATTTCATCTGGCATTTTATTGCCCAGTTCCCTTGGGTTGTAGCTTTTCTGTAGTTCACCAAGCCGTGCTCATCCTTAATATGTTAAATAACTGTGCATCATTGGCAACCTTTGTCGCTTTGCTGTTAATCTCCTTTTCCAAATCATGTATGAACAACTTGAACAGCACAGGTTTCAGTACAGTCTCCTCGACTGGTGATTTGCCTCTGTCACAAGAGCTGGCCATTTATTGCTCCCTTACATCTTCCCTGTTTTAGCAGATTCTTTTTACCTTCCATGACCTTTCCATTTACGAAAATGATCACAAAGTAAGGAGAAGAAACTAATTGGGTAAAAGAATATTCAACTCTTGAGGAAAACTACATAAGGAAGAGTCAGCAATGTGCGACTCCAGTCCAGAAAGCCAGTTGTACCCCAGGCTGCATCAAAAGAAGCGTGGCCAGCAGGTCAAGGGAGGTGATTCTCCCCCTCTGCTCTGGTGAGACCTCACCTGCAGTACTGTGTTCAGCTCTTGGGCCGTCAACACAAAAAGGGCACAGACCTGTTGCAGCGCTTCCAGAGGAAGGCCATGAAAATGAGCAGAGGGATGGAACATCTCTCCTATAAGGAAAAGATGAAAGAGTTGGGCTTGTTCAGTCTGGAGAAGGCTCTAGGGAGACCTTATTGCTGCCTTTCAGTACTTAAAGGGGCTTATAAGGAAGATGGGGACAGACTTGTTAGTAGACCCTGTAGAAAAGGACAAGGTAACAGTTTTAAAGTAAAAAGAGGGTAGATTTAGACCAGATATATAGGAGAAATTTTTATGGTGAGGGTGGTGAAACACTGGAACAGGCTGTGCAGAGAGATTGTAGATGCTCCACTCCTGGAAACGTTTAAACTCAGGCTAGACGGCACTCTGAGCAACCTGATTTAGTTGAAGATGTCCCTGCACATTGCGTAGGAGTTGGACTAGATTACCTTTAGAGGTTTCTGCCAACCCAAACCACTCCATGACTCAAGACGAAGGCCAAGAAAGATGAAAGCTGTTTAGAATGGTTTTGAAAATTGCTCTCTGTCTTCTTCCACTTGACCACCTGAACACGTAAACCAAAAAATACGTTCCTTTGTCTAAAGTGCTTGTATCCAATCCAGTTCAAACAGGAACAAAATGTTACTGTTTTGAGGATGTGGAGAGAAATTGAGCACAACAGAGGACATAATCTTTTCTTTGAAGACTGTCTTCACCAACACTTACGTGAAGAAAACAGGAAAACAAACAAGTAGATCAGAAAAATCTCTATATATTTAAGAAGCAAATACTTCTCAAGAGGTTCTTCCAATATTAAAACCTCTTCTCCCAGAGACATGAGGAGACAGTCATTTCCAAGACTGACACTGTCTCAGAGTGAGCAGCTAATACACAATAAAATGGGAAAAGACACACTTGTCAGTTTCCCAGAAGCTGACATCAAGGACAGTGTTTCTAAATCATAGTCCATAAAGCCTGAAATTCAAGCAGCAATTAAAGTTGTTAAAGATGTAGTAGAAAAGCTAGCTGATCAAAAGTAGAAAATTGCACTGCTGAAGTTAATCGGGTTTTTTTTTTTGCTCTAGGATTGTAGAAAAGTTCTTTTCGACTTCTAGGACTCCTACAGAAACAAACTTGAATGAGCTCAAGACAGTCCAAATATAACAACTGTAAGGATTAGCAAATTCAATTAAAATAACTTCAGAACAGTGTGACAAAATAATTTTTTTAAAAAAAAACCAAACAAATAAAATATCTAAAAAGTGTCCAAAAATGATAGGTGGAAAGGTGTTTGCTATACTTGTGTGACGGTGAGTTAGACACTTTTGCAGAGGTAAAACGATTACCTCTGATCGGTTGTGTCTATGGAGCCAAGCCTATAGTGATTATGTGTCTGGATTTTCATGAGTAGCTAAGTCTATCCTTTCTTTTCTGAATGGGATGTGGTGGATGGTTCTGGCTGAGTCTTTTCCCAAATCTTCCAGCTCATCTATCAAGGCTATTAGAGTTCTGGCTATTTGAGACCTTCACTTCTCACTGAAATAAGGAGCTGTGATGTGTTACAGAGAATTGCAATTCACACCGTAAGTAAAAGGCTAGGGATGTGCAATCAAGCTTAGAAAAATAAATCCATACTCTCATGACTCATTATAAATCTGTGGTGTAGTGGCTTTCTCACCCAAGCCTGGTGTACTCACAGATGGACTAAATACCAGTCCACTTTCTGTTAGCAACTAATACACACCAACTACTTCAAGTAAGCACTTCTGAATCATTGTTATCTTTTCTGGTCAATGCAGACGTGAGAACAAAGTAAGTATTTATTGCTCAAAATCTCCATAGTCCAAGTCAAAGAAACTCAAGTCACAGATATTCAATAAAAAGTTTATAGTGACTTGCACTTATAGATATATCCATAAAGAGTAACCACTTCCCCAGCTTGATGTCTCCATTAATAATGTCTTTGCATGCTGTCTGAACTTGTAACACACCAGAAGTTTTGTAAAATGTGTATACAATCAATGATTTATATATTTAATGCGAGTGCCAAAGGGTTGTGAGCTTCCAGGCAGTAGTACTATGAGGTCTGCCTTAAGGAAGAGCCAACAACGTCTCAAAAAATTCACTACCAAGACAAAAAGGAGTAAAAGGTTTCAGTAAGTTTCCACAGTGGCTCTGGATGAAATAACCAAGAACGGTTTTACTCAAATCCCAAAACCTGACTTCTAAAGTATCGAGAATGCAGACAGCAAAGAAAAGGGATTCAGAGGGTGGCAGGGCTTCCTAGGAAGGAGTAGCCCCATCCTGATGGACAGGATGCCAGATAAGGTATACAGTTCAAATCAAGAGCAACCCTAGGGGTACACAGGTGTTACTCTCAAGACTGAAGGCCTACCTACATGTGACAACAAGACAAAATCTCAGGATCTGGGTAAGAGGTGATGAGTAAATAGTATATAGTATAATAGTAAAATTAAATGATGTTGTTTTCTGCATGTGACCTTTATTTCCAATCTAAAGTCTGATCTTACATTTAGCTAGCAGAGCTTATCTTTGCTTTACTACTGAGATCATCTAGTACTGAAAGCAAGATGAAGAAAAAAATGCAGTCTTCCTGGAGGCAGTGGACCCAAAGAGGTGAGCATATGCAGCCTCACTAACTCGTATCCAGAGAAATTCTGAGGGGTGGAACTGAGAGCGCTTTCTGCCAGATTGCACTGCCAAGTGCCGAGCTGTGGGAAGGAAGAAACCAATGATCCTTATATAAGGCAGAAATGCTGATGGATACCCCATGACTCAAGGGTATCTCTAATGGCAGACTAGCACAAAAGATGAAAGTTACCCCAAATCAACAAAATCAGAAATCCCTTTGGTGTCATTGATCGCAGAGTCTGCAAGGCAGTCATGAGAAATCTCCTAGACGTGCTTCTGGAAAGCAATATTGAGAAAAACTGAAAGAAACTGGTGCTGAGCCAAGAAAAATAATTCCTTTACATCATGGAAGCATAATTCAAAGCACACAGTGGAAGAAATTCTCTCTGTCTAGAAGGCAAGTAAATATTAAATTATGTAGTAGAATAGCATTATTATAGACTAAATAGTAAAACTGATGTTTGAAAAGTTTGAATTGAAAGAAGCAACAACCCCTCCCATTTGTTTACTTTCAAATCAGAGATAGATTTGATAGAATCTGATGGTATCAAAGAACTGCTTAGCAGTAGGAAAACTTTTCTTATCTAGCTGTAAAGAGGCACATCTTACAACAGAATTTGCATATTCTAGGCACGTACATGTTGATGAACAGATATGCAGACTTGGAAACTTGAGATATGCTTTTGCAATTTAATCTTGCTGCCTTGGAATGGTTCGCAGAAAGAAAAAGCTTTCTTTCATAGTCATTACTTTGTATTTGCATGAAATAAACAGGTGCAATATTGACATGACAAACTAGAAAGCAGATGTTTTAATTAAAGCAACCATAGGAAGGATCATTTGCAATGTCTCAACAACCACAATTAACTGATCTGTGTGTCTTGGTGTTAATGGAGCTCATTTAGGAGGAATCAGAACATTTAGAAAATGCTGCAAGTCAATTGTTTTCTATCTCCTACCTTGTAAGGTTATTGCAAAACATTCGTTCTGCCTACAACATACCCTAAGTCAACATCAGAAAGTCCCCAGCATTGTAGCTATAGAGTTAATTGCCTTCATTCACCTTCAGTAGTTATCAATTATGCAAAGTTCTGAACATTAAGAAGACCTCGCTGTGGCAGTTAGGTAATGTACAAGCTTTGTGGAGCCTCCCTACACACAGATGAAATTCACTCTCAAGATGTGGGTCCACAGTCACTTTCTACCCCTGTGCCAGGGATGCGGTCCACAAACGAGGGTGATCTTCACAGCTTGTGGGTCTGGGAGGTCCCTCAATGACGGTCCCGCATTGGGCTGTCAGGGTTCTCTCCAGAGGCTGGGGCAAAATGAGGAGAGGATAGTCTAGTTCTAAAGACCTCACAGAAGGACTGCAGCTTACCATTCCAAGCATGGCTAATGGTGGTGTGGGGAGAGGGACTTGCCAGGAAACAGGCAAGCAAGCAAGCTGTTCCAGAAAGACCTACCTCCCAAAAGAAAAATTATGATTATTCTAATGCTTAGTTTCAAAGAGTGAGAGTTTCCCCAGCTGCATTTTTGCTCAAGTATTCACTGTTTCTGTTGGTCCCAATCCAAGCTGTAGTAAACAGGCTTCCATTCCACAAAACCACCATCACAAATGCAATTCCACTGAAAAATCCCAGTATGGACAAGGTCTGAATTACCACAAAGACTGAAATAATAACACATTCTGAACACTGCATTTCTATTAAATAAGTAATTCTGATTGTACCTTGTGAAAGAGAAATCATCATGAAAAAAGATCCTGTAAGATTTAAAAGCTATTCAAAATGAGAATCAGGACTATGAGTTTAGATTACTGAATGGCAACACTTTGCCTACAGATGCTGTGGTGGTTCAGCCATGAGCTCTCCTACCAAAGCACCTCTTACGGATGCTCATCTCTGATGCAGAGAAAGGTCAGCTCTTGGTGGAGAACCAGATGAACTCCAGTTGTTTACAATATGATGCGTTAATACAGACTGACATTCAATTTTTATTTTACTTAATGTCTCAGACTCACAGTGGTAGCAACCCAGCAACTATTGCATACCCTGCAGATTTATACAGGGAGTGAGGTGGGACAGATAGCTGGGGACAGCACACCACAGCTGCCCCAAAGGCAGCCACCCTTGTTGTACAGTGAGCTCTGTAAGCCAGGCTTTCATAGGTGGCATTATCACCCATCAGATGGGAAAGAATGCTAGGGAAAGTTACCGTCTGCCCTCTTCACGCTCCTTGTGAGCTGAGGGGTGTCATTGCTCGGCATATTATTCTTGTTAGCTAACCATCAAGGTTTCAGCTTTCCCTGTGCTTGCAGTAAAAGGCAAACTGGAAGCAGGAACCTCACCATTGCTACGCTGAGCTCTGCAGCCCTCTTTTGTGAATTAAAGTTTCTACCAATCATGTGGCATGCTGCAGCCATTTAGGATCTGATTTTTCTGACATGGTTGTCACCTGAACTTCCCCTGGGTTTCAGCTATCCCTAAGGCTATTTAAATATTCTTCCTACAAGAAAGTGGCATTTCAACTAATTTAAAATGACTGGAGACAGAATCTTTTTCTTTTTAAAAAAAAATAAAATACTTATTTCTGTTGGAAAAGCAGTAACATTCAGCTGTAAGCCTTTTTATTCAGGCTATTTGATTTCTTTCACAAAAACTCAAAGCTCTCTGTGGGGTAAATTCTCTGCATTTTATAACCAGATCTGATTATGTGATGCCTGCCTTTTCAGAAAATGCATTATATTCTTTAAACCCTTTTGTCCCATAAATATTTCTGTTGCACTTTAAATTATCCTCCTTTTGACTGTTTTTTACTATTGGAGCTCTCTGTGCTGTGGTGTTCGTCTCGTTGTTCTCATTCCAGCACTGAGATCCATGTCAGAAACCTCCACAGCAAGAACCTTTTATGTAGCTCAAAAGTTTATCACCCTCTGAATCCCACTTTTCTGCTTTTTGCAAGCCAGTGCTGCCTCATCGTCCCTTTCAGCTGTACATGTCTGCAAGGCTCTCCCTCCTACTAGAAAGGTGCCTCTTTGTCCTCCAAAATCAAATGGTGTGATTTCCCTCATGTTTTTCCTTCATGGATGTTTATGAACAATCACCAGCATGTGAAGTGATATACAAGCCAAAAACAAGCTCACTCTCAGTTAAAGGCTGTAGTCTTGTAGACGTGTCTGTATTTATCATTTGGTAAGGAGTTTGTGCGTTGAATTGAATGGGACCACTCGCGTGTAAAGTTGCTTGCCTCTGTAAGAATTTGCAAGATTCTGGACTAAATAAAGAAGATAAATACTCAGATTATTTGCAGCAGAAGCACAACATGACTATCTGTTTAAGCCAACTGTCTCTCCTTCCATGTTCTTTCTTTCCTCATCCACCATGATCTCATTACACCTACTCTGAGGTCAGTGCTTTGTTCCTGTGCAGGTTGCCTTATGAGTTCTGTGAGACTTCTCGTATGAGTGATTCTGCTGTGCCTGCAGGACAGGGGGATACACCTTCATCAGCTTGGAAGCATCTTTCTTTTCCTGTCCTCCAATATGCCTGAGAAGTTTCTGAATACTGTAAAAATACTGACAAAGAAAAAAAGACCAGGACACAGACCATACAAGCTACACATATTTTCAAATCAAACATGCATAAACTCTGTATCCTCTAGGAGAAAACATATTAAGGATCTGCATAAGTGATACTTTTCAAATGCATCTGTTTCTTCATCCTCTCTGTCTCACTGAGATTTCCCACCCCATAATACTGCCCAGGAAGGTAAAATACGATCTTACTTATTCCACGTTAACTCTGGAGAAATTTAATGTGAAATGGCAGAGCTGCAGGATACAGCAGTGCGCACTTACATGACCAAGCTGCACCTTATGAAGCCAACTTGCTTAGCCTTTAGGTGCTTTCTCCGTTTCATCTGCATATTTAACAATATTAGAAAATTCTTTGTTTAAGAATTGTGCATTAAATGACAATGTCCAGCTGGGAAACACTAGACAATGTATATTGCTAACATCAGCCAGTGGATGATCAACCACATGCAGAAAAAATTTCCTATGAGGAAAGGTTGAGAGTATGGAGAAAAGAAGGCTCTGGGGAGACCTTGTCACTGTCTTTAAATACTTAAAGATACTCAAAGGGGCTTATAAGAAAGATGGGGATAGACTTGTTAATAGAGCCTGCAGTGATAGGACAAGGTGTAATGGCTTTAAAGTAAATGAGTGTAGATTTAAACTAGATATATAGGAGAAATTTTTATGATGAGGGTGCTGAAACACTGCAACAGGTTGCCCAGAGAGATGGTAGGTGCTTCATCTCTGGAAGAGTTCAAGGTCAAGTTGGATGGGGCTCTGGGCAACCTGGTCTAGTTGAAGATATCCCTGTCCATTGCAGGGGAGTTGGACTAGATGACCTTTAGAGGTTCTTTCCAACCCAAAACTTCTATTCTATAAAATAAGAGGGTATTGTGCGTATGTTTGTCCATCACTGTACCTCTGGCTAGACTTTGGAACAATAAATACTGTGACTCAAAAGGTAAATCATTAAATAAAATATCTTTGAGTGTACTGGGGTTCTTTTTGAGCGTATGAAGAACATAGACCAAGCCTTGTCTCACTGAGAAAGGAAGAGCTCAAAGGAAGGTTTTCCTATCTTTGAGAGGGCAAATAATGACAATCTGTTTTTTCTGAAGCCTTGACACAGCTGTCCTTGTCACAGTGTTTCTTTTATCCAGAACTTCCCTGCATGTAAAGCAAAACAGCTGCTTATGGATGTTTCATCACTGATGACACCTATTGGCAATTACTCTTTTTCCAGTTCATGACTGTCTGGCATTTATTTTAAAGGCAGCAACCTTAGAAAAGTCAAAAATGACTGATCTTTTGAGCAGGCTCCAAATGTCACATTGTGGGAGATGTTGTTTTATTATCAACATATGGCATCTGTCTGGGCTCCGTAAAGAAGTCTCTAGCTGGAAAAGAAATATTCTCTAACCAGGATCTTTGTGTCTCCAGCTTTTAGGCAGCCTTGACTGAAACACCATTCTGAACATTATTTACCTTTAACTTAATTTGATCCTCAGGAATTTACACATAGTTTAAAGTTTCAGAATAAATTCCTCAACTAACTCCTCATTAAATCTACTTGAAGGGTTCTTTTATGATTAAAACAAGCTGGTTCCCAGAAGACTGCATCTGCATAAATGTACACATTAGTCTTTAAGACTACCCACATCCTGGTACTGTGGTTGCCTGTGTTTTTTAATGAAGAGCGAACTGCGCAGTATATTTACTGTGCCAGGAATCAAGATATTTTCAGTGTGCTGCCAGGTAAGGAATTTATTTGAGCCTTTATTAGGGCCTTCTTATTTTGTATTCTGCGTTTTGTTAAAAAAACTTTTTTTCCTCAAGAAATTATAGTTACAGTTGATAATGAAACAGGGGCAGAAGAGCAGGCAAACTGTGCAGTGATGGCTGCTATGGCAACTACAGGAGGTATGAAAAATGCTTTCAAGGAGAGTATTTAAGTCAGAAAAATTATAACAAGAGAAAGCTAATTAGCAATTTAAGCAGACACCTTTGACTCCAGAAGTGAAGGGCTCTGGAATGCTAGCAGCTGATATTGTTATAGCTTATTTAAAAGTACTTTTAATCTGTTGTGGGTTGTTTCACTGCAATTCAGGGAATACAAATTTAAATTCACGCTAGATTTTTGCCAGTTTCTTCCAGGGTAAATTCAGGCTTCTGTAGCAAATGTAAAGAAGCAACCAGAGAGCTACAGCCACCACCATCTTTGGTGAGACAACTGATGAATAAAGGTGTCATTGCTTTCGGGAAAGAGCAGGCAAACTGAAGAAACTGTGACTTTAATATGTTCACCTAGTACATGCAGCCCCAAAATCTTCTAAGTCTTTAACTTGAGAAAGTCCAATTTAATGTAGGAGCATAGCTGATTCACCTTTCATGTCTTCTCCCAAGCACAAGTGACCAGATTAAATTGGGGACGTAGGCCTGAGTCCTCCCTACATGACTTGGCCTCTGGTATTTTTATCAGAAGCTATTTTCTTGCTTCCGGAGACATATATACCTTCTATATAACTTCTATGGACACATATATCTTGGTGGCTTTGGATTCCTTTGGAACTTGACTTTCAACATATGTTGGGCAGCTATCCTGAGCTCATGTCCAGTTTAGCCTCCTTCCAAATAATACAAATCTTCTTTCATGTCCTCAAAAGAATATAGGTATTTAAGAGTTGAAACTAATAGCATCATTGTTTCCTCACATTCCTGGGAGAGAAAGAGAAATGTTAATTTCTGTTGTGAAGATCAAATGCCAGAAGATAAGGAAAAAAGTCAATACTGTTGTTTTATGGGAGGAATCCACAAGGCTACCTAGGCCATAAATGTCACATCTGCAGGCACACTGTGCTTTTCATCTGTGTGTGTCCATCAAAGCTTCACACACTGGGTGTGGCATGGAGACAGCAGATCTGCTTTGCATATGTTCTGCTTTGCAGTGCCACCAGGCCCCCTCCCATCTCCCCAGATTTCTAAATTCTTTAGAATAGTGCTCTTGATAAGATAGTCTTTAATGGCTTGGTTGAGCCACTAGAGACACCCTCCAGGGTTTCTTTTGCATGATGATATACTTAATTTTCATTGCAGTCCAAGGTATGGCTTTCAAGGCTGCTTAGCATTTTGTAGGATCAGGCTGCTTAGGTATTTGAGAAGCTGAAGGTTGGTTACAGATGATGAAAATGGCCTAAAACCAAAGGGCTAGTCAGGGAGACATCTGAGAAACCTAACAGCTCCACTTTCCACTGGTGTCGCATGATGAGGAACTGAGATGATCCTTGTAAGAGAAAACATTATAAAATATGAGAAACATTGCTGTGAATCTTGGCTCCTTCCCTGAACATGCCTGGATGCAGGTTGCAATGCCATGGGAATGCAAAGAGCCAGCCAGGGTCCTGTGCTGCCTCTGAGATGAAAATTCCTCCTGGAAACTGCCGTGAGGGGAAGCCTGGGGCAGAGCCACCTGTGTGGCTCTGGGCATTGCCAGGTCCAGCACAGCTCACTCTTGAATCCAGGCTGCTCAGCCTGAGCTGGCTTCAATGTCTGTAACATACTCACCAGCACGTACACAAGGAAGGATGCAAGATACATGCCACCATCTTAACTATCCCTATGGCTTCACATGGTAAGGAGACAGCCAAGGTATATGTATCCCTGGCGTATGTTACCTATGGATATAGATATAGATAATATAGATAACTATATATACAGACAATATAGATATACTATAATATAGATAACTATAGATATAGATATACTATAATATAGGTAACTATACGTACAGACAACTCAAAAGTGAGAGCTGACTGCTGAAGGCATGCCATCCTCTAGCTTAAATAGTCTGCCTCTACAGTGGTATAGGAGGAATCAGTTAGCAAATCCTGGAATGTCTTTGTACCTTTGTAGTGTCTCTAAAATCAGTTTTATTACTCCTAGATTACAGTGAATCAGTTCTCAGTGGTCCTGCAGTTTTATAGTAATCACATCCCATAACATGCAGCAGCACAACAAAGAGCAGATCAGCCGTACACAGAGGGTTTGCTGTGCTAGCTGAAGTATTTGCTTGCTCACGTCAAAGTCACAAGGAAGTGTTCTATAGTCAGCATCTCGACAACAACAAGTCACAAGAGTGTTTTTGCAGAGTCCATGTAACTGCATCAAATTTGGCCTAATATAAAAGACCATGGAACAGAGGCAGGTTTCTATATGCATCACAAGCTCCTATAAATTAGATGTTGACATTTTGCTTCCACAACTTCAGAGACTATTTTCTTTAAAGTAGTCTCAGCAGCTACTTTCTTTCTAAAGAAAATAAATGTTGTTTTAGTTCTGCTCCTGGGGGCTGCACACTGCAGAGGTAGTAACAGCTGATCCAGGTGACACTGAATGAAGTTGAAGAATTAAAATACCCTCTTTAGTAGAAAATGTAGGTGATAGATGAAAACTCATTTCTTGGTCACGTCCTGCACAGAAAGTACATGACAGGTCAGCAAATTGATCCTGATTTATTAAAACAGCAATTTAAAAGCAGCCTTTCAGATTTGCTCTGCAGTGACTGAGGTGCACAGAACGAAGGCCGGATGGAGACCCTTTGTTTTCCTCTTGCCTCATTGCTGTTTTACCACTGCGGCTGTACAGAGCAACTTTTTCCCACAGTGCTATGAAAATGCTGGTTGATAGTCATGGTTCACCTAAGTACAGTGCTGAAGATCTCTCCCCTTTTGTGTTTGTGGCTGGAGCAGAAGACCCTGAGTGTATTGCATTGGCACTTAGAAGAACATGAGAGCATGCATGGGCTGACAGACCACCACACAGAGACATGCTTCCAGCCAGGGAAGACAAGAGCCCAGCCGCAACCGGAAGCATATTTAGGTCAGACCAGGATGACAGACATCAACAATGATGGTTAGGAAGAGTACTAGGTGAATTCAACTTGCAGAGAGAATGGGGCCCCTTTGGCAGCAGAAAGCCGCATCCCACCTCCTCATTCTTCTCATGCTGATATTACTGGTGACAAGCAGATGTTATCCTAGAGTGGCTGTGAACCTGTTACTATGCTTCAGCACTTCAGGGGCTGAAAACATGAGCCACTCCCAACATCATTAAGGCCAGAAAAAAAGACAGTCGTGCACCTTTCTAGCCGGGTGACCACTTCCTTCCCCATGAAAACAGGTATTGACATGTCAGACAACACAGTCTCTCACAAGTCATGATAACAGCTCCCCCACACCCTGTGGTTCACATGTCTTGATTGCTAGCCACTGTTATTGAATCCACATGTCACACCATAACACTGTACTGGAAAGGGTGGCAAACAGCCAAGGAACTTTTCCAGAACTGTAACGCAAGATATTCAGCAGTTCCAGTAAGAACCTCCTAATCCTCATCTAACTGACGTATGAAACCAGTGAAAATAATGTAGTGCCTAAAATAAATGTGAAGTGTGAAGCTGCAATTTATTTGGGTTTAGTTCCATCATTTCAGTGTACTGATTCCATCTTCATTTTCTTGTTTTCCTAAATGGAGTAGCAGACGCTTTAGGAGTGTGTATCCGAGACACCTCTTGGGGCAAGGCAAAATATTTGCCTCCAACTTTGCTGAAACCAAACATGAAGTTTGCTTTTTCTCCTGAGCATCAGGAATAGTCATGAAAATCTGGCCAACAGTTCTGCTGGTTGCATACCTGTGCTCTCAGGTTTACACCTACTTTGATCCATGGAGTGTGATGCCATGGGCCAATGACCTAGCTTTGAGCCAGAGGCACAATAATTGTACTAACAAATTGGCACAAGTGTAGTGCCGCACTGACATGTTTCCCCTGCTTTCAGCACCCCAAAAAAGGAATGTTTTCATGGCTTTGTGTTATGCTATGTAGACAAAATAGCTTGCTTGGTGTCCTTTGGATATACGAGTCCTCCCTTCCAACAACTGTTCCTCATTTTCTTTTTCTACTTGACTTAGATTGTTTGTTGTTTCCTTCTTTCCAAAATAACTTAAAGCTAAACTTCCTCTTATATAGATGGGAGAGGTTTAATTGTGCAATAATACAGTCCTCTATTCCTTACTCAGTTCAGGTGTCTAACAGCTTGAGGAGTGCTGTGTGTGCACTGACCTTTGGATTGGCCCCAGGGCTCAAGCGTTACAAAAAGTACTGTTCTGCAGGGTTTACTGGCTGCTCTGCAGCCAGCAGAGAAAGTGAAAAATGCAAGGCCAAGTTCCATTCCTGGTGGAACCCCCTTAAGTTTTTTGTAGAATGAAGCTGGCTTGTAAGATGTTGTAAAATCCGAGAAAGGAATGGCTGTTGTTTCTGCAGAAATACTTCAGCAACGATGATCGTTTGTTAGTTAACTGCTGCTACTGCCATCTAAAGAAACATAAGCAGCGCAGCTTCTTTAGACTGTACAGTATGGGGGGGCTCTTCTTTTGAGAAAAACTTCTACTAATGGGTCTACTTAATGCGCAGTAGTTAGCAGCTCAGTATTTGGTTTCCACGTCTTAATACCTTTAACTTACCTCTATCATTTGATTAAGATACCGAAGCATTTTCTTGAGGGGACAGATATAATCCTGTAGGACAAAAAATAATTTAAAAAAAAAAGTTTTATTATTAAATAGCAACATTAGTGAATCTCTAAGATTAAAATACTGTTGATACCAATACAATACCACACTGGTCCTCTAGTATGTCAGCTCTCCATGCTCCAGTGCCTCAGGAACTGTCTGTGTATGCCTTTTTTTGTCATTAATTTGTCAAAAATGCCTTTATTTCTAGGCTTAATAAAGTTTCTTAAGGAAAAATATTTCTCAGAGGAGCCATTAATTTGATCTTTTATCTTAAGCCAATGTTTTTTATTTAGTTTTCTAAGCAAATAAAAGGTCAATTAACACTTATAAAATAATGAAACAACTTCTATGTGTCTTCCTTGAAATCTCTAAGGTATCATCGAATGTGATTATATAGGGACATGGCTAATTCCATTTGCAGATCTCTACTACCCTGTTTGAAATATTCCTTAAGATACAACTTTAACTCCCATGTTCGGGAAATAATATTGTATTTTAGCTCTAAGTTATAACACAAGAAGTTTATCACACAATGTTCAGTTGTAATTAAGTTTTAGCTAAAAACTTGTCTGTGCACAGATGCCTTTCTCATTTTTCTACTCAATATAAATGGAATATTATTCCACTTTTATTATCAATCAGAATTCCACTACCATATCCTTTAATAAATACTATTTTTTACTTAAGAATAAATATTATCCTTGAAAGCTGAATCCAGTTCATATTTTTTCTGGTTTTCTCCCCCAAATCTCAGTATCCAAAATTAAATGTTTCCTAGAAAGAACAGCCATATCCTCCTTTAGTGATATCCACACCTGTTAGAGAGACTCCCTCAGGTGCCTTTGTCACTTATATTGCAGTTGATTCAAATCTTGATTGCCAAATGTTGGAAAGAAAATAATCTCCTTACCAAGGGAAAACAAAAATCTCATGTTCATCCTTTCTTATGTGTTCTTTAAAGAACTCTTCCGTCTGTCGAGGACATGATACCTAGCTTCGGACTAACTAGTTCTTTATATTTATGCTTATAGGTGACATATAATCTCAAAGCCACTAGCAGGTAATCACTGACTGCTTCAGTTTCCTGTGCAAGGCTGACTGCTTTGGTGGCATTGCTAAAGAGTGTTTACAAAGTTCTTCCAGTTTTATGGTGTTCCTGCTTTGACATATAAAATCTCTGACATCACTGGGGTTTCTATCCAAGACAATGGTCTTGTTGAAAACAGAGCTCTGGAATTTACATTTGGATTGTGCATGGCTCACAGGACGACTTTGACTGTTGCAGAAATAATTTATGTATACAACAAGAAACTGTTGCAAAGACAAACTGGAATTAAATCAACATGGTAGAAGGAATTTGAGAAGGTTCATCAAGCTGTCTGTCAACAGTCTCCTTCTCCCTAATTCCTTTATTAAAACCAGCTTTTAGTAGTTTATTATATGAGATCATTTACGTTGAAACACAACTCGCATTCATCCTGTGGCCAGAGAGTCTCCAGGAGTAAAAAAAAATTGTACAATTCCATTTTGGGGAAGGAGGAGCTAAAGAACAGTAAGGTAGCATAGAGAAATCCACAGCTTCCTTTCGAATCCTATGACCATGTCACACGAAGGCATCTTCTATAAGTATATGCTCTCATTACGCTGTAAATCAGCACACAGCTGCCCTTTGGGTAGGAGGGGAAAAGTTTAATCTTAGAAGTTTCCCCCACCAAAGCTTTCTACTCTTTCTTCTTGAGATAAGATGGATTTCATCCTTAGATGATGACTAGCACTTTATATATTCATTCTTTGCCATCTGGGAATAGAAATCCTCTCACACTGGCATTTGAGTAGCTTTTCAGTGCTTTACATCTTTGAGCACTTAAAAACTAATCCGATCCTCAATACACAATTTTGTGTGCTGGATTATCTATGGCAGTGGGAGAGGAAGAACTTCTCTCCTGGCAGGCTGGAGCACCCTGTTCGCTGGTCTTTGCTCTCTGGTAAGAGGGTGAAACAAAGGCTTCTTGCTCTGGCTTTGAACTGAAAGGAAACTTTCCCCCAGCACACATCCCAAGACTAGCCAGAGTGTCAATCACTGACTGGGTTTTTAATGCTGTCACCCCTCTGAATGTGGCTTCAGATGCTTTCTGTGTGGTAGCACTGGGCTATTTGTCATGAATGCTGTCTGGCAAGCACCAAATGCTCAAGGAAACAAGCACTGAGTTTTAAAACAGTTGTATACTGGTTGGAGCCAACCACTCTAGGAGGCTTTGGGCAGTCAGAGAAATAAAAAGAACATGCGGACATGGGTCTGAAGACATTTTGGGTGTAGTTGGTGACAAATTGGATATTGTTACACTCATTTTAGACCAAGTATGTCTTTGCTGGCTTCTGGCTTCCTGCCCCAGGTCCCAAGGAGACATACCATCCTGACACTGACAACTGCCAGGAGCCGGGGGCAACTGGAGTCAGGAGGTGGTGGCAAAAGGGGAAAGGATGCTTTTGAGCTGGGCATAGAATCAAGGAACTAGAAATATGAAATTTCTGAAGACTAGCAAGTTACCCTAGTTTGTCCAACAGTGAGAGGAGCAAAAGAAGTAAAATCTGACAAACTTCAGGTAAGAAATTGAGACAGTGCTCTCTCCTTCTCTTAAAGCTAATTTGAACAGGAGAACATGATCCCCAGAGGCCAAGGAAGCAGCATGGTGGTGTGGAGAGGTGCAGGACTGGTCTAACAGATGTTAAATCCCAGCTATTCTGGGAACCAATTTTTTTCCCAGGAAGAAGAATAATCAAGGCAGCTCAGAGTCATGCTCCCCCACCCTCTCAGTTGGGCTGAGCACTGCCTTAGCACAGTTGAAAACCTAGCCCTTAATCTCATTTCTCTGGATAAATTGATGACAGCTATGTATCATCTTTCCCTTGTTGACTTTTACTTCTGGCACCATTTGTTGTTCATTTTAAGGTCACTATGAATTGTCTTGGGCAAAAAATGACCTAATAATGATATTAATAAAATGAAAGAACGTTAAAGTAATACTATAAACACAACTTTTGGCAACCGGTCCAGCAAGAGAGGCCTTAGATCAGATTAATCTATAATTATTTTTATAAATATACCTAAGCCATTCCTCAGCATAAACTTTCAGATAGCACAGGCACTCAACAGTCCCTTGTAGGCTGCGGATTTATCTCTTTCAAAAAACTCAGCAATGAAACTCTCGAGTCGAAAGACTGTGATATAACTGATTGCTTTAATATAATTTTCTAGCAGAATGTTTCATGGAACTCTGTGGCATTAGATAGCATCTGAAAGCTGTTGTTTGGGAGAGGTGTAAGAGGACCAGGATTCAAGACCTCTATGGCAACTGAAAAAACGATGTCCCAAAGTCATAATAAAAATGATTCCCTGCAACAGGAAGTTTTGTTTACACTTTGAAGCTGAGAGCAAGAGAAGAAAAATAGTATTTGGTGTCTAACCAATTGGAACAGGTAGGGCATTTTACACTCCGGTTGGAGAAAGCAAGTGTGTGAATCATCCTGCAAGAAAGCAGCATGAGGCAACTAATAGAAAAGAAAAATAGCTCACAGGAAGAAGAAAATAGCATCCCTATATAAAAATTATTCCTTAGGAGTACACGAGTTTCCTAGCCAGAGACAGAGCAAATCACACCGCAGTTGATGAAGTAGCTAGCCAGCCCACAGCATCATAAGGAGGAAATGAAGATGGGGACACATCTCTTGAAGCAAAAGAGCATGGCAGAACTTCAGTCAAGGCTAAGTAAGAACTGAGCCTGGAAGGGACTAATGAATAGACAACAAAGGAAATTATTTTCCAGAATTTTGCACATTGAGCAGAATCTTATGTCTGTACTATAATGTGCAGAAATTGTTGTTTCGTACAGACAACTACCTGAGGAGCGAAAGCCGATACAGTCAGGTCTTTCATCTTCAGAGTTACAGATAGGAACAGAAGACATTGATGATCTTCTACAGATGTCATAATACAATTTTCTTTTTCCACAGAAGAAGATTAAGCATATTCTGTCAATTAACTTCTACCCTTCTCATAATAGGCAGTCAAAGACTATTTTAAATAAGCCCAGACATAAATCAAAGATGTGTGTATAGAGAGTAAAATTGCTTCTTTCCTTTTTACAGCTACAAAAAGACCATGTGATTCCAATGATACTCAGCTGCTCCACATGATCCCGATTAGCTCAGTCCACGGAACACCTGAACAAAAGCCAAAGGAACTTGGACATGTTTCTCATTCTGCCTTTTCATTATTTTTTTCATCTAAACATCTGTTTTCCCATGTTGATGTATGAGCTCATAACTTGCAGAACAAAGGCAACCCAGGCCTCCATGTAGCAGCGTGTTTATGTAGGTAACACTGGGCTTTCTGATACTTTCTAGATATCAGTTCTACCCTTTAGCCTGTTGCCCAAATTCACCACCACTTTGTAATGAATGAGCAAGAGGCACTGAACACTTCCTATGTGGGGTAAGATTTTCAAAACATAACCAGAAACTGTGGCATAATTTAATGAGGGATATTGGCTAAATATAGCTTTATAAGGAAAACATGATGGTGATTACTTCACAAATAGCAATGCTATGACCACTGTCACAGATCATGTCTATTTAGCTGCACAACACCATAGCATTTTCAAAACAAACGGAGCACATGTGCCCTGTTCTGAAGCTCTTATACTTTAGGGCCATGATCCTGTAAAATTTGCGCTTAACACAGATCATGGGGACCTCTTGCAATACACAGTGCTAAGTATGTGTGTGTGATGTCTCAAAGGATCGCAGCACCTTAAGCGAAGAGCAACCCTCCTGTATTTAAGATCACAGGATCCCATGGAAAATCTTCCATGTGGAAAGCTATGAAAAATGTAAGTGCTTGCAGATCAAATAATGAATTTAGAAACAGGACGAAAGATAAAAAAGGTGCAGGCAGGCTGCTGACAGAGACCATGAGAGGACGCCAGCTGCAGAATCAGGTCCAGAGAACTGGGACTTTAGAAAGCTCCTCCAGATGCTGGTGGCACAGAAGTAGAGAGGACCCTGGGGTTCAAGTGGCTCTGTATTCATCAGAAAAAGTCCAACATGGGGAATAGCAAATGTTGTTTTAGCAGATTTTGGGGTTATTCAGGTTTCTTCATGCTGTGATTCTTCATACACAAATTGTTTTGTCTCTCCTCACCTCACTTCAGGGAGCCCTTATTTTCCATCATGGTTTTCTGAAGACATCCATTTCCATCATGTTTACTCTCTGAAGGCTGAAGATCAAGCCATAATTACTAGTGTTTCAGCCACAAAAGATAGCCATAACTTCAAGTATTAGCCACCACCACCTCATCAGCTACAGCTATTCATGTCTTTCTCACCTAGGAGGAGGGTTCAAATGCCAATCTTAGCTGACTCTGTCCCATGACAAAGACAGATAATAAGAACATGGAATGTTTAAATGAGGTCTTCGTACAGCAGATGCAAGGGAATGCAGTTTGTTTTTCTTTTTGTCAAGATGTGTTGCACCTGAGATAACAGCTGTGCATTATCTATATGGTACACACTGAGAGGAAATGTTGACTCTGTGCAGTTTCAGGGGAAGATTGGGAAGGCTGGGGACTTAAGATCCCTATGTACAGGACAAATGGCTTCCCTTGGAGGTTGACAGACCATGCTGTAGCTTCGCCACAGGCTCAGCATCTGTGCAGCACATCTGGCCAGCTAATGTCTAACAGGGCAAGAATGCTGCCCTCTGGTACCTCTCAAATACCTGGAGCCGTGTGGTTTATGTCTTCTCATGCTTTTACACTGGCACTGCACCAACACTCCTACAACACCATAATGAACCAGGGCTGGGGAGCTAAAGCAGCACCCAGTGATTTGCATTTTCTAGCGCTGGTTTTCTGCCAAGTTGGCCTTCTGGTTTCATTGCCTCTGAGAGTGCAAGAGATGTCCCGCTGCAGTGGTGCTGAGCCTCTGCATCCCTTGGGGTGACCCCAAGCCACTGGGCTGCACAGAATCCTGCAGCACTCTGGGGCCTCGTCTCGCCAGCCTCTCAGTCTGTATACAGAACCAGTGCATCTGCCAGCACTTCTCAAGGGCAGAAGAACTAGCTTCAATTGAGGGAAAACTAGGCAAAACTGCATGGTGGCTGAGGGTGGCTGACTCCCACCAGCAACTCCTACACTACAAGCCTTGGAGAGTCCTCAGTTCACACCAGAAACCCTCACCAGTGTGTTAGGGAGTCACAGATACTTGCATGCTGTGTGGTGCCAAGCCCTTCTTCAAGTCTTCTTAGTTCTTGCTTCCTTCCTCTATTTGTGCTTTTCAGACAGTAAAAGGAAACATTTTGGTTTCCAAGATGCAGAAGGATATGGAAAGAGGAAGAGGCCCTCCTTCTCTCTCAGGTAATCTGGCAGGGTCAGGAAGGACTTCCCAGCAGCAGTGCCAGGATTTTCTGCTGTGACAGAAACATGGAGCTCTGATGGGTCACGTGAAGATGAAAGTCACCTTTATGAAGGTTCAGGATAAAAAATGGACATCTGCGCTCACTGCACAAGCATTTTCAAACTATGATAAACTGTGTTTTACCATAAGCTGGGTAATGCTGCTGTCATGCTTGTGATCCAGGATCTCTCTAAAGGATCATCTCTTCACTGTACAGGCTGAGGTGACTCTGCTGTACATTTTTGCAGAGAGAAAGTGTGATGGCAGCAACAGTTCACCAAGGGTAAATGTTCTGGGCCCAGACACTCAAGTCTTGAGTCATGTATATACACAGCTACAGAAACATGAATCTGGTTGTAGCAGACCCTGCAAAAACACAGCTAGATGCTGTCCCTGTCCTAAGAGAATTACAACCCAAATGGGGAGAAGACCAAATGAAAAGGGAGAAAGCAAAAAACGTTAAATAATAAGAGCAAATATTTATATAGTCACTGCAAGCAGCTAAAGTCTTAAAGATTCAAACAAGGTTAAATATTAAGATGAAACAATTTGTAAAGGTATGGACAATCTGGGAAAGATTGCTTGGAGAGATATAATGCTTCATGAAGTTCCCTGATTCTGCAGATGTGTATCATTCCCATCTGTCTGACAGGTTTCATATCTTCCTTCAAAGAGAGTGTAAAAGAGAATAGTTTCTTGCAAATCAATTCAGAAAAGATAAAGGGGCACCTTTAAGGGCACACAGCAAACAGGCAGTCACGGGAGAGTGGATTGCTGAAGGAAGAGCAATGTTACAAGAAACTCACTTATGAAGTGCTTTCTCAGAAAATTTACATGCAGTGACTCTCAACAAATTTTACAAATCTGTTTTCATTCTCTGGATTTGTATTTAGGGCTGATTTAAACATTTGCTTCAATTATAGCAGCTGTAGTACAAATTCATTCACATGGTTTCATTCCAACTGCTCTATTCTGATTTAAAAAAAACCACCATAATCAATGAGAAGTATCCATCTCTGTTCTTTAAACAACATTCTGTACTGTGAACTCTGAGTGCTTCACAGTTATACTCACAGCCCTATCAATTAAGAAAATGCTGTTATCCTCATTACTATGAGAAACCAAGTTACTGGTAGACCTTTAAAGTTTTGAGGTGCCTATCTCCCATGGGAGCTCCCAATGAAAGGGAATGTGGGTGTCTGATGATCAAAGTGCTTCGCAGCGTGGCTGAGAAAATTGGGGCAGTCTCTTTGCACCCTCAGGTATTCTAACAAGAGTGGTATTCTTCCTGCGGGCGTTTAACTGGATTCAAATTGTGTTGTTCACACTATGTGTTGAGACTTAAGGTGGTTCAGACTATCCTTTCTCCATTCTTCCTTGATTCCATGTACACCCAACATGGGTAATATTGTATGTTAAGTTCCAGCAATGTGGGGATATAGGAAATCTGTGCTTTGGAGATTCCATGCTTAAATAAACTGTCCAGGACATGACTAATTTCTAACTTAATTTTATATATCAGATAGTATAAACAACTTCATGTAAAGTAATGTTCATTATAATCCCACAGTGAAACTGGCAGTAGTATGAAATAAGAGTTAAACCTCAATAGTTCCTCTTACTTGCTGCTGTTTTCATGCTATAATCCTTCACGTTTTGGTCTGTATAGATGAATAGAGGTGAAATGATACGTATGTTAGATACACCCCTATTTATGTTACGGACCCTGGTTTCACTTGGTGCATAAAAACATTTATGCTTCAGCCTCCCAGCACCTGCAGCAATGAATAGGGCAAAAAGAAAGCTAAGCAGAATCATTTAGTCAGTCAGCCTTTATCTTTTTCCTCATTTTTGTCTTTCTCTCCTTTCAGATACATGAAAGGGAAAGAGGACACAATGGTCTGCTCTTAACAAACCAGACTAAAACCTAGGCAAATCTCCTGATCCTTATCATGGCAATGACACAGCAGAACGGTATGTTTAGAAGAATGAATAATAATACTTTGCAAATTAGTATACATGCTCCTGAGACACCTGTTTATGACCAAGTATCTTTTGCTTCCTATTCTTTATAGAAACTGTATCATACAAGAATTGTATCGTGCAAGAAGACCTACAGTACATTCACTGCCACTTAGTTCCCCCATCTGACCACACAGATAATTTAGAAATGCTAAAATCTAAATTATAAAGACTAAATTCTTCTTATTCATGTTTGAGGTCTAACAGCCCAATGTTACATACTGATGTAGGTGCTACTAAGCACTTTGTGCTGTATTCCACACTAGCATGAAAGATAGACTTTGCAAGGTGTTACATTTTCTCCTACACATACTTATCCCTGTTAGTTACAGAGCAGGAGACGAGGACTTGCTAGTAGATGATTTCAATACTTAGCTTTTGGCATACACCTCACAGTAAATTCCCTTAATTCAGAAACAAATTCTAAACCCCTTACTCAGATCAAACTACCTTTAACATAAATAGTGTGTCACTGAAGTTTATTCTGGATAAGCAATGGAAAAATGGGTTTACAATCTCTCTGTGATACCTTCTGCTGTTTGAGATGGCTTCAGCATTAAGTGTGGATAAAAATCCTACCCAAATAATTGCAATCATAGTAATCGATAAAGCATCATCTGGCATTATCTAGTTTTGCCAAGAGACCTGCTGTCATAATAAAGAAATTAAAGACTTTTGTTTATTTCAAGGTGTTTATGGAGCATTTATATATTCACAGAATCATATTAAGCAGCTATGTAACATTCTCCATTAAGAGTGAAGATGCTTCCTGGGAACGATCTCTGTCCTGGCACAAGCTGATCATTCTCTAGTGTTTCACTGAAGAAAAGATCAGAAACAGGACTCAAGAAAATTTAAATTAAAATACCAGAAAGAAATGGCCTCCTAGAATACCATATAATCAAAATAACTGAGCCAGCTAGAAAAAAAAAAAAGAAATCCAACTCCCAAGCAAAAAAAATGTTACAAAACTCATTAGTTTCCTTTGCATACTATTTTTAGCGTACCAAGGAAGAATAGTTTTTGTCTTCTCAGTTGAATGGCTAACTGAATAAAAGCCTAGATGCTATAACATCTCCCAGGTCGGAGCTTGGGAGCTTTGATTCGAAAAGTGTCAGAGAAAAATTAGTATGGAAAGCAAATTCGATATAAGACCGTAAGAAGGTGTTCTTTCGCACTGCAGCTCAGATCTGGAAAATAATTCAGGGTCTGCAAGAGAGGTCATTGAATTGTGACTGCAAACATCAAACTATTTCCTACTTTTCCTTTGCCTTGCCTTTCCCCACTGGGAACATATTTCTTAAGCAGCAGACAAATAAGAATAGAATGAAGCACATAGCAGTGAAATTAGAGCTCTCCATCAGGTAGTGCATTTTATGCTTCTTGAGGTGAACTTTACTGTAACTTCTCTGACTTTGTGAACTTACACGAATGATAGAGGAAACTAATGAGCACAGTAGGACGACTGGCAGTAAGACAGAGCTGATTTCAAGATTTACAATGAAGTCTATCAGGGATTTAAAGCTGCTATAGATTGATTGGTTAGACTTTTATGAGTTGCTCCTGTTACAAAATGCCCAACCCATTTCAAGTCTGAAAGAATTCTGATTCATTAATTCACATTATCAGTGCAATTCATGTGATTCAGCAGCAGGAAATAATAGTACTCAAATGCCATAAACATATGCTCAAATAAGAACATTTTCCCTTATTTTTGAACAGGTAGGTCACTCATTACTTCAATATTTTTTTCCAAAAGTACTTTAGTAAAGAAGGCATAATGAAAGAGAAGCATACATCTAGGAAGTCTGTACCAACTAAATACATAAGAAATAAGGTAAACTTTAACCATGCTAACCAAGATCTTTTTGAAACACGTGTGTCTTGAGGATGGTTTATTCAGGTTTTAGCTGCTGCCTTTATTGCTGTTCCAGGTCCCACAGCAGCTGTACTAATCTGAATGACAGGACTACATTGGATAAGCAGTATCTGCCATCTGCTGGGAGGATATTTCCTAGCACTGATGAGGCTGGTATTTGGTTAGATGGCCAAATAAAAAAAAAAAAAACAAAACCGTAAAATAACTAATAGCATTCTAGAAGTTGAGAAATTGAAACTTAATCTGCAACATAATAAAGACCTTCACATGCTGTTTACCAGTGGAGAAGTGAGTCAGAGAAAAGAAATGATTTACAGAGGGACCTAATGGAAGAGGACTAGAGACTTGATGTAAGTCCTAATCCACTTTTCTGTATGGTTTCCCACACTGCTCTCATTTTAGCTCATAAACCTCACTAGAACAGTTTTTGCATTCATAGCATTTTGACAGAACAATCGTCCTCTATACAGTCTACAATTATTTGGCAGAAACATAAAGTACAGCAATACTGCACATTTGAACAGAAAAGGGTCTTGGTCTTTTATTCTTATTTTATATGGAAGTGAAGCACTTAAGTTAACCTTGCTGATAAACCATTCTAAAAAGGGAATCAAACCTAGTGTTCTTGTAATGGTGTTATCGCTATGGATGGCTGCTGTTCTACACAAATATGTTGCATACAGCTAGACATTCACATTAAATATCTTTGGAATTTTGACAGAAAGCTGTCATTTGGCTATGCTTCATAATGCCTTTGAAAACATTTCATTAGATTTCAAATTCATATTTCCATGATAGGAAGGAATGGAGTGAAATATTGTAATCACATCTAAGCTAAGAGTGAGTGCAAACTGCCTTTGCTACTCTTTGGTGAGCAGTAGTACACTAAGTACACTACCTGATTTGGTTAATACATGAGTGTGCTGCAGTCAGATTGGTAGCACTGTTCTGACAATTACCCATCACTTCCAAACCCACAGCTCTATTATCAGCTGCGTACAATTTTGCCACACATGAATTGCGCAGTCTGGAATTTTCCATGCTGGATGTTTGCCTCTGAACAATTTTCCAGAAAACTTTAGTCAAAAGCTTTCAGCTGTTTCTGAAAACACAACTAAGAAAAAAATACATTGTTTTGACCATGTTAAAAAATTCTGGCAGGCTTTTCTCTAAATAGCTTCAGTACATTCGTCCTTTGCTACAAGGACTTCCTGTCTGCAAGCTGGGTGGTTTATTTATCGAAGATGAACTTCATGCTATCCTCATGAAATTTTACCAAAGTTTGGCCATGTTATAGACCTTGGAGCCTGTGCATAACAGATGTTTTCAGTAGAGACCCCAGTTTTGAATTAAACTCTCCCGGAGTCCATCCAACTGTGCAAGATCCAGCCTCAGGCTGCACAAGATTTTCCCCATGTGTCTGGCTCTGAGCTTTTGTCGTTACTGGATGAAACCAGAGCGTGTGATCTGAAAGCAAGGATGCACTTTCAAGAGTCACAACACCAGGTCTTGGTGCTACAGGAGAGACAAAAGGGGAACTGGTCAGGACAGGAATGCTGTGATAAGTGTGGGTGGTATAGTGTGTGGTGTGGAAGCTGCAGCATGAGAAAGGAAAGCTGGAATGGGCTGGTAAGGTGCTGAGACCAGTGGGATAGGAAAAATCAAGAGGAGAGAAAAGGCTGGAGTGAGCATCTTAGCATCTAGTTTGAGATGGGTTTGAGATGAAGGTCTAGAAGAGTCTGACAGTGAACAAATGGGTTTGTAGGAAGGAGATATGAAAGGAATGTGGGTTGAATTAGTGATCAGATATGGTGGAAATAGTGGGAAATGGCTAGGAAAAGACACTAGAACCAGAAGCAGAGCTCAGATGACAAATCTAAAAGAAGAGACTGGAAATCACTGTGAGTGTGGGAGCTGAGGAAGCAAGACCAGACAAGGAGTTAGGAGAGAACAAACAGTATGGGTAAGGCAAGCATGGAAACACGAGCTGAGGAATGCAAAGTGACCAGTAAAGGAGATAGGGTGGGAGCAGACCTGGGATTTAGTTGGATCAGAGATTAGTATTGGCTTGAGAAGTCTGTCAGTTTGAGCCTTCCCAGCCATCATTTATTTCAAGGCTCCTTGAGCAATGTAGGATGTGTGTCTCAGTGGACTACATCCAAGACATGGTCTGCAGGCTGGGCAGCCCCAGATGATGTCATTACAAAGTTTTCCTCCTGGTTCTTTCACTGATGTGTTTACTACCAGTGTAGTAATGGAAACAGCAATGTTCAGTGGCCAAGATGTGCTCGTGGATGAAGGTGGCTGAAGTCTTTCATTTCAGTAACCATATCACCTACCAGAGATGGTACATTTTTACTTGGTTTTGTCGCTTCCCTCAGAAAGGTTGTGCATGTGTGTGTATGCATGCATTTCTCTTAGGTTACCTGTTCTACAGAGAGCAGGAGGGAGGTATGAAGGAGGAGACACAGTGATCTATCACCTCAGGCTATTGTAGAGGTGTCTCCCTCGTGCTTTCCAGCTGCTTTAAAAATGAACTTCAAGTATTTTCATGCTTCTTCTTGTAGAAAGAGAGTCAGCACGTCAAGAGTCACAGACTGGAGAGGCCAAGATGTGTGGACAGAGCTGTGGGCAGCTGGTAGTGAGCACCAACAGTTGACTGGACTTCTTGCACTGGGTCATGTGAAGATCCCACTGTATTCCTGGCCATTCACTGCTTTTCTAGAGAAACCTACTCTCAAGAATACCCCACAAGTTTACTCATGATTTTTGAAGACAACATTGTTCTCAGGGGCACTCTACTGATAGACAGTAATATATTATTTTTGGATTTTCATATTCATGGTTAAAATAGATGTTATTTAGTGACTTGAGCAATAAGCAGGATGCCATTTTCTCATACGACTGAGGAGCAGGGAGAGGAAATAACACTGAGAGAAACAAAAGCTTTGCCCCTATCAGCTGAAGACTATAGAGAAAATGTCCATTTCCGTGATAGCAAGGGGAAATATGAAATACATAGGAGACTAGAAGAAACTTATCATGTGTATAACTTTATGGACGAGTGGATTTAGAATAGGTACTCAATCATTGCTCCCTTAAAAACCATAAAATCATATCAAATCTCTAACATCCTGTAAAGCTGTGTTTTGCTAACTAGCAAAAAAAAAAAGATTGAAATATTTTGAAATATTTAAAATATTTCATGTGTATCTGGAGTATACTTTTAAGACAGCCTTACTAAAGCTTCCACAACTGATCTTTAGTCTCTTTAGACTGGATTTAGAACAAATATGAAAGAACAACCCATGTTATTCAGTAACAGACAAGGAAGCCTTTTAAAGTAAGTGGGTGATGTGTGTACTTAAATGCTTCCATTGCACTCTGGTGGCAAAGGTTCCCAGGCACCAAACCTTTCCTGAGCTGTCAAAAGCAGAGGTTTTTCAAACTCCTCTAAATTCTAAGCTATTTTCTTTCATCTTTCTCAGTTGACCCTTGCCTGTTCCTGCCATGTGAGTGCAAAGAAAGTCCTGTGGCATTCCTGCGTAGTGCCCAGAAAAAGCTGTGCTGCGCAATAGCAGCTCTGTCATACGTGCTGCAGCTAATTAGTGTCAGGAGGAACAAAATCAGAAAGAAAAAACTGACATCTTGAAAAAATTTCTCTTTTTTTAGGATCAAAAAATTATTTCACTCTCCTGGGCTGGTGTCAGGAAGATAATCCAAATCAGGTACATACACTTCAAATGTGGGGTGATGTATTTTCATTCCCCATGCACAAAAATTTTCCCTCCCCCTCTTAGCTGGCAACATCAAGGCAGAGCTAAAAAAAGTCTTTTGAGACTCACTTGGAACTTGCTGCTGCTTGCTGCCTCTCTGTAGCCCAGTTTCTGGCTGTCTGAGCTTCAATTCACAGGCACATGCCAGTAGAAAGCCCCATATTGAGCTCAGTGGGATCGTTTGTGACACTTCTTTTTGGCATTGTTTCATGGTTTTGGCGAGCCTTTACACTTCTCTACTAACAAGTATTTCAATTCCTTGGTCTCTGGATAGTTCACCTTTGTTTTAAACTCCTCCCACTTGTTATCATAAGGCTAAATTTTCAAAGCTGCGAAAGTGCATACATTGGGAGAGAGGTATAAAGGAGGCAAGTGCACGGCAAACATTTCTAGAAGAGGGTATCAAGTACCTATGTGGAGGACTGACTGCATGTGCACCAGATTCAAGTTCTGCCTGTGGCTAAGGCTAACATGACCAAGGATTATACGTTCAATAAATATTTTTGAACTAAGTAGAGGGGATAGGAGATATCTACCAAGATACGTCGTAAAGAAAGTAAAGCTCCAGTCACAGGAACTGACTTTTTTTTCTGCTTGTACACTGCACATCTCAGTGGATGTCTCAAGGGAACTCACTGCCCAACACAAATAAGCAGGTAGAGAACTCGGTCGATTCAAGGATCACTTAAGCAGTTAAATCACAGCCCACTTGTTCATCTTTTTTTACTTCTGCGCTTGAAAGGACCGTTCAGCAGCACTTCATGTTCCAGATGTGCAAGTGTAACATGAATTTTATCTGAAGACAAGTTGAATGGAAAAGACTACATGTTTTCAACACTGTAATATAGAATAAAAGCACAAACATGACTGGCATGCTCCTCAGAAGGCAAAAAGTAGTATGAAGTCCTGCTATTCTTTTGGGTGGCTTCTGGCTGAGAGGATTAATGTGAGGAAGGCATGGAGAACTATACTTGTCTAGCACTTTGGTCTTGATGCTGCTCACCTGTTTTTTCTACTTGACACCACAGTGCAAAGCCTTCCAGGTTCTCCATAATTTTTTCAGTACTGGATAAAGCTGTTGACAGTCTTAGAGCAGACAAAAATTCATTAAATGGGTGCAAGTTTGGAAATCCTGTTTTGCAACGCTTCACTGCAGCGTCTTAACAACCACATCCAGTGTTCCTAGTCAGCGAGTTCGTCTTAAAATGTCACATAACTGATAATCCTGATAACACAAGCAAAAAAAATTTTTGTGTCATTATTACTATTAATGCAGCTCTTGTTTTTACCTTGTACTCTAGTATACTGCAAGCAGATGCTACCATGGCTGATGAAGGGAACACATGGGACCAGATGAAAGGTTTCTTTTTAAGTCATTCCAGACAATTTCCCCAACACTTCAAGTCTCTGTCTACCCTTCACTCTCCTCATCTGCCCTTCTCCAGCACCACAGCACCTTCTCCTCTAGTTCTTCCTTTCTTTAGAAGGCAGTTCCAAAGGCTGATTTGATTTCTGCTGTAAATTTTTGAGGCTTGGATAGTTATCAGCCCAGACAGACAATTTAACCAGGCTGGAAATGTGCCAGGTGCTCCCTAGCAGCCAAGACAGATACAAAATCTCTGCGGAAGAGCCAAAAATGGAGGACACTAAGTCAAATTCTTTTTATTTCAAATTGTTGTTCTTCTCTAACACATGGAGCAGACTGAGCCCCTTTCATACTTTTCCCAGCCAAACTGATCCATTCAAGCATTTGAGTTCTTACAGCAGTGACTAAAAGCAATGTTGCAGGGGTGCCCCAAGGCACACCCTGAAGGGGACACCAGTGCATCCAACCCCACAAAAAATTATAATGATGCCTCCAAAAAGGTATTCTCTTGCCCTGAACAGTTTGCTCTGTAACACAGACAGGATAAAAGCAAGATGTAACATACACATGGAGGAACTCGAGTAAATGCTAGCAGACTTTAACCATATTCTCTTTTAGTTCTGGTTTCTTGTTCAGTTATGTTATATGTTACAGTGGCATATGTTTCACTAAAAAAAAAAAAAATCAGAAAATTAGTCACAGGGACTATCGAAATAGGAAAGAGCAAGAGTACAGGCATAACTCTGAAATGAAAAATGTGGCAGGATCCAGGGGAACAGGAAGATCTAAGAGGATGGTATGTCAGAGGAAATAGATGAGGTTGCAGAAATGGCAGTAAAAGAAACAAGAAGAGATAAACACCGAATGTCCACTCAGGAGCAGATAGTGTGTTATTTGTACCCTGTTGAATAAATGAACCATCTATTGGCCTTTTGAAAACAACTCCTCTCTTCACTACTGTTTGAATGCTACTGCAAAAAAATGCAGTATTTCAGAAGGGTTTACCCCAGAGAACTTTGGGAAAAATGGTCACCATATAAAAAAATACTTTAAAATATCATCCAGACATCAGTATTATGAATTGCATGTAACTGTTGGAGGCAGTTTGGCATCTGCATAAATGTGTCACTTTGAATTTTAATAGGAGTCCATTGTCTTGTAAAGATTTTTAAGCATCTGTTATTTTTTCCCTAATGCACACAGACTGTTGATATCCTGAGAATATCTCCTTATTATTGTTCAGTATAATTCCCCGAAGAATATCCCACACTTCACAAGAGGTTTTGAGAGTATGATTTTAATACAAGAAATAGAATGTCTATTTTAGACACAGTGAAAATGGAGGAGCAATTGTTGAATAGTCTCCAAAAATGACACATAATAAACCTAAGTATCATAAAAGTTAGTCCTTAGCTTAGAGGACTGCTTTTTTTTTTTTTTTTTTTTTTTTTTTTTTTTTACTTCAAGGGGACTTTACAATTTAAATGGAAAAAAATAAGACAAGCCATAGGCCAGTAAGAGATGCTGATAGCATGGAAACAGCAAAGCTGCAGGCAGAAAGCTGGGATGCTGCTGAGAAATTTGGTGTGCACTCTGCAGTGTTTGCACACTGATTCATGATGATGAACATGCTTTGAAAAAAATGTGGAATTAAATGGCTGTGACTTTTTAGGTTTAATTTTTTTTTAATCAAATGCTTAGGCCTGCTCACCTTTTGGATGCTATAAAATACTTCTTAAAGTTCAACATACAGAAGAATCAATTAATTATGAATTAATAAAATGGAACTAAAGGGAAGTGTTCCTGAACTTGAGTCAAACTGCTGACTAGCAGTTTTAAGCTAGAAGACAGGGTGGAAAATCCATAGAGGTTGAAATAGTTCAACTTCTCTGCAATAAAGTACTTTTGTTCGGAAATGTCAAAAGCCTTAAAAGACATTTTGTTTCAAAAGAACACTGTCTTGTTTTAAAAACAACCTAAGTTAAAACAAGAAAAAAGAGAAAGCAAAAGACATAACTCTTAAACAAAACAGAAAAAAAGGCGTGCTTCGCATTTTGATTGGCCAAAACTCTTTCTGCCTTTTCAGAAAGGAATTTTTGCCATTGTTCCCACTGGCCTGGTTTAGCTTTCAGCCCAAAATGTATGTTTACTTCCCAGCTTTCTTTTTATTTATATACTGATATTCAGGCTTTATAATGTATTTTCTTAGCGTAAAATTCACTGTTTTCTCAGTATTTTTTTCAATATTTAGGAGCATATGACATAGCATATGGAGCATATGACATAGAAGGCGACTTGGTTTCGGTTAGCCTGGAGAAGAGAAAGGTAAGAGGAAATTAATTGCTACCTAAGGAAGAGTTACAGAGAAAACCATACCAGACTCTGCTCAGATGTGCACAGCAGAAAGGCAAAAGGCAATGGCTGCAAGCTGCATCACAGGAAATTCCAGCTGGAGATGAAGATGATCTTTTTCACAAGAATGTGGCCAAGCGCTGCAACTTGAAACTAAAGAACCTGAAAAATCTCCATTCTTGGAGACTATCATGATCCAACTGGACAAGGTTAGGTACTCTGATCAAACTTTGTGCAGGAGATGGGAATAGACAGGTCACTACAACCTAATTCACTCTGTCAATCTAAATGTGAGTGTTTCACATAGTAGTGCTCTGGTTTAGATCGAAACCATACATGGAATGAATAAGCAACAACTACATGATTATCAAAAAAACATTGGTCTGGCAGCTAATGCACAAAACATCATAGAAATCATGGTGGTCTTTCATGCTCTACTTTAAACTTTGAGGTTGAGCTTGGCAAATGTCTAGGTGGAAATTTTCAAAAGTGAGCACTTTCTTTCACTACTTAAGTTAGACATTTTAGATAGGTCTATTTATGTTAAAGAAAAAAAGGGGACAAAGAGTAAATCTGAATCATTTACTCTGAGCATTCACAGTCCTTAACCGCTAGTTTGCATCCTGGGTTTGTTTTGGACCACTCCAGCTAACTTTCCATCCAAAACTTGCTTGCTTAGGATAGTTTACTGCAAGCACAGTTGACAAGTTTTGGCTTTGTCTGACCTACACAGTCTTCATGTGTTGAAACATCTTCACAGCGCCTTATGGCACACAGCAAAGCATACAGACCTCAACTTCATTCTACAAAAACCGCACTCCGGCAAGCTGCAACACAGCTCTCACATTGTTTCAGACAGCTTGATGTTAAAAAAAAAAAAAACAAAACGCAGTTATCTCTTAGGGTCATAGGAACATCACATGGTACTCAAATGAAACCCAGAGGCACAGCCCATTCAGTATGGACACAGCCTGGCAGTTATGGGAGAGTCTCAAGCAGTGTGGGTGTGAGCCAGCATGTGCTGTCCCAAGGTCAAGAATTGAAACAATCCCCGGCATAGACAGTGTCATCTTTCAGGGTACCAGGTTTCAACGAGTTTTGAGTGAGGGTGAGGTTTGAACTCCGTGCAGAAATAATGTCAATCTGAAGAAGTTTTTGAAAACAGTAAAAACTTTTTTTTTCTCATTTGATTTTCTAAAAAGTCTAATTGGTATGTAACTCTCACATTAGGAGTAACCAAGAATGCCAAATCGAGCACCCAAAAGTTAGGAAATGCCATCTTTAGCACTGATGGTGCAGTTTCAATTCACATATGTTGTATGTATTATTCATAGTTTCACAACTGACTGTTGGATTTTTTTTCTTCTCCTCCCATGGGACTATACAGCTTTCCATCTACTAAAAAAAGGGACTGCAAACCCATGATATCCTAGCTCAGGCAAAGATTTGGGTTTTCTGGGTTTCTAAGAGTACAGCTGCCCAGACAGGTCTTCTCTGTGGTAGATGTCACAGGCAGGGCTTCATAGCATCCTGCTTTATGTGCCGTCAGGAGAACAGGGCCAGATCAGGCTTCTTGTGGGAGCCTCAGACATACTGCATCAACAGCTCACAGAAAAAGAGATGGTGACTGTCATTTCCCTGATCTCAAGCTTTCTGATAACATTTGGTATTTTGTAAAACTCCCACCTACATCTAGGTCATAATGACAGAAACCAGTCCCAGCCTGTAACAAAATTATTTAGAGTAGAACATTTAGGAACAACTAAGAGAGCTTGAATGTGTCTAAATGGATATCCCTGCTGCTTCTGTCAGTAGCTATCTCAGGTACTGACAGCGCAGGAGAATCAGCAATGTAGCCTGCAGCGCAAAAGGTTAAATGCATAAATGAGCCTTCATGCTTGGATTCTGTAATTGTATTGCTAATAAATGAACCACGTGGTCTCAAGTTAACTTGGTGCCATATGTACGAACAGCAACTGTCGTACAGGAAAACTGTCTTGCCTATAAAACAAAGCTGTGAAAACTCTCCAAAGATAAATGTTAGAAGACGTAATACAGGAGATATTTAATATACACTTGAAAAAATACAGAAAACAATTTTGTATAACCAGTGATATGAGCTAATAGGCCTATAATTTCGTGTTTGCTTTCCATTAATTCAAAGAGGGGGAGGTTCTCAGCTGGGTAGCAAGTCTTTGCATATTTATTTTTCTCAGTACTTAGAGCTGATGGAAATTTGAACGTGAACCGTCTGCCAAAGTGTTCTTCACCTCCCAAGACACTCATGAGCTCTATCAGTCATAACGGCAATTTAGCTTTGATGACTAAACACTATTTATGTCAAAGGCTTAATGAGAACAGTCTTATCCTTTGTACAGGGAATTAAGTTCATGATTTTTGTCAGAATGTTTCTATATTTGAATTATATGCTTATGCACAAGAATGTGAATTATAATGAAAAATAATATAAAATTAAGAAAGAATTTGAAGAACACAGGAGTCCTTAACAGTGAATTTCAATTTAAGATTCTGCGTCAGCTTAAAAAACTAATCATGTCAACAGAAAAAATAAATAAGGTGAACTTCCAAGGTCAAAGGGGGACATGGATTACTCATCTAACTGAACTGTCCTCTTCCTCTCCCCTTAGTTGGGAAAGAAATCCTTCCTGAGGCACTGCATCAGAAAAACTAAAATTGTCCAAAGACTTGCTGAAATCACTCACTACTCCGAGAACAGGAGGTCCTTAACTATTAGCCCAGGTTTCCTAGCCATAGCCCAGACAAACAAGTTCTCTGGGCTCAGAGAACCTACACCTTTCTTCAGCAACATCCTTTGAGTCTACCTCCAAATGGAGCTCTGTGCTTTGTCTCTCTCCCAAACCCAACTCTGTGTGTCAGGGGAGGCAGCCCCAAACACGCTAGACATTGTGTTGGATGAGACTTAAGATATTCTAGCCATGACTCAGATAAATATGTCCTTATGCCAGCTGAAGCTCAGCACAAGATCACAGCCATGGCTCAGGTGGGAAGGATCTCAGAAGAAAATTCTTTTGACATTCCATTCATCCCTTTGGCAGCCCCCGTTCCAGATGACTAAACAGGAGCTCCCATTGTTTGTGTCTCTTCTAACCCTTACCCCAAACCCAGATGTCATCAACCATAGCCCAGGTGAACACATCCTTGGGACAATTATTTTTGCCCCCTGTACTTTCCTTTGGCAATCCCTTTCCAGTACCAGTCCAAATGGAGCTCTAGTTTTCTCTCTTCTCCCTAACCTGAACATAATCAGATCCCTAAACAGCGGTTTGGGCTGAGGTTTAGCCCCTAACCAACAATCAAATGAGAAAATCTCTTGCCCCACTCCAAATGCGGATCCATACTTTGCCTGTTCCCTGTCCCTAAGCCTAATCATAGTCCAAACTATAACATCTGATATCAAGAGAGAATAGCCAAAGACCCCAAGCCATAGCTATTACGATCAAGTTCTCAGAAGAGAATTCCTTCAGCAACACTTTCTCGCGTTGACTCAGAGAGGAACTCTAGGCTCTGTCCTGTTAAAACTCTTAAGTCTGGATGCAAATGCTGAGTTGAGTCTTTGCTCCAGATCCTGAGCTAGCACTTGATTAAAAAGACCTTAGGGAAAAATTATTTTTGCAGCCTACTCCTTACACTGCCTGCTCCTTTCCTGCCCCACATCAACTGTAATTCAAAGTATTCTCTTTCTACCAACCACATACGCAATGTTAACACTAACCCTAACATCAGCTCATCCTCCCTCAATATGCCCAGCCATGGCCTGGATGAAAAATATCTCAAGGAAAAATTCTTTTCATGTCCTACCCTTCTTTGGTTACCCTTAGTAAATCCACTCTAAGTGCATCTCTGGGCATGATGACTCTTCTGCTCCTAATCCAATCCTTAACTGCAGCCCCAGTGCTCAGCCTGGGCTCAGTTTTAGCCCAAGGCATCCAGCCATGACCTAGATGAGTAATTTCTCAAGGAAAACTCCTGTCTGCAGACTACTGATCCTTTTCCTGGCTATTTAACATTGCCAAGGATGGTGACTGTTGGATCAGGGATTTTTTGTTGCTGTTCCCTCCTTCAGGGTGAATGAGTATCTGACTTAGTATTTTCAGTGAATTATGTACTGAGCTCACCCTAAAGCAATTTGGAGCCATGATCTATGCGAGATAATATAATTGCCAATAGTTGGAGATTTTTTCAGCTTCCTGATACAACAGAAACACTAGATGTGTTTAGTTGGGATTCTGTTTATTTAAATGCTGAGAGGCTTAATTTGCTTCTGCTGTATCCATCTGACTTTTAAAGAATGTTTAGAGCTGCAGGACACATGGATTCAAGATAGTTTAGGATAATCATAAAAAACATATGGAACGGGTACTTCGAGATCTATGAAGCAATAGCTCCTTTTCCTCATGCCATGCCAAACGGCAGGTGATGAGTTTCAAATATGATTGTGAAAAGGTATTATACAGAGCACATCTAACGGGAGTTGCAGTAAAACAAGGAATGTTTACAGGGACAAGGGAGATTCCATTAAAAAAAAAAAAAAGCTTTGTCTTAATTCTTTTTGGTTTTGTCACTATCTTCTCTTTTGAAAGTCAATTCTTTTGTCATTCAACCTTCTGCTGTGATCCTTGTGAAAATGACATGGGAAAGATGCTTCATAGTTAGCACTGCCGGAAAGAGTCCTTGGGTAGCTTCGATCAAATCTATTAAGCCATTTGAAGGTTAATCCTAGACTAATATCAGCGTTGAAAATAGTACAAAAGCAGAACGTTTGCTTTATGTGACGAGTACTCTCAGAGTATTGTTTGTTCCCACCATTTTTAATGCCACACAAACTTTCTTCAAAATACTTCAATTTGCTACCAATTGTATGCCTATTTAGCTGTATCTCATTAGTTCAGAATAAAATGACACTTATTAGTTTCAGATTAACTTCTTCACCAGCCGAACCAAACCGAAAGTGGCTATTTTCAAGCGAGGATCTGCCTCTTTTTTTTTTGTCTTCCACGTGTTTCCTACGACTGCTCGGCTATTCATGATGCAGCCACTCGGTGGTGCCACGGGGCTGCATTTAAAAAGCTTCAGCGGGTCTTAAAAGTCAATCATTTGTATTATTGAAATCAACTCCCCCAAGTTCTTGTACTGTTTTCCTCAGAACGAATAATATCTACTTACTATGGCCTCGGTTTAAAGCAAAACAAAACTGTAGCTGAATGCTGCTTTCACCTCTGTTAGGCATATATTTTCATGTATTTAGAACTAAAACAATGTGATCACTGTTCTATCATCTCTATCAATACAGGGCATGTTAAAAAAAATAAACTACTTAGAGAATAATTTATTTGGCATGTTAGCATGGCTGAATTGTGCAACCACCTGGACAATCACAGTTAATATTTTCCAATAAATGTGCATTGTAAAGCATAAAATGCTTATAAAAGAAAGTATTATGACTTTAAATTAAAAAAAATCTTCTAAAACTATATAAATACCTACCAGTAAAATTGTCTATTTCCAGAAACATTCTTTGTTCCAAATTAAGTAAATGAGGAAAAAACAGACTTGACTGCTTGGTGGTATCATTAAAAAAAAAACAGGACTTTAGAGCAATTTGAGAGCAGTTTACTAAAAAAGCTTTGGAAGCAGTAAAATATGTAAGTACTTGTATTTGAAAGATATATTGAGTCTACAACATAAAGCAAAGTTATGAGTATATGAAAGCAATGTAAGTTATCACTGTGCTGTTTAAACAAATTTTATTTTACTACACTTTAAATTTTAAATTTCCAATGCACTAAACTGTTTTTCTAGTGGGCTACAAGTGAGGAACATTCCTTATAAGTAGAATTGCAAAAGGAATGAACATGATACCGGCAACGCACCGCTCTGTAAGACTATAGTCACTGTAAAGCTCAAATTCTGCAGGAACTCTGGATTCTGTGAAATTGTGTTCCTGAAACATCAAGACATACACTTGGGGCCACATCTTTTCCGGCTCATTTTTAAAGTCCCTGGAGAAACCAAGGGGGCCAGTTAGCTCACTTCTGGTAACACCAAGGTTGAGTGTTCGATTCCTGTTTGGTCTTCATGTGTTGCCTGATCTAGTTGAGATGCATCCGTGCCCATAACAGGGAGGTTGGATTAGATGGTCTCTAAGGCCCCTTCCAGCCTAGGCCATTCTACGATTCATTCTACGAATCACAGTTCTGGAGTTCCTAACGACAGAACAACTGTGACACATGCAGCTGTGTTTCCCACAAAGCTATTCAATCTGATGTTTGGTTTAACTTGGTAGTTTGTGAGAGCTGAGACTGTAGAAAATATGGCCCGTAAAAAACATCCGTGCTGTCATATTACCTTGTCTAGTATACTAAAAAACAACTAAAAGCACAGACGATTTGGTGTGGAGTTTTCTCAACATTTTCAAACGCTTTCTCTACGGAAGAGGCGGCCTCCGAGAGGCCTGAGCCGGGCCCCTGAAGCCCGACAGGCAGGAGCAAGTCCCGGAGAGCCCTGTCACGGCCCCGAGGCCGCTCCCGGGCTCACACCGGCGCTACCAGCACCCACAAAGCGGCAGTGAACGTGCCGGCACCGGAGCGGCGCCGCCTCGCCGGGGCAACCGCGAACTAAAATAAGAGCCGATTAGTGACCGTTACCGTGGAGACGCACCCACGCTGCCGCGGGGCTGGGAACGCGCCGCCGGGGCAGGGAGAGGAGCGCAGCAGTCGCCTCTCACCCGCTGCCTCAGCTACGGCACGGGCACGTGTCCGTGGCGGGGGGTACCCACACGGGAAGGAGCGTGGCCGGCCGAAGCGAAGCGCGGAGCGCACAGTCCCCGCCGCCACCGCACGCCTTCGGCCGCCCGTCCCGGCGCCGCGGACTCTCCTCGCCCCGAGCCGCAGGGGCGACGCGGCCCCCAACCGCCGGGCGGCGCCACTCCGCCCCCCTCGGCCCTCGCCCCGCGCGCGGGCTGCCACGTCGAGGGTGCTCTTGGCTCCGCCCCCCCCGCGCCACGTCCTGCCTGCCCCGCGGCCGGGGCGGGGCCAAGCGGCCGCGCGGCGGCTGAGGAGGCGGGCGGCGGGGGAGGTTCGCGCCCACCCCTCGGGCGTCAGTCCCCGCCCCGCGCGCGGCGGTGATGGCGGTCGCGGCGCGCTGCGGCAGCGGCGGGCGCTTGGCGGGGCGGTGACGTCGCGCGTTCGGCGGAGGGCGGGGAGGAAGAGGAGGAGACCCGGGCGCCCCCGGCGCTGAGGCAGCCGCGTCCCGCCGAGGCTCCGCTCGTGTCCCGTCCTCTCCCCACACGCCTCCCCCCCCGCCGCCTCCGGCTTCCGCAGGCGAGCGCAGCTCTCCCCAGGCCGCGATGCGCTCGGTCTGAGCGCTCTCTCGCCGCCCCGCCTGGTCTGGGCCTCTGGGGGACAGGGGGCCGCGATGGCTGCGGGGAGCTGGCAGGAGGCGGCGGCCCAGCAGGCCGAGGAGGTGGCGGCCCGGGTGCGGGACGTCCTGTCGGGTGGCCTGGGCCTGCTGCGTGCCGAGCTGGGCCTCGAGCTGGGCCTCGACCCGCAGGGCCTGCCCACCTGGCTCGCTCTGGTGGTCCCGGCCGCCCTGGGGCTGGGGCTGCTGGGGCTGCTCCTGGCCGTGGCCTGCGGAGGCGGCCTCCGTAAGAAGCCAGCGAGGAGCGCGACGGAGAGGAAGGGTGACGAGGCGGCCAGCGCGGGCCTGACAGCCGGCGGGAGCCAGGGCAAGGCGGCGGGCCCGGGTCACGGGCAGCTCCACCTGAAAGGCGACGAGCAGAAGAAGCGGAACAAGAGGAAGCTGCCGGAGAAAACGGCGCGGGTGAGGGGGGCTGCGAGGGCCGCGCCGCTCGGGAGGAAAGGGGTGAGGACACGGTGGGACGGGCGGAGGCGGCTGGGCCCGGGCGCCGGCGGGGGAGGAGGGATGAAAGGCTCATTGACAGCGGCAGGATGGGCACGACGGCCGCAGGGTTCGCGGTGGCACCGGCCGGGCGCGGCGAGTTCCCTGCGGAAAGGCGAGGGAGTGGGGGGGTCGCGTCTGGGGAGCGGCCCTGAGGGCTGCTGCCTCTGCCCAGGCCTTGTCCCCGGTGCCCCCCTGCCCGGTGAAGCAGCTGCCGGTCGGATAGGCGTCGGGGAGAAAGAGGAAGACCTACAGCAGGGTCTGAAGGCTGTAGAGCTCCCTCCGAGCTGCCGTGCGATTCACCTGGGTGATACCTGCCTGTGGAAAGGCTAGGGGGGTGCCGCATGTCTGCTCTGGAGCTGTCTCGTTTCGTCAGGGTTACTCGGTTGCTTTGAAAATCCGGAGGAGCAGTGCGCTCCGTTATTAGTCCTGAGTGATGAGGTAAACTCTCGTTTCTTTTTAGAAGCTTTTCAATGGAAACAAAAGTAATAGGAAGGCATGATTTTATTATTTTTCATCGAATGCTTGCAGGCTTAAGAAGCGGTAGTGGAAGACCTTAGTACAGCTTAGAATTTCAAGCCAGGAGTTGCAGTCCAGGCAGGTATAGACTACTGAAAGCAGCATTGTAAGCCACATAAATGCTGTGATGATTCCAACTTGGTTAAGGCTTTTTGCTGTGTCCCTTCGATGGAACATATTAGCATCAATCTTGTGGAGAGCTTGCCTCGGGAATATGTCTGATTTAGTTGTTACAGTAAGGATCATCTCCTTTAATGAGGAAGTCTATGTCTTAGCAGCCCTTTAAAAACAGATCATTCCTGTCTTTTTTTTTTTTAAATCCTCAGAATGTGGTATGGGAATCTTCCACCTTTGGCAGTACGTGTGCACGTCGTAAGAAAATCAATACAAAGAAAATAGTGACTGTCCTTTCTAAAGCTTCCACTTACATAGTTTTGGGACTTGACAGGATTGCTTCTATAGCTTTTATATTGTTAGTATGTTTGTAATCCTATTTATGTCCAAATAGATTATAGGAATGAAAGTGCAGCACATGTCCCCTGCCTGTAACAACCATGTCTTTTAATTGTATCTTGCTCTGTAAAATCTAAAGTGTTTTAACTAATGACCAGAAAAAGGAGAGAAAATGTATTTGTACCTTCATTTGAGTCTGTGGCAGCATTAAACTTGATAAGTTTTTGGGGGGATTTAATGAGAAGTTAAGGCTAATATAACCTAAAAGAAAACAAACAAAAAAAAGTCTACATATGCCCTGAACTTGGAGTAGCAAACTACTGAAGTTGGTTCTGGAAGTTGCAAGAGACAACGCTGAGCACCACGAAGAGGAAGCATTGTGATTCAGAAGCTTTCCAGGGTAGCTAGGTCTCCATTTTGGAGAAGGCACATTAAAGATACAATTTGTTTTTTCCATTTTGAACAGTAAATTCTTCAAGATTTAGTAGGTCTGTTATCCCTTCTTGAAAACAAAGGCTGATCCTAGAAATAATTCAGGTTTTGCTTGTTTTACTTTCTGTAAACTCCAGTATAAAATCAAAGCATAAGCTCTTGCAAGTCATCATTGAAGACATTAAAAAAATGCCTCAACAGGAGTGAGGAGGTAGATACACTGATATCTTGACAATGCTCTGTAATGTAGGGCTTTATAAAATCAAACTTTGTCTTTTATATGAAATTTAACTTGCTGACACTTTTGGTGAATGTATTTGGTAAATATAAATACTTGTGCTGCTTCAAGCTTGATTTACTCAGGCACAAAATAAAGTTCAGTCTATGTTAGAGCAAATATTTTCAGAATAAGAGTAAAATAATTTTTCGGCTGTCAAGCTGTCATTCTGCGTAGTTAACGCTGTTTAAAGCTATTTTTGTAGCAATTTGTGTTTGTTATTTCCGTGCAAATGTGAAAAAAATAAACCACCTTTTCCAAAAAGGAAATACACAGACTGAATCATTAACTGTTGTGCAAATAAGTTTGTACCAGTGGCAAAGTTTAATAGGCCTGCCTCACGCTCCTTTTTCCAAGATAAATTCATAGAGACCTGTATTAGGATGTCCCAATATCTTCTTTCACATGAAGAAGTCTCAAAATAACATTGGAACTTTGAAGATGCAACAAAAATTCTTGCTGATTGCTGCCTGGTCATTTTCATCTTGTGTTTTTGTTAGCCATGATGCTAATACTGAGGTCTGTGAAGGGAAAAGAGTAAGCCTATTATCAGTAGATTTACTACAAGGTCTGCTGTGCCAGGGTCTAGATTTCCATTGTGGGCACTTCAAAACGCTTAGAGCAACTGGTCTGTAGCATTAGAGAACACACTGCAGATGTCTAATTAAAAGCTGTAGGGTTACTTTAATACAGAATTATTGACCTCATTGGCAGGTGATGTGTAACTCTCATCAGTCAGCCTCAGAAATAGTCTTCACTGTACTCTGAGGAAGAACATTATTGCTTTGCTTCTTGCATGTTATTTTATTCAGTTCTGTGAAAGCAGGCTACAACTTCCCTGATATTTCTAGTAAAATAGGTTTAGTTGTCTAGCACTGCATTAACTGGATACAGTAGCAACTATGACGTTCTGTTTATTTACTTGCTGTGGGCAGACTGAGGAAGAAAATTGAAGCTGAAATGGTTTAGCATTCATTAACACTATAGTTTACAGAGCCAGGTCTGGCTTTTTCCAGCTGCTTGGAGCAAGTGAATATCATGATATCAACCCTTCTTTTTTTTTTTTTTTCTTTTTAAAGTTCCTGGTGGGGCAGAGCTCTTTGTCTCCTGTCACAGAGTTCTTTTGCCCAGTTATTTTATTTTTTTTTCCAAAATTTTTTTGCTCTTTAATTCCTTTCTCTTCTGAGTAATTGTTGTGCACTTCTTTTCTGCTTTTTAAACTTTTAGTGGAAAAAGGTAAAAATGTTCTTACGTGGATTCTGTGCAATCTGCAAAACACCGCAGAAACTTCAGAGTAACCATCTTCTATACTCTGCTACAGCTCTAGAAAGCAGTTCATACCATCTATTTGTAGATGCGGAAAATGCCAAATTAACTTTGTACTTCCTATTGTTTGAAGTACACCTGAACAGTAAATGCTACGCATTTTAGTAAAAGCATTTGCATTAATTTGAGAAAGTTTTCTGTTTGTTCTGCTTGAAAGAACTTTGCAGGCTCTGTCCTTTCCTTATTGCACTTAGAAATAGACTGCATAAAGACCTTTTCATACTTTAAACTGATACATGTTGGGTTTCTGTATATGTTAATTGTCAAATTACAGGAGAAAGTAGAATTGTAGGATTTTTCAGTGTTCAGTGAGAAAATTGGTTAATTTCTTAAGAGGAGCTTACAGAAAATAATATTGGTAAATGTTGGCCAAAATATTCTAAATAGGCATATCTTTGTAATGTGTAACAAAGGGCTTTGGCTAATACAGCCTTGTAAGACTCAAAACTCAAATGATAGCAATTTCATTACTCCCATTTGAAGTGTGAGACTGGATTATCCATTGTGTGATATTATGTACTTAAAGAACTATATTTTTCATTCTTACAGTCTCGGCAAAACCTTTATTCTACTTTTAGATTACTTTCATGCCCTCGAATGAATGTGTGTGAAAAAGGTTTATTTAAATATTGGGATTTCAGGGTCAGCAGGCAATAAATGTGCTCAGAAATGAGCAGGACTTCTGCCTTGTTGTATCTTCCCTGTAACTTTTAGGATGGGGGTAGGAAAGGATGGCATATAATAAATTGCACAGTTTGATTTAATTAATATTTGCCAGTGGATGTTTAGTATACTACCATGAACTTTTAAGCTTAATCTTTTGACCGTAGTTGTCTTTTTTTTGAAAGACAGATTTGTGAATACTATAGAAGAGCTTTTTTTCTTTCCCACTTCTATTACTGTCTTTGGTATGTCCAAAAATGGTCACATGAATTTTGGTTAAATTTCTATGATTCATCTGTGGGCAGAAAGTAAGTGTGGAAAGCTTCCACTGAAAAGGAGACTATTACAATTCAGGGATATATTCAGGGAGAAATGTATCAAAATACAGGCTTTTAAACATTTTTCTAGCAGTTGTTGTTTGCATGATCAGACATCATTTAAAAGTCATGTGGATGATTTTTTTCAGACGGTTCTTAATGAGTATGCATTAGTTTATCACTTCAGAGAAATGACTGATTAATTTTTTTTTTTTAATCAGGTATTATAATTTACTTGTTGATTTTTTGAGAGGGATTAAGAAAATGGTTTTCAATTTAAGGTATATATGTAATACCAAAGAAACAAAGCAAGGTACAGAATTAGAGAAGTTGGTTGACTGTAAACATCCAAAATGTCCAACACTAGATGCAGCAAATCTGTTATCTAACTCTACTACTAAATAACTTAGAAACAGTGATTTTTTTTTCCAGCTTAAGATCTTCAATGCTGTGCGTACTAACATGGATTCAAAGACACACCATTGATTCAAGAATTGATTTTTGGCAACAGGTTATTTTCAAGACTGAGTATGAGCCTTTGGCATCCTTTGAATACTGTGGGCTTTGTTGAGAGAAACTTTTAGAGAGACCCTTCAGACACATTCTGTACAATACACACTTCCAGAACGTTGAGGGAAATGTCCTACATCTTAAATATAAAAGTCTAGTTGAAAGCTGGTTGTTGTAGGAGAAGAGGGGTTAGGTGACCCGATCTTTCAATTTCTATTAATAGTTGCAAAATAAGAAGTTGGCATGCTGGCTAACTATGGTAAGCAATACTATGTTATGCACTGGTAAAATCATGCCAAGGGTGATTTGTAAGCATAATATAACATGGCAAGGCTTAAATACCTGTACCAGTTAAACTGAGGATTAGAACTGATATTTGAAGGAATGGGTCACACTAAGCTGTAACGTGGCCTTTGTTTTACTTTAAAGCAGTTGGATTTGCGTGATGCAGAGTTAAAATAGCTTTTGCTTTTTAATAACAAAAATAACTAAAGGTAATACTAGTTGGAACTTAATTTAAAAATAAATTGCAGGAATTAAAGCAACTGTGAAGTAATTATTTATGCTTAATGTCTTATTTAATTTACAGTTTTTATCTGAATCATTATGAATGTGAATCGGTATGAAATATCATCATTTACTACTCTTGACAAGTGTTTTTCACTCGGTGAAATTGATGGCTAACAGTAGTAAAATGCTTGGCTTATTTTCATCTTTTCTGCATTTAAGGACAGTAACTTCAGTCATAGCTTTTCGTTAACAATAAACGTGACTTAAAAAAATCACTGCATTTTTGCATTGGAGATATATAAGCTAAGGTATATACCTTTGCCATCAAAGGTGATGATAAAGACTAATTTAATGACTGTCCAGAGTTTTAACTTTGTGTTAAATAATGCATGCTAATTTTCTTTCCTTTGTTATGTAAGGGGAAAATGGTAGACTAACGTTAACGCCTTTAATCACGTCTGTCTGAAAAGAACAATGGGATGTCATGCTTAGTCATGCTTGGTGTTTGACTTCTAATTTCTGCTCTACTATAAAGTTTAACTTGTGAAGGAAATGTGCTGTGAAGCATATGCATAGGTAAAAATTGCAGAAACTTGATCAAGATAGAAATTATTTTAAATATTCAGCCATTTGAACTGTGACAAATTGGTAAATACGTTAATTTAATTAGATAATTTATGGCACATACAACTGTAGGTGTTCTGAAAGCTAGTAACTTTCAGAAATTTTAGCAATTCCTGCATTGAGCAGAATTGAAATGAGAGGGAGAGACATGCTGTATTTCCTTTCTTGTTGCTGTGTTTGGTAAATATAATATTGCAGTACATATTTTGAGAACCACTTCAGAATTCTATCTGCTTTACTTAATAATCTTGCGAGCATATTTTTAGTCAACAAATAGTTGCGTTTCAGTAATACCGTAATTTGAGCTTTGCTTCATCTGCTTTCTGCAGATTTTTTATTATTCACACTTATTGTTTACACAGCCTAATGGACGGTCTTTCCTTGATGTATCTGAGGATGAAGTAATACAAACTGTCCGTAAAGAAAATATAAAGCAGCCTGTGGACACAGAAAAGAAGAATGAAAAGGTTAGTTATGGATATGAAATGACAATGTCCAAGTGTAGCGCATGTTGTTTCAGTATCTAGTAGCTTTGTTTCTGATTCGGGATCCTGTTACTTACATGAGTGAAGAGGCATATTTCTTGCTGTGAAGATTCCTGATCTAATATGGTGTTGGAAAGAGCTAAACTAGTCTTTTCTTAACTTTTGAGATTGTGCTTTATCAGGGAGTGTTTACATCAAGCAAACCCGCCTTCCCCCCTTGCTCCCCCCCTCCCTGGCCCCGCCACTGCTAAACACTGATATCCACGTTCACTGTTTGAAAATGTTAAGCCTACAGAAATTAAGTTTGTGTTTCATCTTTGATGGCTTCTATGGAGATGCAACATAATGATAGTATTGTTAAGTGGCTTTTAAATGGTTTAACAACTGGGGGACTACTATTCAAAGGATTAAGACCGTGTGCCTCCTTACTTCTTTTGTCAGATGTATCATTAATGATTAGAGTTCTTAATTTCTGATGACAGATATGGGCTTTGAAGTCTGGTGTGAGCTTTTTGTTATGCAAATTGAACAGTCACATTAAAAACATCTTTTCAAAGCCTGGTCTCTAACCTTAACTAAAAGGTAACCGTATTAATGGGAAAGTTATTTTTTGCACTGTGAGGACTAATATCCTCTAGCCTTATCATAAATCCTATCCTATGTAGGCAACATGGGTGTTGGTTTGTTGGGTTTTTTTTGGTTTTTAATGTAAGGGACTGTATCTAAGAAGTGACTCTGGAAGAGATTGCAGGATTGCAGGATGTTAAAAACTGCATTGCCTGTTCTGTTTCCAAATACGCTACTGCCCCTTCTTGAATAATAGAAATATACAGACCATTAGGCATGAGGAAGAAAGGTTTATTTTTCTGGTGTTCTTACATGGGAGACAGTGCATCTTAAAGACTTAAAAAATTTTGGCAGGCCTGCTGAGTTCCATGTGCTCTTTGGGTGGTGGCAGGGACAACACTGGCAGCTTTCTCTGTTGCAGAAGGTAACACTTTGAATGAATAGGCTTCTGCAAAATGACCTGATAGCTTGCTCAGTAACCTTTTAACGTCTCTTGCTGTTTCAGTCAGTTTGTTACCAAGATGGTGACTGTTACAGCACTGAGTTTGGCAGGTGATGAGTAAATGGAATAACTAATTATAGTTCTGTTTTTTCAGATCAGTTTCTATTGACTCAGGTTAGGAAAGTAAATATATTTTCAAGATTTGAATTCTAGATCTTTTTTAAAACTGTTTACTAGTAATACACACTTTTAAAACTGTTTATTTCTGACATTTTCAGAAGAAGTGTGAAATTCGATGTAGATACCTCTGTAGAAGGTAGTTATTTAAGAAACTGGACTTAGAACTTGGAACAGCAGTCATCTTAAACTGCTGTCTGAGAGACTTCTGAAGTAATTTCATGTGGTTTTAGCAGCAGAGGACAGTTGGGTAGTTATGGCTTTGAGTGGGAGATTCAACTTCCATTCTCAGTGTAGCTTAAAATGGGATCCAAGCTTACTAAAATGGTACAAGCTTACTAATCTTTCCTCTACTTGAGCTCCAAGAAGCAATTCATAACTGTTTTTCATGCTGTTTTTCCTTTTCAATTCTTTACTTAGAAGATGCCCTGGCAAATAATTTGTCATGTTCTTATTCTTAGAAACAATTTTTGTATGGTTGCTTTTGGAAGTGGCCCTTGTCTTTGGGAGACTTCAGAAGTTTGATAGCTGATATGTGCATAAAGGTAGTCTACTGATCAAATCAGTGACGTGATTTAGTTTGAGTGTATCCCTGTTGTGGGTCCCCTAGTGTAATAAACCACAAGTTAGCTGTTCAACTCCATTTCCTAAGTGTGCTAGTGCAGCATTGCAGGTAAGCAAAGAAATTTTTGTTATCTTTGGTTTTGCACTAGCAAGCTGTATTGCTCTCTCTATCTGTATTAAAAGTACATGCTATTTTTTGGGTATGCTAACTCAAAGACCTGTGAACTGCATGCTGTTGTGGGCCCATCGGATATCTGCTGTAGCTGTGGTGATAATTTAGCTGTTACTGATTCTGAATTCTAGAGAGATTGTTATATTCTTCTTGAACATGAAAGACTAGAAAATCATGTAGTTTGAACTTGGTTGCAAAGCTGGCAATTACTAGTCTTACTCTGGTAGAAGTGTGTATTCCAGAACGACATCCAGCATTCTTAGAATATCCTTATTTGAATGGTCCAGAGACATTGAATCAGTGAATAGTTCCTCTTACAACATTTGAGTGGATAACCATCTTTCTTTTAAAAGTCTGTTTTGTTTGATTTGGTTTTTTTTTATTTATTCAAGTCTATCTGGTAGTGCTTACATCTTTCTTCACCAGATTGGAAAGTTTTTCAGTAATGTATTTTCTTTCTGAGAACAGTCAAGTCAATTTGCCATCACTTTGGCTTATCAAAAGATTACAGTACAAGACTTTCTGCAGTATGCTCTCTCCCAGTGTCTTGGGTCATTTTTCATCTTTTTTCTCCATATTATATTTTTAACGCTTTATATTTCTACCCGTTGTAACAAAAACAGCTTGCGGAAGTGGCAATCTCTGTTCCTCTTTGTTTATCTCTGCACGTATAGCCAGGAAGCCACAACTGGTGAAACCTTGGGGGGAAAAACCCACTACGTATCTGTTGTATGGACTCTAATCACCATTCCTCTTTTGCAGTTGTTTTCCAACTGGAATTCTCTTACCTACTGCTTTCTTATTTATTTATTTATTTATTTCTTGTTTTTTTTCCTCCATGTGTAACTTTATACGTGCTTCTCTACGAAACAAATTTTGCTGGAGTTGTATCTGCTAGCCAAACAGTTCGTTCCTCTTCTGCGACTGTGATGCCACCAGCATAGCTTCCTCCCCCAGGCTTTGTGCTCTGTCACATAAGTAAATGTTCCCCCCACCTGCAATTTGTGTACTGTGTAAGTCTTTCATGATACTTCAATAGTCCTAACTTATATTTAGCAATTGGAATTGTTTAGTACTTCTTTCAAGAGACTGTCCATACAGAGGGTTGTTCAGAAAAATCCATTTCAAATTTACTCCTGTATTTTGAGGGCTGGTGGGGGAAAGATTCTAAATATTATGATGAGCAATTACTAAGTAATTAAGATCATGTTTTATTTTTATTCTAGTCAAAGAAAAAAAAGAAATCCAAGGGAGATGCTAAAACAGTTCAGGATATGTCACGTCTAGATGGAAAGGAAGTTGATGAAGGTACTGAATGCAAATACAAGAAGTTCAATTAGACATGTTTTGGCTGAAATGGTATTACATATTTACTTGTTTATACTCCATAAAGAAATGTCAGAAACTCATTTTGTCATAACTAACTCCATAGCTGTGTATATTATATCTAGAAATCTGATCTTTGAAACAACATTATTTAACTTTGACTGATGTATTTATTTTTTTGTTTTAGTTAAACTTACCAAAGACTGAGAAAGAATCATGAACAGTATGGCTTTCTTGTTGTTCATATTTTGCTCTGTGAAGCAAGGTTTTATTGCATTGCATCCAGAAAAACTTACCGTGGGCCAGTTGTTCATGTCTCCAAACTGATGTTGAAGTTGATTGCCATGTCTGTGATTTTGAAATTGAACCTGTACTTCGACTTCAACTTAATATGAAACAACCTAAAACTGTTTCCTTTTTGCTCTCTGACTTATCTAGTGATGTTTTCATTTTGGGGGTGTTTTAGGAACTTGGGAAACTAAAATCAGTAACAGAGAGAAGCGACAGCAGCGTAAACGAGACAAAGTGCTGACAGACGGTGCCTCAGGAGAGTCAAATCTCCAAGGGGTGGAAAACGCAGTTACTGTATCCATTGAACAACTGATGCCTACACCATCACTTCCAGTTGGTCTCAGAAAAAATAAAGGTATGATGGTTGATAGGTCTGTCAACATTCTAGAGACTTTACCCAGTGCTTCAATAGTGACTGTTTTGGATGTATGATAAGTCTGTTTGGAGTTGTAACTCATGAGGAAATTATTTCAAGCTGTGTAAAGGTACTTTTTATTGTGGAAAACTGTCCTTTTTGGGTTTTTTTTTATGTTGTTTTTTTTTTTTGAGCCATACTTTTGGGGAAGCTCAGGAGAGAACATTCTGCAGTAAGTGGCTGAAACACTGGCTTCCAAACTGGTGCCCTGTCAGTAGCTGCACAGCTGCACAGGGGTATGTCCCCATTCCTTCCGTTGTGCTCTGCTGACTCTGCGCTTTGTGTTCCTGGAAACTTCAAAGGAACCCTCAGCAGTGCTGAAGGCAGCACCAACTCCTGAACTTTTTGAATGCTTTCTTGTGGGGGAGGTTATGCCCTTGAGTTCTCTTTCCAGATCATTCACTGCTTAATGTGTAGACATTTTTTCTGACATAGATTTAGTAGTACCTGTGCAAAAGCTGTTCATAATGGGAGCACATCTGGCTGAAATTTAGTTATTAATTATTATAACTAAGGATTCAATGAGGAAGAAGCGTAGGCTTTAGCTTCTACGTCTGCTAGTGTTTCAGAATAAAGTTGCATGGGCTTGTTTAAACTGTGTGTAGGCACAGGAATTCATACTTATCTGCAGCTGAGAAATGGTTTAAGAAGCTAAAGGAATCTGAAGAGACAAACGGTTTAGTTTTCCAATGTACTTTTAACCTACTGATGCATTTGGTGCTTTAGTTAGATGAAATCTGGTGTTCTAGCAAAGTGACAAAAAGAGCCTAGCAACTGCCTGGTAGTTTGTAACAATATGAAATTTGCATGCCTTACCTGGTGTTTTTATTGACACTTGTATGCATCTTGACCAAGTGCATGATTCTTGCACTTGAGGGCTAAATCAATTGTTTCCTGTTATGGTTTTTTTTCCTGATCATTTGCACGCAAACAGCTTTAAGAAATGGTAATTCCAACTGTCTTTGTACTCTGTGGCTAGTCTTAATTCTTGTAATCTCTCTAGGCAGAGTCCTTTATGCATCATATGTTCTTATGTATCACCTTGTACCAGACTAATATGAAAAGAATTCGGCTATATCTAGTGTTTTCATGGTAAGGTAGAAGTTCAAAATAGTTATGTATTTCTGAAATACTTAGAGCTGCCCTTTGCTTGAAAATGACTGCCTCTGGTTTAGATTTCTGCTCTCCATTCTCAAGGAAGCTAACTAGAGGTCTCTGAAATTTGTGGTTACTTGGCTTATAGACCCTAAATCAGTTTTGAGTTCATTCTGTCTGCAGAATGTACACAAATAATAAAAAATAGAGCATTTCAGTTTTATTAAGTTTCCTGGAATTTACTTTGAGTTACTCATGTGTTGTGGTTCTTTTCTTTCTTAAAATATCTGTAATGGATACTGCTCTAGCAGATTTTCACAGGTGTTGCTGTTTGAAAAAGCTTTCTCCAGTTCTGTTTCCTCTTGCTTCTTAATCAGGTGATACACTTCTGAATGCGCAAGTAAGCAGCTCTAAACCTGCAAAGGGGGAGCCATCAATCCCACAAGGTAAATGTCTTTCGTTATTAAGCATCTTAAGTAACTAGAAAATTGTTTTACAGAACTGAAAACACAAATTGCCTGTGCAGGATTTTGTGCCAGTTACTGATCTGAAGCAGCTAGCTTTTTTGTCTATGCAAATGTTTTAAGTTGCAGTTACTTCTTAACAGACTGAAAACAGTCTCTGTTGTATATAGATATATTTTCTATATATATATTCTGTAGAGATATATTTCTATATATATTTCTATGTATTTCTGTAGAGATACATTTTTATATATCTGTAATTTTCAGATGCATTGTCTGTTACGTGAATTGTTACTTACAGAATAAAGCTTATTCTAAAGCTCCACTTAAAATTCTTTATGCCAGCTGTTCACATGTACTCACTTTTTTGTGTTAATGAATTATTTGCTCAAATAAAAACTTAATCTAGATAACTGCAAAGAGCTCAAAGATAGCAGTCCTGGTTATTGCAGTTTGCACTTGTGTCAGATTGTATATGCATGGGTGACTCAGTTCTTTACATGCTCCTTTGAGAGGCATACTTCTAATACATTCATTCTGAAAACAAATATAAATGTATGTTCATAAATAAATATACATGACATTGTCATACATGCAATCGTTAAAATGTTTACCTATTTTGAGACTGTGACCAGCTAGTGAATCTTAGCAGTTTTCTCACGAGATACTGCTATAGTAAATCATGAAGTGAATTAGTTTGTTATAATGAAATCACTTTCTGCTATTTGAGAGTTTTACTTCACATGCAAACTTCCTTAACTGTAGCACAGAAGGAAGGAGCTATATTCTTCAGAGATACATAATGGGAGGACAGAAGGCAGTAGTCGGGTTTCAGTGAGGGAAATTCTGACTGACCATGAGGAAAAAGCTCTTGATAGTTCACAGCATCTCTGGGCAGTCTTTATGATTTCCAGAACTTGAATAATGTGGCGTAGTATGGAAGTTAGCTGAGCTTCAAGCAGAAGGTGGGAGTAGGTGGCTTCTAGAGATCACTTCCAATCTTAAGTTTTCTGTGATTCTGTAAAAACTTACTTGTCATATAGAAGGTAAATGTTTTGACAGACAGTAGTATGATAAACACAAAATAACCAAGCTCCTGCTTCAGGACTTCAGCGGTCTCTTTGCAAGGTTGCAAAAGAGGTTTTTTTTCTGCCAGCTACAGTCTGTTCTCTATCTCTTTGTTTTTGTTATTGCCTTCCCCTAAGATGTTGTATTACCCCCAGAAGACAAGAGTAGTGTTAGTACTGGGGAGAAAGGGCAGTGGTTTTAAGTACAGCAACGGTGACCTTACATATCTGTGTTTGGAAGTGAATCGTATCTGAAAGTCTGGACATATCTTGCTTCATCAGTTCCTTCCCAGTGAGATCTCCTTGGATGTGGCATGTTCATGCTGCCTGAGCTATGAGTTCATTTGATGAATAAAATATTTGGTCTGTAGTTTTTGTTAGCATATGGTACTGACCAACTTGCGTATCTGGTTTTGGCTGACTAAGTGTTACACACAAAATGCAATTATTTCTTAATTGCTTGTAAATCAGTAGTTTTTCCATTGTTTACCTATATAAAGAGAGAGATGATTTCATATACAGAGCTCTCTGAGAAAAGTTTGTGATATATAGGAGATCAGGCTGGGTACAACAGGTAACCATTAGTCTTTATGTCTTATAGGTACATAAACTTAAAAAACCTCAAGTTTTATAATGATCTTTTTCTCACAGTGTACTACTACTGACTCCTCTCAAAGTATACATTAAACTTGCTATGACTAGTTACTTCTCATCTGGATAGACTGTTGCGATCTTGTGGCTGTTTACCTTAGTATTATGTAAAATATATTGCTTATAAATTATTCTGAGAGTATTATCATGGTTTTTTCCTCTAACCTTGATGGACACTATGGTCAATATGATAGTTATGCTCCTTGTAAATCCTCTGTAGTGTTTGGGAAGCATTTTCTAATCCTTGGTCATTTCTTCTACTTCCTGCTTAGAGAATTGCTATATGCAGTTAGGAACATTTCGTGCATGGGGTTTTCCACAAATCATCACCATACTCTGTAAGAGAAATTACTTGGCTGTGTTGGAAGCACCTCCATGCCTTTTTTCAAGTCTAGAGGCACTGATTCACCAGGATATCAACCCTATAAAGAAGTGGCTGAAGGAAGGAGAGTGCGGTTTGGGATTGTTAGTAGACAGATGGTGCGTGTCATCTGAACTGGAAAATCAGCTGAGGCAGAGCAGCAGCTTTTCTGTATCTCACTGGTGTTAGCAAAGCTGCTGTTCATTTGTATTTTTTTAAGTGTATGTGCACATATTTTAATTCTTCATCAGTTACTCATTTAAATAATGTTTTCATTATGTTTGCATTTAAGCTTCTCCAGGATTGACTGAAAGCCATACAGTAAATGGAGGAAGTTGGAATGAGAAGTCTGTAAAAATCTCCTCCCAGATTGGTGTTGGGGAGGAGAAATGGACATCTGTTCCTTCAGCTGCATCTGGGAAGAGGAAGACTGAGACATCGGCTTGGGGCCAGGACACTGGAGATCCTAATGGAAACGGAAAGGACTGGGGTGTAACCCTGGTGGGCAGGCCCTGGAAAGAGCGTTCTTTGTTCACTCCTATTGGTAAGCTATTCCAAAGAAAACTTGCTTCACTTAGGCATTAATACATAAGTATATTTTTTTTTTTTAGTAGTGAATCTCTTAAATAACTTCATGTTTATATGTTAAAAATCTTGGAGTGATCTAGTGAAATGTGAACTAAGCAGTTTTTGTTTACTATGAGTTCTGATGACTTAACATATATGTCTCTGTTTACAATTTAACTGGGGTTTTGGAGTTTATCTGAAAAAATATTTCTGTGCAGGAATCAACTTTTTTAATAGCACTTTTCTAAAATTCTGAAAGCGATTATTAGGACATTTTGAATTGTAACTTCTTTTTTTGATGAATATCTTAAAACCCGGGTCATATGTCTATTCTGTTGATCCAACATGATCAAATCAACTGTGGTTTTGGCAGATGTTTATTTAGGCTCCAGATGTAATGATTGTTCACCTCTCATGACATCTAGTGTTACACTGTTTTTGTCATTAAAAATTGGTTTTAGTCTTTTCCAGTACAATTTTTTCCTTTTATCGCTTACATTGTCTGTAATACTAATGGAGAAGAGAATTTGCTTTTCTCTCTGGGAAACAATCTTTGCCTTATTAGTAGATGTTGTAATATGGTCTTTTCCACTCTTCTGCCTACGTGATCTTAGTCCCTTCTGGAAAGCAGTTTTCCTTTGTAGTCAGCAACGTTACTTTAGTCTAGATCTCTTTTGTCTCACGTATCTGTATTGGAAGCTTTACTATTGCCAAGTAGGGGCAAAGGGCTTTTTTCTTATTTCAGTTAGCTGCATTCTGCTTTATGTTCTAATAAGGTAGCTCTTAGCGACTGTGACCAGCTTGTTGTTTTTGTTACCAAGAATACATCATGCCTGACTAGGCTGATTTGCTTCTGGTAAAATGACTAGTTTTGTGGGTGAGGGCAGGGCCTGATGAATTTAGTAATGCTGTCAACACCATCTCTCACAGTATTATTGTGTCCAAGTTAGGACAGTTGAGCTCAAAGGTTAGTGAGTCATACTCTACCTGGAGGGTGGTAACAAGGGGGTGCCACAGGGCCCTGTACTTAGAGCTGTCCTCTTTATCATCTTTATAAATGACCTGAAGGAGGCAAAAGTGTAACTCACATCAGATTCCCAAATGACACCAAACTTGAGTGGGGAGGGAGGAACCAGTTGACACAGTCCACATGGGGGTACCATCCAGAGGGACCTAAACTAGCTGGAGGAATAACCCGGTGGGAGCCTGAGGAAGTTCAGCTAGCATTAATGTGAAGTGCTGCAAGACTGGTTGTATGAGTTTCAGTAAGGCCAAATGCCATGTTCTGCACTTTGACCACAGTAAGCCCTGGCAGCGCTACAGGCTTGGAGAGGAGTGGCTGGAGAGCTGCCCGGCAGAGAGGCACCTGGGGGTGTTGATGGACAGATGGCTGAACATGAGCCAGCAGTGTGCCCAGGTGCCAAGAAGGCCAATGGCATCCTGGCTTGGATCACGAATGGTGTGGCCAGTAGGACCAGGGAAGTGATCATCCCCCTGTACTCGAGACTGGTGACGTGGCATCTCGAATAGTGTGTTCAGTTTTGAGCCCCTCACAAGAAGGACACTGAGGCACTAAAGTGTGCCCAGAGAAGAGCAATGAAGCTGGTGAAGGGTCTAGAGCACAAGTCTTCGGGGGAGCAGCTGAGAGAGCTGGAGTTGTGTAGCCTGGTGAAAAGGAGGCTTAGGGGAGACCTTACTCTCTATGACTGCTGTAAAGGAGGTTGTAGAGAGATGGGAATTGGTCTGTTCAACCAACTAACAAATGATAAGACAAGAGGAAATGGCCTCAAGTTGTACTGGGGAGGTTTAGATTGGATATTACGAAAAATCTCTTTACTGAAAGGGTTATCAGGCACTGGAAGAGCCTGCCCAGGGCAGTGGTGGAGTCCCCTTGCCCGGAGGTATTTAAGAGTCATGTAGACATGGTGCTTATGGACATAGTTTGATGGTGGACTTGTCAGTGTTAGGTTAATGGTTGCACTCAATGATCTTAAAGGTCTCTTCAAATCTGGGCAATTCTGTGGCTGTCTGGAGAGCAGTTCTGTGGTTAAGGGGTGCTGGTGGACAGCAAGCTGCACACGAGCCAGCTGTGGGCCTCTGCAGCAAAGGACACCAACAGTATTCTGGGCTGCATTGGGAGTCAGTAGACTGGGCATAGTGGTTATCCACTGCTTGGACCACGTGTTTTGAGCAATTGTCCCCGCAGTTAAATATATGTAATTCTGATAAAGATTTCTATTTTAAATCATATTCTAACCAGATAGTTCTTCTGACACATTAGTGCCACTGGTTATTTCTGCTTATTTTCTACCTTACACTAAACAGTCAAGTATATCTTAAGTTTCAAGCAGTAGTTTGTATTTGTAAAAAATTGGTCTGAATTCAGTTCTTTTTTTCAACATATACACAGTTTTCTCCAGGCTAGATTTCTTTTACAGAATTAATAAATATGCTTTTAGCTAACTTAGGTAACTGCAATAATGGGAAGAATAATAATAGTATGGAGCTCAAAACACAATTTACTTTTCCTTTGTGAGAGGTTTATATGTACAAAAGGCTAGAGGGAAGAAGATCTTTAAAAGCTTGAAAGTTGTTTCAAGCTGAGTGTTCATACAGTCACATATCTGTCAGCACAGATTGTCTGCTGTAAATTGGAAAATAGTACCCTGAGTTTTGTGTGAAATGTTAACGTGGCTGGAATGGCCATTTTTCTGACCCTCTTCGTAACTTAAATAGTTAACTTGACACTGTTAGGAATGTTGGAAAAAGGTCTTATTTTCCCCTTCTCCCACAGCTGCGTGGAATGTGGATGCAAGGATTAATACCTCTGAACAGAATTCTACTTCTTTCTCTTCATTTGGATTAACTCCTGGAGTTTCTGGTACGTATGCCCTTCCAAAGATTTTTCCACTCTCTTCTACTTCAGCAGGTAGAATTAGAATTTGTCTAATATGCATCTTTCTTACTGTTTTTTTTTAAATAGTACTGGGATGTGGAACAGGTGGAAGACAAGCTTTATGAAAGCCTAGAGAGCTTTTTTTTTTTGTTACACTGAAATTATGCGATAAAGTAACTGTTTTAAATTGGTAATCAAAAGCTAAATAAATAAGAAGGCAATACTTCTTATTTAGCCTTCCTGTTTGTTTACTGGGTCTAAATAACGGGCATAAGCGTGTGTGGTGGTATGCCTCAAGTTGGAGATCTGGAGATTGCTTTCTAGGAAAGACTGCTTACCCTGATCTTCTGGGAGATTTGTCATTTAATAATTGGGTTTTTCCCCTTCAACGAACTGAAGCACTATTTTAAAAAATGTTCCATAGGCAGGATTTGAAGTCTTTTCTCTGCGTGACCAGTGGGAAACCTGTTCTCTAGGGTTTTCTTGTTTTGAGGGTAAAATTGCAAGAGTGCAAGCCTGGCTTCATAACAAGTCTTGTGTTAAACTACTGACACAAGTGCTACAGTGATTTATTATACAATAAATAAAGGGATCATATGTCAAGTTTTCTGCTCTGTTTTGTTACTCCAGTTATCTAATGAGCTTGGCATATTCTCTTCTAGGAAGTGCCTGGCCAAGTGCTTTTGCATGTTGGTTATGTTTGCTTGTATTGCAATTTGCAGTCTTAACTGTGGAACTCAAGCTCAGTGTCCTGGAGCTCACAAGTGCTTCATTCCCTGTGCACACCTCAGCCAGGATAACAAAGAAATTTGTAAACACCAAGGTCTAATTTATCAGACTTTCCAAAGCAGAGTTCACTTAATGAAAACTTACAGAAACTTTGTCTTAAAGATGAAGAAACAAATTCTTAATTGTACAGAGAGTTTTAATAACATAATTCCCTGCTTGAATTGAAGTTCAGTCTCTGGGCCAAAACTTAATCTTAAATTTAGTGAAAGTGGGACTGATCTGAGGTTCATCACCACCATTCCAACTTTAGTTGAGAGAGAAGTGTGAAGGCAGTGAAATATAATCATCATCTTTGATGGTATCAGCCAGCAATGCTGTAATGCAAAGCAACTATGTGAACAAATATTTGTCTTACTTGTGACTGACTAGCAAAAATGAGAACCTGTCAAGGTTGCTATCGTCTGAGTTATCTTTTGCAGGGATCCTGTTTAAACTTCGTTTCAAAAGTACGCCTCATCATAAAGTAGTATATTAATTTCTTTCAGTCTCATAACTAAGGTTATGGGTTTATTTTGGTTTTCTTTTTATAAAATGGTTTTGTTTTGACTTATTTTTCTTAAAATAATGTTAGATGTCAAACACTTCCTGTTATCATGACTAGAATTAGCCTTACTGTTGTTTGTCATGCTGCTTTTATATTCCTGAAACCTTTTACTTGAAACAAGAATTGAATTCTTAGTAATGAATAATATAATTGGTATATCTGCAGTGTAATGGGTGAGGTTTCTTTCTAGTACTCTTTTCTTTTAAGCTTCTCCCTGCAAGAGTTCTTCCTGATATAGGGTAATAATTTTACTACTCATAAAATCTCCTTTTTTTTTTTCAGTTTGAGGAGACTACTGTAAGCCTTATAGACTGCTGTTATTCACCCTTCTTATCTCTTTTTCCATATTCTTGTCCTGACTTAATTTTGTATTCTTTCTTCAGTTCCTTTGTTTTCTGCATATATCTCATTTTCAAGAGCCTTGTAGTTTTACTGTCCTGGGCATTCCTTAGAGTCAGACTTTTTTCTTTAAGCTTGCTGTCTTCCTTTCCTTCTCTGATTGGAAATTTTACACAAGAAAACTCTGGAAGCTTGTTAACTTACAAGTACAATTTGATTTATTCCCTTTCAGGATCCAATAGTGAGGCAGTTTCTCAGGCTGGTACTTCAGATTTTCAGTGGGATTTAAGTCACACTCAGCCTCCTGTTGATGACGAATGGTCTGGGTTAAGTATGTTCCTCTAAAATGTTCATTAACAAAATTTTGTTAGTTACTATGACTTTAAAGTGTAGTTACTTATATTAGCTACTTGGATTAGCTAGTGGTGAGCATCTGAAGAAAATCTTGGAATGTTTCACTTCTGTAAAACTGGTTGACAGTTTGAAGAAAGCAGGAAGAAGTATTTTGACAAATGATAATAGAAAACAGTTAACTGGTAGCAAAAATACTTGTATATTGAAACTTGAAAGTGAAAGAGAGCTCATGTATTTTAAGGTAGTTCTGGCTTTTGCTAGAAAATCTTGGTAATCAGTTAAAACTGCTAGTCAATTAAATTACTGCAAATGATGAGAAAAATGTACTGCAAGTCTGCAAAAGACATATTTAGCAGATTATATTTGAGTCCCAGAGTTGGCTTTTACATGTGTGTACCTTACTGGGAACTTAATGTGACATAAGACCTTCATGTTTAGTCTACCTTACTTTCTCATTTAGCAAAGATTAGGCAGTTCTAGGGTAGAAATCACTGGAATTACTTGGGAATTGTAGTGAAATTGAGGTTTACTCTCCTCTCCCTGCCAATTTTAAATTATTCTTGTAGTTCTTACCATAGTCTCTCCTAAACAGGACTGTAGTATAATGAACTTATAGCCATTGCTGAATATTTACTAGTGGGAACTCTACCTGTGAAGAAAGCTTTCAACCTTAAGTTCACTTTTTGAACTGCCTTGTAATCAATAGCTTTATCCAGTTGGATGGAAGAATGTTTAAGAAAAACAACCTAGTGCCTCTTCTTCAGTCATTGACATAAAAAATTTGTCAAGAAGTTGACCAGGAGAGCTGTGTTGTGTGTTATGTTCTAAGAACTTGTTTAATGACAGCAAAAGTGGAATGGATTGATGCAGTCCTTGATTTCACCAGTTTGGGCATGACTACTCTGATACCAGATCTTTTGGAAGCTTACCCTTTGTCCTGTATCTGGTCTAAGTGTAACAGAAGCACGTTTCAGTTAATCGTTTGAAGTAATCAGTTCTCTGTGCTACCAAAAGCATAATTTATTCACATTTCTGAGCATAGAATGTTTATGGCTATAGCCGTAGACTCTGCATACACACGCGTATATATGAATTCTCACTAAGGTATGATTCCTTGGTGTTACAACTGAGCTTAATTTTTTACAAACTAGGAAGAACATTTAAGATAGAAAACAACTCTTAAATCTATCCCTCTTCACATAATCACAGAGTCGTAGAATCATATCAGCTGGAAGAGACCTAGAAGATCATCGAGTCCAGCCTTTGTCTCAGACCTATCAACCTACTAAACGATTCCCCCCAACACAACATCCACCCGTCTCTTAAACACCTCCAGGGGCGATGACTCAACCACCTCCTTGGGCAGCCTGTTCCAATGGCTGACAACCCTTTCAGTATAGAAATTGTTCCTGATATCTAACCTGAACCTCCCGTGGCACAATTTTAAATCCATTTCCCCTCGTCCCATCACTCTCCACTAGGGAGAACAGACCAACCCCTGCCTCTCTACAACCTCCCTTCAGGTAGTCGTCGAGAGCGATGAGGTCTCCCCTCAGTCTTCTCTTCTCCAGGCTAAACAGCCCCAGATCCCTCAGCTTTTCCTCATAATGTGACTGATGTTCTAAGCCCTTTACCAGCTTGGTAACCTGGCTCTGTACCCTCTCCAGCACGTCAATGTCCCTCTTGTAGCGAGGAGCCCAAAATTGGACACGGTACTCAAGGTGCGACCTCGCCAAAGCCGAGTACAGGGGCATGATCACCTTCCTGCTCCTGCTGACAACACCATTCCTGATCCAAGCCAGGATGCCGTTGGCCTTCTTGGCCACCTGGGCACACTGCTGGCTCATGTTCAGCCGGCTGTCCATCAACACCCCCAGGTGCCTCTCTGCCGGGCAGCTCTCCAGCCACTCCTCCCCAAGCCTGTAGTGCTGCCGGGGGTTGTTGTGACCGAAGTGCGGGACCCGGCATTTGGCCTTATTGAATTTCCCCTCGTCCAAATCATTAATAAAGATGTTTAACCGGAGCGGCCCCAGTACTGAGCCCTGGGGGACACCACTCATGACCGGCCACCAACTAGATTTAGCTCCGTTGACCACAACTCTTTGAACTTAGCCATCCAACCAGTTTTTCACCCAGCGAAGCGTATACCCATCCAAGCCAAGAGCAGTCAATTTTTCTCTAGGAGAATGCTTTGGGCAACAGTATCAAATGCCTTACTAAAGCTGGGAGCTGGTTAGCTCACTCGGATAGAGCGTGGTGCTGATAACACCAAAGTCACGGGTTCAATCCCCGTTGGGTCCCCATGTGTTGGCTGATCTAGTTGAGAGGCGTCCCTGCCCATGACAGGGAGGTTGGATTAAAAATGATCTCTAAGGTCCCTTCCAGCCTAGGCCACTCTATGATCTAGGTAGCTGCAGCTATGAAATTAATATTTATATCTTGCTATCAAGAAGTGGTTTTATGCGTAGGGGTTTTTTATTATTTAAAAAAAACAAACTGTCAAAGAGCAGCTGTAAAGTAAGGAGACATTGCTGAAAATCTTTTTAATCTTTATAGATGGACTTTCTTCAGCTGATCCTAGCTCTGATTGGAATGCACCAGCAGAAGAATGGGGAAACTGGGTGGATGAAGAAAAAGTTGCTTCTGTTCCCCAACCTGAAGAGATATCTGATGTTCAGAAGGTAAAAGGTGGTATTTTCTCCTTAGCTCCAAGACTTTGCCCTTACCACTGCCATTTTTTAAAGTAACTTAAGGGTGGTAATAAAGGTAATATCTCATGTTTGTTACACTGATAAAGAGTGGCACAATTCTGTTTAATGTGTAAACAGAGAAGGAAAATGCTGAGTGTTGTTGCTGGGGAAAATAGAAGCCATGTAGCTCCATATCACATCTTACTGTCTCACTATAAGGATTACCTTATCATTGTAGACTAAGAAAGGATTTAGATCTGTTTTAGTAGATATTTCTTAACAATATTTAACTCTCTTTATGAAAAATGGCATTTCTTTGCCATCAGTACATGGTGCTTTGTTGCCTTTTTCCATTCCCGACTCCTTTACCTATATTACCAGTTAACAAGCAGAGAATGTGGTCTTCCTAAAATGATCTGGGCAGATAAGATTGTGTTGATTTTATATTTTTATATGGAGTTAAATTCCTTATGGCTATTAATTTGTGTTTAGTCTATGGAAGACCCATACAGCTATTAGCCTCAGTTTAGTCTGTAGAAGGCGTGTTTCATCATCATTTTAAATGCTGAATACCTTATATTCCTGTATGAAGGCTCCAGATAATGAAAGAGAAAAAGTAGAGCCCATTCTTCAGAGTTCTACAAGTGGCAAATCCAAGAAAAAGAAGAAGAAAAAGAAGAAGCAGGGTGAAGAGGCTAACTCTACTGCACAGGTAAATGAAACAGAACCTGAATAGTCTGAAAAGCAATTGTGAGGAATTCACAAAATCACTTTATTTTGAGGTATTAATGTTTTCAGGAAAAAATTGCTCTGGGGAAATAAGTTTTCTTGTGGTATTGGATTGTCTACCATTGTTTTTCAAGAGTTAAAGTATTCCTCCTGTTACCAGTGTTTACTTTCATTTGAATCATTCCACATTTGATTTGTGAATACAGTATAGTTTTGCTGAATTTATGGAAAGCATGAAATAAGTGGAAAGCATTTATCCTGAATTATTTGTTTCCTATTAAATCAGTATTCTGTGCTGTAGGGATGCTTGCAGGAGGAACTTCCCTCTGCATAGGAAGCCGCCTTCTGTCCTTGGAAAGACAGCTGCCTAGGTGGATGTAGCTAGCTAAGTAAAGGAGAGAAATTTAAGTTTTCTCTTAGGCTGTTTTAAAGTACAATAGTGGTTTTCTGGAGTGCTGTCACAGCCTGATTTAAGTGTCAGTGCCTTGAGCTCAGATGGAGATACTCTGTGGGTCAGATTTGAGTGAGATAGTATTTGCAAACCGAGGATGGTTGAAGTTTTCTGTGTTACTTAAATAGCTTTTGAAGAACTAAATTGAAACAGAATTGTTGTAAAAATAGAAAAAGCAGATTGCACTTCACTTGGCAATTGAATAATGTTTGAATAGGTGAAAACAAGTACCTTCCTAATAGGAAATAGCTTTTAATAGCTCATGCTCTAAATACATGCTGCTTCTGGTTGTAATGATAGGCACTGAAAATTGACATTCTTTACAAAATGTTAAATGCTCAGTTGAATCTGACTAGGTGAATTGGAGAGAAGGGGAAAGCATTGTTTCAATTGGTCTTGCTTTGAATTTGCTTTTTATGATTATGGTGTTTTCAGTCAGAGAATTAATTAAAACAATTTTCAGAGATTAACTTCCTTTTATGTAGAATTCTTTTAAAGTTGTCTACTTGGAGGTGGATGCTTGTGTCAATTGGCAGCATTGAGGCGAATTCAAACTGAGGGTACTAGGTCTGCAGCTTTTTTTTAATCAGTCTGTTATGTTCTGATGTCTGCAGTGACTCTAAGTATAAATCAAGATTAATAGAATATGGTTAACAGGTGTTTGCAGCTGTCTTGCATGGAACTTAAGATCAGTGAGTGCATTCTGAAATTATTATTTTTCCTGTTGCTTTTTTAAATTTTGTGTCAAATGGAATAATACTGTCCATATTAACTTAATCTGATTCATTTATTCTACCCATGGGTCTCAAGCCATTCTGATTTTGTTACTTTTTCTTTCAATCCATCAACCTAGAAAAATCATCAATTTAAAGATGAGAATTTCTCTGTATTAAATTTTTGTGGAAAATTGGGCGGTGTTGCTCATACATCACAGATCAATTATCCTCGTTATAGCAGTTTAGTAATGTGACCTACCAGTGCTGCTTCAAACTCAGTTAAAATTTGTATGTTTATCCTCTGAGAATTGACCATTTAAACAGCATCATCTTTCTCATTAAGTATACTTAAGTGCTCACTCATACTTTTCAATCTCAGTGTTTGTCAAGGCAGTGGAAGCTCCCTTCGGAGCTAGGTGTAAGGCAATATGTTTCTTGACAGGAAAGAGTGTAAAAGACTGTGACTGCATTTTCACAACGTTCCAGGGGAAATATGTGAGGGAACAATGTTTCAAGAAGTACTTCTTGCTTAAAACTGGAAGAGTCCTGTGTTCTATTTACTGTTTACCACCACAGGATTCTTCTGCTGCTGCTCTAAACAAATGTAACTAGTCTAATTCGTCATGTAAAATGAAAACTTTCCACCCTTAGTGTTTAAGGAGTAGAGGTTGAGACTCTTGGATACTTTGGATATATATTCGTATCCTGTACCGAGAGGTTTGTGTTACATGCATCATGGCAAACTAAATTGGGTTACAAAAATATTATTAAGGCTTAATATATGAAAGAAAATTGTGCAGATTAATATGCAGAACTTGCATTTTAAAATGTGTTACTTAAAGCACAGTCAAATCTCGTTAAAGCAGTCAAATCTCATTGTGATAATTTTTGCAAAGTCGGAGTAACTTCAGTTTAATTTCGCATCTTTATATTTTCCCTTGTGTGTGAAGTGGAGTTCATTCAGAGACTGCGATTTTTGTTAGTAAATTGCGTGAAGAGTACTGCTTTCTGGGCTTCATTGGGTTCTATGAGTATTTTTGTGTTATGTTTTATAAATTTTGAGTGTTAACCCACTAATATTTTTTAAGTAGATTTTCTTAGAGAAGCTGATTATAGCAACAAAACTGATGTGCAGGGAAAGTCAGAACTTTTACTGCAAACACAGGCTCTTTTTTTTTTTTTTTTTTTTTTTTCCCCTTCCTACCCCTCCTTTTTGTAGGACACTGAAGAACTGGATAGAGAAGCTGGAGATGAATTTCAGGAGGATACCTCAAAAGTTCAACCGCAGCAGGAAATAGCTTTTTCTCGGAAGACCATAAGTACTAGTGAACCAGCTAAGGTAGGGATTACAAAATTGAGCTTGTTACAGTTTCTGATCTGAAAGTGCTCAAAGTCCGTTGAAAGATTAATTTGTATAGATAAGGTTACAGTAAAAATATGACTTCAGGCTATATGTTTATGAATATAAAGGTGATTGAGAAGTTGAATTTTAGATACTGGTCAGTTACAAGTTTTTAAAAGGATATCTCCTCTGAAAAGCAGTACCTTCTAAACTGCTAGTCACTTCCATGATAGGGCTCAGCATACTTTGTTTCATTGCAACAGAATGAATTGTTACTAACTGAGTATGTTCTGACTTAAATGCAGTCTAAATTTGTTTTTTAATGGCTGTGCTGAGTTTCATGTTAATGACTGACTAAAAAGGTTTTATTTGAACCAATTCACAAACTGACTGTTTCAGCTCACAGTTGAAACATTCTAGAGAATACAAATTCTCTTTAATCTTTCTCCAACTAGCAGCTTTTTAGATACTGTTATCCTACAAGGATCACATTGCCAGAATAACTTTAGTATTTCTAGGGGTATTGGTTTTGTGTTCCATGAAGAGTGAACAATACTACTGCAAATGAAGATATTAGAATGGAATCTTCTGTGAGAGTTTGCAGATGACCAAAGAATAAGTACAGAAATTGTTTAATGAGAACATGCGGCTTGAAAAGCATATTCAGACATACTTTTAGCTTATTCTAAACATTCTACATTGAGGTAGAGCTTTCACTTTAATTAGTTTAGGTTCAATTCAACCTTTATTACCCTTCTACTTGGCACTGGTGAGGCCACATCTCAAGCAAGGACTATGTTCCATTTTAGACCCCTCACAAGAAGGTCGTTGAGGCACTAGAGCATGTCCAAAGGAGAGCGATGAAGCTGGTGAAGAGTCTAGAGCACAAGTCTTATGAGGAGCAGCTGAGAGGACTGGGGTTGTTTAGCCTGGTGAAAAGGAGGCTCAGGGGAGACCTTACTCTCTATGACTACCATAAAGGAGGTTGTAGAGAGATGGGAATTGGTCTGTTCAACCAAGTAACAAATGATAAGACAAGAGGAAATGGCCTCAAGTCCTACTGAGGAGGTTCAGACTAGATATTAGGAAAAATCCCTTTACTGAAAGGATTATCAGACATTGGAACGGGTTGCCCAGGGCAGTGGTGGAGTCCCCTTGCCCGGAGGTATTTAAGAGTCATGTAGACATGGTGCTTAGGGACATACATGGTTTAGTTGTGGACCTCTCGATGTTAGGTTGCACTCGGTGATCTTAAAGGTCTTATCCAATCTGGGCAATTCAAGGTTAACAACAGCTGTCTATTCTATCTCACTAGGGCTGAGTTGGGGTTTGTGGTTTTTTGGAGCTGTATCCAAAAAAAAAGGACATCTGCCGATGTGTGCAAGTGGCTTTATTCCTGGCAGTGTGTGTTTTTTAAAAAACTTAAAAGCAAATACATTATGTTGGAAGCCATGCTTGAAAATGTGTAGACGGAAGACTCATTTGAGTTGTGACATCAAGGTGGCTTTTTGGCATCTAGAAAGGGATGTACTGGTGCATTCCAAAAGGCTGGCTTTTGCTGTTTAGAAATCTAAATTGCTTTGAGAAATGCTTTGCAGCTACATGTTTCTTCTGATTTGCAGTTAGATTTTTTTTTTTTTCTCATGAGGTGTCAGTGCTGCCAAAATATCGTCCCAGTTTCATTAGACTTTGCTCAATTGTTTTAACGTTTAAAACCTTATCCAACTTCCTAGGGGGCTTGATGGCATCAGCTCCGATACAGATCCACACTGTATGCTATTTTAGGGGAGCTTGAGTGCTCCTCTTACTCTTGAGGCTTAAATTCAGTCTGTTCTCGTGCATGTGCCTGTGTGTAGCTGTGTTTGTCAGAGGTGACGTTGTGAAATTACGTGGTCTATATTAAACATGCTGTGGGGTGAAGGGCAAACAAAACTGTCGCTAACAACATTCTCTGGAAGTTAGTTGGACTTGATAAAGGACAATCTGTGAATTGTTGTGCCTGACAATGCAGATGGTACTCAAGCTTTATCGTGTCTCCTTGCCATCAGGTCTGGCTTCCTTGTAATTTAATGTGTGCAAAGATGCCTTCTGATACTGTTTGACTTGGCTGTTCCAAAAATGTTTTAGAAAGAGTCTGTAACAGATGTGTGAAATGGATGCCTTAAGTTTCCAAGATAGGTAATTTGATCTTGAACAAATGCTTCAAAACATCAAATAAAAACTGGGTACAAATCAGTTACTCTCTGGAGTATCCTCGTAAAGATCAGAAACAGCTGGATATTGAACACTTTCATTTTTTACCTGATCATGATATTTTTCCCATACTATACATTCAGCCACGTGGCATTTTATCAGCAGGCACAGGTTTTAAATTAAGAGATATCTTTGGAAATCCTTGATTTGTAACAGTTTCCCAGATCACTGTTTTGTTAATAAATTGCAGAATTATGCGTATAACTTTATGTTATCAAGTAGGCTTTTTTCATTGTTTCAGGTTTCCTTTCCAAACTGAATACACAGAATATCCTAACAAAGCTTAGTACTTAATTTTTAATGCTTGAATCTCTTGCTCCCCCTCCTCTGAAATTCAGACAGAAGTACGTCTAGATAATGCTGTATGGACTTCTGTTGTGGCATTTGCAGTAATATTGCATGCTTTAACATTCAAACTGCAACATGTTTGTTAGTCAACCTGAGACAGCCGTATGCCATTTAAATCTTAACTTTGCTCTACCTGCAGGTGGAGGGTGACTGTCCTACAAAGCTATGATACCAGTGACCAAAATCAATTACCTTGCACAACTAGGAGCTTTAAGTCTTCCTTGTTTTAGAGGTCACATCTATTCTCTTAAGAGTTCATGTGTTTATGTAGCTAATGATTGCTAATCATTAGACAACATTAGAACTCGCTAAGCTTGGAAACCCTGTAGGATGGGAATTCATTTTAACAACATGGTTGATAGTTCTTTTTTTTTTTTTTTTAAGATTACTGTATTTTCCGTAGGGAAATTGGGAGAGAATGCTATTAGAGTTATTAAAAAATTTGTTTTGGTTGATGAGTAAGGGCACATCAAACTGTTCTTAAAAGTTTAGAGAACTGCTACCGTCTAATGTGTTGGGGTTTTTTAATCAAAGCTGTTTAACTTCTTGCTCAGTATGACACAGTTAAAAAGAAGTATTAAGAACCACTTTTCACTCTTTTCTGTGTTCTGGCTAAACTTCTGAGCTGCTTGCATTTCAGGGATGGAAACTGTGCAAACTGGTGACTCTAACACAGAACCTGTGTACATTCGCATCAAGGGCTGGGTGTAGACTTCACTGTTTTGTTGTATTAGTTTCAGGTCCCCCTGGCTGTTGTGGCATATCTACAGCCATGGCTTTTTAATAACATCCTAAAGTTCTGGATTTATTGCTTGACTGAGGAACTTTTCTGATACTCCCATTTGAAGCCTTTGTTCTGTAGGGCACCTGCTGTGGGATCATGTGGGGTTTTATGTTCTGATATTTTTCCTGTTGGAATGTCAAAATGTCTTTTGCATTTTGACTTCTATTTTACTGTACCTTAATTCCAGTCAGTGCTACACAGCTGCAGTTACTTCTTATCTCTGTAGTAGGAGCCTTCAAAATAGACTGGAAATAATTGGAAAACACTAGGAGTATCTTTTATTGGACAGTTATTCCTACAGTAGTTTTCACTGAAATGCTTTCTGACTGCTCTTGTAAATACCTCTTATTCTAGCATGAGCATATAGAGTGTTTTGGGCAGTTGACAGGAATGACTGCAAATGGTTTCTAAATATTGTGAGTTTGATTTATTTTGTGGTTTAAGTTGCCTATTTGGATCAATACAGCCTGCCTTTTTTGCCTTGCAGCCAAATCCATGTGTCACTCTCTTGTCTTCTGAATATGCATTCTATAATCTCTTCAGGATCTTACTGATTTATTTTTTTTTCACATGGTTCTCTGAGTGACGTGTGTTTTTAAGAATTCGAGAGGTTCATCTTTGCTTATATGCAACTAGAAGTTTTGTCACTAGATGGCAGTCACAGTCTTGCAGCCTTGATTTACAATTTCGAAGGTTTTTTATAGTGACTTAATTTTTCAGTGCCATCTTCCTAGCAGCTGCTAAGTATACTGCCAAAATAACATCGTACAAGAGTGCTTTACTGTTACATGACTTAATAAAATCTGGGGAACTTTTTTTTCTGTTTTCTAAATAGCCTGAGGAGGCTCCTTCACTTGCTGTTTCTACTGAGCCATCTGTAATTGTATCAGAGAGCGATTCTGACAAGATCGCTTCCCAAGTGCCACAGATGCTGCAAGAGACAGATGTTTCTAGTTCCAATATTAAGCAAAACAGTGTGCCTCCTCCACAGAGTAAGTACTTTTCCATGCAATTCTTCTCTTGTTTGAATTCAGGGTGTACTTTTTTCCCATAGTGTGTATATAGTCAGAATGCTTTGCCCTGAGGTTCGGAGTTAAAGTGCCCTATCAGGTGCTTACGTATTTCATTTATGTATCTTGCCATATTTCAGCTTTCATTGAAGTACTTTGACAAATGTGCTTTCACTGTGAGGGGAAAAACTGGCTTTGTACGCTTGAATGGCTGGAAATAAAATGTCTGTTGGCCTTGCCCAGTCCTTAACAGACGTTTGGACGTACTCTTCACCACCAGGACTGGAGCTACATGCTGTGACTAAGTAGTTCTGCCAATGCTGTTTCGGAGGCCTGCTTGCCAGTCTGCACTGGAACAGATGGATACTAACATAGCGATTGACAGGATGTTTAGCTACCAGAAATCTGGAAAAAAATACAAGCAATTCAGTTTTCAGCCTACTGGGTTGTTTTTTTGACTTCTCAACTTAGTTCATTAACATCTTTTTCCATATGCTTCCATGAAATTTAGTAATCATGGAGGAAAACAGTTGCTAATATAGGATTAGAAAGCTATTGGGCAATGCACTTAATTTTGTTGTAACCTAACAGTGCATGCATCAGGCTGAACTGCTGCAGGTATATTGCTTTTCAAAAATATGCTGTGCCCAGAGATGTCAAACATATCCTCTGTTTTGCTCGGCAAAAATGTTTGTACTGAAGTACTCATCCATTAAGACAGAAAAATTAGAAGGGAATTCAGGATGCAAAAGGCATTGCTTTAAACAAAACAAAGTTTTTTGAATTAGACTTTTTAATGAGATGAATACTGACATTTTGTAAGAGGTGCCTGACTAAGTGTTCAAGTATTAAACCAGTTTTAAATGACTGCAGAAGACACTAGATGATTTCATAATATTCATGTCATTCAACTGCACTATGGCTTCTTGGTTTTGAATATATTAAACAATCTTTCAAGTCAACGTGTGAAGTTACAACTTTTTGTTATGGTGCTAAAACATGAAGGCTTTTATGACTGATTCACGTCTCAGCAAGTGAAAGAACATCTCTTATGTTCAGCATATAAAATATTGTGCCCGATTTGCCACTTTTGGCAGCCAGCATGTTTTAAGGCAATCTGTTTTAATAATATAGTGCTCCTTTATTAGATTATGGATTCCATGCAACCACATCTTTACATAGTTCATTAAAAATACTCTTCTTATATGTCCCTTATATTTAATGGTTAAAAACAATGAATCTGTTAAAAGTTAAATGTTTAATGTCAACTGTGTACACGTGCATTATTTTGAGTTAGCCAAAATATAATGACTCTACTGTAAGTAATACATTTACAAAATTAATTACCTTCATTGTGTATCACTCAGTGGTGCAGAAAAGTAGGTTGAAATTAGCAAATGTTGGTTCAGATGCACTTCAAATTAAGTTATGTGGAAGAAGCAGATAAATATAACTCTCCTTGAGAAATCGTGCTAGTTGATTGTTCTAAATTACTTGATAATAATAGGGGATGTACTATCTAGGATTTTAAAAATCGATCCTATGTAAACTTTCTCAGTGCTAACACTGTAGTTATATTTTGTTTTTAGCGAAGTCTGAAGAAAGCTGGGAATCCCCCAAACAAGTTAAAAAGAAGAAAAAAGCAAGAAGGGAAACGTGAACTTCCTGAGATGGACATGTGTTGCTGAATATTGTCATGAAGATTATGCTGTTTATGCAATAATTTGTGAACATGTACAGAATTTTATATAAAGTTCAAACAATTTTTAAAAACAGAACTGCTGTGAACACAAACATCTTTAAAAAGGAATCAGAGGAAAGTAACTTTGTGATACAGCAAACAGAACATGCTACATTTGAAAGACATGCTGAAGAGTCTGTTTTCCCAACTTTTGGAGAGAAATCTTAATAAAAACAAAACCCTGGTTTTACAACACAGTGCCCTGTTTACAACAGATTATACTCTCATCTACAGCTGCGGATAAAAGATTAATTTCAAGGAAGGGTTTTCTGTAAAAATAATTGTCTGTACGATAGTGTGTGTTTCTGGCCTCTCTTAGGAGTGATGCGTTAGAAGCACAGAATGTCAACCGTTCGAATTTGTTTCCTGCCTAAATCAAAGTGCTTTGATTAAATACATAATCTGCCATATCTTTACAGGAAGTTGGTTAGCAAGTCTGCTAGCTGTTACAGGAATCACAAGTGCAAGTCATTAACCATTTGTACAGTCAGACCTTCATGGTTTATTATATGAAGTTAATACAATAAAACTGCTTTGGGTTAAAAGTTTGAGAATGTGATTTGAAACTTGAGTATGGTTCATGAAGTTATTTTTGATAATGTCTATTACCTTACTTGAATAATTGAAGATAACAGTATATTTTTAAGAATGCAGTAATGTGCATAAAATTGGTTTTCTCCTTCATTCCCTACAGTTCATGATGGATTCAGACTCCCATCTAAAACTGTATTCTTTCAACTTCTAAATTCATGGACTGAATTGAATGAAACTTTCCCTTTCCTTAAAACTTTTTAACTTACCGTATCCAGTTCTGTTCTGCCGTACCCAATTCTGTTCTGTTCTCTAGTACTAAAACTCTGAAGAAAGTGCAGTGAATCTTTTCTTTTTCACTCGCAAATTATTTGATATTTCAAAGATCTGTTGGAGAACTGGAGTGGCTTCAGACAGCTTTAATTGACATTGTCAAGACCAGTTATCAGGAACACATTTTTTTTACTGCCTTAACCTGTAGTATGTAGAATGTGTCTACACTTCTGGACAGGAGTTAGTGTTTTTATATTAAAAATAAAAATAAAAATTCATGCAAGTATAGCGGTTGTAAAATAAAGACAATTTCTCGCTTGAAACTGTTAATTAAAATGGTGTTTAAGATGTGTTGTCATTTTCAGGCACTGTGTAATTACATGGTATCAAACTGGCAGATGTGTTTGTGTCTGTAAGGTGCATGCCCAGCCATGTACACTGTAAATAGCCTTTACAAAAATTCGTTTGATAAGGATGGTAATTAACATCATGTAGGAAATCCAGCTGAAGAAGAGCCAAGATTATTTTCTTTTTTTTAAATGATTGACTTCTGGTTTTGTGGCACAAACGGAATTGTTAACAGCTGTAACACGTGGTACTGATCAACAGCCTTGTACTCGTACTGTACTTGACTGCAGTTTGGCCGGATTGCAAGGCGAGAATAATCAATGCAGCCAAGCTGGTTTTAATTGTACTGAAAATGCACCTTGCTAATGGAGAGCTTTCCAAATAAACGGATACTAACTTGCATGGGTATTAACCCCGGTGTGTCAGGAACGTGTGGCACACTAAATTGATTTGTTAAAATAAATTGAGCATATTGACAGTATTGATTTATTTACTGGAAAGAGTAGTGTTTGAGAGTGATACCTGTCAAGAGTCATGTAAAATAAATGTAGAACTGAAGTACAGCTTTTCAAGGAGTGTCTTAAGGCAAACACAAAAAGAGGATATTACAAAGTCATGCAGTCCTTTGCATGTAAATAATAATTTTATTTGTTGTCTTCATAAGTAAAGGTTAAAGAGTACTCTTAGAATTTGGGTTTGTAATGTGTGTCAGAAATGTCTGTTTCCAGTCTGTATGTTGTGCTACGAGCCTCTTTTTTAGAAAATACAAAGATTTTATGTAATGAGAGAGACTGCCCTCAAGGGCTTTCACTGCGTAAATTTTTTTTTTCTTTCCTCTTGAAGATAAAATTGGTGATATTTCTGGTTCAGTAAGCTCTAGCTCCTGAATAGCTTGTCATTCTGGAAAAAAGGAAACAAAACTAGCTAACAGCATAGGAACCCTGGTAATTAATTGCTACTACTAAGCAGGTTCATATAAATACATAGCCTTCCTTTCAAAATGTTGTTACCTGTTTCGCAGCACCTCTTACTGTTTTCTTAATGTGCAGTTTCAGCATCTTAGAAAGCAGAACTTGCTTTATTTGATGTTCATTAAAGAGGTAGTAACTGTATAGCATATTGTCTATAAATAGAAACCTGGTTATCTATGTACTGCCCTGTTTCTATGACTCAAGCAGTGGTTAGTCTTAATGATACACTGTATCCAAACTTTGGTACTTGGACAGAAAGAAAACACCATTTAAATATATTTTTTCCTTTTTTTCCTTTTTTTTTTCTTTTTTTTTTTCTTTTCCTTTTATTTCCTTTTTTTGTTGTTGTTGAATGCATGGAATGGTTTCATAAATCCAATATGTTGGGTTTTTCTAAATACTCTGGAATTATTTGTATGCATAATTTAAACTTGTTGTGATGATGTGTAATTGGGTAGTCATGGCATAATTTTATTTCTTTTGTGGGGAGGGAAGGGTGTACAGAATTCATATGTGCTTGTTACGAAGGTAACAGCTGTACATTGATTGGAGGGGGATGAAAACTGTATTTCTGATGACCTTTTAGAAGTCTAAAGAAAGTGCAAGAGAAAAGCACTACTTTAATATTTACTAAAAAAGAATGTACATATTAAAAACATTTCAAACTTTATAGAAATACTTCCAGTACTGTTGTGTTGTAACTGAATGGTATTGTTGGAAACTACCTACATAGCCACGGGTTTGTCCTGTGAATGAGGCTTTTGAAAAGTGTAGACATCAGAACACGTGGTTTCAGCAGACTTTCAGCTATTATTAATCATAGCTGTTTTGCCTTTAAATGACTCGAGTTGGATGCCAGTCAATATTTCACTCATTTAAAAAAAAAAAAAAAAAAAAAAAAGCAAGTCTCTTGCAGGCCCTTGTACCTGTGCATCTCATTCTGGTGATCTCTGAGTAGCAGCAAAGGACAGAGTTTAAAAGACACTGCTAAAATTATTTTACTGTTAAAATTCCAAGTGAATAATTGCTTCATTAAAGAACTAAGAGCATCACCTGAGTGAATTAGAATCATCGAATGTGTTGGTTTGGAAGGGACATTTAAAGGTCATCTAGTCCAACCCCCCTGCAGTGAGCAGGGACATCTTTAACCAGATCAGGTTGCTCTGAGCGCCATCAAGCCTGACCTTGAGTGTCTCCGGGTATGGAGCCTCCACCACCTCTCTGGGCAACCTGTTCCAGTATTTCACCACCCTCAGAGTGAAGAACTTCTTCCCGATATCTAGTCTAAATCTACCCTACTCTAGATTAAAACCATTGTCTCTCCTGTTGCTTCACGGCCTTGTAAACAATCCCTCCCCAGTTTCCCGGTAGCTGCCTTCAGGCAGTGGAAGGCTGTTCATAGGTAATTAAGGTGGGAGGGAAGGACCAGGGAGGGCTACATGGATGATAGTTCTTCAGTGTGATATCACCACAAATTTTATGCCCTGCAGGACTGACAGAACTGCTGTTAGTTGGGATGGATGTTGGGAGTGAAGTGGGAGAACACGTATTTTGGCAGATGGGCAGAGGAGTGGGGAATTAGGAATAACTGTTACGTGTACTCTATAGCATGTTGCTGTTAATGGTTCGCAGGCTGTTCCTATTGAGGCTTGGTTGAATTGTGACAGTTGTCTAGTCTCCGTAGTGAGGCCATTCAGTTGAGGAAAATACTGAACTCTCTTGTTTTAAATATCTGGTTAGTTGTACTAAATGAGGTTTCCAGCTCCCTGAAAATCAGTTTCTTTGCTGAGACCAGATGTCTTTAATTTTGGTGTATTCTGGAAAGGAAAATTGCATTTAAAACTCTTAACTTGAAACTACTTGTTTCAGGGTTTCATATAATGCTTTCTTTAAAAAAATAAAAAAGCGTGCTTAGGAACATCTGCAAGTACACTTTCTATCCTAATTGTGCAGCATCAAGTGACCTCTTAACTTGGCTCAGTGCTTTTAATTCAGCCCATGGCAGAGGGAAGTCATGGACCACTCAGAACTGGATCACCACAATGAACTCATAAAACTGACCAGTTCAAGCTAGTTTCCCATTTTCTCAGGGACAGCAAGTCTTCTACACACACAGTGTTTCCACTTAGCTGTTCAATAGACTCTGGCTTAATGTTAAGTGATTCCTCATTTCAAATAATCTGATGAAGTATAAACCAAATACTTTGTTCTTTAGAGTGTTGTGTTCAGAAACTGTTCTGATTAAGACTTGTTTTCCTGACTTCACTATTTCCTTGACCATCCCTATCTGCGTAGCCAACAGGCAAAATCGTGCCTTGAGCTATGTCTGCAAGTGAAGCTCAGGATGGGAGATAATTCTTCTCTTATGTGATAGCATGTCTTGGACTCACTCCCTCTTGGACAGCCAGGTTTTAACGTGTCTTGAAGAGGCAAGTTGGATGGGAGATCAATGTCTTTCTGAGCCTTGACCAGTTGGCTGCAGAGCTAGGAGCTGTATCAACTAACTGCTGAGAGGCTGAGGGGCTGCGTGTGTATCCTAGGAGATGGGTACACAAGCCTTGTTTCTCAGAAGTCTCCAAAACCATTATGAAAGTTAGGTCACCTTGCATTTCCACCCTGACACAACGGTGTAGCCATTGTATGTAAAAAATTCCTGCAGTCATGTTTGAAGTTACTACGTAATTCATTTTCTTTGGAAGTTGCCATTGTCAGAAGTTTGGATCTGACATGTGAGCAGAGTGCCGTAGTATGTGAGACCAGTTTGATGGCCCCATCTGGTACATAATCTCTGGTTACAAGAATGAGGCAACATCTTTCCGAAGGGGGCAGAGATGATGCTGAAGCTGTCGCTACAATTGATGAAAAGCTACAGGCTGGATTCTAGACTGGCTGCTAGACTTAAATCATCCTGATTTAAAGTTATTTATAGTTCAAACTAAATAACTAAAAGTGGAAAACTAGTTGGTTTGCTAATGAACAGCTATGTTGAATTCCCTATTTGTATACGCCGTGATTAGGTATTTCCTTAAACTTTTCTTCATTGCCTTGAAAGCTGAAAGAATTGTTTTACAAAGGGCTGAGAGGAACTCGGGCTGTCTTCTTCACTCTCTCTGCTGAGCCCCCGCACATTTTTTTGTCATTTAATCTGCACACATTCAACTCCTGAAACATGGTATCAATGTCAAGAACTATTGCTTTGTGTTTGCTTGGGGAAAGAAGGGCTGCTTGAAATCAGTGATATCCCATGTATCCTCGGGAGCTGAGGTATTTTGGGGATCCAGCACGTGCTGGAACTCCTGTCTTCTTCATTCTTGGTTCATCTTTTATTTCTTCATCTTGCGTATTCAAACCTGGCAGGCAAGCTATGGCTGTAAGCTTGAAGTATGCCAAAATCAAAACTTAATTGACAAATTGACAAATTGCAGCCAGAATGTTTTCCTCAAAGCTTCCCTTCCAGATCTTTATCCAGTCTCATGGAGGGAAAAAAAAACAATAAGAAAAAAAATTTTAAGATGACTGAAGGATTGTGAAATCTCTAGAAGAGATCTCAGACTAAGCATAAAAAGAAATTTACATTTGAATGAGGAGGGATTTTGATTAAAAGAAAAAAAGCCATAATTAAGGTGACTGGTTATGCTTCTTACGCTTCCACAAAGGCCTTACTTCAGACTTTCAGTACTTTAAGGGGGCCTACAAGAAAATGGAGACAACAGCAAGGTCTGTTGTGATAGGAAAAGGGGTAATGGTTTTAAAATAAAAGAACGTAGGTTTAGAATAGATATATAGAAGAAATTTTTTACAGGAGGGTGGTAAAACACTGGAGCAGGTTGCCCAGAGAGGTGGTGGAGGCCCCATGCCTGGAGACATTCAAAGTCAGGCTCTGAGCAACCTCATCTAGATCACTGCAGGGAGGTTGGAACTAGATAACCTTTAAAGGTCCCTTCCAACTGAAAACATTCTATGATTTTTTGAATGCAGTAAAATTATGAACAGAAAACACAAACTACTATAAAAATCCATGTGACTGGCTTTCCATATGTGTTCATATGAAGTTTTTCTGTGGTATACCTATAAAGCACGGCTCAGTAGTTGTATTTTCTGTCAGCCAAATACTGCATGGACTTGTCAAGGTGTTTTTCTCCAGAGGTTTGGTTGAGAGTTTGGGAGGTCCACGCGTTCTCCTGCAAAGACTGTACTGCTTTAGACTAATGCAGTGTTCAACAGTGTCATCTTCATAACCGCCAAGAGTTTAGATGCTTCTGAATTACAAAATAATGTAATTCACCATGTTTTTCTAATATTGAAGGAAGAATCTGGTACATTCAGTGAAACAAAGGCTGTAGTCTTGACTCAGCTGAGCTTTGACAGTGACAGTTTAGGACAGCACAGCTACCTCATGTGCCTATTTCAGATGGCCTGTTACAAGTAAGTCTGCCATGCCAGCATCATCTTCCATTTGACTCTTGAGCTATTTCATTCCACTTCTGTGCCTTAGTCACACTTGCCTGGAGTCTTTCAAGGTCTCTGAAACTTTTTCAGATAAATCTCTTCTTCCTTCCTTGCCTGCAAGGTCTGAGTAGCTGCTTCAAGAACCAAATCTGAGATGGGACGGTGACTTGTGCTCTTGCAGACCAATCGGTCAACACTATATAGCGGCAGTGCTGCTTCACCTCCACCCAGCCTGCCTGTTTAACTTGCCTCCAGAAGGTGCAAATGTAGCTGTTAAATAAGGATAAGACTGTGGTGGTAGCCGGGAGGCATTCTGACTCCAGCTGGCTCTCCAGTATTTGTGCTGTAATTCTGTGGCCTGCACAGAGCAGGGTTAATATTGCTGTTACTTATGAGAATCGAGCAACTGACTTTAATCACAGAATCACAGAATGTCAGGGGCTGGAAGGAACCTCAAAAGATCATCTAGTCCAGCCCCCCTGCCAGAGCAGGATCACCTACAGTAGATCGCACAGGAACGTGTCCAGACGGGTTTTGAATGTCTCCAGAGAAGGAGACTCCACAACCTCCCTGGGCAGCCTGTGCCAGTGCTCTGTCACCCTCACAGTGAAAAAGTTTTTCCTAATGTTTTTGTGGAACCTCCTATGTTCCAGCTTGTACCCATTGCCCCTTGTCCTGTCATTGGACGTCACTGAGAAGAGCCTGGCTCTGTCCTCCTGACACTCCCCCTTGACATATTTATAAACATTAATGAGGTCACCCCTCAGCCTTCTCTCCTCCAAGCTAAAGAGACCCAGCTCCTTCAGCCTTTCCTCAAAAGGGAGATGTTCCACTCCCTTCATCACCTTTGTGGCTCTGCGCTGGACTCTCTCCAGCAGTTCCCTGTCTCTCTTGAGCTGAGGGGCCCAGAACTGGACACAATATTCCAGGTGTGGCCTCACCAGGGAAGAGTAGAGGGGCATGGGGATGGTTTTCTCCCTTCATAGATACCTTACTTTTTTTTTTTTTTTTTGGTCACTGTCATGCCTGGCTGATTATTTTAAAAACTTTTAAAAAATCTTAATCGTTGTAGTGATTTGAAATGTTTTCTTCCTTGTTGCTGGAATTCTTTTCTGCAATTTCCAGGAACAGAAGTTCAAAGAGTTGTATGTTCTAAACTAATGTGTTGATTGGATTAAAAAAAAAAAAAAGACCCCACAACAACCGTCTGTTTAATAAGCAAAGATAATGCTACTCAGATTTGACCTAGGAATTGAACACTTTTGAACAGTAGTAGCAGGAAAACGTATTTAATTGCTTTTCTGGAGTGGGCTCAGGATGCTCAACACTTGGTATAACTGAGCTGGAAAATCAATACTGTGCCGTTTTATATTCATATACTACAGAGATGCACTTCAAAGTCATCCAAGTCATGCAGCCTGCTCTTAACTGTGAAACTTCTTTACAGAGTTTTAGGAGTGTGTCTTCTACTGTGAGTCTTTAGCAGGCATGCAGAACAGCAGATTTAGTGATTGATTTTGTAATGTTTCAAACACTTTAGCTTGTAGTGCCTTGAACATAAAAAATACTTTGTAGAATGTGACAGAGGTGCATAACTGAAAGGTTCTAAACCCTGGCATGTCAGTGAGTGGGAGAGGTATGTTTCACATATTCAAGGATTACCATGTATTTTGGATTTCTACAATGATATTATGCGAGTCCTAGACTATGGGAAACTTGGTCAGAAATCACGTGTGTCATGTCAGAAAATAGGTTTTGTGCCAGTTCATTTCCAGGCAGAACGTCTGTCATGCAGCACAAGGTCAACATGTGGAAGCAGAATTGCAAGTGCTTCACTTTGCATTAATAATTCCGTCACTAAAAATCTTGACTTTGTGCTAGTATGCCGCTGGGATTCATCACACTCTGCTGCCAAAGAACATCCTGCTGGAACGCATTTTCTTATGTAAAGACTTAATGTAATGCTAACATCTCCTGAGAGCACCACACGTATTTCAAAAAGTGTTTTACTTGCTGCTGTATGGAGGACATTATACCATTTGAGGCTTTGAACGCTTTAGACTTAATTGTTTCAAATGTTTCTTGAGCAGTCCACCTTGAAGAAGGTATTTTGACAGTTTAACTGGGGGAAAAATTTCTAGCTGCCAGTTGTGTTCTTTGTGTACGGCAAACCAGTGGCTCAGCCCTGCTCCAAATGATGTGAGCTATCAGCAGGGTGTTCTGCCAGGGCTTTAAGGACGTCACCCTCAGCATGGTAAAATCTCTCAGCAAGGGGTGCTCATAAATAGCTTGCAAATACTAAGGTGCCCTCTGTGGCAGTGAGGTGGTTTAAGGGCTCACATACACAAAACATCAAAGGGGGAGGGAGAAACTGTGCAGATTTGCATTTTCAAAGTAAGTTTGAGTTTGGAGAATGTCATGCTGGTGATCAGGGGCTTTTTTATGTTGGAGTTGAAAGTTGGATGATGAGAAGTTGATCTTCTTCAGTACAAGAGGCTGCAAGATGTGTAGTAACAGTGTTACTCTGTTAGATACCTACTGACTCTCCCTGACAAGTTTGACTTAATTGCAGAGGATTTTCAGATTTGGGATGGATTTGAACATTGTCCAAATGTTCATCAGTGCATGAACTGGAAGAGCGCTGATGTACACTCATAATAAACTGAATTTAGCACTTGAAATCCCAAATCAGTGCATGTTATCTGAGCTCTAGCAGGAAGATAGCATAAATCACAACTGAATGAGATTCTGAGTTAGTATAGAATAGGAGGTGCTACTCTACAAAGTGGCAAATGTTTTTTTGTTCTGATCTGCAGAGATGAGGTTTCTGTATGCCATTCCAAAGCCACTTATTGCAAAGGTTTGTACGTAGATGCTTGACACTAAAAGAGTTGTAACAGGTGATGAGTTAGAACCGTGTGTTACTGCAATTAAACTTTTTTTTTTTTGTGCTTTTATTACTGTTACTGAATACCAATGTGAGTTGTGAGATCTCTGCAGTGTTGGTTCAGTCAGGATTTCCTAAAGTTGTTTCAGACTATAATCAAACATGTTCATATGTGCATGCCTATGAAATGTTTTATGGTCACCATACAGTAATATTCTTTGTACTGATAGGATATAGAGACACACAGCAGAAAGCATGAGTGTGAGACATGCTTTTTGAAGTGATGTTTACTCTGCACTTAGGGATCAGATGTCAAATGATGCTATTTCAGTAGAATTATGTTGGCATTTGTGACATTGTTTGCTTTAAAATGAAGGATTAAAGATTAGGCTTATTATTTAAACTATCAATCTTACTTCTGGCATGAGGGATTCTAAGGGGACGTTTTGGAAATTTGGAGGAGCCTGTGGTAAAGAGAAGCCAAGAGTATCTTGGATTTCTATGATTAGAACATTGGTAACCTTGACCTGTCTCTCTTTAGAAGAGACAATATACAATATACAGTATTAGAGAGCTTCAGTCCCCCCTCCACATGCATCTGATGGTGGTGGTTCCATCTCACATAACTTGTATAAGCTGTGTTTCCCGATACGTACAAAATATTTATAAACTGAGAGAAACGTCTTCCAGTTAAACTTTCTTCACTACCAGCACCCAAAAGAAGTGTTTGCTCATGAGTTAACAAATCCATGTGTTCTATGTGTACTTCATGAAGGACATACCATGGACCTGTAATACATACAGTGTATATGAAAGGTACTACTCTCCATGTACTGTATGTGCAGTTTCCCTCTGCATGGGCTGCAGAAAAATGCAAATATTGGCTTACTCTGTTTAAATCCCTACCATGTGCTCAGCAAGTCAACTGTCAGGGGGATTCAGGACAGACTGCCCAAGGGGCAAACTCAGTTGGCATTTTCACTATAAAGCCACCAGCTACTGTGGCACGTTCTTCAGGCTTGGCTGGCAAGCAAGTAACCTCCATCGGTTACTCTCTATAAAGAAGTAGATGTGTATCTTGGCAGAGGATGTGACAAGAAGCGAAAGTTGAGTGCTTTTCTTTGCATAGAATAAAAGAGTATGGGTGAAACTGGAAGTTTCTGTAAAGCTCTGTGGCAAACCTCTGCTTGAAGTGAACACCAGTGAGAAGAACTGTATGGCATACCCTGGAGTTTGCTCAGGAGTCCAACAAACTTGGAAGAGAGCAGGGAAAAGAAACAACTCTCTAGATACTCAGAGTAATGATGGTGATGCTGTTCGGTTGCTTTGAAGTTGCTGATAAATCAAAGCTCAGGTTTTTGGTGCTTAATGTGCTAAAGACCAAAATAGACCAGAGGAAAACCTAAGCACCAAGTAAACTGGCGAGTTTACTGCTTGAAACCTGACTAGCATTTGAAAAGACAAAGCTGGGAAGTGTTTGCTGTGTAACTTACAGGCAGTGATAAATTACAATTATGGAAGATGCTTTGTTTTAATTCTTCTTGACTGTGCTTAAAAATCACTGTTGGTTCTCAATAGGATGGAAGAAAATAATTTATCACTAGACTGAGAATGATAATGGAAGACAAAATGATCACAATTTCTACTAGATGCAAACAAAAAAAAAACAAAAGAAAATTTTTCTTGATGAGCAAAACTGGGGGGAGTATCTACGTTCGTCTATGTTAAAAAAAAAAGAAAAAGAAAAAAGTGAGCTTTTTTTAAAAAAAAAAGGAGAAAAAAACATAATTGCATAATGAAAAAGGGAATAAAATCTGGCAACATTCCCAGTGTTGAGCTACACTCAAATGAATCCATAAATTAAATATTAACTAATCTAACTAATGGAACTAAAAGGAAGTAAATACTGTTTGATGTATATTAGCTTTTCTTAGAAGATCTGTCTCTCCTATCAATCAAAGACCTGTGACCGCTCTGACCACAAATTCAACACAGCATTAAAACCTGACACCAAGATTTCCTTTGCTCAAGCAGCCTGGCAACACAACAACCTCTTTATCCAAGAGCTCAATCTCATCCTCATATGCTGTATTCCATATTCTATAATTGGCTACAGTCTATGGATAAAATGTACTCATCTGTACTGATGGGTTTAATACCATGTCCAGCTTAAGCATTCAGGCCAAAAGGCCAAAAATCTCTGAGCACGACCTTCACTGGGTTCCTATAATAAAAGTTCAAGTGTAAATTCCAGGATGTTTGAATCTGAGCAGTGAAGGGGAATGGGGGATATAATCCCAGTACTGTGTTCATCATTTAAATAAATACTGTTACGTCTGATGCCTGCAGTTTTAAAGGCTTTTTATGGAACTTCCTAGATCTCCACACAGGTGAGAGAAGCAATAATCATGCTTAAAGAACTGGAGGCAGTGTCTGATGAATAGAGAATTAATTTATCAAAAAGACTTATTGTAGAGTAGAAGTTACTAGGGTATGAGGTGCTAAGGGGCTAATTAGCCTGGTGGAGGAAAAGATTATGAATTTGAGTTGGATACAAGACACCTGTGTGAAGAGGGTCCTGTCGGAGAGCCGGTCAAGACAATGACAAATCCCACTGATATGGCTACAAGTAGTTACCCTTTATTGCTCCAGACAGCTCAATATATACACTTAAACAGTGCCCACACGCCTGCCCCTTAACAGAGTTGGTCAGTTTCAGGTTCACACGCGCCAGCGTTTTATTGGGTAATGCCATTCCACTATGCAAGCGGCTCTCACCCCCCCTTTCTCCCCCTGGCAAGGCTCTTCACAAAACAGATAAAACCTCCTCCTCCCTGTGTTCCAAGGCAGCTTCAAGGACAGAGCCTCTGTTTAGGCCTAAGCTGGGTTGTCCACGCTTTTAAAGTTATACCGCACCTCTGCTTCACAAGAAATTCCTCTACATATCCCCCTTTTTCTTTTTGGACAACCCAGGCTTCATCCGCTAGCTTGCTTATCATTTTCTTGATTATATTTCTCAAACAACTAAACATAACTAAGCCTATAACAATTAAAACTGCAATAACCAAAAATGTCTTAACTAAACTCTTAATTCATCCTGTCAAAGTTCTCACACCCATCACCCTAAATCATCCAGACCCGCAGTCGCTGGGGAGCCCCTGTTGCAGCGAGGTTTCTGGAGAACCCTCCCGACAATTGGGAAGTCCTACGCAGTGCGTCCACCCGTAGGTGAGGTTTCCGAAGTCGCTGCAAGAGGGTCCAGCACTTACACTATTAAATAAACAACCTTACATACGTTGAATGCGGGAACATCTGGTGTTGTTTGCCCCGTTGAATTCTTCCCACAGCTTGGCCAGGGCTGAAGGAAGAATACAAGGGAGTCTCCCTGCCTATTTTGGTCCTTAATCACACACTTCTAACAAAGCAAAAAGCAGCTGGTTTCCCCCACCTTGCTTTTAGCTAAAGAAAGCTCACTTTGCTGGTTATTACCATCAACCCTAACAACATATAAGGAATCAGAAACCACATTGAGAGGCTCTTTGCTCCAATTCTGGAAAGTCCAACATACAGCTTTCAGTTCGAGTACTTGTAAGCTATCTGCAACGTCACCCTGGATTGTATGATGCTTCCACGCTCCCTGTTGTTGCCAGACACCTGCTGCGCTTCTCGTCTTCCGCCCTGCGTCGTTGAAGACCGTCCTTCCATCCACTGGTTGCTTTGAGCACAGGGGTTTTTCTAGCCATTTGTGTTGCTCAATTACTTGCCACAGTGGGCCCTTAGGATGCTTGTTGTGAACCAGACCAGAGTAGCCCAGCGATGCTTCCTGGATTTTGATGGAGTGCCGCAGTTGCCATTCCAAGTCTTCATTTCTAACGGGAATACTAATGTCTGCCGGCTCCAACCCATCTATTTCCATTATTTGAGATCGGTCCTTTTGGATCGACGCGGCGATGGCTTCTGTTCTTTTCATTAGGCGAAATTTAGGTTGCACTGGTAAGAATAACCATTCTATTATTCTTGCTGACTCTCCAGGGGATTCCTCCCCCTTTTTCTTTTTTTTTTTTTCTTTTTTTTTTTTTTTTTTTTTTTTTTTCTTATTAGCTCAAGTATTACTTCGATCACGCTGTTATCACACAGGGAGAGCAGAATTTCCCAGGTCTGTTTTGATCATACTCTCCCGTTCACTCCCATGCACATCTGGTGTACAAGAAGCGTCTTATCTTCATTCTCACGGACAAGCTCTCAACATGAGCTGTACCTGGCTGGTCAGGGTCTCTTTTCGTAATTAACAAGTAAGAGTTATGCACTTGTTTAGAAAAGAGCTCAGCTCAAGGACGAAAGTCTTAATTCTGCAACGCAGTGCAGTTTCTCCTTTTTTTTTTTTTTTTTTTTTTTTTTTTCTTTTTCTTCCACCCAGTCGGGACGAGCAGGGAGTTTCTTCCTTTGCCTTTTTCCTTTCCTGCCCTCCCCCCAACGCTTCGATCGCTGCCGCAGCAACTTTCTTTTCTGCTTGCATGATTTCTAGAGTGCGTATTACGGTTTTCCAAACCGTTCCTAGTTCTTTCACTTCCTTTCCTTCTGTTCCTCCCTCTAAAGTACAGTCCCACAAAAAGTCTCCTACTTCACGCCATTCCGTGGAACTAAAGATTAATGGTGGGTCGTTCATTTTCTCCCGTTTCCGAGCCCATGGGGCTAATACATCTCGCTCCTTTACTTTTCCTCCTCTCTCAGAGAGTATACTAAGGAGGCGAGTTGCCGCGTCCGTTTCCATCGCGGTCTTACCTTGGCAGGGGCTTGATCAGCTGCTCAAGCTCTGGTCTCCGGTGCCCTTTTGGTCACACTCGGAACTCTCCTGCCTCCAGCTCTCCGGCTCCCAAATCGGCTCACGTCCGATGCTTCGGAGTCTTCCCGCATTTAAGCAATCCGCATTTAAGCGTCCATAGAGGGTCCCTTGTTCAGGCGCCAGATGAAGAGGGTCCTGTCGGAGAGCCGGTCAAGACAATGACAAATCCCACTGATATGGCTACAAGTAGTTACCCTTTATTGCTCCAGACAGCTCAATATATACACTTAAACAGTGCCCACACGCCTGCCCCTTAACAGAGTTGGTCAGTTTCAGGTTCACACGCGCCAGCGTTTTATTGGGTAATGCCATTCCACTATGCAAGCGGCTCTCACCCCCCCTTTCTCCCCCTGGCAAGGCTCTTCACAAAACAGATAAAACCTCCTCCTCCCTGTGTTCCAAGGCAGCTTCAAGGACAGAGCCTCTGTTTAGGCCTAAGCTGGGTTGTCCACGCTTTTAAAGTTATACCGCACCTCTGCTTCACAAGAAATTCCTCTACACCTGTGTTTACCAATTTGGGTGATAAAGGTCGGAACCAAGCTGTCAGGATTAATGGTAGGGTCTCCACTTCTCAGTGTCTCCACACATGCCGAGCCAGCAAAGGGAAAAAGCCAAAGCTCTCCCACCCCATGGGTATAAGGCAGGGCACAAGGTTCACTATCTCTGTTTAGCCCAGAGAACTAAAGTTATTACAGAAATTCACAGACTTCCCAAGGCAAAAGGAGAGAGAATTGATGTTCTTTTCTTATTGCTAAGGTACTGGTTGGTGGTAAAAAGTATTCATTTTGTAAACATTTTTATTAATATCAATTGTCTTCAGTCAAAATTTTATAAGCACTTAAAATTTGTACTGAACTTGCAGATTATTACTGACCAAAAATTATTCTAGTGAGTAATCCAAATGCTCAAAATTAGTAAACTTGTCATGCCTTGATTCTTCTGCGGGGCTGCAGGAGTGCCCTGCGTGGGAGGACACTGTGCCCTGTGCTGGTCACAACCAGTGCCGGATGGTTCTATCTTCAGTGTAAATATCCTCTGAACACCCAAACTTCAGTGAGGGGAGCGTGTGGAAACCCTGTGCAAATGCACTTAAGAACAGCAGGGGAAAGGGAGTGGGCATGAAAAAGCCACCTGAGGAGAAACAGAAGATACACATGGAAGGAGACATCGTTGAGGACGTGATGGGATGCGTGCTTTTGGGAGGAGACACTCCACACTGGAGCAGGTATGCCTTGAGGTGACTGCAGTCCATGGATAGCATATTGTATCTGGCACTGAAGAAAGACTTCCAGTACGTCATCAAATTGCAAATCAGCTGCCAGGCAAATAGCTAGATAACTGCCTAGGCTATTTTTGAGGTTTCTAGTGAATCCAGTACAGATGGCTTCTTCTCATGCGAAAATGTTAAAATCAATCTGCAAGGCTAGCATGAATGGGAAGGCCAGAAGGAAAAGGAAAGAGATGGATGTCAGTGTACTCCAGAGCCCACCAGCTTTCTTGAAAGTCCTACATCTTCACAGCAAAACTGAAAGGCTTTCAAGTCAGAAAAGGGGGAAAGGAAGGAGGTAATAAGGCAAGCTTTTTCTCATAGACCATTTGAGCTCTTCTGATTCACAAGGGCAACATATTAAAATATTTAAACAATACTTTTTTGGTTTTTTTCTAATCAACAACTTTAAAGGACAATTAAGAAGCTGTGGCCCAAGGGAGCTAAAGTTGCAAGTGCAGTTTACCATCATGAAAGAATATTTGTAAGTATACCAGCTGTTGAAGAAATTAGAATCACTATCTTCTATAAGGCATATTATGACAAAATGGCCCAGAAGTGAGCTAAAAAGGTCCAGACATTTCTCTCAAGAATTTTTTAAAGGTCAAAAGAGAATTTAAAAAGAAAGAGGGGAAAAAAAAAAAGTAATTTGTTGTGCATTGTTTGGTACTGAAGCATGAGAATTTTACTAGCTCTATGCGAGCAGTTGTTCATCAAGTTGTGTCATTGCGCTGGCTCTCTTATAGGGTTCTAAGAAGTATTCTGAGTTGTAATATGCTGAAGAAAATTATTCTTCTCACTCTGATTTTTTTACACAGCTCAGGAGAATGAATGACCTCTTGAGCCCATTTTGATTGTGGCAGCAGTCCTGTTTTAATGCATGTTGGCCAGTCTTTGTGGCAAAGAGATAGTGTCAGACATTTATTGGAGGGTTACTTTGTTTAGAAAGCACAAGTGCTTTTTCAACTTTGTTGCATTAAATATTTCTGTAGCCCTGAATACTTGAATTGTTTGCAGCCATCCTGAAACACAGGCTCTGAAGCAAGCCGCTTGACAGCTCAAACCCTTAAAATGATGCTTTACTACAATCACAGCCAATTTCCCAATATTGTCACTGTCCTGTGCCCAAGGATACTACCCATACCTTGGTTTCTGGACAATGTTTAACCCTTTTCTTACCTTTTCTTAACCTGGACAAATACAAAACAATTAACAGCTTGTTTGCTCACTCCGGAGCACATGGCTAATCCTGTAAGCAAACTGTGTTGTTCTCCTGAGCTGTCCTTTTGCGTATGTGCTGTAGACAATGCTGGGCAACAGTGTAATTGAATTATTCAAGGCCAACTGAAGTATGCTCCACCACCTCTTTGGACTGTGAGTATATACAGAAGGTGGGAATGAGAAGCATCTTCCAGCCACCTGTCCTCTTCAAGCAATCTTGTTCATATAGGTATTTTAAAAAGTTGGTACTTTCTAGTGCTCGCTAAAATTGGTTACTGCTAACTCACTCTAGAAATTATAAGAAAACACCAAATGGATCAGAACTTCCTCTGACAGGAGTGAGGGGTTGTCCCCCAGAGTGAGAAGATCATGGAAGACACACGAGGGAGTGCAGAGCAGGAGGACACAGAATATACTGGATTTTTTTAGCAGCTTGAAACATGGAGAATTGGCAATGAACTGAAACTGGGCTGACTCCTTCCCCAGCTGGCCAGTGTAGCTCTCGGGGCGTCCTGTGAGCAGCAAGTGGCTGCAGGAAATTAGTTTAGTGATTTCCAGCTCTCTGTGGTAAGGAGGGGCGGGCGGGAGCCGTGAGTCTGCATTTCTCTTCTGGATATGTTCTGTGTGAGGTTTTGACCCTGTGCTATGTTTCGTTTCAGAATGAAATGTTCATTTGTAAAAATTTCTTACTATATCGTGGATCTCACTGGAAAGATGATCTGTTTTTCTCAGCACAACTAAGACAAGTGTTTCTGAGGGCACTGTTTATTCACTTGAGTTTATATCACTCTCTGGGAGAGGCAATAATACCATTCCTCTTCAAGTTTGATGTATAAAGATTGTCTCTTGTATATCCAGGTGACAAAATTCAGGTCTCATCCAGTTCAGAAGTTGCTACTGGTACATCTTAAATAATCTTCACCATTCTGGCTGTAAGATCAGGTATGGCGGATTCACAATCATCACTGTAAAACATGTTTGTCATTTCTTGTTTTATAAGGCAAAGTGAATGGCATAGAGGCTTGATCTACAGAGGCTGTGGTGATGGGTCTATAGCTGTGACAACACTCAGGCTCTGAAATGAAAAAGTAAACACTGAGTTTTGTATATTTGCAACCACTTAATTCCTGCAGGAGCCAAAGTGTCTTCTCAAATTCTGTTTGCCTGCAGAAAAAAATGGATTGGTGTGCATTGGAGCCCAGTGACCCTCTGGCTATAATCTGTGTTGTGACTACTCCCCTTTTACTGTCTGTTGCATCTTTTTGTTTTGATTCAATTTGTGGACATGTCTTTGTCTTCACAGCTGGTAGCAAGGGGAGTGAGCTGGGATCAGCGTCAGGGGGGGATCCCCAGGGCCAGTGGAGCTCCATGCAAGGCCACAGCAGCACTTCACAGAATCACAGAATCACAGAATGTTAAAGGTTGGAAGGGACCTCAAAGATCATCTAGTCCAACCCCCCTGCCAGAGCAGGATCACCTACACTAGAGCGCACAGGAACGCGTCCAGGTGGGTTTTGAATGTCTCAAGAGATGGAGATTCCACAACCTCCCTAGGCAGCCTGTTCCAGTGCTCAGTCACCCTCACAGTGAAAAAGTTTTTCCTCATATTTTTCTGGAACCTCCTGTGTTCCAGCTTCCACCCATTGCCCCTTGTCCTGTCAGTGGACGTCACTGAGAAGAGCCTGGCTCCATCCTCCTGACATTCCCCCTTGACATATTTATAAACTTGTGCCTGTGCAGTCAGTTGCTCTTAGGAACTGAAGATTATAATCGCTACAAGGCAGGGACTGCGTTTTCCAGCTGCAAAGTGGTATGCCACAGGCATAAAAATAGAGTGGAGTAGATTGAACTTAATTTCTCTAAAGTCTGCCTTTATACTTGTCTGGACTTCTAGAGTTGGTTGTAAATCAGGAGTGTGATATGAAGCCTGATGATTCCTGATCTTTCCCATCAGACTTTTTGAATTGAAATTAATAATTGTACAGGAAACTGAAGTAATTAGCATTCACCTTCTCATTCTTCCTTCCTTTTTCTTCTGAGAATATCCAGGTTAAAGCCATTGATGTAAGTAAAAGGAAGACACTGTAAGCAAAAAGAAGACATGCAGTTTGTTTTTCCTGACAGAGATGAGAGCTGGAGGGGTGATGTTATAAGCAGCTACTGCTTCCAGCAACTCCAGGGCTTGGGGTTAGAGTCATAGAATCGTCAAGGTTGGAAGGCACCTTAAAGATCATCTAGTTCCAACTCTTCTGCCATGGGCAGGGACATTCCCGCACTGGCGGGATCAGGCTGCTCAGAGCCCCATCCAGCCTGGCCTTAAAAACTTCCAGGGATGGGGCTTCCACCACCTCTCTGGGCAACCTGTTCCAGTGTCTCATCACCCTCATGGTGAAGAATTTCTTCCTAACGTCCAATCTGAACTGATCCATCTGTAGCTTCAATCCATTCCCTCTAGTCTTATCACTACCCAACATCCTAAAACTGAACAGCCCCAACTCTCTCAGTCTGTCTTCATAGAAGAGGTGCTCCAGCCCTCTGATCATCCTCGTGGTCCTTCTCTGGACACGCTCCAGCATGTCCATATCTTTCTTGTGCTGTGGGCTCCAGAACTGGATGCAGTACTCCAGGTGGGCTCTCACAAGAGTTGAGTAGAGGGGGAGAATCACCTCCCTCGATCTGCTGGCCACGCATCTCTTGATGCAGCCCAGGATATGATTTGCTTTCTGGGCTGCAAGTGCACACTGACGGCTCATGTTGAGCTTCTCGTCCACCAGTACCCCCAATACCAGTTCCTCCTGCCCAGCTCCTGGACCCCAGCTTGTTGTGTCCATCCCAGGCTGACATATGTGAAAAGTGAGACTGCACAGAGAGACAGTTAAGAAAGAGTTTATAAGAAGAGAGGGCAACCAGGAGCAGGGTTCAATCTGACAAGTGTACTTTTACACGATTTTTTTACACTTTTATACCTCTCTCTGTGTGATCCCCATCTTCACTCCTTCCCAATCACCTTCCTCTAATGGTTCCTTCCTAAGTTTTGCATAGTCCCCCTCAAATATCCCAAATCCTCTTGCTTCTCTTGTTTGCCCCTTCTTATCAGTTATATAGTCTCCAAAGCTTCACCTGGAGTTCTTCAATAGCCAACACTAACAAGATGTATATACAAGGGCTTAGTCTCCAACTTGTTAAGTTTCTGGAATTAAAGGATAAGGTATCTCAAGGTTTCCAGTGAGATAGTCCAGACCACATTGTTTGGGATTTTCCCTTGGAGTCTTGAATATTTAGTTTGTCGATATAGATGATTCTTTTTACTAGAATTTTAGTGTGATTTTTAAATAAAAATCTTGAAAATACAGTATTTAGCTTACGCATATAATCTAGTCAAAATTATAAATGTAGTGCCAAGTAACTTTTCTCTTTATGCAGAAAAAATCCCCAAAACCAAAAACCAAACCAACCCAAATCCAAAGCTCTGATTTTTTTACAAGGACAAACTAAGAAAAAATGTTATGTAAAGTTCCTACTTAAAAGTGTTTTTAATTTAATTTACTATAGTGGCTTTACAAGTAAGAATAAGGTATAGTTAGAAACATTTCTCTGTGCCAAGTTGGCTTTTATCTTGGAGCGCCTGTTCTGTGCAGACATATGTATGAAACAAAGAAGAGCCCTGAAGCAACCATATAGGGAAATATTTGAGTACTTTTCAATGTTTTATTTTGATGATAAATTGTGGGATTTGGCAGGAAGCCAAGATAGATGGCAGCAAATAACTTATTCTTAAGGTCAGGCTAGGCATAGAGACCTCCAGGTAGAATTTTCTTTATTTTCCTCTAAAGGATGGTACAAGTCTTAAACAATAAAACATGAAAAAGTCAACTGCTTTGTAAGAAGTTTAGCTTCTATCTGCATCGGTGCTTGAATACACAGCATTGGGTTCTTCTTCCAAATGTTGCTTCCCCCTCACCACCATCAGGGCATTAACTGCAGGTCGTGATAATGAGGTTAATGTTAACTTGTGTAACAGTTACACGAGGCAATTCCAGCCTCCTTAATAGCAGCGACTTTGCGAGTGGATTAGGAAAGCACTGTCAAAGAAAATAAACGCTCAGGGATTCAGGAGTTGGGGCAAATCCAAAGCATTCCATGATGTCCTCCAATACTATCTTTATAGTGAGATGGAGTTTTATTTCAACTGGTTTGCCAGTCAGGAATTGGTAGGAGAGCTTTGCTAAGGCAGCGGGGTCACGGATTCTCTTTCATCGTCACAGGAATCCCAGGCGCAGCCGTGCCGGAGGAGGGGATGGGTAGGACCACCAGGAGAATGACAACTTCCCACTGTCCCCTACGTGTTGGGGACACGCAGGCCGGGCTGTGAACTCACTGAATTCCCTCAACTTTGTGGGGTTTTTTAAAAAATCCTTCCAGATCGCTCCGGAGCTCTGGCGGGCACGGAAGGGTTTGAAGGCATGATCGCGGTCTTAGCAGAGGTGCCGAGATCACCCGGGGAACCGGCGAGGACTTCACACACTCCCCCCTCCTCCTTTCCCTCCCTCCTTCGGGGTGGGTCCCTGCGTTCTCGGTCCCGCCCGCCGTGCGGGGCGGCCCTAACTCCGGCTCCCGTCCCGGTCCCGCCTCCGCGGGAGATGCGCGGAGAGACGCGGGAAGCCGGAGGAACCGCGGAGATGCTGAGCTCTCCCTGGGCTCGTTTTTATTCCAACAGCTGCTGTCTCTGCTGCCATGTCCGCACCGGCACTATCATCCTCGGAATCTGGTACCTGGTAAGCGTCCCCCAAAAGCTGTCCCCGTCCCCCCCCACCTCATCCCCTGGGAGTGTCCCCCCCACCCCAGTCACTCGGCACCGGGCAGCCTCAGCCGTCGCTATGGACCTTCCACTCCTCATGGGAATGCCCATAGCGACGGCTGAGGCTGCCTCTCACAGCCCAGGCATTTTTTTGAGATAATTCTCCGAGGAGACATGTTATTATTAGCAACGCGATGTTCTGGCATCTTCCCTGCTGCTAACTCACGGGTTATCCCCCGGCGAGGCAGAGGCTGGTATTTAGACTCTGCCTAAAACCAGGAGATGAAGAGTGTGCCACGTTTAAGGGTCAAGGGAGAGAGAGAAATGGGGAGGCTCAACGGGGTCTCAAGCAAAAAGCTGCTTGGGAGATGAAAACGTTTTTCCTGGCTCCCCAAAACTTCTGCTCCGTGTTTCTCAGGCTGGGGTTGACCGCAGTGCTGAGAATCTGCTGCTGCCTTAGCTCCAGGGAGGCTGTCCGGACTGACCACACTGTGCAGAAAATATTGTTTTATCATCTCTGGTTGCCACTTCATGTAAAAGACAAGTGTTCTCGTTGCTGCTCTTGCTTATTTGCCAGATAACAGTTTGTCAGTAGTACCTTGGTTTGTGTGGCAGAGCTGAAACCTTTCAGGCAGCTGCTATCGTGTATTAGAAAGACTTCTTTCCTCTGTCAGGGTTATAGGATGTGAGCGAGGAATTGACCCTCCAGGCACAGCTTTACTGGGTTACCATCAGTCCTGGAGGTTGTTTGACTGGGTTATTCAACCTGCGGAAAGGCTCAGTGAGGAGGAGGAGATACATTAAGCCCTTAGTTCCTCTCCCGTCTTTGACAATCTTTTCTCAGTCCCTTGGGTAGCAATGCAGGAAAAGCAGCTTTACCAGAGCCAGCTCTGCCACGGTTGCAGGGTTTACAAATATGTCATGACAATAAAAAGAGCTGGTTCGATGCTTTTAGGTTGTGAAGATATGCTTCTCAGTCTGTCCATCTCTCGGTGTGAGAAATTGTTCTCTGTCTGACGGCAAGGCAATGCAGAGCTGTTTGCCAAGCATCATTTTTCAAATGATTGCAGACGGAAACAGATTAGACCCGGCCTTATTTGCTAACTACTAAAATTCCCTTCAGAAGCAAGTGAAAAATGCAGGCCTGGCCTCTGTCGTAGGACAGCTCATAAAATAAATTCGATCAGCAAAATAAAAAGGCTAGGTTGACATTTATGTCCTAGAAATCATTTAAAACGTACTATGTCCTATAAAATACATATTTTACCACAGAGGAAATGGTGCATTAGTTGAACTCTTTCTTACTCCTGGTTTAATGAAATATAATTAGATGAAATATCCACAGTCTGTGGCGTTTGGAATACTGACAGTATTGACAAAGATGCTGCTCTTTGCCTGGCTGCAATCTAGTTTCAGTAAGTTTTAATATGACCTGAAAGCTTTTGAATATTTCTCCCAGGGTGCTTGTTATTTCTTTCTGCCTTCAGCTGAATGAACCCTTTTCACATTAACTGCACAATGACAGAGACAGAGATATTTTAGCTGTTCAGGGGACCTAGGGAAAGAGGGAAGTAAGTACTGGTTTTGGATAAAAAGAAAAGCCTGACAGCTTTTCAGACTTTGTTACCTAATGTGCTACTAACATTTAAATACCAGTGCCCCAATATCACATAGTACTTTTCCACAATCTGTTTTTTTAAGTTTTCTTTTCTAATAAGCAGGTATTTTCTGATTTACACCTCTACCTCTTTTGCTTCTTTTGCTTTCATTTTTCAGGGCAGATTTCTGAATGACTTCAGACTGACAGTAACTAATAACATGTCAATGTGCACATTTCTTTCTGCACTTTCTCTTCTACTGCAGATACTTAGATTTTTAAGTTAACTATTACAAATAGAAAATTAGATGCATGTCGACAAGTACTAAGTATTTTTGTTAGGTTACAAAGTCAGAAAGCAATAAGTAACGACAGGGTAGCTCCTTGACTAAACAGCTACCCTGGTTGAAGGGTCTGGTTTACAAAGTCATATTCAAAAACACTGTTTCATTATAGAAGAACAATTATGATTTGATACCATGTGCTATTGAGGGTTTACATAAAAATTGGTGCTGTCCTGATGGCAAATTATTTCCTTGCATGTATTTTGGGTGGTTGCATTATTCGAAACTACACATGAGCTGTGACCATTACCCCCAACCAATTTCAAACAAAAACTGTTTTGATTTTTTGCCACACTGATGCATGCTCTTTGCCAATACACTTTACAGGAAAAGATTTGAGGAAAAAAATGATCCCCCTACAGAACAAATAGCTTTCCTGTTGCTTTTTCCTATCTCACTACCTATGAAGTGTAAGTTTTATGAATTCTATGACTATGACTACAACAATTCAGTAGCAGAGACTTCTGAAAGAATTAAAAATAGTAGCTTAAAAGTTTGGGTAGGTTTTAAAATACTATTTTCACAGATTGAAACAGTTTTGAGTTGGTATAATTTTAGGAGGTGGAATTTCATGTCAGAGTAAATGTGGGGAAAAAATAGTGCATTTCTCCAGGATAATATTTTAGCTCTTTAGTTTTAACATTCTAATTGGATGTCTGGGATCCTACAAATAGTGGAGAGAGTGGGGAGCTGAATGCAGGTGGAGTCATCAGGGTTGCATGATGAGAGCACTTTCTGACATAGGTAAGGAGAAGAAATGCTGTGTGTATTTCCAACACACACCCAGCAGCCATGAACACTTACAATGGTCTCATAAAGTATCAATGGCTGGGAAATAAATATTTAACTTTGCTCTATTTTAGAACATAATGGATCTCAGAAAGCTAATGTTTCTGCAGCTATTGTATTTCAGTAGAGCCATAGGTACTGCATCTAGAATAATATAATACAGTATTGCATGGTATTGCAATATGGTATACATAACACAATATACGTATTATCACAGAGCACTGAGGTACCTCAATGTAAAAAGTAACTTGTAAAGGGTGGAGTATGCTAGTATGCTGCCTTGAGGAGAAAAGCTTAAGAGGGGGTGCTGCAATGTTGAGTACAAACATTATGCTAAAGATTAAAATGACAGTAATATGTCTGGCTGGAAGCTAATATATATTTCAAAATCTGAGAGCCATTTTTGTACAGCTGGTTATTTATTTTTGGGTTTTATGCCACTGGTAGAGACTTTACACTCTGTATTTTAACATGAAGTCAGAGATCACAAGTAATAATGCAGAAACACTTGGGGGCACAAAAGTCTTGCACGTGTCATATTAGCAACAACAAAAAAAAATAAGGAAACTGAGAAAGTCACTTCCAGCAGAGTAGTTTTATTCCAGATAGTTGTATTGTCATGCAGTTCAAGGCAGTGACAGTGCTGAAATGAGCCAACTTCAGTTCTGAACTTCCCTGAATGCCAGAGTCCAGGGGAGAGCGGGCAGTTTTGTCAGTTCCAAGTGACCCACCGAGTGCTGGAGAGTCAGAATAACATCCTTGTTGATAACAGCATTTGCAAACACAGCATGTCTTCTTCCTGAGTAAATGGACTTCCCTTTCTAGACAATCTTTAAGGTCCCTTCCAACCCAAGCCCTTCTACAGTTCTATGATTCTTTATCTAAAACACAAGGAAGGAACAACGTCAGATGCACTGACAGTATCAGGAAAGGATTTCCCACTTTCCCGACATGCAACGATGGGTTCACGCGCACCCCGAGGCTCCATCGGGAACGAATTATTTCCCATTGGTTTGAGAAAGGGGGAAAAGTGAAGCTTTGAGGCATCAATTTTGATAAACAAACAAGCCAAAACAACATGGAACAACAAGGAACTTTCATTTTTGAGCTCTATATGCAGTGCCCTGGGCCCAGGCCTCACGGTCCTCCGGGAGAGCCGGGGGCATCGGGAGCACTGGGAGCGCCGGGAGTGCCGGGAGCGCCGGGAGCTGTCCAGCCCCGCCGGAGTTGTCCGCGGCTCCGCGCCGCCTCCATCCCCGCTCCCCCGGGGCCCCCGCAGAGAAGGGCTAAAAATAAAACCTAATGGAAGGCTTGAGAACCATTTATAACCACTAGTTTATTGAGTTGTGCGCCTCCCTCCCAAGGACGACGCATGGTAAGGACGTAAGTAGAGCGAGCTGAAGTTTGTCGCCAGGGTGGCTTCAATGTCTGAGGTGCTGTTTGTGGGACCCCTGTATGAATTATTAGTCGCAACATTTCGGTTCTGGATTTTTTCTGAATATACAGCTGGAAGCATGCATAATTTCTGTCTACAACTCTGTGGTTCTTTAATGAAAGGATTGAATCCTAATGGATGAAAAACATACAGGTACTAGTCTCTTTACACTGTAAAGCAAAAGAAAAGCAAAAGAAAAGCACTGCTTGCTTGCCTCATTGATTTACAGGTTGAGGACCCTGCTGAGGTCAGTACAGTGCACTTGACCTGATGTCAAAACAAGAATCAAGATACATATTTGGCAACTGGGCCACATATTTCCTTGTCTTTTTCACTCCCCGTGCAAAACAGAATGTATGGCAATGTGCTTAAATACCAGTTAGAAGATTACTGAAATCTTGGCTTACTTGGCAGAGAGATCAGCACTGGCTGCTCATATAAACAAAATATACCTACACTTTCAAGCTGCCCTGTCCCCACTCCTGCAGCCTTCAAGGAGTTGTAAGAAGAGGTCCTTGGAATAGGGTGGAGAGGCCCTTCTAGGGAAAATGAAGAGAATGAAAAGGCCCTTTTAGAGAAAAGAAATTATAAGAAAGGTTTAAGTTATTAATTATTTTCAAACTTGTGAGAATTGAGAGATTTTGAAAACTGAATAAAGAACTGAGGTTGTGAAAAAGGGAAAGCTGCGCCATTAGAAAGCCTGATGCTACAGGGAATTGGAAACTGCTATCCCAATGCTGGGCTGTAGAGACTTGAGTGAATATAATCACTAGGCCTTGTGTTTTACTGAGAAAATAAGCCTTCTTTGCTTTTATAGGGAACGAATGAGCCAAGAATAAAGGATCTCAAACTTTATCTCTGTATGAGTAGTATGTCAGCCAGTTCAATGAAGTCTCTACCCCTTCGTATCAGGCAGGGACATTGCTTCCTGTGTCATGCCAGTGTGGCAGAGCTGGGGTGTTGGGTCAGGTTGTCCTGCAGCCAATGTTACCTTTATCACTTTCGCTATCAGTCCAATACCGGTGGCACTGGGAAAAGAAGTCTTGCAGAATCAGGCCCTCTGTGGGTTCAAATGTGATTGCCTCTCCCTGGCCCAGACCTGGGCAGTATATTCAGGGAGAAGAGCTGGGTGGTCCCAAAAACATAACTAATTCCCATCTTTTGGTAGGAGATGTAGTGTCAGCAGTAGGTGAGATTTCTCCCCTGGGAGGTGAAGGGTTCATAATATAACCTGAAATGACTTGAGATTTCCAATTCTTGTAGTGGAAATGGCTGCAATGACTAAATGTTCATGTCCCAGGTGCCATGTTTGTAAAATTATCATTAGTTTTTCTGTTGTCTGTGCTTCCTTTCATAAAATGAAAACTGAGATCTTGAAAAAAACGGTAACGTTCCCAAGTAAGTGATTGGAGGGTTTCTGGTCACATGCTTGCTATTGAGGAGAATAGAGAGAAAACCTTGGAATTCTTTATGAATAAAAACCCCAAAATACGAATTCTACTTTCAGAGACTTCCTTGTACGATTGATGTACATGTTATAGTTCAGCCTGGAATCAGAGATTGAAGATATTTGCTCTTGGATTGGATCATATCCATTTCATTATCTTATTCAAGACCAGGGGAAAATAAGTGCACACAAGCATCTGCTCAAGGCCTGCATAGTGTTTTCTTAAGAAACCGAAAACATGCATTTTAGATATGGTAGAGCAAAAATAAAGAGCAGCACTGATCATTAGCAAGAAAAAAAGTGTGTCTTGTATGAAAGACCTTCTCAATAGCTACATTCTGGTTGTAACTTATCTAGAGAGACAATATTAAATAATGTAACAGCTAATTGCTTTGAGGATGGCTTTTGGAGAATTCCTTAAAGAACTCCTCCCCACCATGCACAAACCAGGGCTGATTTCTGCAGTGCAGTATCTTATCCCACCTCCTTTCTCCAATTCATGATTCAGGCCCTCTTCAGTTAAATTACAAAATAAGGTACTGTATGGGAGGAATTTAAAATGCACAGTCAATAAGACAGCTTGCAAAGACCCTAATCACTCACCTCTGTGTGACAGAATCAATACATGAACAGGCTGGAAAGATTATCTCAAAAAAGAATGGATTCTTCTGTACACCATATCCCAAGTTACCCATGTTTTCTGTTCCAAGTGAAAATAGCCAGGTTTATGTGTTTGCTGTGTTGCAGAGAGGAGCAGAAACATCATTTTGCCAGTTCTCCCCAGACTCTAACATATGTCAGTGTGTTTATTACCGTTTTTGTTTTAAAACTTTTTAAGTCACTGGAGGGATAAAAGTTCTTGTAAGCATCTTTTGGACAGTCCATGCACTTAGTGAGCTGTTTATTAGTCTGTAACACAACACAAGGATTTCTGAAAGCATCTTTAAGCTCTAATGCCCCTACATATGTAATTTTTCTTATATTCCCCAAATACCACACTAGGAGTTTTCACAGAGTATATGAATAATTACAATGGAAGCTGATAATCCTCACCAGTTGTCCAGGATCATGTCACAGTTGTCTCTTCTAATCAACACAGTTATCAATTTGGAAAATGCAAACCTTCGTAAAATACCCTTTTCTTCTTAGCAAGGCCTTCAACTGGATAATAAATTCACTGGGATTACAAGGAATGGTTGTCTCCCTCCAGTGAGAAAACAGATGGTTGATTGTAAGAGGAGCAAAGTTTACATAAATGCCTGTTAAAGGAAAAAAAAGAACAAAACATTAAGAGTCCAGTATGCTATAATTACATTTGGTTTTTATACAAAAATCATGAATGTATTTATAGAGAGGAGGTAATACATTAATCAAATAAAATGTGTTTAGAAGTTCTGTGAAGGTTAATATGTATCTTCTAGTGAGCCAGAGGAGAACACATTAAGCTTCATAAACTGATCTTTGATTAGACTGACGTCAGTGAAAATGCAATTAGTCTTATATATTCCTGGACATATGGAACGGATGTTGCAAAATAGCCAGGAATTAATTTCCTTGATTGCTTTCTTTTTCTCTAGTTTTATTGTGAGATTCATGATTTGACTGTAAAACTCTAAAAGTTTTAAGTGGCCAAGGCTTTAAAGTGTGCACGGGAATTTCTCTGCTGGGCTGGAGGTTTAAAGGTCCCAAGTTTCCAAACAGCACAACAGGAAGAGAAAAGCCATGCTCGTTGCAGAAGGTGTGACAGGGTGCTGCTGGATAATCTGAGGTAGTGAATCTGCCAGGAAGGCATCACTGAAGAAATAATCTGGACTTGAGCCTAGCACACTGTTCCCGGACCTCCTGGGTCTGCTCCCTCTCAGATGTCTGCAGTCAGCTCTGGCTACTGCCATCCCAGCCTTCTGCCTTAGAAGAGCTCTTTAAAGTGCTGTGGCTGCTTTTCATTTCATTGCTGGCTTGTGCCAAGCAAGGTCTTGCTCTGTCAGGAGATATATTAAGCTACTTAAAACAGACAGGACAAAAGCTTTTGGCAGGAACACAGGTTTGTGGGCAATTTTCACCTTGCAGAGGTGCATTTCCCAACTGTGAAACAGCTGCACTCAGACGTATCGGATACCTGTGATCAGGTTGTTTACTATTTCAGTAATTATCTGTGCTGTACCATCCTTTGTGGTGTGCCCGCTTCTTCCTTGCATAACTAAATTCCTGCCTTGGCTTGCAGAGTGCTGGAAGGGTGCAGTTTTACTACTGACAGCTCTGGTCCCTCGCATGGCTTCTGTGGATGTTGCCTGTGGTGACTACGTGAGAATAATTGATCAAATATTTGGTGCGTTTTTTTTTGTTTGGTTTGGTTTGTTGGGGTTTTCTGTATTATTTACTTGGGCATATACAGCTTGCTGTCAAAAGTTGGGGCACACTCTTCCCATCAGTGCAGCAACACACGTCCAAAGAGGCGAGAGGCGAGTCTGAGCACAGACAGCATTGCAGGCTGGTGTGGGTAAGACCCACCAGCTGCTGCCCAGGGCCAGCTGCCACGGGCAATCCTGCCTGGGTACTGAGTTACAGCTGCTTTGGCTGACCCATGCTCTGTCAGGAGTTCATACTAAGGTTCAGACCCATGGGAACTGCCACAACTCACGTTGACAGTGACACTTTAGCAGGTCTGCCCTCAACCTTTCACAGTCACCTGTAAGACTCAAAAATCCATTTTTGGAAGTCAAGGACAAATGTAGAAACCAAACAAATCCCAACTGACCAGATGAACAACTTTTTTTCTAACACGGTTTTTAATGAATACCAATTCTTTGCTAGCTCTTCACAGCATCCTGAACTAAGATGTGCTTTAGTAGAAATTGTGAATTGGTCTGGCAGTGCTAGAACTTGAACATGACCATATGATTATATTTCCCCAGGGCTGGGCAGAAGATCTCAGCAATCATTTTCAGGAGTTTTCTCAGATACAGATTCAACTTTCTTTAAATACAATGCAAAAGTAAAAAAGAATCCACTGATAATTTTTCACACAAATCCTATTTCCTTGAATCATGAAAGGATTAAGAATGTAACAAATTGTACGTTGTCTCTAGGGAGGCAGAAGTCTCTAGTGTGCATCCTGCACAGCCTGTCCATCTATTTTTTTTTAAATAAATTCAGTCATTATCATATTTCATTAGTAACAGACCTCTTGCGATTTGAGTCTTAGGACGGTTGAAAGGCTGACAGTAGGCAGTATTGAGTCATTTGTATAGAAAAGTGCTGATAAATTATGCTGGACTTCCTATATCAATTTAATCGGTACAGCCTTTAAAGTTCAATGCTTAGTGTCATTATAATAATCAAAGTCGAAATTATATATGAAGTCTGATTAAAATACTTTATGCAGCTTTCTCTTATATGCTCTCTATAATATGCACTCTGCAGTATGCTAGTCTGAGCCTGCCTGGATCATTCTTCGAGTTCTCATGAGTAATATGGAAAAACAAGCAACAAAAATTGCAGACTCTACCCTGTCTTCTCCAGATTAAAGAACATACGAAGTTAATTGCTACTTCTGATCTGACTAATGCTCTCTCTATTCCAGTGCAATATTTCAGGTAGCAACCAGAAGCCTATGCTCTGAGAAACCACTCGGGGAATTAAGGAAGAACAACTCGTGCAGGGACAATGTTTTCTTTTATTATCCTATTATTTTAAGACTGAGACATAAACTGAAGCAGAAAGGCTTATATTTTGTTTTTAAGATGCTTTGTAATATAGCTAAGCAGCAGCATTTCCTAAATAAACAGCTCATCCTTTTCTGTATTCCTCCAGGTGTTTGGCTTCACTAATTATATTGTCTGATAATGAGTTTCATTAGTGAAAGGGGTTCCCTTTTAACTTCAAGTGGCCGTCTTTCCATTTCCCTTCAGACTGTTATGATTCATTGCGTTAAAAGGCAACTAAGTGTGGCTGGATTTCCCTCTTTGGACCATTCTTTAATTTGTGCATCACTAATGCACCTGCAGCTTGTACCCCAGCACTGGAGAACTGAAACATTTTTATTAGCATGAGGCTAAAGGCTTACACAGAAGGGGAAAAAAAAAAAAGAAAAAAAAAAAAAAAGAGGTGTCTACTCTGACAGCCAAGGTTTTCCTGCTCTTCCTAGAGTTCAAGCCACTCACCCAGGTGTACTCAGGTGTAGCTCCTGGGTCTTGTGTGCCCTGGAGGGGAAGGTGACTGAATCATTGCCATGAGATCTGTAGAGAAACTTGAGCATGCAGAGGGGACAAGTCCTTCCTTCTCGCATTGTTTGCCTGCTGTCTGTAGCAGACAGCTGTAAAACCTTTATTGCTAAAATTGCCACCTTGGCTTCTCTTTAATTAGAATTAAAACAAAAAAAAGTGTGTACTTTGCCTAACAGGGAGAGAGAAAACGGACAGAAAAATCTGCCTATATGGGACAATAGATCATAAACCTTAACTCATCATCAATGCTAACAGAGAAGGTTGGGAAAGGTGCCCCAGGTGGTGCAAATCCACCCTGAACTATTGAGTTAAACCCTGAACTTCAGATTTTTTCACAGAATCACAGAATGTTCGGGGTTGGAAGGGACCTCAAAAGATCATCTAGTCCAGCCCCCCTGCCAGAGCAGGATCACCTACAGTAGGTCACACAGGAATGCATCCAGGCGGGTTTTGAATGTCTCCAGAGAAGGAGACTCCACAACCTCCCTGGGCAGCCTGTGCCAGGGCTCTGTCACCCTCACAGTGAAAAAGTTTTTTCTAATACTTTTGTGGAACCTCCTATGTTCCAGCTTGTACCCATTGCCCCTTGTCCTGTCATTGGACATCACTGAGAAGAGCCTGGCTCTGTCCTCCTGACACTCCCCCTTAACATATTTCTAAACATTAGTGAGGTCACCCCTCAGCCTCCTCTCCTCCAAGCTGAAGAGACCCAGCTCTTTCAGCCTTTCCTCATAAGGGAGATGTTTCCTTTTTCATGGTTCTTGATGAATAAGAGCGTTCTTGCTTTTATTAATGTATTCTATGCTAAAAGATAAAAGCAAGAAAAAAGCAAAGAACATGTCAAGTGGGAAAGACAAAGGCAGATGGGGAGAATTAAGGTTGTTCATTTAGCTTATCTGTACATTTTTCATACTTATTTCTATAGTTTCTATAGAGAACAAGCACCCAGACTCATAAACTTACCTTGAGATTTTTAAAGAGGGAGAGATCATAGGGGTTTTGCTTAAGACTTTCTTCAGTTTTATTAAAAGCATTTAGGATTTCTTATTAGTTAAATTAATGTTCTTGGTGATTTGCTTCAATAATATCTTTGTAGAGATCAACAAACTAAACCTTGCCAGTTTTGTGGAGAATTAAAAATATGCTAGAATTGTGTTTGCCGGTTCAAAATTTGGAAAATGTTTAGGAGCCCTGGTCAGCAATACCCCAGGGTGGCTCACCATTCAAAGTCTTCTGAGAAATCTGCTTTTATTTGCTTCTCAGTCACAACCACTGTTGTTCAGGAACATCATCTCCTCTTTCATCTGGTAGCTCATACTGTGTCAGGTACAAGACTATAGAGTAAACTACAGTGATGTTTTTGGTAACTAGCTGCCATATCAATCACAGTATTATAATTTACTAACACAGATTGCATGAGACTGGGGGGTGAGTCCAGAATGACTGTGCTTTCATCAAATCTACTTTTTCATGATTTTCTACATCATAAAAACAGACTTTATCTTTGCAGTTTTCCATTTTCTCCCATTATCTATATTTTTCTTTTTTTTTAATACCTACATATTTCTGGGGTGTCCACTGTCATTAAACTGAGTCTCTGGAGCTATAAAGGGCCCCTGACAGGGAACACAAGCAACTAGTTAGTTCTCCACCAATGCAGAGATTTAAGGAGTGTGCTTAAGTGGATCTCACATGAGTTCAGTGAGGCTGAAAACAGATCAACAATTAAAAATGTACATATACCTTCCACTGCGTGGTCAGCACCCAGACTGTTACATGAATGGATTCAGTTATAAATTGAACCCCCAATATTAACAAAGCAAGGGGTTTTTTCCTTCCTTATTCTTACAAATACAAGGAGGTCTCTTTACTGCATTAGGAAGTCTCGGGACAATTGTAGCAGAATATTTATAGAAGGGACTCTGTGGACTTCAACAGAAATATTGGTGCATTTTTAATGCAGCGTATCAAGTTAAAATAAGCTTAGTATTTCCTCTTCTAAACTCCTTTATCAGAGCAATTTTTTTTTTCAACTCTTGACTGTAAGCTGGAGGAAGACAGGGAAAAATTAAGCCATCATAACTCCTGATAATTCTTTCACTATTTACAGACATCTGTATAAGTTGTTGACTTGAGCACTTCTCTGTCTGCTTGAGTTAGGAGTCAGCAAAAGATCTGTGTTAATGGCATACTCTTAGGAGCTGCTAGAACTAATTTTGGTTTAGATAAGCTGAGGCATATACCATGCAGCTGCGCTTCTGTGAAAATACCGCTTAAATTACAGTGGTACTCACTTTCTCGTCACCTGTTGGTACAGTGTTTCCTGACACCTTCCCTCTCCTGCATTTCATCTCCGTGGGTCACCACAGCTCACTGCTGATCTCTGGGACAAATGATGTTGGCAAGAAGGCAGCTCACCCATTGGTGGCAGAGGTCTGAAATATTAGTGCCTTAGATGGTTTCTAAATGCTGGTTGTCGTCTGTGGAAGACATGAAGTCACTTCCTTGCATCCTAAAAACTGCATGTTCCCTCTAGCAGAGCTGCCTAACATCATGCGTAAGCAGTCGGTTCTTTGTCACGGTACAGATGGAAGCAGCAGCAGTGACTGCCAGTGCCAGTCCTAGCCTCATCGTGTGATGACTTGTTGCAGCACAGTTGTTGCTGTTCAAAATGCTACTCAGATTTGAAATTGTGGTTTGTAAGGCCAGAGCAGGAAATCCAAGTAATGCTCCAATATTTGGACTAGCTATCTCCTCCATAAAATTCTGGGTTTTCCCTTGTCATTATACATTCTGTGGACTCCAAAAAGCAGAAATATTTTTCTCCTCTGCATTGATGAGAAGGTAGTTGTATTCCACCTGGCTGCCAGAGAAGCAGAATTTGGGGATTTTAGAAATCATTATTTTACTTTTCTATCAGGATAATAGAATAGTTGGGCATTTCTAGGACTTTCTGTGGGATTTTGGCCATTTTCTTCTTAGAGCACTCTGGGCAACATCCTGCAGAGGGGTGCGGGATGTCCATCAGCAGCCTCCAACATGGCAGGTGATGAACTAGGGCCAGAGACCATTGAGGAGGCCCAACTAGGCGCAAAAGGGCATGACACCAGGCGCGACTGGAGACAAGTTACAACATGCATTCAAGGGGTCCACCCAGGAAGCATGGCTGGCGACTGGCTCTCCTGTGGTGCCACTGGGACAGTGATCGATGACCCCAGAGTGAGTTGATACAGGGTCCTGAGCCATGAGCAGGGATGTGGGGAGGCACAAGGTGGGGCAGGGCCAGTAGGGCATGTTCATGCCCCCAGGGCTCCTTTCCTATGACTTTCGGTAGCACTATGGCCATAACCAGCAGCAGGACCCAGTGGTCACCATTCTGACTTAATAGTGCAAAATCTTGCATTGTACTCTTACTGATGAACATCACCTTGCTGCATGTTCATAAACATGTTTCTATTTCTCCATCCGTGGAAGGACAACATGTCTCTTTGAGAAGGTATAGGGCTTAGTTGCTTACTGAAACTTTGCATAATGAAAATGCTTTCTAAGCATTGTTAATTAGCCATTACATTATTTGTTGCTGAAGAAACATAAAATATCTTGAAGGAAATCTTGGCCTTGTGGAGACAGCAGAAAAATCTCCTTTGCTTTTCTTAGAACAGAGATTTCAACTCTCATACCAAGTACATATACTAAAAGGGAATCACTTTATGCTCTTGTCCTTGACTATGTGTCCTTGGAAGATGCTACATCAGTAATTTTTTAGGCACATTACATTTATGTATCAAAGCATTTTTTTTTGCAATTCAATGGTTGTATTGCTTTCAAAACAAAAGAAAAATCCTAATAATTATAAAACACCCAACTGTGCACGCATTTCTTCTTGGAGAAAGAGAGTGAGCAAATAAACACATGGTGTATTTCGCCTGAACTGTTGACAGCACAGCTGGGAGGTGCTCAGAAATCATTATGAGGATCTCAAGAGAACAACCTGATAGAACAGAAAAGTGATGCACTAAAGAGTATTAGAGAGATTCCTACTGACCACAGCAGACTTCAGATCAAGCAAACAAAATCTGTGTCTTATATAGAGGCTTAAAGGCAATGCTGACAAACACGTAATCTGAATCTGGACATATCCATATGAAGAAAGTAGAGTGCCTAGGTCAGTATTTTATGCATCTTCCTGACTGTATCCGTACAAAAGATTAAACTTGTATGCCTTTAAAATAGCAACACTATATATATTTATAGTTTCTGATTGCTTGGATTTTTTGAGTACTATTCTTAGGCAAGATATTTATTACTGCCATATGTCCTCTAACTTTCCACAAAGGAGAAAAAAGCAAGAACTGGACTGCGATCTAAAGTTATACATAATGTTAAATATCAAAAGGATTTATAGAATGTAACTTTGAATCTTGACAGTTATCTGATCTGTCTTCAAAACCAAGACCATCTACGGCTACAGCATTCCCAAAACAAAGCTATTTAACTGTTCTATGAAAAAATGCAGTAATGAAGATCTCCAACACCCTCTATAGAGTCTCTTCTGCCATTTGATTGTTCTTACTGTTCAGCAAGATCCCTAACCTAAATTTCCTTTTGCTATAACTTAAATCTGCTACTTGACTCATCTCCCAGCAGATCTGGAGAAAAGTCTATTGCCGCCTTCTTTTCTGTGACTTTCTGCACATAAAAGACTGGAAGCATCTCCCTCCACCTTCTCTTTGCTAAGCAACCCCAGTTTTTACCCCATTAGTCACACTTTCCAGATGTCTGATCACCCTCTGTTTTGTTGCAGGATCCTCACCAGGGTTTTTCTCGGTGTGTTTTATAAGGATTTTAAACCCTTTCTGTAGAGGCCCTGAGGAGAGTGAGTTGGAGGATGGCTTGTGTGTCTGATACCCAGGTTTCTGCAGCACTGCCCACCATCATGTAGCCACAAAGATAAGCACATGGGATGGCACTGAGTCATGTTCAATTTATTGATTACCTTACCCAGACTCCTTTCTAAGAAACTGTTACCCACTCAGTTATTTTTCCTCTTGTTCTGCTGCAGTTCGTCGCAGCATCTTGATACTGAATTATGCTCTCTTGTCTGAATTCTACCATAGACGGTCAAAATCTTTTTAATCTTATCTTCTCAAGTACTTACAGTTTGGCCTTGTCTGGAGATTAAAGAAAGGTACAAGTCACAAGTGATTTGAAATATCAAGTCTTTCAATGGTACTGGAAAACTCTAATCAATGTATCTTCTGCATTGGTGGTGAATTGTTGACAACTGTTCTTTCAGTACAACTAATTCACCTTCCCACCCTTTCAACCAAACCAGGTTTTTCTAGCTCTTTTATGATAATCTCATAATGTCAAAAGGCCTGCTAAGATGCAAAGAGATGATATCTACTGCTCTTTCGTTGTCTGCAAGACCTCTTAGCCAGTCAGAGATGGAAAATAAAGTGAATTAATTACAGTTTGTCCTTGAGAAGTCCATGGGGATTGTTGGTTACAAACATACAAATTTGAAATGCTGATGGGAAGACTGCTTGATGGTCTGTCTGTTCTTAGGTTTATTTTATTCTTAAATTTCATGATCTAGCTAAAAAGTCTTTACATGGCCTTCCTGCTTTGAAAAGGGATAAACAGTGCTTGCTCTTTCCCTGTCTTGTGAACTCAGCCTATTCTCAGCAATTTTTCAAAGATCATTGCTAACAGATCTGGTATCAGCTAAACCTGATGGAATTTACCTATCAAAAGGCATTTATCTCACCCAAGAAAATCTAGTCTGTTATACTAGCCTGTGTTCCTACACCTTTTTGTTGCTGTTAGTAATGTGTGATCAGATTAAGATGACTTCGAAATGAGAACCAAAGAAATAAAAATCCATCTTTCCCAGCATGCTCTATTATCAGCTTTCTTCTCTCCATTTTCCTGTTCATCAGTTATCTACCCAGTTCTGTAGAATAATCTTTTAGCCAGGCTATGTTACTTCATGCTGACCAATCTTCTTTTCTGCAATTAGCCTTCTTCGCTTCAAAGTGATATGAGCATTTCATTCAGATATTTTAAAATACAGCCCTCGGCTACTTCTGCATCCCTCTCATAGCTGGCACTTGACAATCCACTTTTACTGAATCATTTGATACTACATTCTTGCTTTTAATTTGCTTATTGCATTTCATAGCCAAGGCTTCAGTGTATGTGAAAGCCTCTCTGTGCCACGTGACACAGGAACGTGCGCATCAGACACTGGGCTCACATTGCCACCTACTCCAGTCCCTCCAAGGGCTCCAGATTTAGCAGCTCATGTGAATTAGCTCATCGCTCACAGCCTTTTAAAATTCAGCCTCTTCCAACAAATCAGCTCCTCTTCGGTCATCTAGCAATTTCACAGGGCCTGTCCCCAATTCTAGCTTCGCCATGCTAATAATCCTTGACTACAGCACTCATTTGTAATAATCTCAAAATGATTGCTTTTAATTCATTTTAGCTGTTGCAACAGAACAAACTGAAGGGGATGTGCTAACATGTTTTGTGATCCGAAAGAGCAGTGGGAACTTTTCAGATGGTGTGGGAGAAAGTCGGAACTAAAAGGAGTAAACTACATTTTTCATTTTCCTGCCGCCGCTTGGAGAAGACCTGGGTTCTGACTACACAAACCCAGAGAAACTAATTGTAGCATTAGTTATTTAACTGTAATATTTACTACAGCTGTACAGTTGGAAAACAGCCTCTGCCATGATTGGTATGGACTGTAGTGGCTATATGCTGCCCAGAAGTTTTTCATGGATTCCTTTCAGAGCCTGACCCTTTTCACTTTTTCCTCTTTGTAGATTATCAATTCAGTGGTATTGCTGATTCTGCTGAGCGCCCTGACCGATCCTGATCAGTACCACCTAACCAGTGCTGAATTAGGGGGTGAATTTGAATTTATGGATGATGCCAGTAAGTACAAACTGCCTAAACACCAGCACTCATTGTTCCAGTATTTATGTAAAATGTCCTATCATTTCAATAATTACTGTCCTTTAATTATTGCTGCACCTTGATATCTTAGAGATGCATTTTTATTGTGAGAAATGTATTCAAGGCACAGCTCAAGCTAGTTACCTTTGCTACTTATTAGTAAACCAGTTTCTCTGCTGTGTCCTGGCTTGACAGGGACAGAGCCAACCCTTGACATGGAGATGTTTTGGCATGATGCTGAAAGCCCCATGGGGGTTTTGCAAGACACCCAAGTCTCTGAACCTGCCAGCACCCTGTTCCATAGTGCCTGCACGTGCATAAGAACCCCGTGTTGCTATTATTTAACTGTCTGAATGTGTCCATTCACATTCTACATATCTACACCCCCCCACCACATGCACATGGCATGACTTGCACAAAGGTGTTGTAATAGATGACAGTATTAGCTGTATAATCACAGGCGTAATAGCGATAGCGCAAAGCTGCTTGTTTCTCTCACCAAAGGACATCACAGAAAATCTTCAATACAGTTTCAGGGAAGGGGGAGCCAGGCCATTTATGTCTCCTGCAAAAACCTGCTGGTTTTTGCATGACTGTTTCAAATTATTTGGTTGTATTTGGGTTGTTGATTTGATTCAGCCATTTAATTCATACCTAGACAAGTCTTTCTTCAATCTGATTTTGATAAACATGTCTGTTTTCATTTCTGCTTACAAGATTGTTACATTCAACAGTTTTCACCTTAATCTGAAGCAAGGTCTCCTGCTAGTTGCACTGATATCTTGCTGCTCAGAACCGCACCCATCCCCAGCAAAAAGCTTTAAATCCTTTCTTCATTCCTACTGAAGTCAATAAAAGCGTCAGTAGGAAAAGGAATAGCCCCCCATGCAAGAAAAATAATTGCACGCATGGTGTGTCAGAGCTGCTGGGTATCAGTTAAGGGACACTTATTTCCACAATGTCTTTAGTGCAGATATGCCTTGAGGGTCTACATGTACTTAATGATAAGGGGCAACTGTTACTTTATTGTGTCTTCATTGAAAAAATACCTGCAACTTCCGACTAAAAATCTTTTTATATAACTGGATTTAAGAAAGTAAGGACCATAGTAGATACAGATGAGCTCCTAGCTGATTCTGACATATTAAAACTGACTGCCTTGTCCTAATTCTCAGAGATTAACCTTGGTAATGACTGTCTGTCAGTGTGGTTTTATATAGCCGACATCAGAGGCCTGCCAGTGCCCAAGGCTTTAAAATAGTAATTCTGTTTTGTAATGCAATAGCTGTCAGATCAAGTACATTGGGGATTTCCATCAACACTTGAAAATTTTATTTTCTATATTTTTTTATGGAGGCTTCTGCAGTGAACCTTGCAAGACTGTAAAAGAATGGCTTGTGGGCCAAGAGACCTCATTTCCATTCGGCAAAGGGAACATTTCACAGGCAGTTAAATTACGGATGAAAATTTGAATTAATGTCTCCTTTTATTCTTTGTCTCCCTCCAGTTTAATGCCTTACTGAGTAAAAGCAGCTGAATCAAGTTGCTGGCTTTTATAGTTACTGGAAATAGCAGGCAGGAGATAATTTTATTCTTTTTTCCTTTAAGTATGACTGTATTTATTCAAATCTGACTAAATGTTTTCTTACGGGATAAAACATTGCACATACTTCCACATGCTTTTCTCTTTTCCTATCTTCATTTGTCTTTTTTAAAGAAATGTTTCCCAGGCTATCTCCATGTGCAGAAATTCTTAAGTGTGGAACTATATGCATGAAATACAGGAAGATATGTCAATTTTTACGCTATTGAAGGTCCCAAAGTAGTTATCTGTATGCACTTGTGATGACAAATAATAATGATGGAAATATTAGTAGCCATTATTCTCAGTATTACTTTTGATACTCACACCAACAGCAAAAAAATATAAAAAGAATGGAGATACAGAGTGTGCGTGTAAAATTGTCACTCCTGTTCCCTCCCTCCTCACAGAGGCTCCTTCATAAAAGATCTGAAAATATCAGCTGGAAATAAACTTACCAGCTGAGTCACAGTAGTAAAATTATGACTAACCTGAAATTAATGACAGATTTTCCTTGACTTCCAAGAAATCAGGATTCTCCCAATATTTGTATTTATATTTATTTCTGACTGTGCTCTGGCCCAGTTTATGAAGAATTTCCAATTTTATGTTCCCTGAGTGGGTAAAAATTCCTGCCATGTGCAGAGCCAAAGCCACTCTAGTGCACACTGCTTGAAAATGCTGGTGCAGCATCAGCTTGTCTGAAAACGGCTGCTCAGCCCTAATTTCAGAATATAGAGTGCTTCCCAGGGCATCACCAGAGGCTCCAAAATGCCTGTTCGATTAAGCAGAGAAAGGATTTACCTGAGCACTTAGAAAATCATGCAGGTTATAGCTTTTTCCCTTCTATTCTAGAAAAGGAAGCAAGTGGGAAAAAAGTCTTCCAAGACGTGCCATCTGCCAGATAGAGGTACTGGAAGACACTAGTGTGTGTGGTTTGGCTGGGTCTCTGAGATGTACGTCTGGGAGCTGGGGAAAATGCTGGGCTTCCTCCTGTCCTGGATGTTCAGCTGAGCCTATTTTGTCTCATCATTCTTTTTATTATTTCCTTAGGGCCTGAGGGAGTTTACAAACTAGAAACTGGACTAGGAAAAAATAGAAATGTGTGAGCTGCCCAGTGCAATACTGCTGCTGCTAAAAACTATGGGGGGCTGGTTACCTCACTTGATTTGAGCGTGGTGCTGATAACACCAAGGTCACGGGTTCGATCCCCGTTTGGTCCCCATGTGTTGCCTGATCTAGTTGAGAGGTGTCGCTGCCCATGACAGGGAGATTGGATTAAATGATCTATAAGGTCCCTTGCAACCTAGGCCATTCTATGATTCTATGATTAAAAAAAAAAAAGACTAATAATCATCTCTGTGCCCTATAAATTGTTTTGATTTCCCAGAGTGTTTCACCTGAGCCTCCTGCTCAGCTTCTCCAGGTATATGGACCATGATCCCTGACATGTGAACAGCCCAAACAAGCAGTGAGTGTTGTCTGGGTTTAATTACTGACTTCAGGGTGTCACAGATGTGTGTATGACAACAAAGACTGAAATCCTATGTATGTCCTATAGAAACTGAGAGGAGCTTTGACAGCAATGTCAGCCACTAAAGCCAAAATCCGTCTGTGTCCCTGCCCTGGGATGGGCAGACAAGACAAGCAGAGGTCTCAGGGCAGAGCAGGATAATGTGATGGTGTCTCTGCCAAGTATGGCATGCATCCAGGGCTTAAAAAGATTAAATCAAATAGAGAAAAAATAATAAAGAAACCTAGAGACAGCAGGCCTGGGCTTCTGCTGGGGAGTGAATGGAAGTGTAGAATAAATACTCTTCCTGCCTCAGTCCATCAACTCCACCCATATAGCATGAGCCCCATGACACAGGGAGGGGGATAAAATCGATCCCTACACAGCGTAGCATACTCAAGACTGCATCTTCCCCTCTAGCCTTATCCTTTGGAGAAAATGAGTGGGACACAAAGATGCAGAAGACTATTTTTCTTTCTCTCTGACCTCCTTCCTTTGCTGGAGAGAAAACGTCACTGCCACACGGGCTGCGACCCAGGAGGTTGCACAAGCAGCTTGGAGGAGAAATCAAGGCAGTAATGAGGCTGGTGTGCTGGATAAATAAGTCTAGGAGGGTAGGCAAAATTGCCTGAGGATGGCAGGTTGCTGATCAGCAGAGTTTCTGGCCCCTGTTGTCAGAGCTGCGAGCCAGAGAGTTAGCTACAGGGCTGGGGCAGGTGACGAGCTGGAGGATATGAGGTCCCCATAACTTCCAACAGGCCCTGTCTCTATGGCTGGCCTTGCTGGCTGCTCCTTGCTGTCACCAGTGCAGCACCCGCTGCCGGCAGAGGGGAAGGCAAGGAAGTGCTTTTGGGGTGGGTTCAAGAGAGTTTCAGCCACAGAGCTTGTTGTGCATGCAAGCATTCTATGGCAGGAGTTCTGCCCAGCCCCAGTAGAATTTTCTCCCCAACACAGCAGGAAGGCAGGATCTCACTGAAAGATATATGAGTAAAAAGCCCCCACTGGTTTCTTTAAACCCAGGCAGTAACCTCAGAAAGCTGTCTAGGACAACAGGCTATATAATCCCTGTAGTGGTCCAAGTACAGCTCCTTCTAGCCATGAACACCATGAAAGTACAGCATGGCTGGAAAAAATTCGCACACCCCTGTTAGTTTCTCATTTAATGTGCTACATATCTAGTTTCACTCTGATTAATTGAAGCTGACGCAACTCAAAAAAACCCAATGAAGCCTTAAATGAGAAAGAACCCACTTGAGCCAACTAGGACTTGGCATGGCAGAGCACAGTGAGAGAGACACCGGAGAAGGGGAGCATGAGTGTGTCAGACCAGAGCTTCAATGTCAAGTTTATCGCAGTTTGCTAAACTCTGGCTCTGAACCAGTACTGCCGTGATCACAAGAAAAGTGAGGCCTGTGACTGCTGCATCTGCTGCAAATGACAGTGACAGCAGCTTCCCCTTGGATACAGTGAGTAGAGGACTGGGATTAAGAATGGACAGAATAAATACATGAGCAGTGCCTTCACACTGATGATTAAAATAAAAATATTGATCCAAGAGACACTTTTACAAGAGATTTCAGTTGAGGTTATTGGCTACAGGCAACCATTTTCACTTCACTTCACTTGTTTTCTTTCATTACTTCAATTGTACCTGGTTTATTCAAAATCATTTTGATTCCACAGAATGATGTGGGCAGCCAGAGCAGATGACCACACAGTTAAGAGTATCTGAAGAGGCTGAAGTACCTTAATTGGACAGGTTTGCTTTGTGGTGCTTCTTTCTCTTAAGGGCAGATTCAGATCACCTCTAATGGGCACAGCCCAACAATACAGCTCCTAAAGAGCTGGAGACTGGTCATGGCAATGCAGCTCAGACACCTGCATTGGATGTCCACATTCTCTACACAGTCAAAGAGGAGAAGGAGGTGCCTCTGAAGAGCAATTTGGGATAAAAAGCAATCTGAGATGCAGTGAAATGTCATCCTCTCCTGAATCACGAGCAGGGAGCTGATGGCATTTCCAAGCACCCAAGAGCTGAGCTGCATAAATCCATGGGTAGGAAGCATTGAGCACATGGGGGCAGTTAACCTCAGCACTGAGGGCTGGCATGTCTCCTGGGTGACACCTGCTTATTTTGATAATAAGACAAAGATTCAAACATTTGCACTGTGAGTAAGGACATCTGGACTCTGGGCCCTTATCAGGCTACAGTGGTTTAAATGTGCTCCTCCCAGTGGCCAGGAAAAATACCTCAACCATTAAATTAGGAAGCAGTCTGCAAGAAGGCTTCTTCCGTTGCCTTTGAATCCCTATACAATCACAAGGACAACATTTAGGGGCAAGAGAGAGAGAGCAAGAGTTCTGAAACCCAGGACACAAGCAGTGTCCTGGAAAACGAGAGACCTGCGTTTCTAAGTCCTCAATCCTGTTTTTAGTAGGCATGGTACCCGAGGAACCTGTAGCACAACACACATAAGCACCCTCTGGAGATGCCCTCACCAGTCAGCAACAGTCTTCTCTTGATCATTTTTCCACGAGCTTCACAAGTCTCATGTTCCTCCCTGCTTCAATGGCCAGCAGATATGTGGGTTAGTGCCAGCAGGAGCTCTGCGCTAGCACAAGGTTTGTGTTTTCTCAGGTGGAGGACGATACACGACTGGGCCCTTTGTCTTCTACATGCATGATCGTACTGGTAGGCTGGAAAAAATGCTGGGCAAGATTTGGTGTCTGTCTTTCCTCTTCACCCATGACCCAGGTGAACCTGCACTGCTGCCTGGTGGTCATACCTGAGACCTGTCCACAGCTAGCAGATCAGACTTTGATAAAGGCTCCAGGGCACCTATCCAGGACCATGTTTTGATGTAGCCAGGGAGGTGGAGGGCCTGTCCCATGCTGTGGAATGGTCCTCATCATGTACAGGACTTAGATGGAGGCATCTTCACACTTTGAATGCCTCCAGAGTCAGGCAGTGATGATGGGTAGTGAACAGTCTGAACACCATCATGCATTTGTGTGTCTTCAGTCCACCAAATGTCTCATCAAGGCAGGTAGTTTAAATGCACCTGGTGACATCAATGTGAACATCAGGTAGCTCACAGATACCACCAGAGGTTGGATCTCTAAAGTCATGTCTATATACCTCATGACATCTCTGTCCTCTTTGTACACTGATTTAGCCTTGGAAAAGTAGTTGCAATGTTTAGTTGCACTCTCAAACTCACTATAAGGTTGGGTTCAGAAACATGCTTCTGATATCCTGACTATGGCCTACAATAATAACAAGGGAGATGTATATGAAAAGACGAAGCATATGTAATTTCTTTTCCCCCAGGATCTCCTTCCAGATGTTCGTGGCTTAGGAACTTCTTAAATATAATAAAAAGTTAATTGAAAGCTGAGCAGCAATAGAAAAAAAAAAGATAGGAGTCCTATAATTACTCCAAACAAAACCTTAAAGAATATTTTTCTTCCTTTATTACTTCATCTTTCCTGACAGCTATACTTCTTCATTAATAAACTGTATATCTCTGTAGTATTCTTGGTTGAAATGAAAATTTCCAAGACGTTACTTCTGATCTAAGATGCCTCCATCTGCCAGCTTTGCTTTTAAAAATTTTTTTCTCCTCCAGAGGTTTTAGAGATATGTGAACATTGGTATTCAGCAGCTATTAGTGCAATACCAATCTGTTGTGCAGAAAAGCAGATGCCTCCTGACTACAGATGTCATCACCACTGGCAAAACAGTCTTCTTGTCAAGACTGCTCTGGATTTTTGAAAATCCTCAGAAAAATTAAACCAATTATGGCATCTCCAGAGCTTCATACAGGCTGAGGAGACTTGTACAGTGTGATCACTGTCTGCTTCTCATATTTAGGAGTTTTCGAACAGGAGTTGGAGATTTCCAAACGCAATGGCTGAATGATGCACCTGACTCCATCTCCACCCACTTTCCACCCTGCCCTTTGAGATACTCTGCACAAAGTAGATGGCAAAATAACTGAACCAAGCTCTGAATTTATGTGCAAACATTTTGATGTGTTTCTCTTCCAGATATGTGCATTGCCACGGCAATTTCTCTTCTTATGATTCTGATCTGTGCAATGGCTACATATGGCGCATATAAGGTAATTCATTATGTTCGGTGAAGACATGAAACAAATGAACTATACAACCCTGTAGAAACAAAAATAAGAAGATTGCTCTCTGACAATTTCTTATTTAGTTGTTTAGCTGAAAACAGAGAGGGAAAAGAAGTCAAAAAGGCAGCAGAACTGAGTGCTTAGATCGGTGGTATCCCAAGGCCCCATGCTGCAGGCAGGAAGACTGCACAGTTGTGTTGACTGTCTGCAGCTTCAAACATGAGTAAGCTCTGGGCAACTGTGGATTCAGAGAACTGAATCTTGTACCTACCAAAGTTAAGGGAATTTTTTCCCATTCATCTACCAAGTCTGTGGTTTGTTCCAGTACTAGACCTAACAATTAGGAGGAAAAAAGTATCATGTGGTTTATAAATATCCTAGAGTTGTGGGTCTTACACCACACATATTACGGCAGCTAAGCAGCCAAACTGGCTTGTTCAACACTTTTGGTTGAAGGCCATATTTCTTTTAGCTGATTTAGCACTGCATTGTGTCACATATTCCTTAGATTTTAGTGCAGAAAATCATATATGCTTCTATTTTAATTTGTGGCTGATGAAGGTTTTTTTATTTATTTCCTTTTTAGCAACATGCAGCTTGGATTATTCCTTTCTTCTGTTACCAGATCTTTGACTTTGCTCTCAACACATTGGTTGCCATCAGTGTACTCGTCTATCCCAGCACAATTCAGGACTACCTCCGCCAGCTGGTAAATGACTTCATGTTCACAAGACTTTGGGGGCTCTGGGGGAAAAAGCTGTGCAAGGTGCACTCTGTGTCCTGTATTTCTACCCAACATTTTCCTGCATACTTCCTATGCTGTCCTTGAAAATCCTTGCTAGTCTGTATTCCACATCCTTGCAAGGATACATACTATTTGTGCAGAGATCTGGAGTTCTGCAGTGTCATGGGAGCTCTCAGCACTTTTTCATTTAGAGTGAGGCTCATATTGGAAGACACAGATAGTAAGTAATTTCTTTTGGATTCAGAATTGTTGTGTTCATATCCAGTGGCTTATTTTCAAGGATATTTTGTTGCTCCTTTTAATTTATTTGGTGGCTTTATCACAAGTTTCTTTAGGCAGGAGTTTGATTCAATGTATTGAATGTTTGGTTTTGCTAGAAAATATTTTTGGATCCTATATTAGGGACAACTAGAGGCTACCTTCTTGCCATGGTTTACTCTGCCCAAACATCCATAGCCAGTACTGCATAAGCTTGCAAAATATGATTGCAACCACCTGAAGTAAAGACAAGAGCCCACCAGCCTCTGCCTCATCACAGGACCACGTACCCTGCCTGGCAGGGTTCAGGTGGAGTTGCAGAGCTCTGGAGAAGCCAATGCTGCAGCAGTCTCTGAAAATCAGCCTTGGCTACCTGAACATGGAATAGTTTGGCTGTGAACTTTGTTATAAGGATGGAAAACTAGCTAGGACAGTATAAACATCAGGCAATGAGAAACAGCAGGCAGATAAGTAGCCACATAAATCTGTGGGAAGAGGCAACGTGTCAAGCCAGCGGGAGCTGGGATGCATCAGGGGCCTGTTATCCTTCACTTATTTAACACCCATCTGCATTCACAGCTGATAGTACACTGGAAGAAAAACAGAGGAATAATTCAAAAGGCTCTCAGAGATATGAGTGGAAAAGAGCAAATCACAGGCGTAGCCTGGCAAGTGCTTGAAGCTGACACTGACTGGAGCCCTCCTGCCCATCCTTCACCTGCAGTCCCTCGCTTTTGTGCATCTGTGCTAACCGTACTCTCGTGGCAGCACAAGAACATGTGTGGCTGAAGGATCTTCCCTGAACCCCTTCCCAGAGCATAAGTCATAACCGAGTTTTGTTCAGTCTTGGTCACTGTGCAAGAATGTGGGGGGAACAGGAGCAGTCTGGGTGCCACATCTGAGGCGGGCTCACTAGAAGGGCAAAGAACAGACGATTCTCTCACTGTGTCTGCTAAAATACCACTGTTGTTCCTGCAGATAAAAAAAAAAAAAATAATCTCTTTGGTAGTAGAAATACAAGGAGCAAGCCTTGGAACGTATTGGGAATGGTGCAGCAGAGCACCATTGTGAGCTGCATTGCTGCTCTGGATCGTTAAAATCTCTGGTTGCACACATTTTTGTCTTGCTGTTGTAAATCATTTTCCAGACTGGTAATGAAATGCCACAAGGCTTCAGGAGTGCTAAACTGTCAGTGCTCAAAAGGGCAAGGGGGATTTCCAGGATAATTATAGGCTGATTAGCCTGACATTGCTACCAAGCAGAATTATAACAGAAGGGCTGAAAGGAGAGTCAATTGATAAAGGATTAGACCAGAGGAGTATGATTAATGACTGCCAGCACGGTTTCACAGAAAATCAGTCCTGCAGGCAAACTCATTTTCTTTCACTGACAAGATTACTGACTTCGTCAATAAAGATGGGCAGGGGCATAATAGACTTTGGTGAGACATCTGACTTTTCAACATGACGCTCGGAGCAACAATAAAGCACCGGATCGATAATGGATGTATCAAATGGATTAGGAGAGGTTAGCCGGCAGATTGCAAAGGGTCATGGTCAAGCCAACCATCTGCCAACGAGTTTCTATTTTGAGTAGAGGAAGGTCTCCAGGAATCCGCAGTAGATTTCACTCTCCTCCTGATTTCCATTAATAACATTTGTACCCAAGAGGCCATTCACAAAGGCTAACACCAGCCTTAGGAGAGCTTTGCCTACCTCACTGTATAGAAGGATCGAGTCCTTTAACAGAAGGATGTAAGCAGGAGCTTAATCTAGCTGTTCTTTGTCATCCTGTCATCCAGCTTCCTGGCAGAAAAGGACCTGAGGGTGTTGGTTCAAAGCTCGCTGAACATGAGCCAGCAGTGTGCCCAGGTGGCCAAGAAGGACAACAGCATCCTGGCCTGTTTCAGAAATTGTGTGGCCAGCAGGACTAAGGCAGTGATTGCCCCCTTTAGCTCAGCACCAATCAGGCCACACCTAAAATCCTGTGTTCAGTTTTGGGCACCTCACTACAAGAAAGACGTTGATGTGCTGGAGTGTGTCCAAAGAAGGGCAAAAAAGCTGGTGAAGAGTCTGAAGAACAAGTCCTATGAGAAGCAGCTGAGGGAACTGGGGTTGGAAAAAAAGGCTCAGGGGAGACCTTCTCACTGTCTACAATGACTTGAAAGGATGCTGTAGTGAGGTGGGGATCAGTCCCTTCTCCCAAGTAACAAGTGATGGTCAGGAGGGAATGGCCTCAAGTTGCATCAAGGGAGATTTAGACTGGATTTTAGGAAAAATTTCTTCACCAAAAGGGTTGTCAGGCATTGGAACAGGCTGCCCAGGGAAGTGATGGAGGTATTTAAGAGTCATGTAGATAAAATGCTTAGGGACATGGTTTAGTAGTGGACCTGGCATTGCTAGATTAACAATTGGACTCAACAATCTTAAAGGTCTTTTCCAACCTAAACGATTCTATGATTCTATGATTCTATCCTCTGAAAGATCCTACTCCTGCACTGTCCAAAGTGAGTACATCTCTGCAGTTCCCAGAGGCAATACTTGTGACTTTTTCCAGAAAAATCACTTCTGACAGAACCCATGTCTGACAAAGAGATTAATGAAGAAGTAAATAATGGGATGGACCCATTAACCGGAGACTGAGAACCTGAGTTCAGGCATTAATGTGCGCTACATTGCTAAATGCAAAGAGATTTAAAAACATGAGGAACACAGATGAGCATATGGTATCGAAAACTGTACCTGGAATGCAGTGACCTTGTAAGCAGTCTAGGGAACTAAGCAACACAACAAGAGTCTCCAGTTGTTTGGGGTTTTTTGGCATTTGCAAAAACTGCTCATGACATTTATGGATAGAAAAAAAACCCCAGCAATAAATAGTAACAGAAAAGAGTCTTCCCTTCTCAGTTGGTGACATGGGTTTCATCTGTCTATTTATGGTGTTTGGTTGTAAAGAACAATGCTTAAAATTCAGAGAACATGCAGAAAAGTTCCTGCAAAAACTATATAAAAGCTGGATACATTGTAGTATGAGAGACAATCAGCTTTTCCTGCTTCATTTACCGAGAAAGGAGACCAAGAGGTGATGTCATTAGAGTTTTCATATGCAGAATAATGAGGTATTAAAAAGCTGTTTAAATTAGGTGTGAGGTTTAATGATAATGAGTGGCTAAAAGCCAGTCCAAATTAAATTAAATTAGAAACAAGGAGTCATTTCTGTTTTATCATTCACAACAGAGATTAGTGATTGGCAAAAACTACCAAGAGCTCTGATGATTTTTTTAGTTAATGCCACCTGTTCAACAAAATTTTAAAGATATTTTGAAGATTTTTGTGCCTCCTGTGTCTTAGCTGTGGTCTCAAGCACCAGCGGCTCAGCGGAAACTCCTGGTACCTTTATCTGGAAAGGCCACATCAGCTGGCAAAAGGCTGTTGCATTTGGTTCAGAGCAAATATGCTCTGTCTGAGGGGGCCTAAGTGGAAGGGAGAGTTGAAGATCACATCCACTGGTATCAGATACTCAGACACACAATGAGATGAAACAAGGTTTTCAAATTTTTAACAATAACATTATCAGTGACTGCAGTGCTAGTACTCAAGTATTGTTAAACAGGCTTATACCCATGGACTTGTTTCCCCCTCTTTTAACAATACTCATGGTACATAGGTTTGTCATCTCAAACACTGCATTTAGAACAAGACTTCAGTTAATACACGCATCCCTGTAGGTGAAACCTGAATCATGACCGTTGAGCGTGATCCTTCCTGATGTTTTATAATTAAGCCCTGGAGTTATCTTGCCCTCATCCCCTTTGCAGAGGTCTGCCAGAAAGCAAGGTTTGTGTTTCTTCCTGGGGTTCTTACAGTTTTTCTTCATCTAAAACTGCTTTGAAATTGGGGAATGATATTTTCATCTCCATAAAGGAAATGAAAAATCCCAATTGTTCTTCAAATCCATTATTGAATATCTGTAAGAATGTACGGATTAGGTAATGGAATATATTTGGTTATCTCAAAAGAAGCTTTTTTTTTCATTGCTCTAAGATGAAAACTACATGCTTTTAACAATTTCTACTTCTCTATGCTGGTATCTGGAATTATGTTACCTATTCACTTTGGTGCACATCTGCCAGATTTCAGTCTACTGGTGATGAAACCTTCTATGTACTTTTAGCAAGATAATAAATGAGTACCTATCAGAGCCCTGGTTGAAAATGTTGCAATTGTGAAATACAGAACATTGTGTTCATAGGGTATTTGGTAAAGTCAGCCTATGCTGGCTGTTTCTTTCAGAGGCAAAAGTGTCTTTGGTAACTTTTTATTGCCTTTTAATACCCAGCTGCACATAGTTATGCCACTTAGCTCCCATAAATTATAAGACCATTTCAGCACGAAGGTTGATATAAAATAAGTAGATGTTACAAATCCAGCATTTGAAATGTTGCATGGTGGTCATGTGTGATAAAACTTTCTAAGGGTCATGTTGGATTCCTTGGTCATTATCACTGCCACTAGAAAAAAAAACAAAAACCTTCACATGAGTAAATCTGGCATGTGCAAAATAAAAAACGTTTTGGTTCTTGGAACAGTAGTAGTATAAAGCCATTTGACCTAAAGCACATTTCTTTTCTTCAGCCCCAAGAAATCTTTGATATATGGGCTTTCTAAAGCCTTCAAATTAAACACTTCATCTTCTGTCATCTGATAACAACGTATGAAATGAATTGAAGCAGAGATGGAGAACAGGCTAGTCTGCAACTGAATTATGCAAACTTGTTTATTATTAAGGTACAGGACTATTACTGCTCATCTAAAGAAAATGTCAAAGTATATTAAATAGCTTTACTATGGGACTAGCTGCAATGCTGCTGTCTAGAGATTCAGGTGGTATCAGCCGTGCTTTTAAATCCTAGGGGAAATGTCCGGAGAATGTGAAAGAGATTAAATGCAAAGAAAATTTTCCTATAAACTAAAACTTAAAAAGGGAACACACTTTCTGACTTTTTAAATGCCTTTTTATAATTCTGAAGAGGAAGTAATGCTAGGTTCATAGCAGAGTTTTAAAAATTCTACAGACATGTTCCTGTTTTCTTTCCATTTTGCAAGATTCTGATACTCTGAGGATTGTAACTGTTGAATGAGAATCCACACTATCTTTTGAAATGGATATTTTGCAGTCTTAGGGGAAGGAAAACGTGAAAGGTTATGCAAGTAGGCTGAGGGAATGAGAAAGGGCTTCAGCCTTGGAGTTTTTATTCTTCTTGTGCATTTGTACAGTATTGATGCAGTAGAAATATACTTTTCATGTAAGTTTTAAATTCTTCTGAAGTGTCTGATAGAGCTTTGATATGTATAAGTAGGGGTTTATTTTAAATGAAAGTTCATTAGGTATATTATTATGCATGGAGCCCTCTCCACGTCTGTGACAAGGTTACAAATGACACTTTAACTATGACTTTAGCATGCTGGTGCCACACCACTACAACTACTTCTTGTTTGTAGAGAAAATTTCATCATGTCTTGCTGCAAAATCCCTCCTATATCTCCAGTGACAGGTTTGATTTTTCCCAGCCAGCCGTATTTCTGTTTCAGCTTCATCAAACCTTGCACAACATTTGGCACTGAACTTTCCCCAGAAGCTGCAACACTGAGTCTGGTGCCTGGGACCTTCCCAGCAGCAGGATTTCAACTACTGGTCTCCCCACGGGAGAGCAAACCCCCAGCACAGGAACAGAATTTTTCTTCCCACCTCATACACCAACATCCGTGTTTTAGCTTAGTCGATAGAGGGCAATGAGTCTTTGATTCACCTGAACAACTGCTGGTACCTATTTTGGGTGGGAGTGAATGAGATTTTGGGAGCAGCTGCTGCCTTGGGAGAATCCCAAGAGCCTCCTGATGCCACCAGCTCTATGATGATGCCTGTACCAGTTGAACCTGGAGCCAGCCAAGATGCTCCTTACCATCTTTCCTACTTCTTCACCAGAAGATACAGGTTTTATAAATTGCTTTTCTCAGTGCACTGAGGGGATATGTAGTTATGAGTCAAGATCAGACTGCTTGTTGGTCAGCCTGGGCAAGCCAGTGTTAAATGTCTTCTCGTCAGCAGATGCCACCAGCCCATTTAGCAAACAAAGGGAATTTCTTCCATTTCTTCTATGCTGACCGATGCCCCTGCGTGATTCATTGCACCCCTGGCAGCTTTCTGTTCCACACAGCTAGCTAGGAAGCTCCAGGAAAGGCCAGCTTCAGTTTTCACACCCCACACCAAGATCTCTCAGGCATCTGTGGGTGGGGGTGACAACTACATGGGCTCAGCATCCACCACCTCACCGAGGCTTGCTTATACCTCACATCTTTTCAGCATAGAGACCTAGAAAACTGAAGGTGACAAACTGCAGCATTTACCCCTTACATGCTCTCCTGGTTTGATGCTTTTGGTGCTGAATTGCCATCCTTTCACCTGAAACATCGCTGATGTAAGGGAGGTCCAGGTGCTGCTCCCAAACTTGGCCAGGGCTCATGGCTCCAGCAGATGTTCCTGCTCTTCAAGGTAGTGGGAATTTCTTTGGTCATTTTCCCACCCCTGTCTTGCCCCTGGGCAATTCCCAGTTGAGTTGACATCTGGGAACAGGGCACGAGGTTATGGCCAAGACTCCAGCATGCAGTTATCCAGTCTTAGACCAGTGCCTGGTTCCCAAAATCCAAAGTGTGGAAGGACAAAAGCCTCACTAGGAGTTTTTCATTACATTCACAAACTAGTTTGAGTAGTTTTCTAATGGTGGGTCAGTACTAAAAAAATATTGGTTTGGGGTAGTTTTATTGTAATCATCCTTAACTGACTGGACTCTCTAACCATGTGCATGGCCTCCCTCCTGCAAGCAGGAGGACAGGCTGTCACATTGATGCTTAAATTTTCTGCATATAAGGTTTGTGTTTATTTTTTGGTGCATCTTTTCTTGGCATATACTCTTGCTTTCTTGGTCTCTGGGTGACCACATCCACTATATTTAGCAATAACCTTCAGTGAAATAAAAAAAAAAAAAGGAGAAACCACTTACTGAATTATAGCAAACTAGTTTCCTACAAAAGCTGTACCTTGACAAAGAAAATAATGTGATAAAAACTTCAGCCATGAAATTCAGTACAGGAACAGAAGCGTTGCTGTCAAGAAGCAGAAAATGTGCTTATGTAACATTTATCTGCAAACAGTTACAGCTGCTGTTGATGTTAACTGCTCCGAACAGTTCATGGAAGCACTAAATAAAGAGCAATTCTCACTAGCAGCTGTCCAAAAAAAAAAAAAAAAAAAGATAATTTCCTGATGCACTGGGCTGAGTGCTGGTATAAGGGGCATTAAGGGGTTACTCTGGATTTACACCATCATCACCAAGAATACAGTTATAGCTCGGTCTAGTTAATTGTCCTGACAAGGATGCAGAGCTGGCCTGGTTAAGTAATTAGACCTGCAAGGGAAACGGGGGTTGTGTGTGGAAGGAGCTAATGCATTTGGCTATAATGAGCTACTGTTGCAGTGGAGCTGTCTTTTGTGGAGAACAGCTCTGTCTGTGAACAATAGTTTATTCTGACTGAAAGAGGAACTTGTGCCTTGCAATATTTCAAAATTATTTTGGAACATTCATTTTAAAGGGTGTGTTTTCTTTAAGCAGTAACAGGAAAACATTTTAGAGGTGGTTTTTCAGTCGGTAAAGTGTTTCATGATTGCAAATCACTGGAGCCTATGCTAAATAGGTAGATGAATTTTGTTACCTCCACTTCATATATGAGATAACAGAAGGACCTGAAACACTTCTGGATTTCAAATCATGACATTGCTTCCCTGTGGGATCCATGCCCTCCTGAAGCGTGCACTCTGATAGAAGCGCTAACAAGTGCTCCTGGAGAAGTAGTCCAAATTTAGCCAAAATAAGTTGGAGAAGAAGAGACCCAATGCCTTTTGATCAAATATTTAGGTGAAAGAATTGTGTTGTCTGGCTTTTCCTGCTTTGATTTTCTGGAATGAGTTGCCACTCACCTTTGCAACTAGTACCAGTATAATGATTAGTTAGTAAGTACAGGACTTGGCTGTTGTTGCCCAAGGTGGCATATTTCCTGCTGCAAAGCTCCCAGAGAGATGTCCTTTGCTGGTTTGTGTCAGATACAAACCTGATGTGCACAAAGGAAAAGGCAGCCCACATCATATACAAAGCCAAAAGCATTTCCTCAGCCCTCCAGGAAACGTTTGGCAGCACAGTCTCTGTTCCAGCTAAACTTACTGAAACTGGTTATTGGTGCAGAGAGTTCCCAACTTAGCAGCAAGTTTTATAGGCTGTTAATTATAGGGTGCACTAATTGAATGGCTCTTAAATGACTCGTGAGATTAACTTCCAGTGTTTTGCTTATTTTTGCTTATACAGCCCTCCAATTTTCCCTACAAGGAAGAAATTATGTCTGTGAACCCTACGTGTCTGGTTGTGATTATTCTACTTTTCATAAGTATCATTTTGGCTTTTAAGGTAAGTGCATTACTCTGTATAAAGTCTACTTCTGGTCAGGGGTGGAATGTACCTATTCTGATATATTTGGCCTCTTCTTCCACCCTTCTGAAAGCTTCTCACAGCACAGTGTTACCATTCTTGTATCTCTAGTGCTGGATTTTATTTCAGAATAGCTCTTGCTCTTCCTCTGCAGAGCAATTACATGTTACATTAGACTAGTCACTAAGAGCCACAGTTACACCAGGGATGTTGCTTTCAGACACATTTGACAACATGAATAAGGAAAGTTACTGTGGCAAAAGAAGTAGGTTAGATGTATTGAAGTTACTTCAAAATTGAGGAAAAAAAACCCAGATAGGGTATTTTAAGGTGCTGTCAGAAGTGATATTCACTTCTGTGATTTAAAAGTACAATTTAGCCCTTTGGCTTTATTTGTTCACAGCTATACAGTTGATTTTGCTTGCACCTTTAAGAAATGCATATGAATGTAATAAATACATAGATATGTCAGGTTCCACAAGGGATGCAGTCTTTAAATTTCTCCAGTGCAAGAATTAGCTTGATTTAACCTCAGATGTGTCTGGTATTTCAGGAAATCTTAAGCTTATTAAAAAGTGCAACTAAAATTGAAATGGCAAAAATACTTACTACAGAAAAAAAAGAAACTTAAGAAATTAATAGTTTAAAAGAATCAGTTTGGTTTAGAGTGGTTAATAAATATTTTTTCCAGGAGTATATGGGGTTCATAAAATGCACATTGTAGCAACATATTATCATGCAAAGGAGTCACAAAAAATATGACTCACACAGAAACACACACTAAATTCCAGTTAGCCTTTCCTTTTCATTTCTTGCATTTCCAGAAGAGCTGCTATGCAGTTTTATGGAATCTGCTCCATGAAGAGAAAACTGGACACTATCAGATGCATCACACTTTGTCACTGATAGACTTAACAGATGGTAGCATGTTTACGTACCGAAACTGAAAAGGTATTCTGCATAAAAATATGCCTAAGCTCCCTCTCTAGTTCAACTAGATATAATGAGAGAAACCAAACACTGTAACCTAGGAAAAGCGACAGTAGGAAAAGCTGCATTCCACTGGTGGGAAATATGAAACAGAATCACATAATTCCTCAGAAACATTTGGTGTTGTGACACTATTGGTTTGGGTGAAGCTACTTGCAAAGGGAAACATTATTGAGCAGAAATCAAGACATAGCAGTATTAGATGGTGGGTGTGTGCTTTCCAGTCATGGGATTGTGAAAAGAGGGACAAGAGAGGGTAGTAGGAAGCAAGCCAGCTAACCACACACAAACACTTGTCTTTTTAGTCCTTAGGATTTACTGGGATCTGAAGCAGCTAATGGATATTTCAGGCAGTTTCACACAGAACCTTTTTCAGAGTAGACCAAAATGTGTTACTCCATTTAAGGCACTTGTCTGGTAACTAAGCCAGAGTTACATGCCGTGAAACACAGGTGTTTCCTATCTGGCTGAGGAAGAACATCCAGCAGCACAAATGCATTTATAATATATATAAAGTATGTATATATTTATGATGTATATAAATGTATAATGTATATAATATACATATAAATTTATAATATGTATGTACACAGGACTTCAAATAGCAGATAGCCAACACAATGGCTTTTGAATTTCACCCTCTTCTGCAGCTGGTTTGGGGAACAGGGTCTCAGTGTCCTCTGGCCAGCCCTTAGCTTCTGTGACATAATGGTTGAGGCTTCAACCTCCCTCTCCCCATTATGGTCAAAGCCCCTCAAGCCCAAAAGAGCTAGGTCAGGTGAGCACAAACATAATCAAAATAAATCTTTCCCTCAGACTGCCCCGAGCACTGTGCAGCTGCAGAGTATGGCCTCTTCTTTTCTTCTTTTGGCCTTTCTCTTTCCGGAAAGCTGGTAGCAAGAGGTAGTTGCCAGTGGGGCAGCAAAAAAGGTATTCCAGTTCAGTGAGACAGGCTGGTCTTCAGCAAACTGAGTATTAACCCTGGTCTCCACGATATGCCTATAATCTGCATGTACAGGGTGTTTAGCCTGGAGATGAGACCACTCTGCATGTTCTCAGCAGATGGGAAAGGGTGATGTAGATTGAAGTTCTGTGCTCACTCTGAGAGATTTCCTGTCTCAGCCCAAGGAGATGCTTCCTGGCAGGGGCAGCCCTGACCTGCAGCACATGGCCCCAGTGTCTGAAACTGTCCCACAGGGATGATGAAACGGCAGTTGGCACCATGAATAGAGACACAATGGGCAAGCTCTGATTCCCAGAATGGCCAACACAGAGCCACAAGGTTGCCACTTGTTCCACAAAAGCCTGGGACAGGTCCCAGCACTGGGCTTGCTGGTGGCAGGGTACTTACAGGAGAAGCATCTCTGAAGTCGGGGTCATTTGCTTTAAGTTGCATGCCCCAGTGTGTGTGACTGTGAGCCAACAGATGGTGTCCTGGCCCATAGATGGTGCCATTTAAAGTGTTGCAGACCAGTAGCTTAGTTTTACATCATTAACTCTTTTCAATCACAGCTTTTCTTTGCAATTATGAGTGGTTTCTTGTACATCTTTTTTATACTTACAACATGCTAGCACACTGAGAAGATGGATTTAGTTACAGATTTCATCAGCGCAGCAACCCATTGTCTCTTCTTCTGCAGCACCAACACAGAGTCATAGAATCATAGAATCAACCATAGAATCCTAGAATCATGGAATCATAGAATCATCGAATCATTTGGATTGGAAAAGACCTTTAAGAAAATTGAGTTCAATCATTAACCTAACACTGCCAAATCCACCACTAAACCATGTCCCTAAGCACTGTGAAATACACGTGGCCAACTGGTTCACCATTAGCATCCTTCTGAAATCTTCATATAAATTTTAGTTTGTTTAGAAACCTTTACCTCGTTTTCATCAGTTACTGAAGACCAGCCCAACTCTGTAAATAAGAAAGTCAAAGCAGCTGGAGAACAGTACAGACCGCTCCTAACCTGGGGTGGCTCTGTTGTTTCTACTGCACTCACCCTGCACTTGCTGCCAGTGAAGGAGCTGCCCAGGGGGCTTCTGTGACCCAGATCTGCACAGACTTCCTTGCTGTGCTACAGGAAACAGCAGGATACAGCAGCCTCTAATTTCCACAAAGATGCTGGTCAGTCAGCTGGTCAGGCACAGGTCTGATGAGCAGAAGTCATGCAATACTGTCATTATGCTGCTTAACAAGTGCACACGCAGTAACAACAGCAAGTTGCAGGGTTATAAAGTTTTGTAGGTTGAAGTTCCTTAAGAGCTTCATTTCCCACCACTCAAAGGGGAAGATTAAAAGCTGGTAGAAGAAGTCATGGTGCCTCTTTTCCACATTCAGGCCTTCTCACGCACCCGTCCTTTCATGTGGTGGCTCCTTGGGGCTGCCCCCCCCCCTCCCCCAAAGGAATCTGTCAGCAGCCTGTGCTGTGGTATGTGGGAGTACCACAGAGGGTGGATTAAGCTGAAGTGACTCAATCCCTTTTATGTAGGGCCTGTTCCAAATGTGGACATTGGTATCCTGAGAGAAAAATCGATATATTTGTATACTGTGTGTCCAGCCACTCATTTTAAAGCAGTATTTGAAACCTCAGCCAATTTTTTCAGCGAAAAAAATGGTAGCTGATTCAGCAATCCCATTTAACGCTGCAGCAGCACCGGTAGAAAACAATGATTGGGAACGAGCTTAAAGGAGAAGTTGCAGGTTGAGGAAAACAAGTTTCCATGACTCACAATCTGCAGGCCAGCAGCACATGTCCAAAGCACTTGGACAAGGACGTGCTCCGAGCTGCCACCACTTTCAGCAGTATCTGGGTCAGTGTCTCGGGGCCAATTATTTGGTGTGTGCTGGCTAATGACCTCTTTAATTCCAGGGCTGCAACAGACCTCACCCACTGAGAAACAGTCGGTGCACACAGAAGCAGGGCTGATTAGAGCTGAGGGAGCTGTAGGGGTTCATTGTGGGGTTAAATGTGTTTTATTCAGAAGCATTCAGAAATAAATCTCCCACTAGCTTGTCCCAGATAAGACTTTATTAGCCAAAACAGGGCTTCCCTCAGTTTGAATTTTAACAGAAGGAGTACAGAAAATGTTTTGCAAATAGATAAGCTTAATGTAAAGGATTTCTTATAAAGATGAGCTGTTCCCGCAGAAATGTGCTGTATCCAGTCTCTGTTCTGTACTAGCTCTTACGCCTTTCTCAGTGCATAGGATCTCTGCATTGAAGACTACTGAGCTACTTACTACTATCTATAATTAACAACGGCATTTTATTTAATTCTGGAAAAGATGAAGTTCTCCATGTACATGCCTTCAGTCCACTTGTTTCATTAGCCTGGAGCAGGTTTGCATAGCCCACAGGTCAGGCTGTAGAGCCAGCCTAACCTTCCCTTGGGACTCAGCTCATTCCAGAAGCCTTTTGCTGTCCCCATTTGATGGTCAAAAGTATTGTCAAAGTCTGTAATGCCTCCAAGTCATCCAGTAATGTGCCATAAAGAAGAGGAAGCAAACTTAATGAATTTCAGCCAGCTCAGCCCTGGTGGAAAAAAACCTCTTCCTGATCTGCAAGCGAGCAATTAGTGAGTCATGTGGCATCCTGAAAAACACAGCTCGTGTGTGACAGCTCTGCAGAGGGAGGAAGCACAGGGCAGCTCAAAAGGATAAGAGGCTTTTGGAAGGTCATCAGTGCAAGTGAGTCACAAAAGTATGACTCACTGGGAGTGAGACACACATGCAAATCCAATCAGTGCTGGCAGTTTAATTTGCACGCCCTAGGTTTGTGAAAGAATTGCTGTGCAGAGTCTACAAAGTAAAGATATAGGTTGGGTTAAGTTGGCCACTATCAAAACACGTTGTTCTCCTCATCATTGTCCTGTGTGACCATGTGGGAAGCAAAAAGCTCCAGAGGAAACTGTTTAGTCACTGGCATGCTGAGGATATGACTGTGGCTCCTCCACTTATGTTACTGCCTCCTGTCTTCCTACCTGTTACTTTGCTCATCTCACACTGGCCAAACTGGAACATCCCCTGATGGTGAAAAAATTGATGGATGTGAGTCCCTTGCCCAAGTAGTGCAAAGAAAACTGGAGACAACTAGTTATTTGCCAGGCAGCAGCCCTACCCAGAGTCGCATGAGCTCCAAGAAGAAAACCAGTGAAGTTTACAGTCATTACGGTAGGATTATTGGTCATTATGGTCATTATGGTAGGATTATTGCTGCTGTAACAGTTCTTTTTTTACTTGCACTTGAAAAAAAAATATTTGTAACAGCAATTAAATAGATATAATTTCAGATTTCAATAAAAACTTTTACACTGGCTATTTTCTCTAGGTAGGCAAGAATAGGAAGACCCCAGGCCATTCCAGTCATATGGAATATATTGATTTCATGTCAGATCAAGTGAAACAGAGTATTGAAACAATGCAGATGATATATAGGATCATCATGTAGTCATGGGCCAGGCTTACACTCACAAGACAAAAAGTGTTTCCTGTACGTTGTTTGATGATTCTTCAGTCCCCAGCATGCTTGTCCTTTTTTTGCTTGGATTTGCTTCCACTTTTTAATCCTACTAACCCCTAGTTGACAATATTTAAACATCCTTACCATGGAGGAATCCAAAATTGTTTTCTCTTTACTTTTTGATGCTGTCCCTGAGACATTTGGCATCTGCAGCACCTTCTCTTCTTTTGTCAGTCCAACTTGTACCTTCATCTCATGTTGTAAAAGTCACCACTGCCAGTATGCAGTATCCCATGATAGTAATGAGGTGTCTGACTAACCTCATATCTCTCTCTATTTCTAGAGAGGCATAAGAAAGCAAGCCAGCATGTGTAACCTGCTCATTTAAGTAAAATGGATATTATATACACAAAATGATGTTACTTTAGCTGTACCCAAGACCAAAGAAACTGTTTCTTTTCAAAATATTTAGTCTACATTAAGTATGCTATAATACTATATATCCAGAATAGTAAATTTCATTCAGACCGATCTTGATTGCAGTATCTCTGTCTAGAAGGAGCAACTTGCAGTGCCACACAAATATCCATAATCATAGAACCATATAATCAAAGGATGGTTTGGGTTGGAAGAGACATTTAAAGATCATCTAGTCCAATTCCCCTGCTGTTGGCAGAGATATTTTTCACTAGATCAGATTGCTCAAAGCCCCATCCAACTTTGCCTTGAATATTTCCAGGGAGGTCCCTTCCAATCCCTAACATTCTACGATTCTATGATTCTATGATGGGGCATCCATAATTTCTCTGGGCAACCTGTTGCAGTGTCTCATCACCCTCATATTAAATACTTTCTTCCTTACATCCAAACTAAATCCAAACCTCAAACTGAATCTCTTTCAGTTTAAAACTCTTGCCCCTTGTCCTGTCACAACAGATCTTGGTAAAATCTCTCTCCATTTTTCTTACAAGCCTCCTTTATATATTGAAAGGCACCACAGTAAGGTCTCCCTGGAGCCTTGTAAGACTGTACAACCCCAACTCTATCAAGTATGAGGAACGGTGTTGGGTTACTCGCAGAGCCCCTACATGTGCTTACAGTCACTGCAACCAGCAAAGTGATTGCCCCATGCTTCTATCAGGCTCATATTCTTATTTATAAAAGAATAGAAATGCTCTAGCAAAAAAAAATACATATTGTTTATTTTCTGCACAGAATAATAGTTCCCTTTTCTTCGCAGGGTTACTTGATAAGCTGCGTGTGGAACTGTTACCGATACATTAATGGCAGAAACAACTCAGACGTGTTGGTGTACATAACCACCAATGACACTGCGGTAAGGATGTTAGATCACAAGCATTTGCTTAATATTATGCATTTAATAGCTTTATTTCATATTAATTTCTGACTCCTTGTTTAATCATCTTAATTTTTTTAAGAGTCCTCATCTGCTGGTTGTGTTTAGACTTAAGATTCAACAGACTGGTGTGCTATGGTTACAAATCACATCTATCGCTAAAATACTGTTGGGTTTTTTATGCATAGAATCTGTTAAAGTATCCCTGTTAAGCATTAACTACAGCTTCCCTTGTGGCCTCAGAAATGACCCCCAGTTTTGTGATGATCCAGACAGCGGGGGGACCGATTAGGACCCAGAGATACCATGGTCTACTGCTGCAATGAACTGCGGATTTAGCTGTAGAAACTGTGCTTTAGAACACTCAGCATCTGGTGTAGTGCATTACACACTCACAGAGAGGAGCTAAAAGGCAACAAAAGTTCAGTGATTCATCTGCCGGCACACGATGGGTTTTGTACAGTGAGAATGAAACAAAGATCGACATCAAAGAAATGAATAAACAGATTTTGACCTCAGAGAATAGAATGTTCACTTTATAATAGTTTAGTCTGACATGCATGTGTGCAGGGCATGACTGCTGCACAGTGTTCTGCTTGTTGCAGGAGGCACTGAATGAATACAAGGAGAAAGAGTCCCTGGAAAGAGGTAGTTCTGTTTGCAGTGCTCTCTCCTCTGAGCTGCTCGGTTCCTCCCAAACTACACACTGAGGGCACTGTGCCAGATCAGTCCCTGGGGTGACTCCACCGGCTTATGTAATGAGGATCCTTACATCATTTACATAACAGAATGAGAGCAGCATGAACTCGGTCCTTTGGATCATATGGGTAAAATTTCAGTATTGCCTTCCTGAGGTTTTCCTAATCGTGAGTTGTCTCTGCACGCTGAGGGATTAGACCATCAGCTTCAAACCACTGGAATGAGTGACTCCTGTGCAGCCACAAGGGCTTAGAAGACTATTACTGCTTTTACATAAAGCTGTAACTCTTGCATAGTTATTTGTCTTCAGTACCTAGAGTTTTAAGAAAAGCATAAGAAGTTTTATGGACTATGATCAGAGTTGGCAACCAGGACATCTAAGTATAAAAATATGGGTTTATTGAAAGTTAAGAAGTATTACTGCTTTCTTTATTTGAGTCTACTATGAATAAAATCGGGAGTTTTACGTGAAATAATTTTGATAGCTCTTTTGCTCAGCCTGTGGGTAGTTGTAACTGAGCTTGAAACATTGCTATCTCTACAACCCACAGAACTGGCAGCCTTAGCTGTGGGAGAGTATCAGCTGAATTATCTGAGAAACTAAACTTACCAAGGCTTTTTAAAAGCTACATTAAAACCACCTACTCCTTTGCTGCCTTTATGAAGCAAAAGACTTAGTTTTTTAGCGGTACCTGGTTACCAAAACTTCTCTCAGTACTTTTGCAGTTATCAATTCAGTAATTACCAAAGTGCTCTAAGCTGCCTCCTCATCTTAAAAGCACTTGTGTTTTTGTGAGGACAAAAAGCTCTTTTATTCCATTTACAGATGACATATTCTTGCATTGAGAGCTTAATTTAACTTTGCTTATCCTGATATTACAAAATAACTATGACAGAGGCAGGTTTTGAAAAAGGCTGTGCATTCCTAGCTAGTGCCCTGACTGTTGGACCTTTCTTCTCTCCTCAATATTTACATCTCCTTAATTTGAATATGGTCAGCATCTCTTACTTTCAGGTATATGCATTTGTTGTTCATTCTTTCTAAGTTCAGTGAGATGATGTTAGATCAGATCCTACAGAAAGAGCTGTTTGAGAATTTATCAACTAAAGAATTTATCAACTAAAAAATTTATCAGCTAAAAAATTTAACCCAAAAATTCCTGTCCAGGAGGACAGAAAGGCTCAGGAGCAATGCTGCTGGGGAAGAGTTTCTCAGGTCCACCCAGGGAGGCAGGAGGAGAGAGAGTCACTAACAGCCTGTGGTCTTAATTATTTATTTGTGGTGGAGGCAAGCATCGTTCAAACCCATGTCTGACTGCTTCTCTCCAGTCAGGATGACCTCCTTCATTCCTGGGTCACACAGTTGGCCTCTATCTCTTGCACATGCTCATCTGACAAGCTCCATGGGCACCCACTGCTGCAGAGCACTCAGTGGCGTGATGGAGGAGCTGACATGCTCCTGAGCAGCTTCCTTCTTTCTTTCTTCTTCTCATTGCTGAGCTTCAGCAAGGGGCAACAGTTTGTAGGGTTAAATCCTCGTAATTCTCCACCGTTCCTCCCTCCTTTTACTCCTCCCCCCCAAATCACAGACTGTCAAATGTATTTTTTCTATGTCCAAATTGAGAGACATCAGCAAAAACCTATCTCTGTATGACTGTAAAAAAGTAAGTTCAACGTAATTGGATAAAGATGGTTTCAAAATGAAATGTGGAAGAATAGGGCTTTGAAAGTTGAGTGCTGAGGACCTTTGAGGGTTTAGGACTTTTGAAGAAACCTCATAAAATTTTGAAATGCTGCCATAGGTCACTGAATTGTATACTATTCCCCCAACGGTCAAGTGTGCTTTTGTATTGAAATGATAGTTTTTCATTTTTATTGATGCTGGGAAACTTCCTTCAGCAGGGCTCCTTCATGCCAAAATGTCTTTAAATTATACACTACAAGTTTCTTAAAAGAAGTGGGTCAGTCTCTGCCCTCTGCTTTGAAAGAAATGCATAATTTTTAGAATCAAACCTGCTACCTGAATTCCAGCAGAGCTGCAGGGCATATTTTTGCTTTCAGGGATGGTTTTATGATATGTATACTTATCACCAGCATTAGCTGAAAGAATAACAATTTGTAAAAAGGGAAGTGAAAATCTAAGGTTAAATATGAAACCGGGCATAATAGCTACAATTCAGTATAACAAGCTTTAAATATACCCCAAGACTTCCAAAATGGAAATATCCCTTGTACTACATGTTAATTAATGCATCTCATCATGCCTGTTTCATCTGCTCAGAACCCTCGAAAAATATATGTAAGAGGTTCAATTTAAATGGAAATATGACATTAATAACAGCTTTTCTTGGGAAGAACAATCAAACCCTTACTAGCTGGGATGCTGTGACATGAGAAACAGGAAGGGTCCACAGTTACTTGCTGGCTGCAGTAGTTGTGAACCCTTCTGAGGTGACTGGATTACAGGTCTCTCTCTCAGGAAAGAAGGAAACTTCTTTAATAGAGAGTGCTAGGATTTGGTTCAAAAGAATGAGAAGGTGTGATTTTATGTAATTGGTTCTCCAGTTGAGAAAGTTGTTCTGAAAATAATAACCAGATCATCTTTTGTTTTACTGCATTTCTTAATTTACCACTGGGAAGGTGTGTAAGCATACTTACACTTCACACAGAGATTTGATCAGGAGAGCACAGCTGTGCAAGCCTGCTTCTTGTTCCTTGGCTTTCTGTGTGCCGGAGGTCCTTGGGGAGGTGTCACAATTAGTTTCCCCCTTTTCTATCTAAAGCAATTCCGTCACGACTCTGTAAATTCATGCTGAGAGTATACAGGACACAACAATAGTATTCATCCATTCTTCTTTACATGGTGGAAATCTACTGATACGACCTTCCCAGAGATGAACTTTTGTGTTTTCTGTCCTCACACACGACTGCTCTGACAATGCCGGTCACTGGCGCTCCCCTGCATCTGTCAAACCTACTCTCACGTTCCTTGTGAGATTCTCTCTACAGATCCCTCTTTGTTAGCAGCCCCCAATTCAGTAATACTTTATTTTAAAAAAAATATTCATCTGTCTTTCTGCCTTTCTACTCTAATTTTCGTACCACTAAAAGCCATGAGAAGAACTTAAGTGTAATCTGCGGGGGGAACTCTTAGTACGGAAATTTCCAGTTAGTTCTCCCCGATCAAACTGGTAACTTATAAGTAATGCTTATACATCTGAACTGTCACTAACCTGGTAGCTACAGTTTTTAGCTACCAGGTAATCTGATTTTTGTCACTCGGTGTAAGTGGTTGAAGCCATCCTTTTTGCAAGTGTGTCATCTGGAACAAATGGATGTCCTCCCCACTGCAGACTGTGAATGGGACATTCCTGCTGCCCGTTAGGCAAGAAGTTCTTCCGTGGCCCTTGATCCAAGTTTGACAACACACGAACGCACTGTGCTTGGCTCCTTGAACAGGCTGCATTATGGGGTGAGGGGACCAGCTGGTGCTGGTCAAAGGAACGGCCTGGATCCCAGCTGGGGGGAAGACTTGAGCCTCATATGCTCCAGGGAATGATAATATCAGGAGCTGAGAATCCAGCTGTGTACCCTAGTCACAGCAGAGTTACTTGGTGATATGGTATCACCCCCCTCCTCTAAGTGTTTTTCCAGTACTTCTCTCCCTCCCCTGTTTCTTTAGGTATCCGTAGATTTTTGCACAGCAAAGGAGTCTCCCCTGCAGTGAACAACAATAGCCCAAAGATTAATTTTTCCACTTTCCCAATCTGGGATTGCTTTTTCCTACCAACTGCTCAAGCACACCATGGATAAAGACTCATCTTCTACACCAATTTAAACTGTGACAGCATGGAAATGTTCATCCAGTACGGAAAAATTGCCAGCACATGAGTGCAGAAGATAACCCAAAGTTAGACATTTTGTTCTCCAGAGCAGAAAGAGCTCCTTTGTGATCTTGGACAGCCAGAGGATTTCATCTTGTTTATTTTTAACTCTCACTGAAGCCAATCAATGGAAGTTTCATCTCCGGTCATGCCAGTGGGGATAAAATGTAAAGCCGTAAATCTCTCTTCAAAGTGGGATTTAGATCCTTATGTACTTTATCAAATCACTCCAATGAATCCTGACATACATTTATCCACAACAGTTAATAAGTTACTTGTTTTATCAATGCAGATACATTCCTTCTGTGGACATGACATCAACTAAATAGCCTGTAATGAATCTGTCAACACTTCTGTTTGCTCTCCCTTTCTCAGTGCAATAGGAGACCTATTTGAGAAGTTAAGAGTTAGTTTTTTCATTCCTGATTGATGATTCCTCTGAGCAGAGGAAGAATGTTCTTTGGTAAGGTTGGAAGAGCCATTCTTTGTATAATTGTGTTATTCTACATGTATGGAAGCCAATTAGTTTGGCTACGGGCAGAGAGAAGGACCCTTAGAATCATGCCACTTAAGCAAACTGAAGCATGAGATTAAGCCCAAAGGCAGACAAACCATGCACAAAAGCTCTTGTTTCTGATAGGTGCTGTGGGATCTGTGATTTTCAACTGCTCAGCAAGTTCTGGGATGGTACATGTCAGAGTAGAAGACAACTCGGAGAAAAATCCTGCTTTGAAGATGTTTTCCATAATGTGAAATAAAAGATCCTACAAACTTGGCAATTTTCATCAGGTAGCTAGTGTCGTGTGGCAGTTTTATGCATAACATTATTACGGAGCCACTAGATCAGAGGCATCTTTTTCCAGTGAGTAGTAAACAGGAACATACCTTAAAGTGAGCAGGCACCACAAATGAATACCCCTGCCATGACTCACCCTCTGAGCCTTTCTCAGGGCTTCCAAATGAGTCCAGGTGGAGGAGCTCTGACCTTCTCTACAGAAACTAACAAAACCTGCAGGAGGGAAAGCAGGTAAAATGGGAGGCAGAGAAGAGGACAAAGCAGTGACAAGAGGAAAAAAAAAAAAAGGATATAAGCAGAACTACTCAGTGCTTGAAGTAAAGGAGGTGATCAGTTGGTAATCACATGCAATAATCTACATGAGACCTGGGAGTGTGGTTTAAATGCTGGATCTGGGGTTTTTTTGCAAATTGTGCTTAGAAACATTCCCAGAGCAATGTCTTTAATCAGAGAATCTTGAAAGGGCTGAGGGTCCACATGGATGCCAGCATCCACATCTTGTTAGTGTTCATGTGCAACATGTGCACTTTCTCCTTTTCTGTCTGATATTGAGTTGCAGAAAATTATCGTGACAGTCTGTGTCTGCCAACAAACAGCTATTCAGCTGCTTCAGCATTTCATATTCTACTTGCAGTAAAGTCGCATCCTTTGTGAGTTGTCCTTTAATTTTAGTGAAGAGATTGTTTTTCTTCTATTTCTTTTTTGTTAACTTTCCCATCATATCATATATACTCAGCTCTTTCTTCCACTGCTTCCTTGTTTATGGAAGGATTTTGTCTTAAAAGCCAGCATTTCCTGTGGTTTGAATTGGTTCATGTTGCCTGTATCCTCTGTTGCTTAGTTCTATTTGTCATAGGTCTCACCTATTACTAGGTAGCTCCTGTCAAGAAGCCAGCTGTGCTGTTTGGAACAGGCTATTAATGGTGGAAATTTGGGGCAAACACCCTCTTAAGTTTTCCAAAATCTTAAGTTTTCCAAAACATTTTCACTTGTCATTACAATCATTACTTACAAGTTATATTACAAGATCAAAATACACGTTTATCTATTTTCCTTGGTAGATTTCTATTTTAAACACAAAACCTGAATTTATGTTTGCAGCTCAAACACTAGCATTATTCTAATAGATGACAATTTGTGAGAGATTTGCAATAGAAATAGATAAATCTGTTCTCAGTGTTCACAATTCGATTAAAAAGAACCCATGAAATGGGGATGTGTCATTTAAATCTTCCAAATCTTTTTGGAATCACTAATTGGGAGTGTTGCAATGTAGGAAGAAAAAAAAAAAACAGTGTGTTTATAAATTTGCAGTGTTTCTTTACAGAATCTTTTTTTTCTGACGGGGTTGATTCATTACCATTTGACAGCTGCTGTTTTGTGGGCTTCAGAAAAACGAGTCGAAGTCTTCAGTATAATTCCAAGGATATGTATCAGTGCGGCAAAATCCGATGACAACTTAAACCCCTGTTGCCAAGGATATATGGGTGTATAAGCTGAGCTGCGTGTGAATTTTCCAGGTCAGGCTCAATTCGTATTTACACTGTGCAATGAAGGACAGGGGGAAAGCTTGAATTCATTCAGGTGTTTCTCAAAAAGGTAAATACAGCAGGGTGCAAAAGGCAAAGTCCCAGCAGCAGATAGCCGTGTTGTGGCTTTCTAGCCATAGAGTTGGCCCACGCTAGAAGCCCTGCCTTTCTGTAGAGCTGCTCTTCCCAGAGGTGGTTCCTTCCTTCAGCTCCAGAGCGAGCTCATCTGGTATCTTTGCATCACGTCCCCAGCACAAGCCTGGCCTTTGTCAAGTGGAGGAGGAACTCCTCACGCATCCTGGTCCCTCCAGCCCTGAGCCCCTCTGCCAAAACTCACCCGACTCCGCAAACCACGCAGATGCGGAAAGAACAGTGGTTTGGGTGGGAGGGAGCGGCTGCAGCTGCTGCTTCATCAGGTGGCACGTTCTCCTAGAGACTGCCTGGAAGCAGCACTCGCTTCCCTACCAAGGAGGAGCACCCAGCTGTGGTGGTTTTGCTGAGAGTGTAACAATAATCAAGAGCTCTGGCTTCCTGCGGTAATTAATGGCTTCTGGTGATTTCTGGACCGTTCTTTCATTCCGATTCAAATTCACAGCCCCTCAGGACTCTTTTATGGTCACAGGACTGTCCGCTGTGGTCTGTCCCCAACCGCACAGCTCTTGTGGCTTTGGTCCTCTGTCTTATGAGCAGTGAGGAAAGCAAGATCTGCTTTAAATGAACTCAGACAAGCACTCAACTTCAGAAGGAACAAGGTTGAGCAGGCATTCATGTACCAAATTTAGAAGATCCGCAGAAGTTTGTGGGAGTTTCTGGTTGACGGGTGCTTTACAGATGTGTTTTGCTAAGATGAATGATTTTTATATAAAAGTAAGATTTCTTTCTCAAGCTTTCATTACACTAGTCGTTTGTAGTTTTGACACAGTGTTATAGTAATTTAATAATAAACAAAGGCTTTCCTTGAGCATTCACTAGAATATTACTAAATACACTGTGCAAGAAAAGCTGTATTTTATCTCATAATATTATGCCTTACTTTTTAACAGTGATACCAAAAGGATACGTTTGTACAAAAACACAAATGAGTGAAAAACATGTATGGGAAGACAGAACTAGGGACTGGTCAACCCAAAATCCCAGATCTCACTGTTCCCAAAAAATACAGTGAGACTTTAAAATCTACCTCCAAATTTTGCAACTGGCCCATCTCTCTGTTGGAGCACCCAGAGACTGACATTAGGTCACACCTTGTCCCCAGGCATATAGATGAGGAAAAACGGTCCATCTGGTGAGGTGAAGATAAGACAGAATCCTTTCCAAGCATTATCTGTAATGCAAGCATGGCTGTGATAACCACACTCTCAGGAGATGATCAGTCCTGTTTAACAATTTGGCTCCTCCTTTCGAGTTATTCCTAGGTTCCTGTCACGTTAACTCTTGAGTGGCATGCAATATATAATAATAAGAGGAGATAAGGTTAGAAAGAGATTCAGGTTAGTAATTAAAAAGGCCATTGAAAGATTAGTTCTCTGTCACAGTCTTTGCACTCAGGACAACACATCAACCATTTTTTACAGAGTCGTCTGCTCATCCAGCAAATGCTTGTGTTGAAAATAAAGTGAAGAAAAATCTGAAAAAATAAATCTGTTCTGTCCATAGAAAATCATGATGTGCAACTAAAGATACAGGAATAGAGGACTGGCCAAAATGTAGGAAAGAATTCTGTGGCCTGAGGTGGATTACCCCTCCATGCCTTTGAATGGAGAAGGTAATTACACCATTATTCTGAATGACTTTTATGAGGTTGCACATGAAGGAAAAAGACAATAGCTTCTTGAATCCAATTTTCTTCCCACACAGAGTAATCACAATCTGTCCCTAAATATTGCTGTGTCCTGGTAATATATACATTTATTCCTCTATCTGGAGGGCTGAAAATATTGTGTGGCTTCATTACAGAAATCCATAAACTTGTGTAAAGTTTCTTAAATAGTTGGAGAGCTCGTGGCTTGGAATAAACAAGCAGTTTTGTTAAAGGAAAATAAAACATACCAACCCTAACTTTGCACAGATGATGTTGCAGTACTGAGGCCTACTTCTTCACTGAATGGGATTATAAATTATCTTTGAGCTATTCTGCTTCCAGTTACTCCATCTGTAATCATTCTAGTGTGGTTTCTAAAGGAAATGAATACATATAAACATAAATACTTCCAATCCATGTTGAGAGGAAGGTTTCCTGGGATTTGTTTGACAGACAACATATCATGAAACCCTTAAATAGTAATTAACTAGCACGTTTTGGACAAACTTTTCAAGCAAAAGCATATGTGCATTGAGCAAAATTGAACATTTCTCATTTCACATTAAATATGATTTGACTGGGATACGGCCCTATACCCAAGGCTTTTTTATGTGGGGAGAGGGGAAGGAGAAAAAGGAAGATGCAAAAGGGCTTTTGTAAACATTGTGCTCTGAGTTCCTCAGAAACAGTTCCTCCAGTTGGACTCATTTGACCAGAGCAGCCATTTATATTGTAAGTAGTCACCTCTGAAGCAGACATTTATAAGCATTTATAAGAATTGCTCCTAAAGAGCAGCTGATATTGTCTGGAAGAACATCTAACACAGGTCAGGTGGGCAAAAGTGCCTGCTGCCCTCCTGAGCATGAAGGAAGCTTCTCCACATACCTGGTCTTGGAGCTCTCCCTTCAGTCTGGACCCAAAACTGTCAAGTGAGTGTCTTAGTATGAAAAAAATTAACTGCAGACTGCACTGCAGGGGAGAAAGATCCCTAGTAGGATGAAAGGATAGAACAAGAGAGAACAAGATACTACATGAATGGCAGAAGAGGTAAAAAACTCATAGAATCACAGAATAGTTTCAGCTGGAAGAGATTTTGAAGGTCGAAAAAAAAAAAAAGAAAAAACTGCTCACTGTCTTAGCAAAAGAACTTGGGGATATGAAATTAAATAGCTAGTGGCAGGTTTTGTAACAAACCAAAGAAGGTATTTCTTCAGATAACACCTAGATTAGCTGTTGGGCTGCTTACCACAGGACACTGCAGGTGCTAAAAGTCAAATGCAGTCTAGAAAAATCAGTGTAAGAAAAATTCCTATAAGATATGACCAATAATTCAGCAAACCCTTGACATTCAAATTTATGACAGTTAGGACAATATTCTGGGCTAGTTGTGACTATATATTCTTGAACTACTCTTTCTTAATTTCTTTTATTGTTTTGTCTTTCACTTCTATTTGTTCATCACTAATTGCCGTGATATGGATGGACCTTTCACCTGATCCAGCAGAGCTGTCCCTACATGCACAGAGGAGCTGCAGCATGATAAAAGCTAATCCTTACTTCTTTCTGCAGTGTTCATCTTATACGCAACATTTGACTGCTTCTCACCACAGAATTATTATTATCCCTGTTCCTTCACTGCTAGGAAGAAGCTCCCTCTTCTGCTGAAGGCTGTCAGTCTTTTCATAACATATCTTCATGTTGAGGGGCTAAAGATAAAACTCTGAATTCTCAGGGGATTTAGTTTTAATACTTCCTAACTGTTTCAGTCACTATCTTTCCCTTGATAACCTGAGTGTGCATGATCTACTCTTCTCCAGGGCCAAATACTATCTGCTTTTCTGAAGTTACCTCAGAGATGATCAGGTGCAGTTTTTAAAGTAGCATGAGACCTTGAGTGACTCACTTCTAAGACATTTTAAAAGCCCAGGACTTCAAAACTCTTGGGCACCCACTGTTGAAAACATACGTTTCTTCAGAAACGCTTGAAAAACGCTCCTTCTTTGCACCCTATATACAGAAACTTACAGAAACTTTTGAAGAGTCTGTTTTGATAAAATCAGTTTATGTAATAATTTCCAGTAAATTTTGTACAGGAAATAAAACATGTGCTGCTTTTAATTACAATTTAATTACATAATCAGTTATATTTACATATAGTCCAGTGCTCATTGTCATACATAGTACTAGAGGAAATAGCTCCCACTTGGTACCTTGAATCTCCAAAACAGAGCTCTACTGAGAAAAGTCTGGATTTCTGAAAATTTTATGCAAAAAATCTTAATTTTACAGTTTCCTCTGTAATCTCACACATCTCAGAAGAAAACCACACTGTCAAACTTGAAGGGAAAACATTAGAGAGAGTTATTCTCAGCCTTTCCTTTGTGCAGAGCAAAGCACTCAGCTGGCTATAGCTGTCTGTGCTCAAAGAAATCTGTTTTCCCCAGGTGGTCTTCATAACATTTGCATAGTCAAGAACCCAACAGTACATGAGGGCTGCTGGGACTATCTGGAATGGGACAGGTGGTTGTTTCGGCAGCCTTCCCTCTAGGGCTGTTTGTAGGCTCACACTGCTTGCTTCACTGCAGCTGAGCACGGTTTAGGTTGCAGTCAACGGCTCCTCAAAGCACTGCAGCTGTGTGAGGAAAGTCCTCTTGGCTGCGTGAATGGCAGGAGAGCAGGGAAGTAAATATGAAATTAGTAAATTTGATTACATACCATTAAATCCTCTTCAAACCACACAATGGTATCAGATTGGTGTTAGTCGGTGGCAGGTCTTGGGCAGGAATCACCAAAACGAAATGAACCTAGAGAAGAGGACTGATGCAACTGGGTGTGTGCTGCTTAAAACTTCATCTTTCCATTCTGTTGGCTCGGAACCTGATGCATCAGTTCAGTGCTACATCAAGGAGAAAATTTGTCCTGAATTAAGAAAGGAAAGGCACGTGGTGGCTGTATTTCAGTCTGCAGCTGTGTCAATGTTGGGCCCGTCATCAGGCCAGGGGCTGAACATTGCACCGAGGTTCCCAGACAAGGAAATTCCTGTGGTTCAGTACTTTTACTGGTGAAATGGTACAGCACTGGCTCTGGCATACTCTCGCCATCTGCCTACCATTGTTCACTTTATGGTTACTCTCCTTCCCTTTTTAAACAAACAGAGAATAGGGCCTGAACCCACTGACATTTTGTATGTGAGCTTTGTGAAAGAAAAGGCTCTTTTTGCCCTCTCTTCCTTTCCTCCCCCATGCATTCGCATGGGCCTCCCATAAGGATTCCTAGTAGTGGGTTTAAGTATTTGAAATGTAAAGGACACTACTGCAGAAGAATAATACCTCATGAGGACATAGTTGTGATGAATATGTTGGGGTAAATGTTTCCAGGCATAGGCTGAAATTTCTGCAACTATATATTTAGTTTGTAAGTATTTCCACAACTTAGTCCCTGTCTCATACAGTTATATGCAAGTTTCATCCAAGAGAGTTTTGCATCTATCTCAAGGTTTCCAACACGGTTTTAGATGTTTGAAATTATAAGCCTGTTTTACAAATGCAAGATCTTCCTACAACAAAATCAAAAGATTTCTCAAAACTCAAAGGGCCAGTGACAGGACCAGGATTAAATTGCAGTAGTGATGACCCTGATTTCACTCAAGTCCTCATTGTCACCTGTCTCTGTCTATATATCGTATATCGAAGCAATATGAAGCTTTTTAGCATAAAGGAAATGGAAAAGCTAAAGTCTGAGAAAACATCCTGAATGTTTACTACAACCACCTGCACTTACCATAGACATTTCCAATCTATAGCCTTTTCAGCAGTATCAAGTGCATTTCTGTCCTAGAAGGTGTTAGCGAGGAGTATGTTAAAGCTGCTGTTTCTAACAGGACATCACCAAGGTATTTTGCCAAGGGTTTCATATAGCTGCCAGCCAAAATGCTGTTCAGACTCAAAGCTATTACATGACAGTTGTACCATTCCACCTAGTGAAGAGTGCAAATGGCTGGGGGACAAAGCAATCCAAAGCTCACTGGAAAGAGAGAAAGTTTTCTATTGAGTTCAGTGAGTTTTGGGTGATGCCCTTAAGAAAGCAGAAATAATTAAACAAATATTTACATTTACTTATACAGGACTGAGCAAATTTTCTCCTCTAGAAATGTACTAGACACCAAAGAGATCTAAGAGCTTGAGTTCAAATAGGAATTAGTGCAGCAATATGAGAAATCTTGTACATATGCTGAAGAAAACTTTCTACTGGAATTTCAGGTAAATGTGGAATCAGCTGCAAAAATACAGAGTGGTTATTGAAATGATGCAATTGCCACCCCCCAAAAATATATTTTCCTTTGGGCCAAGATTAATTCCAAACCGTTTGAATATACAAATATTTGCCTGTGTTTCTTCTTAGGCATATTTCTAAGTGATGTCGTTAAAAACTTATTCTCCAAAACCAGATTAACTAGGATGTAAAAAATAAGAAATGACATGTGCTTATACTAACTGAATATGTTATAGCCATTGGCAAACTTGTATGGTAATTATTTCTTCCCAAGAAGGTCATCCTGTATCATGTGCTTTATAATATAGAGATGCTTATGTAAGACAATTATCCAAACTATTTGGACAACACCAGCCAAGTCAGGGCCAGGATTTCTTATGGGCCAGTTTTGGATCATTTCTGCATGTTATACAATAAGACTCCTTATCATAAAGTGCTTAAATGGCACTGGGAACAAAGCCCAGCACCTAGGACTCCCTGCTCTACTTAAGCTCCCCGACCATGGAGCTACACAGCCTTGCTTTCTCCTATTTTGTTTCTTTCTCCATGGATTCTGGCGTATTTGGCTTCACTGTGACAACAGGAGGGTGAAAAGTGGTCCTTCCAACCTAACTGAAAAACTTGTGTCCTGGGCATTCATATAGCAGCTGTGATTTGAACCTTCTTGGTTTGGGAGCGCCAGAACTCTGATCTCAGGAGTCTCTGTACAATGCTTTTATCACCGGACAACTATACAGGGAGTTATGTCACCTCCTCCTCTGGTTGCATACTAAAGGATCATGTTAAAATGTTGTTCTTACAGAGGTTCTGAAAGAAGTTAGGAGCTTCTGTCCTCTGGATTTTAGGCATCCTATGGGACCAAACTCTGCAACCATCTAATCTTCCAAACTTGCTTGCTGCTCTACTGATAAAACCCCACAATTTCTTCTCACAAGGATCACTAAGTTCCAAAAAACGGGGGTCCTTCATACTTACTTTTTATACTAACTTCTGAGTGACAATTTCAAACACTCTGTAAACATTGTTTCAGAGCATTCAGGGGAACTAACATGCATTTTCTTCTCAATTCAAAATGAAGAAGCAAAGAAATGCTCAACTGTAGTGCCTAGAAAGCAAAACATTGTGCTAGTGGATATTCTGCTTTGGGAATATCATGAACCTAAAATATGCACAGATTTTTGTCCTTCATTAATTAATTCAGACTGCAGTCATTCTAACTAGGTTCTTAGATAAGACTGAACAGTGAGTTTCTGCCTTTTTTTCCAGCTTCTTAATTCACCCTTTGGCTCAATGACTGGCTTCCATTTTACGTCTCTGTAGAGCATAATGCTCTGCCTGAATAACTACACTGTTGTATGTGCAAGGCACTTACCTGCTTCCACTAAAACATGTTGAGATTTAAAATTAACAGAAGAGAAAGGAAAGCTATTCTGATGCAGATTTTCAACTCGAGTCCTTCGGTACAAATTCAATGATTACAGTTCTAATGGAATTCTCTTTTTGTTGAGATTTTTGTAAACCGTTAACCATTTCAACAGTAAACAGTTAAAAGTTGAGATAATTCAGGTTTTATCATATTTGTCCCTTTTGCCAAAATAAAGTTAATTGAGAAAAGATGGAAAAAAATATATTAAGGGAAAGTAATGGTGTGAAAATGTTCATGTCAAAAATAATTCAGAGGTAGTCTGAGTGAGGCAGAGTTGTAAGATATGTAATTATAGAGAGTTCAAATAGTTATTCAAACAGTCATGGAAGCTGAAGGATGATTATTTAGATTTACGGTTGACAGATTATTAACTAACAGTAACAAACCCACATCAACTGAAAGTAAAACAGCTGAATTAAAGGACTTCTGCTATAGTAATGATGTGAGTTTCTTGGGGTCCCAGCTGATGCCATGTATTCCACAAACTCTGAGAGCTTTCTTTCATGTGTTGTCCATCATATTCATTCATCTTAACCTTTGTTTAATACCCTGTCCATATTTTCTTTGTCTAACTAACTCAAACACTGCTAGGCAAAGTTAGTAATTTTGAATCCTTCTCATTCTACACTCATTTTTTATCACTATTCTATTCATGTCAGGGAATGCAAGATGAGGTTATTTAAATATTTAAGCACAAAAATATGTGGAGCGTAATCCTGTAAAGTTGTCACTGATAGAACTGTTCGGACAAACTTTGTCACCAATGAAGTGACCCTAAATCTTACAGACATTTGGCAAGTACTGTTTAGCCTTCCACTGAAGATGTTTCCTTGTGAAACTTCTGAACCTTTTCAGCGGTCTCCCCTACGTATCTTGACTATTCTTATAGAAATCCATATGCCTCAGGATTTAGCCAGTGGCTTCTCCAAATGGCTCCTGTGGGTATTCTTATCTCCCTTCACTTCTTGTTGGACTGTTGATAAGTAAGAAAGCGTCTGCTGAGGAGCCTTGGGGCCATTGTATGAGTTTTGGGTCCACAGAACAAAGCAAAAGTCTCACCTCCCAAGAGGTAAAAGCCTCACCAGGAGGCTGTTCTCCTACCAGATGGGAATAAAGGGAATGGAGAAGCTCACTCATATCAGTAAACCCTCCAGGAGACGTGCTGCAAATGCCAGTGACCTCAATGCTGAAGTAATAGTATTGATGTAACTACAGTAGTCTTATGCCAAATTGATCTCAAAGAGGATCAGAGCCCAGGCAGAGGTATTGTTCTTTATTAATCAGCTTGTAGACCTGGAAGATGGGGAGCTTTTTGGATTGTGGCTGCTGTAATTTCATACCATGCCTGCTGAAACGAACTCTGAACCCGAAGGAATGGACCAAAGGTTGGGGTTTAGCATTACAAGAATGCAATAAGACGGCTAAATTTTCACAAAGTGAACTTGATTCATATTCACATTCATGATTCATACTCTGCAGATCAGATTTAATTACTAATTACATTGCTTCATAAACAACTAATGAACATGTTTCAGTACATTTGAGAAGCTAGTGAATTTTCTTATAACACAAGGATTTTACTAGAAACCTTGTTATAAAACTGATGACCAGCAGTAGGGAGAGGATCTCAACTGTAGAGTTTTTCACAGTTTACATGTGGTATGATTTGCTGAGTTTACGTTGCAAAATATATTTATGATTTTTATAACAATATTTATTTGAAGTTCTATATGTTGTCCTAATTTCACTAATAAACAGTCTGCCATCAGCGGTTTGCACCTTTTAAAGGTGACATAATTTATTAAAATCTTTTTGACACAAGGCTTTTTAGATAATGTAGCAGACATGTGCACAGTATATTCCATTTACAAGCCTCAAACATATGGTATTAATAAAGAGTGATGCCTCTGACAATTTCCTTTTCTAAATAATGAAACTGTTTTGATTAAGGGCTGAAGATGCCAAGGTAGCCATTCTGTAATCTAACAAACATGCGCACAGATGTACTTGAACACACAGCGCATGTCTATAGTGTGAATCACTCTTGGAACTATCCCACAAAAGCCTGATCCAAAGTCTATTTAAATCTATAGAAAGATTCCCACTGATTTTTTTTACACTGTGGATGAGGTCCAAAAGGGATGATTATGGATGTTCCTTTGCAGAAGATGGGTTATCAACTTTAAGAACTGGTGAAATCCTCTCATGCAAAACTTCCATCGACGTTATTGAGATACAGATTTTCCCTATGTATGTTTAGACAATCAGCTTTATGTGCTCTTTAATGACCAAGAAGCAATGCTGATAAATTTGGAAATTCCTTCATGAATAATTGATCTTCAGCTGCATAAAATATCTCTGCCAGTGCACTACAACTTACATTCTTACATAATATTGAGATTTTTCATTCAGACATCTATTTTTTTCCTCAGTCCCTGCTGAGATTCATAGACCAAAGTGCTTTCTCACATGCGAGATAATTAATGTCAATGCTAGTGCCTTTTAAATTCGCATGATAGCTAGCATGCTTGCTTAAAGAAGTAGAAATCTTGTATCAAATCCCTCCTCCGCCCTGTGTGGCCTGAACTTGCATCTCCCATGTACTAGGAAGCTGCCTGGCCTCCTATGAATGGGGATGATATATGATTAAAGCTGTCCTAATTTCTATCAGATGTTTAAGTATTCACTGCAAGACTTATGGGAATGTAGGTGTTCCTTCTCCCAGCTCAGTGCCCCAGAAGCACAGAAATGGAGATTTATTTAGACATTGGTTAATTTGTTCTCCGTTTGCTGTCTTTGTCCCCACACCAAAACAATGATTAGCTATCCCAGAGAGACTTCAGAAAGAGAAGTTTTCAGGACTTTTCTCGCTCTGGTTTAGCAGTTTGATCATTCCTTCAGGAGACATGGTTTAAGCACTCTTGACAGAGGAGAGCTCCAAAAAAAGCAGCTACTGTCACTACCAGATTGAACACATTCAGATACCAGCAACGAATGATCCTTCACCAAGGTGCTTGAGTGGGTCCAGAGAAGGGCAACAAAGCTGATGAGAGGTCTGGAGAGCACGTCTTATGAAGAGCAGCTGAAGGAAATCAAATTGTTTAGTCTGGAGAAGAGGAGGCTCAGGGACACCTTATTGCTCTCTACAACTGCCTGAAAGGAGGTCATAGTGAGGTAGGTGTGGGTCTCTTCTTCCAAGTAACTAGTGATAGGATGAGAGGAAATGGGCTCAAGATGCACCAGGGGAGGTCTAGATTGGATATTAGAAAAAATTCCTTTACTGAAAGAGTGGTGAGGCATTGGAACAGGCTGCCCAGGGAAGTGGTGAAGTCACCATCCGTGGAAGTGTTCAAAAAACACATAGACATGGCACTTCGGGACATGGTTTAGTGGTTATGGTAGTGTTGAGTCATTGGTTGGACTTGATGATCTTAGAGGTCTTTTCCAAACTTAATGGTTCTATGGCTGACTGAAATCAAGCTTTCACTGGAGTCAATATGAAATGAGAAGAAATCATGCTTTCCTTCAAATGAAACCAGGCATGCAAATTGAAAAAGACCTTCAAAAGAACTTCAAGCTAATACTGTTTCGTTTTCTAACTATTCTGCTCCTGCTTACTAATTTACCCTTTTTTTTGGTTCGTTTTTCTTTTTTTTAGGACAAGGTCTTAAGTGTTTTCTTTTCTGGAAATTCTATCAACCGGCTTCTTTGCAGAAAATATAACCTTTTTTTTCCTTTTCTGCAGGTCCTGTTGCCACCATATGATGATCCTGTGAACGGAGCTGCTAAAGATCCACCACCACCTTATGTGTCAGCATAAGTGAGAGAATGCTGTGTACCTAGGGAGGATAGCTTTACTTCTCAGACATTGGAGCAATAGTTTGATAATTTCACTTCAACATATAACCTCAGCGGGTTATACATTGTTATTTTGCTGACATACTGAAACCTAAATTTCATGATTAAAATTCTGTAGATAGTTTTAATGATTTGCTGCAACTACAGTAGTGTTTCAGAAACTAGTGAACTAGTTTCAAAACAGTTCTGGGTAGTGCTAAGGTTATTGTAGTCACTGAATAGCTTTTTCCACCATGTCTGACATGCCGTGCTAGAGAACATAGGACTTTGCATTCTCAATCAGGTTCAGAGTGTAACTTTTTTTTTTTATTTGAGAAACTTCCAAGGCATTACAAATGTGTTTCTCAAATGCCCATTTTCACCTTCAGAATACACACCAAGTCTAAAAAAGTGACATTCCACTTCATTCCTGTTCTGCAAGAATTTATTATGCTATGAAGGATGATGACAGCAAGAAAGAGTCTTATGCACTATTCTCGTCAACCTGGCTAATGCGAAATAAATTTAATTGGGAAGAATAAGGACAGCAAATGAGAGTAGACAAAGCACTCTGTGATGTGTAACAAACCAGAACCTGTCATCTACATGGACTCATTTTGTCCCAGCCTGCAAATCATTCTAATGCTCGAAAAAAAGAATTCTTACCAACTTCTGGTAATTTTCTTTTCCTGCCTACACACCTTTTTCCTCTCCGCCAACTTCACAAATAGCATTTTGAGGTCACAAAATCCCTGCTTTTAAAGTCCCATGGTTAGGTGACAAAGCTACATCTTTTGCACTCAATATGCAAATGTTTTCCCATTGGAATGTGCCTGTAAATATCGCAATGTTCTGCTGAGTGTGACCTAAATTAGCAGATTCTAAGATATATGTTCCCAGCCTATGGGAGACTTATGCATGTAACGAGCATTAGCAGATATGTTTTGTGTGTTTGTCGTATACACCAACGTGGGGATTTTAGATTCCTTTTATGACTGAGCTGGTTGTGCTGAGAATTTTTCTCATGGGACTCATCCATCCACGAATGCTTGCGTGAGGTATTTGTTTCTTCCCCAGAGAAGTGCCTCCTGCACGTGTGACTTTTGGTTGTTGAAGTTCTACTTTAAATTGAAAAGGAACAGGAAAAGGGAATACAATGTGTGTCTCTACCTCTCATCATTTCGCCCTGTGTTGTCTCCTCTGCATTTGCGGTGATAGAACAGGATGAAGCTAGACTGATGCCATTGCACACTGCCCCAGGTAAGGGGCAGTGCAGAGCTGAGCCACAGCTTGGAGGAGCACCAGAAGAAACCAAGGCGCTGCCTCTCCTGTGACTGGGCTGGCATGTGAGTCCACAACCTCCCTAAGGAGGACACCCATTCTCATACTCAGTGCACTGAACCCATGCTGCAGACTGAAAAAGAGTGGAGTTTTTCCTGCCTTTTTCTGGAAAAGAGTCTTTCCAGGGGAACACAGGACCTAAACCTGCTTTTCATGAAGATTGCCACTGCAACTTGTCCTTGCAGAGGTCAGGGAAGGAAGGGCCAGACTCTTTTGGCCTGTCTCTTCCACACCTCTGGGAAAAGGCAGGTTCCCATCTGCTTGCTGGAATTTTCCTTTGGTGTTCATCTACTCTGAGATCAAATTAAGCAAACCTTTTGACTGAACCAGTCCTGAAGTCCATCCATTGGTCTCTGTCAGTCCTATTGCTTCTGTCAGAATAACTCCATGTATTATTATCTCATTACAGTTATCTTTGGGAATTTATCTGAATTTGGAGGTTGGGCTGGCTGGCTGGGCTTCTAAGCTTCATTTTCTTTCACTCTTGACAGATTTGTGAAGGATTTTAAACAGCTATCTGTTTGAGGAAAGCCGGTTGTAAATACCTTGCATCTGTGTGTATAAACTTCTCTACAATAAAAGGGTGTTTCCTCAAGACTATGGAAGTAATTTTTGCTGCACAAACACACACATTCCCATCCAATCAATCTGACACAGCAGGATTTTCTCTGTACATGACCTAAGCAACAGTTCTTTTTCCAGTACACTCAGTCCATTCACCAGCTTTCCCTCCATACTGTATAAATGAAGAGTAGTACAGTCAATTCTATAATTTATTGTGCAATAAAACCAAGACATAGTTCAAGCTTTTAGTTCATTGTCCAGAACTGCAGGCAGTTTTCCAGGTCTGAAGAAGTGTGTGATACAAAACAGGGCTATACTGTGCTACAGCAAAAGCGAAGGCTTCCTTTTCTCCACATCATTATAGCGATAACATTGTGCTAATAGACATAAAATTTCTGAAGACTCCAGCTTGCCTGATTTATGAATCAGGACTTCTCCACACACATCATACGTGCATAAGTGCGAGTACATGTGTCCTGCCAGTACCTCTAATACCTTTTGGATTTTGTCCAATTTGAGTTAAAGAGGGCAGGGAGGTTATGGTATCAAACCCATGGCATTCCTGCACATACTGTACATAGGCAGCTGGGTAGGAGGGAACAGATAATGTAATGCGAATTCTACTCCACTGATGTATCAGAAGATCCACAAGGGAGAAGAGTTTCCTCACTTGCAAAGAAAAACAAGGTTCTCTAGGTTACATGAAGAGACACGAGCTCCAGGTGATGTTTTTTTTATCCTCAGTTGTTGAGTTCACTTTCCATTTTCATGTCTAATCCTGGGTAATTTACACCATAGCTTTTCTATAGTCATTTTTAATAGTCAGTCATCTGTGACACAGAAACCCATTAAAAACCTGGTTTCTTAAGTTTCTGTGCTTTGGGAACTGCTTAATCCTAGTAGTGCTTTTTTCATATTCCTTGCATTTTTTCCTTTCTCTCAGGTATTAGGAGCATGTGCTTATTCAAATTGTCTCCCATTTTCTTATCTTAAAATCTAATATAGTGGTTTATTATTACTAGTTTCCAGTAACTTCAGAGTGGAAAGAAAATATTTTCAAGGTATGTTGACACGGAACATCCTAAATATGGGGCCAAATCCAGCAAGTAGGAATCTTATCCTTGATAACATCAGAAATCTTTTGCTGAAATCTCCTAAATTTTTAAAATATCTGTTATAAAGCATTGGAAGTTTCACAAATCCTACACATGCTAAGGCACAAATCTCATTTCTCTTGTCTGTGCCTGATGGAACAATGCAGCTTCCCTTTGTTGTACACATATCCAGCGCATCATACTGGAGAAAACAAAGAGGAATTCATAGTGGTGGCCCAAGAGTGTGGCACTCCTGCTTGCAAGTACATTACGTTTTCTAAAACTATTATTAACAGCCATTATTTTAGGTGTTAGGTTGTCTGTACTTCTCTGGGAAAACCTCTGGTTTGTAAAACAATCCAGACTTGATATACTACCAGAGGCCATTTTAGATCAATTTATGGCCAGAGAAAAGCTTGGCAAGGAAGCAGAGGGAATGATAACTAGTCTGAAACAAATTCCAAATTCTGTGCTTTCAAAAGAGGGCTTTCCTCATAACTTCCATGTCAGCCAAAGTGTAGCAGCTAGGGACACCATGGACAGTTTGAACAAGTTTTTGCTAATACTAGCAAGTCTGCACAGTGATGCTTGGAATATGCAAGATGGACAGAATATTTGGCTACCAGTAAGGGCAGAATGGAGATCAGAGTGGCCACAGGGACAGAGCATGGGAGGGCAATGTTCATATATGTCCTTTAAACAGCACAGAGAGACTGATGGCACTGCATTGACAGCTTTCACTGGTACAAACCTGGTTGGCTTGCACACACTTTTTCTCATGTGCTATGGTCAGGAAGAAATCACAGAATCACAGAATGTCAGGGGTTGGAAGGGACCTCAAAAGATCATCTAGTCCAGCCCTCCTGCCAGAGCAGGATCAGCTACAGTAGGTCACACAGGAACACGTCCAGGTGGGTTTTGAATGTCTCCAAAGAAGGAGACTCCACAACCTCCCTGGGCAGCTCCTGTAACCTGTTATGTTAGCTGTTACACCAGCTCTGTTTCAGGCTTTTATCACTGGAACAGATTATACTGATATCTTGGTCTTGCTTGTAAGGCAAAGACATCTATAGATTTATTTTTTCTAAACCTAAAGAAGTATTAGTCAAACTCTGGCCAAACTCTAATTGGACAGAAGATTCCAAGCTGCTTCTCTGGAACTAAATTACATCCTTAAAGGCTGCTCCCCTTAGAGATTCTCTCCTTAGAAGCTACTCTCCTCAGAAGCTCTCTCCTTAGAAGCTGCTTCTCTGGAGCTGTTACATCCTTCCCATTTACACATTTCTATTAACTGCAGAAATTGCAGTCAGGTACCACAGAGAAGCATTTCTTGCAAAATTCCAGTGCCTGAGACTAAGAGGATGTTCCAGCACTATCTCAGTGCACAGCTCTGCAAAACCCAAAACAGCAGCCATAGCTATCTAAAGGGAAGCTTGGCTCTGATAAATCAGGATTAGTTCTTTCAGAGAAGGACTCTGGTATTTGTAAATGATGTCTCCACACCCATGGATTTGAACCAGAACGGTTCTGCAACGTGGCCAGTTTTTCAGCTGAATAGCTCAGCAGGGTGTGGAAGCCAGATCTATGATTTTCTGCCTGCAGCCTGTGTCTACCTCCAGCAGAACAGAATATCAAAGCAACAGGAGTGAAAACCTCATTGTCACCCAACCAGCAGATACAAAGTTATTTCAAATCCAAAAGCCAGTCCTACAACTATGTCCTAGACAATGAGCTACAACAGTAGTTTATTATTTAAATGAAGAACTTATGTAATATTTAATGCAGGAAATTACTTTTTTTTTTTTTTACTTTTTTTTTTTTTGATTATTCAAACCTTTCAAACAGGCGGGTTCTCAGAAAGTCATGAAGGGTTTGCCCTTTGTAGCCAGAGCTGGACTTAACTAATTAATCTGAGCGGAGGACACAGGGTCACTCAGAGAGCTGAATAAACAGCAAGGAGATGAGTCAGGTTTGCATCAGGGTTGGCTACTTGGCTTACAGGAGAGGTTTGCTGGCCAGCAGAGACAGAAGAGCTGTGAAGCTACTCTGAGAGATGGAGCTCCAGCACAGTGGACTGTCTGCAGCCATTTCAGAGGACTTCTATTTGCAATTTGAGGTCAACACAGCAAGCAGTAGCAGGGATGAGCCATGCACTGCTTTTTAGCCCAGAACCTGGGCTTCATTAAGGTATCTAAGTGCATCCTGCTGATAATTCTATTTCATATAAACTTTGCTTAAGCATCCAAATAATTTTGGTTCTTAGAAGGATCGAGATGGGTTTTTTTGTTTTGCATTTCCTTCTATATCTTCATCAGGAACTCTGGGGAATTGATCACTCATAATTTTAAAACTCTTTCTCCCACCAAAGTGCCCCATTTCAGGCCCATTCGTGACAGCAGAGGCAAGGATACAATTAGAGACAGAAATCAATCATTGGTAGACTTCTAGAATCAAATCATAGAAATATAGAAACACAGAACTTAGAATCATAGAATCATAGAATGTGTTGAGTCTGACGGGACCTTTAAAGGTCACCTTGTCCAACCTCAAATCCTCTGAACACATTCAGTGTCAGGATGGACAAGATTTTCTTAAAAAGACAGGTACTGCCCTAATAAGACAGATACGTTCTGCTTCACAGATGGCAGATCTTAAGGGCTCCTCTCTGGTCCAGGGACCTGGTCCTGTCTTTTTCCTCCATAATATGGCTGGACAGACAATTACTTTTGTAGTTGAATTTTGTGTATCACCAGCACACCAGTTTAAGACTTCTAGATAAACAATAAATTGGTTGGACGCTGAGAGATTGGTACTATTTATACAAATGTGATCATTTGTGGCAGTATCAGATGTACTTACCTGAGGGCAGCAAGGGCAAGGAAAGTAAAGGAACAAAGGCAAAAGCTGGCAATAACTTACAAATGCTTATCTTTTGTGAATTCATAAAGTCTTCTCCTCATCAAATCATCAGAAAATTGGAATGAGTTTCATTTCCTTCATTGCATTAGAGCTGAGGATGAAATTAGCTTTATCAGTTGCACAACCCAGCTCAAATTTCCCGCTGTAGTATGATCTTGCTTCTTCGCTTCTCATAGAGAAAAAGCAACTAAATAAGTTTAAAATGCTTTTAGTGAACCAGACTAGTTGATATAGATTTTTTTGTTGTTCTTTTTTCTCCAAAAATATTGAAGCTTGCTTATTTTTTTAAGGCAAACATTTTCTTTTTAAATATAGATATTTAGTTATCTGTGGCCACATTTTCATCTTAGGAACTGACTGGTTTCTGCTTCAAAGGTATATTTTCTTTGTGTTTTTTTTATCTTGTGAACTAGCAGGGAAAAAAAAAGTCTAAAGTACAATATAATACATCTTTTTCTTTTGGCTGCTTTTCCTCTCCTTGCAACTCAATTTTTCAGATTGGATAAAAAGTTCTGACACAGTAGTTTGAAAAAAAAAGTACAATAAAGGCGAAGTATCATTATGCTGAATAGACACGACAAACACTCCAGGGGTCTTTGAAAGTAGACCCACTGTCCTTTTTCTCAGACAAACTCATAACTGTTTTAGCCCTATTAGCAATTAGCAACATAACACGTTTCCATAATTGCCACTGTGCGGCTGTGCAGCAGCAGCAACATTTAGATGTGGGCTATGTTTAACCACCTGAGCTGTTTCATCTGTGGTCTTGTATGGAGAGGTTTCATGGGCAGCACAGTCCTGGGACCAGTTCATTTTGCAAGAGCAGCCTGAAGACGAGCCACAAAAAATGGGTCTCTGAGAAAAGGAAAGTCCAAGGAAGTATGGTTTTGCCTCGAGGGTTACGAGACCAGAGAGAGACACAAGTTGGGAAAGTTTCAAGATGTGATCCCTGATCACGTTTGTCGTATCTACATACACGCAACACATGATGTCTTTTTGGATATTTTTTAGTTTCTAACTAGCATTCCTGCATTATACTTACCACAGATAACAACATAAATAATTGATTCTTCTTTGCTTTTTAAGCAAAGAGTTTATCCATCTTTTTGTGAGCATAACTTTTCCCTTCAGATTGGATTCAGTGGCAGTACTAGGATTCAGTGGCAGTATTAGCAGTATCCTCTTGCTATCTAACCAGGTTTAACTGGGCTAGAAACTGTACCAAGGTTACTGCAGATCTTCTTTGGCATCTCATTCTTTTTCTCTTACTGAAGTTTTGCTCTAATGCCTTTTTCTGTGAGAAAACATCTTACATTTGGATGGATTGCCAGATACTTGGGGGCAGGGAGGGCTGAGGACCTTTTTGTGACATTAGTTAGAAACATATTAAATTATTTAAGCTCTTCCATATCTGCAACATCTATTACTTATCCAGTAGTATTTTCAAGAGGCCTTTCATCCTTTGTCCTTTCACTACAACTTCTTTTTCAAAAGTTTCCTTCAGTCTTCAAAAGCACAGTGATCCGGTGCAAAGACAAAACATTGGCAGATACTACCACCAGCACCAGTGGTGGTACTCAAAAAGCATGTCTGAAGAGTTTCTGAATTAAAATTTTTAGACTTCAGGTATAACAGAAGATTCAACATGCAAGCCTATAACTTAGAGAGGCTAAACACCATCCTTGGGGACATATTTTTAGGTCACTTCTGACCTAAATTTTTCCATAATTCTGTCATCTAGTGCATTACTCAGAAAACTGATAATAGAAGACAAGACTGTTTGGGGAAACAGATTTTGTCAAACTATCCTTTTTTTTTTTTTTTTTAAGGAGCTGTGAAATAGATCAATATGGGGTTAAGTGTAAACATTATACACTTTGACATTTCTTAGGTGCTTTAGCTGATAAAACAGCATTTTAATTTGGCAAATAGAATTATATAGCAACAGTGTTTCACATAGGAAATAAATTGCAGAACAGCTGACAAATCTCAGCTGTATGTGAGCAAAGAATGCTCAGTTAGTGAGCATGTTTCAAGAGAAATTCTTCAAGGATTGGTTTTTGAAACCATGGTGACAAAAATTCTTCATCCATGACTTTAAAGAAAACATAAATCATCAATAAAAAGACAAGAAAATGAAAAGATTCTATTTTGCCTATACCTTAAAGCTGTGAATAATTCAAGTAGAATGTTTTAAAAACCTTGGAATGAGTTAGCAAAGAACTGAAAGAACCATTAGAGAGTTGGAAAATATGCCATCAAGTGAAAAGCTCAGGAAATGCAATGCCTTTAACAACTCAGATTTAGGAGGTGGCTTGAGGACACCATATAAGCAAGTACATAGGCAACAAAATTTCAATAGAAGGTGTCTTCAACGCAGCCAACAGAAGTTTAATAGTTCCCAATGACAGAAACCTGCAGATAGAAAAATCAGACTAGAGACAAGCTGGTTTTCTGCTATTCTGCATCTCCATCCTGCATAGTTGCTAATGTTTTATAAGGTTTTTTTCTCTCCTTGTCATTTTTTTTGAGTAATAAAGGACCGGTTTTGTAAAGCAATCCATAACTTAATTCAGGAATTTATTAATTCAGGGAAATTACGTATCTTTGATATGTGGAAGGCTCAAAAAAGAACTTGGATTTTCATTCCAAAACTGATGTCTAGACAAGAAGTTCAGTGGCTGCCCAACCTTACAAATGCTTCAACTTACTCAACATTTCACTGCTGCCTTGCTGCCTGCAGTTCTGCTCTGTGCACCAGGTTTTCTCCAGCCTGTGAAGTTTGGTACTCACCTCCTGCCTTGGCCCCAGGTGGACCTGCTAAGGAGAAAGACCTGATAATTTTGTTTAACACACCACCAGTCTGGACAGGGCTGAGCAGGCTGGTGCCCAGCTCGTGCCCAAGCTCCCTGAAGCCATTCAGCCACCTGAGTCTCCTATGTGCTCTTATCCCACGCCTAGCACAAAGTAGCAGAAATCTGCTCCTCACAAAATGCAGAAGTGGCTCCTAATGTCTTTTGTAGGACAGTCTGAGGTGCAGGTGTGGTTCGGCTGCTGCTACCTGCTGTGTGCACAGAGGGTTGGAGCACGCGCCCTGAAAGTGAGCCCGAGAGCAAGCACAGGGTGACCACCACAAGGACTCGCAAAGAGCCAGGCAGACCTGCTGCCCTTTCTCAGCTCACAAGGTCCTCTGCACAGCCCTGGCAGAAAGGACCTGGTCTTCTTGTTTTATGGGTGTTGGAATAGGATTGGCGACAAAGGGAATTAAAATCTATGTTTCCTTACGTGCTTCATGAAGCACCACGAAATTTTCCTGGGGCCATTGCCACAAACGTAGGTGTTGCAGGGCCAAACTTTCAGGAGTCAAAATATTTTTTAAGGTGGCAAATTTTTTAAGAAACCATCAAAACCTCTGAACACATGCTTAACTTGAAGACTGTGAGTAATGTCCTTTCAACCTAAGTTTAGTGCAGGCTTTGGTGCCTCCTATTTTCTCCTCAAGACGATTTGTGAGTCAGACTTGACTGGGGTCAGCATGAGAGCTGCACCACAGCCAAAAGAAGATGCTTCCAGTATGCAACATTTAAACAACACCAAACTGGTACACAATAGCCACAGTTCTCTGTATTAATTAATGTCCATTACCATAAAAGCCTTTTAACAGAACATATTTCAGCTGGATCATTGAGAGGCAGACAAGTTTCACTTAGATTTTTTTGTACAAACCTTTTTTTAAAATATGGACCAGCGTAAGTTCTTAAGCATTATGTTTTTGTTGATACTGCTGCGAGACAGTCTGCTTCCTTTTTAAAGCAGTAATATCAACAACTAATTTCATTATAGATGAAACCAGGGTAAATCTCAAGTCAGGAGCCACAGCAATGACAGATCAGGCAGGTATTTTTGCTGCAAATGATGCCACAAGAGCAGCCAGGGATCTGGCTGGATTGCCTATTGTTTTGTTGCTTGGCATCTGAAACCCCAAAATTTAAATGCTGATGTAATTTTCTTTTTTTAATATTTGATCTACATAGTTCTGTTCGAACACCATTAAGCTGAGAGCCAGACTGCCTAAAAACTGACAAAGTTGTAGTTGAAATGAAATTTGGGTGCCCATTTCAAGCACAACACAGACATTACCTAAGATGCATGAAGACCCTTGTTATTTCACTTAAGATCCAGACGTGGGTGAAAAATCAGATGCATTTCTACATTTAGAATATTTTTCATTGTGCAAGAATTGACTTAGAGATAGCAACTTGCATGCTTTCTGGATCATGTTGTAAGATCTGAGTTCAGCTCCTTGTGTATGTGACCTCAGTCTTGTCCCAGGAAACCATTGTCTTGGATTCTGAAGGAAAATCGAGTTGAATTTAAGCACAGTATGGCTTAAATTACCAAGGGAATTGCTGAAAACACAATTTTACTGTCCACACATTCAAAGTTACAGCAAAAGTAAAGCCTGTGAATATACTTAGCAATCCCAGGACAATTTTCCAGCTAGTTCAAGTAGGTGAGCACTGTCCACAGATGAACTCAGTATGTATTTTATCAACAGCATATAACTTTATTGAGTCTCGCACCTGACAATACCATATATCAATATTTTTCACCAGTAAATATTGTCCAGTCTGGACAATAATCATAAGCTCCCACACAATTCTTCGGAGGAAAATAAAGACAGGATGTAACCGGTATATAAGGCAAATGCTTGCTTTTCAGGTACCAGGAAGAGTTCTTGTTTTCTTCTTCCAAAATATTTTAAACAGTCAAATGGAGTCTCCAGGAGAAATTCAGTAGCAAACACGTTTCTAACTGCAACATCTGGGCTTCAATAAGCAAAACTTTTGCCTTTTGCCTTCTTCTCTGAGCTGCTGCAGATGACTTGAGCTGCTATCAATAACAACCAGAAAGATGGAAGTCTGCAGCGCTACAGAGACAGCAAAGCCAAAAGGGCTGAACTGAAGATGTATATTGTCTGGCCACACACATCAATGAGCTATTTGCCTTTTTCAGATGCATTAAGAATATTAAGTGATTCTTAGAATTAAGTACAGAGTCAGCCAAGACCCTAATCCTCAAACATGTGGAACTAAAACACAGCAAAATCAACACAGAAGTGTGGGAGACAAGCAAGAGCATGCTCTTTATAAAATCATAGTCCTTCAAATCCTTTGATCTGTTTCACTTCCCCTGGTTTTATATACACATAAAGAAGTTCACAAAGTGTGAACCATAAACAGTACAATGCAATTCATTTACCATCAGCCTATCACACTCAGGTGAGTAATTTTTTTCACAAGTGAGAAATAAACACTTTGTCATAACAATTGTGTTTGAATCTTCACTGAATTTGGTTTTAACCAGCCATATGTTCCTGGAATTATGGAAAGTGTCAGCTGAATGGACAGGATCCGTGTAAGAAAACAGCATGGCTTTTAAAAAAAAAAATCTCATGTCATTTATTTTTAGAGGTTATATAATGTACCATACACAAATTAAAGACATGTAAGTGTCATGGAGGTGGGTAGCTACGGAAAAGACGTTCAAAACAGCAAAGAAAAGTTAAGTGCATGTCTGAAGTAACCAGTGTTTGTGGACATAGCAACAGGATAATGCTTTTAGGGGGATGATGAGATACAGAATATTCTCTAACTCTTCAGGAAAAAGGATTAGATATAGCCTTGAACCTGATATCTTTATCTTTTATTTAAGTGATTTTAAGTGATAAGAGTGGAGAATCATAGACTGACAACTACTGATCAGCTGTAGGTTTACATTACAGTACTTTTAACAACAGACAAGACACTTAAGCCAAAAAAAAAAAAAGTCTGTCCTGTCTTTTTATAGGAAAAGTAGCAGAGAAAGAAAAGATTAATACAGTTTTACTTTCAAGCTATGGTGGAAATTTGAAAATCCCTCTATAACTAGAAAGGCAATGCTGCTACTAGAAGACAAGTATAAAGTGGCCGTAAATATATTTAGACTGGAAACTAGTAGGAACTGTTAAACTACCAGAAAGGTCTGAAACTGTTCTCTAACAGCAGGAGGGAAACTCAATTCACTGTTGTTTTACTAAAGCACCTGCTTTTAAGATGGAACATACTTTCTGAAATGTGTTTTTTACATCATGTGGTTGCATGTGGTAATTCAAAAGCAGCCTACCTCACTGTGAGTTTCTTCCAGACTGAGAACTATCCTTCCAAGCACTGAGAGATGCCAGGAAAGGAAAGAGGAGACTCAGAAAGTCTCCAGTATCCAGTTAGCAATCTTCAAGAAGCTTAATAATTGCCTGCAGATCAAAGTATGGCTAGATAGAAGCTTCCAGCTTTCTCTAACTTAGCATCTTCCAACTTTCCTCTACTCACCCTTCCAAGTCTTGGCACACTGAACAAGAACAAGTGGGAAAGAGACACTAAGATTTTAATATGGGGAATACACAGAACTTCGGTTGTGGTATTAAATAAATAACAAAGTTGATTAATAAAGTCAAATAAATATTCCTACCCCCCCCCCCCCCCCATCTTCTAAGCTGTCCCTTATTAAACAAATAGATGCCCTACTGTGCAGACTTACTGCCGTCATACCCCTTCTTGTGATCTCCAGCTGGGATACCTTCTGTGTGTTCAACCTGACAACAGCAGCAGGCTGCACAGCTCCTGGGAAGAGGTAGTGCTGGGATTTCTTACAGGTAAGTTGGAGCTGAAGCTGCCAAGCTGAGCTTCTGGGTGCTCACAGCATCTTCTCACTTCACCATTTTCTCTCCTGCCTTTTGTCATCCTCCGGCAACTCACTTGGTGCCTCAAGCCACAGTACAGTGAAATCCTTTAAGGGTACAGATTCTGCGTTCTGAGATGATGAAGCATTAATTGGGTCTTGTCCTACATTACAAAGAATGAAACAGAATGGGTGAACTGTCCTTCAGTTGGCTCTGCTGGGTTTGCTATAACATCTTTCAAAGTTCATCTGCCTTTTTTACTTTTCCTTTTGCTATGGGAGAGGTTTGGGAGCCAGTGCTCAAAGTGAAAGATGGACTGAATCAAGCCCCTTTCACTGATTGAGATTTGCACATCATTTATACTCTACCTCTCGGCGACTGGATTTTTTACACCCACCTCACAGACAATTAATTGCACCTTCTGAAACTTACCCAATTAGCTGTGCTAATTTCCAGAGTTAGCTCATCACCTCAGCAACTCTGGGCAGTACGAATCTCCTCCTTGGGATCCCACTGGCACCTGATGCTCCGCAGTTGGCATGGCTTGGCGATTTTATCCCTTTCTTGTTGGATATAACCGTGAGCCCAGCCATTTGAAATAGCTTTCTGTGTTGTTTGTTTTTTTTTTCCCAGGAAACAGAAATCGCAATTTTTTTTCGAACAAAGCAGAATTTTTATTTTTTGTTCTTCATACATAATAAACCCATAAATTGATACAAACCCCCCACACAGCTTTTTCCAACAGGGCTATTGAATTCTCTGCTGCCGTGACAGCTGAGAGGCGACGCTCCCTTCTACCCGGCCCATTAATTTCACGCCTCCCTCAGGATTTTCCTCGACGGAGGCTCCCACAGTCTCGCCGCGGTGGCAAACACCGCATCGCTCCCCAGGGACTATTTGCCTTGGCCCCGAAACCCTGCGAGCGGCGACTGGGATTTCCATTCCCCGACGTTTCCCTTGGTCGCCTTCCCTAGACGGGAGGGCGGCGCTGGACGGGGAAGGAGCCGCCAGACCGACAGGGTACCCCTCTCCTCCAGCGGGGAGAGAAGCCCCTCGCCCGGGGCAGGCGCTGCCCCTCCGGGCCGCAAGAGCTCCCCTCGCCGTCCCGGGCCAGGTCTGACAGGGAAGAACCGGCAGCGGGACAGAAGTGGGCGGCGAGGTCGAGACGGGGCCACGGCAGCCGGGAGCCCGGAGGGGCGAGAGGGAGCGGGACCCGCATCCCTCGGGGGGCAGGCGGGAAGGTGCGAGGCCGACGGCCGGTGTCCCGTGAGCGCCGTCGAGCCCGTTCCTTTCCTCATGGCGAGCGGGAGGGAGCGGGAGGCCAGACCGCGTCCCTGACGGCGGAGGCGGCCGAGCGGGGCCCAGGCACCCACGGCCGCCTCCCGGGAAGAGCCGGCTCTGGAGGTCTGGGCAGGGAGGCCGGGGTCTCTCCAGTGCGCCCCCTCGATTCTTCCCTCCCCTCAGTACAGCTGAGCCGAGTGCTGCCGCTCGGGGACGGGGCTGGCGGCAGGAGGCAGCTCCCCGCAGCCCGCGGCGCTCCCGGGGGGGGGCCGGGCGGGCGGGCGGGAGGGGGAGCGCCATCGGGGCCGCGCCGAGGGGGGAGAAGGAGGCGCTCCCGCGCTCGCTCTCCGCCGCCGCCGCTGCCCGCTGCCGAGCGGAGCGGCCCCGCCAGCCCCTCAGGTAAGCCGGGCTCTGCCCTGCCCCGCCTCGCCTCTCCCGCCCGCCCGGGCGGGTCCGCCGCGGCGCCCCGTCCAGGGGAACTGGCGACCCCGCTGCCCGGCGGGGCTCGGCATCGCTGCCACACCTCCGGGGCACGGCGGCAGCCCGCGGTCACCCCCGACGCGGGGCCCCGGCTCAGCGGAGGGAGGGTCCTGCCCCGCGGCGGCCGTGCCTCGAGGGCCCCTCCGAGTGAGGGGGCGGCCGGGAGGGCCCCGCGGGCGGCGGGGGCCTGGCGGGGAGCGGGAGGCCGAGGCGAAGGGGCCCCGGCGGGCTCCGGGGCCGGGCTGGATGCTCGCTGGCAGGGTCCTGCCGGGGGTATTTTGCTGCTCCAGAGAAACGTTTCGCTTTCCTTTGGGCTGTGTGGGTCTGAGCAAACCCCCTCACGTACCCTCTTCCCTGTGCGTGCTTGAGTAACTCATCATAGAGCCGTTAAGGTTGGAACAGACCTCTGAGATCATCAAGTCCATTTAACGGTGTATGTGCTGTAAGGAAAAAACCCCAAACAAACAAGCAAAACCCACTGTATTTTTAAATCAATGCAGAATCAGAGCTAAACTTTACTTGGAAACATTTGTTTAGCCAGCAGCCTGCAGGTAGCTCTGCCCTGGAGCGGCCACCTCTGGCACGCAGCCTGGTTGCTGCCCGGGATTCCCGAGTTTGCTGGGAATGGCAGGAGAAGGGAACGGTTTTCTACATGTAGCATCCTTACCCTGGAAACCCGGTCTCGATGGTGCTCTTTAATCTTGTAAAAATTGCGGGGTTTTGCTCTTTAATCCTGTAAAAAAAGTGACCGCGTATTTCTGTTTCAGAAGACGGTCCTTCCCGTGTCGGACTAGCCGCTGTCACTGCTTCACCGTGGGTTAGTGCGGGCTGAGAGGGAAGCATGCAACCTGCTGGTTTATCTAATGCTTCCTAAGTGCTTGGGTTTTCTTTCGGGGCGATAATTCAAGGGTTGGATGATCCTGACTGAGATCTGAAAAGGTGACGTGCTGTGTTACATGTTGTAGCTGTGCTACTGTCTGACTACTTCGGAAGGAATTACTGTACTGAATCCCATCATAAATTCTCCTAAAATTAAGAGCTTAATAAAATGCACATATGGTTTTTCCATAAAACCCTACAAAATCGGCAAAATAATTTTTGAATTACATACTTCTCACATAGAAGTGTCAGCTTTATGCAATGTATTTTTTAAACTTTTCCTTATATACTGTATATCACTGATTATGACTATATTCATAAAATTATATCTGATTTATCGTATACCTTAGTAAAATGTAGCACTCGGTTACACAAGGCTGCAGTTAAGATCCTCAATCCTGCACTCAGTATTCACACCTAATTGCTTTATATGAGTCTTTCCATTGATTTCACTGAGATTTCTCAGGAGCAAACTAATGCACACTCTGTGTGCTTGTGAGCTGGGACTCAGGTGTAATAGTAAAAGATGTTTTAGTCAGTCCAGGCAAACTAGGAAGAGGCTAATCAGATCTAAATACTCTCCCATGACTTATAAACTATCTTCATGGGAGGGTAAAGCACTAAATGCTGCTATTTAATTGAAGTCTGGACATCACTAACAAGCTTCTTAGTGTAGTCGTTGTTAGTTCTTGTTTTCTTTATAAGCAAGGAGTATTTGGAATGGAGTGATTTTAATCCCCAAATTACTGTTTTATACTGGTGCTGGTACTGGGGTCAACCTGGGTTTGCAGATAGGTTTCAGAACTGTGGTATTCTTTATTTTTTTAAAAGCCTTTCTGTTTGCAATTAACAGTCTGTTTTGGTCTGTGACTGTACTTCACAGAAATAAAACTAAGCAGCCCACATATTTATTATATGTCATATAATATATGCTCTCATATAAATATCTAATCTTCATGGTAAAAGTGAAGTTTCTCAGTTTTCCCATAGAATCATTATGGTTGGATGCTACTCTTCTGGGAACTTTGTGGAAACTCTGATGTCTAGAGAAATTTGGAACCAGAAAGTGCAAAAAAGTCTTCCCCAAAAGAACAAGATAATGAAAAGGTCTGTTGTACAAGCGGAACTAGGGAAAATCATAACATGGAGATGGATGCTGTCATAATTTAAGAATTCCCACTGCTAAGGCTTGCTGTGTGACCACTGGAAAATATACGGACTAAACCATACTATGGGTGCACTGTTCTACAGCATCAACGCTGACTTTAATATGGCAAGTTTCTGAAATTACTGAAATGGTTGTCATCTTCAGCTCTGAGCAGGGTCGGATGACCTATGGATGTACTTTCTGATTAATTTATTCTATGACTCTGTGATTCAGTAGTTACTAGATTTACAACAGTGGTATCAGGAAATCTATATGTAATTTAAATGAGTGACCTAAAAACAAGTAATAGATCCCTTAATTGTCTTTATTTCATTAGAGGTGTAGAAAATTAATTATACATGTAATACATATATTCTAAGGTTTTTAGAGTAACTGAACTTTTTGTGTAAAAGTCCTAGCATGATATGTACACCTCACGAGAAAATTTAATCCTGATCTTTCCTTTCTGATACACTGTGTGTTCTTGTGCATATACTCATCAAGAAGTGTGTGTGCTTACTTGGCCTCTGTGCCTGGACAGGCAAGCTGTTCTTCCCCCATCCCCAGCGCTCTTCTGACAGCTTCCAGAATGTTGCTGCTCTCCCGTATCCTGTATCACCTTCAGCTACTCCCAGTGTACTCATACTCATATACAGTGTTGGGTTTCTGGGATCATTTGGCTGACTACCAAATGTCAATCACCTCCCCTCTAGGAACTGCTCTACAATGTGTTTTGGGTCTTCCCTTTAGTGTTTCAAAATCTAAGTTTATGTAGTCCACTGTCACATTTGATTTTATTAGTCCAAGATACAACTCAATTGTGGGCATTTGTGGTAGAAGTCAGAAGAATTAGGTCCTAATGGAGTTTCTTGCAGCTGCAGACCAATTGCTGTACAAGGCAGGGGCTTCTCTCAGGACAGAGAGCACTGGAATATCCTTTTAGCTGCCAAGGTAGGCATACGTGCTGGATAAGGACCGTATGAAAGCATAGGAAACAAAGCTGGAAGAATTTGTGAATCTGTTGTTGTCCTGTCCCCATTGCCATGCAAACATGTTTAGAACCAGCAAATCACTGTCACGTGCTGGGATTGTGTGCTTCTGCAGACAAAAACCAACAACATGCGGCCATAAAACTTCCTGTCTGGAAGTAGACCTACATGGACCCATGCAAACAATTTGTCCCAGTCTTGTGCTGGAGTATACAGAACTTCTGGTCCTAAACCCACTGCAGATTTGGGTCACTCTTACTGTCTGGACACTCATTACTTGAGATGCATAAAGACTGATGTTACCAAGCCAATAGTTTTGTTACTGTGGTGGCTTGTTGCGCTACTGTAAAAGCTGTTTGCATTTGGGTTGTCTGCCTCAGAATACGCCTGAAATATTAACCAACTTTTAGGTAGTAAGTTTCCCAGATTCTTCTGATGCTACTGACAGCACAAATAGCCAAAGTTAGCCTCTTGAAAAGAGGCAAAGGAAGTTTTGATGAGGGAGTACCTCTCTGCTGCTTTGCAGGACTTATTGCAGTGGTGAGTGGCTTCATGTGCAGGTAGTGCCTGCCCTCAGGGTTGAGGAGCAGATGAGGAATTTACAAGTTTCTTCCTCGCGATTTAACTGTATAGGCGAGATACAGTTTACAACCATGATTTAGGGGACCTGTGCCTGTCCTGTGCTGCTGAGCCTGTTGAAGCCCTCCTTGTGCAGCAAAGAGTCACAGAAAATCCAGTCCTTCATTTATTGGAACAGAGTGACAGCAGAGTGCTCCTTTGTTAGATGAAGGCAAAGTGTTGCTTCTTGCTGAAGTGCTAATTATCATCCTCCTGATCATGGTCAGCTGCCCCCACACAACACCCGCTGAGCAATGGTCAAATATCTTACGATGTTGGACTCTATTGGGCTCTATAGCTATTTTTGAGAACTGGAAAATGCCTCTGTCAGTAATTGGTCCAGAAAGATGAAGGAAATTTTTAATACTCTGTGTCCTGATGTCCATGCCACACACAGTGATTTTAATGAGTAATGGATGAATAATGCATGTACTGGCTTGTGGATAGTGAAACATGTTGTAACTGATAGTTAACAGGGTTTCACAGTGCCTGCTGTCATTTAAAAAAAAAAAAATTCTGAGGTGTTGGGATAGAGGACAAGATATTTTGTGGCTTTCATGTAATAAGAGCTCATTGGTTTTCCAAGTAACTCACTGTGCACTGACAGAGGCACTGTGGGGACAGGCACTGGTTTTATTGACTTACATGGATCACTTGCAGTTCCTTTAATCTCAGCAAGAGCTTTTGACTTGATCACAGCTTCCTATTATCTTAAAAATGAGTAGATAATAAGAACTTCAGAATGTTTTGCCTTTTATGCAATTATGCTCTTTATAACTTAAAAACATTACAGTTAGATCTGCTGGCAGCTTAATGAAAGTAAATGGCTGTTTCTTTTAACTATTAAAGAAAGCTGAAGGCAGCCTCTGTAGTGGTAATAACTGCTGCCTCCGGGACTCTTTTTGTCTTCCCTTTCCTTCCCATCTATGATGAGAAATTGTAAAGGGTTCAAGAGAGGGGGTATTATCTGCATTTGCTGAAGAATTTGGTGTTCCGTGTAATTACTTGTGCCAGTTTTAGTGGCAGCTGGAAAAGGTGGAGATGTAGGGTTTTGTGGAGCTCATGTCTCTGGTTTAGACTTGGAAAGGAACTTGTACAGCAAGATGAGGAAGGAGACCACCCAGAAGAGCAGGAGGCATGAGCTGAAATGTATTACTACCCTGATTTTTTAGCTTCTTTTTCAGCATGATCTGCCCAGTGAACACAGGTACAGTTTTAAGGTACTTGAGTGAAAAAAGAAGGTGGCCTTCCCGGCCAGTGGAAGGATTTCCCCATTCTGTGTGAAAGAAATGTCCACGAAGTGGAGTAAGAGGTGGGAGGACACTGATTTCAGCATGTGCCACAGAGCGTCACTTCTCCCCTGACGTTATTCAAGAATTACCAGAGTGAAGAGGACGAATCTTAATAACACACACCATGCAGTGGAGAAGGTCTATGATTTATCACCACCAATGCTGGATGGTCAGTAGTGTCTTTGTCCAAAACATCCATCAATCCCTTATGAGGAGACTCCCATGGAAAGATACTTGAAAGGGTAGAAACAGGCTTGTGTTTTTTGAGTGCTGCCCAACAAAGGAAATAGGTATTTTGAAGATGAAGTCCTAATTTCATTTTTCAGTATTCTTACACTGCAATACATGAAAATTGAAAATCTGTAAGAGTGCCTCAGAAAAACTTTTTCACAGGTATATGGCTAAGCAAGCACTGGTAAAATTGATAAGAAAACACCATGGAAATATTTAGCTCTTAACAGGCAGCCAGTTAGAGAGCAAGGGAGGCCTGAAAAGAGCAAGAGGCCCTGTCTCCTTTCCGTCTTCTAGGAGAATCTCCTTGTTTATACCAAACTTTCTCAAGACAGCTGCAGATAGTGCAAGCAGCCCTGCACCTCTGTGAGCAGCGGTTGCCATCTGTTATGAACTTCTTCACATGTCCAAGCAGAGCAGCGTGCTGCACTGACAGCTCCAAGGTTGCTGTGAAAGCCCTGCGTAGGACCCTCTTCTTCCTCTCTCCATGGGTAGAAGAATGGAACAGTGGAAGCTCATGCATTTGGTGCTCAATCTGGTTGAGCAGCATGGATTGCCACACCTCCTCCTGTTGTCTTTTGAGGTGTTTGAGGTGTTTGTCATACACTGACTTGGTATTAGGTCTGCTCGGAGGAGTTTTCTCCCGATGGTATGATGCTGAATACTCTTGCTGCGACAGCTGGAATTGGAGCACTTGAGAGATTTTTCAGGTAGCCACAAAAATACGTAAGTTTGGAAGTTTGGTACTTCGGGAATGTTGTCGCAGCTGGTAGAGAAAGGGTTAGCCGGCAATGTGAAGCTACAAAGGGCTGTGCCAGCAGCCTGGCTTAAGCCTGCTAGGAAAATGAGGTGTTAAATACCAAATGTGGCACAGTGAACACCATCCAGCTTCTAGAGTGTAGACAGGGGACTCTGCAGAAATCCCAGGGAATGAACAGAGAACCATGGGAGGACTGTGTGTGGAGAAGACGTGCAACCACAATGCAACCACAGTGCTAAATAGTTATGTAAAAATGCAAGTAGCAGTGGACACAGATAGGCACCTGGAACTAGAGCAAAGCACACAAGTCCAGACTGTCGTCACCTCAGGAAAACAGCGCAGAAAATTTTAGTGTGGATGAAAGAGCGGCAACAAGCTTGGATCATTAGCATCTGTTATCACATGCAGAGCCTTTGGCTTTGGGAACTTTTTTTTTTTCTTATTAAAAATGGATGCAGTTTCACTTTAACTTTTATTTTAGGTTATTTTTATATCAAAATTTGTAAGATGAGGTAACTAAAGTGCTCATCTGTTAAACACTTCTTTCTTTTGAAGCAGTATTTTGGAAAGGTTTACGAGGGTAGGAGTGTGTTGATAACCTTTTTTTTTTAAATGAGAGTTGGATCTTTTTTGTAAAGAACTACTTTTTTAAAGATCTGTAAGTAGGTTTTATATTTGTGTATTTTGTATATTTGTGTATGTTGTATACTGTAAGTAAGTATTTTCTGGTTAAGTATTGAGATCTAAGAATCTAAGGTTTATGAATCAAAATGGAATACTATTGAACAGCAGAAATTTTGTTAAGCTTGAATTAAAAGATCCCCAGAAAGGTAGGCACTGTTATTCAGTGCTTCTCTTTCTTTAGTAACCCCCCTACTTTTCAAAGGGACTGTTAAAATCATGCAGAATTGAAAATTACTGCTTTAATATGTTCCAGAATTTGGTGGCAGCTTATGAATTCTCATGTAGGCATTTTGGTTCATATGATCAGCTAATTGTATGATGTTTACATCCCATATAAACATTTTTTTTAACAGAATTCACAGCAAACACAGCCTTTTTTTTTTTCTTTTTTTTTTTTCCTTATCTCTGGTGTTGCATGGGGACAACGTAGTGAATTTGACATTGTGACCAAATACCAAAATTGCTACAAAGGTGTAAAATATGTTAAGTGCCAGAATGTAAGAACATTGGGGGTACTTTTCAGAGCTGGTAGGACTATCTAGACTCACTTCTTTATCAAAGCTTCCTTTGGTGTCCTCCTGTTACTGAGTGGTTCAGCAACACGTTGTCCAGGTGCTCTGCCACAGTTTCCTTGCTTCTCCATTAGCATGCTGTCAGGAAGAGGTAAAATGCCTTTATTTAGAGATTAGCCTGTTCTTCACAGCTGTTTCGGATGGATAGGAAGGAGAAATGAGTTAGGGCACTGATAACCAGGTGACAGCCAGACAGCCCTCTTGAACAAACTCTTTGCACCTGGTTCGGGTGTCGACCCTGTAAGGAATGTATTTCTCTGTGCTCCTGTCCTGGGTTCCCTTTAGGAAGAGGGGGTTAGAGAGCGTCTGTCCGCGTTAGTGGCCGGCCCAGCCCTAACCCGCGACAGCTCCTTAGCTCTCTGAGCTTGGCTTCTATGTTTCTAAAACGTTGGTGCTAAAACCAGCACGTATCCTTGAGGTCCATTTGCCTTTTGTACCGAAGGAACAGGCCAGAGAGAGGAGGACCTCTTGCAGAGCCCTGTGTTGATTGTATGTTCTGACAAGTGGAGAGACATCCTGGGAAAGGCTTTCATCAGTAATCTCCAGCAGCCACAACTGTTGCCTCCAGCAAAATTTTGTCCCATTTTCAGTGGTGCGTGCTGTTTGCAGTGTCCGTCTCTTCTGACTAGATCCAGGTGTCCATGCTGCTGGGGCTTCAGGAAGTGATTTTTTTGTGGCCGCTATTATAAACAACAACTATTTACATCTCTTTTCTAGTTTTAATGTTCTTAAATCACGTGTTGCCCGTTACTGGATAATATTGAACATTTAAGCATTGGCCATTTGCTCTCCGGCATGTACATCAGAGCATTATGTTCGTGTCAGGGGATACTGAATAGGATACAAAAAAGGAAAAAGAGATTAATAGACAGAAAAATAGATCCATAGGTAATGGTTGTGTGGGACAGACTGAAGACTAATGTATAAAATCTCTTTATTAGAGAGAAAATACTCACTCAGTATTTTCTTTTATGCCAGTATGTACTCATGGTGGGGAAAAATCGATTCTTTTTCTGACCTGGAGTGTTTAGTTGCTTTTTGTTACAAATCTGTGGCTCTATCTATCTGCTTATCAGGTTTAGGACCCTATTAAAATTGTTTCCAACACCTTATTTACTTAACCAAGAATCACTGTTAAGATTTGAACTGCTTCTAAAGTTTCCACTCAGTTTCAGGAAGAGCAGGTCTTTGTTGTGAAAGTGGGTAATTTTATCCAATTCTTGTGCACCGAGGGGAACCCTTGCCTAAGCTTCATCATATCAGCAATTCCAAGGCTGAATCTAGCTGCTGTGAGATGCTCTCTTCACAACCCACAACAACCAAGTTTTGGGGGAAGTTAGAAGGAGTTGCTGTCTGAGGAAGAGAGATCTGGACAGGTTGGATCGCTGGGCCAAGGCCAGTTGCATGAGTTTCAATAAGACCAAATGCCAGGTCCTGCACCTTGGCCACAACAACCCCCGGCAGCGCTGCAAGCTTGAGGAGGAGTGGCTGGAGAGCTGCCAGGCAGAGAGGCACCTGGGGCTGTTGATGGACAGCCAGCTGAACATGAGCCAGCAGTGTGCCCAGGTGGCCAAGGCCAATGGCATCCTGGCCTGGATGTTGCCAGTAGGACCAGGGAAATGATTGTGCCCCCGCACTCGGCACTGATGAGGCTGCACCTCGAGTCCTGGGTGCAGTTCTGGGCTCCACAGTACAGGAAGGACATCGAGGTGCTGGAGAAGGTACGGAGAAGGGCAACCAGAATGATTAGGGCACTGGAGGGTAAGTCTGATGGAGAGAGGCTTAGGGAGCTGGGGCTGTTCAGCCTGGAGAAGAGGAGGCTGAGGGGAGACCTCATCACTCTCTACAACTACCTGAAACACAGCTGTAGTGAGACAAGCGTTGGCCTTTTCTCCCTAGTGAATAGCGATAGGACAAGAGAAAATGGGTTCAAGTTGCACCAGCGGAAGTTTAGATTGGATATTAGGAAAAATTTCTTCATCAAAAGGGTGGTGAAGCATTGAAATGGGTTGCCAAGGGAGGTAGTAGAGTCACCATCCCTGGGCGTGTTTGAAAAACAGCTGGATGTGGCACTTCAGGAGATGGTTTAGTGTTAGGGTGGTGTAGGACTGTAGGTTGGATTTGATGATCTTAAGGTCCTTTCCAACCTTGATGTTTCTGTGATTCTATGATTCTATGAAGCCTGCCAAAAAGGGACATGTTGATGATGTTGAACCTTTAGCACATCATTCCTACCTTTCTGTTTGTGGGCTGAGCCAGCCATGGCTTTTGATGGTGCGCTGACAAACTCCTGGGCAGGAGTCACCTCTTAGTGTAGGAATTTTGCCTGTCAGTTTCCTCTTGCATATGACAAAACCTCCATAACCTATTGCAAGCTCAGTCCTTGGAATTCTCCTTGAATAAACAAGATTCATCCTCTACTGTTATCTTCATGCTAGCAACCATGGACAGTCTTCTGAAAAGGAAGCATGAGCGGTTGCCAGTGCTCATTTATAGTTGTTGTTTCTGGACTATTTCCCGTGTCTTGTTTTAATTCTCCAAAACATTTTGAAGCAAGTATCCCTTGGACTATAAGAACCACTAAACTCCTGGAAAAAAATGCTGCAGAGTGCTGAGTAGATAACGAAAATATATTTGTGTCTTCCTCAAACCTGTTTATGCTGACAGGATGACTGAAACAAAGTTCCTTTCTTTGTTTTAAAAATACTTATTATGAATGATTGCAAAAGTCAGTACATTTTAAATGTTAACTGTGAACTTGAACTAACAATACTTATAAACACTGTACCGGATCTGCTAACTGCTGCTTTGTTAGGTAGATCTTCTTTCCTGAAGGTGTTGGTGTTACTCCATGCCAGTATATCTGCCTGTTTGCACATGATGGGAGGGAAGCAGTGTGGATGGATGGCAGACATGGTTATGGTGTACCTTTATGTATAATCAAAGAGTTCACCTCCTTCTCTCCTCTGTTGCAGTTTCACATCCTTTAATATCCCTCTATTTCTTGAAGATGAAGAAAATGATTGCATTCTTTTTTTTGCTGTTTGGACATACCCTGCTTTCCACTGTCTCTGTTATGGCCAAAGATCTCCCTGGAGGACATTTCATCCGAAGAAGGGATGTTAATTCACAATCTCTACTAGGTAAGTTACAAAAAAAATAAACAAAAAAACCGCAACCCCCACCACCAAAAGCCACCTCAAATAACAAATGATAAAAGGCATGACCAGCTGGCCAAACCTTGCTGAGTTAGTGTATAATAAAAAGGAGATTGTCATCTGCAGGCAGGAATATAAGAAGGTTTGTTGAACAGTTAGCAACTGGTGAAACAAGGTGTTTATTTTTGGGGGTATTAGTTCTGTTTTACATAAATGGTATGAAGTAAATATTTCTACAGAACAGAGTCTTGGAAAAACACTTTATTTTCACTGTTTAGAGAAAATGCATATTGGTCCATGAAAGTTCTGTCAAAACTGCCTTTTACCATGCCAGCGAGTTTTAGCTGTATGTGTGTACGTGCTGCGCGTAAGGATGATTGAATAGAAGTCAGTGGCTATTGAAATGGCCTTGGCATTACATTACTTCATGTTAATTGCCTCATTTTGTCAGGTTAATTTTATTTATAATGAGTAACTCATTTTTCCTCTTTTGTCAAAATTCTGAGGACAGGATCTACCAGCTTTATCTTGTGACTGTCATATTTTAAAATATAAGGTTCACCTCTCTCTCGTTGATCATTGCCTGTGTGTCATCACGCAATTTGGTGGTCAGCTTCTTAATCTTCTGACAGTTTGTGACTTAGAATCATTTTCTTTTGCTCGTTGTTTAAAGTCATTGTCAGATTCTGAAAACATAGCGTGGATGGAGTTTGGTGATGACCCATCATTAGGGTTTCATTACACATATCAACAGTAGATACAATCACATAGTTCTCTCTCCAGCCACTGGGAGAGATTAAGTGGCCTTTCTCCGCATAAAGGTCACCTAACCTAGGTGAACATGAGGAATGTGAAATGTCTTGCAGAAGTAGTATTGGGAAGAAGGAAGAAAAGAAGAAAGCAAGCCAGAACCTGAGAGGGTGGGTGACAGAGAGGGAAGTACTGAGTTTTATCAGTGAAACTCTTCTCCAGACAAAACGCAGTTCTTAAATATGTAAAGTTCCATAAAGCACCATTCACAATCTGGCCTCTGTTAACTTAAAAACATTGTTTTTCAATCCTTATAGAACAAATTTAAGCCAAATGACAACAAATTTCCCTTTATTGTTCATCTTTCTCAAAACTCATAGATGCAGTCTTGAGACACTTGGGGTTCTGCAACTGAAAGCTGGAGATTTAGTCCACCAAAAAGCATGGATGTAGAACAGCAAAGAAGAATATCCACATTTGCACCTTACTCAACAAGACTCTCAAACTTTCTAAAATCCTAAATTCTAAAATGTGATTAAATAGCAGCTTCTCCTGAACATTTTAGTGTCCCCAACAAATAACATTAAGTGAGCTTATTAATTTAAGAAATAAACTACCTGTCTCTCTAGTAGATAAATGCAGTAGCAAGGTGTTAAGTGGAGAAACTAAAAGGTGTCACAATTCTCAGCTTGCTTTTTTTTTCCCTACAATTTTTTAAAATTGCTTTTATAGCCTCTTTTTCATATTTTAAATAGTGGGAAATATATGAAAATAATTAACACTCAATATAAATCAGAAGACGCAGATTAAGTTATTTCTTTATTCTTTCAAAAGTCAAGTGATTCATGGTCCCTGCATTTGGAAGATTCTGGATCCCTATTCAGTTTAGCATGTGCAGGATGCAAACAATTCTGGCAGCTCTCGCTGCAAGAACCTTTTCAAGACATTGAGCGATGCAAGAAACTCAGGGCATTCTCTGGTCCAGCCCGTAAAAGTACGTGGCAGTTTGGAGTCAGACTCTTGGGCCTCGCGTTCTCTTACAGTAAATTAGGTCACCTGCTTCTGATTCAGCAGCACATAGAAACAGTGGCACGGTTGAAACGTGCCTCTCTGTAAAGAACAGAATGTATAAAATGTGTGCCACTCTGCTGGAAAGCTGTAATGTTCCTTAAAAGAAATGAGAAAGAGCGGGGTCTAACCGTGATCTTGGTGACATCGAGTCTATTGACTTAATAAAATCACTCCAGGATTACAGCATTTTAACAGGGATTAGAAGCTGTCGTATTCTATATATGTATATTCTATATAGTAGCAGCAATGGCAGTCCCTGCTGTTCTGGAAAGATGTGGTTGGCAAGCAAAAGGGAGCAATATAGCTGTAAAGAACCAACACATACCTGGAAAAATAATAAAAGCTCACATTTGGATTTGATTTTTTTCACTGAAGTGAAGGATTAGGCTATGTAAATATTAGCGGTGTTAAAATAATTTTATTCCTTTTTTCTTCATTTTACCCATTTTTAAAACAAAAGTGTACTACTGTGGTAACTATTTGCTGGTAAGATACTAGTAGTATAGAAGTAAACGTCCTTGCTCCAGGAAACTGACAACGCAAATAAACAGAATGGAATGGACAAAAAATCCTGTGGGATTGTCCACATAGAGATAAAAGTACTTGGGGATCCAGCTTTTGGATGATGCAATTTTTCGACAGCCGTGCGCTAACACTTCATAGATTTCTTAATTGTCTCGTTAGGGCTAATAACCTGTGCATATTAATGAAGGTTTCAGAAGAAATTAACTACATCTTTTCTACGTTTTTCTTATCCCCAGTCTTTTCTAAACCTCAGTATGTGTTAATTTGTCAGATCTTTGCATCATGTATTGTTTAAAATTATTATTGCTATAGATAATAATTTCCATTGAAGATCTGGAATCTTTTGTGCAAGAACTGATTTGACACAAAGTTTTTGCAGCTCTCTCTGTGTGGCCTTTTAAAACCGAACTGCTTTACAGTTTTTTCTTTCTTTAAACACTGAATCAAACTTCAAAGTATTTAAAACTTATCAATTGTGCCAACTTAATTAAATTTGTTTACATTTTCTTAAATCTTTTTTTACAGCGTATTAGTTGTAGAACATGTAGTTGCTTCAGAGGTAGAAGGTATACATAGATTTCTTGTAATAACAGAATTTGTATTAGATTCCTGGAAAATATTGTTTTAATGTAGGTGTATTATTGAAAGGATTGTTTCCATAGTCCTGCAAGATCTTGTAAAATAACAGAAAGAAATAGGATGGTCCATTTGTCTTTCCTGTAGCAGAGGGCGGTTGCCTCTCCCCTTCTGTGACATATGAACTAATTTTTGCTTTCTCTTTCCCCTCATCTGTAATGTGGTCCTGATTATTGAATCTTTGCCCTTACCCTGGTTCCTTGAAGGAAATTAGTCTTTTGTCTTAGAATCTTCTCTTTTAAAGGCTTTATCAGAGCTCCGGAGTTTTTACTTAGCTCTCTGACAAAACCGTTGTTCCTGCTGAGCGCAGCTGCTTGCTTAGATTACACACAGCTCACTGGAAGCACACTTTGCCAGCTTAGCATTGCTTTTTGGATACGAAAGAAAAGCAGTAATGGAAATATACTTGGCTACATGGTTATAACGATAAAATTATGTAGTAATTCCCTTCAGAAATAACTGAAATGGACTGATGAAGAGCTGTGTTGATTGTGCAGAGGGGTGATTTCCGTACTGTCATTTCAAGGCCACTGTCGGAGGTCCTCAGCACCTTTCAGCAGATTCCATGCTCAGAAACAACCTGTGCCCAGTCTTTGGAAGATGTAGCTTTTTTTGGTGTCTGATGTGTACTTTTTTTGGTGGAGAGGATTTTGGACTTAAGCCCTACTGCATCTTAATCATTTATTATAAAACAAAACAAGGATGTGTTCCTGTGCGACCTACTGTAGGTGATCCTGATCTGGCAGGGGAGTTGGACTAGATGGTCTTTTGAGATCTCTTCCAACCCCTAACATTCTATAATTCTGTGAAACCAAAATGTCAACACTGGAAAAAACCACAAGGTTTTGTGTTGCCTTTTTTCATTTTCTTGGTGAACTCTGTTCTTGTAAACTGAGCATGTATTTCATGTCACACAAGCTTATTTCTTTGAAAAGCTCTGTTGTAGGATAATATTTTAAGCAATAACATTCCTTCTGTACCTTAGCAATATAAACCGTGTGCCTACCTGGTTTTGAAAATAACTAATTATGTGAGGAGAAAAGATAATTTAGGGGGCATTCCTTTAGATACTATATGATACCGCAAGAAAGAAACTATAAGAGATTAACTGATACTGCACAAAAGTGAAACAGAGAGGGGAAAGGAGGCTGAGAAGAAAATGTACTTGGCTCCTGTTCAGTAGAAACTGCTGCTAAATGCAAATGTCCCTGTCTGTGTTAAATTATATTTTACAACAAAACATACGATGATTTATCTCGTGGTTGTATATACATGATTCCACTAATGATACGAAGAGGAGTAATGTGAAGTACACAGAGTGCTCACTACATTTATGAATAACTGACTAGAGCCAGTTAAAATTATTCCAAATATTCTTATATCCAACCCAGTTCTTAAACTCGTGTGCATGTAACCTGAGGACTCAAGAGCATTACCAGGTTAACCATTTTGGTTTCAATTTTAGATGCAAAGCTGAGGGGAAAATGTGGGGCAACATGAAGTCTGGTCTGTGATGCTTCTGTGGAGTACCGATAAGATTTCTGTTTGGTTTTTGGTTTAATTCATCATACATTTATACACTAAAAGCTGGCCAGAGGTCTCTAAATCCTTCTGGTGTGGACTGCTGAGCCAACACAGGATGGTAACTCCTGTAAGAAACTCATTCACAGCCTCAGCATGTGTGCCTATGTGTTACAGTGTCACATAAATGCAACTCTGCCAAGTTTTTTGGTCCTCCAACATGTGAGGTGAACTCATTGGTGAGGGACTGCACGAGGATGTAGTGACAGGATGAAAGGCAACGATTTTAAACTAGAGCAGGGTAGATTTAGATCAGAAATTAGAAAAATGGTCTTTACAATGAGGGTGGTGAAACACTGGAACGGGCTGGCCAGAGAGGTGGTGGAGGCTCCATCCCTGGAGACATTCAAGGTCAGGCTTGATGGGGCTCTGAGCAACCTGATCTGATTAAAGATGTCCCTGCTCCCTGCAGGGGAGTTGGACTAGATGACCTTTAAAGGTCTCTTCCAGCCCAGCACATTTGATGATTCTATTCTGTGATTCTATGACTCTGTTGTAACTGAAATCTGCATTGCGATTGTGTCATAACTACATCATGTGTCTGACATACTATGCAGGCATAGTATTTGAGGAGATCGAAACTATTCCAGGCAGTAGATAAAGGTAGGAAAAAGTTGCAAATTATGTATTTTGAGTTATTATGTATTTAGTTAATTATAAGCAAAATGCTAACCAAACTTTTATTAAGATACAAGGTAGTCAAATATGTATCAGTTTAGACTGCCTCTAATTAAAACATAAAATTGCTATATAAATAGAAATCTGTTCTATTTGGAAAGAGAGATAGCAAAGCATTTTAAAATCTGTGAAGCCACCTGTTCCTTCCTTCTGAGGTGTGTCGGTACATGTTCCAATTGCCGTTGTGTCAAGGCGATATCAGCAGTTGCGTGCTTTGTTTTCCCAGCAGTGATCGTCTCAATAGCTGAGAGGTCTCCCAGGAACTTCATGCCGAGTCTTGAAACTTAAGCTTTCATCTTAACCTCCCACCTGTTGGCCTCTTCCCTGCAATAGCTGTTGTCCATTACCTACCTGGTTGGGATCTAAAACAGTAGCAGGAAGATTGCACTCGCTCAGACCACCCCACTCTTTCAGCTTTCTGCATTTTGTGCGCTGTGGGAGACCCTCTCTCTGTTGCTCTGAGCCTCGGTGCCTTGGCTTGTGCTGGGGCTTTGCCTCCTCAGCTCCTAAGAGGGGTCCTGGAGTCTGAGGAGGTGAGATCTGAGCAGCGATCGTACCCCTGCCCGGCCAGTGGTTCCCTGCAGAAGCTGTTAGCCCTGAAGCAGGCCCAACTAATGAGCAATGAGGGCTCGCTGGGACCATGGCAGACCCCAGGGGGTTGTGTCCTGTTCTGAGTGTGCTCATCTGCAACCAGTTATCACAGAGATCAGAAAGTCTGGATTTTGGTCCGCGTTAGCGGTTTTTCACCATGTAACAACGTTGTGCTTTCCAGTTGTCATATTTAGTATTCATAATTAATTTTCAAGTAATGTATCAAAATAGCATTTGCTTTCAAGCCTCTTAGAGGGCAGTTCAGTAGTTAATGTTATATGGGACGTAATTCTGTTTCTAGCAGCACAAGAAATTTTCTTGTATTTCTTTAGTGTGTAAGTAATTGCTCTAACAAAGCCTTTTATTTTTCCTCCTTCCTCTTTTCTCTCTTCTATTTTGTTTTCTTTTTTCATTTATTTTTCCCCTTTTTTCCCTTTTCCTTTCCCGTTTTTTTTTTTAAGTGATTTGTACGTTTTCCACAAGGAAAAAAGAATATCTGCTGTACAGAAAAATATGAGTCATGTACTAAACTGCAAGCACTCTTTGTATTTCTGAAATTGTTTGTTACGGCCCCCACAAATTACTGTGAAATACCATTTCTGTCTGACAAAGAGTTTGCCTTGACAATAATTCACTGGATAAAATTACAAACTGTTTTTATGTGTATATTGTCAAAGCTGACTCTGTGTATTTTGTTTTGGAGGAACACCAGGCAAAAAAGAAAGAACAACGAATGGTCAAAAGTGTGGTGGTTTTGCCTTCATTGTGAGTACTTGAACTGAGTAATTAAAAAAGTACATATGTGCAAAATTAACTTGAAAATCCTGGAAACAGCATGTGCATAGCTTAATGAACCTTTAATTTTATAGGCATGGGTACGTAATCAGACACTATTGTGAATTAAGATAATATGCCTTTCAATTGCTTTGGAAGCTAGAAGACACCACCTATTTATTTAAGTATTGCTGAAGTGATACAGTCAATGATTTGCCAGTGGGCATGACGTCCCAGCATATTTTGGGAGGCAGGGAGAAATGGTATAGAGCACTATCCTGTGGTACTGTTTCTGAAACTATTCTGGAGAAGAGTCTAATACTTCAGTTGTTACTGATGGATAGAAGTATGTAGTTCCAGGTCAGCTGATCAGTGAGTAATGTTGAGGTTGCTAACAGCTTTCCCCATAAACAAAGACATGGGCAAATTTTAAAAGTATGGATAGAAGTTTTAAAAATGTTAAGCTAATGTCTTTAGAGCAGAACAGCGCAAATTCATTGGAGTCACCTTTTTTTCACTGCATTTTCAATGCTACTGCTAACAGTTACTTACTTTCTCTATCTCTTGCTTCTCTAGTAATTTCTGTGTCCTTCCAACACTGCCCCAAGTACCTCAGGCAAGATAGGCGTTTCAGATGTTCAAGGAGAAAGACACGAAGATCATCTTCTCCCATCCAGTCACCTTTTTTTTGCGATGGTTGTGATTTGTTGTTTTACACATGTGTGCAGGAAAAGACAGTCCCAGACAGAGTAAATGCCTCCAGGCTGTCTGTGGGAACCGGATTCAAAGTAGCATGAACTGTGTGTACTACGAGCTTTCTCCATCATGGCTCAGAAAATGAATTCCTCCTCTCTCATGGGTGCAAGCTACGCGCAGCTGAGAGCACAGAACATTTGTTCCCGTCAGGAAGTGCTGGGTGGGTGTTGATGCTGCCAGGACCGACGTGGGGATATCGGGATGCTTCATCCCTCTGTTGAGGTGTTCCCCTGCCTGCAAGGGAAAACAACCCGCTCCCTGGTCCTCCTGACCACGAAGGCAGGTTTGACTCCTGTCAGGAAACCCAGCAGTTTCCATCTCAGAATGCCTGAAATAGGCAAAAAGAGCTGTGAAACCTGGGAGTATCCCTACACCCTGCTCTGGCTTCATGCAAGAGACAGCACTAGTCTTAGTAAAGAAATTGAGAAAAACTAGGAGTTAGTTTTGGGACTCTGAAATTAGAGAGACTTTATATTAATAATGACCTTGTTATTTTGGAAATGATGGCAGAGGAGGAATGGAAATAGTGAGGTGAAATAAGAACTAGGTAACGGACCTTCCCGCGGTGACTGATAATGAAACGTTTGCGTGTAGGAGGAAATGGAAGTCGGCGGACAAGATCCTCCCGCTGTACAGTTCCCTCAGAAATTTTGGAAGTTCAGAAAAGATTTTGTCAGAGGCAATAAAGAAATGTCTGGAGGCTGTGTTGCATTTAGAGTGTTCCCAGATGAAGAAATTTGTAAGGAGGAATGGGTGAGCTGCCAAACTCATAATAAATCTTTGGGTTAGAGCCAGAGGCCTGTGACTTTGGGGAAAGGCTCAGAGCAGGGATGGGGCCAGGGAGTTCGGGTGCAGGTCTTGGACCTGGGAGGATCTGTCCCAGAGATGGCAAGAGATGGAGTCACCTACAGAATCACGTGCGGCACGTGTGCCTGCCAAGAGAAGGGTATGGAACAGTTCCTAATGTTTCTAACTAGATTATATCTGAAATGCACCATAGCATCCGTTGCCCTTCTTTGAATTAAAATGAGAAAAAAAGAAAAGAGGTAAAAGCTAACTTGCACAAAATGTCTCCCTAGAGCCAGGAAGTGCTTGGAATTACTGCTATGCTTCATTTACTCTTGGCAACGACCACAAAATGTGTTTTCCAAACATGAACAGCATTACATTCACTGCCATGTACTTCATGCTTGATCTTTGCACATGAAGCTACTGCAGTTTCCTGAAAGGTGTATGTATGCAATATGTAGAGATACCTTTCTTCCCATCCAAGGGTTTTACTCTTGGTATATTTATGAACAAATTGCAAATTTGATTCGTCTTTGTTTGTACTAGCATATGGTAAGAAGATTAAACCTTCATGATGAACTAAGAAATCTTTTGGAAATATCTGACGATCTATCAAACCCAATCTTCCTGGCTGCATATTTAGCTAGGGAAAATCAGAATTCTCGACTTCAAGAACAAGTATTTGACACCCAGCAAGTTTATACATTTTGAAAGAAATTTGGTAGGAGTTTTACTGAGACTGATAAAGAAAGAAGTTGTAAAGAAAATAGAGACAAGTAAGGTTGAGGGCTAGAGGGAAAATGAAATAATAAAATGGCAAAGAAGAGAATTTTAGGAGGAAGTTTTATATGTGCTATCTGGGAGAATAGTTTTCTCCTCTTTAATTCTGACTGAAGACTTTTGTTCTGTTACTGAAAGATAAAAACTAAAAACTCGTGTTATTGCTGGCAGAGTCACAGGACATGTAATTTTTTTGTATATATGTTACTGTGGGTGAGCTAAGAAACACAAAATATTGGGTCTTAAAATTGCCATTAATGCATTGCTGGCTCGAGCAATAATTTTTCTATGATCTCATTTTTTCTTAACTGCTCTCATCCTTCTTTTTTGCTTAAAATGTCTTACTCTATAGCAAACATCTTCATGGAACTAATATTTACTTGTTATAAAATACTTTTTCAATGTCTTAACTTTGCTGTAGCATTTACCAATTGAGTTTAACCTCCTTTTGCTTTGCAATATGGCAATAGCCTTCCTTTATCCATTTATTTATCCATTCTCTTGTATTAGGATAAAGTGCTACATAACCAAATAAGTAATGACCAGATTTAAAAAAGAAAAAAAAGTATCGAGTCATAAAGATGTAGGACAACAATAGAAAATAAATAACTTGGTTTTGAAGAATCAGTCTTTTCAAGCAAGCTGACTTGCAAAAACTTGGGTCCTTTGAATGTGTTCAGTCTGAATATCCCAAAATGGAAATGTTTAAGGAAATTGAACAGCGCCAGGGGACATTCTTGGTCATTGGGACTCCACCATTATTGTTGTTGTTAAATTGCTGGAGCTGTCTCTGGCCCACAGTGATGAGCACTCCCCATGTGTGATTCGGAGGCTACGGGGGGACAGGGATTATTCCCAATAGGTAGCTTGCATACAACCACTCTATTTTCATGGGAAGGTGAATTTAATAATGTGGACGAAGGCCAGCAGGCCTCTGAGCTTATCTTGTGTCTTAGACTGCCCTCTGGCATTGAGAGAGTGAGTCCAAATGTCCTGACTAAATGTCCTGAGCTCACAGAGAGGTTGCTTCTTACGATGGGTCCCTGGCTTAAGCTGCTTCCCATATCATGCCTGAGGATTGTTTGAGAAAATGTTAATTGTCCTAGGACAAACAATACCAGGAACTGTTCTAATGATTTAACAGGCTAGAAGAGTCGACTCTGATGCCTAGAAGAACTCGCTGATGCTGCTTTAATTATATTAAGGCAATGTAGCATTAGTTAGAAATAAGCTGAGAGGGTACGAACACACTCTCAGACAGAGCGCCTGCGTGGGTGAGCAAAGTTAAAGCAGTGAGAGCTTCGTCAAAGCTGAAGTGGGGTTTCAGGCCTGAGCGTAATTTGCTTCGAGAGAGGAGTAGAAGGAAACCTGAAGGGATCAGAGAAAATAATTCAATAGAATTTTCAATTGTAGGGGAAATTAAGGTGCTCAATGTGAAATATTCTTCTGAGCTTTGTTTTATTTATCACTTGTTAATGGGATCCTAGCTCCCTGCTGTCTTCTTCCAAGTAGAACTGAAATTTCCTTGAATTGTTTATTTTGCAAAGGTGGCATCACTGTAACTGTTATTTACAGTCAAACCGGGTATTGACTGCGGGAGGATGATGCGTATTACTGACTTGACCTTTCCTTCTCTTGCCCTGTCTGTCCTTCTCTTGCCTCTCCTGGCCTTGCCTTTGGATAATACAACTCACACTGAGGGTTTTTTTTAACTTTCGTGTTGGCAATACAAAACCTCTGCTGACTTAGAAGCAGGTTTATGGAGGAGTAGCTTTTTTCAATGAGTGTGTCACTTTTCATAAGAAGAGTGTAAGGGAATTACTTTTGGGTATGAGGACGTTTGCCAAAGTTGTGAGAGGGTTCCCTGTTTGAGATGGGAGCTGGCTAGAGGAAGAGGTTATTGTTTACAGGGAGAATGCAAAAGCACGCAACTGCTAAAAAGGTATCACTGAAAGTTTACCTGAGGGGATGAGTGTTCAGATCTGTTAGTTGTTACTGATTGCTACTCCTCAAAATACCACCCAGCTGGAGTTTTCTTAGTAAGAGCTCCATTTTATTTTTCATGGAGCCCATCTCAGCTAAATCAACTTTAATAATTGCAAGGCTATTAGAATTTTTCACCAAATCAGAAGATTTTAAAGACATTTTAATTTGAGAATGTTTGGTATCTCTATAGATAGAATTCTTCTAGTGAAAGTAGTTTTGAAATACACTGTATTGCATTCAGGCTGATAGATTTTTTTGTAAGTAATTTAGTGCAATGGGGTGTGTTTCTGGTAGTACGATTCACTAATGCTGTCCAGGTTTTTTCCACCAAGATTCATGCCTGACTTCAGAATACATAGAGTCTCTTCAGACTTTTTTAAAGATCCAAATCTTTATTAAAAGAACACCATAGCTCTGGTTTTGACTTGTTTTAAGGGAAATAAAATAGCAGTCATTTTTACCCTTCTCCCTTCTCTGTCCTTTCTCTTATGTAAACACACGTACTCTTAGCCTTTTTTTCTGTATTTATCTTTCCTGTAAATTGTATCTTAGAATTATCTTTGCATTACAACCATGATTAAGTGTTTCATGTTACGTTAGTAAAAATAATTAATAGTTAGATATGCCGCTAAGATAATAAGGTAGAAAATAGTTACGTCTGGGTATCTGTATCCCATTAGAACTGGAATTTTGTTTCTGCTCAATTTGGCTTGCATTCAGCATCCTCTGCTTTTGAAAGAATAAGCAACTCAAGCATATTCCTATCCTTGTGAATAAAGCCATGCTATAGACTGCACATGAATAAATCCAGGCAGTCATTTTTATTGTCGTCAGAGAGCATTTTTATTCTGCGCCCACAAATGTTCTTGGTCATCTGTGAAAGAGGCCTCTGAGTGAACAAGTGAAAGCAGGCATCTTTCTCACCCCTTGCCTTGGCAGGAGTTCACGTTTCACATTCATCAGCAGTCGCAATGGAACTCGTGTAAAGGCTTGTCTACAGACAGATGTTTTTCCAATTGAATCTTTGATTGCCCCGCTTGTACTCATGCAGCATGACATGACCTTTAGTTTTACAGTCGAATACTACTTTTCCACTGAGCATTTGCCTCATTCGGTGCATAAGGTGGATGAGAGTTCACTGGGAATTGAATTGGGTTGGGCAATAAGGGACGTTACTGATTAGGGGTGTCTCAGCTTAGTAAGATGTGGACACCACTGCGGTTTCTTCAGCGTTCTTGCCACCTTTACTCTTTCAAGCCAGGCAGACAAACGGGCAGCCAGCTACCTCACAGTTTTATTCATAGCCACAGGAGTTGAAAAACATGAGTGGACACACTGATTGAAGCCAGAGGTCTATCTAACTCTGCATCCTGTCTCTGACAGCAGTCAAAAGTGCATGTGTATGACAAAGTTTAAGGACAAGATGGTACCACTTGCAGGTATTCCCCCAACTGCCATGCTTTTATGGCTCAGGGATTTCCTAATCTGGAGGTATCTTTAATACAGGTGTTAAACCTCAGTTGATTTCTCTTCACCAGCATCCCTTTAAGCCCTTTGAAGTCCTTTTAATCTTTTGCAATATGCCACCTTCTGTGACAAGGCTTGTGGCTCATGTCCCCTTGTTTGCCTTAAGCCTCACATGTGCTGGCTTCCTGTGAATGGTTAGTCCTTATCCATTCTCATCATGCAACTCATGTGTATGTCTCATATTCTTTCAAAAAAGAAGGATGCTGAGTGGAAGCCAGAGGATGTATCCAGAGTTCCAGAAAGCTTGTAGCATGCCCAGAAGACAGATAGCCTTCACTTCTGGCTTTATCCGTGGTAGCTTGGCCTGACCACCTGTGCAATTGTCAGATATAGACATACCCTGTGGTATTTCTGCTTCAGTGGCTTTTGGAAAAAAAAAAAAAGAAAAAAAACCCAAACCACTGCTGATGGCAGAAGTAGAAGATTTCGGGAAGCGTATGAGTGTCTTTTGGCCAAGTTGAGGGCCACTGTATACAACAGGATTTTCTCTCTGATGCAGCCCCAGGATTTCTGTATGATGCTGAGCTTGTCCAATAGGCGAAACTTTTCCCAGATGGCCATTAATTATGCATTGGAAATCATGGGGTTTGATTTGCAGAAGTGCTGGGCGCTCACAGCTGCAGCTGACATCATTGAGAGCTGCACTTTGTACATGCAAAGTGCTGCTTCATGCCAAGTTCTCTGAAAAATCTGTCTCTTCACGTCTCACACCGGTCACTGAAATTAACAGATACTTTCGACCTGAATTTCTTTGGGTTCAGTTTTCCCTGTTTGCAATGGAGGACTGATACTACCCTGCCCCATGAGGATATTAGATTTCTAAATTCTTGGGTACTACCACAAAAAGCATCCTGATGCAGCCTGCTCAAATAGTAACTATGCAATTCAGAGGGAGTCTCCATCCTGCATGGGGTATGAGGTCTAAATCTCAACAACAGTGACAGGACAGGGTGCTGCACATATATCTATTCATTCCACTGCCATTTGTGTTTCTGGGCATTGATTTCACAAAAAAAAAAGTAATTACATGTATATTCCGATCATGCAACAGGCAGCTTTTGTTTTTTACTTGAGGCTGAATTTATATGCCCAAGTAGCCTTCGTTCTGGCATCTCTTGTTTTTCCTGTATTTTCCCAGTACTTGTCAGGATGTTTGTTTGGACAGCGTGTTTGAGACATCAGGTCAACCTGGACCAATTTGCATTTTGAAATTGTAAAGAATTTTTGTTTGCTTTTTGCTTTCCAGGAAATACTTGCAACAACAAACGTCTGGACCTTGTCTTCATCATTGACAGCTCTCGCAGTGTACGTCCTTATGACTTTGAAAAAGTGAAGGAGTTCCTTTTAACCATTTTGCAGTTTCTGGATGTCAGTCCTGATACCACCCGTGTGGGTCTTATTCAGTATGGCAGCACAGTCAAGCAGGAGTTTTCACTTAAGACATTCAGGAGGAAGCAGGATATTGAACGAGCGGTGAGGAGGATGATGCACCTGGCAACTGGCACCATGACTGGACTGGCTATTCAGTATGCCGTCAACATCGCGTTTTCAGAGTCAGAGGGAGCTCGACCTCTGAAGCAGAATGTGCCCCGAATTATCATGATTGTGACGGATGGGAGGCCTCAGGATCCGGTGGCAGAGATTGCCGCTAAAGCACGTAACTCAGGAATCCTGATTTTTGCCATTGGAGTGGGAAGAGTAGATATGAACACACTGAAGTCCATCGGGAGCGAACCGCATGAAGAGCACGTGTTTCTGGTTGCTAATTTCAGTCAGATTGAAACACTGACCTCTGTCTTCCAGACTAGACTTTGTGGTAAGGTTTTAACTATACATTTGAATGCGCAGATAAAAGTAAAACACATAAAACATGTATGCATCGTTATTAAACATGTTTTTTTTTACATGGAATCTTATCTGTTAAAATATATATATATTGAAAAAAAGCAACATGAGCCAGACAACATTCAGAACAGCAGTCACACATATGGGGAAAAACTAATTCTACTGCTAAGTGCCATAAAATGTGACCTAATTCCTAGTGGTCATAAGCAGTGAGGCAAACACATATATGATTTTCCTCTTCATTGCACAGTAGCATTAAATTTACTGCCCTCTGTTATCTGAATATTAGATATCGTTGATTCATCTATTGCTTTTAAATGTGATCTCCCTTAATACTGAAACTTCAAACTCATAACCAATCTTTTCATAATTAAAAAAAAATCTATGGAGTTCATGGATTCTTCTTCCAAATCTTACGTATTAACTCTATGCAAACAATTATTTGTGCACCTACTTTGTGACTGGAAGTGAAACACAGAGACATGGCAGTGTTTTTATTCCATCCATATTAAATAGAGAAAGTTAGGAGATGCCATTACAGTGATATTTTTCATTTATAAGATAAAGTAAATAGTATTTTAGTAGTTATTAATTTACAACAGAGAAGTCACTTCCATCTGTAGTAATCCTGGTAATAAATTACCTTTTACAAATATCACGGCATACATAATTCATTTTATTCCAATCTATGTACTTAAATTTCTTTTTTAGTTTTTCCTGAGATAAGTACAAAATATCTTCATACAGATTTGGCACAAAGATGAGGCATTTTCAGCAGAGTCCAGTAAAAGAATGCATGGTGAGACTGAATGCTCACTCATCTCTAGGGATGCTTTTGCCAGAAAAGAACTGAGGCTTATTGTCAGGATAGTCTGGAGAATTTTCCTTACTTGGTCTTTTCCAAAATTGTTTCAAAGAGTAACAGGGCTCCAGCTGAACTGCATCAGCACAAGCAAACATCACAGACATTCATCAGATAATAGATTTTTTCCTGTTTATTCCTTGCTGTATTATAAGCTGGCATAGTAAGATACATTTAAAATCAAGAAAAAGTAAACTAAACGTGGACTGAGAGTTTAAATGGATGAACAGCAAATGCTTCAGAACTTCATTTTATTGGATTTCTTAATTGCATTTTAGAAACAAATCCAGTACAAATACCACTTACTCATTTTTTTTTTCTGATTAGGCAGTGTCCAGTAAATGTGTTAGAGTTTTATAGCTCACTTTTAATCCAAATACATGTGGTCCTCAATAAAACCACCCCCCTGCAGATGGAGGAGTATGGAGGTGACAAAGATTGCTGCTGCTTCCTTTTCCCAGGGAATGCCTCCACAACATTTGCTGTGTCAGGAACTGAAGGTGAGGTCCAAAGCAGCACTTAAAACATGCGACAGAGAATTTAAGCTGATAGATTGTTACAGATTTCAATTTAAGGGACTAAATTGCAGATAGGGTCCTTAATACTTTGTTGTATCTGGGCTGTGAAGCAGCATTCAGCTTGCTGAACATCCAGAGAGCAGTCTGAGCATCCATAGCCTCTAGATCCAGAGGCAATATCATTGTAGCTGAGCTGAACACCTGGGCACCTTGTTTCTTTGCTAGAGCAAGTGAAGGCACCCCTGGCCTGCAGTCTGCTGGGCTTCATGCTGTGGGAAAAGATCTTGGCACCTGTGCTGCCCTTGTGTCCAGATTGCCCCGATGTCTGTGGGAATGTGTCTTCACGGTTCCTGTGAAGATAAGAGAAAAAGCTGGCCAAGTGATGAGGCTCTGTAGGGAAAATAAAAAACCAAACCAAATTAACCACTGTTCACCTAATGCCCAGCAGCTATATTCTGAGAAGAATCCATATAAATTGGCTGTGCTTCATCCTCTGCTAAGTCAGAATTTCCTTATGGTTGCTGCCTCTGGCTGCTAAAGATTTAGAGTTGTCAGGAACAGCAGCTGAAGCCAGGGGATCCCAGGGACCTCTTTTTATTACTGGTCAGCAAGAGAAGCAAATGGTGTCCTGGGAAATCAGAGGCATGAGATGAGTTAAAAACTCAGAAGAGAAACAGAAATGTGAACATAATCTAGGAAAGGAGGTAGAAGTTGAATGAAGGAAGAATGAGAAAGAAAGTTGGGATGAAGCAGTCAGAAGTAAATAAAGTCTTCAAATAAAAACTTCAAATATTTGACTCAGCACAGTTCCCAGACTGATTTTATGGAGCATTTAGCATTTTTAGACTAGTATAACATACCAGTCACAGCTCTACAGCCTTCACTTGCAGCTGAGAGTGCCCTGCATTCTTACAAATCCGGATTTAAGTGTTATTATAAGGAGCCTGTTATTGTAAGAGCCTGAACACATCAAGTGTGAAGATTGATGCTTGCATGAAGATACTGATATTATTGGCTTGCCTCAAATCAAATAAGGACTCTGTGACATAGACAGAGATAAAGTCTAATTCACAGGGTTCACATTAAAATTGCTTAACTATGAGATCACCCTTTCTATTACTTCAATCCCTGGCTGTGTCCACCAGACACCTCCTGCAACAAATGTGGTTGCAGAAATCATGCAGACAGTGACCTCCTTCACCCCAGAAATATGACTGATAACAAGAGTACCGCTCATTCTCTGAAATGGGTGCAACAGAGACACTTTGGAAGAAATTTTATGTGACACTATATAGGAAGATTGATAACAGATGGTAATGATATATTCTCAGACGGGACTGAGTTACTGAGGATCCTATCATTGAATGCTGCTTTTGTTTTTCTCCCCCTAATTTTAGTGCTCTGTTTTGCAATGTTATGCTTTTTTGATATGGGAAGGCTGACTTGCTTGTGTAGTAATGTGCTAAAGATTCATATTCTACAGCATTAGTATACGCTAAGATTTTCCGATGCTTCAACTACCAACATGAGTATATTTTTCATTTGTCATATTTAAAAGTTCTTCTTTCATCATAACAAGCTATACCTGATGTTGAAATCTAGTGAAATGTAGCCAAGAGGAAACTTCTGTTTAGAAAGTATCTGAAGTCATAAACTTCATTTTCAGAGTGACAGAAAGATGAAAAGACAAGAAATACAAGCAGATCTGTATTCATATAAATAAAAGTAATTCAGAAGATTTATTGTGGCAGAAAATTATGAGATCCAAAAAGCTGATTAAGAGACTTGGGAATTGTGGTGGTTTGTATATTAATAACAAATGCATGACTCTGGTAACAATTCCAAAGACCACATACATAGTATGTATCCCAAAACCACATTTCTTTTTCACAAGTACCACACATACTACATGCTAAGCACATCAATCCCTGATTGTTGTTGAGCAAAATAGATTATTTTCCACACAATGTTCTCTGAGGAGTGATTCACCTATTATATATTATAGAAGTTACGTACAGTCAATACTCCAGTGAAAAGAAAATGTCAAGGAGATGAGGGAAAGAAAATTAGTTCAGCAATGAATTTGACAGAATGGGACCACTGCTTTTTTTCTTACTTACTGTCTCAGTCTGTTGCATTTTATTACTTGGAAATAGAGACGTAAAATACAAAATGGTTAAAAATAGACTCAGAAGGATTTATACTCCGGAGCGTAGCTCAGTTCAGCTTCCACCTACTGACCCTTGGAGATGCATGGCCTCAGTGTCATGTGTTGCTTGTATGTTCCTCAACATTAATAACTAAGCAAGCAAGATTCTTCATCAAGTCATTTTCTAGTCATAGCATTGTGCTGTTTGGTGGTTTTCTTCATTCAAGAAACTAAATGTCCTCTAGAGCAGTTTGTACTTAAATTCCACTTATTTTGTAAATTTGAACGCGGTCGGTTTGTTTCATTGTCTTCTTGGGACCACCAGGCAATTAGTGTTTTCAGATACTCCGCTGGACATTTTTGTTTTGTTTATATCTCCATTCCACATGTAATTTCATGTCCAAAAACGTGCCACCAAATCCAACTGGGCAGAAATTCCAACTGTTTTTAAGGAATAAATACATTGGTATTGTTTGTTAAGGATTGTTTTTTTAGTCTTATAGGCTTAAGCTTCCATTTTTGTTTTTACTGTCAACAATCTGAAATTTCTAAATTTCTTTAGTAATTTTTTTTTTTTTCAGTTGTGACCACAAGTAAATAAGATGAGCAGTTAATAACATTTTACTCTTTTTTTGTCTTTCAGTACCCCATATGTGCAGTACAGTTGAACATGGCTGTGATCACTTCTGCATAAACACCCCTGGCTCCTACATATGCAGATGTAAACAAGGATACATTCTGAATGCTGACCAGAAGACCTGCAGCAGTATGTTACCTTTCTTAACTTGTCTTTTGAAAAGTGCTTCACATTGCATACACTTTTTTTGGGCTCATAAGGAAGGACTCAGCATATAACTAATGGTAGTCATCAGAAAAGTCAGAAAAAGTGAAGTTGCAATGCTTTTTCTTGTTTTGTGTAAATAAAATTCTTACAAACCTTTATGAAATACATCAAGCTAATTTTTATACACAGCTCTGCAGAGAGAACTGTAACTACATGAAATTGCATTTGAATTTTATTGGTGTAATAAATTCAACAATGAAGCAACAGTCAAAGAAAGGACTGTTCTATCATCTTACATGAAGTGAATCCAACTACGTTAGTAAGTTTTCTAGATAGCAACCAGTACTAAATAGAGCAGAAAGGTACAATAAATCCCATACTAGAGAACTGTGAAATATCTTGCCATTCTGAAAAGCTCTTCCTAACTGCTGCCTGAAGTACAAGGGTTTGCAACCATGCGAAGAATAGTTTCAAAAGTCTTGCTTATGCTCTCTCATCTCCTTCTTTAAATGGGTGAATTTTTTTTCAGTTTTAAGTAATTGGCTTTATAGTTTATAATAACAAATGGTATTTCACTTTAACTGTGATCTTTGTAAGCAGTATTTCTTTTGTCCATTTTTGGTTGTTTCCTAGTAATTAACAGCAGACTACATTAGATGAGTATACCAAATTTATTTCTGTATCCACCATTATTTTTAAGGAAATTGCATAACACTGTTTCTAATTACTTGTGCAAAATGTACTTGCTAAAAATGCAGTTTTTTATCCCATGACAGTGCATGGATTCAACTGAAACTTGCCAAACTGATTTTAGCCAGAAGAAAAATTTTGGAAAACGTCTTTTCAAAAAGCTGGAGGAGAAGGTCATGGTGAGAGCCTAGGATGTACCCTTCACAACTGATAATCTAGAATTAAGGTGAAGGATGCAGGCTCAAATCCTATCCTTGTATTTGAGCTAACATGTTGCACATCTCGGGAGAGTCTGATAAAATAATCAGGTATCTTGGAATTAGCAGGTTCTTAGTCTCTCTTGCTTAGTCTCGTATTTTATATCAAATATTTAATGACCACTGAAACAGCAAGAGCGTGTCAGTATCTGAGGCAACTGCAGTTGGAGGTTAGAGTACTTGCATGTGCCGTGGGAGACATGGTTTCAGCCAGAGCCTCAGTGAGTGGGAATGGGAACAAAAGAATGTCAGTGCCTGAGTGATCTGGGCATTCTTGCTGCTGCGTGGAAGCATCCTGAGGCCCTTTGGGCTACAGCAGGACACTGCTTTGGAGCTGTTCACCTCCTGTATTGTCCGTGAATTACTTTTAGGAATTTCTGTTTTCTAGTCCGTCTCACCAGCATCCTTCACCAAGTGTAGACATTTGTCATATGCATGTGTGTGGATTTTAGGGGCATGTTTTGTGTTAAATGGAGCAAATTTAACACCTTATTCGTGGTTTTGTTTCCTCGAGAAGACACAAAAAAATTAAATCCAATCTGAAATATTTCCTAATTATTATTTGGTTTAGCAGCTGAGCCAAAACAAGACTAGTGACAAGAATAATTTTTCACACAGCCTATTTTTTCTGCTGCTGCATATTTACTATGGCTCTTCAGAAAGAGGGTGGTCAGAATCCCAAAGGATGGCTCCAACTATGTAATCACATTTCAATAGTATTCTCTAACTCACTCTTTTCATTTTGTCCCTCTTAAAATGCTTCTAATTTAAAACTTTTGGGTTTTTTAAACCTTTCTTTTAACTCCTCTTCGTGCTTTTCATTTTCTTAAAGAATTTTTAAGAAAAAATTATTTTGCTTTCAGTTTTCCGGAAATTATTTGAAAGTCAAAATTTCTCTCTTTTTATTTCCTCTCACATATTGTCCCCATCGTCACTCCTATCATGGATTTTGACAATTGTATTTTTTGGAGGGAGTCAGTTCAAAAATATGTAATCACAAGTATGAAAAATTCTTTCTTTATTGTGTCTTCTTTTTTTATTTTGTTATATTTCCATCATCTCTGTCCATAGTTCAGAGTTTGCGTACTGCACTTCTTCAAATTACAGATTAATTTCCAAGAGAGTTTTGGAATTCTGTGTAGTTTTCCTACTGGTGACCTATGCACAGTAGCCCTGAATATGCTCCCTTTCTATCAATTTTAGAAGCCCACTGCTGAATTGTTTTACTTTCTTTTTTTAGCTATGACTCAGTCCTATATTAGTTTTCCTCACTTAGCTGTCACACGTGATTTGCTTGATGGTGCACTTGCCAGGTGATACTAGATTGCAGTTTGCTAAATATGAAAGGGAAATGAGTCATTCAATGTGTTTGTAGCCTACTTAGACTTTTTTCTAATCACCAAACTATAAACCAATTTTAGCAATTACCACTGGAAATCTAATATTGAGAGACATTAAACTGGCTTTAAAGATGGTAGGATGATGCAAATCGCTGGTGAAGGAGGGAGATAACACGGCAGCAGGCTAGACAAGGTCAGACTGCCATGTCTAACAACTCCCCAAAGAACTTACAGAATTTGTGAGGAAAGGGGACTAAGCATCGACAAACTGGAGAGCTTGTTTCTGGAGATAAGGGGAAGCATGGGAATAGAAAAAAACCACAACCTGTGACCATTTAATTGGCTGCTGATGGTCCACAAGTGCATAGAGACATGTTCATCACTTGACCTTGAAGTTGGTGAAATACATGATGCACATAAACCAGATGTATTTGCCTAAGGTTTGGATGTATTTGTCAGCTCCTTCATGATCAAATAGTTTCCTTGCATATGTATTTTAACACTTTATAAATTAAACAGTGCAGAAAAGATGGATGGTATGTATCCAAAGTTATACTCTCTTTTCATTCTTTTGTACCTGAATTTATACTCTTTTTTCATTCTTCTGTGTGAGAGGACACCATATCCCTCTTCAGTTCTTCAAAACCATTAACCAAATGGCTTCAATCAGCAATGAATTGACAACTTTGCTTCAGGCTGGAAAAAGGCGTATTTCTCTTTTGAATAGATGATAGTTTTGTTCTTTGATACATTTCATAATAACATTATTTCTGAAAAAAATATTTCCTTCCATTGGAGGAAGGAAAACTGCCATACTTATGATTTGTTGCTTTCCCTGTGAAAAAAAAAATAACAAAACCAACAAATGAAACAAAAAAAAATCAACTCAACTATCTTCCAGAAAGACATTAGGGAAAAAAACGGGTTTTTTTGTTTAACTTGCAATGAAAGGTTGCTCGTTTCATGTAGTTTGGTCTAACTTTTCTAGAGAAGAGTGGTTGTGTCAGATAATGGCTGTTCTTTACTCATTACACTGAATTGGCTTGTTTAACTTAATCTCTTCCATTCTTTTCTAGAGGTGTCCAAACTATACATTAATATACAAAATAGCACAGAAGAGGAAATGTAGCTTAAACAAGCTGGAAAATTATCTCTTTGTTAATTATCTGTTTGTTAAATGACTGTTTATACTGTTCATCATGCTGCTTGGTACGAATCAAACAGCTATAAAAGACAATTTGTATTTGCTGGGCTAGTTTCCTCAAACATGTTCCAAAAGCCTTTTTTATAGCTGTAAATGATCATTATGTGTTGAGCGGTCTGTGGTGCTGATCGTGAGCATCACAAAGCACTCTGCTTTCCAGAGATTTCACTGGGGAAACTGGCTTCTCAGAAAGCTTTAAAAGAAAGCCCAATGTGCTTCACTTGGCCAGATGCTGAACTGACCTAATTTGTGGTAGTAATTTTTCTAATGAGATAATTTGCTTGTGAGGGGTAACTAGCTATGGTATTTTGCACAAAACTGAAAAATCTCAAAACTCAGAAATGAAATATCCCCAAGTATTTTGGTGTGTTTTCCCTTTCTTTCTCTTTCCAACCTCATCATCATTTATCTGGGAGGGTTATGCAAAAAAAAGAGATGAAAAATTGCACAAATAAACACCTTTTTTTTTTCCCCAAAAAAAAATCTGAAGAATGCCCTTCAAATATTTTAGAGAAACATACAGTCAAACAACTGTACTAGGCACCTTTGGCCCATCACTAGGCATTACCTTCAGCTAAAGGAATGAGCTCCTCAGCTTTGAGTGATTTTTCCTGCTGACATAAGATTTCCGCTGTCTGACAGAATATTGGTATGATCTGAGCTCATCTTTAAAGAGCTGTTCATAGCTTCATGACATTTGTTTTTGGTCTGTAGTCTACCCGTGCATTATAGAAGGTCAGAGAATTTCATATTCATGCAATTATGTTTTGTAGCTCAGGACCTTTGTGCCGTGGAGAAACATGCCTGTGAGCAGATTTGTGTGAACACACCTGGGTCTTACGTCTGCCAGTGTTATGAGGGGTATGAGCTTGATGCAGATGGAAAGAATTGCATTGGTGAGTATGAGTTTCTTTCTTGACACAAGCCAAAGGGGGAAATTTATTGTGAATTAATATCCAGTTCAGCCATAGACAACGATGGGAAGCTCTCTTCTCCTCCTATATGAGTGGTAAATAAGGACAAATAGACATTGGTGTGTACCTTTATTGATGATGAATGGTGACGTGGGAAAATTGTTCCAACTAATTTCACACAAAACATGACGTTGCTGTTTTGAAAGAACACACCAGTTATTTCATTCTTTATCTATGTGGGTGACCAGCAATGTACTGGCATGGTATATGTGGCCAATAAAAAACAAACAAAGCCAGACAAACTCAGAAGCTCCTCTTCACACAGAACTTATACATGACAAAACTTGAAAGTGGACAATTTCTTGCCATTTCTCAGTTGGTTTTGTGGTCATGCCAGAAGAGTTTTAAAACTCTTTTTGGGAAGATGACTTTAAGGAAGGTTTAGCCTTCTGTCAGAACCTATCCACTGTGTGCCTTTAATTTTCACTATGAGCAGTAAAGAAGCAAGCATCAACTCTAGGAATTACAACTCAAAAGAGTGAGTGTGGAAATACAGTATAATAATTTTTTAACACAAAGTGTACTTCCTTCTCTATTACCATATAAGTACCTCCCTCTTCTTCTCCTTTTATACACAGTAAATACTTAAAGGATAATCTTTTTCACTAGCCTGTTAGCCTTCTCATAAACTTTTCAACTCACACTACATTTTGGCAAAATATTGTCTTCTGGTATCCACCACAAAAAAAAACCCCTAGTGAGTCCTTGGAAAAAAAAATCATCTTATTTGTTAGGTATTCTCTTGAGGCAAGCACTTAAATGCATGCCTAATTTCAAACACATGCTGAAAATCTGTGGAAGTGAATCCAAGTGCATCCTTGGCCCCAAATCTGCCACAGGCAATCACAATATTTTTGTCCAACAGGTTACTCTTTCCTGTCATTTTAAACAATTCTGACATAATCTGTCACTTATTACCTTCACAGTACTTTGCAGAGTAAGCCTATTTTGAGATGCAAAATAGATGGTAGTTTATGGAACTGATCATCCTGCATGTAGTTTCACATGGGACACACAAATGAGGTTTTGTGGTTTTTTAAGACCTAGGATAACATGTGGTTGTGAAGAACATTCACTCTGTATTTACTCTTCAGAAGTGTTTCTTAGTTCTATCTTCGTGATCTCAATATAGGAGCCTTTAAATTTCTCAGCATAATTTATCCTCAGCATAATTTGGCCACTAACATACCGTCTCTAAGAACCTGTTTTCTGAAGTTGAATTGTTTTGAAAATGGAGCTAATAATGGCTATTTAAGCAAGAAGGCCTGTTAGATGTTATGGCCCAAATTTCTGCTTCTAACACACCACAGGAGTTCATCTAATAACCTTAGCTAACCCTCATGACGTTTACCTGTGTTAGGACTTATTTCTCTGCTATTGATGTGACTGTGTCCTGAGACAGAAAATCCGTGACTTCTGTTGGTAGGTTCTTTCATCCCCGTTTTTTTCCTACCATATATTCTAATCCAAAATATCCATGCTTAGTGTCATCAGCTGTTGTTACTATTTTCTCTTGATTAAGGTAAAGTGTCCTTTACAGGCCAAAACGTTCTTACCAGGGATGTAGCTACCATAGCATCACAGGAATAAAGGTAGATCTTGGTGAAATTCTTTGTATGTCAAACCTGACATTATTCTCTATAATAAATATGAAGTCTATTTTTCTTATTAAAAACTTCAAGATATTTCTCTGCCATTTATTAAATTTCTTACAGTGGCACTCTTGTTTTGCCTGTTAATAATTTTTCTGCAAAGATGGAAAAGTGCTGTTTGCTGTTTGGATGTGTAGTACATTTTTATCATTTTTTTCTACCTCCTCACTGACCCTCTTGTCATGAAGAGATACAGGTCTCTTATAAGTTCTATTGATGACATTTGTAGCTTTTGTAGTCTCAATTAATTTCAGTTATTTTCAAAATATGGTACATTCGTGAGTTCACTATAGTTTCATGCATTTTATAGCTGGCTTTCCTCTACACTTGATTTCTATTCATTTATACTTAGTTAGCAAAACCCCACGAACTCATTCACACCTCTGCAATAATTAGTATTAATTATGATTTTAAAGCACATTATTAGTGATTCTATTGTTCAATTTTCTTCTGCATTTATGTGACCATTTAATGTTTTCATTTACTACTGAGGCACATGAATGGTTCGGTGTATATTAATTATGTTTTACCCATGCAGAACTTAGCCTGTCTACATTTCCTGATCAGGAGAAGATTGTCTGGGCAATTTGCAGTTTTGATGCTAATTTGTCTGCAGATTCTATTAGCTGTCAGTCTCCAAAACAGGACTTTTTGAGGAATATGCTACTACCAAGAATGTACAGCTCTTGCAGATGTGATCACCAGTGAATAATCTTCCTTGCTAGGAAATCCTGAAAAGGAGACTATGTGTAGTACTGAATCAGTAGTGATAACTCAGTTTTCATTACACTTAAGCTAGTTGACCATTCCTGTCTCTGAAGTCTTTATTTTCAAATGAGCAGGATCAGAAGGAAGATCTTGATGCACACATATAGCAGAGACTACTGAGTACAACAACAATTTCGCAAAAAGCAGTGACTTCATTAAGGTTACTCTTTCATCTTCATCCGGAGAATGAATAGAGAATTTCAGTAGGACTTGTGCATTGTGGTTCTCTCAAAGAGCCAAAGATTTCTCTCTAAGATATCTAAGACTTCTAAAAAATTAACTCCAGCAAAAGTAAATGAGAAAGTGAAGAAAACTCCTTTCACAGGCAGGGTTATTAAGTTCTCTTCTTCCTTTCTGATGGACTGATTTCTTTGGTTAAGGATCAAAAGCAATACTGTTAATTGCTTTATTGACACATGTCAGCCAGTTACTTGAATGACAATTGTCAATTAAATCTCACAGCCAGCAGCTCACAGCATATCCATTCAGACTGACCACTGAGTGGCCCACCACTCTGAATATTTGCAACACACAGTTTATGAACAAATTTGTAGACTAAACAATATTTGAAACTGTGTGCTCAGTGATAAGTCTGGCTGGCAGAGCACTATTGCTTTGCCTCTGTAAACAGCTTTTCATATTAACTGCCCTGCTTTCAGGTGAACAAAATCCTGTCAGTTAAAGTTTGGTGGTAATGAGCCGTTCTTTCTCCGTCGTGCTGCTGGACAGCCTCTCCACCTTCCTGGTGTTGCTGGACATGCTGTCCTCTCTTTCCTGGCACTGGCACTAGACTGTCTCCGTATTGCTGCAGCTGTTGGGCTTGGGACCTCTTCTCCTGGCAGTGGTTTGACTGCTGACACCTCTCTGCAGTCCTGGCACCAAGAGACTTTTCTGACTGAGTTCTAGGTTCTTATGAGTCTTCTATTCTTATTCCACATTCTTTTTCATCGTCCTTATGCTTTTACTTATTATGTAACCTTCCTCCCCTTTTCTTCTAACCTCATTAACTTAGTTCATTCTCCTAAGCCTGAATGACCTATATAAACATAGGAGTAAAACAGCGATACAGGAGAAAGGTGACCCATGCTGTCTACAGTTCAGAGAGGGCAGTGTAAGCACCCAGAGTGCAAAACTGGTAACTGGAAGTACAAGATGGTTCTGATCACTTACCAATTCCAGCCAAGAAAAACAGAGTGGAGCAAATATGGGGAGATGACAACTGAATGAATTGCTTACTCAATGAAAGGTCATTGATTCATTCTTTAGAAAAGTTTTTTATGGAAATAGGCATGGGCTGACAAGAAAAAGAGTGAGATCTCTAGGTTTTCACGTTCTAGTCTATATCTCATGACTCAGTACAGAAATATGAAAGTAAGGAAATTTAAAAAAAAGTAGGAAAATATTACTCTGCTTTACTCTTTTACAGTCAGTGTATATTTTCTGCATACTAACTAAAGGATTACAGTACTTCAGTTTAAGAAATCTAGATTTATAATTTTTCTCAGTCTTTTCAGGAAGATTTAACTCCTTGGACAACTTACCTACTTGCTGACTGGAATGCTGTCGGCAAGTTTCCTTTCTAAGGAAGCACCATGAAAATGAAACATGAAACTACAAGTGAAGTTAATTTGTAGGTCAATTACTAGTGCCAGTCTGCAAGGCTAAGCCTGCCTGGAATTACAGCAATTTGTATACAAAAACTATTGAAATAAAGGAATAATACGTTATCTGCAAAACTAACTGTCAAGAGAGCATTCTCACTTCTTAACTCTGTTAGTGGAAAGGCATTATTTAAACTGATACGCTTGTTATTCATACAGACCAGCAGACCTCCTTCTGTAAGAGGTCCCCAGAATGCTATAAATGGAAATAAAAACCAAGCCTGAGAAAATCAGTTATTTATTTCATTGCTTTTTTTTTTTCCTTTGTGTCCACAGTACACCAGCAGCTGCGTAGCCGTAAGGAGCACAGTTCCTCCCTCAAGAGATTGTCATCTGAAAGTGCCAAGGGTCATAGTTGCTCAGATGTTGATAATAAAGCATTCTAAGACGTCTTTAGCTGTCTCTAAAACAACAAAGCTGGTGTAAGGGCTGGAAGGAATGTCTTATGAGGAGCAGCTGAGGACTTGGGGCTTGTCCAGTTTTGAGGAAAGGAGGCTGAGGGGCAACTGCATTGCTTTCTGCAGCTTCCTGAGAAGAGGAAGCAGAGAGGGAGGTGCTGAGCTCTTCTCCCTGGTATCCAGTGACAGGATGCACGGGAATGGTTCAAAGATGTACCAGAGGAGGTTTAAACTGGATGTTAGGAAGCATTTCTTTACCAAGAGTGTGGTCAAAGAGTGGAAGAGGCTTCCTAGAAAGGTGGTGGATGCCCCAAGCCTGTCAGTGTTTAAGAGTCAATTGGACAATGCCCTTAACAACAGGCCTTAACTTTTGGTCAGCCCTGAAGTGGTCAGGGAGTTGGACTAGATGATCATTGCAGGTCCCTTCCAACTGGAACTCAACTCTTCTCTTCTCTTCTCTTCTCTTCTCTTCTCTTCTCTTCTCTTCTCTTCTCTTCTCTTCTCTTCTCTTCTCTTCTCTTCTCTTCTCTTCTCTTCTCTTCTCTTCTCTTCTCTTCTCTTCTCTTCTCTTCTCTTCTCTTCTCTTCGTACTCATTAGTCAGGCAGCTGCGGGTATTGTGGTAGAAATGTGTTTTGTTAGGGCTTAAATGCAGTGGAGGAGGTGACTATGGAGCAATCCATATGGGCTATTTCCCAGGTATGATTTTAGGTAGAAAGATAAGTATATATACTTTGGCCTACTTATTTCTTAGGGTGTCTTTTAAAACACTTGAAAATGTGTGTGTGGTTAGAATTAATTTAAGAGGAGAGCTAACTCATTGTATGACACATTATATCCTTGAAATATATATTCAGTAAATAGAAGCTATTCAGTCTGGAAACAGAAGGCTCTTACAAGGAAAATGATCTCACTTAGCAGCCAGTAAGTAGTCTAGTTTGACTTGACCCAACACAAATATTCTTTAGGGTTAAAAGAAGCTCTTTCAAAGTAACTGAATGGATTGTTTGCTTTCTTGACTAGATGACCTTGACTAAATATCTTAGCACACCTGAATATACACATGATTTGCAAAGGCAGGGCTATTGAAGAAGAAGCTGATTTCATTAGAACAAATTACTACTTCTTAAAGCAATTTGGGAAGCTCAGCAGTATAAAGTAATGAAAAAATTACTCAGCTGGCAAAGAAGGAGAACCTGTCTTATTAAATGTCTGTGTGAAGCTGAGCACATTCCTGTCTTCTGCAGAAAGAATCAGGTAAACTTGCCTAATGTGAGCCTGGCAGCTCTCTGGGGACAGAACACCTGCTTTGTGACTTTTCTTTAATTTCTTCTAAGACTTTCTTTGTGAAGAAACAGCTTCACTTGCAAAGAAATTAAAAAAAAAATAAATCATTTAACATCTTTAGCACTTTTGAATAAGCTTGGCCGGGTAAACTCTAATTACCATATTACCTTTTGGTACTCTGTCTTGTAAATAGGGATTTGTGTGACAAATGACCAGACCTATGAAATAAATGACTGGACTAGCTATGATAATGTATTTCTTTTAAAGAAAAAGGCATTATATAAGCAAACTATCAGTGGTGAATATCAGCCTCAAGCTCTCAGACTCCATAGCTGCAGCTGCTTTGTACAAGATGAATCTGAAGCACATTAGAGGGAATAAATATACTGTGACAGTCTTCAGTGTAGAAGGTATTGCCATGGGTCTCCTATATACTTAGGCTATGGGAATAGCTCTTGGAAACTAATAGAGCTGGAAGGGAATGAAGGAAGAGTACAGCAGTTCCAGGACTGGGACTGGAGAGACAGAAGACAAAATGAAATCAAGCAAACATTGCTACACCTTGGCCTACACTATGAACATCTGGACAGAGTTACTGACTGAGGCATGGGTTCCAGATCTGAGAAAACATTTTGAGAAGGCTCCTAATAATCTGAGAGTTGATAGAAGTTCAAAGCGTAGGAGATATGGTCCAGGACTCATATCAAATCTGATTTACCAACTGGTATTGGAAGTGCACTATTTTTTGGCAGAAGGCTCTTTGGGACAGAAATTATGTCAGCTTTTCCTTTTTTTATAGATACTGCATGTAACTAGTGCAATAATATCTATGCATAATAGTACTAATTTTGTTTTTCTAATTTTTAATGTTGGTCATGTTCTTTTTCAGTTGTAGACTTCTGCGCTTTGGATTACCAGGGTTGCCAACATGAATGTGTTAACACTGAGGACTCCTATTACTGCAGATGCCACCCAGGGTTCATTTTAAATCCAGACGGAAGAACTTGCAGAAGTAAGTTGTGATAAAATTTAATTATGAGCAGTTTGTACTTTTTCCTTCTTCCAGTTCTCAGCAGTAGTACTCCCACTGGTCCTGACAACACTGAATAATCCGTCAGGTACAGAAAATGTTGGACTGCTCTGGAAGCCAGAGGTCTTGAAAGCAATGCAAGTTATTGGGGGACAGTTTGGCTTTTAGGGGAGGAGCTAAGGGTAGGGGTCAGTCCTATGAACAGGAAGTTTTTAACATGAAACCAGGCTCCTTTTGAACAGTAAAAGCCCAAAGTTTTGTCTTGTGTAATCTCTTTTATTGTCCATGTTTTTCAGTTAGAATATCATCTCCCTGACTGGGTAGACAAACAAGTCTTTACAAGACAATTTATAATCAGCTTGGTTTGTAAGACAAGCTAATATTAAATAGAGTAATTCCACAATCAGAGGAAACATAGCAGCCTATTTTCCTATGTATTTTTCTCAAGAGTAAGTTCTTTGACACTGTGCCAAAGCTCTGACAATGTCAGTATCTTCTACCAATTTTCCATGTTTCCTCCAGGTTATAATAACTTCATGGCTTTGCTTGTTTGTTGTTTGTCAAATTTGATTGATACCAGGCTAAGAAGCTCAAAAATTGGCAGGGTTAGAAGTAGATGTAAAGTGGAGGGGAACTGACAGACCAGAAAAGTACTCTTGCCGTGGCTTCCCGTAATTGGGAAAACAAGCTAAAACCTCCGCAGTGTTCAATGTCATAACTTGCTTTCAGGACATGTGAAGGGAAAACCATAGTGTACCTTCCTAGTTACCTTTCTTCATAAATATGGGCCTGGATAAAGAAATGTTATTATTGTGTCTGTAAGCAGACAAACTCCTTTAGTTTTAGGTGAGTGGAACTGCTGATGCTAGTGCTGAATTTAGCCCATATTATTGAAAAACATGTTCAAATATTATTTCTCAAAAAAATGTATCAATATAGCAGTGCATCTTTGTGCTTTTTACAGCCTTTAAAAAAAAAAAAGGCTGATAACCTGTAGTCTGTATTCTGTATTATGGTTGGTATCTATTTCACTCAACTTTAACATTTAGAAGGAAAGCATCTAATCCAGGCTGTACGTATGACCTCATGATCAAGGAAAAGAGCACAGACTTCTAGAAGGTGATTACTCACAGCTCTGACACAAATTTATGGAAGTGCCTGCATTTTCCTTGACTATATAGGGAGCCTTGCCAGACTAGACACCTAATTTTTAGATGCTCAGAGGCAGGGGAGATTAATTTCCTGTCTCCCTGAGGACCAGAGTACAGTTTGTACTGGTTCACATTGTTTACAAATTGTATGAATTCACTACTTTGTCAAGTTACGTGTCAGCTAAGGACTGGCTAAATTCTCTTATACTTCTACATCCATATATTTGTGAAATCTTACTATAGTCTAAGAATTTTCTACTGCCCCGGAACAATTTGTTCTTAATTCCTTCAATTTAAGAATATGGATTTTAAGTAGTGTTTTCTCCCCTGGTTTGAATTGAACAAAGACCTTAAAATTACATAGACATTTTAGATGTGTTGAGTTGTTTTTACCTTATGGTCTGACTGTATGAATTATTTTAGCATGTTTAAATTGATGGTCCACGGAATGATGGAAGCTGAGAGAATGTTCTGGGAAAGCAGCATTTCAGGCTTGTCCTGTCTCTGTCCTCTGACTTAGGTATCTGTTGCATGAGACAACACACTGCGCTATATAGACTGCCAGTCTGACCACAAGCTGCTGTCTTCATGTTGAAAATAACAAAAGCTTTCAAATGCTGGTTGGACAGGATCTCTGGAAGTTATCTACTCTAGCCTCCTCTTCAAAGTTGAATTGCCACAACCTGTAGATCGAATCAGTCATCATTTTGTCTAGTGGAGTCTCAAAAACCTCCAGAGGAGAGTCCACAACCTCTCTGGGCAGCTTGTTCCATTATCCCTCTAGTGAAAAACTTTTCCTTCATCTCCAGTGTGAATCACCCAAGCCAAAGGTCATGGCCATTGCTCCTTGTTAGATCATCTGGCATCTACCAAGATGGGTTTAGCTCCATCACCTTTTGTAATGACCTACAAGAAGCAATTGTAGGCTGCAGTTAGATACCTTCTTTTTCACCAAAATCAGTAAGACCAGATCCCTCAAGTTCTCTGCACAAGTCAGGTGCACTGTGTCCCAGCAGTAGATCTCTGTTGAGCTATCTTCAGTTTATTCCCTTTAACTAGAGGGAAAAGGGAAGATATTGTTCCAGAACTGGACAGCATGTCAATTACCAGTCTCCAAATGGGCCTGACAATAGCCCTTGTTGATCCAGAAGCCTGACCTGCAGACTGACTTCCTAGCTTGACCATGGCCTTGCCCTGCCACTATGGACCTGCCCAGCGATCACTGGACTGTGTCAGACCCTGGCTGCCTTCACCAGGAGTGGCCTCACCTCATCTTGACATGCACCCTGGACTGTCTTCCTGGGTTGACCTCAGACTTGCCTCAGCAGCAAATACTTGTCTGATGATCTGGCCTTCTGGTTAAACTTGACTACCACTTCCAGGTCTTCCTTGTTTACCTGTCCTGGGTACTGCAGGGCAGTGCCTGTTTGGCAAGATTCCTACCCTGCTCAGCTGTAATATCACCCTTGGCTCTCTTTTCCTTAGGGAGCAGCTGGACCATGCTGCTCCCTGACAGCAAGTCACTTCCCAGTCTGTATTGGGTGTTTCCAATCCAGGTGCAGAACATTACAATTCTTCTTGCAGAACTTCATAAGATGTTTACTGGTCCAGTCGCCAAGTTTATCAAGGTTCCTCTGCATTGAAGTTCTGCTGTTTGCTTTCAGTCACTGTCTCCATTTTAGTGTCACCCACAGATATAGCCTTGGGGAGGAGTGGCTGGAGAGCTGCCAGGCAGAGAGGGACCTGGGGGTGTTGATGGACAGCCAGCTGAACATGAGCCAGCAGTGTGCCCACGTGGCCAAGAAGGCCAACGGCGTCCTGGCCTGTATCAGGAATGGTGTGGCCAGCAGGAGCAGGGAGGTGATCATGCCCCTGTACTCAGCTTTGATGAGGCCTCACCTCGAGTACTGCGTCCAGTTTGGGGCCCCTGACTACAAGAGGGACATTGAAATGCTGGAGAGGGTACAGAGGCTGGTAAAAGATTTGGAAGATATGTCCTATGAGGAAAGGCTGAGGGATCTGGGGCTGTTTAGCCTGGAGAAGAGGAGATTGAGAGGAGACCTTATCGCTCTCTACAACTACTTGAAAGGAGGTTGTAGAGACATGAAGGTTGGTCTGTTCTCCCTAGTGATGAGTGATAGGATGAGGAGAAATGGCCTGAAGTTGGATCAGGGAAGGTTTAGGTTGTATATTAAGAAGAATTTCTTTACTGAAAGGGTTGTCAGCCATTGGAACAGCCTGTCCAGGGATGTGGTTGAGTCACCATCCCTGGAGGTGTTTAAGAGACGAGTAGATGTTGTGTTGAAGGACATGATTTAGTCGTGTTGATAGAGCTAGGAAAAGGTTGGACTTGATGGTCTTGAAGGTCTCTTCCGGCCAAAACTGTTCCGTGATTCTGTGATTCTATGATTCTATATGCTGAGCATGCGCTTTGTGTCATCATCTGTGTCACTGATGAAGATGTTTACCAATGTGACCCCCAGTACTGCTCCCTGTGGTACTCTGGTCATTATCAGCAACCAGCCAGACGTGAAGCCATTTCTCACTATCATTTGAGGCTGGTGGCCTGGCAAATCTTTGCCCCACCTAACAGGTCTTTCTTCCAGCCTATACTTCCTCAGTTTCCAAATGAGAGTGCTACAGGAGACAGCATCAAAAACATTACTAGTGCCAAGGAGTATTACATCCACCAATCTCCCCTTGTCCACAGATGGAATCATTTCATCACTGAAATGTTGGTCAAGCATGGTTTGCCCTTGGTAAACCTATGTTGACTATTCCCAATAATGTTCTTGTCCTTCAGATTTGGAGATTGATTCTGAGAGGATGTGCCTTATGATCCTTGAACTGAAATGATGTGGACTGGTCTATAGTTCCCTGTGCCTTTCTTCTTGCCTTTTTTTTAAAGATGAGTGTAACATTAGCATTTTTCAGTTATCAGGGACCTCTCTCAGTCCCTGTGACTTTTCATATGTGGTAGACAGTGGTGTCATATCACCTAGCAAATACCAGCCATCCCATGGATCTGTGCACATCCAGTTTCTCTGAGTAGTCTCTAACCAATGTTTCTAGACCCTCTCCTTCCCAAACTGTGCTGGCACATGTGAAAATCTGGGAGTAGGCTTTGTCTTTGACAACCAGAAATAAAGAGGACATATTTTTTTCAGCCATTTCTGTGTAGTTCATCACTAGTTTGTTTCCCCAGCCAAAAGACCCACATTTTCTGTGACTTTCTTCTTGCTGCTAGCATATTTGTAGACTCCCTTCTTATTACCCTTAGAGTATCTCAGTACTTATAGATACAGCTAGGCTTTGTTTTTGTCCCAAAGCACCTAAGCAATGTTTGGTTTTTTTCTTGGTCCTTCTTTCTCCTTCTCCTGTTTTCTGGGTTTGTGTTTTGGTTCACTGAGAAGCTCTTTGGTCTTCTAAGCAGATTTTACAGTACAATGGGATCCTTTTTTCCTAAGCTTTTAGCAAGTTTTCTTTAAAAATCATTGTCCTGCAACAATCATCTAGCTCTCCTGGGCATCCTCTTTCTTCTTGGCTTTTTCCCAGGGGACTCTTCCTAGCAATTTCCTGAATAAGCTGAAATCTAATTTTTTAAAATATAGAGTCAAAATTCTACTGTTTCCCCTCCCAGCCTTCTGTATTGTGAACTCAGTCATCTCATGATCATAGCAGCAAGTCAAGAAGAACATCATCCTACAAGAATTTGTGTTAGGAAATTGTCACCAAGTCTACACAGAAACTTCCTGAGTTGCTTGGACAATGATGTTTTACCCTCCCAGTAGGTATTTGGCTGTTTGAAATTTCCAGTGTGAGCAAAAGCCTATGAGTTGGAGATTTCTGCTATCTGTAGAAAGCCTTATTCAGTACGTCCTCTTGGTCAGGTGGAGTAACAAATTCCACCGACATATTCCCAGTGTCATTTCCTCTCTGATCTTGACCAGGAATTCTAAGCAGGAACATCTGTGGTTTCATGTGCAATCTCTGTGGAATGGAGAAGAGAAGGCAAGCAGGGTCAGTAAACTCTCTGACAAGGCTTTTGGTTCCACAGGACCCAAAGAAGAAGAACAAAACAGGTCCTGTGACAGAAACCAGGCTCAGCCAACAGTCCGTCACCAGACAAGTCTGATCACCAGACAAGTCCATAGTGTCAAGATATATCTAAGGTCAGTTCAGGAAATCAGGTCAGCCAATCAGCAGATCAGGATCAGCAAAATACAAGGCTAGGCCCAGGCATACCTGTAATGTAGCTCAGGCAAGAACCAAGGGGGAGAGCCTGACATTAAATGCAGCTCCCAAGCCAAGGGGCAGAGGCCACCGACCAGGCTTCTCACAGCTCTGTGCATCTCTGCCGTGTTAACTGCACTCTGTTTTGTTGTAAATGCTTTAAATTAAAGTTAAGGGAGGAAAATCCATCAAGTTGCAATCAGGGAAAAATCAAAGTGACTGGACGTGGTAGGTCATAGAGATAGATTCAGAGGTAGTCAGGAAGGAATGAGCAAATACTGTGTCAAGTCATTCTCTTTCAAGATGCATGTCCTGAATCTAAGCGTAACCAAAACTTACTAAGCCACTTCTCCTTACACTTGATACCTTCTGAGCCTCGCTAATATAATCAAGCATGAATGAAAGAAGTATGAGGATCTTAATGTTGTGAAAGTCAAGACAGCATGAGAGCTCTTCGGAGCAGAAGTGTCCTTTAGCTCCCATATGTTATGAATCACACTGCCTTTGAGTCAGCATAAACAACATGCAGAAACAAACTTCACTGGATTTAAAATGTTTGTAAATATAAAACCTTTAACATAAATTTCTACATATTTGGCTTGGGAATGATCACCAACTAGCCAAGGCTCACACCCATGCCAGCCCAGGTCTCTGCATCAGCAAGCGGACCTGGGGCACCAGCTCCCGAGATCTCATGATTACCTCAGGAACCTGGTTTTCCTTTCGAAAATAGAAAATAAGCTTTCATGCTCATGGCTACAAAGAAAAGCTTGATGATATAAATGTTATCCATACGGTCATGCATATCTGACAGTTGTTTTCTCTGGGATTTGCTCCAAACTTCTTAGAATGAAATACAAAGAACACAGCTCATGAGGGCAACCCTGCCAACACCAGCAGAGCGCTCTGTGTGCTGGAAAAGAGCAGCAAATTCAGGTTATTAGTGAGGCAGGCAGAGGTCATTCCTAGCTACTAAGTTAACTGTTAAGGGGACTTTTGCCACTCTTGCTGCTCCCCTCAAGAGGACAAATAGTAACATCTGCTTCTACTTTAGGGGTGCTGAGCCTCAACCATCGGTCTTTAGGGAAGGCTCCTGCATGAGCTGTGGGTAGGTTCACATGAGCTGTGGGTGGCAGAGGCCTTCTGTTAGTGTCGTTAATCTGGGCTGTGTTAATGAAACCTTGTGAAATATGTTTTTAATGGCCCCAACATAATAGCCTCAAGGTTCCAACAAAGGTAATAATACCTATTTTTCAACGCTGGTGGTCATCTTCAGAATCAGTTACCCAGGAAGTCTGTCCTGCACACTTGAGTTAGCAAGGAGTTGAGCAGGTAAATGCCACCCGGCACTGAGTAGGTCCAGAAGGCATACAGCTATATTCCTTTGTGGCACATGTCTGGCTTTATGGTTTCTGTCTCTTCAGTGCACTCTTGAACAAATCATATTTTCTAATGATTCTTTCTAGTGAACAGGTAAGATATGCCTGTGTAATGTTTACGTGTATGTGCATATGCTGTCATAAAAAGTTTTGGCAAAGGAAATGGTCTATAAATATGTGGAGTTCATAGATGTTAAAATACTCCTCTCAGGTTTTCTTACAAAGTCACATTCCATTTTGTTTGTCCTGAAAATACAGTTGTTTTATTATTACTAAGGGCTTTCATCATATATAAAGACTCAATTATCCCGCCACATATATAAGGAAAGAATAGGTCTTGTGGAAGCCAATTTCCTCCGTAACCTCTGAATGTCAGTTTTCAGATTGTATAATGATGTGTTCAGAAGTGCCTGGATGTCTTTAAAAACGTGGCTTACTTGATTTCTGACTTGTCTACTTTTATCGGTGCTGAAGGGTTAAGATCATTTTTTCACTAGTAGAAATTAACTGATATGAAACTAAGTGATGGCCAGACACTGCGTCTAAGTGAATGTCAGGTTCTTTGACTTCATCAATAGTGGTAAACACTATGTGGTACATATCCCAGTGCTTACTGCTCTGGGTCCAGTGCTGTTCAACATCTTTGTCAGTGACGTGGACAATGGCATTGAGTGCACCCTCAGCAAGTTTGCCAACGACACCAAACTGTGCGGTGCCGTGGACTCACCTGAGAGAAGGGATGTCATCCAGAGGGGCCTTGATAGGCTTGAGAAATGGGTCAGTGCAAAATGCATGAGGTTCAACGAGTCAAAATGCAAGGTCCTTCACCTGGGTTGGGCTAATTCCATCAACAATTACAAACTGGGCACAGAGTGGGTTGAGAGCAGCCCTGAAGAGGATGACTTGAGGGTGTTGATAGATGAAAAGCTCAACATGAGCCGGCAGTGTGCTCATGCAGCCCAGAAGGCCAGCTGCATCCTGGGACACATCAAGAGGAGTGTGGCCAGCAGGTCAAGAGAGTTGATTCTCCCCCTTTACTCTGCTCTTATGAGACCCCACCTCGAATACTGTGTCCATTTCTGGTGTCCGCACCATAAGAGGGACATAGATCTGTTGGAACGAGTTCAGAGGAGGGCCACAAAGATGATCCAGGGGCTGGAGCACCTCTGCTATGAGGATAGGCTAAGGGAACTGGGATTATTCAGTCTTGAAAAGAGAAGACTCCAAAGGAGCCTTATAAATACCTTCCAATACCTGAAGGGAACATACAGGAAGGATGGGGAGGAACTTTTTTACAAGAGTGTCCACCAATAGGACAAGGGGAAATGAATTTAAATTAAAGGAAAACAGATTTAGATTGGATCTTAGGAAAAAAATCTTCAGTACGAGGGTGACAAGACTCTGGAGTAAATTGTCCAGAGAAGTTGTGGATTACACCACCCTTGAGGTGTTCAAGGCCAGGCTGGATGAGGCCTTAAGTAACCTGGTCTAGTTGAGAGACATCCCTGCCCATGGCAGGGAGCTTGAATTAGATGATCTCTAAGGTCCCTTCCAACCTAGGCCATTCTATGATTCTATGATTCAAGTTATTTTATACACAAATAATAGCTGTTTACAGATTTTGCTTGTCTTCCCTTTCACGAACATTTTAAACGGAAGAACTGTGTAGCAAACACCCAGAGCTCTTAAGACACCAGTGCTCCTGATGACCTGATTGTCCTGCTTTGATCTAATGAACATCACTCAAAAGCATGTTTGTGTGTTTATTGGAGATCATATCCAACTTGCTCTGAGTAAAATAGACTATTTTGATGAGGCAATGTATAAGGCTTAGCTGCAAGATATTAAGAAATATTTAAGACTCTAACTGCTTCTACTGCGTGTAGTACATGTGTTCTCAAAGAATTCACTCAAGTATACATACCAGGTATACTTAAGTGTGGTAGATATTTGGAAAAATGAAAATTTTCTTTTCAGAGTTTGAAACATCATAAAAAGTCGGAGTGGTGCCCAGAAAAGAAAAGCCAAAGAAAACAAAGTAACTGGGTTTTACCTAGCTTATTTCTGAGGTATTATATTTCTCACTGACACATTTTTTTCCTGCTCAGGACCAGACTTTTGTGCTCTTCAGGACCATGGCTGTGAACAGGAATGTGTTAATACAGATGATTCCTATTTTTGTCAATGCCAAGAAGGGTTTAGGCTTAATCCAGATAAGAAAACATGCAAAAGTGAGTAATCCTTTGGACATAGTAAAGTTCATCTGCTTTTATTTCTCAAACCTGCTGTGAATGGTTTCCCGTCTAAAAGGATGAAAGTTTTCTCTGTAGTAAAGGTTGAAACAAATGTTTCGTTATAAACTTTAATTTTAAGTGAGCCAGTCATGCTAGAAAAATACAGTTCTCTGTTTTGTAGACTAGATTGTGTATTAGGCATTTTTTGAAGAGATTTAGGGAAACCCAAGAAGTAATATAGGAACCAGAGTGGCTCAAAACCAAGTTCATTACTTACATGAAACTTTCTGACCTTGTCTGGTAGTGACACAAGCAGCTTTAAAAAAAATATAAAAACTCCCCTTGCTTTGCTCAGTTGGTTTAGCCAAGGACAGATGTATTTTATTAGCTTGGGAAAGTATTCAACAGGTAACGTGGTTATTAAAATCAACTTAATGTCACACACAAAACCCTGCAGTTTCCTAAAAAAATTGTAGAAACAGCCTCAGCAATGTCAGGGTTCTAAACCAATCACACATACTATTTACTTTAGAAAGACTTTCATGTTACAGCTCTTCTTGACTGAGGGCCTGGAATCACAGCAGATTTTCAATGTAATGTTATTTAAGTTTAAGGAGAATATATTCAGCAAAATGAATGAGCCTGATCTGGTGACTCAGATCTTGGGCCGGAGGCAGAATTGTACTGCTCATGTTTTATGAATAAGAAGCTTGGCTGGAACAAGGTAATTATATTTCTAGATGCTCATAAAATTTATCTGGTTTTGGAACTGTACTTTAAGACTTTCAGTCTTAAAGATGCATTCACATGAGGAAACTTTATCTACACAGATGTCTATACTTCGTCTACACAGACAAAGACTACAAAGACTTTGTCTACAAAAACCTTGTTGTTTTTACAGCAATCCATGCTAATCTGGTTTTTGTTATCTATATGATATTTTAATACATTCAGGTTTTTATAGGTTAGATATGCCTAAGTAAGTATAGAAGCAAAAGAACAGCATTGTGTAGAGTATTTGTTGCCAAGAATGTAATCGCAAGTAAAAGGCAAATTGTAATTCCCGTTTGAAATTTTTCCTTAACCCTAGAGGGCTTTGGATTTGACTGTAAACCTGGTGACATTTCCAGAATTAAGCCCCTATTCCAAATCTTGTTATAACAAGGTTCATGTTAGATAAGCTTGTAAAATAAAAAGTAAATTTCTGTATACGCCCACAAGGAGCATATATGCCTACAGGAGCAGGTCTATGGGAGTCGAAGTCTTGCATGGCCAAGTATTTGCAATCTGCTTTTAGATCCTCAGCTCGCTATCGGCTTTAAAAGGTGTCCAAAACACAGAATGCATAAGAAAAGGGAGATTTCTAAACCATTTTACTTCCAAAACCCTCATGGCTGGCTTGAATTTTTCACTGTCTTTCCCTCCACACAAGTAAACTTTGGTGCTTTAGGTCAGCGTTACTGTGAACATGAATGTGTTAACATGGAAGAGTCCTTTGTGTGCAAATGTCATCCCGGATACACCCAACGATGTGATGGCAATACGTGCAGAAATGAGCGTGCCTCATAAGCGACCAGTTATTGCAGTGGGGCGAGGTGTCAACAGAATGAGAAAATGCTCCTGGGTCCCTTTTGAGATCTTTCTGAGCTACGCAAACCTGTGTTACTGTCCACCACAAGCCAGGCCTAGTGAAGTAATGCTACAGTGAGATCCCATATCCAGCAGAGAGCTAAAGCAAGGGGCAATGGATGTAAGCTGGAACACAGGAGGTTCCATAAAAATACGAGGAAAAACTTTTTTACTGTGAGGGTGACAGAGCACTGGCACAGGCTGCCCAGGGAGGTTGTGGAGTCTCCTTCTTTGGAGACATTCAAAACCCACCTGGACGCATTCCTGTGCGCTCTACTGTAGGTGATCCTGCTCCGGCAGGGGGTTTGGACTAGATGATCTTTAAGGTCCCTTCCAACCTCTAACATTCTGTGATTCTGTGATCTTCTCCAGTCTAAATAACTGGGAAAATGTCTTCAACCGAGGTGTCTAGCACAAAGGCAGAGCATACTGCTGAACCACGGTATTATTGCTATGTAAACTGCAGCAACCTAATACTGATGTGTGTTGATACATGGAGATATGTAGAGACTTTCCACTTTTATATATTTACACTTTCAGTGATCTGTTTGATAAAATGTCCTCTTTTAATAAGAATGTTACTTAACAAAGGATCAGTGTTGCACCGGAGAAACCCAACAACATTGCCCACTTGACGTCACTCAGTTTTTAGAAAATACTTTTATTTCAAAGAACCATTTTGGACATCATCTGAAATATCGACAGCTTTTTTTGTCTGGTGTGCTTGTGACATGTTTTTCCAAAGGAACACTGTCACTGAAATTAAAAAAAAAAAAAAAAAAGTTAATAGGCCAGAGAGTAATTATTTTTAAATGAACTGGTTTGGATAAATCCATATTTAAAGAAACTTGGATGTGTTGCAAGAGCTCAGAACTTTTTATCAGTTATGGTTTTAGGCTATTGCAAGTTGAATACCTAAAAATTAATGTATCCCAAGACACTCACTGTTTTTAAAAATACTGAGTCCTGTCCCTTCCCTTACTTACTTTCTTTTTTTTTACACATATAATGAAGCACATATGATGACCAGATTTGCAGTTATACTAATTTCTAAAGCCTGGAACTTAGCAGCTTTGTGATTGCTCCACTCTTTGGAAGAGTATATTAAAAGATTGTGCATGGGAACCCAAAGTGTTTTAGTGTTAAAATTCACATTAGTGTGGGTGTTTGTATTGTAAAAGTCAGTGCCAAACAGATGCAATTTTTCACAGAGAGTACTGAGGGTTTTTTGTTTTCTTTTCCACATTTTTGTGTGCTCTGAGAAGTTACACAAGACTCTTCATGATGATGTAAACGCTTGGAAAAAGGAGAATGTTCCAGTTGGAACTCGCTTTAGCTAGTAAATACTGACACCTCAGCTTTACTTGTTCAAGCCAATGCCTTATCTGTCTATGGTAAATCTGGACCAATTACTGCAAACTCATTGCTTAGTTAAACAGACTAATAAACAGCAATATTTAGAACTAAGTAATTTTACCTGAAGTACAGATTTTTATTTTTTTAATGTAAATGAAGAGCTGGAGACACGCCTGTTGACATCTGTAAATGATTTGCAAATAGAGACATATGAGACGGGGTTTGTGTCTGAGGAAACTCCACTGCTTTTGATCAAGTTAAGGTAAAGTGATTTGGGCCTATATAACTAAAAATAGCTATTAACAAGTCAGCAGTATAAAATCGTGAGGAAGTTTAGTATAAAGCTTTTTTCCTAAAGTAAGCTTTTTTTTGTACTTACAGAGTCAGCAGGTTACATAGTACATCTGCAAGTGCATGTATTTTACCCTACTGCTTTGCTGTCCATTCTGAGACAATACAAAACCCAACTCACACATCTGTCTTCTCCCACCCTTCATCTTTCACACAACCAGTTGCATACAAGACTAAAAAAAATATTCCATTCTATCTTACTTGGAATAGGAATAGGAAAATCGAAGAAAAGGAACATATTGAGACGCTCTCACATTCATAATTTGTATCTGTCCCCAACTAGTCTTTAACTGCTTTAACCTGTCGGCAGATTAAAGTTTTAAATTGGTGATTTCTCATCCTACCGACAAAGTATTTACTGTTTATGAAATAATCTGAAAGCCATGTCTATTTCAAGAGTTACTAATATGTGTACTTTCTCTCTGAGAAAATTTTATGGTGAACAGAAAAGTCTTGCTTTTTAAAGAAAACAGGCATCATTCTGCAGGTAAGACCAGATAGAATTTCAAGGTTCTCCCTTCACTCCACTTTGCGTTAGTTTCCCTTTGTGATTTTTGGCAAGGGAGATCTGCACTTTGTCAAGTTTGTTATCTGCCAGGTGGGGTATTCATTTCACTTAGGTGTTGCTAATTAGCTCAAATTACTCAAATAGATGAAGTTACTGCATAAATAAAAAGCTGTACTGGTATTTTCCCCTTGCTCTATAAAGACATCGTGTACTACCTACAGTGTCATTAGTGTATGTATCTGAGGCTCCAATGTGATTTCTTCAATTATTAACACAAATCAATAGGAGTGGATCACTGTGCTGAAAGCAACCATGGCTGCGAGCAACTGTGCCTCAATACGGACAGCTCCTATGTCTGTCAGTGCTCTGAAGGATTTGTCATCAACGAGGACCTAAAAACCTGCACACGTAAGTCTCGTGAGAACCTCCTTGATCTCAGCTCACCTGTGAAAGGTTTCTGTTTTCATACAGGCGAGAAGATGCACCATCAGTTTATTCTTAGAGTCTGCATTTCAGTAATACTTTAATTAGTGATTTGAAAGCAGACACAGACAGAAGGACTTAAGAAAGGACACTTCTCAACATAAGTGTTAAAACTCATATACTCATAAAAATTTTGGAAGATCTGCTCATCCCTGGGTGTTGAGGACAGTATTTCAGTCACATGACGAATATGTCTGACTGACAGGTCATCTTGACAGTGATGTTTCCTGGGCATCAGATTACCTGGGGCAGGAGGAGAAGTGAGAGCCCCACACTGAGCTTTACATTTTGCATGGGAGCACTCAGTAAGCGAACAAAAGTTGTCCTCACAGCTCTCTACCCTTTATAAGTCTAACGATCATTGAAAATCTGCAGTTTCACGATCAGCCAAATTGTCTCCTTCACCGCAAAAAAAAAAAAAAAATATGAAAAGGTCCAGGAAAAGAATAATGTAAATGGACCTCTTTGATGAGAGGGTTTTGGCTGCTTCTTGAACGTATTTTGAACATATGTTATTTTTCAAGCTTGTTGAGTGTTGGAGCAGCTCTGGAGTTTGCTCCTTTTCTTGCACTCAGACAACACAGTTCTGCTGGGGCTTGGTCACAAAAATGATCTAGGGAGAAGTAAAGCAAATCAACCAAGGCAATCATTTGTCTTTAACCCTGTCATTGCCTCCATACTGACCTTATTAGCCCCATCCAATACCTTGACAGACTTTGTTTCTGTTTGCCACTGCAGCTTCCTAGAAAGCAATGCAAAAGCAGAACTAGTGTAACGTGTAACGTGGAACAGCAGAGTCTACTAGAAACAATTTATTTAGACATTTATCTAAAAGAATCACTGAAAATTTAGAAACAGAAAAACTATGGAGTTTTATCAGCTTGCAAATGTAAAATCCCACTTCCTTTGTAGTAAAAAGAAGTGGGTTTTTTTTCATTCTTGACTTATTTTCCTCCAGTCCGTACTTGGAGACCTATCAGTAGTATTAAAACAGCACTGTGGCTTCTGGAATCCCTCTGTGGAATTAAATGGAGCCCTTTTGAATAGCTCCTCTTCTTGCCAGCATGTCGCTCTCCTCACATATATATTTTAGGAAAGACATTTGTCCTGTTCCTGAGCTCCAGATGAGTTGTTGAAACCTCATGGACATTTTTAGGCTATCATGAAAAGACCTCTGGTGCTCTGGGATTTCCCGAATGAGCAGTTGAATGGAAGGGATTAGCATCTAACATATATAACTCCTTATGGGAAACATCTGGGAATTACAATTCTGGTGTCATATACACAGGCACGAGTACCTTAAGACAGCTGTGGGAACACCTGAACGGTAAACAGATTTCTACTCTGGCAAGTAAATACAAAAAAGTGTGACACTCTGTGTGTAGCCAATAGACAGTAGCAGTTGCTGCCTGCAGGATCCCAAGGGTCCTATGTTTTTGTATTACAGAGAAGAAACATGAAATTTGAGATGAGAAATGGACATACTTGACAGTACTTGTCATTTGCAATTCTTTGCGAAAGCTTGAATAGTCTAGGCCAAAGCCCACTGAGGTGCCTGAGAAGTTTTCTGCTTGCTGCCCCGGCAGCTGGGGCAGGTGCACAAGTGAGTGCTGGGATCTGCCACCTTCACATCGGGCCTTTTAGAGACTTTTAAAGGGGGGTCCTTTTAAAGGACCTTTTAAAGAAGGTTCACAAGGTGGCTTTTATGTCTTTGCCACCGCCATATATAAAATAATTGCTAAAGTGTTTTGGTTTGGGTTTTTTAAATTCAATTTGTAAGTACTGAGACATGGACTCTCAGCTATGTTACTGGAAGGTATGATTTCTCAACTCTGCTAAAAGCAGCCGATGGAAAGTACACCACAATGCCCTCTTACATTTTATTGAACCTATATGTATATTATCAGGTAAAGAAATGGATTATTGTTTAAGCAGTTCAGTATATTTATACTAACTTGCTTGTATGCCATGCATATACTATACATGAAAAATCATTGTTTCATTATTTGTTGTGTTTTTTTTATAACTTACATTGCTCCTGCAGGAGTTGACTATTGTGCTCTGAGTGATCATGGCTGCGAACAATTGTGTGTAAATGGCGACAGATCTTATTCTTGTCAGTGTTTTGAAGGATTCAGGCTTCGTAATGATGGGAAAACATGTAAACGTAAGTTATTATTCAGCAACTCCGAGTTAGATTTTTGTGACACCCATAGAAGATATCTGTAAGGTATGATTTGATTGCCTGAAAATTGCCATCCAGGGTCATTTTAAATGCTCAAGGATTTCAAACGTTCATAGTTTCTGCTTTGGTGTCATTTTTACCAGCAGTATGTCAATATCTTGGATATGCTAAAACATTTAAAGTGGTACTGGATGCATACTTTTAGGCACCTGAATCACACGCGAAATGTCTGTGCCATTTAAGAAGTAGCCCTGAATTTGGCCTGTTGTGGAACCAAAACTATTTTATTCTGACTTACATCCTTCTATGCGACAACTGTAATTTTTTTCTCAGATCAAGGCAAAAATATATAATTTTTCATAGAATCATAGGACTGTAAAATCGTAGAATCATTCAGGTTGGAAAAGACCCCTGGGATCATCCAGTCCAACCACAAACCCTGCTCTACAAAGCTCACCCCTAAACCATATCCTCCCACACGACATCTAAGCAACCTTTAAACACATCCAGGGATGGTGACTCAGCCACCTCCCTGGGCAGCCTATTCTGAAAACTCTTTCTGCGAAAAAAATTTTCTTAATGTCCAGTCTAAAATCTAAAGTCTAATCTAATTTTTTCTAAAGTCTTACACAGCATGAGTTTTGCAACATTGTTAGTTGAAAGCTCATTCTGTCCAGCTTGAGGTACGGATGATTGCAAAAGATGTAGCATAATTGCTTTAGACATCTGATTACATTATCGATTACAGTTGTGGTGAGTGGTAGATATCAAGAAAAAAATTCATTGCAAAATTTTCTCCATTTTAATAGCTTTGATTAGAAAGTGATGAAAGAAGAATCATGGATAAGTCTCTGGAAAACACACAGGCATTAATTATTTTGTAACTGTAATGCTAATAATATCCATATATCTCATAAACATCTGCTGTTAAAAAACATCTACAGAAAACAGTATGAGTTGTCCAGATATTACCACAGCAAATTAAAAATTCCTTATTCTCAGTCAGTGTATCAAACACCTTACTTTGTTATCCCATGTAAACAGAGACAAAATCTGCTTGTCTCAAAAAGTACTGACACTAGATAAAGTGAAATGCTCTGTCGATGCAGAAGTCCAGAGGGATTTAGGTAAATTGGAGCTCTGGGCTATGATTAATGGGATGAAATTAAATAGGTCAAAATGCTGGGTTCCACACCTAGGATGGAGTAATATGAAGCACAAATACAAATCGAGAGAGGAATGTCTGGATTTCAGCCCTGCAGAAAGGGATCTGGGGGTGCTAGTCGGCAGCAGCTCAGCAGGAGTCAGCCGTGTGTGCCCTGGCAGTCAAGGGGGCAAACCCCATCCTGGGGTGCATCAAACCCAGCATGACCAGCCCGTCAAAGAGGTGACTGTCCCGCTGTATTCAGCATCGGTGCGGCCTCAGCTTGAGCACTGTGTGCAGGTCTGGGCACCGCAATTCTAAGAATGTGAAGGTCCTGGAATGTGTCCGGAGGTGAGCAACAAAGCTGATGTAAAGGCTGGAAGGAATGTCCTATGAGGAGCAGCTGAGGACTTGGGACTTGCCTAGTTATGAGAAAAGGAGTCTGAGGGGCAACCTCATTGCTCTTTGCAGCTTCCTGAGAAGAGGAAGCAGAGAAGGAGGTGCTGAGCTATTCTCTCTGGTATGCAGTGATAGGACACACAAGAGTGAGTCAGAGATGTAGCAGAGGATGTTAGGAAGAATTTCTTCACTGATAGTGTGGTCAAACAGTGGAAGAGGCTTCCTAGAGAGGTGGTGGGTGCCCCAAGCCTGTCAGTAAGAGTCAGTTGGACAATGCTCTTAACAACAGGCCTTAACTTTTGGTCAGCCCTGAAGTGGGCAGTTGGACTAGATCATCATACTCTGCCCTGGTGAGGCCACACCTGGAATATTGTGTCCAGTTCTGGGCCCCTCAGTTCAAGAGGGACAGGGAACTGCTTGAGAGAGTCCAGCGCAGAGCCACAAAGTTGATTGAGGGAGTGGAACATCTCCCTTATGAGGAAAGGCTGAAGGAGCTGGGTCTCTTTAGCTTGGAGAAGAGGAGGCTGAGGAGTGACCTTATAAATGTTTATAAACATGGAAAGGGTGAGTGTCAGGAGGACGGTGCCAGGCTCTTTTCAGTGGCGTCCATTGACAGGACAAGGGGCAATGGGTACAAGCTGGAACCTAGGAGGTTCCACAAAAACGTTAGAAAAAGCTTTCTCACTGTGAGGGTGACAGAGCACTGGCACAGGATGCCCAGGGAGGTTGTGGAGTCTCCTTCTCTGGAGACATTCAAAACCTGCCTGGATGTGTTCCTGTGTGACCTACTGTAGGTGATCTTGCTCTGGCAGGGGGGCTGGACCAGATGATCTTTTGAGGTCCCTTCCAACCTCTAACATTCTATGATTCTGTGATTCTGTTTCTTCCAACTGAAATATTCTTTTCCTCTCTCTCTTTCCTCCCTCCTCTCTCCTCTCTCCCCTCCCCTCCACTCCCCTTCTCATTGCCTTGCAGGAAAGTAAGGCTAGTGGGGAAAAAAGTGAAAGTAAGATTCTACTACATACAGCAAACTTTTGTAATCCTAGTTTACGAAAAAATGACAAAAACCGTCTGAATTTAAGCACAGAGGAAAAAAAGCATGACTGTTTCTGGTTTCAGCAGGCTCATTGCTGAAGAAAAAAGATGATGCTAGGAAAATGTTTTGCACCAGAAAGTTTACTTTCTGGTGGATGTGGGATTTCAATGCCTTTGGAAATTCCTAGGAATCAATACTCTGCATGCTAGGGGCACATGAAATCTACAGACTATAGAACTCAGAGTGCACTTTTCCTTAATAGTAAGATATTATCAGAACAAAAATGTACTTTTTTTGTTAAAACAAAAAAAAAATGATGATTTGCAGAATTGAGTCCAGTATACTAGCAAGGCTAAGAACATTAAGTAGCTGGGAATTGGAAGACTTTGAACATCTTGCTATTAACTAAAACAATTTTTTATCTATTAAATTAAACCCAGGTAAAAATGTCTGCAAATCAGTCAGCCATGGCTGTGAGCATATTTGTGTTAGTGCTGACAATTCCTACATCTGCAAGTGTCGCGAGGGATTTGTATTGAGAGAAGACGGCAAGACGTGCAGAAGTGAGTGACCAGTATCTATTGACCGTTTTTGTATGTGCATCAGATGGGAAATAAAGGGTTTTTTCACTTGTTACCAACAAAAAAAAAAAAAAACCACACCAAACCTCACCTTTCCTTTTGATATCTACATTTTTTTAACATGCTTTCATTCAAAACTTACATGAATCATTCCCAGGACGGGACATCTGCAAATCAGTCAACCATGGCTGTGAGCATATTTGTGTTGATGAAGACGACTCTTATGTTTGCAAGTGTCATGAGGGTTTTCTGCTGAGAGAAGATGGGAAAACATGCAGAAGTAAGTACTCTGGCAATTACTCAGACTTCTATCTACAGTAAGTAGAGCTGTGGAAGTGTTCTAACAAATGCAACAATGGCAGTGTACTGTTATAATATAGGAGTATTTTTGTTATACCTGCCAAAAGCTTGTAAGAGACTGTGGACAGAAATTATGTGTTTTAATAGCCAAACTGGTATGACCAGAGACAAAAAAAAGGACAGCTTTTCAGGTGCAAAAGTTAGAAATGTTTGCCACCTGCGTTTTTGCCCATTTCTTCCAGTAGTGGTGATAAAAGCTATTACTTTTCCCTGTATGACACAGCTGTTGTAGTTGTGCCTTAACCAAGTATCATCACCTTTTCTCAGATAAAGACATTTGCAGCTCAGTTGACCATGGCTGTGAACATGTTTGTGTTAATACTGATGAGTTATACATCTGCCAGTGTTATGAGGGGTTTGCATTAAGAGAAGACCAAAAAACATGTAGAAGTAAGTATCTTTTAATAGGAGATTTCTCATGTAATCTGTGCATTTGTAGACATGTTTTAAATACCAACAACCTTATCCTTTTTCCAGATAAAGATGTTTGCAATTCTGTCAACCATGGCTGTGAACATGTTTGTGTTAATACTGATGAGTCATACATCTGCCAGTGTTATGAGGGGTTTGCATTAAGAGAAGATGGAAAAACATGTAGAAGTAAGTATCCTTTAACAGAAGATTTCTCATATAATCTGTGCATTTGTAGACATGTTTTAAATACCAACAACCTTATCTTTTTTCCAGATAAAGATGTTTGCAATTCTGTTGACCATGGCTGTGAACATGTTTGTGTGAATACTCATAGTTCATACATTTGCCAGTGCTATGAGGGTTTTGTATTGAGGGAAGACAAGAAAACATGTAAAAGTAAGTTATTTTATTTTACTGTATTTTTTGCACTCAGAGGTCTAGAAGAAACATACTGTGGTAGAGGTAGGTCTTCTCACAGGAGATTTTGCCTGACAAAAAGGAGGATAAATTCTTTATTTACTAGAAGCTTATTACTTTTAGTCTTCAAAGTTTTGGAAATGTTCTCATTCATAAACTGTAGTAAATGCAATCTAAATTATTCCTAGATAAGGACATCTGCAAATCAGTCAGTCATGGCTGTGAACATCTTTGTGTTAGTAATGACGATTCATACACTTGCCAATGCCAGGATGGATTTGTACTAAGGCAAGATGGGAAAACATGCCGAAGTAAGTAGCTTACAAAAAAAAGAATAAATATGATTTTCCTTGTATTCATAATGACCAGAATGGAATATTATTCTCTACAGATCATAAGACTTCTGTGAAATACTGTTTGAACTAAAAATACATTTCAGAAAGTCAGCCGATTTCAAGCTTTGAATGTAGCTTTTGAATTTGAACTTCATTTCTAGAGTATGTTAACTTGTTCCTTAGTTAACCTCTTAACATGTTCTTTTGTAAATGATAAGCAAGATGAAACTCCTTTTCTAATCTTTTCATAAGTCTTTTTTTGCTCCTCTAAAGCCTCTGCTATTTATCAGCATCCTTGTGGGGGCACCACAGTGGTACAAAGTCTTCCAAGAGGAAACAGAGCGGAGTCCAGGGTAGAATTGTAACTCACCTAGTTCTTATTTAAATCTGCCTGTCTTTTCTTTATGACCAAAGATAGCATTAGTCTGTGACCAAAATATTCTGCCAGCACTTGTGTGCAGTTAATTATCTACCATGATCATAAGCTGTTTAAGACTCTCAGTCACACAGATGTCCCACATCTTGTGAGCACAGCCTTCATTCTTTGTTTCTAAATGTATAAGCTTAGTTATGGCTGTTTGGAAATACAGATGATATGCTGTTACCTAGCTTGCACAAACATGGATGTCTCCTTGTATCAGCAACTCCTCTATTTTTATTTGCCATTCTCTCAAAACTGGAGTAGCCTACAAACTTTTTCAGTAATTATTTTGTATTTTCTTTGGGGTTGTTTACAAAAACATGAAGCCATAGCAAATTCTTAGAAAGAAAGCTGCTTGATGTTCCCCCAATTTATTCTGAAGAACCCCTCTAGACAGTGTTAATCCATACAATGTTGCTTCTATTGTCGGTTTTCTTAATCAAAATAAGACTGCTGCCTTACTGAATGCTCCTTTGTATGAACAGCATGAGCTTTATGAACTAGCCTCATAATCAATTAAAAATTACATTTATCTAGTTTTTCAGGATCTATTATTACATAACACCCAGTTGATAGATATTATCTTTCTCTGAATTCACTTTCAATCAAGTTCCACATTATCTATTCCATTATTCTAATGTAGATCAATGTCAAGCTGACAGGCTTGCAATGACACACTCATCCTTTTCAGACACTGGAACAATCGTGTTTTTCCGAGGTGCATGCATACACTGGTGATGGAGACTGCTTAGTGTTTTGGGACTTCCTCAGAGTTCTAGGAGTTACTGGAAAGTAACACTAAGCATCCAAGGTGCTCTTCAGCCAACGCTTTTACGGCTCTTCACTGAAAGTTATTTGGAGTTACTGATTTAAAAATGTGTGTGTTCAGTAGATGCTGTGTGACCTACTTCTCAGCTGATGAAACTTCAGTCCAACAATATTATCAGTAGCCTATTTCATAAGTTCAGATCTGCATGCACTAAATATTTTTAACATTTCTGCATTAAGATTGTCAATTTTACCTTTTCTATCTAATAATCAACAATACATTATTAGAGCACTTTTTGTCCCCAATAGTCTTTAAATAACTTACTCATACTATGTTTTATTTTGTCGGCCATGCACTCCCTTGTCCTTTATCTTTTCATTTCAGTGTTTCCAAATCCGTAATATTTTCATATTCAATAAATACTGTGAATGTTCCTTTCCTTTCAGTCATTACTCAAATCTTATAGCTGTTTCCAATTTCAATTTCTAAATGAAGTCGCTTCTTAACTACTCTGGCATTTTTAGATGATGGTACTACTTTTTGGGGGATATCTAGAAAAATAACCTTAATAGTGCAAGCATTCACTTTTTAATTATTTTTATTATTATTTCCCTCCCATCCCAAAACACTCAGGCTCATATTTGCTTTCAGCTATGTAAAACATCCTTTTGAAGTAATAGCCGTGTCTGCTGCTGGTTAGTATTTGATTCTGTTTATAAACATCAAATGTGTCTGAGTTGCACACAGCTGTGTATAAGCAGATGCTAATTTTTGCTTACATGATGATTTCTTCTTTATCTGCTACAATGGGATCTGGTTTAGATTGCTATGTCTTACGTGTAATGCTTGTTGAGTGAGAAGATTTTCCTCTGTGATAATTTTTGGAATTTTTGTATTGGCAGCATGAAACTTCCAGGTAATTTGGCTCAGATTGAAGTTCTTGTAAAAATGCAAGGTTTTCTTCCCCATACATTAAACCTAAATATTTTGCTGTAGAGTCAGTCTGAACTTGGCTATCAGTACAGTTTACTTTCTATGTAAAAGTAGTTCTGTATTACGACTTGAGAAGTCCCTGGAGAGGGACTTCCTACAAGTGTCCAGTGATAGGATAACAGAAACTGGATTTAAACTGAAGGACAATAGGTTTAGATTGGATCTTAGAGTGACATTCTTCAGTACAAGGGTGGCAAGACTCTGGAATATATTGCCCAGAGACACTGTGGCTGCCCCCTCCCTGGAGATGTTCAAGGCCAGGTTGGATGAGGCCTTGAGTAACCTGGTCTACTTAAGGGTATCCCTGCCCATGGCAGGGAGGTTGGATTACATGATCTCTGAGGTCCCTTTCGACTTAAGACATTCTATGATTCTATGAATAGTTTCTTTCCTGTTGCAGTGAAGAAGAAACAGGGCATCATGATAGATGGCTCCATTTCCTTCCGTACTTTCTCCCCTCTATTCTTCTTGAAAAGGTTTCAGCCAACTGGTTTCAACACTGCAGTGGTGCAAATCCTCCCATCATTTTCAGTAATACCAGTTAGATTTTATTTATCTTCCTAAATGAGTAGTTCCTATTTTTCTGGCATTTGTTTATGCAGACTCCTGGCACTGATGTAAGGATGTTAAAAATCTATTTTGCTTCATGCCCTGTGGTGTTTTGCTTCATCTTGTTTTGCTAGCATGAATTTGTGCTAAATGACAGTGCTAGATTATTCCTTCCTTTCACTCTTCCTGCTCTTAATGTAAAGTCTTCCTCCTTAATCTAGTCATATTAATCCTAAAATGTTTTCTTGTCAGTGGGAGGCCATGCAAACCATGTGATTCTTTCTGCTCTCGTGGTAAAGAAGTCATGCTCTACGTCAAATAAGCTGCCTATCATTTAACTAGCCAGAGATTTGCTTTCAGTTTGCAGGCTTTTATCTTTCTTTGCTCATGGGATTATCCTTACAGTCTTTGCATTTATAAAAAAAAAAAAGGTTTAGCTAGGCAAGCACATTAAATATTATCTAACTATTCCCAGGCAAGGATATTTGCAAATCGGTCAACCATGGCTGTGAACATGCTTGTGTTAATGCTGGTGATTCATTTGTTTGTAAGTGTCAGGAAGGATTCCTGCTAAGAGAAGATGGAAAGACATGCAAAAGTAAGTAGTCAAATATTTATCAGACTACTTTTTATCTGCAGTTCACGCTTGTGTAGAAATGCATTAACCAGCAAGAGCTGTCATCTGTTTTCAGATAAAGATCTTTGCAAATCAGTCAACCATGGCTGTGAACATGTTTGTGTTAATACTGATGATTCGTATATCTGCAAATGCCATGATGGGTTCCTACTGAGAGAAGATGGGAAAACCTGCAGAAGTAAGTAGCATGAGAACATAATTTGATGAATTGCACACATAATCAAGGCCTCTGCTGATGTGTGTTGACTACCAACTCTTCTGTTTGTAGACAAGGATGTTTGCAATTCAGTCAACCACGGATGTGAACAAATTTGTGTGAATACTGAAGATTCCTACACCTGTGAGTGTCATGAAGAATTCATACTGAAAGAAGATGGAAAGACATGTAAATGTGAGTAGTCTGAGCTATAAAAGTATGTTTTTGTTTGAGGCTTCTAAGTGTTGTGGCCTTGAGTGTTTGCATGTGTGTGTATTTGTGATTTCCAACTACTTGGGCTGGTTAATAAAAGATATTATCTCTCCCTAATGAACCTCACTCACAAACTCCATCCATTCTTCTTAGATAAAGATGTTTGCAACTCAGTTGACCATGGCTGTGAACATATTTGTGTTAATACTGATGATTCCTTTATCTGCAAGTGTCATGAGGATTTCATACTGAGGGAAGATGGAAAAACTTGCAGGAGTAAGTTGTTTAATCTTTGGTTTGTACTTCCTGATTTGTAAATGAAACACATTTGTGTCTTTAATATAGAATCAGCTTCAGGAACTGAGCTCCTTCATGGAAGATTATTGCCATATTTTTTACCTTTTGTGAAAGGTATTTACCTAGCAAACTGTGCTAAATATAATTTTCATTATTCCAAGGTAAAAATATCTGCAAAACAGTCAACCATGGTTGTGAACATGTCTGTGTTCCAACTGGCGATTCATACACGTGTCAGTGTCACAAGGGATTTATATTGAGGCGAGACAGGAAAACATGCAGGAGTGAGTAGCTGAAACTTTTATGGGGAATATGTTTTTTCAGTCATAAAGGAAATAACAGACTTAATTTCACTCAAAGCTTGTTCTTGCCACTTTTGCATTTGAGAAATGGTCTAATGAGGAAATTCTCTTAACAATTCTCAGATAAAGACCTGTGTAAATCCATTGACCATGGCTGCGAACATGTGTGCATTAACAATAACAGTTCATACAGTTGTCAGTGCCATGAGGGTTTTGTCCTGCGACAAGATGGGAAAACATGTCGAAGTAAGTAACTCAGTGTGTCTGTCAGCCACTTTTCTCTGGCACTGCAGCATAAACAAAGATGTTATACTCCTTCGCCAGACATTCTTCAAATGTCATGTTTGGAGTCTTTGAATTTATAAATATGTTAAATAGAATACATATGAATATTTCAATTTTTCCTAGATAAAGATGTCTGCAAGTCAGTTGCCCATGGATGTGAACATATTTGTGTTAATAATGACGATTCATACATCTGTAAATGCCAGGAGGGATATGTATTGAAAGAGGATCGGAAAACATGCAGAAGTAAGTACTTTTTATTTAGAAAATTTCTTTGATTTCTAAAATTACTTGACCTCACTTCAGATGCCTCACTTGAAAAAATATCTTGCTTCAAAAATGTTATAATATGTGAAAGCCCAGAGCATATGTGAGTGTGATGGAAAATGTCTTGAACAATTAACTTGATGTTCTCGTAAGCAAAAAAATTAACAAATTGAAACAGTTGTTTTGGCATAGCATCAAGTACAATAATAATTCTTTCCAAACATCAGGAAAAAAGCCAAAGCGAAATCTTATTATCAAGGAATGTGCACTTTAATCACATTCATGTACTGTGGAGCTTTTATCTTTGTACACTCCATTTTAAAATACCACTAATTCTATTTGCTCGTCTTCCAACATGTTGTGCTTAATGACATTCATTTATCTCATCACCCCTTAATACTTGGAGCAGAAATTCTTGCATTGGGACTCAGCAAAAACATTTATTCTGCAAAAGTGGATGCTTAGTTGGGGAGACAATTATTACCAAAAGAACGGTAACGTGTTCATGGTGGATCTCAGTCCTAACTAAAACCGTTCACCATGAACTGCTGCCCTGCCTTGACTTAAAGAGTGATATTGAGGTGGTTCTGATATTCATTTTATTCCCGTTGCCTTAATATGTGTGACACATCTTTTTCTCAGAAGATTGCAGAAGCAAATTCTTGAACATCAGTTTTAAAATAGAGCTATTGTCTAAGAAGAAAAGCCCAAGTTTTAAAGCTGAAAATTCCTTCACTGACTTGGTAACAGATATCTTCAGTAATTTCTGCAATCAAAGGTATTTCTGCTGCACAATTCTCTCTTGTGTAGTGCTTACAGCATTCTTACTGTACAAACATCAGAGATGAGCGGAGGTCAAATTTCATTTGTTTCAGGCTAAGATGCAAACCTTACATTCCTTAGTATGGCAAATTCTCTTTGGAAGCTGCACTGATCAAATAGGAGCTGAGCATCTCTGCAGCCAGCCCCTTGCACAAAGCATACTAGCCTATGCCTGCTGGAGGCAATTGCTTTCTGGAATGAAAAACACCTGCGAGAATCAGTTGGCAGCTTCGAAGACATTTTCCAGTCCCTAAATTCCCTAACCTTGTCAGGGAGATACAGTGCCTACAAACTGCTTCAATTTCTGTGTGTGCAGTTGCCAAAACATATGTGAGCTCCAAACTTATCAGTCTCCTGACAAACCGAGCTTTAATGGGTAAGCCAGAAAAGGTTAATTTCAGCAATACATAAGCCTTCTAATTACAAAATTGTTAGAGATGTACAGGCAAAAAAAAGAAATGTATAAGCAGTTCTCATCCATGTTTAGCAGCTAGGCACATTTCTAGCATTCACTCCCTCACCTGTAACTTCTTTGCTGTTTTTCTGCCACTAGAGGTTTATATTTGTGCAATAAACATATATGCATTGTCTGAATTTTGTACCCAGGCTGGAACCTCATCCTAAGCTCTAGGGCAGGCTACCTAACCCTTCTCTATCAGCCTTCTCCAAGCTCTTTGGCTTTTGCCTCACTGTTCCCTGCCCCTCTGACTCCTAGCTTTCCATCTAGTACACAAGCGTGGCTTCACTGACTCATGTCTTTGTACAACCTTTACCTTTTTGCTACTTCTGCAAGACAAATGCAGCTTCAGTGATTCTCTTCCATGTCTTTCAGCACTGGTCATCTACACAAATGTAAAGGTAGCACACTGGAATGACAACTCTGTCTCTATAGCCTAGTATAAGTAATTCTTAAAATTTGCTAGTTGTTGCTGTATTTTTAAGAGTTGTAGTATTCTGCAAAGCAGCACATCTCAGTGAGTATTCACTGTGATTGTATTTTTGTTAAACTCTCAGTCATACACTCTTAGCTTTTGATATAGAACATACACAGCTTCTTTAGACACACTAGCAAAGTTGGATGAGCCAGGAACAAGGTATGCTAGATGATCTCTAAACTATTATAAGTCCCTGAGTATCTAGGTCCCTTTTTCAGCTTTGTTTTTTTATAATTTTTTCATTTTTTTCCTGATGTGAACACTGTTGCTTACTTCACAGGATGCACTGAAGGCCCACTTGACCTGGTGTTTGTGATTGATGGATCAAAAAGTCTCGGAGAGGATAATTTTGAAATCGTAAAACAATTTGTCTCAGGAATCTTGGATGCACTTGAGATTTCCCCCAAAGCTGCTCGAGTTGGTTTGCTTCAGTATTCCACTGAGGTTCGCACAGAGTTTACATTAAAGCAGTTCAGCTCAGCCAAAGACATGAAGAAAGCTGTATCACAAATGAAATACATGGGCCGAGGTTCCATGACAGGACTGGCTCTGAAGCAAATGTTTGAGAGAAGCTTCACAGAAACAGAAGGAGCAAGACCATTTTCAGCAAATGTCCCTCGAATCTCCATTGTGTTTACGGACGGACGAGCCCAAGATGAAGTCTCCGAGTGGGCTGCTAGAGCAAAGCGACACGGTAAGTGGAGATGGTTTTGACTCATTCTACAAGGCAAACAAGGCTCTAAATAAGATGTGGTAATAGTATAGATGTACTGTAGTATATGCTAATCAAGAGTATTACAGGAGAGTCTGCAAAGACCCTCCTGCCGAGTTTTGAGGTTCAGACTGGACCCCCTTGCTTTCTAAACTTCCTCACAGACAGGAGTCTAGGTGCAGATGGATCCAGTCCTAGCCCCCAACTGTAAAGAAGACCCCAGGTTCTGCCACAGAGTCAGTTTATTTCAGCTCGAGCTGAGACCCTCCAAGAGGGACCCCAGACACAGAAATCCCCAGGCGATTATACCCTTACAATCCCAGTTCACCTCCCCTCATGCAATGGTTCCGTCCAATAGTACTATTCAGGTCTGGGGTCTTCTTGTTCCTCTTTGGATCCTTTCTCGCTCTCCAGGTGGGCATTCTTTTCTTTATCTCAAGGATACAGTTTCTGTTGATCTTACCTTTCTCAATTAGCATTGGTTTCTGGGCCTTTCTTTAGCCTGAGCTAATCAGTACTTAGGTAAAAGTCCACAAGGCTTCAGTAAGCCTAAATCTGGCTACTCCTGCTAAACAATGTCACTCGTGAGACAAAACAAATTGCAGTTCATGGTACTTTTAAGCAATCCCACAATTAATTCTAATATTCTACATATAAACTATTTCAGTCTCCAACAAAGAGAGTGTTTGCCATAGCAGTGTGGCTAGTAGTATGATGACAACTGTAACAGAACATCACATATTTGGTGTTCACAGGAACCTTTGCTACAAGGCATGTACCCACAATGAGTGTCTCGCCGCCGGGGTTCTGTGCCACCCGCAGGTAGTGGTTCTACCCACCTGGCATGCCCTGAACATATCCACTAAGAGCAGACATTTGATAGAGAGATTTGGGAATGCTGGGAACTTTATCAAAAATCATAAGAAAACAATTTAAAAGAACCCAACCCATCTCTTCAAAGTACAGAAATCTATCCTTCTGTGTTTTGGTTTGAGCTAAACAGAACGAATTCTGTTCAGTGATCTTACTCTTCTAAGAAACAGCGCTTTCTGAAGCTAACAGCATGTTTTTGCAGACAGTGTCTGCTACTAGAAGTGATAATAACACCTCATGTTAGTAGTTACTACTAGGGATTGTTATGCAGGAAGGCTCTTGCTTATACTTGCTCCTGTGGTAACCAAGTTCACTAGTAAATCTTGTGTAATATGTTGAGGGTGCTGAGAGGTGAAAGGGGCTATAGAGAGGTAAAAGGGGCCGCAGGGAAGTAAAAAGGTCGCACCTCCAGGGAGGTTTCAGGCAGGACAAGTGACCTAAACCAGACCAACAAAAGTATTCCATTCCATATATATCATATTCAGTATAAAGTTGGGGGATCATGGGGATTAAGCCCTCTTTTTCAATGGCCGATGTCCGAGGAGGGCTCTGTCTGATCTTCAGCCCTTGATCCTGATCCTGAGTTCCTGAATCCAGCTCCCGTATCTCGTTCCCCTCTGCTGCTGAGCCTGGGACTACCCAGTGCTGCCTGCTCTACAGCATCAGTGGCGATTGCTGGGGCGGGGTGGGGGGGGGGGGTGGTGGTAGCTGTGTTCAGTATTGGTTTTGTGTATATTTGTGTATATTCCATTATTTTTGTTATTTCCTTATTAGTACTGTTACTGTTTTATTAAAGCTGGTTTAGTTTTCTTTTCCAATCCATAAATCTCTTTGCCTTACTCCCTTTTGCTTTTGTTTTTGGAAGGGAGAGGAGTTAATAGGGAGAAACTGTCATTCGTTTAGTGGCCGGCACAAGGCTAACCCTTGACTTCCAGAGAAATACTATAGTAATCATCGGTTATATATTTTTACATATATTCTGTATTTGTAACCAATTTTGTAGTGATGATGGTGTTGTGGAAGGAAGATGGGTCCTCTTTACCAAAGGATATAGCTGTAGTGCTGTCTCTCTGTTTCTGTGCGCCTTATGCTATGTGATATGCTGACATATCATTGAAAAATGGTGATTTTTAATTTAAAAAGTATCTAGGCAGAAATCCGTCCTTTAGGACAACTGTACCATGAATCAGAAACTTTTCAGCTATTTAGCAGGCAATTGAAAATAATCCAAACTTTTCAAGAGAATAAAGGATCCCTTCCTTTTTGAAAAATATTCCCTAAGTTATAAGAAACTGCTTTAAGAACTGTGGCTGATGGCCCACAACACCGAGTAAATAGCTGGATTTTAGAAGATGCTGTTCTTGTTTCATTGACTTGATATATCAATCCTAACTTGATACGTGATTAGTATCATAATTGTCAGGGCTCTGACAAACTCTCTGCAAGCAGAAAAGGGAAAAATGTCAAAGCATGTGAGAAGAGCATGTGATAACAAGAGTGCCATTACAATGAAATATAAACAAAGTGCGGGGGTTTAAATATTAAAAACAAAAGGAAAGATTTATATGTTAACTTGTGAGATCTGGGAAAGTACTTGGAGGATTTACAGGACTGAGGAAGGAAAGAAATACAAGCCAACCTTGCTTACTTGCTGAATGAAACCTCAGCTCCGGACTGCTTACACTGATATTTGTAACGCTCCAAGCCAAATCCATCCCCTGTGTAATTGCAGCATAGGCAATGTAGTAATGCTGAATATGAAATTGGCCTTAAATGCTTTATCACTGATATCTCCAAGTCTTTAAAAAGCAACAGACCTCAGCATGACTGGTCCATTCATTAAACTGAATCAGCTTCTGGTAGATGTTTTACTCTCCTGGCTAAAGTGCAGTGGTAGGCAGATTCATGATGAAAAGTAAGGAGATGCTTACGTTAAATGTTAAATAGTTGGAAAATGTGTATTTTATGGCATTTTAAGGCCTAGGGTTCTTCAGCAAAAAATGTGAAAGTTGCAACTCAGTGAATGCGTAGCTTTTATTAACCCATGATAATAAAGAGGTATCAAACCTCCTCATCCTAAATGAGAAGGCGGCTTCTGCTCTTGAACCTTATAAAAGAGCTTGAAATAGTGTGAAGCCAACAACTGCATTATGAATCACAAAATCGGTACTAGTTGTGGACGGTTTCTAAGCCAGAACTGATGTAAAGAAAAATGTTGTATCAGATCATATGTTCATGAGAATTAAAAAAAACACTGCTGAAAAAGGAGACAGTGAAGATCACTATGTTTCATATTCATTTCTTGTTTAAAATCTGTCTGGCGAGAGGGCTGTGAGCCGCTTCCTCCTTCCCAGCTTTCAGAGTGAAGAAAACTGCAAATCCTTATTTACCTTCTCCCTAGGACCTCTGCTGGGGAAATTCTTCTCCCAAGCATCCCTATGTAAGGCTTTTCCTTTCCTAGCTCTATCAACAGTTTCCTTTCCCTGTTCTTACCCTCATAGGTCTGGGTGCCTTCGCAGTGTCTCCCAGCCCACTAGTGTCCCTCAGAGCGCATGAATCTAGTCTCAGTGTGCTCTGAGGATTTCGATGAAACACTAAGTATTTCTACTTTTCTAAAAAAATTACTGCCATCTTTCAGGGTCCTGCCCCATTTGCTAATATACAACAGGTTTTCCCACCAGTAATTAGCTTTACTGCACACACCCTACATATACAGACACACACAAACCAGGAACTTTCAGTGCAACTCTGAGGCAGACTTCTGTGATTCTCTTGGATGTTTTGCAGTATTCTTTCTAGGTTTATTTGCTATCGGTAGTGGCCAGGCAACTGTCACTGCTTTAACTTAGAAACTATGTGTTAAATTACAACAAAGCAGTGAGTTTCTACACATCTCTCAATAACTAGAGCATATTAAGCCTGTTCAGAAACAATTTTGAAGCGTATACATTTCTCGTGCTCTCCCTTTCTCTCTTTAAAATGACTAATGCTCAGATTTTCCTTTCATGGAGGAACAAGGACTTAAAACTGCTCATGTAATAATTACATGCAATTTCTTTTAAATCTAGGTATAATTATCTATGCCGTTGGAATAGGGAAAGCAATTGAGGAGGAACTGCTGGAAATTGCTTCTGAGCCATCATACAAACATCTCTTCTATGCTGAGGATTTTACAGCTATGGAGGACATCAGTGAAGAGCTTAGAGCCCAAATCTGTGAAGGTAACGGTGTTCCACTTTCATTAAGGTAGCAGAGGAATGAATGCTCATAGATTTTTTGCAGGCCTCAAAGGACAACTAATATCATGGTACAGATTACAGATCATCAGTGTTAGACATTACAAGGCATGAATCACGGTAATTTTTCTGCCCTTTCATCTGTGAGGAATATATACCCTTAATCTATCATCAGGTAAAGGTATATAATTGTCTTTATTTTTATAAAGGTTGCATAAAATGTACACTTCAGTGCCCAGAAGCATCAATTGCTCCCTCCTTTCTACAGTTAAGTCAGCCATGTACTGAACCCCACCCAGCCAAGAAAGCGTGATCTGATTCACTAGGAATGTGGGAAAATGACGTAATGTCTTAATGAGAACAAAAAATTACTCTTAAGACCGGTGGCAAAAACCTAAACCACAGCAAATCATCAAGACCCGTTGCGCGTTTTATAGAAGCCTAAAAATAGTTAATTGAATGCACACTACCAGCCACAAAGAGTGGCTCTCAGTTATGTGTAAGCTCCAAATTCTGCTCCACAAGCGTGGAAGGTTTGTTCTAGAAAGCACCCTTCCTTGTTCTGGCACACACAGCATCTATATAAACATTCCCAGTCGAAGTTTTGCAAGGGGAAGGGGGAACACGAGCTGGGACAAAAGCTGTTCAGACAGAGAGGACAGCACGTCTCTCCTACTCACACATTCCCAGGACTCAGTACTATTTGTACAAATTGGTACCTGAAGCAAAATTCAGAAACACCACCATATCAGGCATAGCACTAGAGTTGTGCAAGATGATTTAATTTTCGTTAGCTTTTATTTGGTTGTTTTTCTTGGAATTAAAGGCAAACAGGTTTTATTTTCTTCTTTAGTGTTACTGTATTGGCTGGCAAGAAGCAGTACATCTCTTCCCCATGTCAAAGAATAATCTGGAAAAAAAAATGGAGCATGTTTCCTAGCTTGCATATTCTTTGTTTTTCTCAGTCCTAAGTCCTACTCCCATCCTTCTAAAGTACAAAAATAGTACAATAACATAAAACCAAGTCTGTTCAATTAACCTTCTTATTAGGCAGATAAGCTGCTGATGACAGCATGTCATCTTAAAAGCTTGGGGAGATGCCAGAGCCAAAACTATCTGGCAACCGGTATAATAATTCTCACTCATTAGCAAACCCCAGAGCTCGGTGATGGAAGTGCATCCTTCGGGTACCCACAGCAATGTTTAGCAACGACGATTTCCTGTTTTTTTTATTTATTTTTAAACTACATTGCTTACTATATGAAAAGTAAGTGAATCCTGCCCCTTTGTGGCAGTTTCTAGACTACATCTCTCACAAATGGGCAGAGCTGGCACCTCTCAGCTTCCCTCCTCCTCTCACCAACAGGCAGTGCCTCACACCTGTCAGCTGAGGACTGACCCAGCCATGGTTTTTTCTGGACACTCCAGGACTACCTATTGCTTATCAACTCACTCCATTCTGCCTCAAGCCTGTTACACAAGCTGAAAGTACTTTACCCACCCACCCTTTTTGTTTACTGCCTAAATTTGTTCCCTTCTTTGCAACAGGAGTAATTTCATTTTTACTCCAGCCTTGGTCCTTAGCTGAGGACTTCTGAGGCTCCAGCCTATGAGGATGGTGGGAGAGCCTCTGAACCTCATGGACTCCACTGACAAAGCCTCTCACCCCCAGTCCCAGGTGTGGATGGGCTGCACGTTTCCAAGTAAAGCCAAAGCCCTCTAAATCTCTTTTGGGGTAAAGCTTTTTCCTTTTATTCTTCAAGAAAGCATCAGCCTTGTGGAATAGCTGCTGGTTACTATTAATTATTCCTTGTGACTAGTAGTAAAAAAAAGTGGGTTTTTTCTTTTCCCTCTTATTAAGAGGAATTCAGTCAGAAGGTTTCCATTCATTGCCATGATTAATATTAATTTCTCATCTGACTGGAAACACTAACAAGGCTACAGCAATGTCATACATAATACGCACTCATCGTGATTGCCTCTTCACCCCTGTTCTGAGCATGTGCATTATGGGAGCCTTTAATTACAGGTCACACACTATTTTTGTCACAAGACCCCAGGCCTGATCAGATGACACTACTCAGCAGCCTGCTGGTTAACATTCTGTTCTCCTACCAAATCACAGATCATTATCACTTCTGCAAATAGCCACTGCTTTTGAAGACATGGGTTTTTTGAAGACATATTCTCACAGGCTTTTCCTAACAAGACCAAACACAGAAAACAACATCCAACTTCAGCATTGTTCCCCAATAAATTTGAATATTTGTGCTCACTGCACTGGTTTTGCCAAGGGACTCGGTTAGGGTTAGCAGCCTCTGTCACTCCTTGCCTGATTATTCACAGCTTTGCAGAGGCGACGAGATCACATGTCTTTGGGCCCCAACCAGTTCTGTCCCAAAAGATAAACCTTCTGCCACACCTCCACCCGGGTATATATCTGTCTTCTCTCCTGTGCTGTACATCTGAATTCTAATTGCTGCCTGTACAAGACCACTGTCCAAAGTTCAAATTTTTCAGGTCAGTTCCTCTGCCCTTTTTAGACAGCCTCCTCATTAGTCTGCAGCTCTTACGTGACTTCTAGAGCAAGTCATTACCTAGGGTCAAACACTCAAGGTTCACCTTACGTGTTCCCTCCCTTCTCCATGGGAAGTCTCACCATCCCTGTTCCAAGCTGATTGTTCTCCTGCTTATTTCATTCCTTATCTTGGGATCTCATCCCACACCTCTCTGCCCTGAACTCTTCTCCAAAATCTGTGTTGCTTCCACCAGCTGGTTTCCACACAGATTTGTTGAGATAGATAGACAGATATATATATACGTACGTATATATAGAGATCAATATATTGTAGTTCTGCTCACCGAACTCTGGTCTTCTTACTCAGTGACTCATGTCTGTTAGCTCCCTGTTCCTCATGTTCAGTCATTCCAGCCGGCACCCAGAGGATCTCATCACTTTTCCCAGTGCAACTTACACAGCTGCATATTATTGTGCATCTCTCAAAATTCATTAGACCAACAGAGACCCTAAAAGCTATAACGAACTTGGGGCCCCCAAAGCATCTTCCACCTCCCTGTTGCATCCTCATGGTGTATCAGGAGAGCTTGCACCATCACCTTTTACCTTCATGCATTCACTTTCAGTGAGGGAACTCTGGGTACATTCACAGGGAGGGTGTCCCAGGTGCTCCATCCACTCCCCTGGCATTGTTGAGTGTTATTTTTTTTCAGCTCATCTGGGCCTTTAAGGGCTCCACAGTTAATGAAAGTTGAAGTATTACTTTCTAGGAAGGAACCAATTCTTAGTGAACCGAGGCTGCCTCTACGTTGCCCTCTTGCGGCAAGAAAGGGGTACTGCACAGAGTGACTCTCCGGCGGCTTATAGCTACACATAAAAAATATTTCCGTTTCTCTCCAGCCACCCTTTGACTAAAAAGACAGGCCTGAAATAAATTCCCACGTTTTAAAGACTGTGCTTCGCGAATTAGAAACTTGTATTTTTGCTTATAACTGCAGTGCATCAAAAAAAGTCTACTGCATTCTTCCCACCTACACACTCCCAACTCCCTGATTGGTGTTTTCCATTATAAAGGAGAAAACTGAAGGAGAGCAAGAAATCTCTTCCTTCTCCAAGGAGTTTTTATTCTTATTTAGTTCACTCTAAAAGAACTGAGTAAGACAATGAAACTCACAAGGATTTTCACTAAAGGACACAAAGTTGGTTGCTATCATTTCATATTGCTTCACTACTATTAATCTATTCATAAAGCACTTCTGGGTTTGGAAAAGTTGAAGGTTGAGTCCTGGAGTTTCCATCAGCACTGGACATGTTCTGAACTGCACAAGTATGAGGCATCCTCCACGTATTATGAGAGACAAACACTGAGTTAGTGGTAAGAAACATCTCTGTTTCTAGGAATGTGCACGTTTACTGCTCCTTTTGTTATCTCATTTCCTTTGACAATTTCTTTCTACCAGCCTTGACAGAGTCAGCTCACCAGCAGGATCCATCATCTGGGAGGCTTCGTAAGACTGGCCCACAGCCTTCAGGTTGGCTGTTTTAACGCAAGTGTCCTGTTGTCCCCCCAGATCATTGCTAAGTTGCTTCTTCACACCATCTTCTGTAGAGAACCCTAAGAATTTACCAACAAGAGAACAGTTCATCCCATTCCTCTTCCTAACTTCCCTCCTTTCTGCAATTCAAATCTGTTTTGTATGAAGAGCCTGAGATTCACCGTAACAAGCGCATGGCTGCATGCATCTTGCACCATCCAAATGAATTACTTCATGGAGAGACTTGTATTTCAGTGCTGTGCTTGATATTTTAAAGCATGTTCAACTTTCAATCACTTCTGCTTGTCACAGGAACCTTCACAACTCCCTTTTAGTTCCTCAACCCACAAATTATGTATCCAATAAATGCAGCCTAACAGCTCAGTTCCTTCACCTCTTGGTATCCCTTAGTCCTCTCCTCCATGAATGATCCTCACTGCAGTCAGTGAGATCGCTCACTAATTAAGGAGAACTCAGTGCATGTAAGTAGGGTAATAAAAAATATAATTAAGTGGGTTTAATTTTTAGACTTTTTGGGGGTTTCCTGCAGGACCTGAATCAACCACAATAGCCATCACAGATGTCATTGCCTGTCCCAATCTTGCAATACACCACAAGTATCTTTTTGAAGACAGTCACACCCACTCAAGAACAGCAGGTAATCAGGTTACCTTTGTTTAGAGTAATCCAGACTGCTCTTTGAATAAGTGTTGTTGAATAAGTGAGTGAGTAAGTGAATAAGTTGAATAAGTGTTGTGTCCTATTTTGCAGTGTTTACAAAACCTGCCCCAGAGCATTCCTGTGGATGTTGACCTGTTTTGAGAACAGGAAGCTGTATTCAACCTGCTCTGCATTTATAAGCCCTTACCATTTCCTCCCTCATCCCATTCCATTTCTTCAGCACGTAGTTATGCTTGACTGTTTCTGTTTTTCAGCAAAAGCTTTAAAAGATAAAGACGAGTGCAAATGTGAAAACCTTGTCACATTCCAGAACTATGCAACCAATGAAGTAAGAAAACTCACCCAGCGACATATCCTTTCAGAACAACTGTTTCTTATATGTAAGACAAGGCGGGGGCAAGTTAAACTAAACTATAACACATCAAGTCTAAGTGGTGTCCATAGCTCAAATCAATCTACTGTAACAAAAAGCTAAACTACTTAGTAGATAATGTTAATCTCCAAGAAGCAAGACTTGAAATCTGCCTCTCCATAGAAGGGACCAAAATGTTAATAAGAATCTTAACTTTTAATAATCCTCAAGTTAACACCTTCAGGGACAGCAAAGAAATGACTGGTCAAATCGCTTTGGATTATTTCTTCAGATGGTACTGAAATAGCTTTTACTGGCTACAGGAGTCAGAATACAAATGTTTCTCTTCTGAACGGCTTGGTGAGGCACCAGATGCAGCGAGTCACTTAAAACAATACTCCAAATGAAGAGGAATTCAAAGGAATGAGGTCTGATTCATTCTGCATAAACAAATATGCAGATAATTATTTAAGAGCAGATCCATATTGGTTTTTCTTCCCCCACGAGTTAATCTGTCTTTTCAAGGGAGCTGTTAGTACAGTAGTCTTTCCGCGATCTCTAACATCTACCAGATGCCTCGGGAGACAAGAGCAGCAAATTAGCAATACCACTTTGCGCAGTATTTTGCATCAGGCAGTATTTATGTGGTAAATTCCCGTTTTATTCATGAAAGCTGCTTCTGCCTCATCAAGTAAATAGTAAGATGACATCACATCTTACATTCAAGTTTTGCAACTGTGTGCAAAACCAATAAGCACTTATTTTCTGCACAGAAGAGTGCACTGATACCAACAGCTAACTAGACAAGAGCAGCTTCAGACTGAGGAACCTGCGGAGCCAATGGTGGGTCCAGATCGAGGCTAACACAGCCCTCAGTGGCTGTGACAGCAGGCAAGACCAGAGGGCTCTTAACCTGATGCAAGAATGCAAGACCATCAGCAGACATTCTTACTGCAGTCACAGAGCTCCACAGTTTTATAATCTCCTGCTAGTTTACAGAGTAGTTTTCCATGGGATTAAGTGAAATACTTTTTAAGCAGCATTAACTAGGATACATATTTAGCTTCCCTTTAAAATAGATGAAAACGACCAGTTTTGAAAACTACAAGCTTTTTTAATAAGCTGGAGCATGAACTTCATGTGGAGGTGTAACTTAATGAATTTGGCTTCACAGAGCTTTCTCAACTGCTGATCAAATCAGAACAAAATACAGGGGAGTATTACATCAAACTACTGGGGTAACAAAAAGAAGAAACGAGCAGATTTATGGACCGTAGCAATCAGGCAGCTGACACTGTTTATCTAATGCATCCTGTGCATAGCTCTTTCCTTAACTCTTGTCTACTAGAAGAAATGACGAAGAGAATGGAAGACTTGGAAAACAGGCTAAAATACTGATGAAACTTTAAAGTGTATACTACACTGTATATTTATACATACAAACTTGTCAGAACTGTTTTCTTAAACTGGTTCAAAGTAACAAATCCTTGTGTCTGAAGTTGAAAAGAGTATTTTGGATCCCCACATCTATATCCTATTTGTTTTGTCTTGCATTGATTGCAGATAAGAAACGTTGAAAATGTTTTATATATAAACAATTTCATAACTAGCAAAAAATCTAATTAAGCAGAATTAAACAACTGAAATAAGCTATGCAAAACAATAAAATGCTGTTATTTTTTGAAGTGAAACCTCCATGTTTTGAAGTACTTCTAGGGTATGAAGTGATTTGGCTTGCCTTTATGTATTTCCCTGCTACACTCAATCTGCTAGTATTTTAAGCACCCTATCTGCGTGAATACATGTAGTTCTATATATGCATACATATATAAAAACAGTAAAAGTGGGACAGCATAAACAGCAATTAGGTTTCACTTATATTCTTCAGACAAAAGTAGACTACTGAAATCAGCGGGAAGTAAAAACAGAAATTTATATGCTTGTGTTAAAACTGTGATGAAAGTAAACGTGCAAAGCGGGAAGCCTGCTTTATTATCAGGGTATCAATCCGAAGTTTCAAGTAATTCTCTTACCACGTCCAGACCACGTCATTTCTCCTTACTGTTCCTCGGTCAGCAATTCAGCAATCTTTTAGCTGTCCTGAACGCAACTAGTATTTTAATTGTGAAAACATTCTTTGGGCAGTACAACTAGCTGCATGCCTCTTTGTCAAACACTAAGACACAAAAAGAGCAAACTGCTTCCAGCTGTTCTGGCCAAGTGAAGTGCCTTGAAGTTTTACTCCTTCCCCTGTGCAGCAATGACCATTTCTGCTAGCTTTGCTTCCACACCTGGAGCAGTATCTAAACTCTCTCTTGAACTGATCCAAATCTGTGGTTTAATAGATACCAGCACTTCCTCCTTTGCTTTGACACACATTGCTTTGCCCCTTTACTAGCAGAAACATGCTTCATCCATTCTATACCAGAAGCAGTTGCAGCTAGGTTAAAAACTAGATAAAGTGATGTCGGATAAGCTAATGCACGTGCATGGATATGTAACACCGCGCTTTAAAAGGTACCTTGTGCTCTGGCAAACAGAATGCATTTTCTGCAAGGATGCTGGTACGTACTCATTTTCATTAGGTGTTTCTTTTACTGCATGTCACCAAAGCACTGGCTCCTCAATTAATAATCACTAGTAATAAGGAACATCCTACAGTCACACAGTCTCACACAAGGCAAGCACAAATCTGCAGGATATCCTCAGCAAGTGACTTCAGAGCACCAACTCATCTGTCTCCAACGCAACATCTTCAAAAATAGTAAGAAATTTAAAAATTAGCTTTAATAAGTTATCTTACTGAAATGATGATGTTATACATCATGGCTAGCAGCTATGCTTTTTAACATTCACAGATGATTCTCTTGGAAGGAAAAAAACAAGGGGATAATTTGCATTACTACTTTGTGATTGATTTGGTAGAAGCAATGTCATTTATTTTTTTTTTAGTGCAAGTAAACCCTATGGCATCCCTCACCAACATCCCAAGTTTGCTATTGCACCTCACATTATACCTTGTTTTTCCATTAGCAATCACAACAAAAATATAAGGAAGCCCTAGCCTGATGGGAGCTGACGCCATAATCAAGTCTTCCTCTGCTTACCTTTTAAGATCCACAACTTCTAGAGAAACAAACAGGCAAGTTTTGTTCTGTGGAGGTGATTTCTAACAGAACAGAAAACACAGCAGTGGTAACGAATCTTCCTTTATATAGTTTGTTCCCTAAAACCAGCAAAGGTATAATACAAATTTTTCTTAAAACAGATCTGTAACCAGTTTTATTGTAGAAATAACACCTTTACAGCATTTACTTCTCACTGGTTTGTTCTGGCATGCTTCTAATGATGTCAGAGTCACCTGTAAAACAAAAATGTATCGTTACAAGAGGACCCATAGAAAAGATTGTTTTCAGGAATAAGCCAAAAAGTCAAAAAGCAAAACGCACTGATTGCACAAATAGAACATAACTTGAAAGCATTACAAAGACAGCCTGTCCAGACTGAAAACAAATAATTTTGACGGTCTGATAAAAAACCATACTTGTAACTGCATTTTGCTTATTCACACACCATGTTTTTACAATAATTATTTAACTGTCACTAGCATTTACAAAGCCAGTACTAGAGCAACAACCTAGTCCTGGAGGACACAATGCATAGCTTTAATATAGCGAATGTCTAGCCTCCCCTGATCACAAAAATATCAGGACAGCGAGAATATTCGCATTACATTACACAGCAATTAGATGTACTTGCAGTTCCTTCCCTGCCGAAAATCAAACCTAAAAGTAGTAATTTGAAAGTTAAGCTTACAGCTATACTTCATACAAGCAAGCTAAACAAAGTTTTCTGAAGAAACGCTGAATTCAGACCAATGTCACTTGGGGAACATTTGGTGAAAGTCATTACAGAAATCATTAAATCCATGTGTATGCATTTTGGTCAATAAACAGAACGAAAGATTCGTTCTTTTCTTAGAAGATTCTGGAATGGGGATAAGAAGTCACCTAGCAGTCTGTAGGAGGAACCTGAGCCACTCTCTGGGACAAAGAGTGTTACCAAACCATAGTAATTACACACAGACTTAAGAGTTTTAAAATAAAACATTTAATATAATTTTCAACTCTGGATTAGTATCCACCTGCATAGAGGTTATTTTTGTATTTATCATTCTGAAGATGGAAAACTCAGTCCTTTGTCTTAGATTCTAAGGACAGTCAAACAAGGCTGACGCAAATAGCACGTTGCACATTCTAGCTGACAGGCTCAGAAACATCTACCATGAAACTGTTTCCCAGGCTATGCAACCTCGTTAGAGACTGACAGGTGGACAAAACGCACATTCACAGGATTCAGCAGTAAAAGGAGTTATGTGAAAATATAAGCAGCAGTAATTCTGCATTCTAAGAACCTAGGACTCACAAAGGAATGAGATCTTATTCAAAAGAAATCGTAATTAGGAGTTAAATCTGACTGAAAAGGACAGCAAAGTGTGTCATAAGCCCTGCAGGTGACTTGCTCGGTGCTGCTCCTGACAGGCAAGTGGAGGAAACACTGACACACATCCGTTTGGACCAGGGCAGAAGACATACCTGGGTCGATGATGGCCAGTGTGCAGACTCTGTAGTATTTCCCGCACGCTGTGCCCAACTCAATGTTGTTGCCGCTATAATGATGGACACCAGTCTTCGCAAGCATAGCGTAGTACTCAATCTCGGATTTTCTGAAATTCAGAAACCAGGTGTTGCAGTACTGACAAACGATTCTGACTGTAATACTGCGAGAGCAGCTTTAACTCCAGTCACACTTAAACTTTGAACAGTTTTTCTTCCCACCCAGAAAAACACATCTGTTCCTTGCCAGGCAGCACTGCAAATCCTTGAGGTTGCTCCTACACGTGCTCACTACTACAGGAAGGAAGGGGATTCGTGACTTCCAGACTTCAAAAAGCTTGTAAGAGTTAGGCCAAAGTGCATAAAAGATGACCACTACTAATGCTGGAAAAAAGAAAATGTACTTTTTTCAAAAAACCAAAATAGTCAATCTATAGTCCCTTCTTTTCTGACTTCCACCAGGAGATTCTAGTGGTCAATAGTGTTCAGCAAACACTTTTAGCAACCCCACTAACGTGTTGCCTACTCTAACAGTCCTGTCATTGCTCAAACATCTAATTTAGGGTTTCTGAAGTTAGCAAAGGTTTCATTATCAAGAAAACAATTTCTCTGGCAGGAACCTAAATTTATAACTTATTTTGAGTGATTCAAACATTTTAATTAGCAGTTTTCCTACCTGTAAGATTTTTTACTACTACACTACTTTGTTGTGTTTTTTTTTTTTTTTTTAACAAAGGAATTCAGTCCAACTACATTTGTAATTAATGTTATCACAGTGTGAAAAGCTCCCAGTACCTTCACTAGTGCAAACTCTTTGTATTAGAAAGCTACAAAAACATTGGAAAGCATTTCAAGGCACCCAGACCTGAAATCATTATACACCCAACAATCCATCAACTTCTATTTCACAGCAGTCTGGAATATGTCAGCAAAGTAGTCCATATTAATAATTCACTGGAGCACTTAACATGAAATACGTGCTGTATTTGTATAAAGAACCTGTCTTAGTTTTAAAGAGAATTGGTTTTCATATAGCTGCTTACCTCAGAGCAGGACAGTTGTTGGCTAGGATGACCAACTTGGCTTTGCCCTGCCGAATCATTTTCAGAGTCTGTTTGTACCCTAGCACATATTTACCACTTTTCATAACCAGCTGAAGCCTGGAGTTTATAGACTCTAGGGACTTTTTCTGGGGGGGAAAAAAAAAAAATGTAGAAAAGCATTATTGTATGTTACATTTTGCAAAATGGCAGAGAGCAAAAGAAAACAAACTCCAAACACAGATAATCTTTTAATAATTTCCCTATGATTTGCAACATGGAACAAGAAATACCAGCCTACCAGCTTGTGGATAGGGGGGTCGCTGGTACTCTGTTTTCCCAAATCATAAAAATACCTCTTACATGCATATCTTGTAACAGGAAAATACATCTTAGCAGCAGCAATGCTTTATCTACCTGAATCCGGGTGTATTTGACAGGCCTTTATCAAAGCTCAGCTAGTCAAGTTCAAATACATACTGCTTCTGTCTTGCAAATCTAAGCCAGGTTTGGAGTATGTCTCTTCCTAGGGAGCACACTAGTAGCATTACTTCAGTTAGTTGGAACAAGTAACCGCATGCAGTACGGGCTGACACTCCAATAGTAGAGCACGGTCCTGACAACGGGTCAGCGGCTTGGCAATGCCAACCATCACCATCTAACAAGAATCCCATACTTGCCAGACTCGCTCTAACAGAAAAGGCAAGAACATGGCCGGGAATGCAAAATCAGAGCTCTACCCGCACGACAAACTCGGCACCAGCTCCCCCCTTCCTCCGGCCACCACAGGGGCCCTGTAAGGAGCGCGGGAGAGAACCGAGGGCCGGGAAGGCAGTGAGAGGAGGCCTCAGGGGCAACTCGTGCTCGGAGGGCCCGGCCCAAGCTCTGAGGGTCCCGGCAAGCATCTCCGGGCGTGCCCGGGGCCCCCGCCGCCCCCGGACCACGCTGGGTCCCCTCCGCCTCCCCGGCGGCGCACCCCGCCCCGCTCGGCCGCCCCTTCCCCGCGCGGCGCCCGTCGCTGCGGAGGCCGGGCCGCCGCCGCCACGTGAGCCCGGCGCGGCCCGCTCCCACTCACCGTCTTCTTCGCGGCCACCATGTTGCTGCCTCGCGTCGGGTCCGGCGGTAACTGGAACACAGGGGGGGGAACGGGAAGGAGGGAAGCGGTTAGCACCCGGCACCGACCCCCCGCGCCCGGCCCGGCCCGGCCCGGCCCGCTCCCACTCACCGGAGACGCGCCGCCAAGATGGCCGGGCAGCCAGAAAGGAGCGACCTCCCGCGAGGCATCGCGAATCCCCGCGCGGCAGCTCTCGCGAGAGCCGCGAGGAGCCCGCCCCTTCCTCCTTCCTTGCTGCCCTCCGGCTGCCAACGCGCCTGCGCACAACCACCGCCGGCGGGCGGGGCCCGCGCGGCGCTCCTGGTTCTGCGCAGCTCTGCTGCGGTCGTGGAGTCCAGTCGCTCCAGCTTCACAGAGCGGTCTTGAATGCTCTTTTTTTACCCGTCACAGCCGTGCGGGAAACCTGAGGCGGTGATGAAGGAAACCGCTTGTGGGGAGAATCCCTCCCAGGGGGCCTGAGCCTCCCGCCCCCCGTGGGGCTGGCACTCCCGCCCCAGGGCTGGGGTGGGGATTCACGGTGCGGAGAAAATAAATCTTTCTGGCGTCACAGGCTGCAAAGAAAATAAATCTCTCTCGCAACGTAAAACGCCGGAGTAATGGGCACGTGTGCTGGTCTGCCTCCACGTTTCGCTGCTGTGGGTGCTGAGCGCGCCGGCTTTCTGTGAGGCCGCAGTGCCTTGGTTGTGCCAGGCCCGATGACAAATGCCAGGCCCTGATTGGGCACCGCTGTCATGAGCAAACTGTCCCGATGACATACAGCCTCGCACTGAGCGAGCACCTGGATTTCAAGTGTTAGGCGAGCCACAGAGCTTGGGAATAGCTCTGGGCCTGGGGCTGCCTGCATTAGCAGGTTCAGTTTCGGGCACTCTTAGTAAAGCTGATGGGGTTGCCGAGGGTGATGGTGCTGTTTTCCTAGAAAAGGGGCCCAAGACAGTTGGTTAGCGTTCAGGGACTGCTTCTACCGTGCTCAAGATCAGAGCATCCCGACACGTAGGAAGTCAAGGAAGGGAGCCAGGAGACCTGCGTGGCTAAACAGGGATCTGCTGGGTAAGCTCAAGTGCAAGAGGAGAATTTACAGATCTTGGAAGGCAGGGCTGACCACTTGGGAAGAATATAAGGCTGTTGTCCGAGGATGTAGGGAGGCAACTAGGAAAGCAAAGGCCTCCCTAGAATTGAACCTGGCGAGAGGGGTCAAGGACAACAGGAAGAGCTTTTTCAAATACGTGGCAGATAAAACTAACACCAGAGGCAATGTAGGCCCACTGATGAATGAGATGGGTGCCTTGGTGACAGAAGATACAGAGAAGGCAGTTACTGAATGCCTTCTTTGCCTCTGTCTACTCTGCCGGAGGCTGTCCTGAGGAGCCCCGTTCCCCTGAGGCCCCACAGGAAGTCAGGGCAGTGGAGGAGTTTGCTTTAGTCGATGAGGACTGGGTTAGGGACCAATTAAGCAATCTGGACATCCATAAATCCATGGGTCCAGACGGGATGCATCCACGGGTGCTGAGGGAGCTGGCTGATGTCATTGCTGGACCACTCTCCATCATCTTTGCCAAGTCTTGGGAGACGGGAGAGGTGCCTGAGGACTGGAGGGAAGCAAATGTCACTCCAGTCTTCAAAAAGGGCAAGAAGGAGGATCCGGGTAACTATAGACCGGTCAGCCTCACCTCCATCCCTGGGAAAGTGATGGAACGACTTATCCTTGGTGCCATCTCAAGGCATATCAGGGATAAGAGGGTCATTAGAGACAGTCAACATGGCTTCACCAAGGGGAAGTCGTGCTTGACTAACCTCATAGCCTTTTATGAGGATATAACAAGGTGGATAGATGATGGCCGAGCGGTGGATGTGGTCTACCTTGACTTCAGTAAAGCATTTGACACAGTCTCCCACAGCATCCTTGCTGCTAAACTGAGGAAGTGTGGTCTAGACTCTCGGGTAGTGAGGTGGACTGTGAACTGGCTAAGGGGAAGAAGCCAAAGAGTTGTGGTCAATGGGGCGGAGTCTGGTTGGAGGCCTGTATCCAGTGGAGTGCCTCAAGGGTCGGTACTGGGACCAGTATTATTCAGTATATTCATCGATGACTTGGATGAGGGACTAGAGAGTACTATCAGCAAGTTTGCTGATGACACCAAGCTGGGAGGAGTGGCTGACACACCAGAAGGCTGTGCTGCCATCCAGAGAGACCTGGACAGGCTGGAGAGTTGGGCGGGGAAAAATTTAATGAAATATAACAAGGGTAAGTGTAGAGTCTTGCATCTGGGTAGGAACAACCCCAGGTTCCAGTATAAGTTGGGGAATGACTTATCAGAGAGCAGTGTAGGGGAAAGGGAACTGGGAGTCTTGGTGGACAGCAGGATGACCATGAGCCAGCACTGTGCCCTTGTGGCCAGGAAGGCCAATGGCATCCTGGGGTGTATTAGAAGGGGGGTGGTTAGTAGGTCGAGAGAGGTTCTCCTTCCCCTCTGCTCTGCCCTGGTGAGACCCCATCTGGAATACTGTGTCCAGTTCTGGGCCCCTCAGTTCAAGAAAGACAGGGAACTGCTGGAGAGAGTCCAGCACAGGGCAACTAGGATGATTAAGGGAGTGGAGCATCTCCCTTATGAGGAAAGACTGAGGGAGCTGGGGCTCTTTAGTTTGGAGAAGAGGAGACTGAGGGGTGACCTCATTAATGTTTACAAATATATAAAGGGTGAGTGTCACGAGGATGGAGCCAGGCTCTTCTCGGTGACAACCACTGATAGGACAAGGGGTAATGGGCTGAAACTGGAACATAAGAGGTTCCGCTTAAACTCGAGAAGAAACTTCTTCTCAGTGAGGGTGACGGAGCCCTGGAACAGGCTGCCCAGGGAGGTTGTGGAGTCTCCATCTCTGGAGACATTCAAGACCTGCCTGGACACGTTCCTATGTAGCATAATCTAGGTGTTCCTGCTCTGGCAGGGGGATTGGACTTGATGATCTTTTCGAGGTCCCTTCCAATCCCTGACATTCTGTGATTCTGTGATTCTGTGATTCTGTGAAAAGAAACCATCAGCTTAAAAATTAGCTTGCTGAACACACGCATGTGCTAGCTATGAATGTGGCTGTTGTCCGGAAAGTGGATTGTTTACCCACCGTGCAGTAAGTCAATCCCCACACACTCAGGAGAGATTAATTAGTTTACTAACAAAGTTGCACAGGTTTGGATGCTAGATTGAAACTAGCATACCACATCAAGGAATTGCAACATATTTATCTTGATAATTGATTAGTATAAACATGCCTACATTTGTAATTACCGGTTTACTGTATTTTTCCTATTTTTTACTATATTTACTGTTTACTATATTTTGTATTTTTGATTAGATGTATTTAAATTAGCCTCAGTTTCCATATAAATTAGCACACACGCTCCTTACAGTTGGGGACGGTAAGTTTCCTTTGGTTTGAATTGAGTTGGTGGTTGTGATCTCCCCTTGCTACCTTTGCCTTTCACCAACTTCAAGCCCTTTGGCAATTCATACATATGATTTACTTATTCTCCAGAATGTTTTCATCTTCAAGGACAGGAGCCTCTGATTAGAAGTCTTTCAGTGAGTCACTCTTGTTGATACTGAATATCCTCAAGGACAAAAGACCTGTCTGTCAGCACTAAGCTGGGTGGTGCAGGGAGGAGCAGCGAGCACCAGTTCAGCTGGTACCTGCCTGGGCATTGCAGAGATGAGCAATATGGGTGTTTGGGGTGTGAGTTGGGGGAGTTCCCTTGTGACACTGCTCCTGGAAGAGGCCACCAACAGGACAGGAAGTCTTCTGCTGGTATGACTTCATGCTCTCAAGACACACAGCACCAGAAAGGCACCCTAGCATATATGTTTTCTTATGAAATTACAAAGCTAGCTTAAAGGGGCTTTTTTTTTTTCCTTCGGTTAGCACAAGCATGGGAGTGCGTTGTGCTTGTTGGCTTTAGTAAATTTGATGCCTTTACTGGCATGGGATATGTAGCAACAAACTAAAAAGCTAAGCCAAAGCATGTTGTATTCAGTTATTCCAGCGTGCTTATACTAATACAGTTTGCTTTAAATACGTAAAAAAAATTTATAGCAATATACTGTTATGCCTTTCTCCTATTATGGCTGTCTCCAGTGATAATTTTTTATGGTATATGATCACACACATTTACAAATTCTTTATAATAAGGAAATAAAAAATAGCAGGGGAACCTAATAGCTGCCTTTCAATAGCTGAAGGGAACCTACAGGAAGGCTGGGGAGGGACTTTTTACAAGAGCGTCCACTGATAGGACAAGGGGAAATGGGTTTAAGTTGAAGGAGAATAGATTTAGATTAGATCTTAGGAAGAAATTCTTCAGTACAAGGGTGGCAAGACTTTGGAATAAATTGCCCAGAGATATTGGGGCTGCCCCCTACCTGTAAGTGTTCAAGGCCAGGTTGGACAGAGCCTTGAGTGGCCTGATCGAGTAGAGAGACATCCCTGCCCATGACAGGGAGGTTGGATTAGATGATCTCTAAGGTCCCTTCCAGCCTAGGCCATTCTATGATTCTATGATTCTATGATATACATATATACAACTCCAAAATTGAACCCAGCTCCCCGCTCCCTATCCCCTCCCCCCTCCCCCCCCCCGCAATCCCCACTGATGCTGCAGAGCTGGCGGGCACTGGGGAAGCCCCAGGCTCAGCTGCATTGGGGAGCTGGATAAAGGGAGATGGATTTGGAAATTCAGGATCAGAGGCAGAAGATCAGAGTTCTCCCTGGACGCCGGCCATTGCAAAAGAGAAGAAAAAGAGCTAAACCCTCATGATCACTCAATTTATAGTAAATATGATGTATATAGAATGGAATACTCTTGTTGATCACTTATCCTGTCTGTAATTCCCCAAAGGTGCAACCTTTTACTTTCTTGTGACCCAGCTTACCTCCTGGCACCCCCAGTGTGGCACACAAGAGCCAGCAGTGGTCTTGGTCACTACAGGAATAAGTGTAAGCAAGAGCCTTTCTGCATCCCAGTCCCAGGCAGTAACTGTAAACATCAGGTGTTATCGCTGCCAGTAGCACACACTGTCTGCGAAAACATGCTGCTGACTTCAGAACGTGCAGCCTCTTAAGAGGAGACTGAGCTGAGAAGTCACTAAACAGAATTGGTTCTGTTTAGCCCAAACCAGGACAACTATGTAAATGATACTATAAATATGTTACATTTTGATGTGTGTATAGTCCAATTTCACTTACTGAAACAAAATAATTTTCATCCCTTTACAGAGTATAATTAAATCAATTTTGAAGTGTGCCTCAAATTTTTATTTCCCTTGGCAGCTGAAAAGTAAACTCCATTCTATGTCTCATTCTTTTCCTCTTCCTCTCCATGCCCCACATTCAGGTGCGTTGCTGTTATTCCTACTGTCAAATTGTGTCTTTGCTTTCAATTCTTTAAACTTTGACCTGGTAGGTTGTGGTCAGGTGAAACATTCATCTTTTCTTTCTTGCTGAAATTTCTGGCAAGAGAATATAAAGCTCAGTGGGCCTCGGGAAGCCCTCAGTGCAATTTCCTTCAGCTCTTACCATGCAAAATGCGGGAGCTGTGCACGAGTCCAGAAGAGGGAGCTGTTTTCAAGGGTAGCTTTGCAACCTCTGATACTAGGAGAGAATGCAATATTTTCCTTAAGAGTTTAAAAAACTAGTTGTTTCCAGTGATGTGATCTAAAAAAAAAAACCCCTGTTTTTTATAAAGAACTTTCTGACAGACACTGTAGTGATTGGACCTAAATTCTGTCCTTAAATCTGAATAGAATAAGGATCTGTGGATGGGGAGATATGTAGGGGAATTTCTTGTGGAGCAGAGGCGCGGTATTACTTTAAAGATGTGGACAACCCAGCTTAGGCCTAAACAAAGGCTCTGTCCTTGAAGCTGCCTTGGAACACGGGGAGGAGGAGGTTTTATCTGTTTTGTGAGAGCTTTGCGAGATGCTTGGCTGGAGGTGCTGGCCCCGGGGGGAGAAGGGGGGGCGAGAGCCACCTGCATAGTGGAATGGCACTACCCAATAAAACGCTGGCACGTGTAAACCTGTAACTGACCAACTCTGTGAAGGGGTAGGCGCGGGGACACTGCTGAACTGTATATATTGAGCTGTCCGGAGCAATAACGGGAGGACGACCTGTAGCCATATTGGTGTGATGGTCGTTAACTTGGCCGGCTCTCCGAAGGGACCCGTCTAGATCTGGCACCCGAACAGGGACCCTCTATGGACGCTTAATGCGGATTGCTTAAATGCGGGAAGACTCCGAAGCATTGGACGTGAGCCGATTTGGGAGCCGGAGAGCTGGAGGCGGGAGAGTTCCGGATGTGACCAAAAGGGCACCGGAGACCAGAGCTTGAGCGACCGATCAAGCCCCTGCCAAGGTAAGACCGCAATGGAAACGGACGCGGCAACTCGCCTCCTTAGTATACTCTCTAAGAGAGGAGGAAAATTAAAGGAGCGAGACATATTAGCCCCATGGGCTCGGAAACGGGAGAAAATGAACGACCCGCCATTAATCTTTAGTTCCACGGAATGGCGTGAAGTAGGAGACTTTTTGTGGGACTGTACTCTAGAGGGAGGAAAAGAAGGAAAAGAAGCGAAAGAACTAGGAACAGTTTGGAAAACCGTAATACGCACTCTAGAAATCATGCAAGCAGAAAAGAAAGTTGCTGTGGCAGCGATCGAAGTGTTGCGGGGAGGGCAGGAAAGGAAAAAGGCAAAGGAAGAAACTCCCTGCTCGTCCCGACTGGGTGGAAGAAAAAAAAAAAAAAAAAAAGAAAAAAGAGAAACTGCACTGCGTTGCAGAATTAAGACTTTCTTAAGACTTTCGTCCTTGAGCTGAGCTCTTTTCTAAACAAGTGCATAACTCTTGCTTGCTAATTATGAAAAGAGACCCTGACCAGCCAAGTACAGCTCATGTTGAGAGCTTGACTGTGAGAATGAAGATAAGAGGCTTCTTGTACACCAGATGTGCATGGGAGTGAACGGGAGAGTATGATCAAAACAGACCTGGGAAATTCTGCTCTCCCTGTGTGATAACAGAGTGATTGAAGTAATACTTGAGCTAATTAAAAAAAAAAAAAAGAGAAGAGAAAAAAAAGGAAAAAAAAAAGGGGGGGGAGAAAAGAAGGAAAATCAGGATGAACCCCTGAAAGAGATCCTGAACAAACTCGCTGAATTATCAACTAGACAGCAAGAAATAGAAGAAACCCTTAAACCAGTTCAGCTCCTCCATTACCATCAACTCCCTCACTCAAGCCTGATTTTCGAGCTTGAACCATAAAGGATCCTTTGCAACAGCGATGGAGCGGTGTCATCAGAGACGCTATAATAGAGGGAGATTGGGAAGCAGCAAGTTCGATTGCGTGTCCTGTTATTATTAATAACGGACATGGGACCTGGGAACCCGATGATCCTGCATGATGTGGCTGTGCAGCATCCTGTTACTTAACAGCGTAGCAGCAACATGACCGTGCACTGGGCCTGCCTGTTGAATCCCCTTGTTTCGCCCAGTGACGTGATGGGACCCTGAAGTACCGATTACCAACAACGACATGGATTGGACTGGCAGAAGATGGTTACAGCTGATGGCAGAGCAATTATGGGAAAACGTGACTGTTCTCAATGTTACCTGTTGTATTAATATGTATCCTCTTTGTGTGACTAACAATGAAGCTTATATTGGTTGTGTAGGACTGTCTAATTAAAGCCATATAATAGGTGTTAAGGTTTATGGTATTAACCAGCAAAGTGATCTTTCTTAGCTAAAAGCAAGGCGGGGAAACTAGCTGCCTTTTGCTTTGTTAGAAGTGTGTGATTATTTAATAGTATAAATGCTGGACCCTCTTGCAGCGACTTCAGAAACCTCACCTACGAGTGGACGCACTGCGTAGGATTTCCCAGTTGTCGGGAGGGTTCTCCAGAAACCTCGCTGCAACAGGGGCTCCACAGCAACTGTGGGTCTGGATGATTTAGGGTGATGGGTGTGAGAACTTTGACAGGATGAATTAAGAGTTTAGTTAAGGCATTTTTGGTTATTGCAGTTTTAATTGTTATAGGCTTAGTTATGTTTAGTTGTTTGATGAGTATAATCAAGAGAATGATAAGCAAGCTAGCAGAGAAAGCCTGGGTTGTCCAAAAAGAAAAAGGGGGATATGTAGAGGAATTTCTTGTGGAGCAGAGGCGCGGTATTACTTTAAAGATGTGGACAACCCAGCTTAGGCCTAAACAAAGGCTCTGTCCTTGAAGCTGCCTTGGAACACGGGGAGGAGGAGGTTTTATCTGTTTTGTGAGAGCTTTGCGAGATGCTTGGCTGGAGGTGCTGGCCCCCGGGGGAGAAGGGGGGGCGAGAGCCGCTTGCATAGTTGAGTGGCACTACCCAATAAAACGCTGGCGCGTGAAAACTTGTAACTGACCAACTCTGTCAAGGGGCAGGCGCGGGGACACTGCTGAACTGTATATATTGAGCTGTCCGGAGCAATAAAGGGAGGACGACTTGTAGCCATATTGGTGTGATGGTCGTTAACTTGGCTGGCTCTCTGAAGGGACCCTTCTAGAGAGATGCTTGTAGAAATGATCATTATTGTCCTCACCCTCCAAATCTCCCTTCTGTGGCTGCAGAGGCCTGTTCTGGGGGTCTGTGGTCCATAAAATGTCCTTTATAAAGGCAAAGGGCCAGTCCAAGCTGGATGAAAGCAATGCCAGAAGGAAGAAAAGGCCTTGGCCCCACCAAAATTCCTTAAATACTACACAGACAGTCGTTAAAAATCAACAGCTAGGAATGGATGGGCTGCAGGTGTTTGAGAATTAAAGCATGGGGGAGGGCACCGCAGGCAGATTTTGGAACACAGGCACACCCTGCAGAGGACACCATGTTCCCTTCCACGACAAGGCAGTGCAAGTTGTGGTGGCTGGGTACACTTGTACTGGAGGACAGACAAGGAACTTCATGTGTTTTCCTTCACATCTGGGGCTGGCTCGGATCACCTGTGGGGACTCTTGCAGCAGTTCAGCTGCCAGGAGTGTGCACTGCAGGGGAGGGCCCGTCCATGCAGCAGAGCCACACGCGTTTCTGTAGAGAAATCCCAAAGCAGCTTTTTCTGCATGTAACGGAACCCCAAACATTGCCCCTCAAATACAACAGTGAGAATACGGTCAGCTTTTTAGCAGGGTGACTTCGTTGCTCATCAAAAAGTGACGCGTAATCTGATGACAGTCACAAGAGGCACAGAGGGAAAAACGTGTGCTAATGTGTGCTGCTGTAGATGGTGTATAGCTAACTGAGGGAAAAGGTTGGAGAGGAGAAAGAGAAAAGAAGAAAGAGAAAAGATAACAGTGATGCCATGAAAAGGCTTAATTCAGAACTTAATAGCCTTGATGTCTATTAAGCAGGTATTCTTTATTGCAGTGCTGTGCCCCATGAAGGGATAAATGTATAGCTTATATGCAGTTTAAATACATATATTGATGCAGTTTCCGAGAACTCATTAACATATGTTGCTGCCCACTCTCACATGCACAATACGGTCTTTCGGTGGTCATTAGGGGTCTCTGGTGGTCATTTTACTTCATCACGATAGTCTTCATCAGGGTGCCCTTTTGATGGGCTCCATTCAGTTAATTTCTTGTCTTTGTTAAGAGACCTCAAGGCTGACCTAGGTTTGTTCTGCATATCTTAATGGCATTTGGGAGTCCTGAGGCATTCCATCTTTGAAGATAAGAGCATCCTGTCCTTGGGGATAAGCTCCCCTTGTAGAATACCTTTGTCTCATACTTCCTCTCACACCTCTGTTCTCCCACTGATTGTGCTTGTTCAAGCATATTGAGTCTCCTACATACCAGCTAAAACTACAGTTCTGGCTGTAACTATGGCTTCAGCTAAAACCACGGCTTCAACACTGAAGCCTAAAAAAAGAGTGGCACGTGGACACCCTGTGGCACACTCTGTTAAATTCTTTGAACTTCCTAGATCTTTGTCAAGCTGAATCAGCAGCACCACCGACCCTGAGAGAAAGTGGAGATCACCCTGACAGCCAGGGACACAGAGGAACGTCTCAAGCTGTACCCCTGCTTCTCCCCTTCCCTGAGCATCCCCAGGCAATGGGTAGAACTCAGAACTTGCAACTTGTCGAAGCTGCTGGATGCTGAAGGTGGTAACAGGTATGGATCCGTTACCAGCAAAGAACCAGGAAATGTTGCGTGATGTGACTTGGGGGCAGGGGGGAGATTTCAAGTTGTGAACTGTGCTAAAGCTGCTGCAAGGGGAAGACAGCATATTTCTAGCTATCCATCAGGTGCCAGTGGTCCCACGCTAACCCTGAAAGACAAGATTCAATTCACGGAAGGTGAAGGATCTTCTGAAAAGCTAGGCCTACGTCTTTATTTTACCAACGTGACCAAAGCATACTGTCTTGATAGGATGAAAATATGCAAAAATACAGTTCTGCTCTTTCTTGCATTTTCAAAACCTCTGTATAATTACACAACAACCTTGCACGAACACCTGCAGCCATTATTTTCTCCTTTTGCACTTGTCAAGGCTATTCAAAGTGACAGATTGTGTTCTCTGATAATCATCGCATTTACAGCAAATGCAAACATGTTCATCTGATTTTCACAGGGTCATGCGCTGAACTGTCCCCTGTATTTTTGAGCAGACAAATGCAGCTTTTTCAGATCGCTGGGAATTTGGAATCCCAGTAATGCACAGGTCTGCCAGGTCTGGATGCAAACCTTTCTTTGGCCACCCTCCAGCTGCTTTAATATGAGAAAGGAAGGGAGGAAATAAAAGAGCTGTAGAGGAAAATGGGCCAAATGCAGAAAGATTATTTCATTAGGGAACAGGGAAAACCTTCAGGTTAATTACTGTCATAGATACCTGGATATCTGCACACATTGGATATATTTTCAGCCAGTAAAAGAATGGTAAGGAGTATGTGTGTGTGCATATACATAAGTGCATGTATTTGCATACCTGTATGTGTAGCCACCTTAAATACAGTGCCAATACAACACAATACTTGCATTTTCTAAGAGCCAAATTGTGCAGAAATCCACAGGTGCAGATTGGTAAAGATGGTAATTAGTCTGATAAGAAGATCTTCAGATTCCCTCCTACCCACGAGATGACAAGGTGTGTCCTAGGAGCTGTGTTTCGAGGTCATTGCCATCCCGGGGAAAATAAAAAAATAGCAGCTTCAGAAGGCAGTTCTCTGCAGTTCATAAATCAGCATCACAGAGCAGCCTTTGGTGGAGCTGCACAAATGTGCACCAGTGGAACATTTGGCCTGAATTATCTGCCACAATAAAGAATTCAGAATATTTAATTGCCTGGTCAGTACTGGTCTTTCTGCACAGAGAGAAGGAGTCACAGTCTAAGAAAGAAATCTCATTATGAATATAAAGTTTTGAAAAGTTTACTGTGATGTGGAAAGTCCCAGGATTTGGTTCTATCAGAAAGTAGATATAAATTTAATAGCTGTGGTAGGAATCATATCTAAAATATTCAAAATTATTAACAGTTACTGAGCTCTAGAAGGAGTGGAACAACTTTGGTTGTGTACTACTGGCCTAGGGAACTTAAAAATCGCCAGAATCTTGGAGAAATCTTTATGAAGTTTGCTTTTGGAAGTGTATTTCTGCTTGTGTATAAGAGAATATATTTGTTTCTTTACCTCTGGAGACACGGCTATCGCTGAACACTCCCATTTTACTTTTTATTTTTATTTCTCAATCTATGTTCCTGAATAAAATAGTTTTCCTTTGTAAAAATAACTAATGCAAGATGATTGTTTTGTTTGTTCATTGTTAAAAGTTATTTCTAGCCACTTTGGTACTGTTGTCTTCATTTGGGGCAGCACCAGGGTGGTTCAGACTAGACAAGGCTGGGAGCCTGTGGAGAGGTGCCCTGCTCAGGGGAAGGGATGGGAAGGCTACCAGGGATTTTCATCTAACAGCATCACGCTGCAGCTGCTGCATCACTTGCAGTCATTTTTTGGGGACTCTCTACAAGCACAGGGCACAGCTTGTGAGTGCTGCTGCCATAGCCCCTGCTCCCCTACCTTCTCACTCCCTGGCCCTGCTTTCTCCTACTGTCACACACCCAGGAACCTCTTCTCATTTTCAGTCTCACACTTACATCTCATTTCTCCAACGTGGAAATTCCAAAGCTCCTCGCCCTGGATCTTCACAGGAAAGTGCATGTCCCTTCTGCCTACCCTGGGCAGGTAGCACGCTGACACAGTGATACACACTGTCTAGAAAGCAGAAATAAAAAGTTTGATCCTAACTGGCATCAGCCCCAAGCCTATCCTGGCCTCAGCAGGGTTTGCTTGGATGTACAGAGGCCTGAAGAAGGGAGCATGCACCAGTTCATGTTGGCACAGGGAACTCAAGATCTACCCAGCCTGTGTAAACTGCCCCCATGGTAAACCCATGGAGCTACTGCTTTTGGTGGAGGGGTGCTCATCGTGGTCCTCCCAGCAAGGTAATACGGTGGTACAGAGGCAGCTGCGGAGCAGCATGCTATCCCACGAGAATGTGTTTGGGCTGAATGATCTGCAGAGGGCACACGTTGTCCAAGCCTGACTTGATACATGACAATACCACCGATGCACTGAGGTGCAGCCTTGTCCTACCATGGCCCTCCGGAGATCCAGCTCCAGCCCTGGCTCTGCTGTGTCCAGTCTTCCTGTGGCAAAGATACAACTTCTCCTTTACTTGTGGGAGGCGGGAAGAAGACCATCAAATTATTTTGTGATTCTGAGAGTCACCTCCCCAATGGCTTTTGGGTTCTCATTCCTATTTCTGTACTTTATCCAAGGTCTGTTTAAAGAACAGTGAAGTACAGAGCAGCCCTGCCTCCCCTCCGCCCAGTGCGCGCCTCTGGCTGCTGATACATGCCCACACATGTTCTCTTCTCTGGCCTCGTAAATCTTGAATTCCTTTCTCCACTGTTTCAGTGAGATGGATGGTAGGTGCGCTCTACGCAACTTACTCTTTGTTTAGGACACAGAGGGAAGCAGATACAAAGCTCTGCAGGCAAGAGAAGGAACTGAATGTACCTTTTCCTTTTTAACTTTCCTCAGTCCCCAGTGCTCCATGAGTCTGTCCTGGGGGCCTGGCCTCCTTGCTTATGTGGTGTATTCCCTCCTGCATTTCTCCTCTTACGTTTGTCGGGAGACTTCTGAGTGATGCAGGTGCACTCTGTGTGCACTGCACATGCAGTGAGTCTGATGGCTCCAGGGTACACCTGCTATCCATACGATACATACCTTAGCTGTGTCAGTCTTTCACAGCTGTGCCGGAGCTTGACACTTGTGCTACAGTGATAGTACACATAGCATACATAGCATGTCTGGGATTTCCACATGTCCTACAGCCTGTCTGGAGTTATTGCTGCTGCTCCACCCTGGCCGCAGAGCATCAACAAACCCTTGACAAATGCCCAAAGTCAATATGATTTGCCTGGACAAGTTTCTGGATGGTTATAAAATGTTTATTTAGAAGAATGGATGATTAAATTTGAAGGACATAATGAAATATGCCTGGAGTGCAATAAATAAAATACACTAGACCTGCTTGTGCAAGCAATATATGGCAAACATTCTTCATTCTTAATCTTTGGCAAGTTTCTAAGCCATCTGGACTTCTCTGGATATCTAGTGATTTGCCTATATGCAAATATAAATCATATTATCTTTATTTTACCTTTAAGGCTGATGGTAAGAATGTTACAGGTGGATGCTGAATCCAAAGGACTCTGCAACCCGGGGGATTCTTTCTTGCCTCCCCACTGCTGAGACCCCTAAGGTCTTCCCATCCCATCCCAGTCCCACAGTTACATCCACTGCAGTTCCCATTTGCAGGGAGGGCCAGTATCAAAGCTGAGGCCCCTGTGTGTGCACGAATACACGCTCCTGGGATGCCAAGACGGAGCACTGCATTTAGCAGCACCTACACATACCACACACACAGTAAGTGCAGATACGCTTCTCACCAGCTGGTCTGGACCGGGGCCTCCTACAGAAGCCCCACACCCTCAGGCTCACAACCACAACCACATTCCTGGACCCTCAAACATCACTCCATCTCACACCATGGAATCAGAGAATCATAGCATCAATCATAGAATATGTCAAGTTGGAAGGGACCTCCAAAGGTCATCTAGTCCAACCCCCCTGCAGTGAGCAGCAATATCTTTAACTAGATCAGGTTGCTCAGAGCCCCATCAAGTCTGACCTCGAATACCTCTAGGGATGGAGCCTCCACCACCTCTCTGGGTAACCTGTTTCACCACCCTCATTGTAAAGAACTTTTTTTCTAACATCTACTCTAAATCTGGCCTGCTCTAATTTAAAACCATTGCCCCTCGTCCTGTCACTACACGCTCTTGTAAACATACTCCTTGACCAGACCCTGGACCCTCTTACCCAATGGATGGGTAGGTCTCCACTCGATGCTAACCTGGTTTGAAGTTTGCTGACGAGTTTTACCCACATGGTCACGCACCCAGGATTAAATTCCCGGGTCGCACAGACCTGCAGCCCCTTTCTCGGCTGCTGCCACTTAGAAAAAACACCTCAAGAGCAGGAATGAACAAGACGGCTGACGCGGGCTGAGCAGGGCAGCACCGCCGGCCGCGGGGGAGTGTTTCAAGGGCACCAGGGCCACCCCTGCTGCCCTCTCCTCTCCGCCCCGGCTCCGTGACTGGGTGCAGCTCGGCGGCACATCCAGCCCCTCCTTCCCCGCCCCGGGCCGGGCAGTCGGGCAGAGGCTGCGGCGCCGGCCATGGGCTGCTCCAGCAGCGCCCGCGGCCGCCCCCAGGAGCCGCCGCCGCCGCCGCGGGGTGAGGAGCCGGGCCGAGGGACGGGGTGGCCGGGGGTCGGGGCCGGGGGTCGGCCCGCGGAGCTTGCGGAGGGTGGGGAGGCTGCGAGGTGGTCTCGGCTCCGGGCAGACGCCGCGGCGGAGCCGGGGGGAGCGGCCCGAGGGGTCCGGGGTCCCGTCGGGATTCTGCCGGTTTGTCATTGCGCCCGTGACTGGTGCGTTCGTGAACTGCTGCTTCTTGTAAATAAGTTACCGGCTTCCCAGCGTCTCCGCACTTTTTTTTTTTTTGAGCTTAGAGATGGGTCCTTTCGGATAACGTCTTGTAAATCCAGTGCTTTTTTCCCGTGTGACCTGCCCTAGGGGATCCTGCTCTGGCAGGAGGGTTGGACTAGATGTTCTCCAGAGGTCCCTTCAAACCCCGAACATTCTATGATTCTATGTTTTTTTCCCTGCTTTCAAAATAATAGTGAACTATCAATACCTGACCCCACACTCCCTTTTCTTCTTACAAAATCTGAATATCCACTCCCAACACATTTTATAGCACCAGCACTATTCCTGTGACTTCGATTTGGCTCAAGACACAGAGGATTAATTTGGGGTGCAAGGTGTGTTTGTCAGATATTCTATATCCTTGCTGTTCAGTGAAAATAAAATAAAAATTTGTTTCTATAATCATAGAACCATAGAGTGGTTTGGGTTGGAAGGGACCTTAAAGAAAAAAATCCAATTTCAACCTCCCCAAGGTGGGCCACGACACGTCCCTCTAGACCAGGTTGCTCCAAGCCCCGTAGTTAACATATTTAGCTCTTTGCTCCAAGGGAGGATTTGAAACACTTGTGGAAGAACCTCAATGTCATAGTCACAGATACTGGCCTCTCCAGAAAGATACATCTTGAAGATAGACAAAAGTTGTTTGCATTTCATTTTACTGCGCTTCTTTCCTGTATTCTTGAGTCATAAGTGTAATCTGTTGCTGTTACTCTGGCTGCAGCACCTGTGTTTTCTGCATTGGTTTATTTTCCATTTGTTGTCTTGTGGTGGTGTTGTTTGTGACTGCAGAGATGATAGCAGATTGTATGCGGTGAGTGTTGTCTGTGCCACTATAGGGCCAGCATACACCATCAAACTGAGGAGCCCTGCTGAAAACAGCAGCAGAAATCTCTTTATACTGGTCCCGTTGTGTTGTTCACCAGCTCAATACGCCAAATTCCTCTGCCTTTCCTTCCTCAGCTGGAGATACTTGCACAGGAATGCTGAAGGGTTCAGGGAAACAACTGAAGTAATTTGTTCTGAGTATTTTAAGAATTCTGTCTAAAGGCCTGTTTATGTTAGGACAGGTTATGAAATGTACTAAATACAAAAACTAATGTCATGGTAATGATAAAGTGCAGTTTGTAAATACAGCTGAAAGATATCTGTTAACTGGGCAGTTACTGACCAGGTATGTTAGTTATTTTCTAATTTAGTTTAGCAAGAGAGGATAATTTGAAAGAATCTTATTTATATGTGTTAATAGGGAAAAAATGTATTTAATTTCCTTCCATTGATGTATAGCTCATGAAAATTTGAGGCTTTTCCAGAAGGAAAGAAAGAAGTCAAAAGAAAAAATAATGTAGCCATGCGTCACTTAAATTCACTGTGATTTTCATTACTTCTCCAGCTGAAATTGTCTGCAGCAGGGAAAATAAAAATTATAAATTTAAAGATAAAACAAACCTAGAAGGTATCCTAGGAATGTCAATTGCCACATGATGTTCATTCTTCCTGGGAATAAAGGTATTGAACAGATTGCTGAGAGGATTTATTTTTTCCATATTAGAGAATTCTTTGCATTTCAGATGAGAGCGGAGGGAGGCCTCCAGGGTTTCCAGCAACACAGACCTCACATTATGTGGCTGTACTTTATAATCCAATTTATATAAAACATCTTGATGGAGAGGGCTAGCTGGAAGTTACAGGGATGATGTTCATAAGAGCAGCAGGAGATTCCTAGTAGTAAGGGATTTGAATTGTTTCTTTTCCTGGTAACACCAACCAAAAACTCTGTATAACATGTGGTTTTCATGGCTCATTGATTTCTGTCTTTAGGTTTTACATCTCCCTGTCTGCCTTGTATCAAGCAAAGTAAAGGCATGAGAACTGTCTGAAGGAATAAAAATAAAATATGAAAAGATAAAGTCTCTGGTCTCTGGGCATACGCTGCTTTTTCTTTAGTCACTACTAGAGTAGCTTAAGTTTGAGATCTACTTGCTGTTATTCTGATTGGTATATATATTGGGTTTCACGCTTAGCATTGTGTTAGGAAAAGAAGTGCCTGGAAAACAAGATGTGATAGAGATCTAGAGAGGGTAAACAGAGAAATATATTTGCTGTTTCTTGTAACACAAGAGCTGTCACTCAGTGAAATGACAAGCAAAGGGCTTAAAACCAGCCAGGTTGTGTTTTATGGGGGATGTAAGTGAGCCATGGACCTCATTGCCAATTGATGTGCTGGAGGTTGAGAGTGTAAATGGATTGAAAAGGGGCTCGGGCAGGGTCACAGAGAAATGTCCATTGACAAACTGGAACCCATCCCTGTGGGCTTGGTCCCTCTGCCCTTCACACTGCTCCTCGGCAGCTCTTGGGGGCAGGGTGCTGTCCTGGGTGGGTCTGTGGTCTGGCACGAATAGCTGAGCTTACCTCCTTCATCTGAGTTGCGATGTGAATAGCTACACCTCTGAGGATTTGGAAGGGTTGCTTTGACCTTGGATGGTTTTACAGTTCCTGGGACAAATGAGATTTTACATGTCCCGTAGTGAAAGTTGCTTTCTGTCTGTCTTGACAGTCCAGATTCCCTGTTCTTCTCTTGGCCTAGCTGTCCTTCCCCAAGTCTGTAGGCACACGCTAACCAGGTGGTGCTTGCTGCGGAGGTGTTTTGCTTGAATGCCTCAAAAGAACTCTGGAGTTATCTTAAGAGCAGCAGTATTCAAGTAGCTGTTTTAAGAGCAGGATGTATTCTGGTTATTTGCTGTTCATCTATGTGTATATGAAATGTCATATGGTTCTTCTCACTGGCATTGACACTGCAATCACAATTTTATCAAAAAACACAAATTGACCAGTTTCATAATTATTATATAAAGAGATTTCATACATGATTTCCCAGGGTTTTCATCCTGATGTTCCTTTGGAGAAGGTTAAGTACATACTCCTGTCAAACTGAATTTAATCAGAAAGTTAAGTCAGTCTGGCAGATAGGTATAACTCATTTTGAGTCTTCAGCTTTTATCCTTAAATACCTGTCAGAGTAATTTTGCCATTTCTTTACTCATAAATTTTGTCCGCCAGAACAGCTCATTGCTTTACTTGGCCAATAAGTTGATGAAAGATGAAAGAAGCGGAAGTTCTAATTTGCTTAAGTGGCCTCTTGTTTTATTAGACAAAGCATACTATGAATGGTAGTTTAGTGTTAAAAAAGACAGGAGAAACTGTTGAGGTTTTTTTGTTTTAAGAAATGGACGCTGCTTGCTCTCTGGGATAAGAAAGTTCTGCTCAGTGTTCTTCACTCAGCCCACCCAGAGGCACCACCAGAATTTTCTCACGTGCAGCCCAGGGCAGGATCTCCCTCCCGCTTGACACAATGATTCTGTGCTTGGTTCAGGGCAGGAAAAGGTACTTCCTAGCAGAGAGTCTTGTCACCAGCAAACCTTCTGCACACTTCAGGTCCATAAGGCAAAATGTAACAGGACATTGCCCTGTAAACAGGTCAGCTCTCTTCATATAAAAGTACATGATGTGCATCAAGCCAAAACTTTCTTTTTTCCTTTTTTTTTTTAATGTAAGAGTAGCATTATCCTCTGCTGGATATGTGTAAGAGCAGCAGACCTCTGAAGGAGTATTGTCTGTAGCCAGGTGGGCACTCTTTGACAGGTAGTGCTTGTGTGGTCCCCCTGTGGGTCTGGTGCTCATCTAGCTTACGTGCCCACTCACCAATTATTTGTAATTCTCTTTTTTTCTTTCCTTGTCCTGCCATAACTAAAAGCAACATCAAGTGAAAACATCTCGACTGCAGACGATCATGAAACCGTAGCTGACCAAACACAGCTGGACCCAGCAGAGGACGTGAGTCTTGCCACTGAGGAGACAAACCCAGGCGAGCGTCCACCAGGAGAGGAGCCTTCAGCTGTGATTCTGACTGTTGAGGGGAAGATCGATTCTGTCAGTAAAAGGGAGGAGCCGGAGGGCACCGAGCCCTTGCCTGCAGGAGGAGAAGACAGCTCTGAGCTGCCATCTGCATGGCAAGAGGAGAGCAATGGGCCTTCACCTCCAGCACCAGCAGAAGATGCTGGGGCACCTTTGCCGGAACCGGCAGAGGACAGTGGGCTGATAGAGGGCAATGACAGCTCTGTAGTGGAAATCATCAAGAAAGTACATAGTACTGAAGAGGACCACCTCAGTGAGGGTAATATTTGTGTTTTCATAAATTCAGGAGACCAAATTCTGCCTCCAGGGACTTGTGCATGGGTCTTTTCAACTTTACTGAGAGCCTCGCATGAGCTTCTGGAGTCAGAATTTGATCTGGGGAGCCAGTACAATGTGGCATGTAGAAGAATGTGGCTGGGGAAGACTCAGACTCACAAGTCCAAGCTGTAATAAATTTCATCAGCATTTCCAGTCATTATCTCTTCTATTTCATTTCATGGCAAAATGCCCCACCATACCCCTCATTTAGAGTATTGTGTTTCTGTACAGCTCAGACACATTCCTTAATATTTGCGGAGACCAAAGGCTCTATCACTTAGTCGTATGTATTGATTGTAAAGCAACTATCCTTCTGTACGTGAAGTTGGAGGGTGCATGCCTGGATGTAGAAGAAAAAAGTGTGTCTGATTCGCCTTTGGAATATCCAGTCTACCCTAGAAGCTTGGCTACTATGCAAGCAGAACAGTAGTAGTGGAGGGACGTAGGCCTGGGCTTTCCCAAAGTATTTGGAGATGACTAGCTGGAAAGGAAGACTGTGTGAGGAAGCAGTGGTGTCTGAGACAGCAGGTATTTCCACGTGCTGTGAGGGGGACCTTTAGCAGGAGCTGTGGTCGCTCCCAGAGACTGCAGGCTGTGCTCGTCTTTGGGTCAGTGCCCAGAGGACGTGTGTCTGCCACGGACTGCACATGCAGAGGGTGAATGCTTCACTGGAGGAATCAGATTTCTCCTAAATGGTACAAAGCAACTCGATGAGGAATCAGATACTTCCTGGGGTGGCATTTCTTCAGGAAATAAGCAGGTGAAGCACATGAGAAGTGTTTCTCTGCAGGAAAATGTGGTATCAGCAGCCTTCTCCACTCCACGTTTGCCTTGAAGAAGTGCAAGATGTGGGAGGGCTAGTCTGTGTGAAGCCCAGAGCCAGTTTACACACACAAGCACTAACTCCATGGCTTTGCTGTGCACGTCTCTTTGCATCACAGCACCTGAGCTTGGTGACTGGCTTGTCCTCTCCTGTGTCTCTTCACAAAAGAATTTTGAGGTTTCCTTTACATAAAATGGGCATCTGTCCTTTGGAATAAACTCTCACGTAAGCAGTAAATGACTGGATGCTCACCTGTAAAACACGTAGTCTTGCCTATCTGGAAACTCCAATTTCATTAATCACCATTTCTAAGCTTCAGGGCACAGTGCTGGAGGCAGAGCAGTACGCCCTGAATCTCGTGGTACGACCCAGTGTCCATGCAAACACATTTGTAATTGATTGTTTGCCTGAAGATTAGTTAGGGGGCTTTGACCACCAAGCGATTCATGCTGCTTGTCAGGGTGAGTGAACAAGGCTTTTGTGGAAAAGCAGTTTTGCTCCTATTTGCTCCAAGCTAGAAGTAGTAAGTTGTGTGCATTATCATTCATGAGGTTTATGATGAAGTGACCTTCCATTTTTATGCTGCGGTGCATATGATACTTGGCATTTGTTTCGCTTTCCTTTATTCTTCAGTAGCTGTGTGAGTAAATTAATTAGGTAGCAGCTTCCCAGGGAAAGCACAGTTTCAGCCAGACTGGCATGTTACCATATTTTCTATTCTGTTTTTCTCCAATTGCAAACTGCATATATTTAAAACAAAATCCAGGAAAAATAATTTTAGCAGAAATAGCACTCAGGAAGTGTACTGAATAGAGCATGAAGGGGATTTTATGAAAGCATCAGGAGAACTTTAGGGGTATGAGGCACACAGGTAACTGGTTATGGAAGGTGATTGGGAGCATCCTGGTTGTTCTCTACAGTAAGGGGCATTGTAGAGCAAACAAAGCAAAATCAGGTTTATAGAAAGGAGCTGGGGCACTTGGTGCTTTTCTCAGTGGATCCTAATTTGATCTCCATGGTTACCATTCCTAGGTGAGACGGGAGAACAGGTGGAAACTGAGCTGCTCAGTGAGATAGTAAGTGGAGGGCCTGAAACAAAAGAAGAAGAAACAGGAGAAGCTGTGGATAATGCAGCAGCGACGAAGATAGGTATGTTGACAGAGAAGGGAAGGACCACGTGCGTTATTGTTTAGGAGACAAAAAAAGACTGTGCTGTCCTTAATGAGCACATCTTGTCATCCCCCAGCACATCTTGTACCCCCCCAGCATATAGGTGCTGTCTGCATTTGTACACAACAGAATCATAAATGCTTTTGTTTACATTAAGAAAAGCTTTTGCAAGCAATCAGTTGGAAGTCATGCTCTTTACATGAGTCATCTTTATATAATACATGAGTCTTAACCAGTGATATATTATCCCTCTTTGGAGAGAATGCTAGACTGTAACATGCAGTCTTGGAAACTAAAAACCTATGTTAAAACCATGACTCTGCTCGTTATTGTTTGCAGGCTTGTTTTTATGAGCTAATGCCTTTGTGATTTCCCCTCTATGCCAGACAGTCATTTTAGATCCCCTCGTTCTTATCAGCTGAAATCAGCACTGTAGCACTGGGATGAAAGCACATTGCACAGCAAATGCAATCACATGGTGGGAAGGAAAAATCACAGGCCAAATAAAGTACCTTTGGAAAATTGTCACACCAGTGAAGGTTTCAAGGGGATAAGATTGTCCCTCTAGCAGACTTGGAACGGTAATTCTGTCATCATGGTCTTTCTGCAAAAGTTGTTTGTTCCTCCAAATTCACTAAGAACACACACATTTATTTTGAGTCCGTCACGTAAGGTATTCACGTACCCTAGAAGGCAGTGGTTACCTCATAGTATTGCCAGAATGTGGAAAAGGATGAGCAGGTGATGCAGACACCTCCTCCTTCCTCACTGTGAACATTTCAGCAATGACTGAAACCACTTTTCCCCTCGCCCCTCCCTCCTAACCACTGGCCTACAGCAGCTGTGCTCAAAATCTCTCTGGGCTAGTGAGTCCTCAGAAGAGGACAGCTTCAGCAGGAAGGGTGGGAGATATAGAATCATAGGATGTTCGGGGCTGGAAGGGACCTCTAGACATCATCTAGTCCAACACCCCTGCCAGAGCAGGATCCCCTAGGGCAGCCACACAGGAACGCATCCAGACGGGTTTTGGAAGTCTCCAGAGAAGGAGACCCCACGACCTCTCTGGGCAGCCTGTGCCAGTGCTCTGTCACCCTCACAGTAAATAAATTTCTCCTCATGTTGAGGTGGAACTTCCTATGTTCTAACTTAAACCCATTATTCCTTGTTCTATTACTGGGCACCACTGAGAAGAGATTGTCTCGTTCCCCCTGACACCCACCCCTCAGATATTTGTATACATTAATAAGGTCCCCTCTCTGCCATCTCCTTACACCAGTACCTTTCATGACTTCCGTATGAACCCCTCGCACTTGGGATGAGAGGTCTTTGGTTCCTTCCCAGTGCTAGTATATGCTCCGGCTGGCAGCAGCAAGCCAGCATGTTCCACAGTAGTAAGGAAAGTGGTTTCCAGTGTGAGCACTGCAGCCTGGAAAACCAGCAGGGTGATAGGCAAGCAGTTTGGTCAAAGCATATGTCCTTTTATGACCTTGTGATTACTCAAGTGGAACTAGATATGCAGTGATCAAAAGAAAAAAAAGCACCTCTCTTTAATTCTCGTCTGTTTAACAGTTGAGCACCTTTATATTATTAATTTTTAAGTTAGCCTATGAAGACAAGCTATTGTTGGCTGTTAGCAACTGTGTTCTTTCAGGATCTTTAAATTTATGCCATGTAGCTTTGCCTATGAAGTCCAAAAAAGTTTATTCATTCAAATTGGTTTTAATGTGTTGCCGTTATGCTTTTGCAAAGAATTATCTCTCTGTGCCGTGCATTCGTAGAATCATAGAATTGTCAGGGTTGGAAGGGACCTTAAAGATCATCTAGTTCCAACCCCCCTGCCATAGGCAGAGACATCTCTTACTAGACTAGGTTGCTAAGCAAAACACTTAACTTGCTTCTGGGAAGACTCAAAGAATATCATCCTGCTCCCAAAGAGTAAGAGATTTAATCATGTAATGATTACAACTTTATTGAAATACTTTCTTTCTGCATTTACCTGCCTTGACAATATTCTCCCCAACAGTTGTGTAAGGAAGCAGAAAGAGCTGCCCTGCTTCTGTGTCCGTAATGCATTTCAGATGGAACGAGTGGACTGATGCAGATGGCTCAGAGAACAGCTGTGGGCAAGAAAAGCAAACAATGTCAAGAACGAAACAGTGACCATTTAAATCAGGGATGCTGTTGTGTAAGGGAGCAATTTTTCCTTCTTGAAAGGATATTGAAGAACTAAAGTAAGATTTTGGGCAGGGAAGCAAGATTGCTGAAGGGAATGGAAAAATTCTTCCTTTGGGAGAGATCAAAAGCGTTCAGAGCCTGGCTTCTGAGTGAGTACGACTAAGAGGCTATGTGATGAACCTAGTGCAAAATAAATGCTGCTCTAAAGGTAGCTGAGGTCCATCTCTGAGCAGAGGAATGCTCAGTGATATAATAAGCGTGCTGAATTCAAAACCAGTAAAGGGTATTTTTTTTTTCCACACTGTATTAGCAATATTCATGCAAATTAACTGTCAGACTCTGTCACAGAGAGCCAGTGCAGCTGGAAGTCTCTGTCTCATCACCTGTATTCCCCTGCAAAATTCCTACCTTCCCTGTGTTCCCTATCCAGCCTTATGGTAAATGCCACCATTCACTATGAGGAAATCCCATGATTCCAACCCATCCTTGCAGGATCTTCTAGCTGGAAAGGTCTGACACTGATTTTTGCCAGTCATACCCTTGGACACCATCTTTTAGCTATCAAGCAATGAGAAAGTCTCATAGCTTCTCAGCTGCTGCTGACCAACACATACAGTTTCAGGGTCTGGGTGCAGTTCTTCCACCGTTCTTTATCATGGAATAGTTGGGACAGGAATGTACCTCTGGAGATCATCTAGTCCACCCACCCTGTTCAAAACAGGGTCAGCTGGAGCAGGTTGTTCTGTTGGGTTTTGAATATCCACAAGGATGAAGACTCCACAAACTCTGTCCCAGTCAGTCAATTGCCTTTACAGTAAAAAAAAAATATGTTTTCTTACATTTAAATGTAATACCCTGTACTTGAATTTAAGCCCTTTGTCTCCTGTCCTTATCTGACAGCCGTGAGGTCTCCGCCTCTTTGCAGAATGTGACTGAAATTATCTCATGATTTCCAGAGTTGTTACAAGAAAATGCAGCAGGGTGGGAAGGAGCACAGAAGTGTTGCAAAGTGACTGGATTTCATGTAGGTGCTGTTAATGTCCGTAAGAGGCAGATTGTGTATGAAAGAAACAGGGGAAGAGGAAGCAGAGCCAGTGGCTGCTTTTGGCCACTTCAGGTCCGCAAAGAACATCCTTATGGTTCTGGGAGAAGAGCAGAGATCGCCTTCATCCTGTGGTGCTTCCAGGGAGCTTTCACCTTGAGTTCCTGTAAGATTTAGTGAGTATCATGTTTTACCCTCAATTAATTGTTGAATTAATTCTTTTTTCTGTGTGTTTCAGAGACAGCTAATAACAAGGAATAGAGGTTATGTCTCTATGAACATCTTCTTGAGCCTGCTCTTCTGTCCAGAAGAACATTTTCAAATTTTATTGGGCTGGGAAAATTGAAAAGCTTTTTATGGGTGAAGCCACAAGCCACAGACAAGAATAAGAGGCATCAGAAAAACTTTTATATAATATATATTTTTTGAAGTCAGGCTGCCAAGGCTTCTAGTGTTTGAAATACCTGAACTTTCACATCTCTGCCACAGAATGCCTTCTGCACATGGCTAGAACAGTGGGATGATTTTCCAATGACAGTATAGCCATTCCATTTTCACTTAGGTTTTTTTCCAGGTTTAGATAACTAACTTCAAATCTTTGAAACCTTCAACCAGCGCTAAAGAATACAGTGTAGCTTTTTTATTTTTTAATGGTAGTGTGCAGGCAATTTCCCCCATTACTTGGACTACCAATGTATGGAGCTGCTGAAGAACATGACACGTAGCAAACTGGAAGATGAAAGTGCCCATTTATCAGGCTGTAACTAAATGCTCATACTACTTTCCCAGAAAATGGAAGATATACAGGGTGCAGGGTCCAGGACCAAGTGGGTGTCTGCTGCTCACTCCATTTTTAAACGTAAATTTATTGAAAGGGTAGTAGTCAAAAACAGGGAGAAGAGGGCATTTTTACCTATGAATAGGATGTTTTGGTCTTATAAATCCTAGCACACTTGAAATATAAAGATAACTTCACAGCTGTTAATGTTCGTGGTCATTCATAACCTGTCTTTAGCTGTGTAGCTCCTCATATGCATTTGTGGCTTCAAAACTATATTTCTGACTGGAGACACAGATAAGCCTGGTCCCAAAGGAGAGGTCATCTATTGTATTTCCCTGTAGTGCTGTCCTCCAGCAGAAGTAAGCTATTAGGGACTGTCCTGGTTATCTTCCAAAATGCTAAATAATTATTTTGGAGCTGCAGCTGAATGGCAAAACTTTCCATCAAATCTCCTGTGAAAATGGGCCCTGAGTATAATTAGCATCATGGATCAGATAGAGAGTGGAATTTTTTTTTCTGATGGTGGATGTTGCAAAGGGACTATATATTATATATTATTGAGGACTGTGTTTAGAGGATTCTCTGGCATAAGGAAGTAGAATACAGAGAAAGGTCAGTTACCTGAAACGGGCAAGCACATGCTGCTGTTTTATTAGCTTTACTGTACAAAAGGTCTTCACAGGAAAATTTACCGTCACTAGGAAATTACACAAATCCCCACTAAGAGCTAAATTTTGTGCTACATGTGAACATCTGGCTCTAGCTGACTTTTGTTTGTATTAAATACTCTAATTGGTATCCTTGGCCTATCAACCTTTTGTGTAAGAAGGTACTTCTTGGCTATATTACTAAATCCAAGGTTTTCTGCTTAGGAGCTTTATTTTAATATCACCTTCCAGTAGGCAGCGCCATAAAATTTTAGAACCAAAATGCATAATTTCTCTTTTTCAGATTTTTTTTCATTAGGTGGATGTTGCAGAGTTTTTATTTTTACTAGCCTTCTGTTACAGAGAGTTAAACTAGACAGCTAGTTTTGGTAAAATCGCAGAATCACGGAATCACGGAGTGTTAGAGGTTGGAAGGGACCTCAAAGATCATCTAGTCCAACGCCCCTGCCAGAGCAGGATCACCTGCAGATCTACAGATCACAGATTACCTACATCACCTACATCTACAGATCACCTACATCACCTACAGATCTACAGATCTAGAGATCACCTACAAATCTGCTCATGTTAGAGTGGGAATTCAAATTCAAACAGAGGTAGTCAAAGTTTTTGTCATTGCACAACAAAAAGCCACGAGAGACATACCATGCACCTGGGAGAGCTGAGGAGTGAGGGAACAGGTACTGATCAGGCTGAGGACACCCCAGGGCAATACAGGGCTGGGCTGGGTGCACAGCGAGGACCTAGGACAACCCAGGAACTTCCACCTTCAGCTTCTTCTGGTAGGTGGTTTCCTCCTGCAAACTGGGAATTGGGTTCAGCTCCCAGCACAGTCCTGCCACCAAACATGGCAAGAGGGCCACGCTGCCTGCTTGCAAGCTGCATGTGTGATCATGAGTTGCGGTTTGACCACCTACGCTGAACCATTTAAAAGTGTAAACCAAGAGGAGTTCTGTGATGGATATCGGTAGGATTAACAGCAACAGAAGAGTCTGTGCTTGGAAATAAAATACGAAGATACAAGGGAGTCAAGATAACTTGCTCAGCTGAGCCACTCTTTCTACCACTGTTGCTGTGAGGAGGACAGATGACAGTATATTTTCTTACCCCACCATTCAACTTTTCCAAGTCATTAAGCAATGCTAGTTGGAAACCAGAGGAACATAAGCTGGTGAATGACTCAACGGTTTCAATCATCCTCAATCCTTACATCTCTGTGATTACAACAAATTAAAGCTATTTTTGCCTTTTCCTCTCTAAAAGATGAAACATACTTGATGCTGTGTTAAATGTGAAATATTAAATCACTGAAATCACAACATCATAACTTGGTTGCCACGTGTATGCTGAACATCGCTACCTGGAGAAGTACGTTGGAGAAGTACCAGTGTTCCTGGTCTGTAAGCCACCAGAGTAGTTACTACACACATAGGGCCAAAGTAAGTGTGGTTGTTCACCTCTGCAGACATCACAGAGATTGTTGAGGGCAGAAACTGGTCTGTGATTCAAAAGGGCTTTTCATGTTAAAGGCTAAGAAGAGGATATCCTCCAGTGTCTGTATTTACCAGATATACCTCCAGAGACAGGGCAGTATAGGCTAGCTTTTCCTTTTTTTTTTTTTTTTTTTTTTTTTTTAACCATAATCAAAAAAATAGACAATCCTCTGCCCTTACCTTCATCCAAGGTAGGGGTAACCATTCCATTCTGCAGGGTGGGCTGGGCAGGACAGTTGAAGTAACAACCAACTTAATTTCCAAGCCAAGAAAGTTCTGGAAGGAATTTAGTTTACAATTACCGATAAATACAGCCCTAGAAGATGTTAGATTTGCACCCTGTCAGCTCTGTGTGGACACATACACACACTGCCAGGATTCCGGAATTTAGTCAGCAATCTGGCTGGCGAGGGTTGGCTCTTTTCACACAGCACAGAACTGCTTTCAGGTAAAACCTGCAGCAAGAGCCAAGTGCTTGCAGCAGGGGATGAGGGCAGCTGAAGTTGGTTATGTGCTTTAACAAAGAACAAAGTTTTCTTAAATCTAGGTACTGAACTTTATTTTTGCATTATTTGATCTGCATGGAATCTAATCATTTGAAGAAGGAAAAAACCTGCCGTGCAAGTTTAAGTATTGCTTTACATTCACAGAAATAAAGGGGCTGTTTTGTTGGGGTTTTGAAAGTTACATGTGAATGGAATAAATATTAAATGACAAAACTAATATATCACAATCTGAATTACAACTTCATATTTTGCATGCTAAGATGCTCAGTCTAGCAAAGAAAATAAGCTAAGTTTAACTTAGCTCTAAGACAGGATTTATTAAATGTTTGTATACTTTGCGGAACAAAAATTATGCTGACCTAAGAATGATCCGTGATACGTGCTTTTCGTATTGGAGAATTACAGGGCTTAGTCTTTTTGTATTGAAGAACAGAATCAAGTAACATAAGTCTGCTTAACAAAATAAAAGTTTAATGCATCACTATGGAAGGCTGATTGTTTATGTTGAGAACTGCTACATTATAGCTGTAAATAAGAGAGTTTATTTAAATTATACTAGAACTCCTGTGCCTGAAGAATATTTACATCTGAGCCATTCCAGAAACTGATGTCTAGCTAAAAGCTGAAGAATTGTAGAGCTAAAAGTGGATTTTAGTTCCTGACTTTTTGCAGAATGGCACCTACTTACCAATACATTTTTAATGGAAATAATGTGTTGTATCTTGTTAGCTCATCCAGCATGTGGGGTTTTATTTTTTTTTTTCGTGCTTCATTTACATTTCAGTCTCAGACTATACCTTACTGCGGAAAGCAATAGTGTATTTGCATCCTTTCGTGCCAGGGAAGTTACCCAAAGGAGTTCTATAAAGGACTTGTATCAGCGTATGGACAAGTCAGCACAAAGAAAAAGAAAATCACACCTGCCATCTAGTGTTAGGTTCAAGCTTGGCAAAGAGGCAGCACAGCACAAGGGAGGCAGTGGAGAATAATGCAAGGAGGAGAATAATGCAAAAAGTAGTGGTTATACAAGGCTGAACTTAGCTCCTGTTCAACATTATTGAAATCTGCTGAAAGTGAACTACGAATAAGGCTAACAGCATTCCAACAAAGTAATTATACAGGAGAAAAACTATAACAAACAAATGCAAATTAGTATTCTGTTTAAATGTAACTCCACTCCATTACATTGTTCTTAACTGACAAAGTGAAGCAACATTTGCTCTGTTTCCTAGAAAGTCATATTCATGTTAGTACTAGCTCTTTCCTATCAAGTCTGATCGTGTTTTTCATTAGGTGGGATTGTTTCTTGAGTCAGAGCTGTAGAGTTTAAAGACATAGGTAGAGAGAATAAGAGCAGAAGCCAGGACTAATAGGCTGTGTAGGGAGTTTATATGCAGAAAAATCAGGTACCCTTCAAAGGCTGTTGCTTGGAAGTTCACTGAAATTTTCTAATAAAAATATCTTCCATTTTGTCAAGGGAGAGCAAGATAATATTGTAAAAAATCCATACATCTGTACATACTTGCTGTGGCAACCTCATTATTAACCCTTTTTTTCTCTAAAGAGATGAATCACAAACTCAGTAAAAAGCAAGAGAAATGTCCACTTCACATCACGTCTAGAGGGTGTAAATAGGGCTGACTGGTCTCAGAGCTTTCCAACTGCCCTTCTGATGTCAGCTGAAGTGAAATCAGGAATGAGTGAAAAATACAAAATTGAGCTGCTGCAACAGCTTGGATGAAGTAACAAGAGCTGGAAAGCACAGCTGACAAGCAGGAAGGTAAGAAACCACAAGCAGGATGCTTAGAGCTTTTCTGAGGATGGGAGATGATTCACACAGCATGGCTGTCGTGTCAAACACGGCGGGGGATTTTCAGACAAGGCAATACCTGTGTGTGCCATGCAAAGGGGGACAGCAACACCATGCCGCCAGATCGGATATTTCTTGCACGCTTGCCATATGAAATAATCATTAACTGGTTAAAAGTACATGAAATGATCATCGGCAGGCGTTATAGACAGAAGTGTCATGGTTTGACCCTGGCCGGCAGCAAGGTGCCCACACAGCCACTCTCTCACCCCTCCTTCTCTGCCAGACGGCGGAAAAAAATATTTCAAAGGGCTCAGGGTTTGAGATAGGGACAGGGAGGTCACTTTCATTTACTGTCCCGGGCAAAACAGACTCGATTTTGGGGAAATTAATTACATTTATTAAGAGAACCATTCAGAGGAGAGTAGTGAGAAATAAGAAAAAGCAAACAGATCTTAAAACCAGAACACCTTCCCTCCATCCCTCCCTTCTTCCCAGGCTTAACATCAATCTGGGTTTTTCCACCTCCTCCCCCCGAGCGGCGCAGGGGGACAGGGAATGGGGGCTACAGTCAGTCCGTCCGATGTTGGTTCCACCGCTTCTGCACTCCGGGGGAGGACTCTTCACTCTTCCCCAGGGCCATTGTGGGGTCCCTCTCACGGGAGACAAGCTTCACGCTCTCTTCTCTGACGTGAGTTGTCCCATGAACGGCAATTCATCACAAACTGCCCAATGTGAGACACCTCACGAGGGGCAGCCCACCCCTCGTGAGTCTGAGGCGCAGTCCTTCGGGGGCAACTGCTCCAGCGTGAGTCCCTCACAGCGTCCCAAAAGTCCCACCGGCCAACCTGCTCCAGCATGGACATTCACTCTTCCACAGGCTACAGGTTCCGGCAGCGACTTGCTCTGATGGGGGCTTCCCACGGGCTACAGCCCCCTTCAGGCATCCACCCACACGGCGTGGGGTCCTCTGCTCCACCGTGGACATCTATGCGGTGATCCTCACGGTGGACATCTGCACCTCGCCGATGGGCTGCAGGGGGACAACCCACTTCACCATGGTCTTCACCATGGACCTGGGGGACTCTCTTCTCTGGCGCCTGGAGCTCATCCTCCCTCCCCTTCACTGACCTTGGTGTCTTCACAGATTCTCACTCCTCCATCTCTGTGCCAGCTGTTATGGCGCAATTCTTTTTCCCCGTTCTTAAATATGTTTTTCACAGAGGCGTTCCTCTGCTATCACTTTGCTGATAGGCTCAGCCTTGGCCAGCGGCGGGTCCCTCTTTGGAGCCGGCTGGCACTGGCTCTACCAAACTCCGGAAGCTTCTAGCAGCTCCTTGCAGAAGCCACCCTGCAGCTTCCCCCCGCCACCAAAATCTGGCCAGGCCAACCCAATACAAGTCATACACACGCAGAAGTGAAGCTTGGATTTGAGTTGTTGGACAGCTCAATCCACGCTATTGTTACTTGACCTGTGGCAAACCAGTGCTATGGCCTCCCCTTGCTGTGCATCTGCTTTTGTGGCTGACCAAAACTGAGTGAGCCTTGTCACACGAGATAGGACTAGAACTATCTTCTGAAGCACTCAACTCCCAGCGCTCTGGCATAGAGACAGCAGCTTCCAGAAGGAGCAGCCTATAGGACTCCCTCTCACAGAGCATTTGATAAAGCAGGTACGTGTTTCTGCCGCCGAAACAGCACATTCTCCAAGCGGCTGGACACAGCTATGTAACTTTTTACGCAAAGAAAGTGAAGATACAGTGACAGGAGCATCCCATGTGTAATTGGGTGGCAATCTTCAGAGAAGAGAGCAAAACAAAGACATTGAGGTGGACCAACAACAACAGAAATAATAATCCAAATAATCCAATACTGCGGCTAACCATATGGCTTCAGGGAAGAGAGGGAATCGACTCTACTGTGAGGTTGCTGACTTTCAAACTGGTTCTTTGAACACATAGTATTCATTTCTACTTGAAGATAAACGCAGAGGGATTGGGTAACTTCCTACCATCACCAGTCTGACTTCTCAATATTGCTTATCACCTGTGAGAGGCTGTAAGAAGGATGTCTCCAACAGCTGGGTTGCTTTAAACAAGCATTTGCCTTTTTGAAAAATATCTTATTTTACAACTTATACTTAGTGCTTAAAAAAAGATCATTGACAGGAAACCACAGATATGGGACAGCCCTGTGGAGGTGGGACAGGGGGCTGCTTCTGACTTCCCCCCCTGTAAGTTTCATTTTTAACCATAAACTGCCTTTTTGTACCACAAAAATGGAGTAACACAATGGCTTCACGTTTGTACCAGTGGAGCAATGCAACAAAGTCAAATTGCACATGCTGAAGGAAAGGTGAAGCTACAGTCAGATGTGTTATAGGGGTACCAACCACCAAAGACCACAGAGCCCCCAAGGTGACCCCCCTCAACTCATTTCAAGAGGCTTCTAGAAGATGCCACAGCACCTGTGTGGAAATTAATGCAGACTCCACCTGCAGGAGGGGACTAGGTTTGCAGAACTTCCTAAGAGGCGAATTACAGAGTTCCAGGTAGCGCGTGCTCCTGGATTCAAAAACACCCCTGGACATTGCTAGAACCCAGGGTGGTGATCTCTCTCACTCCTTTTATCTTTTCTTCCCTTTCTTGTCTTTTACCATTCTACTTCTCTTTAAAACCAACTAAGTTTTTGCACTCTCATTGCTTGTTGCTCAATAAATCATTTGTGTTTTCTGGTTATCGGTGTGGTTACATCTCTTACTTTGTCTGCGGGAATCCCGAACCTAAGTTAAGATCTTGAGTGAGCCCAGGGGTTGCATTATCTGGGTCATGACATCAACTCATCAAGCAGATGCTTCTGTCCTTTATGGCAGAGAGAAAAACACCACAAACATCACGGTAGCAGAAAGCTTCCTGTTTTGGAGAATTATTTTTTTTCTTAGCTATTAGGAGATAGATGATAAACCTACTCTTTTGGTTTGAATTATTTCTTATTAAATAAGCAAGACAGGGACTTATCTGTAACAGAGTATCAAAGCTTAATCAGGAAAAGTTGGTTCTCAGAATAGACAAGCACAGTTTTACAGATGCAATATAATTTATTCTCATTAAACATGATTTTTTTGTAGTTGTTTTTAATCAAAAGACAGTCAAAGTTAAATTGCTATGAAAAAAGATTATGAATCAAGATCTTTTTACAGCTGGTTTATAAAGTTAGGAAGTCAGGAAAGCATAATTTTCTTCTTTCTGAAATTAATACTAACTTTCTTAAGCAATTGCTTCCATATGAAAAAGTGTGAGTCCCCAACAGTGATCTATTCTGTAAAAAAAGAGCTTAAGACAGTTCAGAAACAAATAACAGCAAAATTCCCCCAAACACAAAATGAAGATGAATGCTAAGCAATTCAAGTGCTCTACTTTGCCATTCCTGTTGTTTTTTCTTATTTAAAATCATTACTAAAACCCCAACTATTACAAATCATTAAGTTTTCCATGTCCAGACTACCCAGTGTTAATTGTCATATGTTCACCCAAACGTGTACTTTAATGCCTGAATACCCAGTCACAACCACAAAGTAAGGGCCCTATCCTGCAATTGAGCTCAGCTGATTTCAGCAGAACTCCCAGAGGTTTCAGGGTTTGCCAGCAGAGAAGTCACTGTAAGCCCGTGTTTTAGAGAATCCAGGGCCACAGCCCAGGAGCAAGCACTTTCCCTTAGCACGTTCACCACTTTCAACTCTATGTGAATACTGGTAGTTGATTGTAGGGATAGGATGTCAGGGAGAAGTATTAAATCTAAAACCACTCTCAGAGGATACTCAGGCTCTACTTATAGTCGTGCTGAATCTTCTTGGAGGGGTCCCTGAATGGCAACAGCTTCAATCTCAACTCGGGCACCCTGTAAGAAAAAGATGAAGAAACATATTAGGAATTCTATCTGTTTTATGAAGTGACTGGATTATCACACAACCTTGTGAGAACACAGCAATATTTGAGGGAGATTATACTACTGACAGTTTATTATTAATTTAGCAACGTTAATTAATATTAAAAATTCATTTTTGTCTTACTCAAGTACCATAACCCCTTATTTCTATGGTGGAAGATGGCTACAACACTGAAGAAATGCATCTCTCATTCAGATTTCCCATGATGTGTGGGAATAAGACCGGTATACTTAGAACAAAACCTAAATACTTAAGAGTCTTCATTAAAATAATTGCAATTGAAGCTATTCTAAAACAAGAAAAGCTGTCAGAATGCTTCATAAGTAACGAATTTCAGATCTTTATTTTTTCTTTGTAGGCAGAAAAGTGACACTTACTTTGGGCAAAGCAGCAACCTGATACGCTGCTCTAGCTGGGAAGTTTGTCTTGAAAACTGTAATTTAAACAGAAACATCCACCAATCACATTTGCTCAATAAAACATAGTTCAAAGTAATCTGTATAAAACACAGTCACTGGAACAATTTCAAGTTCAAGGCTACAAGACAAAGTCTTCTGCTCCAGCTATCAGTTCCCCCTTGTTTGTGGTTTTTTTTGGTCTCTGACTGCTCCGGCATCACAGCGAGCTACCATTCATCATGAAGAGGCAGCTACAGTAGTGACCTAGCAGCCAGCAACAGCCTGCACTCTGCTGACACTGCACAGCCTGCACACCAAATTAGCTGAAAAAGCAAGACTAAATCAGAATGGTGATTGTCCCACTGCAAACACCAGGGAGGAGGAAAGGGCTCTTTCACAGAAAGAACATGACGGAGAAGCAGGTCCCTGCCGAGAGTCGTGAGCAAAGATCTCAGATTTGCACAAAGGCAAGAGGGGGCCAACCTTACTCGTGCCAAAGAAAGGGAGAAGAAAAATAGGCACTTAATCTACTCCTCTGTTCCCAGTCAGGCCTGGCACACAAGGATATTAAATGAACTGGGGGCGGGGGGGACGGGACAAGGAGGGCAAGGGTATTGGTAAAGATGTAAGAGCTGAATTTAGAGAATCACAGAAAGAATAGTTCGGGTTGGAAGAGACTTTTAAAGATCATCTAGACCAACCTAGCCCCCTGCCATGGGCAAGAACATCTTTCACTAGATCAGGTTGCTCAAAGCAACATGAAAGTTAACACTGAGCTCAGAAAAAGGTAATTTTGAGGTCCTGCATTGACAAGGCAGGGTAATAACTCACAGGCAAAAAAACAACTGCTTTTTTGAACTCCAGGTAGGAGGCAACAAGTACGTATCCAGCTGGTCTGTTTTTACCCTACTTAAATGCACACATAATTCCACTTTGACATGCAGAATACTCTGTTGATAGCTCATCAATAAAAGACTTCATTCAAGACCAGATATTGCTACCTAATGAAAGCCAAAGCTATGTAAATAAGGGACTTAATTTGCATACTCTCCCAAATTCTTCTGCACAATATGGCTTTAAAGAAATGAAGACACAAAATCTGAAATTAAGCATTTGAAGGTTGCCTGCAGTAGAATAGTATCAGGGACAACACAGCATCTATCAAGGTAAAGAATAATGAAACATCAACCTATAGGGATAGTAGGAGTTACCATCAGATGACGTTAAGTTAGCAGGATGGTAGGACACAAACCCATGAATAACTAGGCTATGCTTGATCTGATGTTTGCAAATTGCATTTGTTTTTTGGTTTTTTTTTAATGCTGTATTTCTACCAGAATCTCGAAGAACTTGTAACTATATCATCTAAGTCATTAAACATTTTGATTACTGCGAATATAATTTTTTCCGCAAGCCATACCGGTAAAAAAACCAAAACATCTACTTACATTGTTTGTAAATGTCATTAATATCATTGAAGTCCTTCATGTCTGCCATCAAAACCGTAGTCTTCACAACTAGAAATTACATAACTGCAGTCATTTTAGACCTCTGACTTGTATACAAAAGGTGAAAATCCTTAGAGCATTTCTCCTTTTTAGTTATTCCAAACATTTTGAAAAGTTCTGTAAACAGATATTGACCATTAAAATTACCACCTCAAGAAACACCTAAAAAATCTGGATACCTAGTAAAACTTTAAGGAATTATACTTCTGTGACAAGCTCTGAAAATACCCATTTTAAATTTCATTCTAAGCTCAACTCTTTCAAGAGGCAGAGAACTGATAAGAGGGTCAATTAAAAAAGCTGTTGTAAGCCAACTGCTGTCAATAAATCATATCATGTATTACATCTGCTGCCAAAAAGGCCTGAAAGTATAGTCTATGCCAGAATCTTTTACCCATGACTGCCCAAAACAGCATTAATTGTTGTTTGGTCCAAGCTTCTCCCTCAAAAAAAAGTCTTGAAAGTGCCTAGGATATTAACACCACAAATACAAACCTGCTTTTACCTGGAGCAAAGCCTGGGATGCTCAAAATGCCTGTAGTCAGCTGCAGCTCTGTCTACACTTGCAGCTTCCCCAGTTAGTTAAAATATAAGTACCATGGGCACAGATTTTTGGTGAAAGTCAGTATTCCATTGATACCCATCGCAAAGACTTGCATGTTCATTTATTTCTTTTATTTTATTCCAGATTTACGATTCCTTTTGTTTCTTCTAGCTATTGATAACAACTGAATGCTTAGCAAACAGCTTTTTTTTTTCCTTTTTTAAAGGTAATTTAATTTTTTTTTAATCCCAGTAAAAACAACCACTTGTTTGCCACTATCACAGCAGCACCTACCATTGCCATAGTCACAGCCTGCAGCTTTCAGGACTTCTCCCATGTTTTTTAGAGCCTAATGAAAAAAAGAGAAGAAAAACTTTCAACTATCAGCTGGGTTGTATTTAGATAAGTATATAAATATGAGTTGTAGCTTGGCTACATCCACATGACACCATAAGCTCACTCTGCAAATCTTCAACAGTCCTCAGTGGTTAACCATAATCAGAAATTAATAAAAAGGAAGCTTCTAACAAACCACTAATATGAAACCATCCATTTATTAGATGCAAATGCATGATGCACTCCATCTCATCCTATTACCTCACACCACCTCTTTGCTGCTGAGGGAACAAATTTTTCCCCGACTCAAGACAGGGTTTTTACTGGGGTTTGAACCTTTGTTACAAACATTCCTCCACTGAGCTCCAAGCTATTCGGGTGGAAAATGACAGGGTTAGGATGGAATTACTTCCTCCTGCTTTTTCTTTATCTTGGAGGATGTGAAATGTGCTCTCTAGGTCTCTTTAATTTCTTATAAGTCCATGTTTAACTAAGCACATGCCAAATCCATTGCAAGTTTATTGCTAGAAGACATCTTACCTGCTTAGCTTCTTCCTTTGCCCCTCCAGAGACAAGCTGTCCAGTGGATGGTTCTACACCGATCTGCCCTGCGATGTACATCGTCCGGTCTACCAGCACCGCTTGGCTGAAAACACAAGTGACATTTTTGGTTTAATATTTTCTCCATCGAAACATTTAACTACCTGAAAGCACATTTCGCACTTCCTTCAGCAGCTTATAATATCTCGGAAAAACACAGGACTGAGGTTACACACACACAAGTCTGTACACACAGTCTCACATTCAACCTACATTCAACTCAAGTTGCACCAGAGGAGGGTTAGATTAGATATTAGGAGAAATTTCTTTACTGAAAGAGTGGTGAGGCATTGGAAAAGGCTGCCCAGAGAAGTGATGAGTCACCATCCATGGAGGTGTTAAAAAACCATGTAGATGTGGCACTTCGGGACATTGTTTAGTGGTCATGGTAGTGCTGAGTAGACAGTTGGACTGGATGATCTTAGAGGTTCTTTCCAACCTTAATGATTCTATGATTCTGCTTACACTTTCGGGAGAGCTGGGATTAGACCACCTATGGAAGCACAGAGCTCCGTTTTTGAGGAAATAAACCCTGTTTCTCACGAAGGCACAAGTGATGAGAGCAGCAACACAACACTAAACTGAGCTACACAGCCTTCCGCACTGCAGATAGCACAGAGGGGAGGCAGGGTGAATAAACGCATTTTTTTGCACCTGCTCAGATAAATATTCCATCCTAGTTTGAGCAGTAGACAACACCCTTCATTACATCTCAGCTGCAGAGCTATGAATAAAGAAAAAATGAAAAAAAAAAAAAAAGAGGGGTGATTAGAAAATTTAATGTCTTTCTTCTAAAACAAGCATCACGATAATGAGCTACAGAAGTGAGGAGAAGCCCTGCACACTAGTTCTCTGGCAGAATTCCTCCTCAGTCATGAATTTGGTCAGTCAGCACAACACCTTAATCACTCTATTCCCAGAACAATCGATCTCCTCTGGACAGACACAGCAGCCTGTTGCTGGGTTAATTCAGAAGACTGCAGAACTCAAGCTATTTGCAAAACATTTTTATATAGATGTCAGATGTGTTTTTTGCTGAAGCAGGCTGGCAATTATCAATGTCTCCAATTATCATGAAGATATTAAAAGATTAAAGCAAAGATTTAAGCTACCCAGCAAACATGCAAGAGATATAATTTACTTCTCTTCAGCTGGTCATTAAAAGTATCTTGCAAAGAAATTACAGAAAGATACTTTTGAAAGTGCTTGCAGTGTGTCAACACCATTCTTATATCTTCTCATTTCGCAAGAAAATGCATTGTTTTGATAGTTCAGCAAGTCTCTCAAATTACACAGTTCAGCACCTCCCTGACATATCTAAATGAGTAAGTTAGCGTCCCTTTAATGTCAATAGAAAAAGAAAAGGACTCTTTCAGAAAACATTTTTATTACCTCTCTTCTTTTATTTGAGAATGACTGAGTCATTGATTTCACCCAGGACTAACCTGATTCAGGAGCTCAGCAAAATTATCAGGTCAGGCAAACTGAACAGTGCCATCACTCCCATCTTTCCTTTTACCCCGGCCTATTTTCTCCTGTAATTTCATAAGGAGAAAAAATAGCCAGTAACTTATCTGACATGGTAAAATCTCTCATGTGGTGATTATTTTCTCTATCATTAACTAACAAAACTGGAGCAAATCACAAAACTACACCATTTAAAGAAGAGAAACTAGTGAACAGTTTTACAGCTGATGCAGTCTTGTTGATAGAAAATGTGTATATGAACTAAACACACATGCTTCTTTAATTTTATTTTCTCTCCTGTCATGTCCTGCTTTCTTCAAAGCACAGGCCCTCAGACCACAAACTTTGGTTTGAAGCACAGAGAACCATGCTACAAGAAGGCACAAGCTCTCAGAAAAGATTCTCTTGTAATACTTATTAAAAAGCAAGTGACACAACAAAACATTTATCCTAACAACTGCCTTCAGACAGGCCTAAATTATGACTAACTGGGGAAAAAACAAGCCAAAGCCTTCTGCTTTGGCCAGATCAACATCTGCAGCAGTTTTACTGGGTTCCCCTCTCTGCTTCTCAGCTTCCTGTGTCGGCATGAAATCCTTCACTCACTGAGACTATTAACAATTTACCAACTGTTTTGGTTTGGCCTGGCCGGATTTTGGCGGCGGAGGGGGAGCTGCAGGGTGGCTTCAGCAAGAAGCTGCTAGAAGCTCCCCAGGTTTGATAGAGCCAGTGCCAGCCAGCTACAAAGAGGGACCCGCTGCTGGCCAAGGCTGAGCCTATCAGTAAGGTGATAGCAGAGGAACGCCTCTGTGAAAAAACATATTTAAGAACGGGGCAAAAAGAACTGCGCCATAACAGCTGGCACAGAGATGGAGGAGTGAGAATCTGTGCAGACACCAAGGTCAGTGAAGAAGGAGGTGGGGGAGGATGAGCTCCAGGCACCAGAGCAGAGAGAGTCCCCCGGGTCCGTGGTGAAGACCATGGTGAAGCGGGTTGTCCCCCTGCAGCCCATGGGCGAGGTGCAGATGTCCACCGTGAGGATCACCGCGTAGATGTCCACCATAGAGGACTCCACGCCGTGTGGGTGGATGCCTGAAAGGGGACTGTAGCCCGTGGGAAGCCCATATCAGAGCAAGTCGCTGCCGGAACCTGTAGCCCGTGGAAGAGAGGAATGCCCACGCTGGAGCAGGTTGGCCGGTGGGACTTTTGGGACGCTGTGAGGGACTCACGCTGGAGCAGTTGCCCCCAAAGGACTGCGCCTCAGACTCACGAGGGGTGGGCTGCCCCTCGTGAGGTGTCTCCCGTTGGGCAGTTTGTGATGAATTGCCCTTCGTGGGACGACTCACATGGAGAAGAGAGCGTGAAGCTTGTCTCCCGTGAGAGGGACCCCACAATGGCCTGGGGAAGAGTGAAGAGTCCTCCCCCCGAGTGCAGAAGCAGTGGAACCAACGTCGGATGAACTGACCGCAACCCCCATTCCCTGTCCCCCTGCGCCGCTCGGGGGGAGGAGGTGGAAAAACAGGGATTGACGTTAAGCCCGGGAAAAAGGGAGGGATGGGAGGAAGGTGTTCTGTTTAAGATCGGTTTGCTTTTTCTCACTTCTCACTACTCCTCTCTGATTAATTCTCTTAATAAACGTAATTAATTTCCCCAAAAGTGAGTCTGTTTTGCCCAGGACAGTAAATGAGGGTGATCTCCCTGTCCTTACCTCAAACCCTGAACCCTTGGAAATATTTTCTCCCCCTGTCCAGCCATGAAGGGGGAGTGAGAGAGCAGCTGTGTGGGTACCTGGCGGCTGGCCAGGGTTAAGCCACTACACCAACTAAAGGGTATACTTCTATTGCAGTCAAATGCATGAGTGATGCTCAAAGAAACTTCAACTACACAAACCCAAATCACACTTTAATTGCAGATGTACTCTGTAACAAGGGTCAATCTTAGCTACTCAATCTCTGGTTCAGCAGTGATCTCAGTGTGTGCCTAAAGTCACTCAGGTTTCAGTACACCTAAGTGCATAACAGGGCAGACATGATGAATTAGAAGAACATTATCCATCAAAGAGATGTTCTTAAGAAGCATGCTCTTTGAAGACAAGGACAGCAAAGTTAATCAGGTCTTTTTTTGCAGAAAAGATTGTTAATATAGGAACAGTAATTCTACTGTGTCTTTAACAACATTAACGAAGTGTGTGTATGTATATACATACATATATACACACACATTCAAACATATGTGTCTTTTTGTACACCTCCCTATCTATCTCAAGGTACCAGAAAACGGATGCAGTAAAGGAAATACAAAAAGAGTGTCACCAAAAACCATACTGAAGGGCTGCAGTAGAACTAGGAATGCAGCCCATACATCCCAATTCTTCATTTCACGTTAAGCTCTCATTCCTCTGTTACCACACTCAGACTCCACAGCAGAGACACAGCAGTTATTGTGCAACTTTTGCTCACTGGACTTTGGCAAGTTTACTGAAACCTGATAAACTAAGTTAGTGATAAACTTCTTGATTTTAGACCCACTGTACAATTAACAGGCTGCATAATAATCAGCGTTATTTCATCCTTTTCATCAAGAACTACCTATAAGCACAAATCATTGGAGTGCGGTTAACCCACAACAGAATCGGAGAGCAATGTTGAAGGTGAGGCCAGCAATGTGTGTGTGCAGCCAAAGAATTGTTGCTTTCCCATATCCTTGATGTTCTCCTAACCACGAGCAATGCCAGGCCCCTAGCTGTAACCCACCAGCAGTTTATTATTTACAGAAGTTAACCTTCATACCATGTCGCTCTGCTTCTACACTTGGTACTTCTCCATCTAACTAATTCTTACAAAGAACACAGTTTGAAGCTGAGAAAGCTCAACTTCTAACGGAGACAAAAAACGCGCAGGGAAGGCGCCAAGACGTTACAAGTAGAAAAGTTTAAACTAAAGGAGTCCGTGTCCATATTGGGGGGGGGGAAATCCTGAATGCAGAACTAAAAATTCGTAGAAACGTTCCGGGCAAACCCCCGAGTACCAGAGTCCTTCCAGATCCAGCGCTCGCTGCTCACGGAGTTTGCCCGTAGGAAACTACAGAGCACGCCTTCTTCTGGGCAAACAGTTTTTCCTCGAGAGGAATAATGTTTTTTTTTCCCCACTACTTTCATAATTATTTTCCCAAGCTCGCTTTTCAAGAGACATTTTAAAACCCCACCTAAAACAATCAGGACTCCCCATCCCAGTCCGGCTGAAGGTTTTCCGCTCTCCCTGCGGTCCCGTTCCCGCCGGAGGACCCCCGGTGTCGCTGTGTGTGTGTGTGTGTTGGGGGGGGGGGTGTTTGTTCCTGGCGAGGAGACCGGTCCCTGCTCCCGGGGCCCACCTGGTGTCCCCTCAGCCCCCAGGGCTGCCCGACAAACCCGTCCCCTCTCCGGAGACCGGCTCCCCCTCGCTGAGCCATACCTGTAAGGACCTATCGCAGGGGGAGCCTTAGCGCTGTTGATTATTTTCTTCACCAGCGAAGCCATCGCTGCTCCCGCTGCCGCCCTCCTCTCCGCGCGCCGCCAGGCTCCTGCCAGGCTCCTGCCCGCCCCCTCCCGCCCCTTCCCTCGGCAACGTTGCGCGCACGCGGCCCGCCGCACCCCCCCCCCCCCCCCGCAAGGGTTTCTGGGAAACGCAGTCCAACGGGTGGGGAAAAAAGGCCGGTGCGCGCGCGGTGTGGTCGCGCCGTGCGCATGCGCGGTCCGAGAATCGGGCGAGAGTCGGGAGGACGGCGTGAGAGGCGTGGGGGCCGCGCCGCGGGTGAGCGCCGGGCCGGCGGCCGCTGCGGGCTGAACGGTGAGGAAGGGCCGCTCCGCCCGCCGCTGCTCCGCTCGCTTAGCGCCTCCTCGCCATCGGAGAGGCTCGGCAGCCCCCCACGCCCAGCCTCTTCAGGCCTACGTGCTGGGTGTGTGTGTGTGAGCCTCCGCTCCCCGCGGCCTGCCGGAGATGTCTGGGGCGAGGGAGAAGAAGCGGGCCAAGAAGATGAGGAACCAGCCGGCCAGCGTCACCCTCCCGGCAGAGCCGGGGCCTTTCCCCGGCGGCGGGAGCAGAGCCTGCCCGCTCCCAGGTACGGCTGGGGGTCTCCCCTGCCCGGGGCCGGGGTGGGCGACCGCGGAGGGGGTTGTCGTGTGTCCCGCTCCCCGCTCAGGGCCCGGTGCGGGAGCCCCCCGGGGCTTCGTCCCCTCCCGTTGACCCCTTTAGCCCTGGTTCTGCCGTAAATCTCGTTAATAAGCGCTTCTCTGTACAATCCCTTCAATTGCAGGACAAATCCCCACCCGCCCACCGCGTTTTCTAGTCCTAAAATGAAACGGGGATGTTACACCCACCCAGGGACCTCACTTCTCCTTCTGTCAGACCTGGGAGCCGCGGGAGGAGCCGGCTCAGCCCGCTGGGCCTGCCATAAACGCGCTGCTCTGCCTCCATCAGATCAGATCAGCGTGCCCACCCCGTTTGCCTCTCGGCACAGGTGGCTCCTGGATCGGTGGAAGAGTGTTGTCAGGAGGCAGTAAGACGTTTCTCTGAAAAGGCAGGGTTGCTAGGTCATTGCTGGAGCATTTTGCCCCCAGGTAACCTTTATGCAGCTGACAACAACTGGAGGATCCTGTCAACCTGTGTGTGCCAGATGCTTTTTCTGTCTGTGTGTTTTGAGGTACATCCTGTATGCTTCCATCAGATTTCAGCTTCCACACCCTGCAACCCACCCCACTTTCATGTTTTTGTTTTGTTGCCTATATTATTTTTTGGGGGGGAAAGAGGGACATGTAATAGCAGAGCCTGTTATTGTGAATCCTTCAGAAGTTGACAGATTGTATTTTTCACATAATAATAGAATGTCAGGGGTTGGAAGGGACCTCAAAATATCATCTAGTCCAACCCCCCTGCCAGAGCAGGATCACCTACAGTAGATCGCACAGGAACGTGTCCAGGTGGGTTTTGAATGTCTCCAGAGAAGGAGACTCCACACCCTCCCTGGGCAGCCTGTGCCAGTGCTCTGTCACCCTCACAGTGAAAAAGTTTTTTCTAATATTTTTGTGGAACCTGCTGTGTTCCAGCTTGTACCCATTGCCCCTTGTGCTGTCATTGGACATCACTGAGAAGAGCCTGGCACCGTCCTCCTGACACTCCCCCTTGACATATTTATAAACATTTATGAGGTCACCCCTCAGCCTCCTCTTTTCCAAGCTAAAGAGACCCAGCTCCTTCAGCCTTTTCCTCATAAGGGAGATGTTCCATGTTGAACAAAAAAATGCTCAAGTGTCACAGCGTGTTTAGGTGACTGAAGTATTCCTAAGCAGAATGACATAGCAAATTGTGGTCAGCCCTGAAGATTTTGGAATATCATTACAGGAGTACTGCCAGATTAAACACATTTTTCTACCTTTATTTGTGACAGGAAACTTCTAAGATTTTTCTGTCCTGCTGAATAGCATGCATTTTCATCCATATAATATTCTTCTGTAGTATTAGTGAGTGTCTCAGTTTCACAGGGCTATTTTGTAGAAATGGGCAAGAAAAAAAATCTAAATAGGAGTTACAGAACTGTAGATCTACGCAGTACCTGAAATAATTTAATTTTTCTCTTGGTGTTCAATCACCATCTCCTGAAACACTCTTCCATCTTCTGATTAAAGTATTTAGTTCCTCCATTCTTAGGCAGACTTGGTAGTGGAAGGGTGTGTTTGTGATGTGAGTTAATTGCTGTCCAGTTACCCTCCAGTGATTGACTTGATCTACACAGATTTGCTGGCTGAGGCAGCATCCATCCCTCTCTCCGAGCCCAGCTTTTTCCTTCTCACCTTCACCTCACTGTCGGGGCAGTGGTGCTCTCAGCCGTGTGAAAAACCCAGACAAGGGAGTTGTTCTGCGTAAAAGCTAACTTCTGTTTCCACCCCGGATAATTTTTTCACCTCAATTACTGTGATTCTGCATGATGTATGGTTGCATTGGGGCTGCAAGAATATTGCTGCTGAACATAAAACTTCAGCTTCACGCTTATTTGGAATGGAAAGAGAAGGTCTTTGCCATTTTAGGTTCACGTAAATTGATACTGCCAGAGGTGAATCTGCTCCTGTTCCTCATGCCAGTGGTGGCATTTTGGGGACAATGGAGTAGACTTGTTTATGAAGCTGATCAGCCTGAAAAATTATATTTTTTTAATCTCTTATCCTATTTCTCCTCACACCCAGGTTGATTTTCACTAGAGAAGCTCCCTGAATTGTGTGGCCCTATGTTCCCTCAAGCACTCACCTTGATGCAATGGGTGCAGTGGTGGAAATGACTGCCTGGGCCCTTCTCAGTGCCGTTGGCCAGCGTGAGCTGCCTCGGAACCACATTGCAAGCTCTGCTAGAAATCCTAACCAAGGCTTAACTGAATAGGTTGAAAATAAATTAATCTTTAGATATGGACTTCAAGGCCTTCTTAAACTTGAAATACTGTTAGGTGCTTATCACTCTTGAAAGGTATCCCTGTACCTTAGGAAGCTTACTGTAGACTTTTGTTATTTAATTTCAATGTTGATTTAAATGCCTGTACTAGAAGAGTAACTTAGTGCACCGACATACATGTGTCATGCTTGCCTTGTTTATTGATGTAACAGAAATACATATAAGTGAGACGAGAATACATCTGCTTATGGGAAAAAAATCAAGGAGCAAGAGGGAAAAATATTAACTTTGCTGGTTTGGTACTAAAACTCTCGCTAGACAGTAGTAAAAATCACAGCTGATGTTGTGCAGACCCATTTTAGTCAGGTCTTTCCTGTTGGGTCTGGTAGGGTATTGGAGGCAAAATCTGGATTGGGTACCACTTTCAGAATGTGTAAAAGTTACTTAGTCATCTGCAAGCTCACTGCAAAATTTTTATTTTTTCCTATAAAAAATTCTTCTGATTTCTGATGGCTTTTTCAGGTTCATACAGTAAATATAACAAGAGGAATGTGCGATGCAATCTTACAAGGAAAGACTATGTATAGTTATCATTTACTCAGACTGCTTTTCATTTCTGTTACCTCTTTTCCTGTCTAAACCCTCCAGGAGATGTTCGTTCTGAGCAGCAGTATCAGCAGCAGAAATTTTCGAACCAGTCATCTGGGCCTTCCTACAGGAAAGACCAGTATTTTCCAAAAGGGCAAAGTAGAGGAGAAAGAGGCAGAGGAAGAGGAGGATGGCAAGGAGGACGCCAGAGTGTTTCTGACGAAATGCCAAAATACATAACAGGTTTGTGTCTAAGAAAAAAATAATAATTTTTATGTCCTGGGCAAATTGCTGGTGATTAAGTTGCTGTCTGTCTTTGTGAAGGAGCAAAAACTAGAACTGATGCTATGTTCTTCTGGTTTTCCTAATTTTATCCAAAATACAGAAGTAGTTGTGTGCTGGAATGAGTGACCAGCTGTTCAGTGAGTTCTTTCAGAATTCCAAGTTGAAAAGTTGTGCTTACTCGTAATGAGGGATTTGCGTTTTGGTTTCTGTTTGCCAGCAAAATGAGTCCTGACAGTCATCTGGTCTTAATGTAGCCAGTGAAACTGTTTTTGCATATGATGCGAGTTAAAGACAACTTTTCATCTGACAGAACGTTTATTTAGGAGAGCATATTGACTTTTCAAAATGTGGCAGTGCTCTGATAATAGGTGCACTTCCATAAGCATTAAACAGGACGAACCTCTGGATTTCTATTTGGTCGTTTTAAGACAATCTATAGTATGATTACTGCTTCCTTTTTTTCCGTGCTGAAGTTTTTTTTTGTCTCTGAATACCATCTGAAAAGATTGCTGCTCTAATTTATTAAAGAAGACTTAGTGCAAATAGAACTTGTTGGTTATGCCAAAGCTTTCAGATTCATTCTTGTATAAATATTTGCTTAATCATATTTCTAAGCTTCAGAATATCTAAAGAATTGAAATTTCTTCAGTAATAGTACACAGTATTTATTTTCAATCTCAGTAAGTCATTAGACTGAAGTACTGCAAATGCTCTGCTGGAATTCAGTAATTTAAGTGCAGTGTGCCCTTTTTCAGTTGTTGTCATGGTCTGATGCAGCTGTTTTCATTCCAGTGTCTACCTTTGCCCAAGCTCGTGCCGCTGAGATCAATGCCATGTTGAAAGCAGTTTCGCAGAAGTCTTCAAACTCTCTAGTTTTCCAGACTCTACCTCGGCACATGCGAAGGCGAGCCATGAGTCACAATATTAAACGCCTGCCCAGGCGCCTCCAGGAGATTGCCAAGAAAGAGGTAAAAGCTCGTTTTATAGTATGTTGATGAACTATAATAGTGGGTGTAGCTAATGCACAGGGTTCTGTACATCTATTAATGTTCAGAGCTGAACCTATCTGCAAAACTTCCCTGCGTACACAGGTTTCTCAGACTTTGACTGACGTTTGGATTCAAAGCGCAGGAATGCCTCAACTTTAGGTGGTAGCTCGCCGTCGTCGGGACAGGTTGTTGAGGCAGTGCACTGGTCCTGGGTGATCCAGGAGTCCCCAGTAACCCCTGTCTGTCCTGCACGCCACCACAGCTCTAGGGTGTCACCCTGTCAGCCTCAAGCCAGCACAGCCTGTTTGTGACCAGGCAATGGTTCATGTGTTACAGCTCAAATGCGGGAGGTAAGCTGGAGTTACTAGCAGGCTGTGTGAAACTTAAGGCTGAGTAATTGACCATTCCTGGTTGCTCGTGAAACTCTTGTGTCAACATCTCAGCGTTTAGTCAGAATGCTCCTGTGGAGTTGCTTGCTGCTTGTGCACTGTGGCATTCCTGAGTGTTTTAGTTTTGGTTTGTTTTCTTTTTTTAAAATGTATAAAAAGATGGGTTCAGCAGGATTTTAGTGTGAAATGATCTGGCTGATGTCTGGCATTGATCATGTTGTCATCTCTAGATGCTTCTTAAAGTGATCAAGTGAGTTTGCTTGATAAGTTCTCTATGTATTAAGGTTGACCAATTAGCTTATTTCTTGTGCTCTTTTTTCCCTTGCTTTTAAGTTCTTTGAGACCCTATGACCTCCACCCTGAGTTCCTTATGATGAACAATCATAATTGTTCGTGATTCAGAAATTGCTTCAGGTACTTCCACACGTGTTCCTTAGGACCTGTTTTATTGAATCTTAGCAACCTGTGTCTCTTCTTTTATTGCTCTGGTTTTTGTTAGTCATGACAAGAGATGCAGTTTGGCATGTTTTCTGAGAACTGAAGGAAGAAGTAATGGACTATTTTTTATAGTTAGTTATGTGCTTTCTCTCCTTGTTAAATAATCTAGATTTTTTTTTATGTTTATGCATGGTTCTTTTGTGTCCTGCTTTTTGTAACTCCTTTCGTGTGATAGCCTTTCTGACTTCTCTGGACATGCTCACACTTATTCTCTCACATTTGTTTCCACTCTTTGCATGAATCTTGGATTTTTGAGATTTTTTAGTTGGCGCTTGTGCAGCTGTATTTCTTCTGCTGTGCCTTCTGTCCTAGAGTCTTTTGGTGTAGTTTTTGTGTTTGCACAGGCTGTTTTTTCATATTTTCTTGAAGCTCGTCAGAGCTACTGTGCTATTTCCTTTTGTAAAGGTTCTGCCTATTACTTTTCAGTGTTTGAAATCGTGCTTCTGTAGAGGAATTTCTTGTGGAGCAGAGGCACGGTATTACTTTAAAAACGTGGACAACCCAGCTTAGGCCTAAACAAAGGCTCTGTCCTTGAAGCTGCCTTGGAACACGGGGAGGAGGAGGTTTTATCTGTTTTGTGAGAGCTTTGCGAGATGTTTGGCTGGAGGTGCTGGGCCCGGGGGGAGAAGGGGGGGCGAGAGCCGCTTGCATAGTGGAATGGCACTACCCAATAAAACGCTGGCGCGTGTAAACCTGTAACCGACCAACTCTGTTAAGGGGCAGGCGCGGGGACACTGCTGAACTGTATATATTGAGCTGTCCGGAGCAATAAAGGGAGGACGATCTGTAGCCATATTGGTGTGATGGTCGTTAACTTGGCCGGCTCTCCGAAGGGACCCCTCTTCATCTGGCGCCTGAACAAGGGACCCTCTATGGACGCTTAAATGCGGATTGCTTAAATGCGGGAAGACTCCGAAGCATCGGACGTGAGCCGATTTGGGAGCCGGAGAGCTGGAGGCAGGAGAGTTCCGAGTGTGACCAAAAGGGCACCGGAGACCAGAGCTTGAGCAGCTGATCAAGCCCCTGCCAAGGTAAGACCGCGATGGAAACGGACGCGGCAACTCGCCTCCTTAGTATACTCTCTAAGAGAGGAGGAAAAGTAAAGAAGCGAGACGTATTAGCCCCATGGGCTCGGAAACGGGAGAAAATGAACGACCCGTCATTAATCTTTAGTTCCACGGAATGGCGTGAAGTAGGAGACTTTTTGTGGGACTGTACTCTAGAGGGAGGAAAAGAAGGAAAGGAAGCGAAAGAACTAGGAACAGTTTGGAAAACCGTAATACGCACTCTAGAAATCATGCAAGCAGAAAAGAAAGTTGCTGCGGCAGCGATCGAAGCGTTGGGGGGAGGGCAGGAAAGGAAAAAGGCAAAGGAAGAAACTCCCTGCTCGTCCCGACTGGGTGGAAAAAAAAAAAAAAAAAAAAAAAAAAGAAAAAGGAGAAACTGCACTGCGTTGCAGAATTAAGACTTTCGTCCTTGAGCTGAGCTCTTTTCTAAACAAGTGCGTAACTCTTGCTTGCTAATTATGAAAAGAGACCCTGACCAGCCAGGTACAGCTCATGTTGAGAGCTTGTCCGTGAGAATGAAGATAAGACGCTTCTTGTACACCAGATGTGCATGGGAGTGAACAGCAGAGTATGATCAAAACAGACCTGGGAAATTCTGCTCTCCCTGTGTGATAACAGAGTGATTGAAGTAATACTTGAGCCAATAGAAAAAAAAAAAAAAAAAAAAAAAAAGGGGGGGGGGGAAGAAGGAAGATCAGGATGAACCCCTGAAAGAGATGCTGAACAAACTCGCTGAATTATCAACTAGACAGCAAGAAATAGAAGAAACCCCTAAACCAGTTCAGCTCCCCCATTACCATCAGCTCCCTCACTCAAGCCTGATTTTCAAGCTTGAACCATAAAGGATCCTTTGCAACAGCGATGGAGCGGTGTCATCAGAGACGCTATAACAGAGGGAGATTGGGAAGCAGCCAGTTCGATTGCGTGTCCTGTTATTATTAATAATGGACAAGGGACCCGGGAACCGCATGATCCTGCATGATGTGGCTGTGCAGCATCCTGTCACCTCAACAGCGTAGCAGCAACACGACCGTGCACTTGGCCTGCCCGTTGAATCCCTTTGTTTGCCCAGTGACGTGATGGGACCCTGAGGTACCGATTACCAACGATGATATGGACTGGACTGGCAGAAGATGCTTACGGCTGATGGCAGAGCAATTGTGGGAAAATGTGACTGTTCTCAATGTTACCTGTTGTATTAATATGTATCCTCTTTGTGTGACTAACAACGAAGCTTATATTGGTTGTGTAATCAAAGCCACATAGTAGGTGTTAAGGTTTATGTACTAACCAGCAGAGTGATCTTTCTTTAGCTAAAAGCAAGGCAGGGAAACCAGCTGCCTTTTGCTTTGTTAGAAGTGTGTGATTAAGGATCAAAGTATGATTTAGGGTGATGGGTGTGAGAACTTTGACAGGATGAATTAAGAGTTTAGTTAAGGCATTTTTGGTTATTGCAGTTTTAATTGTTATAGGCTTACTTATGTTTAGTTGTTTGATAAGTATAATCAAGAAAATTATAAGCAAGCTAGTGGATGAAGCCTGGGTTGTCCAAAAAGAAAAAGGGGGATATGTAGAGGAATTTCTTGTGGAGCAGAGGCACGGTATTACTTTAAAAACGTGGACAACCCAGCTTAGGCCTAAACAAAGGCTCTGTCCTTGAAGCTGCCTTGGAACACGGGGAGGAGGAGGTTTTATCTGTTTTGTGAGAGCTTTGCGAGATGTTTGGCTGGAGGTGCTGGGCCCGGGGGGAGAAGGGGGGGCGAGAGCCGCTTGCATAGTGGAATGGCACTACCCAATAAAACGCTGGCGCGTGTAAACCTGTAACCGACCAACTCTGTTAAGGGGCAGGCGCGGGGACACTGCTGAACTGTATATATTGAGCTGTCCGGAGCAATAAAGGGAGGACGATCTGTAGCCATATTGGTGTGATGGTCGTTAACTTGGCCGGCTCTCCGAAGGGACCCCTCTTCATGCTTCTTTAAATTAACTGTTCTGATTCTGATGCATTTTCTTCCTTTTCTTAGATCCTTTATCTAACCCTTTTCATCCAGACATGTACCTGGACCATCTCTTATCGTTTCATAAGCTTAGACACACACATTTTTCATCTACAGTACCACATTCCTTTTCCTCTGCTTGTCTTTCTGAATCAGTCACATACCATTGATCCAGTGGCTTATATTGCCTACTTTGTGGTGGAATGATGGGTCTTGTGGGAACATATTTTATTTTTTTGTACATCCCTATTTTGATTTCATGGGTTGCTTCAGTGTTCCCTGTGCTCTTGGCAGTGATCTAGCATTCTCATTCCTTTGCTATTCTTATAACCAGTGATCTGTTGTCAGCTGTTCCTTGGTGAGCTTACAGAGGACATCTGAAGAATTTTTTGTGTTTCTTATAGTCCGTATTTCTTTCTACTGCTTCTCTTCACAAAAAGACAGGTCAAACATATATTGAGAGACTCAAGCCTTCCTCTCCACCTATGCTTTCACCCATAATAATTCAGACTTTGACTGGATATTTATCAAGAATTTGGTCAAGACATCACCGCAGTCCTTTCTTTTTCACTCCTACATATTGTAGAATCCTTAGGGTCCTACCTGGCCATCTGAGAGTCTACACTGCTTCTGTACAAGCTCACATCTCCAACTCTTCTTAATGTCACATTCATTTGTTCATATGGATGTATAGGTGTTGGGCAAAAACTTCACACAGGAAGTAGCAGATCTTACTGTTCACTGGTAAGCTTCTGAATATATGGGGATTTTGGTTTGTCTGTGGGTTCCAGTCAAACCTCAAGGTGTGCACTTGTGTGGATGGGGCTTGTGTATAATGTTTCAAAGTGTTAGCCTCAAAAATTGTGGAGAACTAACATCAGAATAAAGGATAACTTAATGCTAGTGCTTCCTGTACTCATATATGTCAGGCTTTTTCCCTGGCAGCAGATTGTCCTTTTGAGATTTACTTCAATATCCTCTCTTTTAAACAGGCAGAGAAAGCTGTACATCAGAAAAAAGAACAGTCGAAGACTAAGTGCCGCAAAGCTAGAAGGCGCCACATAAATTTGGTAGCAGAGTTTAATCGCAGACAAAGAAAGAATATTTGGCTGGAAACGCATATTTGGCATGCAAAGAGATTTCATATGGTAAAGAAGTGGGGATACTGTTTAGGAAATAGCCCTACGGAGAAGTGCTACAGGGCTTGTTACCGAGCCATGACAAAACACTGCCTTCTTCAGGTACCACATTTACATCTGCTTTCTTTGTTGTTTTGCCAAGGTGAAGTAATCAACTATTCAGTTACAATGAATATTTCTGTCTCTTTGAAGTACCGTTGTGTCAGCTGTTAATAGCTGCGAAGTATCAAATGAGTAATTTAATAATTGTAATGAAGGGCAGCGAGTATCAGAGAGAACAAGGTGAACCTTTAGAAAGGTCTTACGGTATCTGTGGCTGAAGTACTAGATCTTCAGTCTTCTCAAGAGCTGAGGGATTCAGTGAGTCTCTGCATCATCTTCCTGGGCAGGATGCTGTTTCAAGACAGGTGCTCTGTTCTGTGTCTTTTTTGGTCTGTGGGTTTGAGAAGCGTGCTGGCCCTCAGATGAGAAATGCCTGACAGCATTGTATGCTAAAGAAGAAAACTGGTTTCGATACAAATTTTAGTGAATGAAGAGTTACTCCTTCAGTGTAAATTGTGAGGTTCTGTCTGGTCCTTTCTTGCCAGGCTCACTTTGAAAGGTTGTTCTTGCTTTACCACTATCCTTTTGTTTCAGGATTTATCATATTATTGTTGCCTGGAGTTGACTGGTAAAGAGAACGAACTTCTGAAGCAGCTTACTCGACTATGTAGCGTTGACACAGGTAAAATTTATGAAGTTCAAAATAAAGTTAAGATTCTGGATAGACTAAAGGATGAGCCATCTTTTTGATTTTTTTAATAGCCTACCAATCTCAGTAGTGGTAACATTGCTGATACTGAGTTGTGATCTTGGTTGAAAAGCGTAATTAAAATGTCTCCTACTAGGGCTAGACGTTCTTATTCTCCGTTGCTTGTCAATAAACTAACTTTGGTACAGCATTAACAGCCCAGGAGCCAGACTGAATTTAATTTTTTTTTTAAACAAGAGATTATTTGTTCTTCAAGAAGTGTGATCTTCTTTAGGATTAACATTTGAAGAAGCTTGCTGTCTGTCTGGAAGATTTGAGGGTTCCCTGAATCTGTACCGAGCAGATCGCTATCCTGAGGACACACTTGGTCCTGTTACATTTATTTGGAAACCCAGGGATGGGTCTGAAAACAGGCAGTTGTGGATCTGGGTGCATCCAGCTCTCAAACAGGTATTTTTTTTCAATATAGTTGAACTCTGATTTCTTTTTGCATTGTGCATTTTTGATGTTGAAGATACAGTCTGAGAAGTGTAGAGAAGCTGGGTATAGTACATGGCCTTAGGTATTAAAAGTTGGAAGACTGCTTCTACTCTAACAATATTTGTGTTCTGCAGTTTCTTTTTATAAAGCTTCTGCAAAAGGTGCATGTCTCTTAAGGGTTTTTTTGGTATTTGGTCTTGTTAAAAGTTTTCTTGTGTCACTTGCTTCAGGATACCTTTGCAGTATGGTGTTGCTTGATTCACATCCTTCCCACTGGCACCCCCAACAGGCTAACTTTAGTCTCATCACAGATAATCTGATACTTGTTTATGAAATTCAAAAAAATAAAAATCAAATGAAAACTTCATGCACTGACAGTTTTTCTTATGTTAATTTGAGCGAGAATAAATTCTTAGCAGCACTGAGTATTACTTTCAGCTTTCACTATCAAGCCTTGCGTTTCAGCAGAATGAGTTTTATTCCATTAAATCCAGATAGAAAAATACAACAGTAGAATATAATTCTTAAAACTGTACTTAAGCTTTGCAATGCACTGTGTATCATCCTAATCCAAACTCTTTTTTTCTTAAGGACATACTGAGAGAGTTAAAAGCAATTTTTCAGTGTTCAGAAGCTGAAGACGTCTGTATTCCTGAGCCTGGCACAGCATCAGTTCAAGAGGAAAAACAAATGGATGTTGTTCTGAGCCTTGGCAAGAAAAGAAAGAAGGAGGATAAAGAAGGAGAAAAAGCTGTGCCAGTGAAAAAAATAATTGGTGATGGCACTAGAGATCCCTTGCAGCCCTACTCTTGGATCTCACAGACTACTGGCATTGTGATCAGGTTGGTTTGTAGCAGTCAGAAGCTGTGACCCCATGTCACTTATTACAGCTGAATTCTGGCTTAACAGTAATGGGAGAAAAAATTGCGCTTTGTATGATTGTACGTTCACTGGAAACTTTGGTCTATTTCAGTGATAGAACCATGGAGATTCTCAGATATCGACTGATTGGCCCATTGTCACACTCAGTCCTTACAGAGACCTTGAAAGCTGCTTCTCTCCAAACAGTAAGGAAATTGGCAGTTTGGGTATTCCTGTAATTTTCATAAGGTTTCTAGAACGTGCAAGCTTGGTTTCGCTGGAAAGAATCATAAACTATCTAGCCTCACATATTATAAGGGCTAACCTGTGTATTTCTGCTTTGTTAGCTTCTGTAAATTGAGCCTCTTGATTAAACCGATCTCAGGATAAACTCCCACCTGGATTTTGAGTGGGGGTAAGAAGAAAATAGACGCAATAGCGCTGTTTGTTGAGCAAGCTCAGTAGTTTCTGCTGTAGTGATGTATTCTGCTGAGAGTTCAGAGTAATTACTATTTTCTTTGACAAACCGTAGATCATATTTTTTAAGCAGTGAGTTAGAGCTAAAAGGCAGGAGTTGTAAGGTGCGGAAATCTTTTGTTTTCAGTCAGGTATGCAGTTTCTCTAGGATTTAGTATTTTGTGCACCTCTTGGCACGTAGCATCACTGTGGTTTTAATGGTTTGAGACTTTTTTTGTCTCTTGCAGCTAACATGAGGAGGCCTTGAAAAGTCTGGCTCTCCATAAGAAATAATTAACGACAGAATTTGAAAGCATTGTGGATTGCTTTGTTTATTTTTGGAGCACAGATTAAACTGAAGAGTTTGTTGATGATTATTGTAGAGTGTAGGAATAGGCTGCATCGGGAAAATAATATTTTAATTTGAAACTTGAAGAGGAAGAAAGCAAACATAGTGGTTAATGAAAACTGAGAGTGAATTCATACTGATAGAAAATGCCGAATAACCACTTGAGTTTAATTAGATGTGTTGTTTTCCAGGAGATGGCAGATTCAGAGACAGAACTGAATAACTGGTGGGTAGAAAACTGCAAGGACTCTGAAAGAGTATCTCTTCATCAACGTCAGAGTGCTATCTTTGAGATGTTAGAAGGTATTTGGGCATGTGGGTGCTATGGGAGGACGGGGAAACTTAAACTCTAGTGGTCAAAACTGGCATGTGAATAAAGTTGACTTCAGTTCGCAAATGCTTATTTTCTGCTTGATTCAGAGAGTAATGCCGTTGAGCGTGTGCTTAGGTAACTGCTGTGGCATGTCAAAGATCTGAGAAATGTTACGATAAGGTTTTTTTAGGGGAATTTCAATCCTCTGTCGTCCAAACTCTTAAACTGAATCTTGTTTCTTACCTTCATGGACTTAGCTTTGAGCTTGCTGGTGGGATATACAGTCTGATGTGTACCTTCACTCTCTCCCCTCATACGCACCAAATTAAGGCACTAAGTTGTACAATGCCTCCACAGATAAAATGGTAGGCTCTTACCCAAAATGGAAGTATTATACCTTATTTTATATGTTTTTGTTTCTAATGAACAGTTGTATATTTTGCTGAGTTGTAAATTATGAAGTTTACCTCACTTTCTAGCACTGAAGTAAGGAAGGAGCTGGCTTTGGTAGATCTCACACTATACTCGAGGTGTTCAGTGTGAGGCAGTTAGGCAGAGATGAGGTGAAACTTTAAAAATGTTTTTAAATTTTCTTTCCCTGGAGGACAAGTATATTACAAAGGTTGTTTGTTGTCTAAGAGATGTGCCAAATGCAAAGGATGAATTGAGTCTGTGAGTTGTGAGAGTGACCTCACTTCTATGCTAAGCAGAAATGTAAGTGCAAGCGAACTCTTAGGCTGCTATTGTTGTCTTTTGTTATTGGACATTTAACAAGCATTGGTGAGTTTTCAAAACATGTTAAATTGAGTACTCTGGACTGCCTCTCTGGCTTACAGTGATGTCACATCCCTGCAGGCAAAAATAAACAAAAGTACTGCAGAAAAAGATCACAACTTAATTGGTAGTTTCATGGCAATGTTCATCTGTGTATTTTTAAAGGGATAAGTTCACCATCAGTAATGCCACCAGGTACAATACTGGGCCTCACTGTTGGAGATCCTCGAGTCAATCTGCCAAAAAAGAAGACGAAAGCCATGCCAGACTTTGAAAAATACCAAGGTAAAATGCCTTGCTTATATTGTACTTCTCCCGGAACCTCAAAGGCAAGAGGTTCAGTTTCTTGCTACACTTTTTTTTTTCCATTTACTGTCATCTACTGATTTCTCCTGCTGTTTTCTTCTAGCATTTGATTTCAGAATATTTTCCTTCAGTTTTCCACAGCCCCTCGCAGAACAGAAACAGCTTAAAAGCTGCATAAGTTTTAGAACAGCAGTTGTGAGGGAGGGACATGCACCAAAGCTGGTCTTGTGCTCAGTGGAAGCCTCTGTCTGACCATACAGATGATCCAGGTTCGAATCCTGGCAAGGCCAACCGGGTGCTAAAAGCTACTTAGTAAGTTTCTGTTTGATGTTTAGTCTTCCTAATGCTGTTTATCTCTCCAAGAAGATACCTGCTGTTTCTGGTTAACAGTCCTGCAATGATGGTAGTTGCAGTTCTACAGAAAAAATAATTACCATTGTAAGAGTAGCATTTCAGATGGCCAGCATGCTGGTTATGTTAAAAAATGAAAGATGCAAACATGACTTCCAAAACTTTTATTTCAGCGCTGACTTACACAGTGTTTCAGTTCAGAACTCAAACTGACTTGGATGTGAATGTCCTTGAAAAATGTGTAAGAGCATGTACAGTGAACAGCGGGGTCTGTGTACAGTGCTGTGTAGGTGTTTCCATTTCGGTTGACTGGGCACAGACTGCCTCACCTAATATGAGAAACATAATAGCTGGCTAGCAAGCAGTAGCAAATAGGACAGTTTGAAGGTTCCAGAGACTTGCCAATAACTTAATTTCCTTGCTGGCATGTTTGCAAGATGCTGGAATAATCTAGCCTTACCCTTCAATTAAATCAGGTTGAACACCTATTTCAATTGCTATCTTTTAGTGCTCTGCACAACTCTATATTTGGATTTTCTTCCATCCTCCTGTTCTACCCTCTGTATCTAGAACAACCTTTCCCCTGTTAATTAATTGTCCTCAGCTGACTTTCTTATCATTAATGTTCCTGTTGGAAATGCTGCAGCATAACATGACTTCTACTTTGGTTCCATCCTGCTGAGAAGTAAGGTGAGCTATACAGCACTTGTTTACAGATACTAGTTGGAGCTGGTAAAGAAGTTAGCGGCTACAAGAAATAATATGGCTTCTTTCATTCTGCTCATCATGTCTGTGAAGATGAGTTTAAGAAGGCAAGGTGAACAGAAGGCATCTAGGCATTGGAAATTTCTCCTAGTTTCTCTTGCACTGCCAGAGTTGTTGTCCTGCAGGAAGGCCATGGTAAAGAGATAATGAGGCCACTTGGTGCGAAAAATCACCTCGAACTGAAGGAGTCTGCAAGCTCTAAGTAGCTAGGAACTGGCAGAGTGAGGAGATGCAACACTACGTACTGATTCGAGTGTTGTGCTCTTCCTCAGGACCCTATTACTTGCCATGCTTGGAGTCAGATTACTGAAATAGCGAGCAAGAACTGCATCGAAAGATGAAAGATGATTCTAGTTTGAGTCTGCATTTTTGCCAGCATTTTTTCAATCAGTTCTGTCCCCTCATTCTACTGGTTCTTTTGTTGAGAGTGACCCAGGAATGGAGACTGTCTTACTCCAGGTTTTTGAAGGGTAGTTTCTTTAGCCAGAAGATGAAGGAATGTAATCATGACAAATACTATTGCTGTAGTGATATATACTAGTACCAGCTTTTCCATAGTAGCACCCACTCAAAAAAAAAAAAAAAAGCTAGACGTCTCTAAAATCTGTAGTTCCAGTTTGGTGATGTTAATTTGCTACTTCTGTAAGAAGAAATCTTGTTATGAGCCTTAAAACCATAGAAACTTTCTGAGCCTTGGTTTTGATGTAACCTTACTCAGATGGGGTAATAAAGGGAGCTGTTCTTTATTTAAGAAATGTTACTAGTCATTCACTTACCTTACTGATGTGCCATGTTCACTGAGCAATGAAAAGGAGTCCTTACTGTATTCTACACTTTTTTCCCCCCCTTTTTGCTTCCTGAACATTCAGATACTGCTAGGATTAGTTATTAGTAAAATTGAAATCATACTGCATATGTTGGCAGATTCTGTATGTGCTTTAGCCTCTTTTGTTCTTTAATGTTGTATAAAAGCTAACTGATTTTCTTAGGAAATCTTGACTAATTTAAATATACGTTATTTGTCAAATGAGTGAGTAGTTTAGGTAAGTTACAGCCATCATCTTTGGTTGTGGATTGTCATACGTGCAATCTGTGAAATGATAGACATCTGTCCATATCCCCGTTTTGTTTTTTTTTTCAAAATGCTGTTTTAAGATATGCCTGTGTAGTTTTTCCCCTGTGAGTGACATGCTAACAAATCAAATATAATTTCAGTCTTTCTCAGATACTCGCACTCCTGAATATGTGTGTTGTTGACACGTGCTGATGGGATTTAATCCAAGAAGTGTCCTCATTTCTTTGGGCGTGGGGATAGAAAGTTTGTGAATAAATCACTTTTCATCGCCTTCTCAGCAGTTTTATGCTGTCCGGAAGTTAAGATTCTCAGTAGCTAGTCCATGCTTACATGACAGCAAGTTAGTGCTGTTCTTTTCTCCTTTTTAAAGTATACTTTTGAAATTTTGAGATGCTTTTAGTGTCTTCTATGGGAGAATGCAAATTCCACTACCTTAAAAATTGCTCAGCGTGGAGTATGATGGACCTTTTAAACAATCAATGAAGGAGAATGCATCATAGAAGATAAGTGAGCTGAAGTTCCTTCTGCAAACAGCTTGAATCCTTGGCTGTAAACGCACCTCTTGCACAGGTTTAGGTATCTGGCATCAGTTGTCCTGGTACTGTCCAGCTCTATGTACGTATGGCTCTGAATCTGCTCCCTAGCAGTACCTGTATTTTTGCTTTTCTTGCTATTTCCTCACAGAAAGAAGGAAAAAAAATCACATGAACTCTTGCTCTTAGGCCTGTCTTCTAAGACTGTTAAGATCATCAGCCACACAAATCAGAGCAGCAGTTTGAAATAGAGCAAAACCTTCCTCTGTCTGCCTCTATTGTTTAAGCACCAGTCATTGACACTGGCAAAAGTAGGTTACATGCTGATCGACACTGAGCTCTGTGATTTTAATATATAGCATCCTGTTTCCTATACTATCTCTAACACCTTACTTCCGCTATTATCAGCACCTTACTCATCGGTAGGGTTATTTCCCCAGCAATCTTAAACTGTGGACTGAAGGAAACGGGAGAGAGGTAAGAAATAAGAGAACTGGTGTGAGGATTTGGGGTTATGATTTGAATTACAGTATGCTTAATAGAGAGATTCTCCCAAGTTCTTCCAAGTTCAGTGTGGGTCAAGGAGAGTGAGTGTACCAAGTTAGAGAAGGATATTTTAGGGTAGTGAGGAGGATACTGAGTGGGGAAAAAAATATTATAGGGTAGAGGAATTGTAAAGAACTCCAAGAATATGACAAGGATAGCCTGTCTGAACCGTGATGATAGAAAGAAGTGGTAAAAACAAATTCAGAGAAAATTACGGTGAGTAATTTACAGTTGGAGGAACTGGAACATGTTTAAATAATTTCACATGAAGAGATTATGGTGTTCACGAATGCTTTCTCTACAGAAGATGGGAAACGTTTGCTTGTAATTATGCACACTTTCCCCTTGTTTGTCTGTAGAAGTCAGGAAGGAATTCCCCACCACCACTACACACGCTTCTGTTGCTGTCTTTTTCTGCTTCAGCGCATTTGTATTTGCATATCTCCAGGCAGAATGTTCTTTGCCTCTAGGAGGCTTGAGCTCTTCTAGATTCCTGTCCTTAATTTTTGGTCTGAGAAGGAATTGTTCTGGCTTAGCTGGCAAGAAATTAGCAAGGATTTTCGTTTCGGTTGTATTGTTCTTAATTTGAAGAAATACCACCCTAATCTGATAGTTTCTTTAGTAGTTCTTCCTCTCACGAATGAAACTCATCAGCAAGAATACAGAGCAAGTACCAGCTTAATAACACCGTCAGACTTTCAGGAGTGTGTCTGTGTTTAGTATTTCTTTCAAAGGATTTTGCAACTGTTAGAAACAAGGATGTGTTAACAATTGTAGATTGTAAATAATTAATTATTGTGAATATGTTTGGCAGTACCTATTGTATTGCTGAATAATCAATATCTTCTGTGCTCAAAGTCTTTGTCAACCTTAACTGGAAAAATTAGCTGAATCTTTTGAAAGTGATTTCAAAAACAAAACCCAACACATTATGTTCCTTTAATAGAAAGACCTTGTAGATGACAAAATGAGTGGCTTTCCCTGCAAGTTTTAATCACAGAACTATTTATATGTTCTTTGTATTGTTTATTGTAATAATTGTTTTGAAGTATGGGTTAGCATGCATTACATATTGTACACTGCAGGCTTTTAGTCTGTGGATCACTAAAGGTAGGTATACATTTTCTCTGCCTTGGTTAGATTGCAAAGCTGAAGAGGAGAGAGGTTATTTAATATTTAAACGATCAGTTTTAAAACTAGAAGTTGTACTTGTCTTCAGTAGCACCCGCAATTGTTGGTCTGTGCAGACATGAGCAAAGAATAGTGCCTTCCTTGAAGCACAGAGCCTGAGAAGATCCAAAGTGGGAAGCTAGTGCTAAATAAATAGTTGCTTACTAGTCATATCCATAAAAATATTTCCTCTATGTACATTTCTTAAAGGTCATTCTTGCTTCTCTTACAAGTTTACCTAAGCGGGCTTATTTCAGGCTTTGTGATGTTGCTCTTTCTGATTTTTACTAAACCTGTTGATCTTCATGCTCTGCCTGAAAGGTCAGATTCCAGAACGTTGCAGATGGCATCTTGAAGATGTAACTTACATTGCCAAAGGTGATGTCAGTTGTAATAAGAAATGCCTGCAAGAGAGTGTCAGATTAATGCTTCTAAAACTAACAGTTTATTTAATATTTTGTATTTGGAAAAACGTGATAGTAAGATATTCCAGAAGCCATGATGCTTATTAGATAACCTGTTTCCTTAGTTGTCTGCTCATTGTACTTGTGACAGTGGTTTTGGTAATTTGATACTTAAGCCAGAAAAATTGTTTGAATTTTGTTTGAAGGTTCTCTTCTTTTGTAGATAATGATAAAGTTAGGCAGCTGTACCTGGAGGGTGTACCTGTAGACTGTGCGCACAGCTTTATCTGGGACCAGGACATCTGTAAGAACGTCACTGAAAATAAAATCTCAGAGCAGGTAACTAAGAAGGTGGACTGCCATGGAGAAAATGGTTAATGGTCCATAGAGTCCATTGAGCAAGACTCCTGAAACTTGGATAAATCCACGAGCAGTAGTTTCCTAATGTCGTAGTTTCCGGCTGTTGAGTTGAAGTGTTTGTTTTGTAGCCTTTGTGTAATGTTCTTGCATAACCATTTTTCATGATGCAGTTAAAAGAAAGCTTGACTGGGTTATCTACGCAACTAAATAGTTGTAGGTTTGTTTATCAGAAGGATTTTAGAACTGGATTTTCCTGTATCACCTTGATTCGTGTGCAGCAGATGAAAGGGATGAAGTGGCACAAAGAGGCTTTGACCATTCACTCCTCAGTTGCAACCAGGATAATTCTCCTGACGAGTTGTGCAAGTTGGAAGGAAATAAATCCCCTTGATCTGAACTGCAGTACTTTGTGTGGTGGATGCTCTGGGCAATAACCTGCGATTTGTAGAGAGCTTTAAACGTGCTGCTACAGGTTTGAAATCTATCTTGGCAGTTCCATTGGCAAAGGAGGAACAACCCGTGAAATGCATGGGTAAAAAGATGATTTAGTCACAAGAGATGATAAACTTACAGCACCATTGTTATCATAAAGAGAAAATATTTGTATGACAGAAACATCTCTCTAAATACTCTCTTTATGGAAATTAGTTTTATGCCCTTTCAAATTGGCTGACAGCGTAAAAGAACAGTACTTACAAAATATTACACTAGTGTATAACACTAGCACAATCTTTTTGTATATGACAGTGTTCTTCATGCTGTCATGAAGTATAATGTTTACCTTATAAAACAGCTGATGCAGAAGTAACCTGTAAGGAGGCAGACTGATGGTCTGGGATTTTTTTGTTTTTTTAATAAATATATTCTTAATGTCATGTAATGAAATATAACAACTGGTGATTGACAGAGCCTTGGTGCCAGCATGCTTTCTGTGAAACTGCTTCGTGACCAAATGTTCTTCCCATCTCCCTTGATGTAGTTCAGATTTGTTCCATGTATTGACAGACTGTCTGAAAGCACCTGTTCAGTCTAGTCTTGTGCACCAATCTATAAATACCAAATTGCAATACTTGTTTTTCCTCCTTCATCTGTGCTGTACAATTTTGCTTTTGAGTTTCAGTACTTACTCTCCACCAAGGTCTATGGAAGTAAGAGCGGGAGAAAAAGAGTGCTTAATACTTTTTTTCTGAAAACATGTTCAAATATGTATCATCTTGGTAGTACAGTTTTCCTAGTTATAAGCTCACCTTCTCGCTGTATCTTAGAAGGATATCTGTAAGGGGAAAAATGGTTGCTAACATATGGGAAATGTCTCCTCCTCCTCAGGATTTAAACCATATGAGAGCTCAGTTACTGGTACCTGGATCACACCTTGATTTGGGTCCTTGTGAATCTAAGATTCCCATCCTGTTGGTGCAGCAGCCAGGGAAAATGGCTGGAGAAGATCGACCAGGATGGGGAAGTGGCTGGGATATCTATCTCCCAAAGGGCTGGGGCATGGCTTTCTGGATTCCTTTTGTAAGTGACTTTCATTGCAAATCGCAAAAAAATATGACAAATTATATAATTTGGTTCAAACCAACTGATTTTAAAGACTGTACTTCACAATGTGCAACCAGTTCACAATTATAGGATCAAAATCCCGGTTTAAAAGAGGTTGTATGAACTGGTTGATGACAGAGGCTTGGTCATAAAATCTTAAAAATAACCAAGAGGTTTCCCTATGTTCTGTTGGGTATAACTGTGTCCACATGGCAATCTAAAGCAGATCAGAGTGGGGAGTAAGGAGAGAAAGCTGATGCTATAGCTCTTTGTCTTTGTGTTTCTACAGGCATATGCCTCTAAAGAAAACTCATTTGGTGCCCACTGCTAATCCCTTCCCAGCTTGGCTGTCTCCACCACTCTGTCAACTAGTTGGTTGCCTCTGGTTTGAAAACTTGAAACACAAGTTTGAGTTCAGCTTGAATGCTCTTCTGGTGCTGTTTAGAGCATGTTGCTTTGAATGTTTAGATGGCAGTTTTAGTGTCTTTCTGCCATGAAGTTTATCCTTTTGAATGTGCGGAGGGATTAATTGCAGTGATACTTACTGTACAGTTAAAATAAGTGGGCAGTGACTTTGTCAAAGTAATATGACATTCCTGGTAACATACAAGATCAGAACCTGTGAAATTCTCTTCAGTTTTGTTGATAGTTTTTTCAGAATTTTTCAGAGTTTTCATTTTCTAAGGCAGTAGTTTCTGAAGCATTAGTGTGTTGTTTCAGTTAGGAGCCTAGAATCAGCACAAACATTGTTTTTTTGGGGTTTTGGTTTTTATAACAGATATATCGAGGTGTACGAGTCGGTGGCTTGCAAGAGGCTTTAAAGCATTCTGAATATCAGAGAACACCTCACACTCCAAATGATTTCCCAGACTGCCAGGCGGGAATACAGTTTGCCAAAGAGCTGGAAACAAGTCTTCTTGAAAAATTCAAACGGTAATCTTCACTTAAAAATTGATTTGCAAGAATGAAAAAAATGAATACTCCTTAAAGTATTCATTTAATTATCTGCTGTTGTGTTCCATTAGACTTTGACTTTATTGAGATCTTTCACTAGTGTTTAAATCCTAGTATTAAAGAAAAGAATCCTAGACATGTTTAACAGAAAAGCTCTGCTAAACAGGGCATATAAATTAACTGAAACCTTCTCTTCCCAGACATATGCTCAGTTATAAGACTAGAACAAGGCTGCATAACAATAAAATAAACAAAACTATTTCAAGCTCCCTTAGCAGCAAATGAGGGAGGAGGCAGGAAAAGACAAAGGCAGAATATCAAAGTATGTACTAAATGTTAGAGAGTAAACTGAATTAAGAGGTATATTTCAGTGTCCACTTATGAATTATCGGGTGTTCTGAAGTTTGCCTTCTTTTTCACCACAGTAAACACAGAACTCTTTAACCACGAGTATGGAGTAGCTGGAAGTGTCCTCTGCAGCAGCTCGTGTTGGTTCCCCTTCCAACTAGCCAGGAGGGGGAAGTAGGAGAAGTTTAGAGGGGGAGGTGATGGTGTCAGTCACAGCTGATGGTGGTCAGAAATATAGCAGTGTTGTCTAGAACTTTAAAATTCTTGTTCAATGAGATTGCAGTTAACTTTCTGTTCTAAATACTTGGTTTTGAAAATGTTGTTAGACTAGCAGGCCTTTTGAAGTGCTAAGGAATGAATAAGGGCCCTGGAAACAAATATTGTTACCTACTTGTTTTATCATTTAGGCGTCCACCAGCAAAAAGGGCAAATTATGTCAAGCTGGGCACTCTGTCCCCTTTCATCTGTCCTTGGGGGCAGCTGACGAAGAACTGGGAAGGAAGAGTGAAAGCTTCAGGAGAGTTTGTACGTCCTTCTTCCCCACGCCCTGACTGCTGCACAACTGAAGGGCATAGCTTTTGTGACCCCAAAGCAGAAGTGGTAAAAGAAACTTCCTCTGAGACTGGGGGGGTAGAGGAGACAATGGAAATAACAAGCTCCGAAGGTGCTCTGAAGACAGAGGATGTTACAGGCACCCAAGATGTTGGTGAGAGAGGTGAAACTATGACAGCGAGCGACTTCATTGTTCTCAGGTATGTCAAAATGATTCAGGCATGTGAGGTGTTCCGTCGTTATTGGGAGTTACTGAATTGAAGAAGGAAAGAGCTCAGCTTTGATTATTAAGATGAGAGAGTTATTTGATCCAAACACAGTGAGGAAATTAAATAGTTCTCCTGGGCACCAGAATTTGCTGTTGAGTGGAAGTCCTTCTGCTTTTCCCCTGCAAACTTGGTGATTAGACGAAGTAAATTTCTTAAATTATTGTAAATTTAATAGTCTTTGCTTAGTGTTCTTGGAGTTGGCATATTCTTTCTGCTTGCAGGTGGATGGAGCTTTTAGAGGCTCACATTTGTGATTTTAAAACTGTTGCTGTTTAAAATCGCATTGCATTCTCTTTTCTAATACATCATCACAGATGGTTCTTACACTGCTTAATAAGGTCTGTAAAGAAAAAAAAGATAATCCCCTGTATTCCAGTGCAACGCATGAGGGCAGCAACAGTGTTTGGAAAGTGCCTGAATGCAGGTCTTTCATTTTTGAGTAGTTAGCAGGGAAAGAAAACATTGGCAGTTCTGGGCTGCATTGATGTTACTGAAGATTTTAGAGTATTTGTGATTTAACAGGTTTTGGGGGTTTTTAACAAGTAATATCTTCTCCTGAAGAAATAACCTCACCCATGAATTCCATTCACCCGTGTTCTTTTTGTGCTAAGAGCGATACAAATACCGGCTTGGAAGGTTATAGCAAGTCCCTGGGGTTTTTATTGTTAGGGTTTTTTTAATCATGTGGGTTTTTTTAATCCTGCAAAAACATGGGGCACTGGATTTCTTTTATACTACTTGTTTAATAACTATCTTTGATGTTTATTTTAAAAAAATGTCAATAGGAGCGAGAGACTGCTAATGCAGGTATCAGCCTGGTGCTACCCCACTGCTGGAAAAGACAGGCGGCTCCGCCTTATTTCTCGACTGGGACAGAAGGAAATGACTGAAGACATCTTTTTGCCGATGTTGGCAAGCTATCCGCGGGCTCTCGTATGGGTCAACCTGTCTCTCCTGAGGAAGGGGAACCCTGAATTACATGCTATGATTTGCATCCCAACAGATGACGACTTGCTGCATCTAAGCAAAGACAAACTCTTCTGTGGTCCTCAAGAACCCAAACATCGTGACATATTTAAGGACAAGATACAGAAACAAAAAGAGGAGAAGAAGAAGAAGAAGAAAGTTAGCACAAAAGCTCTAGAAGGTGACCCTGCAGGTGTTCCAGATGAGGAAACCACTGAGGAGCATGAAGACCTCATTCTTGGTCTTTGGTCAGATGCTCTCCCAGATGTTACTTCCCACTGCTCCAGAACTCTCTTGGGATATGTCACTCGAGGGGATTTTTCATTGGCTGCGGGCTGTGGAGAAGCGCTGGGGTTTGTTAGCTTGACGGGGTTACTTTATATGTTACGCAGCCAGCCAGCGGATAAAAAAGGGCTCGTTTTGTTAAGAACTCCAGCATCTTTACAGTACAGGTTTGCACGACTCAGTATTGAGGTTTAAGTATTATTGCAACATAGTAGAATGCCAGAAATCCAAGAAAAGGTATCTTCTGTTTTCTGTGGCCTTTCTGATATGTCTCAAATTTGAGGTGATTCTGAACCCCAGCAAATGTCTTGAGGAATATGAAATAGTAAAAAGGTTTGTAGCATTATTAATGAAAATAACTAATGCATAACCAGACCTAGGATTGCTTTTGATATCTGTATTGCTAAGGATTTCTAACAGTAACACACGCATTATCATCATCATCTTTCTGTCTATAGCCTGTTGTTCATTTTTCACCTCAGAGCAGTGGATACTGTAACGATACACAGAAAATCGTTATTTTCATTTTAGAAATCCTCTGGTCAGATGGATTGTAACTTTCCAGGGCACTTTCATATAGAACTGCATGCAATCTGGACCAGTGTGTATTAACAAGTGACTTTTCCCAACTCCTCATATCTGAATACATGTGACTGCAGTAGAACAGAGGAAAGTAGAGAAACCTAGCACAGAAATCAGAAGGGTGCTTACTGTGGTGAAAAAGCTCTACTAAATGAAATGCAAATAAATGCAAATAAAATATACCTCAGCTATATAATCTTGAATTATAGCAACTGGAGCTCTTAAATTGGAAAACTTACCAGTCTCTCTGTCTCTCTAGTCTGAGAGAGAAAACTGTTTCTGAAATGTAATAAGCCTTTCAGATGCAAATTGCTGTTGGTGGGTCAGCATGCATTTTCTGTTAAGAATAAGGCACATTTTGGTTCCTTAAAACAAGATTATTTTTGTATGGAATGTGCTACGATTGACAGTTGCTTCGTGTTACGGTATGGTTTATGGATGTTCTTCAGTCATAAAACTTGTATGCTGGAGGGGTGAGGGGGTTGTTTGGTTTGACTGAAGTGCTGTGGGTTGGTTGCTTTGGTTTTCTGGTTTGTTTTTTTAAATGGTAGCCTTAAGCTTCTAGCCATTCTTGGGTTAGGCAGCTTGAAAATGAATTTATGATAATACACCGTAGTTTAGTAGCAGCATGGTACAAATGTATGCCAGTTGGTAAAATTACCCTGAAACGATCATGTACAAATAAAAATGTAATCTATTCTTGATTTGGGAGTCCACTGACTCTAAGCTTGACTCTTTAAGAAATTAAATATGGACCAGCTAATGATTTTGTCTGAGTATCAGTCTGCAACTTAATACCTTCATTCACAGTCTTGTTTGAAAAAAATCTTAGGTGAATACAGTAATGTTGGCTGGAGTTGTTTGTTGGAGTAAGGATTTAGAGTACCTTCCCCCCCACCAATTATTAAAATCTAGGACCATTATGGATTACGTATGGCACACACATGGGGGAGGGGGGAGAACATCTCTGATCGGAACGGAATTATTTTAGGTGGGGCTGGATTATTATTTTTTTAAGTCTTCAGAAGACTGATTTAAGAGTTGCGTTCCTGTTGGAGGTACAGTGGTGTGTGGCACAGAAAGACGCTTCCTCCCTCACACCTCGGACTAGAGCTCCTCGAGCAATCACACCGAATGTCTCCTATCTCCAGCATCGCTCACCTTCGATGCACCTGATCAACCCATCGTCGTCCCAGAAAGGTCCCCAGAAGTATCTGCTCCAAAACCGGCAGATGGCCCCAGAGGAAAGAGCTTGGGCTGGGATTCACACCCTCCTCGCCCTGCGAGAGGCAGCGCTGCAGCCAGTAGGTACGTGTTGAATAAGGAGCCCCTTTGAGCGTTACAGCCTGGCCACTCTGATCTCTCGTGGTAATAACCTCGGGGTTTAATGAATCTTTTGAGTCATGAGGCCGATTGAAATATTTCTAGGATTGGATTTTTCAGAGCTGTGCTTCATGGGAGGAAAATAGAGAAGGTGATATTTATATGGCTTTTACCCCCTTGCCTCCCTCATCTTGGTAGATACATACTTTCTTGCCTCGCTAGACCTGGCTCGTATGTGAGAAAGAAAGAGGAGAAGCCCCCCACCCAAGCTATCATTTTTTCTTTTCCGCTTGTGGATCTTTTGTTCACTGAATCTCCCAGGTTTTTATTTTTTTAAAAACATCTGGAGTCTTTTTTTTCTTTTCTTCCTATTGGTAATTTCTGCCAGGTTTTCATTTTGACACTTCCTGTTACTTTCCTTTGATTTAAATTCTCTATTTCTGATTTATGATCCTTGCCTCTGGTGAGCCAATGAACAGAAACTGGAATCCAAGTGCATCCTGTTCTGTATATCTTGTAATATTGTTACACAGTTGTTTTCCTTTAAGTCAATGATTTATGCCTTAAGACTGCACTCTCCTTGTAAAACCGACTGCAAGCCCGATAAGTTAAAAATGCTCAAAACTCTCAGCCAAGGTTTGTCAGAAAAACACTGCGACTTTATGTAGCTGGAAGGAAATTTTTATCTGTCGTTGGGATTTCTAGATTCTGAGTGTCTCAAGGGTGACACAGTCATAAAAACCATGTCAACACCAGATAATCAAACTGGATAATTAAACCTGTGTTATCTGTGCATCAGCTGGACAGAATGCCTGTGTTCATCATGTGGAATCAGGTGTAGTTTGCAGCACACATCTGTTCTTGGGCTGTATCTTACTGCAGTTACTACCCATTGGTTAACCACCCCAGAGCATCTGGATCAGCTCCTGTGGGCTCTGAAACAGGAGCATTTTGGGGAACCCAGGAAGCTCTCACCCGGTGAAAGAAGCGCTCACAAGCTCTCCAGCTCGCATGCTGTTCTCCAGGTTACTTTCTCAAAATGCTACCATGTACCCTTAGCTCTCATTCCTTGCTTGGCAAGAGCTTTTGGAAGCTGAAATGAAACACAGAAGGCAGTTCTGGCATTATTCATAGCACTGCAAAGAGCTTGAAGGCTGACGTGCTGCTCCTGTAGCTCTTCCTATGGCTCCCTCGGAGCAACTAAACAAATGCTGTTCTTCACACACCTGGTGCAGGGTCTTCTCAGCCTGAACCACAGCTTACATGGTAGTTACCTGCTGTGTTAAGACAGATGCTGTGATTAATGGACCTACCAAGCTGAGGGTCTGCTGGCTCCGAGATACGCTTTCTTTACCATTGCAACTCCAGAAAACGAGGTTGCAGAAGAGAGTGGTGAGTTCTCTGTGGAATGGGGCGAGGTGGGACTGTGGCCAGGTTGTTGTGTCAGTTTGTTAAAGATGTTCAGGGCAATCAGTTTGTTCAGCAGTGTGTAAGTAATGGAAGAACTTACCTGGCAAAAAGGCAACTGGGTCTGTTGAAACAAACCTGGAAAAATATTTGGCAGGGTGACAAAGGGAGGTGGAACCTGTGAGGGATCATGGCACATGCTGACAGAGGGTAGTCAAATGCAGCATGACAGTTTTCCTTCAGTGCTCTGAATCTGGAAGAGCCAGATATGTCAAACCTGATCCATTCACATATCCCTGCGAGGTAGGTAGTAGGAACAGAGCTCCAGGGAGTAAAGTACCAAGGGCAGGTTTCTGAAGTGCTAAGACTGATAAAAGCTGAAAAGCAATAGTGTTCTTTTCGTACGACATGTGGAAAAGCCACACCCAAAGGCCCTGAAGTCCCATGCTTCTAAATGAACTCTGGTCTCTCCAAATCTCTTCAAGAGCAAGTAAATTGTACTGAATGATGAGAACTCTGGAAAAGGACAGAAGAGATGGACTGAAACATCTTATGGCAGCTTTGAGAGTCAGAGCCTGCCTGACCCTGGATAAAATAAAATTAATGAGTTCAAGGTAATTTACAAAGTAGGTAGGGTGACTAACAGAATAGACAAAATGCGGCTTTTGTTTATTGCATTGGGTCTTTTAAAAAAATACAGTTTCTTCTGTAGTAGGAAAAAAGCCTACACAATATTTGCTGATTTCTAGAAAGGATGGTGCAATTCAATATTTCATCTGAAGAAGATCAAATAAATAACCAGGATGAGAAAGATTGATTGTTTCAGCTCAGTCCTTCTCCCAGGATCCTGTTTCTTAGCCCAGAAAACATTTTAAAAATGATACAATGATTGTAATGCATGGGAGAGCTGATGTATCTCTCAGCCCCGTTAGGGCTCACACTTCTCTTAATTTCTGATTTTGCTCTTCTTTTCACATCCGGCAATATAAACAAAGGCTCTTTATGTTTTTTTTGTTGGTTGTTTGGTTTTGTCTGATAGAAAAAAAAAAGATGAAGTGAAAGCAAACTTGGACATGCAAAACCTGAGTTATTTGGAGCTTTTTCACTCAAAAATGAGCTTAAAAGCCACCTCAGAAATAAGCCGCTGCCTCCTTTCCGCTTGAGGCAACCCGGTTGTTTTAACCATGGGTCTAGTGAGGAATCCTGTGTGTCTACAGTTGTAATTAGTTATAAATACCACACATCTACTTCTGAAAACTCTTACCCGGGTTGTACCAGGTGTCACCCAAGGCATCTTGACCCGTGGCCTCAGACAAGTTGGTCTGGGTGAGAAGGAGGAACCACACATGCATCAGTCTGTTACTTTTCCTTGGCGCTCAAAAAAATCCAGAGTATGTGTAGAAGAACAAATTGTAAATCTGCAATTAGAAGTGAATTTTCCAGATAGGCAGTTGCTTAACACAGTGATTTTTTTAAATTATTTTTTTTTAAAGATGCATGTGGACGTGGTTTTGATACAGGCCTGTGGGAATTAAAGGGTTAAAGACAGATAATCTATTTTCCTGTAAGACATTTTGTCTTACAGGAATCAATTGCATCCACATTTTTGGAATATTTTTACACTGCAATAGTTCTTGTAAGTCAGTTGGCAAGTATATCAAGGGGGTTCCAAATGAAATAACAGAAGTGTATGAAATTGGCAAATTTCAAACTAACAAATTGGCAAACAACAAAAATGTATGAAACTGTAACCAGACTTTTTTCCAAAGACGAGCAGATGAAAATAAACACCAGTGCATCAATAAAATAGTAGTTGGGGAAAGTCTTAAGAGAGAATTAACTGTAGTTTCCATTAATCCTTTTATGATGTCCACTGAAATACTGTATTTTGAAGCATTAATGATTTGTAAGCATTAGAATAAATATATAAAACAAATTTTAAAAAAAATAGCCATTGTTTCTGTTAGTCTCTTTAAGAACTTATTTTTATGCCTACAGTTAGCACAGAGTGGCACAACTTCTAAAACAGCAGCCACAAAACTATGGATTTCTTTAGCCTCTGAAGTGTCCCCAGAGCTGATGCTGGGACAGAGGAGATTTCCAGGGCAATGCCCGCAGCCCTGACGGACACAGGCTGTGAAGCGTGAGAAAACCACCTCTGTAGAAACTGCTCCTCGAGGGATGCAGAAGCCCCTCCTTCCCATGCTGATGGTGAAGCTCTGGAGTCCTTTGATGTTGGAGAAGGAAGGATTAGTCTAACAGATGGCTCAGAGATCCCCATCGTGGCATTCTGGGTTTGTTTGCTGAAAAAAAAAAAGGACAAAAATTTCATTTTTTAGGTTAGTAGCCATGCAGAAGGCTAGTTTTACTCCTTTTCAAATGGTCCAGCAAAACTAGAAATAACGAGAAAATAGCAATTCCCTGCCTGAAAGTTTGTTTCTCACATCATGGGCAACCCTTTTCTGTTATACAACACATTAGTGTAAAACTAGAGCTCACTAGTCTTACAAGATGTTCTTGTGCAAGTGCTTGCACGTGGGCAAATATGTGACACACGTAGTAAGAGGCTTCCTAATGAAAATGTACATTTAAATCACTTCTTCCCTTGGAGCAACTAATTTGCTTTGATTGTCTGAGGAGCAGAAGAGCCTTGACACAGCTTTAAAATCGAAAACTCCGAGCCAGAGGTTTTTCTAATCTCTTCTGGCAAAAGGACTATGATTTGAAACTTGAGTTTTCTCTTTATCTAGAAATGTAATTTGAATATTATTCTGTCTTTTATCTTGTAAAAATGCCTCAAGTTCAGTTCTTTTTTCTTAGTGGAAAGTGTATTTGCAGCCTGGAGAAACTATGTTGTAGATGCAGTAAAATAGATCAGAAAAAAAATGAAAGTCTTGGGAAAGGCCTCCCTGTAATACAGAGCATAAAAGCATGTTGCAGTGAGATCATGTTTGGGGGAGGTGGTCTGCCATTCACATTTTTAAACACGGCAGGAAGATGTACCAAGTACTGTCTTCTGGCCCACCTGCAGTGCCTCAGGCAACCATCCCTTCCAGGACTATAAACGTGGATCCAGTTCCCACCTGTTTTTGTTTTTTTTCCAAGACCTGTACTTGTACACGACAGCGAGGAAAGTGATACGTGTGCCACCAGCGACACCAGCTTTTGGCTGTTTCTCTGGATGGGCACTAAGCTTGGTTCTTGTAATCTCCTGTGTAAACAGTAGCAGTCATCCATTCACTGCTTTGATTTTTTTTCTATTTAATTTCTTACAATTTTAGAGTACTTCAGTTTTTAACTGCAATGCTGTAGCCTTGGGATTATTTTCTACAGCATGCACACTGTAACATATATGCTCTAATGTCTACATTAAAACACATCAAACAATGGGTTAGGTATAAGACCACAGCATTAGCATCTGTCTCAAATAATACAACTCTTTCAGTAGTTGAAATGCTTATTTTTGAGAGCTGAGTATTTCAAAGCAGCAGCATCGAGCTGGGCAGCACCCCAAAGGGGGCCTCAGCCCATGGGGGGTTTGGGTCTTCAGCCCCAACTCTGATTCTCATCAAATCCTTCTGTGAGGTCCTCTGCTGAGATCTCCTCATGAGTTCATAGTCGGCACCCTCGCTGTTTGGTGATGAACAGTTTATTTTTTTGTCAACTTTCATGTCGAAGTGTAGTAGAGACCACAGAAGGGGGAAAGGCCACATTTATGCTATATCTGTGTTTTAAATTTCAGTTTGATCCTACTCTGAATAAGTCTTGGTCTTCATTTTGAAATACTGTGTATTTTTTTATTCAGATTTTCTTTTGTAAAAGGCCATCAAAAGCTGAAAGATTACTGTCCCACAGTACAAGGAGGGATGCTGTTAGTCTGGCCAAGCAGCTATCAGAAATATGCAGGAAATACAACATAAATTAATTTTTCTCCAAATGTTTTCTACAGACAAGATCCCAGGCTATTAGGTTAACTCCAGGGACTATAAAGACAATAAGTTGAACTAGAAGTCCCAGGACAGTAGCCAGGTTTCATGTGGTCTTCAGGAATGGGAACAAAAAACCCTACCAAAAATAATAACTTCCCTTTCACCATTGAAAGCACTGAACTCCGCATGTCAGCTAGATTTCAGAATTTATTAAGCAAGAGAGTTGACCTCTTCTATCTGCAAGGTCATTAAATTGATGACCATTAAAAATTGATTCTTATCCAGATCCATTTGTAAAATTAATTTGCATATTTTCAAGAATATAAATTAGTCTATGGGGACCCAGACTTGGAGAAAAACATACAAGTTGCAGTATCTGTTTCCTCCTTTTCAATCCTCAAAATGCTAAGACCACTGAGTACTGAAAAATCTGAAAAGCTTTAGCCAACCTCTTGATTGAAGTTGGAGTCTCCTTCTCGAACAGGAGCTAAGCAGAGCTTCTGACCTCACAGACAGGATATGCTTTTATCCCCTAACGTAAAGTTATAGAAAAAAAAATTAAAAGATTCCCCTTTGAACTGACTGCTATCATCAAAATTTCTTCCCTTTAGGATATTACCTATCTTCTCTCATAGACTGTGTAGTAGGCACCCTTCAATCAACTGGATGTTTTTTCTGTATGTACCTTCAGTCTTTGTCATGATAATTTTTTTTTAAGTGGGAAATACAAGGGGAAAAAATGAAAAGCAGATTTTTTTCTGAACCTTTAGACATCCAGGTATTTTTTTTTGCCAAATATGAAGCAATATATCTTACAAAAAAACTCTGCAAAAGTATGGTTTTCCAATAAATGAAAGTTTTCATATAAATAAAAAATACAAATATTTTTAATAAGTTTTCTGTTTCCACTTTCAAGCCCTAAATACCCTTGGATAAGCTGGCAGTGCACTTCTCTTCCCTAAGTCTCTTTTGGGCACCAGCATGCACTCTGAATTGATTCCTTTCCTCTAAAGAATAAAACCATCAATCTCTATTTCCTGCCACTTCAAATTCAAGCTGGATGCTGAAGAAAAAAAAATAATGATTGGCAGAGCTTGGAGAGGGAGCCAGGAGGAGCGAGGAGTGCCAGCTCATCCAGCAAAAAAACTCATGTGAAACCATTCCTGGTCCAAGAAAGCCAGACCAAAACTCTCACTATAACATCCATCACGGACAGAAACCAAAGCTGTCGTGTGTCTGAGTGTGTTCCAACTTAGTGAAGGGACAAGCAACCAAAAGGAAAAAAAAAGAGGAACCCCCAACTGTGACAGCACAGATGAACAACATCTCTTCACGAGGGAAATAAAGCGCTGAATTAAAATTTATGGCTTCCCAGTAGCATTACATACCCTGGGAACAGTGAATGTTTTGTTCCTTCCCAAAATGACAAGTGTTAAGATCGTAAAATCAAACTCAACTGGAGTAGCAAATTGATTCTAGCCTATCTAGTTCTTCCAGGCTGTGTCATGCCGAGCGGAGTCGGTGGTTGGTTGCCTAGGGGAGCAAAATATTAGGAATAACACAGTATTTAGTGACTGTTCCTTACGAGCATGCCTCCAAGAGGGGAGGTGTGTTTGGTGTGTCACTGTGCTTAGCGCAGCAGAAACCCTAGAACTGAGTCAGTCCGAGTGCTGTCTCCCTGGCCAACTTTCCAACAGCAATGAACTAATAGCATTTCCAAAGGTTAACATTTCTGTAACTTTGCCAAATGGTAGGGTCATGCCCTGTTTTTCTGCTAATACAATTTATTCCCCTCGTTTTTTTTTTTCTCATGACCTTTTCCCCACTACTTGCCACCATCCATTTTGGCCCTTTCCCGTATTGCTACAGACCTCTAACACACTGCTGAAATTACCAGCTTTGTACTCGGTTTTGCTGTCTCCGCAAGCAAATGCTGCAGAACTGCTCTAGCTGTAAAAAATCTGGCTAAGCCTTAGCTGCTAATCATGCGAGAAAAAAGGTGGTCTCTTAACTGCAGATATGTGAAAGGTTAATCATCTATCCAATTTATTCAGGGCTTAAAAATGGCTTCAATGGAGTATTAACCTCTCAGCAGCATATGGAGACGTTGCCCTGGTGTTTACCCTTACAGTTTGGTGGCACATCCTCCTCCCTTTTTTTTTTTGTTTCAATGTGGCGACGCTGAGTGCGTCCTGGAAGAATATCTTCCTAGAAGCCGTAACTCTTGACAAGGAGACCCTCAGCACTTTCACTGGCTGTGCAATTACAGATATAGGTGTTCCTGCCCTTTGCTCCAGCACCACCTGGTTGTGGGTGGAGACCAGGATAAAGAACTGGCTGCATTGCTCGTGTTACCTGATAGTTGCACGTATTTTTTAAATTTAGCAGTCCTTCAGTGTTGGAGGATATCCAACATGGTTCTCAGCCTCAGAAACTCTTCCTGCTGGGCCTCAATCTTTTTCTTAACAACTTTTTTCACAAGTATGGTGTTTTAATCTCTTCCTCTTGGATGCCACAAGCTATTCCATACACAACTGATGTGATGTCTTAAAGGCCCTGCAAGAGATGAGGGATTCTGCACCTCTGTGCCATCTCCTGGCTCAGCAAAACCATTTAGTAGCATGAAATGCGGTGAAGACTAAGGATAGATGTCACTCTTAGCCAAAAGAAAGTAAGAAACACAAATAAGAGATGATCTAAAGATGGATATGCAAAGGTGTCACTCTACCATGCAGATTTCTCTGAAGAGATGGCCAGCACTTACTGCATCCTTGTATTGTTTATTGGGCTTTATTATTCTCTATAATAGGTCTTTGAAACTATAATTCAACTGTGACTATATTCTCTAGTTAGATACCCAACTTGTTTGCATTTTGGGGGCACACTGCATGTTCTGTAGCCCAGCAACATCTGCAGGCAGCATCAGTGAAGCACTTATTTGCAGCCCAAGGATGGCCAAATATGTCGGGCTAAGGCTTTTAGGTAAGAGCACTACTAAACAATTTTGTATCTGCAAGAGCTCACCCAGGGCAGGGGATTTGTCCTTCTCTCCAGACCCTTGGCTTCCTCAGGCTGTTGATTTTTGGAGACAGCAGTCCTGCATGTGCCTCTTTGCTCTACAGAAACGCACCAGATGCAGGTTTAACAAGTGAGTAAGACAGTAACACCCTACCCCACATGCTCATTAGGTGATTTCCAAATCTTTGCAACTATCAAGTCAATAACAAAAGTCTCCGGACTAGCCCTGTGCTGCACTCCATAAATGTATTTCCATGGCAAATGTCACTGCTTGAGACCGCCTTTTGCTTTCAAGTCTTGCTTGGAGGGTCGGAGAAGGCAGGGAAAAGGTCCAAGTATATTTTTATAATGAGAAGAGAGTTTTTATTCTTCATTTCCCACTTATGTGGGAGTGGTTGAACTTTGTTTTCTTTCTTCTTGTGCAGGAAATATTCCAAAATAAAAAGATCACCAAGTTGCAAGCAGCCACAGCGCTGGGAAACCTGGAACCGGGAGGCAGCGGTTTCCTAAAGTTGGAGGCTGAAAGCAAGCTTACAACCAAAGCCTTTTTACGACATTGACCTCTTTTTTCACCCTGGGTTTTCATATGAAACATCTCCTAAATAACATACATGAAGAGAAGCAACAGGAGGATATGTTGTCAAAAAGGGGGTATTTTGGATATCCCAGCAGCGGAGAGGTCCGCAGGAGAGGCAGAGGAGCTGTACAGTGGTGCTGCACGGTCACCCTCAGGTACCGAAGGATGGAGGGACCGAAAGGGAGAAACAAAGTGAGAGGCCAGAGGTGTGGGGGTGGGTTAGTGGGAAGCCTCATGTGAGGAGGGACTGTGAGAGCTGGTGGGGAGGGAGCCAGGAACTCAGAGGGAGTTCCCCTCTGAGACCAGGGGAACGTGCCTCTCTGAGATGTGAAGCTGAACAGAAATGGGAGGAAGGAGGTTCCTGCCCACCTCCTCCCGGGACCATCCCGGCTGACCCGCTGGCCCCCATCCCACCGGCGTGGTGCTCATGGCCTGGCCCTCCTAACCCTGGCTGCGCATCAGCTCCTTACCGGGGCCAACTATTTTTTAGCTGCTTTTCAAGCTCAGGCTTGGGACCTCTACTTCAGCTTGAAGATAAACATTTTGAAAGCTGTCTTCGTTCTCACAGTGCAGGCACGAGGTGTTTTTAATTATCCTAGAAAAGCTTTCCTTGTCCAGGCCAATTTGTTCACTGTTTCTCTTGTGTAGTTGGTCTGTTTGTCTTGTGGAGCTGGCCTATAAACCAGCTATTAAGGCTTTATTGTATAACATTATCAAGAAAGTAATCTTTAAAAAAAATAAAATCACTTCTAACAACCTTTTTTTTTTTTCCTTTGCAAGTAACTTCATAGAAGCCAAATGATCTCTACAGCTGACTAACCAAACCTGCTGGAAAATGCTTGCTCCAAGGAAAAATGTTTAGTTTTTGTCATATTTTAGTCCTAAAATGTTTTAATGATGATTTGGACAGGAAAAAGACAGTTCTTCCTGTAGAGTGGTGATATGGGAGAAGGAAAACTACTTCATTTTTTAGAATTATATATTTTTGAGTCATCAATACATGATAAATGCAGAGGCAAGCAAGCCCTGTTCTTTGCCAGATTTATGTTTGGTTTACACATACACACAGACACATGGACATGCACATACTCTTATATAAAGAAAGAAAGCAATGGGGAGAGAGAACAGCAGTGATTATTACACCTACTGATTTTATTATTGGTTTTGCTATGCAGACACTGAACCATGTGGGCATTGATGGTTGACTTTTTAAGAGACTTAATGAAGGTTACCTTTGGAAATTTTGACATTCGTGATGATAAATGTGCTACTCACTTAGAGGAATTCAGTTGTCTTAAACAGACTATAACAAAAATTTAATTTTCCTTTTTTTATCTGGCTAATACCAGTGTTTTTCAGATTACTCTAATTTTATTGCTTTTCTACTGACAAAGGGAAAAGTGCTCCTCAAAAGGAAGAGAAAAGCAAGACCATTTTAAGTACCAAAAGGATAGCCTTGATTATTTACACTTTATTACTATGCAAAAGCAAATTTAATGGGGGGGGGGGGGAGTACTAATTCTAGTCAGACTATCCTTTTATGTCTCCTTTCTGACGTACCTCACATTCACTGGGAAAATGTTTCCAGAGTCTTAAAAGCCTCAACCCAGAAAATTAAAGAAAGCCATTAGGAAATGGGGATCTTTTCAGGGGCCGGCACATTTACGGCCCGTATCTCATAGAGCCCATCCGCCTTTCTTCCTTGAGATGCTTTTACACTGGTGACTGCTGATACAATTTTCCTTAAAATCTATACACCCTCCCAGTTCTTGCACATTTTGATCATCACTGGCATCAGTTAGGGAGTACAAGGTATTGAATTTACCAGCTCTGACTTTAAGTTCTAGTTCATGGGAATACCCAGGAGATCTTACATCTCAGGCTTTCCACAAATGCTTGCAGAAGACCAGCATGGGTAACATTTACATTGGAGTTTAAACATTTCTCTCACTGTGACGACAATTAGAGCACTGTTTTCTATTGTGCTGTAAATTAGAGCTGTGAATTACAACCCAGAAGTCTAACCCCCCCTCCCTGCTCTCCGAGCAATCCCTCATGAACACGACAGCTTTAGGGAACAATGCAGTTCTCCTCTCAGATGTTATTGTGTCTGTGGGAGAGTATTTCTCAACCTGCGCTCTGGGGACCACTCGTGGTCTGAAACACTTCAGAGAATGGTTTGTGAGATCACTCTAAAGCAAAGCAATTCTCCCCATTATCTCCCCCATCCCCAAAGTGCCCAAACCCACACACACATGTTGTCACAGCTTTCAGAGGGCAGCCTAAGTTTTAGTTGGTTGTTCACGAAGACCACTGCATTAAGATTGCTCAAGCAGCCTGCAGTTTAGTATTCCAGAAAGTTTGGATATCTCTGGATTAAAAAGTGTGGAGAAGAACTGCTTTGGAGAAGTGTGTCCACTATTGCATGTATTTGGGAAGATACAAAATATCTGCTTTGTGTAGTCTGTATTCTTTAGAGTCAGTGACAGATTGCTGCATCAGGCTTCTATCTTCTATCAAGTGCTTAATACTCTGAGTGAAGCATACTAGATGCAACAGTGCTAGTAATAGAACCCAACAGTTTTATATTATTTTATTCCACTCCTTTTGTCTCCTGAACACCACCTCAGATGCTTCTCGAAGCCCTTACTACCACTGTGGCAGTAGGCCGGGTTGGTTTTTCCAATATAAATATTGCTCATGGAATATCTCAGCTCCTGCATAACTTCAGTTCAAATGCATGCCTTTTCCCTTCCTCACAGCTCCACTATGCAGAAAGGAGGTGTTTTATGCTATATCCAGAAGTTCACATTGCAGCTTTATAGCTGCAGGAAGCCGAGACTGAATGTAACAGCTTCATCGGATTGTGAAGAATAACACAGGGAAAGACCTCCACACCAGAGGCTCCTGTGCTAGTGCAGAAAAACAGATTGTGAGTTTTGCAGGCTCCATCTTACAACTAGTTAAGTTTCTTGCTCCCATAGTTTCTACTGTTGTTGGAACCTGGAGCAAGCTGGAACAGAGCTTGCTTCTTCCAGAACTTGCTGGAAACTTTGGACATATTTTTATGGTACGTGTAAACCTATTTATTCTTGCATTCATGTTGCCTTTTCCTTTTATCTTAGTGAATTATTTGTACTGCAGTCACGCCCATGGACCCTACCCAGATGCTGCTGAGCACTCAACGAACTCTGGATTCAGGACAAGGCTCTAAGCAGAAGATACCAAGCACAAATGTGTGTAGAGGAGTCAAACTGGTGTCTTGGCTGCTGACAGCTCTGGTGCCTTCTCCATCAGCAGGAACATAGAAATACCCCAAAGTCTTGCTGTGAAAGGCAAATAGAGGGAATGGGGAAGAGTCAACAGGAGTGGTTGCTCCAGAGGGGAGGACAGGTGCTATTGGTATACCTACTTCTCCTGAATTTGATTCTTTGAAAAAAAGGAACTGAAACATTGCCACACCCACGAGCACACAGGAATTCAGGATTGTCTCTTACCTGTGCTGGGGCACAGGTTTTAACCTGTTGTAAGTCCAGACTCAAGGCAAGGGTCTGAATGCCTCCCAGTAACCCCCCAGCTCAGCCCAGCAGTTGGGTTGTTAGTTATAAACAGCTGAAGAAAGACTGAAAAGAACCCTGGTATCCACTGTGTTTTCTTCAATCTATCACAGAATGTCAGGGGCTGGAAGGAACCTCAAAAGATCATCTAGTCCAGCCCCCCTGCCAGAGCAGGATCACCTACAGTAGATCGCACAGGAATGCGTCCAGGTGGGTTTTGAATGTCTCCAGAGAACTATGAGCACCAACATTTGCTAAAATAGAGTTACGACTATTTCTGTAATTTTGTAGCACAACTGTGTTCTTGTAGGTTGATGCTGAGATCATCTTAACCAATGTTTTACTGCAGAGTGTGCTGTACATTCTACCCTGTTTCATACAGCCCCAACCACAGCCTAGCTCTGCCCATGGCTTGGTGTTTTTAAACTCACCATTTAGCAAAACAAAACAAATCAACATAGGCCTGAGTTTCACCAGTCAGTCATGATACATTTTTAAGCTATGATTTTGTTTTGGCCAATGGTTAATGATGACACATTTAAAGCTGTGATTTTATTTCACATTAGAAGACTTACTTGTGGTCCTTCTCTGGACCTGCTCCAACAGGTCCATGTCCTTGTGTTGAGGGCTCCAAAGCTGGGTGCAGTACTCCAGGTGAGGTCTCACCAGAGCAGAGTAGAGGGGCATAATCTCTTTCCTTGACCTGCTGGTCATGCTTCTTTTGATGCAGCCCAGGACATAGTTGGCTTTTGAGGCCACCAATGAAGCATTGCTAGCCCATGTTAAGTGTCTCATGAGCTAACACCCCCAAGTCCTCTGCAGAGCTGCTCTCAATCCACTCACCCCCCAGCCTATACTGAAACTGGGGTTACCTCAACCCATGTGCAGGACTTTGCACTTGGCCTTGTTGAATTTCATGAGTTTGACACAGGACTACCTCTCAAACCTGTCCAGGTAGCTCCGGATGGCATCCCTTCTCTCCAGCATGTCCACCACACCACACAGCTTCATGTTGTCAGCAAAATTATTACATTGGCTTCAGCTGGTTCAGCTAGCAGAGCTGTTTGTGGAGTGCGATGGCAAGCAGCTGGGGGAAATGTCATTTTTTTTTTTCAGCACAGCCTTTGCAAAACTGCAGTTTGTCTGAGCTGTAAGTGTCTAGGTAAAGTGTCTGGAAAGTACACATCTGAGATACTTCTGGAATTCATGTGAGTACTTGTTTGACATAAGTGGGATTCGTGAAAGACACAGCTCAGTTAAGCACCTGCAGCATCAGACCCTGGATCAAGCAGGAGGGAGCCAACATTCAGATCACTCCTTGGCAAAATTGCCCCAAGGTTCCTCGGTCTCATTTTCCTTCCCTTTCAAGGGTACCCTTTTGGGTTCCCAAATGAAGACTTTGCTGATTGCAGCTGGAGAGCAAGAGAGCTCAATAAACAGGAAAGTGAGAGTCTATTTATCTTTGGCGCAGCCTGCCTTTTTCTAGTCTGGATGGAAAAGAAGACGAAAGTCCACGGAGCACTTGAGCGAACAACAAATGGCATAAGAACAAATGCAGCAAAAGGGAATGCCAAGGTTGTCATCCCCCGTCAGCGGTTTGGATGGGTTTCCTCCTCGGAGAAGCATTGGGGAGGCTCGAGGCGGGACCTCGTGCAGGAAGCAGGTGGTTTGCTTTACCAAGAGCCATGCGTAATGGTCAGGGAGCTGCGCCGCGCGCCGGGCCAAGCTACAGCAGATGGGCTGCGGTTTGCTCCACTTAAGGATATTTTTCATGTTATGTGTGGAAAAGAGCAGTAACCCTTGTTTGTTATATGAGGCCTTGTAGGACTTTGTTTGGAAAAAAAGCCATTTTTTTGAGATAAAAAAAAGCCATTAAAAATGTGAGTCACTGCAATCACATTCAAAGTGCTCCAGCATGGCCTTTTATTTGCAAAGACTTTGCTATTAAAAGCAGCTTTTTTTTTTTTTTTTTTTTTTTTTAATTAAGAATACCACCACAAATTACCTCAGGCTAATTGAGGTGACATTACTGATCTGTTCATTTGAGATTACTGAGTAAAAACACCCCAAACACCTCAAAGCACTGAATTTAAACTATTCACAGTGTAAGGGTACCAGCAAAATAGCTGTGCCTGATCTGTGGCGTAACACAGGACCTTGGGCTTTAAATGCATCACAACATCCTCTCCAATACAAATACATTTGAAAACCCAGATCCCGAAAAGTTAGGGCAGCCTCGTCCATTGATCAGGGAGAAGAAGGAGGAGGACAGGGTCTATGCAGAAGCAGGACCCTGTCGGAAGCCTTGGGTACCTCAGTATGCAGACATCCACAGCCCAAACAAATGTCCGACCACCTGAACAAGCCAAAGACCCCAGGGCTGGCAGCACCTCCTGCTGCTCTTTGGGGCTTGGATGCCCAGCTTAGCGTTAGCGGGTGCTTTTGTACTCTCTGAGGGGAGATGCCTCAACTGCTGCTTTCAAAACACATCCTCTCCATGAGGCTGTGAGCAGCCGGGGCAGAGGGAGCTGCAGCCTATCTGGTATGTACAACAAATAATCAGTGTCTGCTCTTTCTGGTGCACCCATCCTTGGGGAGAGACCAACTGAGCTGGGCAGGGTCTCCGCACATCCAGGCACCCCTCCCATAGGCTATTTACTTACTGCACCTTAAACAGTTACTGAACGAGTCACCCTCTTCTTAAATACAGGCTGAGGTCTCAAATTTCTCAGTGTCTGGAGAAAGGGCGGCTCTGTGAGGTTGCTGACTACCACTACCAGGTGCCACCACATCTGTGTCAGCGCCTGGACTGGGGTGTCCTGCTGTGCTGGGCCTCCCAGGAATCTCTGAGCAGGGACACCTACTCTTTGGACCATCACCGAACTCAACAATGAGTCAGAAGTAAAATCGCTGAAAATAATCAAGGCTGCTTTACCTCTGGGTGTGCAAAACAGCCGTCGTTAAACTATAATGTCAAACCAGAAAGCGTAGGCACCTCCCGGGAGAGGTGGCAGGGCTGCAGCTCTGAGGAGAAGGGAAGCTGGACACCCGATCACGGTACGCTGGGTCTGGTCCAGTTCTGTGCTACTTCTTCAGTGCTGCTGAGATCTGATTTTTGCTCTGTATTTGGCAAGTTGCAGACACTGGAAAAGTGGAGAGAGAACAGAAAACAACCACAGAAAACAATTTGAGGGTTGACAGAAATGTCTAATAGTGAGAAACTTAAAAGGTCCGTCTGCTTGGCTTAGCGAAAAGTCCAAGTCATCTTACTGTATTTTACTAGAGGGACTTACCGAGTGCTTTCAATCGCTGGCAAAAGACAAATAGCTGCAAGCTAAATTGAGACAAGTTAAAATACACATAAGGCACAGTTCAAAAGCAAACAATGACTCATTGCTAGTACAAATTACAAATGACATTGGTGAATCCTTTACTTTGACTAGTAGGAGAGGACAAGGTGCCTTCCTCTGCAGATGGGCCAAAGGGTTCACACAGAAGTGCTTGAAGGAGATTGCCTGACTAGAGCTGTGCAGGAGGCCAGGCCAGATGGTACTGAGCTGCCTCCTCACATCAGCAGCTTGCCATTATTCACACTGCTGCGTTGAATCCTGCAGCACATCCACGCACCCAGCATCCAGGCAGTATTCACAGGATGTGCCTGATAGTTAACTTAAATATCCTCTGGAAAAAATAAACACATGGATATCTGTGATGCTTAGTAATAGTAAATCAAATTCCCCGGCTCCTTTCCCTTATAAAACACAGAACAGCTGCTCTTGGAAAATGGAATAGAAGCTCCAGCCCTTTGTTGCGGTGCTGCATTGCTGTGCAATGTGTTACCAGCAGTAACCTTCAGTGGCAGGTAAGAACTATCTAATTAGCAGCCTCTGTGCCATGCAAGCTTTCTCTCTTACACTTGACTGAGGATATTTGAGAACATTAGATAACATAAAGCTCAGGCACTGGCACACACACTATTGAAACTCAAGACAAACATTTAACATTTTTTTCAAATGGAGAGATCTTGTGTTCACGCTGCTCTGGATTTATGCCCACCAGCTATCAAACAGAAGACAAATGACAGTGCTGTTCTTTCAACCAGTTTAATGATTCTGGCAAAACACATGGCAGTAGAGTCCAAAGATTTCATCTAGGCAAGGCAATGCCTATTCCAAGAGTGGAAATCTCCAACTGGATAGCTGGCAAGCTCATGTTTGTGCTGGAGGCTTAAATCAATCATTTATATTTTTCCCAATGTGATTTAGCAAAGCACAGAAACTGGCTCCCTCATCAATGGCCACAGGCCCATTTTTCATGTTTAAGGTATTAGTGCCATGGGCTAAAGTGATACATTGACTTCATGTAAAACAGTCAGGGCTAGAACCACCTGTTTAATCATTTCTTTACAGTAGCTCTACTTTGAAAAATGTCAACAAATGCCTTGTTGACACTGTCAACAAGGAGCTCAGGAGCCTGTTCTATGTTATTGGTCCCCTGGAATCATTCCTCCTTGTTCATGCAAAACTCCTCTGCCATCATGATACATTTCTGATTCTGCTGCCGAACACCATCCCCCTCATTGTTACCTTATGAACTGACACAAATTCCCCTGGCACAGATGCCTGAGTCCATTAGCAATCAAAGTGCTACTGCAGATTTAGGCTATTAAATGCACTTTCTTCCTCAAAGGTTAGGACAAACTTTAGAGGCCTAGCTGCAAACTTGGGATTTAGATTAAATAATATACAGTGGCCACCCAGCTATTTAGGGTCTCATCTGTTGTGTCTGGAAATTCCTGAGGTGCCAGTAATTCTGCGTCTGTGGATACCCCGAACTGTCCTTGCTTACTCTAGTAGGAATCACAAAGTAAAAGCAACATGATTTGAGACTGTAGGTTTGCACAACTTCCTTGTAGGGCAGTACTCTATAAATGCTTCCAGGGTCATGGGAACCTCCTGGCAGAACTGCAGCTTCTTATCAGACTAAGCCTGTGGTGTGTACCCACCACACAGGCCAATTTCCTCACAGGGAGGACCTGGTAAGAGGTCTGCAAAGGACATAGTTCATGCCAAAGAGGCATTGAAATGATGCTTTGGGTATCCCACTTAGCATGTTTCAAAAATACGTTTAGCCTAAGTGGCTAGAGCAACTACATGTGCTCTCAACAGATTTAACACATGACAAGAGGACAAGGATCATTTCTAAATGGTCATGACTGCTTAATATGTAGTGATGTATTTCCCAGTGCAGCCTCCTTGTATGTTATAACTTAATGGTTACTTCGGGCAGGGTGTTTGGAAGGTGCCTTTATACGTTCCCAAGCTTCAAAATGTTGAAATATCTCCGATCTACCAAGGGAATGCCTTATTTCCTCTCTGCTTCTCTAGGCAGAGAATAGTAATACTCCACTGCCAAAAAAAGACAAAAATTCAGACTAAAATCACGTACAAAAATATATGTAATCACTATTTATTCGCTGGTGTCCCTAATTTTATCCCACAACCCAGAAACACTGCAAACACAGGATTTCTCAAACTCCTGAGAATCCAGAGTGGTAAAGAGCTCTCTGTCTTTCTCAAAGTGGCCTCATGTTGTAAAACTTCCAGCCTGGCCTTCCAATAATGATTATGGTAATTAGTCTCCATCTCCTTTGGGCTAGTTGCTAACACAGTCCAGTTGATTTTTCCAGAAGGAATAAGCAAACAAATTTAAACAAGAGAAAGGCCAGGCCTCGGAGGACAGTAACAAAAGGGCAAACTTGAAGACAGTTCAGTCTAATTATCTGCATCCCGGTGTCAGCAGAGGCAACATTTTTCTCTGCAAGCAACAAACTATCCTGCGCAAATTGAGTTGGAAGGAGAGATTGCAAGGGGAGACCATTTTGAGTTCGGAAGACTTTGCAGTCTGTCCTTCCAGCACTTTTTATGCACCTTATAGCCATTATTGGAAAGGAAAAAATCAGTCCTTAGAACAAGTTGTAGTCAGATGTGTGTCCAGGCTTCTAGCTGACCCTAGGACACTCCTGGTGCCACGAGCTGCCCTATCTGAGCCCACTGTTCATAACCCAGTGAGTCTGGCTCAGGGTTTTCCTTCAGGAGTCAGACAGTTGAAAGTGTTTCAAGAAGCTCATAATTACTGCATTTGGGGCACAGTGATACATGAAGAGTGAACTTAGCAGGATACTTGCTGTGGAGTGAAGCTCCTCAGAAGGAAAGAACTAATGCAATAGTTCCTCCTAAAGAAGTCTCACTCCTTCTCCTGCTTTTCCCCTTCCTTCCCACAAATGCTCTAGCCAGACTGGTTGGCTCAGCTCAGAGAGCCAACCAAGCAAGGAAAAGAGAGCAGATGGTTTCTGCAGCGTGAGTGAGCTGAACTGGTTTGTGGAGAGCCACAGGCCGTGCAGGATTTCACAGCCGGGAAAAAAAAAGGATGAGGCTTTAGGAGCACTGAACCATTCAAGCAGCTTGCCAGGTGCATGAAACCACTGCCTCAAAGAACAAAAATTCAAGCCTTTATAATGTCTGACCTCTCTCCTTTGGTTTTAGGTGACCAGCGTCCTTACACGCAAAACATGAGGCTGCGAAAAGCTGGCCTGTAGTGAGGAGCAAGCAGTAAGCCTGCCAGGTGAATGCAAGGCCCCTACCATGGGAAGAGATACAAATCCAGTCCAAAATTCATTTATTTTTCACCAGCTGAAACCGTTTGGTAAATGCATCCCGATATTTTACAGAAGAAATTAAATAGCCTTGCTCTACTCCAAAGCTCCCATTTCCAGGCTTGTGGCCAGTTAATACTTCATCTCTTACCGCAGCATGACCAGCAGTGGAATAAGCACTAAATGAGTCCTGCTGATTCTGGTCTGACAAAAATCCTGAGCTGGAGCCCGGGGGGACCACGTGAGCTGCTGCCTGCCCACCCCGCCTTCCCATCATTTGATTTCCTCAGGTCCCGTGGAGGATCTGTTCAAGAAAGTTCAGTCTGCAGGTGCAAGTTTTGCAGCCTATATCTGGGCCATATTTTTGATGTCAGGAAAAACATCGCAAGAAAATAACTCATTATGAAAGAGAAGGGCTCCAGAGACATCTTTGTATTCCAGTGAAAAGGCTTTTCTTTTAGCAGGCATTTGTCTGTGGTGTTTGCAACCTAAATATCACCAGCAGAATTTAAAAATGACATTGATTAGAAACTTATTCTTGAAACAAATCATGTCCTTTTCTTGGTAAAGCAGTAATGAATTCTCATCACTGAGTTTTTCCGATGTTGTAATATAGTAATTATTTGGAACGTGCTCACATCTCAAAAAAAACATGTTAAATCACAATATTTAATTGCACATAATTCCTACCAGCATTTTGCTCCATAAATTAATTTCAATTACATTCAAGTTTAAAGAAAACATTTTAAAGCTTATATTTTTTACATAAACCCATGAGAAAAGAAAAAGTGTTGTTCAAGAAGAAATATAACAGTTTAAAATAAATAAAAGCTTTTGCCACAGATTTTCACATTTGATATCTTGCTTTAAAGAGAAAATCCTGTATCTGGTAACCCTTATTACCTCCTCCAGCCCTCCTGAGTCACAGAAACAGATTTCGGAAAGATGCCTAAGGCCAATCATTTAAAAAAGAAGTGAAACTAAATCCTTTCACCCATTTATTTCCCAGGTCACAGGATGAAAACCTGTAGGCCTCCTATTTCCATCTTTAGCACACGCTCTCACTTGAGACTTAGAAATTTGACTTGCAAAAGAAAGATAGAGGCATGCCCTTACTCCCTGGAGAAAGCATACAAAAAGAATGTGCTTTTTTTTGCTTTAAGCTTTAGAAATTTGAACTCAAGCTGTAAGAGAGGAAAGGAAGGCCACGGTCAGGCAGCTGGTACAAGTAAGGTGCAGACACAGAGTTCTGTCCCGTGCCAGCTGGAAAAGATCCATGTTGGAAAACAGTTTCGCAAGGCCCCCCTGCACCCTGGCTCCTGGGATGTGCTGCATAGGAAAAACTGCAGCTCTGTGTGCACTTTGTAGGGTTTGAAAGGAAACTGTTCGATGGATCTTCATCTGTATCTATTTTAAAATGAAATAAACAGTTATTTGTGGAAAAAAAAAAGAAGAGACCTCATTTTCTCATATACCACTGAAACAAAATACACACAGCCTATGGCCCCGATCCATTACTGCGGATTAATTCAAACCAAGTATCTTATTCAAGACATAAGTACTTTCCAAGAGCATTTTCACTGTTTTTTGTGGAGGAAGTATCTGAGCCCCACCGTGCTGGCTGAGGTAGATACGCGCTACCAGGCAGGGGTGAGAGGAGTCACGATGAATGCTCGGAAGAAGCTCTCTTGCCAGGAGGCTGGAACTGAGGGACACCGAATCCTCCTGGACCTGAACACCAAGCCTGGTATTGCCATGGTTCCCATCGCTGCTGGCTCTTCAAATCAACTTGGAGACACGACCATTTAATGAAGGAAAAATTGTACTGTTACCATGACTCTTTGTGATCCTATTTGTACAGCCTTTCTCCATGCAGGATTACCCAGAAGGAGACAGGAGTTACCCTACATTTCTTTTTGGGGAGCAATTTCGCAAGTCACATCCAAGGAAAGAGTCTGGCTACCCCATTCCCTTTTGTGAACTTTGCACTTTCTTCACTAAAACCTTGTTTTCCTGAAAACAGAGGCTAAACCTCAGACTAGACTATACTAACAGACAGTATAGCCAATCCCAGCACACAGACTCTCCTGGGAGGACATAAAATGTCAAGCACGGTTCCCTTGCTCTGCCTTGTCTGGGCACCTCATATGTGTGCATGTGAGCACGTGCCTATGTTCACGGCAAATGCTCTCCTCCTTCCTCACACAAGTGTTTATGTCCTTGGAAGATAAGAGAAATAATCTGATGCAAGAAGATAATCATGGTTTTCCCTCTACACACAATATGAAACACTTTGTGTGTACATATTTTTGTATGTTGTACATATGCCCACAGGAAGGATCAGATTTTTAGGGGTATTACACATATAGAAGAATACTTTGAAGTCACTTATGAAAATTCTCCTAATTTCCCACCTTTGTCTTTAAACACCTACACAGAACTGAGGGTCTGCAAAGGGGAATTTTTATAATCTTCTGTGCCTGTTTGCATTTCAAGGCAATTAAGACTCTAAAAATATCCCCAAGAAGCATTGATACTGCGAGAATGTTCTGTTTAATTAATGGTTGTTTAGTATTTCATAAGGTTTCTTTTAAATTCAGAATACATTTGGGACAACCATGGGATAAATTAAGTAAGATTAAATAATACTATGACTCATCAACACACAGGAGTTCGATATATACTTGAACATGTCCAACAAAAAGGTGCTGCTGATCCTTGTTCAGTGGCGTTCATCCTGTTAATTGACATGTATGTGTTTTCTTCTTTCAGCTTTGACTTTTCACTGAGCTGTCTTCATTATTCAAAGTGCCATAGCATGAACTGTGAGAATCTGGTTGTATTTTGCCTGTCAATTTTTGTCCTAGGGAAATGAGGTGAGAGAAGTGAAAAACAACTCTGTGAAGAATTTTAATAAAACAAATCCCCCACCAATCCATCATTTAAACATTCTTTGCTCCAGTAATCATTGTTTTCATTTGACTAGTTGTTAACAATAGCTTGGAAAAACTCTGAAAAATTCTTTGAAAACTCTGCTGGGAACAGGAATAGAAATTAAGGGAAGAGTATATTTATTAAATATGACTAGAGCACATTTGTGACTCAATTCTTCTAGGTCATCCCATTATCTGATATCTCATTTTTAAACAGAGACAGAAAAAAAAGCCCTACTTACCAGGAATATGTCCACAGTCGATAAAAGGAACTTGTAATTGCTCCTCTTTTATATTTCTTGCAATTAAAAACACACCCAGGAAAGACAGAAGACACCTGCAAAATAAAAGTGGCATAGTATCATTACAAACAGTTCACTGCACCCGAGATGAAAATTTCTTTCCATGTTTCTTTTTCAATGACTTCCAAACTCAAGCTGCTCAGTTTATGAAGAAACGTTTCTTCCTGGCAGCTCTATAAATTCATCCTGGTCTCTCTCTCAGTCTAGTTTTTGCCTCCTGAAGCTTTATTATCAGTTCCAAAGGCTCCGCAGGCAACATTACACTTTCAGCAATATATACCTAATGAAATGCCTGTGAGTGTGAGGCTGCAGTTTTGAATCCCTAAGCAAATCTACACAGAGCATCTAAGCTAGCATTCTAGCATTTGCAATGTCATTAACAACTCAGTCTAGCTGCAGACAATCAACATCTCGGTTGTTTTTCTTGTTTGACTGTGTGTCTCAGGGGCAAGCTGTAAGCCAGGAGCAGTGAAAAACTGCTATGCTTGGATAAATCTATCCACTCTGTGCTGGACACACAACCACTAATTCCTACCTGCCAAATACATATGTTGAATTTGCTCATCTCCAATTTTTTTTTTCACTTTTCCTGCCGTCAGACAGGATAGCAGTGGTGTGCATCTACTCTGTTTAACTGAAGAGGATGAAAACGTCTGTAGCCATCAGCCTCGTTTATCTGACAGCAATGTGACAAGACACCTCCAGCAGTTCTGGAAGATGCTTTTAGCCATTTCATGCCCATTATCAACTAACTGCCACCTGTCCTCAGAGCTGTTACAAGGCTTGTAGCCAGCAGAATGTTACTTCTTTAAACATTTATTGTTAACAGCTTTTTACCATGTTCTGAACTTTTCCAGAATAGGCATGCTGTGCCTTTCTTGGAATAGGAAGACAGAGGAGAGTACTGCCTCACAGGCAAGCAACTCATATAATTGCCCACAGCTAGTAGCATCAAATACTAGCTGAACGCACAAGTGAACGGGCAACGATTTTGTGCAGTTGTAAAAGCACCCTCTATAGCAAAGTCTTTGGTGGAGAGCAGTGATTTCTCCTTCCTGCTGGAGGAACACTTGCTGCTGGTTTTTCATTCCATTGTGAGATTAGTAGCTCATAAGTATCTCACATTTTTATATATTTGGATTCAAAACCAGGCCTCCAAACTCCCAAAGCACAGACATCAATCTTTCCTTTAATGTTTTTTATACTACTATAATAGCTATTCCATAATACTTTAATAAGAAGATGGGTTTCTTCTTACTGAGAAAAGAAGAGATCCTGCAAGGCAATACTGCTTCAACACAAAAGTTAGTGCAGATTTTAGGCCGATACACTTACCCGAACAGAAACATGAACACACTCAGCAAAGCTGCACTTTGGAATTCCTGATAAAATATGACCCCTGGAATGTGACAGAAACAAGAATTGCAGATCTTGACTGGCTTCCAAGTGATATGAGTTACAGCTGGTAGGGTCAGGAGAAGTGTCATACTCAAACAGAACAAAAAAAAATCCCAAATAAGGTATTAATACACATTGTGATGGGTTGACTTTATGTGCCCATATTCTGTTATCTAGGCTTTCCCAAGATAGCACATGGGACTGGAGAAGATTTAGTCTATCAGATTGGAGCAGGTACTGTGTTAGTGACTGCACAGATGCAGGTATTTTTTGCATTGTCAGCAGCAGTTTTCTTGCAGGTCAAACTCAAGGTCTTATTCACAAGCGGAGTCATACCAATATAGCCAACAGGTTCTTCATGAATTTAGTTAAGCCACTCCAACAGACCATGTGGACATCTTAGCTCCAACTGGGAACAGATTTTCAATAACTAGCCGTGTCCCTGATGTTTACATCAAGTTAAGGGCTCCAGCAGCCGGGTTTGCCAAATCTTTCTGTCTGAAGGGATCGCTAGCTCTTTCTGCTCACCCCTCTTCCAGGAATTAGCACCTCTGTAGTGGAGGTGACAAAACCAGGTGTGTATCTGGATCTCAGCTGCCCCAATTCACAGCCAAGTATATTAGCTTTAAACCACTGACAAACATAGTTCTACTTAGAAATGCCAAAGTGTGAACCAGCACAGCTGAAGTGTGACTGTATCTTCAAAGGCCGTGACTGGGGCTGGGGGAATCAGGAGACATGGTACCTTCTACAAGCACCACAGCAAAATTCAGCAGAGGTTGCTCTTCTAAGCCTTACGCTGATTTAACTAAACTGGTGCAAATGCACATGTATCCAGTCTCAAAGCTATTAAGCCATTCCTGAATAGGTACTTGATCTTTTAAGGAGGCACAAGGCCAAATTCCCCATATGGTCACAAGAACGCAACCCCCTTCTGGCACAAGTCTCCTCTCGGTCACAAAGCGTAGGTCTCTTCTAACACAGGTGCTGAGGCAATCTGTGCATGAAGCTAACTTTCCTTCTCATTAATGGCAGCTCTGCATGAGAAACTCCTGCACAACAATGACAGGAAAGCCCCCAGTGTGTGTTAAAATGAGTCATAAATGTTCTAACAACATGATCATTTTGGCTCATTGCTGATACAGCATCTTAGTTGTCTTCCCTGCTCATGTTCTTACACCGCGCACCATTTCCAAGATTTGCAGTCCCTCTTTAACAACACTGAGTTCAAAGTTCTCACCCAGAATAAAATGTTAAATGCTTAAAAAGTCTTTGGAGTCATTTTATTTCCTTCACTTAACCTAGAATTCCACCTCCTGAAACTGAATATACACTAACTACTATGAAACACAGCTGGTTGTCATTTGAATAGTTTGCCAGGCTGTTAAAATTACTCTACCAGTTCGGCTATGGAGGGGCTGGTGCGCACATGGTAAATACATTTTCTGTGTCATGACGAGGCTAGGATAAATGCAGGTACTCCTAGAAAGTCAGAAAGGTACAGTAAACCATATACATCAATTCTGGAAATGCTAGAATTTTATTATTTTGCTTCAAAATCTGTGAACTTATTCATTTTTCAAAACTTAAACACCTGTCACTTCTTTTTGTGAAGACAAACATAACTAGTTTGTATTCCTGCTCATGGCCAGTAGTTCTTGAAAACCTGATATTTAAAAAATCATTCTGTAGAGGCAAAGGGCCAGAAACATACCTGAAACAATGGCACTAGTGCTGAAGAACACAAAATTAATGGGCACAACTGTTGTTGCTTCGTACAGATGCATTGCTTGATTCAGGAACCTGGAAGACAAGTGTTATTGCACCACATGTCTACAGGTGGTTCTCTGCACTTTAAGTCAGGTTAAGACACTTTATGTCAATTTAGCAATAAGTGTGACCCTTTCTTGCCACAATAGCAAGTAGCCCTGGACAGATGTATTTGTGTATAGAATTTACCTCTTGGTTTTCACTATACAGAGCACAAAAAGAGGCAAAAGCAAGAAGGTCAACATGGATTCTTCTGGCCATAGGCTGTCATTGGAGAGTCCTTTGAAGTGCTGTTGGAAAAATTCTATTTGCCACAGATAAGTGAGGAATGCTAGGGTCTTGCTGCTTATGGTCTGCATTGGTTTTTGGAAGCAATGCTGCCTGCAAGCAGTCAGGGTCAAGTTGCTCTAATTTAAACAGATTATTTGCGTATGTCCAGCCTGGACCCGGACACACGAGTTGTTATAGGGACTGTTTCACTTCGCTGAAGTCCACATTGCTGCTACTGCTCAATCTAATTTGGCTAAACCATGTATTTTCATGTTTATTCATGCAATCATACCCCAGACAATCTCTGTCCTTCTGAGAAAGTCCAGGAAGGTGGCTTCAAGCCTGAGCATTTTGGGTTGAAAGCTATCTGTTGTGCTCCTCAGAAAGGCAACACAAACCCTCACCAGAAACGTGAAGAAGAGTGTGCAGGACCACAGGAGTATACACTGCACACAAACCTGCAGGACCGAGACGTTTACCACGGAGCAGCCTGCAAAATTTGCACCAGTGAATGAAAAAGACAAAGCAGTTAACCCACTTGTATGGAGATCACAGCTATCAACATTTGCCCATGGGTTGATGAAATCATGCGTGTGAACTCTCAGATTCACCAGCAGACACTCTGTTACGTGACCAGTGCATTTCAAACCAAAGGAGAAAAATCAGGAGGCTGCAGATTGTAATCAAAACCTATAAAAAGAACCACGCTTAAATGTTTCACTGGTACAATATATGTGCATTGTAAAAATCCAAGCTTGGATCTGTTTTAGCCATTAAAGTAATTGCATGGTTATTTTAGCAACTGTTGAACAGTCTCCATGGTGCTTTAAAAATAAAGAAATCCTACATATCCACAGGATAGTCAGGATTTTTTAAGTCATTGAAAACACCTCATTATTTTCTCCCATTTGCAACAAACTTGGTCACAGGGACTAAAACAGTGATACCAAGGCCCAGCAATGAATCCAGGAGGATGTTCCAGCACAGACTGTTCCCAGCTAACACAAAACAGTCAAATAAAATAAGAGAGGAAACAAATAGAATGAAAAATTTAGACTGGCAGCACTGTCTCTATTAGAAAACGTGTCCAAGAGAGAAGAGAGGAAGAGACACTGAGCTCAGGGAATGAAATGGGCGTATTTCACTTCTTTTTTAATTTTGGCCCAGCAAAAGCAAGAAAGATAAAACTGGCAAGAATGAGAGGTTAATTCAGCGACTTCCTATTTACGAAGCTTTTCTTTCCTATTCTAAATGCCCTGAGATGTTCTCCCAGAGAAGAAAAGATGGATGTAAATCACTCTGTAATCTGTTACAGGGGAGTTCCTGAGTCAGCCATGGAGAGTCACTGCATAATAACGCATGGACTTTCTGATTCCACATGGGAATGGTATGTTCTGCCACGAGAAAGCTGGGTTGGCTCTTCCACCGGAAAATAATCATGCAAGTAAACACTCAGACTCACACTGGAGCAGTCTAGATGAGATTACTGAATGATGCTATCAGCACCTGAAGCAGAGGGACCGGCATAAAGGGAATGGACTCGCTGTTCAGCTGCAAGCCGTATTTTACCATGCTGCCACCCCCAGCAATCTGCAAAGGCAGCATAAAACAATCACTTAACAGGCCAGAGGCCAGCAGGGGAAACTTGTGCCTTGCACACGAAAAGTTAACTATTTATCAAAAAGGTACAGACGTGCAGCGTAGCAAAGCACAACGTACAGATTTAACAGAGGCAGGGAGAAAGCTGGGATGAACTCTCCGGTCTGGCTAGTGACATAAGCTGGTGGAAAGAGATGTGTGATGAGGGCAAATGTGGTCATTTGATTATTTGGCAATGAAGGTTTCTAAAAGTATCCCCACAAAAATTTAAACAGATTACACTTATGAATTCAAGACCCATGCTAAAACTAGAGGTCAATTTGGGAAGACCTTGTATAAGGTGATAATGAGAGGAGGTAGCATCTGTAATTATCAATTAGAAACTGAGAAACAAGGACTATAAAAACAATACAATCAGCTGTAGGCAATTCATGCATCTGTCAAGGATCTGCCAGGAATTCATTCCTTTAAGTGCAACTTCTATCTAGAGTCTGTATCAGTACTGAAAAAAACTGACAGATAAAACCTGTACAAAGGCTGGGAGATAAATAGAATCTCACTTACTTGATTTGGAACGCACAAGAAGTTACCATCAAAACAATCATGATGTAGAAAACAGGGTAAGTTAGCTGCATTTTCCCCTTCACAGAGAGTGTTATCATGCTGGCCACAGCCTTTACAGCAATGATGGTCAGTGATGCTGAAAGGGAAAGGTGAAGATTAGCAGGGCAAGATTCACAGCAGTGACTTCAGAGCATCAGTGAGGGCTGACAAGATTGCCACATCAGAGCCACAGGTCTCATCACCTAAAGAGACACTGAGGTAGAATTTGAGCACCTAAACCCAAGTATATGATTTTGTAAACGCTCGCTGAGCTACTGCCTAAACTCAGAGTGGCCCTATCTCTATGTGTGCTTTGTGTTTTGGTTTTAAGTTCTTGCAGCACTGAGGTCTGGAACCCTGCCTCTACCCAAAATTTCCCCTTTTTTCAACAGGGAACTCGAGGTTAGAGTCAAATGAAGTTTTGCAGGGTAGGACTCATGTCTGTGTGTGTGAGAGAGAGAGAGAGGCTGAGCTCAAGGTGAAGAAAGAACTGGATCAATTTCCCACTGTTGGGCACATACCCTAAACACAGGACTTCCACTCTGAGGTGGTATAACAGCCTCCACATCTTCCAGACATACTTTATTTGGCTCCAGCTGCTAATTCAGAGCCCATGTTTCACTATTCAGCAGAGGTCTTAGAGGTCTCGAGCTGCTGGGACACCTCCTAACAGTAGCCTTCGTGTGATACTGTCAGCCTAAAATACCTCCTCACCCTCAAGATTTCTCTGCTGAGATGGGAGCTGGCCAAGTCTGGCCAAAGATGACTTCTGGGATCACATCCTGAAGCACCTCACTTTCCCCACAGGTTATGTGTGGAGAGCAGACAACCAACAGAGGGGTCTGCATTTTGTTTCAGGGGCCAGGCTCTTAAGACCATTTATGGGATTTAGCCCACAGAATAGAGTATTTCAGTACTGTGTTGTCAGTCCATTTAGCCACTGTCATGGCACCACCACAAACAAATTTCAGACAAGCAGGCAACGGTTTTAATACTTCACCAGTTCAGAGAAGTCTTGCAATACCCATCTTTTAGAAAAGCAGCTGACAGTCCAGCTGAGAGTTACTTTAGACTCCTTTTTGAGTGCACATTTGGTTAGCTGAAGCTAACCCAAGTAGGCTGTGATTACTGCAAATAAAATGTAACAAATTCAAAAGAAACTAAAAATGATAAGAAGAGTTGGGGTGTGGAGATGACCTTTGAAGAAAGGTAATTAATCATCAGGAACACTGTCCCTCAGCTGGGATCCCATTCCACTCTCCTCCAGAGCTGAGGGGTGTTGGGTTTCGGTGATCTGATTCATCCTCCCATAACTGCAAAATTCAGATTGGCAAGGAAAGCTGCACTGTGCAAAAAGTTCAGGCCAAGGGCTGGAAGAAAAGGTGGGGGAAGAAGAACGAATTCAGGTCTGTGGTTTTGGTTGCAGGCATTTTTCTTATAGCTAGTCCAAAAGTTCAGGGGGAGTTTAAGAGTTGCACACATCTTGTGATGATCTTGTTCACCACCATGAAATTCACTGTTTTCATGACAACCTTTCCACCAAGTACTTAACTTCTTGCTCTGTAATGGCAATAGGTGGAGTGGTTTAACAAACACAGCAGTAAAACTGAGCAGGGGAGGTCAAATGCTGGCCTGCAGTGGTGCTAATGGTATGATAAAAAGCCAGAAAATACACTCAAGACCCAACAAGCAGCCTACATAAAAGCTGAGATTTGCACTTTAGCATGGGGGAGTTATTATATTAAAAGAACACTTATAGGTAAAAATCAGCAGTTTGAATTTTCCAACTAAGGGTAAACATTGCTGAAAGATTGATTTTGATCAAAGCGAGGTTTCCAACCCTTATAATTTTAATGAACCATAGAAGAAAACGTCAGGGTTGATTTTTTGGTTGTTTGTGTTTTGTTTTGTTTTTTTTTTTAAAGTGCAATGATCTTTTCATTTAAAGTAGCCCAGGAATAAATTTCAAAACCTAGGAAACTGTTTTCCTCTCTCTGATAGAACAATCCCCCTCCCAAGGCCAGTGTGGCAAATGATGTCACTTTCCAGCTGTTAGGGCAGGAAATTCAGAAATCCCATTTTAATCTGAAATATTTTCCCCAAAACTTATGAAAACTCCCAGCATATACGTGAGGTAATATAATTCTCACCAAATTAACTTGCAGAGTTGTTCTAAGCAAAACATTTGCAGATTTTATGATAACCTCTGTATTTTCTTCATAACAAAAGCAGCTCTCATATCCAGTGAAAGACAAAGGCTGCCTTCTCTTTAAGGACCCTTCTACATTTAATTTACATGTGTGAACCCTCTATCAGAAACATACCTGTGCAGATATGAGAAAAGGCAGAAATCCCATTCCACATGCTGCCACCAAGACCCCAAACATCATCTACCCCTCCTGGAGTTCACATATTGGACAGCTGGGAGCAAAGCTGCGGGGCCCTCTCTCAGCTCCCGCATCACTTTGCTCAGCAGAAAGGTCAGGGACCAAGTAAAAAACTCTAAGCTTTGTGGGGACTGCCAGGCACCAGGACAGTTGCAGGAACCAGAGCCAGCCACAGTTCTGGGTTTCCTGCTCAAGGGAGAAGTTAGTATTTCAAAGGTTCCCACGAACCAGGATTTGTTTGTTTGTGCCTTTTTTAATAGAGCAGAAATAATAACACATTTTTCCTCAAGCTGCTTATGCTCACCAAAACCTCAGCAGCCACCAGCTGAAGTTGTATTTTTGGCTGACTGCAGCCTGACCATCAAACTGCAGTTAGGGCCTGCAGGGGCAGGGGTTTGCAGCATCATTGCTGTCCAGCAACTCCACATGTCCCTTTGGCACTGGTGGCACCAGGGCTGGCAGGCTCCACGGAAAAATAGGCAAGCAGAGCTATGTAGCCCAGTGGCCTGGGTCTCTGGAGACGTGTGTTGGCCTTGCTTAGGGCAGACATCATGGTGGGTCTGCCCAGAACTGCAGCAGTCAAGGATAGGAAGGTGAACTGGGGTTCTTCAGGCTTCCAGCTAATGTGACAAGGAGGCTGCCCCACTTGTTACTCAGTGCTTTGTGCTCCTCATGGCAGGGCTGGAAGCTGCAGGGAAGCTCAGGAGAGCTCTGCCAAAGCTCCTAGGCTCTGTGCTGGGGGCTCGCTGGACTCGCACATCATTCCTCCAAACCAAGAGCAGTTGAACAGTTAAACCTAAGGCTTTTGGAGCTCTTCCATCTCTGCCTCATGCAGGGAGTGTGCAAATCCTTCCACGCTTCTGCAGAGTTACAGATCCTTATGTTCCTAGTGCTGAGAAAGTTAAATGGGAAGACTGTCCCGCAAGGTTGACCCGGAAGTCTGAGCTTTTCGGCTGGGTAAAAAAACACTCAGGAATCTGAAGGAAGGCAGTTAATAAGTCTGTGAAGGTTTTCACACTGAATTAAATACATATTGTGTAACCGGCAAACTTCAATGAAATTCTGTTTTATCAAAGCACTCATGAGCAGCTCCATTAGAAATGTGCTTTCTAAGTCTTTGCAGACTGATACATGCACACACTGAACTCAGTGAAGATGTAACCATTGACTTCACTGGTACAGTTCAAACACCTTTCACTTTAATTGAAGAACTGTGGTGTCCCATGAAGGTTTCATGGAGAAGTGACAAAACAAGGATGGGAGAAGGCATGAGGTGGCGACAAATTCATAGTATATGCCTGCAAGGGCTGAAGCTTTAGAGATAGCCTCATGACATTTTTCAAAACTGATTCAAGTTTAACTTTATTGGAAGTTGCCTAATAAAATTGCCTCTCCTGTTTCTCTGGGAATTGATTGTGGCAACATTAATCAGAAGGCAAACTTCAGTGGCCCACTGAGTTCTTGGCTATGCTTCTGGAAAGATGGTAAAGCATGAAACATTGCATATGCACACAGATATAGATAATTCAAAGAAAAGTTCTGATACAGTCACAGCATATCACTGCATTTGTTTACGGCGTGCTTACGAGGCCTTAGGCTGCTCTGCTTTAAAGAATTGATTTTCACAGCCAGCCTGTTCTCCAAAACAAAACTGAAAACAGGATCCCAGGATCTAAAGCTAAATTGTTTTAAAAAAGCACTTCAGAATACCACTGCACACAGCATATTATTTTCAGGAAATCTGCAAAAAGAAATAGTCCAAGCAATAAGCATAAAAACGGTTTCATAATCATCTTTTCTCGTCAAAAAGAGACCAAAGTAAGAATCACAGTGAAATGTTTCAATGATTCTCCTTCAGCACACTGCTTTGTAATGGCCCTAATCTAAACTATCTGGGGAGACTGAGTGACAAAGAATTATCAAGTAAAAGACAGGAACATTAAAGTGAATAATATGTTCTTACCCAGCAGTGCCACCATCATTAACAAAATCACGATGTGTTTCACAGCCTTTCTTTTGTAAAAGTAGAGGAGAATGCAGAATATGATAATTTCTAAGATCTGAAAATAAAAGGGAAGAAAGAAACTATGTAATAAATGCTGCATTCAAAGTCTTTGGGATGTCACATTTATTTTCTCTGCTCTAACAGTTCAAAGGAGAATTACTTTATTGAGCACATTCTTCTAGAAAATAACATTATTGCCAGTTGACTGAGCTATCAATTGTCATTTCTTTCCTACTACAGAAAAAGTTTAACTTTGAACATTCCTTATTTCTTCAGTTTTTCTTTTTGCATTTCTAGCTATATTTTGCCACTGGTAGTGTTGAGAAGATTTTTAATATGAAAACAAAGATATCTGTGCTTATTGGTAATAACTCTTACAGAAACTCTGTTTATAATTCCTATGCAGTAAAGCACTCACCTGGAGGAACACCAGTCTCTCCTTCTAGCTATGATACTCCTGGTGTCAACCTGTGTGACCTGCAAGCTACCCTCTTTGCCATTCTACCCAGTCCTACCACCAAAAAAAAAAAGTCCTCCCAAACACTGTTTGGGGTTTTTTTTCAAACTTTTTTCCATATATCACAAGGAGGAAAAGGTTTATTTCATGTGGTGGTTCTCAAATCACAGGTACCTGTTGGGAGCTCACCTTGAAAAGCTCGGTGATGCACAAGCAGACCACATTGCAGGAGACCTGCAGCTACCGAAGCAGCTTTACTTACACTTCATGGTCCAAACTTGCTCCTTCAACAACATCTGCAGTTAAATGACAGTTAAATTTACTGACTTTCTGTTAAAGTCTCTTTGCAGATTCTCTTACTAACTCTTGCCTTTTTCCATCTCAAAAGCATGAGCCTTCTCTCTCTCACACGCTTTGCCCAAATACTCCTCTATATCTAAAGAAAACAGCAAGTGCAAGAGCCAAAAAGCTTCTGTGAAGCCCAGAAGACTTATGAAAACACAAATGGTGGACCTCTGCCCTGAGAGGTGTTGAGAAATCTGGTAGCCTTAGAGACAGCATAAAGAAAGAGAAGTTCATTGTGCATGTTGGTAAGGAGACAAGTGGAGGAAATAAGACAGAAAATGAAATTGTTATGTTTACTGAATCTAGTTATTTTCTTTTTTTTTTTTTTTGCCAGTAAGACAAGTCATAGAAAAACCTCATGTCTATCTTTTTGGTTTTGTCACCAACATACTGTTTTATGTTTTCAATACCACTCCACCCCTAAACCAACAGTTGCCATATGGCAGCACTAGACTAAAAAATACCTGGGTGCTGCACTGATGAAATTTAAAAAAAAGCCACTGAAAAGTTACTCGCGACAGTTATATAATACAACACAGCTAATTTCTCATTTTGGGGAGTGACTGCAGCAGAAAAGCAGTCATCAGCTACATTCAGTTACTAAAATTCTCTACCACACTCACACCTCTCCCAGTTTAGTAGTGTTCAAAACTATGATCAGAACATAATTATGCTTTAATTAATTTAACCCTTCAACTGGTGGCCACAGAGTGTGCAGAAACCCGTGAGACAGCTCTACTGTAGGCAGCCAGCTGCACCTCAGCTATTGATTTGTTTTATATCTCCTAGACAACTTTAATCACAATGCCAATAGATGAAAGCACCGTCATCTGCCCTTCTGCGCTTCTGTTTCAAACTGCACAAGAGCAATCATCCAAAAACAAGCCCAGCAAGAGTCACCGTCTCAAACTTCTCCACCCCTTCAGCCCTGCTGTTCCACTCCCCCTTCCACATGGCTCCAGTCCCCAGAGTGGCAGGAGTGCTTGGCACCACCAACCTCTACTGAACCAAGTCATCATTGCTCACTCTGTCCACCAGCCCTCTGTCAGTCTCCACCCTGTCACCAGCTCTTCTCTTGCTAAAGCTGCTGTAAATCTTCACTGTGATTTCCTGCTGTTCAAAAGCAAGTAAACTCACCAAAAAGACTCGCTTCTGGAAGAAACGAGCCAGCAGTGATGTAGAGCCAGAGATGGCAGTCCTGTGACAACCTGGGGAGAAAGCTGGTGTTTGCTTTTCAGGGTTGTTAAGTTTGCTCAGCTCTGTCAAGTCTCATGCACTAAGCATGAAATTCAAACAATTAGTTCTCACCTCTTGCTGTTCAACAGCCAAACTATTCTTCGATGGTTCTCTGCTGCTTGACGACCCACCAACAGGTCACCTTTAATCACAAGACAAAGGAGAGGCCCTCACATTGAGTCAGGTTGCAAGCAGAGTGTACAGCTCCAAACAGGACCTCACATAGACAGGGATGTTTGCCTACAATCATTTCTTGAGAATTACCCCGAATATTGCTTGCTCTCATAGTTGATAGCTGTGGTAGTGTTAAACACAAAGTCCAGGAATGGGGAATGTGTAGTTTATATCAGCTTCACATATTTATTCTTTTTAGAGGAATTGAAGTAGTTTGACCTGCTTACAGTCATTTTTCCTGTTATAACTAATCTCTGCTGAAGTCTTCTCAAGCCCACGTCTCATCAGCATTTTTTTATAATCATGGTGTTTTTCATGTTTCTAAGCATTACCAGGAGGCACCAGAACAAAATACCACATCATCTGCCTCAGCTGCTTTTCTGGGATATACAGCAACACAGGGACTAATGAAGCAGGAGAGTCTTCTAGGCACTTTGAAGGAAAAGCAGAAATGCTTTGAACTTGTTTTTACAGAGATTAAATATTAACAACCCAATACTTACTACGCTTCTGTTTGGGGAAACCTAAGAGCTTCATCTATAACTGATGACTTCTGTAGTGATTCAAAGTGCACATAAGCAAAAAAGAAAAAAAAATAAGCTAGGATAGTCATTCTTGCTCAGACATGATTATGCTACTGCAGTCTCAGAAGGTGACTCAAAGTTGTCTCATGTGGGAACCAGAGGTTATTTCTGCAGAACTCCTCTGATGCCAGTGGAGTGCCACATGGGGATGGTTGATCACCCACACAGAACATTTTGTACCATTGGGGCTTTGTGTTTCTGAGCAGACCACACTCCAGGGCTACTTTTAGAAAGGCTGTTGGACTGTATTTTGTTGCTATCTCCTCACTATGTATTTTTACAGGAAACTGCAACTTCTTTTTTTATATTTTGGCAGCCAACTTGTGCTAGGCATTTTACAAACAATTACAAAGATTTAGTTCCCTGCTCAAAGAGAACGTTTACAGCAGGGTTTGCTTGAATTTCCAGCAGGTTGGTATCTCAGAGTCTCTTGTGGGGCCTTTCACTCATCCCTCTTCCTTAGACCAAAGAAGCTCAAAACTGATGGATGTAGGGAGCAGAAGGAACAAATAAAGCTTGATTGAGTTGACAATGTTTGCTGTGTACTTGTTCCATCTTTCCCTGCCACCCATGCTGTACATGTAGTATTGGATGCTAGCTGAGGCAAGGAAAAGAGAGGGGGGAAAGAAAGTCCAGGGGTTGCCAGATACCTCTTCATGATGTCTCCTAAGAAAAATACAGCACAGTCTTCCTAGGCATTCAGCTGTGCTCTTAACTTTTCCTGAAACAAAACCCAGAAAGTCCTCAGATGAAGAAAAGTCCTTTTCCAGCAACCTGTTGTGTTTTACAAAACTGTGAACATCTGATGACACCGAATTTTCTGGTGTCTCTGGGCATGGATGACGTGTTTTCTCCCCCCATCACCTCTACACAAACTGATGAATCAGCAATTTAAAAACAGTGCTTAAAATGCCAGGCTCTTTTAGTGTCCTTAGGTGGAATGGTAGAAGGGGATATCCAGCAAGAAAGAGAGATGGTCCTCCAGTGAGCACTGAAACCCGTGTTCTGAACCCCCTTTGAAAGAAACCCCTCTCCCTTTTCTGATTAGGCTTGGGAAGGAGTGACTGGAGAGCTTCCAGGCAGAGAGGGACCTGGGGGTGTTGGTAGACAGTCAGCTGGACATGAGCCAGCAGTGTGCCCAGGTGGCCAAGAAGGCCAACGACATCCTGGCCTGTATTAGGAATAGCGTGACCAGCAGGAGCAGGAAGGTGATCATGTCCCTTTGCTCGGCTTTGGTGAAGCCTCACCTCGAGTACTGTGTCCAGTTTTGGGCCCCTCACTACAAGAGGGACATTGAGGTGCTGGAGAGGGTACAGAAACAGGTTACCAAGCTGGTAAAGGATTTGGAAGATATGTCCTATGAGAAAAGACTGAGGGATCTGGGGCTGTTTAGCCTGGAGAAGAGGAGATTGAGAGGAGACCTCATCTCTCTCTACAACTACTTGAAAGGAGGTTGTAGAGAGGCAGCATTTGGTCTGTTCTCCCTAGTGGTGAGTGACAGGACGAGGGGAAATGGCCTTAAGTTGCACCAGGGGAGTTTCAGGTTGGATATTAGGAAGAATTTCTTTACTGAAAGGGTTGTCAGCCATTGGAACAGCCTGTCCAGGGAGGTGGTTGAGTCACCATCCCTGGAGGTGTTTAAGAGAAGGGTAGATGTTGCCTTGAAGGACATGGTTTAGTGGTCTTGATAGGGCTAGGAAAATGTTGGACTCAACAATCCTGAAAGTCTCTTCTAGCCAAAACCGTTCTATGATTCTAGGATTCTAGGATTTGTTGAAGCTTCTGCTGAGGCTGAAGTTACTGCTACCAAGTGCCCTAAAACTCTAGGGCATTGCCTAGAGTTCAGAAGCTCTCTGCTGCACGATTGAAAGTCCATGTCGTGATTTATGCAGCATGAACATCAATTTCTTCCACTGAGGTATAATAACACCTTTCAGGAGGTTTTAAAATGCACAAAAAATTGACCAGGAGAATCAACAATTTCTGTGGCAGCATGTACTTCCTGCTTAGTCAGTAGTCTCATAGACATCTAGATGTACTTAAAGTCTGCAAGTTAGCTAAAAGATCAAGGTTCTTAATTTGTCTAGTCAGTAGCTTTCTAACGCAGCAATTCTAACACAAGCAAGTCATTTTAATGGGAAAAAGTAACTGCTTCTGAAGCTCCTATATCGCATCTTTTACATTCAGCTGGAGGAACAAATCTTCAGCATTCCAGAGGAAAAGAAAGAGAAATTCCTCCTACTCACTCTGGTCTTATTCCTGACACTAATTAAATACATCAAAGGAGATGTATGGTATTTGAAGTTTGCATACAGATACTTCAGTCAAAATGATATTTTTGTATTTGAATTCAAACTCAGGTTCAGATTAATCTGAGTGGCAGTGAAGCAGGCTACCTCTTCACATCTCAACTCCATAGAAAGCTCCTTTCAGCCAGATAGGACAAACCAGAATGATATGAAATTAAAAAACAGGACCAAGAGCATACATAGCCTGATTTTTAAAAGCGTAAAGTCCATCACATGACAGAAAAGCACTGTAACTTAGATGTACATGCGGAGAGGATGACATGACCACATATATAGGATATATAATCAGTGTCAATATCTAGATTTTGTCCTCAAGCTCACTAAACCCCTAAATCTTTCCATTCCTGTTAATCCTGCACAAACATGACTTTTCCCGGCACATAGTTCCAAAGACATCATTTGGTTCAGCTTATTTTCAGCTTGAGGATTCAGGTGATGACCCAAAGACATGCTCTCTCTCCTATTAAAATCACATATTTTATCTTCAGGAGCAGTTTTTCTGCCACTAATTCATAGTGCTGCAAAAAGATCAATAAGTCCAGTTTTTCTGATTTAGGGAGTAGTATGAACCAGATACTCACTGAATATACCAGAAACGGCCAGCTCACTAAGTAATTCTGTACTTGTCTTGCTGTGAGTTCTTGGGGTACATTTGGAGCAAATGTCACCAACAGGTACGTCCCTGTTACTGTCAATGTTCCTCCTTTAAAGAAAAGAATACATTATTTTTGTAATACAATATTTGGTAGTCATGGTCATCCTTGCTTTCCAGCTGGTTTGGGACTAGCTTCTAGAAGAAAATTTAAGTCCATTTAATCAGACCTGGGCTTAGGTAACTGGGTTGCTCTGCTTTTATGGTTTTATCTTGTGTAATTGTTATTAAAAACTCAAAGAATTTTAGAAATACGAAAAAAGCTGTCAATAAAGGCTCATGAATTAGGATTCCAACTCAGCAATGTGTTTTAAAATATTCACGATTCTAATAGCAAGTGTATGACAAAGGAGAATCTATCCTCTGTGTTTCTCACAGGTACAAAGCAGGTCATGTAAACTTATCCTAAACCGAACAAGTTGCTTACTGAGGCAGACAAATAGATCATTAACCAGTGTAAATATACGTAACTCCCCCAAAGTAAGTGTGGCCAGAGATATCTGCAGTAGCAATGGACTTGCCCTGGAGACATTAGGTGCAACACATATGTTCCAGTCCAATGCTCACGTGAAGTTGTCATGGAGCCAACATTTTGGCCGCTCCCTGTTGCATTTCCAGATCTATGAACTGTTCTATAAAAGGTTGATTTGCAAAAGACTGCTCAGCCATTAGGTTTCCAGGGCCTCTTTTCAAGGCTGAACTTGCATTATTGTGCTTTTAATAAAAGTCTGGAAGTTCTGCCTTGTGGACAGCCAGCTGACAAACACAGATGTTCACTGAGGTATCAAGATAGAAGTGAGCCGATCCTGAGCTCTTAAACTATATTGGATTAAGGGAGATATTAGCTAATCAAATTTTTTTTTCAAGTAGTCTTTAAAATTCTTGGCAAACCTATAAATCAGTGTGGAATACAAGGCTCAGGAATACAAAACAAAGCACATCCGGAGGACTTTGCTGGCACCACTATCACACACTGTTCCTTTGGAAAAGCAGAACTGCTCTATATTTATGTGCTTGCAAAAACATCACCATATTTCCCATCATACAGCTCATTCCTATGGAATGCAGCAACATTGTTAAATCCTTCCTGCAAAGTCGAAGGCACAGAAATAAAATAAATCAGTGCTGAACACTAGTTAAGGCAATATACAGTGTATAAGGCCATAAGGGAAACATGATCAGTCAAGGGAGGAGGGATTTTGAACCTAGCAGCTGAGCTGGCAAAGTTGGATCTCAAACCTGTATAAATATTATATAGTATTCCTGGAACAATATGGAACAGATCTCTCCAAAACATTCATGAGAACAGCTGGTATGTTCTTGATATAATATGGACAACCAAGCCTAGACAAGAGGAATCCCACGGGAATATCAGGTGCCCTGTAACAATATCAGGTGCACTGTTCCAGGTGAGATGGCTTCGTATAAAGCCCAAACCCTGAAATACACTTGTGTCTCAGTATTACTGTGTTGAAGCTAGGCAGTTTTGATAAGCAAAAAAATCTTGGACACAGACAAAAAGTTGACATGCTTTTACAGTGAAGACCATGTTTCCCAACAAAAGACTTGACAATGTGATTGTTTGTTCTTTGATGTGATAAAATTAATACCTAAAGGGAAGTTGTCACTTTTAATTGAGCTTATATTTTTGTACAATGTCTATGCAGTAAAAAAAACCAAACTTATATTTGAATGAATGACTCAATAACTTCATTGTTTTTATTAAAATTGTGTTGTGCTCATAAAGATAATACTAAATACAACCTCAGAGGCAGAAATAGACAATGAAAATAAGTTTGAGCAATAAGGACACATGAGGAATGAGTTATGGTTTATAAAAGCAGAGGATTTGGGAATCCAATCTTTTCCACGTGTATTGAAGCTTCTCTCTTTTTGTCACTTCTTCCCAATTTTGAAAGTATCTGCCTTGAAACACTTGCTCGGGTAAGTGGGAGTGTGAAGGTGGGGATCTGCGTGAGAGTTACAGCTTGCTGAGCATATGGCGGCACACATGTCTGTATTAACAAACACTTACTTACCCAATATATCACCAGCCCTCATGGTCTTCTTTAGAAATAAGACAGAAATAAATGCACTACCTAGAACAGAAATATAAAGATTTTTTTTATATTTGTTAGAATATCAAGTGCTATAGCAAAAAGCTGCCCTGGGCCAAGTTTAAATATATCTCATGACTGGTGTTGTTGCACCATACCATGATATAATCAGCCAGGAGTCCATTCTGGCAACCCACCAACCCTCAGTTTTTGAAAGAATTTAAATGTATCCAATAGGTTCTTATGTGGTTGAAGAGATGCAATACCCTTCCCATCTCCCACGCAGATACTGCTTAAACTGCTCTGATTCAGTTATATGTGGAAATGTCAGGAACAGCGGGCACCGATCAGCCTTACCATTTCATTCTCCATTTTGCTACCAACTCACTATATGGACTCGCCCAAGGCAAATTGGTGCATAGAAGGACAAAATTCTGCTTCTTTAGACTTCAGTGTATTAGTGACTTATAAGTCGAGTAGCAGCAGCACAATCGAGAGGAAGACAGCTATCGCAGGATTTAATGTGAACTAAGAGAGTGGTCACGATATCTGGGACCAAACAGGTGGAAAAACCAATGTACGTACCATACACATGCTATTGGCAGCACTGCCCATGGTGTTCTAGAGCCACTTGTAACGAGAAAAATGGAAGTGAGCCCTGGAAATGCCCTCCTGTTCCCTGGGCAGCTCTTTCCCTTGTTCCCTCTTGCTTCTCCCCTCTGGCAGCCCCTAGCCTTGCCTCTTTGGGACGGGCAGCAGTGGGCCAGGATTTCTGGTAAGCATCTCAGTGTGGACATGTGCTGGAGAGGGAACAAGGGGTTTAGGCTTAAGATGGATGAGACTATTGGCCACCTGGGAGAGATGGCTCTACTCCAGCACACAACATTGGAGCATCTACCTCTAAGGAGAAGCAAAAGAGGCTGAATAGCTCCCATGGAAAAGGGATGAAGAAAGGCCTTTGGGAGAGGTGCATTGGTAATGATAGATTCTTTTAGAAACCTCAGAGAAAGCCTCTGACCGGGAAGGACAGTGAAGGGACACATTAAACCTTAAACACGGGATGCTGTTACAAGAGCTCTCTTCCTGCCTACAGCACAGAATTCTTGATTTATTCTTGAAATATGAGGTGAACCTTTGTGCAACCATCTTTGCCTCATTATCTCTATTGTTCTGATGGAAAATTTAGTTTGTGTTATGCTAGCAGATGTACTGTAGATAAATCTAGAGAGGTTCATACCAAGAGAGTACAGAGAACGGGAATTCAGGATCATGTCTGTGTTATCCAGTCGGTAGAAGATCAGATATAGCAGAAGCCATAAATTTAAACTGTGCCAAGGGTGAGCGAGATCTATGCAAATGACTAAATGCAATAAAAGGATTTTCAACTGAAAATGTCTCACTGAAAGTAAGCTGGTTGACACGGTTTTCTTTATTCAATGTTTCAGTGACAGCTTTGCTGGAGAAAAGACACTGGTATCCAAGCAACACTGGTAATAGCAGAGCTACCTAGGTTTAGAAAAGAAAGAGGACAAAACCCAGGAAAGAAGCAGCATCAAACCGAGATAGTGGAGGAATTAATTACTGCTCTGTCTCCCTGCTCTCATAGCTCTCCCAAACCCCACCTCAGCTCACCCACCTACGCAGTCACTGTCACAGTAAAGACCTGTTGCTTAATGAACTGACGCCTCAGTGATTTTTGTATTTTTTTTGAGTACCCCATTATCTGTGCTCCCTGCATTCGGCAAAGGTCTAGTAAAGGCAATCTTGGGTACAATTCCAGCGCTGGCATCAAATTTGGGGTGAGATGAGTTACGCCCAAAATTCCACTGCCTACTTTGCTGGCAGCTTGAGGGGATCAAAGTCTCTGAGGCTGGCAGTGGTTACAGGGAGGCACTGGAACACAAACGGATAATGAAACTTGTCACTCAGCCTGCCATCCACTTTAATAATGCATTCAAATGCAGCAAGATTTTTCTCCAGAGATAGCTGGTAATGCACAAGAGATCATAATCTTAACAGAATGTGTGCATAATTAATGCTCTTTACCATGTGTAATATGTACAGGAATCTAAAAATAGGAGAGGTTTTAAGAACATATATTATCCCATCTGGGACTGAAAGAGAAACTAAAGTATGAGGAGAGGTGCAATATCAAGGTGAGCAAAGTGAGACCGAGGGGGTACTCTGAACGCAGAAGACAACTGTCCCTGGGGACAAGCCACCAACACTTTATATGCATTCAAGTGAAGAAGAAAAGCAAATAGGGCAAATCTAAGTGAAGAAGCAGAGAACAGTTACACAGACTTGATGAAATGCTAGAGGACATGCGTGATCAGAAGCCTGGAAAATTCTGGGTATTATTACCTCCAGGGCTGAATTTTAAGCAAGTTATAGCAGCACAGCCAAAAGAGCACTGTGTCATTACACACTAACACAATACTTAAATTTCAGTTTTATTTTGTCAATTTTCTGGGGTTTAGGCTCCAGAAGTTTGAATTTTAATTAGTCTTCTATGTTATTTAATTTGCAGGGTGGGTTTGAACCATATTAAATCAAAGAAATCAAGGACAGATTGTCTTGATGCATAGAGTGGCTCATTAGAATCAATGGACCAGAGGAGGAGAGGTGTGAAGGAATCCTATGAATTCCAGGAGTGCAGATTGGCGTTTGCTCATTTTGTCTTTTGCTGATTTTGCAGATTTCCCTGTCTGGCAAGACAAGTGGCCGGCACCAAAGTGTACCCTCGGAGCTCAGTCAGAAATGCGCAAGCCCTCACAGCTGCTCTGCCCCTCTTCCTTAGCTCCTTTGGGCTCCAGCTCACAGTCTCAGGTGCATTTAGCTGCTTAAGATGTTAACTCCTCCAAAAAAAAGCAGTTTAAGGCAATATGCTAGATGGCCAACACATTTTCCCTACCACCTGCTCTCTGCCTGGTGGCCTCCAAGCTGACCATGCTGTGAGCGGGAGGTTGGCTTGGGGACTTTCTGAAGTCCCTTTCAACCAGAGTTATCCTAGGATCCTGTGAAGCCTTGGCAGAAGAGTAAGTGGGCATCCAGAGACTACAAATAAGCCTGCTAGATATATGAGTTAAAGCCCTTACTGTGTCCAAAATTCAGCTCCTAAATGCAGCCATGCTGAAACCCCTGTGCTCAGCTCCCCAGGCTCTCCACTTCTTTCCCACCATCCCTCAGACCACAGGCAAGGTGCCTCCCATCTCCCCACCTCTCCTCCTCACTGCCAGCAATGTTACAACCCCGCACTTTCAAGCCAGCCTGTTTCCCCTTCACCATGATCTCACTCCACCACCACAACAAGACTCTAGTCTCCTACCACCCAGCTCGTGTTCCCTTTCCCATGTCAGGGTCTTTTTTTCCCCCTCAGTCACAGAAAACTTGTGGCTACTCCTCCCACACCATTATACTGATGTGGGAAATAAATCAGTGAACATTATGTTCAACTCTGCGGATGAACAGACCAAGGAATTCGGGCAATTGCTGTTCCATAAAGTAGAATCGTGTCTTTGCAATTGTTCATTTGTTTGCCAGTTTAGAGGGGTGTTTTTTTTGTTTATTTGTTTGGTTTTTGTTGTTGTTGCTGTTGTTGGTTCATTTGTTTGTTTGTTTGTTTTTTAAAAACAAGCTGCAGACGGTTATAGAGATCGCGATCTGTGTCAGAGTGAGGAATACTCTGTGTTTATATTTTTTAATTGGTCAGCAATAAAATACAATACACACAAAAGTTGTGTCAAAGTGTAAATTGTCAACAACTTGACAACAAGTGAAGCAATTTATCATTGTCTGAAGCCTCATTGCTTTTGAACCACTAGTTTTAGCAATACAACTTATGCACAAATCCAAGCCCAAATTGTTAGCCTGTAAGTCATTGAAGCAAAGACTGCTGGTCTCTGGTCGTATGGGAAGATTTGTATACTTTTGGGTGAATCAGAACATTTTAAGCTTTTTAACTAATTACTGGGGCAAAACTTTCTAAACTAGGCACAGATCCTACTCCCACTGAGAGTGATGGTGGATAGGCTGCTAGATCATGAGATGGGTAGAAAATCTGGGAGACGATCTGTTAAGGATTAAGCATTACATAAGCAACATATCCTAATAAAATCCTTGAGTTCATTTAATGCCTTGATTGCATCATGCTTGTATTAATATTCACAAATTGAGAAGTAAGTCCTGTAAAATATCTGTATCTGTACGACTAAGATTTTCTGAAGACTCATGAAAATCTTCAACCTTAAAGTACAGAGTATTTCAAATGAAATGTAATATGACACAGCACTACATTAAAATCATGGAAAAAAAATATTGCGTTGAAAAGGGGGAAAAGAGTTTGTTCAGGATCTTAACTGTTACATTGAAACAACTTCAATTTTAATTGTTATTAACTAAATTGTTATGTTGAACAACTTCAATCTCATACATCAGCATAAAGCAGGCTGATTTGTATTCATTACTGAATGAGTGTATATTCACTACAGTATGTGAATTTCAATTTAAATTGAAAAAATGGTAGAAAATGTCCATTTTCTGCATGATATGCAATTAAATGCCTTAAGGGAGGGCTGTAATGGTGCTACACATAGCTTAGTCAGCTGCTTATTCTCTTCGGAGAGTGAACATTTATGATTATCTCCATATGTAGGTTTCCTCCAGCACAAACAGAAATAAAGAATAGTGTGATATGTGGGTTCTGCCACTAGCAGACACTGAATGCTAAGAAGCCAGCTCACAAAACAACTCCTCTGCCTCCTAGATGTGGAAGCTGCAGTTAGGATTGTTTCTTTAGGAAAGGGGTAATATAAAAGTGGAGAAGTTAAAGATGGAAAATATGTACTGATCCATAGAGTGTATCTTCTGTATAAAAAAAAAAAAAAAGACTTAAAAAACTCAAATGAAAGAGTGCCCATCACTTATTTTTCCTACCCCAAACTATTTCACAAATAAGTGTATTTCATTATTAAGTTGTTTTCCTGGTACTGAGGCTATTTATGAATCTCATCTCTTTACTTCTAGTTCCATTGTCAGGTCTTACACTAAACAATTCCTTTCATAACTATTCATAACTTCAAATATTAATGTATAATTCCCTTTCCTCTTTTCATGAGCTTTATGTATTATTTTAAATAGATTGCTAATCTCATAAATGCATAGACTGCTTTTACTGTTAGTATCTTGTCCAATAGCTTTCCAGTAAAAACACAAAATTTAACATTTGACTCAAACATTTCTTCTATTAAGCTCAGCTGATTCAATCAGGTAAAGGCGTTTGATATCATCCATTTTGCAGAATACTTTTGTACTCATTTCATTGGTGGTCTGGATGAAATACCGAAGGAGGAGTACTAGCCCTGATTGAAAGACTAATGTTTAGTGTTTGCACCTCTCCCAGTTTGTGGAACAAGAAAAACATTTAACTTTGAGACCATGCATTTCCACTGTTTTATGCAACTTATGCCTCCACCTTACAAAACAGTTTAGGCTCACCCAGTTGATTTTGCAGCAAATCTGTCAAGCAGGGCTCAAGCTGTGAGGATGCAGTTGATCCTGGTCATATTTTAAGGATGTGACCTCAAAGTATGCCTTATACAGACAGACCCTCAGTCTGCCTTCCAAGCCGAAGAGGTTCAGGACAATGCCAGTACTGAAGCACGTGGAGATGCTTTAATCCATTCCCAAACTCAAGCTATTGTAATATGCAACACAGTCAGGAAGGTGATGAAGCAGGCAGTAAATTTGATCACTGCATCTCAAATGAGCAGGAGGTTAATGGGACAGAGAATGGGGAGCAGGTCTTCTTGGGCAAGTACCAGTGTTCCCACAGGGCATCCAGAGGCTGCTGACTGAGAACTGGCCAAGAAAAAAGCCTGAACTGATGAGGTCACAAGAGGAATATGGTTTAGCTGAAGGATAACATGAAAAAATATTTTTTAAAGTGCCCAGACATTTTTATCAAGCACATTCAGAAGGGAAGGATATGGTTTGGATAAAGGAGCTGTGCTCGCAGCCTTGGAGCAGACGTACAAAAGGCTACAGGGAGGGACAGAAGGACAGGAGGCACAGACAGGCCCTAATGCCCATCTGTGGCACAAAGCGTGAGGACAAGCAAGTCCATTTGCACTCTGCAGGCACTGACAGAAAAATCATAGCTGAGTTTTGACTGTCTGTAGCACCATCTCTGTGGTGGAGTCTGCATGTAGACAACTCATGCTTGAGAATCTCCCTGCCCTGAGACCGTATCCTTCTTGCATCTCAGATATACTGTCTTGTTCAAGGGGAGGGCAGGAGCTTGAGGAAAACGTGTCTGCTGACATACTGGGGGTCATTTTGGGGTAGACAGTGGAGAAGATCCAGGTATGAGGAGGACAGATGCACTCGGACATGGTGGGCCAGAGGTCTGTCTCAGAGAGGACTGACACAAATTTGGAGAAACTGAAAGAATACCCATACGCATAGCCAGAGTTAAACAGAGATCTAGCTCTGCCCAAGACATCTTGGAATGAATCCACCACAGCTAATTGACTACTCAGACCTCTTCTTAGTTTATGTGATAGGTATTAGTGGTGTACTGAATACAATGGAAGACATTACAGAATGTAGTCAGCTGGTGCACAACCTCTTGAGAGCTATCCTGCACACCAGACACGTAACATTTCAGGTACGATTAAATAATACTGGAGAAGTGTTGGACAAAACAGGAAACTCTTTTTCCATGCCCTTAATGTTAGTACAAATATAAGAGGAATTCCCCAAAAAAAGAGATGATTAAGGTGAACTTAATTCTGGAAATTGGATTATAGGACATAAACCAGTGCAGAGAAAAGAAGGAACCCTGGAAATCTTTCATTGCATCTTCTACCAACCTCTAACATTCTGTTATTCTGTGATTCTGTGATTCTAAAAAAGTACAACCGAAGAACAGTCTGGTGAATGTTTCCCAGTTCTCATTAGCAACAGAGTTCTCAAAATCCCGAATTCTTGGGCCACAAAGATGTTACATTAGAGTGAGTGGGAGAAATCCACTTCTATGAGAATATATGAGAATCTTTTTCCTAAAGCACCATCAGGGATATCAATTTTCAAAGCCTAAAGCAATTTCTTGCCCCATGGCTATTTAAAGGAGAATATAAAAATGCAAAGGGATCTCAATAATGTCAATCTAAGCAAGTTAAGTGTAAAACAACTCTCCACAGAATGATGAAAACTGCAGAAGAAATGATCTCTGATACTACCGGCCTCTCCTCATCTCCCCACCCCCTCAAGTTATTTCTGCAGGCAAAAGCAAGACAATGAGCTAAAAACCACAGCAGCCTAAAATTAACCAAGCTACATGTAAAACATGATTTTTAATTTTTAAATATAAAAAGTCTTTTAATGATCACATCAAAGATGTATTACTCCTCCACTTTTAAATTAAAAATTTACCAATTTCTCCTCTTGAAGAAAACAGCTGCTGTCTTCTCAAACTATCTAAAATCCTGAACAGATGTAGAGCTTGCATCATTGCAACCACACAGAGAAATACTTCCACTGCGTAAGGAGAAAAATACAGTCTTTGTAGCTTAATTCTAAGAAAAAAATACTTAAATTTATTGGTGTCATGACAATTTATGGTCTGTGGTGCTGGATTATTTCTAAAACCAGCCATCAGAAGCACCCAGCTCCATAGAATGAGGCACAAAATTTTCACTATTTAATTGGTACCGGGTTAAGTGCTAAATTCATTTGGTTGCAGTTAAATGTGGTAGCAGAGTATAATAGATGTTGGCTCCATCTATTTTAAGACTAAGGATGCTTCCCGTCTCCAAGGTCTGGAGATATATGATGGATACAGCTCAAACCCATTCTGGGCAGAGACTCCTGTCTGCCTTATCCTCTTTCAAACCCCTGGTTTCCAAGCAAAGGACATGTTCCATGCAGACCCAGAGTGATGGAGAGCTGCAGAGAATCCCTTAAGTGACTGAGTTTACTCAAAGCACCTTTCCTCTCACTACATCACAGGTACTGGGTACCCAGTGTCAGTGAGAGTCAGCTTTTACCATGTGGGGTATGTGGAAAAAAAAAATGCTTATCAAAAGGATGGATCTGGAGTTCAGACACACTCTTGGAGTTTGATGTCAAGTGCTTAATTTCTTAATTTAAAAAGTTAACTTATGGAAGACACACATTCACCAGTACCTCAAAACAATTGCCAACTACGCTGTGCAAAGCCCACCCTCCACTATCCAAAAGAGGCCACTACTTAATGAGAAAATTATTTCTAGGTCTTTTAAATTGGAAGACCTGCAGCCTAAACTATCCTTTGCCTAGTTGTTAGCAGATAATGTGCACGTGTCTTGGTCAGTTTGTCATTGCCCTAAATGGTGAACTTTCCTAAAACAAAAAGGATGCACACTCTCACTGGCTTTAATTTCAGAAGACAGGAAAGTATCTACTAGTAGGAGGTGTTACTGGGAAGTTATTGTTGTAACTGGCTGCCTACATCATTTTTACTTTCCCTTCCTTAAGGGAATGTTTGCTAGACTAAATAAAATTTCAGATACCTCTATTGTTTGGGCTATGAAATGGATACTGTCAGCTGATATATGGGAATGGAATAGAAGATATTAAAGTGCTTTCTGGGGTCTTCCAGGATAAGCATTTTGGGTCAACTGAAAAAAAAAAAAAAGTGGATGAGAATTTTGATAAGATATAACAGGAAAATGGTTTCTTGGTATTTGTTATAAGTAAGGGGAAATGGAGAATGGAGGAAACAGATGCAAAATTTCTTCGCATATGGCAAAGGTAAAGAAGAAGGAATCTGCCTGGATAAAAATCAACTTTAAATATGACCTCTTCTTTGCAGCAGTTTAATAATGAAGCAATTTTTTTCCCTTCTTGCTGCATTTCAATTCTTCTTTCTAGTTTTCTATATTTGCATTTTATTCAGTTTGGGCAACAAATTAGACTGGTCAATGTCCCTTTACGTTGAGAGACATCTGGAAATGTCTACAACTGTTAAAGACATAACTACCACCACCAAAATTGCACTGGGATATGCCATATTAATTTACATTTTCATCTCAGGTAATATCTCATTCTTTTCTTTGAGAAATCTTTCCTACAATGGTGACCTACTATGGCTTTGTATCTTATTCTCCAAAATTCTAGAATGGTTTAACATTAAAGGTTACAATAAATTGCCTACGGTATCCTTCTCCCACTATTTCTTTGTTAGTTTTGACCCACCTGTGGTTGGCTGCATCCTTCCACTACAGCTGGGCAGTCCACAGTGAAAAGAATTATCTTTTCTATCTTTCCATACAGAATCACTCACTGCAATGTCAGTTCCAAGCATAAAACTGGTAGCTAGAGATAGACCATGAAATGATATCATTTATCAAGAGCAAGTGAATGAGCCCCAGGGTGTGCAGAGCTGTTGTGATATCTTGGCCCTGAAGGTTTCAGCTGTGGATACGAAGCAACTTGATTAAGGGCTACAGCTGCATCCTGTTTTTACAGCATCAATACAATATTGCCCAGCTCACTCTGCCTTGCATTAGCACAACATGATAACATATTTTAAAAAATCTGTTTATCAAAGAAACAGGCAGAATCACAGAATTATCTAGATTGGAAAAGACCTTTAAGATTATTGAGAAAAATAATTAGCCTAACACTGAACAGGTCTTGACTAGACCATATCTCTAAGTGCTCTGTCTACACGACTCTTAAATACACCCAGGGATGGCGACTCCATCACTGCCCTGGGCAGCCTGTTCCAATGCTTTACCACTCTTTCAGTAAAGAAATTTTACCTAATACCCAATCTAGACCTCCTCTGCTGCAACTCGAGCCTATTTCTTCTTATCCTATTGCTAGTTACTTGGGAGAAGAGACCAACACCCAACTTCCTACAACCTCTTTTAAGGTAGTTTTAGAGAGCAATAAGGTCTTCCCTCAGCCTCCTTTTCTTCAGGCTAAACAACCACAGTTCTCTCAGCTGTTCCTCATAAGACTTGTTCTCCAGACCCTTCACCAGCTTTGTTACCCTTCTTTGGACATGCTATAGCACCTCAGTGTTCTTCTTCTAGTGAGAGGCCCAAAACTAAACACAGTGCTTGAGACGTGGTGTCACCAGTGCTGAGTACAAGGGAACATCTCATAGCTCTCAATACCTTAATTACAAAAAAGCCACATGAAGTAAAGAGTAAGATCATATCAAATGAGTCCTAGGGATAGAACGCCTGCTGAAGTTCAATTAATCTGCACAAAAAGGAACAAGTGAACATCTTGGATAACAGTCATAAAACCCGTACATATTTCAGGAGTTTTCTAAGCCCTTTTTGTCACATGCTGCAGACAGTCAAGCATATTTGCCTGGGTCAATATGAATTATGGTGATGGGCAGGGGACAGGCAGCAGAAACAGCTTGCTGTGATGGAAACATAGAAAACACGTTGTAGGTGATCAGGATAAGCCCACAGCTCTGTGCAGTCAGCAGGATGCCAGCCCTCTGCTTCAGGGGCTTGCAGAGCCAGCAACATCAGCACAGCACCGAGTGACTAACTGGCAGGAGCTAGCAGAGCACAAAGTGACACGAAAGACAAAACTGTGGAAAAAGACAGTCTCTGAGTTAAGTGGAAGGTTTGTGTTAAACTGTCATCTCATGTAATTATATGAATAATTTCTTACAGACAACTTCCCCTCGTGTTCCTGCTACAGTTCTTCCAATATTATTACCCTAGTCACAAATGAGCATTCGATTAGAGTATGTACCCAAGGAAGAAATGACAAACCATCTCACCTATGACGGATACACATCCCAGTGGAGCGACAAGGGCAATGGGGGCAAATCCATAGGCGGTGAAATTGCCCACCTCTCCAAGTCCCAGGAGAATAATCCCACACCACCACAGCTTGCTCTTGTAGTAGGGCTTCAGCTTTGTTTGGCAAGCCAGTTGGAGATGAGCGCATTTCTGCAAAATTAATTATTAGGAACAGGCATGAAAAGAAAGACTTCCATTGTGTTCTTATGTCTGACAAAAGTAGAATAATTAAAGGGGCTGTCAACTTCGAATTTCAGGTGCATCAAGGTTTTCTTTTTAAATACGACTTTCAGCTTCTTGTTGCAGACACACTGCTTTGTGTTAGCTCAGCGCTGCTTCAGATGTGTGCTTTCTTAGCCACAGTGGAAGTGACTGAGAAATTAGACCTCTGAATAAACGTGACAAATATAAAATGTATACTAGCTTGTGCTTCCTAGCTATCACTGCACACCTCCGTTCTTCTCTCAAAGCAAAGCTCGGCAGCTGTGCTGTGAACATGGAAACACTCAAAGGCAGGAGATGGGGCAGAATCAGAACTGTGGCCGCCAGCTGGGAGAAGGGGACCAGACAGCAAGGTGTTTCTGCTGCATACTCTCGCCAGAAACACAATTTAAAAATGAAAAAGGCAGCACTTAATCACATCTGCTGTAGGGAAGACACTAAATTAATTAGGTAGAATATAGGATTTGCCTACAATCTCGTGTTTAACCTTAGTGGATCTCAGGTAAAACATTATTCTCACAAGGAAAGCCAGCTATACCTGTATCAACAAGTATAATATATAATCAAAAAATCTTCAAAACTTCTTATTACATGGAGAAGGTGTCACTGGCACATATTGTAATTGTTTTCTCTGGCTGTAGAACTAGAACCTGTATATAACATGATAATTTGATTTTGATCACACTGGTCTTCTGAAAGAGGCTCCAGGCAGTCTCCATCAGGAAAGCATCATGATTGGGAAGGATGCAATATTTACCACGTTAGTTCTGTCAAGTATTTTTTCCTTTCTCATATTCCTCACCAGCCTCTCTGCACATGGGTCAAAAAAGTTGGAATCCAAATGATACTGTTATTGTAATATAAATGGTGGTAATACACTTTTTTTTTTTTTCCTCTCCATCACTTGATATTTGGCTTTGGAACTGTCCCTAGACAGCCCCAGGAAAGTTGTAAACAATTTTGCTCATACTCCCATTCTAATCTGTAGGCTACTCTACAGAGTATGGGTCAAACAGTAACATCTGTGATACACCACAGGCTCAGTTGTTTATCTTGTTGGGAGGATGCAGTGCATTATTGTAGCTTCATACTGTGGAACATGTTCAGGGGATGAAGTTCTAGGAGGAAGTTTAGCCCTCCAAGGAGAAAAGGAACATAAGAAAATCAAAATTCCCTGAGCCAGAGACCAGCATTTCATAGTAATATCCAGGATTTTGCAGATTCCATTTTTATGAACAAAAAAAAATAAAAAAAACCCCAAGGCAAATAAAGATCTAATTGAAACTAATATTATATAATATTCAAATCAAGAATTCAAGTTTCTGCTGAAAAACAAATAAGAAAAGTTCTTAACTGAATCCTGAGCTCTGCTTTCTCCCCAGATTCTTGTAGGAACAACTCTTGTGGGTACAGTGTGGTTGAAAAGATGTGGATGAACACAGGATGGTGAGCTCAGCAGCTCCCCTACAGCCTTCTCTCTCCAAATGTCTGCCTTGTCTGCAGAGCAGTGTGTGCGGATGGTATTTAAGTGGAGGCTGTTTATAGTCCGGCTGAAATACATTGCAAATGGTGGGTTGTTCTTTAGCTGACAACCCGCTAGAGGGAAGAGAGGGAGGATAATTGACTACATGGTAGGAAAGGGAAAAAGAATGATAACATTTGGCCTGTGCATTTAGTATGAGTGTGAAAGTAAATGTTGAGAACTAGGGAAAGTTGTTATTCATATTTATAAGATATTGTTACTAAATGGAGAAAAATCTATTTTAAAGGATAAACAAAAAATTCAGTTGAAACTGTCTGCCAAATGGCAATACAGAGCTATTGGGTTTCCCTAAACAGCACTAAAAAAGCTAGAAGACAGTTCAAATCCAGTAAATGCTGTTAATGATTACAAGACAACAAAAGTCTGTCTGCATGCCTCCGTACATCCCCTGGCAGTGCATCCTCTTTGGCACTCAGTGCCCTCAGCAGACAAAAGGTACAAAGCCTGAGCAACCTTGTTATTGTGGCTAGACTGAACTTCTACTCCACCAACAAGTTCTTCCATTGAAGCAGAGCCTGTCCTAGTACTGTCCCCGTCCACAGGTTGGAACTTGTATTGGAGTGGCAGTGGTCAACTCAGCCTGGCTAAACAGATGTCTTTCTGTGGAATTCTCCAACTAGAGGTACTTAAAAGAGAATGGAATCATTGAAGAACCTCCCAGCGTTAATTAAATGGGCTGTTATGAATAGATTTCATATTCCATAGCTTTCTGTTTCACCGATTGTGGAAAAGGCAAGAAGTAGCTTTATGTTGAAAATATACAGCTCAGAAAATACAAGCTACAAAAAATACTTTTTCTGGACAACTTACACAACAATGTCTTCTGCACTTTTGTTAGAAGACCTAAGAAATACCATTAAATCTCCAGGATACAGGTTATAATGAATTATTTAACTTTCTGCAGAGTATGTATTCTAATTGTTAATAGAGAAAGGATTTTACAAATCTCATCCTACAACCCTTTGCCATAGTCGCAAGGTCAGCACCTCCCATTGCTTTTACGATTTAAGAAAATATTTACTCAAATAATTTTATCTTAATTGCAGAAGGAAAACTAAATTGGTCAGAGTTGTTTTGGGGTCAAATGTTGCAAAAAAACTTTATGTCTCTATGCATTTAATTACATTGATTGTTCTTTAAGCAGCACCTAAGACCTTGCGGCCAATTCCATTTTAGATCTGGACACCAAGACAGGCTCTTGCGATGTCCAGTGGGATCACAAGCAGGTCACAGTTGGTATTTTCTTATGGCGCATTACAAGGACGAGGAGGTGTTATAAATTTTTATTCTTTCCCCATGTAAGAAGCACAGTAAAGAACAGATTGAGAGCTGTCACACTGCCAATAACTACAGCAGAGCACTGTTAAACTACAGTTAAAGAGAGGGAATGTTAAATGCAGCAAAATTTGTATTTTTAACCACACACACACAAAAAGTTACTTGCTAAATAAAACCAGTTCAGGATAAAGAGAAATAATTTCATACCTGTATATTCAAAGAGACACTAATCAGAAAATTTGAAGCAGCAGCAAGTAAAACTCCGAAGAGCTGAGTCTGCAAGATCACAGATCAAAGAAATACAAACATACTTGTTAAAGAACAACAATGTAATGGTTATTTTCTGATAGTACATTGTAACCTAATTAAAAATAAATTATTGCATTTTTCAGTCACTGAGTCCATGCTGCACTAAGTAAACTGATGAAATATATCCCTGCACAGTTGGCATGGTCTTAAGCAATTGACAACTGGGAGTAGCAAGGACATCCCAGTGCAGGAGGTGGTTTTGCTGTCTTTCAGTAAAACACCTTAAATCTCGTGATAGGAGTAACTAGACAGTTCTCAGCTGAACACTGCACACAAGTATTCTTCTTTTCCAAAACAAAGGGCCTGTTTTGTTACATAATCCAGAAGGAAAAACAACAGCAGTCAAACCATTCATAGTGGAACACAGTTATCTTTTGTGTTAACAGGGCAGCCAGAATCATAAGCCTCCTGAGAGTTTCTTTAATGTATTGTGGTATTTCATCCAATTCTTCTCTAATCAGCCTAATTTTCAGTAAAATTTTGCAGACTTTCTATGAAGCTGAGAAATTAAAAACACTCAAGCAGGATTCAGTATTGTGGAAAGCAGCCATTTAAAGATGGTATCTCAGCAAGCTCAAATAATAGGTACATGGTAGAGCTCCCTGACTACTTTCAAGTTGTTAACACTTTATATGTTGTCATAAGTGTGTTCAAGGCCCATTCAAGGTTGCTGGCATAGTGCTGTGAGGAGCCCCATTGGCTTGTGGAGAAGACATATTATCAGTTGATTTTTATAAACAAGGTCATGCCAACATAACCCATTGTAACCACTGCCTGCAGGCTGTGAAGTGGCATCCAGCTTGGTGCTCACAGCCTCAGCGTTCATAACTCTTCTCCAAGAAGGTCCCTGGGCACCTATGAACAGGCAGTGCCTACCAGACACACAGACTGTTGACCCTCAACATTTATAAAGAGCAATATGGGGTCCAGAAAACTCTTGGAGCGGGGGATTATTGTTGCAGCCAGATAATTCCCAAACCAGGAAAGATTATCACCAAAAGTGTAACAGAGCAGAATCCTTATTACAAGTGGATAATAATATTCTTATTTAAGAGACACAGCTGAATCCAACTGTCTCCAGCCCTTGCACTTCTGTGGTGGCTTATACTCAGGAGGAGAAGCAGATGGGAGAACTACTCAGGGTGGAATGCCTGGATGACTGCCAGGTGTCACTAATATGTGATTGACAGGTATAAGGGGATGTAGAGAAGAGAATGAATAGAATCATAGAATACAGGAGGTGAAAGAGTTCCCTTTCCTCACACACCCTCTGTGCTGAGTATCACAGCATCAGTGCCACAGTCTGCGTACAAGAATCAGTCAGTGAGAAGCGTTACTCAAGAATTTTGCTTATACTCCCTGGTTCCTGGCCACTGAAGGTCCTTTTCATCTTGTAACCTCTCTCTGCACCCCAGTATCCTCCAGCTGATGCTCTAGCAGTGTGTCCTGGGCTCTCACACACACTGCATTTCCCATGCTCTGCAAACACCCCTCGCTGGGACCAGTGTGGAGTGTGTGACAAGACATCTCAGCACACCTGGCACAGATGTCTCTGCTGAGATCAGTCACTGTTACAGGGACATGAACAGTCTTGCAGCCTCCTTCCACACTGGGGAAATGCTGTCAAATGGTCCCCACCCAGGACTCTTCAGGAGCAGAGGTGATGAGTTCTGCTTCCTGAGGCTTTGATGCTGTAGCATCAAATCCTGAGCATTGATCTCGCACAAAATTTTACCACTTCACAGGTCAAACTCTCCTCATCATCTTACACACACAGCAGCTTCAATAAAACAGCAGTTAAGTCAAAATCGGTTTCTTGCTCCCAAAGACCTGTTCTTTTCAAATGACAAAATGCTCCCTTGTGAGGGGGTGGAGAAGTGGCCTTGTCAGCCTCATCATGAAGGGTTTAAGAAAAAAGAGGCAGCCGGGAATAGAAAACAGAAACTACCACCTCATTTACACCATCATTTTACTGCTTTCACATCAGTAGTCATAATACATCCACATCATCCCCAGCAGAGAACCCAGTCTCTCTGCATCTCTTTTCATTTCAGCAGCTGATCCTACCCTTGGGGCTGCATTTCTGGATAATTCTTGCTCCCAGTTTTCAGCTTGGGGGTCACAGACACTCTTCACGACTCAGGAGACAACCAGCACCCCAGGAAGGAAACACAGTCGGTCTCAAGCCATCCCAAATGAAGGTCTCCCATCCAGCTGTGGAGTTAAAACTTGCATGCAGCTGGTGGTGGGCAGAGGATGAGGCTATGTGTTCCATTTGTCATGTAAAAAAAGTGTGCAAAATGGGATTCATGTACGGGTGATGACCTGACCTTCAGCGACTGTGAATCAAATGTCTCTTTGATGGCTTTACACACTGTATGGACGGGACTTCAGCAGGAAGTTTTTCAATGCTCTGCATCACTGGTGTCCTCTCCAGAATAACGACTGCTTTTGTACCGCCATGGTTACCTCATCAGGTACTTGTGAGCTTGGCTCGGATATCCTGGTGGGACACATAAGATTTCTAATATAACAACCACCCTGTGTCTGAACAGGAACTGTCTCCCAATGCTCTTCCTACAGGTTCCAGATACTACCAGGGACAGAAAACACACCAAAATCTCGAGTCTTCTCAGTATTCTTATTTTCCGAGAAATACTGAGACGTGTGACCATTGTCTCAGTACTTCCCTGCGAAATACTGAGCCTAGCTGAGGTTGGGCTGGGACATGGATTTGCAGGTGGACCTGGCTCAGCAAGACCTATGGATGGGCAGGACAGGACTGTGGGAGCTGGACACTGGCCCTACTGTGGCATCACTGGAGCAAAGGCTGATAGGCCATGGGATGAGCTAATACGGAGTCCTGGGCCCTGGGCAGGATGGGAGAGCGCCACGGATGGGCAGGGATGGGCAGGGCTGTGGATGCCTTCAGGACCCTGGCAAATGTGCACAAAGCTTTTGAAGTGACACTCTGTTGTGCCTAGTTTAAGCAAGACTACACATGAGGTAATGCACCATGTGTGTATGATCAAGGCAAATTCATAGTGGCAGTCTGGGCTCAGAACTTACCGTCTTGTCTCAGGTCAATTTATTGTAATGACCACATGTTTCACTTGAGCCTTGCTGTTGGCATATATACTGCACTGCCTGCTCCAGACTGACGTGTGCTAATGAGCTCTGGTTAATATGGTGGTAGCACCATACTTCCAAACCCACTGCTGGACAGACCCCTAAAGATTAAAACCAGAGTACAATGCCCTGTGGAGGTCAAATATCACATGGACCTGTTCAGGGAGATGAGATGAAAGTACAGTAACGCCATGCAGCTATAGCATTGACTTGTACAGGTTTGTACTCAGACAATGACGATATTAAAGAAAACAACAGTGAGCAAAAATGCAGTAAAGACGAAAAATAGATTTCAAACTTCACAAATCAGAGTGGATTTTAAATCAGCAGGCAACTTCTGATGCCCAAGAGCTATCACATACAGCAGCACTCAAAGCAGGAGAGAAAAAATAGGATACCCTATCTCGGGCTGACAAAACTATGTTTGAATGAAAGATGATCTGTGACAGAAGATAGTTCATCCTATCAAACCAAAATGGTTGCTGTATTGCCCAGAAGGCTACCACAACACCTCTCTTTCCTTCTTGTCATGTAAAAGGTTTCATTATTTGTGCTGCTTCTGACATTCAGCATCCTTGAGAGGCTAGAGGACTGATGGAATAGCCAATTTTATAAGTAATAAACATGACATTTTCTGAGCATGGAGTGTCCAGCTGTGATATCCAGTTGTGGTATCATCTGCAGCACTGCAGGGCCTCCACAAGGGAAATCAGTTGCTGACACAACTTCAGAGTCATGGTGCTGCTTTAGTCAGCTAAGGACTTCTACAGGAAAAAGTCTTAAATATTCAAAACTGTTGGCATAAAATGCAAGTCCCTTCATCAAAAAAATATCTATCTGAATATATAGGCCATTTGTTGGACCCCAGATTTCAAACCGTTGATGCATTCTTCCAGTGATTCCAAATGCAGGAGGCTTGTCACAGAAACATTCCGCCCTTAAGTTTTCCAGAAAGTAAAAACCTGCCACAAAAATTTCATTTTCTTCACCTTAGTATGGTTTGGAGCAAGCCACGAAAGTCACTGCCAGCTCTGCAGTACTTTCTAGATAGTCCCCGAGCACACAGACCATAGACTGAGGCTGTGGATCTGCTGATATTTTCCTTGGTGGCATTTTCCTCTGGCCTCTCATTCCCTCACTGCTTGTGAGATTGGCAAGGCACTGCTCCAGGTTTGAAATAACCCTCCCAAAATACACCCTATTAGCATTATGTTCTTTATAAGACACTTGCCAGTGTTTAGCACGGAAGGAGGATCAGAATTCAAAAGCTACAGGAAGGGTTTTAAAATGGTGACCCCACACCATTTGCCAGTGGTGACAGTGGCCCATACAGGTTGCGGTGCTGGGGTGAATGTTTTCAAGAAGTGTCAAATTCTCCTCGAGCAAGGCATGCTTGCCCAAACCAGTCGTGAGATGCTCTCACACAAGCCGAGGTGTGGGGAAGGGAGGTTTGAGCAACCGGTAAGTAGGCATCCATTTGCCAGGTGAAGTGGCAACATCTCGCTATTCAAAATACATGAGCTGCGGCACTGCACATTGCTGCACACGGTCCTGCTTCGAGCACTCACGCAGGATATGATGCTTATTTATTTACCCTAGCAACTTTTCACATCATTCTGGCAGTTTTTGAAAAGGATATTTTACATGCAAAGTCTCTTTTTATTGTCAAAGTAAAGTAAGGGCTTTATGGCAAATGAAACCAGGCTGAAATCTAAATCTTTGGCACTAATTCTAATAAATGTATCCTTTGCAGACTAAAATCTACATTGGAGACTCAGTTATAAAGTGAAATGCAATTTATCCGTATTACATGTATGTTTTCCTAATGCACATTGAACTGCAGTTGACAGACCTGTGAAATGAAAACTTAGAAAGATTAACTTAATTAGATTCCACTAAAAGGTGTATGGCCATTATTTATGGAAACTTGCTATGCCTATAAATTGAACTGATGAGTAGAAAAAAATCTGCTTCAAATGTATGTTGTTGGCTCACTCATCAAGGCTAGTTAAACTCTTCCTTCTATTTTTCTTGTTTCTGCATTTCTTTGTGGTCTAAAGGTGTTCCCAACAAATGTAATGACATATACTGCTTCAAAAACTGCACATCGTTTCCAGTAACTAGGATTTTGTCAGATCTCAATGGATCTTATAAAAAACAAAAGGGGGGAAAATGCCTTCTAAGCTTCCAATTCTGACTTTGCTCTGAAGCGAGGGGAATTCAGAGTCCTTAACAAAAACCATATTTTTCAAAGAGCCACCATGTGGAATTAGGAGAGGCTTATCATTTAGCTATTATTATTCACAGAGCTCTGGCTATACTCGGTGCTTTAGAGATGTATAAAGAAAACAAAGTCCTTGTTTCAACGGTTTTTCTACTGCAGTTCATATATAATTATAGATGGATTCAGGCCCACATGAAGTACTGAAGGACAGCTGAAATACTGGTAAAAGGGCAATTACCAGTACTGGAACATGTAATGGAAATACATTTGATTTGTTCGTTATGACATAAAAGAGAAAGGACATTGTTCAATATATAAGGAGAAAAATTAAAAATTTGGCACCATTTTCGTTAGGAACAGAAGGAGAAAGGAGACTTGGTAACTAAGTCAGGATAAATGAGTGAAGACAAGACTATTTGTACGTTTTACACAGGTCACCAGGATGGATTCCAGATCACAGTTCATAAAGTTCCTATCTCATGAATATTACAGCATCCTTGCCTTTATCAGTTTTTACTTTTCATTACCTCACAAATTTAAAAGATTAGTTTTTTTCAGAAAAGACACAAACTGTAAGGGTTGGAAGGAGAGCCTTCTAAGTTATGAAAAGGTGTGAGAACTTGAGAGGATAAAGCAACTACAGAGCTGGGAGCCTTCTATGTATCTCCGTGCTTTAACCATTTTCATGAGATCTTATTTATATTCCTCAGTCTAATTACTTTAATTCATGTCCATAATGACTAACAAACTGAGATGAAGAATATGGATTGTGAAATATACTGAAGTAACTGTTGATACACTCACTAAGACTCTATACAAACATATCTATCCACTATAATGTTAACAGGCATTATGAGTAGCAATTCTGTTTCATTTTTGAAGAGTTACAACCAAACCTTTTAACTCCTAAATTTCAATTTCTTATTCTCAATAAACAAATCTCAAATTTAGAAATAAATGGGAGAACGAGGAAGAAACAAAATGGATTTTTATACTGTTCCTCCACTGAATAGCCTGAGGTAGTGTGCTGCATAATCAAAGATCATGTTTTTAACACTGCCTGTTAGATTGAATATAAAAACCTCTCCAAAGACTGTATAACAGAGGCTCTAAAAATTTCAATCATAGTTGATAACATCGCAATGAAAGATTTTCTCAAGGACCATCATATAACATCTCCATGGCAACTATAGAAATCACACACCAGGAAAAGCAAGAACAGAATTATAAACTTTTGCCAGTTTCCAGGTCCCTCTGGAGAAACAAGGAGGCAAGCCAGCATTGCCTGACCAGCTTCTCCCACACAACAGGCACTTGGCTTGGGGATAATCCTCTGTTCCTGTTTGAACCTGTTTAACTCCTGGTGTACAAGGTAAGGTTCAAGCCAGACCACTCAGAGCCTAGGCTTATTAATTCCCAGAAGCTACAGCCTGGCTCATATTGAGAGGCTGTGTTGCTCCTCTCCCTGTTTCATGTGGCTCCCTGGGCTCTTAAATCAAGAGCTGAGGAGGGGACACAGGGCTCAGGGGCAGCTGGAGTGTACCAGTTCGTGCCCTGTGAGACCAAGTTAGCTCCCTGTGCTCAGAAAGGCAGGCAAGCTTAAAAGGGAAGCTGTACAACTGAGCAAATAGTGCTGTTAAGAGTTACATCAGGTTGGAGGACAAGGCATAGGGCACCACTGGAGAGATGGCTCACTCTGCATGCACAGGCAAGCATGCGTCCAAACCAAGCACAGCTAGCTCATTCCCTCTTGTTATTGTACTACAAGCCTTGCTGAAGTGCAAATGAGCTATTTATTATTCTACTTAAATCAGACACACAAAACCCTGACAGAAATGTAGCCAGCTTAATACATTATTTACCAAATCCTAAAAAGAACTTTTAAATAAAAATCTCCTCTTGCCAGCTGAGAGGAGCTCATGAGAGGAATGGCATGCCTCTGCTAGCATGCGCCTCTCTGGCATCACTTTCCAACAAAGGCAGGCTTGTCTCCCATCCTGTCTCAATTAATCCTCTGTTAGCTACAGCTAGCCCTTCCTTTGATGTCCACCGAAAACCCTTCTCTGCATCACAGTGCAAGAGAATATGCTCATTTGTTGAACCCCGGTGCCACATGTGCGGGCCAAGGTTAAACACATGCTGGAAACGAGGACAGTCCCAATCCAATGGCTTTTCAGATCAGCTTCTAAAAGGAGTAACAACTGGGGAGGGGAAAAAGAAAAGATGTGATTGCATTTAGAATGAAGTTTGATCCATCTGCTAAAAGATTTAATTGATTTTATGATAGGGGAATAGCCAGCCCAAAGGCCTTTCCAGTCTGCAGTTCCTGCAGAGGAGGGGTGCTCTACATTAGTGCCTTGCTTTGCTTCCTGCACCTCACACACTTGGCTCTCCTAGTTTCATTTCCACAGAGTGTTAATCATTTACAGAGAGTTCCTAATGCAAAAAAAATGACTGGACTGGAGAAGGCAGAACTTTCTGGCTAGCAACATTATTAATTTGAATATAAACAACTGCTAGATTATCAGTGATGATTTAAAAATAAGAGGTCTTGCACTCTCTAAAATATTCACACGCATGTATATAGGTGCACACACACACAAACACACAACTGGATGCTTTTAATTTGCAGATACTCCTGGTCAAAACCGCAAGATGCAAATCTGGGGATAACAAATAAGCTCTTTAAAGAAATGACCTCATATGCAAATACCTTGCAGGAGTCTGAGATATAGGCAATGGTTGTGTTTTCCCAGCTGTCACCCTTTGACATATTACAGTTGTGCATTTTGACCTTTACTTCAAACTGTAACCTGATTTAAAGTGTTGGTTACCATTCTGTAGTTTCTGGTGGGTGCTGACATAAGGAGTGCACGTCTATTTCACAGGAATCCAGAACACCTACTACATAATTACCTCCTGCTGCAGAAAGCAGAAATCAGTTTAGCTGGATGATCCCTTCTAGGCACCTTTTTCACCTTTTTATGTTCTCTGTTACATTTAAAGAGACAGCAAGATGGCAAGTTTTTTCCCCAGTCTTGAGTATTATTGATCTTTCAACAACTGTGCCTTATATGAACTCTCCCATAGAGAACTTACTGCTTTTTTTCTGGTATTTTAGTGTTAGTGTAGGATATAATGGTTAGAAAGTTTCTTCTTGACAGGGATTGCTATAGAGATGGTGCTACGAAGATAAATTCTGTCTACTCCTTTTCAAGAATTAAAAACAATGGAGGACTGAGCACCCTTTTCATGAGTCAGTAGTTGTCTTCTCTATGCTTTTGTAATCCACACATTGCTCTTTACTTCATCCTGGCTGCCTCTGATCTGTAGTTGTTATGGTTTAACTCTGGCCAGTAGCTTTGCCCCCCACAGCCAGTCTCTCACTACTCTGCAGCAAGATGGAGAGGGAGGATCAGAAGGATGAAAGCCAAAAGGTTGAGATGAAGAATAGGTAATAAGTAATAGGTAATTGGTAAAGTAAAACGTGTGTACAGAAGCAAATCAGAACTGGGAATTTATTCACCACTTCCCATTGGCAGGTCATTTCTAGGAAATCGGGGCTCCATCATGTGTAACAGTTACTTGGAAAGAAAAATGTCATCATTCTTAAAGTCATCTTAAAGCTTTTGTTGCCAAGCACAGCATCATATGGTGTGGCATATATCTTTAGCCAGTTAGGGTCAGTTGTCCTAACCATGTCCCCTCCCAGCTTCTTCTACATCCCCAGCCTACTCGCTGGAGGGACGGTGTGAGAAACAAAAACTGTGTCAATGCTGTGCAAGCACTGTTCAGCAATAACTAAAACATACCCATTTTATCAACATCGTTTTCATTACTAATCCAAAACATAACACCATGCAAGTTACTATGAAGAAAACTAACTGGCCAAAACTAGTACAATGGTCAAGAGATGGAGTTAGAGTCTTGATCAGATGAAAGCTGTTATTTCTTTGACTGAAGCTTCTGCAGGCACTACAAGTTTTTCTCTCTATCATCATGACATGATGACTGAGTCATTGATACATGATAACACAGACATTGAATGAAAATGTTCAGCGTGTTTTAGTCACTGCAGGGAGCAAAGACAGAGAAACAAGTGGAAGAGATTTATGTCATTAGAAGTTAACAAATACAAGAGCCTTGTGACCATTCCAAAACAGAATTAAAAAAAAAAATCCACAACAAAAACCTAACAACAAAGGAAGAGAAACATTAAGAAATAGTAGGTTAGAATCATAAAGCAAATGGAGCCACGATCTATTTATTCCCAAGGCGAAGCCCCAAAATATTAAACTAGGTTTTAATTGAGAGCAAACTATCTGGGTACAAGTCTGCCATGTACACGAAACCTCTATTTTGGTTGTTTTTCACGGGAACCCCTTGATATACTTAGTTGTTGAAGAAAAAGGCTTGAAGTGCAATCCGCATCAGCTGGCAAAAGGACTTTGTTTTGAGCAGGATGACAAGTCATCAGACAATTTAGCTAAGACTCTGGTGGCAATTTTAGTTCCGATTAAGCTGATTTGGTTTTAGGGGATTAAGTGTCAGAAAGAGCTAGACTTGTCCACAAGAGGCTATGTACTTCTATGTTACTACCTCACCTCAGCCAGCATAAAGAAGTTGTGTCCAAGGATCCAGCATTTGCTTTGCTGTGAGTGTAGGTGTTTCCTCCTAACCTTACACTCATCATGGTCCAGACCTTGCATCCACCACAGCCTCCAGCATCACAGGATTGTGTCTGTGGGCCACAGCAGGATACAAAGAGGAACAGAGCAAGAGAGTCACTGCATGCCCCATCCAAGAGTTCAACTCCAACAATTCCATGATTTCTCTCCATCACAGTTTCATAATCTCTCTTAATTTCTCCATTATTAGGAAGTTCTTTGTTATGAAGGTGGTGAAACACTGCAACAAGTTGCCCAGAGAGGTGGTGGAGGACCCATCCCTGGAAGCATTCAAGGTCAGGCTTGATGGGGCTCTCAGCAACCTGATCTAGTTAAAGATGTCCCTGCTCACTGCAGGGAGGTTGGACTAGATGATCTTTAAATGTCACTTCCAGCCCAACACATTCTACGATTCTATGATTCTATGATTCTGATTCTATGATTCTATGATTATTGGGAAAATAGTTCATATCACCAAACAAGGTCAAAGTTTCTAGCCTAGATGATGTAAATCAACCATGGACATTGTCAAGGAGAATGGAGTTAATACTGCTACAACTTCTGTTTAAACAGTACACATCTGTTTAGTTTGATATTGACTATTTACTTTTGAGCACACTCTGCAAATATCACTTCTAAATTTCTTTAGATCTCTGCTCCAGGCCTGGCATTAATTCACACACCAACTGGGCGTCTTTTGAAACTGCTGTCAAAGTCCGGATTAGTCACAGAATGGAAAACGTACCTCCCAACTGCTCACACTAATGAATGCCATTCTTCCCGGACAATCTGTGGTGATGTTATAAACATGAGCCTCCAGTTACTAGGTTAGCCCAAGGTCCTCTCCTTCCTTATGACTGAAGTGCACAGTCTGCTCTTTGCTCATCCTTCTAAACCCTTTGATTTTGAGTTTGGTCAAATTTCTACTTGAGTCTTTTGGATTCTTTTGATTCCTTCAAATAGGTGGTAATCAGGTCCAGAAGACTGTTGAAGACATGCAAGGGTAAGATTCAGGTATCTTTTCTTCCAGTGCCTGAGGCAGAATTAAAGATCATACTTCAGCTTCAAGAGGTAATAAAGTCTTCTTTGGGTCACAAAATCATAAGGGTCCACAGTGCCACAGGTGAGATTTCATGAGGACAACTTTTATTTAAAAAAATTATATTAATAGGTATTTTTTTGTTGATTTAGCCAGATGAATTGTCACATCAAAGAGTCAAATTAGTGCCAGGGAAAATGAAACAACAGAAGCACAAATTCCATGTGGGAGAAACACCTCTTTGGGTGGTGCTGATGTCCTAGATCCACACAGTAACCTCATGAAATCTCAGGAGCAGACAGATATTTACCAGAGAAGCCAGACCTTCACTCTATATCACCTTACAACTCCCTGGCAAGGCTGTGTGACACCAAAATCAACACAGTGGCCAAGGCAAATTTACTTCACAGTTCATTATTTGCAAAATAATGAAAAAGTCTAGAACTTTAGGGCAGGGTGGGCAAAGCACTGCACTGAGCTAGTCACCTCCAGAGCAAGGCAGGGATTCAGACTGGTCCCATGCCTAGTCTTTCCTACTCAGTGCTGGCTAAGAAAAGAGAAGCTTTGCAGGCCCCAGGCTAAATACGATTCTGGTGCTCTCAATCACTGTGCCGAAGAGCACTGCTTCTGTTTTAAGCCCTGTAGTCAGTGGCTGAGCTGAATATCAGACAGACTCTGCACTATGTCCCCAATCTTTCTGTAAAATACCATTTTGAAGCAGTCCAAAGCAAAACTAATTTATGCACTAGGTAGGATATGTATAGCTTGTCACTCAAGTTTCTTTCCATTTGTCTTTTGCACCCCACTTTCTGGCAAATGACAAGAAGTGTAATGTTCCTTATACAGTTATTTTGAAGCTCCTGTTTAACTCACTGTCACGTTAATCATTAAAAAAAACCCCCAACGATAATCAAATGCAGATGTTCTTTAATGTCATCAGAAAAACTGAAAACTCATTTTAGGGTAGCAGCTGTTGGGAGGGGAAGCATTAAAGTCAGTCTGAGATTTGGGAAAAATAGCCCAGTGAGAATCAGGGAACAGGCAGTTGACAGAGCTATAGCTGGTGCTCGGCACGGTTCTAGCCCTGTGAGGGCAGTTGTTTCCAATGTCCTGGTTGAGGTGTCCAGGAGGAGCCACCAAGACTCCTTTAGTCAAAATGAACCGTGAGTCATCAGCCTGAATAAAAGGGCTTGGTTCACGGGTTTCTGTTGGCTGTCTGGCTAGGAAGCGCTCATTCAGGCAGCTCTGCCAGCAATTGCTGTAGAGATGAAAGTGTCCAGAACAGATGGAGCATGAGCTCTCCCATCAATAGCATTCACTTTTGGTCTGTGTGCCCTAAGCTCAGAACATGGACCTGAGTTTTTTTGCTGTATCTTCTGCACAGCAGCGTGCTGGGCTTTTGGGAAAACTGCCACAGGCATCTGATTACTTCTGGCCTTGGTAAGAGAAACCCAAGCAGGGTGACAGACTGTGCCAATAACACACCACTAGAAAATTAGGTTACTCTGGGACCCAGAGTAGTGCCTGATGGAAACCAGATAAGCAGGTCACTCCTCAGACTGGCTTGGAAATCTACCTGCTACCTCCAGTTTTGGGCTACTTTCTCACCCAGATCATCTCTTCTAGACCTGCTGCCCCTGCCCTGCCTCCTCTATGTTCATAGGTATAAATAGCTTCATGGCTTAGCTGCACTCTGCTTGCAGTCATTGAAGAAAAAAAGCTACATTTCCCTATGGAATTTCCGAGTCACAATGATACAATTATGCTTATGGGACAGGGACAGGCAAGGGGTAAGGCTCTCCTGTACTTCCATCCCTTACCTTTGAGTAATGAATAAGTTTCTAAGCAGCAGCTGATCTTTCTTTAACCTGGAGGGTGTAGTTTATATAAGCTTGTGCTCATTTCACACCAAACGTTGTAATCTTTACATCTGCAGGGATAGTTGATCTTTGGCAAGGCAGAATTGATGTACCGGGTTGTAAAAAAGATAGGAGTGATCCAATCTAACCAGTGCTCTGTTTTGCTTTATCATGTCAGCTTCTCACCCACACTAAAGCTAATCTGAGCACAACCCCCAGCAGATCAGACCTGCAGTTGTGGCAGAACCTGAAAGCTTGGGTGAAAAGCTGGCCTAGCCAACAGTCCTGCATCTATGACCCAAGCCCACACATCCTTTTCTAGCAGAGCCTAATTAAATGGGCGCTAAACCACGGAAATGCTGCTGGATTCCCGACAGCAGAACACCACCAGAAGAGCATGCGCCAGTGTTGACAGCAACTCTTTGCAATATTTCTTTACTATAAGCCTTGACTTTTAGATTCTCTATCACTGATTCAAAAAAGTCATATATGAAAGGCTGAACAAAGTCCTCTTCCTAACTTTTGATTTATAAGGGCTGACCACATTTCCCACCTTAGAAAACAGCACGCATTTTCTCCCGTACACATTCCTTCATAAGACTAAAACTAAAACTATGAACTCTGAAATCTGATGAGCAAAGAACAATATGATGAAATAGTGTTTTGATATCTTTTTTTGCTTTCAGTGAACAGTTTTAGATTAAGGAGCTGGTTGGGGTGGAGGGGTATGGAGAAGAAAAACTTTTCACCATAGTCTTCACAGATGAGTACAGCAGCAGAGAGCTGAGTGAGGACATGTTTGTCTCTACTCTCCCCATGCTCAGGGACTGGTTTACTGATTAACTTGAAACATTTAACATCTGCAGTCCATCAGGGAGCAGACTGCAGCAAGTGGTATACTACAGAGACTGAAAAAACGACATTTAAAAAACCCTACAAAATACATGAAGTTAAAAAAAAAACCACCCAAGACAGGGGGGTTTGCCATCACTTTTAATAGCCTGACAATATCTGGCAGTTGCTTCTTACAGAGGAAAGCTGCCCTGGTTGAAACTCCCCAGTGCTGTGGCCATGCTGTACTTTTGGCTCCAACACACACTTGCATGGACACCTTCGCTTGCTCTAGAGATTTCCCTGAAAACTATGGTTGGAAATTTCATTGTTCAAGTACTTAAAATATCCTTGTGAATGTTTATAGGATGTGCCATGACAACTTTTTTTTTCTCTGGTGGCAGGTCCTCACTGTTTCTGGGGTGCTTCCTCAGCCAAAGGAAACGGAGAAATAATCTTCCTCTCCTTGGTGGCAGCTCCCTCCCCTCCTGCCCCAAGTCCCTCATGGCACAAGGGCAGCAACCCCCATGGCAGCAGAAATACCAGCAGGGACTGTCCTATTACTGGAAGAAACTGAGACCAAATCATGCTTTCACCTTGCTGAGGTTCAATGGCACTAACATCGAGCCCTTGACAAGGGGGAGAGAACTGAAACACTGAAGACTTTCTCCTTGAACGGAATGAGCTAAAAAATCTTAATTGTGGCACTTCACACAAAGTCTATATTTCAGGTATGTGACAGAAAGCAGCATGGAAAGACCTCATGACGATGTGCTTATAATCCATGGGATTTCTCATCACACCTGATAGCAGCCATCACCACCCACTGGTTGGACCACACAAAGGATCAGGTTTCCTGGCTGCACATACTCGCCACCTGCATGTATGGCCCTTGACAGGCTGTGATATATTGTCATGGGACAAAAGGCCACAGATCCATCTGAAGGAGCTGTCAACATTTTAAACCTCAAATGCAGAGCCGAAATGATTTATTACCACAGCCCACGAAATAAAACAATCTCTCGAGGTGAGTGTCTGGGCAGCCAGCAATAACTCCGAGTTTATTAAGAGACAGGCAAAGGAGGAAAAAGAAGCAGAAGTGAAATGAATTTCCATCTCCAGCTCAACTTCCGCCCTTGAACAACTACACACGGTGACTACACACAGCAGCCATGTGAAATACTGAGTTATGGAAGAAGTATCACATTTGAGCTTTCATTGACTGTTCTCACCCAGCTGTTTTCTTCTTCTCTGATGCAAAGGCAGACTCAGATTAATATTATAGATTATAATCAAAACTGATATTGCAAAATATTTTTGGCCATAAACAACAATACTGGAAATAAACAACCTTTGAGAAGTGCTGAGGGAAATAATAAAGTTTTAAACTGAGGCAATTGTATACACTTTCTGTTAAACAGACAAAGCCCACATGTGGTGGTTTCTTGCATCCGTTGCTCCAGCAGACCAGAAAATATTACGATAATATTAGTTTGTCAGGAAATACTTCAGGTAACTAAGCACATATTTCATCAGATTTTACCGCATCACTAAACACATCTGTGCCGTATGACAAACAACACAGTGCTGACCCAAGGAAGGCTATGGGAGCGCAGGAGCCTGTATTACTGATTTCAGAGGTGTAGTTCCTCGAATAGTGTCAACTGAGCTACATCTGTGCTGATGCCAAAGAGAAGTTTTTCTCCCACGTTTTTCTCCCACGGCCACACATTCCCCCTTCTGACTTCAAGCCGACAGCCAGCACCAATTAGCCTGATCAAGGACCTGGCAGGAGAATAACCCCAATAGAAAAAACAAAAAAAACAACCAACAAGGAAATATAATGCCATGACAAGGAGGCATTATACTACACAGCCATGTGGACACAGCGAATCTAACTTCTTTCAGGGAGCTGTGTGATTACAGACATTGTTTAAAGCTAGTGCCGTGGATTTCCTTTATGCATGTGTCAGATCTGCTCCTCCCACGTGGATGTCTCTGATTCTCACACAGCACTAGAGAGCAGTACTGGCAGCGGTGTGTCGAGACCTTCATATCTAGGCATTTGTAACAGGAGATTTCACTCTTTCACCTCCTGCTGGTTCGTGGGGCTGAGGGCTGAAAAACACTCCTCTAAAAGCAATTCACCTTGGCCTTCCTGGGATGTTTATGGGCAGGTTAGAGCTGGTGTGGTTATGGTCTCTTGCAGAGGCAGAAAACAAAAGAGCTACCCTTGAAACCAAACCAAGAGGATGAAATGGCCTCAATGAAACGAGAAAGGGAAGAGACCCTGGGTGAAGATCTGAAACTGGGCTGATCCACTGAATTACAGACATGAATTACGGAAAATCAAGGGAGGAAATGGTTTCTGCTATTTCCAAAAATGTGAAATATGAAAATGGAGGTGTACGGAAGAATTTAACTTCAGGCAAAATGAAGTTTGGGAGCAACATATGGCCCATAGTTACCCATTACTTTCTCCAAAGCCTCAATTCAAGGAAATGGAAACATAGAAAATCAGTCTCGTCTCCACATACCCAAGCAACACTAAAATATGATTCATTTTGCAAGGAAATTGATAATCTCACTGTCATGTGCAGGTGGGCGTTCCCACCTGAAAGGGAGTTCCCTGTCGCTGCCTTCCTCCAGAAGCTCTGCAAACACTCCCAACTCTGGGGCACTGACTCCCAAACCCACAGTAACCCTTGGCTCCACACTGTTGCCTCTTATAAGAGATCTCAGCTCTGGTCCCTGGAAGCACCATCACCAACCATCAGCCAGGAGTCCTGCTGCTCCAGGGAGCCAAGCACAGGAATTCACAGGTTTTCTTCCCTCTGAGAACATAGAGCTAATAAATGCCTCCCGCCATCTGTATATCCACCCAGCAGCAAATGGAGAATCCAGAGGGGAAAGTTTTAGGGATCTTCCCTGGGCTATGACCTGCTACTTTGCAGCTTAGAGAGGGAGGGGAGCAGGCCATTTTATGCACAAATTATACCAATGCTTTGAATTATAAAAACGTGGATTCCTCTTATGCAGCTGAAACAAAGAATGAGTATCCTCCCATGCCCCTTAATTTGTGAGGTAAAAAGCAGGGAAAAAGTAAACGATTTAATCAATCTCCAATTCATTTTTATTGTTAGCAGATGCTACAACTTGCTAGTTCTCAGGGGTCTCTTCAGGCTCTCTTTTGCAGTTGCCCAAATACAGCACTGTCAGCACTGACAGCGACAGAAACACCAATGACAAAAACCAGGGATGCTCTAGCACAGACCAGCACAGCTCTCTGCCCGGTTCCTGCTCAGAAGAGGTTGCTTGGAAGGGGATGCTGGGGCAGTGTGGGCTGAACAACGGGGTGAAGAGGGAGCAGCTGTCAGCAGCAAACAGGTGCTGAAAGGGGGTTCTTCGGAGGATGGTGGGGAGAGGCTGAAATGATTACCCCACTCTCCCTGAGCTCACCTGCTCCTGGGCCCCATCTTGGTTCTGCACGGCGGGCACTTACCTTGTGTGTGCTGTACCAGCGGCCGGAGAGGGGCTCGCTTCCAGTGCCTGGCCCTCCAAAGGACACGTTCCAGGATGCCCACTCTGAAACAGGGAGAATGCTCATGTCCCTGACCTCAGACCCTGGCCACTGACCATGCCATGTGCTGTTGAACCTGCGGGGACAGGTGGCTGTGAGGAGAGGTGAGCGGGACCTGGACGTGGCACTCGCTTCCTGGTGTGGGTAAGGCTGCTCGCGTGGGTCCCTCCTCACCAAGGTGTGTGCAACCAAGTGCTGCGGCTTGATGGTGGGCACGGGGGGACCCTCAGCTGGAGAGTATTTGTAGCACAGGAGAGGAAGAACAGCTTGACAGAAGGTTTTACTGCTCCTTCCCAGGACATTCAGGTGCCTTGTTTTTTCTTCTCTCTAACTTCCCCAATGCCCCACCCTGCCCTGAAAAGGCAGCCTGGGTATTTAACTCCTTCAAATCAGTGCTTAAATCTAATGGTCAATTATTAATTTCTCATTGTTAGATTGCAAGTGTTGGAAGTTGTTGTTTGCACATGCCTATAGTCACTTGCATAAATTCTCACTTATGTCACATATTCTTCATTTGTAAGTATTTCTTTAATGGTTTCTTTGCAGAAATTTCAGACAATGGGTTTGTTTCCAGGCTGTGGCTTTATTCAATCATTCTGTTAGTTTTGTTCTGATCACTTAAGCTCTACTGAGAAAAAGAACTGAAAAAGCTCCTTAAAAGGGAGGGTAGGAGCTAGCAAGGTAGGAACTTGGAAGAACTACATGGGAGACAAAAATTGGCTTCTAGGGAACAGAAAGGAAGAATTAAGCCACTGCATCTTCAAGCTCTGGACAAGATAACTGTTTGCAATGCAGAAAGTTCGTACTATACGTAGGAAATATTGGATTGTATAGGTTTATCCTGCTTGAAAATGTCCAGAGTCCTGACAGTGTAACAGACAATGGTCAGCAGAGTTATTACAGAATCACAGAATTACAGAATTGTTGAGGCTGGAAAAGACCTCTGAGATCCTCAAGTCCAGCCTATAACCCACCACCACCACATTGGCTAGACCATGGCACTAAGTGCCACATCCAGCCTCTCCTTAAACACCTCCAGGGATGGTGACTCCACCCCTTCCCTGGGCAGTGCATCCCAATGCCTGAGCACCCTCTCCATGAGAAAGTGTTTCCTCAGATCCAACCTGAACCTCCCCTGACGCAGTTTCAGGCCGTGCCCTCTCGTCCTGTCACTGGTTACCTGGGAGAAGAGCCCGACCCCCACCTGACTACACCCTCCCTTCAGGCAGTTGTAGAGGGTGATAAGGTCCCCCCTGAGTCTCCTCTTCTCCAGGCTAAACACCCCCAGCTCCCTCAGCCTCTCCTCACGGGACTTTCCCTCCAGTCCCTTCCCCAGCCTCGTTGCTCTCCTCTGGACCCGCTCCAGCCCCTCAATGTCTTTCTTGCAGTGAGGGGCCCAGACCTGCACATAGGGCTTGAGGTGAGGCCTCACCAGTGCTGAGCACAGGGGCAGAATTACATCCCTGCTCCTGCTGGCCACACTGTTCCTGATACAAGCCAGGATGCCATTGGCCTTCTGGGCCACCTGGGCACACTGCTGCCTCCTGTTCAACCAGTTGTCAACCAGCACTCCCAGGTCCCTCTCTGCTGGGCTGCTCCCCAGCCACTCCTCCCTCAGTTGGTAGCGCTGCAGGGGGTTATTGTGGCCAAAGTGTAGGACCCTGCACTTGTCTTGTTGAACATCCTCATCCCATTGGCCTTGGCCCATCGACCCAGCCTGTCCAGTTCCCTCTGCAGTGCCTTCCTACCCTCTGGCAGACCAACACTCCCCACCAGCTTGGTGTCATCTACAAACTTACTAAGGGTAGACTCAATCCCCTCATCCAGGTCATCAATAAAGATGTTGAACAGGACTGGGCTCAGTATTGATCTGTGGGGGACACCACTGGTCATCAGACGCCAACTGGATGCAGCACCATTCACCACCACTCTTTGGGCCTGGTCATCCAACCAGTTTTTTACCCAGAGTAGGGTGCATCTGTCCAAGCCACAGTCTGCCAGCTCTTCCAGGAGGATGCTGTGCGAGACTGTGTCAAAGGCCTTGCTGAAGTTGAGGTAGACCACATCCACAGCCTTCCTCTCATCCACTAGACAGGTCACCCAGTCATAGAAGGAGATGAGATTGATCAAGCAGGAGCTATGGCAGAGTTTTCTCCTATTGTTCAGAAGTGGGATTGGTTGTTTAGTTCCAGTGGGTCAAGTGATCCTACCATCAGCAAGACACATCTAGAGAGAAGAGAACCAGTCAGCATACAGAAGAGCAGGCTGGGAAATGATCTTCCAGCAGGCAAGGAGATACGATGCCTAATAAAAATGAGCACAAGCAAAGTTAACTGCAGAGAAAGAAATGAGGATGCAGCCCCTCAGTACAACTTGTTTGAAAATGGAAAGAGCAGGCGATTACAGGAAAGAAACTTGACTACATAACCCAATGCCTGCATTAGGTAGAAGAACATTATTTGAATCCAGCCAGAAGGTGATATAGGAAAGGCAGAAGTGGCAAGGTTATGCTTCAGTTAGATGATGATATAACACCTCAAAACACAAAACCTTGCCTTGTAACAAGAGATGTTTTGTTCACGTGTGTGGTCTAACTTGAAATACCTGTTCCTGTGATCAAAGCTCCAGTGAGTCCTCTGTAAATACTGGAGCTAGCTGCAGCCATATATACATAGGTACACTGGAAAAAAACAGCTCCAGTATTTCACAGCTATGTAAATTTCTGCAGACTGTTTTTACAGTGTTGTGTAATTACTCTCCAGAATCTAAGCTCTCATTTAAAAAAAAAAAAAGTTTCTAGGCAATTTGGGTTATGGTTGCAAAAATTCCTTTAAAGTGGAACTGGAGTGTAAACTGCTGCAGTATTTGCCCCGCCCAGAGAGAGTTGAAACAATAGCTCAGAGGGAAGTGTGAATGGATCCATTCTTCTAACTGGAGCACTAAACTGGAAGTCTGCTGACAATTTAAGTGTCAACATCAGCTACTTCAAGGCAGATCATTTTAGCAGAAACATCAGGCTAATGTTCTTATTTGTCATCCTCAATTTGCACTTGTTGGATAGCAGATCCTGGGGCAAAGAGGAAAAGCAGTGCTGGTTGTCAAAGGTTGCTGGACTGAGGGAAATTCTCCCTGTCTTCTCTGTCTCCTCTACCCAGTTATCTCTGCCCCATCTTGAAATAGGGAGCAAAGAAGTTGACGTTTCCCCAGGCTGGAGAAGTTGTCTTTGGTAGCCAAAAGCCTCAGTGATCCCCACCAGGCTGCCAGAGACCTCTGCAGTATGGTTTTCTGTTGCCAAAAATTAACAAACTGGTAAGAGATTGAAAAGGAGTGTAAGAGGAGTGGGAGGAGAGGAGCAGCCCAAAATATCTCTTGAGGACAGTTGCTGTTGTTTTGCTTCATTCTTGTTGGTTCACTGCCTAAAATACAAATGTGACTGGTTTCCTCTTGCATAAGAAAGCTATTGGAACAGGTTTTCTGTAATGTTGTCTAGGTGGAGCTCTTGTTGGATTGCTTTGGAAGCTGATCTTGCAGTGATTGATCACTGTTCTGCACTGGGCCCAGACATTCCCACTCTGTCTAAACCTGCCTTATGGAAGGGGGTTTTATGGAATCCTCTATTTATTAAAAAATCCCTGATTGTCTTGCATGTATAAGAGCCTAAAGTTATTCAGCTGAATAAAACCTTTCTTTACTATAAGCCATCCCTATTAAGAAAGTAAAGAGCATTTTAGAAACTGTTTCTTCTCGGTTACCACCCTCCATTAGAAAAAACAACACAGCATGTACAAATAGCCCTATACTTCTATACTGCTGGTTTTGGGCTGAATGTGATGCTGAAGTGATTGGTATAAAGGTATTAAAGCCCTTGGGACTGACACTTAAAATACTCTGAGGAAATGTCCCATGAAGTGGAAGTAGACAATGGGACCTGCGGGATGTTTTGACAGAGAACTTTGCTTCCAGCTCAGCCATGCTGCGAACTGCAAGTCCGAGTTCGAGTTTTGTTTAAGGGTCCTTCAGTGCAGGGGTGTCCTCTGCCATGTGGGTTGCCAGTTCAAAACCATGGAAATAAAAGTTGTTTTCAATTGGCATCATGATACGTTAGCAAACCAGCACAGCACAGATTTGGCATCACAGTCATGGTCACATCACTGAGGACGTGTTTAGAATGCACCATGCATGATTCCCTGTATGTGTATTTTCAGCTGTTGTCCTTGTTGTACCATGGGGAACCTGGGATAGCTCAAAAAATATCTCAGGGAAAGTATCTTCAGAAAGTGACCTGACTTGTTATTGCTGGCTCTGTCTGTTTTACAGCTGGGCAAAGGCAGCAGCAGAACAGGTGTGATGACCCACGTCGGAATCAGGATGGGACTGATTCTCCCTGTGAGTAGAATCTTGCATCCTCTGAGTAGCACACAGCAGCATGTAGCACCTGTGAAGATGGAGCAGATGCTGCTTGAGTTCATTTGCTAGAAAATATCAAGGTTGATTAAACTAAGTAATCTGCAAGGTGTTAATCCTTTACTCCTCCCATTCTATTGCCAGTCATTTTTGGGTAGAAGACAAGGGACTACATAGCCTGAGAAATTATATCCACCTTCTCTGATGGTTCCCATTAGGCCTTTAACAGCTTGGGTTACTTGTGATCAATGGAGAAACAAAAGACTATTGTGGGTTATAATCGGATTACCTTACTGTATTTCTAGCTGATAGTCTTTGGCCAAGCATGGATTTCTGTTAACAGACGATGATGTTCCTCTGTTGAGTCACAAGGCTTTGGGGACTACAATGGATGCTCTTTCAACCTCAGGTTCCAATGCTCTGGGGCGATGATTGATCCGTGTTTCTCCCTGAACTCTGGCTTTTCTGGAATTGGGACCACAGAAACCAATAATCATTTTGCACTTTCCCACCTCTAGTTGCTTTAGCCTCCTGAAGCCATTCATAGATAGCTTGACCTGGCACCAGGGTCACTTCATTTCTGATACTCAATGCACCTGTATATCTGAAAAGAGAAGAAGAGGGCCTTTCATGTTTGGTTGCCCATGTTCCATCACTCCTTTGAGCTTACACTTCATCACTGTACATGAACCACATTCTTAGCTCAGAAGAATCCACACCCTTGACCGCTGGGCTCTGGTCACAGTTACCAAGATTCTCTAAGTCAGAAAATGAAAGAGGTTATGGTTTCCTCCTTTGACAAACAGGAAAAGAGCCAGGGCACCTAGATGTTCCCATCACCATCTGCTCTCCACTGTGAAGAAAGAGCCCAGGTGAGGGAAAGTTCTTCTGGGACGGATGGTCCCAGCTGCGTGATACAGGCAAAAGTTGAAAACTTTGCTTTTACCTGTTGCTCAGAGAATGTGTCTGCTAGTGCCACATTAGCGCAAAAAGTGCTAAGGTTGTGTAGGATGATCAGACATGTTTCTGAGTTAGGTGTCTACAGGAGACATTTGCTGGGTCAGTTCCTGTGTGCAAGGCTGTACCTGAAGGCCTGAACATGTGAGCTGGCAAATCTGCCTGGGGTGGGTTGCAAGAAGGATATACTGTGTAGAGTTAGGGCAGGACAACTTGTGGTAGATGAGTACAGACAGCCTGTTGAATTTTACAAGCAACATTCATCTCCCTTCCCCCAGCAGATTTACAAGTCCATGGTGCAAGTATGTACTGTTCCATGTGCTATCAATTACAGTCCTGACTGGAAGTTGCTTTCCATCTTGAAGTCTACAAATGTACAAAAAACAGAAGTCCTGGAGTCAAGATGTACATTAGAGACCTTGGAGAAGGCTTTTGTCCTTCCTTTCTGGATGGTGGATCAGTGAGAGATTTGTAGACTTTGGACATTTTCATTTTTGCGTTTTAGACCCTACCAATTTAGGCTTAATCCTGATCCTTTTAAAATCAATGGCAAAGTTCCCACTGACTTCAAAAGAGACAGCCTGAGCTTTCAAATACTTTAAAGAGTAATTTTAAACAATCAAACCTAAGATGAATAAGAATTGCGTTTTCTCTATTAAGCATGCAACTTATTTTCTCCAAATGTAAACGTTACCTGGAGAGCTAAGCAGTGATGTGGTTTCTATTATTTCTTTAGGAGGCTACAGTACCCAAAGTATATTCCATACATACTTCTTCATTTAGGAGCCAAACATAGCTATGTAAAGTGAGCAGCTTGTTTACAGTAGGCCCTTATGTCTTGCTATCAAATTAGTGGCAAATCAGGACTGTAGTAAACAGAGGTCAAAGATCAAACCCACAATTTTACATAAAATTCCAGACCATGTACACAAAATTTGAAATGCAAAATCGTCAAATCACAAGACCATCAACTGCTCTTAAAAGTAATCAAAAGCAGGATAAAGACTGGAGGAAATGAAATTTAAACATGATTTTAATCCAAATTTTAATGGAACAGCTACATCATGGATGTCTTTTAAACTGTGACAACTGACTCCATGCTTCTTCTTCTTCTTACTTGCCATGGAACAAAGTTTTGGTACATCTCACTTGCTATTCATACATGCCATTTTGATTCTATTCTTCCAATTTGAAATATAGATAAAACAAATTACAACATTGTTACCACCTAAGGCTTTATGCTGACTCTGTTCCTACTAAAACCCGTGGCAGTTTTGCATTACTCTCTTTTTGTGCAGCGTTTCTCTGTGTTCAGAATGGCAAGATGCCATTTTCCCCCTATCTTTCCATTTTGTTCCTTTTTTTAATCTGGAGGCAAGAGCCCACGTAAGTGCCTCCTGAGAGATCCAGGACCGTGCCAGTCCTGTGCATTAGACTAACCCCTAGTCTGAAGTGGTCTGGGAAGAGTCCTGTTCCTAAACCCAACTAAGGGAAAATAAGAATGCAGGCTCCTTAAAAATGAAAATTGCTTGTTTAACGAATATTTGGTTACTGAATGCCACCAGATGTCAGCATACACTATATGATTAAAAGCAAGTGTATAAGACCTCTGAGAAGTGCTCAGAACTGCCTTCTGTCTCATGGAAATGATGTACTGTATCATCTTGGCTGTGGAAAAAGTTATGGCAGGGATTACCTGGAAAAAAATTGCCTGTGAGGTTTTTCTTGAGTATCTGCTCAATTCTTCCATCCTTGGAGGGTGCCCATCTGTCTTCCTTTCGTGCTTTCTCCCCATCTGCAGGCCTGTGAGAGGTCTGGATCAGCCCTGTTCTCAAGCTACACCTCCCTGGGGCTTTCCAGCATGAGTCCAAAGACCTGCATCTTCCTTGTATCCAGAGCCAGGCGAAGGAAACTTGCTGGGGATCCAGAGATCTGATTTTCATATGTGTAGTTAGGAAAAGTACACCTCAACCCCCAGTACTGCAGCAGTATCTGCTCTGGCTATGCAGGAACATGAGAAGTCACCAAGGAGGTGGGCATAGAGAGTGGTTGGTGACGAATTAGGAAAAATAATATGAGTAACAAGAAAATTGTGGTGTGATGCTTTCTTCCTGACATATTCTTTGCTGCTCTGACAAATGACAGAAAGCCAAAACTGTCCTTTGGATCGCCTAGTTTAATACCTGCTCAAAACAGGTTTTAGACTATTATCTACGTACATGAGGGCTCTGTTTTCTCCTGATATCAATGACAGAGCTTTCCTGAGTAAGGGGAATTCTTTGCAAAACTTCAGTTAGGCTTCTTCCCTGCCTTTTATTACCTGTTTTATGGCAGGACGTGTAGTACAACCAAATATGCCCAGTCTATGTCCCAGTCACTTGACGTTTTAAATTTTGTGCACACATACACACATTGTACATTTTCCTCTTCCTCCAGTCATATGCACCTTTTGAAACAGCTAATGCAAGGCTGTGTAGTGTAGCCCTGGTCTGAAGGGTCCTTTCAAAACTGTTTTTCTTGACGAACATGTACAGAGCTGAAACTCTTATTCTGTCGCTGTAAATTTTAGCCTAAATCTGCCATTGTCCACATGCATTCCTCGTCAGAGAATGTTGATCTCTCAAAAAACACAAGGTCAAATAAGGCAGCCAGAGAATAAGGAATAACTAAGGTGACATTCTTTTGGAGTTGAGAGTCAAAATGCCACACAGCTGAGTTTTCTAGCACGTCCTCTGTTTCTTTCTTGGAGATTTCATTTGGTTTTGAGGATTTTGCTGTGTTTGGCTGACTTTCTGGACGTACATCAGCTTTGGTTGAAGGTCCAGTACAATAGCTCCAAGTGCACTGGCACCCCTCCAGACTCTGCAGCCGTGGCTACTGTGCTGTAGCAGACAAATTCTGTTGGAGGCACGTGCTGTTGTCACCACGCACCAACACAGCAGATCTGATGCTTTGGGGCAGCCTCAGAGGTTGCACATTCATAGAATAGACACAGAAAGCACAGTGCTTCTGCACACTATCAACGCTGTTGCCTACGTGCTGTTCAGCAGTTTTGCTCCTGCTCAGCCAGTCTGGTGCATCCCAGAAGCATCAGATGTCCACACCAGAGGCACGTGTGTGCAGACCATCTGTGCAGCAAGCTCACTGCACATGTGTGTGCAGTAAAATCACAGAAACTCAAGCAATCCAAGGGCAAAAAAACCCATCAAGTCTTTCAATCCCATCCATGGTATGAGTCAGAACAATCTGTGGATGGCTCTGTTTGTATCAGTTGAGTCTCACGTAGAGAAGGGCATGTCCTGCCTATGTCTTATGTTAGTGGCCTAGCAGTAAGGTAGGGGACAAGTAGTCTCGAGATTGCCTGAGAAATGCCCAAGTGCCTGTTTAACCTGGCTCTAGCTGTGGTTTGGGAACCTGGCTCTAGCTGCGATTTGGGGAATCCCCTTGCTTCGAAAGGGATAAGGAAGGCACATCGCTTCAAAGCAGTGGAATATCCTTAAAAAGGATTTGGGTGCTTATGTGCCTTTGAAGATCTGACCTGTGCCTCAGAAACCTTATTCCACTGAATAGCCCATTGACTTCAGAGGAAGGAAACTGCGTATTACAAAATCTGTATTCCAAAACCACAGTGAAACCAGCCCCGGAGCCAGATACTTTATGTATTACAGCCTTGACAACACTTACATATGGTGGCAGTGAACTGAAACAGAGTATGATAAGGTCCGGTCGGGATTTGATCTGTTTGAAAAGGAAAAAGAAAAGTGATTTAAAAATAAAAATTATGGTATTTTGGTAAATCCATAAAATCCCTGCAATATTAAACAAAAACTAAAATAACCTGAGGCAAACTCTGGGATAACTGGACTGAGAGCACACTGGTTTATTCCCTCCAAGAAATAAATTGTTAACATGAATATTACATATGTCTGTGTGTGTGACTGTGCTGGGAGCAAAGGAAGAGATCAAATATGTTTCATAACAAGTCAATTGATATTGCAAAGCTTGTATATACGCAAGATTGCTTGTTAAAGTATTTGGAGAATTGCAAACAAGCTTCCTTCACATCACAAAGGACAAAATCTTTTTTATGCCTTTGCGTTTTAAATTAAGATTCAATAGGTTTATTTCCTTAAAAGTTCTGTTTTCATAAATGTACCATTTTGCCTTCTAAGGACAGATAAGATAGCCTGATTATAAAGTAGCTTTTATAAATGCCAAAGATCAAAGTCCAATGTTTTTTGCTCTAACTTCAGCAATACTCACTGTAGTGTTTTGGAAATGTTGCTTTCATCGTTGTAAGATCATCCAAGCAAACAAAATCTATACAGATCTTCAGAGATGGGAATAAGTTTTTGGGATTATTTGGACAGCACAACAGTAAATAATAATAAATCAAAAACATGGTGATAGATTTCTTTCGCAGGGAACATCTTCACTGAGGTATATTGACACAGATGTTTCCTGGAAGTGCAAGCAGAGATCCCTGAAGCATTTGCTGAAGCAGTGCAGATGTTTGCTTTGGTGAGGAATACTATCATGCTGTAAGTAAACAGGATTTTGCAGGGATATCTGTTGGGGCTGGGGACCATTACATTTTCTTCAGACAAATGATGGATTTTTAGTACTGCACTGAAGGGTAAGCTAACTTCATCAGTGGAGAAAGCCTGTGATCTGGAGTGTTTCTAGACACAGAGAGTCTTGTTAGAATATGTATTCAAGTTCTTAAAACAATTCATATAGAAAATACCTCCACCAGGGGTGCTCCATGCATTTTAACTGCCTTTGGGGAAAATATTTCTTTTCCTGCCAGAAATTTGGTTCCTTATTTAGAGTCCGTAGAACATTCCTTCCAGTATTTATGATATTTTTTACCATATTATAATAATTTTAAGATGAATAAATTTTTTTTAAAGTCTTTTTTTTACCTTGGACTGCATGACAGTGTCCCTTTTTCAACTTAGACATGAGGAACTGATCTTTCTTCTGAAAATACCTTTTTTATTATTGGAAAGCCATTTGCGATACTGAGTTTACAGACTGTTTATGATAGTTTTGAGCAAGATGGAGAGAAAAAAAAAGAGCAGTATAAATTGAAATCAAGCCATACCAGACAAGGAAACATTATATAAGGAAAAGATTTACAGGATTTCAATCAAAAGTGGCTTATGTGTGTAACACATGGAGAAGATTCAGTTTGGTTGTTGCGAATCCTCCAATTCCTCATCCAGTCTTTGCACATGTGGAATAAATGGATTCCACCAAGCCCGCAAGCTTTTCCTTTGCCCTGTAATACACTCTCCCAAGCAGAATAGGTTTTGTGGGTTTCTCCTAGAGGTCGGTGATCAAATCCCAGATGTGTGTGTGGGTGGGGAGAGCCCATTTTCAGTCCACAGTGGAACAGGTTTTTTCGACTATTAGCAGAGTTTCATGCAGAAACCTATTCATGCAGCAATTCCTGTTATTTAAATAAGCACAGTTTAGAGTGTGCAGAGATATCTTCACTTATTGCCATGGTTATACAGATCAGGTTTGTACCCATTAATTTGCAAGATCAGGACATGTGTAACTGAAATCTACCACAGAAACCATGAAGATTTGCTTTATAAATAGCTGAGATACGAACAAAAATCGTAAGCTAGAGAAGATTTTAGGGCTTTGACATTTTGAGAAGGTTTTATTTTTTTCCTTTTTCCTAGAGGGTGATTTAGATACTCTGCGAGAAACGGTATTTTGGGGTTTGAAGGATATAACAGGTTTCCCTTAACTTTTTACATTGAAAGCAAGTTGCGTTTGCCATTTCTGTTAAGACTTGTCTCATCCTCCTGCCTTTTCTGTTTTTGAGTTATCCTTCAGGATGAATCTTTTGATGTCCCTCTTCCCCTCAGTCCTGGGATATAGGAATGGCAAAGTAGGGATTATGCCATTAAGCCTCTGGTGGAGTTCTGAGATTGCGTTTATTTAGCCTGTACAGCTCCTGAGCTTGCTACTTTTAAAAATCCAAATGTAGACAAAGACTACTAAAAAGAAGAAGAAAATACTATACTAATCTCTCACTAAAAGTACTGCAGGGTTAGCCTGGGAGCCAAGGACGGCCAGATACCAGTGTCACAATCCTTCCTGGTCCATGTATGCACGTTCATCCCCTGTGGCAGGAGGGGAAAGGGATTTGGGACCTGCTGTCTTCCAGCTTTTGACTGGGATTGCTGCACAGCAGCTTCTGCCACAGCCTGCTGAGGAGGCTGCCTGGCACACTGCAGAGCTGGATCACGCAGGGGATGGGCTTGGGGATGCAGGCTGCTGGGCTGGGCTCTAGCTTTAATTAGTTTTTGTAACACTGCACAGATATTCAGGTCAAAGTGGTCTAAAATAGCCTTTAGCTATTTTTGCTTTACTTATCACCCAAAAGTGAATTTCCTACCATTAGCAGTCATAGCACTGATGAAGCTGGCTTGGAAAACAGATTTTATTTTATTTTGTTTTGCAATGGTGCATTTTTAATATTTTTTTTTTTAATTAAACCTAATGGAAAAGGACAACTCAGTCTCAGGTTTCCAAATGAATATTTGAAAAATTTCAAGGAAAGAATGTCTTGCCACAGAAAAATAAAAAAGAATGAAGAAAATAAAATTTTTCATTTGAAAAGTGTCAATGGGAAACATATTTGCTAGACATTTTAGCTTTTCTAGGTCACCCATCAACCTCAAGTATGATTTGCAAGAGTTCCCTACGTAGATATGTCAGTGGTTTTAAATAGTATGTTGCAAATATCAAGCTTTTGTAATAAATTAGTTCAGCACCAGTAGCTCCATTTTATGTTGTCTGAAGATGTGAATACAGATTCTTCTAATTCTCATATTTTCAACAAAGAGTAGTTATTTGTTAGCTGTAATTGTTAAAAGTTTGCATGCTGGTTACACCTACAATTCCACAGCACAGACCAAGACTCCATTGTACAAACATGACGGTTTGATAATTCTTTCCCCTAATAATGATTTTCACATGGAGACCAACAGCAGCTCCTCTCTGCTCTGTGCATTTTGATTCAATGCTCCAAGGTACTGAAAGCAGCTACTTTGAAATCATGTTAGATCTCTGCATGCAGTCACTTTATAAGCAGTTTGTTTGTTTAGGATTCCCCATGTGTAGCATACTGTCTGGTGGTGCATGCTTATTTTCCAGCAAATGCTTGTGCTGCTGAACTGTCAGAGAGAAATTCTTCCCTTTGCAAATGTAGCATTACTTTTGAAGTGGTTCATTGTGAGCTGCTTCTCAGTAAAATTGTGGGTGATACTAACCACAAAGGAAAAATTACACAGGAGTTGAAAGGGAGGTGTTTTTGAATTAAGTAAAAAGAATGCTCCTCTAGGGATGACTCAAGTACTGTATCCCTGCAAGGCCTAAATCTCTTAACCACAATTTATGCTGCCTACTTATCCAGTGGAGAGTAACGATAGACTGAGATTTTCAAGTGACTAGAGGTTTCCTTTTGGGTAGTTCATATAGCAATGCTATATGGGGACATGGCTTTGTAGGAGCTTTGTGAATCTTCTCTTGAAAATCTTATCACTCTAAGTGCTGCAACGCAGAGTTAAATAACAGATGTTACTGAGAGAATTGGCTGATGCAGTTTCCAAGCCACTCTCCATGCTATTTGAAAAGTCGTGTCAGTCCCTGCTGACTAGAAAAAGAGAAACCACACCAATTTTTAAAAAGGGCAGAAAAGAGGATCCTGAGAACTACTGACTTGTCAGCCTCACCTCTGTGCCTGGGAAGATCATGAAACAGATTCTCCTAGAGGCTATGCTAAGACACTTGGAAGACAGGGAGGTGACTTGAGAAAACCAGTATGGCTTCATCAAGGGCAAGTCTTGCCTCACCAGCCCAGTTGCCTTCTATGATGCAGTCACTACATCAGCAGACAAGCAAAGAACTACGGATATCATCTGCCTGGACTTTTGTAAGGCCTTTGACATAGTTTCCTACAACCTCCTTCTCTCTAAATTGCAGAGATATGGATTTGATGGGTGGACTGTTTGCCGGATGAGGAACTGGTTGGACGGTCACATCCAGAGGATAGTGGTCATTGGCTCAATGCCCAGACAGAGATCAACAACAATTGCTGTCCCTCAGGGGTCCACATTGGGGCCAATGCTGTTTAACATCTTCATCAATGACATGGACAGTGGGATTGAGTAAATTTGCAAATGACACCAAGGTGAGTGGTACAGTTCACACACTGGAGGGAAGGGATGTCATCCAGAGAGACCTGTATAAGCTCAGGAAAGTCCTGCACATGGGTCAGGGCAACCCCAGTATCAATACAAGCTGGCAGATGAATGGATTGAGAGCAGCTCTGTGGGGAAGGGTTTGGGGGTGTCGGTGGATGAAAAACTGAATATGAGCCAGCAATATGTGCTTGCAGCCCAGAAAACCAACTGTATCCTGGGATGCATCAAGAGAAGCGTGACCAGCAGATCAAGGGAGGTGATTCTCCCCGTCTGCTTTGCTCTCATGAGACCCCACCTGCAGTGCTGCGTTCAGCTCTGGGGCCCCCAGTATAAAAAGGACATGGACCTATTGTAGTGAATCCAGAAGAGAGCCATGAAGATGATCAGAGGGTCGGTGCTACTCGCATATGAGGACAGGTTGAGAGTGTTGGGATTGTTCAGTCTGGAGAAGAGAGGGCTCTGGGGAGACCTTCCAGTACTTAAAAGGGGCCTGTGAAAAAACAAAGACCATTTTTTTTTAGCAGAGCCTGTTGTGATAAAACACAGAGTAATGTTTTTAAACTAAAAGAGGGTAGATTCAGACTAAATATATAAAAGAAATTTTTGCAATGAGGATAGTGAAATACTGGAATAGGTTGCCCGAAGAGGTGGTAGACACCCGTGAAATATTCAGGGTCAGGTTGGATGGGGTTCTGAGCAACCTGTTTTAGTGGAATGTTGGACTAGAGGACCTTTAAGTGTCGGTCCCTTCCAACTCAAATTGTTTCATAATTCTATGACTCTGTGTGTATGAAGCAAGCCCAAGGATTGTGTTGCATCAGAAGAAAGCTCTGTCCGAAGTGGTCCTCCTGTCATCTCAGATGTCAAGGACTGTCGCCTATTTACCATTTTTCAATGTTTGCAATTCCAAAGGTAGCCAAGATTTCTTTTGTTCATCTCTCAATTCTCTGAACTTCCTCCTGGAACAAAAGTTGATGCTAAAAATATGACTGGTCTGGAGGTTTCACAGATTACTTACACCGGTCCAATATGGACTGCTACTGGAAGAGGTTTTCCTTTTCTCCGGATCCCTTTTACTGCAGCCCTGGTTGCACACTTCTTCCCTCATCTCATTTCAACTCTTCAAATCCTGAAGCCTGTGAAAAATCAGAGACATGAGCCGATCTGGCTGAAGACTTTTTTCCCCCTTAGTTTTTCTTTTTTTTTTTTTTTTTTTCTGTGTGAGTTTTACAGTTTTGCTGCTTACAGTTATCTGTATCTTGATGTAATAATCTTCTGCTTCACCCTATAAAATATGTACACACTGTAGTATGCAAAATAATGTTACTTCAAGTTTGTTTCAGAATCCGATGTGAGAAGTCCCACGATCACCACCCCTCACCAAGACCCTGTGTAAAGTGATGCAGCGTGTGCTCAGGGTGTCTGAAGAGATATGAGCAGAGAACTGAATACTTTGGCATGTTCTGGGAAGAGTTAACCTAATCTGAAATACAACCATCTATCCTTTGATATTTAACCTTTTCCTCATATATAATCAAGCTACAGGCTCCCTTTTAAACTAAAAGTTCTTGTAGGTGCTATTTTTTCTCTCTTTGTAGCTGCCTAACAGCAGCAAGCCAATGAACCTTTGATTTTTGAAGCAATTGAATTTTAAATAGTGGAGCTTCAAAGTCTGCACCATGTTTTGCCATATTTATCCTTGCCTGAAAACACTGACTGCCCATTCAGTCACAGAACTGATCATACACAGCCTGTTAATTGACACTTCCCTACTATGATCTTGGTTGCAGCCAGATGAGATTAGTAGGAAAAGATAATAGAATTTGCTTGATTTGAGTCTGTAAAAAAAAAAAAAAAGGAAAAAAAAAAAAAAGCATGATCTAGTTCTCTAAAGGCCACTAAAAAACTAACAAAAAAACCCCAAACAGAAAAAAAAACACCAGAATTTGTTGGTAATTCTAGCTAGCAAGAAAAAAACTGCACAGCATCATGCCATTGGGATGATGCTGAGGGCTGGGGTTCAGCCCTGCCCCGGCGTGCGGCTGAGTCACCTGCTGCCCGAGGAGCTGGGACAGGAGCAGGATCAGCCCAGTCCGCTGATGCTCGGCCTCTCAACAGCTGTCTCACAGGCCTTGCTTATGACGGGAAATTACACTGTGGTAGCCACTGGGAATCTCGAGCAACATGTTCTAACATGATGTAATTTCCCAGTGTAAACCATCCCACTGGTGTCGCTTTCCAGTTTGCAAGGCCAACAAACAACATTCGCGTTGGGCTCTGTTGCTAGTATTGCAGAAGTGTCCAATGATGCCAGTGCGAGGAAGGTGCAAGCTCTTTTCTCATGTGCCTCAAATCCAATGTAACAAGCTCAGTTGAGACTTCACACCTATTCTGCATGTACAGAGATACATCAGCTTAATTATGGCAGCTTTAAATTGACTCCATTAAGCCAGTGCACTTGTTCACGTTCAAAGTTGCAGCCTGCCTTTCTGGGTGTAGCTGTGATTGCTGTCCTCATCTCTGTTAGTACCGTAGTGGATGTGAGCATCTCCATCCCTCCAGGCAGGCAAATCCAAATCACCCTGAGTGACTCTTACAGTCCAGATCATCCTGGGTAACTTAAAACAGTTAAAATTGCTGGTCTGAGCCAATGCTGGGCTTAGGCTATAAAGCACTTACACCTGCATCCCTATGAGCAAGCTGTGGGGATGAAGAATGTGGACACGTGCCAGGAGCATCTTTTCCATCAACACAGCTGGATCCTGAATAGGACATCTGTCCGCACTGAAGAGTAGAAATTTGCAGTAGGTACCTCCAAGGGTGATCAGAGCAAGAGAGACAAGAGATCTCAGCAGCAACGTTCACCTATGCAGTGTAGGCACTTGCACAGTCTCACAGCTCTGAGTTTCTTTATGATTTATAAGGTATACACCAACAAATATTGACATTCCCCATGGCTCTCTAGCCAGCTGGTGGTACTTGTTTTCCTATGTGCAAAACCACATACTTGAAAATCACAAAGTCTCAGCTTCATGTACAATTTGACACTTAGACTTGACAAAAAGTCCTCCCAGGACAGTGCGCTGAGGAACAGAGAAGCAGAGACAGGAAAGCACAGAAGGAAAGGAACACTGAAAATTATTTCAGTGGACTCAGCATCTTGCCACATACATGAATTTTGCAGGAGGAAAATAGATTATGGTTAATAATAATAATAACAATAACAATAATAATTTGCAGTTGGTATGGTGCAAGCAAGCGCTGACCTCACCCTGTCAGAAGGCAGACCAAGGGATTTTCTGATCTCTTTTCTGGTCTCACTTGTGACATTTTTCCTTACATGAACTCCATTGACTGCAACTGATTTACACCTGAGTAAATAAAAGCAGAAGCTATTGTAGTTATTTTTTTCTCAAAAGACAGGGGAGAATCTAGAGCTAAGAACCTGCTTTAAGACTTTCCTAGCTTGCTGATAGGAAGCCAACATTTTCTGCCAGAACAATGTCACAGTAATGTAGCAATAAACATTTGTGGAACCAAGACTTTTTGTAAACTCCTTCCAAGCTAGGTGGATCACTGAACATATCCTCAGCACATAAGAGATTAATTTATCCTCCTTTTTCTTTTAGAATTGGCAAGCAAAGGCACAACAGCCTGAAGTGCCGTATCTCCAGAGGCAGCATGGTCCTTGAATACAATCATGATCTCAGCTGGAGAATTTAGAAAAGCTATATTCCATAGTATCTGATAGGCTCCACTTGACTCCTACACTTGGATTTCTCACATTTTGCAGCTAGGAGGGGAAATATGTTTGGTTTTTATGGTGAAAACTCAGAAAACCTGGACAGGAAAGAGCATGCTATAATAAGAAAGGCCTGCGTTCACTGTGCACTGCTGCCCTACCCACAACTGCAAATAAAATATATTCCCTTTATATATCTCTTTGCTGTCTCTTTGTCCAGCTACAAGAATTGCTATAGCCTCATTGTCCTTGCTAAATGCCTTCAGGTCCACGTCTGTAATGTTCACTGGCAGTGAGGAAAGCCCAAACGTAGGTGCAGGTGTCCCCATTACCTGCCACGCTAGTGTGCAGGGCCATGGGAGGCTGGCAGCAAACATGGGAGCCACAGGTGATGTTTCCCTCTCCAAAGGCACTTTGATACTTCAGAGCTGACAGCAACAACCTCCTTCTTCAGCTGGTATCAGTAGGAGAGAAGGTAAACACACAGAGTGAAAACCAGCCATCCACAGAATTCCAAGTGTTTGAATTGCATTTAAACAATTCTGCACAGGAATGTCTTTCTTCTGCAACAAGCAATCTCACTTCAGATAGCAAATCCTGATTTAACACCATCACTTTCTCACTGCACAATAATTTATATCAGCCAGTCATACTCTCGTGAACCTGGTTCTCTCTGGGTGGCAGTTGTTGGCATTTATGGGACTGATAATGTAATCAAACCCAAAGAAATTAAGAAAATGTAAAATATTGCCTCTATTTTGTCATTATATCATAATGACAAGGAGAAAAAAGTGCCTTTTGTTGCAGAGTAGTTGGATTTAATATTGAGATGGTTTGGGCTTTTGATGAAAGTTTTTATTTTAGTCAGTTGCCATCCTTGAAAGAGCAGGCGTTACTAGTTGAGTGACTCTAAGTGGCATATTAATATCGAGATCTTTAGCTTGTTTGCAAAATTGCCACCAATTTCTTAAAACTTACAATGGAGACAGTAGCAACCCATGTGTCCTCCCATATAAAACCACTGATCTCCTCAAAATTTGTCTGTGTGCCTGCAGAGACGTCATTAAAACCACATGAATCTGGAGGCTGTGGTGCCCAGAACAGCCTGCACGTTGAAGACAGCAAGAGCTGGCTCTGAGTTAAAACAGTGAATTTGTGTTTATTTTCTTTTATTGCTTACTCATTTACTAAGAGGGAGAACATTTGTCACTTGCTCAGTTTTTCCAGCACTGCACTCTGTCTCCCTTTCTCTCTTTCTGCATAGTCTTCAGCCGATCTGTGTAGGACATACGTGCTCTCTCCTACACCCAGTTAACTCCCAAGGTCTCTGAAATGCCAACGCCCTTTGTATCCATTAGAATGCTTTTCTTTTCTAAACGACAGCAGATGTAGAGCCCCACCATGCAAAGTGGGGGAGGTCACACACTCCCCGGGAAGCCGAGGAAGGTTTAGGCAGTGCATCCTGCTCTGTGAGGAAAGCCTCCCCTGCCACCCGCCCATGAACTGCCCCACCGTGCCGACCAGAGGACTCCCACTTAGTGACAAGTTATCGCTGATCTGTGTGAGTATGGATATGCTGCCACTGGAAACAGGCGTGGGGGAGTCAAGATCACTAACATCATTAAAATGAAGCTTTATCTCTTCTCTGCAGGGCTGCAGAGCAGCAAAGTGGAGTGAGAGCACCAACTCCTGCTTCCTCGCTGTGCAGTCAGAGGGCAGGCAGCCCCTGTCCCTCCACGGGTCGGTCCCTGTCCTGCAGCAACTCTTTCCAGATGCCCCTGCCCACGTGGCCTTCCACAACAGCATCTTCCTGCCCTGTTGCTCTCCTTTGACCCTATGCTGGCATCAGGGAAGAATAACCCATCACAGAGCTGTCATTCGACAAAGATTTCTTGTGGTGGTCATCATGCCTTCCCACCAGGAAACAAAACCTCCCTCTGGTAATGAACTGAGCCATGGAAAGGGCCGTTTTCTCATTGATCCATGCCTGTCTCTTCCTCAGGAACTTTTGGTATTCTCCATGATGGGACCTTATATGTTTATACTTATTTACTGCTTTACATTGTTTCATTTCCTGCTAGCTTCTCACTGACAGCCTGCTTCGATTTAACTCCATGTGGACAGGCAGGATATTATCAGCCAGGAAAATAGAGAAGGTCTTGATATTAATGTACTGGTATTTATGAAGAAAACGAAAGGTATATATTTTTCCTCATTCTTTCCTCCTAGGGTTTTCAAATACACTTTAACTTATAGCAGTAGCACAGTAAGGAAAAGTCCCAGCATTGGTGGAGAACAAAGGCAGCCTATTGCCCTTTCCCAGTCTTTTAGGAAATGGAAATGTGAGAACTTCTGTGATCTTTCATATAGATGAAAAGTTAAGGCTGAAGTCTTAAAGGAATGCCCATTCATAACCTGACACTCTCGTTGCCCTCAGGATTCACAAAACTCGGACTGCAATTTTGAGTCCTTTCTGTTTCAAAAAATGCCTTATTTTTAGAAAGAGACATTCCTGCATTTATTTTGTCTTTGTGTGATAGATTTTTCCCTTCCCGAGTCTAAGACTTTGTACTTGCCTTTATTGAATTTCACTTAATTGCTTTCAGACCATTTCTTAAATTTATCAAGATCATTTTAAATTCTTCTCCTACACCCCAAAGAGCCTGCCAGCGTGGTGTCATGTGTGAATTTCACAAGCATGTTTGCTCTTCCATTACTCAAGTCATTCATGAAAATACAGAATGGTACTAAGCCTAGGACAGACTTCTATGAAACATCATACATGCAACTATTCCTGTTTGTCAGCAAATTCTTGTGAGCTACTTTATGATTACCTTTTTAAATCACATATTCCAAGTATGTGCCTCCTCTCCATAGCAGTTTCAGCTACATCAGACTGCCAACTTTCTGCATGAGAACACCCTATATAAAAATGCCAAAAATCTTACTCAAAGTCAAGATAGATCACATCTATTCCTCCCTTCCCATGATACCCATTTCTTTTCAAAAAGGGAAACTGGACTACTTTGACATGAACTGTTCTTGACAATTCCACATTCATATCATATTTTTTCTATCTAGGTGCTCCTAAATACATGCATTTATTTGAATAACTTTAAATCATCATAAAGCTGTTTAAGTTATAAATTTCCAGACTCTTTCTCCACTCCACACCCTTTTAAAGTCAGATATTTTTATCTCTCTTAACTCTGTGATATTGCCACAACTTGAAGTCAATTGCTTCTGCTTAGGGTTTTCTTTTGATAGTTCTTTGTCTCTCCAGGTTTTATTAAGCTCTCCTGCATGGCACATATAACCCATCACAATAAACTTCATATACATCCCCCTTGCTCTGTCCTAACACACTGTCCCCTTGTTGATATTATTACATTGTGCATCAATTTGAAACTTCTTATTTTCCAGATTTTTTTGGTAGAATTTCACCTTCTACATCAGCTACATTCAATGAAAACTTTTTTGTTCGGTTGGATATTTTTACAACTCTTGCTGTCGAAAACAGCTTTGGTGCCCTTGATTCTCCCATAATTACTTCACTCTTATGCCGTAGTTTCTGTTCAGCTACAGAACATGCCCTTGTTTCTCCCTTTTGGATTTCCAAATGAAGAGAAGCTCTTGAGTGTGCTCCTGCTGAAGGTTAGAAGGTTCAAGGCCAGGTTGGATTGGGCCTTGAGCAACCTGGTCTAGCGGATCCCCATGGCAGGGGGGTTGGAATTACATGATCTTTGCGCTCCCTTCCAACCCAATCTGTTCTATGATTCTATGAAGGTCCAGTAACCTCAACAAAAAGATTTAGTTGAACCTGGGGAGGGTGATGCTCTGAAGATTGGTCTGACACTGCCCATAAGGGAACAGGGATGGCAAAGAACAACTTTCTTGTGGGCCCAGTGATGTCTTTTAAAAGTGAAGTTGCACTTTAGGGTTCCTCCAGTGATCAGGCAAATGTGCAGGAGCCTCCAAGCATCTCCATCAACATTTTCTTTTCCCAATTCCCCTCCTTAGGAATATGCAAAACTTTGGCTGGATGAGGGAACTGATCCAGTAGAAATAAAAGCATATTTTAGCAGAGATTTTTCTTTTTATTTTTTACTGATCGAGTTCAGAACAAAACTACACAAAACACTGAGCCAGTGCCACAGAGGCAGCGGTAGCTTAGCTGGAAGCAAAAAACAGCAGGAACCTCTTAAATCCCCTCTCTGGTGGGCCAGGCTTTCCACAGGCCAGCTCTCAAGGGGAGGCCAACTTGCAGATCTGAAGTAAGTGCCAGTGAAATGCCATGCAGAGCAGAACCGGTCGGGAATTTTTGCTTTAATTATTTCTCCCCACAAGAGAAGTTTACATTGCAACTTCTAGCAGGAACAAGGCAATGGCCAGAAACTTTCTTTTCTTAATGTTTTGTAAATAACTGAAATAGGATAGTTCAAGGGGTTTTGGTTCGAAGCCAGCTTTCTTCAATTGTAAGTTGATTTATAATTTTAAAAATACGATATCAACATCAGAACTATTTCTAGATTATTACCCGGGCTGTGCAGATGAACGGGACTTTGTGGATTAATGGCTGTTCCCTAAAAAAAAAGAAGGGAAATGTCTGTAAGATGGAATTTCTGTTGTCTTCTTCCTTTCTCGAACATTAAATGTTTATCCTTTATTGAGGAGGAAATGCAGGACAGGCAGGACTGATTGCGGCATGCCACAAAATGAGTGAAGACTGAGCTGGATCAGAATTCAAGAAGTAAACCTGACTTCTCTGAGCTGCACCCTGATGAAGTGAGAAGCCTTCTGCTATTCAGTGATTTTGAGATGAACAGTAATAGAAGCTTTAATTTCAGGTGCAGCTGCCTAAACTAGACACAGCAAACAAGCAAACTCAAATAGAATTGATCAGCTGAGGGGGCTGAAGAGTTGATGAGAGGTTTACTCCTGTAAAATGTGGGTTATAAAAACACAGGGTAGCTATTCTGGTTAACGACATGCTAGATAGGAATAGTGAAGCTTTGCATATGTCCTGAGTAGCATCAGATAGCTCAGTTAACTCCTGAGATCTGTGCCAGAGAAGTAATGGCAGAGTCTGGCCCTGCTGGAACGTGGAGACTTTTAAGAAGTATAAAAGTCAAACGACTTGTTGGTAGTGAAGATATCTTCCCAAGATGTAATCATGGAAAATTCCTTTCAAGTGCTGGTGTTTAGACCTCAGAAAATGCACAGTAAATTGCATTGTGATTTATTTGTCAGTGTCTTTATAGGTTGGGCGTTACTTTACCCCACAGCTGGAGTCAATTTTTAATATTTAAAAGTGGAAAGAAAGCAAAACCTAAACACATACAGATCTGTCTGGTTTAGATTGTACTTTTCCCAAACATTACTGTTTAGAATTGAACCCTGAATAGATTTTTGCAGAGGCCAGCTGGCAACACAGAATTAAAATAACTGGGACTGGGTAGACTATATAGAAAGACCTCCTAAACTGCAGTTAGTTGATCTGGTATTCATAGTCACTCTAGAAGTAAATCTAATCTTTCCCTTCTTCTGATAAAGCACGTGAGATTCCATCTTTTTTTCTTTTTTCTTTTTTTTTTTTACCTCAGCCTCTTTAACACACTTCTTGTCTTTCTCTCCTGTCTTTCTCTTTCTTTCTCTCTTTCTTTCTTTCACTCTTTCAGAGCAAAGCACTGTACCAAGTAGGTGTGGCACAGCACATTCTTTAAATACAGTAGCTGCTGGTTACCATGAGAGCCTGCCGAAGAAACAGATAAATACAATGAGGTGGCAATGATCATTTACATCACTCTTGAATCACATTCTGAGCAATTAATGGAAAAATAGACAACAAAGAAGTTTTTAGGTGCCCATCAGCTTTTACTCAGTTAGCCAGGGAAGCCTAACAAAACAACAGCTGGAGTAGAAAGAGATCTTATTTCAAAGCCCATACTGTACCTACATGAGAAAATTCAGTCTCCTGTGGTTCATGCTCAAGCTGTTACAAAGTTGTGCCTGGTTTGCTGCAGCATTAATTGAACTGACAGACCAGTGCTTAAAGCACAGCTCCAAGGACCAGGATTTGGAAATTTTATTGCCTGTTCTGCCAACAACGTGCCAGGTGATTTCAAAGCTTAGACACAAACGCAAGTTACCATCATAGGCAGATAATCTTGCAACGGCTAAGCTCCAGTAACTATCTGTATGTGTGTTTATAACCTCTAAATCTGCCACTAAAGGCTAAGTAACAACTTAACTTGGTCCACAGAGAGAGACAGTAAAGTTGGATCTGCCGTGGGCTGACAGCAGAAACACAGACACGGCTCGGCTGATGCACAGTGAGCTGTTAAGCCACTGTTACCAGCTCCTGTGTCTAAAGTGCTGAGAAAAATCACTTCACTTGTTCATATCTCAACTGCAAACTTTGGTAACATTGCCTGGCTCACAGGTGTACTATTACTGTACTCCCTGGTAAGGTCTCAGAGATTCTCAGGTGGAAGGGACCAATGGAAATGCATTATTATTGCTGTTGTTCCACCATGCAAAGAAACAAAAAAATCGCTAAGACTATTCTATTCTTAACCTTCCTCCTTTTTCTTAGGGAGAGATGTCTGTGGAAGAATTGTTGTGCAAGCCCTGACAGAGCTTCCAGCTTCTCAGAGCCTCTCTGTGTAATAGAGTACACAGGGAAACGAGACCATCTTGGCGTGGCATATTGGGCTTCATGCACAATTTCAGTCTCCAAATTGCCGGTGAGTGGCCCTGGCACCCCTGCAGGGAGCCATGGATATGTTTACCAGCAAAAGGGCTCTGTAATATGCAGTATATGGAGATAGGAAAAACAACGTTAATTGGGAAAGGCACAATCCCATTTGGTAACATTATTGTACCTCCTAATAGTATTTTATTTATTCTCTCTTCCCTACTGAGTCATGGCGGATGCCAAAATCCAGGACCACCAAGCAAAGCTGGCTCCTTCCCAAAAATACGCCTTGCCTGATCGGATTCACTCTGTGAAGGATTGCAGGGAGATGTTCTCCTTCAAAGATTTTTATATGATTGGAAGAGATGTTGTAAGATAGGCAAAGAATGCTTCCAGCTGAGAAAGACTTTAGCTTCCTGCCTCTTTAGTCCAGAGCAAGAAACTTTTTGGCTGTCTTCGTGGAGCTGCTCTCTGCAGCCCACAAGGCTCTTGGTTCAAGCCTCAGCTGTGAAAATGTGCACAAAAGGAGTATTTATTCAGCAGATGGGGGACATCTCTGTTTGAGGAAGGCAGCTAACTCAATGTCTGGCCAGCAGCTGGCAGTTCTGGAAAATGATGTATTTTTAAAAAATATCAGCTCTTGTGGCTTGTCGTCCCCATCATGAATTTTCACATCACTTCTTTGAAGATTAGCACAATTACAAAAGGTTTCTATTACAAACCTTTCAGGATCAGAAGGGATCCTTAGAGCAACTCCTTGCTCTTAAGGGCATCTGTTCAGGACTGGTCAGGCTCCATTGTGATGGGATTAGTTTATCTTTCAGAAATCTGCGGGAAGCAAGAAAGGTAATACAGATTGCTGTAGTGGCTAATAGGAAACACCAGTGAGGTGGGCTCATTACTTTATATCTTGGACTCTGTGTGCATTCTTTGAAAAGAAGCACTTTGCTAGGTCTGGAGGCTACCTGTAGTTATGGGAAACATGGCAAGGTTTTTCGTGACAAAACTATACTTCATGGGAAAATCTTCCGTTTCTGCTCTTGCACTGGTTTAGTCCAAAAAAATAACCCAACTCTTGTTCATTCAAGTTTTCACCAAATTAAATAAGCACTACTCTGCCTGGATTCTAGTCAGGATACACAAAACCAGGGCTCCTTTTTCTGTACCCATGATGCTGGGACAGCCCAGCTGGCCAGGTCTGCCATAGGCTCTTGACAGTCAGGACTTCTGCTCAGAGGCAGGGCAGCACCAGCCTGAGGAACCTCTGGAATCCAGCCCTGGTCTGCAGGACTGAAAGGAAGGATGCTAGGCAGCACATCCTAAATCTGGAAACCTAATGACTCCAAAAACTGAGAAGCTTGCAAACTCTGTCTCCAGTTGAGTCTTGGCTCCCCGGGTAAGGGCAGGGATGCTGGCATCCCACAGAGCCTCAGGTGGAGCTGCCCGATTCCCAGCTGCACAGTCAAGTCCTGGGACAACTGGGAGTAGCCCCAGCACTTCTGTGTACAGGGTGAGATAGGAGGGTGAGACTGCTGCACTTCCTGAATGTAAGTAGGAAAGACAGGAAAAAAGTTTTCAGGTCAATTTGGCTCAAGTCAGTATTTTACAAATTTTTCTCAGATCAAACTCTCTTATTTTAGACTACCTCATTGACAAAACAAAACTGACATGTTAAAATGACTTGTAGTACTAAAACGGGGAATCCAGTTCAAACTAAAGAGGGCGCCTCAAAGACACGATCCCCTTTCCCTGGCATACGTGCAGTCTTATTACGAACTGCATTTGAATCTTACTCACATGAATTACACGCTCACCTTTCTGAATGGAAATTAATAGATTTGGACTAGGTCTAACTTTTTGCAAGAATGACCTAAATCTTACCAAAACACTGCAAAATTTTCATGTCCATACAAAAATTCTCAGAATCATGGAAATGAAAGAGAAACACTTTTGACGTGCAATGAGAGCACAGGAGAGGGAAGAGAGGTATATAACATACAAGGAAAATACATTAAAAATAAAGTTAAGCACAGAAATATAAAGGGTTTTTTCTCAGGACCCATTCCATTTAATCCACAGTGTGCATGTGTCAACCTTTTTCACACATTCATGCCTTTTTTCTCTCTGGGACAAGGAAGACATAGGTGTAGGGTCTAGGGATAGAAGGATACTTGAAAATCATGCAGCTGGATCTTGTGTCACACAGAAAATCTCAGCATCTGATCTCTGCATCCTGTCTCAAACCCATAGTCAAACACGTACATACACAGACTTGACCAACAAGAATGCATCCCTAAATAAATTACTCCAATGTCAAATGCTCCTCAGTAGTCAAAATGTGTTTGCCTGTATCTACCTGTTAAGATCTATTTTAAAAGTGGTGTAGCAAAGGAAAATGTTTAAGACAAGTTACCAAGTTTTGCTCAAGATTCAAATATAACAATATTCTCACCTAGGTGGGGCCTGAGGAGGTTTAGCCTGGCTACTTTTCTATAGAGAAACCGGATGTGTGTTTGCATATCCCCAAGATCGAGTGCAGTACATAAGCGTGAGCCACGACACCACAGCCCTGCCCCTGTTTCCTCTGTTCAGCGTCACTGGAGTGTCATGGTCTTGCAGCAGTCACCCCTTAGGCAGAGAGTTGCCCAAGTGACATGGTTCTAAGATGAACAGGGCAGTCCCAGAAAATCCTTTTCTAATTCCTGTGGTTAAATCTACTCCCCATTTCCCTTCATCTCACTCTGAGCAAAGCACTTCTTCACTGCCCTGAGAAAGTAGCATTGTCATCAGCTGTAAAGGTCTGTGTGCAGGTAAGCTCTGTCCTGCCCAAGAAACATCCACAGTCTCAGAAACGTTTACAGAGACTCTCTGAAAAATATCGGGGCAGCAAACTACATAAGAGTTTCATGTTCCTGATGACACGTTCAGGCAGATCAGCTAAAAACGGGATTTGCAGGAAGAACCTCAATGGAGGCTCAGGGTCATTTTACTCTCAATTGTAGATGCATGCCAGACGTCTCTGTACAAGAGGAGGTATCCCCCAAAATATGTCCTCATCAGCACAAATGATTCAACAGCATGCAGGGAGGGAGCAATTCCAATAGCACCAGGAAAATCAGCCTTCCTTTTCCTGACAAAATATGACTGAGATAGTCCCCAGAGCGGCTCCTCCACGCAGTACAGCACGGTGCTCCTGCTGGGTATGAAGGAAAAATCATCAATCTTCAAAAACAAATCCTTCTGCTTTTCTGTGTCAGGTTTTATAGCACAAATAGAGAACATGGCTGAAGGGTCTTACAGTCCCTTGCAACAGTTTGTTCTGAAATATGTCCAAATAAGCTGTTGTCCATCTCTCCCAGTTGTCAGGAAAGGAAGCTATGGCACTAGAGCACTCAAATTCCTGAGTGAAATCTTGGCTGCACTTAGTCATTGAGGTATTTGCTATTTACTGCAACAGAGTGAGAACTGCACAGCTCTTACTTGCTTGAAACCACAGAGAAGGACTATCTGCAAAGTTGGCTGCAGGAAGCTTTCACAGAGCCGTTTCATGGGATTTCGAGATTGCTGCCTCAGGAGAGGGATTCTTCATTGTTTCTCATTCAGTAAATTTGTGCTGCTTTTAAACTCTGCTATCAGATACACAGAAGCAAACTCCAAAGGGTGAGGTGTGAGCATGTACCCCAGGGCAGAAATTGCTTCTTCTGATGAAAAACTTACACTCGTCGTGTGTGAACTCCTGAACTTGTGAGTGCTTCTGAGCATCTTGGTACACAAGCAAGCTATGTCCCCCTTCTGTACTTGAGCAAGAGCTGTCTGTAAATGATTACTGCATCCTCTTGTAACCCAGAAATATATCCAGAAATGGGTCTAGGCAGAACTCACTGTGTCCAGTCAGGTACCTGGTGTGAATAATCAGTGACTATATCTGAGTCATACCATACAGCCTGTCCACTTCTGCATGTAGAGATGACTGACGATGCTCCATTGCAGTTCTTTATTATTGTTATCCTTTACTTTATGCTAGTATCAACCCATGGGACACCTATATTCTAGGGGCAACTCTTGTGAATGTAAGTGTGGTCTGCAAAGCCTTCAAAAGTGAGAACTCCATTTTCTGCACAGTGCTACATTTGTTGACCTTATTTTCTGGGCTGAATTGCCAGGTTTTTATAAAAGTAATAACACCTAGCTTGTATACATAATATTCCCTCAATACAACTCCAAGTGTTTCACAAAGCAACACAAATTCCTTTGATTTCCATATGCCCCTGGAATTTCCATATTCCTAATTTAGTTTCTTGCTTCACACAATCTGATGCAATTGAGGAGGAAAAAAAAGCCTCGTCTGCTGCAGTTATCTAAGAGAATGTCACTGCTACAACACCCTGATGGAAAACCTGCAAGAAAGGAAGAGTGCAACCAGGTCAGTTGAAGAGGGAACCAGCAGCTGTGGGGACCTAGTCCCACACTCATGGGCATCTGCACTGAAATCAGTCTTGTCTTTATGTAGGTGTAGAAAAAAAACCTGTAGCCTGAATTTCACCTACATCCTTATGGCAGTGGGGGAACCTCAGAGAGTGATTCATAGGCCCAAAATAAGGCATTAAGCAGGCAGCTGCCTGGAGCTCATCAATAGGAACATCAGGCACAGAAACACAAATGGAATTTAGCCCCAGTGGTCTAATATGAAAGATCTGCCAGTGACCAACTCGCTGCTTGGGTGGTTCTTCTGATGGTAGCTTGTGGTTTCAGTTATTACTTTCAACAAAGAAATGAGGATAATAAAGATTTCTGAGTCTAAATTAATCTTGTGAGGCTCATAAAAGTTATACTCTGTACCAGCTCTGTGCTAGGCACAATCCAGTGGCTTTTATTTCCCTGAATGTCCTCAACTTCTGAAATATGCACAGGACATGGAGGTACCGGATTCTACAAGAAACACAAGAATGAAATTCACATTTATTCTTCAGTAAAACCTTAAAAGTTTCTTGCAAACAAAGCACTTCACATGGCGCACGATCAAAATTTTACTTTGCATTTGGAGTCAGTTACTGCATTTTCCACAAAATAGCTATACTCACATGACTAGCAAATAGGCCAAAACAAAATGAGAGTTTTTAGTTAAATTATGCTCTTCTGCCAGCTATTGTGAAACTCTGAAAACCTACGCACGCTTGTAAATAGATCACACTTACATGGAAGGAGATGTCTAAATGCACTGTGACTCATGCAGCTTAAATATACAAGGATGGATCGTACACTGCACAGTACTGGAGTTTCTGTCGGTGTTACATATTCACAGACTTGTGGTGTGCAGTATTACAAGGCAGTGTTGATAAGAGCACTGGAGAAGGAGAGTGGCTGTTTACCCAGTGGGTTTGAGGAATAAAGATCAGATTTCATTTTGCTTTCCTTCTCAGTAACTACTAAACAATCTAATAATTATTAATAGGACATTTTTAAAGACTTTGGAAGGTCTCAATAAGAAAGGAAAATATATGGCCATTCTCAGAACATTGTACTGCAGGCTAATGAATCTGCTCACCAACGTACTATAGGACTGCTTTTCTTCTTTTGATTCCTTATAGTTATGAATACTGAAAAATGAATTGCTTAAAGGCTTAAAGTTAAGTGCATGCTAAGTGCTTTGCTGGACTGCTGCTTTGCTTAAGTGCTTTGTGACATTCTCAGTAGGCTGTGGGCTCTAATTTTCTTCCCCATCTTTTTGGCATTTAATCTCATAGTCTATGTCTACGTAGCTCTGAAGGGTGATGGACTCAGCAGCCCGTATATATCTTCAGGTCACTTGGCTGCCATGGTGACCACTAGCCAGTTGGTTCTGCAAGACTGCCTGTTGGTAGATCATCGTGAGGCTGTGTTTGGACACATAACCCACCATCTCCTGGAACATATCTACAGGCTGTACCTCCAATGGTGCCGAAGAGAGTAGGAGAAAGGGTGGCTGGCACAGCCCCTCTTGACGGGGGTCCTGAGACTGCCATTACAAGACAGTGGAGATGTAGTCCAAGACACACAGAACTTGATGTGAAGTTTGTTTGAGCTGGGAGTCAGGAATCTACCCATGGTCTTCTGAGCACTTAGAGTCTCAAATGAGCTCCCCTTGTCAAAAACAAAGACTTAAAGACAGCACTGACGTGTTTTATACATTTTTCACATTATTCCACAGTAATGAGGACTATAAACGTCCTTTTTTTTCAGAACTGAAAGATGAGATTCTTGGAACATGAATCTTTGGCAAATTTGGTAAGGAAGTTGCCTGGAGCACTGAATTTGGCCGATGAGAGTACTTGCAAGCTTGTGAGCCAGAGCGGGCAGCGTCAGCAAATGCTGCAGGAAAAAACAAAGAACTCAGCTTTGTACACATCTACCCTGGGAGCCTCCTTTCAGCCCCCTCTATCGATCAACACATGCTTGAATACTTCCTTTAACTGGGGCTCCAAAACAACGCAAACCATTCATGCTGAGGGAGGAAAGAAACTCCTGAGAGTTCTGCAGCTTGAATTTTGGGCATCAAATGCTAACATCATTAATTGCTTCCAACAGAGCTAGCAAGGCCAGAGTGATGCACAGACATCTGTGCATGAGCACCTCACATTGAACGCATTTAGGAACGTTTGGGGCAAGTCTACTTGGAAGGCCAGTAACATTCACTGTGCAAGTCAGTCACTGCCAATTATTCGCTGTGCTATAATTCAGAACATGGTCCTTATGTTACAGATTTCGTGATTGCGGCTTCTGCTCAGAAAGACTCAGAAGTGCAAGGCACTCTGCTTACAGGCTCTGGCTCTGCACAGGGTTTCAGCATGTGAAGGATACCTATTTTCATTGGAAGAGACCTGCCAGCAGCTATCATCAAGTTTTGGCATGGCGATTTTTATATTTCTTTGCTAAAGGAAAATTTTAAATCTATTCTTCAACTTGGAAAAAAACCTAATATGAGTTTGTGATTCATCATGCCCTTTGGGGAGACAAATTAATAAATCCTAATAATACATTAGTCCAATAATCTCTTTTCTCTTGTTGAAAAAAAAGAGGTGATATAGAAAGAGGTTAAAAAATGTTGTCTACCCATGGAGCTGGTACCTGCATTTCTTGTGTTACAAGGTGCACACATTATGGGCCTGGAGGGATGTAGAGTTTTGAGTGTGTCTCGGTGCCTTCCACTCGCTTTGCCATTGAGAAGTTTGCTGACAACCTAAAAGGGTGGAGGCACCTCTGCAGTTCTCCCTGGAGCCTTTTAAGGTTTATTTTGTGCTTCTGCTGTATTCCAGGCTCTCAGCTGTAATTTTTCTACTGTTCTTTTGATAGTATTACTAGCTATGCGTTCATTTCCTTGCCCAAACTGGCTGAGCACTGTTTGTCACCATCCCTTTCCCTCACCACATGCCATGCCTGAAGAAGGATCCCACTGGCTGTGTCTCCATACCTCCTGAGTGAAAAAGGCGGAACTCTCCCACAGCAGTCCCAAGCAAGCAGTCCCAAGCAAGCAACCTCTCTGGCCCTAGAGGGACTGTGGAGTCCAGGGGCTGTGGGGATGGGCACTAGAGGTGTAGCAGCATGCCCAGAGGCAGGCAGAACCACCACCAGCTGTCACAGAGAGATCCAGTACTGCCACCAGTAGTGGATCAAGTAACTCATGTTGGCTTAGTGGTGGACCTGGCATCGCAAGATTAATGGTTGGATTCAATGGTCTTAAACTTCTTTCCATCCTAAATGATCCAAAGTTTCCCACATGCCAGATGTCCCATTCATGGCCACTGCTGGTGGAGGGGGTTGGTGCCCTCCACCCAAGCTCATCCTGCGGGAGCAACTCCACAGAGTCAGGCAAGCTTGTCAAGAGTCTCTGGCATTTAACAGTTCAAGGAAAGCTCTGATAGACTCTACCATCAGTCTACTCCCTCAGACCTTTCTCACTTTTTTCAAGCCCCAAGGTCCTACGTGAGCCCTCAGCACACCACACATGCTCCAGAGCCAGCACAAAGAAGAGCTGGGTTTGGCTCCAGCCAGGGCCACAGCTGAAACAGCCGCACCCTGGCATGAATCCAGCTGACGTGGAGCTTCTCCCCAAGTGACCATAAACACAGATGCTGGCTTAAAAACAGTGTGCAAACACAGCCAAACTGCTCTTCTACCTGGGTTGGTAGGAATGCCCATGACAACGTAGTACACTAATTCAGGCTCCGCTACTGCTTTCCATTTGATTTCTTGCCACACTGTCTGATTTGCCCAAAGCTGTCAAAAACTCAGGAGATACGCCTACAAAATTGAACACATGAAATTAACTTAAGCCGGAGATTTTTAACATATCAATAAATCCCTTCCTTGTTTTTTTTTTTAATCTGTCTTCTGAAGCACTAGGATATGTGTGCATCACGGTCTCTGTTTTTCCTCTACTGTCCTACCTTTTAAAAATAAAGCTTAAGATTCTCACTCAATTATTTCTCTCTGCATCTCTAAGAAAAAAAGAAACAAAAGAGAAATGTGATGCAACTTGTGTTAAAATCAGTGCTGGCAGAAGTTTCTTATATTGAGTTTTTCCATGACACAGTAATTTTGCCAATAACCCAGAATATGGAGCAACATATAGTTTACTCATGGAGTCACGGTCTGGTTACACCTTATTCTAGTATCTATTATATTAGTATGTATCCCTTGGTTGTCATATAGATGACAAAAATATACCTTCATTTCATGGCTGCACAACTTATTTGAGCAAATAAGCCTTTAAGACACATTTGACATCAGGTAAGATCCTGTTGAGACTCCTCCAAACCTCTCCTACAACCCTCACATCATATTCCCAGTTGAAGAAAAGCTCTCAGCACCAGAGTCCTTCTGCACAGAGCTGAGCTCTCAGAAGAGGTACCACATCGCTTTTTATGTATATAAATATCCTGTATTGTCAGCATGAGGGTATAGCATCCTCAACAGAACATCAGTACTTTTGAACTTTCTGTGAAGGGGGAATATTTTGAATTCCTCAAACTTTGCCAAGAGAAAGATAAATGACCATGGCGTAAAATTTCCATATTTTAATGACACCCATTTTATGTTCAGGCTTGGGACTTAGAATAATCAAGTTAGTTTCATTTCTGTTTATAGCTCATTTCTGCTCAATTTCCTCTCCTGCTATTTCCACAGTAACTCAGCGTGGCGGGGCTCGGGCTGCAGATTCTACAGGAAAATGATTAAAGCAAAGTTAAAATTTCTGTTTCACTAAAAATACACTCACAGTTCATACAAACCTATTTATTGATTTTATTTTCAAAAAGCTTCAACTGTAACCTGACTGAACTAGACTACAACCCTCTAAGCTTTTGGTGATATAGATTTTCCCAGATATTGCTTACTGTCTGTTTCTAATTCATCTGCATGTTTCTGCTCTATGACAACTAGCTGGTTTATTTTTAATATCATTGCTGCACATGAGCAATAAAGGGTGACACTTCTTCAGAAAGCCACAAACTAGCAATAAACTTCTTCAGTTACAAAGGAAAAGAGCAGAGCCCTGCTGTCAAGGAGAAATAATCAAATCTGGCGGAAAAGTTGCAATGAGAACAAATGGGTCTTCACATGGTTTGCAACCCATATACCCTCTTTTTTTGGCCACTCAAAGGTTTGTTGCAATTGCCAGCCAAGCACTACACAGCAAATTCCAGCTCCACTGGCACTATCAGAGCAGCTCTGGCCCACTGAAGTTAACCTAACGCTGGCTTGTGTAGCCAGATGCAGTTTTTGTTCCAGTTGCAGAGGACCGTTGTGGAAGGATGGAGAAGATTACCCTATGGACAGTTGTGGGGCTACTGTAGCCTGTCTACGGGTCCCTGGTTCCTGGGGGAGAAGGGGGTATTTCATGAGGGAGACTCACAGTGACTTTTAGGCTGGCCTACAACCCCATTTTCATTCCTCTTCTTAAAGTGAAATGAATGTAAATAAAAGCCACCTCCTCCTCCTCACTGGCACCGTCTCTCCAGCCTGCTGAAGTGGAGTGAGATGAGCAGCAGGAGCATGATGGATGGTGCAGTTGCTCTCGGATGGGCTGTAGAGGCAGAAGTTGAGCCCTCACTCAGTTCTGCAAACTGCTGGTGGCTTTGAGCTTGTAGCTGGGACCACACCACCAAGATACACACTGAGTAGTTATTCTCTTTGCAGAGCAAGGGGCTGTTACACTTTAAATGTCTAGATCTGATCAAGGTTTATTAAGCAAGTTCATAACTATACATAGGCAAAGAGCAGTTCTTTTCCAACAATCCCATTTTATTTTTCATCACATCTTCTGCTGGTAAAGCCAATCTGTATAAACAATACACTTCCACCTTGGCAAGGTACTAGATCGAGTGACACACAATGCTCTGATGATAGTGTTAGAAAATATCAATAAAGTGAACACTAAGCTGATGAGGAACCGACATATCATAGTGACAGCCATTATCAAATCAGCCTGGCTTTATTAAGGCTCTGTCAGGCTGGGTGCTGAGTCTGGCACTGTTTGATATCTTCACCGGTGATCTGGAAGCATAAAATCATTGCTAATAAGATATTTGGTAACAGAAAGGTAGATATTTGTGTGGGCTGGACAGTTACACAAGACTGAGACTCTGTGGTCATTCTATCTAAATACCCTTTAATACAGGTAAATTATATGTTTATATATTGCTGAACACGGAACGGAGGCCCAATCTTTGCAGAGAGGAGGGATCCTAGCCTGGGATGAGTGACTCAGACTAGATGCCACTAAAAAATACCTTACCAGAAATTCCCGGTGCAATATTACAGAGTAAAACTAACTGAAGTCTGCCACCAAGTATGGGCACTGAAACCATAGAACTGTGTATCATCAGCATTCTCTTTCTCAAGTTTTCCAGAAAGCTTCTTGGAAATTGAAGAAAATCCAAAGAGACATTAAAATATTGGAGGGCTAGAGAAAATGCCTTATATTGGTTTAGCTCAGTGGGTTGATCGTGGTGCTTGAAACACCAAAGGTCGCGGGTTCCATTCCCGTTTGGTTCTCACGTGTTGCCTGACCTAGTCGAGAGGTGGCGTCCCTGCCCATGACAGGGAGGTTGGATTAAAATGATTTCTAAAGTCCCTTCAAGCCCAGGCCATTCTATGATTCTATGATGATATTGCGACATTTAAAGAGATCGGCTTGATTTGGGGAAAAAAAAAAAAAGACAAAGAATTAATTTACAAGCACATTAACACGAGAAAATAGCCAATTTGAACTTCATTTTCATGGAGAAAAGCATAATGAAAACCATGGATGGGGGATGAAACCAAATGAATTCACATTGGAAATAAAGCACAGATCTGTAGCAGAGAGAACAACTAACCATTGGGGGGAAAAAAATTGGAAGGGATGGATTTTCCATAATTTTCTCATAATGTCCCCCATCAAATTCTGAATGCCTTTCTCCAAGCTAAATTTTAGTAAAAAAAAACCAAAAACACGAGTTGTTGGACACAGAAGCAATGAGAACTAATTGAAAAGCTGGAAGGTTGGGCTCAGCTGGCAGTCCCTTCCAGGCTTAAAAATCCCCTTCATCTATGAACTGCACTGCAAAAAAATTTGCCTCATCTCCTAACAAGTGTAATAGGCAGAGAAATATTCTTGGAATGGATAACTGTAATTTTTGATTGGCTAGTGATACGTATCACATAATGAAATCTAAAATGAGGTGACAGATACCCTCAGAAACATCACTGATAGAAATTGTTCAGATGTTTGTTGTGAGCCTCTGTTGTTACATTTCTCTGTCTGTGCATTTGCCGAAGGATTTCTTGGCCTGCAGAGGTGGTTATGTGCCTTACTGTACGGATGGGAAGAAAACACTCTTTTCGTGTAGATGATGCAGAGCATATTGATTGTAGTAGTCAATTTATTAGAGAAGCAAGCTCCAAAATGCATACCATTAAGCTGCTTGGGGATTATAGTCAGTTGCAATTTTTCTGCTAATTTAAGTTACTGTAGAAATAAAAATATTTCCATGTTGATTTTATTTTGAGAGCAATGAGATTGCATGTCTAGTGCACAGCTTTATTTGACAGAGAAACTTGCATCTGTATTATATCACTGACAGCTAGAGCATTTGCCTGCAGAATACTATGAAAAGGTCATGAATACCAAGAGAAACATAAATGTGTATGCACTTACTAGCTTATTTGACTTGGAAGCTTACAGCTAGATATAGCTGAACAGACTATTGCCGTAGGTAGGAATATTACTCAGAGAGGGGTGTAATTAGTTTGTGTTTTTTAAAGAAAAGCATGAATGTGTAGGCAATCTACTGTTCTTGCCTTCAATTGGCTTGTAGGTCTGTGTTACATTATTTTAAGCAGCAGTTGTCGTTTATGAGATTTGTGAAGGTCCTGTTGATTCTGAAAGATCAGGTTTCATGTTGACAGATTGAATAATAACACTGTGTTTGAAACTTTGCTTCCCACTCTGATCAGTTTAAATTCTTCAGGAAAAAAGCCTGTTCTTGTCTGTAGGTATCTCATGTGGGTCTCTTCCCTCAGCAGATAATAACAAGTATTTCCCCAAAGCTGGCTTCATCAGAAAATGTAGCAGTGATTGCACTGAAAGACTCAAGCTCCGGAGAGGGGAAAAGTTCACCTCCCTTGGTAAAGCTCAGCCTGTCTCTGAAATCATCCAGGCTTTCAGCTCTAACTGCCTTTCTCTCCCCCACATCACAAAAATAGCCTCTGAGTTCAAAATGATCACATAGTCGTCTTACATAAAATGCACAGGTTCCCAGAGAAGCTTGTGTCCTGTTTGCTGAGATGTTTACAGAATGATTTCAATGCCTGCACATGATGGAAAAAATTCAGGGCTTGTGCTACTGTTTTAGAACTAATGCATGAGCTAGTAATGATGAAAAACATAACGCTAGAAATAATAAAGGGAATAGCACTTTTACTGATGGACCATCAAAAATAAGACTAACAAAACAATCCTTGTTGGAATTCTAGATATTACGTCTATATTGCCTGCCAAGCCTAGACCTAACACCATGTTTGAGGCCCAAATCCCCTGCCATGTAGGCAGGGCAGATGCCCATTCTCAAGTGTTTTATGTGATCAATGCAGAGCACTTGGACCTCTTCTGCCTTTGAATATGGCATAGACACATGAAAGTTTGAATCAAGTCCACTACTAGACGTTTACTCCATGAGTCCCTGCAGTGACATACCACAGCAAACACCAGGCAGACAGGTCTACTGCAGAGGGCTTTTTTATGCAGGTTTGACACAATGTGGGTTGGACACTTGCTGGGGAAAACCCATCACGGTCACTGGGGCTGCAGCAGGGACCGATGGTCTGCAAGGAACTTTTCCTCTCAGTTCTGCAGGAAGAATTAGAGGAAAATCCAAATCCATTCTTTCCTGCCCAGCTTGCTTGTTCCCTGATAGCTGCCCAGCAAGCTAAAAATGGCCAGCCTTCGAAGGCTGAAATCACACATTTTCTTCATGTTGGTATGGGGGGTGAAGAGGACAAGCCGTGGTCAGAGATGAGATCCTAGTCTTTATACATCCACTTCACACTTTTGGTGTCTCTACTTCCACATATAAACCAAGGCAGCAAAGCATCACTCTTTACACCTGCTGCAGTGGGTGCTGGACAGTCCCAGGTCTAGTCCTCACCCCAACTCCTGACTTATAGGGCTCACAGCCCCAATGACACCTCCCCATGCCTGATACCATGAAAAAGTGAAGTTCCTGTGCAGCTCACCTTTGCTAGCCTGCCTGAGCTTCTGGTGTTCGACCTCCTGCAGGTGCACCTGCTCCCACTTTGCCTTTTGGAGTTTACTGGGTACACCCCTTTTACCTAGATCAAGGTACATTCTGCCAAGCTCATGACAGGATTTGTCATTGAACTATACTTCTCATCCTAATACCTTGCTTTAGGCAGCACCTGATCTCCCTGGCAAACGTGCTCCTTAAAAGAAGTTTGTGCCTACTGCACTGCTGGCCATTAGGCTGTATGGGGTTAGAGGAATTCTTTCCCAGCAATAGTTTTTGTCTCATCTGTCTTGTCTGAGTGGGATGCTAATCTTAACTCTCTGTACAATGCTCTGAAGAACACTCCCCACCAGAGGATCCCCCTGCCCTCTTTCAGACCTAGCTTTTATTCACACATACCTGTTTTAAACCAACTCTAAGTCAGAAGGCAGCTCAGCTTTCTGCCTCAGAGGTGATAGGGCTCACTGTACACCAGGCATCTCAAGTGAGAACCTGGCACTGCCACAGGGCTCCCGGTCCCATCTTCCTTGCAAAACCTGTGAGGAGCCTGCAGGAGACACCACTGAGGGGCACTGCTTTTTGGTGTCACACGGTGGGGCTGTGGCTTGCTGCTCAAGGGAGCCAAAAGACAACCCAACACTGGGGAATGGTATACATCTCACCCACCTTCACTTGACACTACTCGGGGCTGCAGCCTAAGGAAATATCTTAACCTCAGGATTTTAGGGTTAGGATGTCCTGGCTCAGTTTATCCCACCAGACAGCTATGGGTGGCTCAGTGCTAGCAGCCTCCAACTTGCCTGTGTCTGCCTGCACTGCTGTCCATGGGTGATGCTCTGAAAAGACACTGCAACAGGGTTGGGCATCCACTCTGGTTCTAGGAACCCGATGCCAAGTTCCAGCAGGAGTTGCCTTTCTTGCACCTGTTCCCAGGGTTCTAAGGTATCTGTAGAATTAATCAGTTACTGAGCTGGGGTGTTTGGGAACTCCATTATGTGCTCTGGTTCCTACAGATCCATGCAGGCAGGAACCATGTACCCAAGTCTTTTGGAGGAATGAAGTCTCCTTGCTGGCTTTTCTGGAGACCAGGTGATTTTCCATCTCCAACCCAAGTCTAATACCTTTGAGGGGCGGTTGATTAGTCACAGACGGGAACTAAATACAACTCCCATCTGTTGAAATCATCATCTTTTTTCCTATTTTTCCAAGAGAAGGAAGTTCCCAAGAACCTAATGGCCAACGTGATCTGCATTAAATGCAGCACATTGAAGTCCCCCTTAATTTAACTAGGAGGGATGGTATCCTGCTATAAATGCCCTATTGTTGTTCAGGGATTTATCCCAATAAATCCTAGCAGGGGGCTCTTTAATCAGCAGAGCCCAAGCTCAGAGTTTGCAAACAGACCTTAAAATAAAAAATGTAGGCGTGGGTTAGTCTGAGCAGGCAGCCTGGCATTCCTTAACAAGGAGGCAATTTGTTTTCATAACTTCTGTAACTACAGCCTCTCACCTCTCCATACGTAAGCACCAATCAACCTGCAGGGAATCATTAGCTTAAAACAATTACCAACAGATTTCTTTCAGGTCTCAGGAGTACTGGGGACTGCAAAGCTTATCATCTGGCATTCACTGCATCCTTAACCTTTCAAAAGGCACAGACAGAGAGAGCAGAAACCAACAGAGATCCTTTCAAAAGTCTTTTAATAGCTCCTTTCTCCGTTTGTGTTTATAGAGACCGTAGCTGCTGCAAAAAGCTTTCTAAAGCACTCCAGGCCTCCCTGGAGCAAAGACTGGCTGGTGCTGGGCATTGTAATAGCAGCACATTGCTCCACAGGTGCAAAGTCACTCTTAAACCTTTCCCTTTTCCTCTCTCCGGAGACCAGAGCTGGCCATAGCTTTCTGTACCGAGCCATCCAAGTCTGGTGTCATTACTGCAGATGTGGTTTCAGCACAGTGCATGGCACTGGGAATTGCACCAGCAGCTCACTAATGCTGTGTCTCTGCACTGGGGAGCCTCTCATTAGAATCACCATGTTGGCTGAAGGGTAAGGTTTTAACGACATTTACAGATGTCATTCAAACCATGGGCAGGTTTACCCATTTAAACAGAGCACTTGGCCAATGTGACTTGGTGCAATTCATACTTTGAGCCTTTATAAGCATGGTCTTTGAGCACATTTTTTACTTGAGAACAGAAAAGTCCAGATCCTCCATAGCAGCTGAGACTACTTAGTAAAACTGAGGAGCAGGAACAGCAGGGACCAGTTAGTGGCTTTTAATCTTCTGTTGTACTCTGGCTTCAAACTGAGAAGCTTAATACTATTCAATGTTTTTAGCTCCTAAAGGATTCACTGGAAGACAGAGCATTCCACCCATTCCCTTACCCTAATATGCTTAGGTAGAGAATAAAGATGAAAAAATGCTCACTAAAAATAATGGAAATGTGATTTTTCTGCACTGTTATTCTCATGTAATCCAAGAACCAGGATCTCTGTGCAACATTTATGCTACTTATGCCAAAGAGCAAAAAGTCTTGATCTCCTCACTCCTCAGTCAGTGGATCTGCAGCTGCAGCAGTCTTGGTTACATGGTTTTTACATAAGGCTGACAAAATCACTAGTAAGCTTCATTGACAAAAGCCATATCTTCAGGCTGTAGCCCTTGTCATTAGAAGCATCCTTACGGAAAGCATGTGGCATTACAATGAGACTTCTGTTAAGGCCAAGAGATCCAGTTCTCATTCATACTAATCAGTATCTCCAGCATTACAGTGACACCTGTGAACAAATCAATGAGAGGCCCATCATCTCTCTCTGCTCCCCCACTCAAGCAACAAAAACCAACCCACCTATGCATTCAATAGTGCAAGGCAAGGTGAGGAAATGCTCTTTTCATTCGTATCCATGCATGTGCATGTGCATCCCAGCAGCTTCCTTGCCCAACATTCCCAAAAAGTGCTTCACGAGGTGACCAGCCCACTGCCTGTCCTCCTCACATGACTGCAAAGGAAGAGACATAAAACCTGACATACTAGACCCGTTCATTGCTGGTCCCAACAACATAAGGAAAATGTATTGTTAGTTGTGGGTTAAGTGCTGGAGTTTAGACAGGCACTTCTGTTTTCATCCAGAAACACCCAGACAGTTTCTGTCTTTGTGGGAATGATGCAGAGCTGACTTTTACATCGCAACCTGTCTTGCCAACATGACTGCTGGACATTAAGCCTTTTTGGAGAGTCCAGCAGAAGGCCCTTTAACATCTGCCTTGGAAACCATCCTTCTGTCTTGTTCAGTACACGTCAATCAGTAACGAAGTCTTGACTTTTTTTCTAAGTTTTTACATCCATAAGCTCCTTCACATTTTCTTGAGTTTTTTTCCTGTATTTTATTTCTAAAACATGACCTTTATCAGGTAATTCTGATGATGCTTTGTGCCTGTTAGTATTTGTTATCGGAGCAACAGAATCCCTGACCCAAACTTTCTGAGGGCTGTCACTGACGCATGATCAGCACTATGGGCCAGGGGTGGCACTCAACAAGGTGATTCAGTGGAAAAGCTCTCCAGAGCACCTTCCAGGCTGAGGGAGAGGTATGGGACTTATTATGGGATGTTTAGAAGCAACACAGGTGGGAAAAGGGATGTGTCAATATTGTTTTGAAGGAATAAGCATGAGAAAAGAGAGGGGTAAGGAAATAAAAGAGGGTGGTTGTCAACATATTTTCTGTGCCTTGACCTGCATCTAACCAGCCCAGTCTGTATTGTCTTCTCTTTAACCTCCATCTCTGTTTTCCTGAGCAAGGGGATTCTTTTCCACATGCAAGAGTGTGTTTGGTTGTCTAAGTGCCAACAAATGGATTTGGACAACAAATTATAGGGGCCCATGTCCCTGGCATGCCAGAAATCCAGGCAAGTGAGGTTTGTGTGACAGTGTGTCACTGCTAGAAATACCAAGCCTGACTAGCCGGTGGGTAGAATTGACCTGGGAGCTAAGTATCAAAGTTGCCATAAGCCTGGGCTTGATATGTACGTCTGTGAGCAAGATCACTGGAGGAAATGGGTCCTGGAGGCACCAGAAGATCCAGGTCACCTGAAGAGGCCATAATGTCTCAGGGTCAACTACGAGGCTCATTTACGTGTGTGTGCAAAGGCACATGGGTGTGTGCGGGTGTGTGTGCGCATGAGGCAACTGGAGACAAGGGGATGCAAGGGCTGGTTGCTGGGTAGGCTTGGTGTCTGAACTTACTGGTGATCCACAGTGTACCATAGGGAACTGAGGGACACTTTTGTATCCATGCGTGTTGGAGTCAGTAGCAAATGGAGATTGGCCTTTGCTCCAAATCTTGGCCTACACTCTGTCTTGTCCTTTGCTGTGCACAAAGCTTCAGCTGTGTAAGTAAACTGAAAAGTATCAGAGCCTGTTCCTAGGCACTGAACACAATCACAGTAACTGCAAGGTTGTAAGAAGAACTCTTGTCATGCCCTGAGCCTGCACTAACAAACACTCCTGAACAGTTTGAAGGCATAATTTGGGATGTAGCTCAAGCTAGGGGTTGCATGCAGTCATTCTTTTTTGGAAGCCGAGCAAACTTAAGACCCCTCCTGTGCCAGTGACCTTCAGTGCCAGAGATTCACCGTTCCATGCACAGAACCCTTCCTTGGGTCTTACACCTTCCACCTTCCACTTTGTCACTGAACATTGTCCCCCTGCACCCAAAAATTCCGGATATCAACCTGTCTGGACTGTGGTCACTGAACCTGCTTTGAAAACAGCTCAACACTGAATGAAACATTGGGTCATACCACCCGCTCTCATTGGGCATTGGCTCATACCCCTGTTTGCATTGCCTTTTTCTGAATCCCTTCACTGATTCCCCTGGTATGGAAATTCCTGCTTTTGTCTGGACTACCTGTCAATTTTTCTTAATCAGTATACATAAACACCTATGTATCATGCTCATCTTGAAATCCCTCTTTGCAAATCCTGTGACTCAAAGCCTACCCAGCAAACGCAGCAAACAGCCCACCAACGGCCTGAGCTACCACTGGTCAGGTTGATCAGAAGTGTTTTATTGTTTCTTTGTGCTGAAAGGCTTGAACCCTGTCCCTAAGATACAGAGCAAGAAAAGACTGGCAAGACAATGAGATACTTCCTGTGGAGAGAAAATGCTTTTTACTCTCATTTCTGATCATTGATGGGCTTCAAAGAATTGAACAGAAATGCCTAACAGTGGAATGGAAACCACACATCATGTTTCTTCTCATATTTCATCAGGTCTCAGTGATGCTAATCCCCAGGTGCCTGTCTCCCCTGCAAGATCTTAGTAATTCCCTCTGTGTTTTCTTTCCTCCAAGCTGTATGGCCGAGCCACAGCAGCAGGACACGGAGTGCCGACAAGTGACAGGGTGTAAGAGCTCTGTTACCTGATCCTGCCGTCAGACAGTAGGTTTCTGCAGTCATATTACAGGTCCTACTGCAATGGGAGAAGGATGTTGGCTCTGCTGGAGATGAAATTTTAGTCATATGAATCTCCTTTCTGCCTCCACTCTCCTAGATCACTCACAATTTGCTTCTCAGAATCTGTCAGTGACAATCTCTTTCCTCTTGCCACAAATCTGAGACCTTCCTAAGCAGATGGATAAAGTGTTTGCCGGTAGGAGGTAGATGAGATCCAGCATGGAAGAACAACCAGCTGGCCATCATGACCCATATTTTACATTGTTAAGTGACTGGATTAATAAATACGGTGGGATTAATAAATTCAATAAAGAGGGAAGAGCACAAGGAAATCTCATGGCTGATGCAAAAGGGAGCACAACCCCCAGTGGCAATGATGGTGTGTTTGCTTAGCAGCAGCATGAAAGTCATCCCAGAGAGTCAATAAAGACTAAATCTCACCAAACAAACATGATTGTTCCTTTCTTACTGATTTACAAAACCAGCAGATGAAGAGAATGAAGAAGCAGCCCACAGCCAGTCCTGAGAAAAGCCTCAACTACAAAACATGACTTGAAAAATGAATGTACTTTGCCTGGAAAATGAGCACTGTCACAGAGATTGAACACAGGCCGTGAGTCCATAAACAAAGAGGAAGAAAAGATAAACATGAACATAAAGAACCAATAGGAGAATATCTGGGGCATGGATTGAGTGTGGGGAGGGGAGGAAAGGAGGTCTAGAAATCTGTTCTAAGTCTGGTTTTATTTAATGTCTATTAATGATCTGGAAGCAAGCAGTAAACACCACATTCATTCAATTTATATTTGATGTAACGACTCCTATGAATTAGAGAGGTGTTGTGTAAACCAACGGGGACAGACACAAAGCATAAAGAAACCTAGACAGCCTGGAAATAGCAAAACAGCCAAGTGAATTGGTACAAGGCAATAGTGTGCAGAAGGAAGTTCAACTTCAAGTAAAGACATGAAGTGGAGAAATGTGCTTAAAGAAGGACGACAGAGGGTCCTAATACCAGCAGAGAGCAACAAACTGGCTGTGAGCTTGTGGAGCAGACATCGCAAAGGAACTGAGAGGGTAAGTATTTGGACCTACTGATTTATGAGAAATTAAGTCAATGAGATGAGTTTGGCTGCATGACAGCTGAGCAAAGAGAGCAGAGCGTGCTCAGGCATTAATGTTGAGATGATCTGCTGGAGGTGAGGAACCACCCAGGGGACCTCTATCTATTTGGACAGTGTAAACATCACAAAGGAGGAAGAGGACTGATTTATGGAGTGAGGAGGGTCAGAAACAAGCTAAAAGAAATACAGGTTGACTCATTGACAGTGTGAGCCGTATTGCCCTGTGAAAAAGCTACCTGCGGAGGAGTCTGACATTTCTTTCTCTGAATCCCTTAAAACTAGGTTGCACCAAAAAAAAATATGAGAGAACAGGCTCTAGGAAACACTTCTTTTGTCTCTGAAAGGAAGGAATGGATGGATATAGAGGGCAATGGCAGCCAGGGTGACTACAGTCCATATAAAAGGATTTGTCTGCTACTGCATCTCATCTGTGGTAAAATTCTGAGATGAGGTGAGTCTCTCTCCCCACTAAGCTGCTCTCACTGTACAGTTGTCTGGGAAGGAAAAAAAAAACCAAACATAAAACCAGGGGACAGTTAATGAAAAACAAAGACAAAATAGGGGCCAAGGAACTAAAGTGAGTAATCTGCCAGCAGGTACCACCCAGGAAAAAGTCAGGTTCAGAACAGAGACCTTGACACTTCACAGTTCAGGAGCTGCACTCTTCCTCAGGGGTGAGAAAGGCCTAAGCTCTCTGCCCTTTTCACCAGACTGGAGTTGAGCCCACACCCCCCAGCTCCACGGAGAGTACTCAAACCACACAGCCTAGCAGAGAGAGCAGTGGCTGCCAACCCTCCTGTTTCTGCTTTTACTCTCTTCTCCGGGAGAAGGGAAGAGGAGCAAAGAATCTGACAAAAGTTCACCAGAAGAAGAAAAAGGCAGGGTGACAGAGTGGACTGTGAACGTCAAAGCTGACCACTCAGCACAGTATGGATTTGGATGGCTCTGCAAGCAGGACTAGAAGCTGATGTAGAAAATAAGGACAAAAGTGAAGGTGAGGAGCATTTTAATGCCTCACTGGTGAGGGAGTGATTTGACTTAGCAACAGATTGTATTTCTTTATTAGATAACAGTCAATGTTTTTTTTAAAAAAAAACTACACAAAGATGGAAACAATTTTTTTTTTATAAAAACCAAACAACTATGCCTTACTGCAGAGAGCTAGGAAGGAACTCGGATCCTCATGAGCAAGTACAATTTCTCACTATAAAAAAATCATAAAAGGTACTGAAACATTAAGTGTCCCTACTTTGATTCCCCTTATTATAGAGGTAGGCCATGAGTGAAACAGCCATCTTCAATTTTAGTGCAAAGAAGATTTGCACAATCTCTTTGATATGCCAGAGGTAAATGCCAGGCTCATGCTTTCTGCATAGAGCTTCTGGAGACACTGAATCACACAATGGCTGAGGCTTGCAGGCACGCCTGGAGATCATCTAGTCAATCCCTTGCCCAAAACAGGGTCACGTTGTCCATGAGCATCTAGTAGAGTTGTGAACATTTCAAGGGATTACTCCACACTCTCTCCGTGCAGCCTGTGCCAGTGTTTTAGCACCCTTGCATTGAAGAAATCTTTTTCCTATGTTTTAGCAGAATTTCCTGTGTTTTGCTTTGTGCCCATTGCCTCTAGTTCTGTCAGTGGGCACCACGGAGGAGCGTTTGGCCCCATTTTCCTTACACCTCTCTTCCTCAGGTATTTATACACATTTATGAGGCTCCTTCTCCATGTTGAGCAGCCCCACTTCTCACATCCTCTTCTTGTATGTCAGATGCTTAAGTCCCGTCAGCATCTTAATTGCCCTTCATGGGACCAGATCGATTATATCCATATCTCTCCCATACTGGGGAGTCTAACACTGGACCTGACACTCCAAACATGTCTCACCAGTGCTGAAGGATCACCTCCCTCAACCTGCTGGCAAATTGGCTGTTGGCCTTCTCAGCTGCAAGGGCACATTGATGGCTCATGGCCAACCTTCTGTCCAACAGGACCACCACGTCCTCTTCTGCCAAGCTGCTTTCCAGGCAGTCAACCCCCAGCCTGAGCTGTTGCAGACTACTGGTCTGGGCCAATTTTTATATCTCTTTGGAAATAAAGGGATAATCTTGTTTTGGCACCTTTACGGGTGCACTGTGAGGCAGTCTTACAGACCAACCTTTCTCCCTCTCCCCGGAGGACTGAACAAGCAGTGCAGCAAAAAGGAGATTTCAGCTAGGTAGTGGGAAAGACATTTTAACAGTAAAGAAAGTGATGGAAAATCATGAAATTGTGAAAATTCTGTCATTGGAGCTTAGACAAGTATCTAACAGAACTATATTAGGCCTAGATGATCCTGCTTTCAGAGTGGGGGAGTGAATTAAATGAACCTTCAAAGCCTTTCCTATGGTTCTCTGCTAACTCACTACACAAAAATAGCAGCATCAATATGGGAAGAATCTTACCCTGTTATTCTAGGTATAGCACCTATCATCTGACACAGTGCTGAAGCACAGCTACTTATTCCCCCAAAAATACATTTTTATGGTATTCTCCTCTGCGGGATCCTGGCATTTTACAAATATTGTCAATATTCCCAGGGTTCCTGAAGATGAGAAGGTAGTATTACCTTCTACACTTACTCGTGGCCATTGAGTCAAAATTGCCAAAAGAAAACATAGACTTTGTTTTCTCATTTGAGATGATTAAGAACAGGTTTTTTCAGCATCTAAAACACATCTTCAAAGCATAGTTCCGATAAGAGTGAGTGTTCAGCATATCCCATATCAGATTCCAGTTGTCAGGTTTTCCAGAAAATCAGTTACCATCTGTGAAAGGTTTTGAGTTAAGTGACTAACCCAGTGTTACACAGGAATGATGTTCAGGGGAATAACAACAAAATCCATAATAGCAACAAAATCCAATACCAGGACAACACTCAGTTTTCCAAACCATAGTACAATCCTTTTCTATCTTGAAATCCTCTGCCATCACCCTACAAATTCCACAATTTCTGCAGTGAGGTAATCATGATTCATGCCACAGAAGGTCTATCCTCTGCAGTGAGGGAAAAACAAAACAAAACAAAACAAAAAAACCACTAATCTGTGGTCATAAGATTAGAAAGCGGAAGATAAGGCACACAACGGACCTTAATTACGGCAGTTTTAGTTGTGACATCCTTAGCCTGGTTTGGCAATCGTTATGCTCTTTTCTTATGAGTGGGTTGTAGGGTTTTTTTACTGTTTCGAATCATTTCTTAGGTTTTTGCAAAAGCAAACTGGAAAGACAAATTCCTCGTATGGAACCAGTTGATCCACAGCTGGGTAAACAGCAGAAGGGGAACTTCTGTATCCTCAGCAGGGTTCAGCGGGTGAGTGGAGAGACGCTGGCAGAGCTGCTAATACAGATACACTGATACCATCAGATGGTTTTTGTATTTGCATACCTTCAGACATGACTCGTGCATTCCACAGGAAAACAGTGGTACATTTTCTTTTCTTGAAAAAGATACTCTCCAAACAAATTGGCATCTCCTTCTGTCACTCCAGTCTCTTTACCACAGGTTTGGTTAATTTTACAAGTATACTAGCATATTGGCTATCCTCCAGATATAAAAAGTAAAGCCATACCATTAAAAGAGGGTCAGCTAGCTACATTTGTCTCCATAGATTTTAGAGACAAGTAACCTCCTGTGGATCTCTAACTGCACAAGAAAGTGCCTAGGTACCTTCTTCCTGAGGCTGTGCATAGTGCCTGTGCTGATTTCTGAATCTAACATAAGACTGAAAGCATAAATCTCTGTTCTGATCTTTCACAGGTTTTGTATACTTCCAATTACACTGTCTCCTGTAGAGTTATTTTCAGATAAGTAACACCAGCAAGTAACAGTAGTGTTATACAAATATTTTTTATCACTTAAATATGGCTGCTTTCCCATGTTCAAAATTCACAAATGATGTAATACATGTGTCTATACATAAAGGTCCAATTCATTTCTTTTTCTTGGCAATGTAAATCTCTTACCTCAGTCAAAGTCAACATAGGGGCAATAACAAAACAATTAGATCTGAAGTATCTGTGGTTGTTTAATAACTTCAGACCTGCACACAGATGGGTCTTGGTCTTCCAGCACTAAATATCTGGAATAACTGTAGAAGTCCAATGTATTTCCCTGAAGAAGCAAAGAAACCAAGGCTGGAATTATTGCATTTGAGGTGTAGAAGCAAGAATCACAGAATCAGTCATCCAAAATAAATGATATTATTATTAACATCACTCAGAAGCTGCGTGAAATAAGACAAGCTGAAATGATGTGTTTAAACATGCCAAATGTGTTTAGGATATCTCAGATGTGTTTCACTGTCCTCAAATATGAACTGATTGGTATTTTATTTAGAGCTAGCTAACCTACAAAGCAAACTGGTACACTGGAACATCATAAGAAAGTGTCAGAGGAAGAAAGGGCATGTTCTTGCCTGATCATTGCTACTTACAACTCCAGTGACTTATGGCATGAATCCACACGTCAGATTTTTACCATTTCTTTCTCTTTTCTCTCTTTTTCTAACAACTAGACAAAATCCGTAAACAAGACAACTCTTATGGAAAGCTTGAAGCCAAATTCAGGGATGATGTAGCCCATAAAACAGTAACAATACACAAAGGGTCCAAAATCTGATGCCTCTGATCAAGCTCAGTAGTGTGGCAGGACCATCTGTTCTTGAACGGTGGCAAATAAAGCAAATCTAATTCATAGAATCATAGAATGGCCTAGTCTGGAAGAGACCTTGGAGGTCATCTAATCCAACCTCCCTGTCATGGGCAGGGATGCCTTCCAATTAGATCAGGCTACTCAAGGCTCTGTCCAACCTGGCCTTGAACACCTCCGGGAAGGGGACTTCCACTACGTCTCTGGGCAATTTATTCCAAAGTCTTGCCACACTCGTACTGAAGAATTTCTTCCTAAGACCTTATCTAAATCTATTCTCCTTCCACTTAAACCCATTTCCCCTTGTCCTATCAGTGGACACTCTTGTAAAAAATCCCTACCCAGCCTTCCTCTAGGATCCCTTCAGGTATTGGAAGGCAGCTATTAGGTCCCCCTGAACTCTTCAAGACTGAACAATCCCAGCTCCCGCAGCCTGTCCTCATAGCAGAGGTGCTCCAGCCCCTGGATCATTTTTGTGGCCCTCCTCTGAACACACTCCAACAGATCCATGTCTCTCTTACGGTGAGGACATCAGAACTGGATGCAGTATTCGAGGTGGGATCTCACAAGAGCAGAGTAAAGAGGGAGAATCACCTCTCTTGACCTGCTGACTACGCTTCTCCTGATACATCCCAGGATGCGGTTGGCCTCTGGGCTGCATGAGCGCACTGCCAGCTCATGCTGAGCTTCTCATCTACCAACACCCCCAAATCCTTCTCTTCAGGGCTACTCTCAACCCACTCTGTGTCCAGTTTGTTTCTGTGCCTAGGATTGGCCTGACCCAGGTGAAGGACCTTGCATTTTTACTTGTTGAACCTCATTTAGTATTTGAATCACAATCCTACTACTTCTTATACCCTCAACTGATACTCATGCTACATATCTGTGTACACATTTACTACCACACATGTTCTAGTACTGTCACTCCACTAGTGGTGTTTGATCTCTAATTTATATCTACTGTTTGGCTGCTTATCAAAAGTACATCTTGTCCGTCAGAGTCAAGAGGTTTAACATCTACTTCATATACTGAAATGCTCTGCTCACCACTATCAGTTGTCAGGAAAATCTGCACTAACAAATACTTGAGATTTTTCAATTTAGTCTGATGGAATGGCTGAGGCTCCCAGGCAACCCTAGGGAGCCTCTAGTCAACCCTCTGCCCCAAAACGAGGTCATGTTGTCCGTGATTATGTTCAGTCAAGGCTGGAGGCTCCACAGCCTCTCTGGGCAGCCTGTGCCAGTGTTTGAGCACCCTTGCACTGAAGAAGTTTTTTTCTTATGTTTTAGTGGAATTTCAGTTTGTTTTCATTGTTCCTACTCCTCTTGCTGGGCACCACTGAGAAGAGTCTGGCTCCATCTTCTTTGCACCTCTCTACCCGACCAGGTATTTAATGCATATTACTGAGATCCCCCGGAGCCTCCTCTTCTCCAGGCTAAACAGCCTCAGATCTTTCTGCCTCTCCTCATAGGCTGGGTGCTCCAGTCCCTTAAACATCTCAATGGCCCTTCAGTTGGACTCACTTTTAGTCTTGTACTGGGGAGCTCAGACCTAGCAGACTGCCCATTTGGAAGACAGAGGACTCTTACACTGCACCCATGCCTACAGAAAATCAACACCTTCCTCTCTGGGAAATAAGTTTGCCTCTTCTACAAGTTTATTCTTTAATTCCTTTGCAGGCAGTGAGTTGGATGTCTTTCTGAAAAATCACTTGATGAAACATACCCCCTAAGAAAAAGAGAAAGCCAAAGCAATGTACCTGCATTGAAGGTAGGCATCCCAGCTGCTCGTAGCTGTTCTGAAGTTAGCTTTAACAAGTAGCCAGAGCAGTGTGGCGTGGATTTCAGTAGAGAACCACAGTTCAAGTACAGTTCTGGGAACACATATAAGTTGCCAAGTTATGCTGAAGTCCAGCCTGACCTGTCTCATACTACCATTATCTATAAGAGCTAATGTGAGAATGCCTCTCTGCACAGTACTTGCATGTTAATTGGGCTATGTAAGTAAATGTCTCATGTCTTATTTCTTCTTGGGATGATCTATACTCTTGGGCCAGCCTCCAGGAAATCCCCATGTCCTGCAATGAGAAACCCAACCACTGTTGTCCCTTCATCTGTGCCAGGTTGCGTCTCTAACGCAAATCTACCCAGATTAATGCAAGAGTTCTGTTACGGGAGTTAGATCTGTAGGTAAGAGAAGTTTTCCCTGTTTGGTTACATTGCAATGAGAATACCTGTCTAGAGAGTGTTTCCTGTTACTAAAGGCATCATTGAGGAATGTTTAATTCTTAGCAGAACTGCAGTTCTTGTTCTACACAATCCAGATGATATAAATAAATAAACCATGAAATGTTCAGAGACGACAAATCACCAGTCCATCAAAATGCCTGATAAATTAGTTAAACAGACTGGACTACAGACATGTTCAATGAATCATCATCAGAAAGAATAAATAAATTCAGATTAAGCAAAACTTGATTGAATCATGCTGAAGTTTGGCACTTAACGCAATAGATCAGTCTGAAGTCTCACGTTAGGAACACATAATCTCTTAAGATTTATGAGTGTTATTGCTCACCACATGTTTCTAGGTTACTATTTGCTATGTTGAGAACTGGATGCTCTGTGTGTACAAAGGTTTGCCTGCTATTACACATTTTAATATGTTCCCCTCTTTGGGGTAAAGAACAAACTTTTACACTAGCAAACTTTCTGATTGTTTCTTCTCCCCCAGTATAATACCTAATTTCTCCCAGGTTGTTTTCAATTCCATCTGATTATTTAATAGTTTTTGTTTAAAAATCTGTAGCATGTTGTGATATAGCCAAAATGCAAACTGTCTGGAAGCTGAACTCAGTCACTTTAGAAAGAATCTTTAGATTTTTTAATTCAGTGACACTGTCTTCACACACTGGTCATTGTATTAATATATTGGTAGCTGCAGACTAGGAACAACACATGGAAATCTTTTAAACCAAAAACCTGCTCACTTTTTCTCAATAATGACTTTGTTTAATGTTTATATTATGGCAATATCCAGAGGTCACAATCAGGATGGTGATATAGGTATGCTGAGACTGTTATAGTCAAGTCCTTTACAACGCAGATTTACAATTTATAACCACTTGAAAATCCAACATCAAGTTCCCTTCTTGTGTGATAGTATAAAACCTTAAATACCTTTGCATTTGAGGATTTCTTTGACCTGTAAATATTGGGTGGGGATAGAGTTAGTATTATTAACCTTACTATAATAGCAGGTATAATATGTAGTACAAGTTCCAGACTAACACTGGCTGGGACTCTCCTTTCAGCCTTGGATGGCAATCATATTTTAAAGAATGCTTAAAACAACAAATTGGGTTTTATGAGCCAGGACAGCAAAGCCTCATGTCTTTATCCAACCAACTGGATGCATTTTCATCTGGAGATGCTGATCTTCCCCCATGTCCCCATCTCACGTTGTAATGAAAGAAGTAGTATCAGCTTTGGAGGTCCCAAAAGGCCACATCCAAGAGGTCACAATTAGAGCTGGAACATGGCTGAACTTTAATTATGTTCAGAGCAAGTCAAAGTGTGCTCACCATAAATAGCCTCTACAGCTATAGCAACAAATAAACAAACAAACAAACAAAAAAACTAAAAAATCCAGAAGATGTTTATTTTATACCACAGTACCATCCTAAGGTCTCAGAAGTGTTGGTGGTTACCATATAAGCAGTGCCTACACAAATAAATAGTATTTGCCATGTTATGACCGAGCTCTAAAATAAGCCTATTCTTGATTTCTTGTGAAATAGAAAAGTAATGCTCACTGAAGCAAACATGCCCTTGGTGCACCTTATGCTTCAGCCTGTATGTAGGGCAGGTAGGGCTACCTTACAAGGCAGTTTCTGCTGGCTGTAGGACATTGCTCAGTCAGATATGGTGCCTGTGATGCTAAGTTAACCCTTTAAATTAACCCCAGCAACACTGAAAATAGAGAGCGCTGCTGTTTTCCCCACTGCTGTGTTTGAGAGATGGCTGGCTGAAGTACATCTTAGCACACACTTTGTCCTAGGAACTGCAGAGTAACAATCTGCAAAGCATGCATCTACATCAACCTCTCTCCAGAAAATATGATACAAGGTGGACGTCCGAAAGAAAGCACGCTAGTGTGTGCACTTAGCAGGGGGCACCAGAGTGTGAGAAAGGGAGAACAAGAGACAGCAGAGCAGGTCAGAAGGGAAGAAGAACCCGTGTACCAGTGGCACAAGCACCACTGCACCTCAGGCAGCTCTTATTTCCAGACACAGCCTCAATGCATCTGCTCTACTTGTGGCAGATTGTGTGAGTCACAAGTAGGATTTCACAGCCAGCAGCAAACTTGTGAGCCATAAAACCCCACTCCTTTCAATTACAAAGTGATCACCTCACAGGGATGTTGTACGGCTTGATGAACAGATATTTATAGAGCACTTTGAGATTCTAAGATGAAAGTCACTATAAAAGGCTACAGATTTTTCATAATGTTCATAGACCACCTGCTCAGACCAGAAGCATTCACTTTTAACATCACTTGAGCCAGCTACCAATCTCATATCTCCACAGGAATTTCCTAAAACAGCTGTGGCTGTCACATTTAATCTCTTTTTTACTGGGAACTCTGAGTAAAACGAACTCCTGGAAAAGGAAATAAAACAAATTGCATTAAAACTGATGGTGAGAAGGAGCCCCGTAATTTTGTTCCCACAGCTCATGGATTCTCCATCTGTACCTTTCAGAAAGCTGCCATAGTGACTAACTCTGCGAGCTTCACAAATTAGACCTGACCTAGATTCAGTGAAGTCTTTGATCAGCAGCTGGTTAGTGTAATATTCTGACTTCAGCAAAGTTCAGAACTGTTCCACAAAGCAGCAGTTTCAAAAGAAAAACAAATAAAACAGAATTCAGGTTTTCCTGTGCTTACAATGTGCTGGCCCTCACTCGGCTTTATACCAAATGAATCAGTCAGCAAGCCAAATGGTAAAGTTTAAACTACTGCTGTATTCTCACATTTCCATAGTATATGCTTTTGAAAAAAAAAAATTACTTCATTATTTCCTCTTATTCTTTATTGTAGGAATAACAGACTCCAGGAGAGCAAGGAAAAGCATGATTCTGAAAAGCAGAGGTGGTTATAATTAAGCGTATCGTTAAGCGCTTTGTTGAATTGAGGTTAAAAAATTTGAAGTTTAAAATCATGTTAGCTAAGGATAAACCAGTTCAGAGGGGTTTGGTTTTTTTATAAACCAATCGGAACCATATGAAGCTTTTCAGAGCGTGGGTCTAGGTTGGCATCGCTTCAGAATAAGGTTTCCCATGATGTTTTGGACTTTCTACACTATGTAAAGAAACTGAGCACAGATGTCCCAACATGTTTCAGAAAGTTTAAAACCTTTTGTTCCACAAAAGCAAGGAGAAACATTAATTAGAAACTTATTTAGTGAACGTTTTTTTTTTTTTAATTGGCCTGGTTTTGTTTTAAGTATAACCCCCAAAATATCAAAGTGAATAAAATCCAAAGGAAGTAGTTTCTTGATCTCTTATGAACCCAAATATATTTAGAAGCATGTGAGAATGTGCGTATTCTCGATCAGACCCTCAGAAAGGCAAGTCTGACCTTTAGGATAAATTACAGCCCAACCTGCCTTTGAAATACATTTCTGGAAAGATACTACCATCGCAAGGTTATAGTGATTGACTAAGAGACTGTTGCTTCACAGTTTGCTCGTATTTCTAAAGAGGTGGGAGTGCTCTCACATTAAGAAATAGGGCATAAGTGTTATGCAGAGTATGAAAAAAGCTTTTAAATTCTTTCTGCTGTATGGGCAGTAATTAAAGAATAAATCATTAAAGTTGGTTGTGTGTTTTCCACTAAGCAGAATTTAAAAAAAACCAAATCTATAGCAATCACAGTAATGCTCTGTGTGGCACAAAAATCTTTCTCTCTGTGCTTTAGTTTGTTACCAAAAAAAAGGAGAAGCGAGGTGATACCACTACAGAAATATATTTTGTTGGTGGTGTGTAATGGTCACGTATCTCCCAGATAATGTCCTTCCAGGCTATTTGCTACAAACATCTCAAGGAGACATAGATTTACCTTAAATTCCCAGCTGGTAAGCTCTGCGCAAGTTGGTTTATGAAGCAATTGTGAACGGTCCACACAAACTGGAACTATTTTCAGCACCTCTTTCGGGAAGCTTCAGGAAAGTGACTTGGTGCAATGTGCCCTTCAGTCGCTCCCTTTTGGCGATGCTGGGCAGTGAGGATGTACTTGTGCCGCCAGTTTGGGATCATTCCTTTTCAGGTCCATGCTGCTATTTCTTTAAATCATCCAGGACCATTATGCTTCTTCACATTCAGGCTGACTTCAAATGCAAACTTTACTCTTCTCCTGATGGAGCAATCAGTGCAAATAAAGTGGAGACTGAAGAACTGTGACCACTGGAGCCCCCAGGGCAACAAATCCTTCACAAACAATTTGAAGATAAAACAAAGGATGTGATATTGGATGGCTGCATAAAAAACAGACAATGCTGATATCAAATATCTAAGAAGCCAAGACGTATGTTTAGGAGGCAGGAACCAGTGGCTTCTGAATCTGTGCTGAGCTGCACAGGTATTGGGAGACAGAAAGGACTGGAGTCCCTGATAGTCCTGTACGGTCAGAGTTGAGTCTTAATACTTACGTTACCTCCCCAAAATCTTTCCACCCAAATCTTTACAGTCTCACTCAAAGACCCAGTAGAGTTTTCTCTCAAATTAGAATACAACTCAAGACACCAGCATTAAGCTGTTCAGGTAGCCAGTGAGGTGTGGCAGTGGCATCTCAGGCATGGAAAGCAGACAGTGTATGTTCTGCTCTCTCTCTGCACAAACATCTTTGGGAGGTGCAAGGAACATCGTTGATGTGCCTGCCTTCCATTTCCCTTGCTTATGCGTTTGGTTTCATTCATTGATCCAGCTGGCCATTAAGGTTTTCAGTTGTAAAATAAACACCTTTGGACAGATGAAGTATAACATTCTCTTATACTCACCTATTTTTTTTTTTTTTTTAAGGTTAAGTAAAGATGTTTATAATTCCAAGCTCTGCCTGGCCCGCTGCAGAACCAGCCTCATGTTGTGTAGGTGCTGGCCACAAAATAATGAGTCCATCCTTGCTGACATCCCTAAGGATGAGGCTGGTCAACAAGAGGCAAGAGAAGGCTGCCTGGCTGAACCCTTCTGCAGAGCAGTCTTGGGATGCACTTGAGGCAGGCCAGGCAAAGCAGAGAGTGTGTTGGTGAGGTCTCTGCTAGCAGAGTGTGAAGGGCAATGGGACAGGTCCCATGGCAGCGTATATGCTGTATAGTGTGAGTACATGGATGAGAAGAATTGGATACCCATCAGCAACTCATCTAAGGAGTTGGGAGTGGGAGACACTCGATTAAGAAATTGTGTTTAGCAACAGAAGCAGTCCCTTCTGGCTGTTACCAGAACAATTTCAATGTTGTTACTGTTTATGTGAATCACAGGTTTACCTAAGGGTCTCCTATTTCCAAACTCCCTCCTCCAAAAGCCAGGAAGTGCCAAAAAAAGAAGGAGATAATGCTGATCCATGTGTCAGGCAATGGTGATAACATTGGAGCTGGTCCATCATTGCAACACCAAACTGCTGCTCCAGGAAGTCAGGACAGTCTGTGAGCGTGGGTCACCTAGCTCAAGAGATTTCTCCTGCCCTGCTGTATGCTGGTTTCGTAATCAAAATCAGTTTTCCTCCTAGAGTGAAGTAGGTGTAAGTTAGGAGGGGATTTCTCATATTCCTATTTTTGAGTATATTGTTTCAAAGCAAGGATTACTCCTCCTGCTTATGTTCAAGTTGCGGGTTTTTTTTTTTTTATTTAAGGTTGATGTTCCATGTGACACATACATGTCTCTCTATGGAAACAAGAAATTATCTCAATTATTCTTTTTAGAATAAGGCACCCAGATTAGCTTTGGGTGATCTTTTGCTAACCTGCACAGAGCAAGTAGCATTTTCACTATCTTCTTTAAAAGTACACAGATGAAAAATGGAGATAAAACACACTGTTCCATCCACGCATGAGACATGTTCTCAATGAGAGCATATCAGTTGAGAATGTATCTTGTCTGGGGACCTGCCCAGAGGAGCTATGCTGTAGCGGGATTTCCCATGGCTTTGTTTTCTAGATACACAGAAGTGTGAGATATGTAAAGGAAGAAACACACGGGTAGATTACAAATGCAAGTGAAATAGCCTTCAAATGCTCTAGGTCAGCTGACTGATAGCACAGAACTAGACTTTTTAGTCACAATTTTAAACTAAAAACTGTGTCTTGGATCCAAGCGAGATCTTCTGTCTCCCCACCTCCATTCAGGCAAATATCAAAGAGGTCATGCCCACTGCTAACTACACCACTGGCAAAGTGACCACTGGAGTGTGTTAGGTCATCATCCTACATCCAAAACTGCAGTTCTGAACCCTCTTCTCTCCCATTGCTTACCTCTACCAGCAATGCTTACTCCCACCGATCAGCTTTTGGGTTGTTTTCATCCAAAGGGAGCACAGTTCTCAGAGGCCCTGTAAAAGAAATTCAGGTAGAGGAGCTGATCAAGATGGTCACTTCCAAAGCACAATTCCAATCCCAAATAAAATGCTCCTGCAAACACACTCACTGCAGGCTCCTCTTTAATATATTCTCAGTGGGGTCTGTAGGTGTGGTTCATTTAACCCACCTCAGACGTCAGTTTTCCGTAGGGGACAGAAGGTTAAAATTCTACAATCTGCACTAAAAGAAAGTCACAATTATCTAATGATTCTTTTTTGCCTTGCACTCCATGATTCTGGGATATGTTGATTTAATTGCGGAAGACAACGTTCCCCACAGGGTTTGCAAAAGCAAATGTTATCATGTGTCACTCATAGACAAGAATCAGATGGAGCAGGCACAACAGTGACTCAGCGGGTCAACTCACAACAAAAGGCATAACACTGCGTAGTCATTTCAGTAAATCTTCATTGCTCATGCAGTCGGTGCATCGCAAAACATCAGTATTTGCCACTCCGTTGAGGCGCTGTCAGCCATGACGAAATGTTCAGTTCATGTTCAGCACATGGTTCAGTTTCTTTAGCTGCCAGATGGCCTTTCTGTGGTCCACTGGAGTTCCACTCCATCACCGTGGAAGTCTGTTTTCAGACATCGCTGTCACTGCCCTGTAAACTTCTAACTTAGTAAAGCATTGGACTCTCCTCTCTACTCAGTTTTATACTGCAAATGCCAGAAGAGCTTATGCAAAGCCTTTGCCTCCTTAGAAAAGCAGAGCTCTTACAGAACAAGCAGATTCATACACAAATGGCACTTCTTTTCTGCCTGTGCTTAGAAGGAGGTTAGAGAACAGCTGAAAGATTATGCAGCTGGACTAACCTCAGCTTTCTTTAAACTTTCAGTTAGAAGAACCTGGCCAAAGACTGTCAGTAACCAAATATCATGAGAAAGGCTACCCTGCTGACGTGAAGGGATAAGAACAAAATATATTTAGAAGGGTACCTCCACTGCAATAGTCTTTCTCAGTCTGAGATTCTGTCAAATTCAGGCTGTATTCAGATCAATATGGATAAATATCCAGAGAGAGATATAGTTTTTATGAATTCTTTCAAATTAATTTTCAACTTATGTGTTCTTTTAAACTTGGCAATATTCTGCAACAGTCATTTTCCAGTATTTAAATGAGCATTATGTGCAAAACTATTCTTATTTCTTTTAAACATATGAATGAATTAGCCACAGCCAATAGTTGTGGCAGTGGGAAAGCCATCAAGAAGGATCTCAGCTTCACTCCTAGCCACTTGTGTGGCTTTGCAAAGATTAACAGATCTATTGATCTTAAACTAGCACATTAAGTCTCCAGGATTTTCCAATCCATCCAGAGCAAAAGCAAGTGATCAACAAGCATGTGCATGTGAATCTGGCTTCAAGGTAGAGGAAGACTTTCCAATGAGTATTAAGTTCGGACTGAAGTTCCGCCTTCAGATGGTTGTGTTGTTAAGTGCAAAGCGAATCTACCCACCATTCAGCGAAAGTGCTAATAGAACCACTAACTTGGGTCCCATATCTTTCTTTAGACCCTACTCAGTCTTTCATTGACACTGTAGAAGTAGTAGTAGTAGTCACAGCACTTTCACTTCTTCCAAAGATGACAATGCACCTAATACATCAGTCTACCATTCCTGTGGAACAGAATGTCACATGGCCTCATCAACATTAAACTCACGGCGGGGTAGCACAGCTGCTGTAGTGGTGGGACAGCCAACAGGGACCAGACAGATGTTGTCCAAGGACACAGCTTCTTAGCTGGCAGCTTCCTACACTGAGTCAGTCATTAGCACGACAATGATTTCCACGTTCCCTCACAGTGGAATGTGACCCCATCTGAGCAGTTCAGGTCACCACAAGCCCAAAGCAGAATGTACAGTCAAACACACTGCAGTTAGTTTGTTTCCAGACCTAGACTGGTCCTGACAGGCACCTCTGCTTTTCCCATGTTTTTACGCAGCACTGGCACCTTCCCATATTCCTTATATAACATGGTCCCATGTCTACAGATAAACCAAGCTCTGTCCCTATCACACAGTCTCGTAGTCAACAACTATAACCAGCAGATCCAAAGGTAGCTGAGCTTTTGTAATATTGCTCTAGGGTGATACAAGTCACTCATTTATCTCCCCACTCCAACAGGCAATTCCTTCGTGCTTCCTCACACCCCCAGCCCAGCCCCACCTCAGCACTCCTCTTGCATTCTCCCCAGTCCAAGAAGCCCCCACAGGGCAGTGGAGACAAAGTGCTGTTTTATATTTATTTGATTTATTATTAGTACATCCCAAAATTTGCTCTTGTCTGACACATCACAAGCTCATTTTGTGCAAAAAAAAATGACATATTTGATTCCTTTTGACATATCAAAGCAGATCTTTTACCTTGGATTCCACCAGTGGTAACACATCCACAGCAATTTGTCCTGTACTTACTGTTGGGAAAGGCAAAAGCACCAGGTCAGCAATGGGCTCATTTGTGTATCTGGAGCAGAGAACACACCTTGCAGAAATATTCAGATGCATTTAAAATAACTAACTTGGGTGCTGGAAGCATTTTAGCCTTATTAGCAAAACGCTCTTCCTAAGCCAATTACTCCTAATTACAGAAGCAGTTAAATTAGACTAGAGGGAGTTGTATCCTTATGCAGTTATATTATTTTGCTGTTTATCTCCAATATCTCTGCATAAACTTCATTGTACCTTTCAATGAGCACATAGAGGTTAGAAAAGTGACCAGTGTTTTTTTCAGGGTAAAGATAAGAACAGAGATGGATAAATCAGCATGAGGCTCTCTATAATCCTTTTTATTATTGCACAGAAAGCAAGAACGACATATAAAAGCTTGAAAATTCCCTAAACCCATCACCACTTAGTTATCTGCAAAGCAGCATTAGGGAAAAATCATCTAATTTAAGAGTGAGAAAGAAAAGTCAAGAAACATTTTTAATTTTTTTTACAAATTTGCTGATTATATTTCAATATGTTTAAAGCTTCCACTAGACACCTGGGAAATCACAGAGCTGGTGAAAACACACAGACATCGCTTGAATGCACTATCAGCAGCAGCTCACTATTCCTTACGTCACTACGGAATATGAGTTATTTTTGTTCTCCTATCGGTGAGTGGGAAATTACAGCAAAGAAGTTTTGTGAGCTATCCAAGCCCTGGGGAGCGTGGAGCAGAAATCCCAAGGTAGAGGTTCCCAGTCATGTGTCCTGTCATGCCTTGCCCCAGGCATTGAAAGCCAGTAAAATCAGAGCTCCCCAGTGAGAGATTCATCAACAGAGCCCTGGGAGGTGGAGGCTGTCACAAACTAACCTGACATCTACACTGCCACTGGGAAGCAGGAGAGGTGCCTCTCTGGCGACGAAAAGCCGTTGTTACAGGGAACCGTGCAAGTGGCCACTGCATTTGCAAAGCCTCCTCCCTGCTATATGCAGTCTGTGTCTCCCGAGTGTCCCTTTCCCAGGAGGGAAAATGCTGGGAGAGACTGAACCAAGAGGCATCAGCACTTTCCCTGGCCAGGAGAGCAGCCCAGCGTGCACAATTCAGTGTGGCTTTAACGTCCTGTGAGACGCTGCTGCACATGCATGGTGGGACCCAGAGTTCCAACCCAGAGCATCTGTAGCTGAAGTAGAGACTTGAAAGAGGATCATAAGGAGAAAGTAGGGCAGAATGCACTACCATTGGCAGAGCAAAGCAAGAGCAAGGAGGGGCAGCACCTGTAGCATCCCTGAAGCATGGCTGTTCTGAAGCATCTCTAGGGGGCTGAGGGTGGAACAGGTCCATGCACACGGCTGTGGGAGTATCCCCAGAGGTGGGGGAGCTCCAGCCACACAATGCACCAGCATTAGTGGGATGTGGTGGGGAGATCCCAACACCCTAAGGCAGGAAAGGTGGGCAGGCTTTTGGAGACGTACCAACTGTCATGCACCAGGACTTACCTACCCCGCTCCATGTCTGCACTCAGTGACCTGGGCTCTTATAGGGCTGTTCTTTAATACTGGGGCGTTTCTTGTAAATAGGGCTCATGTGCTGCAGCAGTTGGGATGTATCACCTCTCTCCCTCCAAGGGATGGAGGAACAAGCTGAAAGCAACATATAGGGCTGGAGTGCTCAGGGCTCTGCCAGGGCTGCAGAAAGCAAGCGAGGAGGCTTCATCCCCCCTCCACCCACTAATCCTGCAAAGCATTGACAGAGATGCATTCCCAGGAGCCGGACTCTGGGTGTGTGGGGATCATGAGTGATGGCGAGGCAGCGTGTGGGAGAAGATGCGGGTTAGCCCGGTACAGAGCACCTGTCTCGGAGCATCTGTGCAGCCTGCAACCTGCTCAGGGCGGGTCCGGCACACGGCCGGACGCTGTTCCTCCCGCCAGCACGATAACTCTGCCCCGCAGCGGTGCGAGGGGTCAGCCCACCGCTCGCCCATCCACATCCGTTCCTTTAGGATTTCTCCACCCCACCCGGGGGTAGCGTGGAGAGATCGGGGGTTCCTGGTCGGCATCCGAGGGGGGCGGCGGGCAGCCTGAAAACGCAGCCCCCCAAATCGCTGTGAGGAGTGCCTCCATCTGTCGTGTTTTCAGTCCCCCCAGGGCCCTGCAGAGCGGGTGCAGCAGGGGGGCTGCCGCGGCACTCCCTTGCCCCGGCCCTTCCCGGAGCCCTGCGCGGGCTCCCGCCGGGTGGGTGCGGGAGGCGGAGGGGCGGTGGGTGAGCGGCTGTGGGCGGGCGTCCCCCTCCTCCTCGGGAGAGGGTCCGCGGGTGCCCAGAGCCGCCGCGGGGATGGGTGGGCGTCCCCCCCTCGGGAAGTTGTGCCGCTCGGAGCCGGCGTGAGGCGGGATCGCAGCGCGGGGAGGAAACCCGAATTTGCGGCACCGCTGCCGGTGAGCGGGGGCAGGAGCGAGAGCGGAGCGAGCGGAGGCACCGCCGGCACCGGTGCCGGCTCCGCCGGGCCGCCCCTCCTCAGCCGGGCATCGCGGCCGCCGCCCCCCCGCCGCGACCCACCCGCCCGCCCACCGCGCCGCCGCCCGGCTCCGCTCCTCCGTCCCGCGGCGGCGGAGCCCCGATCGCCCGGCGAGGTCGAATCGGGGGGGGAACGGGTGGGAGCGGCGGCGGCGGTGGGGAAGGCGGAGGGCGGCAGCCGCGGGGGTCGTCGCCATGACGAGCACGCGCGCCGCCGCCTCCCGCCGCTGAGCGGGGCGGCGCGCGGCCGCTGTCCCTTCAGCACCGCGACACCGGCGGGGCCGCCCGCCCCTCCGCCGGCACCACCCCCCCCCCACCGGCAACCCCACCTGCACCCGCACCCCCCAGCCACACCGACACCAGCACCCCCACCGGCAGCGAGGCGAGCCCTGGCGGCCCCCGCGGGCGGCGGCGATGGCGGGCCGGGGCCGGGGGCAGCAGGGAGCGCCAGCGAGGGGCCGCGGCCGCTGAGAGAACAGGTAGGGAGGGCGGCGCCCCCCGGGGCAGAGCGGGGGCCTGGGGCGGGGGAGGCGGTGGCGGCGGCTGCGAGGTGGGGGGGGGGGGCTCCGGCCCCTGAGGGTGGGAAAGCGGCGCCGGGTGTGCGGGGCCCCTCGGAGGTTGCTCGTCCGGCGGGGCCGGGGCGCGGCGGGAGGGAGAGAAAGGTGCTGGCGGAGCCGGTCGCACAAAGGCCGTGAGTACAGGGGGGCGGGGGGGGATCGTGGGAACCGGCACCCGCAGCCCAGGTGAAGGGTACGGGGAGGGACGGGAGCCGGCAGCGGAACAAAGGAGCCGCCCTCGAGTGTCTTCGGGGGGAGATGGGAGAGAGAAAGGGGGGAAAAAGGGGAAAAAGGGAAAAAGGGGAAAAGGGAAAGGAAAAGACAAAGATGGAGAAAGAGAGAGAGAAAGAGAAAAAGAGAGAAAGAGAGAAAAAGGGAAAGAAAGAAAGAAAGAAAGAGAGAGATAGAACAAGAGAAAGAAAATGAATGGAAGAAAAGAAAGAAAATGAATGGAAGAAAAGAAAGAAAATGAATGGAAGAAAAGAAAGAATGGGAAGGAAGGAAGGAAGGAAGGAAGGAAGGAGCGAGGAAGGGAGGGGAAGAGAGAAAGAGAAAGAGAGAAAGAGAGAGAGAAAGAGAGAAAGAGAAAGAGAGAAAGAGAGAGAGAAAGAGAGAAAGAGAAAGAGAGAAAGAGAGAGGGAGAGAAAGAAAGAAAGAAAGACAGAAAGAGAAAGACAGAGAGACAGAAAGAAAGAAAGAAAGAAAGAGGAAGGAAGGAAGGAAGGAGGGAAGGAAGGAAGCAAGCAAGCATCAATAGGTGAACATGCTGTAGATTTGCTCATTCTGCCAATTTTCTGTGCAATTGCATCCTAGGTTTTCATTCCCTACACCCCTTTGGAAGGAACTCACTATGACAGGGCAGAGTCTGAGGGCTTTATCTGAAGCAAATTTTGAAGACAATGAGATCAGCATCAACGTTGGAGGCTTTAAGAAAAAGATGAGATCCAACACATTATTAAGGTTCCCTGAGACCAGGCTGGGGAAACTGCTGAGCTGCCACTCAAAGGAGTCGATACTGGAGCTCTGTGATGACTATGATGACACCAAGAATGAATTTTATTTTGACAGGAACCCCGAGCTCTTTCCTTACGTGCTACATTTTTATAACACTGGCAAGCTCCATGTGATGGGTGAACTCTGCGTGTTTTCTTTCAGCCAGGAGATTGAATACTGGGGAATCAATGAATTCTTTATAGACTCCTGCTGCAGTTACAGCTACCATGGGAGGAAAATGGAGCCAGACCAGGAGAAATGGGAGGAACAAAGTGACCAGGAAAGTACCACGTCTTCTTTTGATGAAATTTTGGCATTCTACAATGATGCCTCTAAATTTGACAAACAACCCTTTGGAAACATCAGAAGGCAGCTCTGGCTCGCTTTGGATAATCCTGGGTACTCAGTCTTAAGCCGAATCTTCAGTGTCCTTTCAATAGTGGTGGTGCTGGGCTCCATCGTAACCATGTGCCTGAACAGCCTCCCAGACTTTCAGATTGTCGACAGCAATGGGAACCCTGAGGAAGACCCTCGCTTTGAAATCGTGGAACATTTTGGTATTGCATGGTTCACTTTTGAACTGGTGGCGAGATTTGCAGTAGCTCCTGACTTTTTAAAATTTTTCAAGCATGCCCTGAATTTGATTGACCTAATGTCTATCCTTCCATTTTATATTACCTTAATTGTCAACTTGGTGGTGGAAAGTAGTCCAACCTTAGCAAATTTGGGCAGGGTTGCGCAAGTCCTGAGACTCATGAGGATCTTTCGCATCCTAAAGCTTGCCAGACACTCCACGGGTCTCAGGTCTCTTGGGGCCACCCTGAAGTATAGCTACAGAGAGGTGGGGCTTCTTTTACTCTACCTCTCTGTTGGCATCTCCATTTTCTCAGTAGTGGCTTACACCATTGAGAAAGAAGACAATGAAGGGTTAGCCACCATCCCTTCCTGTTGGTGGTGGGCTACTGTTAGCATGACCACGGTTGGCTATGGGGACGTTGTGCCAGGGAGCACCGCTGGCAAGTTGACGGCGTCTGCATGCATCCTAGCTGGTATCCTAGTGGTAGTGCTTCCCATTACACTGATCTTCAATAAATTCTCCCACTTTTATAGGCGCCAGAAGCAGTTAGAGAGTGCCATGAGAAGCTGTGATTTTGGTGATGGCATGAAAGAAGTTCCATCAGTCAACTTAAGGGACTACTATGCTTATAAAGTCAAATCCCTTATGGCCAGTCTTACCAATATGAGCAGGAGTACTCCCAGCGAGCTGAGCCTGAATGATTCACTGCATTAGCGTACCAGTTTGACAGCGGTTTGCATGAGAACTATCAAGAGCTGTGTTTATAAATGTTTTCCTGTTTGTCTTCTTTTTTTTTCCTAGAGGATAGTGTTGCTGACACTGCACTAACTTTGCACTTGAGAAACTAAAGACATTTCTATCACGAGCTGACACTTTGCACATTTTCATCCTGTTGCATAGGTACTAACTGCTGACTTTCCCATACAAACCTTACCACTTCCATGACATTAGTGCTGGTGGCATAGTGATGATCTGTTGCTTTGTGCATTTGCTCATTCAAGCAGAGAAATGAACGTACCCAAGTGGAATAAAAATTCTCAGCTGTGACACAAGTAATGAAAGAAATCACCTATACTGGTATCTGTACTAGTGTATGGCTTCCCATGCATTTTACAACAGTTTAAAACAAACACCTGTGAATCATTGACATGGGAACGCTCTTCCCCATCTTTCTCATCAGTAATCCTGATCATCACGTCTGAAAACACCTCTGAGCTTCACATTCCGACAGAAGTTTGCTTACGCTTGAGTACGTGTGTTAAAAACTGGGTGTACTTGTTCTGAAATGTTATGTATGGTAATATTTTTCAGAAGCTCCCAAGCATAGACCTAGCTCTGCTTCCAAGATTAGGTCAATTCCAGGCCCTCTGAAGAAGCCCACCTTTCATTTTCAGACAGCTACATATTCAAAGACTAAAGTTCCACAAGTGACTCTAGATATGGAGGCCCACAAAGACATTTCAGGTTCCCATTTCCAGAAATGATTTGCACACAGCTCGGTTCCACTGAAGCTGAAGATACACCGTGTTTCTGTCCGTCAAAATGGTTCTGAGATTAGACACACAAAAACGTGGGTTTTCAGCGATTAGAAGCTCCAATGAAAAACTCGGATTTATTTATTGAAGCAAAATATTCCCACATGAAGTGTACAGACAGCATTTTAGGAACTGACATTCATATACTGCAAAAAGACTAATTATAAAATGCCATATGTGATGCTGAGATATAAAATCTAATTTTGTCAGGAAGACTTGAAAGCAGGTGTTGATGGCACACAATTCCATTAAGGTTTCTGCCAAGGAAACTCTAAGGAAAAAAACCAAAACCTATAAGCCACATTTTCCCTCAGAAAGGAACTCACAACTTACAGCTAAGGAAGAGTATAAAGGCATAAGAAAGGAACAGATAAAGAAAAGGAGCTCAATACTGCACTTGCTGTGGGCAGATCCTCCTACCTGCTTCTGTGACGCAGTTGATTTAAATCCTTATAAGGGCTGGCCTGTACTTTTTTTTTCTTTAAAAAAAAAAGGAATGTGAGAGAACAGATTATCTGGGGTTTCAAGAGTAATCATGAATCTGCATAAACTTGGTTTTTGAGTGTTCAATCTCTTCCCTTATCCAATTGTACAGAGATCAAACACTTGTAGCCAACAGGCAGAAGCCACTGCTTCCCTCTAGATTTCTAGAGATTTGTGCTATGAAATGCACTAGTGGCAGAACATTATTTCTCTTCAGATTCTGCTGCTCTTCCATCCCATTTATTGCACAGGATCATAGAATCATAGAACACATCAAGCTGAAAGAGACACATAAGGATCATCAAGTCCAATGCCCTGCTCCTCACAGAACTACCTAAAACTAAATTGTATGACTGAGTGCATTGTCCAGACACTCCTTGAATTTTAAATTTTTTTTTTATGTTACCTGTGAGTACTACAGAGGTTCAGAAAATAAATTCAAACTAGTTAGAAGAGAAATTAGAATACTAAAGCTAAAATTGTCATTTTTGGAAGCCTATTTTTGTATATCACAACAAGGAATGGCCCAACTGGCAGAATAAAGCAAATATGGCATGAAAAAGTAATTCCATTTTTTAGTCTATTAGAGGTTCCTGTCTCGTCTGGATCTTTTGAGGTTGATGCTGTATCAGAAAGATGAGCACCCTGGATCAGATACCTGTTTGCCAGTGATATATCACAGAATAATGTGAAATAACTTGCCCTACATGCACACATTTCTTTTGAACACCCTCCCCTCATACCACATTTAGGCCATGAAGCATGAGGAAAAGGGGTCCTTTCTAACCTTACCAAATAAAACTCTTTGAGAGTTGAATACAGCCTGCACAAATTATAAAGCCAATAGGTGAGAAATAGCTTGCCGTCCCTGAAAATTAAAGAGCCCTGACGGCAGACCTAGGTAACCGGAGTTAGGTGTTCGAACTTGAAAGATTTTGCTAGGGTTTTCACTTACAGAGGGCTGGTTAAAGTTCTCTGCTGGGTCACAGACATAAATTCAGTAGTCTTGTCCCAGCTTCATATCGCACATATGGAAACTCTCATACACCTACAAACATCCACCCGAAACACAGCACAGCACTAGGTTGCGTGTTGGATTGAAACATCGTGAAAGAAATGAGGGAAAGAAGAGATGGGCTTGAGCGGCACATGCACTCCGGCCGGGTTACGTGCTGCAAGGGTGGCAAAATCTCCCACAGATGTCGAGGACGCTGCAAATTCTCAACTAGGTCTGTTGGTTGGGAACCATCACAGAACCCAGCTCCAAGCGGTTTTGTCTCAGTTTCACAAGCAGTAGCTTCACAGAGTCGAAAACTGATGACTTTCAGGGCAGTTATTTGAAGACACCTGTAAACTTGCCAAAGAATCATGAATTCCCTCAGCTGTTGCTAGTTTAGCATTGCAAAGGTTGGATCCAAACTTTGCAACACATCGTTTCAATAACCTATATCTTATCTTACGTTCTAGATTTATTATTATTTGTAGGGCTGATGCTCTGTCATTTCTGCAAATATTGAATGGAACGTGTCCAAATTGTGTTTTACTAAGAAAATGAAATACCCCCAGGAATTATGACTTTTATTGTACTGGTTGAAAGGAATTTTCATTATTGCTTTTTTATATAAGTGCTTTGGATCAAAGACACTAAATAAATAAAGTACTGAAATTTAATATGTTCTTATTATCATGACAATGACTTTACACAGTACACAGGAATTCCCTTCATAAACTTAACAAACTTCATGTTAAAAGTAGTCAGATTTTTGCTCCCTCTTCCTCCAGAAGAGCATTCCAGAGCTGTGCTGCTTTCCAAGGCTTGTGCAACTTTTAGAGTAATTTTATTAATAGCTGCTTTATATCATGGTTTTTTCTCATGCCACCACTCTTTTTTAGCTTAAATATTTAATTTTCCTCTTAGTGTTTGCAAGCATGGTGTATTTATAGACAGCAACCATATGCCCTTACATGCTTATTTTCATGGGATTAGACCTGCCTATTGTCTTTCTGCTAGTCTTGTTCCCCTGACCATCCTAGGGGATGTAGCCTTTTTTTCTGCATTACTTCTGCTTAGATTTCATCTCTTGAGCTGGCATTGTACAGGACTGTACTTCTTTGTACAGCAGTTTTAACATTTGTTTATGACTAACAGGATTTTTCACTGAAGAGGATAAGAATTGCTCCAATTTAAGTAATGTTGTTGTCTTAGCTCCCCCAAAATATCTAGGTAAGGGAGGAATGAGGCACACCCTTCCTGCCATTTTATAGAAGTAATCTCTATTGTAGGGTTCAATCCACTAAGTGCTGAGAAACCTCATCTCTTGTCAAATAAATGTTGCTGAAAAAATGTTTACACTTGAAAGCAAAAATTCAATCTCTCCAAAGCCTCAACGAGGAGAAGAGGCGGTGTACTTTTTGAGTAGCATGTACTTTTGCCAGACTTCTTCAATCACTGTTTTGTAAGAGCGGGGCATCCTTGCTTCTGTAAAACAACGGGCCAGAAGTGAAGGATGAGAGGACTAACAGGCCACTTTCTTCGTTTCTCCAGCATTTGAAACTTGGAAGTTGTTGTGGTCAGAAAGCTGCTCACAATGGATGTGCAGTTTAAGGAAGAACATTGTACTTGGCTTGTGCTCCCCCTGCCTTGTGACAGTCACCTTTCTGGCATTGGTGGAAACGCTGCTCCTACTCTGTTTTGGCTGAGAGCTTCGAATTGCTTAAATGATGATTATGGCAATATTTCAAACGAGGCAACTTACTTTATTACCAGGGGTAAACTGTTAGAGAATCTTGATTCCTAGTACAAATCTAGGCTATTATGAGAGTTGGAGATGTCCTTGAGAAGCAATATGTTACGTTATTTTCCTGAGATGTGAAATCTATATATAGATTGTGATTAAGCTTTTTATGTATGTTCAGATTTTGTGTTATTGCCAGGTTTATTATTCACTTACTTTCATCATTTGCTAACTCTCTCTTTCCCTGCAGACTGCTTTACCCATTTGGAAAGCAGACTGTGATTTTCCTCACATATATAGAGCACGAACTGCTTCACATTGCAAACTTAAAAACACAGAACTTTCTTGTATTTAGTTTTCCAACTATAATACCTCCAGTATTTGTACCTTTTTCTACCAAACTTGATGACACTGCAGGGAACTACTGTATCTGGTGCTCTTTGTACTGCGTTTCTTTTTCCAGTGCTGTGTAACACACTCAAGAACTCAGCTTTGTGCCACAAAATGTAAATTAAATGCATAAGTATTTCACCAAGGATTAAGAACTGATTTAAGTTTCAGGATCTTCTGAGCACATATTATAATCAAAGAGAAGCCTGGATCTCATTGTAAAGATAGGTTGCTGTTAAACATACACATCAGACTAGATTTCTATTTTCAGAAATGCTCTTAATTGGTGGTTGTGGTGGGGAACCCACATTTTTCAGTTGAGCAAATAGCACAAGATTCTTGTTCTCTACCTCATAGATTAGGGACCAAGCAACATACCAATAGCACTTGTAGGTGCTAAATCAACTTGACATGACCTTTCATCTCTGTCAAAACAAGCCCTATCCTTAGAGGCCCCAGCTGTGCACATATAAGCAGCAGAAAACCCCTGGAGTAGCTGCTTTTGCTATGCTAGTTATCCATTTCCTCTCACAATACTCCTGACTTTAATCTACCTTTGATGGTGCTTTCAAGCAACATTCGACCTACAGTCACCACTCATATCCCTTGGTGGGGTGTTGTGCCAGAAAAATTTTTTTCTCATCATGTTATTATCCTTTTTTTTTTTTTTTCCTCTCTAGTTCATGCACCTGGCTTCCAATTAAGTTCACCAGAAATTAATTTGATCTCCTGTAACTTACTTTCAAGTTGCCCACTATTTAGGCAGGACTACAAGAATATTCCCATCCAGTTTCTGGAGCATCTTTTTCCTTAACTAACTAACTAACTAACTAGCTAGCTAGCTAGCTAACTAACTAACTTACTAGCTAACTGCATAAATAAATAGATACATAGATAAATAAAAGAAGCTTCTCACCTGAGAATAATTTACTGGGTTTACAATGCAACATATGATTCAGAGACAGCTGTGATGTCTGTATCTTCAGAGCCATTGTGGAATTTGTTAAGAAACATCACTCTCATTAAGGATTGTGAATCTCTTCACCTCTCATATATAAAATTACGAGTTGTCAGCTGGAGGAGGCAATCTCCAAACAATCTGGAAAGCGTTTCCCAAGATAGCGTGACACTGCTGGCAAAAGTCTGGCTCTGGTGTTTATTTCTTGTGCTAGTACAGAGGATGGGGAATCGTCTCACAGGTGTTGAGACTCAAACTGACCTCCCACTGGACACTGCAGAAATTCGTTTGCCTGACATCACCTCACCCTTTACACGCAACCCTAGATCATGTAAGTCCTCACTTGGCTGAGTGCACGCATCTGGCTACAGGAGGCAGTGGTACAAATCCAACACTTCACCTTCACAGAAGTGTAGAGGAAACATCAGCACTTCCCACTTTTTTTTTTCTTTCAGGGTACCACTGGGGTTTGGCTTCTCACTGATCCTTGTTCAGAAATAAGCTGAGCTGAGTTCTTTGAGGGTTGGACACAATCTGATATAAATCTGCCAGTTTCTTCTATATATCTAAAGCACCCTAAAAGAGCTGCCCACTTTCAGATGCACGGTCCAACATCTGCTTGTTGTCACCACATGCGCAGGTGCTCTGCATGGTGCACAGATTTGGGTAGTTCTGAGCAGCCTATTCCACTGATTACACTGTTGACCTTCAAAGAAATCTTTTAATCACATTTAGAGGATGAATGGTACTCAGACATCACGGTCCACTTGCCAGCAGCCACTGCTCTATCTGTCTTAAGTCCTGTACCTCTTGCTTCATCCTCTCTCTCTACTTCTTTCTCATATCCCAACGCAGCTATTCCTACAGCCCCTGTGCCATGCAAAGAATGGGTGATCTGATGGGTCTGTAACACAGCAAGGTGAATGGTTGGAGCTCCTGCCTTAGGAATGTCAATCCCACCAACTTTTAATGGAAGTTGTCCTTTTAAATTACTATGTTATTTTTGAAATTAATGTTCTGTCCCATTCTAGGACATATTCTGAACATGTAAGTTCTAGCATACACCCTTTGATGACCAGCCATTTAATTGCTAAGTAAATTCTACTTTATTTCTATTGTAGCAGTGCCTAGGTACTCCAGATCATGGGCTAGCACCTCTGTGTGTTCGGTTTTCCAAGTATGCGGAAAGATAACACAACAAATATGTGGTTTACTTCTGGTAAAAATCCATTCTCTGAGTTGTTTCTTTCTTGTTTCCATGCCAAGGCACCGCTTCCTAGTGCTGCTGTTAGTATGATCCTTTTTTAACATTTTGAACCCTACCCTAAAAACCTGGAGGAAGAAGCCCTAGATGTATTTTTCTCTGGTGAAGTGGCTCTTGGTATTCCCTCTAAAGAAGAGAGCTGAAACCAAGAAAGAGGCTAGTGCTGCTTGTAAGTCCTTGCAGGAAGAGTGGGTCATCCCCATCCCAATCCCCATTATGCATCTTCACCTCTTATGCATGGTCAGTGGAGAGGCAAGGCAGGCCCCCACAACAGGAACATCTCAACCAGCCAAAGCCAGCAGGCAGCTCCTTCTCGGATCCTTTCATACTTGGCCTGGCAGTTGAGCTAACAGGATTGGAAGCTGTTTTTTTGCATGGGACTTCTCAGCTGCAGTACTGGAAATGCTTTATAAACATAGGGCAATTTTACTTATGCTTTTGGTGGCAAAATTGTGCTGAGCCTTCCTTATATTTTTGCTAGTGAGGGCAGCCCCGCTCGAGCTCTCGTGTTCCCCAAGCACAATGAACTGGAAATGTACTGGGGCTCTCACCAGTGCTGCCAGGGCATGGCTGGAGAGCACAAAGGACACCTCTTCATGCAAGTTGTTATACAGCATTGGCCCATTCACAGCACACAAAAGTACAGATGTTCTTTAGGATGAGAGGAAATGGGCTCAAGTTGTGCCAGGGGAGGTTTAGATTGGACATTAGGAAAAATCTCTTTACTGAAAGAGTGGTGAGGCATTGGAGCAGGCTGCCCAGGGAAGTGGTAGAGTCACCATCCATGGAGCTGTTGAATAAACATGCAGACATGGCACTTCAGGATATATAGTGGTCATGATAGTATTGGGCTGATGGTTGGACTTGATGATCTTAGAGGTTTTTTCCAACCTTAATGATTCTATGATTCCTCACACTTGTCAGAAGCCACAAAGCACAGAAACCGTTTAACATCCAGGAGATAGGAGTCATGCTGGGAACAGGGCCTGGCAGGTGTTTTTAGGTGAGAGAGAGGTTAGTCTAGACATACTAAGAATATAGAAGAAAAGAGTTTTGACAGACAGTTAATGTTTCCTGAAACAAGGTATGTGACAGTTTTTCATCCTGAGAAAGTACAACTGAAAAAAGCAAAAGTCATCTCTCCATCTTCCCAGAGGAGAAAAAAGGCTATGGTGAACGAAAGATGAGTCTACTTGGTTTCTGGGCTTTTTAAATAAAACATTAATCCTATACAGTCCAGAAAAGAAGAACAAACCTGAATGGAAAGCGAAACTGCAGTGGAAGAGTGTTCAGAACTTTTTTCTGCAAAGTGCACAGGGCAGATACGTCCTGCGTGGTTTCATTTAGAGACATCAGAATCAGCTTCCCAGCATTGGATGGCGGCTCAGAAACAGCAGCAATTTCATCTTAAAAATGACTGAGTTGTCCTTCCTCATTCTAGAGTGAAGAGCTGAACCAAACACTTCAGTTCAGCGTCTGTCTACAAAATAAAATATTAGTCACTTTGCGAATAAGACTTCCTCCTACTTTCGCTGCAAGATAGGACCTGTCGTGCTTTTTGTGGAGGCAGTAACTGAAGACAAGTGCCATGAGACATATAAAAATTGTGTCAGTTGATGGACTGAATAAATCTATGCTAACTACATTTAAAAGGCTTCAAACTTATTCTTGGAATAAATTTTTGCCAGTGGTTGGGATGAGGGGCTACTGTGTTGCTGGTCCTATGATCTTAGAAATCCCCAATTTCTTATTTATCCAAATAGTTTCATATTTGGGGGCTGCTTAAACATCTGGTTGTCAGCAAGAGAGTTATAATTCCGCCAACTCGGAGGAATTGGTTTATCAAATACAATACAACACTATTGCCACCGATTTCAGTTATGTTACATTGTGGAATATAAAACAGCCCAAACCCCAAATGTATTTCTGAGCAATCTGTGGTGGATGCGCTTCCTTAGCAGGATAGGTTGCTGAAAAAGTACAACAGGTACACAGTCCATCAACATTTTCTAGTACATACCCATACTGGGCTACCAAATCACTTTTGGTTGGTTTAGAGTTTCTAATGGGATGAGAGACTCTTGGAATGAGTCAGAGCAATATCTCAGCTATATTTATTGAAATACTGAATCAGTACTTACGGCATTTGAGACTTCTGTTCACTTTCAGAGGTAAATTGGATTTGGATTAAGCAATTACATGTGTATATAAATCAGTGCAGTGTTGAACGTTACTACAGTCACTCCACTATTTTCTGGAAGGTCTCAAGAACTTTATTCTGTAAAGATCAACTAATAGGAAAATGAAAATTCTCCCTGAATTTTAGGAGACTAAGAAAAAAAATATTTTATTAATTGTATTTAGAAGTACAGAGTTTGATTTGTTTCTGTATTTTTTTAATACAAAACACTTCGAAAAATTCTAGTCTTCTTCCATAGTTTCAGCAGGGAAAATTGGTATATGACAAATAAACACAACTTATCTACAGACTAAAATAAGGCCTGCATTTTAAAAAGAGTCTCATGCTTTTGGATATGGTTGCTAAGAAAAATGGTAACTCCACTTAATCCTTCTTCAAATAATCTCTGACCTCCATAATCTCTGGACTATGACACCTGTGATGAGAGATCAAAAGCACACCTCTTGCTGTTAAGCCTGTATACCCCATTGTACTGTAATAAAAATGAAATATCAATTGATGCACCACACTAAAGGCTTAGTGTCAGATAAATCAAATCAAAAGCTTTTGGTCTCCCTCTTTGATGTACTGGCTGTGAGGTTTTCCGTAACAGTAACCAGGCAGGCTTTGGAAGCCCAAGAGGAGCGCGAAGCAGCAGAAAGACTGGATGTCTCAGAGGGACCATGGCCATCTTCTCACACCTTGGTCCCTTCTGTGACACCAAGGGAACACAAGGATGAACAGTAGGTCGAGACAGGCAGTTTGAGGGTCTGTGTTTGCACATCCATGTACAGAGAAAAAAAAATATTATACTGGTCAGCTCCAAATACTCGCCCCTGAGGGAAGAAACAGGGCCCCAAGGGCTATGTTTCTCTCTGGGAGCTGGCTAAGGAGAGATACTGTAATTTAAAATACCTGTCCTCAAAAGAAATATCCACAGGGGGAAGAGTCCAGGTCTTTAGTAAAGAACATACAGTGCAATTAATCTGACAGAGAAAAATATATTCAGATGCATTAGCATATGGCTGTGTATATCTGATTTCTGATTTCTGTGTATATCTGATTTCTGAAGTTGTGACACCTAAAAAAAGAATAAAATCGAAGGTTGCTGGGGTTCAGCGCACGAAAAATTACCATTAATATTTCCTCTTATTGTGCCAGATAGAAAACCAGCATTTGAGCCCAAAACCAGATTAGTTTAATTCCTTGCAATGCTTTCCTGCTGGCTGGCTCCAGGCAGCTCCTGCCCTGTTTATCTCCTGTGGTCTTTTGAAAGGCCTGTTTGCACTGAACAAGTACCAGCCTCAGGTAAGAACTCTGGCTGTTTGCCTACAGCACATGAAAATTTCCTGTTCCCACCATCACTTCTAGCAAAGCTAAATCCGGTGGCTACAGGAAGAATTTGAGAGGCCGAGGAACGGTGCTACCAGACTAAGAAACATCCTGGTGTAGGGAGAAGAGTTGATGCCACCACTGCACAGACTCTTCTACTGCACTAACTTACTAAGGGCCACCAAACATTTTTTGTACATCAATATAAAAGACACAACGAACTTTTTCCTGAGACAGGGACCTACTGGAGAGAGTCCAACGGAAAGCTATGAGGATGATTAAGGGACCTGAAATCTCTCCTATGAAGAGAGACTGAGAGAACTGGGGCTGTTTAGCCTTGAAAGGAGATGGGTGAGAGGGGATCTTATGAATGTATACAAATATCTGAGGGGTGGGTGTCGAAGAGCAAGGAGACAATCTCTTCTCAGTGGTGCCCAGTAATAGAACAAGGAATAATGGGTATAAGTTAGAACATAGGAAGTTCCACCTCAACATGAGGAGAAACTTCTTTACTGTGAGGGTGACAGAGCACTGGCACAGGCTGCCCAGGGAGGTTGTCTCCTTCTCTGGAGACTTCGAAAACCCACCTGGATGCGTTCCTGTGTGCCCTGCCCTAGGGGATCCTGCTCTGGCAGGGGAGTTGGACTAGATGAACTTTAGAGGTCCCTTCCAACCCTGAACATTCTGTGATGCTGTGATCCCTTCCCAAGGGTTAAATGCAATATTCAGATACCTCGGTGGGTGTGCCTGCACCTGCACCGGGGGCTACGGCCACACCGCAGCCCCACCAACCAAGCAAAGGTGTGTCAAAAGCCATTTGCCACCATGGCAGGGCCTTGTCCCTGGCTCCTGCAAGTCTTCCGAGACCAGTGGTTTGAGCCTAATGTTACCCTGACGTTGATCAATAGCTTCCAGACTCACGCCAAGCTTGGTGGTAAAGCGGAACCCACTGCTTCGTGTTGCTTCCCCACACTTGGCAGGAACCTCAGTGCCCTCCCTCTGGCAGGGGAGGGAGAAAAGGAAGAGGGTGGGAGGGAACAGTGGTTCCCAGCAGGGAACGCTTACAGGACCTCCTGAGTAGGTGAGCAGCTCAGTCAGTGTTCTTGGTAAAACCACCTCCATGCCTGCCCAGGTTAGAGCATGTGGAAAGAAACATCATCTGTGGTCAAAACCCTCCATGACCCCAGAAAGGAGATGTATTGGGTTGGCCTGGCCAGATTTTGATGGTGGGGAGGGAAGCTGCAGGGCGGCTTCTGTAAGAAGCTGCTAGAAGCTCCCTGAGTCTGACAGAGCCAATGGGGAAGGGAGGGGAGACCACCCTCTTAGTAACTTTCAATGGGGATTTTTCCCCATAATTATTTACTTGGCAATGTTGCGGTATATTTTCATTGAGGAAATTTAAAAAAACCCCAACTTCCGTATTTAAAAGTGCCAACTGAATAAATAAAGCATGAACATAAAAGACAATAAACATGATGAAAGAAAATCGGATGTGAAACAGTGTAGAACCGCAGGTAACACAGATGACTACCTGATTCGCTTTTGTCATCCTACTACACTTTTTTCCCTACTATCCATAGTTAGCCTCATAAATGAGCTGGCCAGGTGCAAGTGCCATATGCTTTTCCTTCTCTCCTTTGTTCAAGACAAAGTTGGTTTTAATGATTTCTTTCTTCCTGTTTGTGACAAATATAACTCTCTTCTCATCTAGAAGACTCTCGGAAGCTTAGTGAAACTAAGCATGAACCTATCCTGAGGAGCTGGTGAAGCAAACAATGGAAAAAGTACCGGGTATCTAGTCTGCCTGGGACTAAAAAATATTTTGAAAGATTTGAACAACCTTGAAAAAAATCTCAACATTCTGTATTTTCAAACAAAGGGAAAACAGCACAGCTGAGACTTCACTGATCTCTGAATGGAAGAGGAGAATAAAAGCTGTTGCCGACATTTGCATTTGTGCACAATGTCCTAAGAAACCTGGCTCAGGGGATGCTCTTAAAAAAAAATGACCACATACACCTTTCTGAGGGAAGAGAAGAAGCAAATTGTTCAAATGTTCTTTAAAAACCCTAACAAATTGGGAAAAAAAAAAAAGGATGAGAGCATTGTGGCAGGTGCATCCTACCCCCATTGGTCAGGAGTGCCCCCCCCGCACTGTGAATCAGCAGTTGCTAGGCATGTTTACAGTAGTCCCTTTCCATAATGAGAAGAGAGGAGAAATACATTTTGTGAAAACACATTTTAAAACAAACTTAACAGTGCAAGTTAATGACTTCACATTGAACCATTAGTGCAATTTTGTCTTTCCTCAAACAGGTTAAGCCGTTACTTCACCTGGCACAACACAACAGCGAGAAACACCATGTTCTCCCCAGGACTTGTCTTCTCCAAGGCTTTCATTGGTAACAGTGGGCATAACACTGCTGCACCACAGCTGGGTACAGAAATATCCCAAAGGCAATTTCCTAGCCAGCTGCATGACACTATAGAACATCCATCATCAGCTTTGGAAGCACAGAAAAAAATGTCACAGTAAGCTGGAGCCCTTAATATTTATTAAAGCAAAGAAAAAAAGACTTCCTCATGTCATAAAGTCTTTTTAATTAGTTTTATAGCCATGTATACAGTTGAAGAGAAAATGCAACCCCCATCATACCACATTGATGAAACAGTGTGCACACAAAGTGCTTTACAGAATTTGAACAGTCCAAGTATACATTCTGCTCGGAAGCACCAGTGCCTACTAATGGTGACTATGGCTATCTCGTGTACTTGTGCACGGATTCACTCATCATGAGCCACATTTAACTCGAAAGTTCAACACACTGGACGGAGAAACGGCCTGATCCACTGTGCACTCTCACCTGAATATAGGTAGGCAAATACAGGCAGCTATTCTTTACTGTAAATAAACAGTAAATAATCATAATATCCAATACCTGTCAGATTAATTCAGATTAGCAGTAGAATTTTGTCACTTCAAACATGCTGGGGTTCACTATGGAGTTTTTTTCATGAGTCCATTTTACTAAAGTGTCTTCGTGAGCAAATAAAAAAAAAACCAGAAAAGAAACGGGCTATGGAATCAAATTTGAGACATGAAATATATTCACTTTTCCTAGTTAAGCCTATCCCTTGCCTATCGTTGCTCTCATTGCACAACAAAATCAAAGGAGCACCTAGAGCTGCTAACGTCCACCAGCGCCTCCACGTAAAGAATGTCTCTGAAGACTTCCAGTGCCTTGGGGTGGTGCTCAGCTCTCTCAGGATTAGGCCTTTAGCAACCTTAGATTGCTGAGAGAGGGACTTCCACAAAGTATTGAGGGTTTCTGTCCTTAGACTGCCCTGATACTCTTCCACTGAGATCCTCAGACTGCTAGAGCTTGCAGCAACATCTAGAGCTGGAAAACTCCTTTCCAGAGCTAACTTTGAGAGATGTGGTTTTCTGCACTCACAGCTGGGCTCACTCACAGCATTATAGAAAGGAAATAAAAGCATGAGAGATGACTATGGAAGTGAACACTAATGGTTACTACTAACATAATTCTGCTTCAGTTAGAATGAAGAACAAGACTACAATTATACAGGAAAAATTAGTTTTTATTACAAATGTTTAGTAAAAAGCAATGATTTTTCAAATTATTTATTTTTTTTAACTTACTAAACCTAAACATACAGAGGCAAACAAGAAATTGCTTGGTTAAAATCTTACTGAAGGTTAACTTGGCAGTAGTGCTACCAGATTTCTTGCAAGGCGTGCTTTTAAAATGTCTTATTTATTGTACTATTGGCTTTCCTTTACAGAGATGCTCATCCTCCAGGAGTGATGTGTAGTCTTCAACATGGATGATTTGAATCATTTACATGAACAGAGGAAAAAAAAAAGTGGTATCCATCTCTCAGTATAAAACCTATTTCTATATGCTATATTTGCACATAATTTTAGAGCCCAATCCACTGGTTTCTGAAGCCAAAGACAGCTCTTACACCGACTGCAGTGTGCACCATATCAGAAGGGCAATATTACTAATTTCATACTACTTGGTGAAAATATTCTTTGGTCACAAATGCCCTACTATCTACCCAGTTTACAGTATATCAGAAGCTATTTTGCACCTATTTTAAGTTAGCTTGTTTATATTTTTATTTTATTCCACGGCTTTCAGATTTTTATCCTGCATGTATAATCCATGCACGTGCACAAAACTTATTCCAGTTGTTTCTATGCAGACATAAGTAGAGAAAGGATGTCCTTTATCTTCTGACAGCTTTCACATGTCGGACTGCTACAGCTCTAGTCTAAAACGGTCTTTTAATGGAGTCCCTCTGGACAGGCGATTCGTATTTAGTGCACTGCAGTTCTAAAGTTTTCGGAAGATACAAAGTATGAAAATTGTCGTAATTTTACTATGTTGTCTACTACACTGTAAAGCCACATTATTCAAAATTAAAGTTTTATTTTTGATGCAGAAAGTGTAAGAGTAAGGGAAAAGAAAGCTGTTAATGATGCAAGGAAGCGTGTCTGGACAATGACACTTTGCTTAAAAGGCACATCAAGAAAAGGCAAGCTGAGCTCCTCTCCTGATGGTTTAAATCTGTTCTATACTCTTTCTTAAATATACAGATATGCATATATATGTGTGTATGCCTACACAAGTATATGTAGACACACACACCTTTGAGGTTTTGAGAACAAGAAGTTCAAGAAATAGGAATTAATTTTAAATAAATAAGAACCATACTAACTAACAGGGGGCAGTTGGTGCTGTTCTTTTTTGCTGCATTGCGATTATAATCTAACGACACGGTGATATGATTATACCCTTTTTTACTTTACATCATTTCATCGTGTAAATGTGAGGCATGAGAGTACCAGGTGCATTTTATCTCACCTAAAGTAATTTTTATGGATCTTCGTTGTTCTTGTTTCTTCATAAGGGATGGTCATTAATTTAAGAAACGTGAAGAGAGCCAAGGTTAAGGATGTTCTACCGGTCACAATTAGAATCTATGTGACTCTAGTGCTTATATGTCAGCGTGCGGCAAGCGCACACACGGAATGACAATGGCATTGTCATCGGCACGGCTGCAGTACACTGATCTTGTAAAAACTTTTGTTTTCCTTTTGCATAAGCTTTACGATATAACGCACCATTTCCAAAATCTGCACTGCTCCATCTGAATGGTCCACGTATGACGGCAAATGTTAAGAGGTATGAGATGATCACTAACTTCCAGAAAACATGTAACAGAAGACGCCCATACAGTAGTCACCATTAAAAGTTTAACAGCTCAAGGTTGAGTGTAAAGATCTTTTCAGTTGTACTGTTTAAAGAAGTATGACTATCACAGTAAAGTTATTTGCACAAAAGGCAACAATAGTAAAGACATCAAGAGAGAACACAGCAGATTGTTCAGAAAGTGGATCGCATTTTCTGCTAAGTCTGAAATACTTCTACCTCCTAGATACCCACAACATAAACCAGACAGAATAACTTGTAAAAAGATACTAAGAACTTGGTCCTGCACTTCTGATTCCCCAAAATCTACCCATGGAAGACTACTGGAATTTTGAATGTTTGGCGATTGCAGGACAAAACCCTCAGACGACTGCAAAACATTGCTTCTTTTCAGTACTTAATTTATATATAAGTATTCAATTTATTTTCTTTGGCTTTTAAATTACTATCCCTTCGTATCTATAATGTGAAACCAAACCAAACCCAAATCACTAATAACTCCCCTCTCCCCTCAAAACAGTGACCAAAAAAACTAAACGAACCAAAACACATATCCAGAAAGCGTAGCTGTTACTTCATTATAAAACTACGGTGCAAAATAGAGGTTTACACTGGTCAGAATTGCAATAGCAATTGGAAATTTACACTGAAGGAGTGACTGCAAGTATTGCTTCTCCTGAAAAACAGAAAAATCAAAACTGATTAGGCACTTGTTCTCTTGTTTAATGAGACATCATTCAGTGTGCGTAAAAATGACAGAAATACTCTCTAAAAGAATGCTCTGTAGCACAACAACTGTATTGTTCTACTACAGCCACAGTCCCTGGTTCAGAAGAGCAGAAAAACATGTGCCTATTACTCATTTAACGCTTAAATCCTGCTGATATAAATGGGCTGGATACATGTTCAAGTGCTGTCCTGAATTGGGATGCTTGCCGAAATTGCAGTTTTAAAAGATAATACAGCGGTGAGCTTCTTTTCATTATACAACAATATCAATTTTATCTAATCTGGCTCTGCTCTCCGCAATATGATCCTAATACTTTTGAATAAAAAAGAAAACAGGCATAAAATAAATAGGATGACCAAAGGTTACATAATAAATATGCTACTAACTGGGAGGAAAATACATTGCAAGATAAGGCTCTGTAGTGTTGCACAATCAAGAAATTGTTCCGGGTGCTCCAAAGCACAACTTCCAATGTACAACACCACGTTACCACTATACACCTGAACAAGATTGGGAAATAACAGATTGAACTTCTATTACACTAAACAGTTGAAAATACAAACAAGTGGTGAAGTGTTTCACTGCCTCTGCAGAACACCGTACAGATGTTCTTTCACTGTTCCAATTGTCATTGCTTGTGAAAGAAAACTCAGAAGACTGGGTTTTTGAAAACTCTCCTAATCGAATTCCTTCAGATTTACAAAGTTACCGGTGTCCACGCTGACTCATAGCATTATCTTGGAAAGCAAAACAAACTCAGAAATTTTGTTGCCTCCGTTTCTTCGCATCCATCGCATCTAGGATGGGTTGCCTCTTTGCAGTGTACCTCTGACGAAGCTCCTCAATTTCTCGTTCCATCATAGGGTCCAAAGCCTTTAATCGCATCTGCAATTCTTCTAAACTCAAATTCTTTAACTGTAAAACAATCAATCAAACAAAAAAAAGAACGCAAAAAAAGATTAATATCTGTTTACAACAAAAGTGAAAACCATCTTTGATAATCCTTCAATTTACAGCTACAGTGTTTTTACACACTTTGAGTGTATGCATACACTTATATAACTGTTTATACAACCAAAAACCTTAGTATGCTCCACAGCAGATACTTTAAGAAAACACAAACACAAACAATACATTCAATTAAAAAAATAAAAATATCACTTTGCAAACCTTGCAAATGGATTGTAAATAAATACAGGGCTGGAGTTTAACTCATTAGGCTGAAAAAAGCATGCCACAGAACACACAACAATATTCATGTATATAAATTATATCCCTTAATCAACTACTTCTTACTAAACTTCAGTCTCTTACACACAAGGCTGAAAAACAGACAGCTGCTGTAAGTAACAGTCTGACAGATATTTAGAAGTACTCTCTGATAAGAATGACAAGTCACCTGTCTTCCTCAGCAGATTGCTGCCAGAACTAGTCAAAGCAAATTGCTCACAGAGCATTTAAATAATACATGGAATAATTTCCCAAATTCATGGGAGGGAGTTACCTTTGACCAAACTCTTTTCTTTCCAAAAATATTTTCTCACAATGTTAAACAGTCCCTTACGTCTCATTCATTAACAGTAAAGGGTCATGCAAGGAGTCAATCACTTCACTGGCTTGGCTGCTGCAAATAAAGGTACGGGGGCACGCCGGGCACTTGCTGCCCCACCTGCTCTTGCAGGGAGGGATCTGCATTTGAAACATCTTCCTTTGGCTGGCCTATGCATTCTTCTCCTGATGAAGCCTCTTGGCATCTCTCTCTTGTCAGAATTGCCTACGTGCCAATTACTCTTCATTGAGCATGAAAAACATCAACTAATTTCAAACAGCACAAACAATTTCATCCTAGGAAAGGGATAATCTGTATCTTGTTTGCAAATATTCCGACACTGCAAACAAGCACATCACCTAACTCGGGGGGGGGAAAAGAGAAAACATTTTCTGAATCAACCTGCTAATGAGTCAATACTTTGTTCATGAATCTGGGGCAGTCTTCCATCAACACAGTCTGACCTGTTTTCCACCGGGAATTAAATACTACTTTTAATCTTTAGTTTTATCAGCATCTGAGACATATAAATTAGCAAAACACATTGCTACATAGAGTTCAAATCCCAGTGTTATGACTTCTTCTAACAGACTACATTGTACGTGGTAAACAAAGTCATAATTAAGACTACAGATTGGAAATTCAACATTTTCATGTAACATCATTTTAACCATAAGATTCCTGATGAAGATAAGTACTAAACCTCAAATCTCAAAATATCTTCCAGGACCAAAGATCCTTAGATCCCTAGGAGCTTCAGAGACCTCAGATGCACTCAGCAGCTCATCAGCAATGTCTGTCTCTCCCAAGGACAAAGGACATCAGCTGTTTCTTAGCAGGGAAGGAGCTGCCTCCCAAGGAATTGAATAACATCTAGATTAATTTATTTCTCCCATCTGATATATTCAAGAAAGGACGAGGTGAAGGAATCATTCCTCACTCACCAAGACCTCTGCGGGAAAACACTTTCCATTTTTAAACACGTAGCAGAAGAAACGTATTTGGGGCTCCACGAACCAGCACATAGACTAAGGAAGGCAGTGTGAATAATCTCACGTGTGTTTTGTGAGAGCTGCCCCTGATGAAGTCTGCTCCCTGCTCTGGGCCAACCTGGGCAGCCGTTTATTCCTTCCCTATCACCAATGCAGACCTCAGGCTTAAACTGCACAGAATAGACTTCAGCTGATGAAATCACATAGTTATTCTGCACTGAAAAACATTTTTTTAATAAATTGTCAGAGAAGAATGCGATGGGTGAGTTTTTATTTAAATCTCAATCAAGAAACGGAGCCAGCAAACGAAATTAAATATTCTTTATAGACCACAGGCAGCTGGGTTGGCAACTAAAATACAAAGAGAATTAATTTTTAAATCCAGAGAATGAGAATCTTTCAAATAATTTGAGCCTTGTCACCCAGGGGACCCAGGGAGCCGCAATATTCATCTGCATGAACGACTGATGCTTGAGACATTGAAAGGAAGTAAATGACAGAAAACAGGGACATGAAGAAACTGAGAACAGAGTTATGAAGGTCTCATCTATCTGACATCAGATGTGGAAACCACTTAATCAGCCACAGCTGAATCTAGGATGCATGTGTGTGTCCACACACATGTATGTCTCCTTGGTAAATTTAAAATATTTTCTCTTGACTTCTCTCTGTGCTATAGATATTACCTCAAAAACCCTAAAAGCATGCGAAAGCCCAAAGGTTGAAGACAACAGCAAATATATCAAATGAGATGTGCAGATATAACTCAAACAAGATATTTAATTATCCCTATGTAATTTATTCCCCTGCATGATAAATATTTTGATTCAAATTCTTAAAGAGATAGAGCTCAGCTCTTGTTCACTTTCACTTGCAACCAGTTTGCTATTTGAACTGCCATAAATGATTTCCCATGCAGTTTGTTGTAACTACCAGAGCTGCTGGTGCTAATAGAAAAGAAGAGGAGAGCATTCAGCTGTGCAAGCTACAGGAATTTGAAAAGGCTTTAAATTATATTTTGATAGATTTTTAAAAGCTGCAAACTGTTACAATTCAGCAATCAGGATAGTATTTGTCCGCCAATGAGAAATAATTCAATTTCTGTCAATCCAAATAATGAAATCAATCGTGTCCTTTAGGACATCAAACACCTACAACGACACAATGGACAGCAATTAGTGTCGCAATGGGCCACCACCAAGACAGGTTTCCATGAACGGAGTTTCTGGTAAAAGTGTTTGCCTTCACTGGGGCCCTTCATATCACCAGGTAATCACACGGGTTTGGGGAAGCAACAGCCCAAACTCTAATTTAGAATGCCGCAAATCTATGCAATAATATAATAGTCAGAACATGTGTGCATCTGTTTCACACACACATACAGCCTTTTTACAGTGGGTAAGCATACTCACTCTTCCAGTAGAAAAATTAGGTGTGTACAGGGAAAAAACTTCTCCTGAAAACTACATCAACCTAATCACTAACAAGAGTTACAACGTATAAAGGAAGCAAGGACAAAAACAAAGTAAAACCACCTCCAGAGCCTGGTAACACTGAATAATTTCTTCTCTAAACTGATGGATTCTCAAGACACAGTCACACCCAAAGAAGCCCCACCGAAATTCCATATTCTCCTCTGCTACCACAAAGATTTGCCTATGAAAAGACTTGTGAACAGTCATCCTTGTGAGGTGGAAAAGACAACTCAGCCACACACTTAGGGGACTGCTAAGTCTGGAAACCTGGTGTGCCTTATTTCAAACTTTTAGCAAATGGGAAACATAATAATTTATCCTCTTCTGGCTCATTTTTTAACTTATTTATAATAGAGTTAGAGACCTTCCCAAGAAAGGCTAAGAAGTTTAAAAGCAGCAGAACGGATTAAGAATCAATAGCAAGCTTTTCTTAATGTGACCATCCTCACTGAGCTGGGATACAGGAAATATCCAAAAGCTGGGGCACAAAGTGCACAAAGTGCTCCAGGTTAGAGCTACAAGCGCTCAAGGGGCAGGTGCGCTCCCCTCACATGAAGGTGGCAGGAACCATTGCTGATCAATTTAGGGTTTTACGAAGCCGTCATTAAGTTTTGTAGCTGAAGGAAAAATAAATCAGTGTTACAGTGCAAGGTTGGCCAAATACAGGGTAGTTTAGCATTTCATCTAAGAATATCTCCTACGCAGAAAACATTCTTACTCTGGTCAAAGCTGGTTTCAGGTCAACTGCTTTTTTTCCATGTCTTCGAACAGTGACACACAAGGAATTCTTTCCTCGTGTACTGGTGCAGTTACCCCCCAGAACCAAACTTCAGCAAGAAAAGTGCAACAATCTTTACTTTTTTGGGTCTTTCAGTCTAACTTCTTGCATCCCAGATGGACCAGCTTCATTTGGATCAGTATTTTCCACACACCAAAGAATAATACAGTCAGTACTGCTTGCAGGAGGACCCATATTGTACCTTACTTATTTAGTTCACAACCCTAGACAAATCATACTGATGTAAATTCAGAATAAAATTGGCACTCAGGTCAGTAGAGAGGATCACACATATATTTTTGGAACTCTGTAGCAATAAACTGAGAAGGAAAAAGATAAAGCACAAGCAAAAATGGGCTCTCAGAAGCCATCAAGTCAAAGGGTGCAATGCAAATCCTCATTACTGATTAGGTATCAGGAAGAAGTTCTTAATGAGGGTGGTTAAACACTGCAACGGGTTGCCCAGAGACGTGGAGGACGCCCCATCCCTGGAGACATTCAGTGTGAGGCTTGATGGGGCTCTGAGCAACCTGATCTAGTTAAAGCTGTCCCTGCTCACTGAAGGGGGGTTGGACTAGACGACCTTTAAAGGTCCCTTCCAGCCCAATGCATTCTACGATTCTATGATTCTATCGGCTTCCACTTGCATCCAGCACAGGAGTCAGAAGGAAGGACGTGCTTCTGAGATACTTGGTGGTGCTTGCGGTCCGTGTATTCAGGTGAAGGGGTCTGGAACAGGGTCTGGAACTCATTAACCATGCTTGGCTAGCACGGACCCGTAGCCATCCAAACTTTTCAGGGGGTGAAAGCCAAAGTTTTGGTGGATGTAGCACACTATAATCTTAATCCACCCTTGACAGCTAACAGAGGTAAATAAAAGCTCTAGGCCTGTGATGTTTTCAATATGATAAAATTAGACTGCATTAGTAACTCCATAATGCATGAGTTACCGCTGCAAACCTCCAGTCTATCAAACTCAATTATGGAATACTGCCATTAAGCTGGTGCAACGAAAACAAGCAAATGTATTTTCAGGGTTTAAATTGTTAAGAAAACATATATTCAATCAAAAAATAATCTGTATCAAGTTTGTTGTGTTTACTTGAAAAAACAAATTCTTCCTAGCAACTGCTTAAATGAATCTTACAGATGCAACACGCCTTATTAGAAGCCTTTGATTAAAAAAATATGGATTGTTAATACTGTATTCTGAGTCATCTCTTTTCCCATCTGCTACTAATTCCTACAACATGAACTATCAACAGAATGGCTAACAACAATAATTTTCTATGGCAATTGCAGCAGTGGGTTGCCTATAGCACTTTCTAAGATTTAACCAGTGCATGCCTTGGATTGTTTTGTGTTCTCAGTGGCCTCAGGTAAGAGAAACTTTCTCCCCAGCTGTTCCCTTTTCCCCGCTGAGCAGTTTTCTCTAAGGGAATGAGCCCCACTGATGAGTTCAAATTCTATTTTTACAAGAATACAAACTTCGACTTCAGTCAGCATCCAAAAGGTTTAAGGTGGGCCTTTCTGACCTATTTATCGTCTATGAATTCACACCCAAAATCTGTGAATCTCACTTGTGTAGAAGCTGTCTCAGGCTTCCGTGCAAGGAAATACTGCACGGCTCCCACCGCCTGCTCAGCCGCACCCCTGCAGCAGCGCGGGGTCGAGGGGGGAGAACTGCTCGGTGTGTGTTTGTACAGCAAATCCTGGTGACCCCGTCCAAGCTGCGTTAGGTGATGAGGTGTCTCAGAGATCCCCTGGCCACATGCCAGAGCTCCGACTTGCTGCCATCCCCAGCCCTGCTGTCACCACAGCGGGCAAATCAGTCACAAGGAAACAAACCTGGACGAGGGACGGAGTGAGAGGAGTTATTTTGGGATGTCCGAAGAGCAAATCCTCTCGTTGCAAAACACGAGATGTGGAGTTACATAAATATAAAAAAGACTTAGTTTGCTACTGTTATTTTTGACAATTTATGAAGGAGAAAGTCCGACAACCTAACTTTGACAAGCCGAAGATCATTCTGCAGAACTGCAGTTACCTTAAGCACTTTGGCAGGTAAAATAAGCACATAGCACTAAGAGAAAATTAAAGATGGACAACTTCATGTAATTTAAAAAAGGTTTTTTGGGGATAAAATTGCATATAAATGTCCCATGATTAATTCCTATTTTCACTCGTATAATTCTCTCTGTTCAGACATTAAAATTGCACATAATTTTAACATAAAACTAAATCTTAATCACTACCATAAATATTTTTCAGCTTGAGAAGGCTCTTCCTGGCTTCACAGAAAGTTACATTTCAACAGTAAACCACAAAGGGAGGGGGGGTGGGGGGAAGAGTTTTCTACAGCATTAGTGCATACTATCATTTGCATACCTCTTTTGAATACTGCCCAGGGCTCACGTTTGAGTATTGCCAGTACTAAAATTCAAAAATAACGAGCTGGGTCCTTTACCTTCATTAAATTACCCTTCATTTCCCTCTTCATTTCTGCACCATGAGAATGCAGCTACAATCTAAGCACTAAAAAGGCTAAAAGTTCAGGGGGAAAAAAAAAATCTAATAGCCAAAAAATTTAACAAACAATCCTGACTACAGGAAACGATACCTAAGGAAAACCACAGATTATCGGGAAACACAGTGTAAAAATGGCAATAATGCTAACTCTTGCCTGTTGCAATTTTACCCAGTTCCTGACAAAACCAGTCATGTAGTGAGTATTTATACTTTATCATACCCTAAGCAGTTTGAATACCATTTCCATTGTTTTTATCTACTATAGCAGCTGATGTTCATGTAGTTGTGAAGTATACAATTTTCACTAAATAAATAAAACAACGTAGAAGGATCTGAACACAGGGAGATGAACTGCAAGTAACGTATCTCAAACATCTGCCATCCAGTAAATGTTCATTAATAAACACCTCCGAGATCAAATCTTCAGTATTTGATAGATAATAAGTTTAATATATAAATTTAATTTTAAAAGTGTACAGAAGGAAAAAGTCCTACTGTTTCTTCTTTCCTAAGTCACTTACGGGGAGCGTATTGTTACATTACACTCTTATAATTGAGGCTGGTGAAGCACTACACTTAAATTTGCTATCATCTCGTCTTTTGAATTTCATCACCCACCACAGACATTTTTTTAATTTACTTTTAGAGTATCACAGGCAAAAATTCACAGTTTGAAATGTCTTGCAAAACTTGGTGGTTTTTTTTAATATACTGTCACTTTCTACACCAGGCACGTCAAGCTAATGGTACAGTCAGCCCTGAAGAATACTATAAATGTTTACTGGAGCTCCCGACAGAGTAAACAATCTAAAGCTTAGGAACGACACTCCATCTGGATACTCACCATGCTATTTAAACTTGGTTGCAAATATACTCACACAGTGCTGATAGCAAAGCAGCTACCACACCTGACCTAAACATGCACAGGATTTTCCCCCTTCCCCCTCAGCCCTTTATGTTTTTGGAGACAAATACATAGGAAGAATAAAGAAATCAACAAAGAAAAAAAAAATCACTTTTTCAAGCATTACTGAAGGAAGAGAGTTTTAAAATGAAAAGGAATCCCTCAGCCAGAGTTCTTAGTGTACTAATAGCATCAAAAAGTCAGTTTATTATCGCTGTTAATCTGTAGCTCTCCAGGGCAAGTGCTTTCAGTTGTCCTGCACCACGAGCTCCGCTACCAGCAGGTACATTACGGTGCCCTTGCGTTCACTGTATCGCATTTCAGCAAACTGCAGTTACCGTTCAGCTGTATAAACCCAAACGACACCTTCAAACATATTCAAGCGTTTTCCCAAGTTAAGTCACCGCCTCCCTGATTCTTCCATGAGAGGGTAAAATCTTAGAAAAATAACAGTATTACGTTTCTGTAAAATTCTACTAATCTACAAATAAGTGCAGACTGTATCAAGAACAAAGATATAAACTATTTGGGATGAGAGCGATTTTACAAAATAAAACCATTTAGTTAAGACCCTCAAACATCCTAAAGATAAAATAAAAAAAAAGACAGATGTTCCCAGTTTTGCTAAAATATTTTATAGAAGCAAATCTATATAGTAAAGTAAACTTGAAGGCATAAGTAACATGAAAGATAAGTCTTGAAGTTGAAAAAAGCTGCATTAAAAGCTACACGTTCGTTAAATACATACTATGATTTAAAGCCATTTTTCTCCAATAGTTCCATCTAAGATTATTTCAAAAATGGAAAGAAAAATGGCAGCTCACTGAATAATGAGTTACGACACAAGATACAGGCATGCACAGAGATAACCTTGAAGTTAAAAACAGACCCAGAAAAAAGTCTAACCTGAAGAGCAATGGAAGAGGCCAGAAGAATTTTAAACCTTAAACCTCAATCCTTAGTGTCCTAGTGAGGGACAACACAAGTGAATCTCAGGTTTCTTCGAAGTAGAAAATGTTGATACTCAAAACTAAAACAAAAATGGATACAGCAAAACTAAATTCTTCTAACAGGAAAAGTCTGTTGGAAGAAAGATACACAGCCTCAACCCAAAACACACACACACACACACTTATATCGTATTTGCTGGGCAACCTTGACCTAGTTAAAGTCTTTATAAAGAAGAAAATTCAGTTCAGTTGAAACCAGCCAATTCAGAAAGGATCTAGGAAAAAACCACATCATCTTTAATAAATGGAAGAATGATAGACATACTGTTTGCTGGGTTTTACTTCATGCAGAAAGCATTCTGGTAGTCACGTACAAGACAGGATGGGTTTCAGCCACTTTTGCTACAAGACGGGCAGGAAAAATCCCATCGTTCAGAAATTCAGAGTAATTTATAGGCAATAACGCCAGGTTTCTTATTCCCTGGGAGAAGTAAGAAAATACAGCAAAGACAGCAAACCCGAGACATCAGTAGAGAGAGGCCTGCAAAACATCAGAAAGAGCAAAATCTGAGTGCAGCAGCTGAACAAAGCCAGGGCTAAGCAGAGAGATTTAACTGAGCTGTTGGCCACAGCAGGGAGAGGAGGAGACCCGATCCCTGCCTCTCCTGAGGGGCGCCTTGCGTGGGGGATCGGGGCGAGGACGGCAGCCAAGCCTACCTGAGCTTAAACACCAACACAGAGCGCGTGGCCACCGCACGTGGAGACCTGCAGGGATCTGAGAGGGGAGACGCGATCCCACAGCCCGAGGCTACTGGCATCTTGGCAAGACAGCACCAAGTTTCATTTTCTGTCCAACTTTACAGATTTCACAGAAGTGCTGCCGCCTGTTAAAGAATGCACATCAGTCCGTAGCTCCTCAGATTTTCTCCATTCCCTCCTCAATCATTTTTTGGAAATACTCTTTTCGCCCACAGAACTGCTGACTACCTGTTGAGTTTGATATGGTTCACGGTTTTCCTAAGCACTGAAAGAACTTGGCTTCCTGAAAGATTTGGGCTCCCAAGAGCAGCGGCACAGCCCACGGAGCCCCCGGGTGGCAGAAGGTCCCTGGTTCCACTCCTGTGTCAGGATGAGCACCTCGCCAGCCACGGGGGCCTGAGATTCCATTTGCTCATGACAGCTTTGATGTTATGAAAACTTATTTAAATTGTTTAGGAAACATTTTTATTGTGCTCAAGAACTAACCAGAGTTTTTCAAAAATCTTTTTACACCTGAAACAATAGTTTATTAACTCTTCCTCATGCTGCCTTCTGTTGAAGTCTTATCTACAAATCATACCAATCAGACAGATACTGCAGAGTTTCAGCTGGTTCACTGAAGTGGATTTAGTTTTTCTTTTGTCAAAATTCATCAGCTCCACATTTGTGACACTCAGCTTAAACACTAACTATTAAATAACCTTTAATCAGCCCCGCAAAATCCACTTTGCAATGGTCTGAATTGAGTAGACAGCTACTGTCTTGCTCCTAATCCAGACTAAATTAGATCTAAATTAAGTGAACAAATACAGAAATGGATAATCTATCACACAGCACCGCTTAGCTAGCAGCTTTTAAATAATGTACAGTATCTTTTCCTTTACAAACATGTAAGGCTGCTTTCACTAATATGCTAATAACCTGAAAGTTGGAAAATACAGAACAAGATAATAATTGATAATCATTTATGTCAAAACACATTAATCAAGAAGTGCATGTACCAACATACAACTAAAAGCAATTCTACATTTAAATACAGACCACTCTCATCTTAATGATCAAGGAATCCAGGCTATCTCAACACTGAGCACTACACTTAACCATAATCTAATTCTATTCTCTAAACATAATCCACCCTGTGAAAAGTATGATGCTCACTCTGTATTAGTTCAGAAACTCCATTTATTCATTGAACAAGATTCAATGATTCAGTGGCATATTCACTAAGTCCAGAATTGCCAAAATCATTTGCCAAAGAAATATTTTATTATCAAATATTTTGTCTGTGATTCAATCATTAATGTGATCAAGCCAAAAATAAGCAGAGTTCTTTCTTACTGTCACAGTATTATCTCCTAGAAGGTCTACAGCATTTAATTTATTTGCAATTGCTTTGTCACAGAGTACAGAATAACATCAGTTTGTTTAATTAGTATTTTCAGATTATGATCTGCAGGTATAGTTGTGACTTATTACTCAATGCAAATAGGTACTGTGCAAGCTTTTGTGCCAACATTGTTCACTAATCTCGGTCCCAATTTACATTGCTCATTATTCCACTTCTCCAACTCTGGACCATGGTACGGGCTCTGCAAACTTTTATGATGTGACTCAAGTCAAACTAGGATCTTTCTGGCCTCTCTGCTGGTTTTCCAATTCATCACTTGACTGATTATCTAGGTTTCAATTCTGTTTCAGCTTTCTAGACTTCAAGTCCATAAAGAAAAGGAATGTGGCATGCGGCAGAAGGAGGAAGGGGGAAAAAAAGTTAGTATCTTTGTAACATTTACATCTTGTCACAACCAGAAATCAGCACCTTAACAAATAGTTTAAAATCTGGTATTAACATACCGCAATAAAAACCTCAGAAATATAATAATTTAAGGAGTCCCCTTTCCACTCCCCCAAAAAGAGAGATGTATTTTTACTTGGAAGCTCAAGTTTTGCGTAGATTCTATTGGTGGCAGAGAAGTGGCTTTTGGCTTAAAGCCACCATCTTCTGTAAAGCTGTTACAGTTTTCAACACAAACTGCTCTGTTGAACTACCACGCTTCTTGAGCAGTGGACCGACTTAGTCAATTCCTTTCTTCCAGAAGAAACAAACCAGCTCAGGTTAGGATGGGGGAAAAAAAATGTATCTTTTTCTGCTTACTGTCTCTAGACTTGCACCACTGCTAATACAGCTGGAGACCTTGCAATCTGACGGTCTGAATCAGTGTTACCAAAGCCTAGATGTCCCAGCATCCTACCACAAGAGAAATTATGCTAATGATTTAAGAATGCTATAGATATGAAGAAGGCAATGTTCTGCTGGGTTTTTTGACAGTACTGAAAAGGTAAGGTTTTCATTATAATATTCCTACTTATTCTCTCTCACACACACACGTGCACACAGTCGAAATTACAAACACTGTATAAGGTGCAAGAATTCAGAATATTGTAAAATCCAACATATTAGGGAAAATAAAAATAATTTAGTTTAGCAAATTATTTTGTTACAATAAAGGTCAAATTTAACAAAGGCTATTAAAATGCACCATTACTCCAATGAATGACTCAAAAACATTTTAAAATGCCAAATACAGGAAGATGTTTTTTCAAGCAGTAACACAATCGTGTTGTATTGAAAAAAACCAAACAACTGTGAACCTGGTCCATCAGTTCATGTCTTAAATAAGTTATTTTGATTGCTTCCATTTCACTAGTGATTATAACTTTAAACATTCACTGCTTCTTGCAGACTTCACCCACTTCAATCTCAAGCCACCATCCTCTTTCCTCCACCAGTATCTCCTCGTTTTAAACACAATCTTATCAAAACATCTCATTCTCTTGTTTTTTAAGTCAGTATCTCCAAACACCTTCCATTCTGCGAGTTTGTACTTATGCCATCTGATGGTCTGTACTGCAGAGGGAACCCTAGTAATTATGAATTAAATGCTTGCTAACCTGGTTGATGATGATGTTGCTACAATGCCAGTCATGTTTACCAGATCCTGGTCATCAGTACAACAACGCAAAGGAGTAGTTTCAGTAATTTAACAGTTTCTCCTACTTCCACAAAAGTATTCTATTTATGCTCTCCCAAGTAGCACCACAGTGCAGAGCACCCTGCCTAGAAGCAGCACTTCAAAACTACAAGGTAATTCAGCTTAATCATATTAATTTGCTTAACTATGCTGAAAATATTTCACCACTTGTTCAGCAGTTTAGTATCATGCAAAATTTTGAAAGCAATATCGCTAGAAAATCGACAACTTTGCTATTTATTGCTGCCATAACAACCACAGAAAAATTGTGTAAGAAAGTACTGAGCAATAAAGGATGAAAAACCATAGAAACAGATAAGAATAGAACAAGTTGTGTCAGCAGTAGCCTTAAGGAAAATTTTAGGCACAAATAAGTTCATGCATAGAATTATGTAAAGGTGAAAAAACAGAAGAGGGCCATTAAGGTGAGAAAATCAAAAAGGTAGCTATAAGGCACACTGCCAACATTCTCCAACAGAGATCACATGCAGCCTAGTTGAAACCTCTAAGAAAACTAGAACACATTAAATAAAAATTCATCAGAGATTATGTCAGAAACTTGTTATGGTTTGTTGTGGGTTTTTTTTAAATCTCTTGCTTATAACAATGCTGCTGCAGCATTGCATGATACAAATAGTTAAAAAGCAGAATACAGTAATAGCTAAATTGCTGCCAGTTTTTTATGGTTTTCTAAAATTCCCTCCAGCAGAAGGAACTAACAATTGACTTAGGAAGTTACCAAGGAATTCAAATGTAGGGATCTATTTTCCTGTAGGTCAACCCACTACTGCACTGTATAATAAATGTAAACAAAAAATGATATCATTTCATCTCTGCTCCTCACCTTTCCAACGACCTTTCCGAGCAAACATCCTGGAGCCTGAATTTTGTTTAACATGGAAGTCATACAGGCTGAATTAATATGACATTCCTACCTACGAGCAAAACATCTTTAATGCATTTATTTCTCCTAAAATAAAAATAACGTACACAGATACCTCTATATCAAAGCTAGAATCAACACTTGGACCAGTCAAAATCAAAGTTTTGTGTGCAGTAGAAGAAATAATACATTTGCAGCTCTTTGTTTAAAGAATTAACACAGCCAAAATCAAACCTCTCTTTAGTAAAACTCCTTTCTGGATGTTATCCACGGATTCTATTGAGAGTATAACCAAACAAAACCACTTTCTTTTCACATCTTTCTTGTTTCAAAGAAGGACAAAAAAGTAGATGGCATTAAAATGGAGTTCAAACCAAAGATGGTAAATTCAGATTTGATTCAGCAGACATACTGAAACCATTATATAAAGAAGGGCATACATGAACAAAAAAGTTCAGGTGAGATGCAACTGAAGTAAAGACAAGAATCTTGGGAGCAGTTTTAAAAAGGACAGAGATTAAGAAAGTAGCTTCATTTTACACTTAATCTGATCTAACGACAGGAGGCAGCCGAAAGGGTCAGTCCTGCTGTGTGAAACCCTGGGGCTCCTGACCATTTCCTTGCATGAGATTGACCAATTCTGTAACTGTAGGGTCAAGCTGGGAGAAAGGGGGGGGTGAACAAGAGGGTGTCGGATGTTTTTTAAGCACAACGAATTGCCTCAGCTCTCTGGAAAGCTGACTGCTATGACTGATACAAGGAGAGTAACAGAAATGAGCAGGTGCCCCATCAAAACTCAAGAACTCGCAAATTATCAGGACAAACAGAACAATCACTTAAGTTTCATTTCCTTAGGAAATGCACCAAAACTAATACACAGCTAGATTGCACCAAAAATCTTTGCATGGGGCAATTAAAAATTGGGAACACCAATTAACGATTAAATGTTAACAGAAAACACGGTAAAACTGAGTATCCCAACTTGGGTAGGTATAGGTTGGTGGTGGTGAATTATAAAAATATATGAAAGATTGCTGTGCTCCTATGATAAGGTGAATAAAATTGATTTCATACACTACAACTACCAAAGAATTAATCATATAAAATATTTCCCCCAAAGCTCTGGCAACAGGATTAGTAGTTTCCTCAATTTCAGTCTGCAAGCAGAACTGTAAACAAGTTATTTAAACACAACAGTGGGGGATTCTGCAGGGATGGGGGCAGCCAACACAGAGGCTTTTCTCTTTCTGGTACTCGTAACACTTTAGAAGAAACACCGAGATGGTGTAACCTCAGCACATTTTAGGATTCATGATATATTTGACATTGAAATAATGAGACTGCCCCACCTATACCAAAAATGGGAGATGGTCTGAAAAGCAAAGCTTTTGTATCAATTACTTCTTGCGGGTTTGGGAATAGTAGACTTAAAAAAACCTGTTAACTTTTTTCTTACTTCATAAAGTGAGTTATTTAAATGCAAAACGCACACGGTAAATGCTGTGGTATGATCATCGAATATTATCAGTAGGCTACACAATACATGCTTTTCAAGGTTTTTTATAATACCATCTTACAAAATAAAGTACGCATTAATTTCTTACATTTTTATATCTCTTCCTAATGTAAATTAAAAATATGAGAAAAACGAAAAGGAAATAAAAGCCATAGAACAAGAATCTAGTACAATGGATTATTTTACTCTCTATCTTCCCACATTATAAAAAGAATGTGAATTAAGCCCCAAGAGTGGATGTAGATGGGGATCTACTCAAATACTGCAGCAATACAATAGTGAATTTTAAAATGCAATCTAACTCATGAAATGTATTTTTAAAAAGCCTTCACAATCCTGAATAGGAAGAAATATCATCTTTAGAGAAAAAGTTTAAGGTATCACTGACAGTCCACCCTTTATGTTGCTTCAGTGTTACTGCTGAGGTCCTGATCTGTCTTCAGTTAACTGCTCAGGCAGTCCCTGGCTGAATTTGGAAGCATTCAAAAGCTTCTGGCTCAGAAAAGCCTCCAGTAACTTTGCATCACATCTTCTCACCACTGTGCAAAAGCACCACTTTAGCAAAACCAATTACAAAAAATTACAATATAAGTTTAAGTCACAATCACAGTCTCATTAAGAAACATTTCCCCAGAAAGTGAATGTTTATTAGGAAATTCTCCATCCTATAAATTAAAAGGCATCTGTGGACCTACTGAATATTTTTTTTTAAAAAGGCAAAACAAATCTGCAACTACTGCATAATAAACTACCACACAACCTACCAAAACTCTCCAAATAATGAGATTCTACAACATTGCAAGGAAAACATACCATACTCCCGAAGCAATGATACTTTCTACTGATAATAACTAAGCACTTCATTCCCTTTGACTTCATGCTGTGCAACACGTAACACCGAGCTCAAAAGGTGGTAGTAAAATGCCAGGCTAAGATTACTCCCAACCTAAACTGGCAAACCAAAGGCAGGGGGGAAAGGCAGGTTTTCCCTCCGTGACACCCAGCGCACTCCAGGACCACACTAGAGTGGGCCAGGACCACCCGATGAGCTATCACAGTGCTTATCCCGTAAGGCAGACGGCTTGTCATGAAGCAGAGTTTAAAGTGTATTTGGATTCCCTGTACCACAGCATCATGACGTACGTGCTCGTTTAAAGGATGCAACTAATTTCAGGTGACTGCGCTGAAAATTTCAAAATTGGAACAAGTCAGCTGCTATCAGTGACAAAGCTCTGAACTGAACATGGCTCAGTTTAACCTTGCAATACGTAAACTGTAAAATACCACTTCTTCACATAAGCCTCCCACAGACAAAACTAGAAGCCCTTCTATACTCAAAACATGAAGTTGCCTAGTATATCCGCTCAAGAAGGAAGAAATAGAAAGGAAATTTTGACAAGGAACAGAAACCAGAAACTCTCCATTAATGATTCCTGATTGTCCACTTAGACACAAACTTCCTAAAGCACCAGTGTCAGCATGAGCCTGGCATTTACCAAAACCAATCTTAAAATATTTACCAACCTCCTGAGATGTCTCTTCTAGATCTCCTGAAACTGATACAAAGTCCTGCTGCATTTACAGCAAATATCTATCTCCTGCCTGCTTCACACGTAAACATAGCTGCTATTAACAACAGCAATAAAAAGCAGCATTTTTACTCTATACATCTTTCCCCATAAAGCAACATATGCTTTTTTTTGTGTGCAAAAGCAGTGAAGATTCAGCAGCAATCACCACAGCAAGCAAAAAAACTCCCTCAAAGAATGTATTAAGTATGCAAGACATTACTCATACATAAAAGTATATATTCCACGTTCATGAAAGTGTTGAATACAGCAATTCTAGTTAAATTTCACAAAAGGTTAATTGTGATCACGGACTGCCTTGCACTAAATACTGTGTATTTAGATGAGTAAAAGGTGAAACAAAGCATGAAGCTGGCTGGCACAATCGCCTAAAAAAACTCAACTACACATAAAAAACCCATATGGATAAACCAGCCAGCTTTCATTTAAATACCTGACACTTACTCAGTTGATAATCACCTGCATACAAAGACCTTGGCAGCTTTAAATTACTTTTTTTATTTTTCTAAAGAATAACATATTCTTCAACTTATTTCTCATCACATCAAGTACAAACATGCTTTCATTTAACTTCAGGAATGGAATGTGTCTTATTTTAATCTTTCACCTTTGTTCAGTTGAAGAAACTTGTATTGCTGATAATAAGAGGCAAACCAGATCTTACTTAAAATATGATTTGTGCTATGTGTTTATATGTTCTCAGGGACATTGCATTCCAAATTAGTAACTACTTGATTTTGTGGGGTTTTTTGTTTGGTTTTCTCTTCTTTTGGCTTTTTCTATGTTTTTAATGTAGTCAGTCTTGTAAAAGCAGCTGGCAGGATTACCAGGCTCTCAAGTCGGTAGTTTCACACATCAGGCGACCGTTTTGATTTTTAGCTGAAAAACTCTAGTACGCGTTCTATAAATCACGTCATCTGGTAAGAGACAGGGGCATTCCCATGGCTGTGGCACCAACACCCACTTTTGCAAAGGGAACTGCGTACTCCCAGACAGGGACTGCTGCAGGGGCTGCATAGTCAGAGACCCTGCAGAGCTGTAGGTGCCTGCACACAAACCCTTTTCCTTTCAATACCCTATTATATCCCAGCACAAAAATGTATGTATGTGTGTCTGTCTGTATCAGCTTCCAGACGGATAATACTGGGCTGCAGAGGTGCAATACTTTACTATAGAATCATAGGATGGTTAAGGTTGGAAAGGACCTTGAAAATCATCTAGATGCAACTCCCCTGCTGTGGGCAGGGACACCTTTCTCCCACTAGACCAGGTTGCTCAAAGCCCCATCCAACCTGGCCTTGAACACTTCCAGGGATGGGGCAGCCACAGCCTCCCTGGGCAACCTCTTCCAGTGCTTCACCACTCTCACGGTGAAGAATTTCTTCCTTATATCTAATCTAAACCTACCCTCTTCCAATTTCAGGCCATTGTCCCTTGCCCTATCACTGCAGGCCCTTGTAAAAAGCCCTTCTCCAGCTTTCCTGCAGGCCCCTTTCATGTACTGGAAGGCCACTATTAGGTCACCCCAGAGCCTTCTCCAAGCTCAATAGCCCCAGCTCCCTCAGCCTGTCCTCATAGCAGAGGTGCTCCAGCCCCTCTGATCACCTTCACGGCCCTCCTCTGGGCCCGCTCCAGCAGATCCATGTCCTTTTGGTGCTGTGGGCTCCAGAACTGGACGCAGCACTCCAGGTGGGGCCTCACCAGAGCAGAGTAGAGGGGCAGAATCACCTCCCTCGATTTGCCCGTCACACTGCTTTTGGTGCAGCCCAGAACACAGTTCAGCTTTTGGGCCATCAGCCATGACAGCCCCAGCACTCGGCGCAGATTGTGCCAGCACCACATGGCCCGGGCACAATCAGCTTTGCTTCCTTTTTGAGATGGGCTTTGCAATGTCCAGCTCAGAGCAGTTGCTTTATTTTCCAAATCAAGAGTAGAGTTATCATGTAATAAGAAACCAGTGCAATTGTTCGGCAGCAGGTTCCAAGAAATGAATACTTTTGTGGATCCAAGGTTGTCAAGACGAACTGTAAAAATATCGAACTCATTTTACAGTAGAAAATAAGATTAGAGGAAAAAAATCACGGATGACAGGAAACAGGATTAGTTATGTAGCAGTAAACATGTGGAAGGCAAATCCATGAAAATAAATAAGGGTATCTTTAGGAAAAAAAACCCCAGCAATCTGAAATGAAAGTAATTTCAAATGTTATTACATTCCCGTAACTACAACTAAAGCAAGCGCAGCAACACCAGGGTACTCATTCTTCCTCATCTGGGAATTTACCATGCCTATATTCTAAAACAGATAATGAGATATAAATATTCTCCCTTCATCCTGACCCACTTTTGTCACAGTTTCTGGGCTTGTTGAGATTCTGGTCCTACCTCTACAACAATACAAACGGCCAAAGGAATGGTCCGGCTACTGTGTGTGAGCATTCTGAAACTTCTCTATCAGATAAAAAAGACATAAGCCTGAAGCTCAGCAACTTGCTTCTGGTGACTGCATTTCTGCACAGCTAGCTGCTTTTGACAGTCCTGAGGTACACCTCTTGAATTCCTGGTCACTTTTAAACAAAGTGAAAATATTGATACAAACAAGAATAGGGACTTCTCACTAAAAAGCATTTCCAAGTAGTTCTAAAGAGAATGTGTAACTCTAAGGAATCTAGCTCCTATGATTTCAACTGCATAGAAATACTAAAAATAACAAAGCCCATGAAAACAGTACAAACAGTCCTTGTTTCACCTGAATTCACTAAGGGCAATTTATGGTATTCTAAAGGGACCAACTTTAGAGCATGGAGTTCATTTTCTTTTAAAAAATAAAAATAAATCCAGCAAAAACAACACCACCATCCCCTCCAAAAAAACCCCCAAAACCTCCAAAAGCCAATCATACATCACTTTTTTAAGTATTAGCTTAAACTTTATGTATCCCTGTAGCTTTGGATTAATTTTTGTGAACGAATCTAAGGGATTTGACTTGCACATATGAAACTGAAGCAGCACTCTTTACTGTCTTTATCTTCAGCATAACTTTTCCCAAAATCCATGTGGTACAACGAAAAGGATGCTAACTTTGGGAGATGGAAGGAGACAAAAAACTTGCATGGGCTCTGCCCTGGACTGGTCAGGTCTGTAGTTTACATCTCACCCCAGCTCCACCTGGTGGGAACCACAGGTCCCTCAGGAGAAGTTTATGCAGGTCAGCAGTGCAGGAGCAATTATTGTCATCACTGATAGAATAATTGTGCCTCTGTTAAGGTTTGATTACTGTGTAGTACAGCAGTGGAAATTTGCCACCACTGTACTAGGCAGAGTATTTACTGAGCAAGAAATTCAACCCACTAGTACATAAGTAGTGCACTCCCTTTCTGGTGTTATTTCTGATGCTCTGAACCAGTTGCTCGGTTCTGTGGCTGTCAGTGGAAGTTCACCCTATAACATTTTGTAGAGTGCCTCATAGGCTCTCTTAATATCTTTTTTTCTTTTTTACTTTTTTTTTTTCTTTTTTAAATCTATATCATAAAATTGTAAATCATATATATTTTATATCCATTCAAATCCTGCACTAGGCATGGGAACATACTTCTATGCTACAGGTACTTTTGCAAAAATCTGTGAGTAGTTTAATTTAAAAGCCATGGACAGCAACCTAAAGCAATTTTTGACCATGCAAAATGTTTTATAAATAGTTCCATGTGCGCTGTTCATCTGGAGTCTCGCTAGAGACGAATAATGACCTTGTATTTCATTCTCATTTACTCTGAATTAGCCAAACCTTGTGTTTTTAATTACATACTTAATACACCTGGCATGGTCTAATTACAGAAAACAAAACATCATTTAACCAAAAGGTGACCTTGAACTTAGTCTATCAAAATACGGGTTAACTTTAAGTTTTCAGTTTTTAACGAACTGCCAAGACATGCAATAGCAATTTTCCAAATGTGATCATACGCCTTTAGAGCAACAGACTTACTGCATTAGGAAACATCTGTACACACTCTTTATGGCTTTCCTCATTATTAACGCAAATCCCTCTTAGATTTCAATAGTGCTATAAACAGTTCTATAGGTAAACACCAAGTTCACACTACTGATATTTTTAATGTGTCCAACTATACTAAATCTAGATTTGACAGGCAGCAGCCTGTTGAAGCTGAAGCAACTGTTTTCAGAAACCAGTGATATATATATAGAGTACCACAACTATGAACAAAGGGAACGTGAAGCTATAGCTACGATGATACACTGCAAAAGAGGCAACGAAGTGCTTTGACACAAGAAACTTCAATAGATATGTTAGTTATCCTATTGCTGGAATGTGGCTACTTACCTGCTTGAAATTGAGTATGTGTTTAAATTCCTTCTTCAGTTGTGTTGAAGAGTTTCAGTGACAAACTGAATGTATTAATAAATGCTCTTCACATACTTCATAGAGGTTTTTTTACTCCTTTTTGTGACCAAGTAATGCTAAGAAATTAGACACACCATCTTTAAGAAAGCATCTGGGATTTAAAGTCAGGAGAATGTAATGCCTACACAAAATTCAATAAAGGCTACAACTTCTGTAATATGATCAGATCATGTATCATTTTGCATTGCATTTTTTTTCGACATTGCAAATTCATTTTAGTAAGAGAATAACTTAAGTACACATTCTCCTCAAAAGATTTCTATTCACTTCCTTCTACTTGTGACTTTGGTCATCATTACAGCCCTAGAGCTTCCTACCTCAACATGCCAGAACGGCAATTGTACAGTGCGTGTGGGTAAACGATGTCAATACCAGTATTAAAGGAAGACAGGAATCAAAATTTGTCCATGCTCAGCAAGGATCTGCCAAAATACCAGCTAATTCATAAACAGCTGGCTTTCAGAGATGTAGTCTCAGAATCCGTCTATCTTCTATATGGTTGACCACTGTGTACTTCTAAAACAGAACACTCCGACACACAAGGGATAGAGAAGTTGGCTATTAGAAATTCTGACAATATCTCATCATGAGAAGAGATTACTATCACCACTGACACAGCCAGTGTTTTGAACACAGATGACAAGAAAGTTGGAGTGCTTTGCATATATAGTAAGTCTGAATGGGTAGATGCTTGTTGAGAAAAATAATTCTTCACCCATAATTTGGTTACACAAATTCGTATGAAAGTATCCTATATAGACAAGCAAATATAGTCAGGGTTATAATGAATGATGACAAATATCCAACACTTAATTTACTTGGCTGGCAAAACAAGGAGAGCAGTGATTGTCTAAAGGAGCAAAGAATCCCAGATTTCTAATATCCAACAGATGCAATTCAATGCATATATGTAATAGATGCTGATTAAATAATGATATACATCACTTATTATTTAACAAAACTGCAACAGCGTCCAAACCAAGACTCCATCGCCTGGCACGTTTCAAACTGCCCAGAAGGGGCTACAATCTAAATGAGATAAGCTTGTCCCAGAGTAGTATACCATTTGAAAGCGAGGACGAGATACAAGGGACTGAGCAGATTTTACGTTTCACATGAGACCTGATGACAGGCCTCCTGCATCTTATTCCAGCTCTACCATGAGTGTGGAATCACTCACTTTCTGTTTCTCTGCAACCATTCTCCTGATGATAGCAGCATTTATTAATTTCTCTGTCCCAAGGCTACAATTAAGAAAGCCCTTGAATAATACTCGGATCTGGATCCTTCTCACCGTCATCTCTCAATCAAGAAACACCTCTGCAGTGCAATTGCATTGGTTTAGCTCTACCACAGCCTCCTGTTCTTGCAACACAGGCCAAGTCGAACACACCAACATGGCACCCACTAATACACCATGAAAATCATTTGTCATAGGTTCAAACAGTGTTTCACTCCCTTCAGAGCTGGCATGGCTACGCCAGTTTGAAACAAAAATAATCTCGTCTGTCAAAGGGTGCTAGTGACATAAACATAACCTGGAGCAAAATAGGTGTGTTTCATTAGCACAGAGGAATGAAATCAGCACCAGCGGTTAAAAAGGTAAACTGAAGACAAAACCTTGAGACAATGTAGGACAAAATGCTCTAATATATAGTTGAGTTCTCATGAGCGCATGTGCACAGAGAGGTAAAATGCAGTTTATCTGTAAATCAAAAACAGTAATAGTTTTCCCTAAAGAGCATTTTCCTAAATAGGAAAAAAAAAATCTCCAGCACAACACAAGCAAATTAAAATAATATTTTTGTTCAATTAAAGCTGATTCAAATAAACTGACATTACTTAGTCTCTGAACTGCTTAAAGCACACCATTAATCATTTCTATAGCTAGAATTACAGCACAATAAACTTGTCAAAAATATTTCAAGAAGGCAGATCTATGGTGAAAAAAATAAGAGAATCCTAAAAATCAGGACACTATCTTCTCCCCTCACCCCCCACCCCCCTTTTGTTTTGGAATCAAGAGACAATCCTACAAGTCTGTTTCCTTAAGCTGACATGCATATTTCTAGTAATGAACTTAATTATCCTATCTTAATATATGTTTTGTATGAGGCACTTTCTTCTTTCAAGCCCTTACCAGCCATAAGAGATCACAATATAGTCCAAGCAGAAAATCATTCTCTAAAAAAGCATTCCTACAAACCACTGAATTGCATGAAAGAAAAACTGAGACTGAAGATAATGGCTCGATCTATGCTTTCTACACTACACAACTATTTTACTAACCCTGGCAATATCCTTGAAGATAAATTCCTTGCTGTCTGCCAGTGGCTAGCCTTCTCCTTCTGTGAAACCAAGAATTTATTTAACACAGTGTCTTAAAACAGTTCACACATGAAACAACCGAGGTTTTTTTTTTGTTTTTTTGACTTGACGGTACTTTGTCTTCATTTCCAAATGAAAGACTCTGAGCTCAAAACCCTTTTCGCGAGTCTATCCAGAATTCGTTCAATCTGGAGGGAGAGAAAGTAGCTCCTTCGGGAAGATGGCACGTGGACTGACTAATCTCCCTTGGCTGTTGTTAAGAGGTTACAAGGCAGCTACTGTATTTTGGTTCCCATGCTGCAGATCCAGAACCAAGGATGGCTCGTCACAACTTAAAATTCATGGCCTGACGACAGATGTCCTGTTCCCGGAGAATCAGCTATTTCCACCTGCAGATGCTCATAATGCAAGCGCAGAATCAACACAGAGCAGAACTGGTCTTATTCTTGGCAGCTACTGACAACTTGGTTGTCCTCCAGGGACCTTCAAAGCAGAAATTAACTCCAAATCTTTATAATAATTTATGGGGTGGGTATATACACACCCATGCATATATTATTTTATTTGTGCAATATTCTCTCCCTAAGATAAACAATAAGGGAAGATTTAACAACCTATATAACTTACTCAAGTTATTCCTCCTTGGAGGAGTAAGAACTGTTGAAGATAGTTCAAGGAGCTACAACTAGGCATAACATAATAAAAAACTAAACTGAAGAAAAAAAATTGTTTAGCTATCAGATCTATAAAACTGTGAGACAGACCCCAAGGAAAGTGTTGGAAGTACCTTCAATTCAAAAGTGTAAAGCTAGTGTGGAAAAAGCATTCGGTAGCACATCCACTTTGGTAGGGATACAGAAAAGATCACTTAGTAATCTTCATTTCTCATTTTTCAGACTAATAGCAGTTTGGACAAGAAGTATGTTACTAAATAAAAATAATGCAGTAGTACACAAGAAGAGAAAATGTTGGAAACAATTTAGTTCCCAATTTACTTCAAGATGACCTCTACATGTACTCATACTCAAATTACCATGTCAACACATCCCAAGTATAAGCAGCTCAGAAACCGCTGAAAGAACAAATCATTGTTCGGATCATTCTGAGTAGTAATGGATATCACCAGTGGACTTGTGTGGTTTTGTGACTTCATGTTTTCTTTAAGTTAGATCTTCATTTAAAAATAAAGAAAAACTCAAGTTTATCTGAAATAAAAATTTTGAAAGGCCACAAAAAAATCATGTTGATCTATGTAAGTCAACTTTTATACCATTTAGAAGAAAACCATCTATTTACATTATTTTTGGACCTATCTGCTTTTGATTTGAAAGAGAAACGTAACTTGTGCGATTCTTTCCCAACAACTTAGCCAATATTTCCAGATTGTTTAGGAAAACTCTGAAGAGCTAAGGTCAGAAATCCATAATCCTCAAAAGTAGCAGTTTATTCAGATACAACATATCTTTGGAGAAATTCTGCCTCCCCACAAATTAACAGCAGAAGGGAATTTTCCTTAAATACGACATGTCTTCAAGGTAGCCCCCTTTACTCACAATTCTGTGGCAGATGCAAACTACTATTGAGACCCTGCAGAATTTTTCACGTAAATGAAGACAGTGTCTTGACTAAAGGTATTAGAAACACAGGCTGTAAACTACCACTTCAATGAAACAGGTAAGCTAGGTTAATGCCATGCTGAATTAGAGGTAGAAACCTGATATTTGCAAAGAAGTTTGAGAGGGTCAAAGAAGTATAAATTCTCAGAGGGACAAAGCTAGAGATAGGCAGGTATCTTACAGAGATAAGAAACTTAAGTAGCTGATAAGCACAAATTACTGGCTAGGAAATCTAACTAAATCAAAATTAAGTTTACACACCTTCAGAGTTCATACCAGAAAAAGTGATAAATCACAGCTGGCAGAGAATCTATTGGCAACATACAGCTGACATACAGGGTGCTTCCGTGCAACTAGTGATGTCACATGTCAGACTAATAAAATACAAATTAGGTATGGCTACAAACATAGCCATTCGCTGCTATCATGCAGTGTTGTGCTCAATATCTGCAGTAAAGGGAAAGGTGGAAAGAAGAGACAGAGTAAGCTGAATCTGTATACAAACAGGAGGAAGCAATTAAAGAAACAAAAAAAGCATTTAAAACCGAATGCAGATGCTATCATTAGTCTTGCCTAAGAGAGTGTAAAATAGTTTGACTCAGTTTTTCACTTTTGTAGTTACTAGCGAGTGGGATTTTACACCTACTACAACAGAAACAAAGCAGCAGCTCAAAAAAAACCTTCTACTCAATTTCAAGAGACATCTCCCTATTTCTTCTTTCTTTTTTCATACTGTATGTACATCCAAAGCATTGCAGTTTAACCAAAATATCAGTAACTGCTGAAATAAGAGAATATGAATGTCTTCTACAGCCATGCTAGCATGTAAAAGTATAACTCAATATATTTCATCAACTATTTACCTCCACAATTTTACTTCTCTAATACGGTTACGATCAGACTGTATCACCATGGAGAATAATCTCAGTCTAAGTGTTACTTTATTTTTGATCGCTGCTGAAGTTTTTCCCTTCGTCTTTGTCCCAGAATGCCTTACTACTGGGGAAAAAAAAAAAAAAAAATCGCAGTGCTTCTAAATGCCCAGATAGGAAATCAAAACCATAAACCTGGCAGTGAAAGAGAACAAGCACTACAGTTCCCAATGTTACCAAAAGACTTGCAGCCTCCCAGTGGTTTCACTATTTTCACTTCCCTGCAATAGTGTGTGAAGTTAACAACCTCAAAACTTAAAAGAGTGCGGTTATTTCAAGAACTACACATTTAGAAGTAGGACTCTTCAAACAGAAGTTTCTTCTAAACTTGTTCTCCCTTGATTTCATTTATGTCATTAAACTAGTGGATGTCAAAGTATACTTCCTGAAGTAATTGTTTAATTCCCAAATGGTTGGGGTTTTTAATAAACAATAATATACATCGCCACCTAAAATAAGTTATTGAGCAGTAACTAGCATGTCTTGAAATGCATTGCTCTATGCACAATCCTAGAAAGATTTATTTTTTGCCTTTGCTATATTCATAGGGATATATATTTAAGGCTGTGATGAAGGTGAAGATTGCGCAAAGGTGAAGGTTGCGTATGAGAGGCATCAACTAGTAAATTTGCATCCTTGGTTCTATGCATCCAGCACCTCAAGTAACTTTTAGTGGAACCTCAGGCAGAGTTAGGAATATACATATGGGTATAACTTCTTAAAGAAATTCTATTACAAGCTGAACTTACATGTTGACTGATGAAGAAATGTAAAGTCTTGAAGACAATACAACTGAAGAACCCTCTCAAGAGCTGTATCTTGCCCAGAAGCCATCCATGATGGCACCATGCTTACAAAAAGCACATATGGAATTTATCAGGACAAATCTGCAAGTCTCAGGGACGGATACACTTCTCAAATCTCAAAGCACACTCGTGCTCATGTGGATGCACTTGAATCACATCCCCGGCCCTCTTGCAGTAGATTATGACACAGCATTTTATTCTCACTACACTACTTCTTTGTGAGAAATTTTTATGCATACAGGCATTTTGCCATCTGTTTCACAAGCTAAACTATCTTTCTAATCCTTTCCATCCAAATTCAAAAAATAAAACCTAAAAAAAAAAATTCTGATGTTTCAGTCCTGGATGTGTATGACTTCAGTAAAAACATAGGTAGGTTGATTTCCTGACTTGAATCAAAGTCTGCAGGAACCACACAAAATGCAACCTTATACAGCTTTTTCCAACATAAAGAAAACCCGTGTGTTTCAAGATGTATTTTCACAAGTATGTGGCAATCACTAGAAAAGACTGATTTATGTAAAAGAATTAGAAAAATGAAGTACTGAATGCATAGCCATAAGCTCATAGAGATGACCCACAAAGTGATGTAAAGACAACATTGAAATATCAATAAAAAACTGTTTCATTAGACCAGCCAGAATCACAGAATTGTTGAGGCTGGAAAAGACCTCTGAGACCATCAAGTCCAGCCTATGTCCCACCACCACCACATCGGCCAGACCACTGCACCAAGTGCCACATCCAGCCTCTCCTTAAACACCTCCAGGGACGGTGACTCCACCCCTTCCCTGGGCAGTGCATCCCAATGCCTGAGCACCCTCTCTGTGAGGAAGGGCTTCCTGAGATCCAACCTGAACCTCCCCTGATGCAGTTTCAGGCCGTGCCCTCTCGTCCTGTCACTGGTTGCCTGGGAGAAGAGCCCAACCCCCACCTGACTACACCCTCCCTTCAGGCAGTTGTAGAGAGTGATAAGGTCCCCCCGAGTCTCCTCTTCTCCAGGCTAAACACCCCCAGCTCCCTCAGCCTCTCCTCACGGGACTTCCCCTCTAGTCCCTTCCCCAGCCTCGTTGCTCTCCTCTGGACCCGCTCCAGCCCCTCAATGTCTTTCTTGCAGTGAGGGGCCCAGACCTGCACACAGGGTTCGAGGTGAGGCTGAGTGGTGAGTACAGGGGCGGAATTACATCCCTACTTCTTCTATTAAGCTCTTGAGAAATTCCACTGAAGAATGTAATGAAAACATTTCCAGGAGAGGTGTACTCCTAAAGAGTGCCTAAAGAACAAATGCTAGTTTTGTTTTCAAAAAGTTATCAAGGGGCAGGAGAGCTCCCCATCAAAACATAGATGATGAGTACAAAGCTTGCCACCACCCACAGAAACTGGTCCACTTGGCTGTATACCTACAACTTCCTAACTTTCTGGTAAGGATGTTCTCAGAGAATCACTGTAGCATCAGCAGACTTTCAACAATCTAGCCTAAGATTTAAGGAGTCAGGCAATGCAAGTCCTGTGACAGTAAGCCTGAAATCCCAAACCTAGTTTTTAATCCTGAAGATTTGGAAGAGATTCTAGAATAAAAACTGCCTCCATGAAGCTAGGGAAAACTTATGTCTTCTGACTATCATAACTTTTTGAGGATCATTAGTAAAGATAAGTTGCAAGAAAGAAACTAGTAAAACGGCTGTGACTAGTGAATTAAAGAAGCATCCAAATGGGACCCTGTGGATAAACCTGGCCAAGACCAAAACCATTTATTCACTTAATCAAAAATATTTCTTCTTCATTATCAGGAAAAACAGGCCCATTGAAGCACCTCAGGTCCCAGAAAACTGGATTGAGTATCTTCCTGAAGCTTCTCTCGTCTCTATTATCCAGTATTATCAGGGATCTCAAGAAACAGCCAATATGTGCCTGATACCAGATATCTCAATTCCACATATCATCTTTTCTGTAGAGCATTAAGATCTCATGCCTCCTTAGTTATTCACAAAAGTTATCTTGCATCCTGGTATGTTCTTGGTGTTCTTGACATACAGAGGCTACTGCCATGGTGGAGCACAAGGTGGGATGGGCCACATGGAATCTATTTTTCCAGCCACAGCTGCCCTTTGGGGTGTATCTGAACAAAGGATGTGCCTGCTTGATTAACTTCACCAGCTGTAAGACTTAAACATTTGCTAATATACCTATTTGCCAATCATCTATCTGTTGCAAAATGCCAAGAAGGTTCCAAGCCAGATCTGAATTGATCACATTTCTGAGGACAACTAGTCACTCCAGCAAAAAGCCAAGAAATGTGTTTAGGCCACCCTGAAGCCCTTGTACTGAAGACAAGACCTTCTTCTGAGAAATCTCAGAGAAAGCTGCTGACTTTAATGAGTAGGAATTTGGAAGCAATACTTAGGTACATGTGATATGGGGCAATTTGAGGACAGTTCTGTAAAAAGAAATGAAAAAGCAGCTAGACTGACTCTGTCGCTGGCAAGCGCGAGCAGTTATGTAGAAACTCACTGAAGTGATCTTCACTGTAGGACAGATGGTACGTGTGCTGTAGATCACTGAGGGGGAACCAGACCTGGCGCTCTTTCCAATATAGCAAGCATCTGCAATGGTGCCTCTCAGTTACTGAGCTATGGCAGCACAACAGAAGTGCTGTATCAGGAGAAGGTAGAGAAGAGCTGATATAGACTAAGAAAATCTATCCTTATATCAAAAATGGAGATGAATTTTAGGCAACTACAGAAGACTGCTGAAATGAGTCTTACCACGTATGGTGGGTTAACTTTGGCTAACACCAGCTGCTCACTCGCTCTCCATCCTTAGCAGGGCAGAGAATAGGATAAGAAAGCTCATGTTGCAAGATAATGACAGGAGGATTGCTTACCAGTCATGGACAAATTGCCATCCTGGGCAAAATATACTCAACACAGGAAAAACTTAGTTTATTGTCAATAAAAATAGATTTGGATAGTGAGAAACTAAAAAGAAAAACACTACACCACCACCTCGTCTCCTCTCTTTTCCAGGCTCACCTTCACTCCTTTATTACAGATCCTGCTACACACACCTCCAGTTACCCATCCTGCCTCCAGCAACTCAGAGGGATAAAGGGTGAGCAGTTATGGTCACTCCATAAGAGTCCCTTGCTGCCACTCCTTCCTCCTCACTGTTTTCACAGAATCATAGAATGGTTAGGGTTGGAAGGGACTAGAGTCCAACCCCCTTTTTAAAAGCATTTTAAGGCTAGTTACACTTCTCATGGAAGCATAAATAATTGATGCTTGAACTATCAAGTTTTACTCACCGAATCAGTCCCTATTTTCATTTCACAGTAACACGTCCACTGGGAAATTCTGTTACACATAAACCATCATATGAAGGCTGGGTTGGACTGACTCTCTGCCACAATGACTCCCACTCAAAGCCACTTGTGCCTTTTTCAGAAAAATATCTCTGTGGGACCAGTTCATATTAATCCTATACCATGAGCAGGAGAGAGACTAAGTCGATCTTCCTTGTTTGCTTTTCTTCCCTGTTCCCTTGATCCAGGCTCTCAGCAGACTACTCCTCTCTTTGATTTCCTCTCTGTACTAGTCAGGCATACTTACTCTAACAACTGAAGACACCAAGATCTGGGTACCAGTGGTTAACAAATCAGTGTTCAAAACTCACCAATGTTGTGTAAAGGAGGGCTGTTGTGCTTGCATGGAGTGTTGTTTTTCTTCCTTCTTTTCCTTTTTAAGTGGAAATGAAACTATATTCTATGATTCTTTGTATAAAACTCTTTGAAAGAATGTTAAGGCAGATACTTGAAAGACGTTAGGAAAGAATATCTTACAACTCCTTACACAACCTTAATTTTGCTTTTTTCTTATTATACTTACACACTGTAACACAGTCTTTTAACTATGTGACTATGGGTGTAAACTAAGCTAAAGAACGGGCCCATAGTGGGTCAAGTGATCATAAATGCATAATTCTCTAACTTTTAAGTGTTTGATTTCAACACCTGAGCATAGTTTTGCAATGCTTTTTTTTTTTTTTTGCATTTTATGAGATTAGTTGAAGATCCATCCCAATTATCACATCACTTTTTCCCAGATAACCAAGAAATTAAGTATTGTGGATGAACATTCTCCTTCATATTTGCCCTTATAATCTGCTTGTTAGAGATGGAGGAAGGCTTTCAAACCATGGCTCAGCATGAGTAAGTCCAAAAAAATGCTAATAGATTTGGGAAAAAAAGCAAAGCAAAAAAAAAAGCAACTAGCTTGACTGTTATTTCTTCTCATAGTTCCCACCCAGTAAGGCAGTCTCCAGTATTACTATAACTAAGGTGCTTTGCTGGGCTCCCAACTGCTCCTGTGAATCTGTGGTGAAGACATGACAAGGACTTTTCTTGACATTTGTGCTTGGCAAGAGTATACTTCCATTTCAGACACGGATTACATTACAGTCACACTTCTCCGTCCACAACAAAAAAATTGCTGTAAATTCAAAATTGGATTACAGCTCTAGCAATAAAACATTTCTGTTAGCATACTATACGTTGTTCACTTACTAAGTGACAGTTTTCACAATAAGCACAGCACACTCCAGATGCCAGGTGAAGTTCATTGCACTGATTTTCAATCTGAAGCTGTAAAATAATTTCTTGAATTGGCCATCTGCAAAACCATCTCTCCTCCATATGTTGTAATGGCAACCGCCAGCAACAGAGGCATTTCAGATAGTAATTCACTGATTAAAACTGTCAGGCTATTTTTCAATGAAGGCATCTCAGCTCTGGAATTCATTTCTCCCTAACCCATGGTCAAATAGCTTATGGTTTGCTGACTTCCATAACATGTGATATGGAATTACAGAACAAAACTATCATGGTGTTCTGTGACAGGACAGTCTGAGGACCACAGGACGGGGCAACTATTGTTCTTTGGAGGTACTGTATTTTGGGAAGCTGCAATAAAATGGAGAAAATGGAATTATGCTAGATTAGTAAAATGCTCCATTAGGGTTTAGGTAACATGGTTTCTAAAGTATCTGTGTTAATTCTAGAGTAGCACAGGTATCTGCAAAAAAGTTGCGTGCAGGGAACACAGCTTGGTGTCGGAAGCGGTGCAGCCCCTCCATGTACACATGACTTTGAACCTCTGAAACTTAGCAGTGCTCTAGTCCTCAGGAGCTGCTGTTGTCATAGCAACAGCTCTCTAAAACACGGAAAACAGGTTAGGCAGTTTCACACTAACATAGCTGTTTCACTAACCATCACTGTTTTCCCCTGTAGCCCACCTCGAGGACCATCAGCGGGCTGTTGCCATAGTCATCAGCCAGCAGAGAGGAGAAAATAAGGCTCTGGAGTTTCGCGGGGGATGAGGGTGCTGAGGAAACAGGGAGTTCAGCCTCCCTCCACCTACTTCTCTTTCCCCCAAATCCTCCAGAAATCCTCTTCAGATGCATCAGCTCTTTCCCATCTCTTTTACTCTGCAAGTATTATTCTGAAAACTGCTTGTGGCCTAAGAATTTTGGGTTTTTTTTATTTATTTCGTTGGTTGGGTTTTGGTCTTGTTTTTTTTTTTTATTTAAAAGGGCACTGCACAGTTTGAGAGTTAAATGCTGTTAACCACTGAGTGCAAGTGAAAGGTGTATTATTTGGCCGTTCAAAAGGCTCTGTGTTACAGTACCATTCAAAACATGCTAGCAGTTGTTACGAGAACGTAATATAGGGGAAAACAAGCACTGTAAACCAGGTTCCTTAGAAACCTGTGACAAGGAAGTTAACCAGATCGAGACAACAAATGAAACAGCCAAGGACGTACACACCAAGTTGCGCTACGATTAACACACTCCTACTAATTCCTCCTCTGTTTCTCTGAAGTAGCACTGAAGGTGGGCTGCACACAGGTGCTCACATCTCACTGAATCATTAGTCACAGAAGAAATCCCAAAGGACAAGAGCTTCCTCTTCTAATTTAATGTCTTCGTTGCTTTAATGGAATCTGTCTGAATACAGGTTTACTTACATTGGTCTCTATCTTGACTCCCAGTGTTACTCTATTTGTTAAAGGAAACTCTTTAGAAAGACAGAAATAGCAATGAAATTTCCAACTTTGCAAAAGCAAAATAAAAAGCCCATTCCACCCCCCTACACACATATCAGAAGCACCATGGAAATATCACACTTCTATCTCTACAGATATTATCAGGATAACAGTTCTCATCTTGAGGTGATTACCCATCTCTGTAGAGCGCAGAGTATAGATGGCATTTAGAACGTGTGACTTTAATTAATGGCAATTGTGAAGTAACAATTAATAAGTAAATGACCATTCTGTGAAAGTGCTAAGCCAACGTTTGCACTAGAAGCACATGAAGAACTTTTAAAATACTTAAAGATATATAAGCACTTCTTCCAGGTTCCAGGTGAACCAATGCCCAAGGACACCCTAATGAGAAAGCCTCCTTTTCCATTCACTTTCCCTGTGTCAAAAAAGCTCAATCTTCAAAGAGGACTTAACAAAGTAAGAGACACAATCATTTTAGGACAGCTCATTTTTACAAAGAAAACTTTCAGGATCTAGAGAACTTTTGGAGTGATGGAGAAGTTTGGTCTTTAAGTGTCTTTGAAGAACATTTTTTCCTCCATTTTTACTTCAAAGAAGAATATTCAAGTATAAAAAACCCACTAAATATATTGGGCTGTAGTGACACCATGAGGGAAAAAACAATCAGACATGTTTTTAGAGAGTTCCACCTAATTCACGTCTACAAGCACTACAGGATGCTCAGAGTATCATGCAGTCAAGGCTGCATAGTTTGCAAAGTCCCTGCTTCTCAGCTGATGCCCTAACCTTGCCTGTGACCCTGCTGCAATGAAAAGTAAAATAAGTTAAAGTCTTCAAACTGGTTTAAGCTAACTTCTTTTAGTTCTCTATATGGCATATGAAAAATGGTCAGGGAAATGCAGAGTTCTCAGTTGAGCATCAGGCAGCCTTTCGAAACAGCTGTAACTACCACACCGGGACTTTAGAGCTTTTCTACAGAACAATACCAAGATCTTTAAGTAGATGCTAAGCGAGTGTTAATTCTTCAAGAATACTGAGAAACACAGTCCAAGCTATGAAATTTGTAACCCTAAACCTAAATGCAGCTTCATATTTTGGCACATAAATGAAAGTGGTTTCTGTAATAATCTGAGCCGCTAAACTTAACATTGCCAGCAGTAGTGACTTGAGCAAATATGATATTAACCCTTCTACAGAGAGTTTGTCAATAGCTGCAACTTTATATATTGGGCTTGTAAAGGTTTATTTTTCAGTTGTTACTCATAATACTATAAAATAAGTATAAAAACTTGCCAAACTAATTTCGTAGTTTTGCCACTCAGCCTTGGGTGATTTTACATAGGACTTTTAATGTTTTTAAGTACTGACGCTGTCCATGAGACACATTTTTATCCATATAAAAATAACCATGAATGAAAAAAACCCAAGTATCCAGTTAGCTTACAGCTTTACATTGCACACATCTCTATAAAAAGCCTCACCTTCTTCACCAAAAATAAAATTACCCGTGCATAGCAATGCCACAAATAAACAAAAGTAAATGTGTTCATAAGGTATCTATAAGAATGACATTTGGATCAGTTTAATGTATACATTTCACACACTAGTGAAATACAAGTAAATGAGAGTAATGAATTCACTCTTATAGAAACACAGATTTTGCTTTGAAGTTTCATAGGAGTTCCCTTTTATTTGTTATGCAAATTATAAGAAAAGGATATCTGAAGACATTAATTCCACATAAGAAAGAACTCAAAGTATTATGAGCCCTCTATCTGAAGTCAATGCCTTAATGCAGAATTAACGCAAATTCTACAAGTTATCTGCAAATAAAAGCTGCACAGAACTGCTTTCATCCTTCATAAAGCTCAAAAGTATTAAATGTCAGCCATTTAATTTCCAGCATTTTGTTTATGAAATATTGTTAACATCTATGCTTAACATATAGTCCACACCTGGTACTTTTTGGCTGCAGCTCAAAACAGGAAGCACAGAAATCTAATACAAGCTCTCTGATTATTGAGAGTTAGCCACACAGATGCTACTGAATTAATCCAATTCTTTTCCTCTGTTAAATTGCTAGAATCTCATCTGACAAATTCTCATGCTCCTATTTAAGTCCATTAATTTTATTTTTTAAAAGGGTAAAAAAAAAAAAAAAACTGAAAAAAAATCCCATGTTCTTTACCAAAGCACATAATGAGGAAATCCTCTTCAAAACTAGGGAGTTACAAAACTTAAAACAGTCTTGCAAAATTCCAGTCGCCCACTATCCTGAGGCAAGTTTTATTTTTACTTCTTCTCATTATCATTAACCATCATAGCAGAGAGTAGGAGAACAGACTTTGTTTCTTGGTGGTAAACTTTCACGATATTATCATAGAGATGATTTCAAAGAGTTCTGCTGAAGCCCTGAAGCAGAACACGCACCCGTCGGTGTCAGCACTCAGCTCGGGGATCAGACATTACACACAAAGGTGTGGTACACTGTCCTGACGTCAACAGTGATTCACGCAACATGGAAACTATTCGGATTAAATATCCGCCTTCAACGCTACCCCCCCTCCTCCTTTTTTTGTTTTTGGTAAGAGAAAACAGAATCGACCTGAAACTGAAATGGTTTGATGGACAAAAAAGGATCGCCTAAAACTTGTCCAGCCACAACTGTCCTTTCCAAGTATTTCAAAGCTCTTTCTAGGCTATATGCATTACTTAGCTATTACACAACGACGTATATTAGTACAGACAACTGGTTACTAAGGTAACAAGATGTTACTTTAAACCAGCAGTGCTGCCCCAGCTCATCAGCTTCACTCATTTCTTTCCTTTCTTCTCCTTAAACTATGCACAAGTTACAGACCTGCTCTGTAACTAAATCTATACGCTTGAGCTATACCTCAGTCTCTCTATTCGACCTAATGAGTTTAAAAAAGGGAGTTTAGATGATACAAGCTTTTAAACTCTTTGCAGTTAAATCATTTCATTCTTAACCCCATACTAAGAATTTGAAAGTTAGCTGAAAAATAAGTTTTAAGGTGTCTTCTCACTAGCAACTACTTTGTTATTAAAAACCACATTGCACAGTGAAACTATAAAATAAGACATAGGGATACTTTAAACTTCTGGGAAATAAAACATGGTTAGGTTCTACTGACCAAATCTTGGCTGAAAATTTCCAGAGGCAGACTCAAGTTTGGAAATAATAGCTGACTGCTAATTGCAAAAATTTTCAAGGTTACACCAGGTCTAGCTCCTCCAAAATACTGACGCTCCTAATAAGCAAACTGAGTATGTCACTACTTCTGAGAGCTTGAGTTTGTAAGACCTGTGTTCTCAACATTTTTTATGATTACAAACATCGGCCTAAAAAGCCACAGGACATAAAGCCATTGGAAGCATTTACAGGAGAAAGTCACTTACAACAATCCTCTGCTCCAAGCAGGATTGGCTCCACCAAAACTATTCCTGATGTGTTCATCCGACCAGGTCTTCGACACTCACAGTAAGAGCAACTTCTGCAACTCTCTGAGGCAATCTGCTGCCGTACGGTGGGATCCTGTTAGACACACCTCTTGCTATCTAACTTCAAATAAATTGCTGCAAATCAAGCTTCAGTCCTTGTCTTATCTTCAGAGGACATGTCAATAATAAGTAAAAAACTTTAATTGTTTTTCACATGTAAAGATGCAAAAAACTTTTTGACCTAGAAGGGTGTTTTCCGTGCTCTTCCACCTGTGTCAGACGGCACAATTCACCTTCCAAAACAATGGTACAGAACTGGCACTTTGCATGACTGACTCACGATCAGAGTAACATCTTTAAAACAATCCTACAACTTAAGATAAACAGAAAGGACTGATTCTGTTTACAGACTAATCAATTTAGTTATATATAAGGCCAAATTACTAGGCTTGATTTTCCATTATTTATTTCTATGCCAATAAGGGAAGGGACGTTTTCAAACAGAAAGGATCCTATATTCAATACCAGTTGGACAAACGCTCAGCTCAGGTAGTATAATTCCCCTGTCCTCTTCAAGAAAAACAATTCTCCTTTTGTGGTCTGAATATACAAACAGGATCTAATTAAATCAGTAAGTATTTGTCTTGCAGGATTAAAAAAAAAACAACAACTGTAATAGGCTGCTCTGTTCTCTTTGTCTAATGGGAAAAAAACCACAAAACTACCAAGGAACAATACATTTTTAGTTTATATGTCAGGCTGGCACAACCGCCCCTATTGCCTGCCTTAACAGCTACATGAGAAGCCTGACAAACCATGTGCGGGACCTGCAAACCACCCGCAGCGGACTCCTAACGCGAATCTCTCTCCCACTGACTTAACCCCACACCTCCCATTTATTAAATAACCACTAAACACACAGGAAACTTCTGTACTGGTCACCTATTATAAGAGGTGCAGAAATCTTTTGCTATTGAGGTTCACACTGTCCTCACAGAATGAGCTAGATAAAGGATATTCTGTTCATTATATTAATTTTCCCGTCTCTCCTCTCTTAGCTGTCTCTGAGCTGAAATGAATAAAATTCTGCATGCAGCCTGCCAACACCAATAATGCTTTTGTTAACTATGTGACATTATAAATAATCTTCTGTTTATCTCATATGCATGCAGCCCATGCAAACCCAGAAACCGAAGTTTCATATTTGCTTATTTAAGAAAATGCTCTTCCTTGTCAGCATCTGGAAATGCTTCATGATATTCAAGCAACTAATTAAAAACAAAGCAAAATGAATGTGTGTTAATTCTTCATTTAAAATTTTCGAATTACCAAGAGGAGAATCTCAAATAGTTGAAAATAGATTAAATACTTTCATTTCCATTAATTAGAAAGAAGACTACACCAAATTCATCCATCTGTTGCTTAAATAAAATCAGAGCAAATCCAGCCAAGGTTTTGGACAAATAAATATTTCCAATGAAGCTAACTCAACCTAGATTTATTACTAAATTTTTAATTAAATTCTATATGGCCTTTTATTTTTACTAAATCAATTGTGACATTATACGTTTATAAATGTCAACTGAAGTGCTCAGTATCTGCAATACTATTAATTCACAATGATTATATCCTAGAGTATTTGTTCTGGTTGAAACCCAGGCAAATATTCTGCCTAGGGTAACAGATGGCTTTTTAATTTTTTGTTACTATTCCAGAAACTTTAAGTCACCCAAAATGCATCTACTTAAACATGATATTGCAGTTACTACAAAACATGATCTACATGTTCACTGTTTAATATTTAACAATCTGGATACCATTTCTGTTTGGAAATAATTCTACTGAAGACGGAAATCATTACCCCAGCATTGCTATAATAAATAGGTTTGCCTTTTTACATTTTATCATCTCATAACAAAAAATAAATGACTCACTTAAAATTAAATAGCATATTCAATCAGTGTAAAATAAGTTTAGCAACTAATTCTGAGTAATGGTAATTCACAGGTTATTATCAATTAGAGATCACTTCACTGCAGTTCATGTAAATCCTTTGTCGTCCCACACTAGCACATGTTATTAAGGGGCAGAAGAATTTACAGAGCAATTTTCTATCTTAATGAGATGCAAAACATCATGACGCTGTAAAAATGTAAGCAGCAGGTTATTTAACAACACGTACACAGAGCACATTAATAAGATTTACCTGTTCTTCCCCACATGGTAAAAACTTCGAGCACTTTTTGCTTATTAAAAGTTCACCTTTTTTGGTAAATACTATCTTTTACAATGCCCATAAAAATGTGATAAATGCTACATAAATATCACAAGGTCTTTAACTATGAAAGACAATCAGAAATTCGAGCAAGCTGTTTCAACAACACCTTGCAAGTTATACTGCTCATGTAATACACAGCTTTCTCCAGCATGTACATATCTCATCAAAAACATTCCCCACAGAAAGAACAAAGCTATCATAATAGCAACATGATCATAGGAACACATAATATCTATAAAAAAAACCCTGTTCTTAAAAGGTCTGGTCACTTAGATGGTCAAAACAAACACATCATTTGCTCCAGATCGGCACTTTGATCCAAACTGCTGACTTGTGAGCTTAGACTAAAAAGTTGGCCCATTAAACAGCTAAGCCTCGTTATGAAAAGCCACTTACACCGTGCATCTTTAACATATTTCAGAAAATCACATGTATACACGATACAGCTTTACTGCATCTTTACTTATTCAGAGACATCATGCTGCTTTTCCTCACAGTGAGTAGTATCTCGTTGATTAGGCTTGTTGATACCAAGGTTTGTGGTGAATAAAACATCACTTAACCCCAGAAAAACTGACAGAATTAGGGATAAAAATATTGCTTTAATTTTGCCATCTGCTGCATGCCCCTTAAAAGTAACGAAAATGTGTACAAGAATTGCCTGTTGCCTGAGAGTATTCACTGAAAATTAAAATCCACCATGATCCTTGAGTGAGAAAAATACATTAAAAGTTTCATAGAAAAGATGACATTTGAATAAACACTAGTTTGTTTTTGTAAGATTTATATCTAATCAGAGCCTCAGAACTCTTCCATTTCAAAGACTGAAGTAGGAAAAAAAAAAAAAACCTAAACAAAGCAAAATATTTACAAGTACTTCCCCAGAAATACATGTCCCTAAGATTCACCGATAGAAAAGACTCATATTTCTGTTTTTCAGAATTTATCATGAGACAACAAAAAGGGTCAATAAAATAACTGAAAATAAAAATCAAAACAAGCAATCCTATATAAGTTCCTAGCCACAGAAAAGAAGATGTTCAGGTGCTTGGGGTTGTTTGTTTGAATTATTACAAATGAAGAAGAAATGTAATATAAAGACACCAAACACCTCTTAAGCATGAAAAATATCACCTTAGTCCTGAAGCATACCTAACAGGATAAATTTGGAATAATGCAATATTCAGGGTTAGCTAGAAGTTATTTGCCATATACCTGATCCAGTACAATGTGAAGGTCTGCAGTGGCAATTTTTCCTCATCAGTTCCTGGAACATTACATCAATAACCAGCACAGACTGATCACGGAACTGAAGGCCCACAGGACCAACAGTCAGAGAGGGATCTGAAATTCCCATATGGCATTAGCGAAAAAGAAACAAGATCAGCTTTTGAATTTCGAAACAGATGTACTTCAACAGTGAAAAACAAAGCATAAATACGGACTCGCAGAAGAAAAAACACTGCTGAAATTACTTTTTTTAAAAGCTCAGATTGATGACCAAAGCATCTTATTTACTTGGAAAAGTCTTCTCCTTCTATTTTCATTGGCAAGGAGTTTTTAAAACATTTACGTCAGGGCAGAAAACTATGCCCACACAAAAACTTTCAAACCAGACCTAGTGCTAATTTTGCCTTATTTTATACATTCACTTATTCATCTTCCGAGAAAAGTTTCGTGTATCATATATTTAGATTATCTAGAAACAGAAGCCAGTGTGTAAGACTGCTATGTCTGCATTACATGTGTTTATACATTTAAACAGATAAAATAACTATGCATTGTTTTATCAAACAGTAAAATATACTAGGGATAGGATAAAATATCACTGTGGCCTAAAGCAAATATACCATCTGGCCACAAGAATTAGCTCCCAGTTGTGCAGGTCTCACCTTATATATAAAAATAAGCAAACTGATTACTTGCAGGGATTTGTAAAGATTGGGTTTTCTTCTCTTTCCCTCATCCCTCCCACGTCAGTGGCATTTCTGCTTCTCGAGTTTATGCTCTAACAGACACATACACCAACAGATTTTTTAAGTCTTTCCATTTGATGCACTCAAAGATCCCTTCTTAGCACAGCACTGTCATTCTGCCCTGGCTCACAAGTAAAGCATCTGCTGGCTGCCAGCACTGGCATACAAGAGTAGATGGGTAAAAAAGAATAATGGTACCATTCAGCAAATTAGTTTGGTGACCTCCAACCTCCAGAGCATCCCTTCTCTTCTACACAGAAAGTTAAAGTACTATTAGAATAAAGTAGCATTAAGCCAGATTTTGATCATTTTTTATGTTAGTTCTAGTGTATCAATCCCTTCTTCAAATAAAATCATGACTGTCACTGTTTACTGTTAGGATGCCTTTATATGTCCAATTAAGATTAATTCCAAACCAAACAGAACGGAATTATTTAGCACAAAGTTTCCATTATTTATCCCTTTCATGAATCATTTAAAGACTTCATGTCAGCAACTGAAAACATTGATGTTGATCTCACAAAGAGTAGACAATATATTATGCATGCTGCCCACAGATTTACCCTTTCAGAAAGTCTCTCGCAGGTCACTTACCAATACTGCCACTTGCTGCCTAAAACATAAAGTGCTTCCAGACTATATAAATAAGTAACAGTTGCCTCTGGTTCAAACCAGCAGGCTGTTAAAATCAACATTCTGTGTGACATCAGCTGGTACCAGACACTTCAGAGAAAAGTATTCTTGAGTGGATTACTCTGAAGCAGCACTTCCATCATGGAGGGGTTTTCCTAAACAAATTCTTAAACAGGCTTATCTATGGAAGTATTTGGCTTTTGTCACGCTTACTACAAAATTCCATCCCCAACTATATATGCTTACTACAAAATTCCATCCCCAACTATATACACTGCCCATGTCAATAGCTATTAACTTTTTTTTTTTTCCAAACCCTATCTGGTCTTCAATCCAAATCATTTTGTAGCAACGAGCCTTACAACACTGCCTTTTTAGGAAGTCAGGGACCAACTGCACATAGAATCACAGAGTGGGTTAAGGTTGGAAGGGACCTTGAAGATCATCTAGATGCAACTCCCCTGCTGTGGGCAGGGACACCTCTCTCCCACTAGACCAGGTTGCTCAAAGCCCCATCCAACCTGGCCTTGAACACTTCCAGGGATGGGGCAGCCACAGCCTCCCTGGGCAACCTCTTCCAGTGCTTCACCACTCTCACGGTGAAGAATTTCTTCCATATATCTAAACCTACCCTCTTCCAATTTCAGGCCATTGCCCCTTGCCCTATCACTGCAGGCCCTTGTAAAAAGCCCTTCTCCAGTTTTCCTGTAGGCCCCTTTCATGTACTGGAAGGCTGCTATTAGGTCACCCCAGAGCCTTCTCCAAGATGAATAGCCCCAGCTCCCTCAGCCTGTCCTCATAGCAGAGGTGCTCCAGCCCCTCTAATCACCTTCACGGCCCTCCTCTGGGCCCGCTCCAGCAGATCCATGTCCTTTTGGTCCTGTGGGCTCCAGAACTGGACGCAGCACTCCAGGTGGGGCCTCACCAGAGCAGAGTAGAGGGGGGGAATCACCTCCCTCGCCCTGCCCATCACACTGCTTTTGGTGCAGCCCGGGACACGGTTCGCTTTTGGGGCTGCAAGTGCCCACCGCCAGCTCATGTTGAGCCTCTTCTCAACTAACACACCCGAGTCCTTTTCCTCAGGGCTGCTCCCAATCTGCTCTCTGCCCAGCCTATATTTGTGCTTGGGATTACCTTAACCCAGGTGCGGGACCTTACACTCCGTCTTGTTGACCTTCATGAGGTCGGTACAGGCCCACCTTTCAAGCCTGTCAAGGTCCCTCTGGATGGCATCCCTTCCCTCCAGTGTGTCAAAAACTCCACAGAGTTTGGTGTCACCGGCAAACATCATGTAACTGGAACAGGTTGTCCAAACAAGTAGATGCCCCACGATTGGAAGTGTTCAAGGTCAGGATGGACAGGGCTTTGAGCAACTGGTGAAAGATGTCCCTACTCATGGCAGGGAAGCTGGACTAGTTGACCTTTGAGGCATCCTTCCAAGTCAAACCATTCCGTTTCTAGGATTTTTAAGTCTTTGACTTGCCAGTCTATGACCATTAGCAAGGTTTGCCTATGACACAGAGAGCAGTTAAGATTATGAAGATCAGAAGTGCTCAGGTTTGGTTCTAGGACAAACTGCTGTTTCGAGGAGGCAACTTCTTATGTACAAGCAATGTCTGCATTTTCCACAGCATCATCCATGTGCAAATTATTCATGAATAAGCACTTACACAGTCAGGATCTCAGCATTTACAAAAAGAATCATTTTTGCTTGCATTTCTTATGTAGTAATGGGAAAGATAGGATGAATTTTAAATTGTTCTAAAGGCAATTTCATTGTCACTATAATAACCCTACTTAAATAATGGCCAGTTATTTTTCCAATGAATAGTGCAAATAATTTTTTATTGTGTATCAATTATCAGGATGATGACTACTACATTTTTTGGTTAAAAAAAAAAAAAGCCTAAAAACCACCCCACCCAATTTATCAAAACTTCCCAGCAGCAACAGCTTGTACTGTGTTATTTAACTGGCTTTACTCCAGTAGCTTAAATTTAAGAGTCAGCTTTATGTAGAAATGCAGTAAGTGAAAACTGGGAAAAAAAATCCCACACCTACAGCTGTCACCTAAAGTTAAACATAACATTTTTCTCCAAATCCCAAGTGTACTTTCAAAAAGGTGCCATGTGATCATATTTAGCTACTGCACTGCAGTTAAGAACATGTTTAATCTACAGCAGATAACTAAATTCTTTCATTTAAACATGTTTAAAAAGTAACAAAAGTGACAAACAGTTCTAATTATCTCTAAACAGTAACCTCTTATTTCATTTTAAGAGCAACCTATAAATTAGGAACATTTTCTTTTTGTCCCTGTTATAATTTGCATGTATTTTGGAGGGGGAAAAATCCCACCTTAGACAAATGGGTCTTAGATACAACAATTCTAAGTAGAGTGATGTGTATTATTGGAATAGTAGCAACAAGCTGGCTTGTGCGAAACAGTAGGTGATCTTAACCATCTCCAAGGAGATTAACTGGCTCCAATCCAGTTTAAAGTGCTTATTATTTTACTGAGATACTCAGCAAACATGACAACAATATTCCCTGGCTGTAGTGATTTATTTATCTAAAAATAAAACTGTGTCAAATTTTAAAGTTGTTATAACACCTAAGTTATAAAGAACCAATAATGCTTTTTCATGAAAAAGTAGTTACAAACAAGTATATTCACATTTTCACATACCACCCTTCATTAAAAAGGCCCTGCGTTAAGCAAATGTACTTGATTTCAAACAGGATGAGGCATTAAAACTGGGTAATGGGATGGTATCCTCGAAAGTTTACTTATCTTACTTGCATTAACATATATAAAGAGATTAACTATTTTTGGCACATGTAAAATAAGCAGCATGCAAGAAAGTAAATGCTAAAAATGTACTTACAAAATCAAAGTCTCCATCTTGAGGGACTTTCCAGTTATCAGGGAAAACATTTTTAGATATGTGGTAAGGTTCATGCACGTTCTGATTACAGTTTTCAGGGCTTTTATTCTTGGAATCTTGTTTATCAAAGTAGTCCATGAAAGAAGGTCTTTGAACTTGCGGTGAAGTAGCATTTCCTTAGTTGAAAGAAAAAATGAGGAACAAAATTTGAAACTATTTAAAGATTAAAGATTTACTGCACTAGAAAATAAACTCCATTTATTAATTTTCTTGGATTTTACAGAAACTAATGCAGTCAGCTGTACATAGCGCAAGCCTGCGCTTGTCCCCCGAGGATCTTTGGCATAAAAGCTCATAGCCGAAGAATGATATTTTTGTAGCAAGATACAATGTGGAGAAATGTTCAAGACATTTCAGAGTCGCACGCACAAATAATATTAGAAGTTACTTCATGTGATATCTATTTGTTGTTATAGAAACTGAATAACACAAGGTGCTAAGCATCCCTTCGGGTACCGAATGCCCTTAACTTCAAGGCCTGGTCCACAGGTGCTTGTATGAAAGCAAGAGAGTTCCCATCAGCTTCACCAAAGGTGCGATTTAAAAAGTATTTAGAAAAAGAACTTGCAAAAAATAACCGCGCAACCTGTGCCTAGACACTGCTTAACTAAGTTCATTGTCAAGGAGGATTCTCAGAAAATTACGGGATCACACTCTACAGAAGGCTGCAAAGCACCCTGTCTCCACGGTGTAGAAACCCTGAGGATTTCTGGCATCCTCTATGCAGCTGCAAAAGCTTTATGAAGCCGAGCAGAGATCAGAGTGAACTCCCATTCTATGACCCTTTTCATGAAATTAATTGTAAAAAAAATTTTAAAAAATCTACTACCTTAACTGACTGAAATTTCTTTTCAGTTGTGGGACTTCAAAGCAAATTTGTTACTAAATAGAACAATAAATAAAAGATAAGAAATGCTTCAGTAGTTCTACATAACTGTCATCCCGAAATTACATTCTGCAGAGTACTGACTCATGAAATGTGTACTTGCTTGCAGTATAACATTCTACAGAGAGAAATATGAAATACATTTCCAAGAGTAATGTATGAAACAGGATGAGAGATAAAAATAACCAAGCTGGAAAAGAGCCCCCAAAACTGACCCACAGGTAGAACTATGTTTTTTAATTACAAACATAATAAAATAATTTGGAATTTTAATTTGAACTATTGTTTTAACAAGTAAAAAGGTAAACCACTGGAAATATCTTTTGAATTTGTGTTTAACTTGGTAATGTGGACTTGCTGATCTTATCTGGCCTTACTTTCGTTCTTATTAATTCATTAAGTAGCTTTTTTCCTCTGCTCTTCGCCCTTTTATTTCATCATCTCTTCACACTCCCTCTGTCTAAAGATTTTAATTCATTCTAATTTTGCCACATGATTAACAGGGGTCTATTTTTTTTCATTAATGCTTATTTTTGTGCTGCTAGCTCTCACAGCATGTGGATTTACTCATTCTTTCTGCTTTTTCTACATTGTTGTGTTCTGCGTTTTCTTCTGGATTTTTAAATGCATTCTACTGTCTCGCTCTAGGCTTTACTGCACCTGGCTCCAGTTGTTTTTCTTCACCTCCACAGTGACTGCTCCATTCCGCCTGACATGTTTTCATACACACCTTCTACTCTTTTTTTAGCCAATTTTTCTCCCTGTTGTTTTCTTTATTCTAATTTTTTTCTAATATTCTTTTCTAATCCCAGATCATAGATATCTCTACTCACCATCTTTTAATTAATGACAACCATGACCACAACAAAACATTCACTGAACTAAACTCCACATTGCTGACCTTTCACAACCAATTTTTTTTCTTCTGCTGAGATGTTTGTACTTATGTTTCATCCCTGAGACATACTTATAAACAAGAAAATTACCAGTGTCTCTGTCAGAACCTCTAAGTTGGCCCATCAGAGGTAAGGTGGTCTCTGTCCTCTCATGTAACAGAAAATACTAAATATTTTCCAGGCATTGCTCTTAAGTTTTAGAGCTGTTTTTAAATATCTTATATATGTAACAGGAAACTGCCTACATACATAAAACAAACCAACCCCTCCAAATTCCTTGCTATCAAATGTATACTGAGGAAAGTGGGTCAACAGGACTGAAATTACTCCAAAATGAGCAGAGTACATTTATTTTTACTTTTTGAGGACTTGTTCTATTTGCTTCGATAAATAAGAATTCAGAACTCACTTCTGATTGCAATTTAGCCTACAATTAGTTAACCCATTTGAAAGAACAAGAGCTGCTAACCTTCATTGCAAATAGAAAAACTCACACACAAACCCAGAAATTGTATGCCTACAAAATGACAGGGTTTTTTGAAGCATTTATTTAAAGACTTATAAGATTTCCCGTTCGGTCCTCATGTGTTGCCTGATCTAGTTGAGAAGCGTCCCTGCCCATGACAGGGAGGTTGGATTAAATGATCTTTACGGTCCCTTCCAGCCTAGGCCATTCTATGATTCTATGATCAATTTATTTTTACAAATAATTAAAAGAAAATAAGAAACTCTGGTTTTAGATCTCTAACTAAACTAACACAAACAAATTTAGTTACTGTTTAATGGAAAATGGGATACTTTGATACCTGCCAAAGCGCCAGGCGAGCACACTTGTGACACTGAACTACCATGTCCAAAGTTGCTGCAGCCACCTCCTTCAGCCTTATTTTAAGCAGAAATTGTGACTGATTTTCAGGAGTGGGCGAGTTTTTCTGCTAATAGGTGCCTATTAGATAACCACCTCGGAGAATCAGAAATCAGTCTACTTCGTTTCTGAATCGCGAGGAAGCAGAAACCACATTCCTTAGGCCAGAGCAGCTGGGAGTTTACCAAAAGAGGTATCTAAGACATGTTTTGACTACAGAGAGCTGCATGACAAAGTCGTTAAGGAGTCTGCAGTTCTTACATCATAGTGGCTTGCACACCCAAGTCTCCATTCATACTCAGGCCTCATTCAGTCTTTTGTTTGCTTTACGACTACTTATCAGAAATAATTGCAACTGGCATTTAAATGGAAAATCCACATATTTTTCAACGAGCTGAAGCCTTCACAGCCTTTTTGAAAGACTATAAACTCCAGTTTAAATAATTTTTAATGAGGAAAAGAGTTTCCTGACCAAAAGCACTGCTTTACTTCCTGAGAATGAGACTTGTAAACTGGTTTAATAACTTTTGTTTTGTTTTTCCATCTTTTGGAGAAAAGGAAAAAATATTCAATGACATTACTATTACAAACCCATTAGTCCATTCCAGCTGAGCTAGGCTTTATTTCTGCTTTCAGCAACACAAAGAAAACCCATGTTAAGCCAGCCTCTTGAAGCAGAATTGCCAACATGATGTTTTTTCTTGAAAAAAAAAAAAATCCCATTCAAAAAAGATACTACTACTAGTGGCATAAACGAACAACTTTATTACCAATCACAGGAGAGGGTTCGAGGACTGGAATAGGCTTGGAAACATCTATCATATCTTTCTATATATACAGGTGTAAAGCACTAGTACACCTGCACATGGCATCAGGCAAACCATCTTAGCGTGGGCACAGTGAATACGCTTGAACAAAGCTACATCTACGAAATATCAGTGCGCAGGCTACAGCAGCACTGAAACCAGCCCATAATTAAGCCTCCTTGCTGAATTCCTATAGGACCTGGGTCATAAGTTGTTATAAAATACATACCAAAAGCTCTTGCCTTTCAGTTCAAAAACCAGTTGTGGTTCTGAGAGCTCTGAAGCATCACTCCAGAGCTACCCAAGCATCCACTGCCTATCACAGCAGAGACTAAGAGTACAGCACAATTTCTTACATTGCATGTACTGAAATCACTGAAAAATAATAAATAAATAAGCCAAATTCATGAATTCTTCTTTCAAAATGTAGATTCTACAGTGGGGTGTGTGTTCTGCTGAAATTAAGGAACCCATAATACAGTAACACAAGGAAGTTCAGTGTGCAAGTGCTGGAACCAAACCTCTCAGCTGAAGGATGAAACCAGCATTTGCCACCAGGCGACCTCCAGTCGGCTGCCTCTCCTGCGCTGGTGTTACAGGTCTCAAGACAACCACTATGGGGGAGAAGAGAGGGGAAGGAAACCTGCCATCCCAAAGACTACATTGTTCTATTTGGTAAGAAAGAAGAACATGTTTAAGAATTATACTGACTAAACTGTCCTGGGTTTAGCTAAAAACCCAGTCCTGTTTAGTGATTTTTACTTTTCAGTTTAGTGTCTTCTAAAAGGCTGCACATTCTGAAGTCAGCAGCATGTTTTTGCAGACAGTGCCTGCTACTAGTAGTGATAACACCTGATGTTTACAGTCAGTGCCTGGGACTGGGACGCAGAAAGGCTCTTGCTTATACTTATTCCTGTAGTGACCAAGGCCACTGCTGGCTCTTGTGTGCCACGCTGGGGGTGCTGGGTAGTAAGAGGGGGGCACAAGGAAGTAAAAGGTGGCACCTCCGGGGGGTAATAGACAGGACAGGTGACCAACGAGAGTATTCCGTCCCATATACGTCATATCTAGTATAAATTGAGTGATCACGAGAGTTTCGTTCCTTTTTCGTCCTTTTTTTTCTTTTGCCCTTTTGTTCGTCCCTTTTTGCCCTTTTGTTCGCCCTTTTTCTGCAATGGCCGGTGTCCAGAGAGGACTCCATCTGACCTCCTGCTTTTGATCCGGATCCTGAGTTCCCGAATCCAGCTCCCTGTATCCAGCTCCCGCCGCTGCTGAGCCTGGGGTTTCCCCAGTGCCTCCTGCTCTGCAGCACCAGTGGGGATTGCTATCGGGGGAGGGAGTCGGGTTTGATACCGGGCTACTATCTATAGTTGTATACAATTCTTTACTTTTATATTTTTACCATTATTTCTATTATTTTCATTAAAACTGTTTTACTTTTTTTTTCTTCTCTAACCCGTAAGTCTCTGCCTCATTCCCTTTTCTCTTACTGTTTGGGGGGGGGAAGAGGGGGTTAGAGAGCGTCTGTCCGCGTTAGTGGCCGGCCCAGCCCTAACCCGCGACACACTGAACCTTAAACATTTCACGTCTTATAGGGCAAAAAGAGTTAATAAAACAAAAACCTGACAACTTTTTTATATTCTGTCAAATGCTGCCTCATTAATTCACTGTCCTTTTAATACATATACTGTTAACAATGAACTATCTAGAAGCACCACTGAAGTTTGAAGCAACAGTTAGAAACTCAGAATAAGTCGAGATGGCAAGAAGGGGCAACTTCTTTGCCAGCCCAAAGCAGACAGAAACGTAAATTTAACAGGACAAAAAAGAAGGGGGGTGGGTGGTGAGTGTAAATGAAAAGGAGAATGGAGAACACCAGAAGTACTCTTAGTGCATCAGAAAGTCCTAACACTAAGCCTTGCCGAAAAGCCACAAAGGGAATGCAGGGAAGCTGGTCCGAACACAGGACTCTGAACTGAGATATAAAAAAGTTTCTACATGAAAATAAGTACAAGCCAGGCAGCTGAACAAAAGTAGTACCACCATCGATCCTACTCTTTCTTGCCCTCCATGTTAAATCTCCTAAAGTGAAGCTCTGTCCTCCCACCTCTCTGCATTGTGCGTTTTCTTCTCTTCTTCAGGTACATACCACAGTCTTTGCTCAGAGCATTCACAGGCATACTAAGAAGGAAGGCCTAACTGTTGTTTATTGCTAGGCTGTATATTGTATTTTGGGGTAGGATGACAGGCCTCTTTTTGTTCCAAATCCCAATTTTATCTGGGCATAATTCCCTATTCGTGAAAAAAATATGGTTTTAATTATTTTCTGTCATGGCTCCCAGAGGCCTCTAAGTATGGGCACTTAAAAATAAAAACTTACTATTGTTTCTTTTTTTGTCCTTGAGCAGGGAAACAAAAGGCAGAAAGAAACAAAACGTGAAACTAAACACAAGAGCAATTAAAAAAAAGTTTGACAGAAATATTCTGTGTCTCTAGGAAGGAAATGAAATCCCTCTTCCCTAGTTCACTAAGTCTATTTCTCAAAGCTTCTTGCTTGCAGTGTTCTACTATTCAGAAGTATCGAAAGAGTTCTTTTAAACTACTTGTTCCGATTTACTACAATAAAACATCTAGAAAGTTCTCACCTTGCCTGTAAAGGTACATTGGAAAAAGTAACCAATCTCCAAAATCTTGTGGTTCTGTCAAGCACTGTCCTGGTTTGAGCTAAACAAAACTAATTCTTTCCAGCTCAGTCTCTTCTCAAAGGCTGCACGTTCTGAAGGCAGCAGCATGTTTGTGCAGACAGTGTGTGCTACTGGCAGTGATAACACCTGATGTTTACAGGTACTGCCTGGGACTGGGATGCAGAAAGGCTCTTGCTGATACTTATTCCTGTAGTGACCAAGGCCACTGTTGGCTCTTGTGTGCCACGCTGGGGGTGCTGGGTAGTAAGAGGGGTCACAAGGAAGTAAAAGGTTGCACCTCCGGGGGTAATAGACAGGACAGGTGACCAACGAGAGTATTCCATCCCATATACGTCATATTTAGTGTAAATTGAGGGATCACAAGAGTTTTGTTCTCTTTCTCTTTCTGCAATGGCCAGCTTCCAGGAAGGTCTCCATCCAATCTCCTGCTTTTGATCTAGATCCTGAGTTCCTGAATCTGGCTCCTGCCACCACTGAGCCTGGGGCTTCCCTGGTGCTCCCAGCTCTGCAGTATCAGTGGGGATTGTCCTCAGGGGTGAGTCGGGTTTGATATTGGGTTTGTATATAGTCCTTATTTTTATCATTTCACTATTATTTCCATTATTGTTTCATTAAAGCTGTTTTAGTTTTTCTTTTCTAACCTGTGAGTCTCTCTGTCTCATTCCCTTTCCGTTCCCATTTTGGGGGGGAAGAGCAGGTTAGTCTGCATTTTAGTGGCCGGCCCAGCCCTAACCCACAACAAGCACAAAGAAGCAAAAGATCTGCGTTTGCCCCTTAGGGAGAGCAAAGATTTGTACGTCCCTTCCTGGTGACATTTATTTAGGACACTTGCTGTTGCTCCTGTCTCAGCCAATAGCACATGAATCACAGAAGCAGAGGAGGACCAGCTATAACGGACATTATTTATTTTCAGCTGAGAGATGTGGAGGTCCTATTCTTGAATTATCTCTAGTTTCTAATCAATGGGTCTCTAATGCAAAATACAAGAAAGTTCAGTGAGTAAGTGCTGTAACCAAACCTATTGCCTGCCAGTTGAAGGATGAAACTATCACTTGCCATCAGGCTACCTCAGGTTTGCTGGCTTAGGTTCGCTGGGGTTACAGGTCTCAAGACAGTCACCGATGGGGGGATGGAGGACAAAGAAACCTGTTGTCCTGAAGATTATATATTCTTGTTTGACAAGAAGGAAGAACATGTTTAAGAATCATACTGACTAAATGCCAAGGTGAAGAAAGGTAATTCCCTTTCTAACTACAAATTATTACTGTAATAAATGAAAAATTGAAAATAAGAGTACACTTCAAAAAAATGTCTCCAGCAATATAGTAAACAAAGTGGACATGGATAAGAGAAAAATCAACAAAAGTCCTCCTTCTTTCCAATTTGCTGTACATTAAGCCACAAAGAAAACATATTCCTGCCTTCTACTTTCAACTAAATTTGCACAAATTACATCAGGTGTATATGTGTGACCACAAATGTGAATTTATGTTTGCTATAAAGTTATTGATTTGGCACCAATTTCCACTCCTGAGACACTAGCTTTATATATTAACACCCCAGCCCAAACAATTGCCTGGAGTTAAACATTACCTCGTGCCTCATGAAATCAGGCACCTACAGCTCGAGTTGGATTCACCTACTGATGCTGCCCACTCAAGTAAATAATTCTGTTACATTCAGTGGGCCTTATTCTGTAGAAGTGTGCAGCCAAATAATCAGCACATCAGTATGTAAGTATGCAAGTTAACTATTTAACAAACACGTATTTATGCATATTTCAGGTTAATTTATGATTTTATACTTTAAATAATTTATTTTTTTCCTCTGTTACATACTCCCTTCATAGGCTGCTGAAGTAAATTTGGACTTTTTACTTAGGTTTCAACAATCTTTTGATCACTTTAAACCAAGCATTACTGCATTACACTCTGACAACTCACTCAAATAAAAACTAACAAAATAAAAAACTGTTAATTGATCATGAGTTCCAGAACAATTTTGCAGCAATATGTGTATGGTTGCTGAACCCAGAGAGTCACGACGAGTTCCCAGGACCACTGACACTGAAGCAGCAGCTTCTCACATCATCACATCACTTCGGCTCCAAGGAACCAGTCCAAATGTGTGCAGAACAAGAGGCAAAAAGCAAGAGACAAGCAGTAGAAGGAAGGATTCACAGGCGGCTAATTTTAGAGCAGAGCACTAAAACCAGGCTTCTGCTTTGAATCTCCCACTGTAGTCACCTTTTTCTCCACAAAATACGCAGAGTGCTTAGAAACACAAATATCCTTCTCCCCCTGTTTTAAAAACAGAACTTTGACACTTAAAAGCCCCTGATACAATCTGGTCATGCAGTATGAGAAAACACATTACATTATTAAAACAAAAGGAAAGTAAATTAACAACATACTTTTCATGGTCCCATCTTCCTCTTCATCGTCATCGCTATTTATTACCATGGTCCCCAAGTCCGATTCTAGCATAGTACTGTTGTGTTCAATCATTGTCTGAGCACCTTCACTCATGGTGCTTGTGGCCCTCATGGTACCAGCACTCTCTGAACTGGTCTTCACCATGGTGTGAGAGTCCAACTCATCTTCATCCTGTGAAGAAATATTTGCCAGAATGCATCAGATCATTAAAAAACGAAAAAAAAAGTTAAGAAGCTATCATTTATATGCCTATTTATCAGTTTTATATCTTCAAGTGACCTAAATGTACTGCTAGATTTCCAGGTTTAAAACTTTAAAAGAAAGCACAAAATAAAAAACATTCCATTTAAAGAAAGAACAAAAACTTTCTTCTTTTTCACAGACATATGACAGGGTGGATACAAGAAAAACATGGTACACACACCCACTTCGCATCACCGTCCAGTTTTTAATCTCTCAGTGATTTTTATGACCCACTACATTTCCCAGGGTTCCAAAATCTGTACCACAATTTGCAGGAAGTGATTGGGTTGTTTTGCAATGGACTATTACCAAGGATTTGTGGTGATCACCCTTAAATAAGCATCATGCCAGCACCCAGATGGCAGACTCCCACTGAAGTTAGCTGTTAAACAACCCTCCAAAACAGTTCTGGAAGTCCACCTTCAAACCAGCTCAGCTTACTTCAAGTATTTAGTTCTCTTTAAAAACCTCTGTCACAAAAGTAAGCAAAATAACTTCTTGATACAACATAGAAAAATATCTGCAGAGCACATACTTAACCACTAAGTAGGCAGGGGAGCCAGTATCATTAAGAGATAAGGCAGCATTTTAAATCAATGGCAATAATGGGTCAGGAATGTGAAAGAGAGACCTAACAACAATCCAGTTAATAAATTCATATGGAATGTCAATATTTGAAAACAATAAAGGGAAATCCCACTGATTTCCAAAATCTGATATAGTTTATGCGCATGATATCACGGCATTTCAGGAATAACGTGACGGACCATACACATTTTCTACACCAGTAAAATCTATTACCAAGGGAAAAGAAAACAAAAGAAATAATACCCATTACTGTGAAGTCACTCTACATCAAATTTTTAAATTTTAAATAGAAATGTTACTTTCACAGGTTTTATAACCATATATTCATGCATTTCCTCTGTTCTGTCAAAACTTCACTCAAATTCATTTACAAATGGACTCTATCCGTGATTGGCAAAATATTCTACCTTCACAGCTTGAAAAAGTGTCCTACAACAGTTTTGGTTTTCGTTTGCCTACTACAAATAACATGCTTCTTGCTCTACGTAACATGAAAACAAGACTTCACCCATGAAAATTTCCACCTAAGCTTCAAGCCCCTACAAGGTCGGACACTTCTTATTTTTTACTGAACTTGTTCCTTTCCTTTCCCGTTATTCTCTGAAGCAGCAGAAAACTAACCCCTAGTGCAGACAGACAGGCCTGAGACAGCTACATTGCCCGAGTACCTGCTTCTCTAACAGTCGATCTAAGCAGATACAGTTAGTAGCAATATCAGCATGCCAGCTCCCAAAAATCATTTTATTACATCTCAAAGAAGAGACACACAAAAAAAAATCTAATTTTGATTCAGAGAGTCTGGCTAACAGCAAAACATGCTGAACCCAGGATACAGACCTAAATCTGTGATTAAAATTTCAACCATCAAAAGAATCATTATTTTCCAGATCATAATTTGTGAAAACATAGAAGTTATTTGCATTCTTTCTGCGTTTTTCGTTGCATTCTAGAACACTGTATTTAGTACCCTACCCTTAAAAAAATTATGATATTCCCAAAGGTACAGATAGTTTACAGCTACAGCACTAGAGGACTGTGCCAGTAAAAAGGAGAACATTTTGGTACTGCTCCTCCTGGTGGCAACTTGAATTTTCTTTATCCCCTCCCCAACCCCTGCAATGATCTTGCTAACCCGAGTGTTTTCTACAAGTTATATTTTTTGCTTTCTAATGAGGGTAAGTCAGAAAGTAAAGTCAAAAAGTGTCTTTTCGCATTGCATTTTAAAAGTGCCAGAACAATTATGATTTCTGAGTGCTTCTTTCAGTACTGCAACAAAATGCAAAACTGACTCACAACATCCTGCTACTTCTCCCCCCCCCCCTCCCCAAGCGTTGCAAATGTGGTATCTCTAACATACAGGCAGGTAAATCTCCCAGCTTAAGGCACAGATACATCTGATGTACAGATTTGCTTGACTAATAAGAATTATCCACTTGTAGTGTACATGGTCTCAAACTTACTAGAACCGACACTGGAAATGAAACATTTTCCTGAAGCTTAAAAGTTTTATTCTAGAAGTTGGTGAAAAAAGTGGTATCTAACAACAGGAACAAGTATGGAGTCCTAAGTGACCACGTTCATATATTTTGCTTCATTTAAAAAAAAATATATATACATTTCTTCATTCAAGTCAAGGATCTGGATTTGTTGCAAAGAATAGCACCTCATTTCCCAGTCTAAGAGTGACAAAAGCGTTTATCTTACTATTGTCCCTCAGAAAATAGAACCGTTACCATCTAGTACATGGAAGACTAAGGATCACAAAAGCCCACCTCAGCACCAACAGAACAGTCATCCCAAAAAGGGGAGTACACGGCAATTTTGATCAACAGTGTTTTCCCTAAATTAGGAATGATGTACTGAGAGAGCAATATAAAACATTTTTAGGGCCTGTGCATGCCCCAGGATAACTAATTTTGTGGGTAAGGCAGATTGCTTCCAGAACTACCATTCCAGTATTTCTCAAAAATATGAGATTTATCTAATACAGCAGGCTACAGTGGATCTGAAAAAGTAACTTTATAAAAATATCCAGTGGATCCAAGTTATGTAAGTGTGCATTTACATGAGAGATGAAAGTGATTTCTTCATACAAATTCTGATTCATGCTTGACAGTTTGTAAATACCAATGTAGAATTTCTGATCTGTTGTTAAAAAAGGTAAACTCACTGATTAAATAAAAACAAACAAAATCTCAATTTTAACCAGGAAAAAAATACAAGGTATTAAAGCTGAAGTGTCATGTTCTCACACCGTTTATGAAAACAGCTCCAAGAATCAAGCAACAAAAACAGTTAACTCTGGAATTAAACTGTCTGCTGTTCTCTTGTGTAGAAGTAATAAGGACCAAACTTGTATGTGACAGGAGGTTCTGATACACCATTATATCACGACAGAAAGAGCACGCAAATGAGAACTCTAATATTGATCACTTGAAATGCTACAGAAACGACAATAAACTACAGAACCCCTGAAAAACATTAGAACGTAAAGTACAAGTAAAACATTGCCAATACCCTGCAGCCCTAAAGGATTAACTTTGTGGATCTCCTTTTTTCCCAAAATAAGTTAGAAGATTAACAAAACCAATCTTTAAAGGACAAAAATGAAATTACAGAGACTCAGTTATTAGGACTGCAAATTCAAAAAGACTTCAGAGGAAATATGCTTGTAAGATAAAAGATCTCATCATCACATGAGAAGTTTTCTCATACCTGAGTCTACAGTGTGATAGAAGGAAATGATCCGATGTGATAAAGGTTAATGGATTTTTCTGTTGCATTTTTAACATTCATAGGGAAAAAAAGGGATGAAGACTAATAAAGAAAAAATTAAAGAAGCAAATAATGGCAGCAGGCTTTTAAAATCTCTTTAACTCTGGTTTGTGCATGTAAAAAGAACACTAGAGGGCACCAAAGACAGCTAACTAGGCTGCAGGACATTAAAGGAAGATTTACACGCTGGCAAAATTTAGTATCCTGTAAAATAATTTCATTTACTATTAAACACCTCATCATCACCTTTGAAAACTGTGGCTGCAGTCACAGCTATCTTTCTGTAAAAGCACCATAGTAGCTATATAAACACATAATACAGCTTGGGGAAGACCAAGGATTTTGTAAAAGTTCCTAACGTGTATAAAGTCCAACTACAACCTGAGTACACACTTCACACTGCGCACACATTTAAGTTTCAACCCATTGGCAAAACAGGTGAAGTCTTAACTTCCAGCACACACTTCACACTCATCAAATTCAATAGACACATGCCACACAGCAGCGTTTAAGCTTGTGTTCTACCTCCTTCTAGTTGATAAACCTAGCAATAGGGATTTGCTCTGCGCACAATGACCTCCCTATGTTTATTCTTCCTATGATCAGTTTCTGGCTCTCTTAACAATATACTCTCAGAAAGCTGTCTGTGCCCCTTGGGTAGCTATATTTCATTCAACAAAGTCATCTTTATATATTTCTAACTTCAGGACACTTTTAGTTGATGGAAAATTTAATTAGCACGCGTGTCAACGTTCATGGCATGCCAAAGAAAAATGCTGTGAAAACAGCTTTAACACTGTGATGCAAAGTTACATATATATATATATTGACAAGACATATACCACATACAATCACAAGAAAGCAAATATAAAAACCTTCAGAAAAATACAGCCTGGTCTATCAGATTTAAAATTAAAACGATTCACTAGTTCCTTTAAAATAACTAAGTACTGCAAACATATAAAGGAATAATTATAGCTATTATTTCTTCAGGTCTCAAAAGACATTTGCCAACTTCTCACAATTAATATATGATTAACCAAAGAAACTTCCATATGAATGAATAAATAAGCCTACTTATAGAAATAATGGATTATTGACAGTTGGCTAAGCTGTTGACAGCTGTCAAGCACTAAGTGCCTAAGAAAAACAAAAAGTGGAGTACTTTAGTAGTAATTCCTTGTTTAAATATTCTGAAATAATTAGGCATTCCTCACATAATAGAGACATTAAAATGTAAAAGAAAACATACAGTAAGAGCTGCTTGTTAGCTCATTCCTTTAAAGATCCATAGAAATAAATATTTAGACATGTTTCCTGCAAGCTGCCAGGCAACGAGTTACTTTACATTCCCCTAATACAGCTGCCCAGCCTCAGCATCCAATTCACATCACACTTCAAAAAATGCATGAGAGAAGAGATTGGTCATGTTTAGCAATGCCTAAACTAACATTTAAACCTTGATATTGGGATTAACCTTCTGTAGAATACACCACTAGCAATTTTTGCTTAATTAAAAAAATCTGTACAATTACCTCAGCACCTATCAAAACATGTCAGTTTGTCAGAAGGCATTCTCATCACACGAGCAGCTCTCGTAACAGGCATAAAATCAATTCAGAGCACACTATTTGTAACGATATTTTATCTCTCTGGAAGGATACAGAAGACAGGAAGACTGTATTCAACCTGGCCATTTCGTAACAGCTGTATAACACATAGTTTTGAACAGCAAAAAATATTTGCGTTACAGCCGACAACTTCCCACACTACAAAATGGTCACAGACACTAGTTAAAATGAAAAATCAGACCCCATGTTATGGATATGACTCTTCCTCACTTGAAGCAAAATAACCTGAATTGATGATGAATATTAAGTACACAACTGCGAAATAGTTGCATCTCATTGAGTCTCCAAAACCACCCACACCTCTCCATTCTGCTTTCAGGTCGTAAGTCACCTAGTAACTTGAAAGCCCATTACAATACAAATACGGCTTTAAGAGGGAATTAAAACTATAAAAACTTATTCAAATGTCACTGGTGGGGTTAAATCTGGTTTCCTCACAAAAGGAACATCACAGTTAAAACATTTTACACCTTTCTTCTTGACAGGGCCCAAAACACGTACCAGTGCATAATAAGTGCAACTGCTTATGCTTTAAATAGGAAAGTCTTGTGGCTTTAGATCAATAAATTCAAGCCTCCGACAGGTTAACTGAAACCATTCTTTTTTAATAGTATATGAACTCAATTCACTGCCCATGAGAGACGTTTAACATTGATAGACTCTACTTAACACTGACAACAATATTTGCTCTTGCTTTTAGGTGTTATTAAATATGCATTTCTCCAGGTCTCAGTCTGCCTTTGCACATCTACAGTGAAGACTTTACAGCAATATCATTGGAAGAAAACAGCTTTTAAGGTGTTACTTTCCAAAAATTACGTGCTAGGTGGCCCGGTCACAAGTAGTGTTCGCCAGGGCTCCGTGCTGGGGTCAGTTCTTTTTAATATCTTTATCAATGACCTGGATGAGAGCATCGTGTGCACCCTCAGTACGTCTGTGAACAACACCAATCTGGGAGGGAATGTTGATCTGCTTGAGGGTAGGAAGACTCTGCAGAGGATCCTGGACAGGCTGGATCAATGGGTCAAGTTCAGTTGTAGGAGGTTCAACAAGGCCAAGTGCCAGGTCCTACACCTGGGTCACAACAGCCCCATGCAATCCTACAGACTTGGGGATGTGGGGCTGGAAAGCTGCCTGCTGGAAAAAGATCCAGGGGGGTTGGTGGACAGCCAGCTGGACATGAGCCGGCAGTGTGCTCAGGTGGCCAAGAAGGCACCCTGGCCTGAATCAGAAACAGTGTGGCCAGCACGAGTAGGGAAGCCATTGGTCCCCCGTGTTTGGCACTGGTGAGGGTACAGCTCAAATCCTGTGCTCAGTTTTGGGCCCCTCGCTCCAAGAAAATCATTTTGGTGCTGGAGCACATCCAAAGGAGAGCAACGAAGCTGGTGAAGAGTCTAGAGCACAAGTCTTATGAGGAGCAGCTGAGAGAACTGGGGTTGTTCAGCTGGGAGAAAAGGAAGCTCAGCAAAGACCTTATCACTTTCTACAGTCACCTGAAAGGAGGTTGGGATCAGTCTGTTCAGCCAAGTAACAAGGGACAGGGCAAGAAGAAAGGGCCTTAAGTTGTACCAAGGGAGGTTTAGATTGGATACTAGGAAAAATTTCTTCACTGGAAATTTCTTCACTTTCAGCACTGGAACAGGCTGCCCAGGGAAGTAGTTGAATCATCATCCCTGGAGGTATTTAAAAGATGTGTAGATAAGGTGCTTAGGGACATGGTTTAGTGGTCTTTCCAATCTAAACAACTCAAGATTTCCAAATTTTTTTCACTCAAGGCTTACCAAGCAACACAAAGTTATAAAAGGCATATATTTAGTGATATCAAAAGTCATATTTTCTACCAAATATCACATTGTTTTAACAAAAGTAAAATATTCATTTTAATTACAAAGTGTTTCAGATTATTTTTTAGAATCATGAAAACCTTATGAAACCTTATGAAAACTTAGAGAAGTACGTCAACAGCATAAAAGAACATAAAAATATTTTTTAAAATAGCATAAGAATCCCTTTTTATTTAATCATTTTATAACAGCAATTTTAAAAGTTTAACTCTTCAATATAAACCTTACAGCAAAAATACCTGGACATTCTCTTATCCGTTTCTGCAATATTAAATACCCAGTGGCTTATATTCTTCCTTTGATACAGCTGATGGAGCTAAAGGGAAATAAGGCACAAAATTTCTCCAGAATAATCTCCAGGAGTTGTGATAGTCATCCATGATCAGGACAAAAATGATGAAATTATCACACGGACAAGCACCACTTCCCAATTTGCCAGCAGTACCAGCTAGTACTCCCCTTTTGTTTACTCCACTTACAAGTGGCATATCTTATCATCCCTGCATGTGGTCTTTCTCCATTTTTGCAACTTCCTCCAAGCTCAAAGAGATCTACCTATTCCTTCCTCTACTGAAGTTTACAGGAATAACACAAACTATTTTTTAAAATACCCATTTTCTCTGCCATAAGCAAAGCTGGCCTTTGCTGCAAAACTACAGTTAAACTCTCAATCATCTTCCCACGGTATTGCAAACATATCCTCTCAATTATTGTCGCCTCAAACACACACATAGGTCCTGTAGCAAATATAAGACAGCTTGACTTACCTAAGCCCACAATAAATTTGACTACAGACTATTTGTGTAGCCCAGTATACTACCAGACCTTTCCCACACAGCCATAGGGGACCGGTCGTCGGTGGCCATGCTTGAGTAGGGGGGGGGTTCACCTCCAGATCACCTCCAGAGGTCCCTTCCAACCCCAGCCATTCCGTGATTCTGTTCTCTCAGCCCTACCAATCAAAGATACTCGTTATTTTCAGATTTGAGGCATAGATTTTTTTTTACACTTAGTGACAAGCAGAGTCTTCCTACCTTTTCAACTCATAACCAGCTCCCTGACTGCCCCACAAACACACAGAGCAAAACTCCCATCCACCACAACAGTAAAACAACTGACAGATTCCCGCCCCAGTCCTGCATTTGAGGTTCCCTCATATTAAATACTGGATAATCGGGGGGGAGAAGGGGGAGTGGGGAGAAGAAAAGTGCAATGTTACATTCTGACTTCTGTACTTATGCAAGAAGCATGAGCAGCTGCTAAATGGTTCTTCAGTTGAGGTGTACCAACCTCGTGTTGCACCCTTCCACCCAGCAGTGGGAAAGGGAAGGTGTATGCCACATAGTGAACTGGCACGGATTGTTTCATCCGTGCCTGGCAATTTGACACCCCATCTGAACCTCAGACTAAGTAATCAGATGTCATACCTAATTTTGGGTTAATGCAAAAGACATCAACAACGCCTGAGTGTTTGAGCTCTGCAGTTCAGCAGGCAACAGTAGGGAGGAAAGCATGCCAGTGAAGACGTTTAAGTTTTTATGTTGTTAATAAATCAGTCTCTTCAGAGATCAACTATTTAATATATCAAGTCACAAACATCAACTCTGCAAGTCACACATCTCCACATACACAACATTTCCTGATGTAAAAAAACCAATCCCAGCCTTCCCTGCCTGTTTTATTACCGACTAAGCAAATACAACTCAGAGTAAACCATCTTTACAAACACAAGCTATCAACACTCTCAGAACAGAAAGACATCCATCAAACAAAAGACCATACTGTCTGTTAGGATGCAAAACACTCCACGGAATCTGCTTGAAAAGTATTGCTATACATAGATAATCATCTAACACTCTTAACATGTAACAAGGACTCTACAATTTGGGATAGGGCAGACTGCATTACTGCACTGCTCTCTTCTGTTTGCTCAAAGCTGTGAGATTTCTACTGACAGTCCAGTCTCCCATCTTCCCTGTTATTTCTGAATGACCTTGGTTCTCATTGTATGTGTGGCAATACATTTCTTTGAAGCACATACTGCTGCATTGCACAAGACTGCCCTAAAATAAATTGCATAGGGAGAGTAATAATGCCAGAAGCACTGACTTATTCCTAACATTGCCAAACAATTCTGAATGCAACCTATTTATCACACGACCTGCCTCTCTCCTCAAACATATGCTGACAAAGCCATCTGAAGAATGAAATGCTGCCACCATTTTCACTTTATAGGCACAACTTGATTCAAACCATATTGTAAGCACTACTTACTGTGCACCATAACTAACCATGCTGTGTATGAAACTTTAAAAGAAAAGAAGAAACACACCCCCCCCCAAAAAAAAAGCTACTAAAGTGCCCTGAACTGAAAATAAAACCACTTGTCTAGAAGTCTACATGTGAAAGTGGAACCTTAACAGTTTTGGTGTGTTTGGTTTTTTTTATGTTAGTCTGAATAGCTGAAGTTGACACGGTTTCTCTTCCCACCTCCTAAAAAAACTTTTTACTAGGACATCTCATGGAATAGTGCTGAAAGCTGGCTCATATGGCATTACTCACAGCAGCATTACTCATCATAAATAAGAGTGAAATACTTAGTCCTCCTGGGCTGAAAAACACATAGAAACCTGGTAAAGAAAAGTATTTGAACACAAGTACAAGAAGTGGGGGGAAAACAGCAACTTATCTGTAAGTACAGAGAGCTAGAGTAAAAAAAAAGTACACACCGAATTTTCTTCCTCCTCTTCTAGTTCTCTCTGCTGCTCCTCATGTCGCTTTGCTTTAATCTCCATAGCTTCGGTGATCAGGTCCCTTAAAATTGAAACTGGCTTGGCATTCTTAATAAATGTATGCTAGAAAAAACATCATTAGATTATGTAACATCATTACCATAGTTACACTTCAGATGCAATTAGAAGTATTAATCGACATCACAGATTTCAGTGATAAAAAGTATTTTACGTTATACAATTATTAAAAGTCTACGCTAACACAACATACAGTATCTCTTAGCTGCTTCATAACTAAAATTTTACTTTAACTATTTTAATAACAGCAAGCCTCGCGAAGTATAATCATATAACAACTGGTTTATAGTTAAGGATATAATTTTCCAAAGGAAATGTCCAGTAAGTAGTAAATAAATAGTGGTGATTGTCTGACATAGGAAAACAAACTTTTTCAGATATTCAGTTACAGAATTTAATTAATCTTAACAAACTGACAGCATAAATTAGTGCTCTAGGCAGAGCAACTCTGGCTGCCTACTTCAACAAACTTGTACTTTATATGTCATAAAACATTTCTTGATCTATGATGCTGAAATGTGAAACAAGCAAAACAATATCCTAGTTTTAGCAGGAAGATTAATTTTTAACTCATGGTCATTTAAAAAATCACTTCTTCCTTTAAGACAATACGTGCACAATACAATTTACAGTCATTTTGCTTTCTAGTGAACACCTAGTAAACATCTGTTAGAAAAATTCTGATTTTTGCATCATTATATGCAAACACAAATGAGGCAAAACATAACTCTAAACCCCTCAGAAACACATTATCCAATATTTAAAAATTGTTCCACGAGGAACAGACTTAATGAAGCTCAGTGTCCCGCACCTATCCGCTGCCTTCTCCCTTGACATATTCACTCAATCAATCTCCTTTTTCTTCCAGGGTCTTTCCCCACAAGCAGTACTTTCATTCCCACTCACACATCCCCGCAGCACCTCCAGCTCCATCGCACACGCTCCAAACTTCAGTTGGGGGAAGAGGCAACACAAACTCACGCTGGACACAGTATGTGGTTTTCTGGCCAGTAAGCACATGGACAGAGGAACAGAAGTACTGTTTTCCCCCTCCTTTTCTTACTTGCACACATCAACGCAAGTCTCTTGTATCCAGCTGCTGGTGTCCACATAACTGTATGAACTTCAAATCTTTAAGGTCTCAAGCACTGACCCATACATTACACAAAAATTTGTAACTTTCAGTCTTTACTCTCTTTGCAGTCTGCACTTTGGTGTCATTGTGCTGTGAAAATATTCATAGCATGACTTATGAATTTGATGATCTACTACTCCAAACCACTTTGCAAAATTTTTATGTTCTCCTAGTGGAGTTCACTGGAATTTAAATTTTTAAAAAGTCTATTGTTAGTTAGAGACACAATAAATCTAGCATGAGCATCCTACAGATGAAATTTCAGAAGATCAGATTCTTAGGGAGACTGATGAATAAAAAAAAATTAAGAATAATATCTACCAATAGCAATGAAAACTATAAAAGAGCGCTGAGTGTTCCAAAAGTTTAATTAATTAGGAATTGGGAAAGTAAAAGAAGGAACGCACTTAGCAAATGTTGCACTTCTGTCTCATTACCAAAGCAAGCTTATTTACAGGAAATCTCAGATGTCATTTCAATCATCATGGAACATATTATAATTTTTCTAGAAATCCCACCCCCCCCCCCATCGACTACCTTTGTTCTTTTTTTTTTTTCCATAGTTACTTGCAGGCTTATTATGACAGCCCTGAAGGCAGTAGATAACACAAATATGGGGTCAAAGGAGAAAACTTTGTGTCTTCTCTCTCCCCCGTGCACTAAAATGTAAGGCCCCTGTAAATTACATCCCTTTCTCAAAGACTAAATCTTTCTTGATAGATCAGTCCCTCCTGTTGGGTTTTTGTAGTTCTTTGAAGTTTCTCTACTTTATTTCTATCTCAGCACCAAAACTGATGCAACTGTTGAATTTTTGCAGCCACTAGAAGTTGAGGTCAGCAACAGCATGGCATGCTCTGCTCTGGCTCCATAGGTCCACAGCCCCAACGGTGGCTCCAATTTAGAAGCGCCCACTTGATAAAACTCAGCCCAAGAACAAATTCGTTATAGCGTCCATCTGCATCAGACCCTTCTAGGACCCAGAGCAACCTGTCTGCTTCGTCTGACATGACCAGAAGGAAAGACTGTATATCCATCATGGGTGGTCCACATGGAAGGGTAAACTGGGCTCCCTTCCTTTACTCAACACTTGCCTAAATCCCAAGATCTATTGAGGACCTCTAACCACAAAGTACAGATCCAATTTTAACAGCAAGAACCAGTCCTAACTATATGAAGTGCAATTAATCTTTAGAAGCAGCAAAGGAGAAATAAACTAGGGGTAGAGATAGAGGAGCTGACAGAGGAAAGACCACAAAGTGGAAAAGAAGTAGGGGCACGATGAGAGTTAAAATGAGATTTGCCCTTAGAAATTTTCACAACAGTTCTGGTTTGAGACTAGAAAAAAGAAAGTCATAAAACTTGCATTTCCTCAGTAACTTAAATACTGACCTGTAGCAGCTGTGTTGCTGTAGCTCTTTGTTCAGGATTTTTCACTAAGCATTTCTTCACAAAATCTGTGAATTCATCAGACCAGAGCTCTGGCTTCCGGAAGGTTGGAGGGGGATTTGTAGGAATCATAAAGATAGCCTAGATAAAAATCAAACAACAATAGCCAGTTTAAACAAAACACATCATCACAGCATTGAAGCCAAGTAAATAAATTGCTTTATCCACCCTTCTTATCAGGCTAAGAATCTGGAAGACAAATTTTAAGTAAGCTAGGATTTCCACTCAGATCAAGATTTGGGAAGTAAATCCATCTGCTACTAATGTAGATATTTCCCATTAGATTTTCTCCATTTAAGCTGTATCCCTTCGAGCACATCACTTGTTATTTTATCTATTGCTGTCTATCGATCCTGAGAGATGATTTTATTCTTTTGGAAATTCTGAGCAGAAATAACAGCACTGGCTTGTTTAAACAGACACACAGAAAGTTGCTGTGAAAAGCCATGTTCACCTTCTCCTCTCTTAACCGCATTTAGTTTTACAGAAAAATTGTTTAGGCAGTTTGGTAGAATTACTATTTCTTTTTGCTTTTGGAATGGTTCAGATGCAGTTTTAAAACTTGTTTCTCCTGATAAGATCTAGAAATGTATGCTAAAAGACCTAAGACAACACTAAAAGATGATAAAAATAAAATAACCAAGTACCTGTCTACTAGCAGTGGGAATTTACTTGAAATTGAAAAGGCAGCAGTTTTACCTATATAACAGAAATTTCACACTGTTGAGAACCACATGCATGCAGATTTTTCAACTAGGGAAAAAAGATTCATACCATATAAAAAAAGTTTGGTTTACTTAAGATCATACATATTGTGCCATTTCCTTTACGATTTTTTCCAAGTTTTCCTCCGATTATAGATTTATACTTGCAGGGGATAAAAAAAAAAAAAAAGGCAGTACAATTCTGAAAGACTACTGTAAAATAATGGGAAATTTTGAACTTTGTGTGTGATATCTCAAATGCATTCAGTATCAAATTGCCTGAGATTTACACATGACAGCAGCACAGTACTGACAGAAATAAGGTATTATTTTCTTCTAAAATCAGGTTTAATTCAGTCCCATTTTCCAAAGTGAAAAGGAGCGGAAGTTCTTCATTTGTTTTTCTACAAGCATAGGCAGAAATACATATTCAGAAAAGGGGAAAAAATTGCAATGAGAGATTATGCACACTGTTAACATAGTAGAGGCACCAAAAGCTTCAGCCTGTCTTAGAAGCATGGGGAGAAGGAAGGGGGAACCTTCCTGACGTGTTATCCAGAACTTCTTCAGAAGTCTCAGTGGTCTTGCAAGTTGGTCTAACTTGTCAAAGCCTCGTTCTAAAATTCTTCTTATACACTGAAGAAAAGCAGAACACATGCAAAATGATGCAAAAAACTTTCCTTACTGCAATATTAAAGAAAAATTGTTTCAGCACTGAGTAGTTTGCTTAAATTCACCTAAACCACAACATTCATTATCTGCCTAATACAGGAATTACAAGACCTGGGCATTTTGTTTAACAAAGATGTATGCTACAATAGCTTCACGTTTTCAGTGGGAAGCCATGCAGAACTAGCAGATGAACTGAGATAGGAAACGTGGCACTCTATCACCCTGTAATTGGCCTTACCTATTTCGCTTGTGATAAAAGACTGTCAGTCCAAGCGAAGTGCTTCTGGCATAAAGCAGTGTCTAACAAATTCAGCTGTTCCTGTCCTTGAAGGTAATGATCTCTTCTGAACTCTGAACTGATGACTTTTAATCTTATCTTAAGCTACTCTTTACAGCTAGCTCTGCAGTAGCTCTTGAAAACACACAGCTCTAACAGAAGACTAGTAACTCCTGTTCATGCGGTGTCAAAATGTTTATGTCCTGTTTGACAATAAACATTGCCCTGGCTCTCTGCAGGTAAGCAAAGTTTAGTTTCAGGGTCCTACTCAGCTCCAGTGTTCTGGGAAAACTATTTGCCTTTGCCAGTTATCTTCATCAAACTCTACAGCAGTTACGAACTGCAGCAAAGAAGTGGCTTCTTTATAATTCACAAAGGACAACAAGAAGAAAGAGGGAATTCATGAATCATCTTTTTATGGCAGGCAGTAAAAGTCACAAAAGGAGATACTAAAGACCTAGAGTTAGGGCCTTAAATCCACATTTATGTTTTGTATATTTATTGAAGATACCTACTTCAGAAACATGCATATTTATTTCAAATTTTGATACGTGAAATGAGCTGTGTTAGCTGAGAGAAAAAAAAATTAAGCGCATTTTTGCAATACAAGAAAACATACAGAAAATACTTATTCCAAATGTTTAGTCCAACTTGTTAATTATGCCATGCACTTGCTAGCGCCTCTCACCCCATCTCTCAGCACTCCCTTTCATTAACTAGCCTGAGATGTTGGTTTTCAACTCCGTCTTCCCCCTTTACTTCCTCATTTTGGCTTACACATTTCTCTGCATAAAAGTTAAGCTCCCTCTCCCTTTCAAAACAGTCGATGATTTAGCTTTCAATTACTTCTGTTTCCTTCCAAGAAGCTTGCAAAGCAATCGCTGGAGAATTATAAAGCTAGTCCCAAAACTCCAGGAATAAAATCAAAATGCTTATCTGACGTGAACTTATTCCTCATTTTTGCTTCCATTGCTTGTCAAATACATCTTTTCTATCCTAAAAGAACTCTGTCTTATTTTAAAATAAAACTGTTTCAGTCACTCTGTTCCGAGGGACGCAGGAAAGCTAAGAGACTTGTGTTTTTCACACTTCTTTCATCTTACTCTATATTTCTCCAGTCCCCATGTTCTCTCAAATGACTTGCAGTGATTTTTTGCTTCCAGTCCACCTGTAATTTTCTCTAGAAGTCTCCCCAAAACTACTGGTGCTAGTTCAGCTCTTACAGTAAGGCTGATGGCAATGCTCATACAGCCAGTGTTAGGGAACTGTTGCTTAAAAGAAAAAAAAAAAACAAAAAACCAAATATAAGCTACCATCCCATCCAATTACATGGGCTGAACTGGCAGTAACAACTGCAGGAAAATTATTCAACAAAGGGGGGCCGCAGGCTCTGACATATCCCTAAGAGCTGGGGCTCATTCTCCTCTCTTTCCCACCTTAAACATGCACGTTTCCTTACATATCCAAGACAGACTGTCAAGGCTTTACTCAAGTAACACATCAAGTATACAGCCAAGGTGTTAGACCGTATGACTCTGTCAGAGTCAGGTAAGTTGTGAGATGTCAGAACTCAGGCCCGAGGGATGCAGCAGCTTCATCAGCTGCTGTCTTCTCCTGCCTGTAACAGAGTCCAGCCCAAATTTGGCCTGAACTGGCTCTTCCACCACTGAATCTTGAGCCCAACTCTACTTTGAATCATCTTTCATACCTTTCTCTGAGGCAAGTCCTGCACACGTCAGTGAAACCAGAGTCCAAGGCAGATTATAGTACATACGTGACAAAAGACAGGGGGCAGATACATCATCTGGGACCACTTTCAGTGGCCACTTCTGATTTGGCACCAGACAACCTAACACAACTTCTACCATAACCAGTTGCCTGGAAAAACTTGCTTGCCCAATACCCAGTAGTTACAGTTAAGCTGAATACTGCACTGAGGACCAGGTCTTAAATAAGAGCAGAACTGCGTAAGTCAGCACATAATTTTCTTTTTATTCTTAAAGGGATGAACATTTTAAATTAAGTCCAGGCTGAAAACATGCCTTTTTGTTGGGTTTTTTTTTTCCATGAAGGCTCTTTTACGGACAATTATTGGCGTGAAAATGTTATTACGGTGATGACAATGAATTAGGAAACACCAAAAGAAAAATGAGACTCTCATATACTGCATTTGGAATTTCCGAATCAGAAAATCCTTGCAGCTCATTCTTCCCGTCAGTCAGGGTAATACATCTGTATTTCACACAGCCCACAAAGACATTAAATGATCAACAGCAACTTGGTAGAGGTACTATGCGTCTTTTGCTTTTCAGCTCCCTGAGTAACTTCGCTCTAATGCTTAGCTGAAATAATTGATTTGTAATAAATAGCATGAAAACAAAAGTATAACTTTTACTCTTACTATTTGCCCAGTATCATGAATGTTACCAAAGGAAACAGCAAAGATTTTTATACTGTGGCAATTTTATAATTTTCATGTTGTGAAGCTCCATTGCTAGAATATATAGAGAAATAAAACTTTCCAAAGAGGGTAAGGATCCAATACATCAACAGACAGTTTGTGACTCCACAAATACACAGTACTTAGTTTATCCATCTAGTGCAGAAAATAAACTCAAAAATACGTTTAAACTCAGTAACGCATTTCAGTGTACAAAATCCTATTTAAGGCTGAGGGTCTTAAAACACTGAATACTGTAAAATTTTATTAACTTTTGAAACAAAGAATCAGCCAAACCCACATCTTCCTTGTGATCCCTCCATTCTTGAATAGTCTTCAAAACCCTATTGTAACACCACTTCATTATTCAATAAGACAATTCAGTAGCTGCCTCGAAATGAAACACCAGCACGGGCAAGAATGGTGAGTTACTAGCAGGTTCTACACAGGCTTTGTTAAGCACCTTTTCAGGTTTTTTTTGCTTTGTTGTTTTTTTCTTTTAAATTCAGAACTACAAGATTATTGCAATAACGCTTTTTGCAAAACTTTGTAACAGTGAAAAAAAAGTTACTGAACAATGCCTCATACGTTTAGAGACAAGGAAGTCAGTTTATGATCCACTTCAGTGAAGCTAATAAATTTAGTTGTTAGAAGCACCCTAAAAATCTCCTGCTTCCTCCTCCTGCCTGCAAACACGTAAGGTAATGAAAATCTTCTAGTGGGCTCACACTTTTTGAGCAAAATTACAAGCAGGTCTTGTCCCATCAAAATCTATCAGGTGCCTCATCCAACTCACAAACGGAACCTGAATGTGGGATTCAAGGTGTTTGAAATGCTTGATTATCTTTCTGTGTGAAATATTTCTCCCGCTGAAGCAGCCAATATCAATTTTTATTCTTTCTTTTATTCTGTAAAGAAAAAAGTGGTTTCTCAGTCGTGCACCAAGTTTCACTTATTGAGGGGTGGTAAACGCTGCTCTCTACTATCTCAGTGACAAGAATAGTACGAATGACAGAGATTAAGATGAAACTACTCAAATCAAATCTGTGCATCCAGTGGCCCATGCACTGCTCGTTTCTTAATTTTCACTGCCTGGCTCCTACCTCACATACTTCTAACAGAGAAATGGCTTGAAGAAACACACAAAAGCAGAGCATTCATTTCAATTTGGCACAGGAAAAACTGAACAATTTACCCTGGATTAAAGACTACAGAAATGCAAAAGTTGTCAAATAAATCTCATCCTCTTAACTTATCGCTAACACTTTTGTGAAATTGTGTCATAAAAAGCATTTATTTAAGATAATTTCAGCGAAAAAACACTCCAGACTGTCCTAGCCACCCAATGGATAACTGCTTCTGCCATATCTTAGCTAGAACACATTTTTAGTTTAAGCTAAAATACTGAAGAGGTTGCCACCAAATGTTTATTAGAATTACTTATTTTTCAGATGACTTTAACAATGAATTAGCAAAAGAAAAATGTTTGGAAATGCCATATGGAAGGGAAAAAAAACCAAACACAAACAAACAAAACAAAAACCGCCGCAAACCAGCAATTACATTAGTCTGAAAACTAGATCATCGAAACAGGAAGTTTTCCCCTTTCACAGAATTTGAAAAACTGATAATACCAAATATTAAGAAACAACTACTTCTAGCAATAAGCATTATTAAGCAAAATCTTAAGGATTCCTATCACTGTTAACCACATAGGCACTTTCTTCACTGACCGTTAGCAACAACTGTTCATCCAACCAAGTAACAGAAAGAGAACGCTGTGCTGTTACACCCACCTGCCTCACAAGCGCCCAGTGAAACACAGATAGAATTATCAACAAACGGCTAAATGCAGGAAGGAATAAGTGGAGATTCAGTCCACAGAACTTCTGGACAAACAACAACTGATACAGTATTTTTAATCCTAAAGAAGGGAAATATATGTGACATTTAATAGCTGACACCATCACTTCGACAGTTCTTTAGTAGCGGCCACTGATTAAATCATGTCCACAATACTACATACAATAAAAATTACATTGAAATTATTTTAGCATAAAATGACAGACATCTCGCGTTAATGGTAGGAGCATATAAAAACTAAAACACCAGAACAGAAAAATAAAAGAAAAAACACACACACAACTGCTACCAGCGGTGGTTTAACAGCCATTCACTGTCACAAGCTTTCCTCTGGAATGATGACCTTTGCTGTTCAAAGCGAAGTATGATTCATGTAAGATGTAAAGTCATAAAGCAATAAACACAGAGGAAAAAATACATAATGGAAAGAATAATCACATGATTAACAGCAAAGATGGGTTACTGAAAGATAAGCTACTTATATTGACCTGTATATTTATTATTGCTAGTAAATTCATAACATTTTGACAGCGTTACAATAGGTCAAGAATGTAAAGATACCAATCTCAAACATTTTGCAATAGTAAGTGCAATTGTAAATCTACTGAAAAGAATCAACCCTTGCCTTGTTAGCGCCGTCACGCAACAGAACTGTGCCTCAAGATTCACCTCTGAACTTGCTCCTTCTACTGAAGGTGGGAGTTGGAGTCAATGATCCTTATGGGTGCCTTCCAGCTGAAGACTTCCCATGATTCTATGATACTACATTTAAAAAAAAAAAGCTTTACATTTTAAAATCTTGCCGATACAGATAATTTGTTCTGTGGCAATGGTTTGAATGAGGTGGCATTCTAAGGCCACAAGTTCATCCATCTTCGGGTTTAACTGTTTTTTAACAAGTTCATTTACACAATGATCTTTAAACACCATCACATATCCTAACTTTAAAATTCTACCATATCCTGAGACAAAACTGCACGGGGTATTTAAAAGGTCGAATTTAGTCCACTGGCTATTATCCAGTTAGCAAGACAAAGAGCAAGTTCCTCCTGCTAACTGGTCTAAAAAGATCATGTCTTCTGCTATGTCTGTTCATTATCAATCTCTTTCTTTCAGATGGGTAATAAAAGTATTTATTACCATCAATCTTTCCCAAGAAATATCACCTCAGCATGTTATCCTGCTGTCAGTTAATTTATCAATTTGTCCAGGTTTTCCTGTTTTATTTTATTTTTGAAAGTTTCTTGACCTCTCATGAGTCATTACTTTTACTATCCAAAGAGATCTGGAAGCAACTCAACAAATTACTTGATAACAACTTTGTTTATCTGCAGTGGCCTTCCTTTGCTTACCTATTTCTTCTTCCTCTTTCCTTCAGTTCAGCAGACCTATCAATATTTTTCATGCTTTCTTCCAACATATTTAAATAATTCCCTATGATTTGCGGAGCTCTTCATGACTTTTGCCTGCAGGTTTATCAACTATTGTCCCAGCTTTCCATCGTCTACTGTAAAATGGAATAGTTTGAGTTTTTCTATCCAATTCAGTAGGGATACTCCAATTTCTTGAACCCCACTCCTCAGTACAAAATATTCTTGAATTCCGCCATTCAACTGAATGTTATCCTCCCATTTCCTTTTTGTTTAGGGAGAATATTCAAGTTCCCATTTCATCAGCATGGTTATGAACTCACTGACATCAGTGAAGTTACAACAGAAGAGACAGACACTGATCTGATCTTCAGAATTCTCCCCTCCTTCAACTTAGATAACAAGCCTTTAAAGAAGGGCAACAAATGCCTTCCAAAGTCTTCAGAAATGATAAAAAAAAAAAAAGTATGGAAATTATCTGCAATCTTACTAAGAATTTTTAACTCTTCTTTGAATTTGTTAGGTTTTTCTTGTTGTTTCTTTGGGTTTTTCTGGGGGCAGGAGGGTGTTTCAGATCAGAGAAATGACATAATCTCTAAAGTAAAGGCATCCACTGAAAACAAAAATAAATTCGGGCTACTCAAGATTTTCATAGATTCACAGAATAGTTTGGGTTGGAAGGGACCTTAAAGACCATCCAGCTCCAACCCACCCCCACCATGGGCAGGGACACCTCCAACTAGACCAGGTTGCTCAGAGCCCCATCCAGCCTGGCCTTGAACACTTCCAGGGATGAGGCAGCCACAACTTCCCTGAGCAACTTATTCCAGTGTCTCACTACCCTCACAGTAAAGAATTTCTTCCTTATATCTAAACTAAATGTACCCTCTTTCAGTTTGAAACCATTACTGTTCTTGCTATCACTACACTCCTTGAAAAAAGAGTCCCTCTTCATCTTTCCTGTAGGCCCCCTTTAAGTACTGGAAGTGCTTAAGCTACCCCAGACAGCTAAAGGTTTTCATTTTTCTTTTTTAATTAACACAGACAGAATTTTCACAGAAAAACACCTAATTTGCAAATAATCTCATAGAGGTACAAAACGGTATAATTACTTAATATTTTACTTAAAGGTTCTATTGAAAGTTCACATTCACAATAATTGCAAGTCTCCACCTTTTTACAGTGTCCAGGGGCACACACACAAAAAACTTCAACCCCCCAACAAAATCCCAAACAAAAAAAAAAGCCACTCATGATGACTAAAAAAATCCAAATACTACCAGAAAACAAGATAATGGAAGTCCACAAGTCTTAGAAACACACACAAGAGTTTCAAACACATGCAAGGAACTGCAACATTCAGCCACCATCTAGGACAGTATTTCCAACAAAAGGAAAACGTAAATGAACGACAAATTAATTCACGATTTTTGTTCTGAAAAGTGCCCTCAATCTCAGTACAGGGTGAGCAAGATACATTTAACCAGGAGGAGGAAGAAATGTGCATGCATGTATGCACATGTGATGTTTTTATGACTCGGTGGGGGAGAGTTTTGTGGGTTTCTTTTTTAAGGTAGAAAAGAAGAGATAGGTATTAAGCTGCCTTTAGACTGGAAGAAGTATCTCATGTGGTGGTTTAACCTAATTCATTTTTTACTTGATAGAGACTTGAAAATGAAGGCATTTTTAAACATAGTTGTATAGGAGGAAATTTCCTTTTGATAGTGACGGGCAACACCTTCTCTTTGTGAGGAAATCACCATAACAGAGAGATGCGCTCAACTGAGACCACTAGCCAGTTCCAAGTTCTACCATCGTTCTCAGGGAACTTCACCAACATTTAGGAGCCTCTCAGACCAAATTATACATTAAGGCAAATTTCTGCTCAAAAGCCAGGCAATTTACTGCCTAAATGATATTACCCAGCCACACAAGTGTCCATGAATCAAAAGAGGAAGAAAGTGTCTTCATGAATGTTGGTACCTCTCTGAGACAGAAGCATCCTGCTATCACTTACATCTCCCCTTTCACAGAATCTGAGAAATCTAAAACGTAAGCCTTGAATGTGAACAACTTCTTCTTTTCTCAGCGCTCAACTTGAACACCTAGTTTCTTATCAGTTACAAAACAAGGAAATGGTTCTGAAAATGTACATTACATGACTGAATTCAGGGAATACTCTTTAGATTAATTTAGTGATCTTCTACCATAGTTTCTTTTACTCTCGAATCAGTAGTGTCTTGAAAATTCATAGACATAATGCCTACGAGGTTCCAATTATGTTACTTTCCCTGCAAGAAAACTCCAAGAATATAGCTTACTTCAACAATGGAATCTCTTCTTCCCACAGTATTTTCTGCAGTTTCTGAGAAAATGGGGCAGTGATTACATCCAGAAATATACTAACAATTTCTGAGACACGAAGTGGAAAAACTGCATTTGCAATTATATTTACTAACAAAAGAGTCAAAGAGTAAGTAACTTATATTTCTGAGAAAAAGCTGTTGTAAACTCACTGAACATTAAATGTGAAAACTCTGCCATAACCACACATAGTAGTAATGGCAGAAGGCATTCAAGAAATATGCTGCAGTTGTTCTTTATTCAGGGTATGTTAGACCTCCAGCAGCAGTGCTGTGTTCACTTTCAGACATTGCGCTTCCAGAGATGTGAACCAACTGAAGCTGGTTCAAAAGAGAGCAACTACAATGCTCAGATAT